>LR990364.1:21252918-23887977 GCA_905147345.3 Mythimna impura | reverse complement strand
ACTGGAGCCAGTTTCGTGAGAAACTGGCCCAGTTAAATGCAGAACATTCAATCAGCCCGTCAGAAGTTACAGCAATCACTAACACTCAACAACTTGAAAACATAATAAACACACTCACAAACAACATACACAATGCATGCACCGAACACATACCACCCATAAAATCACACACAAGGCTCACCTTGCCGTGGTGGTCCGACGAGTTATCTGCCCTTAAACGGGAAGTTGCCACCAGGAAGAGACGAATACGCTGCGCGGCCCCCTCCCGAAAGGCCGGGGTGATAGACGAGTACCTGCAGAAAAGACCGAGTACCTTGCCAGGACCAGTGATGCCCAGACTCAAAGCTGGAAGGAGTTCTGCGGGAAGCAGGACAAGGAAGGGCTTTGGGAAGGCATCTATAGGGTGATCGGTCGCACGTCGAAACGATTGGAAGACGTCCCCTTAAAATGCAATGGAAAGTTCCTGAGCCTGAAGGAGTCGACGAGACTACTCGCTGAAACCTTCTACCCGGAGGACCTTGAAAGTGAGGATAATGCAGACCACCAGGCCACTCGACGTGAAGCCGAATCCGTGAGCGGGGAACATGATGACAACCATGACCCGCCGTTCACGGAGCAGGAGCTGAGAGTGGCCATGGAAAGCTTCAATCTGAAAAAGGCCCCGGGTGCCGATGGTTTCACGGCAGACATCTGCGCGCGAGTGGTTTCGCAGGACCCAGAGACTTTCCTGGCCATCACTAATAAGTGCCTACAGCTGGGCCACTTCCCGAAACCCTGGAAAGAAGCGGCCGTCGTTGTCCTGCGGAAGCCCGCCAAAGAAGACTACTTCCAGCCAAAGTCCTATAGGCCAATCGGCCTGCTTCCGGTCTTAGGCAAGGTGCTCGAGAAGATGATCGTGGGAGACTGAAATGGCATCTTCTCCCCAAAATGAGCGCCCGCCAGTATGGTTTTGTGCCCCAAAGGAGCACCGAAGACTCCCTCTATGACCTAATGGGACATATAAGAGGTAAGCTCAAGTTGAAAAAGCTGCAAACCGTGATCTCATTGGACATAGAGGGAGCCTTCGATAGTGCATGGTGGCCGGCCATAAGGGTCAGGCTCAAGGAGGAGAACTGTCCCGGCAATATAAGAAGGGTGATCGACAGCTACCTTCAGGACAGAAGAGTCGAGGTTAGATATGGCGGGGAGATACACTCCGTAAGCACGTCCAAGGGGTGTGTCCAGGGCTCCATAGGAGGCCCAATCCTGTGGAACCTCGTCCTCGACCCGCTCCTGAAGGAGCTGGCCGACAGGGGCATCTATTGCCAGGCGTTCGCCGACGACATAGTCCTGGTTATTGACGGAGACACTGCGTTGGACGTTCAAAGACAGGCCAATGCTGCCCTCGCCTATGTTGGGGAGTGGGGAGTCAAAAATAAGCTAAAGTTCGCACCCCATAAAACACAAGCGATGGTGGTTACGCGAAAGCTCAAATATGACGAACCACTCCTGACCATGGGTGGGGTCAGTATTGGCATGTCGAAGGAAATAAAAATCCTTGGCCTAACCATCGACAGCTGCCTGACATTTAACAAACATATTAATAATATATGTAAAAAGGTTGTTAATATATACGGGCAGCTGTCGAGGGCGGCCAAGATCAGTTGGGGCCTCCACGCAGATGTCGTAAGAATAATCTACAATGCCGTCATAGAACCAGTGGTTATGTACGCGGCGAGCGCCTGGGCACCGGCAGTGAGGAAGCTGGGAGCTAAAAAACAATTGAATGCCATCCAACGTGGGTTCGCGCAGAAGCTCTGCAAAGCCTACCGCACGGTCTCCCTGAACGCGGCGTTGCTTCTCGCCGGGATACTCCCACTCGATATCCGTATACAGGAGGCAGCCGCCCTATACGAGGCAAAGAGGGGAGTACCCCGGCCAGATCTGGCGGGAAGGGAGGTCGAGCGGAGGGCGGGGCACACTGAAAATGGACACCCGGCGACGCATATGCACCTGGAGTTCAAGAGCTTGATAGACGAGGAAGAGCTTAACGCTAACAGCGACTTTGCCGTAAAGATATTTACAGATGGCAGTAAAATTGACGGTAAGGTTGGAGCCGCAATATCTTATTGGGAGGGAGCGGTGGAAACCAAGGTCGTCAAACTTAAACTGCCATCTTACGGGACCGTCTATCAGGCGGAACTCCTGGCCATATGCAGAGCCACGGATGACATCATTCGAGGTGCTCAGCAGAGCTTCGCAATATACAGCGACTCCAGATCTGCGCTGGAGACAATTGTTAACAACGGCTCCCCGCATCCCCTGGCGGTCGAGGCCCGCAAGAATCTCCGAACAGCCTTCGGCCAAAGCAAAACTGTGTCTTTGTTCTGGCTGAAGGCCCACGCGGGACTTGCGGGCAACGAACGCGCTGACTGTCTAGCCAAAATGGCCGCCCTCACCCTGAAACGCGCCCCTGACTATGATAAGTGCCCTGTCTCGTTCGTCAGGGGTCAAATCAGACGTGGGTCCCTTGACGAATGGAACCGGAGGTATCAGTCAGGGGAAACTGCCGGGACAACGAAGGTCTTCTTCCCGGATGCTACTGAAGGACATAGAGTCATTCGCCAAATAACGTTTGACAGTGTCACAACGCAGATATTAACGGGGCACGGTGGGTTCTCTGAATATCTAGCCAGATTCAAATGCAAGGAGGACCCATCGTGCGCCTGTGCCCCTGGAGTGGATGAATCTGCCCTACATGTCTTGCTCGACTGCCCGATCTTCGGTCGAGCGAGACATGATAGTGAGCAGGAACTCGAGCAGTCCATAAATAGGAATACAATGAGAGGTATAATGGCTGGAAATAAGACAAGAACGATATTCTTAAAGTACGCAAGGGAAGTAGCAAAGGTTGTGATAAGCAGAAATAAGTAAAGCAATATATTAATGAGATGATAACTATTATTATTAAATAAACGACATACAAATATAACATACAATATCAAATTTAATATACACACAATTCAACAGGAAATGAAGTAAGTTAATAACAGTAGAAAGGCCTCAAGAAAGCGCAAAGTATTGGAATACACCAAGCGTTTGCGCAACCCTTGAGGAAGGAAAGAAGTAACTGAAAAAGAAACGGACATAAATATAAACATACAATAAAAACACTACCTTTACCAACTAAAACATGTATATGAATATTAACATATTAAACAGCAAACAATAAAAACACAAAGTAGAATAAAGTAATATATTAAATAGAAAACTCCAAACAATTATTATAATTACAAAAACTCACACATTTATTATTCAAATACGATTATACAACGACCCTGCTCAGGGTAGGGAGTGGCGTAACTGTTAAAAAAAAAAAAAAAAAAAAAAAAAAAAAAAAAAACCTAACCTAACCTAACCTAACCTAACCTAACCTAACCTAACCTAACCTAACCTAACCTAACCTAACCTAACCTAACCTAACCTAACCTAACCTAACCTAACCTAACCTAACCTAACCTAACCTAACCTAACCTAACCTAACCTAACCTAACCTAACCTAACCTAACCTAACCTAACCTAACCTAACCTAACCTAACCTAACCTAACCTAACCTAACCTAACCTAACCTAACCAGTCTGAGTCCAACCGTGCTCGAGAACGCCACGTTTTTGCAAAGCTCCGCGTTAAAAAAAGCAATTTTATGGTATTTTTTCGTGTTACAACATCGTGCTATACATCAAAATTTGCGGAATAGTGCAGTGCAAACGTGTGTGAAAAAATTTTGTGTCGGAAAACTCACTGTGAAAAACAATCACAAGAAAACTAGTAAAGTTGTATTTTCTAAAAACTTAACATCATCACAACTCTGAAATTACATCGAGAACCTACCAGTTTTTTGACTGCGGATTGTGGTGGTCACTTAGAAGATTCATCTGACACTGCGTGAGTTGAAATCCGCTCATGCATTACCGAGAAAACAAAGGAAAAGTGAAAACCTAACCTCAAATTTTGACCACGAGTTCATCGATTCCGACGTTTGACAAATCTGATTTTTTCATCACTTAAGAAGAAACATTAAACAAACTTAATGGCGTTTGCAACAGAATTTTTGCTCCCTTGAGACCGAAGATATTTAATTATAAACATCTGAACTTTGAGTCACCATCCTGAAAATTCTTCAGGCAGGACCCCTCATTTTTCCGGTGGATCCTGCTGCGCGCTCACTTGATGAAGACACCCGGCATAAGATAAGATTTTTAACACCTCAATTTTTGGTAAAAACTTGTATTTTATAGTTTTTTCAGTTTTTCAAAATTTTTCTTGCATAAATTTCACTAAGTTAATAATTTTCTTATTTCAGTATTTAGCTTAGCAATTAACACTATTATAAAAGTTTTTTCCAAATTTTTACATAGCACCGTTATTAAGATATTAAATTTTTAGTCTTTTTTGCAATTAATTCAATAATAAATAGAAATATGTAAAATTTAAGTACAGCATTGTGTTCAGAGTTTGTATTCGGCTTAGGTTGAGCCCAAGGACGCGCCCAATAGCTTTGGAATTGACGGAGTTTGATTTTTTGGCCATTTTGGTTTTTTAGGTTCAAGATTTCAACGCGTTATATCTCAGGAACTACTGGGCCGACGACACTCGGTTTTTCACTGTAATTTAGGGTGTTGTATGGACTTTGACTATAGTTAGGTTTCAGGAATTTTTGACCTGAAAAATTTTTCATCACTGAAACTGTTTTCAGGATATACCTGAGGTGACGCCGAGCTGTACATCCAAGACCCGAACTTTCTCCGACGAAGGGCTCCAAAGTTACGGGATTTTAAACTTGACTTTTGACAGTTCGGCGGCCATCTTGTTTAACTTCAGACCGCGATAACTCCTGAGCCAGGAGTCGTAGAAAGTTGCGGGTTTTGGATTTAGACACAGGGGTTTCTGGTCTTCCTTATCCTGCATTTTCAGGCAGTTTAGAGCCAAAAAATTTTGGGGTCCTGAAAGCGGTTTCAGCGAAAAGGCAAGTTCGCGCCGGGGTAGAAGAGCCCAAACTCGCTTGTTCTGCGACCATCTGGAACGGAGATATTACCTGCCAAAGATCGACTTTGACAGTAGTGCCGCCATTTTATTATATTTAAAACAACTACATCTCCGCAACGGAGGGTCGTAGAGCGGCGGGGTTTTCTCTGTGAGCATTGGCTTACACTTATCTTGCGAGTGGGCTAGTTTTCGGGCGCTTTCAGGGGGGAAAATTTTTTCAGCCTGAAAATCATACCACTACATAGATCTTGTCGAGCTCAGTAAGATAAGCCTAAGCACGGGGGGTTTTGGTCTATTGGTTCCGGAGAAAACAGCTTTAACCACATTTTGGCTGACATCTTAGATAAAAACCAGAAATTTAAAACTTGGATTGCTCCGGAACCCTTGGGGCTGTTAACCTCGTGTTTGGGTTTGTTCGAACGGGCTTTGCGGACTCTGTCCAGTGATTGCACTGGATCGACTCTACATAGAGTCTTTTATGAAAAGTCAACAAAAACCGGGCCTTGATAGTAAAATTGACTCTTTGACATATACAGAGCCCCTGACAGCTACCCACAAGCAATCTATTTATGATAGAGCTCACTGAGACATATTTTACAAAATCTTGTTTGTAAAAATTATTTTAGTTATAGATACTTGTGCGGTTTGACCTAGCATTTTTGTGCGTACAATCTTCTTTCTCCTTATTTTATACACTTTTATTTTATCTTATTGTCCCTATTGACATATTTTATTAACTGACGCATACTCTCCAACATGTTTGGCCACAGAACACCGTTAAAAGCGGCTGAAGGCAAAAAATCACCGCCTAAACCTGGAGCATTTGTTTCTTCAAATGTTAGACGCAGCATTGAGAACTGGGAAGCCCCAAACGGCAACCCTGATCTCGCTACAGCTGAGCAGACGTTGCAGGCCGGCCCTGCAAAAATAAAAACAAAACTTGCATTTACGCAAGAGAGTGTGGCCGTGACACAGACAAGAAAGTCTGTCGACACACTCTCACCGCCGGGCATTAAATACTCGGACCGAACGGCGGAAGCAAAGGCCTGCCTCGTCAAGGCAAAGCTTCACCTAAACAGCTCCAGGAATACAAAAACGGAGATTAAGAATGGTATCTCTGAAGCCACTGAACGTCTTTATCAATTGGTAAAGGAAGTCGAATCGGAGCTAAAACTAGCTAAACGAAATATGACCAGGGAAGCCCATGCACCTACAGAGCCTCAACCGATTGCCAGAACTTCTCCCGAAAAATTTGATACCACCAAAATATTGCAAAAAATGGAACTCCAGACAAACCTCCTTGTGGAAAACAACAAAAAGGTGGAAGAGCTGAAGGACGCAATAGAACACCAAAGGAAATTCCTTGAGCAAGGAATTACCTACGCGAGTGTGGCCTCAGCCCAGGGAGTAAAGGCAATACCGAAGCGTAACACCTTGCACTCGGTTGTGGTCTCATCTAAGGACGAAACGGAAACGGGTGATGAAGTACTTGATAGGGTTAGGAAAGCAGTAAATGCAAGAGACGGGTGGATTAAAGTCGAAAAAGTGAGAAAGGCCAAGGATAGGAAAGTGATAATAGGTTTACAAACCGAAGAAGAAAGGGGTAAATTAAAAGACCGACTTCAAAAAGAGGGTGTTGACCTCACTGTCGAGGAAGTCAAAAATAGGGATCCGCTTCTGATCTTGAGGAACGTCTTGGTAGTCAATACTAACGAAGACGTTCTTAAAGCGCTACGAAACCAGAACCAGGGCGTTTTTGACGGCCTCGACACTGAGGAAAACAGAGTGGAGGTAAGATACCGAAGAAGGACAAGGAACCCTCATATAGGCCACATTATTATCAGCGTCTCGCCCGCCATCTGGCGACGAGCGGTAGACATTGGAACCGTTCACATTGATCTCCAGCGCATCAGGGTTGAGGATCAGACCCCGTTGGTTCAATGCACCCGCTGTTTAGGCTTTGGACACGGTAAGCGGTTCTGCAAAGAGCCTGCAGATCTGTGTGGTCACTGCGGTGGTCCCCACATGAGATCGGAGTGTTCGGACTGGCTTTCAGGCTCACCACCCTTTTGCCGAAATTGTGCGAAAGCTAAAGTCGAGCATGGTACACAGCACAATGCATTTAGCCATGACTGTCCACTGCGTAAAAAATGGGATGACATAGCCAGATCAACCGTTGCTTACTGCTGAGGGCACCTCAAAGGCAAATACCTACGGAGCAATACAGGCAAACCTCCAACGCAAGAAGCTAGCAACCAATGAGCTTCTCACAGAAGCCACGGAACGCGGGATAGCCCTAGCGCTTCTTCAGGAACCGTATGTGGGTGGAGCCAAAGTAATGAGTAGTCACAGGGGCGTTAGGGTCTTCCAAAACACTGGAACAGGAGATGGGACTGTTAAGGCAGCAATAGCTGTCTTTAACAGTGACTTCATAGTCAAGCAGTACCCAAAACTCACCACAAACAACATCGTTGTGGTGGGGATCCAGACCAGTGCTTGGGAGATCACGCTTGTCTCTTTTTACTTTGAGCCAGACCAGCCAATCGACCACTATTTGGAACATCTCAAACAAATAGAGCGCGTAGTCAGTTCAAAAAAACTGATCGTTGGAGGTGACGCTAACGCCAAAAGTATGTGGTGGGGCAGTCCAACGGATGATCTTAGGGGGGAAGAAGTGGCAGGAACTCTCGGCGAGCTAAACCTAAACATACTCAACAGAGGGGAAATTCCTACCTTCGACACCATCCGAGGAGGAAAGCGGTACAGTAGTTACGTAGACATCACCGCGTGTTCTAACGATATCTTGGATATGATTGATGACTGGAGGGTTGACGAGGGACTCACGAGCTCGGATCACAACGGCATCATGTTCAATATCTTTTTACAAAAATCTAAAGGCATCAAAATTAAGCGAACTACTCGTAAATACAACACCAAAAAAGCAAATTGGTTCAATTTTCATGAGAAATTTGGCCAGTTGAAAAAAGATTTTAAATTCACTATAACCGAAATAGAAGAAATTAATAGCATAGAGCAAATAGACATAGCAACAGAAAACCTCACTAAAGCAATAGATGAAGCATGTAAGCAAACTATACCAATTAAAAAAGATAAAGAACAACTTTCCTTGCCGTGGTGGTCCGAGAGACTCGTCGAGATGAAGAAAACCGTCGTCACCATGAAGCGTAGGATCCGCTGCGCCGCCCCAATTCGGAGGTCGAAGGTTATAGAAGAGTACCTGAAAAAGAAAGAAGAGTATGAGTTAGAAGCCGCCAAAGCTCAAACCGAGAGTTGGAAGGAATTCTGTGTGAGACAGGATAGGGAGGGGGTCTGGGAGGGAATATATAGGGTGATAGGGAGGACACAACGTAGAGAGGAAGACTTGCCTTTGGAAAGGAATGGTGATGTGCTGGATGCGAAAGGTTCCGTGAAGCTGCTAGCGGAAACATTTTATCCGGAAGACCTTACAGAATGCGATAACGCACATCACCGATCCATTCGAATAAAGGCCGAAACCGTAAATTCTGGCGAGCAAAATGACCCTTGCGACCCACCTTTTACGATGGCAGAGTTAAAAAATTCAATGGAATCCTTTAATCCAAAGAAGGCACCGGGATCAGACGGCTTTACCGCAGACATTTGTTGTCACGCCGTGAATAACGACCCAGAACTAATTCTACGGTTCCTCAACAAGTGCCTGGAATGCCATTGCTTCCCCACAGCCTGGAAGGAGGCAACAGTCGTGATACTCAGGAAGCCTGGAAAAGACAACTACTCCAGCCCCAAATCATATAGGCCGATTGGGCTGTTGCCTATATTGGGGAAAATCCTTGAAAAGATGCTGGTGGCCCGCCTAAAGTTTCACCTTCTGCCAAACATGAGTACCCGTCAGTACGGATTCATGCCACAGAAAAGCACGCAAGATGCCCTCTACGATCTTATGCAGCATGTCCATAAGAAACTTGACCAAAAACGGATTGTGACGCTCATATCTTTGGACATAGAGGGGGCATTTGATAGCGCGTGGTGGCCTGCAGTAAGAATTCGACTGGCGGAAGAAAAGTGTCCAATTAATCTTAGGCGGGTCATAGACAGTTATCTTAGAGACCGTAAAGTCTCGATCAGGTACGGGGGAGAGGTATATGGCAAGGGAACCAATAAGGGCTGTGTCCAGGGCTCGATTGGGGGCCCAATCTTTTGGAACCTGGTTCTAGACCCTCTCCTTAAAGCGTTAGAAGAAAGGGGAATATACATCCAAGCGTTTGCGGATGATGTCGTTTTGGCGTTTGACGGGGAGACCGCACACGAGGTGGAAACATGTGCCAATGCCGCTCTCGACCATGTTCTGGCGTGGGGTGTCGAAAATAAACTTAAATTCGCTCCGCATAAAACGACCGCTATGGTAATAACCAGAAAACTGAGATACGACACACCACGCCTGAGTATGGGAGGGGTCGGCATTGACATTTCGAAAGAAATGAGGCTTCTGGGTGTAACGATAGACGAAAAATTGACCTTCAATAAACATGTCTCGCTTGTTTGTAAGAAGGCAATTGCAATCTACAAGCAGTTGTGTAGGGCTGCAAAGGTCAGTTGGGGGTTGCACCCAGAGGTCATACGAATGATGTATGTTGCGGTTGTAGAGCCCATTATACTTTACGCTGCAAGCGTCTGGGCGCCGGCGGCCGGAAAGTTGGGCATCAAGAAACAACTCGGGACCGTTCAGCGTGGAATTGCACAAAAGATTTGCAAGGCATATCGCACGGTCTCCCTGAACTCAGCACTTGTGCTGTCTGGGTTACTCCCCCTCGACATCAGAGTTCGTGAGGCGGCATCATTGTATGAAGCCAAGAGGGGAGTGCCCCAGACATCACTGGGGGACAGGGAGGTCGAGCGAATGACCGCTGCAATTGAGGATCCCCATCCAGCAGCACGCGACATCCTGGAGTTCGACAGCTTGGTGAATCAGGAGCAGCTGGATAGGTGCAGCTTTGACATCCGCATTTTCACGGACGGAAGCAAAATGGACGGAGGGGTCGGCGCTTCATTGTCCATATGGCACGGTGAGGCTGAGACCAGGGCCCGCAAACTTGCTCTATCCAATTACTGCACGGTTTACCAGGCTGAACTCCTAGCAATAGCAAGGGCAACTGGGGAAATAATCAATCTTAAGGCATCTTCTTTTGGAATTTTCAGCGACTCAATGTCGGCTCTACAAACAATAATAAATCCCGGTTCACGCCATCCTCTTGCTGTAGAAGCTAGGGATAATATAAAATCAGCATCCCGCCAGAACAAGGTGGTAACCTTGTTCTGGATAAAAGCTCACGTGGGGCTACTGGGGAACGAAAGAGCCGACCAGCTAGCAAAGGAGGCCGCTGAAAACTCCAAAAGAAAGCCAGATTACGACCAGTGTCCGATTTCATTCGTCAAGCGGAGCATACGTATAGCGACGCTTGATGAATGGAATCGTCGATACGGAAATGCTGACACAGCATCTGTCACAAAATTATTCTTCCCGGATGTGCGGACAGCTTATGGGGTAATCCGAAAGATGGGAACTAGCGCTATAACCACACAAATTATGACGGGGCACGGTGGATTCTCCGAGTACTTGAACCGTTTCAAGCTCAAGGAGAGTCCATCGTGTATTTGCGACCCAGATATTAGTGAAACGGTCCCGCACATATTATGTGATTGCCCTCAATTCGACAGACACCGCTTCAACGCCGAGCATGCGCTTAGTACAAAAATAACACGGAATAATCTGAAAGATATAATAAAAAGTAAAAATAGAGAAATATTCCTAGACTACAGCAAATATGTCGCACATAAAGTAATTGCAAGAAACAAAACCGCATAAGTAAATATGCTATCATAATATAGTATTATATATTAAGTTTAGCATAGCCATAAAAGTTTTAAATAGTAAACGTAAGATAGGAATAAATAATTATAAGTATGTAAATTAGAATAAGCTTAGAATAATTAGGATTATATTAAGCTGTTCCGTTTTGTAAAAGTAGAATAATGCTCGCTATAAGAACTGTTAGGATTAAAGTCTAGAATAAGTAAATAAAAATTGTCTTCCCGTTTCCCTTCTGACAAGAAAATAAAAATTGAAAGTATGTAAACATTAGAATAAATATTGTAATGAAAAACTGTTGAATGTAGAGAAAGGAAAAGTGTAAAATGTAAAAATAAAAATCTGTCTCCCGTTTCCTTAATCAAACCCTTATACCCAATAAATATAAATAAATGTAAATAAAGAAAAATTATAAATATTTGAACAGAATAGAAGAAATAGCAGTAGTTGGGAATCCCACCCATAAAAGAACAAGAGATGATGAATGCAAGAAAGATAAAGTATGAGGAATGAAAGTACGAGAGGCATACATGTGAGAACTGGAATGAATGAAAATTAAACTAGCTAGCATAGGCTCCGATACATGTTGGAGGTAGAAGCATAAAAAAAAAAAAAAAAAAAAAAAAAAAAAAAAAAAAAAAAAAAAAAAAAAAAAAAAAAAAAAAAAAAAAAACCTAACCTAACCTAACCTAACCTAACCTAACCTAACCTAACCTAACCTAACCTAACCTAACCTAACCTAACCTAACCTAACCTAACCTAACCTAACCTAACCTAACCTAACCTAACCTAACCTAACCTAACCTAACCTAACCTAACCTAACCTAACCTAACCTAACCTAACCTAACCTAACCTAACCTAACCTAACCTAACCTAACCTAACCGCTTTCGACAGCGCCTGGTGGCCAGCAATAAGAGTCCGGCTGGCTGAGGAAAAGTGTCCTCTCAACTTGAGGAGGGTCATCGACAGCTACTTGACGGACAGAAGGGTCAGGGTTAGGTATGCGGGCGAAGAATTCTCCAAAGGCACTAACAAAGGCTGCGTACAGGGCTCCATCGGAGGCCCGGACTTCTGGAACCTTCTGTTGGATCCCCTTCTAAAAAGCCTGACTAATAAAGAGGTCCACGTGCAGGCGTTCGCAGACGACGTGGTCCTAGTCTTCGACGGTGACACAGCATTGGAAATAGAGAGAAAGGCAAACATCGCCCTCGAACATGTTCGGACGTGGGGTGTCGATAATAAGTTAAAATTTGCTCCGCAAAAAACCAACGCGATGACTATCACGCGAAAACTGAAATACGACACCCCACGACTAAGCATGGGCGGGGTCGAAGTACCCATGGCCAAAGAGATAAAGATCCTGGGTGTCACCGTCGACGACAAGTTGACCTTTAACACGCACGTGAGGAACGTCTGCCAAAAGGCGATCGGGGTTCACAAACAGCTGTGCAGGGCAGCGAAGATTAGCTGGGGACTTAACCCCGATATTATAAAAATCATCTACGTAGCCACGATAGAGCCGATTATCCTGTACGCCGCCAGTGTATGGGCTCCAGCGGTAGGTAAGCTGGGTATTATAAAGCAGCTGGGCGTCGTGCAGCGCGGGATTGCACAGAAAATATGCAAGGCGTACCGCACCGTCTCCCTCAACTCAGTACTTCTGTTGGCAGGGATACTTCCTCTGGATCTCCGAGCTCGTGAGATGGCCTCACTCTATGAGGCCAAGAGGGGAGTGTCACTGCCAATGCTGGGGGACAGGGAGATGGAGCGGCCAGAGCCCGCGCTGAGGTGTCCGCACCCCGCCAAGCGTATCGACCTGGAGTTCAAAAGTCTGGTGGACCGGGAGCAAGTCGACGCCAGCGCCAAACCGGAGGTGAGAATTTTCACCGACGGTAGCAAAATTGGGGGGCGTGTCGGTGCTGCGTTGTCCTTGTGGAACAGCGAGGCCGAAACACGTGCCCTCAAGCTGGCGTTACCAAACTACTGCACGGTCTACCAGGCGGAGCTCTTGGCGATATGCAAGGCAACTGGGGAAATTCGGAAGAGTGCGGCGTCAAGCTTTGGCATCTATAGTGACTCAATGGCAGCCCTCATGACAGTGAAAAACCACAGTTGCCTTCATCCCCTGGCAGTGGAAGTGAGAGAGAATTTAACAGCCGTTTCTCTCCAGAACAAGGTAGTCGACTTGTTCTGGATTAAAGCTCACGCAGGGATTGAGGGCAACGAGAGAGTGGATCAGCTGGCAAAGGAGGCTGCCATTTCGAGCAAGAAAAAGCCAGAGTATGATCTTTGTCCTGTATCATTCGTCAAGCGTTGCATTCGTTCGGCAACGCTTGATGAATGGAACAACAGATACAGAACCGGCACAACGGCCTCAGTGACAAAGATGTTTTTCCCAGATGCGGTGGCGGCGTATAGGATAGTCAGGAAGCTACATATAGATGGGATACTGACTCAAGTCATGACAGGGCACGGTGGATTCTCCGAATACTTGCATCGCTTCAAGTGTAAGGAGAGTCCATCGTGCATCTGTGACCCAGACATCGTAGAGTCGGTGCCACATTTACTTATTCGCTGCCCTGCATACGCCTACGACAGGAACGAATTAGAACAGGAATTAGACATAGAACTGAATGAAGAAAATATTAGGGTAATAATGTCAGGGAAAAACAGGAACAAGTTCCTAAACTACTGCGTTAAAATTGCTAAAAGAGTAATTAAAAGAAATAAGTAATCGGTAACGTATGCAACCACTATATAGTAAATATATAAGTTATGCATATAGAAAATAATAGGTAATAGAATTAAGTATTGTGAACAGTAACTAAAATTGGGAACTAATAACTAAAAGAAAGTAAAATAAATAATATAAGCCGCATAAATGTATCCTAGTATATAAGAAAACTGTAAGAATATAAGTAAAAATAACATCTGTAGTATTACCCTTAAGGAAACAGTGTACATAGTAATAAGTAGAAAGTAATGAAAATGGAAGTATAAGCAAAACCTATGTAAAATAGAAAAGTAAGAAATATAATATAGCTAATGTAAGGAATAAAATGTACATTAGTCTAAGATCCTTGTTATCGTTAAAATAAAAACCAATCTGAGTATTTATTAACCCTTGATAAAAATAAAGAAAGAAAAGTGTTGGGCATAGAAATAGTCAGCAAAGATAAAATTAGATAGCAACATGGGAGTCCCACCCATTAAAAGACTGATAGAGGAAGGATGATAGAAAGAAACAGTATGCGGAACAAAAGTGCGAGAGGAAAGAAAGCGAGAACTAGTATGGAAGAGAATTAGCGTAGAAATAGACTCTGATTACGTCAGAGGTAGAGATACAAAAAAAAAAAAAAAAAAAAAAAAAAAAAAAAAAAAAAAAAAAAAAAAAAAAAAAACCTAACCTAACCTAACCTAACCTAACCTAACCTAACCTAACCTAACCTAACCTAACCTAACCTAACCTAACCTAACCAGTTCCCCCCCCAGCTCTCGTGGCGGTCGGATCGTTTTGAGTGCGCTCCGTGTTCAAAAAATCGTTCTAACGGGTTTTTTTACGCAAAATTCAAAGTGCTATATATTAAAAGTTGCGCGTTCGCGAGTACTATCCGTTCGTGAAAAAAGTGCTGAAATCGGACCATTTTGTGCGACACCAGGCTCAAAAAACGGATTTTAACCTCCAAATTGGGCATTCCTGTTGCAACGCTGCCCGATTTTCAGCGGCAACCCACATTTTTCGAACTGCAGTTCAAAGCGCACCAGGGGCAGCTACAACCGGGCGAATTCCTGGATTTTTCCAGGCAAAACTCGCCGAGTCACAAAGGAAAATCCGAAAACCACGTGGCCACGTGCTCCCGATTCTTGACGCCTGGGAATTTTCCACCTGCTGAGCAGCGTGTACAACACTGAGACCAGCCAGCCGACACCTCGACCGTCGAAATCGGAGCACCCCCCTGGCAAATAGAGGACTTTAAAAGTACTACGAACTTTGACCCCATCCAGAGCTGAAACAAGATCGGTGACTTCACCTTTTCGGGACTTCAAAAAATTGTTCACCCTCCGTACAATACGTGTGCAAAATTCCAGATTTTTTCGACAAGTAGTTTTAGAGCTACCAATAAACAAAGAAACAAGGTGAAACCTGTGACGTCACGCAGAACCGAAAATACCTGTGACGACCTGCTCCCAGCAGTATCCAGAGAAAGAACACCTCCAGAGAAGAAAACTCTTCAGGACCAACCCCCTAGGACGCGAATTTTCTGCACTAGGAGCTATTTGCAGAAAGTTGTCAGCCACACCCAACTTTGGCAGGCTCCCGAGGGCGGTGCGGGCATCGGAGGACCTCCGGACTGGCGGGACAGCAAGGACCGATTCATCCCCTGCGGAACAAAATTTCTAAACTGTATGTAGGATTAAGATTAGATTTAATATAGAATTTAAGTCAGAACAAGGGTCCCGGACGGCATTACCGGATAAGTTTGTACACCCTCTGGAGCCTCAGGGGAGCGAGATATCGAAAAAATAACACCAAATCGGTTCTCTCTGTGAGAAACGATCATAAGGTCGACTTCCATGTAGGTACCCCCAAAAACTACCCCCGAAGAGTTTTTTCGGAGAGACAAGAAAAATTTTGGCTTTCTGGATTTCCATAGGAGAAACTAAGGGGCTTGTCAATAAATTTGGACCGCGACTTACACCCTAATATTTTTTCCCGTTTCGATATCTCGTTCCTAAGGTCGAAACAATACAAACGTAGTTGACAAAAAACTACCCCTAAGTTTGAGGACAAATAAATAGTTGACCAAGTGACCCACCCCCGTGGGATCCACGGGACCATGCGGCCCTATTAAAACACTGTTATCTAAGACATGTTCCGGTGAAACTGGAAAATAAGGGAAGGTTTGATCTGCTTTTAAAAATACCCTTCTAAACCGTTTAACGGCAAAGATATAAAGTTGTTTAGGTATTTTTGGCAAAATTTTTTTTCAAAAAATACCTCGTAGTTCGTAAACCGTGCGTCCTAGCCCAAAAATAACGAAATTTTTCCACCCCCCTCCCTAACCTACCCCCACTGCTCCGCACACCCTAACCCTTAAACTCCCCCTTCCCCTGCACCCAACCCCTAGGTTCCCAACCCCCTACCCCTAAAAACAAACTTTCGTTTTCTGGACTTAGAAAAATTTTGAGTAAAAATTTATATTACTTGACTAAGAAATATTTTGGCTTATATTTAAATTGAATAGGGTTACATATATAGAAGGGGTATTTTAAGTGTCCTTTAGGGGTTGCAACCCCGAAATTAATCTTTGTTATATCTCGCGAACGGAGAGGGCTAGAACTGCGGGGTTTTTTGTATTTGATAAGAAATAATCTAGAGAAGCTTTTAGATAGAGTCTAGAGACTCTATATAGAGCCAGGACTTCTTTATATAATTTTGTAAATTTCCACCTGAAAATAGTTATAAGTAGACTAAATATACTACACGGCACACAGTGACCATGGTAGAGTTGACTCTACCCAAGACTGACTAAATAGAAGTCCACTTTCGTTCTTACACTGAAGTAACACTATTTTTACTAGGTTTAGGACATAAATTGGAGTAGCAAAGCGACTCTACATAGAGATTTTTTTTTTTTTTTTTTCAACTCTATTTTTAATTTTGTTTTCTTTTGTTTGTGTGTTCGTGTACTGACTAGAGTCAGAGACTCAAAATATACATTGACTCTACCTGTGCAATCTTTTAGCGGTTTTAGCAAAGGGGCAACTATTTACAACTTTTACAAAATTATTTGCCCCCTCCGCATCACATTCCCAAAATGTTTGGGCACCGCACGCCTGTTAAAAAACCAGAGAGCAATAGATCACCCCCAAAGGAGGCCGTCCGCAAAAGCATAGACAGGTGGGAGGCCGCCATGCCAAGTGAGGAGCCGGCTGCAAAAACAGGTAACCAACCAGCAAGGACCAGCATGACAATGCAGGCAGGCCCTGCAGTAACAACAAAGGTGGCTGCAAAACCTGTGCCTTCCGCAACAGGAACTGCACTCACACATGGAAACCCCTCCACCACGCACAGGGCGTCAGTGGGAAACGAGGAGTCTTCCCCAAAACGCTATGCCAGTAGAGCGTTAGAAGCGGCAGCCTGCCTGAATAAGGCAAAGGCCCACTTAAGGAACTCGAGAAACCTAAAGACGGAAATAAAAGAAGGGGTCGAGAAGGCACTCGCACGGCTCCACGAACTGGTCAAGGAAGCTGAGGCGGAGCTCAAGACGAAGGGAAGTACAACGGGGGGAGGGCGGGTGGTGGGGGGACTGGCAGCGTGTGCTGCGTCACCTCCTGACTCCACCCCTTTTCCCTCATCTACCTCCGGCGAAAGCTTACTTATGAAATGTCTGGTGGAGCACACCAACTTGATAAGGGAAAGCGGCAGAAAAATAGAGGAGCTAAAAACTACGATCGAAAGGCACGCTGAAAAGATAGAAAAGACAGAAACGCCTACCTACGCCGGGGTGACTGCGGCCCGGAGTGACGGGACGCTGCAAAAGCGTACGCTGCATTCGGTCGCGGTCACCTCGACCGTGGAAACGGAAACAGGAGAGGAGGTGCTCGAAAGAGTTAGAAAGGCCATAGATGCTAAGGAAGGATGGGTAAGGGTGGAGAGGGTAAGAAAAGCTAAAAATAGGAAAGTAATAATGGGGTTTGGGTCCAAGGAGGAACGGGATAAGGTGAAGGAAAGAATAGGGAAAGAAGGAGGTAGCCTCACCATCGAGGACGTGGAAAATAAGGACCCGCTGGTCAGGCTTGGGGATGTCCTGTCAGTAAATACTGATGAGGACATCCTCAAGGCTCTCAGAAACCAGAACGGGACTGTTTTCCGCGGCCTAGTTGAGGGGGAGGATAGGATAGCAGTAAAATATAGAAGAAGAGCCAGAAACCCGCACACCAGCCACGTAATTATAAGCGTGTCACCCGGTGTCTGGAGGCGGATAACGGAGAGGGGCTATGTTTACATAGATCTCCAGCGGGTCAGAGCAGAAGACCAGACTCCACTAGTTCAGTGCACGCGCTGCCTGGGGTACGGCCACGGCAAAAAGTACTGCCAAGAGACTACAGACGCTTGCAGCCACTGTGGTGGTCCCCACCTGAGAACGGAGTGCGCGGATTGGCTAGCTGAGGAACCACCCGCCTGCAGAAACTGCAAAAAGGCGAAACTGACGCAAACAGAGCATAATGCCTTCAGCTCTGGGTGCCCTGTGCGCCGCCGGTGGGATGAATTGGCCCGGTCGACCGTCGCATACTGTTGACGCCAACGTTGCCACTATCACATATAGCTATATGCAAGCGAACCTCCAACGAAAAAGGCTTGCAACAATCGAGCTGCTGCTCGAGGCACAAAAACGGGGGGTAAGCGTAGCCTTGTTGCAGGAGCCATATATAGGGGGGAGCAGGACAATGAAGAGCCACAGAGGGGTAAGGATCTTCCAGAACACTGGAAATGGAGAAGGGACCGTTAAGGCTGCAATCGCTGTCTTTGATAGCAATCTCAACATAAAGCAGTACCCAAAACTCACCACAGATAACATCGTTGTGGTGGGTATCCAGACCAGTGCCTGGGAGATCACTCTGGCGTCCATTTACTTTGAGCCGGACAAACCAGTGGAGCCCTATTTAGACCACCTCAAAGAAATAGTGGCCAAAAATGGCTCTAAGCCCATAATCGTTGGAGGCGACGCAAACGCAAAAAGCACCTGGTGGGGCAGCCCAACAGTCGACCGCAGGGGAGAGGAGGTGTGTGGGACACTCGGGGAGCTCGGGCTGCACATACTAAATGAAGGAGAAATCCCGACCTTCGACACAGTCAGGGGAGGACAACGTTACAGCAGCTATGTCGACATAACAGCTTGTTCGGCAAATATCCTCGACAAGGTAGCAGACTGGAAAGTCGTCGAGGGCCTAAGCAGCTCCGACCACAACGGCATTGTTTTCAAAATTTTACAGACTAAATCAAAAGGGCTAAAGGTAGAAAGAACCACTAGAATATTTAATACAAAAAAGGCCAACTGGCCTGAGTTTCATGCGAAACTCACCCAGCTGAGCCAAGAACAAAAAGTCACAAAGGTAGAAATAGAAAAAACAATCAATATAGAGCAATTAGATAAAATAGTAAATAATTATACAGACATTGTTACAAAAGCATGCAAAGCATCCATGCCAATTAAAAAACAAGTAGAAAAACTTACCTTGCCGTGGTGGTCGGAGAAGCTTGAAAATCTGAAAAAAGCGGTAGCTACCCAAAAGAGGAGAATCAGGTGTGCAGCACCAGTCCGTAGATCCATGGTTGTCGAAAGGTACCTGCAACAGAAAAAAGAGTATGAGTCAGAGGCAGCCAGAGCCCAAACAGAGAGCTGGAAGGAGTTTTGCTGCAAACAGGATAGGGAGGGGGTGTGGGAGGGGATTTATCGGGTTATAGGAAGGACAGTGAGTAGGGTGGAGGACCCGCCGCTGGTGAGAGATGGTAAAGTGCTGGACGCGGAAGGGTCGGCCCGATACATAGCGGAGACCCTGTATCCAGAGGACCACCCAGCTGCAGACGACCCTCACCACAGCCATGTCAGAATCGAGGCGGAAAAGGTGAATGAAGGTGAAAATGGTGAGTCATACGACCCTCCATTCACCATAGCCGAATTGAAGGCGTCGAGCGAGTCCTTCAACCCAAAGAAGGCTCCGGGAATGGACGGCCTCACAGCCGATATCTGCAACCGCGCTATCAGCAAAGACCCTGAAATTTTCCTGGCAATCCTCAACAGATGCCTCGCTTATAACCATTTCCCCAAAATATGGAAAGAGGCAACAGTGGTTATGCTACGGAAGCCAGGGAAAACAGATTACACAACACCAAAGGCGTACCGCCCAATCGGCCTGTTGCCGGTACTCGGAAAAATCTACGAAAAGATGTTGGTGGCCCGACTCAGATTCTACATAGCACCGAGGATGAGTACTCGCCAGTACGGATTCATGCCACAAAGGAGTACCGAAGACTCCCTCTATACCCTCATGCAAAAAATACGCAACAAGCTGAAACAAAAGAAAATAATAACATTAATATCGTTGGACATAGAGGGAGCCTTCGACAATGCCTGGTGGCCAATTATAAGAGTCCGACTGGCTGAGGAAAGGTGTCCGGTCAACCTGAGAAGGGTCATCGATAGCTATCTGCGCGACAGGAAAGTACGAGTAAGGTACGCCGGCGCTGAGCATCAGAGAAGTACGGAGAAGGGTTGCGTGCAAGGCTCAATTGGGGGCCCCATTCTCTGGAACCTCATACTGGATCCCCTCCTCAAAGAACTCGAGAGAAGAGGAATTTACGTGCAAGCTTTTGCTGATGACGTGATCCTGGTCTTCGATGGTGACACGGCATTGGAAATAGAGAGGCAGGCGAATGCCGCCCTCGAACATGTTTGGGTGTGGGGCGTGGAAAACAAGTTAAACTTCGCACCGCACAAGACCAGTGCGATGGTTATTACAAAAATAGTTGAAATACGACGTCCCACGCCTAAGCATGGGCGGGGTCGACATCGCTATGTCCAGAAAAATTAAAATACTGGGTGTCACCATCGACGACAAGCTCACGTTTAACGAGCACGTTTCGGAGGTATGCCGCAAGGCCATCGCAGTCCACAAACAGCTGAGCAGGGCTGCAAAAGTAAACTGGGGCCTAAATCCTGAGGTTGTTAAAATTATATATGTTGCTACGGTGGAACCAATAGTCCTGTACGCTGCCAGCGCATGGGCGGAAGCCGCTAACAAACTGGGAATGATCAAACAGCTAGGCGTCGTGCAGCGGGGAATAGCACAGAAAATGTGCAGGGCGTACCGAACCGTCTCACTGAACTCGGTGCTCCTACTAGCCGGGATACTCCCCCTGGATCTTAGAATCCACGAGGTGGCATCACTGTATAGAGCCAAGAAAGGGGTACCACAGGCCATATTGGGGGACAGGGAGGTAGAACGGATGACTTCTGCACTGGAATCCCCGCATCCCGCGAAGCGATGCGACCTGAAGATCGTCGGCCTGGTAAACCGGGAGGATGTTGACGCCAATTCTGACCAAGAGGTGAAAATCTTCACTGATGGTAGTAAGATTGGGGGGCGTGTCGGTGCGGCGCTGTCCATATGGAACAGAGAGTCCGAGACGCGTGCCCTCAAGTTGGCGCTACCAGGTTACTGTACCGTTTACCAGGCTGAGCTACTCGCGATATGCCGGGCAACGCGGGAAATTAGGAACAGCACGGCGCCTACCTTCGGGGTTTTCAGCGACTCCATGGCGGCTCTTTTGACCGTGAAAAACCCCAGTTGCCTTCATCCCCTGGCGGTGGAGGCCAGAGAGAATATAACAGCTGCGTCTCTCCAGAACAAGATAGTATCCTTGTTCTGGATAAAGGCCCACGCAGGGTTAGAGGGCAACGAAAGAGCGGATCAGCTGGCGAAAGAGGCCGCCATGAACCTTAAGAAAAAACCGGACTATGATCTGTGCCCGATTTCATTCGTCAAGCGCCACATACGTATGGCGACGCTCGACGAATGGAATCGGAGATACAAGTCCGGCCAAACCGCCAACGTTACGAAGATCTTTTTCCCAGATGCGGTGGCAGCGTATAGAACAATAAGAAAAATGGAACTTACCAATATCAGGGTACAAATAATGACGGGACACGGTGGATTCTCCGAGTACCTGAATCGCTTCAGGTGCAAGGAGAGTCCATCGTGCATCTGCGACCCAAACAAGGACGAAACCGTGCCACACCTGCTTCTGGAATGCCCTGCACACGCTGTGGACAGATATGAACTGGAACAGGCTCTGGAAATAAAATTAGACAAAGAGATTGTGGGGGAAGTGATGCGAGGAAAAGATAGGGAGAAATTTCTAGACTACTGCACAAAGATTGCACAGAAGGCAATAGAGAGAAATTAAACAGCTTAAGCAAGTATGCTGGTAGTATATTTAGTAATATATATATTAAGCATAGAAATAAGTATAAAATGTCATTAGAGTAAGCACTAGTATAAGTAGAGATAGAAATAAAAAGATATTGTTAACATAAGAAAATAAAGATAAATTGGATGGATTAAGAAAGATGTAAAAGAAATAAAAAACCAAAATGGACCGTTATTTCCCCCCACATTGTAATAAATTAAAATAAAAAATAGATAGTTAGAATAGGTTCGTAATGGGAATCCCACCCAGAACAAAGAATGAAAGACGATGAATGAAGAAAGATAAAGTATGCAGCATGAACGTGCGAGAAGAACAAAAGCGAGAACTGGTATGACACAGAGGATTAGGCGTACATAGACTCCGATAACGTCGGAGGTATAATGTAATAAAAAAAAAAAAAAAAAAAAAAAAAAAAAAAAAAAAAAAAAAAACCTAACCTAACCGCCGCCATATTGTTATTATACAAACACCTATATCTTCACAAAGGAGGGTCGCAGGGCAGTGGGGTTTTCTCTGTGGGAGTCGTTTTGTGCTTGTCTTGTGAGTGGGCTGGCTTTCAGGCGCTTTCAGATGGGAAAAATTTTTTCAGCCTGAAAAGTATACCACTGCGTGGATCTTGTCGAGCGCAGTAAGATAAGCCTAAGCACGGGGGGTTTTGGTCTATTGGCTACGGAGGAAACCAATTTTAAACATATTTGGCTGCCATTTTGGATAAAAACCAAATTTTTTAAACTTTGATTGCTCCGGAACCCTTGGGGCTAGTTACCCCGTGCTTGGGTTTGTTGGAACGGGCTCGGCGGGCTCTATCCAGTGATTATATTGGATCGACTCTACATAGAGCCATTTATGAGAAGTCGGCAAGAACAGGTTCTGACAGTAGAATTTGACTTTTGGACCGACACAGGGCCCCTGACCGCTACCTACAATTAGGCTTCTATTAGTGTTTGTGCGGTTTTATCTTTTATTTTGTGCGTACATTCTTTTCCGTTTTATTTTATTCATTATTTTATTGAGGCTCTTTTGTCAATTTTCTTGGACGCCTTTATCGAGTACTATATTTTATTATATGTTAGTTTTTAATTTATTGACACCTCTTTTGAAAAAACAGTGTGACGAACCATTATATTGACCAACTGTTCCCCCCTTTACAGGGATCAGAACATCAGTTTTAAATTGACTCGATTATTACAAATAATATTTTATTCCATTTTAATAACTTATTGAGTTTTAGTTAATTTTCTTTATTTTTCACTTCCTCCACCATGTTCCTCTCCAGGACGCCGGCTAAGAAAGCCTCCGCAGGACCCCATGTCTCTCCATCGAACGCGGCACTCTCTATCACCTTCGAGGGGGAGGTCTCCCCTCCCAGTGCTTCAACTCAGGCCTCTAGTGTGAGGCGAAGCATTGGTGAGTGGGAGAGTGGGAAAATGGCGGAGTCTCAGCCTCTTCCGTCGGCCGCCGTGAACCCATCTAAGAAGGTTGCCCCGACCGTGACAGCCTCCCAGAAGTCTACAAAGCGCGCCACTTCCCAGCCGGACAGCAAGTCTGTGGCGCGCCGAACCTCCACTGAGACTCTGGGAGCGTCACCGGGGACAAACCAGCTGCAGCCGAATAAACCCACTGATCGGGTGACCGAGGCTCGCAACTGCCTTCTGCGCGCGAAATCGCACCTTAGCGATTCACGCAATTTGAGAGCAGTCCTAAAGGCCGGGATCACTCAATCAGTGGAACGACTGTACCAGCTCGTGAAGGAGGAGGCGGCGGCTGCTGCACAAATGAGGGGGGCCGGACTGACAATGGAGAAGGCCATTAAGGACACAACTCCGCCAGAAGCACCCAAAAGCCTCCTGGAAGTTAACTCGTTGCTCGCTTCACTAGCGGAGCATAGCGCGCTGGTGAAGGAGAGCAGCGAGAAGATGGAGAAGCTGCAGTGGGTTATGGAGAGGCAGGGGGAACTTTTAGAAAAGACAGCCACCTACGCGAGTGTAGCGGCAGGTCCACCAGAAAGGCAGACCCCGGGAAGGACCGCGCTGCACTCGATAGTGGTGACGTCCAAGGACGAGGGGGATACGGGGGAGGATGTAATGAGGAAAGTCAGAGAGGCAGTCAAGGCCAAGGATGGGGGAGTGGAAATAGAAAGTGTGCGGAAGGCCAAAGATAGGAAGATAATTATGGGCTGTAGGTCGAAAGAGGAAAGGAATCGGGTGCGGGAGAGACTGGAGAGGGCAGGAGACCACCTCGTTGTTGAGGAGGTGAAGAACAAAGACCCGTTGCTGATCTTCCGGGGCGTCCTCCGCATCTACTCTGACGAGGAAGTGCTGGGGGCGCTACGGAGTCAGAACCGTGACGTTTTTCGTGGCCTCGACAACGAGGAGGACCGACTCAGCATTAAATATAAAAGGAACTCCAGAAACCCCCAGACCCAGAACGTGATAGTCAGCACGTCCCCGACAATCTACAACAGGATGCTCGATAAGGGAAGAGCGCGTATAGATCTTCAGACCGTTTTCGTTGACGACCAGTCGCCACTAGTGCAGTGCACGAGGTGTTTAGGGTACGGGCATAGTCGGCGACTCTGTAAAGAGTCCACCGACCTGTGCAGCCATTGTGGAGGCCCTCACCTGCGTGCAGAGTGTGCCCAGTGGCTAAAGGCGGATTGCCCGAAATGCCACAACTGCGTAAAGGCGAAGATGGAGAAGACGGACCACAACGCGTTCAACCCCGAGTGTCCTGTTCGAGTCAGGTGGGACAGGCTAGCACGTGCATCCGTCGCCTACTGCTAAGGTGGTCCCAGCAGACACACTGCCGCACAAAATACTCCAGGTGAATCTTCAAAGGAAGAGACTGGCGACCCATGAGCTTGTTATCGAGGCCAAACAGCGCAAAGCCACCGCAGCGCTGATCCAGGAGCCCTATGTGGGCAACGCTAAAAGAATGAGCGGGATCAGAGGCGTCCGAATCTTCCAGAGCACCAGGCAAGGAGAAGGGACTGTCAAAGCGGCTATAGCCGTCTTTGATCCAAAACTCACCGTTAGACAGTACCCAGAACTCACCACGGACAATATCGTCGTGGTGGGGATACAAACTGGTGCCTGGAAACTAACTCTGGTCTCGTTCTACTTTGAGCCAGACCAGCCCTTGGGGCCATACCTGGACAGCCTTAGGAAGGTGGAAAGCGAGACCGGCCCGCATAAGCTCATTATGGGAGGAGACACCAACGCCTGGAGTGTTTGGTGGGGCAGTAGTGAGACCAATAGCAGAGGCGACGAGATGCTGGGAGCTCTCGACCAGCTTGGACTGCAAATACTCAACAGAGGGGAAACTCCAACCTTCGACGTAGTTCGTGGTAACAGGCGTTACACAAGCTGCGTCGACGTCACTGCCTGCACAGCGGATATGCTGTCGGTGACCGACGGCTGGCGAGTCGTCGATGACCTGACGGGGTCGGACCACAACGGCATAGAGTTCAACATAAACCTCAAAAAGTCTGCGGGTATCACGGTGCACCGGACTACCAGGCTCTACAACACGAGGAAAGCTAATTGGGGCCAGTTTCGTCAGAAACTACGCCAAATTATGCTGGACAACAATTTGACCGTAAGTCTGTTCGATCAGATCGACAGCGTGAACAAGTTAGACCTGGTAGTCGAGGCACTTACAACGGTGGTACAAGACACCTGTGCCAAAGTGATGCCCAAAAAGAAGACACTTGAGAAGTTAACCGTGCCGTGGTGGTCAGATGAACTCGCCAGCCTGAAGAGGCAGGTGGTCACCAAGAAGCGGAGGATTCGTTGTGCAGCGCCAGTCCGTAGACCAAAGGTTGTTGAGGAGTACCTGAAACAGAAAGAAGAGTACGAGCGTGCAGTAGTCCAAGCAAAAGTCGAGAGCTGGAAGGGGTTCTGCGAAAAGCAGGATAGGGAAGGCCTGTGGGAAGGTATATATAGGGTGATCCGCAGGACGGAGAAGAGAGAGGAAGATTTGCCGATGGTAAGGGATGGCAGGACTCTAGACCCAGAGGAATCGGCGAGGTATCTGGCAGAAACGTTTTACCCAGAAGACCGTTTGGAGGGGGATAACGAGGAGCACAGAAAGGTACGGCAACAAGCTGAAGAGGTGAACGGGGGGAACCAAGTTGAACCCTGGGACCCTCCCTTCACACTCGACGAGCTGGAGCGAGCTGTCTCTTCGTTCAACCCCAAAAAAGCCCCCGGTTCCGACGGACTGACGGTGGACATATGGGACCACGCGATCCGTCATGACCCGGATTTAGTTCTGCGCTTGTTGAACAAGTGCCTGGCGCATGGATACTTTCCACGATCCTGGAAAGAGGCAACTGTCGTCGTGCTCCGCAAGCCCGCTAAAGACGACTACACCACCCCAAAATCGTACAGGCCGATTGGGCTGTTGCCTGTCCTCGGCAAGATTTACGAAAAGATGGTCGTGGCCCGACTCAAGTTTCATTTACTCCCCAGGATGAGTACTCGCCAGTACGGCTTCATGCCCCAGCGAAGCACCGAAGACTCTCTCTACACGCTGATGGGACACATTCGCGGCAAACTTAATGCAAAAAGGCTTGTCACGGTTGTGTCCCTGGATATTGAGGGAGCCTTCGACAGCGCGTGGTGGCCAGCCATACGAGTCCGTCTGGCTGAGGAAAATTGTCCTGTAAACTTGAGACGGGTCATGGACAGCTACTTGTCCGAGAGGGTGGTGAAAGTCAGGTATGCGGGAGTGGAGTACGAATCCAGGACCGAGAAAGGATGCGTCCAGGGGTCGATCGGTGGCCCCATGGTTTGGAACGTTCTGCTGGATCCTCTCATAAAGGCTCTAGAGGCAATGGGGGTCTATTGCCAGGCGTTTGCTGACGATATTGTCCTTGTGTTTGATGGAGAGACAGCTCTTGAAGTCCAGGGGGATGCCAATGTTGCCCTCGAGTACGTGCGAGCGTGGGGTGTCACAAATAAGCTTCGGTTTGCGCCTCATAAGACGAAAGCAATGCTTGTTACGCGCAAACTGAAGCATGATACCCCACGTCTCAAGATGGGTGGGGTAGACATTGGCATGTCGGACGAAATCAAGTTGCTCGGTCTCACCATCGATCACAAGTTGACTTTTAACGCTCACGTCGCAAACGTTTGCTCCCGAGCTGTTGGCATTTATAAGCAGCTGTCGCGGGCTGCTGGGGTCAGTTGGGGTCTTTATCCAGAGGTTATCCGCTGTATCTATACGGCTGCAGTGGAGCCCATTGTCATGTACGCAGCGAGCGCGTGGTCGCCGGCCGTTAAGAAAGTCGGGGTGCAGAAGAAGCTGAACGCCGTCCAGAGGAGTTTTGCACAAAAACTGTGCTGGGCCTACCGCACGGTCTCTCTCAACTCAGCACTGGTGCTGGCTGGGATACTCCCTCTTGATCTTCGAATCCAGGAGGCAGCCTCGCTCTACGAGGCAAAGAAGGGAGTACCACATCCAGCGCTGGGAGACCGAGAGATCGAGCGCGTGGTGTCGGCGCTGGAGATGCCGCATCCGGCTGAGCAGAGAGCTATTGCACTGCGACGCCTGGTAAACGAGGAACAGTACAACGAGCACCGCAATTACGCGGTGCGCATCTTTACAGACGGCAGCAAGATTGAGGGCAAGGTCGGAGCCGCAGTATCGGTGTGGACTGACCAGGCAGAGGTGAAGGCCCTCAAGCTTGCTTTGCCGTCCTACAGTACCGTCTACCAGGCCGAGCTTCTCGCCCTCTGCAAAGCTGCGAAGGAGGTCCTCCGAAGTACCGAGACGGCGTTCGCTATTTACAGCGATTCCATGGCAGCTCTCCAAACAGTCGTGAACCCTGAAGCCCTGCACGCCCTCGCAGTGGAAGCAAGGGACGCCATCCGCCGCAGCAATACCCAGAACAAGAGCGTCTCCTTGTTCTGGGTCAAAGCTCATGTCGGGCTGGAGGGTAATGAGAGAGCCGACTTGCTCGCGAAGGAGGCTGCCCTGGGGTCGAAGCGGCAACCCGACTACGACAAATGCCCGGTTTCATTCGTCAAGCGCATGATCCGTAAGGAAACGCTGGGCGAGTGGAACCGGAGGTATTGTGCAGGAGAAACTGCGGCTACGACGAAGATATTCTTCCCTTGCGCGATCGCTGCGTACAGGACGGTGCGAAGGATGAAGATGACCATGGAATTGACCCAAGCCCTGACAGGACACGGCGGGTTCTCCGAGTACCTGACTCGCTTCAAGTGCAAGGAGAGCCCGGCGTGCGCCTGTGACCCCGACAAGCAGGAGACAGTCCTCCATCTACTGACGGAGTGCCCTATATATTCCTCCCACAGGCACGATTTTGAAACGAGAGTCGATATGGAGGTGAAAAAGGGAAATCTCAGTGTTTTGATAGCAGACCGAAAAATGCGAATAAAATTTATAGAATTTATAATTAAAATTGTGCAATCCGTAAATAAACGGAACAAATAACCAATAGATAGAATGGATGAATGAATAACCAATAGATAAATGAATAAGATATAATTATATAAGAAAATTTTTTAATAATTACAATCATTATGACCAATTTGTAATTTAATATACTGTATTAAGATAAGAAATATAATAATAAGATTAGATACAACTATGTGTTGAAAGGAAATATAAGAATAAGACTTGATAAAATTATATAATGTAGAATTAAAAATTAGCTGTAAAAACTATAAATAAGTAAGAATCGTGGTATCCAATAAAATGAACAAATGGTGTACAAGATCATTTCCCCCTGTAGAACATGAAAAGTAAAAAGTACAAAATGAAATATAGAGAAGTAGACATATATATCTAGATAGATAAGACTAGTATTGCAAATGGGAGTCCCACCTATAAGAGAATGAAAGATGATGGATAAAAGAAAGATAAAGTATGCGGAATAAAAGTGCGAGAGGAAAGATAGCGAGAACTGGAGTGGAAGCGAACTAGTTAAGGACTCTGATTATGTCAGGGGTAGAGAAAAAAAAAAAAAAAAAAAAAAAAAAAAAAAAAAAAAAAAAAAAAAAAAAAAAAAAAAAAACCTAACCTAACCTAACCTAACCAGTCGCACGGTACCCCTCGCCGCGAACGGATCGTTTTTTACTCGCTCCGCGCTCGAAAAATCGTAATTTTGGCAAAAATCACGCTAGAAAGTCGGGAAAAGTGTCAATGTGCTTTTCTTAACTCGCGCTATCCGGAACAGTGTTTTCTGACCGATTCGTGAAAGTTTGGAGAAAGTGACCCAGTTTTAACCTCAAAAAGTGCATATTTTAGACGGTTTTTCGTGGATAACTTCCGTTTTGTCGCGAGACCATATACTTTTTTGAATGTACGTGTACGCGTCTTGATACGACGCGTTGATTGACGGCACTTTTGGATTTTTCCGAAAGGAAACGCCGGAAATACGGCGGTTTTTCCGAAAACCACATGGCCACATGGTACTAGAACAGCTTAGATTTTCGAGTAGCTGTATGCACATTAGCCAGGAGAACATCGGATGCGGCCGGGTGGCATTTTCAGGACTTCTGAAAGTTAAGTTCGTTTCGAGTTATTGACTTTTAAAAATACTCAAAATTTGTGACAGCCCTAGATCCGTTATCATCGCGACGACCTACATTTTTTATTATCTTTAAGCTTAATTCTATGTTAGCTTAACATCCCCAGAAAATTTCAGATTTTTCGGTTAAGTAGTTTTCGTGATATAGCACTGTAAAATTTTGAGCAAAATCTGAAAACCGTGAAAAACGCTCCCGAAAAATCTGAAAAAATTTCGTGTGGGTAAAAACATAATTTTAAGTATATCTTAATTTTTAAAATTTTTTTATTTCATAAGACCCGATTTTTAAAGGGTGTTTTTGGACTTGAAAAGTCAATTTTATATTTTGTGACAGTCCTATTTTTTGTATCTATGTCTTCGCGAGGAAATAATTAATTGTGTGAGGTAGCCTATTTATTCTTCTATCATTTACAAAAAATCAGAACTTTGCGACTCTTGTAGGACGTAAGTTATTTAAATTCCCGTGAAAATAGGTAAAAACTACCCCAACTGTTATCTGCATCTAAAACATAGAATAAGAACCGCCTGGTTTCCGGAATAATTGCAGTTAAATCAGCAGTGGTAGATCCTATAACATACAAAAATTTCATTTTGAAATGGTTTATAAATAAGGAAAATTCATAAAAACCCGTAAAATTTCACAAAATTTATTTCAAAATCCGATTTCTATACTTAAATATTAATATTTCTTAAAAATAAAAAGCTAGGAGAAAGGAAATATAGTAAAGAATATCGTTCAGGTATTTTTAGATTTTTATGTTTTATATCTAAGGACCTATTTATTTATTTTGGGACAGAGGGAAACCCAAAATTGTTGGAATTCAAGGGGTAGTTTCTTAGGAAATAAGGGTGCTGTTTGAATCTTCTCACCGCAGCGACTATTTTTTAGCCAAAATCTGTCAGTGTTTTGAATTTAAAAAATCTAGCTTCAAAATTCTGGGGGGTCATTTTCGGTTTCAAATTACGTAAACTCAAATTCAGAAAAAATTTCAAAATTCATTATCTCGGTAACCATTAGGCCAATTTTGTCGGGGTTTTTTCCAAATACTGTAGAGTACCGAGCTCTATATTTTTTGCTTACATCTCTCTTCTCTACATAGAGCAGAGAGAAAGATAGAGTTCTGGGGTGAGAAACTGACGGAAGAGGGAGCGTCAGTGAGTTGCACAGCTGGGCTCGAATTCTTCAAGAAGGACTTTATTTGGGTAGAGTTCCTATATAAAATTTTAAACTCTACATAAATTATCCGTAGACACCATATTAAAGATCTTGGCAAACCGAGTGCAGCGAGCCCTCGCACTCTCTTCTACGACCGGTAGATCGGGAGATATAAAGGATTGAATCTACGGCCGCCATCTTGGTTCGCCATCTTGTTTTTAGTAAAACGACCGTATCTCCTGACAGATTTGTCGTAGAAGGACCGCGTTACCACTATTATCTTCGGACGGACCGGCTCTATCTAATAGAGTAGACATTATTGAAATTGGAGAGTGACTCTATTTTTGTAGAGTCACGCAGATATATTGATAGAGCTGGTGGCGAGGATTACTCTGGCCGAAGCCGCGTCTCTCTAGGGCGAAGGATAGCGGAGCTGGGAATTCTCTAAGTTTGGTCGGCCATACTGGCCACCATCTTGAAAAGTTTTAAACCGGTATATCTCCGCTCCTACTTGTCCTGGCGAGACTGGGTTTTGTCTGAAGTTATCAGCTCGAAAAGAGCTATTAGTACAGAGGGTACAGGAGGTAGTGACTCTACATAGAGCAAAAAGCTTTTTCAAGAATTTTACTGATTAGGACTGGGTGGGCCCGTCTGGTGCCGCTTAACTGGTTTATGACCGCCTAGCTCTACATAGAGCAAAGCAAAAATTTATAAGGTTACTTACCTAGACCACGGTCGACTGTTGACTGTGCAGACTGCAATAATCGCTAACTCCTAGACCTGAAAAGAAAAATAAATTAGAGACAACTACTTAGATATACCTATATTATACAAATTATACAAAACTACATAGGACTTGGGGTTTATTGACTTCAAAATTAGGAATGTAAATACGTTTGTGTGCACTCCCGTGTTTGTGACTAAAGACGCTATCCCCCCTTTACAGGGATATAAAAACACTTACTGACTTACTCAGACTATCCCCCTATACAGGGATACTCAAGCACCAACCGGTGTTTTACGACTTCATTTTATTTTTACTGATTGACGTTACCGACTGACTGAACTTTCCTTGAACATGCCTCTTGCACACTCACCTCGCAAAATGATGACCGAGGTGACAGAGACTTGTACTGCTAACCTTCTTAATGAGTCGGAGAGGGCAAGACCCTCACCTAAGAAGTCGACACAGACTCCCAGCGTTCGTAGGAGTATTGGAGAGTGGGAGAACGGCAAGGGTGATGGATCTAAACCAACCACCTCTGCCACTTTCATTGTCTCGCCTAAAAAGCTGACGCAGATTCCGACGGCCCCCTCAAGGCCTAATCAGAAGACCATGTTGCCCTCTGAAATGTCTGACAAACGAAGAGGCTCCGTGGAGGCTACAGGTGGGTCGCCAAGGCTGGTGGCTCCCACCGACAGAGTGAAAGAGGGCAGACTCTGGCTTCAGAGAGCGAAGACTCATTTAGGCGAGTCGCGCAACCTGAGGTCGGACATTAAGGCTGGCATCACTCTGGCGGTGGAGGCTTTGTATCAGTTAATAAAGGACAGTGCAACCGAAACAGGAACTGAGGCAAATAAATTAAAAAGCAGTTGCACCGACTGTGAGGATAAAGGGAGCCAAGTTAGGGAAACGGGAGAACGGGTGATAACAATGGGAAAGGAGGACGGGGAAGAGTTAAAAAGAATGTTGAAAGAACAAGGAGAAAAAATAGATCAAACTCAAAGGGAAATGATCTCCCTTAGAGAAACTATTGCGTCACAGGCAGCTTCACCAACTTACGCAAACGTGGCAGCAGTGCAGTCAAGAAGGCACGCGACCGAGAGGAGCGCTTTACACTCCATCGTTATAACTTCGAAAGACGAGAGCCACAGTGGCGATCAGGTGATGAGTGAAGTAAGAAAAGCCGTGAACGCGAAAGACGGATGGGTGACGGTAGAAAGGGTCAGGAAGGTCAAGGACAGAAGGGTGATCATAGGATGTAGTACGGAAGAAGACAGGAATAAAATAAAGGAGCGACTGAAGAGCGCAGATGGTCACCTTGTTGTTGAGGAGATGAAAAACCAGGATCCCATGCTGGTCTTCAAAGACGTCCTATCGTTCAATAGCAACGAGGACGTTTTGATGGCACTGAGGAACCAGAACGGGGAGGTGTTTCGTGGCCTTGACAAGAAGGATGACCGGGTGGACGTGAAATTCCGAAGACGGGCCAGAAACCCGCTCACGACCCACATAGCACTGAGAGTGTCCCCGCAACTCTACAACCGCTTAATGGACAGAGGAGCTGTGCATATTGACATGCAAAGAGTACGGGTTGCAGATCAGTCCCCGTTAGTGCAGTGCTCTATGTGTCTGTCCTACGGACACGGAAGGCGGTTTTGCAAAGACACTCTCCCAAAATGCAGCCATTGCGGCGGACCGCACGTTAGAGCGGAATGCGCGGATTATCTGGCGGCAGCGCCACCGACTTGCTGCAACTGCATAGCCACCAAAACAGATAACGTCGAGCATAACGCCTTTAGCTCTGACTGCCCGGTGCGTAGGAGGTGGGAGGCACTGGCAAGAGCTAAAGTAGCGTATTGCTAAGGTGGTCACTAGTCGCTCCAGGGCAGGCAACCCCACCAGAAGATATGCAGTAGCCCAGGCGAACCTCCAGAGGAAAGAGCTGGCAACCACGGAACTCATGATTGAGGCCAGCAAGCGAAAACTCGCATTCGCTTTGGTCCAGGAACCTTATGTGGGTGGAATGGGGAGGATGAAAGACTACCGTGGGGCGAGAGTTTTCCAATGCTCAGCAGTAGGAGACGGGACGGTGAAAGCGGCTATCGTTGTCTTTGACGACGATCTTGACGTCACCCAGTGCCCGAAACTCACGACCAACAATATCGTTGTTCTGAGGATCCGAACCTGCGCTTGGGAAATCGCGGCGGTTTCTTTCTATTTCGAGCCAGACCAACCTATAGGGCCATACCTGGATCAGATCAGAAAGATCAGAGAGGAGCTGGGCTCAAGAGGACTGCTGATAGGAGGCGATTGCAACGCCAAGAGCACCTGGTGGGGCAGCACCATAGAAGACCACAGGGGAGTTGAGATGTCCGGTACCCTGGAAGAGTCTGGATTGCAGGTACTCAATAGAGGTGATACGCCTACTTTCGACACCGTGAGAGGTAATAAGACGTACACCAGCTTTGTAGATATAACAGCCTGTACGGAAGATCTACTAGATCTAGTAGACAACTGGAGGGTAGACCAGGAGATGACGAGCTCGGACCACAACGCTATCCTACTCGATATAAATCTCCGCAGGAGTAGAGGCCTAAGAGTTCAAAGAACGACGAGGCTATATAACACAAAGAAGGCAAATTGGGACATTTTTAACAACATGATCTCGGACCATTATTCGGACAACAATATAAATGTAAATTCAATAGGCAATATCGAGTCAAAACAAGAATTAGAGAAAGTTGTAACAAATTTTACGAAAATTATTACAGCCGCATGCCAAGCCAGCATGCCCATAAAAAAGAGTACGGAGGTACTCAAGGTCCCATGGTGGAATGAAGAGCTCGCAAGGCTAAAGAAAGTTGCCACTACCTTCAGGCGCAAGATCAAAAACGCGGCACCGTACCGCAAAGAAATAGTGGTAGCTGAGTACCTGAAAAAGAAAGAAGAATATGAGTGCCAAGCCAAGAAAGCCCAAACAGACAGTTGGAAGGAGTTCTGTAGAAGACAGGACAGAGAGGGAGTGTGGGACGGTATATACCGTATAATCCGTAGGACCACCAGGAGACAAGAAGACTTGACCTTAACCAAAGAAGGTGCGTATCTAAACCCAAAAGAGTCAGCGAACTTACTAGCGGAGACATTCTACCCACAAGACCTGGAGGAAACTGACGACGAAGATCATCGCCGCACCAGAGAAGCGGCAGAGCAGGTAAACGAGTGGAAGCATGATGAGAATCATGATCCACCGTTTACACTGCTGGAGCTAAAGACCGCGGTGGGAAGTTTCAACCCAAAGAAGGCCCCGGGAGCGGATGGCTTCACAGCAGATATCTGCAGCAGAGCTATCTACCAGGACCTGGACGTATCGCTTGCCCTCTTCAACAAGTGCTTAGAGATAGGTCACTTTCCGGACATCTGGAAGCAGGCAACCGTGGTAGTCCTGAGAAAGCCGGGCAAAGACGATTATACGAACCCCAAAGCTTACAGGCCCATCGGTCTGTTGCCGGTTTTGGGAAAGGTTCTGGAGAAGATGACAGTAGCAAGGATCAAATGGCACATCATACCGAGGATTAGTACTCGCCAGTTTGGATTCATGCCCCAGAAGAGCACCGAAGACGCCCTCTATACACTGATACACCGAATCCAGGGTTTGATTGAGCGTAAAAAGCTGGTAACCCTAGTGTCATTGGATATAGAGGGGGCCTTCGACAGCGCATGGTGGCCGGCTATCAGAATGCGACTGGCTGAGGAAAAGTGTCCGGTAAATATCAGGAGGCTACTGGATAGCTATCTCGCCTGCAGAAAAGTCAGTGTAAGATTCGCTGGGGAAGAATGCACTAGGAGCACCAACAAAGGTTGCGTGCAGGGGTCAATCGGTGGTCCCATCCTGTGGAACCTTCTGTTGGACCCATTGCTGCGGGAACTGGAACGGATGGGTGTGTATGTGCAGGCTTTCGCTGACGACGTAGTCATGATCTTTGACGGAGACACTGGACTTGACGTCTCGAGGCAGGCAAACGCGGCGCTCGCCTACGTTCAGCAGTGGGGAGTCAGAAATAAGTTGAAGTTTGCGCCGCACAAAACTTGCGCAATGGTCCTGACCAAGAAACTCAAGTACGACACCCCACTGCTGAACATGTGAGGAGTCAGCGTTTGCATATCGCGAGATGTCAAGATCTTAGGACTGACCATTGACGATCGACTGACTTTCAATAAACACGTCTCGCTACAAAGCCGGAAAGCCTTAGACATATACAAGCAGCTGGCTAAAGCTGCAAAGGTGGACTGGGGTTTGCACACAGACATCGTCAAAATCATTTACACGGCTACAATAGAGCCAATATTAATGTACGCATCCGCGGTGTGGGCGCCTGCAGCCAGGAAGATCGGGGTGCGCAAGTTGCTCGACACGGTCCAGAGAGGTTTCGCTCAGAAGCTCTGCAAATCGTACCGTACAGTTTCTCTACACTCAGCACTGGTGTTGGTGGGGATACTACCTCTTGACCTCAGAATACAAGAAGCAGCCGCATTGTACGAGGCAAAAAGAGGGTCACCCCTGCCTGACCTGGGAGATAGAGAGACAGAGCGTCCGGTAAGGTTTGCAGAAGCTCCTCATCCGGCAGAACATATGGCGATGGAAATTACTCAACTGGTGGACCAAAGCCTTGTGGACAGGTACAATGTGCAGCAGGTGCGAATCTTCACCGACGGCAGCAAGATTGAGGGAAAGGTTGGGGCCGCGCTATCCTTATGGAATAGTGAGGCTGAAATTCAGAACCTCAAGCTTAGTCTGTCCGCGTACTGCACAGTCTACCAGGCGGAGCTCCTAGCCATATGTAAAGCCACGAGCGTTATCCTCAAGCGGAGGGAGATGACTTTTGGTCTATACAGCGATTCGAGAGCCGCACTGGAGACAGTCGCTAACCATTGGTCTCTCCACCCGCTGGCCGTGGAGACGAGGGAGAACCTGCGGAAGGCCGTGTCCCAGGGCAAGGATGTATCGTTGTTCTGGGTTAAGGCCCACGCAGGCCTGCCCGGGAACGAGCGCGCCGACGATCTGGCCAAACAAGCTGCTCTTGTATCGAAAAGGAAACCGGACTACGACCTGTGTCCCATTTCGCATGTAAAAAGACTTATAAGGCAAACATCTTTGTTAGCATGGAACAGTCGCTATAAGGCTGGGGACACGGCGTCGGTCACAAAGGTTTTCCTTCCCGATGCAATTGGGGCTTATCGCTTTGTTCGCAAGGCCAAGCCTGAGGGTAAACTCACCCAAATACTCACGGGGCATGGTGGATTCTCCCAGTACCTGAACCGTTTCAAGTTAAAGGAGAGTCCATCATGCATCTGTGAGCCCAATACCAGCGAAGATGTCATGCATCTCCTTGTAGATTGTCCCGCCCACGCATCACGAAGGTTCGACCTCGAGCAGCAACTGGGTACAAAGATTACTGTCGATAAGCTAAGCGATTTACTTACCAGCAAGTCAAGCACCGATGAGTTTATTAATTACTGCATCCACATTTGTGAAATCGTAAACAATAGGAATAAAAGTAGATAAATAAGCATTTGTTAAATTATATAATAATTTATATAAAAATTAGCAAAACTGTAGAATTAGCTAAATGATGTATATATATATAAAAAAAAAGTAAAGAGAGGTAAGAGTAACCTTTTAAAACCCTAACCCATCCATGTAAAGTAAGATTAAAGAAAAGTCCAAGTAAAGAGATTTAAAGTGAGATGCAAATAGTAATGTAAAAGTACGTAGAAATAAGTAAATAGAATACATAGAAATGTTAAGAACAAATAATATCAAACATTTTAGATTAATATGAAATAGATAGTAAAAATGATGAAATTTTTTCATACATAAGTAGATATAGATATAGACTAAATAAAAATGTAAGAAAATTCTCCCTCCCGTACTTCAATCCTGGAAGAATATCCAGGGAATACGTTGAGTAGTGAGCAGGAGTGGTTTTTAGCCGGTAAGAGTCCGGCACTGCCGCGACTGTCCTATTCGTGGGACAGTCGCGGCGTCCATGAGGATTTTCCACCCTGCTCTAACTAAAAAAAAAAAAAAAACCTAACCTAACCTAACCTAACCTAACCTAACCTAACCTAACCTAACCTAACCTAACCAGTTCCCCCCCGACTCTCGTGGCGATCGGACACGAAATCGCGTTGCTCCGCAATAAAAAATTCGGAAAAGCGGTAAAAAGTGCACCGATTTCAACAAATTTGGTATTGTCGTGCGTGGAAAAGTGTCCCCCGTGCAGTGGCAGTAAGAGTGCACCCTGGATTGCAGTGTTACCAGCTCTGGAAGACGAAAACTGTCTCTTTAGAGGTTAATTTTCGAAATAAAAACCTCTAAACGCATACCAGAGGAGCAGGAGGACCACCAGAGTCTTATTCGGGAGCAGAATCGGAGGGGAATAAGATCCAGCAGCCTACTTCAGCACCACCGACCTTGAAAACCATTTGGTTTTCAGTAAATTGACGAAAAACCAAAAACCAAGTGGTGCTGAAAACTGAATCTAGAAGTGCGAGCGCGGCCAGTTTTTGGTGGCGAGAAGAATAGTACATCAAAGTAATATTTCAGTAACCAGCGGAATTTTTGAGCCGCCGGCTGATCTTTGGCGGCAATTCAAAAATTTGAAATTCAACTGCAAATTGCGGCGGAACGAGGATAAATATCTAAATTCTGCAACTGCTGTCTTTGGCGCGCTTGCAGCGAGAAGACATCGACGGGTTGGTGGATTTTTAACCTAAATAGTTCTCAGACTGTAATCAAAAAACGAAAATTTTTTGAAAACTGAAAAATTTCTATGAAATATGTTTCAGAAAATTTTTATTTTTAGTTTATTCGATAGACGTTATTTTATTATATATCCAGTAAATTTTTTAGATTTTTGTGACTAGCCGTCGCTAAGTTATTGTTTTTTTTCTGTTTTTCCTTAATAAATAGGAAAATAATACCAAATATTATATTTTTGCGACGGATTTGGGTCTAAATACCATATTCCACCTTAATTAAGCCCAAAGTTGGGGCAAAAATACTAAAAACTGTGGATTTTGGCCCAAGTCCGCCATTTTGGTTTTATTGGTTATAAGTTTTAAATTATTATAGCAGGCGAACCGTTGGTCACAGAAACCTCGGACTTTTTTATAACTGTGTGGCCTGATCTTGTCTTTGGGCCGAATAGGTTTTCAGGCGTTTTCGGAGCCTGAGATTTTTTGGCGCTGAAACTGTATTTGTCGAATAGACGGGGTCAAGCCGGCCACAGCATTCAAGGCCGCATCTCTCTGGGACAAACGGTTGCGGAGTTACAGCCATCCAAAGTTGGCATTTGACAGATCGGCGGCCATCTTGGAAAACTTTGAGCCGACGTATCTCCGGGACTGGTGGTCGCAGAGGGCTGCGGTTTTCGCAGCGGTGATTGGGGGGACCGCCTCTGTCAGGCAAACCCATTTTCGGGCGGATCGGCGCTGAAAAGTTTCAGGAATCTGAAGATCATTTTGCGCGGCGGAGCGGAGCGAGCCAAGGCGAAAGAACCCAAACTCGAGTGTTCTACCTCAACTGCAAGGAAAGTTATACCGTTTTGAAATTTGGATTTGACAGTTCTTGAACTGTCAGAACATTTTTCGGAATCGGATAACTCCCAAACTAGAGGTCGTAGAAACCTAGGGTTTTCTTTGTTGTCATCGTCGAGTCGCTCTCTACCCGCCGCAGTGGTTTTCAGGCATTTTCAGCGCCTGAGGATTTTTCGGCCTGAAACCACCGTAGCCGGCTAGATCACGTCGAGCACGTGTAGGCGGACCCAAACACGGTGGAATTCGGTTCAGTGGTTGCGGAGTAGTCGCAGTGTAACCATATTTGGGCGGCCATCTTGGTCAGAAACCAGTATTTTTGCACCTCGATTGCTCCGGATCCCCTGGGGCTAGATACCCCTAGTTTGGGGTCGTTGGAGCGGGCTCGGCGAGCTCTATCCGACTAGCTCATCAAACTGACTCTATGTAGAGTCAAAAAAAAATAAAAAAAAAATTAAAAAGTAGAGACTCCTGATTTTTGACACCAGGAGCCCTACCGGGTCTGGTACGGACGAGATTGGACCACTCCTTAGTGTTTAAGACGCTGTTAAATATAAAACAGAGTTGTTGTTTAGTTGTTAAGTGTTTATGTTTTGTGCCGTTTATATTATTTTTACCTATACAAACTTACTGACTAGGGTACTATACATACCCTATCATAATCTTTAATTGATACAGAGCCAGACTCTATAAATTTACTTTTAAATTATAAAGTAGTTTACCGCAATCTTTATATTGCATAAATTTAATACTTACGACTCTGTCTGCCTACCACCGCAAAAATGTTTGGATTTCGCACACCTGCCAAAAAAGACGCACAAACGAGCTCCCAAGAACCAACGCTATCGCCGAAGACTGTAGAGGGCACGGAGCTCTCTAAACAAAACGTGAGACGCAGCATAGGAGAGTGGGAGGCCGGGAAAACAGAACCCCAAGCTACAGCCACAAAACAAAGGACACCTCCTTCAACACGCTCCCCTCAAAAAGCAGCCACAACATCAACCATAACGCGAAAGCCAGAACAGAGAGCAGTGCCCGCGCACGGAAGTAAGGGGGCGATGCGAAGAGCCTCTGTAGAAACAGCAGGTGCTTCCTCGGGGCTAAACCAGGAGCAAGAGACCACTGACAGAGTGCAAATAGGCAGGGTGTGGCTTCAAAAAGCAAAAGCTCAATTAACACGTTCGAGGACAGAACGAGATTATACGTCATCGTTCGAAATTTTGATATGGCACAACGTACAATGACGTCCAAATATTTTTTTTACTTTACGACAGAACGTACATTTCCGATGAACGTTCAAGTTAAAATCCTATTGAATGTATCTTGTGTCACAACATTTAAAATACCCGAAGCTTTACTGTCACGTAGAGTAAGTTTTAAACTATTTCAAATAAGTGCCGTTGACAGTGGGCGGGAACGGTACTCACACACGCACAACGTGTATATGCGTCGCGCGCGCCTACCGCGCTCCTACATTCAGTGCGGCTGCGTCACAGCGGGGTGCGCTCGCGTTCGCTAAACATTTCGTGACGTATCGTAATATTTGCCGCGACAAAACATCGTAAGTATTTAGTTTATTTGATTTATGTATTATTCCTTAGCCAGACAGTATACTATTTTACTATGAATTAATAATTTTACTCTGTGAAATTGATGTTTAATGGGTTATTTTATGTGTTTTAGATGGATAAGCGCAAAACAAGACTGATGAACATTTTCGATGATTCTGACAACTCTACCGAGGCGGATCCTTACCAAGACGATGATGGAGAATATGGTTCGGATAAAGATTTTGACCCACAAGGCAATACATCAGGTAGTGAAACTACCTGATGTATATACGTTAGACGTTATTACACGTTGTGTCCGTTCACGTCTAGTTAACTTACTCTTAATGACATAACGTATTTACACGATAACGTGATAAAACGGTTGTGTCATGATGTCTTTAAAACAATATATTTTCATGGGAGGCTACGTACTCATACGTCGTATAATTTGTATGGACATTTACTGTGTCATTTTGGTACACAGTCTCAAGTGGTAGCGTCCTCGAACGTGTTAAGTGAGTCCCGAAATTTGAAGACGGACCTAAAGGCCGGGATAACCCAGGCACTGGATCACCTCTATCGACTCTTGAAGGAGGAGGCCGCCGCAGGGGCCACAGCAACCGCAGCCGCTGCGGCGGCATCCCCGCAAGGGCAGGGTGAAAACCCAAGTAAAGGCGACAAAACAAAGGTGGACTGGAGCCAAGTTCAAAATATAGCGGTTGAACAAAAAATCGCGAAGGAAGAGATTACAGAAATGTTGAAAGCGCAAGGGAACCAAATAGAAAAAGCAACGAAAGAGATAGAGAAATTAAGAGAGACAGTCACAAACTTACAAGAGGTCACCATGGAAAGAGAGAGATCCTATGCGAGCGTGGTGGCGGCGCCGCCAAACAGGCTGATGCCTGAACGGACGGCACTGCACTCCATTGTCGTCGCCGCAAAGGACAACACGGAGACTGGAGAGGTAGTGATGGATAGAAGTAGACGCGAAAGACGGTTGGATAACAGTGGAAAGAGTCAGGAAAGCTAAGAACCAAAAGGTGATCATGGGGTGTAAGACTAGAGAAGAAAGAGAGCGCGTAAAAGAACGCCTCAAGGAAGCGGGAGATCACCTGCTTGTTGAGGAGGTGGAGAACCGTGACCCTATGCTGGTGCTCAGAGATGTTTTGGCGTGCAATAGTGATGTGGACATCACTACAGCTCTGAGAAGCCAGAACGGATCGGTTTTCCACGGCCTCAAAAAGGAGGAGGATCGAATGGAAATTAAATTCAGACGCAAGGCCAGGAATCCTCTCACATGTCACGTGGTGGTCAAAGTCTCGCCGCAAATCTATAACAGAATGATGGGCCAACGGTCGGTACACATCGATCTACAGAAAGTGCGAGTGGAAGACCAGTCTCCGCTCGTGCAGTGCTCGATGTGCTTGGGGTATGGACATGGCAGGCGTTTCTGCAGAGAAACCGAACCGAAATGTAGCCACTGCGGAGGGCTGCACATGAAGGACAAGTGCCCGGACTGGCTCGCAGGAGTGGCTCCTTCCTGCTGCAACTGCGTAACCGCAAAACTGGACACCGTAAATCACGGAGCCTTTAGCACTGAGTGCCCCGTACGGCGGAAGTGGGACGCCCTGGCCAGAGCCAAGGTGGCATATTGCTGAGGGCGCAAACGGTGTTCAGGCTCCTTTCCTTGTTGCCCAAGCAAATCTTCAGAAGAAAAAGCTGGCGACCATAGAGCTGATGATAGAGGCAGAAAAACGCGGTGTCACAATAGCGCTCTTACAGGAGCCGTACGTGGGGAATGCCCAAGAGATGAGGGGATATAAGGGAGCACGGATCTTCCAGTGCGCTAGCCCAGGAGAAGGTACCGTTAAAACAGCAATCGCCGTCTTCAAGCAAGATATCAACATAAGGCAGTACCCTGAGCTGACCACTAACAACTTCTGCGTGATAGGAGCAATGACCGGCGCTAAAGAGATCACCCTCGTCTCCTATTATTTTGAACCAGACCAGCCCATAGAACCGTACCTACGGCATCTAGCGTTAATTGGGGAAAAGGTGGGGCACAACTGCCTGGTTATCGGCGGAGACGCAAATGCCAAAAGCATATGGTGGGGGAGTAATAAGGATGACACCCGGGGTCAGGAAATGGCCGGCGCAATTGAAGAGATGGCGTTGCAGGTATTGAATACGGGGCAGACACCGACCTTTGACACCATAAGGGGTAGCCAAAGGTACAGTAGCTGCGTTGATGTGACAGCAGTGTCCCTGGACCTATTGGACAGAGTAGACAACTGGAGGGTCGTGGAAGATCTTACTGGCTCGGACCACAATGGCATAGTCTTCGAATTATATATACAAAAATGTAAAGTAAATAAAATAGAAAGAACAACTAGAAAATATAACACAAGGAAAGCAAATTGGGATGATTTTCATAAGAAAATCAAACAATTGCTCTTAGAAAATAAAATTACAAAAGCAGAAATAGAAAAAGTAGAGTCAATAGAAAAATTAGAGGAATTAATAAATAAACTAACAGAAATTATAACAAAAACATGTAACGAGACTATACCGAAGAAAAGTAATAGGGAAAAATTCACTGTGCCATGGTGGTCCGAGGAGCTCGAGACCCAAAAAAGGAAAGTTGCTACAAAGAAAAATAGGATCAGGTGTGCGGCTCCAGTTCGGAGAGCGAAGGTCATTGCAGATTACGTAGCGGAAAAAGAAAACTACGAGGCTAACGTAACCAACGCCCAGATTAAGAGCTGGAAAGACTTCTGTGGGAAACAGGACAAGGAAGGGGTATGGGAGGGAATTTATAGAGTGATAGGAAGAACAAAAAAGAGGGAAGAAGACCTCCCTCTTATAAAGGACGGGAAAACCCTGGATGCGAGAGGATCGGTCGAACTCCTCGCTAAAACTTTCTACCCGAAAGACTCTAACGAAGAGGACAATGGGGAACACCGGGAGATAAGGAATCGTGCCGGAATAATAAACGAGGATACTGGGGACCAAACCCTCGACCCCCCTTTCACCCTCACAGAACTTATGTTGGCGGTCGACTCCTTTAACCCCAAGAAGGCGCCGGGAGCCGATGGATTTACAGCCGATATCTGCGCCCACATGATAAACCGGAACGCTGACGTATTCCTCGACCTCCTCAACAAATGCCTCGAACACCACCACTTTCCCAGCGCATGGAAGGAAGCTACAGTTGTCGTGCTGAGGAAACCAGGGAGGGACACGTATACTTCTCCAAAATCCTACAGACCTATTGGCCTATTACCTGTGTTGGGAAAAATCTTGGAAAAGATGATTGTCCGCAGGCTCAGGTTTCACGTGGTACCAAGGCTGAGCAGAAACCAGTACGGTTTTATGCCACAGAGAAGCACCGAAGACTCCCTCTATACCTTAATGCAGTACATAAAAACCAAACTTGACCAAAAGAGGATAGTAACCATGGTGTCATTGGATATAGAGGGAGCCTTCGACAGTGCGTGGTGGCCTGCGATCCGAGTTCGCCTGGCAGAGGAGGGGTGTCCGTGGAATCTGAGGAGACTGATGGACAGCTACTTAAGAGACAGGAAGGTCAGGGTGAGATACGGGGGAGAGGAGTGCGTCAGAGAGACGGAAAAGGGCTGTGTGCAGGGCTCCATCGGTGGCCCAATACTCTGGAATATCTTACTGGACCCACTGTTGAAGGAGCTCGAACAGCGAGGAGATTATGCCCAGGCTTTTGCCGATGATGTGGTCATGATCTTCGATGGTCAGACCGCATTAGAGGTAGAAGGACGCGCGAATGCCGCCCTCGAGCATGTTCGGGCGTGGGGTGTGGCAAATAAATTAAAGTTTGCACCAAGTAAAACACATGCTATGGTAATAACGCGTAAGTTAAAATACGACACCCCACGTCTGAGCATGGGCGGGGTCGACATTTGCGCTTCCAGCGAAATCAAGCTACTGGGAGTCATAATCGACCAAAAACTTACCTTCAACTCCCATGTCAAGGCGGTGTGTAACAAAGCGATAGGGATCTATAAGCAACTATCACGCGCGGCGAAAATAAGTTGGAGCCTTCACCCGGAAGTCAACCGGTCCATCTACACTGCTGCAGTCGAACCGGTTATTCTGTATGCCGCCAGCGTATGGGCACCGGCTGTTAACAAACTAGGCATACAGAAGCAACTAAACGTGGTCCAGCGTGGCTTCGCGCAAAAGCTATGTAGAGCATATCGCACCGTCTCCCTAAACTCGGCACTAGTTCTGGCTGGCATACTCCCGCTCGATCTTCGCGTACGCGAAGCAGCCTCATTATATGAGGCTAAGAGGGGAGTGTCCCAGCCGGGACTAGGGGACCGAGAAGTGGAGTGAATGTCACCAGCATTGGAATCCCCACATCCAGCAGAGTATATGACCCTGGGATTCGAAGTCCTGGTAGACCAGGAACAACTGGATCAAAACAACGGCTTCGAATTGTGTATCTACACCGATGGCAGCAAGGTTCAGGGCAAGGTTGGGGCAGCGCTATCTATGTGGAATGGCGAAACCGAAACCAAAACCCTGAAACTTGCCTTGCCATCGTTCTGCATCGTCTACCAGGCAGAGCTCCTGGCCTTGTGTAGAGCAACGCGGGAGGCCGTTCACCAAAAGGCGACGAACTCTGGGATCTACTCGGACTCAATGGCAGCACTTCAAACCGTAACGAACGTACAAGCTCTCCATCCCCTGGCCGTTCAAGCGCGTGAAAATTTGCGGAAAGCTCTGCTCCAGGGCAAACGTGTCAGCTTGTTCTGGATCAAGGCGCATGCAGGACTGGAGGGGAATGAACGTGCTGATTGCCTCGCCAAGGAGGCCGCGTTAAAATCTAAACGGAAACCGGACTACGACAAGTGTCCGGTGTCATTCGTCAGGCGGAACATAAGGATGCGCTCACTTGACGAATGGAACGCACGATATAAAAGCGGCGAAACAGCAGGCATCACAAAAATTTTCTTCCCTGACGCGGTGGAGGCATATAGAGTCGTACGGAAAATAGAACCGGATAAGTTGTTAACCCAGATGATGACAGGGCACGGTGGGTTTTCCGAGTACTTGCATCGCTTCAAGTGCAAGGATGACCCATCGTGCATCTGCGAGCCGGGAAAGGTCGAATCGGTGCCCCACATTCTGTTGGAATGCCCAGTACATAGTTTAGAACGCGTTCAAATCGAATCAAAGCTGGATCAAGAAATGACAATCGAAACCCTAAGCTCAATAATGACAGGAAAAAAGATGCGTAAATTTATAGAGTATGGCAAGCAAATAGTCAGTAAAGTGAATAATAGAAATAAGTAGGAACTAGGAACGTTATGTTACCAAATATGATATCGCATATTTTGGAAAAACATAAAAATGTAAAATAGTAAATAAGACGAACGCAATAAAAAATTGTAATAGAATGTAAGTGTAAGATAAACAACCGATTGTTCAAGAAAAGATTGTAAAAGATAAGATAGTATAAGATCAGATCGTAGAAGATAAAACTGTAGAAGATAATATTGTATAAGGTTAGATTGTAAAAGACAATGCTGTATAAGATAAGATTGTATAAGTTAAGATTGTAGAAGATAATATTGTAGTTGATAATGTAAGATAAGTCAGTATATGACAAGATTGTAAAGTATAAGATTGCAATAGATAAACAAAAATGTAAATAAAACTTAACCGGCGAAAAAAGCTATGTAAAACAATGTCTACAAATACAAATGACTATGTACAAATTTAGAAAGATCGTACAAGACAAAAATAATGTGAGCTATAAATAAAACCAGTAGTGTACCCACTTAATGATCCATACCCCAATAAAGAAATATAAAGATGAAAATAGCCCTGTAGGCGGGAAATCCCACCCGCGGCTTGAATGGGACGAATGAAAGAAAGAAATTGTATGAAGAATAAAAGTACGAGAAGCAAAAATGCGAGAACTAGAATGAAAGTGAAGCATAGTATAGAAAGACTCTGGCCACCAAGTCGGAGGTAGGCAGTATATTAAAATTAAAAAAAAAAAAAAAAAAAAAAAACCTAACCTAACCTAACCTAACCTAGTATCCCCCCAACCCTCGTGGCGGTCGGATCATTTTTAAAGTCGCTCCGCACTTAAAAATTCAAAAAAGTGGTCAAAACTTGTCCGATTCCAGTAAATCAAGTGTCAGTCAACGCGGATAGAGTCGGGTCACGCCTCGCAGTGAAATAAGTGCTATTGGATTGCAGTGGAAAGCGGAAAAAAGGGAAAAACCGTGAATAGGTTATGTTTCCCTAAGTGTTTATACACATAAACGCTTACGCTGCGGAAAGTAAAGCGGTGACCCCCCAGTTTTATTTCACCATTTAACGCGGACCGGCCAGACCTACAAACCAAGATCTTTCTGGAATTTTCCGGAAGAAAACCAGGGAGAAAACCGGGAAAAACCAAAAACCACGTGTGCACGAGGTAGCAGAGGGAGCAGTTGCAGAGACGCCGTTTCTTCGCAGCTTCGTGCGTCGTCAGCCGAGAAGTCCCCTGGTACCTTCAGAAAAATTTTAAGTTAAGTAGTTTTGTAGAAATTTAGATTAGAAAATTGAAAATCCGACCTTAAATATCTCGTGAACCACAGTGCTAACCTATTCGTTTTTTATCGGGACTAGCTGCGCGCTAGAGTCCTTAACCCGAATTATTTAAATTTATAATTTTATCGCAGGTGGTTACCGAGATATTTTAATTTAATTGAAAAAACTGGTTTTTATTAAGAAAACCATTTTTAATTTAAGGTTTTTTGTAATTTTATTTTATATTCTTGTAAGGCCTTAATTTAGCTATATTATGCATATTTTTTTTAGAATTTTAAGACTATTGGTTCAGGAGATATGGAATTTTGAATAATTTTGTTCAATTTACGGGAAAATATATGTTATTTAATAAATTTGACACCATAGAGGGGCTGAACTACAAGTCTACATCTCCTATGTCCAAAATCTCGACTTTCCAGGACAAATAGACGCAAATCCACGCGAAAAAAGTTCGAGTTCGGCCATTTTGGACTTAGGGGTTAAAACTTTGGAACTCCATAGCTCCTTAACCAAAACACGCAGAAACACCGGATTTTCACAGGTGTCACAGGTGTTCTGTACCATAGACAATTTTCAGGATCTCAGGCGTTTTCAGGACCTGAGATTTTTCAGCGCTGAAACAGCCGTAAGTGGTTAGTCGGGGTCAGGGGACCTACAGAGATCGAAACCGCATCTCTCTCCGATAAACGGTCGCCGAGATACAGCCACACAAAGTTGGCATTTGACAGTTGGGCGGCCATCTTGTTAAGTTTTAACCGGACACAGCTCCGGCCCTGGTGGTCGTAGAGGGTAGCAGTTTACGGATTTGGGCTCGGGGAGTTGATCTCTACACGATACGCACTTTTTCAGGCAATTCAGCGCTGAAAATTTTCAGGACCCTGAAAACCATCTTGCGTGGTAGGGCAGGTCGAGCCAAGCCAGACAAGCCCAAGCACGGGTACTCTGCGGCCTCGGGAAGGTTAGTTATACCGGGTCAGAAGTGGACTTTGACAGTTCTTGAACTGTCAAACGAAATTTCAGGCTCGGATAGCTCCCGAACCAGGGGTCGTAGAGGATCCCGGTTTTCTCGGGGAGCATTTGCGGGCTCTATTCTTTCTGTCTGAGGTGGTTTTATTAAAATCCCTGCTGAAAAAATTTTATAGCCTGAAACCTACCCGGGGGGATAGAACTCATCGAGCCAAGTCTGGGGAACCCAAGAACGGTGGTATTCGGTCGAACGGTTCCGGAGAGAAAGCTGTTAACCTAAGTTCGGTAGCCATCTTGGGCAGTTAACCTGAAATTTCAAACAGCCATATCTCCGGAGCTTTTTGCAGTAGACCTGCCGAGTTTGGGGTCATTTGGAAGGGCTCGGGGAGGGCTCTCTTTCTGAGGGTAGAGTTTGGCTCTACGTAGAGACAAAAATTTTTTTCAGCTTTATTGCACTCGCTCCATATTTCATTAACTGAAATTGCCCGTGACACGCGATAAATCTCACCGACTACGTGTTTCCAGCATTGGGAACTCGTATTATTTAGCCTGTAGTTTAGTTTTAGTTCTGTGACCGTGCTATTTTAAAATAGTGCTGTATACTTACCGATTACGTTTATTATACTGACATCTGACGGCATCCCCCTTTTACAGGGACAGCAATAACAGCTTGGACCACTTACTGTTCCCCATTTACAGGAACAGTGCAGCGTTTACAGCGTTTATTTTAGCACCCCCATTTGTTTTCTGTCTATCCCCCTTATACAGGGATAGTAGAACAAACCTAGGAAGTAGGACATTTTATTTTACCTTAAGACGATCTACCTTTTGACGAGACGTCATGCCTCTTGCACACACGCCCCGCAAGCAGGGGGCACCAGAGACCAACTCCCCAGTCGACAAAGAGAAGGCAGGACCATCTCCCAAAACGACACCCACTCCGAGTGTTCGGAAGAGCATTGGGGAGTGGGAAAATAGTAAAGTAAGGGACCCTAAGGCAGCAACATCGACGACATTCACCATGTCACCAAAAAAGCAGTCGCAGCTTCCATCGGCTGTCCCGAGAGTAGCGCTTAAGATGACACTGCCACAAACTGATAAGGGCACGAAGCAGCGAAGCTCTATTGAGAACTCGGGCTGTCCACAAAAGTCGATGGCTTCAGCAGACAGAGTGAGCGAAGGCCGGACCTGGCTTCAGAGGGCAAAAACCCAACTGGGGAATCGCGCAACCTGAAGTCAGAGATAAAGGCAGGTATCACTCTGGCTGTTGAATCCATGTACAAGCTTATCAAAGAGGCAGCAGTGGAGATGGAAGCTCTTAAACAAAAACCTGGCCACTTGGGAGAAGGGGAACCTGTGTCTTCCCCCCGCAATAACACGCGGAGGAAAGATACGGGAGGAGCTACCGAGGAGACGTTTCTCCTCATAAATAAAATTGAAGCGCACTCCAAATTATTGGATGAGAATCACAAGCGCATGGAGGAGTTAAGAACAGCTCTGGAGGAGCAAAAGTCGCGGACCGAAACACCCTCATACGCAAGGGTGGCTGCAGCTTGGAGCGGGGGTGGGGCGTCCGAAAGACGGAACACGTTGCACTCGGTAGTGGTCACCTCGAAAAACGAAACAGAGACTGGGGAGGAAGTACTGGAAAGGGTGAGGAAAGCGGTAGAGGCTAAGGATGGATGGGTTAAGGTTGAAAGGGTTCGAAAGGCTAAAAATAGAAAGGTAGTTATGGGATTTGAGACGGAAAGTGAAAGAGACAAGGTGAAAGAGAGATTAGAGAGGGATAACATCAACCTCACCGTGGAGGCTGTGAAGAACAAGGACCCGATGCTGATACTCAGAGATGTCTTGGCAGTAAACACCGATGAAGACATCCAAAAAGCCCTGAGGAATCAGAATCGGGATGTTTTTCGTGGCCTCAGCGATGGGGAAGACAGAATGCAAGTGAGGTATAGAAGGAAAACAAGGAATCCGCACTCTGTACATATTGTGCTGAGCACGTCCCCCGAACTATGGCAGCGAGTGACAAAAAGAGGATACGTCCACGTGGACCTCCAGAGAGTTCGGGTCGAAGACCAGACCCCACTCATGCAGTGCACTCGCTGCCTGGCTTATGGTCACGGGCGAAAGCACTGTTCAGAGAGGGCGGACTTGTGTAGTCACTGCGGCGGTCCTCACCTAAAAACGGAATGTCCGGACTGGATAGCGGGGGGCACGGCAGTCTGTAGGAACTGTGAGAGAGCGAACCTAATGAATAAAGAGCACAACGCTTTCAGTTCCGACTGCCCTGTCCGCCGCAAATGGGACGCAATAGCGCGGTCAACCACTGCATATTGCTAAGGGCGCACCAGGGGAAAAAATCGCCCTCAAATTCGCGCAGGCCAACCTCCAACGGAAAAAACTAGCGACCAACGCTGTTGTTGGAGGCAGAGAAACGAAAAATTTCTGTGGCGCTCTTACAGGAGCCATATGTCGGCAGCGCAAGAAGTATGAAAAACCAGAGAGGAGTGCGGGTCTTCCAAGACACTGGTACCGGGGATGGGATTGTCAAGGCTGCAATTGCAGTCTTTGACAAGAACATAAAAGTTATACAATACCCAGAACTCACCACGGAAAATATCGCCGTGGTGGGAATCCAAACCAGTGCTTGGGAGATCACACTCGCCTCTTTTTATTTTGAGCCAGACACGCCAGTCGAGCCTTACCTCAACCAACTGAGGCGAATAAGCATGGCTAACGGCTCAAAACCGCTTCTCGTTGGAGGGGACGCCAACGCGAAAAACACCTGGTGGGGGGGCATGGTGGTTGACCGCAGGGGCGAGGACGTGTGTGGAACTCTCGGCGGGCTCGGACTGAATATCCTCAATGTAGGGCAAACTCCAACTTTCGACACCATCAGGGGAGGTCAGCGAATCAGTAGCTATGTCGACTTGACCGCATGCTCCGATAACATCTTAGGACTGGCGGAACACTGGAAAGTTGACGAAGGCCTCACGAGCTCGGACCACAATGGCATACTCTTTGACTTTAGGCTGGAGAGAGCGAAAGGAGTTCAAGTAGAAAGAACCACGCGCATCTTCAATACCAAAAAAGCCAATTGGCAGAAATTTCATACGAAATTTTCCCAATTGAAAATAGATTTTAAAATTCAGAAAACAGCAATAGAGCAAATAAATAACACACAATCTTTGGACATTACCACCGATAATTTTACTAAAATCATACAGGAAGCGTGTCGCGAAGCAATGCCTATTAAAAAAGTCAAAGATAAGCTTACCATGCCATGGTGGTCGGAGAAACTCGCTGAGATGAAGAAGAGAGTCGCTACCAGTAAAAGACGAGTGCGATGCGCTGCCCCAGTCAGAAGACCGATGGTTGTCGATGAGTATCTTAAACGGAAGATGGAGTATGAGGCAGAGGCAGCTCGAGCCCAGACCGAGAGTTGGAAAGAGTTCTGCACCAAGCAGGACAGGGAAGGTGTATGGGAGGGGATCTACAGGGTTATTGGAAGGACGACGCAAAGAGGGGTGGATGTGCCCATGGTGGAGGACGGTAGGGCGCTTGACGCAAAAGGCTCCGCGAAATTGATCGCGGAAACCTTTTACCCGCAGGACCTCGAATGCACCGATACCACCTATCACACTAATATTAGGGCAAAAGCTGAAGTGGTGAATGAGGAAGAGGAGGAAAAATCGCAAGATCCACCCTTCACGCCGACCGAATTGCGTATTGCCTGCGAATCCTTCAATCCCAAGAAGGCTCCGGGAATAGATGGTCTAACAGCCGATATATGCAGTCAAGCCATTGGAGGGGAGCCCGATACCTTCCTGGCACTTCTGAACCAATGTCTAAAACTCGGGTATTTTCCAAAGTCTTGGAAGGAGGCCACGGTGGTGGTGCTAAAGAAACCTGGGAAAAGAGACTACACCACCCCAAAATCATATAGGCCCATAGGCCTCCTTCCGGTCTTGGGCAAGATATACGAGAAGATGTTGATGGCTCGCCTCAAGTTTTATATTTTACCAAGGATGAGTACTCGCCAGTACGGATTCATGCCCCAGAAGAGCACCGAGGACTCCCTTTATGATCTAATAAAGCATATTAAGGGCAAACTCGACCTTAAGAAGATAGTCGTGCTAATATCCTTGGACATAGAGGGGGCTTTCGACAGCGCCTGGTGGCCAGCAATAAGAGTCCGGCTGGCTGAGGAAAAGTGTCCACTCAACTTGAGGAGGGTCATCGACAGCTACTTGACGGACAGAAGGGTCAGGGTTAGGTATGCGGGCGAAGAATTCTCCAAAGCAACGAATAAAGGCTGCGTACAAGGCTCCATCGGTGGCCCGGACTTCTGGAATCTTCTGTTGGATCCCCTTCTTAAAAGCCTGACTGGAAAAGAGGTCCACGTGCAAGCGTTTGCAGACGACGTGGTCCTTGTCTTCGACGGTGACACAGCAATGGAAATAGAGAGTAAGGCAAACGTCGCCCTCGAACATGTTCGGACGTGGGGTGCCGATAATAAGTTAAAATTCGCTTCGCAAAAAACCAACGCGATGACTATTACGCGAAAACTTAAATACGACACCCCGCGACTGAGCATGGGCGGGGTCGAAGTACCCATGGCCAAGGAGATAAAGATCCTGGGTGTCACCGTCGACGACAAGTTGACCTTTAACACGCACGTCAGGAACGTCTGCCAAAAGGCGATCGGGGTTCATAAACAGCTGTGCAGGGCGGCAAAGATTAGTTGGGGACTAAATCCCGATATTATAAAAATTATCTACACAGCCACTATAGAGCCGATTATTCTATACGCCGCCAGCGTATGGGCTCCAGCGGCAGGTAAGCTGGGTATTAAAAAACAGCTGGGCGTCGTGCAGCGCGGGATTGCACAGAAAATGTGCAAGGCGTATCGCACCGTCTCCCTCAACTCAGTTCTTCTGTTGGCAGGGATACTTCCTCTGGATCTCCGAGCTCGTGAGATGGCCTTACTCTATAAAGCCAAGAAGGGAATATCACTGCCGATGTTGGGGGACAGGGAGATGGAGTGGCCGGTGCCCGCGTTGAGGTCCCCGCACCCCGCCAAGCGTATCGACCTGGAGTTCAAAAGTCTGGTGGACCGGGAGCAAGTGGACGCCAGCGCCAAACCGGAGGTGAGAATTTTCACCGACGGTAGCAAAATTGGGGGGCGTGTCGGTGCTGCGTTGTCCTTGTGGAACAACGAGGCCGAAACACGCGCCCTCAACTACGCTACTCTACATAGCACCGAGGATGAGTACTCGCCAGTACGGATTCATGCCACAAAGGAGTACCGAAGACTCCCTCTATACATGAGGGTATAGAGGGAGTCCCTCTATACCCTCATGCAAAGAATACTCAACAAGCTAAAACTAAAGAAAATAATAACATTAATATCTCTGGACATAGAGGGAGCCTTCGACAATGCCTGGTGGCCAGCTATAAGGGTCCGACTGGCTGAGGAAAGGTGTCCGGTCAACCTGAGAAGGGTCATCGACAGCTACCTTCGTGACAGGAAAGTACGAGTAAGATACGCCGGCGCTGAGCATCAGAGAAGCACGGAGAAGGGTTGTGTGCAAGGCTCAATTGGAGGCCCCATTCTCTGGAACCTCATACTGGATCCCCTCCTGAAAGACCTCGAGAGAATAGGAGTCTACGTGCAAGCTTTCGCTGACGACGTGATCCTAGTTTTCGATGGTGACACGGCATTGGAAATAGAGAGGCAGGCGAATGCCGCCCTCGAACGTGTTCGGGCTTGGGGCGTGGAAAATAAGCTAAACTTCGCACCACACAAGACCAATGCGATGGTTATTACGAAAAGGTTAAAATACGACACCCCACGACTGAGCATGGGCGGGGTCGACATCGCTATGTCCAGGAAAATTAAAATACTAGGTGTCACCATCGATGACAGGCTCACATTTAACGAGCACGTTTTAGATGTATGCCGCAAGGCCATCGCAGTTCACAAACAGCTGAGCAGGGCTGCAAAAGTAAACTGGGGCCTGAATCCAGAGATAGTTAAAATTATATATGTGGCTACGGTGGAACCAATAGTCCTGTACGCTGCCAGCGCATGGGCGGAAGCCGCTAACAAACTGGGAATGATCAAACAGCTAGGCGTCGTGCAGCGGGGAATAGCGCAGAAAATGTGCAAGGCGTACCGAACCGTCTCACTGAACTCGGTGCTCCTACTAGCCGGGATACTCCCCCTGGATCTTAGGATCCACGAGGTGGCATCACTGTATAGAGCCAAGAAAGGGGTACCACAAGCCATACTGGGGGACAGAGAGGTGGAACGGATGACTTCTGCACTGAAATCCCCGCATCCTGCGGAGCGAAGCGATCTGAAGATCGTCGGCCTGGTGAGCCGGGAGGAACTCGACGCCAATTCTGACCAACAGGTGAAAATATACACTGACGGTAGTAAGATTGGGGGGAGTGTCGGAGCGGCGCTGTCCATATGGAACCGAGAGGCCGAAACGCGCGCCCTGAAGTTGGCACTACCAGAATACTGTACGGTTTACCAGGCTGAGCTACTTGCGATATGTCGCGCAACGCGGGAAATTAGAAACAGCACGGCGTCTACCTTCGGGGTCTTCAGCGACTCCATGGCGGCTCTCTTGACCGTGAAAAACCACCGAGAGAGGCAAACGACCTGCTTCAGAGGGGGAAAGCCGCCTTAGAGTCGGCAGGGAACATGAAGCGGGAATGTAAGGTCACTGCCCATGAGTGCCTCCAGGGTCTCTACGAGACAGTTCTGTCTTTGGCAGACTCGCGGGCACGTCATAAATTCAACCTCGAGAAGGAGCGCTCTCGACATGCACAAGAGCTTGTGCGGGTCGAGAGAGCTCACACTCGAGATGTTATGACCTTAAAAACGGAACTCTCGCTCATGCGAACTGACCTGACCGAGACAAAGAAAGAGGCAAAGGGTATCCGCGACTGGCTAGGCCACGAGACTCTTGAAGCTTTCAAGAGTCTAAAGGAGGTAAGGGAGGAAGTCAAGCTGGCGAGCTTGAAAAACTCCAAGGAGCACGAACAGACCAGGCTGGACATTATGAAGACACCTGGGGATCCTAAAGGGGATCTCCTGAGTGGGGGATTGTCCCGCCTGGAGTCACACATTACCAGCATTTCAAACCAGCTGGACGTGCTCCGTCAAGAAATGGAGAAACTGAAGCCTGACCCTACCCAGCCAGGACCGGACCTAAGTCAGGCGTCTGAGGCGGGAAAAGACATTCTAACAAATACCCGGTTTGACGAAGAGATGGGAAGAGTGCGGGTGCAGATCCAAGAGATGCTGAGTAAACCCGCGCTCCCTCCACCACCAACACAGTCACAAGAAGATTTTCATAAACACCTCAAACCCATTGCGGAAAGGCTGGACTTGGTCTCGGCGGATATCCGAGTCCTGCGGGATAAAGAACCCCCCGTTCGGGTAATGGCAGCTCCAAACCTGGATGCAGAATTGGCGGTCGTGGAGGTCAAGAAGCACCTCCAAAACATTGAGAAAGGTGTAGCAGACTTGGCCAAAGTAGAAAGACCGCCACAACAGCTACAAGGCCCAAAAACCTTTGCCCAGGTTGCAAGTACACCGAAACCCCCCTCTAAGCCAAACCAATTACAACCAAATCACACCCTGATCGTCTCGTCGACGGATCCCAAACACACTGGGGACAACGTGATCGAGAGGATCAGGACCGCCCTGGATCTCAAGACGACCGGAGCCAAGGTGGACGCCGTCAGGAAGGCCCGAAATCAGAAGGTAATCCTGAGGTGCGCCAGCAAAGCCGACTTGAATCTGGTCAGGGACCAGTTCAAGAAAAACGGAGGGCTCAAGGTCCAGGAGTCAAAGCCCCAAAACCCCTTAGTCTGCGTAAAGGGGGTGCTGTCCAGCTACAGTGATGGCGAGATCGTCGATCTCCTATTAGCGCAGAACAAGCATCTTCTGCAAGACGTCGCTGTGGGTGAACAGACGGCCAGGGTGCGATACAAGAAGCGCGCGAGAAATCCCCATGAGTGCCACCCGGTGTTGGAAATCTCACCAAAAATGTGGCTTATTTTCACCCAAGCCCAGAGAGTGCACGTGGGCATCAAGCGGTGCTCTGTTGTAGATCAGTCCCCACTCGTTCAGTGCACAAAGTGCCTCGGATACGGACACAACAGGTCCATATGCGGGGCGGCAAGGGAGTCATGCTTCTTTTGCAGCGGTGCACATGATGGCAGGGACTGTCAGAACAGAGTCGAAGGTAAGGAGCCCACGTGTATAAACTGCAAGGGGGCACAGAAAAAAGGAAGCGACCTGGCACACACCGCGTTTAGCGAAGACTGCCAGGAACGCCAAAAGTGGGATGGGATAGCACGGTCGCGCGTTTCCTATTGCTAAGGGCGACCCGCAGGAAAACCACCAACAAAGTCCCCCTCAACATTCACAAAGATCGACAGCAAGATTGAAATTCATCCAAGTCAATCTCCAGCGCTCCAAGCTGGCCACGGATGAACTCCATCTGACGGCTCAGGCCAAGGGAATCTCTGTGGCACTTGTTCAAGAACCTTACGTGGGAAGAACAGGTGTAATGAAACAAAGTCCTGGCACACAAGTTATCCAGTGCAGCCTTAACCGCCAAAAACCAGTGAAAGCGGCAATAGTGATCTTCGGGAGCAGTTTGGAGGTCATTCATGACCCCCAACTTGTAACTGAGAACATTGCGGCCGTTCTGTTGAAGGTGGGCCAGCTTAGTCTTGGAGTGCTGTCGGTCTACTTTGAGGGAGACCAAGAATTAAACCCATACCTTTCCGTATTACAACACACAACAAACAAACTACACACAAACAACATCCTGGTGGGAGGTGACGTAAATGCCTGGAGTCAATGGTGGGGCAGCGTTTCCGAAAACCATCGGGGGGCTGAGTACTGTTCCTTTCTCCACGAGCGGGATTTCCAGATCCTAAACTCGGGTCACACGCCGACTTTCGAGATCTACAGGGGCGACAGGTGGTGCACAAGCATAGTAGATGTAACTGCATGCAGTCTGTCGCTGCTGGGAAAAATGGAGGAGTGGCGAGTAGAAAGAGGTTTTTGACCTCATCCGATCACAATGCAATCACCTTCTCGATGCGCTTAGAGAAAGCTTTGGAACCCCTAAGGCCAGTCTCGACGCGCATCTATAATACCAAGAAGGCAAAGTGGTCGGAGTTCTGCACGCACTTCAAAACCAACCTGGCCGAAAAAGAAATAACAAAGGCCAGGATCTCGAACGCCCCGAGCCCAGAAGATCTGGAAAAAATCCTTACAGAATATTTAAACGCCATCCACCGCTCGTGTGACGTGGCGATCCCAAAACTAGGATCTCCAAAACACAGCACAAAACCCCCTTGGTGGAATTCTACTCTAGACCGTCTCAAGAAAGACACAATGACGAAAAAGAGACGAATTCGGAACGCTGCCGTTCACCGGCGGGAAGACACTATAAAAATTTACGTCACGGCAAAAAATAAGTACACCTCAGCAGCGACGGAAGCTGCCACTGCAAGCTGGAGGGAGTTCTGTACAAGGCAAAACCGAGAGAGCATGTGGGACGGCGTCTACAGGGTACTAAGGAAGACAACCAGAAGGCAGGATGACACCCTCCTGAGAAATACCGCAGGGGAAACTCTTAGCCCACAGCAATCCGCGGACCTACTGGCAAAAACCTTTTACCCAGATGACTCGACAGATGGCGAAAGACCGTACCACAGTGCACTGAGACAACTTGCGAGGGAGAAAAATCCACAAGAACTGTCCGCCGACGATCCACCCTTTACAACCACAGAGCTGGATATGGTCCTGCAAGACCAAAATCCGAAGAAGGCCCCCGGTCCCGATGGATTGACGGCGGACATTTGCACAGCGGCAATAAACTGCGACAGGGAAGTGTTCTTGGCGATAGCAAACAGATGTCTGTCGCTATCACACTTTCCGAGGCAGTGGAAGGTCGCCCACGTGTGCATCCTCCGCAAGCCAGGCAAGGACGACTACACCAGTCCAAAGTCGTACCGGCCAATAGGTCTCCTATCTGTCCTCGGAAAAATCGTGGAAAAACTCCTTGTAGGCAGATTGCAGTGGCACTTCTATCCAACACTCCATAAAAGCCAGTACGGGTTCATGCCACAGCGTGGTACCGAGGACGCCCTCTATGACCTAATGGGGCACATACGTGCCGAAATCAAAGCAAAGAAGATAGTGCTTTTGGTGTCATTGGACATAGAGGGGGCCTTCGATAACGCATGGTGGCCTGCATTAAAAAAACAGATGGTGGCCAAACAATGTCCCAGAAATTTGTACACTCTCGTCGCCTCTTACTTAAAAGACCGCCACGTAAAGGTCAACTACGCCAGAGCGACTAGCGAGAAGGGAACCAACAAAGGATGCGTTCAGGGCTCAATTGCCGGTCCGACGTTCTGGAACCTGATCCTAGACTCGCTCCTTCACAAATTGGCTAGTATGGGGGTATATTGCCAAGCTTTTGCAGACGACGTCGTCCTGGTATTCTCAGACCACGAGACCGGTCCCTTGCAGCAGAAAGCCAATGAGACGCTAGACATAGTGTCGAAGTGGGGCGCCCGAAATAAGCTGCGTTTTGCCGCGCATAAGACCAATGCGATGGTGTTAACGAAAAAGCTGAAATACGACGTCCCGGTTCTGCACATGTCGGGCACAAGGCTGGGCCTAGTCCAAGAGATCAAGCTGCTAGGTCTCATTATTGACGCCAAACTCACTTTTAATGCACACGTATCCGCAACCTGTAAAAAGGCTGCGGACATCTATAAGCAACTCGCGTGTGCAGCGAAGGTGACGTGGGGTCTCAATAGGGAGATAATTAGGACGATTTATGTGTCGGTGATAGAGCCTATCGTGATGTATGCAGCGAGTGCGTGGGCCCCGGCAGCTGAAAAACTGATGACACGAAACCAGTTTGATTCGCTACAGCGGGGTTTCGTACAGAAGATCTGCAAGGCATACCGCACGGTGTCTCTGACATCGGCACTGGTTCTGTCAGGCCAACTCCCACTAGACCTCCGGGTGATTGAGGCGGCGACCCTTTACAAGATCAAGAAGGGCCATTCCCGAGAGTTCCTACCACCGGGCCGCGAGCTGGAACGGAATATAAATTATTTAAATCAGCCTCATCCAGCGCGACTTACAACAACCGAGTATGCACGCCTAGAAGACTGGAATCCCGAAACCTTACAGACTCACCATGTTACCGGCCCCCAAATCTACACCGACGGCAGCAAGATAGAGGGGAAAGTTGGAGCTGCCCTAACTTGGTGGGAAGGAGGAAAGGAGTCCATGTCCAGCACTTTTGGCTTGGAGCCTCACAACACTGTCTTCCAATCTGAAATGTATGCACTCTTCCGAGCTGTCAGATTGGCAAGAGAATCTAAGGCGGCCTCCATAAGCATACTGAGCGACTCAAGGTCGTCGCTCGACCTGCTGAGGAGACCGTCTGTTACTCACCACCTGGCACTCCAAATAAAGAGTTTCATCCGTGAAATCAGAGAGGAGGGCAGAAAAGTGAGGCTGTTCTGGCTCAAGGCCCACGTTGGAACTGTCGGAAATGAGAGAGCAGATGTGCTGGCAAAGGAGGCGGCCCTAACAAAGGAGACAGCGGACTACGACAAAGTCCCCGTATCATACGTGAGAAGGAAGATACGGGAGGGGACTGTAAAGAAGTGGCAAGTGAGGTACGAGTCCTCGAGTACAGGGGCTGTAACAAAAGTATTCTTTCCAGACGTCCTAGCGGCGAAAAGAATCCTCAGGGACACAGCCCTAACACCGGCCCATACCCAAATCTTGACGGGACACGGAGGCTTCGCAGCATACCTCCACCGCTTCCACCTCAAGGACAGTCCCTCGTGCGTCTGCGACCAGAGCTGCGAGGAAACAGTCTGGCACCTTCTCTTCGAATGCCCAAGGTTCTGCCTAGAAAGAATGGAACTGGAGCGGAAAACAGGGCTCCAGTTAAGTCAATCCTCACTCCACAACTTCATGGAGAAGCCAGCTTCGAGGACCCCATTCTTAGCATTCGCGAGTAAAGTTGCCGTAACCGCAGCGGGGCCGAACAAATCGGACGCCCCCGCACAAAGTCGAGTCCGGCTACCATCTACTCGTACCCCCACCACAAACACAACACCTACACTAAATACACAACACCCATTACCCACAACTACACGGCATAGTACAAACACAACACCAACACCAATTACACAAAACCCGTCACCTTCAATTACACAGCAAAGAATAAACACACAACCAGCACCAGTAACAGCGCTAGCGGTAGTAACAACAGGGATAAACCAACAGACAATCCCAACCGACATGCCAGTAACACAATTCCTGGTATGCGGAAGAGACGGAGTCCCCGGTATCAGACTCCGAGGGGTCGCCCTGTTCATGAATAGGGAATCAGAGACGCTGGGTATAAGTTTCTGCATTGCTTCAAGCCGCACTGGAGCCCGAATCACAATTTCACCAGGCCTAGCTGCCCTGATCAACGGGAGCACATCAAAAACGAGCATCAAAGGAAGCAAGTACGCCGCGCTGCAGCAGGTGGAGATAGCCGCTCACAAGTGCCATTTAGTGCGATTCAAAGGAAAGACAATCGCACTACTCGAGTGGAGAGCGGAGACCCCATTTGCCCAGGCGAGCTCGCTGCTCCAAAATATCAGGGAGGCTGGTGAAAATACGTGCATAGCACCCCGCACGATCAGCATCGATGCTATGGCGGTCGGTGGTGAAAGAGGAGACATCGCAGACCGTTTCGGCTGCCTTAAAGCCTCAGAACAGCATGAGGTCGTGGTCTACGAGGATAGGGGGGAAACTCTAAGTTTCCTCAAAGCCCCCAAGGACCACACAGGTAGCACGATAAGTTCCACTAAAAACCCGAACACCACGAGTGGAGCTGAAAGGGCCCAGCAAAAGTTTGTAGCAGAAAAAGAAAAGAGGGACAAAGGCAAAAACATCAGCCCAGAGGACCGAGCCCGGTCCAAGAGCCGTCTCAAAGCAATCGGCACCTTCCTCAGCGCACTGCTCCCGAGTACCAGCCGCACATCACCAACTGAGCGGCAAGAGTCAGCGGTCATGAGGTTTTTCAAACCGAAACCCAGGGAAACACCAGAACCAAAACCCAAACCGACCAGAGCCGACAAAGGGCAAGTCAGCCCTCCGACCCTCGCTGTAAACTCTGGTATCATAGACCACGTACAGAGCGCATTCCTCGAGTATGTATCAGTCGTGAGGGCAACCAGAGAGGTAAACCTCGCGACATGTAGAAAGATTCTGCAGACCTTTCATTGGAAAAATGAGGGTCTGTTAAGGGTCTTACTCGGGGAGGCAGAGGCAGCCGTGTACGACAACGTCAAATCCCAGGTCATTGCTGGTGAAATGACGGGGTCGTACATGGCAGCCTATAGCGCGAAGAGTGGCTTTGTGACCCTGGACGAGGTGGAAACGGAGCGCTCAGGGAAAGTAACATTCCACACACCCGAAGACGACCCGATAGTGGTTACCGCCAAGTGTACCAAAATTATGCTGGACGACAGGATCCTCGAAATGGCGCAATCCATTTCGGGGGCCTCCGCTTCCCCGGCTTCGGAAGCGCATTGGGCGGTACCCAGTATCAAGTGGATAAACGGAGTCCCAGGGTGCGGCAAGACAACCTGGATGGTGAAACATTTTGACGAGGAGAGCGATATCGTAGTGACCACAACAACCGAAGCTGCTAAGGATCTCAGAGAGAAGCTAGCGCACCGATTAGGAGATCGTGTCAAGACAAAAGTGCGCACTATGGCCTCAATTTTAGCCAACGGGTTCAGACCAGAGGAGAAATGCCGTCGCCTTATGGTTGACGAAGCCCTCATGAACCACTTTGGGGCAATAGTCATGGCAGTGAAGTTGTCTGGAGCGAGCGAGGTCGTTCTCATCGGAGACGTGAATCAGCTACCATTTTTGGACAGAGAGAACCTTTTTGAGTTAAGGTACACCCGTCCAAACTTGGTGGCTGGCATCACCCAGGAGTTACTCTGTACGCATCGGAACCCAATGGACATAGCACTGACCCTGAGTGAGATATACCCCGGTATATACTCCTCCAAGACTTCGCTGTCGCGGGTCCACTCCCTGAAAGTAGAAAGGTTCACGGGAGCGCGCATACCGATAACCGCCCAGAACACCTTATTCCTGGTCCATACGCAGGAAGAGAGAGCCTCTCTTGCCGACCAGGGCTATGGGTCTGGCGAAGGGTCGCGTATCCTCACCATCCACGCAGCTCAGGGGTTGACCTGCGACAGCGTTATCATAATAAACACCAAGTCAAGGAGGCTCCAAATCCACGACAGCATCTCCCATGCAGTTGTTGCAGTGTCGAGACACACGGTCAGCTGTGTGTACTACACCGACGACGCCGACGATGCCACGGGCCGTTTCGCCCGTAAAGCGATGGATGCGCCTTCTAAAGTGGTCGTCGAATACAACCTTAAGACGGCCATGCAGCATCGAGACACCGCAGTCGTGGAAGCTTTGATGGAGTTAGTGAAGACTCTAGGTGGCAGATCAACAAGAGCCCAATACCCAAACTCTACCCACCAACCCTAAATCCATAGTCGTAAAAAATATATATTTAAATAATCATAATGTAACATGTAGCAAGATAACTGTGTGTAAATACATAAATATATTTTGAAACAATTTAACCATTGTAATAAGTATATTTTAATACCTTGCTTATCGCACCTTTAATCCAATACCGTCGCTGGGCGGGATTCTTCAGGGAAACTTTTTGTGAAAAAACCTGTAAAGTTAGCGCTTAGCAAACAAATGGCGTTGAGTTTCGTTTCGTGGAGGTGTTGGATTGACGGTGTGATATGTCTATAGAATTGATATATTGATTTGTCTAAGTTTTATTGTAATATAAGTAAAAGTAATTTGTATAAATAAGTTACTAACTTAACCAATTTAAAAAAAAAAAAAAAAAAAAACAAAAAAAAAAAAAAAACAAAAAAAATATATATATATATATGAGTCTGAGGTGGACTCGCGTAGTTTTTAAGCTTAGTTTTTAAGTAAATGTTAAGATGAGGGCACGACAAAATGTCATTGTTAAACTTTCATAAACAAAGAACACTGTAAAAAATGGCGCGGACCATCATGTCTGCGGTAGAATAGATACACAAAAAAAAAAAAAAAAAAAAACCTAACCTAACCTAACCTAACCTAACCTAACCTAACCTAACCTAACCTAACCCAGTAACCGATAATACGTCGCCACAAGAACATCGCCTCCGCGTTAAAAAATCACCTAAATTCAACGCGTTGAGTTAAGTGCGCAAAAAAGCTACAGGTGGAATTGTGCAGTGTTGAATCACCGGGAAACGTGTGGGCAAGTGTCTGGCTCTTCTGGTTGCGGAGCAGTACTCCTGCAACTTCTGTGGTGAATATCGCAGCCAAGTTTAGTGCAATAGTTTTGCAAACGTTACACCTGGGGAAAGCGGCAGAGACCAATCCAGCGACACCAAGATCAGCAAAATCGGAGCACGGACTTTGGAGCTATTAGTGCGTAAAAAACGCCAAAACACGTGGTTTTGTCGCCAAGTAACCTCACTTTTGGCCCACGTGTTTTCTTTTGAGACACAAGGCGTGACGTCAAGCAGCCAATCTAGCCATTACTGAAGACTCCGTTGCCGGCCGAGGAATCTGCCTGCAGACCAGCTACCAGTGTGACGTCTCTGCGGCCCATCATCAGGTTAGCCTGAGGGAACTCGTCAACCCCTGGTCCTATTCCCCCCGAGTTTGGACTCATCTAACTTGGAACTTCAGGATCTTTCCACAGGGATCCCCCCCCTCCCCACAACTTACCCCCCCTCCCCTCTACTTACCCCTACCCTAAATAGTCTCCCCACGAAACCCTCCCCCCCGACCCCCCTCAAGGTGACCTCACCCCCCCGCGGCCTAACTTCGTTCCCGTTTGAGCTAGGATAGCCGAGTTTGGGCTCATTTGAAAGCACACAGAAAGCTCATCAATTTGGCCCCTCCAGAATCCCAAAACTCGGTACCCATACATGCAACGAACCGGCAGCACTTCGGGATTTCACTGGAGACTACCACCAGCGTGCACTCAGGGCTCAGAATATCGAGCTCTAGCGGTTGTCGGGCTCCTCATCGGACAGCAGACGCAGATCACCAGCAGAGCATCCGTGAGTCCATCTTAAATTAAAAAAAAAAAAAAAAATATATATTTAGAATAATAATAAAAATTAATTAAGTATCATTTACACACAGGCACCAATATTGAACAAAAGAAGAAAATTGTAGTTTATAAAATATTATAGTTGTAGTGTAGTAAGTAAGTCTTAATCCAAAAAAATAGTTATGTCTACCAAAACTTCCACCACCTCCCGCAAAACGATCACGGAAGCCGCAAAAGCCCCTAAGTCTCTCCGAGAAAAAATACTAAAAAATAATATCGCGAAATCTATTGTCTCAGAGAAGTCGGCGCGGCCGTCGCAGACGCCACAAATGTCAAAGGCGGCGTCGGAACCAGACGTAGCGAGCAGACAGTCTTCACCGCCACCACCATCAGCGCCTGAGTCACAAACCTCAGAAGATCGAAGGAGAATATCCGAAACGGTGATCAATTGGGAACAATGTGGCATCTCCCCCCCTCGCCAGGTCATCTCGGACGAGGAAAGCTCGGTGGCCTCCACATTAAGCCAATCCGAGCGCCCCGAGAGTGGGCGACCGAGCCTTCTTTACAGAACACCAAGAAGGGGCACAGGGGTAGAAATGGACCTGGCTACTAGAGAAGCCAACGAACTTCTCCAAAAGGGCAAAGACGCCCTCGAGTCTGCTGGAAACATGAAGAGAGAGTGCAAGGCCACGGCTCATGAGTGCTTACAGGGTCTGTACGAGACGGCCCTGTCATTGGCAGACTCGCGAGCACGTCACAAATACAACCTCGAGAAGGAGCGCTCTCGACACGCACAAGAGTTAGTGCGGGTCGAGAGAGCTCACACTCGAGAACTGATGGCGTTCAAGGTAGAGCTCTCTCTCATGCGATCTGATGTCTCAGAGACAAAAAAAGAAGCGAAAGGGATCCGCGAATGGCTCGGCCATGAAACCCTTGAGGCCTTCAAGGGAATCAAGGAACTAAAAGATGAGGTCAAAACGGCAAGCTGCAGTAACCTTAAGGAGCACGAGAAGACAAGACAGGAAAGCTTAAGAGTCCCAGGTAATCCACAGTGGGATACAATGGGGGCCAGCTTTTTTCACCTAAACAACAACATTTCCAGCATTTCTAACCAGCTGGACGTGCTCCGGAAGGCCCTGGAGAGACTCAAAGAGGACCTTATCCGACCAGTAAACACCGAAACGGACCCGAGTAGCCGAGAGACAGGCCTGCTCACGGCCAGCAGATTCGAGGAGGAAATGGAGAAACTGCAGAGCAATTTACAGGCCATTGCCAACAGGCCTTCCACCCTACCACAACCACCACCACCACCACCACCACACCCACCAATTAACATCACACACCAACTCAAACCCATATCGGAAAGACTTGAGATCGTTTCAGCGGATCTTCGCGTCTTGCGTGACAGAGAGCCGCAGATCCAGGCGCTCCCTGCATTAAATCTAGAAGCGGAACTGGCAGTCGGGGAGATGAAAAAAAGGCTCCAGAATATAGAGAAAGGGGTGACGGACCTGGCCAAAGCGGATAGACCGCTTCAACAACAGCAGGGCCCTAAAACCTTCGCCCAGGTCGCTAGTATGCCCAAGCCCCCCAAACCACCCACACAATCCAACCATACCTTGATCGTCTCATCGACGGACCCCAAACACACTGGGGACAACGTTATTGAGAGGATCAGGACCGCCCTGGACCTCAAAACCAGTGGAGCCCGAGTCGACACGGTTCGTAAAGCACGTAACCAAAAAGTGATTCTCAGGTGCGCGAGTAAGTCGGACTTGAAAATAATAAAGGACCAAGTCCAGTCAAACCAAGGGCTCAAAGTGCAGGAGCCGAAACCCCAAAACCCTCTCGTCTGCATTAGGGGAGTGCTGTCCAGCTACAGCGACGGGGAAATTGTCGATCTCCTAAAAGCGCAGAATAAACACCTTCTGCAAAATGTCGCAGTAGATGGACAGACCATAAGGGTGCGCTATAGAAAACGCGCAAGGAACCCTCATGAATGCCACCCTGTTCTGGAGCTATCCCCGATACTCTGGAAATGCTACACGGTGGCACAAAAGGTCCATGTGGGCATCAAGCGATGCTCAATTGAGGACCAGTCCCCACTAGTCCAGTGCACAAATTGCTTTGGGTATGGACACAACAAGTCCTTATGCAAAGCTGCCAAAGAAGTCTGCGGTTTCTGCAGTGGAGCACATAACTTATGAGACTGCTCGACTCGAGCCGATGGTAAACAGCCCACTTGCATAAACTGTAAGATAGCACACAGGACTGGCGCAGACTTGGCACACGCAGCTTTCAGCGAGGACTGCCAGGAACGCCAAAAATGGGATGATATAGCAAGATCGCGCGTTGCCTACTGCTGAGGGCGACCAAGATCAAACTAACCAACCTGTCACCACCCAAAACACAACAAGACCGACAGCAAGATTACAGTTCATTCAAGCAAATCTTCAGCGCTCCAAACTGGCTACGGAAGAACTTCTTATGGTGGCTCAGGCAAAGGGGGTTACAGTAGCACTCGTTCAAGAACCCTACGTGGGAGGAACAGGTGTGATGAAACAAAGCCCCGGCACGCAAGTAATCCAGTGCACTCTCAATCGCCAAAAACCAGTAAAAGCGGCTATCGTTGTTTTCGGCAGCAATCTGGAGGTCATCCACGATCCTCAACTTGTAACCGAGAATATCGCCGCCGTCTTACTAAAGGTGAGCCAAGTCAGTTTTGGGGTGTTATCGGTCTATTTTGAGGGTGACCAAGAAATCGAACCCTATCTTTCCGATACACACAACATAATACACAAACTACATACTTACAACATCATAGTGGGAGGAGACATAAATGCCTGGAGCCAGTGGTGGGGAAGTGTCTCTGAAAACCATCGCGGGGCAACATATAATTCATTCCTCAATGAGCGGGATCTCCACATCCTTAACACGGGCCAAACGCCGACGTTCGAAACGTATAGGGGAGACCGGTGGTATACAAGTATGGTCGATGTGACAGTATGCAGCTCGTCGCTGCTAGGCAAGGTCGAGGAGTGGCGGGTAGAAAGGAGTCTCACAACTTCTGACCACAACGCAATAACCTTCTCGATACGCTTAGAAAAGGCCTTAGAACAGTTAAGGCCAATCTCGACGCGTATCTACAACACAAAGAAGGCAAGGTGGTCCGACTTCAGAGCGCACTTCAAGACCAGCTTAGCAGACAATGACATCACACCAGTCAGAGTCTCGAACGTTTCGACATCAGAGGATCTGGAGTCACTTATTACAGAATACGTCAACCACATCCACCACTCATGCGAGGAATCGATCCCGAAACTCGGGTTGCCAAAACATAATGGCAAGCCCCCATGGTGGACCCCTTCTTTGGACAAGCTTAAAAAAGAGGCATTGACAAAGAAGAGAAGGATTCGAAATGCAGCTCCAAGCCGGAGACACTTTGTCATCCAAGATTATGTGTTGGCTAAAGATACATATACCACAGCAGCGACGGCAGCAGCCACAGCCAATTGGAAAGAGTTCTGCTCGAAGCAGGACCGAGAAAGTATGTGGGACGGCATCTATAGGGTACTAAGGAAGACAGCCAGAAGACAGGACGACGCGCTCTTGAGGAATACCGCAGGTGAAACACTCAGTCCAGAGCAATCCGCGGATCTTCTGGCAAAGACCTTTTACCCTGACGACTCAACAGAAGCCGAACAACCTTACCACACAAGTCTGAGGAGGCTAGCAGAAGAAAGGAGCCCTCAAGGACTGTCCGCTGACGATCCTCTTTTTACGATCGCGGAGCTGGAAATGGTTCTTCAAAATCAAAATCCGAAAAAAGCACCCGGTCCCGACGGATTAACAGCGGACATATGCACAGCGGCAATAAACTGTGACAGGGAGGTGTTTTTAGCGATAGCCAACCGATGTCTGACGCTGTCATACTTCCCGAAACAGTGGAAGGTCGCCCATGTGTGCATATTACGCAAGCCTGGAAAAGATGACTACACCAACCCAAAGTCATACAGGCCAATAGGTTTACTCTCGGTCCTGGGGAAAATCGTTGAGAAACTCCTAGTAGGTAGACTCCAGTGGCACCTCCTCCCAACACTAAACACAAACCAGTACGGTTTCATGCCGCAGCGCGGGACCGAGGACGCCCTCTATGCTCTAGTGGAACACTTAAGAACTGAAATCAAAGCCAAAAAGATCGTGCTTTTGATATCATTGGACATAGAGGGGGCCTTTGACAATGCATGGTGGCCAGCACTTAAAAAACAGATGGTGGATAGGAACTGCCCCGAAAATCTCTACGCTCTCGTCACCTCATATTTGGAGGACCGCAATGTCAGGGTCAATTATGCCAGAGCGATTAGCGAGAAGGTTACCACGAAAGGATGCGTCCAGGGATCCATTACTGGACCGCCCTTTTGGAACCTAGTCCTAGACCCACTCCTTCACGAGATGGCTGGTGTGGGGGTATATTGCCAAGCCTTCGCGGACGACGTTGTCCTTGTTTTCTCAGACTTCACAACCGGTCCTCTGCAGCAATCGGCCAACGACACCTTACGCATAGTATCGGAATGGGGCGTCAAAAACAAGCTACGTTTCGCCGAGCATAAAACCAATGCGATGGTGTTAACGAAAAAGCTTAAATACGATGTTCCGGTACTACATATGTCGGGCACGCCGCTGAACCTAGTCCAAGAGGTCAAGATACTAGGCCTTACGATAGACTCTAAGCTAACCTTCAATGCGCACGTGTCTGCGACCTGTAAAAAGGCTGTAGACATCTATAAACAGTTGGCATGCGCAGCAAAGGTGACTTGGGGTCTCAACAGAGAGATCATAAGGACAATATAAAGAGTTCCAGTTGGAGTTCGTCTGAGGAACTTTTTGCCTGCGAAAACGAAGACAATGCTTGTGCAGACCTTAATTTTTCCTGTAATCGACTATGGTGACGTGTGCTACTTTGACCTGAATGCGGTGTTGCTAGACAAGCTTGACAGGCTCCTCAACAACTGCATCCGGTTTGTATTTAACTTAAGAAAATATGACCATATTTCTAGTTATAGATCCGAGCTCAAATGGTTGCCCATTCGCCAGAGAAGAGGTTTGCGCGCACTGACTACACTTTTCTCTCTGCTCAACTCTCCCACCCCTCCTTCTTATCTCATATCACACTTTCAATATCTATCTTCTTCCCATGCTAAGAATCTACGTTCTTCTAACAATCTTCTACTGCTTTGTCCTTCTCATACTTCTGACTTTGTTCATTCTTCCTTTCATATACAGTCCATACTTCTGTGGAATGCGCTTCCTCTTGACATCAGGACGGCCACCAGTCAATATGCATTTAAGCGGAAATTGCGGCTTTATTTTCTATACAAATAGCGGAGTAGTCTCAAAAATCCTTTCATTATTCCTTATATAAATAATATATATTTTTGCATATATATATGTAGGTTTATATTATATTAAATATTTGTGTATGTTTATTTTATGTATTTATACATTTGATCCCTTGTTTTCGTATTATTCTTTTCTTTTTTTTTTTATGCACCTACCATGTTTTCTCTTCACTACCCTTGGTTGACTGGTAGAGAATGCCTAAGGCATTAAGTCCGCCTTTGTACCTTTATGTTGCATGAAGTTTAAATAAATAAATAAATAAATAAATAAATATACGTGTCGGTGATAGAGCCCATCGTGATGTATGCAGCGAGTGCATGGGCTCCCGCAGCTGAGAAACTGATGACAAGAAATCAGTTTGATTCACTGCAGAGAGGTTTTGCGCAGAAGATCTGCAAAGCATACCGCACGGTATCCCTCACATCGGCACTTATCCTGTCAGGCCAACTCCCCCTAGATCTACGGGTAATCGAGGCCGCAACTCTCTTCAAGGTCAGAAAGGGATATTCCCGAGAATTCATACCGCCAGGTCGTGAGCTGGAGTACAAAGTGAATCACTCCCAATGCCCCCACCCAGCGCTACTCACAACAACAGAGTACGTACGTCTGGAGGATTGGACTCCTGAAACTCTGGAAACCCATCAAGTAATTGGTCCCCAAATATACACCGATGGCAGCAAGATAGAGGGAAAAGTTGGAGCTGCCCTAACTTGGTGGGAAAACGGAAAAGAGTTTGATTTTAAAACTTTTGGCCTAGAGTCTCACAACACGGTCTTCCAATCAGAAATGTACGCTCTCTTTCAAGCTGTCAAGATGGCAAAAGAATCTACGGCGGCCTCTGTAAGCATCTTAAGTGACTCAAGATCATCGCTTGATTTGCTGTGGAGCCCGTCTGTCACTCACCACTTGGCGCTCCAAATTAAAAGATACATCCGCGAGATCGGAGAGGAGGGTAGAGATGTGAGGTTCTTTTGGCTTAAGGCCCATGTGGGAACCGCCGGAAATGAAAGAGCAGACGAGTTGGCCAAGGAAGCAGCACTAACTAAAGAATCTCCAGACTACAACAAGGTACCCGTATCGTTCGTGAGAAAGAAGATACGGGAAGGGACTATAAAGAAGTGGCAAGCGCGATACGAATCCTCAAGTACAGGAGCGGTCACAAAAGTGTTTTTCCCAGACGTCCTTACGGCGAAAAGGACACTCAGAGACGTAGTTCTCTTACCAGTTCATGTACAAATCCTAACAGGACATGTAGGGTTCTCAGCGTATCTCCATCGCTTTCATCTCAAAGATAGTCCCTCGTGCGTCTGTGACCCCAGCTGCGAGGAAACAGTGTGGCATCTGCTTTTCGAATGTCCGAGGTTCAGTCATGACAGGATGGAGCTGGAAGTAAAGATCCAAATCCAGTTAAGCCAGTCCACGGTCCACACTATTATGGGAAGACCGACCACCAGAACACTATTCTTGGCATTCGCGAGCAAAGTCGCCATCGTCGCGGCAGGGGCAAACAAAACGGACGCTTCCTTCCGAAGTCGAAACCGACCACCATCTGCTCGAACAGTCGCGTCCACGCAAACAACAACTTCAACCACCACACAAACAATCACTGCAACCACCACACAAACAGCAACGATGCAAAACATGCCACACACAGCACTCACACAGACAATACAGGCCACATGCATGCCCATAACACAATTTCTGGCATGTGGAGGAGACGGATTACCAGGCATCAGACTGCGAGGTGTCGCCCTGTTTATGAACAGGGAAGAGGAAAAGTTGGGCATTAGTTTCTGTATAGGCTCAAGCCGACCTAAAGCCCGTATTCCCATATCACCAGGTCTTGCCGCCTTGATCAATGGAAGCACCTCCAAAACAACTATAACAGGCAGCAAATATACTTCACTGCCTCAAGTAGAAGTGGCCACGCACCGATGCCGTCTTTTGCGATCGAAAAAAAAGACGATCGCACTATTAGAGTGGAGAGAGGAGACTCCATTCGCTCAGGCAAGCGCGCTGCTTCAAAAGATCAGAGAAGCAGGGGAATACGCGGCAGTCACGGCCCGTACCATAAGTGTTGATGCGATGATGGTCGGAGGGGAGAGAGGAAACGTCGCAGACTGCTACGGATGTTTAAAAGCTTCAGAATATCACGAGCTCGTCGTCTATGAGGACAGAGGGGAAACTCTAAGTTTCCTTAAAGCCCCGAGACACCCAACAGCCACCTCGATTACTACCGTAACAAGCCCGACCATTCAAAGCGGATCAGAAAGGGTTCAGCAGAAGGCGGCCGCCGAGAAAGCTGCAAAGGAGCAGAATAAAACAACTAGCCCGGAGGATCGGGCCAAAAAGAAAAGTCGCCTAAAAGCCATCGGCACTTTTCTCAGTGCACTGCTCCCAAGCACGAGCCGCGCATCGCCATCGCAAAGGCAGGAAACGGCAGTGGAGAGGTTCTTCAAAAGAAAAGAAAAAGAACCAACACCACAGAAGCCTACACCAACAAGAGCCGACAAAGGGCATGTCAGCCCGCCGACCCTCGCTGTAAACTCAGGCACTATAGATCACCTCAAGAGTGCTTTCCTCGAGTACGTTGCAGTTGTGAGAGCGACTAGAGAGGTCAATCTCATGACATGTAAAAAGATCCATCTGACCTTCCAAAGAGAAACAGAGGGCCTACTGAAGGTACTGCTCGAGGAGGCAGAGGCAGCGGTGTACGACAACACCAATTCTCAAGTCATCAAAGGAGAAATGATGGGGTCGTACATGGCAGCCTACAGCGCGAAGTGTGGTTTTGTTGTCTTGGACGTGGAGGAATCGGAGCGCTTAGGCAAAATAAAATTTAAAACACCGGAAGACGACCCGATAGTGGTTACCGCCAAATGTACCAAAGTTATGCTAGACGATAAGATTCTCGAAATGGCACGGTCCATTGCGGGAACTTCGGACACGTCAGCATCGCAGGAATGTTGGGCGATACCCAATATCAGGTGGGTAAATGGAGTGCCGGGTTGTGGTAAAACCACCTGGGTGGTAAAGCACTTTGACGAGGAGAAGGACGTCGTAGCCACTACGACGGCTGAAGCTGCCAAAGATCTAAGAGAAAAGCTTGCGCACCGTTTAGGAGATCGAGTAAAGTCAAAGGTGCGCACTATGGCTTCAATCTTAGTCAACGGGTTCAAGAACCACCAGAAATGCTACCGTCTTACGGTAGATGAGGCTCTTATGAACCACTTTGGGGCCATAGTTATGGCAGTAAAGTTGTCTGGAGCAAGTGAGCTTGTCCTCGTTGGAGACATAAACCAGCTCCCATTTTTGGACAGAGAAAACCTATTCGAATTAAGGTATACCCGTCCAAACCTGGTGGCTGGCATCACCCAGGAGCTACTTTGCACACATCGCAACCCAATGGATGTGGCGTTCAGACTGAGTGAGATATACTCCGGTATATACTCCTCCAAGTCGTCGCTGTCGCGGGTTCACTCCCTGCAAGTGAAAGGTTACACAGGAGCGCAAATTTCGGGCACTGCCCGAGATACCCTATTCCTGGTTCACACGCAAGATGAGAAAACTTCTCTTATCAGCCAGGGATACGGGTCCGGTGAAGGGTCGCGCACGTTAACTATACACGAAGCTCAGGGGCTGACCTACGACAGTGTTATCATCATAAATACCAAATCCAGGAGGCTCCAAGTCCACGACAGCATCTCCCACGCGGTGGTGGCGGTGTCAAGACATACTGTCAGCTGTGTCTATTACTCCGACGACACCGATGACGCAACGGGCCGCCTTGTAAAGAGAGCAATGGATGCGTCGACTAAAACGGTCGTCGATTACAATTTAAAGACGGCCATGCAGCATCGAGACTCAGCCGTTGTAGATGCTCTGCTTGGGCTGGCGAAATCCCTGGTCGAAAACCCCAATAAAAACCATTAACAAAACCCCATTCCAACTCCTATTCGGATTCCTGTCCCCGCCTAGACCATAACTGTGTCTGTAAACCCTGCAAAGATAAATAGAAATGAAAAACTTCATGGCAGCACGAGTCTGACAAACTCACGTAGAGGTCCCGTCGATGGTGGCGCTGCGCGTCTGGTCGCAGAGTTCCCTAAGATACGGTTGAGCTAAACGACGCAGATGCGTTCGTCATGTCCGTAAACGGATGCCAAGTATCGGAACTGGTCGGCTCGCGCTGCCATGAGGTCCTACCTGTAACTAATATTTTATAACTTAAATAGCATAAGAAGCCACATGCAAAAACGATGTGTACAATAAGTTTTAGAATAGGAATGTTAGATATGATTAAGAACAATTGTAATGCCTGTGTGAAACATAAATAAAAAAAAAATAAAAAAATGTAAATACATGCTTAAAATAAAAATAAGAGAAAAAAAAAAAAAAAAATATACATATGTCGGCGCAGGATGCCGATCATCATTGAAGCTCTGTCCAGAGACTATGTCTCGTGGGCGATGGCTGGGTAACGAGCAATAAACAAACTATTTTAGATCACACAACTGATTTATTATGAGGCAAGCTCACTGAGGTATTCACTTTACACAACGAGCAGTGAGACAGTCCCCGACACTTAGACGTTGTACGCACGGCTGCCGACAGAGGAATGAGCCACGGACCTCTGCGGTCGGCCCTTTTATCTGCTCGGTTCGTGCAAACGTCAGCGCGGATTCTGTCAAAGTGACATGTGTCACTTTTCACTTAGCTCGTTCATTCGTTCTCAAGCTTCCGTACTATTGACTTCACCGACACGGCCATCCTGCGGAACACACGTCCCTGTGTGTTAGTCATCATCGTCACCTCAGCTGGAAGATATCCATTGACAAGACGTCCCAACAAGACATCCGTCGCTGTGTTCATCATCACCAGTTCACCACCTTAGCCAGAAGACGGTCCACTGACGAGACTTGCAAACAAGGCGTCGGTCTCTGTGTGTTGATTTGAAACAAAATACATCTCGCAGTATCATATAGCTCGGTCACTCCTGACAAACATCAGGAACTACTCTCGCATCGTGAGTGCGCTCCCAAACATGTAAACTCTCACACACACTAGACATCCTGATCATGAGTGACTATGTATAATGAAATTCCCAATCCAACCATAAATCCAAATCGTTTACGCACCAACGCAAACGTGGTCAACTCGCTAAAGGCGTCGCACCAACGACTCCTCTCGTTTACGCACCAACGTAAACGAGGATAACTCACTAAAGGCGTCGCTACAACGACTCATCTCGTTTACGCACCAACGTAAACGAGGATAACTCACTACAGGAGTCGCTACAACGACTCATCTCGTTTACGCACCAACGTAAACGAGGATAACTCACTACAGGCGTCGCTACAACGACTCATCTCGTTTACGCACCAACGTAAACGAGGATAACTTACTAATTGCGTCGCTACAACGACTCATCTCGTTTACGCACCAACGTAAACGAGGATAACTCACTACAGGCGTCGCTACAACGACTCATCTCGTTTACGCACCAACGTAAACGAGGATAACTAATCGTTCCTTAATTCTAAAGCAGCAGTGATTAAATAGTGCCATGATCACTTTCCCCACCTACTTCCTATACATATAATTCAACCGGAACCTCATGTTTTATTATCCCTCTCTTTGTAGGCCATAACAACGTCTACCCCCTGCGGAAATCGAACCCGCAACGCGCAGCGCAGCAGTCAATCCCCAACCACTGCGCCAACCGTAAATTATGAAGGTTCAACAAAACTCGAGATGTATCGAAACTCTAAATTTCTATTAACTAACCTACTAATTCTCACTACTGTTCATAGTACTGCTAAGTTCAATTAAAGAAAATAAATTAACATCAAAATTTCTATATCGTTTCAATATCAAAATCAATAATCAGAAAATTCAAAGCATAACCGTGAATTAATTATCATGGTAACTTCTCCACCAAATCAATCAAACTAATCCAAAACACTAATCATTAATCACTGCACGTGATCTCTGGCTACTAATAGCCCAGTAACCTCTAGTCACTCAACCATTCCTGCGCATCCCTCCAGGATTGCCAAGTCTCTCACGACTTAATGGTTTCCCACATTACGTCCCAGGTTTGATCGCAATACCGCGTACTCACGGACTACTGTGACCACTAGATACCGATTTCTATTAAGCTACGGCTACACATCAAATCTGGTATAGTCCGATCATCATGTAAACTTAATAATCTCATTATCTCTACTACTTTACTCTACCCCAATTTTATCAGTTTTGCGCTGATTTTCTTTCTCTCTCTATTACTTCAAAATTAATCTTTAAATGGATCTTACTCAGTTTACTTGCTCTGCTCGTATATGAAAAAGTCTCTTATCAAAAATTTATCAACTTCCGCCTTCGTCAGATTAAACTTACACTTTTCATAGGTTGCTACGCACTCTCTATATGGCGTAACGCATCATTTCTCACGGTACTAAAATTTAACTCTGAGTCTACATCGTCTTTTGTCATCAACGGTAGAGAAAACGCAGCCTTGTCAATTAACAATGCTAAGTGACCACCTGCCTTCGTCGTTTGGTTTAGCGTCCGTAACTGAACAATTAATCACGAGTTAGACTTCGCCTAATGAACCCTACCACAAACGATTTTTTTGTCTCTACAGTCTTTATTAGCATTGGTTCTAACACGAACATCACACATTTGTCACACGTGAAAATCCCGTCGCGACCAAATGTAAGATAATGTTAATTGAATCACAGAACTCTAAATTCTTTTAACTACCATTTATTTTAATCAGAACCTTAAAAGTTTCAAAGTCTCGTTTTTGTTTGTTTAGCACGTAACTAATTACCAGAGAGTTCTTTTTAGCTTTACCTTCTAACCGACTATAAACCGACTGTAAATTATCTTTATGATCAAGCAATAGGAGATAGTTTCGCGATAACTCACGTATGGTACTACTACAGGGCATCACCTGCTTTGAATCCAGCCTTATCTTATGGTTTCACTGACATCAGTATGCAATTCTACTACGTATTTGAGAGGCTTAAATCATTAAAACCGACTCTTTCTTATGAGTTGAAATTATTTCTTAATCAATGTCTTCGTGGCGCTGTTGCCAAGAAAAAGAAACTTTACTACACATCAAATCTTTAGAACGGACCCATAACATGAGTAAACTTAGGCACAAACCGCCTGAAGTAAGCTACTAGACCTATAAACTGCCCTAACCGAGCTAAGATAAACGGTGGAGGCAGAGTCGAATGTACGTGACCTGCTTCCTGCTATTAGGTCCTATTCCTCCTAACTTCACTACTTGACTTAATTTCATACCCTAGTAACTTGAGTTGCATTATCAAAAACAACCATTTTTCCCAAATTTAATAAAAATCCGGCTTTAGTCAACGTTTGTAAAACTACATTAAGTCTTCCGACGTCCCTCTTAATAGTTTCCTAAATAATCAAAATATTGACAACTCAAAGTACGACATAGGCATTTACCGATTCGCCTAGAACAACAACAATCGTCCGTTGGAAAACTCAGATCGCATTTTGAAACTGATTGGCATGGTCAAATATTTGTACCGGCTGTCCGCTATCATACTACTGAAAGCCTGATACACAATCTAATTTTGTAAAATAACGCGCACTATTTAAACGAGTTATTTTGTCTAAGGTAAGTGGTATCTCGGTTAGGCACATTGTTATTTAGTTCACAGTAATCTTTGCTCATTATATCTGACCGGTCGAGTTTTTAAGTCAAAAGAGCTAACAAACACCGAATTACTCGGTCGATTAATATTTGCCAGCAACAATCATCTACCCGCTCACGCATTATTAATTTTTCCGCGCTAGACCGCTATGGTCATCTTTATACAGTCAAATACGAGTCAATTAAATGGATAAGTTTACTTTTTACAACACGCGTTTGTAGCATACCGACACACGTCACACGTCAGTGTCAATATCGTCAAAATTATCTATGGAGGAATTATCACTGTCATAAAAAAAAATCGAAACGGTATCTACTGGATCTAATGAGGGTAGTTGTAATTACAATTGTTTACGTCGTGAACTTTAGCAGTGTCAGTGTCTTTAGCTATTTGAACTGAACCCTTGCAACAATATTTCACGGCCAAAATATCACTTCGCAAATAGATCTGAACACACTTAACTGACCCTTCAATGTAACAATACTGTGTTTACGTTTGCCGTGAAATAGTGACGACAGACTTTAAAGTGAAAGAGAGACAACACTCAGCACCAGAATTAAAATGGAATGTGAATACCTGACCTTGTTCCTGGTGTAGGATCGACAACACCCGTCAGTCAACCTCTCGCTCGCTACGTGATGCCTTGGCGTAACCGTCACCGCTGCGTCACTTTCATCAGGACACCGGAAGGAGATGTAACCTTGTTCTCCACATTTGCAGCATACGATGTGGCTGACCATGGGATTGAGTCTTGAAGCTTGAATATCACGTTATTCTGTCGGTTTCCTACTGTTTCTTGCTTATGAAAACACAGCCTGCTCCGTCCAATTTTTCCAAAGTGGAAACATTTGACAGGTGACGTTTGAGATGTCTTCATACGTTTTGTGTCAAATATTTTCTGATCTGGTAACGCACTTGACACACTGCATCTCAGGCATGCACACACACACGCACTGCACTTTGCATTTTACACTTCAGGTAACTAAAAGTTTGTAATTCTTGCTGTAATCACTGGTGACTTCGGATTATCAGCAAAGCACGTATCGGAAAATGGTACATCGTAAACATGCATTTGCGTCGGTCTTGTCCCGGTCACAATCTGGGTAGTACACGGTGATTTAGTCAGTTCCTATTTCTTTCTGGGGAAACAATGTCATCATGGTCCAACATTCGTTGCTCAGGATTAGGGAAAGACCCCAGAAAAAATCTAATCAGACCAAAACTGATAATGACATTGATTAACGGAACTTTGAATCTTATTCGGTCCAGTGCTTCATTCCAGGTCTTCACTTTCTAATTTTCCATTTCAAATAATGACCGCTACTTGTCTTGGCTCTTGCTATTTTCTTCGTGACCGGCGTTACGTAACCTTCGTGCTGCTCTTGTTTATTTGCTCGGAATCCCACTTCTGATGTCGGCGCAGGATGCCGATCATCATTGAAGCTCTGTCCAGAGACTATGTCTCGTGGGCGATGGCTGGGTAACGAGCAATAAACAAACTATTTTAGATCACACAACTGATTTATTATGAGGCAAGCTCACTGAGGTATTCACTTTACACAACGAGCAGTGAGACAGTCCCCGACACATATATATAGATGGACTCACCTAGACATAAGCTTCAGATTACTTTTATTATGCATAATTTGAACAATAGTAAAAAAAAAAAAAAACTTGAAAAGTTTGCACTGGAATATTTTTGTATGTAATATAGAAATGTTTATAGGAGTAGACTAGACAAGTACAAAATAATAATATTATTAGTAATAAATAGAAGTAAGGAAAATGTGTGTCCAACACGGGAGCACCACAACAGCAAATAGAAATATTTTAATCAAATAATTATAAACATTCAAACAATAGCGCGGACTACCACGTCTGCGGTAGAATAGAATTAAAAAAAAAAAAAAAAAAAAATCCTAACCTAACCTAACCGGATACACAAAAAAAAAAAAACCTAACCTAACCGTTTTCGAGAACTTTAATTATTTCAGACCTTTTACGTACAGCAAACATACAACTGTCATACATTTTTGAACGCGGCTCAACGAGCCCTGTACGATTATCGTAAAATATTTGACAATTTTCCAAAAGAAAACTATTTGTTTAAGAATAACCAATTTTCAATTTATTCATAAATTCAAAATTTAATAACAGGCTTCCTAATTGACCCAAGTCTGTTCTGGAGACGCCATCGGACGCGCATTCGCTCGTTCTGCGGGACCCCTGCAACGGAAAAGTCAAATTAGGCACATTTGCAAAATTTATTTTCGAAATTTACAAAAAATCACCTTTTTCATAAGTTTTTCGGCCATAACTCCCGTTCCCGACGTCCGATCCGGACCGGGTTTACGTCATAGTATAGGACTCCATGCCCGCTGTGCGTGTGCACCGCAAAAAACGAATCCTTCATAGGAAAATTTTACGTACAACGAACGTTGAAACTTGCAAATTTTTACCACCCACCCTTAATGGTAATATAAGGCAGTTTCAAATAATTTTTTATGCTCTTATATTACGGGGGATAATAGCACGAGCAATCGTATATATTTAGTTACTGGATTGCAGCCTCTATTGAGGTATTATTAGACCTTGACACCTCTATTGAGGATTATTTTTTGTCTTTTTGCTAGTACCTTTTGGTACAATTACACTGACTTTTAAATTTCATTGACCGGACTATAGACATAGTCATTCATAATTACCCGATTTTTTTTTTTTATTACCTTCGTTTTATTTTTGCTGGTCCCACCTTTACAGGGATTCAGCTCAATTATCATTTATTTTGTTCTCTGACAATTTGGATGGGGTTTATTTCTCTCCACAATGTTTCGAACACCGGCAAAGAAGGACGCAGTCTCTCAGGGTTCCGGGGGCTTGCCGTGCTCTACGGAGAAAGCTGGGACTTCGACGCGACTTTTGAACGTGAGGAAGAGTATTGGCGAATGGGAGGCCGGTAGAGCGGAACTCAAGTCTAAATCGCCGACCAACCCGAAACCTGATGCTGCACCACCAGCTATGCAAAAACTTCCTAGCACTTCGGAGACGCGCCGGGCCTCTGTGGATGCTGCGAGTCCCATTGAAAAACCTCGTTCAAAATACCCTAACCTCACGGCAGAGGCGAGGGCTTGCCTAAATAAGGCGAAACTTCACCTGGGCAACTCTCGCAATCTGAAAACAGAAATAAAAACGGAGGTTATGGGGGCTATAAACCGGTTGTACGAGATCGTTTAGGAGTCGGAGAGAATAAAACTTTCTGCAACAATTGACACACCGCCAAGTACCGACCCAACTTACCTGACATCCATAATTGCAAGCCAAGACAATCACGAGGCATTATTCAGACTTATCGAAGCAAACAGTGCCCTTATAAAGGAAAACATCGCAAAAATGGAAGGACTGGGTAATTCCTTGGCGACAATGGAAAGTGTAGAGGGGAAGACTTATGCGTCTGTAGCTGCCGCTAATAATAGCCAAACTGGGGGTCAAATCTTGGGGCGAGCGACGCTGCACTCCGTGGTAGTCTCCTCAACAAAAGAAACAGAAACGGGCGATGAGATTTTAGAGAGGGTGAGAAAGGCAGTGGATGCGAAAGAAGGTTGGGTGCAGGTGGAGAGGGTGAGGAAAGCCAAAGACAGAAAGGTGATAATGGGATGTCGCTCAAAAGAAGAGAGAAGTAAGGTCAAGCAGAGACTAGAAGATGTTGGAGAAGGACTCGTCGTCGAGGAGGTGAAAAATCGGGACCCGCTTCTGATTCTGCGGAACGTGTTGCTGATTCACAGTGACGAGGAAATCCTCAAAGCCCTCAAGAATCAGAATCCGGAACTCTTTCAGGACCTTGAGGGCGAGGACCAAAGAGTTGCCATAAAATTCCGAAGAAAGGTTCGAAATCCTCACTTGAACCACGTTGTGCTCAGTGTGTCTCCCACAATCTGGAGACGGGGAATAGAAGGTACCAAGATTCGGATAGATCTCCAGATTGTTCGTGTCGAGGACCAGACGCCGCTGGTGCAGTGCACACGCTGCTTGGGGTACGGACATAGCAAGCGCTTCTGTAAAAACCCAGCCGAGTTATGTAGTCACTGTGGTGGTCCACATTTCAGGGCGGACTGCCCGGACAGGCAGCTCGGTGAAGCAGCAAAGTGCATAAACTGCACCAGAGCTAAGATGGGAAACACTGAGCACAATGCTTTCAGCACTGAATGCCCCGTACGTCGAAAATGGGACTCGTTGGCTCGTGCCTCCATAGCGTACTGCTAAGGTTGTCCCTGCGGCCACCCACCAGTATAAAATAACCCAGGCCAATCTGCAACGAAGTAAGCTGGCTACAAACGAGCTGATGCTGGAAGCTGACGACCGCAATCTAGCCATAGCACTGCTCCAGGAGCCGTATGTGGGTGGGATAAGAAGGATGAAGGGCTACCAGGGCGTAAGGGTATTCCAGAGCTCTGAGGGAGGAGAAGGAACTGTAAAGGCTGCAATAGCTGTTTTTGACAAAGATTTAGACGTATTACATTACCCTCAACTCACCACAATAACATCGTTGTGGTGGGGAACCGAACCAGAGCCTGGACGATCACGCTGGTGTCCTTCTACTTCGAACCCGATAAGCCCATAGAACCATATCTGGAGGATCTAAAACGAGTAGAGCGAGAAGTGGGCTCCTGCAGATTGGTTTTTGGAGGAGACGCTAATGCGAAAAGTACCTGGTGGGGTGCCAGTAACGAGGACTCGAGAGGGGAGCAGTTGTGTGGGGCACTCGTTGAATTGGAGCTGCAGATTCTCAACACGGGAGATATCCCGACTTTTGACACTGTTAGAGGTGGAATCAGGTACAGCAGTCACGTGGACATTACAGCCTGTTCGACAGACATGCTGGGACTGGTGGACGGCTGGCGGATTGAGGAGAGTCTCACGAGTTCAGACCACAACGGCATTTTATTTGAAATTAATCTTATTAAATCTAAAGGCATTCAAATAGAACGCACAACAAGAATATTTAACACGAAGAAAGCAAACTGGGGAAAGTTTCATGAGAAACTAGCCCAAGTTATGCGGGATAGAAAATTAAACTTAATAGAATTGGAAAACATAATTAACAAAGATCAATTGGAAGTAACAATGAAATCATATACTCAAGCAATAACCGAAACGTGTAGAGATACAATACCTTTGAAAAAGAATACTGAAATACTTACAATGCCGTAGTGGTCCCAGGAACTCGCAGAGATGAAAAAACTAGTCGCCACCAAAAAACGCAGAATCCGGAACGCAGCGCCGGTCCGAAGAGCGATGGTTGTCATGCTCCTGAAAGAAAAAGAAAATTACGAGTCAGCGGTAAAGAAGGCTATAGAAGAGAGTTGGAAGGGCTTTTGCAGAAAGCAAGATAAAGAAGGGGTCTGGGAAGGGATATATAGAGTAATGGGAAGGGTTGCGAAGAGGGAAGAGGATCTACCTCTCCAGATGGAGGGCACCATGCTGGATGCGAAAGGTTCTGTGAGGCTGTTGGCAGACACGTTTTATCCCGAGGACCAAGAGGAAAACGACAACGTAGACCATCGCCGAACCAGAGAATTGGCTGATACGGTAAACAGATGGAGACATGATGAACGACATGATCCACCGTTTACCCGAAGCGAGCTGGATAGGGCTATGAAGTCGTTCAACCCCAAAAAGGCCCCGGGAGCCGACGGCTTCACATCCGACTTATGCTCACAGGCTGTCAGCTGCGACCCCGATTACTTCCTGGCACTGCTCAATCAATGCCTGGTGCACCACTACTTCCCGAAGATCTGGAAGGAAGCAACAGTGGTTGTACTCAGAAAGCCGGGTAAAGACTCGTACACCGAACCAAAATCGTACAGGCCGATTGGGCTCTTGCCTGTACTAGGGAAGGTGTACGAGAAGATGCTGATTGCTCGTCTCAAATATTACTTACTTCCAAGGATAAGTACTCGTCAATACGGCTTTATGCCCCAAAAGAGCACCGAAAACTCCCTCTATACTCTTGTGCAGCACATCCGCATAAAACTGGCACAAAAGAAAATTGTCACGCTTGTGTCGTTGGATATAGAGGGAGCATTCGATAGTGCATGGTGGCCCGCCATCAAAGTACGTTTGGCTGAGGAAAAGTGTCCTGTAAATTTGAGACGGGTAGTCGACAGCTATCTCAGTGATAGAGTGGTCAGTGTGAGATACGCCGGAGAAGAATTGAAGAAGTCCACCAGCAAAGGGTGTGTCCAAGGCTCCATTAGCGGTCCGTTATTCTGGAACGTGGTGCTGGATCCTCTCCTTAAACAGCTGGAGGAGAGAGGCATCTACTGCCAGGCTTTCGCTGATGACGTTGTGCTGGTGTTTAGCGGTGAAACAGCTTAGGAAATCGAGAGACCGGCCAATGCTGCTCTCGAACATGTTCGAGCGTGGGGTGTCAGAAATAAACTGAAATTCGCGCCGCATAAAACTTGTGCCATGGTGTTAACGCGAAAACTAAAGTATGACACCCCGCGCTTGAACATGGGGGGGACCGATATTGGTATGTCCCAAGACGTTAAGATACTGGGCCTCACGATAGATGAAAAGCTCACCTTTAACAAGCATATAGCTAGTGCCTGTAAGAAGGCGATAGCTATCTATAAACAGCTAGCAAGGGCAGCCCGGGTGAGCTGGGGTCAGCACCCAGAAGTGATCCGCACGATTTACACCGCAGCAGTTGAGCCTACGCTCCTGTACGCCGCAAGCGCATGGGCACCGGCCGCCAACAAATTAGGAGTCCAAAAGCAGCTAAACGTTGTCCAAAGAGGTTTTGCGCAGAAGTTGTGTCGAGCCTACCGCACCGTCTCCCTCAATTCGGCTCTTGTACTGGCTGGGATACTTCCTCTCTACATCCGCATCCGCGAAGCGGCTGCGTTATACGAAGCCAAGAGGGGGGTGCCCCAGCCCGTGCTGGGAGACAGGGAGCTTGAGCGGATGGCTCCGTCGTTGGAAGCCCCACACCCTGCAGAGCAGGCCGATCTGGACTTCGGCAGCCTGGTAGACAAGGATCAATATAAAAACCACAGCAACTTTGCTGTGCGTATTTTCACAGACGGCAGCAAGATTGAGGGCAAAGTCGGGGCCGCCCTATCCTTGTGGAATAGTGCCACTGAAGTAAAGGCCCTCAAACTTGCTTTGCCGTCGTACTGTACCGTCTATCAGGCTGAGCTGCTGGCCCTACAAAGGGCGGCTGGCGAGGCGCTAAAACGCAAGGAGGAAAGTTTCGGCATCTTCTAGCCAATAACATACCATTGAAATATCACAACAATTTAACCAATACTCTTAATTACACTACAGACATACCCAATAATAAACTAAGCCCCTCTTATTATAAAACGTGGTCTTAAAAAAGTACCGGGTTTAGTACTAGGTTTAAACCATGACCTTGAATAAACGTTATTATAAAAAGAAGTTTATCGCTAGTCCTAGAACTATCTATAGTACCAAAGTTAGACCATCGTGACCCCTAGTTTAACTATGGTACTAAATTGTTACACGTCAAATTCTTAATTTTGAGGTTAGCTTTCGGAAATTATTATTTTGTGATTTTAACCAAAAATGGATATTGACATGATTGATATAGTTGATTTGGAAGATTTAGAGTTGTGGGACACTTGAGAGTGCCCGGGGATGTAACAGAGTTCGCGTTCGAGTAGAATAAGCTGACGCAGTATATCCTAGAATGAAATTAATGGAAGTAGTGTGGCTTATGTACATAGTTTAGTGCATCAAAAAAACTGTGTGTACGTAATCTATGTCCGTTATCACTAACCTTTTCTTCTGGAGTCCAATTAACACCCCTTTTTTTCTTTGGTTGTTCCATTTTCTTAAAACGATGCACACACGATCTCACTCACCACAAAGTGCCCAAAGAACTGTGCCTTTATTTAGATTATTAATCTTGATGTGAAACCGGACATCTAGTTTACTTTTAAGTTGTAACATAAACATTTCGATAACATTACTCGAATTACGCGCGCTGTCAAGTTCACTTCGTTATACGGTTATCTCGATAGTTGATCCAAACCAGAACAATAATTAAATTGTGAACATGTATTCAAAAAATTAAAAGTCGGATTATTTAACTACCTTTATATAGCAAAACTTTATATTTTACCACTACAAATAGCAATTTATTGAATATTTTTTCTTTCAATTACGTAACAACATTTTGTAAAAAGGAACGGCGCATAGAACGCTGAACGAATGATTGAATAGTTTAAATATTTTGTTGCTTATAATCTGTGGATAATGTTTAGACCAGGGACTATCTTTGGTACTAAGTAGTCCTTTGTTGGTCTACGATTTGTAATACGAATGACAGAATTAACGTTAGTACCGTAACAAACCTAGACCTTTTAGTCCTGGTTTAAACCTGGTACTTACGGAAGTTTTATAATAAGACGGAGCGTATTTGAGCCATGTACAACAGAGGAAGTAAACAATATTATCGATGATCTCAACACAAACACAAGCTGCGGTATCTAAGATGGGATTAGTGCAAAAGATATTAAATGTATAAAAAAGCTGGTTCTAGACGAGCTAACTAGTTGCATTAATAAATGCCTTGAAACTGGAAGGTTTCCAGATAGCTTAAAAGTTGCAAAATTAACGCCAATATATAAGTCTGGAAGCAAATCGGACCCCGGCAATTACCGGCCTATATCCGTATTACCTATACTATCAAAAATTTTTGAAAAAAATATTTTTAGACGCCTCATAAATCACTTAGATAACATAGATTTCTTTTATAGCCAACAATACGGGTTACGTCCTAAATCGAACACCCTATCAGCCACGTTAGATTTAATCACTAAAATTAAAACATCAATTGATAAGAAACTTATAGGTTTGGGTATCTTCATTGATTTAAAGAAGGCGTTCGATACAGTTTGTCATTCTCTCTTGCTAAAAAAACTCAGTAACGTGGGAATAACGGGATCGGCATTCAGAGTGATGGCATCATATCTTACAAACCGGTTTCAAATAGTTAAAATAAATAATTACGAAAGTACACCAGCAAAATTAAATTGCGGAATACCGCAGGGATCAATTTTAGGACCTCTGCTTTTCCTTGTGTATGTAAATAACATAAAAAACGTTAATGTTACCGGCGACATCACGCTGTATGCCGATGACACTTGTCTCTTTTATTTTGGGAGTGATATTCAAGAGATTGTCAGGAAAGCGCAAGCTGACCTATATTCACTTAATGAATGGTTCAAGTACAACTTATTAACCATTAACCCGAAAAAAACCTCGTATATGGTCTTTGCAGTAAAAAATAAAAAAATACCTAGCGATATTAAACTATCCATAGACAATGAATCCCTACAAAAATCAACAAACGAAAAGTATTTAGGCTTAACTCTGGATCCAAGACTATCATGGTGTAACCACATAAAAAACATGCGTGACAAAATTTCTTCACTCACGGGGGCATTACGTAGACTTTCCGGTTGTATCCCACATAAAATCAAACACATGATATATAATGCGCTCGTAAAACCTCACCTAGAGTATCTAGTTGAAATTTGGGGATGTGCTGCTAAAACTTACATAAATGACATCCAAGTAATACAAAACAGACTTATTAAAACTCTTTACAACTACCACTACCTAACACCAACTAAACAAATATACAACGACACTAAGATATACAATATAGAGCAACTATATACATTCAAAACATGCATTTTAATTAGAAAAATAATATTAAAGGAAACGCACTCTCAACTTACTTTCAAAAAAAGAAATCATGGATACCACACCCGAAACCGTAACAAGTTAGAACTCAGACCACCCAGAACCAATTACGGGAAGAAAAATATTTTATACGAGGGAGCGGTGTTATATAATAAATTACCAGATGTTATGATTAATGTAAAAAGTACAAATATCTTTAAAAAAATGTTAAAAGTTTATGTGTCTAAAATTTTATAACAAAGCATGTGTACCTACTAAATTCTTTAGAACCCTATTAATATATGTGTAATTTACGTTATTTTCTATCTAAATCGACTCACGGAGTCACGATGTGCTTTATAATAACTGCATGATTTGTTTGTAATCTCATATTTAAGTGAACTATTTGTGTTCTTTATGGGAATAAATATCTTTAAACCGATCTTCAGCGACTCCATGGCGGCTCTCCAGTCGGTTGTAAATGTGAGCTCCCCCCATCCTCTGGCAGTGGGAACCAGAGACACCCTACGCCGCTGTAAGCTCCAGAACAAGAGGGTGTCCTTGTTCTGGATCAAGGCCCACGCAGGATTGGACGGAAACGAGCGAGCCGACCAACTCGCCAAGGAAGCCGCCCTGGGGTCGAAGAAGAAGCCGGACTATGATCTGTGCCCCGGTTCATTCGTCAAACGGCAGATCCGTATGGGGTCACTTTACGAATGGAACGGGAACCTTACCACCCAAATCCTAACGGGGCACGGTGGGTTCTCTGCATACCTGAAACGCTTCAAGTGTAAAGAGAACGCATCGTGCGCCTGTGAGCCCGGAACAGAGGAGACCGTTATGCACGTGTTGCTGGAGTGCCCTATTATAGCTATATTATTTAGAATTATTTAGATTAAGATCTAATATCATAGTACATAAGTAAAAAAATAATATTTCAAATTGAAAGCAAAGGTCTTTGATTACGTCAGAGGACAGTACGCGTGATATTTAAAAAAAAAAAAAAACCTAACCTAACCTAACCTAACCTTTTTTTTTTTTTGTTGCCGGGGTGGAAAATCCTCATGGATGTCCTTCGCCTGGGGCAGGCGAAGGGGTCTGTCAGACTCTTACTGACTAAAAACCACCTTGGTGTTCCCTCCCACACTTGGACCGGGGATCGTGGGAGCTGATACGCCATCCATGATCCTCGGCTTGTGCCGGCCCGCCTAAGCGAGCCACCTCAGGCCCGCGGGGAGTGTGAGGTGTCCTCCCCCCTCGACGTCCAATAGGGGCGCGCGTGGAACACTACGCGCCGCCGCCTCGGGTCTTGCTGGATGGGGGACGGCGGACGACCCCGAGTCCGCCGTCCCTCCGGACCTCTTTATGGGGGCTGGAAGAGGGCGTTGTCTGCCCTCCGCCGACGCCCGGTTCGCCTGCTGCGGCACGGGAGAGTGGCCACGGCCTCCCTCTCCCTCTCCGCAGCCTCCTTCTGCGAAATTACGGCTTCACAGAAGGAGATCACCGCATCCCATGACTCGGCGCCCCCGACCATTGAACGAACGACGGCCGGCAGCGACAGGTCGGGGCCCACTTCAGATAAAAGGGCACGGCGCTGCTCCTCCCATGCGGCACACTCTGCCAGTGTGTGTTGCGCCGTGTCCTCCCGACAGTCAGTGCAGTGATGGCACCGAGCGTCCGGCTCCCTGTTTATGCGACACAAGTACTTCCCGAAGCAGCCATGCCCCGAGAGCACCTGCGTCGCCCTAAACGACAGGGAGCCGTGTTTCCTCCCGAGCCATTCGTCGAGCACTGGTCGGATCGCATCGACCGTGGCGAGGCCGGCGGTAGGGCGCAGAAGCCTGTCCCGCCATTCCGCCACCATGACCTCGCGGAGCTGAGACCGACGCAGCTCGATCTCGCGCTGCATCGGTTCACCACCCCGCGTCCTCATCTCCTCGCGCCACCGGTACAGTGAGGCGAGGACTCTTGCCTGCAGTTCCCAGGGCGGAGATCCGGCCAGTGCACAACCCGCCTCGTAGGAGATCGTACGATACCCCCTGATAGCCCTGACGGCCATCGCCCTCTGTGGTCTTCGCAGGATTGCGATGCTGCCGGCCGTCAGGTCAGAAGCCCATACCGGGGCCCCATACAGGGCCATGGATTGCACGATCCCCAAGTACAGCCGCCTACAGGCAGTGCTCGGGCCCCCTAGATTGGGAAGCAGCGTTGCGAGCGCGCCTGCTGCGCCCATCAACTTGGGCGTCAGCCGCCGAAAGTGAGGGCCAAAGTCCCACCGGCTGTCGAGCACCAATCCTAGGTACTTCATGGTGGACTCAACAGCGATTTGGACCCCCCCGACCACGATGTGTGATCCCGGCGGCGGCGCCCGTCGGGGGCCATGAAAGACCATAGCCTCCGACTTGTTGAGAGCCACCTCCAGGCCCAGGCGTCGTATGCGGCTCACCACCCGTGAAACCGCTGCCGTCGCCAGCAACGCTGCCTCCCTGTACGAGCTCCCATGGGCCGTGACCAGCGTGTCGTCTGCGTAACACGTCAGGTCCACACCCGGTTGGAGCTCGCCCCTCAGCACCCAATCGTAACCGATGTTCCACAAGGGTGGCCCCAGGACTGAGCCCTGTGGAACACCGCACGACATATCGCGACGGCCCTCGCCGTCGCGTCCCCTGTAGGTGACACACCTTTCCGACAAATAAGCCCCAATGATGTGGCGGAGGTAGCGGGGCACCCTATGGTACCTTAGCGCCTCCCGGATACAGCTCCAGGGAACCTAACCTAACCTAACCCGCCGAGTTTGGGGTCATTCGGAGGGGCTTGGGGAGAGCTCTCCTTCTGGATGTAGAGTTCGGCTCTACATAGAGACAATTTATCTGTTTCTTCTCTTTTCCTTATTTTTGCGTTTTGTTTTTATTATTAATTAAAATATTAATTTGACACGTCGAAATCTGACCAAACTTGTGCCCCCTGTGTTCGAGCTTGGCTTCGAGTCATCAAACGCCTGCTCGTTTTACTGAGCAGATCAACGGCGCAACGTCTCACATCACGTTTAACTAGATGTAGGTTCAATTTACGTGTACGTCATAGCACTCCATCTTTGTATTTCATTCAGCACAATACATTTGACTAGCTAACAGCATTTTTGAGTTTTCTTGAAGAATCCCTAAAATTCCCCAACATTTTGGTCCATACCGAGTCGGATTGGGATTACATCAGTGGATTTACGAAAAATCAGTGGATTTGGACACTTGAATCGTCATCGTGGAATTTGCCGTGGAGGTTATACGCCGGCAACGTGATTCTGGACAAAGAAAACATATACTCATTTGCGGTGTTAAGTATATTTATCATCAAATATCATCACCTAACACTCATTCAGGTAGTATCTGAGGCTATAAGTAGTTTTTATTTAGTGATTTACTTGAATATTATAACGCACCTTTACCTATCCATATGAATAGTTGTTACGTAATACAATTAGTGCAATTCTTAGGTGAAGTTATTTATGTTGGTGTTAAATTGATAGCTAAACCGTACTAGTCATTTAATAAATAGTAAACTAATGTGTTGTTTTTAATTTCGATGTTACGTAATTGATTTATTTAGGTTTGAGTCGTAATTTAGAGTACAAATTAAATTTGCATTTGGTATTCACGCAATATTAATATTATTTACAGTAGTAATTTGACTATTTACAGTACTCGCACAGTAAAATTGTTAACCATAGCAGCTATTGTACCTTAGCAGTTAGCAAGTAGTATGCTCTGTATAAATTATATTTAAGTTATTATTGTATTCATTACAGGTTGACGACACTCGTTTCCCATCATGTCCGAAGAAAGAGAACTAATTAAAAAACGAGGAAGCTATAAGGGACGTTTAACTGTATTCATGAATTTCCTTGATGCTTTCAGTGACAAGGAATTAACCAGTTGTGAGGTCAAGGAATTGCAGTTACGAATGGGAAGAATCGAGGCTTTATACGAGCAATACGATGAGGTACAGTTGCGGTTAGAATGTCTTGTAGAAGATGTCAAATCTCAATTTGCTGAGCGTGGTGAATTCGAGTCATTGTACTACAAAGCGCTGTCTAGGTCGCAGGAGTTAATAAGTAAGTACAATAATGATAATGAGTCGATGACTAGCGATAAATGTACTCGTATCAGTCAACGTAAGCCTGTTAAGTTGCCCACGATACAGCTACCTAAGTTTGATGGTTGTTATAGTTCTTGGTTGGAATTTCGTGATACATTTACCAGCCTCATTCATAGCAATGACGAAATCGATCAAATTAATAAATTCCACTACTTGCGAGCCTCTCTGGAAGGATCTGCTGCTGTTGTGATCCAGGCAATTGAGTTTTCTGCAAATAATTACGATATAGCTTGGAAGATTGTTTGTGATCGTTTCGACAACAAAAGGTTGTTGATACAAAATCATGTTTCATCCTTATTTAACTTAAATTCTATTGGAAAGGAGTCCTCTGTCGCGTTAAAGGGTTTAATTGACCAGCTTAATAAAAATCTTCGTGCATTGGAATCTTTAGGTGAGCCCGTCAGGTATTGGGACACTTTATTAATTTATATAGTAAGTAGGAAACTAGATCAGATAACTTTTCGTGAGTGGGAGCAGCATAAAAGTCGTATAGACAAAGATAGCACTATAACATTTAATGCGTTGATTCAATTCCTTCGCACTCGCGCAGACTTACTAGAATCATTAGAAATTGCTCGAAATCAAAATAATTCCACTCCCAATAAGTCTAGTTCCCATTCTAATAGGGTGAAATCTATGGTTGTATCACAGGATTCTAATAATTCCAGCAGGGAATTAAATAAGTTATGTCCGCACTGTAAGGCTGATCACGATTTAACTTGTTGTTCACAATTCCTTTCTTTAAGTATCGACGCTCGACTCAAATTATTACCTAATTATAAAGTGTGTTATAACTGTTTTCGTGTAGGTCACTTTGCTAACCGATGTAAAAAGCCGGGATGCAAGATATGTAAGCGCCGACACAACACATTATTACATTCATCGGAAAACAAAGTTATTGCAAATTCTAGTGGAGACAACAAATCACACATTAGCTCGTCCCATTCCGTACCAACGTCATCGCCCACTGACGCCGTGGCTAGCACTGATTCACTTGCAAATAATTTTACTTTATCCGCGGATCTTAGTTCGTCTTGTGGTGAGCGTAAACAACACGGTATGTTATTGTCCACCGCTCTTATCAAGTTATGTGATCGTAATGATCGTAAGTACATAGTGCGAGCCCTGCTTGATAGCGGTAGTACATCATGTTTTATAACGGAACGTTTATGTAGGCGGCTTAACTTACATACTAGTGAGGTAAATGGTTCAGTCTTCGGCATTAATAACGTGAGTTCTCGCGTAGGCAAAACATGTCATGTAAAAATGACGTCATTAGACAATAGTTATTCGACAAAGTTTCATTGTTTTGTTTTGCCATCATTAACGACTGTTGTGCCCTGTCGCGAAGTCGACATTTTAGACCTGAATATTCCAGATGATATCTGTTTAGCTGACCCCACGTTTTACAAGCCTTCAGAAGTAGATGTCCTAATAGGTGCTGATCTCTTCTGGGACTTGGTCGGCTCACAGCAAATCAGACTAGGTGTAGGTAAACCAGTGTTGTGTGAAACGTTGTTAGGCTGGATTGTTTCTGGCCCTGTTACCTTTATAAATGGTAAGTCAATATCGAATGATATCTTTTGTAATTTTAATCAAACCGGTTCCATTAATAGCGATGATTTAAATAAAATACATACCGATTTAGTTAAGTTTTGGAACTTGGAGGAGATTACCTCACAATCCTCACATTATTTACCTGAGGAGAAATTATGTGAGGAACATTTTGTTAAGAACACGACCCGATTAAAAGACGGTCATTTTTGTGTTCGTATCCCTTTAAAACTAAACCCTTCTGTTTTAGGAGAATCCTTTCAAAGGGCTTCTAAATGCTTATATTCTCTGGAACGCAAACTGAAGTCCAAGCCTGATTTCGGTAAGTTATATCGCGATTTCATGTATGAATATGAGAGTTTAGGACATATGACTGAAACAGAGGTTAGTGGCAGTCCCAGTGGATATTTCATCCCACACCACGGTATTAGGCGTGAATCTAGCACAACTACCAAGCTTCGCGTAGTTTTTAATGCAAGTTGTGCTACTACGTCTGGAGTGTCCTTCAATGACGTGCAGATGGTGGGTCCGACGGTGCAAGACGATCTGATATCTATACTGTTGCGTTTTCGACAACACAAGTACGTCTGGTCAGCTGATGTCGCGAAGATGTATAGATGCATATACGTTCACCCGTCAGATAGGTACCTACAACAGGTTTTGTGGCGCGATAACGAGTGCGATCCTATTAAAATTTATAAATTAAATACTGTGACGTATGGCACGGCTAGTGCACCATTTTTAGCTACGCGCTGCCTCAAGCAAGTAGGGATGGATTACAAAGGCAATGTTAATAACCCTTCGCGTTCGGTAGGTGAGTCATTCCCGGGTAGCAGAGATAAAATCGCTGACGTCATCATACACGATTTTTACGTGGATGACCTGCTGACTGGGGCTGACGATTTAAATGAAGTTATGTTCATCCGTACAGAGGTTACTAACGCACTTGCATCTGCTTGCATGCCACTTAGAAAATGGAGGTCTAACGTCCCTGAATTAGTCACCGGAGATTCTCAGTTGTCATTAAATTTGGATAAGGGAGCTAATGAACCCAATAAGTTACTAGGGCTTAACTGGTTTTCTATTTCCGACGAATTCGGGTTTTCGAGTTCAACGTTACCTAATAAGAATTTTGTGACTAAGCGTGACGTACTTTCTGCAATCGCATGTATTTATGACCCCCTTGGACTTTTATCTCCTTTCGTAATTTTAATGAAAATATTTTTACAACGTATGTGGTTAGACAAACTGTCATGGGACGAGCCTCTGAGTCCAGCACTTTATGCAAGCTGGAACGTTATTGTTAAGGCATTACCGCTTCTAAGTAATTTTCGTGTTCCACGACACGTTATATGTGACGCATGTACTACGCTGGAACTACATGTATTCACCGACGCATCTGAGCGTGCGTATGGCGCGTGCGTTTATGTACGTAGTACCAATGATCGGGGTGAATACATGGTTCGTTTGTTAGCCGCTAAAAGTCGAGTGGCGCCAATTAAGCCGACCACAATTCCAAGACTGGAGTTGTGCGGCGCCGTAGTAGGAGCTCGTTTATGCGAGAAGGTTATGTGCTCACTGCGACTTAAGTTCAGCCACGTTTATTGCTGGACTGACTCCACCGTCGTGTTGGGGTGGTTGCAGATGTTGCCTTCTAAGCTTCAGCCTTTTGTACGCAATCGCGTTGCTGAAGTTTTAGATAAGGCGGGGCACTGTACTTGGCGACACATCCCAACCGACAAGAACCCAGCAGACCTAATATCTCGTGGCGTGGATATTAGTGTTCTGCAATCGTCGGACTTATGGTGGAGTGGTCCCAGTTTTTTAAAACAAATGCAATCGCATTGGCCTTCTCGACATAAATCGTTAGAGTTAGACAAGCTGCCTGAAACTCGATCTCATGCTTTATTGAGCGCTAGTGTTAGTACGAATAGTCCATGTGATGCAATTATAGATTTTAATCGCTTTTCTAGTTATTTAAGGCTTATTCGTAGTGTAGCAACCGTTTTAAGATTTATTAAATTGTGTAGGAAAAATCCTATTGCTAGTAAATTTCTATCACAATCAGAGTTGCAAGATGCATTAAATGTTGTTATAATTAGAAGCCAAACTGAGTCCTTTCCCGAGTATAAATTACTTCTAAATAATCAGAAATTGCCGTTTAAAAGCGCCCTTATTAAATTCAACGTATTCTTAGATAATAATAAAATAATGCGTGTTGGAGGACGTTTAGCAAATTCTAATTTATCTTTTGATAAAAAACACCCTATCCTTATACAGTCCACTCATAGATTTACAAAATTACTTTTTGAATATGAACATATGAAGTTAATGCATGCGGGCCCCCAGTTATTGCTAGCTTCGATCAGAGATTCATACTGGCCCATAGGTGGACGAGGCTTAGCAAGGAGTTGTTATCGTAATTGCGTGCGTTGTTGTCGCATGTCGGGTAGAACTGTTTCTCCTTTGATGGGTAATTTGCCGCAGCAGCGCCTCCTTCCGGGTGGGTATCCTTTTGAGACTACTGGTGTGGATTATGCTGGTCCCATCATGGCTGCCAGTAGGCAAGGTCGCGGATGTAGGCTGGTAAAAGTATATATAGCAATCTTTGTGTGCTTTACAACCAAGGCTATTCATTTGGAGCTGGTGAGCGACTTAACCAGCGATAAGTTTTTACTGGCTTTATATAGATTTATCTCGCGACGGGGAAAACCCAGTGACATCTACTCCGACAACGGTACCTCTTTCGTCGGTGCCTGCAATGAACTTTCAAAGTTCCTTAAATCTAATTGCGATTCCTTGAGCGAACAATTGGTTAATGACGGAATTACGTTTCACTTTATCCCCGCGTATACGCCTCACTTTGGCGGACTTTGGGAAGCGGGTGTCAAGTCGACCAAGTACCATCTTAGGCGAGTGTTGGGACATTGTCATTTGTCGTTCGAGGAGCTTAACACCACATTAGTCCAGATTGAGGCGGTATTAAATTCACGTCCACTGACACCACTGTCATCCGATCCAGCGGACTTCACCCCACTGACTCCGGGTCATTTCCTTGTTGGCCGGCCGCTAACGTCACTTCCACACCAAGATCTCCAGGACTACTCCACTTCTTCGTTGTCACGCTTCCAGCGGATCGAGCAGCTACGCCAGCACTTTTGGGCTCGTTGGAGCAAAGAGTTCGTGTCTGAGCTGCAGCAAAGGACCAAGTGGCGCGCCTGCAAAGACACGCTGAAGTTGGGCTCCTTGGTCGTTATAAAGGAGGACCATCTGCCTCCTCTCAAATGGAGACTGGGAAGAGTCATCGCCGTCCATCCAGGGTCAGATGGAATTGTTCGCGTGGCAGACATCAAAACTTCCGTTGGTGTCGTCAGAAGAGCCTTCAACAGGATCTGCCCACTGCCCGTTGATTCTGCGTCTGCTTGAAAGCACGCCTGCTGCTTTCAAGGTCCCGGGGCATGTTCGAGCTTGGCTTCGAGTCATCAAACGCCTGCTCGTTTTACTGAGCAGATCAACGGCGCAACGTCTCACATCACGTTTAACTAGATGTAGGTTCAATTTACGTGTACGTCATAGCACTCCATCTTTGTATTTCATTCAGAACAATACATTTGACTAGCTAACAGCATTTTTGAGTTTCCTTGAAGAATCCCTAAAATTCCCCAACACCCTGTATAGAGGGACCCTCATAAACTAGTTTTAGTTATAAGTTTAATTTTAATTTCATTTTTTTCTTCAGTCTGTAAAATAGGGCAGCATACTTTACTGATTGTGGTTACTCCACTGACAATAGACGTCATCCCCCTTGTACAGGGATAGCTATGAAAAACAAAGACCCGATGCTGATACTCAAAGATGTCTTAGCAATAAATACAGACGAAGACGTACAAAAGGCCCTGAGAAATCAGAATCGGGACGTTTTTCGTGGCCTCCGCGATGGGGAAGACAGAATGGAAGTGAGGTATAGAAGGAAAACAAGAAATCCGCACTCTGTACACATAGTGCTGAGCACGTCCCCGGAGTTATGGCGGCGAGTGACTAAAAGAGGACCTACAAAGGGTTAGGGTCGAAGATCAGACCCCGCTCATGCAGTGCACTCGCTGCCTGGCCTACGGGCACGGGCGAAAGCACTGTACGGAGAAAGCGGACTTGTGCAGCCACTGCAGTGGTCCTCACCTAAAGACCGAATGCCCAGACTGGATGGCGGGGGGCACGGCGGTTTGTAGGAACTGCGACAAAGCGAATATGCTCAATAAAGAGCATAACGCTTTCAGTTCCGAGTGCCCTGTCCGCCGTAAATGGGACGAAGTAGCGCGGTCAACCACCGCATATTGCTAAAGGCGCACCAGGGGAAGAAATCGCCTATAAATTTGCACAGGCCAACCTCCAACGAAAAAAGCTGGCAACCAACGAGCTGCTGTTGGAGGCAGAGAAAGGGGGGATCCCCGTGGCACTTGTACAGGAGCCATACGTTGGCAGCTCAAGAGACATGAAGAGCCAGAGGGGAGTGCGGGTCTTCCAAGACACTAGTATTGGAGATGGGGTTGTAAAAGCGGCGATTGTAGTCTGTGACAAAAACATCAAAGTGGTACAATACCCGAAACTCACCACGGCAAACATAGTCGTGGTGGGGATCCAAACTAGTGCTTGGGAGATCACACTCGCTTCATTTTATTTTGAGCGGGATAAACCAATAGAGCCTTATCTAAACCAGTTAAGACAAATAGGTATGGTTAACGGTTCAAAACCGTTTCTCGTTGGAGGGGACGCCAATGCGAAGAGCACCTGGTGGGGGAGCGCGGTGGTTGACCGCAGGGGTGAGGATGTGTGTGGGACTCTCGGCGGGCTCGGGCTGAATATCCTCAATATAGGGGAGACTCCAACTTTTGACACTGTCAGGGGAGGACAGCGCATCAGCAGTCATGTTGACCTCACAGCGTGTTCGGACAACATCCTTGAGCTGGTAGAACAGTGGAGAGTCGACGAAGGCCTCACGAGCTCCGACCACAATGGCATACTCTTTGTTCTTCGATTGGAGAGAGCAAAAGGCACTCAAGTAGAAAGAACTACGCGCATGTTTAACACCAAAAAGGCAAATTGGGCCAAATTTCATGAGAAATTTACCCAATTAAGAATAGATTACAAATTCCATAAATCTGAAATAGAGCAAATTGATAATATAGATTCAATAGACACCACAACTAATAATTACACTAAAATTTTACAAGAAGCATGTCGCGCTGCAATGCCCATTAAAAAGACCAAAGAAAAACTTGCTATGCCATGGTGGTCGGAGAAACTCGCAGAGATGAAAAAGAGCGTCGCTATCAGAATTACACTCGACATAACTCTGGACTTGGTGGTCGTAGAAAGTTGCCGTTTTGACAGTTGTAATTGAGAAGACAATATACGTCCTGTTCACGTGATTTTCAGTGTTTTGGCACTGGGGGTTTTCGGGACCCTGAAAGTCATTTTGCGCGCTGAAGGGGGTGAAGACAAGGCAAATAAGTCCAAACACGGACGTTTTACGACCATTGGAAGGGAAGTTAGCTCGGGTTTGAAACTGACTTCGACAGTTCTCGAACTGTCAGACGATACTTTAGACCCGGATAACTCCTGAACCGAGGGTCGTGGAACGCTCGGGTTTTCTTTGGGGACTTTGCCTAAACCTTCTCTTCCTAGTTAGCATCTTTTCAGGAGTTTCTGGGATCTGAAAATTTTCAGCCTGAAAACTGTACAGGACGATAGATAAAGTCGGGCCCAGTCTGGGGAGCCCAAGCACGGTGGTGTTTGGACAAAGTGTCTCGGAGAAAATTGCAGGTGACCGAGTTTCGGGCGCCATCTTGACCGGTGACCTGAATTTCAAGTTGCTATATCTCGGGAACCATTAGGGCCCGGGTCACCGTGTTTGGGTTTGTCTGAAAGGGCTCGGGGAGACCCATTTTTTGGTTTATAGAGATTGACTCTACATAGAGTCGAAAATTATATTTTTATTATTTTTTATTTAAACAATTAGTTTGTAAGACAATTGATAGAGCAAGACTCTATAAAAGCACAAAATTACGTTATTTAGAATAACTGAAACCTGAACAAGACTGCATAAATCAGCTATCAAGCGCATTGGACTCACTGACATTGCTCTCAATATTCGAATAGCATTTAAAGTAACCTTCAGTTATTTTGACAATTAAGGTGGTACTTTATAAGCATTACTTAACGGATAACAAATTTCTTTTCGATTGATTACTTGCTCATTTACTTATACAGTTGACTGATCCCCCTTCTACAGGGATCCATTATTAATCATTTTTGACCAGGCTATTTGAGATTTTGTATCGTTTTCACAATGTTCGGTATCAGGACACCGGTTGTGAAAAGGACAAAGGATGGGGAGGAGAGTCTGGATACCGGGAGGTCACACAATGCACAGGAGGGCTCATCAGTGAGACGGAGCATTGGGGAGTGGGAGGCTGACAGGCCTAAGGCAGCGCAGTCTCTCAAAACACCAACCCCTCCGAAGAAGCCCCCTACGACTTCCCCGCCCAAACTCAAACCAAAGGCGGCGCTCTCGCAAGAGACCAAGACTAATTGGCAGAACTTGTCACAAGGAACAGGATCTATCTCACCAGCTGATTCGCAACCGATCCGTTATCATAATAGAACATCAGAGGCAAAGGCCTGCCTCACAAAGGCCAAAATTCAGTTGGTAAGTTCTCGTAATCTTAAGAAGGAGATAAAGGATGAGATTTCAAAAGTGGTGGAGAGACTATACCAACTGGTAAAAGAATCTGAGCTAGAAAAAACATCTGAGAAAAGTGGGAAATCAAAAGAGCTACGGAGTGGCAGGGAGACAGAAGATGAAATGGAAACAGAGGCGACCATGCTAAATAGAGAACTTATTGATAAAATAACAGACCACAGCAAACAGATAGAGAAGAATAGGATAGAAATGGATCGTCTGAGAGAAGTAATGGAAAGGAAACATACAGAAACAGAAGCCCACGCAAGTGTAGCGGCCGGTCTTTCAAGGAGGTTACTTCCGGAGCATGCGGCTGTCGGTAGTAATCTCATCTGCCGATAAAACTGAGACAGGAGACCAAGTCATGGAAAAGATTAGGAAAGCAGTGAATGCCAAGGATGAGGGTTTCCAAATTGATAAAATACGTAAGGCAAGAGATCAAAAAATAATCCTCGGGTGCAAGACGAAGACCGAAGTAGATATAGTTAAAAACAAGATTTGTAGAGATGGAATGAACCTTAGAGTAGAGGAGATCAAAAATAAAGACCCTCTAATTATTATTAAGAATGTCAACAAATACAACACCGAAGATGACATTTTAAAGGCGCTCCGTACTCAAAATAAAAACTTGTTGAAAAGTGTGAAAGAGAAAGATTACAGAGCAGCAATCAGGTACAAAAAGAAGGCACGGAATCCACATCAACAACACGTGGTGCTTAGTGTGTCCCCGCAAGTCTGGAACCTTCTGACAACGGCAACTTGTGTCCATATCGACATACAGAGGTTGAGGGCAGAGGATCAGTCGCCGCTAATCCAATGCTCTCGATGTCTAGGTTATGGACACAGCAAGAAAACATGCAATGAAGGGGAGGACAGTGATGTGCCCACTGCGGAGGCCCGCACCTGCGAACGGAATGTGCTGATTACCTGGCAGCAGACGCACCAACATGCAGAAACTGCCAGAAAGCCAAAATGTGGTCCATTTTGGCTTTCTGGCAGTTTCTGCACGTAGAGCATAACGCCGCTTCGCCGCTTCGCTTCGCCGCTTTCGGGCTTCAGCCCTGATTGCCCTGTCCGAAGAAAGTGGGAAACCCTAGCAAGGTCCACTGTAGCCTATTGTTGAAATTGATACGGACAACAATGATAACAGCGCAGCAACAGAACCAGAAGGATACCAGTATCGCGCAATACAGGCCAACCTGCAGAGGTGCAAACATGCAACAGACGAGTTAATGATGGAAGCGGTGAAGAGGAGAGTTTTGTTGCAGGAACCGTATACCGGGGCCAGCAAGAAAATGAAGTCCTACCAAGGAGCTCGGATACTGCAATGTGAAGAGAATACGGACAAAACCATCAAGTCCGCTATTGCAGTATTCGACGACAACATTGACATAACCCAGTGCCCGACGCTGACAACAGAAAACATCACAGTGGCACGATTGAGAACTGAGGCCTGGGAAATTATTGTCGTCTCGATATACTCAGAGGGGGATGGACAAATAGAACGGGATATAGCACATATCCAAAAACCGATGCGTAAAGCCGGAAATAAGCGCACGATACTGGGTGGGGACGTAAACGCCTGGAACATATGGTGGGGGAGTAGGGAAACGAATAGGAGAGGGAAGGAGTTGGCAGGAGCATTGGACGAATTGGGACTTCACATCCTAAACCGGGGGTCCCAGCCCACATACGATTACCAAAGAGGAGGCAGAAGATACACAAGCTGCGTGGACATAACGGTATGTACAGAAGATATGCTCGGGAAAATTGCAAACTGGAGGCTAGACGGAAACTTAACAGTGTCGGATCACAGAGCAATTCTGTTCGAGGTCAACCTGGAAAGATCTAAAGGAGTAGACATAAAAAGAACCACCAGAAAGTATAACACGAGGAAGGCAAACTGGTCAGAATTTAGAAAAATACATAACACAAACCTGGCAAAGGAGTAATCTAAATTTAGAAGAAATAGCAAAAATAGAGACAGCAGAAGAACTAGAATATACAATAGTAGAATACACTAAAACCAGAAGAAGCATGCGAAGAACATATTCCGAAAACTAAACACAAACAGAGAGTAATATTGCCTTGGTGGACAGAAGAACTGACAAAAAAGAAGAAAGAGCTCAAAACACTGAAAAGACGTATTGCAAATGCTGCCCAAATTCGTAGAGACATAGTCTTACAAGCATATCTTCAGGTGAAGGAAGAGTACCTGCAACTTGCGGAAAAGCCCAGAACAACTGGCTGGAAAGAGTTCTGTGGAAAACAAGATAGGGAAAGTATGTGGGACGGGATAGGGTGATAGGACGCACAACGACCAGGCAGGAAGACATCCCCCTTGTCTGCAATGGCAGAGTCCTGGAAGGCGAAGAGTCAGCCAGGGCTCTGTCAGAAACCTTCTATCCTGAGGATGAGGCCCGGGCGGACAGTGTAGCCCATAAACTGGTGAGGGAAAAAGCAGAGAAAGTGAATGGGGCTGAAGAAGGTGAGTCATCTGACCCCCCATTCACCATGGAAGAACTCAAGTGGGCTGCAGACAGCTTCAACCCCAAGAAGGCTCCAGGACTGGACGGGCTTACGGCGGACATCTGCAGAGCGGCCATCAGCTGGGACCCAGACCTGTTCTTGGCCCTGCTTAACAAGTGCCTTAGTCTTTCCTTCTTTCCCACGGAATGGAAAGAAGCAGTGGTAGTGGTCTTACGGAAACCCGGGAAAGATGATTACACCAAACCCAAATCTTACCGGCCTTTTGGGCTGCTGCCGGTGTTAGGAAAGATTTGGGAGAAGATGTTGATACGGCGAGTCAGGTGGCATACCAATGAGCATATGAGCGCTAGGCAGTATGGCTTCACACCGCAGCGCAGCACCGAGGACTCCCTCTATGGCCCTCTGAAACATATCCGAACAAAACTTAAAGAACGTAAGATAATAGTCATCGTATCGTTGGACATAGAGGGAGCCTTCGATAGCGCTTGGTGGCCTGCCATAAGATGTAGACTAGCAAAAACCAAGTGCCCCAAAAACATCCGTAGAGTTTTGGACAGTTACCTGTCGAATCGAAAAGTCCGGGTTAGGTATGCAGGAGCAGAATTTTTGAAAATGACCACTAAAGGATATGTCCAGCGATCCATCGGAGGACCTACATTTTGGAACATGGTGCTAGACCTGCTCCTGAAGGACTTGGAAGGGAGAGGTGACGACGTTGTGTTGGTTTTCTCCGGCGAGACTGCACTTGAGGTTCAGAGACAGGCTAATGCGGCCCTTAGCCGTGTCCAGGAGTGGGGTGAAGTGAATAAGCTTAAATTCGCGCCTCAGAAAACAAAGGCAATGGTTATTACTAACAGGCTTAAGAACGACACGCCACTCCTGAGCATGGGGGGTGTTGACTTGGCCATGTCAAAGGAAATAAAAATACTTGGACTGACCATAGATAACAAGCTGACGTTTAAAACACACGTGGCAAACGTTTGCCGTAAGGCAATAAACGTTTACAAGCAGCTGGCGAAGGCGGCCAAGGTAGAGTGGGGGATCTCGCCGGAGATAATCAGAACAATATACGTGGCAGTGGTAGAGCCTATAATAATGTATGCAGCAAGTGCCTGGGCCCCAGCGGCGGAGAAAATAGGGACGAGGAAATACTTATATGAAGTTCAACGCGGATTTGTACAAAAAATTATCAAGTCGTATAGGACGACCTCACTAAACGCGGCATTACTGCTCCCAGGGATGCTTCCACTGGATCTTAGGATCAGAGAAGCAGCCTCGCTTTATGAAATAAAGAAAGGACACTCCCTGAGAATAGTTGGCGATAGGAGAGTGGAGAAACCGATACCTTATACACACACACTACATTCAGCGGCCCATAAGGCTATTGAATTTAAATTGGTGGTGGACGATGAAGAGTTGGCTCAACAAGAGGAAGCTAACCTTAAAATTTATACAGACGGTAGCAAAATCAACGGTAAAATTGGTGCGGCGATATCCTTATGGGATGGTGCCGCAGAAATTAAAAACAAAAAGCTCAAGCTGGAACAATTATTCTGCACCGTTTACCAAGCGGAGCTACTGGCGCCGGTGAAGGCTACCGAAATGGTTATGGGAAGATCCGGTGGAAGCTTCAATGTATATAGTGACTCTAGGTCAGCTCTTGAGGCGGTAACACGCGGTGTTTCCCTCCATCCCCTGGTTTTTGCAATAAGGCAAAATATCCTAAAAATATCAGAACAGGACAAAATAATTAGATTATTTTGGATTAAGGCACATGTGGGGCTGGAGGGAAATGAAAGAGCTGACGAATTGGCGAAAGAGGCAGCTGTTGGATTGAAGACCAAACCGGATTATGATAGGTGCCCGGTATCCTTCATCAAGCGACAGATCCGTGAGGACACGCTGGAGGAATGGCAGCACAGGTACACGACAGGAACCACCGCGTCAACAACGAAAATGTTCTTTCCCGATGCCTTAAAGGCTTATAAATTAATTAATAAGTTGCCGCTTAATCCGCTACTGGTACAAGTGTTAACGGGGCACGGCGGATTCTCGGAGTACTTGAATAGGTTCAAGCGCAAGGAGAGTCCGGCGTGCCCCTGCGACACAGGCAAAGACGAAAATGTAGAGCATTTGTTAGTAGAGTGCCTAATTTACGCAAATCAAAGGCTTAACCTAGAAATGAAGATAAATAAAAACCTGAAAAAAGAAAACTTGGCTGAAATTATAGCCAGCAAATATCTAAGAGGTGATTTTATAGAGTTTTGCGAAGAAATTGCCAAAAAAGTCATTGCACGAAATAAAACGTAGCACATATAGGTGTAACAAATTATATGATGTAATATATAATAAAAGTTAACCAAACTGTAACGATATAAAAAAAAAAAAGAAAGAGCATACATGTAACATAGAGCAATAAGAATTATTAGTACAGTAAGATACGTAGTATGTAGAGATAGTTAAGGAATAGAACATAAATAAAATAGAGCATAAGCACTGGTCTCTCTAATAAAGCCAAGACAAATTGAAGGCAGTAGAGATAACAAGTAGTATGAAGAAATAGTTTAAGGACAGGGCCCTTTAATAATCTGTAATATAAATGAAATAAGATAGAGCATCAGCACTGGTCTCCCCATGCCAGTGGTTATATAGGACGAGCAGGAGTGGTTTTTAGCCGGTAAGAGTCCGGCACTGCCGCGACTGTCTTATTAGTGGGACAGTCGCGGCGTCCATGAGGATTTTCCACCCTGCTACCTACTAACAAAAAAAAAAATTAAAAAAAAAAAACCTACTTTTGGAGGTTAGTCGGATTAAGGGGAAGAACAGGAGTCGAAACCGCATCTCTTTCCGACAAACGGTTGCGGAGTAATAGCCACACGAAGTTGTCATTTGACAGCTGGGCGGCCATCTTTAAAAGATTTGACTGGACATAGCTCCGGTCCCGGTGGTCGTGGAGGGTTGCGGTTTGCGTTTAGTGACCTGGGGAGTCACCCTCTAACCGATCAGCTTTTTTTCACCCTGAAACCTACCCCCGGGGCTAGATCTCGTCGAGCCCAGTTTGGGGAGCCCAAGAACGGCGGAATTCGGTCGAACGGTCCCGGAGAAAACTGCAATTAACCCAGTTTTGGTGGCCATCTTGGATTGCTAACCCAAATTTTGGAGTGCCATATCTCCATATCCCTTTGAAGTGGAGCTGCCGTGTTTGGGTTCATTCGAAGGGGCTCGAGGGGGGCTCTCTTTCTAGGGGTAGAGTTCAGCTCTACATAGAGCCAAAAAAAAATTTTTCTTCCTCTTTTTGCACTTTTTATTGTTATTAAATTAAAAACCAGATGCCCGGTATATATGGGTATGCAGATGATAGCACAGTTGTAGAGAGATACCTTCCAGGTGCTCGGGCTAGTAAGGAACTAATCCGGTCCGAACGAGAGGCTATGGTAGAGCGTACGAATGTCTCACTTCAGGCAGTCTCCAAGTGGGGCGAAACCAATCTGGTAGAATTCAACGCCACCAAAACACAAGCGTGTCTGTTCACCGCCAAAAGGAGCCCGTTCACCTTGGCTCCTGTTTTTCGGAATGTATCCTTGGAGAGCACCGACCGCCTTCAGCTCTTGGGAGTTGAAATTTCCTCTGACCTAAATTTTGGGCAGTTCATTGAGTCCAAAGCCAAGGTAGCTGCTAGAAAACTAGGCGTTCTTGCAAGGGTCCGACGGTACTTCACACCGGTACAGCTTCTAATGTTATACAAAGCACAGGTCCGATCGTGTACAGCTTCTAATGCTCAGGCGCAGGGTAGCCAGCCTATCGGTATTCTACAGGTTGCATTTTGGAGAGTGTGCGCGGGAATTGCATGTCTTGATTCCGCCATCTCATTTCTATCATCGGACAACCCGACGTACGGCGAGTATCCACCCTTACGTTGTTGAAACTTCAACGGTCCGGACTAAGCGTTTCGCTTCGTCGTTTATACCGCGTGCATCGTAGGACTGGAACAATTTGCCTGCTGCGGTCTTCCCGTCCAACTATAATTTAGGTGCCTTCAAGGCTAGAGTGAATAGGCTCTTAATAAACTAGTGCGCCTCACCATCAATGATTGCATCACTGCTTACCATCAGGTGGGATCGCAGTCAAGCACTGGTTTATATCAATTAAAAAAAAAAAAAAAAACAGCCCGTGACACACGTGAAACCCAACCGAACTTGTGTCCCTAGTATCTCTATACTCTATTTATATATGTATGAGTCTCTCTGGACTCATATATAAATTAGTTTTAAGTTTTTAACATTTTGACTGTGTAAGTTGTGAAATAGGGCGGCATACTTTATTGATCGCGGCTCAACACCTAACGATATCCCCCTTGTACAGGGATAGTAATTGCAGTTGTGACTACTCACTATCCTCCCTCTACAGGGATAGTGCAGAATTTGTGTTTGTGCCTATAACTCCAGTTTGACTTTGACCATCCCCCATATACAGGGATAGGGAAAGCAAGCCCAGAAAGTAGGATATTTATAGTTTTAATAGAGGACAATCTACCTCGTGACAAGACATCATGACACTCACACATACACCTCGCAAGCAAACACCCCCAAAGACTAACTCCCCAGCTGACAAAGAGAAGGCAGGACCATCTCCTAAGACGACACCCACCCCAAGTGTTCGTAAGAGCATTGGGCAGTGGGAGAACACCAAAGCTAAGGACTCAAGGGCAGCTGCATCGACCACCTTCACTGTGTCGCCAAAAAAGCTAGCGCATATCCCGTCAACCCTTCCAAGGGTAGCGCTAAAGGTTACGCTACCCCAAGTTGCGACGGAGATAAAGCGGCGAAGTACAATGGAAGACGCGGGTGCGTCGCAAAAGACAATTATTTTGCATCGACTGACAGAGTGACCGAAGGTCGCACTTGGCTTCAGAGGGCGAAAACCCAACTGAGAGAATCAAGGAACCTGAAGTCAGAAATAAAGGCAGGTATCACTCTGGCAGTCGATTCAATGTACAAACTTATTAAGGACGCTGCAGTGGAGATTGATGCACTAAAAGGAAAACCCTGCCACCCAGAAGTAGGAGAACCGCTTACACAGAGTGAAAACAAAGGAGAAGTAACTGGAAAAAATAGGTCAGAAGATACAATACTCCTTATAAATAAAATCGAGATGCACTCCAAGTTGCTAGAAGAAAACAGTAAGCGCATGGAGGAACTGAAAACAGCACTGGAGGAGCAGAAGTCGCACTCTGACACACCCTCGTACGCGAAGGTGGCCTCAGCCTGGGTTGCGGGTGGGGCGTTAGAAAAACGTAACACGCTACACTCGGTGGTGGTCACCTCGAAGGACGAGACGGAGACTGGGGAGGAAGTTTTGGAAAGTGTGAGGAAGGCGGTGGAAGCAAAGGAAGGTCGGATAAAGGTTGAAAGGGTGAGAAAGGCAAAAAACAGAAAGGTAGTCATGGGGTTCGAGACGGAAGGTGAGAGGGATAAGGTGAAAGAAAGACTAGAAAGAAATAGCATCAACCTCACCGTGGAGTCTGTGAAAAACAAGGACCCGATGCTGATACTCAGAGACGTCTTAGCAGTGAACACAGACAAAGATGTGCAGAAAGCCCTGAGGAATCAGAATCGGGACGTTTTTCATGGCCTCTGTGATGGGGACGATAGAATAGAAATTAGGTATAGGAGAAAAACAAGGAACCCGCATTCCGTACACATAGTGCTCAGCACGTCCCCTGAGCTATGGCAGCGAATAACAAAAAGGGGATACGTCCATGTGGACTTGCAGAGAGTTCGGGTCGAAGATCAGACCCCTCTCATGCAATGTACTCGCTGCCTGGCCTATGGGCACGGGCGAAGGTACTGTACGGAAAAGGCGGACTTGTGCAGTCACTGTGGTGGTCCTCACCTGAAGACCGAATGCCCAGACTGGATGGCGGGGGGTACGGCGGTGTGTAGGAACTGCGATAGAGCGAACATACTAAGCAAAGAGCTTAACGTTTTCAGTTCCGAATGCCCCGTCCGCCGCAAATGGGACGCAATAGCGCGGTCAACCACTGCATATTGCTAAAGGCGCACCAGGGGAAAAAATCGCCTTTAAATTCGCACAGGCCAACCTCCAACGGAAAAAACTGGCAACAAACGAGCTGCTGTTAGAGGCAGAGAAACGAGGAATTACTGTAGCACTCTTGCAGGAGCCATACGTCGGCAGCTCAAGAGATATGAGGAGCCAGAGGGGAGTGCGGATCTTCCAAGACACTGGTGTTGGAAACGGGACTATCAAGGCGGCAATTGCCGTCTTCGACCAAAACATCAAAGTGAGACAGTACCCGAAACTCACCACGGAGAATATACTCGTGGTGGGAATCCAAGCCAGTGCTTGGGAGATCACACACGCCTCCTTTTATTTTGAGCCGGATAAGCCAATGGAACCTTACTTAAACCACCTCAGACAAGTAAGTATTACCATCGGCTCAAAACCATTTCTCGTTGGAGGGGACGCCAATGCGAAGAGCACCTGGTGGGGGAGCATGGTGGTTGACCGCAGGGGTGAGGAAATGTGTGCGACTCTCGGGGGGCTCGGACTGAATATCCTTAACACAGGGGAAATTCCGACCTTCGACACCATTAGGGGAGGCCAGCGCATCAGCAGTTATGTTGACTTGACCGCATGCTCCGACGATATCCTAGAGCTGGTAGAGCACTGGAAAGTCGACGAGGGCCTCACGAGCTCCGAGCACAATGGCATACTCTTTGACGTCAGATTAGAGAGAGCAAATGGGATACAAATTGAAAGAACTACGCGCATGTTCAATACTAAAAAAGCCAATTGGGCTAAATTTCATGACAAATTCACTCAATTAAGAACAGAAAACAATCTCCACAAAACTGCAATAGACCAAATTAATAATACAGAATCTTTAGACATAACCACAAATAATTATACAAAAATTATACAGGAAGCATGCCGCGCTGCAATGCCCATCAAAAAATCCAAAGAGAAACTAACTATGCCATGGTGGTCGGAGAAACTCGGGGTAGTTAATGAAAAAGAGCGCTGCTACCAGCAAAAGGAGGGTGCGATGCGCTGCTCCAGTCCGTAGACCGAAGGTCGTCGAAGAGTACCTAAGGAAGAAAGGGGAATATGAGGTGGAGGCAGCTCGAGCCCAAACCGAGAGCTGGAAGGAGTTCTGTAATAAACAGGACAGAGAGGGGGTTTGGGAGGGGATCTACAGGGTAATTGGGAGAACAGCGCAAAGAGGGGTGGACGAGCTTATGATGGAAAACGGAAAGGTGCTTGATGCAGAAATTTCCGTTAAATTAATAGCGGAGACTTTCTATCCGGACGACCTCACAAGTACTGACAACACCTATCATGGCAGTATAAGAGACAAAGCCGAAAAGGTCAATGAAGATGAGGAAGTAGACTCCAACGATCCACCCTTCACGCTGAATGAATTGAAAACTGCTTGTGAATCATTCAATCCCAAAAGGCACTAGGAGTGGACGGCCTCACAGCCGATATATGCAGCCAAGCCATTGGAGGGGAACCCGATGCCTTCCTGGCTCTACTGAACCAATGCCTAAGATTCGGATATTTTCTGAAAACCTGGAAGGAGGCCACGGTGATGGCGCTAAAGAAACCTGGGAAAAGAGACTACACCACCCCAAAATCATAAAAAAAAAAAAAAAAAAAATTGTAGGGACTTCTCAGGAATTTTGGAAATTAAAAAACCGGCCAAGTGCGAGTCGGACTCGCCCATGGAGGGTTCCGTAGCAGCAAGTAACATAATAATAATCTTTGTATCAGGTTCATATTTGGCTTGCGCAAGTATGACCACGTTTCTGAATTAAGATACTAAAAAAACTAACTAAAATACTAAAAAAAAAAACTACTGACCAGATCTCGTTCAAACCAATTTTCGTTGGCAGTTTTTATAGTAATGTACATCATATATTTTTTTTAGTTTTATCATTCTCTTATTTTAGAAGTTAGAGGGGGGGCGACACACATTTTACCACTTTGGAAGTGTCTCTCGCGCAAACTATTCAGTTTAGTAAAAAATGATATTAGAAACCTCAGTATCATTTTTGAAGACCTATCCATAGATACCCCACACGCATGGGTTTGATGAAAAAAAAAAATTGAGTTTCAGTTCTAAGTATGGGGACCCCCAAAATTTATTGCTTTTTTTCTATTTTTGTATGAAAATCTTAATGCGGTTCACAGAATACATCTACTTACAAAGTTTCAACAGTATAGCTCTTATAGTTTCGGAAAAAAGTGGCTGTGACATACGGACGGACAGACGGACAGACAGACAGACAGACAGACAGACAGACAGACAGACAGACATGACGAATCTATAAGGGTTCCGTTTTTTGCCATTTGGCTACGGAACCCTAAAAATCAGGATCGTAGCTTGCAGTGTACCAGTTTAATTTTGCCAGTCATGACATTCAAAAAACATGGAGGTCGTTAATAGTTAACGCCTGATAAAAATATTATAGCTAAAACTTATTACTAATCTAATTATTGCAAACTTGAAAGTGACTAGTGCTGCAGACTGATGACGAATTGACGTGATGCGTCAACATGCCGCCGGCCGTTGAAAGCTTGCCTTTCAACAGCTGTCTTCCAATAACGGACATATCTTGGAGAATGCTCTTCTGATAGTTCCGGTTGAAGTCCTGATATCAGCAACTCTGCTTATGCCGTCTGTGCCAGGATGAAGAGCAATAATTCGACCCAACTTCCACTTCAAGGGTGGCTGGTTATCCTCCTTGATAACAACGAGCGAATCCAGGTTTAGGCTGTCGTTGCCGGTCCGCCACTTTACACGATGCTGAAGTTCGGAGACGTACTCGCTCCATCTCGTCCAAAAATGCTGCCGCAGCTGCTCGACACGTTGATGGCGCGTCAAGTGAGGAGTGGTGTGGTCCCGGATGTCCTTTACAGGCAGAGACGTGATAGGTCGGCCGATCAAGAAATGACCAGGAGTGAGAGGCAACAGGTCTTCTGGGTTCGACGATAGCGGTGTGAGCGGTCGAGAATTTAAGATGCCCTCAATTTGTACCAAAACGGAGTTAAGCTCCTCGTACGTTAAGTTACAATTGCCCAACACTCGGAACAAATGAAATTTGGTCGATTTGACACCCGCCTCCCAAAGACCACCAAAATGTGGAGCGTATGCAGGTATAAAGTGGAAGGTTATACCGTCTTGAGCTGCACTATCAGTTAAGGAGTCACAGTTGCGTTTCAAAAAATCAGATATTTCATTGTAGGCTCCTACAAATGAAGTTCCGTTATCGGAGTAAATGTTGAGAGGTTTTCCTCTCCGAGACATAAACATGCGTAAAGCCTGTAAATAATTGCTGCTCGTCAAGTCACCAACCAACTCTAAATGAATGGCCTTGGTGGTGAAGCACACGAAAATAACGATGTATACCTTCACCAATCTACATCCACGACCTTGACGACTAGCTGCGGTTATAGGGCCTGCGTAGTCAACCCCTACGTTTTGAAAGGGAAAGTCAGCTGGTGAGAGTCTGTTCAGTGGGAGATTACCCATTTGAGGAGTAACTGTCTGTGGCTTTAGTCGCTGACACCGAACGCACTGACGGTAACAGGCTCTGGCTAAGTTGCGACCACCGAGTGGCCAGTAGGTCTCTCTAATTGTACTTAACAATAATTGAGGACCTGCATGCATTAATCTAATATGCTCAGATTTGAATAAAAGTTTAACAAAATGATGAGTGGACTGTAATAATATTGGGTGTTTCTTTGTGTATGAGTATTCGGAATTGTGTAACCTACCCCCTATACGAATAATTTTATTGTTATCTAGAAACACATTCAAACCTAATAATCTATTTTTAAGTGGTAACTTTTTATTATTTATTAATAAATTATATTCAGGGAAAGATTCCTTTTGCGACTGAATAATAATACAGTTTAGCGCATCTTGTAATTCCTGAGTACTAAAACAAGATGTCTTTTTTGTTGAGCGTCCTTTGCAAGTATTAATAAAACGGAAAACATAACAAATGGAACGCTGTAATCGATTAAAATTGGAAAATCGATTAAACTCGATGATTCCTTTAAATATTCGTAAATCTTCAGAGGCATGATGATCTTGGGCTAAATTAACTAAAATAGTATTTTTAATGTCTGGTAAGCTATCTGTATTTATAGCAGTGGGTGGCCATGTAGTACTATCGTGTTTTAAGAAGCATGGGCCGAACCACCACAAATCCAGTGATTGCATAGCGGTAGGTTCCACTCCGCGAGTTATTAAATCGGCTAGATTGTCGTGGGTCGACACATGTCTCCAGGTACATGTACCGGATTTTTCTAACACTTCGGCGACACGGTTACGAACGAAAGTATTTAATTTTATTGGCAACATTTTCAACCAACCCAACACTATCATGGAAACGATCCAAAAAACAATACTAGACGGTTTAATTTGAAGAGAATTAGCAACCTTTTGATATAGGCGTACGCCAAGCACAGCAGCACAGAGCTCCAGTCGCGGTATAGTTAGTGGTTTTATAGGAGCGACGCGACTTTTGGCTGTTAATAATCGCACGTCGACGTCACCCTGCTCATTGATACTGCGGATATACAAACAAGCGCCATAGGCTTGCTCAGAAGCGTCGGTGAAAATGTGAAATTCGAACTGTTTGTATGCGTCACAGAAAACACGACGTGAAACCCGTAAATTGTGAATGCAAGGTAATAATTTAATTGTGTTCGCCCATATTATTGCAATGTCAGGTGGTAACTGATCATCCCATTTTAACTTGTCTAGCCAAAGTTTTTGAAGCAGCATCTTCATACCCACGACACACGGTGCCAACAACCCTAAAGGATCGTATATTCGTGCAATTACTGCTAACATGCCACGCTTAGTGTTTTCAATGCAGTCAGGAACCTTTATAGGGAAAATGAGGTCATCTGTGTCTGTTCGCCAACTAAGACCCAGTGTTTTACTGCAGACATCACCTTCCTTGTGGAACTCGAAACAAGACTCGTCAGATGGTTCTGAAATTAAAGTGGGCTCGTTCGATTTCCACTTCCTTAATGGCATGCAAGCAGAAGCAAGAGCATCAGTCACCTTATGGCGCAACATGAGAGCTTCCTCATACACGTCTTCACCGGTCAACAGGTCGTCTACATAAAAATCATGAAGAATGACTTCAGCGACCCTTTGATCCTGGCATTCCAGACCTATTTGTTTGATGCATCTAGTCGCGAGAAAAGGTGCACTAGCCGTACCGTACGTAACTGTATTTAATTGGTACGTTTTCAGAGTACTAGTAATATCATCACGCCAAATTATTTGCTGCAGGTGCCTATCTGAAGGATCTACAGACACCTGCCTGTACATTTTCTCTACGTCAGCAAAGAGGACGTACTTATGAGTTCTAAATCTCAGAAGAATTGCAGTCAAATCGTCCTGAACGGTAGGCCCCACCATCTGTATTGCATTTAAAGAAAGTCCAGAGGTAGTGGGTGCACTAGCATTAAATACAACCCGTAATTTTGTTGTGCTACTACTTTCGCGCAGGATTCCGTGATGAGGAATAAAATACGACCGCAAATCTTCATTAATATGACACTCCGACATATGGCCTAAAGAAATGTACTCAGTCATGAAGTCTTTGTACATTTTATCAAGTGGAGGTTGGCTGAGGTTTCTGCGCTCAATCGACAGAAAGCATCGTTTTGCACAATGATATGAATCGCCTAAACTCTCCGGAGATTCCTTCAACGGAATCTTAACACTAAAACGGCCATCTGACAAACGCGTCGTGTTTTTTATGAAGTGTTCCTCACACATAGTCTCCTCAGCTGAATAAGTCGATGCATCATGGCTAACTTCCTCGAGCTGCCAGAAACGCGTCAATTGGTTTCGAATGTCATCTAACTCATTCGAACTGGAAGAACTTTCGTAATAATTGTTAACGAAGTTACATTGAAGTTGAGAAGAATTAATATTATAATTATAGCCGCCGTTAATTGGGCCACAAACTAGCCAACCTAGTCTAGTTTGATGAAGTGTTGGTTTCCCATCACCTAATAAAATCTTATCAGATCCTAATAAACTCCAGAATACGTCAGCCCCTATAATCATATCAATAGAAGCCGGTGTGTGGAAATATGGATCAGCTAAATGAATATTTGAGGGTATATTTACATGTACCTGTCTAGCGGGAACATTATCAGTAATTGTGGGTAAGACAAAACAAGTTAAATCATTTGAGTACGATTCGTGCAACGATCTAATGTGCACACGACACAGTTTATTAACATTAGACAGAGAATTGTTTATACCTTGTATCGATCTTTCGGTGTTTAAATAAGGCAACTTTAACTTATTACGTAAATTCTCCGTCATTAGACAAGCCGAACTACCTGAGTCGAGAAGCGCTCGAGCGATGTGTTCTTTGTTATTTACATCGTAACATCTGATTAGTGCAGTTGACAACAAAATGTTACCTGTGCTAGTCGTATGCGAGTGTGCGGAGATATTAACTGAAAGCGCGACGTGATTGTTTGTGTCGGTAGTGGAGGATGACTCACTGCTAGTCTTATCAGTCGTCCCAGCTGATTTGCTCGAAACGGGTTTTGGTTTATAATGTGCGTTGTGAATAAGCGTATGGTGTTTGCGCTTACATTGTTTGCACCCCGATTTCTTGCAATTACTGGGATAGTGACCGTGACGCAAACAGTTATAACATAACTTATAACTAGGTAGTAATGACATTCTCTCGTTGACCGTTAGTGATAGAAACTGTGGGCATGAATTGAGTTTATGATCACCTTTACACTTAGGACAGTTTTGTGATGAGGAACTACTGGTGTTGTCTGTCGTTAGAAAGGATTTTATTTTTATATTGTGTTTTACGTTAGTTGTGAAATGACGTGACTTTTCCAGTGTTTCTATCAACTCAGCGCGATTACGCATAAATTCGATGAACTGATCAAAAGTGATTCTTTTCGATTTATCAATACGCCCTTTGTATTCTTCCCATTCTCGGAATGTTTTTGTGTCTAGTTTTTGTCTAATAATGTAAATAAGTAGTGTGTCCCAATTGTGAACAGGTTCACCTAATGTTTTTAATGCTCTGATAATTTTGTTTACATTATCTACGATGCCTTTTAATGCTGTTGAGGACTCCTTGGTGATTGACTCGATATTGAACAACGCTGTAACGTGATTGTCAATCAACATTCTTTCGTTATCGAATCGCTCACAAAGAAGTTCCCATGCCATATGGTAGTTTCGAGCTAAAAACTCGATAGACTGAATAACAATAGCAGCAGATTCTGTTAATGATGACCTCAAATAATGGAATTTATTTACCTCGTCTATATCGTCATTGCCGTGAATGAGACTAGTGAAAGTATCTCGAAATTCGCGCCAGTTATCATACGAGCCTGTAAATTTCGGTAACTGTATGGTGGGTAACTTGACGAACTGACGCTTACTACTAGTTGTAGACCTTGCTTCCTCTTGCTCAGATTTTGCAAACTTATTTAATAATACTTTAGCTTGAGCCATCAACCCATAGTATTGCGATTCAATTGTAGTTCGTTCGAGTACCTCAGAGTCAATGTCACACAAACATTCTAACTTTAACTGAACGTCATTGAATTCGTCATACAGATCATCTAATTTGTTGACTCGCAACTGCAACTCCATTACCTGAGACGGGTTTACCGAAGAATCTTGTAATTTGTTTAAATATGTTTCAAAGACGGTTAATCTTCCCTTATAACTGCTTCGCTTCTTTTTAAGATCTTTAATATCAGTCATTTTGAAAGGAGGATGTCGTAGACCTGAAATTATACAGTTATAATGTTAAATAACGAAACTATACGTAACAAAAATACCTAGCGTAATAAATAATGAGACTAAGCAACTATTGGTCTGAGATATTAATTAATTTTACAATGTTGACCTTTGGTCACTGCAAATTATAAAGAACTACCGTAGTTAAGTAGGTAGGTAAGGTTTACTATTATAATGGAATAATGTAACAAACAAATTAATTACTAATTATAAAGGTTTACAAAACGACAATTAATTTTAAAGGTTATAATTAAGAAATAATATTTGTAAATTGAAAAATTAAATAGCTAACTAATGTAGGTTAACACTAACACTACTGTACTGTATTTTAAGCACCGGTTAACTATGATTTACAAATATAATTTTACCTAACACTTTGTAAATAATACCTTGTAAATAAATTGTATAACAATATGTAAATAATTTGTAAATATGTATAAATTATGTTATTAACCTTATTTAAGTTCTTATAATTGCTACTTAATACCTTTTTTTTTTATATTACCTGATTTAATATTAATGAGTGTTGGGTGAATTTAATTAATATTATAATGTTTTGGCTATAACACTTAAAGTTTTATTTCACTCGATCTTCACTTAACTTTTCTTCCAAAACGTGTTCGTCACCTCGTCACTCCGGTAATTTTCAATATAATTTCCAAAATATCCAATATTCGGCTTATTCCACTTTGCTAGTTGTAGATAATATAATATCCGGTTCGTATGGAACATGGATAAAATTGTAGGGACTTCTCAGGAATTTTGGAAATTAAAAAATCAGGATCGTAGCTTGCAGTGTACCAGTTTAATTTTGCCAGTCATGACATTCAAAAAACATGGAGGTCGTTAATAGTTAACGCCTGATAAAAATATTATAGCTAAAACTTATTACTAATCTAATTATTGCAAACTTGAAAGTGACTAGTGCTGCAGACTGATGACGAATTGACGTGATGCGTCAACATAGGCCCATAGGCCTCTTACCGGTTTTAGGCAAGGTATTTGAAAAGATGTTGATGGCTCACCTCAGGTTCTACATTTTACCCAGGATGAGTACTCGCCAGTACGGATTCATGCCTCAAAGGAGCACCGAAGACTCCCTCTATGATCTTGTAAAGCACATAAAAGGAAAACTTGAATTAAAAAGATAGTGGTGCTAATATCATTAGACTTAGAGGGAGCCTTCGACAGCGCCTGGTAGCCAGCAATAAGGGTCCGGCTGGCAGAGGAAAAGTGTCCGCTGAACCTGAGGAGGGTCATCGACAGCTACCTGAGGGACAGGAGAGTCAGGGTCAGGTATGCGGGTGAAGAATTCTCCAAAGGCACGAGCAAAGGCTGCGTACAAGGCTCCATTGGAGGCCCAAACTTCTGGAACTTGCTGCTGGATGCCCTCCTAAAAATTCTGATTGGATAAGGCGTATACGTGCAGGCGTTTGCGGACGACGTGGTCCTTGTCTTCGACGGTGACACAGCATTACAAATAGAACATAAAGCAAACGCTGCCCTAGAACATGTCCAGGCGTGGGGTGTCGATAACAAATTAAAGTTTGCGCCGCAAAAAACCAATGCGATGACTATTACAAGAAAATTGAAGTACGACACCCCACGACTGAGCATGGGCGGGGTCGAGGTAGCTATGTCTAAGGAAATCAAGATCTTGGGTGTCACCGTCGACGACAAGTTGACGTTTAACACGCCTGTCAGGAACGTCTGCAAAAAAGCAATTGGGGTATATAAACAGCTGTGCAGGGCAGCGAGGATCAGCTGGGGACTAAACCCCGAAGTAATTAAAATAATATATGTAGCTACAATAGAGCCGATTATCCTGTACGCTGCCAGCGTATGGGCCTCAGAGGCAGGAAAACTGGGAATCAAAAAACAGCTGGGCGTCGTGCAACGCGGAATAGCACAAAAAATGTGTAAGGCATACCGTACCGTCTCCCTCCACTCAGTACTCCTGTTGGCGGGGATACTCCCCCTGGATCTCCAAGTTCGTGAGATGGCCTCACTTTATGAGGCCAAGAGGGGCGAGTGTCACTACAAATATTAGGGGACAGGGAGATGGAGAGGCCAGTGTCCGCGTTGGAATCGCCGCATCCCGCCAGGCGTATCGACCTGGAGTTCAAAAGTCTGGTAGATCAGGAGCAGGTTGACGCCAGCGCCAAACCGGAGGTGAGAATCTTCACCGACGGGAGCAAGATTGGGGGGCGTGTCGGTGCTGCGTTGTCCCTGTGGAACAGCGAGGCCGAAATACCCACCCTCAAGTTGGCGTTACCAGACTATTGCACGGTCTACCAGGCGGAGCTCCTGGCGATATGCAGGGCAACTGGGGAAATCCGGAAGAGTGCGGCGTCCAGCTTTGGTATTTATAGCGACTCAATGGCAGCTCTCATGACAGTGAAAAACCTCAGTTGCCTTCATCCCCTTGCAGTGGAAGCAAGAGAAAACTTAACTGCTCTTTCTCTCCAGAACAAGGTAGTTGACTTGTTCTGGATAAAGGCTCACGCAGGGATTGAGGGCAACGAAAGAGTGGATCAGCTGGCAAAAGAGGCTGCCATCTTGAGTAAGAAGAGGCCGGAGTACGATCTTTGTCCTATTTCATTCGTCAAGCGCTGTATTCGTCTGGCAGCGCTTGACGAGTGGAACAGCAGATACAGAACCGGAACAACGGCATCTGTTACCAAGATGTTTTTCCCGGATGCGGTGGCGGCGTACAGGATCATCAGGAAGCTACAAATCGATGGGAACTTGACTCAGATCATGACGGGGCACGGTGGATTCTCTGAATATCTCTATCGTTTCAAGTGTAAGGAGAATCCATCGTGTATTTGCGACCCAAATATTGCGGAGTCGGTACCACATCTGCTGATTCGCTGTCCTGCGTACGCCTACGAAAGAAATCAGATTGAACAAGAATTAGACACAGAACTAAACGAAGCAAACATAGGAGTAATAATGGCAAGTAAAAGTAGAAAGAAATTTTTAGACTACTGTGTGCAAATCGTGAAAAGGGTTATAAAAAGAAATAAAACGGATCAATAAAGTATGCAACCACTATATTGTATGATATATTAGTTATGCATATGAATAGACAGATAAGTAAATAAAAATGTAATTGCCAGTAGAAAAAAATAGAAATGTAAATTGGAAAATACTTAGAAATAAGATATAGTAAAATAAATTGTTAAGACGTATTTTGTCATGTAAAACCCCAAAACAACGAATGTAAAATCACCCCTTAAATAATAAGTATAAGAATATAAGTAAGTAGTAAATGTATGTTAGTTTACCTATATGTTGTTAGCCATTCATATGTAAGGTAGAATGTAAGTTAAAAATAGTTACAAAAATGTAAATTAAAACATAAGTCCTGTAAATTACTGGAAATAAAAAACCCCAACAGAGTGTCATTTACCCTTGTTCGCAAATAAAAGGAACACAAAATGTATGGGTATAGAATAGTCAGGTCACAAAAGACTAGTGAGAAAAAATGGGACCCCACCCATTAAAATACTGATTGAGGAAGGATGATAGAAAGAAACAGTATGAAGAATAAAAGTGCGAGAGGCAAGCTAGTGAGAACTGGTATGAAAGAGACATAGCTAGAAATAGGCTCTGATAAAAAAAAAACCTAACCTAACCAGTATCCCCTTAACCCTCGTGGCGGTCGGACCGTTTTTGGAGACGCTCCGCGGTTAAAAATCTAAAAAAGTGGTCAAAAGTTGTCCGATTTTCGTAAAATAAGTGCCAGTCGACGCGCAAAAAGTCGGTTCATGCTATTAAGTGAAATCTGTGCCATTGGATTACGGTGAAAATCGACGAAAACTGAAAAACCTCAAATAGGTTATAACTTTGTAAGTGTTAAAACACAAAAACGCAAACGACGCGGAAATGAAAGCGGTGACCCCCCATTTTTATTTCGCCATTTTATGCGAGCTGGGAAGATCTACAGACCGGAAAATTATTTGGAATTTTCCAGAAAATAATTTCGCAAGAAAATTAGAAAAAGCGAAAACCACGTGTGCACGAGGTAGCAGAAGGAGCTGTTGCATAGACGCTGTTTCTTCGCAGCTTCCTGCCCCGTCAGAGGAGGAGACCCCCGGTGCCACTAGAAAAATTTTATGATAAGTAGTTTTGTAGTTAATTAGCTTTAAAAAGTATAAATTTGACCTTTAATATCTTGGAAACTACAGTGTTAACCCTTAATTTTTTGACAAGAACCAGCTGCGCGCTAGAGCCCTTAGCCCTAATTAATTTATAAATAATTTTTTTTCGCTGTTGTTTCCGAGATATTTCAATTTAAAAGAAAAAACCGGTTTTAATCGAAAAAACCTCAATATTTTGTTATTTTTTGTAATTTTATTTTATACACTTTTAGGGATTTAATTTACCTTTTTTATGCATATTTTATTATAATTTTAGGTCTCTTTGTTCAGGAGTTATGAATTTTGGAATATTTTTTGCGAATTTACCAGGAAATATATACATTTTTATATTTTTGACACCAAAATAGAGTGTTTTTAGTCAATAACATCTGACCTAACCAAAACCTCGTCTTCCTGGGCCGAATAGAAGCAGATCTACGCGAAAGAAGTTTGTTTTCGGTCATTTTTGATTGTAGGTTAACAATTTTGAAACTCCATAGCTCCTCAACCAAAAAAGATAGAAGTACCGGGTTTTCGCAGATATAGCAGGGGGACTTTGAAGATTGTAATTCGTTGGTCTTTATTCGTTTTCGGGACCTGAAGATTTTCAGCGCTGAAACAGCTTTCGGTGGTCAGACGAGGTCAGGGGACCCGCTAAAATCAAAACCGCATCTCTCTCCGATGAATGGTCGCTGAGTAATAGCCACACAAAGTTGGCATCTGACAGTTGGGCGGTCATCTTTGAAAGATTTTACCGGACATAGCTCCGGTCCTGGTGGTCTTAGAGCTGCGGTTTCCAGATTCGAGCTTAGGAAACCAAGCACTACCCGATCAGATTATTTTCAGGCGATTTAGCGCTGAAAGTTTTCAGGATCCTGAAAGCCACCTTGCGTGGTAGCGCGGGTCGAGCCAACCCGGACAAGCCCAAACACGGGTGTTCTGCGGCCACGGGAAGGAAAGTTGTACCGGGTCGAGAGTCGACTTTGACAGTTCTAGAACTGTCAAACGAAACTTTAGGCTCGGACAGCTCCCGAACCGGGGGTCGTAGAGGAGTCTGGTTTTTTCGGGAGACATTGGCAGGCTCTACTCTCTCTGTTCAGGGTGATTTAGTTGAAATCCCTGCTGAAAATTTTTTTCAGGCTGAAACCTACCCTGAGGGATAGAACTCGTCGAGCCAAGTCCGGAGAACCCAAGAACGGCGGTATTCGGTCAGACGGTTCCGGAGATAAATGCAGTTAACCCTAATTTGGTCGCCATCTTGGGTTGTTAACCTAAATTTTAAACTGCTATATCTCCGGAACCCTTTGTAGTAGACCCACCGAGTTTGGGGTCATTCGGAGGGGCTTGGGGAGAGCTCTCTTTCTGGACGTAGAGTCCGGCTCTACATAGAGACAATTTATTTGTTTCATTCTCTTTTCCTTATTTTTGCGTTTTGTTTTTATTATTAATTAAAATATTAATAGTGACACGTCGAAATCTGACCAAACTTGTGTCCCCAGTATAGAGGGACCCTCATAAACTAGTTTTAGTTATAAGTTTAATTTTAATTCCATTTTTGTTTCTTCAGTCTGTAAAATAGGGCAGCATACTTTACTGATTGTGGTTACTCCACTGACAATAGACGTCATCCCCCTTGGTACAGGGATAGCAATCACGACTTTGACCTCTCATTATCCTCCGTATACAGGGATAGTGTAGCGTAATATTCAAATTATTAGGATACTTGACTTTGACATCCCCCATATACAGGGATAGAAGTAAGCGGAATAGTAGTAATAAATTTTAACGAAAGACGATCTACCTAGTGACGTAACATTATGTTTCTCGCACACACACCCCGCAAGCGGGTTACCCCAGACACCAACTCCCCAGTTGAAAAAGAGAAGGCCGGACCATCTCCTAAAACGACCACACCCCTCAAAGTGTTCGCAAGAGCATCGGGGAGAGGGAAAATAGCAAAACTTGGGACCCAAAGGCAGCAGCATCGACCACATATACAGTGTCGCCAAAAAAGCAGGCGCAGATCCCAGCGGCCCTTCCAAAGGCATCGCTAAAGGTCACATTGCCTCAAACTGGCAAGGACACTAAGCGGCGAAGCTCTATAGAAGCCTCAGTTGGTTCCCAAAAGCTGATTGCCCCGACAGACAGAGTGACCGAAGGCCGGACCTGGCTTCAGAGAGCAAAAACCCAACTAGGGGAGTCGCGCAACCTGAAGTCAGAAATAAAGGCAGGTATCACTCTGGCTGTTGAATCCATGTATAAGCTCATCAAAGAGGCGGCAGCGGAGATGGAAGCCTTCCAACAAAAACCTTCCCACTTGGAAGTGGTTGAACCTGTGTCTCCTCCTCCCATATCTTCACCCCACGTATTAATACGGATTAATACGTGGGGTGAAGATATGGGAAAAGCTACTGAAAAGAAAAGGGCAGAAGATGTCCTCATAAACAAGATCGAGGCGCACTCCAAATTACTGGAAGAGAACAATAAGCGCATGGAGGAGCTGAAAACAGCTCTGGAGGAGCAAAAGTCGCAGACCGAGACACCCTCATACGCAAGGGTGGCTGCGGCCTGGAGTGGGGTTGGGACGTCGGAAAGACAGAACACGCTACATTCTGTAGTAGTCACCTCAAAAGATGAGACGGAGACTGGGGAGGAAGTTCTGGAAAGGGTGAGGAAGGCAGTGGAAGCAAAGGATGGCTGGGTGAAAGTTGAAAGGGTGAGAAAGGCGAAAAATAGAAAGGTAGTTATGGGGTTTGAGACAGAAGATGAAAGGGACAAGGTGAAAGAGAGATTAGAAAGGAATAGTTCAAACCTCACCGTGGAGGCTATGAAAAACAAAGACCCGATGCTGATACTCAAAGATGTCTTAGCAATAAATACAGACGAAGACGTACAAAAGGCCCTGAGAAATCAGAATCAGGACGTTTTTCGTGGCCTCCGCGATGGGGAAGACAGAATGGAAGTGAGGTATAGAAGGAAAACAAGAAATCTGCACTCTGTACACATAGTGCTGAGCACGTCCCCGGAATTATGGCGGCGAGTGACTAAAAGAGGATATGTCCATGTGGACCTCCAGAGAGTTCGGGTCGAAGACCAGACCCCACTCATGCAGTACATATCGGAGCTACAGACCAGAACCAAGTGGAAGACAAATAAGGGAGAGTTGGTACCTAATACTCTCGTTCTCATCAAGGAGGACAATCTTCCGCCTCTGAAGTGGCGCCTGGGAAGAATTCTTCATACTTTTCCTGGAAAAGATGGCGTATCACGAGTCGCTGAGATCAAAACGGCAACTGGGACAGTGCGGAGGGCATTCTCAAGAATATGTCCTTTGCAAGAAGAGAATGAGAAGACAGATCCTCAATAACCCTAATAATTCTTTACAAAAAAAAAACCACATCATAGGTCCCTGTGCTTCGTTGGAACCTGGGAGCTTCCAAGGCCGGGGGCATATATGTTGACGCCATCTGTCAGCGAGGAGCCAGCAGTGCTTGTCACCCTCTAGCGTCGAGTAGACGGAGGCTCGATGCTCGAGGAGGAAGCGAGACGTCACCATGCAACAACTGCTGAGAGGGAGCGAGAGGGGTGCCGAAACGGAGCGCTGATTGGTCGTCGCAATGGAAGACTAGAACGTTCGATCCTCGAGTCGACCGGGCGGGCGTCGAGCCGCGGCACGGCCACCACACCGGCAGAACGAAGAATTACTTGATGGTAGTCGGTTCACCACTAGTATAATAAAACTTTAATTTTGTATACTTATACCCAATAAACCTTGTTCGAAAGTACAGTAATAAAATTGGATGGTCATTGAAAAGCTCCTGTCCTGACACAAAAGAACACACAAAACAGTTACATAAAAAAACTTTATCTTGTTTTAGATCAACAAAGGAAATTGAAAACTTTACTCTAACCATGGAAAATGAAACAGATAATGACTATCAATCCATCAGTGGACGCCGAATTATTGACATAAATTATCTTATGTCACAGCTTCAAGAAAAAACAAATCATATCGATTTGTTTGAGTGCAGATTCGGATATTTCAAGTTGATAGGAGAAAAACGAATAGAATTGATATCAAAATTTAAATTTGAATGTAATATATGTCGAAAAGTGATTGTAATCGAATCAGAGAAAAGTGACAGTGTAGAAAATGTTAATATAAATGTTGCTGCAACCACTGGCATTGTAGCTGCTGGTATTAGATTTTCACAATTTGAGGAGGTACTTTCTGCTATGGATGTGCTAGCATTTTCACGAAAATCTTATAGATGTTTACAAGTTTTTGTTTATGAAAATTGGGAGAAAACCGCAGCATAAACAAAATCTTGTAAACGTCTATATTTTTTTTGTGAAGATGCTGGCACATCCATAGCAGAAAGTACCTCCTCAAATTGTGATAACATTTTCTACACTGTCACTTTTCGCTGATTCGATTACAATCACTTTTCGACATAATGTCAGGTAAGCACATGTCACACCTCCGTACATATAACGGCTCGTCCCACATATACAAACACATAGGCACGATATCTGTTTGATTGTTGATTCATAAATTAAACTAAAAGAAATAGTTATTTAATTAATAACCTACGCTTCCCCTTATATTTCACTCAAAATAACCATTATAGTAACACATTTTTTAGACTTCATGGGTAACAGGCATACACCCTTAAGGTCTAGGAAATGTGTTACCTTCTCTTGCATTGTACCCTGTGACCTTCGTGTCATACAGATTTTTAATTAACATTTTCCTATTAATATTGCAATCGGTTTACTTGTTTTATCGTGATTTATTCGCAATCATAAATACACGTATTTTTAATTATTAGTACTTTAAGTAAATAAGTTACATTTTATACGATATACCTCATCTATATGCTTACCTACCCCACCAACTGTGTTCCCACGTTGTCGTCGTGGTGGGGCTGGCGTGTCTCTGTGATCTTGAGGGCTATGCCGGTAGAGCTACTCATGCCGGAAGGCCTCAAGTGAGAGACCAGACCAAGAGGAACACACACAGGCGGAGTCCAGACGGACCGCCACGGAGGGTGCGCTGTCCAGAAGCATCGGCACCAACAGCTGTTGGTATTTTTGGACAGCGGTTTTGGGAGAGTGGGTTCGCCTCGGGTACGCGTCTGCTTATCAGACGTGACCATGACGGCGAACGTGTTATTGGGGACCCCACCCCATTGACAAAAAGGCAAAGCTAGTCTAGCACCAACCATGAGCGCGAGTAGAAAAGAAATAACTACCCCAGGAGGGTACCTGCATGCAGGAGAATCCCTCCCCGAGCAGAGCTCGGGCTGCCCCTCGTATTCTGGGGGGAGCAACTACCGCCTCGGGTCTTCGGACCCTGTACTGTCCTCTGTGGACGCACTGAGCCAGGGTGGCTCACCCGCCGGTAGCGCGGAGTCCCTGGGACCCGTTCCCAGCACGTCTGCGGCGCCAGCGGGTACCGAACAGGCCGGTAGGAGCTTCGGCCTTAGAGAGGTGAGCGGAGACGCGGTGTCGGACTCCGATACCGCATCTTCGCTCACTCCGGAGATAATGGAGGTTGCAGAACCTGCAGACACCTCTTCCAGGAGGAACCAGTTCCTCCGGAAACGCCCCATGTCGGGGGTCGGTCAGGGGTCGTCCTCTGACGAAGCTTCGGCCCGTAAGATCTCCAAATTCACCGAGGTCGTGGTCGCCGCCTTAACAAGCGTCTCCAAAAAAAGGGAGAAGTCCAGGAAGAAGGAAGCTATCTCCCAAGGCACGACCTCAATTACGGAGGCACTGGGTACCGTCTTGGAGCCTCTCAATAAGAGGATTGGGCGGCTCGAGGCGGACCTGGCCAGTCTCCGAGGAGCTGGTCCTGAGACGGCGCCAAAAGGAGGACGCAAACGACCACATCCCCAGTCAGAGAGCGAGGTGCTGACCCTGCTGCGGCAGGAGCTGGCTGCCTTCCGGCAGCAGCAGCAACAGCAGCAGCAGCAGTTCCAGCAGCGGGTGCAGCAGCAGCTCACCGTTCTGGAGGGCAACGTGCTGCGCCCACCGCTTACGGCCTCCGGCCAACGGAATGAATTCCCACCTTAAAAAAAAAAAAAAAAAAAAAATATGCTTACCTACACTACCTAATCTGCAATCTTAAAAATACTTATTAGAAAATTAAACAAAATAAACTTATTTATTCAATTCGAGCTGATCTACTGCATTGCACTATTCTGTGACGCGATCGCGCGACGCAGTACCTACGCGTATTCGTGAACTCGAATGAACTTTGCGATTGCCGCGCGCGCGTCGTTCGCGCGCGCATCGTATCTTTTTTGTTTTTTTTTTTTTTTTGAGGAGGGGCTGAGGTACGCTTTGAATGCCTACCGCGCCAGGTTTCAGCTCGCCTTGAGCTTATTACCCAAGTTTTTGGTATAGGTAAGATGCCACAAGAACCGTTTCTGCAGCCGTTCAATACGCTTGATGTGGACCTTATACTTAGGTGACCAGACCACACTGCAATACTCAAGATGGCTTCTAACCAGTGAGTTGTACATAGTTTTTTTAATGTTAGGTTTTTTAAAATGTTTACACTCCCTCATAACAAAGCCAAGCATCTTCGATGTTTTTAATGTGACTTTATCGATATGTTCGATAAAACTTAACTTTTTATCGAACTGAACGCCTAGGTCACGTATAGATTCGACTTCCTCTAGCCGTTCACCATTCAATTTGTACGTGGACTGCATAACATTTTTTTTTTTTGTAAATTTGATGTGATGGCATTTCTTTACATTCAAGGACATTATATTGTAGACACACCACTCCATTAGCCGGTCCAAGTCGCTTTGGAACAACACCGAGTCTGCAAGATTTCTTTTGCACTTTATAGCTTTTAGGTCATAACAACAGAACAGGAATATTTCCGAGTTCTGGAAGCATTTGTAGATGTCATTTATGAAAATAGTGAACATCGGTGGACCCAAATGAGATCCCTGAGGTATTCCTGACGTAGCAATGTACAACTCCAAAGAACAGCCATTTACTACAACCCTGAGCGTACGTCCAGACAAATATGACCGGAACCAACCCAAGAGAGGGTCTGAAATGCCATACATTTTAAGTTTCTTGACAAGTATGTCATGGTCTACCGTGTCAAAAGCCTTGCTGAAGTCGGTGTAAACTGCATCAACCTGCTCATGTGCATCAACCGGCTCAACAATGCTTTCAACATAGGTCACCAAATTGGTAGCTGTCGATTTTCCCTTCATAAATCCGTACTGGCTGTCAACTATTAGCTGAGATAAATGTCTAGCCAGCACAGGGCATATGAGGGCTCCAAATACCTTTGCGAGTATAGAGAGAATAGCGCTGGGCCTGTAATTGCCTACAACAGCCTGATCCCCGCTTTTAAAAACAGGCATAATCTTGGTTTCTTTCCAGATGTTCGGAAAAGTACCTCGAAGCAAAGAGTGATTAAATATTATGCTTAATGGCAGTGATAGTACAACTGCCAGCTTATTTAAAAACAAAACAGGTATACCATCAGGGCCAGCTCCTTTGTAGACATCTACTTTTTTTTAGTTCTTTGCGGATTTGATCTCGGGTTATAGTTATTTGGCCCAACATACAATTGCTTATGCAGCCATCCATATTGCCTACGCCCGCATGCACACTATTCACATCACTACTATAGACCTTAGAGAAGTGGGATGCGAAATACACTTCTGGACACATCTATTGGCCCACCTTAGAGTTTAGGTTTCGATGGCCCCTACCGAAATATGATTGCTAGATTGAACAAAAACTGTTGATGCAGTTTTAAACCTGATACATTTTACCATCTTTTTCGATCGTATTGTTTTAAATTTGAATTCAGAATACCATACGACATGGAGCTACGCCTAACAAGTCGGATATGCGCCTTGTTAAAGGCAATTGATTTTTGAATAAAAAACATGTTTTATCAAATAAAGGTTTAATTTAATAACGCGTGTTGCCTCCATGGGCATCTACCACAGCTCTCATACGATTAGGCATAGAGTTTATCAACCGCTCTATGAAATTTTGAGGGATCATCTCCCATTCCTCTTCTATGGCAGTTTTCAACTCCTGCATCGTCTGGGCAACTGGCTGACGAGCCCTAACACGTCTTTTTAGCTCGTCCCACATGTGCTCAATGGGGTTCATGTCTGGGCTTCTGGCTGGCCAGTCCATAACTGTGATGTTCACATCCCGAAGATATTCCCTGACGATGCCGGCCGCATGGGCTCTTGCATTATCACGCATAAAAAGGAAATTTGGGCCCACATAGTCCGCGTATTGGTATCACGTAAGGTTCTAAGCACTCACGAATGTACCTTTCAGCATTTAATGTTGGCAGCCGTGGTCCTGTAACAACCTCAAGTTGAGTTTTGCCGCTCGCGGATATACCGCCCCAGACAGTCCATGAGCCACCGCCATAAGCAACCCTCTCTTCAAAGCAGCATCGTGCGAAACGCTCTCCCTTACGTCGGTAGACCTTCTTCCTTCCATCATTGCCATGTAACACAATTTTAGACTCATCAGAAAAGAGTACACGGCTCCAATCTTGCTGTGTCCAATTTAAATGACTGCGTGCGAAATGAAGGCGCGCTGTTCGGTGGGCTCGCGTTAGTTTGGGCCCATTAGCTGGCTTGTGTGGTACCATATCGCGTTCTTTTAACCTTCTCCGAACAGTTCGAGCGCTCACAGATACTGCGTGGAAGTCGCGAAGTTGGTTTTGTATCTCAATGGAGGTAAGGTGACGATTTCTCAAGCTGGTCGTCACGATGAATCGATCCTGCCTTTCAGTTGTGACCCGAGATCGTGGCCTTCCTTGGCGACGAACAAAGCCGCCAGTCTCTAGGTACCTCCGATAAACATTTCGGACCGCAGATCTACTTAAATTAAGTTGAGCACTCACGTTTCTTTGGCTGTGTCCGGCCTGAATAAGTGCCACAGCTTGGGCGGCGACTTCAGGTGAAGTATCCATAGATTATTGATAGAACCTCACCTTAATGTTAAGAATAAGTAATGTTTGTTGCAAAACCAAAGATATCAATCACTTTTTCAAGAATTAAATCCAAGTAAACCAATAAAACCAAGTTTTCTTAGTATTCGATTGTTTGATATCAACAAACAGGCTCCAAATTGTCTTTTGTTTCTTTAAATTCTGTGTTCGAAATTCAAAAAAAGACTATTGAATGAAATTGTGAATGTGCCAGGTTCAAAACTGCATAAAAACTTTTTGCTCGACCTAATATAAAATTTTAGCTAGGACCAAACGAAACTAAAAATACAAGGTGGGCCAATAGATGTGTCCAGAAGTGTAGTTACAAATGTCGTTAATATTGTTAGAGGTATTTATACTATCTGACGTAGAGCTGGGGTAGTTACTAGTATCGCCTCTCTTTATTTTTAAGAAACTCCAAAAATATTTTGTGTTTGAAGTTAATTTTTCCTCTATGTCGGCAATCTAAGCATTATAGCAAGCCGTAGCCATACGGTCACATCTTTTTCCAAGTAAATCCAATGCGAAAATATCCATAGGATTGTTGTACTTTTTAACTCTAAGACGCAGACGGTTCTTTTCGTTTAACCTTTTAATGAGCTGTCTTGAGAACCAGTACGGATATTTTGTATCTTTTATTGGTACTTGTGGAACGTACCATTTAATTAAATCATACAATTTGTTATAAAAAATCAACCATCTCATCTATAGTCATGTAAGGATCAAGCCCTGAAAACCAATTGACCCGCTCCAGTGCTGCACTAATTGCCGCGTAGTCTGCCTTGAAATAGTTTAACTTAGTTCTATTGTTACAATTTTGAGGCTTAACGAAACGAGTAAATGAGATCTCACACAGTATAGGTGGATGATGCACATCTATTTTCGAAAGTACATAGAAAAAGAAAGAAAGAAAAACTGTTTATTCGCGCGAAATGACGCAATCTTAAAACTAGTAAACAAACATTGTCAATTGATAGGGAAGATATGCGTCACATCTGCGCAAAACGGCCTAACGCTCAGCATAAAGCTGTGACCTCACGCATTATGCGATGAGCTCACAGCGCTGGTTTTCAGCGTGGGCCGGTGACGGTGTCAATATAAAGACGCCCGAACGGTGCAGTGTACAACATCACTGGTGCACTTATCACAACAAGATCCAAGGTGGTTAGAACTAAATCAAGAATTCTGTTGTTTTTATTAAATAAGTAGTTACATTGTCTTAAGTTGTTAAGCAAGACAAAATCCCAGAAAGTCTGTTCTAAGCCCGTGCAGGTATTTTGAGGAGCTCTAATGACATCGCCACCCGTCCCAAGCCAAATAATAGTATTCATATTAAAGTCACCAACGATCAAGCATTCATTGGCATGTTCCAAGACATGGTTTTCAACAAAGTGTTCCAACACTCTAGGCTGTAACAGCGACGGCAAATATACAGCACAAATATAAATTATTTTAGATGCAAGAAGTTTCAAATTTGATCAATCTCAGTGATTCAAGTCTTCTAGATACTGCGATAAGAACTCTACCACCGTAGGTTTTATTATTTAAAATATGTATATTTGGATCTATCTCGCCTATATATATCTCGCATAACGTAACGCCCGTCTATGATTTCTGAGTCAAAGATACCATCCAGTAACCAAGTTTCAGTAAACATTATAACATCGTAAGAACAGCATGCAACTTTTTGGTAAATGTCACTCAGCTTTGTCCTAATCCCCCTTACATTGTGGTAATAATTTTTTAACTGATTGAATTTAAATGCTAACATCTATTAATACCTGATCCTTATCCAACATAACTTATTATTATTTATCCAGTGAGCCGGTATCCCTGATATATTTATAGTCTGCACCATCATGTTTTCTTACAAAAATCTTCCCGCCACGGACCCACACATACTTGTAACCCAGATAATAATAATAGAAACCAAGATAATAACCACAAATCTCCACAAAATAACTGTGTTTCCAAAATATCTAACAATCTATAACATCATATCACGTAAGAGCGGTTTTATGGGAAGTATCACGGGTTGGGCACTCTTAACTCTGTCTATGCCGTGCACAAGTTTGTTTGAGGAGATCCTTCGTTCACCTTCCAGCTCCATTATCAGACCATATCCATATTAACAGGAGGTCAGAAAGTACTTGAAAAATTAGTTATTAAATTGTAACCGGATACATAATAATATGAACGAAACAAGTTGATAACACACATGTAAAAACAGAATTCTTATAGGTTTTTTTTTTTTTATTTTTATTTTTTTTTTTAAGGTGGGAAATCATCCAAATGACTTCTCGTGCTCTGGGTGGAGCGCGAGGGCGTGTCAGACTTTTACTGACTAAAACCACACCTGTATCCTTCAATTACCCTTTGCGTTCTAGGACTACGGGTTTCCCTTTCAGAAATTCTCCGCGGTCCTAGCTAGCGGGCATCGGCCCTGCTGGGCCCCTACGGTTTGCTGACATCTCTTTGAGGAGCGCGAGGATCACTACGCGCTGTTAACGACTGGGCTCGGTCCGGTTAATTACCGAACAGCCGGACGACGAGCTACCCAGTGCTCGACGTCCGCAAGCCCGCGTCTACCGTGGCTGGTAGTCGGGGTCGGAATTACGGCGGCTAGGACGTGAGGACCTTCGTTCCCTCACGCGTGCAGCCTCCTCCTTCGCTAGCATTACTGCTTCGCAGAAGGAGGCGACCGCCTGCCATTCCTCCTCGCTCCGGACCATAGCCTGAACCAGGGCCGGACGCGAAAGGTCGCTGCCGCCAATTGCCTCCACGAGGACACGGCGGTGCTCCGCCCAAGCGGGGCACACCTCCACCGTATGCTCCACCGTGTCCTCTGGGTGGTCCGCACAATGATGACACCCGGGCGTTGCTTCCGCCTGAATCCTATGCAGGAACCTCCCGAACTTGCCATGTCCGGTGAGGACCTGCGTCATGCGGTAGGTGAGGATGCCGTGTTGCCGCTCCAGCCACTCCTCAAAGAGGGGACTTACCGCCATAATTGTAGCGTGCCCAGCACTGGGTTGCGACAGTCGCCGTCGCCATTCCACCATGAGATCCCGCCGGAACTCTGTCCGCCATGCCGCGACTTGGCGCGGCAGCAGAGTTTCGCCCCGGCGTCATTATCAGACCATATCCATATTAACAGGAGGTCAGAAAGTACTTGAAAAATTAGTTATTAAATTGTAACCGGATACATAATAATATGAACGAAACAAGTTGATAACACACATGTAAAAACAGAATTCTTATAGGTAGGTATTATATTTAAAGCCACTCCTAAATAGATTTTATTTGATTTACGTTACATGACGTGCGTATTTGGGCCACAGATATCTGTACTAAATAACTGACTGACTGAATCAGTCCGATGAATTCGGAGGCAATCAAAGACATTAAATACATACTACCAATAGACAGGACATAGCGAACAAAATCGTGCTCCGATACTTATTACCTAGTGGTCATAAGTCGCTCAGGCGTATTTACATTCTGTACATAGCCAAAACGCATCCATAGGAAACTGCTCGCGTATACATTGTAGTGCAGTTTTTAAATTTGCGATTACAATATATACACGAATTTTGCGTACTACTCGTGTATAGTTTGTAACTTAGACGCGCACATGCGTATTTCCATTGTATACAAGGCCAGAACGCAGCCATAGGAAACTGCTCGCGTATACTTTGTATTGCTATTTTTAAATCTGCAATTACAATGTATACACGAATTATGCTCACTGGTCTTGTATACTTTGTAACGTGTTCCCAAACTATACTACTGTTAATATCACTTACGCCTGACAAAAGCTGCGACATAGTTTAATAAAATCATTTATGCATATAATGGAATGAAGTTTTAACATTATTAATGTAGAATTAGATAAAAAAGAATGTCTTTTAACTTAACCAAAACCAAAGGAGATCCCCTTCTAATGTTAGTGAATCATTTGGATTTGGTTAAGTTGAAAATCGCGCCTGGATTAGGTTATTTATTTATTTATTTATTTAAACTTCATGTACAGTAGTGGTACATAGGCGGACTTAATGCAACAAGGCATTCTCTACCAGTCAACCTTTGGGTTAAAAAAGACAACACTGTGGTAGGTTTGCACAATAAACAAATAACAGATGTAATGGTGGCGGTGTGGAATGAAACCAACGTTGGATGACAGATAGGGTTTATTTACTTTACTTCAAACACTTGACAGATTTTAGCAAACAAAGTTAGACTGATGTGAGATCTATTAGTGGTCCTAGGGATGGACTGCGGGGCTATCCTATCCCTTAACCTCCTAGCTCGGCTGTTCCTGAGGGCGACGGGGCCTCCGCTCAGGTCAAGCTTTCGACAACAGTAGTGACTGCGGGGCTATCGACCACTGTGCCTTCTAAGTAGAGAGTCTCCTAGTTCCTTCGTGGTGCCGGTTTATATAGGTGGTTGGACAGCTTAGTGTGTATCTTCAACATCTCATGCTTGTATGTAGTAGTAACTCGTTGACGTCACGGACACTTCACACGTCGTATCATAGATGTCGCTAGTAATCTGTAGATACTGTCGAATGTTATCGTTTTATCGATGTTTAATCTTAGTTGTGCTTTGATCAACTTGGGTGGCGTAGTGTTGTCCCCATAATCCGATAGATGGCGTAAGGCGTCGTGTTATATTCTCCCCCTCTGGTACTCTATGGTCGTCCCGACTGAGTACCAGCACTAGATTGTTTCCGCGGCCTTCCTCTTTGGCGTATCGGATAAGTTGGTTTAGATATCATGTCGTTTCTCTTTTCAAATTTTGTTATTGCTGAAGTATGATACTTTCCAATAGGCTTGTCTGGCGTTTCTGAATGAGCAATCTCATAAGTCGAGGTGCCATGTTTCTTTAATATGACATATGGTCCATCTCGTCGAGGAGCAAATTTTGCAGTAAAATGTTTATCGATGTTGCTAACGGGATGTGATTCTATCAATACCAAGTCTCCAACTTTATAGTCTGGGTCAGGTCTTCTCTTGCTATTTGCTCTTTGTCGTGACTTTTCTTTGTTACACTCTATATTTTCCTTAGCTAACTCCAAGTCCTGGGCTAGTTGTTTTAACTTTGGGGTGATTTCTGCGACAAAGTTTTCTGATTCTACAACCGAGCTTAGATCATGTGTCAACTCATATGGTGTACGCAATTCTCTCCCGAATGTAAGATAAGCTGTTGAGAAGCCTGTAGTTTGAAACTTAGCTGTATTCATTGCAAATCTTATTGTTGGTAAAGTTAATGGCCAATTTTTATGCTTGTCTTTCACCATAATTGCAATTTGTGACTTCATGTCTTTATTTTTCCTTTCAACCACATTTGGTTCCGGGTGATATACGGGTGTGAATATTTGTTGAATTTCTAAGCAATATGCTAGTTTTTGCATTATTGCTGATATAAATTGTACTCCATTATCACTGATAATTTTCCTCGGTAACCCATACCGAAGAAATATTTCATTGAGTAAAATGATGGCACAATTTTCACTAGTTGCTTCATTTAGTGGGAATAATTCTACCCATCTTGAAGTAGTATCTTCGATGATCAGAATCCACTTTTCTCCTGATGGTCCCTTTGGCAAAGGGCCAAAAAGATCAACGGATAATACCTCAAATCGTTGCGAGTTTGGGGTTGACTGGTATAAGCCTGCTGGTTTCTTATTAGATGGCTTATATTTTTGGCATTCAACACATGTTTTTACATATTTTATTATATCTTTTCGCAGTCCCGTCCAATAAAATTTTTTTGTTATACGTTGCACTGTTCTTTCTACTCCCATATGACCTGCAGTAGGTGAGTCATGGTAAGCGTTCAGTACGTTTTGTATTTCGTGACGTGGGACTACTAACTTTGCACTGTCGTTTTCTTGTTCTGGCATGTAAAAATATAGGACACCTTTATGGACTAGGTACCCTTTTTTAATGTATTCTACATAACTTGGTGTTTCTTCTCCTTCTAATATTTTTATAATAGTTTGAAGGGTTTCATCTTTCATTTGTTCCTCTCTTAACTGTTTTTCATTGTATCTGGGTAGATCTACCTCTGTACTGCATATGGTACATTTTACATCATGCTGCTCACATGGCGGGCGAGACAATGTATCAGCTACTACATTAGTTCGTCCAGGGGTATATTGGATTTTGAATTCGTATGGTTGCAGCTGTAGTGCCCATCGTGCTAGGCGACCAGTAGGTGTTTTAAGATTCATTAACCATTTCAGCGGTTGATGGTCTGTAACAGTTATGAACTTTGTTCCTTCTATATAGCCACGAAATTTTGAAATAGCCCATACTATCGCTAATGCTTCTTTTTCTGTGACACTATAATTCCGTTCTGCTTGCGTTAAGAGTCTACTTGCGTATTCAACAGGGTGCTCATTTTCTCCCTCCCCCTGCACCAAAGCTGCGCCGATGGCATACTGGCTGGCATCAGTCTTGATTGCAAAGGGTAAATCGTCACTTGCTTGTTTTAATACTGGTGACGTAGTCAAGGCTTCTTTTAATTTTATAAATGCTTCTTGTTGCTCTCGTTCCCACTTCCAGCTTATTTTCTTCTTCGTTAGGTTAGTAAGTGGTCTAGCAATGTCTGCAAAATTATGAATAAACCTTCGATACCATGATGCGGTTTGCAGAAATGATATTAATTCTTTTAAGTTTTTAGGCGCCTGACGGTTTGCAATAGCAGAGATTTTCTCTGGGTCGGTTTTGATACCGTCAGAAACTATAAGGTGGCCAAGATATTTAATTTCTGAACACATAAATTTACATTTCTTTCTGTTGGCTCTTAGTTTGTATTCTCTCAGTTTTATAAATACTTCTCTTAAGTCGTTTATATGGTGACTGAAAGTCATAGATCTTATTATAAGATCATCTAAATAGCTTAAAACGCACTCGGCTTGCAATCCTTGTATGAGTTTGTCCATTAATCTTTGGAACGTAGCTGGCGCGTTTCGAAGACCGAATGGCATTCGCTTGAAACGAAACGTTCCAAATGGTGATACAAAGCTTGTTTTATCGTAATCATCTGGATGTACCATTATTTGCCAGTAACTTGACTGTAAATCAATTGTTGACATGTACGGCATCGCTTTTGCCTGATGTATTAAATCGTCAATACGAGGCAACGGATATCTGTCAGGTTTAGTTATCTCGTTGAGTCGTCGGTAATCTACGCAAACTCGAACATCGGTTTCTCCTTTTGGAACTAGAATTACAGGTGCTGACCATGGGGAATCGCATTCCTCGATAATGTCATCATTTAACATAAATTTATCATCCAGCTTTTGTCTTAGTTGTTTTTGCCTTGTAGGTGACAATCTATAGGGCTTAACACTAATAGGAGGGTGATTGCCTGTGTCGATTCTATGTTGTGTAAATGGAGTTGGTTCCGTGTTTTTCTCAAAGATGTCGCTGTACTCAATTAACAGGTCATTGAACATCTTTCGCTCATTGTTTGTAAGTAAGGTTCCTTCATCGGGATTTAAATAAATATCAACAGAGTACATCGAAGTAGGATTTATTGGTAAATAAACAATACGTGGATCTACACAAGATTGGTTGCAAGCAGGTTCCCGCGGACGTGTAGGTCCTGGTGGCGTGTCCAATTTATGTAATGTCCATCTTGGTCGTTTGTTTACTGGTGGACTGTCTTGTACGTCGGATAATGTCGGTGTTGTGGGCAAGGGTGACAACATGTCCAGCTCGCTAGCCCAACGGATGAACTCCGACACTGCCTTCAGTTCTACTGGCTCCTTTTTATCTTCAAACGTTAACAGCTTCACTGCCTTCAATGGAATGTCGTCATTGTTGAGTTGAATGAAGTCGTATGATGTTTGTGGTTCGTCAATAAAGTTCCAGCTACGTTGCGGTGTGTTAAGTATGATTCCTGCCTGTTCTAGGAATTCGATACCTAACAGCGTACGATTGTCCACAGCTTCAGGTATGACTGACAATGTTATTGGTAGTGTGCGTTCTCCAATACGTATGTCTGTTGTCGTTGTCAACAAGTTTGTCGTTTTCACCGTTCCATCGGCTAATTTAATGTCGGTTATTCGCTGATCAAATTGTGCTCCATAACGTAGCAACATTTTATACAGCTGCATACTGGCAATACTGCGACGGGCAGCAGTATCTACGTATGCATAACCCTCTTCCCCTTTTATATGTACCTTGATTGTCGGTATCTTTGCGTGGATTTTCAAATAATTTTGTACTGTACAAAAAGCAACGGGCTTTGGTGGCGTTTCCTTTGTTTTACAGGTACTGCAGTTGCTTCTGTAAACACCCGGGGCTCCACATCCATAGCACGTGATGACTGGTTTCTTTTCTTGTTCAGTACTGACTGCCTTTTCTTTTTGTTCCGCCAACCTTTTGCGGCAAACGTCGAAAAGATGGCCCTTCTTACCACAGAACGAACATCGTTTAAGCGGCTTTCGTTCTATTTGTGTTGAAGCTGTCACTTCACCAGCTTGTTAGGCCAGATTCTCAATATGGCGACCTCGTTCCAAAAGGTCAGCAAAAGTCTTCACTTCCGTGCGAGCAATTTCCTTTTTGTAGGTTATATTGAGGAGTCCGTACACAAAATCCAAGTGTTCCTCTTCCTTATGCCTTTTTGCAGGTAACTGTGACAATAAGGCACGTTTTTCACACACAAACGCGTCAATGGTTTCAGTCGTTTGCCTCTTCGAGTAGACTTCTAAATAAATTTCGTGTGGCTGCATTTTCGGCGCAAAAGCAGACTTAATGGCGTCGAGAGCTTGGGACCACTTTTTGATATCGCTTTTTATACCGTTCCACCACGTTGCAGCAGCATCAGACAATAATAAAGTTAAACCTTCCAAAGCGTCTTCGTCACTAATTTTTTCAATTTTTTTGTACACTGAGATACTTGTTACGAATTCTTCAACTTTATTAAAATTTCTTTCACCGTCGTAACGTTTCGTACACGCAGCAAAACTTTTAGAATGTCTATTTCCACTCTCGTTCGCTTCTGTCACTTTTGTTATGAGTGCAGTGAATTGTTCCTGAGTCATCACCACCATCTCTGGTTTTTTCTCAGACATGTCAATAGTGTCAAAATAATATAAATTCTCTTGAGGGTAGGCTTCTATTTATCCGCCGATATGTGGGTACACCGTAAAAATGTCGGTGATCCGAAAACTTGTTTGCGGGTAGAAGAATATTTCGTTGGGCGCCAATGTAATGGTGGCGGTGTGGAATGAAACCAACGTTGGATGACAGATAGGGTTTATTTACTTTACTTCAAACACTTGACAGATTTTAGCAAACAAAGTTAGACTGATGTGAGATCTATTAGTGGTCCTAGGGATGGACTGCGGGGCTATCCTATCCCTTAACCTCCTAGCTCGGCTGTTCCTGAGGGCGACGGGGCCTCCGCTCAGGTCAAGCTTTCGACAACAGTAGTGACTGCGGGGCTATCGACCACTGTGCCTTCTAAGTAGAGAGTCTCCTAGTTCCTTCGTGGTGCCGGTTTATATAGGTGGTTGGACAGCTTAGTGTGTATCTTCAACATCTCATGCTTGTATGTAGTAGTAACTCGTTGACGTCACGGACACTTCACACGTCGTATCATAGATGTCGCTAGTAATCTGTAGATACTGTCGAATGTTATCGTTTTATCGATGTTTAATCTTAGTTGTGCTTTGATCAACTTGGGTGGCGTAGTGTTGTCCCCATAATCCGATAGATGGCGTAAGGCGTCGTGTTATACAGATACTTTAAACAGAAAATAAAATAAAAAATAAGTTATTTATAATAATAAAATACATATATATGCTAAAATTATACACTAATAAATACTAAGAAAAATATCAAATCATTAAGAGAACTTAATAATAATTCCGACGAAGACCGAGCTAAGGTTGAGAAGACTTCAAGTAGTAGTTCCGAATTTTACGCTTGAAGGAAAATTTACTTTCAGCTTTTTTGATGTCAAGGGGAAGCACATTGCAGAGTTTTATGGTGGAAACATATCGTATCAGTTGGACATAAAGCCAGTACGGTGAGAAGGAATATGAAGGAGCATGGTTATGTTAGAAGCCGAACGATATAGATAGACGAAGCGATCATGTGGGTTAGGTTAGGTTAGAACAGGGACCATTAAAGCATGAAGGCGAGCGAGCGCAGCGAGCGTGCCGTGGTAGCGGCCGCCGAGCGCCAGATTCCCTTCTAATGTTAGTGAATCATTTGGGCTCCCAGCTTGCACTTGATGATTACTTCAAACTTTTCCGAAGATTCAAATTCAAACAGTTTTTCTTTATATTCACCACATTTACTCAGTAAAATATCTTGCAGTATCTTTGGTAATCATTTTTCACATTTGTATTAAGTAAACAAACGTATTTACCACTTTTTTATAATAAATTATGCAGAGACAACAAAAAACCGCTAATCAAAACAAACAGCACGTGCCGAAAGATGATGCAATGTTTAGAATAGATACGCAGATATGATTACCATATAATAGAAAGAGAGGTCAACAAATCAAAATGGCGAGCATGCAACTGCTCGCGTATAGTTTGTAATCTAGAGTTTTTCGCGCCTATTCCGATCTATACACGATTAGTTTGCATGCGGACTAGCACTGTATATTATGGAACAAAGCTAGTTACTTTGGCTACTACAAAGTATACGCGAGTATTTGCGTACTACTCTTGTATACATTATAATCGCAAATTTAAAAACTGCACTACAATGTATACGCGAGCAGTTTCCTATGGATGCGTTCTGGCCATGTACAGAATGTAATTACGCGTCGCTCAGTCTAGTATGACGCCCCTACACATCAAGTCGTGTTTGTATCCGCTCTATGTATTAAAAGAAAATCATTTTCTGAGAAAATATGCCGAACTGCGCATTACGCTATTGCAAATCTTGATAAGATAAAATGACTGGACCTAATTTCGGTTTATTTTCGTAAATATTTTTGGTATTTACGAAGTAATTAATTAAAATTCAATAATTTTGAGAAATAGTTCTAGAACATTTGCTGGTTTTGTGATAACGCCATCTATTGCTGAAAAGCTTAACCTTACCTTTATCACACACTGAGGCTCTACCACGAGCTCATAATGTGATCCATTTTACGACCTAAACCGAACTGTTAAAGGGATGGAGCTATATAGGGTGTATAGCTCCATCACTCTTTTTCGCTCGTACGACTGACATTTTAACATTATCATGGTAAGGCCCCTGGCCACCTACCGAGCGATAGTTAAATAATTATAAATTTTGACAAATTTAATTCGCGTGTTTGCTATTCAAAGCCAGATGGCGTCACTGAGACATAGGATGACAGTTTTTCTTAAGACATTTGTTCTGATAGCCACTCTATTGTATCTCTTTAAATCTCTTTGGAGGCAATCGATTGTGACGGACGGACTGACAGACAGACAGACTTATGAGTGACTAAGAGTTTCGTTTTTTCATTCGGAAGTTTAAATCCTTTTTTTTGGGGCAGAAAATGATTAAATAATTTCTCCCTCTCTTGGTGAAGTGAGAAGAAGTGTCAGAATTTTACTAACTACAGCCTACCTATGTTCCTTCAATTGCCCTTTGCATTCCATGGCCGCGGTAACTCTGTCGATTTACTTCTCTCCCGCAATTACCTTACTACTGTCAACATTATTCGCGAAATTTCCTGATGTTGATGGTCGAGTAGTTAAGGCGTACAGTCCCTTGAACATCTGGCCGGTGTGAAGGCGTATAGTATAGTCTCTTGAGCATCTGGCCGGAGTTAAATACACACAAACTCGCGCTGACCTTTAAAACCATTTTCTTTGCGAAATATTGATTGATTTACATAATTATGCTATGTACATTCTGAAGAACACTTACCAGCATTTTTGTGTGTAAACATATTTCTAAAGATCAAAGCCGTTTGGAAGGAGTAGGGAAAACAAGCGAAAAAATATCACGTCGTTGATTTTTTTTTTGGCAAAACTATGAATCAAACGGTCATATGATCATATGTTGATAATGTTAATATCATCATCATCATCATCATGTCAGCCGAAAGACGTCCACTGCTGGACATAGGCCTCCCCCAAGCGTCGCCACAGCGAACGGTCCTGTGCGTCTCGCATCCATCGGACTCCCGCAACCGTTACCAAGTCATCGGTCCACCTTGTAGGAGGCCTTCCAACGCTACGTCTTCCGGTAAGTGGTCACCATTCCAGAACCTTTCGGCCCCAACGCCCATCTGTTCTGCGAGCAATGTGCCCTGCCCATTGCCACTTTAGTTTGGCGATTCTTCGTGCTATGTCGGCAACCTTGGTTCTCCTGCGGATATCCTTATTCCTGATTCGATCACGCAAGGAAACTCCGAGCATAGCCCTCTCCATTGCCCTCTGGGTGACTTTAAGCCTTCTAATGAGGCCCATTGTAAGCGACCACGTTTCGGAGCCATATGTCATCACTGGCAACACGCACTGGTCATAGACTTTCGTCTTGAGACACTGTGGTATATTGGATGAGAAGATACCGCGCAGCTTCCCGAACGCTGCCCAGCCGAGTCGAATTCGACGATTGATCTCTTGCTCGAAGTTAGACCTTCCCAACTGGACCGTCTGTCCCAGGTAAACGTAGTCGTCTACAACTTCGAGTGTAGAGTCCCCGACCTTGATAGGAGTGGGTGCTACATGGCTGTTTACCATGACTTTGGTTTTGTCCATGTTCATTTTAAGTCCCACTCTTTCGGAAGCTCTACTGAGGTCACCAAGCATTGTACTGAGCTCCTCCGTAGTCTCAGCCATGACTACTATGTCGTCGGCAAACCGAAGGTGAGTGATGTACTCGCCATTGACATTAATGCCTAGCCCTCTCCATTCCAAAACCTTGAAGACATCCTCCATTGCTGCCGTGAACAGTTACGGAGAAATAACGTCTCCCTGCCTCACACCCCGCTGCAGGAGGATAGGTTTTGAGGTCCGGTCCTGCAGTCTGACTGACATAGTGGCGTTTTCGTACAAACACTTCAGCACCTCGATGTACCGATAGTCAATCTGGCACCGTTGGAGGGACTGCAGCACAGCCCAAGTCTCGATCGAATCAAAGGCTTTCTCGTAATCCACAAACGCTAAGCAGAGAGGCATACTCCTCGGTCTTCTGTATAACCTGCCGCAGCGTATGTATGTGGTCCACGGTGCTGAAGCCTTTTCGAAATCCGGCTTGTTCGGGAGGCTGGAAGTCGTCGAACCTGCGCGCGAGACGATTCGTGATGACTCTGGAAAACAGCTTGTAGACATGGCTCAGAAGCGAGATGGGCCTATAATTCTTAAGCAAGGCATTATCGCCTTTCTTAAAGAAGAGTACCACCACGCCTCTGCTCCACGCCTGTGGCGTTTATCACTCGAAAAAAAAAAAAAAATAATAATAATATATTATGAATCTATAATAAATATACATTTTTATTTTTGTAATCTAGCCGTTACCGAGAAGTAGGCTTCAGAAGGTCAATGTTTTATGGCACTAAATGGGAGCAAGGGCCTTAAACTTTGAAAGTTAAACTTGCAATAACTTAAAGTGAAATGAGAGTTTGTATATTGTACTTTGACACTACGCTATCAACACGCTACACTAACGCTAGCATCTTCATGTCTTAACGGCAGAAAAGATTTGGATGAAACCTAGCACACGGCTAAACCGTTTCGTAGTAGACACAGACCACTTTTAAAAAAACCGAGCTAGAGCGAGTCGGACTCACGCATTGAGGGTTCCGTACAAACTTACCAATGAAAGTTCAATTCCCAAGTTGAGTTACGAAGTTTTTTCCGAATCGCAATTTTTTTTTTGTGACATAACTACAAATTTAAAATATTCAGATTTTTTCCTATACTTGTGTTATGAGACTTTGCTTCGTGCCAAATTTCAGGATTTTAGGTCAACGGGAAGTACCATATGAATGTTGATTCCCTTGAGAGTGTCGAAATATACGTTTTTTGCGACATAAATAACCGTATCTTTTTTTTCGTTAACTTAGAAGTTTGATTTTGCCTCAGCTTCAAGGGATCACAAAAATAAGTATATGGTTTTAATTTCAACTTAATACCTTCACGCGTTCCCGAGATAAAGGGTCTTGACAGACAGACGGATAACAAAGTGATTCCTTTTGAGGTACGGAACTCTAAAAATAGACCGAAACGAAACTTAGTACCTACTATTTATTTAGTTGATTAAATCAATTCTCCAGTCTGCTACATATACGAGCCTGGGCGACACCAAGGACTCAGGAAGTAGATAATTGATAACACACATTGCTAAAAAATAAAGTAATTTTTATTTTTGTAGGAAACTAGTGATAAACAGAGAAGTGTGCGTAAATTCATGTTATTAAAATAATGACAAAATTTAATCAGGATTTACACACACGAGCCTGCTTATCAAGCTGGAGCTGCAAACAAGTTCATGGCACTAAGCAATACTTTGCTTTAATATCCTCCGAGCTGTCGCCGCGAGTGAACGTCTCATCTGCAGAAACAAGTTTGTCTGAAGAGAAGATGCATTGCACGCGTGTGTTGACGCTGCTAGTACTGCTCGTTGGGCTGGTGCAATCTTTCAAGTGGGGTAAGTAAGAGTTTGTTATGAATTTTGGGTCTAACGGCTAAATTGTTATGGCTTAACAGATCGTAACCAATTTATTTCCACAAATTATTCATAAATGATGTTTATTTTTCAAATAGGTCACAAATAACACTTATATACGCGTTAATTGTTCGTTAATTTAAATTAAATGAGGCCGATGTTTCTTAGCTGATTAAGTACTCTGAGAAGAAACACCAAAACCAACTCAGAGGTCAAAGTCTCTTTTAAAGTCCATCCATACATAAACATTTGTAATGGTCAAATCATATAGAACCATACAGCTTAGTGTCTGAGATGGTCTTTTGAGGAAAGAACCACACAGATGTGAGTGGTACCTGTCCTGTCAGTGCAAGCATTTGTCAGTATTCGTGTGGCTCAAATTTGAACTAGTTAGGAGCTCAACGACCACTTAATTACAAAAGAGTATACCTTGATGTCTAAATGAGCCCCCTATTTTTTTGCACCGCCGTGTCCTCGTGAAGGCAATCGGCGGCAGCTACCTCTCGCGCCGGGCCTTGGGTCGGACTATAGTCCGGAGCGTGTATACCTGGCTGTGATTTTCGAAACTGTGTACCGCTCAAACGATAACTTGGCACTCAAAAACGGACTTGCTAACCTAATTATCTAGTTAGGTACTAAAAATAGGTAAATGTATTACAATATTGTTTTTCAGTTTCTTGAAAATAACTCAGAGTTAAAAAAAATCATACCTAATATTTGTTGTTATGGTTTGACTATAACCTCAAAATCTGATACTTTTTTGAAATATATTTATTCTGCAGCTAGTCCGCAACAAAAATATGATCTTATAGGAGTTTACTAATGATAGAGAATACAATACATTATTTTTCAATGCTCTTGGCTCCAGGGTCAACATTTTATGGACGCAGAGCAATGTCCTTTGTAACTGGAGCACTCGGCTATATACTCGTAACACCCTCGCCTACGGCTCATGCGAATTCCGCCTCGGTCACAAATCAAATTTCTCCACTTTTATCAAAATGTACTATTTTACAACACCTGCTCGATAATGCCCTTTTATATGTCATACAACCCTCACCTCAAGCAAGTAATTTTGTCCCTAGGGATCTAAGGTAGTACGGGCGTTCGGCGTTCCCTAGGGGTTAATGTGATTTGAGTTATGAACGTCAAAACCATTTTGAAAAAATAGTAGATTATGTGACTAGGGGATAAAGCAGTGTCTTTAAGTCGCGGGCAGCATGTTGGAATCCGAACGAAACGAAGTTTGCTTAGTTTTAATCCCGAACGTCAGTGAGGGATTTATATAATTAACTAGTTAATAAAGAAACCTGCGTGAAGTGAGGAATTCAAGTCATCCAAGATAAAGACAGCTTTATCCCTGTGTTGGATACTCTACTTTTGACACCATCTGTGAGATAATTAAAAGACAATTTTCTTTAAAAATTACATAACGTCGATAACGTCACGCCTACGCTGAATTTCAAATTCTTTCTTCTTTACATATGAGGAAAATATAAGTATTATTAATAAAACTTTACATATTAGGAAAATATTAGTATTATAAATACAAGTTAAAGATTAACTATCACTCAACATATTTTTACCCGACTACGGAGGGTTATGATTTTGACAGGCTATGTATGTATGTGAGTTTGTTCATCTGTTCCCACATAGCTCCTAATCTACTTATCGGAACTCGACGTATAAGGTTTCGTTAGAACCGTCTTAATTGTCCGCTGAACATAGGTTACGTGACGTGTCATAAAACTTGATATGGCGCCCTCTAGCGGACAAAAAGTAATGTGTAAAAAATAAAATTGGAGATAAATACGCCGTGTTTGGTATCATTTGAAAGGGCTTTACTTGTACATTTCCAAAATATTGTTCAAATTTAAAGTGACGCCCTCTAGCGGACAAGAAGTCATGTGTTAAAAAAAATGTTAAGATAAATACACCGTGTTTGATATCATTTGAAAGGGCTTCACTGGTATTTATCAAAATATATCATCAAAATTCAATGTTGCGCCCTCTGGTGGACAAAAAATAATTTACCATTATTAATTAGAAATTTTAAATTTAGCTTTTGCAAATGGTATAGAAGCACAGTGATTTAACACCAAAATAATTTAAATAAAAAAAAAGTAAAAAAACTAAAACCCGACTACGACCAAAAAAAACGACGAAACTAAAAGTATGAAACAAGATTTCCAGGATGCTGAAATAAACAAGGTAAAAAGAAAAGCCGTAGTCACACGTTATTAAAGTGTTTCGGTTGTTACCTATAACGTGTGACTGCGGTTTTTCTTTTTACCTTGTTTATTTCAGCATCCTGGAAATCTTGTTTCATACTTTTAGTTTCGTCGTTTTTTTTGGTCGTAGTCGGGTTTTAGTTTTTTTACTTTTTTTTGAGATTCTATAGTTTTATTTACTATAACGTTCACTTTATTTTATTAGTTACTTTTTTGTAGACTCTTCAGTTAACACATTTTATTATTTTTTCGGGTTTATAGAACCCTCAAAACGAAAAAACGGAACCATGATAGGATCACTTTCTTGTCCGTCTATCTGTCTGTCTGTCGGTCTGTCTGTCTTTCTGTCAAGACCCTTTATCTGGGGAACGCGTGAATGTCATCATCATCATCATCATTTCAGCCGAAAGACGTCCACTGTTGGACATAGGCCTCCCCCAAATGTCGCCACAATGACCGGTCCGTGCGTCTCGCATCCATCGGATTCCCGCGACCCTCACTAGTTCACCGGTCCACCTTGTGGGAGGCCTTCCAACGCTGCGTCTTCCGGTACGTGGTCGCCATTCCAGAACCTTTCGTCCCCATCGACCATCTGTTCTGCGAGCAATGTTTCCTGCCCACTGCCACTTAAGTCTGGCGATTCTTCGGGCTATGTCTGTAACCTTGGTTTTGTTGCGGATATGATCTTCATTTCTGACGCGATCACGCAAGGAAACTCCGAGCATAGCCCTTTCCATTGCGCGTGAATGTATCGAGATGAAATTAAAATCATATACTCAAATCTACAATCCCTTGCAGCTGTGAAAAAATCAAACTTCTGAGTTAACGAAAAAAAAGATACGGCCGTTTATGTCGCAAAAAACGTGTACACTCTCAAGGGAATCAAAATTCATAGGGTACTTCCCGTTGACCTAGAATCCTGAAATTTGTCATGAAGCAAGGTCTTATATCCAAGTATAGGAAAAAATCTGAAAATTGAAAATTTGTAGTTACCTACGAATTTTCCTTTTTTTGCGATTCGGAAAAATCTTCGTAACTCAATTCGGGAATTGAACTGTTTTCATAGGTAAGTTTGTATGTAACCCTCAGTCCGCGAGACCGACTCGCACTTGCCCGGTTTTTGTTTTGTTAATAACCACTTTGATTTTTGAATAAATTAGTTATATGCACGTAAAATTTTAATTCACTTAATGCGTTTTTAGGGTTCCGTACCTCAAAAGGAAAAAACGGAACCCTTATAGGATCACTTTGTTGTCCGTCTGTCTGTCTGTCTGTCAAGACCCTTTATCTTTGGAACAGGTATCGAGTTGAAATTAAAACCATATATTCAGGTCTGTGATTCCTTGAAGCTGTGAAAAAATCAAACTTCTGAGTTAATGAAAAAAAAGATACGGCCGTTTATATCTCAAAAAACGTGTATTTCGACACTCGAGAAAATCAAAATTCATAGGGTACTTTCCGTTGACCCAGAATCCTGAAATTTTGCTTAAAGCAAGTTCTTATAGCACAAGTATAGGAATAAATCTGAAAACTGTAAATTTATTGTTACGTCGCAACAAAAAAAAAATTGCGATTCGGAAAAAAACCTCAAAACTCCATTCGGGAATTGAACTGTTTACATAGGTAAGTTTGTACGGAACCCTTAGGGCGCGAGTCCGACTCGCACTTGCCCAGTTTATTTTCCTTTATTTCTGTCTATTTACATAATTAAAGAGATATTTTTTTTTTTTTTTGCGAATTGCGAATTTTATTTCTATAGTATAGATGTGATTATTTATACATGAAAAATAAAAACACTTAACTAATTAAAATTACATAATATATACACAATAACTCCTATCTAAAATATGGCGTCAAAAAATTCCTCCGCATCGCTGTCGACTGGAAGTGTGCCCAAAAGACTGGCAGCATTGCCACGTTGTATGGCAATGCTTAATCTCTGACCGAGGTAAAAGCCAGCCCTTGGGTCACGCGAAGTGTCAACTAGCCGTTTAGATAATTCTTTAAAAAGGGCATGAGCACTCGGACCCCACGGCCCAAGAGTCTCAACCCCAAACGGCTCAAAAATATAACTACCGACGAGGTTGTTATATTTCCGCCGCTTGAGGTTCTCCGCAGCCGCAGCGGCAGCACCAGCACAGCGCGACGAGCAAGGAAGATGGGATGGCGCAAGAGTGTCGACACAGGTAGCGTCCCATACTAAAGGCCTACCCATCTTCCATGGAAATAAAGACATACCGTCCGGTCTCTTACCATCGTCGCGTGCCAGGCCATGAGGTTCCAAAACAGCCGGAACGCCGACGGTGACAAGGGCTCGTCGAATGATGTCATTAATATTCGCGTGCCGCGCTATTCGTCCCGCGCTTCGACTGCATGACAGGCCGTGGTGACCGAGGCTGTTAACAACTTCGCCACAGTGGCAGCGATGAGGTGAACAGCATGGAGCGCCTAGGCGTAGGGAAACAGCTAGGCGGAAAGTTGTATCGTCGAACATGGTGCCTATGTTCGACGATGGTAGTGCGTGGAGCCAGAGGCCCGACTCCCACTCTCCCACAGCCAGTAGGCGCGCACGCTCTGCAGTAGTAGCAGATGTCAAGATTAGGTTTTCCTGAACTACTTTGCAGAGCGGCTCATCCCACCGCCTCTGGGAAGAGGGGTTGTCGGGCGGATTTGTATTCGGGCAAGCGAGTCTCCAGGCATCCATAGCCTCGGTGAAGCACGGCACATCAAAAGGAATCAGTGTTGAAGTTAGAATATTCCTGATTAATTTATCAGTGCCGTGGACAGAAGATATGAATGCCGGTAAACTAATACTGGTAATTTTGCGGACGCCGAGGCCTCCCATACGGATGGGAAGAGTAACTTGAGCCCAAGCTCGATCGTCCAAGGTCACATTTAAAATTAATGTAAGCGTATGCCTGATAATTTGGTCCATTTTTTCTAAAAGTAGGGGGTGCTTCCATAAGTGGGAAGAACGAAGGAAATATATTAATTTAGGGCCGAAACAACAATAACGAATAAGGGTAAAGGCCGAATGCATGTTAATTTGGAGCAATCTTTCCGAAACGTCATTGAAATTTTGTATCTTTTCCTCCACAAAACTGGGAAAGGAATTCTCAAAGATTGGGGACCCAAGGAGACGAAGAGAACTTTTATCGATAATTTTGATTTCAGATAATTGTAAACACTATTTAGCAACCTATCTATTTATTTTTATTCATTTAATTCCAACAACTATTTAAAAAAGTACATACAAAATAGAACAGTAAAATAAAATACAAAACAAAATTCAAATTACAATTAATAACAGACATATTCGTGCAGGACTTTTCGTACCTATTTAGTAAAGATAATACACAGTCATACATTTATCTCACAAAATTTCATACATCCAGACAGTATCGTCTTCCATTCTTCCGCAAACAATTATTTATTTTTTCATTTATTTATTTATTTGCTACCATGTAAAACACTGCATATTAAGCATGCATTAAAATTTCATGACACAGTATTAAAACATGCACCCTGTAAGGGCACTGCAAATTTTACAAATAAAATGATTAAATTACATATTATATGGTTATAATTTTAGCATAATATATGTATTTTATTATAACGTAATTAAAACTAACTTACAAAATAAAAATAAAAGCCCTAAAGTAATAAAAAAAGCAATCTAAAGTACGGCGTCGAAAAATTCCTCCACAACGCATATTATATTGATTCTAATTAATAATTAATATTATTATTACAATGTATTAAATTATGCTAAACATTAGTCAATAATTAATTACCTCTTGTTTTAAATTAAATTATTATCAATTCATTCATTCATTTTAATCATATATGAAATGTAGTACTTGTTGGAAATATTGTTTAGTTTTAAGCCGATAGATGGCGTTGTTAGGTGAGCGGCGTTTTCTGAATCGCGATGATAAGATTCTGCTCACGATTTGACTAGGTTCGCGATGATTGTAATTTAGTAAGTACTCAATATACAGTTATAACACAGTGTTGTGGTTTTACTGGTATATCATCACCCCTGTTACGATCGCGAGTGCTGCAGAAACAGTGCGGGATAGTGAATTGTTGTTCATTTTGGTCCTTCGAACCGGAATATTTGTCTGGATTTTTGTGATACACTCCTGGCTGGGCAAGTGGATCGCTTGCGCAAACTGGCTAAGGCGCTGGAAGAAGCAGCAAGCAGCAGTAGCAGCGCGCTATTGCAGACGGTGCCGGGTGACGTCATCGTCAGGGATCGGCAGCAAGGGTGACGGGAGGTGTTGACGTGCAGAACGCAACGTCATTACGAAGAAAGTGATTAGTGAAATAATTACGTAATCAGGTGATCAGTACCGGATTCAAACCGTGAGTGAACTTTTATTATTTTATAACAGTGGAATTGCAAAACGTAGTATCTTTGGAAGAAATATTTACTACACAAATTTGAACTTTATTTGCTTGAAGAGTTTAACTTAGAAAAAATTCATAATATGAACATTAACTTAGAATATTTCAACTGTATTTTAGACTTAGCCTAATTTTAAGAGAATTTGGTTGAGACGGGGAACCTATGCCCGATTTTCCCCAAATTATTACCATTTCCTAAAGACTTGTAAAAATTTCATCTTCGTTCTCAAAACTTATAAAATTTTCTGTCACTTTTAATGTTAAAATTAAGATGTATAAATTGTGCATTTGTAATTTGATTCTTTGATGCCCATTGAGTTAACTTTGTACCTTAAATGTTACCAAAGTGTTAGTGTTTAGTAAAAACATCTGTTAGATTTGTTTAATATACAAAATGGAGTCATTAATTAATAAACAAGAAGATATTTACAATAGAATAGATAAAGCTTATGTCAATTTCAAAAAATCTCCTAAGGAACGAATAACACGTCCTTATTGTAAAGTAAGATTAGAAAATTTGGAAAAATTGTGGGATCAGTTAGAAAATGGCCATAGTAAATTGTATGAAGAATATGAGCCAGATAAGTTGAAACAGAGTCGATATGTAAAAAACGATGTTTATGATTTAGCGGACGAAGTGTACATTCAATACAAAACGGAACTTGAAACTGTTTTAGAGTCATTTGATATTAAAGAACAGGATTTAAAAGAAAATTCTAAAACTAGTGGTTCAAAGCAGTGTCAGGTAAAATTACCAAAAATAATTATTCCAGTATTTTCAGGAAAATATACCGACTGGGTAACTTTTAGGGATTTGTTCTTATCACTTATCCATAATAATGAAAGTTTAGATAAAGTGCAGCGAATGCAGTATTTGAAGGGATATTTGTCTGGGGAAGCAGAACAACTTCTTCGACAAATACCCATTTCAGATGCAAACTATGACCGATGTTGGGAGCTATTGAATGCGCGTTATAACAATAAAAGGTATTTGTCACATTTTATAATAAAAAGATTACTTTGTCAGAGAAATCTCAATAACGAATCAGCCGTGGGGCTAAAAGAATTACTCGACAATACCAACGATTGTTTAAAGGCGCTTTCCAATCTTGGAATTAATGTTGAGTCATGGGACATTATAGTTATCCATATAATCACTTTGAAGTTAGATCCCGAATCCCGAAAGCAGTGGGAATTTAATATAACTGAACATAACTCGTCGGAGGAACTTCCCACACTCAGTCAGTTTACTGAGTTTTTAACTAATCGGTATAGAGCTTTGGAGTTTTTGGATACTAAATCTAATTCTGCATTTAAAAGTCAAAGTCATCAAAATAGTAATACGGGTACAAATAAGACAAGTAGTTTACATGTTGCGGACATTCAGTGTGCTTTTTGTTCGGAGCCACATAGGCTTAGTCAGTGCAAACAGTTTGTAAAAAAATTTGATTGTGACGCTCGTCGTATTTTTGTACTAGAGAAAGGTATTTGCTTCAATTGCTTGGGTAACAATCACTCTGCTAAGGTATGTAATAGTACCGTCAAATGTCGAATTTGTAAACGTCGTCATCATTCTCTACTGCATCCCTCGAACGGGTCTTCTACTACGGGGTCCAATATAAATACACAGGCAAACGCGGAAACGTTGGCAAATGATGAAGCCATACCAACGAAGGAAAGCACGGATAGCCTTAATTCCACAAAAGATAGGGAAGGTAACCAGTTTGTTAGTTGCTTTTCGACAGGAAAATTGCGTAATACAGTTTTATTAGCCACGGCTCTAATAAGAGCCGAGTCGAAGGCAGGCACTTACCAGGTGGTTAGAGCATTAATAGACCAAGGCTCGCAAGTTTCTTTGGTTACTGAAGCTACAGTGCAGTTTTTGGGATTAAAGAAAAGTCCTTCAACTCATAGAATTAAGGGAGTTGGAGGGGATAAAGAAATAACATCAAGGTCAGTGGTCACATTAAATCTAAGGTCTCGAATAGACACGCATTTTAATATTCAAGTCCAGGCGTATGTCTTAAAATCTATAACCACACTTCTCCCAGTTACGAAGGTAACGACGGTAGAATGGGTAGATCTTGAGGAGGAAAAGTTGGCAGACCCACAGTATCATACTCCGAATAAAATAAATATTTTATTAGGAGCTGATGTTTATACTCAGATTATTGAAGAAGGTTTGAAAAAGAATGTGGATAGGTCAGTAGTAGCCCAATGTTCTAAATTTGGGTGGATAATGTCTGGGACGGTTGATACAACTGCCGGGGTTTCTTCGAATGTTGTGGTGATGCATGCTAATATAGATGCAAATGAGGAACTAAAGAAATTCTGGGAGTTAGAAGCCGAACCAACCAACCAAAAAGGGTTGATGTCAGAAGAAGAAAAACAATGTGAAGATTTATTTTCCGCAACTACTACCCGAGATGTAGATGGAAGGTATGTGGTTAGGCTTCCGTTCCGTGAACAGTCTTCGACTTACCAGGTAGGCGGGTTTGAAGAGATAGCTGAAAAAAGATTGAATGCATTACATACCAAATTGAAGAAAAATACAGAGTTGAAAGAAAAGTATAAACAAGTAATCAAGGAATACTTACAGTTAGGCCATATGGAAAAGGTACCTGAAAAGGAAACGGAAAAGGGGAACTCAATCTACTTACCGCACCACGCCGTTGTAAGGAATGATAAGGATACAACAAAGGTTCGTGTGGTGTTCGACGCGTCCTGTAAAGGTAAAAAGGGTTATTCATTAAACGACAAATTGATGATTGGACCCCGCTTACAACCGGAACTTCGGCACTTACTGATGCGTTGGAGAAAGCATCCGATATGTCTAGCAGCGGACATAGTGAAGATGTACCGGCAGGTAAAGGTAGCGACTGCTGACATCGATTGCCAGAGAATACTGTGGAAGGAAGAACCGGAAGACGAAGTAGAACGCTATCGCATGTTGAGAGTCACTTTCGGCACTGCATCAGCTCCTTACCTGGCGGTGAGATCCCTTCAACAAGTTGCGCATGATAACGGCGGAGATTATCCGGCGGCTGCTGAAAGAGTAATAAATGATTTTTACATGGATGATCTGCTCACCGGTTGTAGTAATACTAAAGAAGGGCTAATTATTTACAAAGAAATGAATTTGTTATTAAGTAAAGCAGGATTTGAACTTCAAAAATGGATGTGTAATGATGAAAATTTACTTAATAAAATAAAGGAAATGAATGAAGGACTGAGAGAAATCGGAGAAGGTTTGCAGCTAAAAGAGGATGAAATAGTTAAACTCTTGGGTCTTACCTGGAATCGTCGTTCCGATGATTTCCAATACTCGGTGACTATTTCTCGGGAACCTGGACCTGTAACTAAAAGAAAAATAATTTCACACATTGCCAAATTATATGATCCACTGGGTTGGGTAGCACCTTGTGTTATTATAGCAAAAATACTCATACAAAAGCTATGGATAGCAGGATTAGATTGGGACGAGGAAGTAACAACTAAGATTTTAAATGAATGGAATACTTACCGGGATGGGCTATCACTGCTCTCACAAGTCAAGATACCTCGATGGCTCGGGACAAAACCGGATGATACTCTCGTTGAACTGCATGGATTCTCAGATGCTTCTAAAGCAGCTTATGCGGCAGCAGTTTATAGTCGTGTGATTGATGCTGATGGGAACATACGCGTTACTTTAGTAACGGCCAAGACAAAGGTAGCTCCCATCAAGCAGGTATCTATTCCCAGACTTGAATTGTGCGGAGCAGTGATGGTCACTAAACTCCTCATTGAAGTAGCAAGAGTCATGGGCATAAACATAAGTAATGTACGTGCATGGACGGATTCCACCGTGGTTCTAGCATGGCTCAACAGTCACCCAAATCGCTGGAAGACGTTCGTTGCTAACCGGGTATCTGAGATATTGACAACGTTGGATTCAACTCAATGGTCTCATGTTTCGTCAGGCCAAAATCCTGCTGACCTCGGATCACGAGGAGTCTACCCCTCAGAACTGTGCAAGTCTTCCTTCTGGTTCAACGGTCCGGCATTTTTATCTGAACCTGAAATACATTACCGTAAGCCAACCCAATTAGAGACAGAATTAGAAGTTGCGAAAGTTAACTTCACCGTGACCGAGGATTCCCTATGGAATAGATTCTCGTCATTTACAAAATTAATACGGGTTGTAGCCTACTGTAGACGTTTTTGAAATTGACTAAAAACAGGAAACAGTTTAGCGGTTATCTGCTGCCAGAAGAATTGGATGCAGCTCGCAAATGTGCCATTAGAAATTGTCAATCAGAAGGCTTCAAAGAGGAGATTGCTATTATAAGGAAACCAGGTCATTTAATCAAATTGAAGGGACCACTCAAACCTTTAAGTCCTTACTTAGACGAAGAGAATATTTTACGGGTAGGAGGAAGGTTAGAAAAATCACAGCTTTCTTCGAATACAAAGCACCCAATATTGATACCGAAAAGATCCAAGTTAACCGACTTACTGATAGCAGATGCGCATGCTAAAACGCTTCACGGTGGAACCCAATTAACGTTGACTTACTTAAGCACGGAATATTATATAGTTGGCGGCAAATCTTTAATAAAAGGCTATATACGAAGGTGCATTCCATGTGTAAAAGGAGCTGCGAAAACTTCACAGCAATTGATGGGCCAGCTTCCAGAGGCTAGAGCTAGTCCTTCAAGACCATTTAAGTGTAGTGGCGTCGATTACGCAGGTCCGATAAATATTAGGACGACAAAGGGGCGTGGTCATCACGCTCATAAAGGATACATTTGTTTATTTATTTGTATGGCGACAAGAGCTGTGCACATTGAAGTGGTCAGTGATTTGACTACACCGGATTTCTAGCTGCGTTCAAACGATTCGTCGCTCGTAGAGGCCTATGTACGGATATTTGGAGCGATAACGGAACAAATTTTGTCGGTGCTTCCAAAGAACTCCACAGTTTATTTTCATCTGAAAGGTCAATCTACTTAAAGGAAATATCAGAAACATTGGCCACAAACGGGACAAGGTGGCACTTTATTCCCCCTCGTGCACCTAACTTCGGGGGATTGTGGGAGGCAGGCGTTAAGTCAGTAAAGTTCCACTTAAAACGCGTCATAGGAGACTCAACACTGACTTATGAAGAACTATCCACAGTCTTGGTGCAAATTGAGAGTTGTCTTAATTCTAGGCCCCTGTCCACCTTAAACACAGATTCCGATGCGTTTGATGTCTTGACGCCAGGTCATTTCTTGATTGGGGAACCTTTGGTTGCTGTACCTGATCATAGTTTTGAGACGTCTAATGTATCCAATTTACGTCGGTGGCAATTGACACAAAGAATGATGCAGAAGTTTTGGCGTCGCTGGTCACAAGAATATCTAACAAAATTTCTGCATAGTTACAAGTGGACATGTCAAAATCCTGAACCAAATGTTGGGGATGTAGTAGTAGTGAAGGAAGATAACTTACCTCCTTGTAAATGGCTTTTGGCTAGAGTTGTAGAGAAACACCCAGGTCTAGACAAAATTACGCGAGTTGTCACTTTGCGCACCTCAAAGGCTTTAATAAAAAGGCCTACTTCAAAAATATGCATGTTACCTATCACACAGTAGTGATATAAGATACAGATAGTTTTCTTTTTGTATATTCTTTTGTGTATTGTAAAACAATAAATTTGTTAATTTAGTTCTTGATATTTTCATGGTGGGCGGTGCCCGTGTAAAAGTAGTTAGTAGAAGGACTATGTAAAATAGCTCCTTGGTGGGCGGAATGTTGGAAATATTGTTTAGTTTTAAGCCGATAGATGGCGTTGTTAGGTGAGCGGCGTTTTCTGAATCGCGATGATAAGATTCTGCTCACGATTTGACTAGGTTCGCGATGATTGTAATTTAGTAAGTACTCAATATACAGTTATAACACAGTGTTGTGGTTTTACTGGTATATCATCACCCCTGTTACGATCGCGAGTGCTGCAGAAACAGTGCGGGATAGTGAATTGTTGTTCAGTACTAGTCATTTATTTGTTTCACATTTACGTTGAGGTATATTAATAAAAGGTTGATCGATTTACAATTTGTCAGTTTTAATTTCCTCAACGGTATAGTAGCCTTTTTTTACTAACAGAGATTTCAACTGTTTCGAGAACGTCAAGTCATTTGGTATGGATTTGAAACTTTCGGGTAGTTTATTAAATATGTTAGCTAGTCTTGAGTATGGACTTTTCCCGACAACTTTTAAGTTCGTGATGGATAGTAGTACATAGTACATATCAAAATCAGACAGTGTCCAAGGTATGGGTGATGTGGAGTGCGCGACTGTGCGACACGTGGGAACTGCCAGGAGCCGGTGTTTCCTGCCACGGCTGTAGTGTCGTTACATTACTATTTACATTCCGTACTTACTTTATCTTTGGTAAAACTTGTGTAAAGCAACAGACATACAAAGCAACAATCAAAGAAATCGCTCACCGAGTTCATCACTCACATTACCAAGATTTTCTGAAAAAAAAATCAATATGGAAAACCAAACCAAATCTAATCAATTCATTATAATCTTTTGTGTTTCTATATTAGTTTTGTCTCTTCGTTATTTAACACCGACTTTCAAAATTAGTTATTTTGCACTTTTTAGGGTTTTTTTTACATTGAAGTCGAATGTACTTATTTTTATTTTTGTAAAAAGTTTTTTTTAGTAGCCGTTCTAGTAAACAACACGACTTTGTTTTATTAATAAAAGATAATGACCCAATGAATGGTAGAATGAATAACCGAATGAAGGAATGATTGGGACCAATGTGTTTGACAATTGCTGTCATTCGCCAGCGGGTTAGAAAATAATCGCAAGGGATCATAATCCCAAGATAAAAAGTAATCTATGTGTTATTCTAGGACATGGTAAAAAAAAGAACCCGTGTACCAAGTTTCATCGAAATTCGTTCAGTAGTTTTTGCGTGAAAGAGTAACAAACATCCATACATACATACATACAAACTTTTGCATTTATAATATTAATATGATACTGTTTTATTTATTTCAATATTTTCTGTGCAAGTAGTTCTATACTGTTTCGTAGCCTCGTAACGCTACGAGTTGCTACGAGCCGCTACGGCGTAGCACACAAATGAGTCGAGCGTAGCAATACTGCACAAGTGTTTAGTCCCATGAACATCTGGCCGGAATGGATTTTTCAACGGTTTTTTATTAACCGACTTCAAAAAGGAGGAGGTTCTATGTTCGGCTGAATGTATTTTTTTTATGTATGTTTACCAATTTTTTGGTCAATTGTGGATCGATTTTGAAAATTTTTTTTGATTGAAAGTTTATGATTCCGTGTTGATTCCATAGAAATATTGTTATGATCTGATCATGAACTTCAAAGACATGGAACAGAACTCCTCATAAGATCACAACAGAACCGTCGTAACAAGTAAAATTGCTTTGTTTATACCTGTAGTCGATGACCGACTGAAAGAAGAGGGGGAATATATCGAACTGATCTGATGATGAAACCTGAAGTTAGGCACCGGAACTCTGTAATAAATTAATGTAATCTATTTATGTGGGATTATTAGAATTGTCATGAGATGCACTCTGGCTATAAGGTATTTAAGTTTGGCTGAGGGGTACTATTTAGTAGTAGTACCATAAGTAAAAAGTGTAAAATAAAAAACTACAACCGACTTCAATTTAAAAAAAAACACTGAAATGTGCAAAATAACTTGAATTTCGGAAGTCGGTGTTAAATAACGAAGAGACAAAACTATTATAAAAACACCTATTGAGCTGAGTGGTGCTAATATTCGCGTCATGTCCGTGAACGGGCGCTGTCAGTTGAGACTGGTCATCTCTTAGCTGCCAGTTGCTATTTTAATATCTATATTTAGTTTTTATTTTTACTTTATTGACATTGTTCTCACATGATAGCGACAAGAAACATGTAACAGATATATTTGTAATTGAAAAACATGATTGAAAAGAGTGTCCATGGAGTTTCTTGCACTTTCTTCTCCATAGAGATCTACGCTTTGGAATGTGCAATTAGCATCATTTTTTTCTGACTGACTGACTTCTTGACATTTCAAAAGTGCCTGTAAATGGTTTATTTGAAATAAATGCTTTTGAATCTTTGAATCTTTGACCAACTTCCGAAATTAAAGTTATTTTACACTATTCAGTGTTTTTTTTTTACATTGAAGTCGGTTGTATTTTTTTTATATTTCTATTGGTCACACCGACAGAGTGTGCGCCACGTATTAGTGTACATATCGATCACTACGTCCGTCTGCACGAGTAGACAGTTTTCTATTGTATAGTAACTGTTGCTATCTACTGCTGATTATCTACATTGTGTTGGAACATTACAAAGTGAGTACTAGCAAAAGACTTTTATTAACTTTGTCTATGTCGTGCACAAGTTTGTTTGAGGAGATCCTTTGATCACCTTCCAGAAGATCCTTAGTTTTTGAGGTCAGGAAAGTATTTGAAAAAGGAGTTAGAATAGAATAAACTTTATAGTAAATCAATAAAACCCGACTACGACATTTTTGTCGCAGTCGGGTTTAACCATAAATGAAAAGCCATAGTCACATAAAGTGTTACGGTTAGTACCTATATAACCTGTGACTAGAAAGAAAGAAAAATATTTTATTTGGCACACACAGATACACACATTGTCGAACACGTTACTACGGCTTTTCTGTTCTGTTCTTGTTTCTCCAGTAACCTTGTTTATTTCAGCATCCTGAAAATTTAGTTTCATACTTTTTCAGCGTCGTTTTTTTTGTCGTAGTTGGGTTTTAGTTTTTTTACATTTTATTTTTTAAACTATTTTGGTGCTATTGACATCGAATTTTTTGACCGCTTAAGGGCGTCACATTTAATTTTAATTATATTTTTGACAAGTGAAGCCAAACACGGCTTATTTAACTTTATTTTTTTTTTATCACAATACTTTTTGTCCGCTAGAGGGCGCCACATTGAGTTTTGCGACACTTCACGTAGTTTATGTGCAGCGGACGATTAAGACCGTTCTAACGATATCTCATTTGTCGAGTTCCGATATGTAGTTTAGGAGCTATGAGGGAACAAATGAATATACATACATATATACATAGCCTGTCAAAATCATAACCCTCCTTTGGCTTTGACGTAATCGGGTAAAAAAATAACACATTTTAAAAATAAACTTACATCTATGGGTACAATGGCGTTCTTATCACTGGCAGCGATATCTAACAGACATCCGTAGGATGTAGTTACTAAATTGTAACCGGACACGTACGAACAAAGCAAGTTAACTTGTAAAAACACAAAATTCTTTAAACTCACCGGTTTCCACGTTTTTCTTTTTTTTCAATGTTTTTATGTAAATTCTATGTTTTGATTTTTGTTTATGTGTTAAGAATTCTTACAAACTTATGAGTTCTATGTTTACTGTATTCAAGATAGTTATCATGTATTTTTCTTTTAGACTCGCCAAAAAGGGGAATGGTCAATTTTCATCTATTTTCTTAAACAACATTAAAACCGAATACTTTTAATAACAACATCAAAATGAAAAATACACGTAGTGCCATTATAATACAGGCTTTCATTTAATATGTATATCGCACGGCACAGTTTGAAAAACGTAATTTTGAATGATCCGATTATCAGCACTAAAGCCACCCGCAACTTTCAAATTTATTTATTTACGTTAGATACATGTCCGTATTTGAGTCACAGATAATCGTTATGTATGTTACCATTAAAATACGGAATAAGTTAATATATGCGCATTAACTAGGTAATCTGCAAATTACCGAGTACAATCCGTTAAACTGTGAAATTTCACTTAAAGTAGCAAATATCTCCACTTTAGATACTTCTGGGTGGTTATAAAACAAAAAAAAAACACGAAGGCTTAACCTATCCGTGTCGTGGTACCCTAAAATAAATATTTATCATCAAACTTTAGATTATTATTAGAAATTTATATTTAATAATTACAATGAATTTACATGTTTTATTCGAACAATTAACCTGTTTTATAACTTAACCGTATGCTTGGCCGTTAGTCTGCAGATTACCCAGGAAGTCTACCTATCTAGTTAATATAAGAACTTAAACAATTTTTTTTCACTTTAACGGACTCAATCAGATAATCTGCAGATTTACAAGTTAATCTGCATTCTAACTGATTTACGCACATTAGCGGTAACATGTATACCTACCAAATTTCAACCCAATCGGTTCAATAAATTCGGAGGCAATTGGTTGTGAAAGACGGACAGACAACAGACTTATGTGCGACCATTTTTTTGAGGTGGGAAAACTTTCAATAACTTCTCCCGCTCTAGGTGGAGCGAGACAGAATGTCAGACTTTTACTGACTAAAACCAACCTGTGTTCCTTCAATTGCCTTTCGCGTTCCAGGGCCATGGTAACTATTCCGAACAATCCCGCAGCCCTAGCAAGCGGTGGCCCTAGCGGGCCCTGTTCATCTTGCTGGTTTTGTCTACCGGATGCGCGGACGGCGAGCTACCCATTGCTCGTCATGTGTAAGCTCGCGCCTACAATGGCTGGGCATTGCCCGCGATGCCCCAGTTCGCAATATCTGGGCCGTCTCCCGCTGCAGCGGCTGAGGCGTAAGGATGTCCTCTCCTTCACGATCTCCGCCACCACCTTCGCTTGCATTACTGCTTCGCAAGAAGTGACTACTTCCTATTCCCTCTAGCTCCTTTCCACCACCACCACCACCACCTCGTGCCCAGCACCAGCCACCTGCACCAGGCGCTAGAGGTCGCCGCCGACGATCGCCTGCACGAGGAAAAGAAATGAAAAGAAAGAAAGAAAAATATTTTATTTAGCGCACATACATAGCGCCAAAAAGGTCCAGTCCAGCGAAAATGCCACACAACTACGAGGTAGTTGCCTGACGCTGGATTTCCACTGAACCTTATTAAGAGTGTACGGATGAAAATGAGTTTACCTAACGATATTTAGTAATCAGGGTCAGGTGTAAGGTGAATAAAACATATAATATTAACGTGTGATAAATGTTAAGATAGTAAATATATGTAAATATGTGTTCAGAGTACAAAACAATAAAATATTTGGACAACCAAAAGATATGTCATCAAATTTACTAAAACTGTAAGTAAATCTAATTGTGCATCATTCCGTGTGCATAACAGAATCCGGTTTTGAGGACGCCGAGTCCTCCACTCAAGCGAGACAGACTTCCACCCTATGCTCCGCCGTGTCCTTTAGGCGATTAGCATAATATTGACACCTGGGCGCTTCTTCCCTCTGGATCCAAAACAGGTACCTCCCAAAACACCTATGACCGGTGAGGACCTGTGTCAGGCGGAAAGTGAAGATACCTTAGCGTCTTTACCACCACTCCTAAAAGAGGATACATACCGCCGTAATTGTAGCGTGTTCAAGGTTCGAACCTTAAAATCCTGTTTTTATACCAGAATAGCTACAAAATCCCAAATAACACTCTTATCTCAGACTAAATTAGCCATTTTATCGGATTTCACGTTTTCCGTACAATTATCGTGTTATTAGGGTTAGCTCACACTGAGACGCGACGCGATGTGAAGCTGCGCGCACTTTTTAAGATAGCGATATGAAATTGAATTTTATTTACTACTCCAAAAGTTACACATTTCTATGAGAAAAGTACAAAAGAAGAAATCTCACCCTGCAGTGCCATACATTTTGCAAGTTTTTAATTTATTTGCATAGTGATGTTAGTTTGTTCAGGTCAGATCTTGCAAGCTGAAAGAGAACCACTTCCTCTTATTCCTCGGAGTTTAATCTTTACAAGTTGGTTTACTTCCAATGACAATGTATTTTTATGGCAGTTTTATAAGCACGACCTGAAGCGACATCCAGGATTAGCTCCAGATAAGGGAACTCTTCAGCGGTGAACAGTACATAAACAAACATTAGTATCCGAATTTAAAAGTTTGTTTTATTCACCTGCTACTTCGCAATGCACCTCACGGTGTCATGATGTATTTTGCGGCGCCACGCTGAGCAATGCCAAACAACTGGCCTCTTCTAGCACCATCGCGTCGCATCGCGTCTCGGTGTGAGTTGACCCTGTCGTTGGTCGTCTGGTAACCGTCTGGACCGAGCCCAAGTCATCGACGGCGCGTACTGTTCCACGCGCGCCTCTAGGAGATGTCAGCAAACCGTAGGGGCCCAGCAGGGTCGAAGCCTACTGGGGCCAAGGGTCTGCTTCTGAAAGGAAGACTCGGCCCTAGTACAAAAGGCAACGAAGGAACAGGAGTGGGTTTTTAGTCCGTAAAAGTCTGACACTATCTTTCGCTCCGCCCAAGAGCGGGGGATGTCATTGGATGATATACCCACCAAAAAAATAACCCTAAAGTTGATATGATATTCTATCGTATGTAGATATATAACTAGTGGTACCGGGAAGTTATTTAGAATCTGTATTTGTTAATGTATTTATTACTACTAGAGGCTTTGACCAGTATGACCTTGGAGTATAGTAACATAGGTTTATATCTAAGAGGCTCATGACGGTACTGTATCAGCGTTTTGCCCGCGGTTTTGCTTGCATCAATGTGGATTTCTAGAAAAAACTGTTTTTTCGGAATTCATGGTATCTTATGTCTATTTCTGTATCGCTTTTGTAGGTGGGAAATTTTCAAATAACTTTTCTCGCTCTGAGTAGGGCGAGAGGGTGTGGCAAACTAACCTGTGTTCCTTCAATAGCCCTTTGAACCTTAAGACCAATCTACAAAGCCTGGAGCACAGGCGTAGGGTAACCAACCTTTTGGTGTTTTACAGGATGCGTTTTGGGGAGTGTGCGCTAGAATTACATGACTTAATTCCGCCATCACCTTTCTACCATTGGACAGCATGACATACATATGTCCACCCTTATGTTTTTGAAACCTCTACGTTCTGGACTAGTCCGGCTCGCTTCGTCGTTTATCCCGCACACATCGAAGGACTGTAACAATTTGTCTGCTATGGTTTTTCCGTCTGATTATAATTTAGGTTTCCTCAAGGCTAGAGTGAATAGGCTCTTAATAAACTAATGCGCTTCACCATTAACAATTGCATCACTGCTTATCATAATGTGGGATCGCAGTCAAGCACTAGTTTATATCACATAATATATAAAAAAATTGACATTTAAGTTTCAAGGTCGCAGTAACTCTTTCGATTTACTACTCTCCCGCAATTCCTGTACTACTGACAACGTAATATGCGAAATTTCAGCGTAACAAACCATGCAATGACTTAACGTGCGACTGAGGATTGTTCGTTCATGTACATTAACGCAAACGAGACTTCTTGACGTCTTCATGGCAGAAAAGATTTGGATGAAACCTAGCATACGGTTAGACCATGTCATGCAATAAAACCCACTTTTAAAATTAGACCGGACTTTCCCTAAGTTATAGCTAATGTTAAAATGAGTAATAATAATAATAATAAATATAATAATAATGTAAATACACAACGTCTTGGCGATGAAATTATTATGAAATGCTGACGAGAAGCCGGGCATGAGAACAAGAAACACACCCAACATCTTCGGGTTCGTCGCTCAGCTCCGCCTCGCAGCCGCCGGGACCAGCGCCAGCCGTGAGTCCAGTGATTCCGGCAGCTGCAGTTGCGTCGAGTTCGAGCGACGAATATTTCTCGCCGCCGACTACACCACCACCTGCGCGTCGACGGGGAAGAGGCCGACCTCCGGCCAGCTTGAGACCTCGAGGCCCTCCGGCCTCTGATAGGGTCCCCGCTGCCGGTGGAAGTGTGCAGCGCATGCGATGGACACAATCCATTAATGAAAATGTCATGCGCTCATACTTTGGGGCTACAGAGGGGGGAAGTAACTTGACTGCGTACCGTGGTCGGATGCTCTCTCTGTTTCAGGTGCTTGAGCCAACTGTCAACGTTTCGGCCCAACGTCTATCGGATCAGGTGCGGGTCATCCAGCGTAACCGTATGTTGGATGACGCCGTACTTGACAGACTTCGCTTGGAATCACAGAGAAGCCGTGCCTCATCTGCTACACCACCGGCCGCGGTGCAACTTCAACCCAGTGCCTTACCGCGACCCGACCACGTTGGTGACGCCGATGATGACGCGGCTATATCTGTGAGTACCCAATGCAATGAACTATTGAGGAGCGCTTTGGAGGACGCATTTCGAGAGTATCGCTCCACACCGCCAGGGCTTAGACCTCGTCTACTGCGTTTGCCCATGCATAAAAGAAATAGGGCGCTGGTGTGTGCTCTAGATTCGCAGCTATCAAATTGTTTTGATAGCAGCAAAGACCTCGCTGATACCCACTCGATCTTGTACTGTGTGGCTGCAGCGGCATGTCGTGTAGCTCACGTTAAGTTCCCTAACTGTGACAGAGCTACACGACCAGCTGTACCAGCTTGGCAACGCAGGATAGAGCGCCGTATCGGCGAGGCTAGAGCACTCATCGGCAAGCTTATCTGCTTCAGGGAGGGCAACACTCGCCCTAGGGTGATGCGCTTTGTGAGGCGGGCATTCTTGGGGACTGATATTAGCCCTCAAAATTATCTGACCTGCGTCACAGAGCGTATCGACTTCCTGAAGCAGGTTTATGCATGGGCGAGCCGTATTCGACGGTACAAGCGGCGAGTGGAGCGGTACACTCTGAATCGCACATTCCAAAGCAATGAAAGGTGGGTTTACAAGACTTGGGAGCGACCGGACCAAGATGTGACTGATACGCGCCTACCGGATGATGACGCCATGTGTTCATTCTGGCGCAGAATCTGGTCGGTACCTGTCAGTCACATCGAGGGTGATTGGATTCGAGAGGTCGAACGCACGTGCGATCTTTTACCAGAAATGGGGGCAATTACCATCAGCCCCCAAGATGTAGCTCGTGCATTCCGCCCGCTGCCTAACTGGAAATCTCCAGGGCCGGACGGACTGCACAATTTCTGGATAAAATGGTTTCAAGGGTCGCACGCTCGCTTGGCATCTCAGTTCCAGTCTGCCTTAGAGTCAGGGTCGCTACCCGAGTTTTTGACGACTGGAATAACCCACCTGCTCCATAAATCAGGTAGTACTGCGGACCCCAAAAATTATAGACCGATCACGTGTTTACCGACGGTCTATAAAGTTCTTACATCCATACTGAGAGCTAAAATTAATACTCACATTGAAACAAATTCTATCATGTCTGCCTCTCAGAATGGATGTAGGAACGGGTCCCGCGGTACTAAGGAGCTGCTCCTCATAGATATGGCCATTAGCCAACAGGTTCGACGTTCCCGAAAGGATCTGTCGACATGTTGGATAGATTATAAGAAGGCCTATGACTCTGTTCCTCATACATGGCTCATGAGGGTGCTGGAACTTTATAAAGTTGATACAACTCTGCGCACCTTCCTGATGTCATGTATGAGGCAGTGGAGAACAGTCCTTCACTATCTGGGATGTCGACAGATTCGGGAGAACAGCGAGCCGATAAGGATTGAGCGTGGCATATTCCAGGGCGACAGTCTGAGTCCACTGTGGTTTTGTCTAGCCTTGAATCCTCTTAGCACACTACTGGAGGGGTCGGGCTTAGGCTACCGGTTGAAAAGAAGTTTTTTTTGGGGGTAGGTGCATAAAAAGTTAACACATACGCTCCTAATATTTTTATTTTTTCATTACTTTTAAAAATAATTAAAATTAAAATTTCTACATTTTAAGTATATTTATATCACCGTAGATCACATATTGTGTGGGCAGTAGTATTCCTATGCCCTAAGACAAGTTGCATTTACTTGCCGGCATAGACTGTCATTGGTGTTTGGCACAATCATAGGAACACCGAGTCACAATCATGGCAACTTTGGCTGACATTGCGGAGACCCAGCGCATGGCTTTGATGTCACTAAGCCAGCGGATGGCAGATTTTGAAGCGCACCTGAAAGCGTCACCACCTGGAGCAGACTTGAGCGGCCTCCACAAAGATTTCACTGCTTTTAAGGAGCATGTTTGGAGTGTCCTCAGTGCCTTGCAGCTGCAGATTGCGGAGTTGTCTAAGAGTGTTGACATAATAGAGATGCGTCATAGGAAAAAATTCCTGTTACTTGGTGGTGTTCCTGAGACTCCGGGTGAGAAGGTTCCTGAAGCAGTGGCAACCATTCTACAGACTAAGCTTGGATTAACGGATATGTCACCCTCTTCGCTGACTGTATGCCACAGATTGGGACCCACCTCAGAAGGACATGCTAGACCTATCCTGCTTCGGTGTGTGGACTACTCAGTCAGAGACGTGATATGGAAAACCAAGACCAAACTGAAGGGGTCTTCATACGTGGTCTCTGAGTTCCTCACTCGACAGCGGCAGTCTGCATTTTCAACGGCTCGCAGGCTCTTCGGCGTGACGAACGTGTGGACCATGGACGGCACCATCAATGTCAAACTTCCGGACGGTAAGCGACGCCGTGTCTTTAGTCTTGAGGAGGTCGTCGCGCTGGGAGCAGAGCATGGCAGACAGCTGGATCAGGAGACACCTCCGGTATCTAACACCAAATCTAATAGCGCGTCGGCGGCGCAGGCCTCGACTCGATCCAGACGGATTGTTAAGAAGAAGTGATAGGTTTAATTTGTGTTATATATTATTTTCTTATTGTTTTGTGCGTGTTTCCTATCTGTAAGGTAGCCATTTCTTGCATTTGTTCCGTGAAACCAGTTTTAAATAGGCACTTCACTGAATTTTTGTTCGATATACCGACTGTTTTACTATTTTATTTTTGTTGTGATTGTGAACTGTCAGTGTCACTTTTTTTTTTTTCTCGATTTTAATGACCTGGTCACTTGGTCCTTTAATTCAAGTAAATTTTTGTTTTGTAAATTATTTTAGCGTTCGGAAACACGCACTAGTAGTATACTTTGATTTGTTTCTGGATACTGTGAACGGTCTGCCGGCAGGTTATGCATTTGATTAGTGAACTTTATTTCATATAATTTAGTTTTAGTTTTTGTCATATCTATCATATATTTTTTTCTTCTTCTATTTATTACTTTTTAATAATTATGTCTGACGACGACTCATTTTATTCCTGCCATAGTTCTTCTACGTCTTTTTCATCTTTAAACGATTCTTTTTCCGTCAATTCTTTCTTGAGTAGCGAGTTCCTGACATTTAATCATTGTTTTAATGTATGTCATGTAAACGCACAGAGTATACCTCAACATCACTCTGAGATGTTAGATTTATTTTGTGATGTTGCTTTACATGCTGTCCTAGTTTCAGAAAGTTGGCTCAAGCCCGAACTTCCATCTACGTTTTACAGCCTGCCCGGCTTTGTCCTAATTCGCAATGATCGCACGGGAAAGAGAGCCGGGGGTGTTGCCATTTACTTACGCAGCGACATCCCTTACAGGACCCTTTTCTCTTCGCCTGCTGTTGCAAACGGCATCCCTGAGTACTTAATCCTTGAAATTGATGTCAAAGGGGTTAAAGCTATTCTTGGAGTAGTTTACTGCCCACCTGCCATAGATTATTTCTCCAGTCTTGATTCTCTCTTAGATTCTGTTTCCTCAGAGTACAAACATATCATAGTCATGGGTGATTTTAACACCGATCTTGTGAAGGATAACTCCAGATCGCGCAGGCTGAGAGCAATCCTGGAGTCGTCGAGTTTATCACTCCTCTCACTTAATCCGACTCATCACAATCTTGACTCAGACGATTCCTGGCTTGATCTCATGCTCGCGTCCTCTGTGTATCTGGTTGCCAACCATGGCCAGATTGCAGTCCCCGGGTTATCGAGGCACGATTTAGTTTATTTGTCTTATAAAATTAAGCCTCCAAAACAGCGGCCTGCCATTGTGTTCCTCCGGAATTTTGCGAGGTTAGACGGGGACAAGCTCAACAGTGATGCAAGTGCTGTTGATTGGGGCGATGTCGAAAAGGCAGCGACTGTGGATGAGAAAGTGGAGATTTTTAATAGGGCTTTACTGAAACTCATTGATGCGCATGCGCCGCTGAGGGCCGTCCGTGTTAAGCGTCCTCCGGCTCCATGGATTACCCCTGGAGTTCGAATGGCGATGAGACGGCGTGACAGGGCTTTTCGTAGCTATAGAAGAGATCGCAGTGAGGAGAACTGGAACCTCTACAAGTTGGCTAGAAACCGCTGTAACCAGATGGTTAGAGCTTCAAAACGCCGATACATTTGCGAAAATGTTCTCAACTCTTCACCGGCTGATATTTGGAAGTTCCTCAAATCACTTGGTATAACAAAGTCCTCCTCTCATACTTTTCCCTCTAATATATCTTTGAATGATTTGAATCAACACTTCTCATCGTCGGCTATGCTTGCAACTCCTATCAAAAATACTACAATTCTTGATATAACTTCCACGCCAATTTTACCTCATGATTCTTTTTCTTTTTCCCCAGTGACCGGCCCGGAGATCCTCAAAACTTTCACTGCAATTAAGTCCAAGGCTGTCGGCTGTGATGGAGTCAGCAGAACTATGTTATCCCTGTTGATTAAAAGTTTGCTCCCCACTATCACACACATCATAAATTCCTCCCTCCAAACTGGGGTGTTTCCTAGTTGCTGGCGTAAGGCTTTCATTATCCCTCTTCCTAAAATTCCCACTCCCACTTTATCAAATCACTTTAGACCAATTTCCATTCTTCCTTTCCTATCTAAAATCCTGGAAGCAGTGGCTCTTAAACAGATTTCATCCTTTGTGTTTAGGAATAAACTGTTATCTCCTTTCCAATCTGGTTTTCGACCTAGCCACAGTACAGCCACAGCCTTGCTTAAAGTCACAGAAGATGTCAGGAATGGCCTGGAGAACTCGAGGTTAACGGTGTTAGTTTTAATAGATTTCTCCAACGCTTTTAACACCGTTGATCACGACATCCTTCTGGCTATCTTGTCTCAAATTGGGGTTTCTTCGTCGGCAAGGGATTGGTTTTCATCATATCTTCGTGGACGTCAGCAAGCGGTACGTGCCGATCAGAAATTTTCTGACTGGTGTGACTTGCAAACCGGCGTTCCACGAGGCGGTATACTCTCTCCACTCTTATTTTCTTTATTTATTAACTCCATTACAGCTATTCTCAAATGCTCTTTCCATCTGTATGCTGATGACCTACAGCTCTACGCGCAAACTGACATTGACAACCTTGATGACTGCATTTCCCTACTAAATGCTGACCTCCTGGCTATTGCTGATTGGTCGAGCAGATTTGGGGTGACTGTCAATGTCAGCAAATGCCAGGCTATCCTCATTGGTAGTTCTTACTTTTTACGGAGTTTGGACACTAGCCGACTACTGCCGCTTATTTTTGGCAATACAGTCATCCCTCTCTCGGCTCACGTTAAAGACCTAGGTTTATTTATTGACGATAGGTTAAGCTGGAATAAGCAGATTGCTCAGGTTAGCCAGAGAGTCACCTTCACGCTGCGGTCTCTCTATATATTCAAAAATTTCCTCCCGTCAAGCACTAAAACTACTTTAGTACAGTCGCTTGTGTTACCTATAATTGACTATGCTGATGTTTGTTACTCTGATCTTTCCCAAGAACTTCTAAACAAATTGGATCGACTTCTCAACAACTGCATTCGCTTCATATTTGGCCTTCGTAAATATGATCACATTTCTTCCTACCGTTCTCAGCTTAAATGGCTGCCTATCCGTCAAAGGAGATCCCTCAGATCCCTCTGCATGCTCTTCACCATAATGAACGATCCTTGTTCTCCTGATTATTTAAAACAATATTTTAAAGTGTTGGGCAGTTCTCATAATCTTAACCTTCGTGCATCCAAAAACATGCTCCTTCATATTCCTTCTCACCGTACTGGCTTTATGTCCAACTCATACGCTGTTTCCACCATAAAACTCTGGAATGTGCTTCCCCTTGACATCAAAAAAGCTGAAAGTAAATTTTCCTTCAAGCGTAAAATTCGGAACTACTACTTGAAGTCTTCTCAACCTTAGCTCGGTCTTCGTCGGAATTATTATTAAGTTCTCTTAATGATTTGATATTTTTCTTAGTATTTATTAGTGTATAATTTTAGCATATATATGTATTTTATTATTATAAATAACTTATTTTTTATTTTATTTTCTGTTTAAAGTATCTGTTATTTGTTTATTGTGCAAACCTACCACAGTGTTGTCTTTTTTAACCCAAAGGTTGACTGGTAGAGAATGCCTCGTTGCATTAAGTCCGCCTATGTACCACTACTGTACATGAAGTTTAAATAAATAAATAAATAAATAAATAAAAGAGGTGGTCAGGTTATATCTCACCTTCTTTACATGGATGATCTGAAACTCTTTGCCCCCAACAACTTGCACCTGATGGAGTTACTGAAGGTAACTGAAACCTTCAGTAACGCCATCAGGATGGAATTTGGTGTGGATAAATGTGCAGTCATGCATGTAAAGCGAGGGGAGATTATGGAATCCGTGGGAACTCAGCTCTCGGATTCCATATACCTTAGATCCCTCTGCTCAACCGAAACTTACAAGTATTTGGGTATGTCGGAAACGTTAGGCATCAATGCTGCTGACGTGAAACAATCGTTGAAGGAGCGCTTCTTTGGCCGCCTGAATAGGGTACTAAAAAGTCTCTTATCAGGTGGGAATAAGGTGCGCGCCTTCAACGGTTGGGTCATGCCGGTTTTGATGTATTCTTTCGGCATACTCAAATGGACTCAGACAGAACTTGACGCTCTGGATAGGAGGGTCCGCACACTGCTTACCACAAATCGAATGCATCACCCACGGTCATCGGTGATGAGACTGTATATCCCGCGGAAATGGGGTCGTGGCTTTTTAAATGCTAAGACCCTACACAACCGCGAGGTATGCAGTCTCAGGGAATACTTCCTAGAAACCGAAGTGGGTATGCACCGAGATGTGGTAGCGGTGGACAAGGGCCTCACTCCGCTCTCCTTGGCTAACGGGAACTGGCGCAAACCTATAATACTGGATACTAATGACCGCAGGGAAGTATGGCAGAGTAAGGAGCTTCACGGGCGCTTTTACCGGGCTCTACATGGACCCGATGTAGACCTATTAGCGTCTGTATCCTGGCTGCGCTTTGGTGACCTCTTCGGGGAAACCGAAGGTTTTGTCTGTGCGATAATGGACGAAGTTGTGATGACGAACAACTACCGGAAATATATTGTGAAGGACGGTACGGCTGACATCTGTCGGGCATGCCACCGGCCCGGGGAATCAATCCGACACATTATTTCTGGATGTTCTCACCTAGCCAACGGAGACTATTTGCATAGACACAACCCCGTAGCCAAGATTATTCACCAGCAACTTGCTCTTAAATACAATCTTGTGGAATCAGAAGTACCGTACTATAAGTATGTGCCCGACCCAGTTCTCGACAATGGCAGTATCACGTTGTATTGGGATCGATCTATCATCACTGACAGGACTATTGTTGCCAATAAGCCTGATATAGTGGTGATAGATCGACTAGAGCGTCGTACAGTGATTGTTGATATAGCGGTCCCTCATGACGACAATCTCGTGAAAGCTGAGAAAGATAAGCAAACTAAGTATCTTGACTTGGCTCGCGAGGTTGTCGACATGTGGGAAGTGGATACAGCAGTCATTGTACCGATAGTCGTGACGGCCAATGGATTAATATCAAAGAGCCTCGATCAACATCTAAGGAGGCTCTCGTTAGGCAGTTGGATCAAGGGCTTGATCCAGAAAGCAGTACTCTTAGACACGGCGCGTATTGTCCGGAGGTTCCTCTCTCAGGAGCCCTGACCACCGGTAGCTTGGACCCTGTTCCCGATGCCGGTGGGCTACTATTTTTTATATTTTTAAATGTTTTTTTTTAATATGTTTTTTTAAGGAAATATTTAAAAATGTATAAAATATGTATTGAAATATAAATAAATGTAATAATAATAATAATAATCCGCAGGGCAGTTTTGTAGCGAACTGTTGGGCATTAGCGACCCCACGGACCCGATCTCCCGGGAAAATTCTTGTTCTTCATCTCCGGCTTGCCTTTATTGGCCGGCCGTAGTGAACACTGACGAGGAACAGAGCTCCCACCTCTCTCTTGCCTTTATTGGCTGGCTTGAGTGGAGATTCGCAAGAGCAAACGTGCTCGGGAGAAGGATGTATAATCCAGTAAGGTGCTGGTAGGGATCTTGACCATACTTCCGTACTTCCGGGATTGTCCTGATAGCCGTGGTATACCTCTCCACTCCTTAAGCACCTCAGGATATGTTGCCCTCTTGTTGCTACGTCACTTCGTGCTAGCGACCGTTTATGGGGGCCCATTTATTGAGTGTGCAAGTCACCCCCTGCCTTTTGTCGATGGATATTAAAAACATTGTTTAGGCAGGGGCCATAGTCTTAACATATTTCCTGGTAACCAGTCCACTTAAGACTCCAAAAACCATAGCCTTATATCTTAGTTTTCCATATGTCGCAATAGTTTCTCACCAACCGGGGGTTGTCCTTGGATGCACTAGCATAGTGCGTACAGGGATAATCACCGGATCGTACCACTTTCCATTAAAAGCGTCTAAAAGGGCCTCTGCGAGTTGGTTTCGGCTCCTCGTACGCCTTCCAAAGGTTCAGGACCTTAGGGTGCTGAGATAAATAAATAAATATAATAATATTCCACAACTATCACACAACGCCGTCTAGTCCCAAGTTAAGCAGAGCTTGTGTTATGAGTACTAGACAACTGATAAACATACTTATATATTTCTAAATACATACATATATAGATAAATTACACCCAGACACAGAACAAATGATCGTGCTCATCACACAAACATTTGTCCTGGGTGGGAATCGAACCCACGACCTCCGGCATAGCAGTCAGGCCACTAACCACTAGACCAACAGGCCAGTCAAACTTAAGCTACTTTTTATTTTCTCGCGGGAACGTGACTATTAAAGTCACGTTGGGGCAAATGGAGATCTCATCGTTCATTTCGATAATCAACGAAATGGAGAATTTAGCCGTTTTATGTGAAAGTAAAATACTTAAATGAATCCCTATGGAATTAATCGCAAGCAGTCATCTACATTTGTGCAGATTTACGAATTGGACGCGGACGAAGTCACGGGTAACAGCTAGTTATTTTATAAAAATAAATTAACTTTGACAAGAATATTAATTTCAAATATTGTATAATTTTTCTTGTAAATGTGGGCCTATGTGCATTATTTATTCTTTATAGTATTTTTAACGTATGACTAGGAATTTGAGTACTCCGTCCGGCCCACCGAAATATCCTTTCTTTGGTATTATTCGTCGAGCTCCCTTGTAGCCTGAGTTGAGCTACACGAATACCTACTGACCAATGCTTGCACTGCCTGGACAGGTCCAGTCACATCTATCCTTATCTCAAAAGACCAGCTCAGACATGAACCTGCATGGTTCTCACATGACTTGACCATTACATGTTTATTGCATGGAATTTAAAAGAGACTGAAACCCGCGAAATTGTTTCTGTGTTTCTTCTCAGAGTAGTCAGTTAGAAATCACCGTCCTGTAGTTTGTGTAAAGTGCTATTAAGAACCAATGTTTTTACCCTGACTTAAAATATGAATGTATATTATCGACGGGAAGGCTCAATTCAATGTAAATGTTCTGTGTTCATACATACCAACTGTTGCATCATTTTTATTTCTAAATTCAATATCTATAGGTTATCTACAGTAACATTATAAACCCATAAAATATATTTGTTTAAACGCGCTTATCACGGGAAGTAGGTACCTACTGGTTCGAATTAAACATTATTTTAGTGTCCACTTATCGAGGACGACGATAAGATGGTGTATTTGTTCATTTACTAAAACTGTACAAAGGCTGACTTAAGCTTAATACATCTCTACTAGTCACCCTAAGTGTGACACAAGAACGTAATGAGAAAAAAGGGATCTCCTATAAGTTTACTCGCGTGTCCGACTGTCGGTAACAGAACATTTTCCTAAGATCCTAAAACATAACAATCTGAACATAGGCGTACTATGACTTCAAGTTCTTCAAGCTTAACAGACAGCTGACGTGGCGCTTTATGTGGGGACATCAAATGACTTCTCCCGCTCTCGGTGGGGCGAGAGGGACTGTCAGACTTTTGTTGAATTTTACTCCTTCCATCTTGCGTCATGTGCCCTGTTACCTGTTCACGTGGGAATCTAATGACAGCGCCAAATACTGGGCCAGGCAAGGAATTTAATTTATAGAAAATATTTTTTTCCATTGACACGTTAAGAAAACTGACTTAAACCCACAGTGTTCGTACAGTTGCCCTCTGGGAGGACGACCGTAACTCTCTCGAACAATCCGCAGTCCTGGCAGGCATGGGCCCTAAGTGGCCCCGTTAATCTTGCTGACATATCTTTGAGGCGCCGTCGACCCGACCTTGGGTCTTACTGGACGATGAGCTTCCCATTGCTCGCCATTCGCAAGCCTGCGCCTATGGTGGCCGAGAATCACCCTGCGCTGCGCTATGCCGTCTCGTCTACTACGAATGTGTGACATAAACATCGTCATGTTACAATAAATTACAACATACACAATAAGTACAATTGTTATAAGAATAGAACAAATAATAAACTTATCATGTTACTGTATGTATTACAATTTATTCAACACTACTAAATTACTTTATTAACTACGACATAAGGAAAAAAAAAAACGTTTATAGGTGACCATACCCTTTTACCTTATATGTTAAAATCTCCTATAAACCTGCTCGTACTGTCCACTTAACAGGGGTTTTGATAACATGTCTGCACAGCTGGCTGCATGGGATTTTGTGAGGTAGCTTGAGCTGCCTGTCCCTCGGTCCACCATGATGTCATTACCTTCTTAGTGTGCTTTTTAAGACGATTGCAACAATGTTTACCGCACACACACAAACAGAGTAATGTAATGAGAACGATTGCCAATATTACAAAAATTCTGTAATGTTCCAATTTATTTTCTATCTCGTTAATTTTGTTTTCGTTTCCCCCTGCTGTGTAATTATAATTTTTTCTTCCTCTTTTGGCTGGTTGTAACCCATGATTGTCTATTAGGATTAAAGGTGTCTTGAATTATATCAAAAGCAATATAATGTTGCTTGTTACACTGCCAGATTACAATTAATGCTTAAAATTAAATATTATTTCTACTGGTTTGCTGAATATTTTAATAATTATGTTTATTTGCACATTTGAAGAAGTTTACATTAATTAGGTCACATTATAAATCGCACGGGTGGCTTTACGTGCCGACCGCTGCGTGTGGTTCTAGTTACGAGCGAGGGCGGTTTTGTTTCCTTGTTATTATTTTCTACTTCTAACTTACTGTCTAAACATGATTTATCATCGAGGTTTTCTTCCTCATTTAATATATAGGCCGGTTTGAGCCTATCTATAGACACCTGTATGATTCTATTGGGTAGCCTTACTTTGTAAACCTTATCATGTCTGTTTAATACGCGGTATGAGCCATCGTACGTGGGACACAAAGATTTATTTAGGGTATCGTTTGGAATAAATACATGCGTACACGACTTTAAACTATTACTAACAAAAAATTTTCGCGAGTCGCTATCCGCTCGCGACTGAGGCCTTACCTTACCTATAGTGTGTCGCAATTCTCTTAACAACACATGTTCGTCCGAAATCTTTTTATTTTTTACATGAAAAAAATCTCCATAATCTCTCTCCAAAATCTTATGCCTGTATCTGTCCTACTTGCTGCTCGCAATCCTAACAAAACCATCGGTAACTCTTCTGCCCAGTCCCTATCGGCCGACAGTCGTGCGGTCAGCGCATTTTTTAAAGAACGGTGCCATCTTTCAATTAATCCGTTACTTTGAGGGTGATACGGGGTGGTTCGCACCCTTTGTACCCCAACTAGTTTCTTAAAAAGGTCGCTTTCAAACTGCCGTCCTTGATCCGTTGTAATTCTACTTGGGCAGCCAAATCTGCAAATCCACTGCTCAAAAATTACCCTAGATACCGTATCCGCTGATATTTATTTATTTATTTACAAGCACTTGTACAACATTACGGAGGAAGTCCAAGGTGTTGTACAGTAGAAACTTACAAACTAAAAAATTACATTAAATAAAAACCATAATAACACATTGAAGAATAAAAATAAAAAAAATAAAATACGTATACATTACCACTAAAATAATAAATATCCCTGAGACTGGTATGGCCTCAGGCCAACGCGTAAAACGGTCTATAACTGTGATGCAATAGCGATATCCCTGCTTCGATGTGGGCATGGGGCCCACAATATCTGTATGTATGTGCTCAAATCTGGAGCACGGTGGAAACTTGGATAAACCCAAAACTGTGTGTCTATTTACTTTTGACTTCTGACATGGAATGCAAGTCCTAGTCCAATTATTAATATCCCTGTTCATTTCTGGCCAAAAAAATCTTTTTGTAATCATCTTCCGGGTGGTACGAGCGCCAGGGTGGCTTATGTTGTGTACGCTGTTAAAGGCTAATTCTCGAAATGTAGAAGTTAAATAAGGTCTTGCGACGCCCGTGGACATTTCGCAGTACACTTGGTTATTAGAACCTGGTACATTAACATATTTGAGCGCTAAATTACTGTTTGTTTTTTTTTTTTTTTTCTTGATAGGTTCGCGCTTGACCGCTAACTCACCTGATGGAAAGCGACAATGCGGTCGACGATGGAGCGCGCTTACCTAGAAGTAACCTATTCACTCTTGACTTAAAGATTCCCGGGTTGTAGCCATCAGGAAAAACAGATTCCGGCAAGGAATTCCACTCCTTAGCTGTACGCACTATGAATGTGTTCCCAAAACGTTTTGTGCGTATAGGTGGGATGTCCACCATGTACCGGTGGCGCATTGCCGTACGCCTGGTGGTCCGATGATGGAACGGGCTAGGCGGAATTATGTTATTTGGTGGTAATTGGGGCTTCGGCTTCCTGCGCTTGCGCTAATTCATTGTAATCTATCGTCGTTGGGCCAGAAATGGACTCAACTCGCGATAAGGCGTCCGCCACTGCGTTATCTGAGCCGCTTATGTGTTGTATATCGCTAGTGAATTCGCTGACATATAACTTTGCTATTGCCTGGCTCTTCTAGGAATTACTTTATCCGTTCCTATTTTGGTGAAAGCAAAAATGAGTGGTTTATGGTCCGTAAAAATAGTAACCTGACGCCCTTCAATTAAACTTCTGAAATGTATTGATAGCTAGATAAATTGCTGTTAATTCTTTGTCATACGTACTATACTTTCGTTGCGAATCAGATAATTTCTTTGAAAAATAGCCTATAGGTAACCAGTTTCCTTTGATTTTTTGTTGTAATACCGCTCCGACGCAAGTGTCCGATGCGTCTGTCATTAGACCTAATGGTGCCTCTGCACTTGGGTGCCACAGTGTAACGGCGCTTTACAGGCTTACCTTGCACTGCTCGAATGCCTCTACAATTTTTTCATCCCACACAATTTCCGTCTGATCTTTTTCCTAGTGTTATGTAAAAACTTGTTTAGTTCCGCCTGGTGTATAACTGCATTGGGTAAATGCGACCTGTAAAAGTTAATCTTTTCCATAAAACGCCTAAGTTGTTCAACTGTTACTGGTCTGGGGTACTCAGTTATTGCTATTATCTTATCAACTGATGGTTTGATACCTTTTTCCGAGACGTTGAACCCTAAAAATTCGACCTCTGTCTTTCCGAAAAGGCATTTATTTAAATTAATAGTAATACCGAACTCGTGTAACCTTTTGAAGAGCGCTCTTAAGTGTAATTTATGAATATGGACATTTTTAGACGTTAGCAGAATATCGTCAATATAACAAAAAATTGTTGACTCAGCGTCTTCGTTCGACACCCCCATTTGTTCTATACCTTTTAAAACTTGTTGGTCCATGAATCTTTGGAACGTTTGCGCGGCGTTTCTTAATCCAAAACTCATACGGGGAAATTCATAAAGACCAAACGTAGTAGTAATGGCAGTTTTCTCAACATCTTCGGGTGCCACAGCTATATTATGATAAGCTCTATTTAAATCTAGCCGTGGATATACGCGTTTACCTGGCAACATATACGTAAATTCTTGCAATCTAGGTATGGGATATCGGTCCAGTTTCGTTATCGCGTTAAGGGCCCTATAGTCCCCGCAGGGGTGTATGTGACCGTCTTTTTTTTGGAACTACATGCAGAGGGCTAGCCCATTCACCTTGCCCTGGCCTACAGATCCCCAGCTCTTGCATGGTACGAAACTCGTCTCTAACTTTCTTATATCGATCCGGCGGCAGCGGACGCGGGCGCGCATATACCGGCGGACCGGAAGTGACTATATGATGGTAGACTGAATGCGACGGAGTGTCCCTATAAGCGATAGGCTTTGTAATGCCTGAGAATTCTTCTAACAGGTCGCTATACGGATTGTTATTTAATATACTCTTAATAGAAGGTTCGTCGCACTGTACGATAGACCCATCCGTGCGCAAATTTGTAACGCTATCTATAAGTCTCTTATAATATAAATCTATAACTAATTTGTAATGTTCAATGAAGTCGGCGCCTAAAATGGCCTGCTTGACCTCACACACAATAAAAGTCCACTTGAACGCTCTTCGTAATCCTAAATTTAATTCTAAAGTCTTAACTCCGTACGTCCTTATTACGGTGTTATTTGCCGCATATAATTTGTAATCACTCAGACTTATAATAACTTACTGGTAGGACCGAAACGTTGGCTCCTGTGTCCACTAGGAAGCGAGTTCTAGACGTCCTGTCCATTACACACAGACGGTGATTTTCGCCCAACTCCCTGCAGTCCCCCACCGAGCTGGACTGCACGGCGTCTAGTTTTCCGCCGGAGCTGCTGCTCCGGGCTTCTTCCAGTTGCAGGGCTGTTCACACATCCTGGCACGGTTCCTCCAACGGTAGTGGTACCTGCACAGCCTGTGACCTAGACCTTTGCCGATTCCATGCTCCTCTTCTATTCTCGGTCCTCCCTCTTATCTCGTTCAATTCGAGACGCAGCTCCTTTAGTTCCGTGGTCACCTGTCTTAACTGGTCTGATATGTCCGGTGTCGGTGTGGCAGATGCAACGGCGGCCACTTCTCCAGTTCGCATATTTTCCATTATCTTATCAGCCAATTTTGCTAAGTTATCCAGTGACATATCCGGTGCTACTGATAACACAGTTTTCACTTCGGACGGCAGCCTTGTAATCCAGAGTCGCCTTAGTGCGTCGTCCGACACTTGGGTGTTGGCAGCCAGTGCTGACATCCTTCTCAGAAGCTGTGATGGTCGTTGAGATCCTAGATCCATTTCACCTACAAGCTTGTCAAACTGCTTCTCGGCGCTCTCTTCAAAGGTTGCCAATAGTCGTTCTTTAATTGTATTAAACTTGTTATCTGTTGGCGGTGCATAAATCAGATCGCTTACTTGTTGTAGTGCTTCACGATTTAATTTCGCAACGACTGTTACGGACACGAGCATGTAATTTAGAATCACTAAATATAATCAACATTACGTCATTCATAGATGCGTAACGTATGTACATACGCGCTGTACATAATGAGGGCAAGCCAATCAGAGGCCAGACTATTGTCCAATCGGCTACAGGGATAGTATATAAGGCTATGTACTGAGTTCTTAGAAGTACATAATGCGGTTCTTAGAAGTAAATAGCGCAGAAAAACCGTTAAGAATAATCTGGATTTCTATTGGTGGATTACAACGGAGAAAATCACGCCATTATTGATGACCAATAGTGTGCTTGCGGTATGCGGGGGTCGGGAGGTGTACATCAGCCGGCCTCAACAGGATTAGGGAACAGGACGAGAGGGATAGGGACTCTCTCCCACGACTTGCGACCGGCTGAAAAAGTACTTAAGCTACACTTTCCTTGAAGACGACGTTCTCTCTCTGCAGTTCGACTTGAAGCGTCACCACGTCAGTTTGTCTTGGCACCCTACGCTCCTGGAGCGGCCCTAGATTTCCAGATTTCCTAAGTTATCTAACGTATTAGAGTCAGTGAAGTATTGTAAAGTAACTGTGAACTATTTGTGAGTTAGCGTCACGCGTATGTACGTAAAGGACTCGATTATGTGAAAGTATTTACACGTGTTATGTGAAGTCTTGTTTTTTATACGTGTTAAATAAATGGCTGAGGCCTTTCAAGCGTGACCATTGTGTTGTGTAATTATTTACATGCTCTGCCCCCAACAGAGGAACTTTGGTCCTTCGAGAGCCGGATATTTGGTCCTTCGAGAGCCGGATATTTGGTCCTTTGATAAGGAATATCGAGCGGCTTATTGTGCGTCTTTGGGGAGACGTGAAGAAACACAGTTGGGTGTCGAAGATTGAAGAAGGGAACACTTCAAGCTCGAACAGGAACGCTGCAAGTAAGAATAGGAACGCGGCAAGTTACGTTACGAAGAAACCTATTTTCAAGAAAGAAAAGGAACGCTTTCAAGAAAGAAAAGGAACGCTTTCAAGTAAGAAAAGGAACACAGGAACGCAGCAAGTCCGACCCAGTAGGTGCTTAGGATTGTCGTCACGTCGGGAACTTCGAGCCGCCAACGTCGTGTCAAGCCGTCGTGTCAAGTCGTCGTGTCAAGCCGTCGTGTCGAGCTGCAGAGAGGGATCCACGGGTCCTTTACGCCGCCGCGTCAAGAACCTTTTTAAGCGGGTGGACCGCGGCTCAGGTACGTGCCACCTAACGGTGTCAAAGGTGCGTGCCTGAGTTAACGCCGTTTCAAGGCGGTGCGACATATTGTGCGGTGTCGCCAACCAAACGTGGTTGAATAGCACTACTGCGCCTGTAAGGTTGCGCACGTTGCGAGGGCCGGACTGTAGGCACTGCCGAGGCAACCGGTCGTTCCCACCGGTTGCTGAGCACCTCGTAGCGCGTGTAGCTCTCTGCAGGGTAGTCCCCACCTTTCCATTCCTGCACATTTTCCATCCCTGCCGGAGCATATCCCTCTCATAGGGCCCTCCGGTAGGTCTGATAGGGCCGCTAGGGCATTGATAGAGCTAGGGTGCCAACCAAGGAGGAAGGATGCCGACTACAAGAAGCCAGAAGAACGAAGATACGCAAGCCCGCGTGTTTGAAGAACCCCCCGCGTCACCGTCGTCCCGCGCGACAATATTATCACGCGCTAACCCCCGCGTTACGATTCCCGCGTCTGTACCAGTTCCTGCAACAGTGCCTACGAACGCGCCGACAGCCGAGAACACTACGATGGATGCTATAACGTTAACCGCCGCCGCGACCGCCATCCCAGCGCCCGCGGGCGCCGTTGATAGGATAAATAGTAGGTCGCCCGTCCAGTCCGTACGATCGCGCCAATCCACCGCTAGTGCTGTACTGCGCATTAGGCAAGCAGAATTATATTCTGAGGAGCGCCTCGCCGCGATACGCCGCCAGGAATTGCGACTCGAAGCCGAGCTGGTTAGGAAGAGATTAGCAATAGATGTAGCTACCATTTGCGAGGAAACAGATCGAGATAGTGATATAGCCCAGGACGTCGCGGACACCGATAATCGAATCACGAATTGGCTGCAATGCGCGCAGCCTACGGGGGACGAGGAATTACCATCGCTGACTCCGCCGGATCAAACGTCGTCAGCGATACGCGCACCCGCCCCGGTTCACATACGGGGGGAGGAAGCCGAGCGCACCCGGGGTAGGCAGGAATTTACGAGGCCGCGTACGCCACAATATGAGGAGCGAGAACGCACGTACTTTCCAAGGGAGGAGCCGCCCCGCGTAGAGAACAAGGAGCCCCGCGAACCTAGGTTCCGATCACCGCCTAGGTCGCGACATAAATCTCGATCTCGATCCCGAGATATCGATAAGCTAGCCGACGCGTTAAATAGGATGACACGTTGTCGACCGCCGCCGCGTCAAGCGATAGAGTTGCCAATTTTCACGGGAGCGCCGCACGAGTGGTTGCTGTTCAAGTCAGCAATGCGAGACTCGACACGAGAGTATGGATTCTCACGAGGAGAGAACTTAGCGCGCCTACGCAACAGCCTGAAAGGTGAAGCGATCGTGTCTGGATGATAGGCGGTACCTACAGAACCCAATGCTGTCCAGACACGTAGTAGAGAAGCTCAGCCCACACATGCGCGCGCGTTGGTGTGATTACGCCCAAGAGCATGGTAGTCGCGTGGAAGCGGAGATCGTTACGCTGTCGCGCTACCTAATGAGGGAAGCTGATCGGGCCGTAAGATACGCGTACTCGTCGACCGTGACTACGACTTCAGAGGAAGCGACGCGTCAGCAAGCTCCCGCCAGAGCACAAGCGGTCAATAGGAAGAACAAAGCGCGCGTACCCGCAACGTACGCCGCCGCCGAGCGACCTGGCGAGGACGAGAGAGAGAGGGCTAAGAAGACGTGCTTGTGCTGTGGCGAGGGACATGCCACGCCAAGCTGCAAGAAACTTGGTGACATGACGGTCCAACAAAGATGGGAATGGGCCAAGGAAACTGGAGCATGTTTCAAATGTCTGGCGAGTAAACATCGTCGATTCAAGTGTACCGCGAGGAAGTGCGGAGAGCAGGAATGTCGTAGATCGCACCATAAGCTACTCCACACCGCCGACCGAACGTCGGACGCGGCTAGCGCCTCCACCAACTGTGGGAGCGGGAGCGTGAGGGAAGAATCGACGACCACCGCATCTGCCCATGCCGGCAGCGAGATAAGCGCGGTGTTACTTAAAGTGTGCCCAGTGACGTTGCGAGGGCCAAATGGCAAGGAAATAGAGACGCATGCGTTACTGGACGAGGGCTCCACTATTACGCTACTCGACGAAGAGATAGCTAACGAAATGGGCGCGAAAGGAACTAAGCGAGCGTTACGCGTCCACGGGATTACGGCCACGCGGCAAGAGAACGACAGTCGCTGCGTGGAAATAATAGGAATCAAGGGAAAACGCTCAGAGTGTTTTAACATACGCGCGCGTACTGTTAAACGCTTAAATATAACCGGTCAGACCGTGAAAGCGAGCTATCTACGCTGCGAACACATGAAACGTATACCTGCACGTGACGTGTGTTACGAGAATGCGAAGCCACGCCTATTGATAGGCGCCGATAATTGGCATTTGATAGTGTCGCGAACTTTGCTCATGGGACGGCAGAACGAGCCAGCCGCTTCACTTACGCAGCTAGGATGGGTGGTCCACGGAACGGTACCACGGCGCGTAACTGGATTCGAGGCGAGTAGCGGGACAGCATTGCACGTGCACCCACAGGAAATATCCAAGGATTGCGAAGAGTTAAAGGACCTCACCACATCGCATATCTCGATCGACGCTCAGGGGATAGTTTGCCAGCCGAGAACAGTGCTGGCAGACGAACGGGCGCAGGATATTTTCACGAAGACTGCTCGGCTGGTCAACGGTCACCATGAGGTAGGATTGCCGTGGCGGAGTGATGAGCCACACCTACCACCGAGTCACGATATGACCTTTCGTAGACTCGACACCATTGAAAGGAAAATGGATAAGTCAGCTGACTTCAAAAAAGCACACGTGTCACAGGTCAATGACCTCAATGAAAAAGGGTACACTAACAAAGTAGCCGATGACGCAACTCGGTCCGAAATGATACAACTGGAAAGCGACAGCAGATGGTCCACTGGTCCCCTCTTCCTGGGCGGACCAGAACACATCTGGCCAACGGAGATCGCCCAGGGAGAGGGGGGTGATGAGATCGTCACGCACATAGCGCGCATCACCAGCCTCGTCGACACGACTCGTTTTTCGTCCTACGAACGATTACTACGAACGACTGCGTATGTCCTGCTGTTCGTCGACAAATGCCGCAAACGCGCTATCCGGTTGACGTTGCGTCACAAGCAGGAGGCCGAGCTGCTACTGATAAGGGAGGCTCAGAGAGAGTGTTTTCCAGCTGAAATAGCGCGACTCGCTGTAGGTAGGAGAGTAGACAGGACCAGTCGACTCTACCGATTGGACCCGATTTTCCAAGACGACGTCATTCGTTTAAACGGTCGCATAAATGCCGCGAACGTTTCTCAAGATAGGAAGTGCCCACCCATCTTGGAAGGCAAACATCCGATGACGTCACTATATTTACGTCAGATTCACGAACGGGATCATCACGCGGGACGTGAATATATAGTGAACAAAGCGAGGGAACGCTTTTGGATTTTAAAGGTTCGACGGACAGTGCGCGCACTGATAAGAGATTGCGTGATATGTAAGCGACGAAGGAAGCCGCCAATACGGCCCGTAAAAGGGAACTTACCTATTGAACGATTGGACACCCACCTGCGGTCGTTCACCCGTTGCGGAGTAGACTGTTTCGGCCCAATGACAGTCACAATAGGAAGACGGCATGAGAAACGATGGGGTATGTTGTTCACCTGTCTTGTCACGCGAGCAATACATATAGAGTTGTTGCCAAGTTTGAATATCGATTCAGCTATATTAGCGCTAAGAAGAATGGCGGCTAGGCGCGGGTGGCCTAAAACTATGATGTCCGATAACGGGACTAATTTTCGAGGAGCCGACGTTGAAATCCAACAGGCATATAAGCAGTGGGCGAATGACCTCAATGAATTCGCAATTAAGCAAGATATGGAATGGCGGTTCATTGACCCCGGGGCCCCAAATCAGGGCGGTGCGTGGAAAAGACTAATAAGAAGTGTAAAGTCGGCATTGTCGGCCGTGTTGAAGGAACGCGCACCAAAGGAGGACGTACTTTCCACGTTGCTAATCGAGATCGAGCACACCGTCAATTCACGACCCCTCACTCACGTAAGTGTCGAACCTGGCGACGAGGAGGCGCTCACGCCGAACCACTTCTTATTAGGCTCGGCTACGGGACTACCAACCACAGGGCAGTGCGACGTCGCCGATCGAAAGACATGGCGCGCAACACAGGCGCTAGCGGACAAGTTCTGGACTCGTTGGATAAACGAATACCTACCAACGTTGACACCGCGCGGCGACGTCCGAGATTCACGCACGCAACTCGCACCGGGGAATATAGTAGTCATTGCGGATGGTCAACTGCCGCGAAATGTATGGCCATATGGGAAGATAGTTCGCACCATACAAGGACCTGATGGTGTCATACGCAGCGCTGAGGTACAGACGCGTGGAGGCGTTTTCAGACGCCCAGTTAGAAGGCTCGTTGTCCTGGCCGATGGAAGTTAGGCTCGCGTTGCTATGCCGGGGGGAGGCTGTTACGGACACGAGCATGTAATTTAGAATCACTAAATATAATCAACATTACGTCATTCATAGATGCGTAACGTATGTACATACGCGCTGTACATAATGAGGGCAAGCCAATCAGAGGCCAGACTATTGTCCAATCGGCTACAGGGATAGTATATAAGGCTATGTACTGAGTTCTTAGAAGTACATAATGCGGTTCTTAGAAGTAAATAGCGCAGAAAAACCGTTAAGAATAATCTGGATTTCTATTGGTGGATTACAACGGAGAAAATCACGCCATTATTGATGACCAATAGTGTGCTTGCGGTATGCGGGGGTCGGGAGGTGTACATCAGCCGGCCTCAACAGGATTAGGGAACAGGACGAGAGGGATAGGGACTCTCTCCCACGACTTGCGACCGGCTGAAAAAGTACTTAAGCTACACTTTCCTTGAAGACGACGTTCTCTCTCTGCAGTTCGACTTGAAGCGTCACCACGTCAGTTTGTCTTGGCACCCTACGCTCCTGGAGCGGCCCTAGATTTCCAGATTTCCTAAGTTATCTAACGTATTAGAGTCAGTGAAGTATTGTAAAGTAACTGTGAACTATTTGTGAGTTAGCGTCACGCGTATGTACGTAAAGGACTCGATTATGTGAAAGTATTTACACGTGTTATGTGAAGTCTTGTTTTTTATACGTGTTAAATAAATGGCTGAGGCCTTTCAAGCGTGACCATTGTGTTGTGTAATTATTTACATCCTCTGCCCCCAACAACGACCATATTGTATTTCGCGGCGTCGCCTTGCTTTTGGGGGTCCATCGAACTGGGCAAACCATAGCCTCGGCAGATCAGTCCAAAACTCCGGTATTTTTGAGGCTACGCTGATGCTAGCTAAGTCACCACTTGGCGGCATGTTTGAGCTTGGCTGTAGAATAGGTTTTTGACCTTGCTGATTTGTGTTAGCCATTGCAGAGTCTATTACGCGCGTAAAAAAATATTGGCACTTATCCTATTAAGTGCTGAACTCTGTAGTCAGCTCGTATCTAAGTTGAAATTGCGCACTGCACTATATCTCACGATTAAATTTGTCCGCATAAATATCAGAAGGAGTAATTAAACGTCACCAATGTAGGGGTCTCTCTTTCGTCCGTTTCGGGATAATAAATTAAACGATTTCCACTGATAAAAAGGTCTATTTCTTTCACACACGATTATACAATACCGCGACCTGGCAGGGACTGCGGGGCCGGGCGAGTCGTATCTTAGTTCTCATATTGCATTGTGCTTACCTAAGCACCGGCCTCACACTGGAAGTTTGTTGCGACATTTCTCCCGAGCTCAATTAATAGGAAGAGGTACTGTTTATGTAAATTTCTGGTTTCCAACCAGTTTTTTTTTTTTGATTTATTAATGATAGGCTCGCGTTTGACCACCATCTCACCTGGTGGTAAGCGATGATGTGGTCGATGATGGAGTACGCTTGCCTAGAAGTAGCCAGTAGTATTCACTCTTGACTTAAAGACCCCTAAGTTGTAGCTATCTGGAAACACAGACTACGGCAAGGAATTCCACTCCTTGGCTGTACGCATAATAAATGTGTTCTTAAAACGTTTTGTCCGTATGGGTGGGATGTCTACCATGTACCGGTGGCGCAACGCCGTACGTCTAGTGGTTTGAATTAATAATGTTTTTTTTTTTAAATTTTATCAACCCAGTATTATCATGCAGAAGTTTATTTTAATATAATTTGTAGAATCCACTTATTTTATACGAATCCGCTTAAAGACTAGCATTGAGAAAGGGTAACTTACTTGCTTACAGTTATTTCTGTTTGGTTGGTATTTCAAATGATAAATCATTTACACAGATATGTCAAACAGTAGTCATTTAGAATTGAAACCTTATCTATATTTAAGAATTCTAACTTTTACAAAATTGCGGAAGAGTGCAATACTGATCATTCGTTCAGTTTATAAAAATACCTTAGTATATGGGAATTTAATAGGTTTAGGTACCTACCTATTATTTTTCCATATACCAAGGATCTGGGATATAAGGAAACATTGGGTGTCCTGTTCGCTGTACAAGTGTTGCCCTACACCAGGCGTTACTGCTGTATCCCACATACTCACATATAAATATTAGTAGCGTGCGGGAATCGAACCCGCGACATGCAGCGCAGCACCCGACCATAGCGCCATCTGCCGGCACCTCCCAAACTGTGTTGTGTGCGTATCAGTATTTTACAATTTCGCTTTAAATATAAAAAATAAATAATAAAAATATATATTGAAACGTTTTGAATATTTTATTTTCCAGATATTATTAAATCAGCTTTAATTTTAACGCTAAAGTCTCCGCATTAATAACATTATACAGACACCCCACGTTTGCTTTAGGACGCCACTTGAGTTTAGAATATACTATTCAATTCAATATATTTTATTTCACATAGAACTAGTGCACGGTTCCAAATTGGTCGTTTCCTATGGAGAAGAACCGGCAAAAAACTCCATGGTTCTTCTTTAAAAAAAAAATCAACTGCGAAAAAAATAACTTTAAATAAAATCTAAAAAGAAAAAAAAAACAAGTTCAGTCCAGTAGCAAAAAACAAAACTGGAACAGTCGGGATCCATATTATAATAATAAAGATCGCCGTATCTCTACGTTGACGTCGTGGTGGGGCTTGCGTGCTCCAATATACCCTAGGTCTGTATCGGTGAAGTTTGCTTTGCCTTAATATGCCTAGGGTGAGGGGCCAGACTAAGAGAGAATACAATCCGCAGTGCAGTTTTGTGGCGAACTGTTGGGCATTAGCGACCCCACGGACCCGATCTCCCGGGAGAATCCTTGTTCTTCATCTCCGGCTTGCCTTTATTGGCCGGCCGTAGTGAACACTGACGAGGAACTGAGCTCCCACCTCTCTCTTGCCTTTATTGGCTGGCTTGAGTGGAGATTCGCAAGAGCAAACGTGCTCGGGAGAAGGATGTACCTATAATCCAGTAAGGTGCTGGTAGGGATCTTGACCGTACTTCCGGGATTGTCCTGATAGCCGTGGTATACCTCTCCACTTCTTAAGCACCTCAGAATATGTTGCCCTCTTGTTGCTACGTCACTTCGTGCTAGCGGCCGTTTTTTGGGGGCACATTTATTGAGTGTGCAAGTCACCCCCTGCCTTTTTTCGATGGATATTAATAACGTTGTTCAGTTCCATGTTACTAGTCCACTTAAGACTCCAATAACCATAGCCCTATTATCTTTGTTTTCCATATTTATGTCACAATAGTTTTTCAACAACCGGGGGTTGTCCTTGGGTGCACTAGCATAGCGCGTACAGGGATAATCGTCGGTTGGTATCATGTTCCATTATAATTATCTAAAGGGCCTCTGCGAGTTGGCTTTGGCTCCTCGTATGCCTTCCAAAGGTCCAGGATCTCAGGGTCCTGAGATAAATATTGAAAATACATAAATGATAGACCGATTAGCGCGCCGCGCAGTGATAGTCGACGTCACCATCCCGCATGACGAGAATCTCGTGAAAGCTGAGAAAGAGAAACAAATCAAATATCTCGACTTAGCACACGAGGTTGTCGACATGTGGAATGTGGACTCGGCTATCATTGTGCCGATTGTCGTGACCGCCAATGGTCTTACAGCTTCGACAGATGGTCGTCGAAGCTTTTGGCTTCGACGACCATCTGTCGAAGCTGTCGTTGCGCGGTTGGATCAAGGGCCTGATACAGAAGGCAGTACTCCTCGATACGGCTCGCATTGTGAGGAGGTTTCTGTCTCTGGAGCCCTAACCACCGGTAGCTTGGACCCTGTTCCCGACACCGGCGGACAACTATTCTTATATTTTGAAATGTTTTTTATCATGTTTTTTTTTTAAAGAAATATTTAAAAATTTACTAAACAAAAAAAAATTACAAATAAATAAAAAAAAATACAAAATAAAAAAATAAAAAAAAACTAAATTAAAGTAATAATTACTAATTAAGATTATTAATTAATTGGATTGGATTGGTTTGATTTTTGGATTTTTTGGATTGGATTAGATTGGATTGGATTATTTATTAATTGAGATTATTATTAAGTACTAATTATTTTTAGTAAATTATTAAATTTACTTTTTTTTATTATTTAATTTACTAATTTACTTTTTTATTTATTTATTTTTTATTTGTTTTTTTTTTATTTTATTTTTTATTTTTTTATTTTATATAATTGTAAAATGATAATTTTTAAAAATTTAAATGATATGTGTATAAAAATGAATAAATCCAATAAATATTTTTTTTTTTTCACAAAATGAGGTACAGTCTAAACAGTTTACAATAGCTAAATGACCAATATAAGTGTAGAAGAAGGTTGTCCTGGCGTCCTAGCTAGGTTACATAGTAACCTGTATTAAGGTTCGCCAGCCCAAGATCAGATAATCATAGTTATAAATACAGAGAGACTGCCTAATAGTGAAATTAATTACTAAAAAACTTAAGTTTGCCATCAAATGTATAGTGTAAGTATGTGTGTTTGTACGTATGTATTATATGTTTAGTGTAAGAATGTATGATCTGTGCTTAGTGTGAAGTGTGAGTGTGTGTGAGTAAAAGGTGGAAATTAGAAATAGTTGGGTTTAGACACGGAGTGTTACTTGGAAAGCGCTAAGATTGTGATGTAAGCAGAAGTTCAATGTCGTCGTAGTTTTTATTGGCTAGGAAGAGTGTTATCTGCTTTTTACAAATGCCATAAGAAGATTGATGAATAGGGGTAATTTTACTTAATTTGTTGTATAAGAAAGGACCTAGATAATAAAAGAAACGTTTAGTAAAAGCAAAGCGTGTGAATGGTACTTTGCAAATTTCGTAAGTTCGTCTAGAGGAAGATTGTGTTTGTGTAAAAAGAGTTTTGGTATGTTGATGTAGTAGGGTGTTGAGAATGAATAATTGACGAATCGTAAGGATTTTGCACTTTTGGTAGAGGTCAAAAGTTGGGTAGAGCATTGGCCGGAAGGTAGCAACCTTAAGGATGGCTCTTTGTGCCACTTCCAGAGGTTTTAATATTGTTTTCGCTGCTCCACCCCAACTGGTAATACAGTAAGAGAGGACTGACTGTCACATGGCAAGATAAACGGTGCGTATTAATGAGGCATTGGTGATGTGTCTAAGTGTTTTAAATAAATAAATTAGTTTGCGTACCCGGCTAGTGAGGTGAGTGATATGTGCTTTGAAATTGAGGTGTTTATCAAGAGTGATACCAAGGTATTTAGTTGTGTCAGTAGAGGCTATAGTAGGGCAGTTGCAGGAAGATGAATTAGTTTGGCAGGTGTGAGCTTTGAGAGTAATAGGTATAGAAGGTTGTGTTGTAGAGTTTAAAGAGAATGTAATGAATTTAGTTTTAATAGCGTTAAGGGATAGTGAATGAGAGGTAAACCATGCAAATAGGTGACTGAAACCAGTTTGAGCCGTTGCTTGAAGTTTGTCCCATGAATCTTCATGAAATTTTATTGCAGTGTCATCAGCAAAAGACACTATGTTGCCAGAGCTCAATTGCAAGTTGCACAGGTCGTTTATGAACACCAGGAATAATGTGGGACCCAAAACACTGCCCTGTGGCACTCCGTACGAAATAGGTAGCTCGTCGCTCAGGTAGTTGTCGATCTTAACTACCTGATTACGGTCTGTGAGGTATGATTTAAAGAGCTGGAGTTGAGTGCCACGTACGCCTAGACATTCTAGCTTAGCTAGAAGGCAGGGAATAGGAACAGTGTCAAATGCCTTTGCTAGGTCAATGAAAAGTGAGAGACATTTTTTGCGTTGGTTTAGTTTATCAACGATTCCATTCAACAGTTGCAAGGCTGCATCAGATGTAGATTTATTCTTCCTGAAACCAAATTGGTTGTTAGAAAACAAATTACTAGACTCAAGGTACCCAACAAGTCTGCTATTAATGAGACGTTCCAAGATCTTGGAGATGGCTGGAAGTACTGCAATAGGGCGGTAATTAGAAATAGATGAGCGGTCTCCTCCTTTAAAAATGGGATGAATTATAGCTTTTTTAAGAGAAGAAGGAAAGGTTCCATTGATAAAGCAAAGATTGAAAATATGGCTAAGTATAGGGGCAAGGATTGAAGAGTATCTTTTTATGATGGTGGTAGAAATTCCGTCAGAGCCTACTGCAGCATTGGTCTTTAAGGATCTAATGGTAGATGCTATTTCTTCAGGATTGGTTTCCAAGAGTACAAAGGAGCTCAAGCAGTTGGTAGTTGGAATATGGAGGAAAGGTATCATGTATGTACCTTATGCCTTCAGCAAGATCCTTGCCTATATTTACAAAGAAGGCGTTCACGTCGTTAACAGATTGGGATGGGGTTTCAGATAAAGAAAGAAGCTCCGTGGGAGGATGAGTAATTTTTGTGGTGTGTGTGACACGTTTGACTGTATCCCATAGTAGTCTTGTGTCACGACCGGCTTTGAAAATTTCGTTAGAGTCATATTGTCTTTTGACTTTTTTAAGGATCTTAGTACAAATATTTCTGTATCTAGAATAAGTTGCTTTGAGGACTTTATTTTCAGGAGATTGTTTATGTTTTTTGTGCAAGGATTCTCTATTTCTCATACATCGTAGTAGTCCTCGAGTTATCCAAGGTTTTAGGATTCTCTTGCGATTTGTTGTACGCTTCAACACTGTGTGATTGCTTATCTCAAGTAAAAGAGTTTGAATGAGACATTCTGTAGCAGCGTTTGGATCATTCATAGATAAGATGTGCATGAAATCAAGACTCTGTATAGATTTATCGAGTGCGACAAAATCTGTCTTTAAAATTGAGGTGTAAGTGAAGTTGCGATGTGGTTTCAAATTAATACATAAGAGGGTAGAGAAGTGATCGGTTATAGTAGAATCAAAAATATATGTAGAGGTGGGTAATTTAGTTCTAAGAATTGTGTGGTCAAGGCAGTTATTACCTCTTGTGGGTACGTGATGGGATGGTAAAAACCCTTCGCAGCGGTGATCCTCATACAGTTGGATTTTGTATTTTTTATCAAAAATAAATTGCTTAGGTATCCGGTCATTAATTGCTTTCGTTATGGGAAGCTCATCATTGAGTTCCGTAAGCAGAGCGGTGTGTTGTGTTTCTCTCTTACCCCAGAGATCCAGTGTTTTAAGACGTACTGCCGCCATCGTCGCTTCCTGTTGTATGAATAGGTGGAGTGGGGGAAGTCCCAGCATGGCTTCGAGCGCTGCAGTCGGAGTAGTCCTCATGCAGCCGGTAATAGCCATGCAGGCCAGCCTTTGCATGTGTTGTAGTTTGTTTACGGCTGTGGCTAACTTGGTGCGGAGCCACCACACCACGGCGCCGTAAGTAATCATGGGCCGAATAACTGCACTATACAGCCAGAGTATAATTTTGGGGGATAGGCCCCACCTCTTACCTATCATTTTCCTACATTGCCAGAAGGTGATGCAAGCCCTGTTTAATTTGTTGTCTATATGAGAGCTCCAATTTAACTTACTGTCAAGGGTAACCCCCAGATATTTAACCTAAATTTACAACTGGAGTTCAGTATTGAACAGTTTAGGCAGATTGAAGCGCCCTAGTGCTCGTTTTTGCGTGAACATGACTAATTCAGTTTTAGAGGGGTTCACTGACAGATCATATTCCCTGCACCATCGTTCCACGATGCGCAGTGCTTGTTGCATGAGGTTGCAGATCGTTCCAGTCACCTTCCCAGGTACAAGGATTGCGAGGTCGTCAGCATAACCTATTGTGTAGTAACGGTTCGCGTTGAGTATGGTGATGAGTTCATTGATACCAAGATTCCACAGTAGCGGGGAGAGTACCCCTCAATGTGGGCAGCCTCTGGCTATCAAGGCTAACTGCTGTTCTTCCTCAAGGCGAACTACTCGTTTGCTTAACATATTAGTAATCCAGTCAATTAATACCTGGTCAACTCCGTGCTTGGCGAGGGCGGCACAAATGCTGGAGAAGTTAGTTTTGTCGAAGGCTCCTTCGATGTCTATAAAAGTGCCCAGGCAGGTACCTTTCTGATGAATCGCTTCCTCTAACTGGTGTACCACTAGATGAAGAGCAGACTCTGTAGACTTACCTGAGCTGTATGCATGTTGGTTGCCATGTAGCGGCACTGTCTTTAAAGCGCCATCTCTTAGTTCCCTTTCACATAACCTTTCCATCGTCTTTAATAGGAAAGAGGTCAGACTTATAGGTCGATAGGATTTGGCGCTTGTATAATCACTCTTACCTGGCTTAGAAATGAATATTACTTTCACTTCCCTCCATCCTTTGGGAACGTATCTAAAGGCCAGGCACGCTCTCATTAGAGGCACCAGACTAGTTGCCAACGGTGTCCCCCCCCCCCACTGCAGTAGCGCTGGAAACACACCGTCAGGACCCGGGGCCTTAAAAGGATGGAAACTTTGGATGGCCCATTGGAGTTTTTCCAACGTGATCATCCTGTGAGCGCAGAGCCAATCATCTTCCGATGGTGTTTGTGTCACATCTGACCATTCTGTTACCTGTGTGAAAACGCAGTCAGGGAAGTGAGCTTCAACGCCTTCAACTAGGACGCGTCTTGCTTCATCAGGTGACGTGGTGAGTGTGTTGTCAGGTTTACGGAGCGTGGTAGGCCCAGGAGTATCCTGTTGTGCCAAAATTTTCCTTACCCTGTTAGCTTGTTGACATGATTCAATACTCCCACAGAATTTACGCCAACCTGTGGTACGCCTGAATTTTTTTTTGTAGCTGGATTTGGCCGCGTAGTAGTCGTCCCAGTCCTCGTCCGCACATGTGTTCATAGCTCTGTTAAGAGCCTTTCTTACCTTGCTGCGCCTGCGTTCCTGATCCGCACCCCACCAGGGTTGTCCCCCCGGTGTGTCACGCGGGATGGTTTCTGGGCAGGCAGTATGGTAGCTGTTTATCAATGATTCGGTGAGTAGGTCCACTTGTGCGTCGATTTGCGTTGTGTTCCCAAGTGTCATCGAATCGCCTGGTGGCGCAAGCTTGGAGGCTAGGCTGTGTTTATAGACGGCTTTGTCCGTGTTGCGTGGATTGCGTCGTGGTGGCGTAGGTGTTACACAAACCTGGATGTCGAAGCGGATCCACCTGTGATCCGAGCAGGAGGCCTCCATGGAGACATGCCACCCAGTAGTAAGTGCGGCTGCGCCCTCTGTTGCCAGAGTGAGGTCAATTATTGTGCGACTGCGTCTGGTTACAAATGTTGGTTCGGAACCTGTGTTTAGTAGGGATAAGTTAGTTGTGAACAAGTAATCTACCAAATTCTTACCCCTAGTGTTTTGCGTGTCCATTCCCCACAGTGGATGGTGTGCATTCGCATCAGTCCCGACCACAATCTCGTCTCCGCTGCTCTCACAGTGGGTAACGAGGCGGACCAGGTCGTGGGGTGGCGGTTCCTCTGCCTCCGGCATGTACACTGAGGCAAAGATAATCGCCATCGTTGTGGCGCCACGCTGCATCGTCAGCCTAGCTGCAGAGACATCTCTGCAACAGAAATCGTTTAATAGCTGTGCTTCAAGGTTACCTGTGACATAGATGCACGCTCTAGGATGATCATGGTCCGTAGTAACAAGGAGCTTACCGCCAAGATTGGAGAGTCCTCGTATGTGGCCGCCCCTAATCCACGGCTCTTGGATTAGAGCAATGGCCGTGTGTTGAACCTCCAGCCACTTGCGTAGTTGGGCCGTCGCTGTTTGGCTGTGGTGGAGGTTTGCCTGCACGACTTTACAGGCCGAAAAGGACGCCATCGCTGGCAGACCTCTCCTCCTCGCCCTCCAGTCGCAGCCCGGCAAACAGATCGCCCTCGTCGAAGCCCCCCCCACCCGGGGTTGAAGCCGGTGACAACATATAATGTCGTCGAGCTCCCCACCCGACGGAGGGACGTCGTCCTCGATGGCTGCGGTGGCGGCCGGCTCTGCTGTTACCGCAGGGCCAACCACTGGTGCTTCCGGGTTGTTCGGTGGGGGAAGAGTCCCCCCTGCCTCCTGTAGCTTCATCGTGTCTCGGTCCCAACCCCGAGGGACGTCGACGAACCTGCCGTTCGGACCCTGGAACTTGATGTACACCGATCCCACACCAATCGAGAGTCGGCGCTCGGCTTGCATCAGGGTCGGAATTTGGTCCTCGGGGATGCCCAGGATCAGGAACCAGCATGCTTCCTGCTTGTCGGCGTGCAAAAGTACCCACCTCTTCACGTCGATCCAGGGGTTTTGGTAGCTGAGGGCTCGTCCAATGTACTTCGAGTCCTCGTACACTCCCTGGTCGTCTGGTATGGCGATGCCACTACGCACCCGCTTCTGGATCTCAGACTGCCTGCGGACGACTAGCGAGGTGCTAGCCGAGAGAGTCAGCCCAGAGATCCATCTGCTTCAGCCAGGCCAAAGTGTGGTCGTTACCGCACCACAGCTTCAGAACTCCTCCGGCATACATCGGCTTACCATTGAAGGTCGGTCCGGGTGTGTCCCGCTGAGGGGAGGAGGCCTCGCTGATGATCTTCCTCTGGATGGCAGCGAGAACCTGATCGGATACTCCCTGGCTGATGACCCCCGTGCGGTCGCAAGTGATCGCGACGCTCAGGGGAGCGCTGGCAGCTTGGGCGTAGCTCCTTGACTCAACCCGCTTGGACTGGTCAAGCCGCAGCCGCTTATGCTCCCCACGAGGAGAGATGGTATCGTTGAGAGCACGCTTGGCCACGGCCTGATCACCCCCAGCGGGCAGCCGTGTCGTGGTTGTTGTTTGGGCCGGTCCTTCTACAACATTGATTGGCGGTTGATTAGGAGTTGGTCGGCTAGTGCCGATCTTCGACCGCTCAGTCTGCGACCGCTGACCTGAAGAGAAGCTCAACTTACCGTTGCCCGAGTTGGCCGAGCCAGTGGCAGCAACCTGCTTCTTCTGAGGGGCCTTGTTCTTACCGGCCCTTCTACGCTCGTGACGGCGCTCCTTACGCGTCGGCCTTTCCCTTCTCTTACCCTGGCTGGGTGGAGCTGTTGAACCTGAAGGGTCCTTGCAGGTGTGGTGGGCTTGTGGAGTGGATTTTTTACCCTTGCCCTTGCGTTTAGGCACCTGCCAGTCACTCGAGAAGTAATCCTCGGTGACAGCTGCCTCACCAGTTATGGGTTGTGGATCCACAGGAGGAGGAGGAGGAGGAGGGAGTTCGGGAAGGCGTTCACAGTCAGTGGCATAAGTCGTCGCCGGTGATTTCGCCTTTGGATTTGAAGGTCTGGTACTGGTCCCTTGCAGCGCCGTAGTCCTTCGTTTGTGTTGGGACTTAGTTTTGGTCTTAGCTGCGGTTTTCGCCACAGCCAGACCGGCACCCGCACTGGAGCCTTTTCCAGGGGCGAGCGAAGTGCAAGCACCTCGCTTAGGAGCTCCGCCAGCTATCACCGGCTCCGCTCCAGTGTTAAAATTTGATGGCCTTAAATTTTCCATATTTGTTGTGATAAAGACTTCACCTCTCTGGCTCCCACCCTCCATGGAGCCCGCACCTGGGAACGTCGCACTGCTCAAAAGAGTACGACGTTAGGACTACCAGAAAGACATAGGTGCGCAAGGCTGGTTTACAGTGCGACATCGGGTACTCGATCGGGCTGGCGTCGGAGGTCGAAAGGCCTACCCCCAACGAACTGATCAACCCTCACTTACACCGTCAGCATGACCTTTACCTACCGCTTCAGCCGTCCGAGAACGACCTCAGCGGACCCCACGCACCTCGCCAGTGGCCCTCTGACGGGACACCGTGGCCATTTCCCTACCCTTGGCTAGAAAGTAGGGCCACCGTTTCGCTTGAAATCCAGACCAAAGGGGGCGTGTTGCCTTTCAGCTCAACCCCCCAGGACTCCTTCATCCCCGCTTACGGCGCTCAACTGCGCAGGTCCTAGCGCAGGTGACCAGTTTCTCTTACTCGCCATCAGCTGATTTTAGTGACGGTCGAGCCCGCAACCACCCAGTCACGGAGGGGCCGCGGTGAGGAGGGGAGTTTGGATGTTGGTAGGAAGTGGGAGTAGGTGGGATGTGATGGTGAAACTTGGGATAGGAGGGCTGTAGGTAGGAATATGGGTTATGTGGGAGTTAGGATAGGACCGAGTGGATAGCCCCCACTCTGTGGGTCGCCCGGCGGTTTCAGTTACATCTAATTCTGATGGAATTAGACCAAAAACGGGGTGGCAACCTCGAGAAGGTATATCCGCCGGACTTGCCTTGAGGATCTACGCGACTGTAGCGCTCTCCCTCAAGACCCCGCCAACCTACCACCTCTGAGGGAGGTGGTAAGGTAGGTCTGCCTCTATACTACCAAGCAAAGTGTAAGAAAGCAAAGCATGTCGTTGTGCAACCGCAAAAGCATACAAACAGACCCTCCCCAAACTGTCCATACGGTCGGGTCTAAATTCTATAAGACTCGTACAAATAATAGCAAGAGGCTCACAGATCGAACTCTCCAGCTTATGAAGGAAAGGCGTGAGATGATTCTGCAGTCTTCAGACGATGCGTGCACATATCGGCTGCTCAATAAACGGATCTCTAAGTCCTTGAAACGCGATCTCCGTCACTTTAATACTGGAAAAATTAAAGACGCGATTGAGCGAAATGAGGGCTCTAAGGTCATTGCAAGAGATCTGTCTATTGGGCAGAGCCAGCTCACGAAATTGAAGACCGAAGATGGCAGAGTCATATCCGCCAAATCAGAGCTTCTAGGAGAGATCGAGGCTATAAAAGGACAGTTATACACGTCAATCACAAAACCCACTACGAATCTAGCAAACGACCCAAGAGCTAGGTTGACCCGACACTATACCGAAGATATCCCGGACGTCAGCCTGTACGAGATTAGGATGGCTCTGAAGCAGCTTAATAACAACAAGGCACCGGGTGATGATGGAATTACAGCCGAACTCCTGAAGGCGGGTGGGAAACCGATCCTTAAGGCCCTTCAGAAGCTGTTTGATTCCGTCATATTCGAGGGAAAAACACCACAGGCATGGAGCGGAAGTGTGGTGGTACTCTTTTTTAAGAAGGGCGACAAGGCCCTGCTCAAGAATTATAGGCCCATCTCACTTCTGAGCCATGTCTACAAGCTGTTTTCCAGAGTCATCACGAACCGTCTCGCGCACAGGTTCAACGACTTCCAGCCTCCCGAACAAGCCGGATTCCGAAAAGGCTTTAGCACCATAGACCACATACACACGCTACGGCAGGTTATACAGAAGACCGAGGAGTATGCCTCTCTGCTTAGCGTTTGTGGATTACGAGAAAGCCTTTGATTCGATCGAGACTTGGGCTGTGCTGCAGTCCCTCCAACGGTGCCAGATTGACTATCGGTACATCGAGGTGCTGAAGTGTTTGTACGAAAACGCCACTATGTCAGTCAGACTGCAGGACCGGACCTCAAAACCTATCCTCCTGCAGCGGGGTGTGAGGTAATGGAGGATGTCTTCAAGGTTCTGGACTGGAGTGGATTGGGCATTAATGTCAATGGCGATTACATCACTCATCTTCGGTTTGCCGACGACATAGTAGTCATGGCTGAGACTACGGAAGAGCTCAGCACAATGCTCAATGACCTCAGTAGAGCTTCCGAAAGAGTGGGTCTTAAAATGAACATGGACAAAACCAAAGTCATGGTAAATAACCATGTAGCACCCACTCCGATCAAGATCGGAGACTCTGCACTCGAAGTTGTAGACGATTACGTCTACCTTGGACAGACAGTCCAGTTGGGTAGATCTAATTTCGAGAAAGAGGTCAACCGTCGAATCCGACTCGGATGGGCAGCGTTCGGGAAGCTGCGCGGTATCTTCTCATCCAATATACCAGTGTCTCAAGACGAAAGTCTATGACCAGTGCGTGTTGCCAGTGATGACATAAATGGTTCCGAAACGTGGACGCTCACAATGGGCCTCATCAGAAGGCTCAAAGTCACCCAAAGGGCATTGGAAAGGGCTATGCTCGGAGTTTCCTTGCGTGATCGAATCAGAAATGAAGATATCCGCAGGAGAACCAAGGTTGCCGACATAGCACGAAGAATCGCCAAACTAAAGTGGCAATGGGCAGGGCACATTGCTCGCAGAACGGATGGCCGTTGGGGCCGAAAGGGTCTGGAGTGGCGACCGCGTACCGGAAGACGCAGTGTTGGAAGGCCCCCTACAAGGTGGACCGATGACCTGGTGAAGGTTGCGGGAATCCGATGGATGCGAGACGCACAGGATCGTTCATTGTGGCGACATTTGGGGGAGGCCTATGTGCAGCAGTGGACGTCTATCGGCTGAAATGATGATAGCTGTCAGAAATACCTAAGTTTAGAAGTTGAAAAGAAGTAGCGAAGTTCGTGTCAGCAGAGTCATGGGGATCTGCCTTGCCGCGAGTCCTACTCCACTTTATAATTTAAAACCGCTTATTTTTTTTATTAACTTCCAAAAAAAGTAGGTTCTTTAGTCGTCTAAATGTTCTATTTGTATTTTGATAAGTTATAACTCCGTGGTAATCCTATTACTTATCTGTACGTTATATTATAATATTATAAAGCTGAAGAGCTGTTTTGGTTGAACGTACTAATCTCAAATACCCACATGGATAGCCCACTTATCGATAAAGGCTACATGTTACATAACATCACGCTACGACTGACAGGAGCGGAGCATCAAACAATAATATAGCACAAACGGGGAAACTTTATTCTTATCATTATTGCGTGCGTGCGGAAACGGTTTCAGTTACGCAACTATCATGCATGACGGCATTGTTCCTCTTAAAAAGTAAAAAGAAACAAGTCCGCGATAGCATGCTATCTATCTTTTGAAGTTGAACTTCTTCTTCTTCCTGCCCTTATCCCATATTACTTGGGGTCGGCGCAACGCTTTTCTTTCTTCCATTCTGTCCTGTCATCCGTCACTCTATCACTAACTCCCTTTTATTTTATATCAGTCCACACACAATCCATCCATCTTTTCTTTGGCTTCCCTCTCCTTCATCTCTCTCTCTATTTTTCCTTTTAAAGTTAACTTATGGTAACCTTTTTTATGGTAATCTTGTTTTATTATAATGCATTAGGTATATGCAATGTTGTGTTTTTTTTTAATAAACATAGTATTAATCCTGTTGGATTTAAAAGAAAGCTTTAAGCATTAGACAGAAAGAAACACAATAACTGAATCCTGAGACCGGCTCTCCACGGGACAACGCATTCGAAACCACGCTGCGTTCCACCAGGGACTTACTATTTTATTACTTGCAACGTTTTCATTTTGTGATATCTCCTAACATATTCATCCAAATTAAATAGAGTCATCATCATAATCATCATTTCAGCCGAAAGACGTCCACTGCTGGACATAGGCCTCCCCCAAGTGTCGCCACAATGAACGGTCCCGTGCGTCTCGCATCCATCGGACTCCCGCAACCGTTACCAAGTCATCGGTCCACCTTGTAGGAGGCCTTCCAACGCTACGTCTTCCGGTACGTGGCCGCAATTCCAGAACCTTTCGGCCCCAACGGCCATCTGTTCTGCGAGCAATGTGCCCTGCCCATTGCCACTTTAGAGAAAAATAAAATAAAAAAATAAACAAAATAAAAATATATTAAAATAGAGTAAAACAACAATATTGCTATAATTAAACACCCAAGATGATGGAAATATTTATATTTAGATCGATTAATACCTACTCTACCTATGTAATCGCTTTCGCAAATAAAGCAGTCTTTTAAATCGACACTCATAAATATGTTTATCAACCTTACGAAGTAAACATGTACTATCACGGACTTTTTTTCAACCTATTGACAGAAATCTTTCCACCATACATTATTATTGCGTATCTTAAACTATTTGTGCAGCGCACGCCGTGGAAACTCTCAAAACGCAAATTTTGTTCCAACCTCTTCAACTATCGTCGACATAATTGGCTGAAGCAAATTTACGCAAAACCTCACTGAATTACGGTATGAAGATCTGTTCGATAGTTTTTGAGTTTACCGCGTAAAGACAAACAGACAGACGCATCAGAAGGGGGCTTTCTTTTTATAATTTAATATGTAGACGGTAATAAAAGTGTTTCTGAATTAAATTAAACGCAACATGGTTATTCGGAAGTGAAACGATTGGCGTTTCAAAGTTCATTCAACAAATCATACTTGACAATTTATTTGTCACATTCACTTTGCGACATCGGAACGCAGTGTAGCTTTAGAGACCGGTTGCAATGTAAAACACAGCAGCCATTCAACTTCTGAAACTTCAAAATTTTTTGAAATATCTACATACATCAATATTGTTGTTTAGGAAAAAACAAGAGATACTTACATAAAAAGTGAAGGAGTTAGAAAGGCAAAGAAAAACAGAAAACCGAATAACGTTAAAGATGAAGTAGGTCATCCAAGTTTAGACCAAGGATTGCACCCCCTTTACTTAAGGTGTACAGTTTATTTATTTAAACTTCATGTACAGTAGTGGTACATAGGCGTACTTAATACAACAAGGCATTCTCTCGCCAAATTTATTATTAAAAAAAATTATGCACCTCAAAGATCATTCCTGATCATTTGCATCACGAATATTTATCCCATGAAACAAAACCGATGAAGATGATTCGACTTTTGAACATGAAACCCATTAGAATCTATAGTAAGAATGATTTAGGTTAATTAAAATCTATACTAATATTATAAATGTGAAAGTTTGTATGTATGTATGGATGTTTGTTACTCTTTCACGCAAAAACGACTGAACGGATTTCGATGAAACTTGGTACACGGGTAGACCATGTCCTAGAATAACGCATATAATACTTTTTATCCTTGGATTATGTTCCCTTGAGATAATTTTCTAACCTGCAAGCAAATGACAGCAACTGTCAAATACATTGACAGCAACTGTCAAAAACACTTGTCCTAATCATTCCTTCATTCGGTCAATCATTCCATCATTCGGTCATTCATTCTACCATTCGGTCAACCATTCCACGATTAACAACAAAGAATAAATGCGGAATCTCCGATCACTATCTTACCTTATATAAATGAAACAAAGTCGTATTAGTTACACTATTTATAACTCAAGAACGGCTACTAAAATATCTAATAACTATTAAAATATCGAAAAGAATCACAAAAAAAAATGCTTTTGGAGAAACTTATCCGTTTACGCGATACAATTAGCACTGAAGGAGATGCAGCACAAATGTTGAAATAGGCGAAGTCGGCGAGGTCCTCCCAGCAGCTGAGTGAAAAGGCCCCATGTGGCTCTCAGAGTCTCACAGGGCTATGGCGGACAGGTCTCGCACAGCCGGTAGAGGCTTCCAGAGACCAGAGGAATCGAAAAAGGTCCACATGGTGTGGCGGACAGGTTTTACACGGCCAGTAGAGGCCTGTAGAGGCCTTCAGAGACCGGAGCAGCTGGAGAGATCCACACGGCTTGGCGGACAGGTCTCGCACGGCTGGTCGAGGCCTGTGGAAACCGAAGCAGCAGAAGAGGTCCTTCTCACAGCCGTCAAAGACCGGGAGGCCTTTTTCACAAACATAATAATATATTAGATTTGAGCGTTGAGTGTTTTTCACATGGCCAATTATATGTCGCTGTTTCAAGGATAACATCTAAAGAAATCATGTTTGTATTGTCTAATGACAAGAAATCTGTGAACATTATAAGACTTCTGTAGTATATTTTTAGTATCAGCATTGCACCCGTGCGATGCCGAGGCGGGTCGCTAGTAATAAATCTACACTAATATTATAAAGAGGTAAAGTTTGTTTTTTTTTTGTTTGTAGGAGGTAATCTCTGAAAGTACTGGTCCGATTGCATTTTTTTTTTTCACTGATAAAAAGCTGTTTTATTCTTGAGTTACATAAGCTATTTTTTATATACGTGGGTGAAGCCGCGGGCAAAAGCAGGTAATAAATATTTAAAAAAACTGACGTAAGTACTAGATTTTTAAAAACATTTTTCCGACATGTTGATACCCAAAGTAACGTAACCATATAATAGTATAGGTATTCCATTTCATGGACAACACTTATGTAAACTAGTGTAATTGACCGGACCGTAGCCCAGTCGTCAACAGCGCGTAGTGATCCACGCGCTCCTCAAAGAGATGTCAGCAAACCGTAGGGGCCCGCAGAGACGATGCCCGCTAGGACCGCGGAGAATTTCTGAAAAGGAAACCTTGTCCTAGAACGCAAAGGGCAACTGAAGGACACAGGTGTGGTTTTAGTCAGTAAAAATCTGACACGTCCTCTCGCTTCACCCAGAGCGGGAGATGTCATTGGATGATTTGAAATGACGAAAAAAAAGGGTATAGTAGAATAGGGTAGGGTAGAGTAATGTAGAGTAAGCTGAAGTAGAGTAGAGTGAGGTATAGTGGGGTAGAATAGATAGAGTGGGGTAGAGTAGAGGAGAGTGGGGTAGAGTAGGGTAGAGTAGGATAGAGTTGGGTAGAGTAGTACTTTTTTTAGGTGAGAAATCATTCAACGACACCTCCCGCCCGTGGGTGGAGCGGAAGAGCGTGTCAGAGTTTTACTGACTTAAAACCCACTCCTGTTCCTTTAGGCAAAGCCTTCGTTCCAGGGCCCCGGGATTCTCTTTCGCACAACCCACGGCTCCAGTAGGCTTCGACCCTGCTGGGCCCCTACGGTTTCCTGACATCTTCATGAAATACGTGCTGTCGACATCTTGGACTCGATCCGGACAGTTACCGGACGGTCGGACGGTGAGCTATCCATTGCTCGCCGTCAGCAAGCCCGGGGGTAGAGTAGAATAGAGTATCAGTTGACGGGAACGAAGCCACGGGCAATAGCTAGTCATATAATAAATCTAATATTTTAAAATAAATATATTTCTATGTTTCAGACATCGTCGTGGGCGGAGACACACAACTAGAATTTTATTACAATGGTACACGGACGCACACAGAAGCATCGGCTGATAAGATCACTTCAGTAACTTACGATCCAGTGCACTACACGGTTCTGTTTGCCGACGATCACATAATGACCACGTCAATATCCAGCTTTGACCTGTCAACCAGGAAAACACAACGTTTAGTTACGATATCAACGATCGACTACTTGAGGGTCGTCTACGACCACGTCACACCAGCAATCTATTGGAGGGAAGGATATAGAATACACTCGTTTTCATTAAATCCTGCATCTTCTAACCAAGGAAAAAAAATCAAAGAAAAACAAGGAAATCTTTTATTTACGTTGGATTATTACTGCTGTGATCTCGCCGTGGACAGCTCTGGAGGGTACGTCATCAATCATACACACACCGACAACATTAGTGGAACTTTAACTAGAAGATCGGAGTTATTTTTTTTTTGTACTAAGTACAGTTTTTATTTGTTTCATGAAAAAACCAAATAGACTCTGGTCAACGAAAGATGGCACAACAAAAAGGAGGCCGTATTAAAAAAAAATTGAAGCTGCTCACCCAGACTGTACGCTGCTTAAACAGAGTTGATACTTTAGATTATTCATTAAAATAATACTCTAGATACTGTTCACGGCAGCAATGGAGGATGTCTTCAAGGTTTTGGAATGGAGAGGGCTAGGCATTAATGTCAATGGCGAGTACATCACTCACCTTCGGTTTGCCGACGACATAGTAGTCATGGCTGAGACTACGGAGGAGCTCAGTATAATGCTTGGTGACCTCAGTAGAGCTTCCGAAAGACTGCTGAAGGCTGACTTAAAATGAACATGGACAAAACCAAAGTCATGGTAAACAGCCATGTAGCGCCCACTCCTATCAAGGTCGGGGACTCTACACTCGAAGTTGTAGACGAATACGTTTACCTGGGACAGACGGTCCAGTTGGGAAGGTCTAACTTCGAGAAAGAGATCAATCGTCGAATCCGACTCGGCTGGGCAGCGTTCGGGAAGCTGCGCGGTGTCTTCTCGTCCAATATACCACAGTGTCTCAAGACGAAAGTCTATGACCAGTGCGTGTTGCCAGTGATGACATATGGCTCCGAAACGTGGTCGCTTACAATGGGCCTCATTAGAAGGCTTAAAGTCACCCAAAGGGCAATGGAGAGGGCTATGCTCGGAGTTTCCTTGCGTGATCGAATCAGGAATGAGGATATCCGCAGGAGAACCAAGGTTGCCGACATAGCACGAAGAATCGCCAAACTAAAGTGGCAATGGGCAGGGCACATTGCTCGCAGAACAGATGGCCGTTGGGGCCGAAAGGTTCTGGAATGGCGACCACGTACCGGAAGACGTAGCGTTGGAAGGCCTCCTACAAGGTGGACCGATGACTTGGTAACGATTGCGGGAGTCCGATGGATGCGAGACGCACAGGACCGTTCGTTGTGGCGACGCTTGGGGGAGGCCTATGTCCAGCAGTGGACGTCTTTCGGCTGAAATGATGATGATGATGATGATGATTAAAATAATATGCGATGCATGTTTATTAAAAAACAACTTTTGCCCGCGACTTCGTCTGCGTAGAATTCGAAAATGTTTCTATTAGGTTTTTTGGTTGATTTTGTTTTATTATAATCAATAGCACTTGCTCATGACTTCGTTCTGTTTTAAGTTAGAAGTATTTGTAAAGTCTAAGTACATTAGAAGGCTGTTTTAGGTACATCACGCACGCTGTTATAAGTGAGAATGAACTAAAGAACGTTGGGTTAAAGTACTGGGTCTTATAATATTATCAATGGAAAAGTAGTTGATGCGATCTCCTGTAGGTTACCCAGAATTATTTGGTATCAATTTTGTCCATGCTTCTATTTCTAGCCGCCAATATTGCCCTTTGACACATCCACTGGTAGTATTAATTTTCTATTTAGACTACATCTGGGTAGACCAAAGAGATTAGGTCAATTCTCACTAATCACCCTCAGTTTTGATATTGTCTTCAGGTACTTTCCCGTCTCCTATCAAAAGTAAATTTGATGGATAATTTGAACTACCTCCGCTGTACTCATATTAGTATATAGTTTAAAGGGATGGATGAATTTCCATAGCGGGAAAGTTTTTAAGCAAGACTTCACAATGTCAGCTCTAGTTCCCCTAACTATCACTGGCAATGTTTGGCGAAAATCACCAGCAAACTTGAAAGTGATTCCACCCATGATTTTATTACAGCTTCTTATGTCTCTTAACCTTTTGAGTGCGTAATTAGAGACACAATAGTAAGACAATGGCGCGTAAAAGCCTGCGTTAATGCGGGGATCAACAGCTTAAGGTCCTACCTCCACATGAGCTCTATGAATCATAGTGCATTCATCACGTCCTAAGATTATACTGACATGTTGCAAAACTTTTTCCAAAGGGCACATGCTACCTTCCTGAAAAGTCTACGGTGCATTCACCTGCTAATAGAGTCGCAGCATTCGCGCACCATTTTGTTGCAGCGTTAACCTATAACCTTCCTCAATAAATGGGCTTTCTAACACTGATAGAAGTTTTTAAATCGGACCACTAGTTTCTGAGATTAGTGCGTTCAACCAAACAAACGAACAAACTCTTCAGCTTTATAATATTAGTATAGATTAAGGAATAAAACCCAAAAATATTATATTTTATAGTAAGTGTATTTATGATGGGCACGCTACAATTATGGCGGTAAGTCCCCTCTTTGAGGCGTGGTTGGAAAGACCTCACGGCGTCCTCGCCTTCCGCATGACGCAGGTTCTCACCGAACACGGCAAGTTCGGGAAGTTCCTGCACCAGATTCGTGCGGAAGACACGCCCGGGTGTCGCTACTGTGTGGACCGCCCGGAGGACACGGTGGAGGTGTGCCCCGCTTGGGCAGAGCAAAGCCGTGTCCTCGTGGAGGCGATCGGCGGCGGCGATCTCTCGCGCCGGGCCTTGATACAGGCCATGGTCCGGAGCGAGGAGGAGTGGCAGGCCTCCTTCTGCGAAGCACTAATGCTAGCAAAGGAGGCGGCCGATCGCGTGAGGCAACGGTCCTCACGCCCCAACCACCGACGGGATTCCGATCCCGATTTCCGGCCACCGTAGGCGCCGGACCGAGCCTAAGTCATCGACGGCGCGTACTGTTCCACGTACACCTCAGGAAGATGTCAGCAAATCGTAGGGGCCCAGCAGGGTCGAAACCCGGGGCTCCGGGACGAAGGCAAAGAAGGAACAGGAGTGGGTTTTTAGTCAGTAAAAGTCTGACACTATCTCTCGCTCCGCCCAAGAGCGCGATTTGTCATAAGATGATTTTCCCACCCAATAAAAAAAAAATGTATTTATGAAATAAAGTGTTTCTTACCTTTAAATTTAAATAAAACAAATTGTGTGATCATCGAAATTTATTCATTTGAAATATCTATCGATGCCCTAGACAAAACGAGAACTCAACAGTACGGAAATTAAACAAATTGTAACCTCAAATTACGTATGTTCAGAGTTAACTGATAGGCAGTTAGTTGATAGGCAGATGGCGCTGCTGGCCACGCAAACAAGTGCTCCCCATATTTTAACGAATAAAAATAGTTTATCGACTAAATTATACTCAGTATTAAATTATAAGTGTAAACAGTACGGACACATGTGGGTGTAAAATTCCAATTAGTAAAACTCGAGAAAAATCAATTAGTAAACAAGTGTGAAGTGTGACTACAAAAGTGCAAAATTAGACGAAATTATACTAGTTCAAGTGCGTTGTGATGATCGGTAACAAGATCAGTTCTACCACATACCTGATAAAAAACTATCTACAGGTGAATATTTATCATTGTTTACTTTTTCTAACCTGATGACACGCATATTTTGAACTGTATACGACCATAATTTGACACTTTTTTTTTTCTATTTATTTAAGGAATTTTTATACATAAAGTACATGCCAATTCCATCGTAACCTAACTTAAACTACACTACATCTACTTACTAGTTATGGCTTACCTACGACTAAATAACATAAACAGCGCTTTAGCGGCTTCAGACAATGGAGAGGACAACGTCTCGTGGAGCATACCCACATTAGTTCTGCTCAAGTTGTAAGTTCTTAACAAGAGCTCTCGATCGGTATTGTAACGGACACATTCCACCAACAGGTGATGCACGTCTTCAATAACACCGCACACATCACAATTTGGAGAATCTGATTTTCTCATCATGTGTGCAAATTTGTTTAGTGGAACGTGACCAGATCTTAACCTGAGCGCTGTTACAATTAAAGACCTACTCAAACTTATATTAATGAACCATGGTATTCGAGGAGGCTCACTTTGTATTGTTTTGTACCAAATTCCTTTTACCAGAGATCTCTCATTAAAATACTCCGCCCAGTTATTGTGACAGTACTTTTTGTATTTAGGCAACAACTCAGTGTAATTTAGCAAACTTAGAACCTCTTTTCCGTCTACTGCTGCTTTTCTCGCCAATATGTCAGCCTCCTCGTTACCTCTGATACCAATATGTGATGGAATCCATTGCAATCTCAACTGAATGCCCTTTAAATTGTACTCATAAATTTCAGAAAGGATGTCATACGCTATCGATGCACCTCTGCCACCAGAGGCGCATCGAGCTATATGATATAAAGCGCTTCTACTATCGGAACAAATTAGCACTTTATTCTGTTGAATTGTTCGCGAATACAAAAGCGCCTCTAAAATTGCTATAAGTTCCATCGACATAATAGAAAATTCGAAGGTAGATTTAAAACAATTATTGTAAGAAGAATGATTTGTTACATGAGGATCATAAAATGCAGCACCGCAACCACTTGCGCTTCTTGAGCCATCAGTAAATATAACATACCAACCGTCATATTTTTCTCTCAACTCGGACATAACATTGTTTTTTAAAATGTTAAATGAAAAAAAAAAATGTAATCGTGTTTCTTTTTTGCGTGAACTAAACTGTCTAAGTGAAATTTTATTACATTATGGGTATTGATGTTAGTCACCCATGTTTTAAGAGAAAACATTCTTAACGTTGATGACGATGACATAATCTCATTTTTGATCAAATTATAAATGTCTACAAGTTGAGGTGTTTTTTTCCTGACCCAATAGCTATTATTACAAAGGGAACTTAGTTCGGATAATAAATTAATAGTAACATTGTTAGACTGAGAGAAAGCTTTCAAACAAAATTTGCATGCTAAATATTTTCTACGTAAATGCAGGGGAGGAACGCAAAGCTCCGACTCCATTACATGTATGGGTGTGCTTATCTTCTATAACTCTCTCTTATAAAACTACCTATAATCCGTAATGCTTGGTTCTGAACTTTGTCCAGCTTATAAGTGTTGATTTTGCTACTATTATCAAATAAAAAGGAACTGTAATCTACTCTGCTTCTAATTAAAGATACGTAAAGTTTACGTAAATGTTTTGGATGTACCCCCCATGTCGACCCCGCCAATACTTTAAGCAAATTAAGATGTATTTGTGTCTTTTGGTAACATTCATTTATTTGTTTACCCCACCTTAAACAACTATCAAGCCAGAAACCTAGATACTTATACGATGTGACTAATTCTAAAGGGTTGTTATTAATTAAGATCGGTAACTGGAGATTTTTCCGTCCTCTGCTAAATAAACACAACTTGGTTTTAGTAGTCGACAATGTCAACCCCAACTGATTTAGTATAATGATTATAGCGTTGAGTGCATTTTGAATATTATTTACACTTTCTGTCATGTTTTTGTTACAAGTATACAACACAAAATCGTCAGCATACTGGCAAATAAAAATGTTGTTAATTTCTTTACTGACTTTAATTGTAGCTACGTATGTGGCCCCTGCTGGCATATCGCATAATAAATTTATTTTCGTCAAGTTCATCTTTAATTTTCAAATGTCTCTCAGTCAAAAAGTTCCATAAATATAAACAAACCCTTTTACCCACGTCTATTTCGTCAAGATTTAGTATTAGTTCATTAATCAATATATTATTATAAGCATTCTCAACATCCAAAAAACATGCCAGTGTTGGGGAATTATTCGAAAATCCTATTTGTATTTGTGTGACAAGACGAACTAAATTATCATAACATGACTGTCCCTTCCTGAATCCAGTCGTAAAAGGTGAAAGTAGTTTATTCTTTTCTACATACCACTCCAAACGTTTCGTTATCATGTTATGTAAAATTTTGCAAACACGTGACATCAGAGAGATTGGACGTAGCTTAAGATCACTGTTTGAAGGGTTTTCTCTCTTTGGTATTGTCACAACTCGGATGTCACGCCATTGGACAGGGATTTCTCCAGTTACAAAAATTGTGTTATATAATTTTAATAAATGTAATTTACCGCAATGTGGTAAGTGTAAAATCATCGAATATGTGATCCCATCGTCACCTGTAGCAGTATCTTTTTTTTTTAAACAATTATACATTTTTTGAATTGAAAAGGAGCTTCCTAACATGTCATTATCTGATCGTATCTCTGGTGAGCATGGATTCACATAATCAGGAGCCAGACTATTTAAAAGAACTTCTTTTTTATCGTCAGAAATATACGTCATAGGTGACCGACGTCCCTTTAACCATCCTAGTTTTTTCCACATTTCCAATATAGAAGTTGTTTCATTAATATCGTCACAGTATTTCTGCCAAGTTTGACTCCTAGCTCGTTGAATAGCTAATTTGGTGTTTAAACTAATGTGTTCTAGTGTACTTATATTTGATGGAGTAGGGTTTCTTCTATACTGGCTAAGAGCTAACCTACGTTGAGCAATAAGTTTAGAGAGTAGAGAGAGCAATATGGTTGGGGCCGAAAATTCCTACTAGGATTATTAAATTCTTTGGTCATCGGAATGTAAAGATCCGCTGCACTATTAAGTTTTTCAATAAAATTATTATACTCTCTTTGAACGTTACAAACATCGCCATTAACTGTAGAGTAATAATTTTCTAAGTATTTATTATAATCAACCCAGTTTGCAAAATTAAAGTTACGTTTTTTACGAACTCGTTGGATATCTTTGAAATTAAATTTCATTTTAATAATCAGATGATCACTTCCAAGACTATCATTCGTAACTTGCCAATTACAACACATAGCTATGTCACTCGACATAAATGAAATATCTGGAGAAGTTTGTTGGACAACATTGTTAACCAATTTCACTCTTGTTGACTGCCCATTATTTAACGGGACAAAATGTTCTAAAGCTGCATCATATATTTGTCCTCCTTTACAGTCATTTCTATTCGACCAATTGGTATGATGAGCGTTAAAGTCACCTGCTATTAGACAGTTGTGTTTAAAAGTTGAAAAAAGATTATCCCAGTCGGACTGGATAGTGTGTACTGGACGGGGGACAATAAACTAGCATTAAAAACTTAATTTGACTACAGTTCAATAATTTAATACATACCACTTCTATGCCACGGTTAACATAATTTAAAGTACACTCTTGGACTTTAATTGACTTATGTACCATGATAACAACACCTCCATAACCATCATCTCGGTCTTTGCGATGTAGATGGTAACCACTTACGTGTAAACTAGAGTCAGGTTCCAACTAAGTCTCGCATATCAAAGCTATGTGAATTTTATTTTAAGACAACAAAAGTTTTAAGTCTGTAAGTTTTGGTCGTAAGCTTTGCGCATTCCACTGCATTATATTTAAGCCGAAAACTTTTTGTACATTATTAGCCATTGGTAAATATTGAAATTAATTTTGTAAATAAATTCTATGCATTCTTTCACTACATAACTACAAAACATTTTAATTTTATCTTCGAAATCGATATTTAAAAGATAAATATCTTTAATCTTACTCATGAAACTCTTAAAGTTAGTGTTTTTCTGTCTCCGCTCATAAGGTTTGCTGGTGCTCATTTCAAAATCAGGTTCTGCTCTAGAAGCATTTTCTTTTTCTCTTTGATTTTTGTGACACCTTTCCTTCTTTTTCTTTTTTAATTGTGATTGTGGGTAATCAGCACGCTTTTCTTCATCTTCTGAAGTTTCAGTTTCATGTGCCTCATCATGCACTACTAATGCCTCAAATGAATTGTTTACAACCGCATCCCTATATGATTTTGATTGACTTAACGTTTTGTTCTCCCTTGTAGTTGTCCTAAGATCTATCGTTTCAGTCATTTCAGCTTCCTCCATCTGCAATTTTCTCTTCTCCAACCATACTGATAAGGCTTTTCGGTAAGTACAGCTTTCAGCGGACATAATTTTCCTAATTGCCTTTTCTTTGGCGAATATAGGGCACGATTTATCAAGAGCCATATGGGCGCCTTTACAATTAGCACATTTAAAGTCCGTCACTGCACAGTTATCGTGTGGGCCATTACATGTTGGACATACTGTTTTTTTGTTAGGACAGTATTTTATTAGGTGACCGAACCTCCAGCATCCTGAGCATTGTGTCACAGGGAATGTATATGGTTCCACTTTAAACCGGCACCCATACCCATATACGTATGAGGGTAAAGTAGAACTTTTAAAACATAGCCTTATAGTATTGCTATCTGTCCATTTATTTGAATCATCTAGTCGTTTTAATCTTTTTACAGAAATTATCTCATGATCACACTTCAAATTATCACCAATCTCCTTATCTTCAGTTTCTAAATCTACGTCTCGCAAAACGCCATATGATAAATTTATTTCATCAATCAGTTGGCATCTGTATCCCAAAGTAATCATTTTTTCGCAGCTAACTAATTTCCTAGCACTTTCTTTATTTTCAAACTGAATCAGTACCTTAAATGGGCTTTTGTATTGTATTCTTAAAATGTTTTGGATATTTTCCGCCCTCAATAGCTTTGCCATTCCAAATTGTTTAGGTAAAATTTCTTTTGAAATAACCATAACCATGGTTATTTCTTTTTGCGTTTCCAACTCTAAATTTCTTCTATCTGCATTTTTAGACATAGACAAACTCTTTGTCAAACGTTTTTTGCCTTTTCTGACTGTGATGAAGCCCTCATCTTCTTCTATTATCTCTTCACTATCTTCTCTTGTCCTTTTTTCCAGGGTTTTTTGACTCAGATTGGAATTGTCTTCATTTTCTTTGTGAATTTCTGTAGTAACTTGTTGCTCGCTTCTTAAACTCTCCTCTTCCATAACATCACTCCCACTGGAGTCACAAAACTCCAGATTATCCCCTTCGTTATTCATCGTACGAAAACATATAATAAAATATAATCGTAGGTAGATGTAAAAAAAGTATGTAGCTACAAACGCGGGACTCGCTATCTGCGCGTGCGCTCACGGTCGCGTCTCGCGCGTAACTGTAATTTGACACTTGAAAACAACAAACGACAGAGTACATGACTGTAAATAGCGACATCTATGATAAATTGACAACATCATTTGACTATAGCATTAGAAACAGTGACATCTATGAAGACATACAAACGATCATAGTGTAATCTGAAAAGTGAGTACCAAATTTGACAGCCTCAGTTAAGTGATACGACAGCCCAACGGCGGAGACCTCGCCTTACGCGGCGCTGGATATGGGTTCAAATCCTACTCAGATAACCACTTTTTGTGAATATTAACATTACTACCAAATAACGTGAAGTCAATATACATTATAAAAACATTAAAACTATACAAAGAAACGAGTTACGAGTTGTAGGTCGCGGGTTCAAACCCAGCCAGGCGCATTACTTTGTGTAATTTATTTCATCACCACTGCTCTCAAAATGGTGAAGGAAAACATCGTGAGGAAACCGGCATGTCCTAGAACCAAAAATTCGAAGACATGTGACATCCACCAACCCGCACTGGGCCCGCGTGGTGGATTACGGCCCATTCCCTCTCCTAGAGAGGAGGCCTGAGTCCCAGCAGTGGGAACATTATAAGGCCGACTATGCTATGATACAAAGAAACGCCAAAAATGAATTTCTTAGAAAACATTACTTTTCGCCGTCATCATCTTCCTGCCCTTGTCCCGTGTTATTTGGGGTCGGCGCAAACGTTTTTTTCTTCCATTCTGTCCTGTCACTCGTCATACTACTATCATACTAGGTTGACTGGTAGAAAATGCCTAAGGCATTAAGTCCGCCTCTGTACCTTTATGTGCATGAAGTATTAAATAAATAAATAAATAAATAAATAAATAAATACTATCACTAACTTCCTTTTCTTTCATATCACTCTTCACACAATCTATCCATCTTTTCTTTGGTCTCCCTCTCCCTCTCCATCCATCCACATGTAAACTCATAACTCTTTTAGTAACTTGCGTTTCATCCCTCCTCTTCACATGACCATACCAAGACAAACGATTCCCTTTCAGCTTTTCAGTCACTCGCTCCACTTTCAAACTTCCCCTAATATACTCATTTCTCACTTTATCCATTCTTGTCACACCACACATCCATCTTAACATTCTCATCTCCGCTACGTGCAATCTTTTTTCATCCGTCTTTTTCACAGCCCAACATTCTGATCCATACAGTATGACAGGCCTTATCACGGACTTGTAGATTGAGGGGCATCCGTGGGTCACAAGTTGTTCCCGTGACCTGTCGCCATTTCATCCATCCTGCGTTGATCCGATGTGTTACGTCCCGGTCTACCTCACCATCCCCTTGGACGAGTGACCCGAGGTACCGAAAGTCAGAGCAGATCGGTATGGGTGTTCCAGCGAGAGCTAAAGGCACTGGATTGGAGAGAACGCCGAAATCGCAGAACAAGTATTCCGTTTTGGTTCTACTCAATTTCAGGCCAACACTCTCCAGTCTGTGCCACAACACCTCCAATCTGTTCTGGACCTCTAGGCCACTCTCGACAACCAACACAATGTCATCGGCAAACAGCATACACCAGGGAGCCTCTTCCTGAATGTCCGACGTCAGAGCATCCATTATCATCAGGAAGAGGTAAGGGCTGAGAGCCGACCCTTGATGTAAGCCGACAGCCACATTGAAGCTGCCAGTGGTGCCCACTGTAGACCGGACTTGGGTACTGCATCGACTGTACATCGCTCGATCAACTGGACAACTTCCCAGGTACACCTTTCTCCTTAAGGGCCCACCACAGAACCTCACAAGGTACCCGGTCGTATAACTTTTCGAGGTCAATGAATACCATGTGCAAGTTTTTATGCGCACATCTGTATTTCTCGCACAGCTGGCGCATAGCAAAAATGGCATCCGCTGTACCCCGACCCGGTATAAAACCGAATTGTTTCTGTGAAATTTCACTCTCTTCTCTCAGTCGCCTTTCAATAACTTTCGCCCAAGCTTTCATAGTATGTGATATTAGCTTTATTCCTCTATAATTGTTGCACTCAAGCACATCACCTTTGTTTTTAAAAATCGGCACCAAAGAGCTATTGCACCACTCATCAGGTATGGCTTCTTCCAGCAACAACTTTTTGAAGAACACAGCTAACCACGTCCATCCACTCGCAATAACTTCCACACTTCAACTGGTATTCCATCTGGACCAATGGCTTTACCATTCTTCATTCCATTTACTGCTATTCTGACTTCATCCATACTAACCATTCTCACTAATCCCACATTCACTGGTTTATTCTCTAACACCCCACTCCATTTATTTTCCTCATTCATCAATCTTTCAAAATATTCCTTCCACCTCTTTCTGATTTTTTCATCATCCGATAGAACCATTCCAGTTTCATCTCTTATACATCTTACATGACAAACATCCCTCGCCTTTCTCTCTCTTATTCTAGTAAGCCGGTATAGCTCTTTTTGGCCTGCAGGACTGTCCAGTGCGTCATATAGTTTGTCCTGGGCTTTTGATTTTGCTATTGCCACGGCTTTCTTGGCTTTCTTCTTTAAAACGTCATACTCACTCTTTTTTTCAGCTTTTAAACTAGCGTTTCCAGGCTCTACACGCTGCCATTCCTTGAATTTTCTCTTCTTTTCTTTCAATACACTCTGAACTTCTGAGGACCACCACCATGTATCCTTATCTATTATGCCCTTTCCTCTCGTCTCTCCCAAAATATCTTTCGCTGCATGCCTGATACACTCAGCCATCTCATTCCAGCTTTCATTTATACTTCGATCATTCATATCTCCCATCTCTATCATTCTGTCCACCACTCGCTCCCTGAACTTCTTCGCACAATCATTCCTCTCTAACATATGCCATTTTATTTTAGGGGGAGGACGCTCTTTGTATTTGGTAGACAGTATTTTAACCACTGATGTCATAACCAGGAGTCTGTGTTGTGAGACTAGGTCTTCTCCTGGCAGTACTTTGCAGTCTTTGAAGTGCTTTAAGTGGTTGCGCCGAACTAGAAAGTAGTCGATTTGGGTCTTATGATCCACTTTTGTACGTGATCATGTGTTCGTCTCTTTTTTGGAACCACGTATTGGCTACTGCCAGGTCAAATGCGGTAGCGGATTGCAGCAGGGTCTCTCCTTCACTGTTCGGACTACCGAAACCCCATCCCCCATGTACTCTTTCATAAACACCTTTAATTCTTCCCACATGTCCATTAAAATCACCTCCAACTATCAATTCTTCATGAACAGGGATGTTCATTAAAGCTGTATCAAAATCCTCCCAAAACTTCTCTTTCACCGTTTCATCACATCCTACTTGTGGTGCATACACACTAACTATATTCAACATCACATTCTCTAACATAACTTTCACAACTATAAATCTATCACTAATCCTTTGTACTTCCATCACGCTTTCTTTCAATTTACTGTCTAACACTATTCCTACACCATTTCTTTTTCCATCACTTCCACAGTAGTAGAACTTATATCCCTCACCAATTTCTCTCGCTTTTGTTTCTCTCCATTTAGTTTCCTGCAAGCATGCTATATTTATCTGTCTTCTTTTCAATACATCCGCTAACTCTCTGGCCCTTCCAGTCATAGTCCCAACATTCCAACTTGCATACCTCAATCTCATTTCCCGAGCTAGCTTCTTACGTTGCCCCCGCCCGGGATGGTGCAACAACCCTGGTCCATTTCCCACAAGAGCCGTGTGCTGCCCCGGGTTCGCCCTAACCCTATCGCGCATTCTATTAAGACCGAACAAGTTGCAAAGAACGTAATACGAGCCGTACTAGAACAAAATCGGACTCAATCCTAAACAACAGTGATAATAATATGACACATAATCTGAATAACACAGTCACTAGCGTACCTGAGATGTCCGACGATGAGGATGACGAACTAAAAAAACTACGAGAACAAGTTTATTATATTCATAAATATGATTTTGGGCCCGCTCTCACCTCAGGCTACTAGATTTTTACTAAAATTATTTGGCATTATTTTAGGTTTAATTAAGGTAAAATCACACTCCAGTAGAACAGGGTAATGGTCGGACCAGTAAATGTCATAAAGAACTGACGCACCCACAACGGTAAGCCGCGCGGCACTAGTCACAACACAGTGATCTAGCCAGCGCCTCGTCCCATGCGCGTCGCTTACAAAAGTATATGCGTCCGACGGCAATAGTTCCCTGTCGACACACGACCACAGCTGATCGTCACAAAAATGTTTTAGTTCAATGTCAAAAAGCTCACCTGGATGTGCGTTGAAATCACCCAATATAAACACAGATTCCACATTATTACTTTCTAATATTGCGTTAATTTCACATAAGCACTCGGTAAATTCTATCAAATTATGTGATGAATCAGTAGGCATATAAACCGAAAAAATGATAATAGCACGATCACTGAGCTCGACTTTTATTGCTATCAGACGCACACTAGAGAATGTTATCACTGATACTGTGGGGAACGCACTCTTTCTCCATAAGATAGCCACTCCTCCAAACGGTCTACCACGAAGGATGCCAGCAGAAGTATTTACAGCAGAGTTACCGACGAATCCAAAGTCGCTGTCGATGCAGCCAAGGTACGGAATGTCATGGGGTAGTAGCCAAGTTTCCTGTAAGGCAGTAATATCTGCCGTCTTGCAAAGCTGTTATGCATTCTACCGAACGAGTCACACTTTTACAATTGTAACTTACTAATTTAGTTGAACCTATCATGATTAGAGTTAGCAACATCGTTTTTCAGATTTTATTCTCTGCCTTTATTCTGCCGATCAAAGTGTATAAAACGACGAAAAGCTATTCCTTCTGGCCAAAAGTCTGATTCCATGAACATGTCCAACTTATATTTTGGGACTGTGATGTACAGTATACAAATACTAGACTGGCCGCTGGGTGGCGGGGGTAGTCGGCCCTCAGTTGTGACAGTTGTGGGGTAGCCACCGAGCGGGTCGGACGTGTCAACCTCTAACTCCGGACATCGTAATAAATATAAAGTATAGCGTATGTTCTAAAACATCACAAATGGCGACGAGGATAAAAGTGAATACTTAATACTGTATAATTATGTGAATTAATTACTCAAAGGCATAATCTCTTTGTTTTGAAAAAAAAATGAAAAGTTATCCCACACTAAGAATTATTCCAGTATCGTGGGTGCATTCGCAAACGTGTGAATTTGCATACACGGGACACCCGGAATTATCGAAAGTTGAAATATGAAATGGTTCGAAACTGTTGAGGAAAAATGAAAGTTTGAATTATCGAGTAATCAAAATGTATGCACCGGCGCTTACAGCTTAGTACGGCCGTTTTTCCAAATGTGTACAGTGTGGCTAAGTTTGAAAGAATTGAGCCTGGTACCTATGAGTTACCTAAGACCCTACTGATTGTAACCAAGCCATATATCCTGCCTAGTTACCCTAACCTATCATACAAACTACACCAAACGTGAGTTATGGGTGATTATGGTTTTACGTGTGGGAAGTCAGTAACCAATATGATTATTAAGTACTTAATAACTAGATAGGTTGTGAACTGTCAAAGCGTGGTAAATCCATGTAACCTAACGAGGCAGGTTGTGAACTGTCAAAATGGTACATGGTACCAAAATCTAGTTATCCGAACGAGGCAGGTTACGAACTGTCAAAACGGTACGGTACGGTACGGTATCCTAACGAGGCAAGTATTGTTTATTGTCGCGACCTCGATCCTTGCACTAGAATAGATGAGTGATGAAACAGTTACTGTATCAATAAAAGTATTTCGGTTAACTTTATTGATTTGGAGCTGAATAATCATTATCAATTAGTAGAAATTGAAACAAAAAATTGACAATTCGAAAATCAAAACTAGTCTTGAATTACCAAGAAAAAAAAAAGACATGAATTATCAAGTGGGAAAAAAAAGTTAATTTTCAAGTTCCGAAAATTAAAACAAGTGATGAATTGTCAAGTTTCAAAAATAAAGACAAGTTATGGATTGTCAATTCGAAAACCAAGACGTCAATAACATTCGTCGTTTTGTTTTACACATCTACGCAAAACCTTGATACGTACTACCCATAATTATACATGTCTATTATTTTTGATAGAGTCAAATAAATAAAATAACCTGTAATTGATTCGTTGTTTACGTACAACAACAACAACGTAAACTGCTGCTACTAAGAAAGCAACGATAAACATTATGATTTGTGTTTCGCGCACAAAAGGTAATGTCAGTAGGTTTTTTTTTTAGGTGTGAAAATCATATAATGACAAATCACGCTCTTGGGCGGAGCGAGAGATAGTGTCAGACTTTTACTGACTATAAACCCACTCCTGTTCCTTTAGGTCTTGTAACTTATGCGGATGCGAATTTTCTCATGTATTCGGCAAATCGGGAGCGCAATTAGGTACGATTTGGCTAATGTCCTTTTGGACAGTAATTTGTATTTTACTGGAAGTACAAATTAAAATACGAACACCATATCAATGGCACCAAGGGTGCAATAAAAGGCCAAAACAAAGGGCCAAATGGGCCAAAAGTGCCAAGTGCCAAAAAGTGCCAAATGGGCTACAACGGCCAAATGGGCCAAATGGTCAAACGATCAAATTATGAAAAGGTCAAATGTCAATCAAATGTCAAAGTCAAAGACTATGGCAAAAGTCAAATAACAAACAAAGTCAGTCAAAAGTCAAATGAATTTTTTAAATATAAGTAATATTATTTTTTTGTGTATGTTTTGTGTATTGACATTTTGAATTGGAACGATTTAAATGTAATATTATTTTTTATATTGATTTAATAACGTTTGAAAATTTGTTATATTTAGCGTGTATGCATAAAATATTTGTACGCCGGTGACGGCTAGACATAGCATTCCTAAATAATTAGAACATCTGTACCTAACCCACCAATGTTTAACAAATAAAAAGAATTGGTATTTGTGTCATATTTCAAATGCCAAATGTCAAATGTCCAAAAGTATAAAATGTAAAAAAAGGAAAGGTACCAAAAGTACCAAATATACCAAAAGTACCAAAAGTACCAAAATTATCAAAGTACTAAAAGTACCAAAAAAAAATACTAAAAGTACCAAAAGTACCTATGGTACCAAAGGAAAAGTATAAAAGTACCAAAAGTAAAAACAAAAAACATACTGGCATCAAAAAATTCATTCACATCGAAATCAATGGAAAAAGTGCCCAGAACGCTGGCAGCATTGCCACGTTGGATAGCAATGCTGATTCGTTGACCGAGAAAAAGCCCAGCCCTCTGGTCACACGAAGAGTCGACTAGCTGTTGCTAATATCACGAACAACTCGATGAGCGCTCGGACCCCATGTTTTTAAGAAGTGTCCATGTTTCTGGGTGGCGGGGGTAGTCCGCCCTCAGTTGTGACAGTTGTGAGGTTGTGAGGTAGCCACCGAGCGGGTCGGATGTGTCAACCTCTAACTCCGGACATCGTAATAAATATAAAGTATAGCGTGTGTTCTAAAACATCACAGGGACAAATATTTTATAAGCATTATAATCTTTTTCCAATTTCATGTTCATATTTTCAAGCGTGACGGTAATATTACATTTATCTCTAATATAGTTTACTATGTCACACACAGTCACTTCGCCACGTAATAAATATACATTGGGATTTGTATATCTGCCGCTTTGAACTTCCCTGCGGGATCTATCACAGCCTTCCCCCTGTTTCCAATAAAACGATTCCTGTATCTCTTCCTCTGTACCTCGATCCACCCTTCATCATTACGTTCCGGTTTCCATTGCCCATCGCGTACCATATCAGCAAAACATTTTTGTTTTTGTGAGGCGACATGTTGTACATTCGGAGCGCTCGTATGTCCCGACGGCGGTGTAAACAATCGAGGCGCTTGCGTCAGCGCACACTCGGCTACGTTCGTGGATGTTCGACTCGTCTGCGGTCGTTGGTTGGCCGCCTCGCGGACTTCGGGCATCGCTTCGGGCCGGCCGCTCTGTTTTGCACGTACCGGTCGCGATGTTTTACAACTACCCTCTTTATCAACTAAAGTTACAGATGGAGATTTGCAATTGTTATCTTCTGCCACACATATTGGTGGCAATCCAACAAGACCACTGCTCCCCTCTTCATAGCTGTCAATCCCCGAAGCGCCCCGTTTTGTGTTCATAGTACACGGAAAAAAAATTAACCATTGACGTATTTTTTAACGACTCAAGATCCAATTTTAATTGTTGTAACTGGTCAATAGTAGCATATTTATCATGGTCACTTCATTTTGTAGTTTCAGTAAGTCTTTTAACAACCTTGTAACATCGACATGGTCGAATAGAACAGGTGGAAGTTTCTGCAGGTCTCGAACCACGAAGGTTGGGATTTCTTCCGGGTCAGTTTCCTTTAATAAACAAAGTATGTCATCAATGTTTCGAAGCGTTTTGCCGTCCCTCTTCCTTATTTTTTTCCGCTTTACCGTCGGAATGGAATGAAAAAGCAGATCTTTAGCATTTTCGATATCTGACTCCGAAAAAGCACTTCGTTTATAACAACATTGCACGAGTTACACTTTACCACGTTAGAAGCCATTTTCAAGGACACGACACACACTACCGATCGGCAAGCGCGCGCGTCGCGGACTGACCACATTACCTTGTAGTTGTGTATGGAAGGTGATGCGCTTGGATTAGAATAGAATAGAATAGAATAGAATAGGACTTTATTTGCTAAGAATGCAGGTACATACAAATAGGATCGAAAATAACATAATAAAGAACCGTGTACATTCTGCCTTGTTGGCATGCAAATACAATACTTATTATACAACTAAGTTGAATAAGGCAAATATGTAGTTATAATGTATCATTTAGGAAATCCTGAACAGAATAATAACATTTGTCTACAAGTAATTCTGTAAAACATTTTTTAAATTTCATCAATGGCAAGGTTTTCATGTGTTCAGGAATTTTATTAAAGATAACAGGAGCCATACAGATCACACTTTTTTTTAATAAGCTAGTTTTAAACGTGCCTGTGCATAGTAGGTTCTGATATTGTGATCTTAATGATGTACTCCGTTTTCTAGTTTCTGTTAATGTTGCAAATAAATTACGGTTTGTTATAACAAATATTGCTAATTCGAGGATATAGAGGCATGGGAAAGTTAATAATTTCTGAGACTTAAATATGGGCACACAACTGTCAGTAAGTTTGAGGCCAAATATAGCTCTCAAACAGCGCTTTTGAGCTTTAAAAATGCTTTCTCGTTCACTACAGTAACCCCAAAATATTACACCAAACCTTAAGATAGAAATTACGAGACCATGGTAAGCCACTAATGTTGTTGGCAGATTTACTTTTTTGGATAGGTTGTATAACATAAACGCGGCTGTGCTTAAACGTTTACATATATCTTCTGCTTGCGGCTTCCATGTTAACTGGCTATCAATTAAGATACCTAAAAATTTTGTGCTATTCACTTTATCGATAGTTTGGCCATTGAAGTTGATATCCATGTCACCTGTAGATATTCGTTGGTGAAAATGCATAGTTTTAGTTTTTTGCAGATTTATAACTAAGTTATTATTGTTAAGCCATTTTATTAAACAGCTGATTGAGTTATTGATGTCATTTACGTATGAGTTTTTATTGATACATGAAACAATTGAAGTACTGTCGTCTGCAAATAAAACCATTGGATTAGATATATGACGTGGCAGGTCATTAATATATAATAGGAAAAGTAAAGGTCCGAGGACACTTCCCTGTGGGACTCCATATTTTATTTCTTTAAATGACGATAAAGATTTTAGTTCCTTCTTAGATTTTAAACACAGGCTTGATATCTCTGTACATTGTCTACGGCCTTTGAGGTAAGTTTTTATTAAATTTAGAGCATTGCCACGAATACCGTACGCATCAAGTTTGGTTAAGAGAATATCGTAGTCCACGCAGTCAAAAGCTTTCGACATATCGGCATATATTGCACATACCGGTATTTTGGAATCTACTTTAGGCATTATTTCATGGAGAAAATCAAAGATGGCCATGTTTATATTTTTGTTTTTCCTGAAGCCCTTTTGTTCATCACATAGTATGTGGTATTTAGTTAGGAAGCTGTCAAGAGATTCATAGATGATTTTCTCTATGATCTTTGAGAATATAGAAATAAGAGCAATTGGCCTATAATTTACCATTTCATCTTTATTATTTTTTTTATATACTGGTATAACTATTACGCTTTTGAGACTTTCAGGAAATACGCCAGACTGTATGCTTACATTAATAATGTGAGCAAGGGGCTCAGCTATGCAATGAGCAACAAATTTGATAACTGTTGTTGAAATGCCATCGAGGCCAGAGCTCTTTTTATTTTTTAGGTTTTTAATTATACGTATTACATCTTGGGGTATAACTGGGGCTATAAATATCGTATGTGGGTTTATATTTATGTTAATGGTATCGCGTAACGTATGTTTAGATATGCCAGAGGTTTGTTCAATGAAAAAGTTATTAAAAGACTCAGCAATTAAATTAGGGTTTGATATTATTTCATCTCCATTTTTTATTTGAGAAATGGGTTCTCTTACAATTTTGTTATTATTAATAATTTGCCAGGCCGTTTTGGATTTGTTTTTTGAGTTATTTATTAAGTTGTTATTCTGAGCTTTTTGTGTAAGTTTAATAATTTTCTTAAACCTCCTTGAGTAAATCTTAAATTTATTTTTGTTTTCGCACGTTGGTTTTTGTCTCTGTAGCCATAACAGTTGTCGTTGTTTTTTGCTACATATTCGTATCCCTCGAGAGACCCATTTTAATTTTTTCTCAGATTTTACAGTTACTAATTTATACGGGAAACAGAGGTCATGTAACAGTCGGAAAATATCAAGAAAGTTATCATAGGCTTTGTTAGCATCCTCTGTATTATATACATCAGAAAATGATAGACTTTCAAGGTGCGATCGAAATTTAATAAGGTTTTCTTGGGTAATATCTCGCTTTAATGTTCTCCATGTTTTTATTTGATTCGTTTTATTAACTTTTATTTTAATCAATTGAGCAGAGTGGTCAGATAATCCAAAGTCTGTGACTTCATGTTGGCACTTCTGCTTAAGATTATGTGCAAAATTGTCTAAACAAGTATTACTGATAAATCTAGTTGGCTGATTAATTTCTAATTTAAGGTTGAAGCTCCTGAGAAAGCATTCAAATTCTGAGGTGATTCTATTTCAGTTCAAAATATCTATATTAAAGTCTCCACATAAAATGACTTTTTGTAAGGGTTTTTTACAGACATTTTTTAAAACAAGGTCTAAATTTTCATAGAACTTACTTAGATTACATGATTTAGGAGGCCTATATACACATATAATTATAATTTTTTGAGAGGGAAATTCTACAGCACAAAATTCTATAATTCCTGATATCGAGTATTTCATTACGTCAGGTCGTTCTTTATACTCATGTCCAGCTCTTACTAAGATACAGGCACCGCCACGTTTTTTATTCTGTCTAGCAAAGCATGTCGCCAGCTTATAATTAGGAATATATAATAACTTTTCTTGGCCTGACATTATAAAATGCTCGGTTATACATATTACGTCAACTACTTTTTGCTGACTCAACAATTCCTGAATGTAAATATTTAAAAGGTCTGATTTATTTATGAGTCCGGCAATATTTTGATGAAGAATATACATAGAATCAAAGAAAAAACACACGACTAGGGGATGCAACGATGTTGTTATCATTCTCGTTAGTAAAAGCATCACGTTCTATCGAACTTTCAGATATAGTTTGCAGTAAGTTATTAAAGATATTGCGCATTCCGCGGTCGTTTATCCTTCTATTTATTCTTGAAAACATAGAAAAATCATACAATAGATCAAAGTTAGTGTCAAATGCAGTTGCGTAACCATAAGTTTGAAGATCAAGATGTAGTAAGTTGTTAAAAGTCTCAATTCGCCAATTAAACATAGTTGAGAAATTACTTAATTTAAAGGTAGGAACACATAAAATTACGTTTGTATGCTGAATTTTAAGCAAGGATTCTCTTAATTCTATAATTATATTAACATAGTTTTCAGTTTGCTGAAAGTCTTTTTCACCAATCAAGATGACACAATAGTCGGACATTGAAAAGTCCGCTATTTTCTTATCTAAATTATTGATAAGTTGTGATATACCACAGTTTGGCAAGATATAGTGACATATTTGAGAGTTTTTAAATGTTTCTTCAGCTATTGATGTAATGTTATTAACTTTATTAGCACTAACAATAGATAATTTATTCTTCTTTGGTTTGTTTACGGTTTCTATTATTTGGTTTTCATGGTTTCTGGGTATAATATCAGACGTCTTGCAGGAGTCCAGGTTTTCATTGGAGGGGAGTTTATTACAGTGCTTCTTCTTGTTTTTCTTTTGAGAGTTAATTCGTGGAGTTGATGAGGTAGTTCTATTCTTGCTTTTGCCAGGAGTTACTACTTCACTAGTTAATGTTTTGGTAGCTTTTTTTAAAATATCATATTTAGATGTCAGTTCAATGACGGTCTTCTTTAGTGAAGTATTTTCGAGATTTAGGTTCTGAATTTCTTCGTGTGCCGAATTTAGTTGTAAATTGAGCTGTTGTATTTGGCTTTGAAGTTGTTGAACCTGAACGTCATTTTCATCGGTGGATATATTTGGTAAACTACAGGTACTGCCATCTATCTTAGAACTGTTAGGACTAGTTTCTACCGAATTGGTCTGGGTCAACGAACGACGTTTAGTGTTCGATTTTCTAAACGTAATGTTCTCGAAGAAATTCATTGTTGAAATTTTATACTTAATTTATTATCCTTTAACATTCACAAAAAGACAAGCCGTATGCGAGGATCGAACTCAGACCACGCAAGATTCTTCAAGTAAGGTCGGTTGCCGGGACACTAGACCAGCGCGACAGTTGATAGATGGATTGAAATTGTTGATCAATAGACTCTTGGAATAGAAAGTTCGTTAAATACCCGTCAATTTGAATGTTTGCTTTTACCCACTGTCTAAGCGTCACTTTTATAAAATTCACTTTTTAAGCTTTATAGCGTTTTGTTTTTATTGTTTATCGAACTCACAGTGATATCGGCCAAGTAATTAGTCGTTTTATGCAGAAATACGTAGTTATTATCACTCACAAAGCTGAAATAGTCACAATGTTTTGATCACTCACTAAAGTTGTGTTTATTTTGTCTACGTTGAATAAATCAATTAGATAACACTTCCACTCACGAATTGTACTATTTTCTTCAGTTTTGTAAAAAGATTTCAGTAGATACAGGTAATTAACTATTTTTAAACAATTTTAATACGGGAGCAGTATGTTTACGTGACGACGACGATAGCGATTCCAACGATAGGATTGTAAGGGACAATGGCGTCTCTATCACCGCGACCTGATAAATGTGAAAATAACTCTGTCTGTCTGTCTGTTACGCTTTTACTACTGAACCGACTTTGATAAAATTTGGAACAGAGTAAGTTTGAAACCCAAGAGAGGACATAGACACCCGCAATAACCGACATTCATCCGGATGAAGTCGCCGGAAAAAGCTAGTTTTGAATAAGAAAATATTTTTAATTTTTCGAAATTCTAAAATTAAATTGTATTTAAAAAATACAACATATCTATTTATGTTCCGCTATATTTGCCCTTGTTTGCAGGTTTATGACTCAACTGAACTCGTTTTGAACTTTGTGAATATTTATAGATGTTTACAAATTACAGGTATATTTACTGGATCACAAATCATGAGATAGAGAGGGCTCGGTTAGATGGCTCCGAGAGAGAAGTTTTGATAGCCGACTATGTTATTTATCGACTAAGCTTGGCCATCGATCAACAAACACAAAAAATATACTGGACTGAGAGAACACATTATAGTGATGAACAGTGGTCTATTGAAAGTGCCAATTTTAATGGAAAGAACAGAATAACACTATATATTGTAGGAAACGTTGATTATGCATTTTCATTGGCCGTGTCAAAAGACTTCATCTACTGGCAGAACTATAATCAACAGGGAATTTGGCAATTACCGAAGTATTCATCACAAACTGTGGCAAGAAAACTGCACTCGATGTCTATCTCATCCTGCTGGTTATGTCATCGTATAGCAACCAACTACACGATAAAGGAACAAACTCAGGGAATAAAGAGTTGCAATGCTCTCCAGGGTCTGATTCCGAATGACTCGGAGAGTGAGTCTACAGTATCAGTCTGTCAGAACTATTGCTTCAAAGGAGAGTGTAGTGTCAGTACTGAGGGACAACCTACATGCAGGTAAGACGTGTTCATCTCACTGATATTCAGGGTCACCTCACGATGCATGAAGCAAGCGAAGCCACGGGGTTTATTCGAAGTCTCTTATATTATATGTAGTTTCGCTAACTCTAATAATTCGCGCAGCATCGCTTCGCGTTTCGTTGTGAGCTGACCCTAATGTTCTGACCCTAATGTTTCTCACTGAAGGCAAGTTAAGCGACGCCGATGCCTAGATATGTTACATGCCTAACGGTAACAGATCCTCAAGCAACACGTCATCACCAGCTTCGAAATGTAAAATTAAAATTCCTGGAATAGTGACTCGCGTCTAACACACACACACACACATAATACTTGGGCCTGCGGACGGTGAGCAATGTGTAGCTCACCGTATGACCGTCCGGCAACCGTCCGGACCGAGCCCAAGTTATCGACGGCGCGTAGTGTTCCACGCGTGCCTCAAGGAGATGCCAGCAAACCGAAAGGGCCCAAAGGGGTAAAAGTCTGACACGCCCTCAGGCACCGCCCTAGAGCGGGAGATATTATTGGATGATTTGCCACCGAAAAAAAAAACAATAATTTCGATGTTTAATGTGTCTTGTTAACTGTGGGAGAGAGATTTAACCTTTTGAGTGCGTAATTAGAGACACAATAGTAAGACAATGGCGCGTGAACGCCGGCGTTAATGCGGGGATCAACAGCTTAATAATGTATAGGTAGGTAATAAGTAGATTAGCAGATTCTAAATTTAAATTCTCCATCGACATTTTGAATTTAAAATGTGCTGATCGACGTTTAAACTATTAGGTAGATATAGGTAAAAAGTTTTATAAAAACGCTACAAATGATTGACACTTATCGATCAAGTTCGCTATCGGTCGATATTGTTAGTTAAGCATAACCTACACAAGAAAAAAAAACACGTAAATAATTACTTTGTTACGTTAACAAAATATTCCAGTTGAAATTAGTTTAACATCATCTTGAATCTATACAGAGCGACCGTTAATTAATTGGCAACTTTTACTACAGGATCAGCTCTTTTCTACGAATACCTATTAAAAGTAAAGTTTAAGTTTGCATAAATTGGCAAAATGTAGGAAAAAGCTGATTATTTTTAGGGATTTTAGGGTTAAGTCAATAAAAAAGTGGTTAATTTTCATGAGTACTTGCAACCCCTGAAATATAGTTCATTATTGTAGATCAAATTAATATTTTATTTTTATTGTACCTAAACCATGTTTAGTGAGCGTTGCGAAAAGATTAGGTAAGTTACTTTGACAGACGCGCAGTGGTCGCGCTCCTCGTTTGCCTGTTATATAGTCACAATATCTGTTGGTCTGCTGATTAACTTTTTTCTCCCACCTGATGGTAAGCAGTGATGCAATCATTGATGGTGAGGCGCACTAGTTTATTACGAGCCTATTCACTCTAGCCTTGAAGACACCTAAATTATAAGTATCAATTAATAAATTATCAAGTCATGCAATTCCCGCGCACACTCTCCAAAATGCAACCTGTAGAACACCGATAGGCTGGCTACCCTGCGCCTGTGCTCGAGGCTTTGTAGATTGGACTTAACCAAATCTGCATCCCCAATTAGCCTCTTCGCACGCCTTTCCACTGAGTCCAAAGCTGCTAAATGGCATTTTGCAGCACCAGCCCATATGTGATTAACGCTGTTTCTTCATTATTTCAGTTGTAAAGTCGGATACTCCGGGGAGAGGTGCGAAGTAAACGCGTGCCATGATTACTGCCTACACGGCGGTGTTTGTTCCCTAAATGAAGAGGGTAAGCCAACCTGCCAGTGCACAGCAGGTTACGATGGTGAAAGATGCGACGTATCCATCTGCAAAAACTACTGTTTCCAAGGAAACTGTAGTGTTGGTGCTGAGGGCCAACCTAAATGCAGGTAAATCATGTTACCCATCGAATTCGTTGTATAGAATTTTGGAGGTATGCGGAACAGAGAGTAAAGTCCCGCAAACCTCCGTTGAAAAGGGAGGATCCTCCGACCAGACGGGTGTTATGTCTGGTGGGCAACTGCCCCGTAGATGATTTCGGGCTGTCGTATATATTCTAATCGTGCGGAGAACTTTGATTGCGCGATGCAGGAGTAGTTCTTATGTGACGCCATAGATGTCTACTGTGCTACAGAATATACTTACAAACACTTTCATTACCAACTAGCGGAGCCAACAAATATTGCCTTGCCAGGTTCAATAGTAAATCTAAACCATCCGGGAAGTCACTCATACAAAAGCTAAGAATTTCATTAATATCGAGCCAGCTGTTTAGAAGAGTTCAGTGTCATACAGATACAGAAAATTAACTTTATATAAATGTAAAGCAGAGGCCTCGTCTCATATAGCGAGGGACCAGCATTTATCAGCACACTTACTGAAAGTGAGTTGACAATTTCAAACCTGCCGTGCTATTCTGTAAATGGTAAATCATTTCGAAACTCATTTCACAAATCATCTCGAATGTCACACTCAGCGAATTGTATTTCAGAATACCAAATCCTATAGACAAATTTGTAGATAAATGTCAAAATACTCAACCGTTTTAGTTCCTCTCACTTTGATCATCACTCGGTGGCGCCAGTGTCGAATTCACTCCATTTCAGAATACGAAACTTTAATTTCACCATGATTTCACTGCGGATTCAGAAGTGATTTCGCAAATAAACTTTTCAGAATAGCAAGGCTGTATCTGTTTGAAGTCCGAGTCCCGTCACCGATGTCAGTGTGGTCTGAGATAAACTTATAGAGCGTTCGAAACAGCGCAGTGGTCGCGCACCTGTTACATCTACTCACAATTATTGGTTTTCTTGATTATAGACTAACTCATCCGTATCTTCGTTATTTCAGCTGTTTGACCGGTTACTCTGGGGAAAGGTGCGTAGAAAACACATGCTATAAGCACTGTTTAAACGGCGGTGTCTGTTCTCTAAATGAAGAAGATGAGCCGGCCTGCCAGTGCACAGCAGGTTACGATGGTGAAAGATGCGAGGTTTCTGCCAATAAGAACAACAGGTAAAACTTGTTCCTCTCACTGTACACTAGTTATATCAAGCGCAACTGCGTTGGACGCTAATCGTACACTCATCAGATGCGACAAGATTTGTCAAAGAAAAGGTAAAATAACATAATTCTAAAATGAAAAATTATAACGTTATCTAATCCAATATTGTTTAATGAAAATGTTAACTAACTATAGGGAATTAGCGACACAGTCGTCTTTATAATAATATTGTGTCATTAAAGATTCAAAGATTCAAAAGCATTTATTTCAAATAAACCATTTACAGGCACTTTTGAAATGTCAAGAAGTCAGTCAGTCAGAAAAAATGATGCTAATTGCACATTCCAAAGCGTCGATCTCTATGGAGAAGAATGTGCAAGAAACTCCATGGACACTCTTTTCAATCATGTTTTGCAATTACAAATATCTCTGTTACATGTTTCTTGTCGCTATCATGTGAGAACAATGTCAATAATGTAAAAATAAAAACTAAATATAGATATTAAAATAGCAACTGGCAGCTAAGAGATGACCAGTCTCAACTGACAGCGCCCGTTCACGGACCTGACGCGAATATTAGCACCACTCAGCTCAACCATTTTGAAGGGAACCGAATGATCCAACACACGCGCCACCATCAGTGAGACATTTGAGTGAGCATGACAAACTCTCAACTGCCATGCTCATTTATGTCAAACAAACCCAATAGTAATCTAAAAACCATAAAATAGATCCATGGTACTCACATTTACAAAGTTTGAAAAAAATGCTTCTACATTATACAATACTAAATACAATAATAATTAACTACAATAATACTTTAACAAATTTGTAAAGTATTATTGTAGTTACAACAACAACACAAGTAACATCGCGTTCTGACTGACTCGTTAGTCTAGTGGTCACAAGCTGTACTGCTGAACATGGGGTATGGGCTCGATTCCCGGGTCATGCATATTGTTTATAAGTTTTTGTACGTGGAATTTGTCAGTAGCAGCCCGAAGCCTGGACTCGTACCCGCGTCATCCAAAGCGTTCCGTCATCCAAAGTGTTCTACGCGCGCCTCAAAGAGATGGCAGCGAAAATGTAAAAATTCCAGCAGCAGTGGTCCTGGGACGCAAAGGCAACTGACGAACACCAGTGGCTTTTACTCAGTAAAGTCTGACACGCTCTCTCACTCTACCCTAGAGCGAGAGAAGCCAGTTAATGATTTCCCACATCAAAAAAAAACGTGGGAGTTTAAACCGAACTTGTCAAAATAATGTGATCTTAATAATGCAATTGGTAACAATTTAACATTGAGAGTGCCATTGCAGTGGACATGACTGACCACTGTTCATTTTTAGAGTTCCGTACCTCAAAAGGAAAAAACGGAACCCTTATAGGATCACTTTGTTGTCCGTCTGTCTGTCTGTCAAGACCCTTTATCTCGGGAACGCGTGTAGACTCAAGTCTGCGGACTCTCGAAGCTGTATAAAAAACAAACTTGTAAGTTAACGAGAAAAAAAGATACTTCGGTTTTTGTGGCAAAAAACTTACATTTCGACACTCTCGAGGAAATCACAATTCATAGGGTATTTCCCGTTGACCCAGAATCCTGAAATTTGGCATAAAGCAAGGTCTTATAACACAAGTATAGGAATAAATCTGAAAACTGTAAATTGTTTGTTATGTCTCAATATTTTTTTTTCAATTCGGAAAAATCTTCCGAGACTCCATTCCGGAATTGAACTATTCACATAGTATAGGTAAGTTTGTACGGAACCCTCAGAGCGCGAGTCCGACTCGCACTTGCCCGATTTTTTTATTAAATAGTTTTATAATAATTAGATAATTACAGTGAAATTTTACTGGCGTTTCTTTTTATTGTGTTACCACTTTCGAACATTTTCTTTGTTTCAGCTGTGATAACTCTGGGGAAGGGACAGTCAGCGCATGCCATCAGTTCTGCCTAAATGACGGCACCTGTTCCCTAAATGAGGCGACTGAGCCAGTGTGCCAGTGCACAGCTGATTACGCGGGTGAAAGATGCGACGTTCCCGCCTTCATAGCCAAATGGGTGTTACACGCATACAAGAGTAAGAAAGTTTTTTGGTTATAAGTTAGAAAAATATTTGACCGAATTTCATTTCACCTCAAACTTTTAAAATATTTTCGTTTCGTTTTTTTTTATTTCATCGAAGTCACGTCTGCCACTATATCAGCTGACCTATTATTAATTCGATTTTTTTCGTTACTCCGACGTTTCATTTGGTCGAAAAACTTTTCACCGATGTTACACTTAGCCGAAATAACATTTGTTCGAAGTATTATGTTTCCGAACATTCATTATACCACTGTTTTAATTACCATATTTTCATTTCACCAAACGCCTAGAAATATAATTATTACACTAACATGATTGAGGCATTTCAGATTAGTTTAACTTAATATTTTGTTTAATTAATTATACTTAAATGTAATGGCACTTACATCACTCACCTTCGATAAGCCGACGACATAGTAGCCATGGCTGAGACTACGGAAGAGCTCAGTACAATGCTCGGTGACCTCAGTAGAGCTTCCGCAAGAGTGGGACTTAAAATGAATATGGACAAAACCAAAGTCATGGTAAACATCCACGTAGCACCCACTCCAATTAAGATCGGAGACTCTACACTCGAAGTTGTGGACGACTACGTTTACCTGGGACAGACGGTCCAGTTGGGTAGGTCCAACTTAGAGAAAGAGGTCAATCGTCGAATCCGACTCGGCTGGGCAGCGTTCGGGAAGCTGCGCGGTGTCTTCTCGTCCAATATACCACAGTGTCTCAAGACGAAAGTCTATGACCAGTGCGTGTTGCCAGTGATGACATATGGCTCCGAAACGTGGTCGCTTACAATGGGCCTCATCAGAAACCTTAAAGTCACCCAAAGAGCAATGGAAAGGGCTATGCTCGGAGTTTCCTTGCGTGATCGCGTCAGAAATGAAGATATCCGCAGGAGAACCAAGGTTACAGACATAGCCCGAAGAATTGCCAAACTTAAGTGGCAATGCGCAGGGCACTTTGCTCGCAGAACAGATGGTCGATGGGCACGAAAGGTTCTGGAATGGCGACCACGTACCGGAAGACGCAGCATTGGAAGGCCTCCCACAAGGTGGACCGATAACCGCGTGAGGGTCGCGGGAATCCGATGGATGCGAGACGCACAGGACCGGTCATTGTGGCGACATTTGTGGGAGGCCTATGTCCAACAGTGGACGTCTTTCGGCTGAAATGATGATGATGATGATGAATGGCACTTAATGATATAGTTGATTATGAACAAAAGTGATTTTAATTAGTCCCAGTAAGAAGCATGCAAACAAGGATACTTGCTTTAAGCATGCAGCATGCAAGCAGGCATGTGGCATACAAGCAGACATGCATCATCCAAGAAGGCATGCAGCATGCAAGCAGGCATGCAATATGCAAGCAGGCATGCAACATGCAAGCAGGCATGCAACATGCAAGCAGGCATGCAACATGCAAGCAGGCATGCAACATGCAAGCAGGCATGCAACATGCAAGCAGGCATGCAACATGCAAGCAGGCATGCAGTATGCAACAGGCATGCAACATAAAGCAGGCATCCATCATGCAAGCAGGCATGCATCATGTAGCAAGCATTGTTTCTGTCACGGCTCCGTCACTGCGGGGTTCGGGCGGCCCCACGCGAACTTATCGACGCAGATGGTTTTAACGCTCGCCACCAAACCACCAACTTCTCAGCTCGCGGGCCGCCCTACCCCTCCGCGCCTACGCGGGCTAGAATTACACTCTAGGGGTAGGGCAGAGAAGACTGTGTGAAGTTGGTTTTGCAGTGATTCGTTTCTGTTACTAATTTTTGTCGCACAACATAGGTAGTAGTTATATATAGTTGTGGAATATTATTATTATTATTATTGACTTTTATGACACTATTTTAATTTAATATTGAAAATGCTACCAAGTACCGTCTATATATTTGTGACCAAAATTCCGTAAAATGTTGTTTCGTTGTGGTGAAAATATGGCAAATAAATCATTTGGTAAATGAAAAAAGTTCAAAAGAGGCTTCGGCCAATAGCAAAAAGTTATTTTGTAAATCGACGAAACGTAAAATAATACCATGACAGTTCGATGATCTAAAAATATGTCAAATAATGCGTAAAGCAAAAAAGATGTCTGTCTGTCAATAGTTTTCGTTGAAATGAAATTCGAACAAAAAAAATTCGTAAAAGTGATCGGTTCCCAGTTTTTTCGGTCTAAACTTATTTTAATAAGAAACAATTAAATCAGACTTCTCCCTCTAGTGTAGTAACGACCACCAGTGGTTTTGGCCCATATTCCAGGTCCGTTTGTAGAACCTCCACTCGACTCACTTTCCTTAACAACGGAAGAAAACCTTCGATAAATGTCAGTGAATAACAAGCTATATGTTCTGTCAATTCAATGAGTTGATGAGGAATTGAGTTGCAGGATATTTCTTAGAAAAGTCTTTCTTTCTTTACTTGGTTTTTTCGAACCTTAATAATCTTCTTATTACATCTCTCTTTATAGATGTGCCACTGGTTACTCTGAGCGATGCAGTCAAGTCTGCTTAACGGAGCTTGTTCGGAACGAGCGCGACATGTGAAGCAGTCGAAGAGTGCATGTTCACCTCTACAAATTAATGCTTTCAAAGTTCAAGGATATACCTAAGTTTAATGTAGTTAAAGTAGTTTTTTAAGTTATTTTATATTTTTAAAGATTTTTACATTTTCCTTCCTTCATATTATATTTAGGTAAACTAGTAGTTTATATTTTAGTTTTACGCTAACTTAGTTCAATAATCAGAAGCAAGCTTCTCTTGACTCCGGCCTACTGACGGATTCAATTCACGAATCTAAGACTTTGTTTCTTTATAAATTGTGAATTCGTGTGTATATCTCAATAAATAAGGCATCAGCTTAGTGTTTTTATCCCAAATATTAGTTGTCATTACAATTTCACTTTCTTAACAAAATGTCATGCTTCGAAAACATGTAATTATAAAGTTATTTAATAGCTAAGAGGGCTTCCCGGTCCATCTATCATCAACGTGAGTATGGTTTAAAAGCTTGTTGTTTCATTCAACGCAGTCCAACGCAATGTTTGATAAACCGGCAACGCGAAAAAAGGGCGATAACGCCTGGACGCTCTGTCGGCATTCAGTAATTTCGTTATTCTTTCGAATATTTCACGAAACTTGTTCCAGAAAATAAAATAGATAATATCCACAAGATATTTGTATTTCCAAAATATATAGAGAAAGATGTGCAATAAGATCATACTCACGAAGAGCGCTTACTGTATGAAAATGGGGCTCTTATTCAGAATTAAGTAAGAATTAAGAGAAATATGTGTTAAGTACTGGTTATGCAAAGAGTAGGTATATGGTTATGGTTAAAGTTAGTTGATGCTATATTCAAAAACCAAACGAGACAAATTGAGTTTCTAAAAACAAAATGAGTTTCTAAAAAAAAAGTAATGAAGCGGGAGCGTAATTATAGTAAATTCAAACCATAAAATCTGAGAGTAGTGAATTTTGTTTGTTTCAAATCATGAATTTTGTTTGTAGTAAATTACCTACTTATATTTCTCTAATATATAATTTGTTTTAGTAAATGGTCTTTTAATTATATTATCTCACAGATGGTGTAAAAAGTCCTCGTGTTGGATACTCTATCCAACACGAGGATAAAGCTGTTCACTCAGGTTTCTATATTAACTCCCTCGCAGTGCTCGACTGTTGATTATATAAATCCTTCACTGAGTTCAAGATTAAAACTTAGTAACCTACTACCCCTAGTCATATAATCTACTATTATTTAACGCTCACAAAGTCTTACCTCTCCACTGCCATCTGTACACGCTAAAGGTTGACCAAAGCAACGATACAGGGAGTGTGTGACAGATGAAATTGTCTAGACAAGGAGAACACAATATGTTGCGCCGGTCCCAGGTACACCGCGCTGACGCAGGAGCTGGTGATGATCTCTCGCGGGGGTTTCATACTCTGTGCGGGCGCTGGGGAGGCTCCTGTTTCGGATTCAGGTGGGAATAACGCACGGTTGACACAATAATGTGAACCGCCCGGGGGAGACGGTGGAGCATACAGTGGAATTCTACCTCGGTTGGACAGAGCACCGCAGTGTCCTCTAGGAGGCAATCGGCGCCGGGCCCTGGTTTAGGCCATGGTCCGGACCGAGAGGGAATGGGAAGCGGTCGCCTCCAGCGATGCAGTGAAGCTAACGAACATCCTCACGCCCCAGTCACCGTCCCGGACGTCGGCAGTCTGAAAGCGATTACCGCCCACTGAAGGCGCGGGCTTGTGGACGATGAGCAATAGGTAGCTCGCTGTCCAGTAAGCGCCCGAGTCGTCGACGGCGCGTAGTGGGCCCAGCAGGGTAGCATCAGGGATGCTCGCGAGGACCGCGGGAATTTTTGATTGAGTTACCGTGGCTTTGGAAAAAGGGCAACTGAAGGACACAGGTGGATTTTAGTCGGTAAGTCTGACACGCCCTCTCGCCCCATCCTAGAGCGAAAGAAGCCATTTGATGAATGCGCATCACAAAGAAGGGGCGAACCTATCCACCCGACCTGGGGATCGAACGTAACGAAGCAAATAATACAAATCATTTAGTTTGTTCCAGTTTATTTCAGGATAAAAATAGATTAATTATTTACATTCATACATACATGTACATGTGCACAGGAACCCTTATTGTAATACGTATGATATTATAACGACCTAGCTTGTTTCTGTCTGCGACTTCACCAGCGGGACAGTAGAAAATTGTTCCAAGGGATATAAAGCGTCCTACGTGCTATTCCATGGTCTACCAGAGTACCAAACCCGTTGAGCGGTTCGAGTGTGAACAAGAAACACACACACACACACATCAAATGTATACTTACGTATAAACTTTCGCCTCTAAAATATTATACATTTTCTTTGTAATATTATTTTTTCTTAATTATATTCATCATCATCATCATTTCAGCTGATAGACGTCCACTGCTGGACATAGGCCTCCCCCAAATGTCGCCACAACGAACGGTCCTGTGTCCAATGCGGTGATCACTTCCGGTTTTCACCGCATTGATCACAGAGACATCATTGAATATTTGCTTCTTCGTCGACATGATGAAGTCAATCTCATTTTTTGTTACACCATCAGGGCTTTGCCAGGTCCACTTCCTATGGTCACGCTTTCTGAAGAAGGAGTTCATCATGTAGAGGCCCTCCTTCTCCATAAAGCTGGCCAGTAGGTGCAGGGCCGCGCCGCCCCTGTTTGCGAAGTGTGCGGCGCACACAGGCGCCAAGACAATAGAGGCGCCGCCATCGAAATTATTTTTGTTACACTTACACAACAACATATTCTTTGTAGTGGAGTATAGCTAATAATAATAATAATAAGTTTATTTTCAGACTAAATTTGTCCATAGTTTTGTTAGTATTTGTGTGTTAGTAACAATAGTGCTTAAATAATTAGGTTAGTATTGTTAGGTTTTACTATTTATTTATTTATCTTATTTATGACTGTCGCCACCCAGTGTCTCTGCAAGGAGCAGTCCGGTCTGGCAACAATCATCTTCAAAATGCTGTTGTCACTACCATGGAGGCGCCGTAGTAAGGAGGCCGCTTTCTTACGTATGATGGCGTGAAAACCATCAATACCAGCCTCTGCGAACATTCCCGACGCGCTACAGCGCCATGGCAGTCCCAACAGCATCCTGAAGGCATTATTGAATTGGACACGCAAGGCACTGTAGGCTCGTCGCGTATATGACACCCACAGGCCGCTCGTGTAAAACGATTGACAGAACGCCTTAAAAAGGGTTATTTTGACGTTATTAGTACAACGAGCGAACCTGCGGATGAGCATATTGCTTCTCACAGACAATGCCCTGCGCTCCCTCTCTATATCTCCGTCGTCCCTTAAGTCACTTGTGACAACGTGGCCAAGGTACTTAAAACTACTGACATTATTTAATGCTACATCGTTGAGACTTATGGGCGGAACACTGCGCGGCTGCTGCTTTGGTGCTTTAAATATAAGGAGCTCACTCTTCTTTGAATTATATATCAAGCCGTGTTCCTCCGCATAGGCCTCACATATTGATAACAACTTTTTCAACCCACCTATCGATGGACTGAGCAGCACCATATCGTCTGCATAGCTTATATTATTGACACATGTTCCATCAATATGGCAGCCGACATGTGTACTGCTCAGTCGCTCGATAAGCTGGTTGATATACAAGTTAAATAGCAAGGGCGAGCTTAACCCCCCTTGTCTAACTCCGCATTCCAGCCTGTACTCATCCGACAGAGTACCCACCCATCTCACCCGGTTTTTTTTATTAGAGTACCAATATTTGAGGAGGGAGGTATACTCCGCCGACACACCCGCGTCCCTTAACTTGTCCCACAGTATATTATATGCTACAAGATCAAAAGCTTTTGACAAGTCAAGGAAACATGCGTATACCGGCGTCCTCCTCGCTGTGTAGTACATGACAGTCCGCTTCAGACTCAGAATAGCGCTCTCTGTTGAGACTCCTGCTTTGAACCCAAACTGGGTGTCGTGCAACTTAACCTGTGCAGTGAGGCGACTGTTTAACAGACTGTCAAGCACCTTTGCTGTAGTGGTTGCGAGTGAGATGGGTCGATAGTTATTCATGTCAGACGTATCACCCGTCTTATTCTTGACTATCGGAACAACTATCGTTCGCATTAGCGGTTCTGGCAAGTACGAGTGATCGATGCACAGACTAAAAAACATAGACAGTAGTCGCGGCAAATGAACCCCTGCATATTTAAAATGCTCAATACTAAGCCCATCGTGACCGGGAGACTTTCCACGCTGCATTCTACTAATAATTTTAGCGACACTCTTAGCAGATATCTTTATATTCTGCCCCGTCACAATGGGCTCACCATCTCGCACCGGATCAGCTGTTGGACATAAGGGCGACCGCACAGTAAAGTGCTCTCTAAAAGCCTCCGCTATGCTTTTGTGGTCAGTAGAACCACTGACACTCAACGGAAAGCTAGGTCTAACATTCATTTTGTTGGTATGCTTCCAAAAACTTTTAAAATCCTTAGAAGAGTGGTCGGTTGCAAGGAGGTCCATTTTGAATTGCTCTTGTCTAACCTGGCACCATTTTAATTTCGCTTTAAAATATCTCCTTGCCTCCGACATCTCATCAAAGATTCGACCTTTAGCTGGCCGCCCAACTGAATTCCACAATTGATATTTAAGCCGCGCCTCCCGATGTGAGTCCGCTACGTACTTATTCCATCCAATAACGTAACCTCCCTTTCTGCGACACATTTTTCTATGTGTTTGAATGGCGGCGCGAGACAGCGTACCAGTAATTTGCTCATATAGCTTATCAAGAATTGAGTGATGATCCTTGTTAGCGCAAAAACCATCACAACATTCACCCAACTCCTGTGGAAAATCTATCAACCGTAATTTCGAATGACAAATATCATGGTATTTATTAATCTGTTGTACCTGTCTCTCGCCCCACACGACACAGTTTATAGATTTTTCCACTACCAAATCATTAACCTTACGTTTAAGCTTATTTAGATTACATTCCACTACGAGCGGATAATGGTCAGACCAATACACGTCGTAGCGCACAGTCACACCAACGACTGAATCCCGTGCTGACTCTGTAACGATGCAGTGATACAACCATCTAGTACAACCGTGAGCATCACTATAAAATGTATAGGTAGTTTTAGGACACCTATTCAAATCTATACAAAGCCAATCAAAATCGACACAAAAGTTCAACATTTCATTGCAAAACAACTCATTTGGGTGAGCATTAAAGTCACCCAATATATAAAAGGCCTCAACTCCATTGTTCTCCTCCACTTCAACCACCGACCGAATTGCACCAAAACACGCGGTAAACTCAGGTAGATTGTCATACGAATTAGTTGGCATATATACACTGAACAGTACCGCTGACCTACCGCACGCGGTTATCTTTATCGCACAGACTCGTACGTTATTACACTCTATCTCGGACACAGATTCAAATGCACTTTTACGCCACAACAGCGCGACGCCGCCATAGGGCCTCCCGCTGAGTATACCTTCCGTAGTGTCGACCGCAGACGTGCCGGTGCACCCGAACTTGTCGTCGATCGTATTAAGCAGCGGCAGGTCATGTGGTAGCAGCCAGGTCTCCTGGAGGGCTACCACATCGGCCGTTGAGCATAACGTTCTGATTCCTTCTAAAGATCTCTTCATAGATTTACAGTTAAAACTTATTATTTCGCTGTAGCAATCCATCAAATATTAATATTAATTTATCTTTCTGTACTATAGCCCTTAGGGCCCTGTCTCTTATTTTTAATCTCATACAAGTTCACAAAACGCCTGAACGATATACCTGACGGCCACAATTTATCATCTAGGAACTTAGCGATTTTATATTTAGTTACATACAGTTTATAGGCGTTATAGTCCCTTTCTTGCTTCATTTTGATTTTTACCAAAGAAACTGTTTCTCGCGTTTTCTCGTATATGTAATTAATAATATCTTGTTCAGCTACATCCCTATGCACGTTAGATATAAACAATGGCACTTTCGTGTCCGCCGCTTTGAACTTAGAGCTATTCTCGTTAGAATCAGTAACCGCACTGCCTGTCTGACTAATCAAACGATTTTTAAATCTACGTCTCTGCACCAAATGCCACGTCTCATCCTTCTCTTGCGCCTTCCATTCACCCTCTCTCTGAAGTACGTCGGCAAAGGAGACTTGTTTTGGTGGCGATAGTGCCTTAGTTAAATTAGACTGCTTATCGTTAACAACAACAGTGTGACTCACTAACCTGCCAGTGCGCTCCACAGCTGTTCCATTCACCGTAGTCTCAGTGCTAATACTAGGGCGCAACACACACTCACTTGACGTCCCGCTATCGCACTCCTCGCTGCCGCATCTCGCCGGCAGTTGCACCATCTCAGTCACCCGTGTCTCCACAATGGGCGATGAGTGACAAGAACGCATAGATTTGTTCACTGATTTATGTAAAAGAGATGAACACTCACTAGACTCGTTTACATCGTCATTGAATGATACATTGTTGCATGACGTTAGTGCCATCGGTCCGCTGTCGATCGTGTTATTCAATCCACCTCCCCTTTTTCTAATATTTACATTTTGCTCATGAACTAGAAATGAATTCTCTTTATGGTGTCCTATAATATGACCCTTCAATTCACTTTTGGATACATAATTATGTGGAATGTCATGCACGACTTTCTCTAAAAGGACAATTCTCTTAAGCAAGGGCGTCACATCGACATGATCGAAAGTGACGGGTGGAAGTTTTTCCAAATTTTTTGCCACAAATATAGGTACCAGTTCAGGGTCTGTTTCTTTAAACAAGCTAAGTAAGTAGGTACAATAGGCGCAACATATGCCTTGTAAGTAACAAAACATAATTATAATGCGCTTATTGTACAAGTCTTCTAAGATAATATTCACGTGTGTAGTTTAATTTTATGGAAGAAATTTTTTGAAAGACTGATGAATGAAGAAAACAACTGGAATGGGATTTTAGAGAGCAAACCAGTGAATGTGGGTTCAGTAAGAATGATTAGTATGGATGAAGTCAGAATAGCTGTAAATGGAATAAAGTATGGTAAGGCAATTGGTCCAGACGGAATACCAGTTGAAGTGTGGAAGTTGCTGCGAGTGAATGGATGGATGTGGTTAGCTTTGTTCTTCAATAAGTTGTTGCGAGCAGAAGCCATACCTGATGAGTGGTGCAACAGTTCCCTGGTGCCCACCTTGAAAAACAAGGGTGATGTGCTTGAATGCAACAATTATAGAGGAATAAAGCTAATGTCACATACTATGAAAGCCTGGGAGAAAGTTATTGAAAGGAGGCTGAGAGAAGAGAGTGAAATTTCACAGAACCAATTCGGTTTTATGCCTGGTCGGAGTACAACGGATGCCATTTTTGCTATACGCCAGCTGTGCGAGAAATACAGAGGTGCACATAAAAACTTGCACATGGTATTCGTTGACCTCGAAATACTACCGAAAATAAAACCGACCGAAATAATAACCGAAAACCAAATAAAAAAAATAGTAGGTATGAATACGACCGGGTACCTCGTGAGGTTCTGTGGTGGGCCCTTAAGGAGAAAGGTGTGCCTGGGAAGTATGTGCAGTTGATCCGAGCGATGTACAGTCGATGCAGTACCCAAGTCCGGTCTACAGTGGGCACCACTGGCAGCTTCAATGTGGCTGTCGGCTTACATCAAGGGTCGGCTCTCAGCCCTTACCTCTTCTTGATGATAATGGACGCTCTGACATCGGACATCCAGGAAGAGGCTCCTTGGTGTATGCTGTTTGCCGGGTTGCCGATGACATTGTGCTGGTTGCCGAGAATGGCCTAGAGGTCCAGAGCAAATTGGAGTTGTGGTGGCACAGACTGGAGAGTGTTGGCTTAAAATTGAGCAGAACGAAAACCGAATACTTATTTTGCGATTTCAGTGGTCTCTCTGGTCCTATGCCCTTAGCTCTCGCTGGAACGCCCATACCAATCTGCTCCGACCAGACATTCGGTACCTCGGGTCGCTTATCCAAGGAGATGGCAAGGTAGACCGAGACGTATCACATCGGATCAATTCAGGATGGATGAAATGGCGACAGGTCACTGGAACAATTTGTGACCCACGGATGCCCCCCAAGTTGAAGGGTAAAATCTACAAGTCCGTGATAAGACCTGTCATACTGTATGGATCAGAATGTTGGGCTGTGAAAAAGACGGATGAAAAAAGATTGCATGTAGCGGAGATGAGAATGTTGAGATGGATGTGTGGTGTGACGAGAATTGATAAAGAGAGAAATGAGTATATTAGAGGAAGTTTGAAAGTGGCGCCAGTAACTGAAAAGTTGAAAGGGAATCGTTTGTCTTGGTATGGTCATGTAAAGAGGAGAGATGAAACGCATGTTACTAAAAGAGTTATGAGTATACATGTGGATGGGTGGAGAGGGAGAGGGAGGCCAAAGAAAAGATGGATGGATTGTGTGAACAGTGATATGAAAGAAAAGGAAGTTAGTGATAGCATGACGGTTGACAGGATAGAATGGAAGAAAAAAACGTGTTGCGCCGACCCCAAGTAAGATAATGGGACAAGGGCAGGAAGATGATGATGAGTTTAATTTTACGCTTTGGGTTTTACCTATTTAGAAAAATATTATCTAAGTATATAAAACTGGAGAACATTTATTTCGGTCAAAATTAACAAATAATAAAAAAACATAAGTGATTGAAACATGAAGATTCATGAAAAAAAGAGGCGCTTCATAGGTTTCGCACACAGGCGCTGTGGGGGGTCGGTGCGGCCCTGGGTAGGTGTCCCCGGTGGTTTTTTTTTTTTTTTTTTTTTTTATTCTTGATAGGTTCGCGCTTGACCGCTAACTCACCTGATGGAAAGCGACGATGCGGTCGACGATGGAGCGCGCTTACCTAGAAGTAACCTATTCACTCTTGTTCCGACGTCCAAATCCAAATTGCCCCACTCGCAGCTCGTCACCGTCTCGTTTGCCCAGTTTCGCATTAAAGTCCCCCATGACCACGGTGAAGTGAGTCTTATAACCATGCATGGCTCTGGATACATCCTCATACATGGTCTCTACTTCGTCATCGGGGTGTGTCGAGGTCGGAGCGTAAACCTGTATGACCTTCAGCGAATATCTTGATGATATTCTGAGTATAAGGTACGCCACCTTGGTCGACACGCTGTCGATCTTCACCACATTGTTCACAAGGGACTTGTGGACGATAAACCCGACACCACCTTGGGACTGCTGGTCCCCCTCCCGAAAATAGAGCAGTAGAGCTTAATTATATTATGTTTTTATATTTATTTTATCCGTTTTTAGGGTTTTGTGCCTCAAAAGGAAAAAAACGGAATCCATATAGGATCACTTTGTTGTCCGTCCGTCTGTCTGTCTGTCAAAACCCTATAACTCAGGAATGCGTAGAGGTATCGAATTTAAATTAAAACCATATAGTCAGGGCTGCGGTCCCTTGCAGCTGTAAAAAAATCAAACTTCTGAGTTAACGAAAAAAAAAGATACTGCCGTTTATGTCGCAAAAAACGTGTATTTCGACACTCTCAAGGGAATCAAAATTCATAGGGTACTTCCAGTTGACCTAGATCCTGAAATTTGGCATGAAGCAAGGTCTTATAGCACAAGTATAGGAAAAAATATGAAAACTGTAAATTTGTAGTTACGTCACAAAAAAAAACTTTTTTGCGTTTCGGAAAAATCTTCGTAACTCAATTCGGGAATTGAACTGTTTTCATAGGTAAGTTTTTACGGAACCCTCAGTGCGCGAGTCCGACTCGCACTTGCCCGGTTATTAATTAATTGATTTGGTTATATGGACTTTATATTTAATATGATTTTATTTAATTTGATTGTAATTATTTTTATTTTTATTTTTTAATTGATATAAACCAGTGCTTGACTGCGATCCCACCTGATGGTAAGCAGTGATGCAATCATTGATGGTGAGGCACACTAGTTTATTAAGAGCCTATTCACTTTAGCCTTGAAGGCACCTAAATTATAGTTGGACGGGAAGACCGCAGCAGGCAAATTGTTCCAGTCCTTCGATGTACGCGGTATAAACGACGAAGCGAAACGCTTAGTCCGGACCGTTGAAGTTTCAACAACGTAAGGGTGGATACTCGCCGTACGTCGGGTTGTCCGATGGTAGAAATGAGATGGCGGAATCAAGTCATGCAATTCCCGCGCACACTCTCCAAAATGCAACCTGTAGAATACCGATAGGCTGGCTACCCTGCGCCTGTGCTCGAGGCTTTGTAGATTGGACTTAACCAAATCTGGATCCCCAATTAGCCTCTTCGCACGCCTTTCCACTGAGTCCAAAGCTGCTAGATGGCATTTTGCAGCACCAGCCCATATGTGACTGCAGTACTCCACACACGATCGGACCTGTGCTTTGTATAACATTAGAAGCTGTCCCGGTGTGAAGTACCATCGGACCTTTGCAAGAACGCCTAGTTTTCTAGCAGCTACCTTGGCTTTGGACTCAATGAACTGCCCAAAATTTAGGTCTGAGGAAATGTCAACTCCCAAGAGCTGAAGGCGGTCGGTGCACTCCAGGGATACATTCCGAAAAGCAGGAGCCAAGGTGAACGGGCTCCTTTTGGCGGTGAACAGACACGCTTGTGTTTTGGTGGCGTTTATTTGATTAGGTTTCATGCTGATGTTATTGTATTCGATTTTAATGTATTGTTTGCGTTGCGATATTGTTTTAATTCTGAAAATGGCTATATTTGACCTGAATAAAAAAATATATTATTATTATACAGGGTGACTCTGACATCGACGCACAAACGAATAACATGGATCCAGTACTGGATCTGGAGGAATGTGTTGCTGATACATAATTCATAAAAACAACCAAAAAGAAAAATACCTCTAAAAAAATAAATGTGTATTTTTTATTCTGCAATTATATTAATTTATTTTTGCCACAATTTATGAAAATATAACATGTTTTTCCAAAATAAAAAGCTGGCAACCCCAGCTACAGGCATGTCCTTAAACTCGTTAAAAAATAAAAGGCTCGTTTTGATATTTGAGAAAAACCCTAAAATATAACTTGGAACGAAACTGAAAGAAACAATATAATAATAATCAATTACATAAAGTGATTTAATTTATTTATTTATTTATTTATTTATTTATTTATTTATTTAATGTAATTACACAATGGTTACATAATGTAATATAGACGGTTACATAACGTAAATAATAAAAACATCAAATGTCAAAACGGATCTTTTATTTCTTGACAACTTTACACAGCTAACACTTATGAGTGACTATGAGTTCGTGGACGCGTCCGGCGTGGCGGAGGGAGAGGGAGGCGGAGAGGGAGAGGGGAGGTAGTCCTCGGTGCGCATGTCGTTGATGCCGAGCTCCTCGTTCTGCTCGAAGGAGCGCGTGTAGCGGGTTATCTTGAGCCCTGCAACACACCACTCTCACCGTCATCATCAGTTCAGCTGAACGGCGGCGTCAGGGACCAGAAACGTTTATTTCAAATACATTACAGGGACTTTGTCAAAATAAAAACTAGGCAAGTGCGAGTTGAACTCGCGCACTGAGGGTTCCGTACAAACTTGAAAGGTAAATTGCGGTTTACGATTTATTACGTATTAAAAAAAACCTACTAACTAGATCTCGTTCAAACCAATTTTCGGTGGAAGTTAGCATGGTAATGTACATCATATATTTTTTTTAGTTTCATCATTCTCTTATTTTAGAAGTTACAGGGGGGGGACACATTTTACCACTTTGGAAGTGTCTCGCGCGCAAACTATTCAGTTTAGAAAAAAATTATATTAGAAACTTCAATATCATTTTTGAAGACCTATCCATAGATACCGCACACGTATGGGTATTATGAAAAAAAAATTCGAGTTTCAGTTTTAAGTATGAGGAACCCCCAAAATTTATTGTTTTTTTTTTCTATTTTTGTGTGAAAATCTTAATGCGGTTCACAGAATACACCTACTTACCAAGTTTCAATAGTATAGTTCTTATAGTTTCGGAAAAAAGTGGCTGTGACATACGGACAGACAGACAGACAGACATGACGAATCCATAAGCGTTCCGTTTTTTGCCATTTGGCTACGGAACCCAAAAAAGTGAAGCTGAACTGCACGCTCCAAAGAACTTTATGGCTGGCCATTTTCTGACGAATATTTGCAAAAATCTACACACGTAACACATGAATGACTTCACTGTCAAGTAACTTTTTATGATTACTAAATTATTATTTCACGTAATTTCGAGTCTCGCTATTCCCGAAAACATACGCTAATGAGAGAAAATCGTCAAAAGTTGCAAATTTTTCGAGATCGGAGAATAATAATATTAATAATATTCCACAACTATCACACAACGCCATCTAGTCCCAAGCTAAGCAGAGCTTGTGTTATGAGAACTAGACAACTGATAAATACACTTATATATTTCTAAATACACATATATTATAGATACATTACACCCAGACACAGAAAAAATGGTCGTGCTCATCACACAAACATTTGTCTTGGGTGGGAAGCGAACCCACGACCTCTAGCATAGCAGTCAGGGCCACTGACCACTAGACTGGCAGGCTAGTTTAAATCTGGGATGAAAGCCGTGTCTGGTAGCGAGTTATTCACGTATTGAGTGGTAGTAGCGCACCTTCGTCAGGCACGTTGGCGTCGTGCGCGAGGCTCTGCACGTAGCTGTTCCCCGCGGGGTCGTCCAGGATGACGGTGACTGCGCGCTCGCCTCGCAGCACCTCCTCCACCTTCTCCACGAACCTACATCGACGGAAAAGCACTTTTTACAAACGAGACGTTCAATAAATGTATGGAGCTTGGGCTAAGAATAATTGAAAAATTGAACAGCAATCTGACTGATACAGGCTGATAGAGCGAAATTATCTTGATTTTTTGAGCATTAAATAACATTTAACAGTCGTCCGTTTTTTTCTAAAGGAAATTACAAAAAAATCGTAAAATAGCTTTCAATGTGCGCCCTCTGCTGTGGTGAACCACTCCTATCGGGCTCCGCCTCTTAATGCTAGGTTGTAGTGTGTGTGTAGAGAGGGCGCTGCTGGCGCTGATGAGACCCTCTGTGTGTAGTGTGTGTGTAGAGAGGGCGCTGCTGGCGCTGATGAGACCCTCTGTGTGTAGTGTGTGTGTAGAGAGGGCGCTGCTGGCGCTGATGAGACCCTCTGTGTGTAGTGTGTGTGTAGAGAGGGCGCTGCTGGCGCTGATGAGACCCTCTGTGTGTAGTGTGTGTGTAGAGAGGGCGCTGCTGGCGCTGATGAGACGCTCTGTGTGTAGTGTGTGTGTAGAGAGGGCGCTGCTGGCGCTGATGAGACCCTCTGTGTGTAGTGTGTGTGTAGAGAGGGCGCTGCTGGCGCTGATGAGACCCTCTGTGTGTAGTGTGTGTGTAGAGAGGGCGCTGCTGGCGCTGATGAGACCCTCTGTGTGTAGTGTGTGTGTAGAGAGGGCGCTGCTGGCGCTGATGAGACCCTCTGTGTGTAGTGTGTGTGTAGAGAGGGCGCTGCTGGCGCTGATGAGACCCTCTGTGTGTAGTGTGTGTGTAGAGAGGGCGCTGCTGGCGCTGATGAGACCCTCTGTGTGTAGTGTGTGTGTAGAGAGGGCGCTGCTGGCGCTGATGAGACCCTCTGTGTGTAGTGTGTGTGTAGAGAGGGCGCTGCTGGCGCTGATGAGACCCTCTGTGTGTAGTGTGTGTGTAGAGAGGGCGCTGCTGGCGCTGATGAGACCCTCTGTGTGTAGTGTGTGTGTAGAGAGGGCGCTGCTCGTGTTACCGGTCGAGGCGGTCGCGGTTGACGCCGGGCGCGTCGCCGATGGCGCCGGGGCAGTCGCGCAGCTGCGCCGCCGTGGCGCTGATGAGACCCTCTGTGTGTAGTGTGTGTGTAGAGAGGGCGCTGCTGGCGCTGATGAGACCCTCTGTGTGTAGTGTGTGTGTAGAGAGGGCGCTGCTCGTGTTACCGGTCGAGGCGGTCGCGGTTGACGCCGGGCGCGTCGCCGATGGCGCCGGGGCAGTCGCGCAGCTGCGCCGCCGTGGCGCTGATGAGACCCTCTGCTGTGGTGAACCGCCCCCCGAGGGCTCTGCCCCCCACTTCCAAGTCCAGCTCGGGTATCTCCATGCTGCAGGTTTCTGACTGCAAGGGTAGATTAGGACTTGATTAATCGGACTGGTTGCGCCGCGCATGCGCGTAGCTAGCCGGCGAGCTGTGGATGACTGCTCTCATTTTGATGAGGTATCATTAGATTACAACTCTACGCAGTGGGCTACAGCGCTCCGCGCGTTCAATACAACAATGCGTCCAGGGAGCTGATATGGTTCCCGCGCTACTGCAGTGCGTCCGGCATGCACACAAGAGCAGTCAATACGCATAGACACCACTGTGACGCATAATAAAAGAAAATGTATTTTTTTCTGGTAGATATAATTACGAATACTAGTTTTTTTTTTTATATTGTGTACACTAAACAACTTCACCTAATCTGAAACATAAGTTTAATTTCTAATAAGTGTAACTGTTTCCCGAAGTTTGCGCGTCGTTGTCAACACACAAACATGTTCAACACACACACACGGCCACGCACCTTGAGCACGTCCCGAGAGAAGTCCTCCTTGCTGGCGATGCGCAGCTCGAAGCGCACGCCCTTGTCTTCTATGCCGCCGCCTGACTTCACCTGCACACCACATACAACCACGTCTTTAAAGCCGACTGATCCAATATACACCATGCGCTGATGAGACCCGCTGAGGACCTACACCATGCGCTGTGGGTCTGCTCCTTGTATGCAGAAGCCAGGTGTAAGATGATGGATGGGATTAGTCGCACGGAGGCCGGTCCGGTCTATTGCGGCGATCTCGTGAGCTCACCGGCGAACTTCGAGAGGCTGCGGGAATTCGCGCACGCGTGGCACGCCGCCCGGAGTAGGATGGAGCGAGAGGAGTCACAATGACCGCCGATACCATCACGTAATGCAGACGACGACGAGGTCCACTCATCATTTGTAGTGTGTGGTTGTGCAAGCCCATTAGGGAGAATGCAAACCGGGACACACGTGGCTAATTTGTAAGGGATCAAGAAGCGCCTGCGGACAATAAAATAAGATGGCCAAGGGTGCTAAGTCCGCAGCCGCCCCACGATTCGGCCCGTATAACATATGTTAGTTGGTCGGGCCATGGGAAGGTGGAGGGAGTGATCCAATATACAACACTAATTTTTGATTAGTTTAAATACTAAAATAATAACGTGACCTTTTCTAATTAAGGGCGTACTAGAAAAGGTCACGTTATTATTTTAAGTAAGTAAATTCTCAATAAATAATTTTCATAAACAGCAAAGTTATTAGCGTTTGTTTATATCCCAAAATGTCACTCAATTTATGGAAATATTGTATTGGCATTGATTATGAATGAATAAATGACGATCAAAATGCAAAAACGCAATTGTGGCAAATTTTCGTTGATAATTTTGGGATTTCGTTTTTTTTTTTTTACTTTTGACTACAAAAATATGATCAGTAACGGGTACGGATAGAGCCCAATTTTTTTTTGTACTTATTAAAAATTAGGGGTGTATACACATTTATAGCGGAGGCTCGAAAGAGTACTTTAGGGTGATTATCAGACACACCCTTCTCGGAGAAGTGGCCCTAATCTTTGCACTCATTTCTTCTCCAAACCAATTTTCATTTACAATGCGTACTTGCTCATAAAACGGCGAAAGAAATATTGTAATATTTATATTATCGATGATGAGAAAACCTTCGTGTTCTACACTCAAAATGTGCCTTCGTGTAACCGAGTAAACGTAACCAGAGATTATTTGCACCAGTAGGGATTTATTTAACAGCAGACTTAAATACTAACAAACCAATTATATAAAGAGTATAATATTAACAAATAGCTAACCTCAACACATTAATAAAAAAGTCGATAAAAAGAAAGTTAAGTAATAAATTAACTATAACATTTGTGCAGAATATGTCGGCACTGAGGTCTCAAGAAAGTCTATTACAACCACGAATGATCCCGTGCGACCAGTTTTCGCCCTTACGTCCTTCTCAATAAGGTTGAAAAGTGATCATCTGAGAACTTGGGTGTACATACCTCGTTGGTGCGATGTCCGCAGAAGTCGCAAGTAGTGCTCATGATGACGACCTCCTTGAAGTGCGGGATGTCTGCAACACAAGGCACATGAAGGAAGCCTGGCGCCCGGGCATGTTCAAGCTAATACAAGAACAGCAAGAGGCTTCGCGTACATAACACAATAATCACCAGAGGTCAGAATTGGGTAGAGTTAAACATGAAATCAGAAATCAGAAACGTTTATTTCAAATAGACCAATTACAGGCACTATTGAATTGTCAAAATGTCGGTCAGTCAAAAAAAGAAAAGAAGTGAAGCTAAATTGCACGTTCCAAAGCGTAGATCTCTATGGAGAAGAACGTGCAAGAAACTCCACGGACACTCTTTTAAATCATATTATGAGTTACATAAATCTTGGTTACATATTTCATGTCGCTTCTAATATGTGAGCACAATGTAGATAAATAAGAATAAAAACTAATTAAAAAGATAGAAATTGAATTAAGCCACTGGCAGCTAAGAGATGACCAGTCTCAACCGACGGCACCCGTTCACGAGCATGATGCGTGCATCAGCCTCACTCAGCTCAACCATTTTGAAGGGAACTGAATGACCCAATAACACGTGCCACCATCAGCGAGACATTTGAGTGAGCATGACAAACTCTCAACTGCCATGCTCGTAATGTCAAACAAGTTGTAACCTAACAAAAATGCTCCATGCTCACATTCACAAAACTTGAAAAAAAAAGTGCTTCTACATTATACAATGCTACTGTGTACTTACACCGATTTCATACAGCTAAAGAATAAAGTGGAAATGCCTCAAATCTCGAGATTAATTTTAAAGAGCAGATTTTTTTTACGACACTATCAGAAATATGGCAGAAAAAATTTCTTCCTGCATTCATGACGAGGAAGAGAAAGTGTATAAAGTTAATCTTACCTCAAATGACGTAGAGAGATCTTATTCAATGAAAAATACTAACAAAAATTGTATGATAATTATCTTTATTATATTTGTCTTATCTATCTCTGCATAGCATAGCATAGTCGGCCTTATAATGTTCCCACTGTTGAGACTCAGGCCTCCTCTCTAGGAGAGGGAATGGGCCATAATCCACCACGCGGGCCCAGTGCGGGTTGGTGGATGTCACATTGTCTTCGATTTTTTGGTTCTAGGACATGCCGGTTTCCTCACGATGTTTTCCTTCACCGTTTTGAGAGCAGTGGTGATGAAATAAATTACACAAAGTAATGCGCCTGGCTGGGTTTGAACCCGCGACCTACAACTCGTAAGTCGGAGCCGTTACCACTCGGCCACCACTGCTCTATTCTATCATCATCATCATTCATCTATCTCTGAGGTTTTTATTATTATTTATTTGTAATATTGTTGGCCACACGGGATTTTTCATTAGAAATCCCGGGAAGATTCATATTAATATCAACATTTCGATGCAAGTACATGAATAACTCTACCTAATTCCGACACCTGATAATCACACTAGCTTATTACCGCAGCTTCGCTCCAATCACAACAGACTCGTGCATTGTCCAGAAAAAATCAGAACGATACTTCTACGAACACTAAAATATTAGTTCCGATTTATATACTTACTTTTTTTAAATTCATCAAAGCCATAAAAAGTTTTAAGTGGTAAAATGTACAAAGTAAAACTAAAAAAAAAAACCACTGATACGCTGATGTCTAAATAAACCAGGCAGATAACTCCTGTATCTTAGAAATCAGTGTTTTTGTGATAATCAATTACAAATTATAGATTATGAGTAGGTATGCAAGCATAACAATACAAAAAAAAAAAAATACAGTAAGAAATTAAAACCATTAAAAATTTTACGGTTGAAAATTAAAATTAATTTTATGATAATTAAAATTAAATTATTTGTGCCAAGCCAGAACATAGCTTGCTCGCTATCCCAGTTTCAAAAGGTTAGCTCGTGTTATACGGAGATATACAAACAACCACCTTGAACAGCGCCATACTAGACACAATGTAGCATTCATTGTCACAGCCATACACAGCAAGAGATCCATGAAAGAATATATCTTTCTTTTTTAAATATAGTTTCGCAGAAGCATGTAGCCAATCAAAAAGTCATATTGTCCAGTTGCGCAGACACTTGAGATACAGAACTACACCAATTTTACATCACAATATCTACTCAGGAATCAATTATTGAATAATTGTACAGCCACTGAATTCCTGTCAGTTACCTACCATATTGGTTGTTAACTACAATTCAAGAACGTACAATCGAATACGATCGAGCTACTTGGTACATACGCAAGGTAAGCTTGCCATAACTTTATAACGATCTTGGGGTTGGATTATTGTTAACATATTTGTAAAAAGTAATCTCTGCAACACTAGACTAGTGTAATGTATCGCGAAAACATGCGCGGTTTCCACGAGATCCCGAGTCATGGGACATGTGACCAAAACACAAAAAGTGAAAAATAACTGTAATTTCGGAAGTCGGTGTTAGAACACAGACTTCCGAAATTTATATTATTTTGCAGTTATTAAACTACTTATAGCCGGAGTACCTTCATTGCATGACAATTCCAAAAATTTAATTTATCCCCTCCTCCTCTTCCATTAGTCAGTCATCACGTATAAATAAACCAATTTTACTTGTTTCGACAGTTCTGCTGTGATCCTATGAAGAGTTCCTTTTCATATCTTAGAAGTTCATCATCAGATCATAGCAATATTTCTATGGGACCAATTCGGATATAATCTTTCAATAAAATAAAATAAAAAACTGTCAACAATTGGCCGAGAAATCGGTGAAAATACATTTAAAAAAAAACCATTAAACGGAACGTGTAACCTCCTCCTTTTTGAAGTCGGTTAAAACCGTTAAATTCTCTGTTTGTTTGCTTAAAAAGTAATGCAGCTTACTAGAAGCATGAATATGTGCTACCTGCATACTAACATACTATTCGAATGTACTAGGATATAATATCAGCGGCGCTCTAAGCGGATGGATAATAAATATGGCGTAATGCATAAGCAGAAAAACAAATACTTATTACATTCATAAAACCCCGACTGCGAATAGATGTCATTTTCAACTGTAAATAATTGTTTGTTTGTATTGTCTCGCCGAGAGAACATCGCTCATTTCCACAGCAATTGGATTTTTTTTTTTTTGCTTATGGTATAAAATATGGTACGAAAAAGAGACAAATTGAAAGATGACAGAAAGAGGCTTTGGTCCTGCAATGGGACTAGAAGTACTCCTAGACAAGATTCGCATTTTGAGGAGGTTCCCGTCTCTAGAACGGTAACGGTAGAAACCCACTATTGTCAAGAACAGAGTCTAAGCTCTCGACATCAGTGATTCCTCAGTTTTTATACATTTTTTGAAGAACTATTTAATATTTAATTGAATTTGAGTAAAAAATAAAAGTGGAAATAATTATAATATTGGGGGTTAGGTACATCTAATGATTTTTTTTTTATGCGTTTCATAAAAAAATATTCGTATTGCTAGAAGTGAAACCTTTTTACTATTGGCGCCCAACGTGGGTCTCAACTTGCAATTGGCGCCCAACGTGGATCTCACCTTTCAATTAGCGCTCAACGTGGCTATATTTGCAATTGGCACCCAACATAGATCTCAATTTGCAATTGACGCCCAATGTGGGTCTCACCTTATTATTGGCGCCCAATGTGGGTCTCATCTTTCGATTGGCGCCCAACGTAGATTTTACCTTACCTTGCAAGTGGCGCCCAACGTGGGGCTCACCTTGCAATTGATGGCAAACATGGGATTCAACTTGCAATTGGCAACTAACGTTGTGCTCATAAATGTACGACTCAATAGAGGAAAAAATCCGTATGAATACTATATAGTTCATCCAAATTAATATTATAAAGCCAAAGTAACTTTGTCAATTAAGAGAGACAAACCTCTTCACGTCTTAACGGCTGAAATTATTTAGATGAAACTTGGCACACGGGAAAGCTATGTCTTGGAATAGGACATAGGATTCTTTTATTCTGAGAGTATGCCGCCTTGGGATAATTTTCACTTTGCGCAGCGCAGTGCACCGCACGGGTCTATTATAGATAGGCTCGCGTTTGACCACCATCTCACTCAATGGCAGGCGATGATGTGGTCGGCGATGGAGCGCGCTTGCCTACGAGCGCCACGAACAGTAACACTTACTGGTCATCTTCATGTTGGTGTCGCAGGGCGCGTCGCAGTCGGGGCAGTTGGTGCGGAAGCTCATCACCTCGTCGGCCGCCAGCTGCTCGTACGGCATGGCGGACGGATCCGCGGGCGACAGCAAGTGATCCTGCTGTCCTGACAGCGAGAGCCCGTTAATGTGCGGGTAGTCCTCGTTGTTGCCGTTTTCCTGAGGTGCGACAAGTTTGTGTATCTACTTGCTTTATTAAGTAAGTTTTATTTCAATTACACAATATTTGACAAAGCATAGCAATAGCCAATTAACCCTTGAGTGCTCGTGTATGAACTCCACCGAGCGGGCCGCACTGGGTTTAAAGCAATTTTGGAGTGGTTAAACGGCATATTTGATTCGCACGCGGTGGCCGGTCCACTATCAAGCAAATATGAAATTTAACGTCCTCACAGTCGCTTCAATTTCCAATGACACTGTATAATGTGCTCGTTGCGTCAGCTCCGTGGACATCGTACCTTGCCTACTCGAGTACATTACACAGGATAACACCAGTTTATAAGTGACTGCCAAAGATCATCACTATCTCATAGACATGTCAGACTTAAAGAGTCTGACAACTAAGGAATTCAATCCCACACTTTTACGGAATTGAATTTTTTTTTGGATTCAGACGAAAAATTAATTTATAAAAAAATATATTTGAAAACTCCCAATGATGACTTCAATCTCACAGGCCTGCGGGATCGCGATTCTGATGCGAAATTGGATTCCCTACTTATAACATTGTACATATACAAAGCTCTATCTAGTTTTAGATAGAGTAAAAATCGGCCTCTCCATACAAACTGTCCAATCAAGTTTATAATTTTGTATGCCGATATTTTTTTTTGTTTCCTGAATAAAAATCTTGTTCAGTTTCGTCTACTGAGCAAGCCATTCAAATTTGCGGAGACCTGTCCCTTACACCCTGTATTATTTACTGGTTTGTTCTGCACGCTAGCACGTCGCGTACCTCTGTGCGGTGACTGTCGTAGATGCCGAGCATGTGGTTCTGAGCGTCGGAGCGCTCGAACGAGTAGCGCCGCGAGCGAGGGTCGCGCCGCGGAGCCGACGGGTTCTCCAGGAAGCAGTTGCCTGCAGACAAGGGTTCAGTACATCAGCGTACAGACAGTAAGGTTCAATTTCCACTGCACTGAACTGCAGAAAATACACTCGCGAGCAACACATACAAGTGCGCACTTGCAGATGTTTTCTTCGAGGAATACTGAAGCGTTTTTAAAAAACCGGGCAAGGCGAGTCAGGCTCGCGCAATGCGGGTTCCGTACAAACTTACCTATTTAAACAATTCAATTCTCGAATGAGCTACGAAGATTTTTCCGAATCGAAAATGTTTTTTTTTTTTGTCCCTACTATCTTACTTGTGTCGATAAAAGTTAAAAAAACGAACTATTTCCATTTGTAATACAATATACCACTTTATTATTTATTTGCAGGAATTTTAACAACATGTTAATTAAAGAAATAATTAACGTTACGTGAATTTTAAAATTATTTAATTTATTTTATGTGAATGTTAAAATCATTGAATTTATTTTATGTGAATGTTGAAATTATTGAAATTGTAAATTATTTATATAACTAAATTATTAAAAATGCTAATGTAAATGAAATGTTAAATTATATTAAGGAAATAATAAAGGCTATAATAATACAACTTTTAAAAACCATGCGGCGCGCCCGCTATTAAATGGATTGTGTATGCTTAGTGTACATATATATGTAGTAGAAAATTTGTTAACGCTATGGCCGAATCTTTCACGGAAGACGTCATAAACCGTTTTGCTGAAGACCCTCGAAAATTAGGTTTAAAATAGCTAGTGTATAATTAATTCTTTAAATCAAATCAAATCAAATCAAAAATGTTTATTTCACATAGGTCTACATGGGCACTTATAAAACGTCAGAAGCTAGTGCACGGTTCCAAATTGGTCGTTTCCTATGGAGAAGAACCGGCAAGAAACTCCATGGTTACTCTTTTAAAAACAGTGGTTGTTTACAATATTTTCATATTACAGTATTAATAGATATTATGTAAGAACAGTGTAGACCAGTCAATATTGTACCCAAAAGTACAATAAAAATAATCATATTAAAAAAAAGTGAGTCGTAATAGGAAGTAATCTAAGAATTCGTGGAGTGTACAGTGTTCTCACATTCACATTAAATTGCACATTTAATTGTAGGTATATACAAGAATACCTATTTTCATTTACGTTTATATATTTGAATAAGTGCTCATAAAAAATCTGATTTGACATGCAGCCCAGAACCTGGGTACGCCCATGTATGGTCACTTAATGATTTTTTTATTTAGCTGTAGGTACGCTTATTGAATGTGTTTTGAACGTATGCGTGGGATGTCCACCATGTACCATGTGTGTGTATGTGTGTATGTGGGATGTGTATGTGTGAAGTGTATTTGGTTGTGCATGTATGGAGATGGGTTAGTGAATGTTGTGAATTGCCGCTATTGGATGGAGTACGCAAGTGTATGTATAAGAATATTATTACACCATGACGATAAGTAATTTTTCTAAAGTAATTAATAATTGAAAATAACGTTTTAAAAACTTTTTCCAAAAAAAAATACAACCAATTTCAATGTATAAAAACTGGGCAAGGACTAGTCGGACTCGCGCACTGAGGGTTCCGTACAAACTTACCTATGAAAAGAATCGCAAAAAAAAAAGATTTTTTTTGTGACGTAACTACAAATTTACAGTTTTCTGATTATTTCCTATACTTGTGCTATGAGACCTTGCTTCATGCTAAATTTCAGGATTCTATGTCAATGAGAAGTACCCTAAGAATTTTGATTCCTTTGAGAGTGTCGAAATACATGTTTTTTGCGACATAAACGGCCGTATCTTTTTTTTTCGTTAACTCAGAAGTTTGATTTTTTCACAGCTTTAAGGGACCGCAGACTTGAGTATATGGTTTTAATTTCAAATAGATACCTCCACGCGTTCCCGAGATAAAGGGTCTTGACAGACAGACAGACGGACAACAAAGTGATCCTATAAGGGTTCCGTTTTTTCCTTTTGAGGTACGGAACCCTAAAAAGCACTAAAAAGTGCAAAATAACTTTAATTTCGGAAGTCGGTGTTTCTATAATAGTCTTGTTTCTTCGTTATTAAACAAACCGACTTCCGAAATTAAAGTTATTTTGCACTTATAGCCAGAGTGCATCTCATGACAATTCTAATAATCCCAAACACGATTAGGTTACATTGATTTATTACAGCGTTCCGGTGCCTGCCTTCCGGTTTCATCATCAGATCATAACAATATTTCTATGGGACCAATCCAGAAGTATAACCTTACAATCAGAAAAATAATTTTCTAAATAGGGCCACAATTGAACGAAAAACCGGTGAACATACATAAAAACAAAAATACATATAGAACCTCTATTTGAAGTCGGTTAATAAGTGTAAGTCTCACCAGTAATATCCGTGAGTTCCATGGTCCAAGGCGCCTGTCCGCTCTGCAAGGCGGTCAGCTTGTCCACGAAGGCCTGGACCTGCGCGGCCTCGCGCGGGTGCTCCTTGAGGCGCGCCGCCTGGTCCTGCGTGAGCCCGCGGATGGCGCGGGAGAGGATGCCTTCTATAGTCGTCACCTCTGCAACCAATGTTACGGAAGGTTAGATTCACTGCTGCCTGATAGCTACAACCTGGGCGTCTTCAAGTCAAGAGTGAATAGGTTACTTCTAGGCAAGCGTACGCGGCATCGTCGACCACATCATCGCTTACCATCGGGCGAAATAGTGGTGGTAAGAAGGTGGTTTTAAAATTTACTGTGAGTAGGTTATTATACAGTTAATCGATCGCAGATTACCTCCCTTTTGGCTCTGTGCGGGTATCTCGAAGTCCAGCTCGGGTATCTTGATGCAGGTGTAGTCGCTCTTCACCACCTGCCGGTTCAGGTCCTCGCCGCCCTCCACGCGCAGGATCCAGCTGCAAAAACGACAGAATCATCCAGTAACACACAGGAATTATAATCCTCCCGACAGATCCATCGGCTGACCTCAGCAGATGACCCAAGAGAGCAGGAGATATTTTGGAGAATTTGCGCGGGATTTTTTTAATTCCACCGTTATTTTTCTACCATTGGACAACCCGACGTACGGCGAATATCCACCCTTACATTGTCAACATCTCTACGGTTCGGACTAAGCGTTTCTCCTCGTCGTTTATACCGCGTATATCGAAAGTCTTGAACAATTTGCTTGCTGCGGTCTTCCCCTCCGATTATAATGTACCTAGATATATTCAAGGTTAGAGTGAATACGCCGTGTCCTCGTGGGAGCGATCGGCGGCGGCGATCTCTCGCGCCGGGCCTTGAAACAGGCCATGGTCCGGAGCGAGGAGAAGTGGCAGGCGGTGGCTTCCTTCTGCGAAGCAGTAATACTAGCAAAGGAGGTGGCCGATCGCGTGAGGCAACGGTCCTCACGCCCTAATCGCCGCCGGGATTCCGATCCCGATTTCCGGCCACCGTAGGCGCGGGCTTGCGGACGGCGAGCAATGGGTGGCTCGCCGTCCGACCGTCCGGTAACCGTCCGGACCGAGCCCAAGTCGTCGACGGCGCATATTGTTCCACGCGCGTCTCAGGGAGATGTCAGCAAGTCGTAGGGGCCCAGCAGGGTCAAAGCCTACTGGGGCCATGGGTAGTGTGAAAACGAAACCCGGGGCCCTGGGACGAAGGCAACGAAGGAACAGGAGTGGGTTTTTAGTCAGTAAAAGTCTGACACTATCTCCCGCTCCGCCCAAAAGCGAGATTTGTCATTAGATGATTTTCCTACCTAAAAGAAAAAATGGTTAGAGTGAATAAACTAGTGCGCCTCACCATTAACGATTGCATCACTGCTGCTGTCAGGTAGGATCACAGTCGAGCACTAAGTTTATAACATTAAAACAAACATAGTGCACAAGTGTGTGCACAGAGACCTGCACCACGGTAATATTATCTATACAGTATTGTAACTCGGCCGTATCTTTGAAATAAATGCCTACAGCCGCTCGATACGTAAACATGCGATAGGGCTGCCCGCACTATGGCTGCCCGCCTCCAGCATTTTAATTACATTTGCCTACTTTGTGTTTCCATTTAGTTTTGTGATTGTAAATATACTTTTTTTATACAAACAAATAAAATACTTTGTGAATTGAATAGGAAGTGTTCAATATTTGCGACCGAAAAATATTTGCGCCTCGACTGAGACGTACCTACGAAATACTTTATTATTAAATTTTAAAGTACAAAAATCCGCATTCTAAAGCTTAATTAAAAATTGTTTTGGGAAACATGGACAAGGTGGAGAAAAAGGAATATCTTTTACTTGGTTATAGATACCTGCAGCTACTTTACAATTTATGTGTTTGGTTTTAAATGAAGAATTTATGCAACCAAAAACAGCACAATATATCCTACTCGTCATATTAAATATATAAATATGTACTTGAACTTATTTTTATTGAAAAAATCGCGCGGCACAGACGCGACTGTCTGCATCCCGAGCGCACCCCGAGATCGAGGCGCGTAGGTATAGCTCGCGTTTCGTCCGTTTGTATGAAGTTGGAATACTGTATAGATAATAGATATTACCGTGCCTGCACTGTCTGTTAGTTTACTCTTATATTCCGATGGGATGTCACTCGCACACAACCGGGGAGAGATCAGGCACAGGACAAAAGGGTTAGCGTGGTTTCCGAGGCAGCCCCACAAACAACCGGCATACTCCAGGCTGCTACTAAGAAATTCTTGATAGAGCTTCCCAATAACAGTTTTGCCCGACCAGCGGGGCTATTGCGTAACTCTGTTGACAGTTTAAGTGATGATCACTTGTTAACAATGTGCATCATTGAACTGCCTATCTTCAGTGACCAACTGCAGTGACGTCATTAGCCACTAGTGCCTTTGATAGCCACCGTAACACGTTTAGACAGATGTCATTGTATCGATACTTTTAAAATTGCGATTGTGTAAGCTTTTGAAGCTGTATAATAGTCGATAAAATTTTAGAGTGGTCACAATAGGCACCGTAAATTTTTATAATTCACCACATTTCCACCGTAGTTTGTTAGTCACTTGTGTGATACGTAATACCAATTTTATGAAATTGTCAGTTGACAACTAAGTTTAGTGTGCAACGAATGCTAGTTGTCAACTGTTATTGAAAAAGTTAGCCAATAGCCCCCCTGGTCATCGGAACCAGCTAAAGTCTCACGCTCGGCAGTCTCACATACTAATGTTCACATTAAGTGATTCTTATTGGATTCCTATTGAAATATTTTACAGCCAGAAAGAAGTCTTCTACTTTTGCAAAATAAACATGAAACAACAAAAATATCTTACTATATTTTATGTACAATGTGTTCAGGGCAAATCTTGCAAATGGATTGTAGAACAGTTACCCTTAACTAATTGAGCTATTTGAAATACTGATGTAACTTGGATGTTAATGCATTAATATAGTACTATAGAGCTGGTCTGATGATGGAGTCGGATAGTGGCCATAGGAACTACTGCGCTGAACAACATAACCCCATCGTGTTTAAGCTCTTTGGAATGGTCTTAAAAAAAAAAATGCGCGATAAAAGCTTGTTGAGGTGAAAATAATGATTTTCATTGAAAACTTATTATTTGAATCTGAATAAAAAACTTTTTACAAAAAAAATATAACCCACTTCAATGTAAAAAAAACTGAGCAAGTGCGAGTCGGACTCGCGCACTGAGGGTTCCGTACAAACTACAATTCCCGAATGGAGTCTCGAAGATTTGCAAAAGAGTTCTTTTTTGTGACGTAGGTGACAACAAAACTGTTGTTGGTGTTCAGATTTATTCCTATACTTGTGCTATAAGACCTTGCTTTATGCCAAATTTCAGGATTCTGGGTCAACGGGGAAAACCTACCCTATGAATTTTGATTCCCTTGAGTATCGAAATATACGTTTGTTGCGACATAAACGGCCGTATCTTTTTTATTTGTTAACTTAGAAGTTTGATTTTTTCACAGCTTCAAGGGACCGCAGACCTAAGGTCAAAATACATACAGCCGAACATAGAACCTCCTTCTTTTTGGAGTCGGTTAAAAACAAAACACTCGCGGAACGTTTCAATTTGGAGCTACGACTTTTAGAAACAGTTTTTATGGAACGACTTTCTTCGCGCCAAGAACACTACCGCGTCGTCTAAGCGAATCTCTTTCGAATCGACTGCGACGACGCCTCTTGGCAACTCACGTTGTGGGTGTGGCTTTTACAGCTTCCAAATGAGCGAGTGTCGCCACGTGACCGAGATTCAGGGTCTAAAGAGATGTCAAACCTCACACAACCCCATTAATCCCAACTGACTGTGATGACGACACGTTGGACCACGTGGATGGGCTCATTATAGACGTGGCACACGTAGATCAGCGGCAGGCGTGACAGCAGGACTCGGGGACTAAATGGCCTGTCGGACCCATGTCGTGGGTTCGATTATCATCCAGGACAAATGTTTGTGTGATGAGCAAGATCATTTGTTCTGTGTCTGAGTGTAATTTATCTATAATATTTGTATTTAGAAATATATAAGTATGTTTATCAGTTGTCTAGTACTCGTAGCACAAGCTTTGCTTAGTTTGGGACTAGATGGCGTTGTGTGAAAATTGTGGAATATATATACTTATTTAATTATTAACTAGTTGTGAGAAAGACCACCGGTTTCCCCAAAGAGGCCACCGATAGCAGCCAGCCTACCTAGACGCTAATTGGTCTATATCGGAACTGTGTAGGGCCCGGAAAAAGAGCCTAAGACGTTCCTTATTCTGCAATACCTCCCTACGATCGTTAGTATCAAAGATTACAGGTTTGCACCAGTTCTCGCTAGTCAAAGAGTGGGGTGAGTCTCTTCTCCTATGCCATTACATCTCAATGTGCATTGAGATGTAACGTCGACAAATAGGAAATATTCCCTGAGACTGCATATCTTGCGACTGTGGTGGGTCTTAGCATTTTAAAGCTTTGGCGTACACACTTATGGGATATTATCCGAGTGTGTTAACTATGTTCAAATTAAATTTTGAATTGAATTTGATTTTGCATTGAATTTGTTTTTTTTTTTTGACATTGCTATTGTGAATTAATTTAAATTTTGATTTCCAGTTGGTTTCATTTATGACATTTTTCATTTCAATTTTGACATTTTCATTTCAATTTTGACATTTTCATTTCAATTTTGACATTTTCATTTCAATTTTGACATTGTCATTTCAATTTTGATATTTTAATTTCAATTTTGACATTTTCATTTCAATTTGTATTTTTTCATTGTTTGTCTGGTATAACTAATTTTGTACGCCATAAATGGTAAAACATATAGCCACCTCGTATTATCTATAAGACCAATAAACTGTACTCATGTTTTAAGAAATAAATATATCTTGTATATTGCCATACGGACAGAGTCACTGGCAACAAGCTAGCTAGCAATGTAGCAGTACTCACGTGACGCCCTTCTCTGCGTAGGCGCCGCCCGGCTGCAGCTCGTTGTTCTGGTAGCCGCAGTGGTCGCACGAGAACGACATCACCAGCACGTTCTTGTAGTACGGGATGCGAGTCAGCAGGATGCGCGTCATGCCCTGCGACACACATAATTATCAGCGTTATAATGTTCCCAACTTCCCACTGCTAGGACTCAGGCTTCCTCTCTAGGAGAGAGAATGGGCCGTAATCCAGTGCGGATTGGTGGATGTCACATATCTTCGAACTTTTGGTTCTAGGACATGCCAGTTTCCTCACGACATTTTCCTTGACCGTTTTAAGAGTACAACGTAATGCGGAATCCTCTTTTAAGATTTCTTACACAATGGCTAACTGAAGCAGAGTATGCTGTTAGAAAAATATAGTAATCTGGAAGATTATATCCTTGATAAAAATGCTTGGCTTGTCGGTCCTGCTTCTACACCACAGACACTTGGTCCACTAATAAGGTTTTAATATTAGAAAGAGGAACTCACACTTTTCTTTAGTTATATGTATAGATGTTGTGGCCAGATATTAGAATTATTATTTCCTTTAATTCACTTATAAACTTATTAAGTACATTTTTAAATATTTCTTAAAAAAATTAAAAAAAAACATTTAAAAATATAAAAAAAACAGTATCCCACCGGTATCGGTAACAGGGTCCAAGCTACCGGCGGTCAGGGCTCTAAAGAAAGGAACCTCCTAACTATACGAGCCGTGTCCAGGAGTACCGCTTTCTGAATCAAGCCCTTGATCCAGCCGCCTAACGCGAGCCTCCTAAGGTGTTGTTGAGGCTCTTGGCTATTAAGCCATTGGCTGACACAACTATCGGTACAATGATCGCTGAGTCCACATCCCACATGTCGACAACCTCGCGAGCCAAGTCGATAAACTTGATTTGTTTGTCTTTCTCGGCTTTCACGAGGTTCTCGTCATGCGGAACAGATAATTATGTCAACAATCATTGCACGCCTCTCGCTTCGGTCCACCACCACTATATCAGGCTTATTGGCTACAATAGTCCTGTCAGTGATGATGGGCCGATCCCAGTACAAAGTGATATGACCATTATCAAGAACTGGGTCGGGCTCATACCTGTAGTACGGCACTTCCGATTCCACAAGAGAGTATTTCAGAGCAAGTTGCTGATGGATTATTATTATTATTTATCGTTTATTTCAGACATTAACCCATAGAAACTTTATCAAATTAAATTAAATTTTTACACCTTATTAGACGAATTAAATACATTAGGTTAGATTAGACAAATTATTGAATACACACAACAAAATATTACATACAGACACTATCTGATTAGTACACAGGGTCAGTTGAGTGAGGAAAGATGCATTGAGTATCCTCAAGAGCCCATAATAATCAGTAACTGTTCTCAATGAACACGCCAGTCGCACTGCACCGTCAGGACAGCTCAAGTACGGCTCTAAAGGTGTTATTATATTGTACACGAAGTGTTACAAGCACTGTTTGTGTACCTGTACCAGAGTTTTAACTAGTGTAGAACAACTGATAGTAAGCCTTGAACAGAGTTATTTCAACTTATGAATCATCATCATCATCATTTCAGACGAAAGACTTCCACTGTTGCACATAGGCCTCCCCGAAGCGTCGCCACAACAACCGATCCTGTGCGTCTCGCATTCATCGGATTTCCGCGTCCCTCACCAGGTCATCGGTCCGTCTTGTGGGAGGCCGCGCCAACGCTGCGTCTTCCCTTACGTCGCCATTCCAGAACCTTTCGTCCCCATCGAATGTGCCCTGCGCATTGCCACTTAAGTTTGGCGATTCTTTGAGCTACGTCGGTAACCTTGGTTCTCCTTCGGATATCATTTCTGATGTGATCACGCAAGGAAACTCCGAGCATAGCCCTTTCCATTGCCCTTTGGATGACTTTAAGCCTTCTTATGAGGCCACATTATAAGCGACCACGTTTCGGAGTCATATGTCATCACTTGCAACACGCACTGGTCATAGGCGTCCATTATACGATAGGTTTTGCTGTCAGTTTTGCCACAGTCAAATATTTTGACTGACGAAAAACCTACCGTCTAATGCGATGACTAACGTTTGCATGACGAAAAACGTGTGGCGATAAAATTCCGTCATTCAACCATCATTCATGATTGATGGTTTTGATTGACGCTTGCATGACCGTGTAATGGACGTCATAGACTTTCGTCTTGAGACACTGTGGTAACTTATCATCTCAAGCATCAATGGATGACTTAAATAAGAGAGCTAGGATTTTATGGCGCATTACTCCAGTATGTACAGTAACTAGTCCAGAAAAGGCAGGCAAGTAAACAAGCAATATTAAATACCAATTAAAAACTCTATTTGAACTGTTAGTAAATGTTTACTGTCTATAACACCAGCTGTTCTACTGGCTCAGAGCCAGAGTACTCTACTGCCTCTTAGACTAAGGCGGCCATTGGCGGCCAACTTTCTAATAAGTCAGAGCGGGGCTGCCCCCTTCCCCCCCTAACCACAAGAAAAATGAGGATGTGTTGGTGGTGCAGTTAAATTAGAAACAAACAACACTACTACTGAATCAACATTTAATATTGAACTTTAAAAATATGACTTTAATAATTAATAATTTTTACTAGCTCTAGGTTTTGGTCCACTATGTCAAAAAAAATATTACATTGAAGTGAACGGCGAGTGTGTTATGGAGCCGAGGACTGCAGTGACAAATTTGCTCGTGTATGAAACGGCTTTTTTCAATACACGTATGAAGAAATGAATAAACGGGGGTTGACCGGCGACACGTGGGGGTCGTCGCGCGCCCGGCCTGATACGATAAATGTAATAAAATTGTGGCGGGGGAGAGCACGCGCACTTTTCTGCACTAGTGCGGGAAACAGTCTATTGCGTGCCTGAAAGCGGTGGGATAAGAGCGGGTTTTCGAGTATTGAAAAAACAATTGTTTTCTTACAGGCACATTGACAAAACGGTGCGAAACGATGAGAATAAATAAATTATGAAGTTTGGTAGCAATTATAATTGATCTTCTGCCTCCGGTTTAGTGTTGAAATTGTAAAAAAAACAGTGATTAAAAAACTAAAACCCGACTACGACGTTGAAAAAGTGTGAAACAATATTTTCAGGATGCTGAAATAAACACGGCAGGTATTTAATTTGTACCAATACGTAACTAACAAAAATAAAAATATGTAAATAAAATACTACAGATGTTGATGTTGAATGATACTTGTTGATGAATAAATAATCTAATAATTAGAAGTCACTTACATAATGTTTTTAGACGCTGTTCTTATTTTAAACGACGAAGAAAATGATTAACCAAATGAATAAAAAAATGTTTGTTTAATTTGATGTGCCACCATTTTGACTCTTTATAAAAATTAAAACTGATTTAACTCATTTCCTCCAACTTTTAGATAAACCTGTAATAGCTGTAACAGGTTTATTATTTCATAAACTATGAATTGAAGTCGTCTTAATATATGTCCACTGTTGGCCAAATTTTGTATGAATGGTGGCCCCTTTGAGCAATATTTTGGAAATGTACAAGTGAAGCCCTTTCAAATGATACCAAACACGGCGTATTTATCTCCATTTTTATTTTTTAACACATTACTTTTTGTCCGCTAGAGGGCGCCATATCGAGTTTTGTGACACGTCACGTAGCCTGTGTTCAGCGAACAATTCAGACGGTTCTAACGATACCTCATATGTCGAGTTCCGATAAGTAGATCTATGAGGAGCTATGAGGGAACAGATGAACATACTCAAAAACATACATACATACATAGCCTGTCAAAATCATAACCCTCCTTTGGCTTTGCCGTAGTCGGGTAAAAGGCATTACTACTTACCATCAGGTGGAATCGCAGTCAAGCACTAGTTTATATCAATTAAAAAAAAAAGAAGGACTTGATGGCATACCAAGTTAGATTTCTCAACATTATTTGTAAATAAAAATAATAATTTAGTAGTAAAAGTATTTATTAAAGAAAAAAATGAACATTACTTACCATTTATTAAATACAACAAAAATAATTAAAAATAATCATTATATCAAACCGATCAGTTTGTGGCAAAATGCGTTTTACTATCGAATTTTGGCTTTGCTTATGTCGCGTTTATCTGGGCTTTGATGAATCGTTCTTGTATTGTTTTGTAGCATAAATTAGCTATGACTTCAGGCACAGCTTTGACTGCTCTTTTTATTACTTGTGTGTAACAAGGAAGGCATAATAAGCAAAATTATTAGACTTGTTTTTGTTCAACATACAATCGGAGACTTTGTTCAGTTATAGATATAATTATCAATGGCTCAGTGATATTTTTTTGTCAATTTAATGTCTTGAGATCCGTCACATCGAGCGCGATCGAGCGTGGGACATTTTATAGCGTGATTTGTTTACGAAATCATTAGGAAATACGCCTATTGAAACTGTTTCAACTATTTTGTACAAGTATTTCCAGTCTGTACTAAAAGCACTGCCATCAATGAGTGGAAACAGATGTCTAACTGGCAGTTCATTCATGTGTAATACTTAAACAATATACTGGAAAAGTCTTTTGGTAACTTTATAGAATGTTTTACTGATAAATTACGGGTTACTTGTCGCATTGAAAACCTTTCCCTTCTACTTTTGTCCATGAATATCAAATAATGGTCTTATTTACCGTTTTAAAGAACTATTACAAATGAAAACGGTAACAATGAAGTTCAAAAGTAATAGCAATGTGATATCAAAAATTTACTTTTTTTCAAAACTTCTTTCACAATCAGGCAATAAAACTTAAAATAATTTGATAAACCTTTATGAATTAACCAGACCATTTGGCACCCTTTTATCGCTGAGCCTAATAAAAAGAACAGAAAATAAAAATTTTGACCCAATCTACGGCACATATTAAATTCTACTTTTACTTTCTTGTCTCGTTGTTCGTATATTTGATGTGGACCACTAGTATATGCGAGCGAGACGATAGGAAACGAATCTACATCTACAAAAAAGATAGGAAAGCGGGATGCATTAAACCATTTGCGAGACAATTTTATTAAATATTTAAAAAAAAAGGAAAAAAAAAAATTATTTCAGACTAATTTCAATGTCCATATTATGTTAGTAACTGAAACTTAAAACTACGTTAGTATAATATTCAAATGCAATAAAATATTAGTCAATTAGTTCACAAATTAAATTAAATTAAAATAAGTCATTTCAAAAACACAATAATCATAATATTTGTCAAACATAACACACAACAAATAAATAGTTTATAAAACATGCAGTTTGATAAACCTATCCCGCACTGGTGACTCTGGGCTTTCAGCGATCATCTTTAGGATTCTGTTACCACTGCCCCTAATTCGACGCATGAGTGAGGCCGACTTTTTACTTATTATTGCATAAAAGTCATCCACACCCGCGTCCGCATACATGCCTGAGGCACTGCAGAATCGAGGAAGTCGCACCAGAACCCTAAAGGCGTTGTTGTTGTCGATATTGCAATGCGCAATGCGACAACTGTCATTACGGAACGGTCCGCCTTATCCTATACTGACCTGGTCACTGTACCGATTGTAAACAGGTCCTTAACCTCGAGTATTGATCGAACGGCGTCGCGGCGGCACCGCCAGAATATCAACAGACATAGCTGCAGTAAACGAAGCCAACTTACTGTGATAGCCTTTACTAAGTAAGCCAAATGTAATAAATATGGAATTAAATATATTTTATGATAGAAACGTGATGTTGTGTACAATACAGGTTCGCGTGCGGCACAATGTTTACGACGTACGTTTGCGTGGCAGTTCATGCAGAGCGACTCGATCTCCGTGACCGCGGGCTCATCAGCCTCCTCGCCGCCGAACTCCTGGAACACCGGCTCTGGTCTTTCGCGAGACATTATTAAGAATAAAAAAGCTTTCAGTAAGAAAAACACGACACACTAATCGACTTGCGCACGTTTCTTTGACAGATAGAATGACAGTGACACTGACAATACTTGTCCTGCGTTCCGAATTGCGATAAAAGTGATAAATCGCGAATCCAACCAACGCGAAACGTCACAATAATGACTCAGTAGCCCTTATATTTTGTGACTATTAAATTTGGTCGGATTCGCGATATAATCACTTTTATCGGGAACGCTGGTTTTTCACAAGAAATTGACTTGACGTTTGGTTAACAGCTGTTTGTACAGCCGTTTGACTGCGTTTTGTTTGTCGAGAGAGATTAGATTTGACGGCAAAAAGGAATTAAAATTAAATAATTATTTTCCAATAACTTTTCAACATAGTTATTAATTTTCCCAATGTCTCATCTTATTTTAATGTGTTAATCCTTAAAATTGTACAGTTTCTAAGATCTTTAATTCCTACTATTTCTTTGTGTTCAGTTCACGCTTGTGCACAGGCCCGCCGTAAGCGGGCGTGCAAGGCGTGCACCGCACGCGGGCGGCACGTCCAGGGGGGCGGCAAATCGAGCGACTCATCACGTAATATTCAAAATCATTGTCATAATACTTCAGAATAAGTAATGTCATCGCATGGAAAAAAAAACCGACTGGCGGCGCGCAATCTTAGCTTTAACACCGCCATCTATTATTATCCGTTAAAACTAAGATGTAATTAATGCCCAACGTCGTCTATCGGTATATAATATATAATTTGGTAGTGAATGATGCAGCAAATATTACGCACGAAACTGTGAATTTCTTTAATATAATTCAAGATATATTTTTTTTAGGTGGCATATCATCTAATGACAAATCCCGCTCTTGGGCGGAGCGGGAGATAGTGTCAGACTTTTACTGACTAAAAACCCACTCCTGTTCCTTCTTTGCCTTCATCCCGGGGCCCCGGGTTTCGCTTTCACACTACCCGTGGAATTCAAGATATTTACGTTTTCTTTTCATCATCTACATAAAGTGGTCGATAATTTGCAAACATTTACCAGATTTAATATTAAAAGCTTTAAGCGCCACGCGATGGTCTAGCAGAATTGATGCAGTTAGACCATTACGGTAACACCTCGAAAAAATATATGATGCTTTTCTGGAAATATTTGGTGATTCGTTCGTTCGTTGGAATGGGATTGTACTACATCTCACAAAGTTCATTCACTTGCTCTGAACATTAAAAATTATAGATTTATTTGCTCGGTACTAATTTGGTTCGATATTTTAAACTAAATTAATGATCAGAGCAAAATGATGCAGAGCTCCACAATGAATAATCAAATCTGCATAAATTTGTTAAATAAGTTAATTGGTAAGTTCACAGAATATCGCACGGATGAACACTTTGAAATGGTGTTAGCAGAAGCTTCCAAAGTGGCTCACGAGCTCAATGTAGAAACAGATTTCCCATCAGTAAATATAATATTCACACAATATTCACACAACTATCACACAACGCAGTCTAGTCCCAAGCTAAGCAGAGCTTGTGTTATGGGTACTAGACAACTGATAAACATACTTAAATAATTCTAAATACATACATATTATAGATAAATTACACCCAGACACAGAACAAATGATCGTGCTCATCACACAAACATTTGTCCTGGGTGGGAATCGAACCCACGACCTCCGGCATAGCAGTCAGGGCCACTAACCACTAGACCAACAGGCCAATCAAAAAATACAATTCGTCCAAGAAGAAAACCAACACAATTTCAATATTGAACACCGTGATGAAGTTTTAGTAGATCCCAAAATCAAATATAGAGTAGAATTTATTTAAGAGCCCAAGAACAGACAATAACATATTTATAGGATAGATTCGAGGAGTTAAAAATAGTTACCGATGTATTTGGCTTTTTTAGCAATAACTTATTTAATTACTCCAATGATGAGTTAATTAAACATTGTAAAGATTTAAATCTGAAGCTTAAGATGATTCAAGTAGTGAATCAGATATTGACGGTATTGATTTGTTTAATGAAATCATTGCATTCAAGTTGAATTTTGCAGAAAACCAGTCTAATGATCCACAAACCCTATTACAATATCTTTTTACTAATGACTTAATTTCAACATTTCCGAACACAGCAGTAGCGCTTAGAATATTACTTACACTGCCGGTTTCAGTTGCATCTGGTGAAAGATCCTTTTCAAAATTGAAAATTATTAAAAACTATTTAAGATCAACAATGCTCCAGCAGACTAAGTTATTTAGCTATAGTTTCAATTGAATATGAAATCTTAGACAGCTTGGATACAAGAAAGTTGCTTCAAGATTTCGCAAATATAAAGGCAAGAAGAAGTAAATTTTTGTAGATACGAAAATAACTATGTACCTAATCAAAATAAATGTTTTATCTTCGTTACAATTATTTTCTTTTTTCTCACCATAATGAGAGAACATTAAATAGCCTTTTTTTGACAAAACTCAGCGTAAGTAGTCGTAGGGCGGCATAATCGGTATTGCACGCGGGCTACTAAACAGCTAGCGGCGGGCCTGCTTGTGCACAATGTAATCTAACCGTAATCGAGCTCTTCAAGCACCATTGCAGTTTGTTACCAAAGGAAGAATAAGTAAAGCTATGTTTGTTACCAACCACCAACCGGTTGTCGTCATTTCTAATTCCTGTACAGACCATTCAGGAGTGCCTACACCGCATCACAATTTTTTTTGCTGCTTTTTAGTCATTTGTTTAGGTACTTGAGCTCACTATAAACAAACAACTTACAACCTTGATCAAGCATTCTGCGATAGTAGAAGAATGAAGCCCAATTATCTCAGAGATAAGCGTCAATTACCCCTCTAAAGTGATCGACGCGACGGCAGTAACTTAGCGTTTAGTTGTGCTATCGTTAACCGAAGGTTGCCTCGCGGCTCGGCGGTGCCCCGAGCCGGCAGCGGGCGGTGCACGCTGAGTACATGATGTCATGACGACTTATAAACACAACCTTGGAATAGCAACACACATATTGCGTCATCATTTTATTTCGGTCGATTTTGTCGCTTCTCTATTATACGGCTAAATTCAACAGCCCTTCTCCGATACAGAACTTTGTAATTGAACGTCCTTTTCAATCCAGTAGGGTTATAGCAAAACGTTCCCGCGTGAATCAAAATGTTATTTGAAATTGTATTTAGTCAACATAGAATCTCAGTGCACGCTGCCCGTTGGTGTGAATATAGTTGTAGAACGAAACAACACGTGAACTGTGGCAAGTCTTTAAATAGGAATTTATATCTATCGAACCGTAAGTACATTTTATAGTACCTACATCTTTTTTTGAATTGTACAAATTGAAATTATTTTTTTATGTAGGTAGTACCTAAAGCTACAAAAGACTTTAGCTATTTTGGATATAATCGAATTCTATAGTGACATCATTTTCAAACATTCGTTGTTTATGATGAAGAAATAAGAAGAGGTTCAAAGGTTGCCGTTATTTAGTCACTGTGACTTTATATTCTTATTTTTAATGGCTAAATTGACCTCGATCACGCATTCACGCCTCAGGAAGACAGGGATTGCTTAATATTTTGGTCATTTGGAGTACCTATTTACTTAGCTGGTTGTCTATCAATAAATTATTAATGTATCTACCTATAATACGTTATGTTAATAACGATAGATTTGCCTCTTCCCAGATCTCCATTTAAATTAAAATAATACAATTAGAAATACATATTTATTTTATCAATCTTAAAACTATTTAGTGTTACCATTTTCTGAGGTAGTTTAATGCGTAAAGGGTGGGTGGTATTTCAGTCAAATGATGTAATCGTCAAAATAAGCACAAAACTTACCTACAGTAGGCCGGCGCCTACTTTAAGTTTTCGTCATCTATTTAGTGTCTACTCTTTATAAACATCAGCATGTTTATTTATAGTAGACTAACTAAATAGATGTAAAATGTGATCGATTATATTAATATGCGTTCCAAATAAGAATAGGAAAGTCGATAACCTCGATCTGTCAAATGTTGAGTGAAAAGTACGGTTTGCAAAGAAAGCTTATTTTCGTATCAATGAAGGGTTTTTTTTTTGCTTTGTAGGTATTACTAAATCTAGGTAAAGTAAAAACGTTATTGTTAAATATAAATTAGCTAAATATATTGTTTTAAGTCATAATTAGTTAAAAAAAAGCTATTTTCTTTCTTATTTTCGTTGTTAGCAACACTTCGCTTTCTTCTTCGATTCGCCACTACCTACTCAAACAATTCACACAGTGACGCAGAGATGAACAAAATTGAAGAACTGGATTCTGATTAAACTTTTTTCGTTCACGATTCGTAAATAAAAAAATGTCTTGTTTTGCTCACCCTACCCTATTTTTTCGATTTTACACAGTATGACGTGACGTCACAACATGGCAATCGATCCTCTTATTTGGAACGCATTGAGCGTTCCATGTTCTTGCTCGAGTTTCCGCGATAGTAGGTAAATAAATATCAATACGTTTAGGTGGGATCACGTTCCTAATTCTTATGTACTATGACTGGCTGAAGCTTACGTTAATGGTGTACCATTAACATAACCTGTCTCTACTGTTAACCTTTTAACCGCTATGTCGGATATATCCGACAAAGACTCGCACGCCAGGGTCGCACATCCACGACCAAATACTCCATCTCGTCAGCTCTTCTGTCACCTATGGAAATTGAAGAGCTAAACGAGATGCGAGTACCCAGTCGCAAATACACGACCCTGGCGTATAGGACGCGAAAACTCTTTTTTTAAAATGTAAACTCGCTCTTGGGCGGTTTTTATTTTTGATCTTGACAAGATTTGAATAAATATCAGAAATTTTCAAGTAGTTTTAACTAGTCAAAAGTACCTACTTGTGACTAATTCTGACAGACAAATTTATAGTTCAAATTCAATTTATAGTTCTAACCAAATAGCTTTGACTGTTATGAAGAATTATTTATTGTCAGTAACAACAGCTGACGTTCATCACACTTGTGTGTATGTATGCATGCTTGTATGTTTGTACGGAACCAATGACTGGAACCCTCAGTGCGCGAGTCCGACTCGCACTGGCCCGGTTTTCCTATTTAGGGGGGGGAAGGGAGTAAAAAACTAGACTTACGAAATAAATGAACGGTCCCTCTCCCCCTAAAGAACTGACAGATACCGGAGTGTCACCACGTGGCGCTGACTAACTTGCATCCTAGAACAAAATACATGATACACATTTGATTACCTATTGTAATGACGCGGACGCCCCCCCCCCCCCCCACCCACAAGTATATTAACGAATAGAACGCAGCTATCCTTGATCCATTGATCCGGTTGATGTCTAGACAAAAATAGGGCACCTGTGTGTACCTGTTGTAAGAAGATTATTTTGCATTTTCTATTAGAACGAACAGACTGTAATAGCTTCTCGCGCACGTAAAATATAACCTATGTCACTCAGAAATAAAGCAGCTTTGGAGGTATGCGGAACAGAGAATAAAGTCCCGCAAACCTCCGTTGAAAAGGGAGGATCCTCCGGCCAGACGGGTGTTATGTCTGGTGGGCAACTGCCCGATAGATGATTTTCGGGCTGTTCTATATGGTCAAATCGCGCGAAGAACTTTAATTGCGCGATGCAGGATTAGTTCTTATGTGGCGCCATAGATGTCGCTACACAGCTTTCTATTGGTGAAAAAAATTTTAGCAATCGGTCCAGTACTTCCGGAGATTACCTCCTACAAACAATAAACAAACTTTACCTTATTATATAATATTAGTGTAGATCTATGTACACATTGTACATACATATAATTCTAAAAACAGTCGCGGAGAGTGTGCTTTCCCCCTTTTTTGGGCATTTTGTGGGAAAAATGAAACTGGAGTCATCTTCTGTGCTGAATGCTTAAAATAGTATATAATATAATACTAAAGCGGGTACTACATTAGAACGACACACACACACGCCTGATTTGTAGGTAGAGTCGCATCGCGTCGCGTGGCGTGGATCTTATGTAGCCCGACCAGTCTAGTTGCCATATAAAATTTATGGAGACCGACCGCAATAACTAATAATAAATAATATAACATACAATTTAAGAATATACTATCATAAATACATTTAAACAGATAGTAACAGGGGCGCCGGCTTTAAGAAAACCTCATGGGTGCTCATGCTCATTTGATGTCTCGAAAAAGTGGCAAAGTGTGAGAAGAGGTATACACACTGATCGACCGACAAATAAATAAATGTCCTACTTACATACTACGTACTTAATTACTAATTATGTTTGATAAAAATATAAAATTAAACCATTATATAAAAATTAAACTAGTTTTTATTAACAAGTACTATGGAAACCAGGAACAACGAAGGTACCACAAACACCCAGACCCAACATAAATATCTGTTTCATCAACAAACACTTGTGTTGGTGCGGGAATCGAACCCGCGACCCTTGCATCTCAACCCGCGCTCCACTTCGCTAAACGGGTCGGGTAATAAAAAAACGCCCATCTCTAAAAGGCGATCACTGATCTGCTTCTTGATGTCTATTGTCACGGGTGCTCGGCATCCACTGTGTTTATTTGTCATGGGTGCTCGAGCCCCCGAGCACCCACGCAGTCGGCGCCCCTGGATAGTAAAATAAATATCACAATTATACATACTTATAAGCAACTAGGTTTTTTTTTTTTTCGGGTGGAAAATCATCTTATGACATCCCCCGCTCTTGGGCGGGGCGGGAGATAGTGTCAAACTTTTACTGACTAAAAACCCACTCCTGTTCCTTCGTACCTTCGCCTTTCGTACCAGGGCCGAGTCTTCCTTTCAGAATCAGACCCTTGGCCCCAGTAGGCTTCGACCCTGCTAGGCCCCTACAGTTGCTGACATCTCCTAGAGGCGCGCGTGGAACAGCACGCGCCGTCGACGACTTGGGCTCGGTCCGGACGGTTACCGGACGGTCGGACGGCGAGCCACCCATTGCTCATAAGCAACTAGGTACGACGAATTAGAACTGATGTTTATTAGATTCATAATTACTTTTTTAAGCGAGAAATCATTAAATAAATTTTCTCGCTCTAGGGCGGGGCGAGAGGGAGTGTCTTACTGACTAAACCGCACAGTGTTCCTGGATCCCTTCAGTTGCCCTTTACAAGGTAACTCATTCCAACATACCGCAGCCCAAGGATGGCGTCATTATAAAATAAATAAAATTTAAAAAAAAAATTTTACACTTTACACTTAATTACGTAGCATATCATAAGCATAATCAGCATTTTTAATGTTCCCACTGCTGGGACTCAGGCCTCCTCTCTAGGAGAGGGAATGGGCCGTAATCCACTACGCGGGCCCAGTGCGGGTTGGTGGATGTCACATGTCTTCGAATTTTTGGTTCTAGGACATGCCGGTTTCCTCACGATGTTTTCCTTCACCGTTTCGAGAACAGTGGTGATGAAATAAATTACATAAAGTAATGCGCCTGGATTTAGTCAGATTAGTTACCTATTTTATAATAATTATTATCACTTAGTTACGTTTCTGCATTTTTACGAACTTGACGCGGACGAAATCGCGGGCAACCGCTAGTTTTATAATAATTATCACTACATAGTATAAAACAAAGTCGCTTCCCGCTGTCTGTCCCTATGTATGCTTAGATCTTTAAAAATACGCAACGGATTTTGATGCGGTTTTTTTAATAGATAGAGTGATTCAAGAGAAAGGTTTATAATGTATAATACATGCATAATATAGTAAAGAAACACTGATAATTTTAGAGGTTTCTAATGTGATGTCGTAAATAAAAACTTTGTTTGCGTTTACATTGTAAACGCTGGCCAACGAGATAGACCAAAATAATTTACTACAGTATTGTACACCTTAAAAAGGTCCGCAATGATATATGTCTATCTTTTAGGGATATCCCACAATAACCAATTTTTACTTTTTACGAAAAATAATAAGCGATTTTAAGCAATACAGCATTAATCCTTATCCAATTAAGTACCTTTAATATAGATCAATATGGCCCAGCATGTAATTTAAATGAATATTTTCGAAGATATTACAGATTTAAATTCCAGGGACATAGCGGTTGCGGTGGTACCGGCCAGGGACCGGCGATGCATGCCTAAATCCACCTAAACTTTGCAGTGGCACGCGTTTGCTGGTAAAATCACCAAAAACTTTCTTAATAGAGTTTATACATAGAGTGCACAATACTCACCGGATCTGGTACAAGAGAAGATGAATTGATTCATTAAACGCCTACAATTTCCGGTAAAAATATCTTTTGCCATTAATAAATCGCCAAGTCAAACGTTCAGCGTTGGCTTAGCTTTGAGCGTTGAGTGTATTTCATATGGCCAATTGTATGTCGCTCTTTCAAGAGTAACATCTAAAGAAAACATGTTTATATTGTCAAATGACAAAAAAACTGTGAACGTTGTATATAACGACTCTGTAGTATATTTAGTATCAGCATTGCACCCGTGCGAAGTCGGGACGGGTCGCTAGTGATTTATAATATAAATCATGCCTCTAAGTAGTAGTCGCCTCTTCGGCGTAGGCCTCCCCCATTACTTTCCAATGGTTCCTGTCCCTAGCCATAGTCCTCCACCCAGGTCCAACTCTCTCCCGAAAAATGTCTTCGGTTCATGTTCATATGTAGTCGGTTATAGGCCATTATAATATACCTATGTACAGGACTTGATAGCTTGCCACTCTGTAAGATAAAGCTCGTCACGCATCGCTGCCGTGAAGTTTATTACACTATACATTATATTGGTCACACTTCGTCTAACCCGCTGAGTTTACTTACAGCACGTCTTTTTTCATTACCTACAATACATTGGTCAGTAGTGAAGGTATACGAACTTATACAACATCAGTTTTACTATATGCGAAACCCGAAACACGTGTCTAGTATTTTCATGTAAAGAACCTATGTACAAAATTTCATAACTGTATCATGAAAAATCACAAAGTTATAAGCTTTATTATGTTACCTGGTTGTCCGCAAAAATAGATAGTCACCGGGCCATCCGGGCGACTGAGGGTTGTTTTGTTCCCGCATCCAGTTTCGCGCTGGAGCCTAATGCCCGCTTTGACCTGTGCTGTACTTAATGTCGGTGCTGTCCAACTGTGACCTTTTTAAAATATTTTTGGGAAAAAATATAAAATGGTGTAAAAATTATTGGAATCGATTCAGTTACTGATTCTGAACAAACTTTATTCAGGTTTCGCATATACTATAAATAAAGTTGTCTAATGTTTAATACACTGTAACTATCAAGAGGATTTTGTAAAATTGACAATGAATTTATATCTCTGCAAACAATGTGGATAAACAACGTGAGGAAACCGGCATGCCCTAGAACCAAAAATTCGAAGAACTGTGAAATCTGACATACCACATAGTAAAAAACCAGAAACGAATACTATCGGCAATCCACATATTTACTACAGCAATCAAATCTCCCGACAATCATCGTTAGAATTGTATCGGTGCTGTATTGTTGTTCTGTGTTGTACTGTGTTCGACCCTCTCACAAAGAGAAGGTCTGTGCCCCAGCTGCAGCAGTGGGAACGTTTTGGCTGATTTTGCTCAGATATCATACCCTAGTGGCTGTCAGGACCAAAACGTTGAAAGCTCAAATCATCATCTCCGTAGCCTTTCCCCAACTAGCATGGTGTCGGTCTCCAGCCTAGCCGTTTGTGAATACCCGTGTTATACATGGAGCGACAGACACAACCCAGTTACTGCACAACACGGCACTCTCAACGACTGCAAAAGATCTACCAGTAACAGCCGGGACCAACGGCTCTACCCGTATCCGAGGTACGGGGTGTAAGCAGTGTCCTAGATAAACTTAGAAAAGCACATAATTATAAGGATCTTAAAAGCAGCGTCCAGCGTCTTAAACTCGTAACGGTCCCGACTTACGAGTTGTAGGTATCGGGTTCAAACCCAGCCAGGCACATTACTTTGTGTAATTTATTTCATCACCACTGCTCTGAAAACGGTGAAGAAAAACATCGTGAGGAAACCAGCATGTCATAGAACCAAAAATTCGAAGACATGTGACATTCACCAACCCGCACTGGGCCCGCGTGGTGGATTACGGCCCAATCCCTCTCCTAGAGAGGAGGCCTGAGTCCCAACAGTGGGAACATTGAAAGGCTGATTATACTATGCTTATGCTAAAAGCAGCGTGAAGAGCTTAAATAACACATAATAAATCGGAGACTCGCATTAACACATTTATTATGCGTATAGCCAAGGAGTGGAATTCCTTGCCGGAGTCTGTGTTTCCTGATAGCTACAACTTAGGGGTCTTTAAGTCAAGAGTGAATAGGTTACTTCTAGGCAAGCGTGCTCCATCGTCGACCACATCATCGCTTACCATCAGGTGAGATGGTGGTCAAACGCGAGCCTATCGTTAATAAAAAATAAAAAAAAGACTGCCTCCATAGTCATTACTATAGGGTTCTTTTAATAACCCGCCCCTCAGTGTTCCTCTGTATACTTCTTCGGATTACGTGGTTATACGTCAGGTATACCTAATCCTAAAAGCTCAATATTAATTTATTTATTTAATCTTCATGCAACTAATGGTACAAAGATGGAATTAATGCAAAGCCTGGAGCACAGGCGTAGGGTAGCCAGCCTTTCGGTATTTTACAGGTTGCATTTTGGAGAGTGTGCGCGTTGCATAACTTGATTCCGCCATCTCCTTTCTACCATCGGACAACCCGACGTACGGCGAGTATCCACCCTTATGTTCTTGAAACCTCTACGGTCCGGACTAAGCGTTTCGCCTCGTCCTTTATACTGTGTACATCAAAGAACTGGAACATTTGGCCTGCTGTGGTCTTTTCGTCCTAATATATTTTAGGTGTCTTCAGGGCTAGAGTGAATAGGCTCTTAATAAACCAGTGCGCCTCACCATCAACGGTTGCATAACTACTTACCATCAGGTGGGATCGCAGTCAAGCACTAGTTTATATCATTTAAAAAATATCTAAATATAATGCCTTACGCATTCTTTGCCAGTCAACCTGTAAAGTCAATATAGTCAATATTGTGATCCATGAAAAACATTATCCTTCACTTGCGGAACTCTGCGTAATTAACTTATCACATTATATAATATACAGATACTATTTATGACATGCAAACTCGCACGATCTCATTATGACGTCACACTCGCATGTCACTATTTGCACCTGTCGCACCTCGTCGCCTGCAAACAGCCCGGACTGTTGCTAATGCAAATAGCATACTTTTATGTGACTAAAGTCTAGATTACACAACACGTATTGAACTGGCAAGACCATAGATATCCGTGGGCAAGGCACTTGGGAGGTAGTTTATTTATTATTTTATTTTGTAAGTATAAAACCATTTTTATCTTTATTCGTTAAAGATAATATAAGTTACATTTTTAAATATTTTTATTTGTAACAAAATTATATTAAAGAAAAATTGGGCAAGTGCGAGTCGGACTCGCGCCCTGAGGGTTCCGTACCAACTCACCTATGTAAATAGTTCAATTCCCGAATATTATCAAAGATTTCCCCAAATATTTGACGTAGTGACGCAACAATAAATTTACTGTTTTCAGATTTATTCCTATACCTATGCTGTAAGACCTTGATTTATGCCAAATTTCAGGATTCTGGGTCAAATAAACGGCCGTATCTTTTTTTTGTTAACTTAGAAGTTTGGTTTTTACAGAGCTTCAAGGGAACGCAGACTTGAGTATATGGTTTTAATTTCAACTCGATATCTCCACGCGTTCCCGAGATAAAGGGACTTGACAGACAGACAGACAGACGGACAACAAAGTGACCCTATAAGGGTTCCATTTTTTCCTTTTGAGGTAAGGAACCCTAAAAAGAGAGCAGTGGTGGCCCAGTGGTAACGGGCCTGACTTACGAGTTGTAGGTATCGAGTTCAAACCCAGCCAGGCTTCAAAAATTCGAAGACATGTGACATGTCATGTGTCATGTGTGTGTGCGTGGTGGATCACGGCCCATTCCCTTTCCTAGAGAGAATGCTTGAGTTCCAGCATTGGGAACATTAAAAGGCTGATTATGATAATGACTGCTGTATATCCACTTCCCCCAATTCGCGAGGCAAATCAAGATGCTTTGTTTATCTTTATTAGCTTTCACGAAGTTCTCGTCATGAGGGACGAAAAACTGGGCAAATGCGAGTCGGACTCGCGCACTGAGGGTTCCGTACAAACTTGAAAGGTAAATTGCGGTTTACGATTTATGACGTATTAAAAAAAAAACTACTTACTAGATCTCGTTCAAACCAATTTTCGGTGGAAGTTTGCATGGTAATGTACATCATATATTTTTTTTAGTTTTATCATTCTCTTATTTTAGAAGTTACAGGGGGTGGGCACACATTTTACCACTTTGGATGTGTCTCTCGCGCAAACTATTCAGTTTAGAAAAAAAATATGTTAGAAACCTCAATATCATTTTTAAAGACCTATCCATAGATATCCCACACGTATGGATAACCCCCAAAATTTATTGTTTTTTTTTTTCATTTTTGTGTGAAAATCTTAATGCGGTTTACAGAATACATCTACTTACCAAGTTTTAACAGTATTATAGTTCTTATAGTTTCGGAAAAAAAGTGGTTGTGACATACGGAAGGACAGACAGACAGACATGACGACTCCATAAGGGTGCCGTTTTTTGCTATTTGGCTACGGAACCTTAAAAAATGATTTTATTATTTGAGAATTCCGCTAAAAAATGTATACAATGACACTAGTAAGGAAAAAGTCTTAGAAGCTTCTCTGGCCCCGCTCGAAAACAGAACCCTTCCTTTAGGCATTGCACTTTTTTATTCTAATGCGTTTACCTTGTAATTTTCACGAACATTTACTACAACTTTTGTAAATCCTGGCGTACCAACTGATAATATAGTGAATACTTTATACTCTTCTACGTTATTGTCATACGTTAAGCAGAAGATCGATAAACCAGAAGCGGAATATACCGGTCACAGATGAGTCATCTTCCTATAATACCGGCTGGGCTGTGTGTGTGGCTGAGTGCTACAAATTTATATTATTATTTTATAATGGAGAGTGAGAGTAGGTAGCGATGTTTTCATGACTGCCAACTGGGTCATAGGTATAAATCATTTACTTAATGGTGCACTACTATTATAACAATATTATGTACCTATAACCTAAGTACAGAGTTTCAGTTTGCGTACTATTATGCCTTCAGCCAAGTACTGAGACCCTACCACGAGCCATTTGGCGACCTACAACGAACTGTTCATGGAATGGAGCTATATAGGGTATATAGCTCCATCGTGCTTTCTCGCTAGCCCCTGCACGAACTTGTTTTGTACTCCACAAAACAAGTTGGTGATGTCACTGTCCTTGACCTCGTCTAACGTATTGCGGAATGTCAATAGAATGCGAGGCCAGTTTATAGTGGTTTTGTTACACCAACTATGCGTGCGTGAGTACTACAGCAATGTGTTTTTCAACATTGTCATTGCCCTATGGATTTTATAAAATCGGATTTGGCAACACTGACATTGACACTGACAGCAGTGTATGACAGTTAACTAACCTAACATTTTTATTTTACATTTGTTATTTTATTTACCTCTGTTAATCTGTTTATCGCTATGGATTTTAATACTCAATTAATAGAATTAGTGAAAAGTCGTAAGTTTCTGTACGACTTGAACGACCCTCACCACGGAGACCAGGCGCGCAGGGACAAGGCGTGGAAGGAGATCGCGGCTAAACTACAAGTGCCGAGTGAGTGAGCATTGTTATTATTTGTTTATTTACATTGTGCTAAATGATTTTTAATATTAAAGTTATTCCAATTGATAGTTAAACCGCTAAACTTGATATAACCCTAAAAGGTACAGCTTGTATCAGTTTGAATGTTACAAATTAAAATGTGGTATTTTTTTGGTCTGAATATTTTTTACGGTTTTCGGTTTTCCGTGCAATTTTTTCATTGTAAAAACCGTGATACTTAAAAAAATAGTGTAAAATACGTTCAAAAAACTGCACTGCAGGGAGTTACCCTAGTTTTGCCTAAGCTTACTGCTTAAAAACATAAACATATTTTTATTTCCAGAGAGTGAATGTAAAAAATCTTGGATCTTATTACGGGAAGGATACCGGCGAACTTTAAAGAAGCACGTAGCATCAAAACATGATACAACCTACAAGAAAAATAAGGCCATACCCAAGTGGATATACGAAGATGACTTGGCCTTCTTGTCACCACATTTGAAACACCGATCATTCACTCTTAGTAGTGTTTACAATGACATTAATCTTGAAGAGAATAGTAATAATGCAGATAACCAGACAAATCCAGAAGTACCTGAACAGAAACATTCTGCAAAGCGGAGCAGAACTCATGAAGGGTCACGGAGGACTTGTGCCAATGAGGCATACTCAAACACTCTCATAAAATACATACTAGACAAGACATCAAAGAAAGATAACGTACAACATTTCTTTGAGAGCATTTCTTCTACGGTTCAGTCATTTCCTCTACGTGATAGAGCCATTGCTAAAGCAAGAGTGTTTGAGATCATATCTCAGATGGAGCTTGAAATACTCAGCAGAGAACCTACTCCCTCTTTCCAATACGGGAGTTCTCCGGCGTCATATGAAGCGGAGGTGGTGAAACCACAGAACCATGTGTTTGTCTCTCCGTCCCCGGAGGCACAATCTCCCAGATTACTTGAATTGAATGACAGTTCTGATGATGAAGCGGGACCGGTGCTGGATATTAAAGTAGAACCAGAACAAGGTATAGGCATACAGTTTGAGCCAGATACGTAACATTTTTTTATATAATTATTTTTTGAAGAAATATTTTTGATTTTTAATCCTGATTTAGGTTAGTTGTGTCGGTACCTTGTTGATGTAATAATACTCTATCACATTGGACTTCGGTACATCAAGCAGTATGTTAGTGTACTATGTGTTTCAAATAAGAATAGCATTGATTTTACGCCATGATGTGACGTCATAGCTGTCAAATTGAACAAATTGGGTAGGGTGAGCAAAACAGGAATTTTTTTAAATTAAATTTATTTACGAATCATGAACGAAAACAGCTTAATAATCAGAATCCAGGTCATCAATTCCGTTCATCTGTGTGTCACTGTGTGAAGAGTCTGAGCAGTGGCAAATGGAAGAAGAAGGCGAATTTGCTAACTATGAAAGTAAGAAAGAAAATAGTTTCTTTTTAAACTAATTATAACTAAAAAATATTGTGGTGGCCGAGTGGTAACGGTCCCGACTTACGAGTTGTAGGTATCGGGTTCAAACCCAGCCAGGCGCATTACTTTGTGTAATTTATTTCATCACCACTGCTCTGAAAACGGTGAAGGAAAACATCCTGAGGAAACCGGCATGCAAAAATTCGAAGACATGTGACATTCACCAACCCGTACTGGACCCGCGTGGTGTATTACGACCCATTCCCTCTCCTAGAGAGGACTTGAGTACCAGCAGTAGGAACATTAAAAGGCTGATTATGTATGTTATTTAAGACTTAAATAATATATTTTTACTTCACCTATAATAGATTTAAATAAGACTCGTAAAAAAAAAAACGTTATTGATACGCAAATAGGTTTTCTTTTTCTTTTTTTTTTATTAATGATAGGCTCGCGTTTGACCACCATCTCACCTGATGGTAAGCGATGATGTGGTCGACGATGGAGCACGCTTGCCTAGAAGTAGCCTATTCACTCTTGACTTAAAGACCCCAAGACCTTCTTTGCTAACCGTACCTTTCAACCTACATTTGACAGATCGACGTCACTGACTTACCTATTCTTATTTCACACGCATTGTATCCTGAACATATCCACCTCTACCCACACCTCCTGGGCAGATGGCGCGATGTCAAACTAACTTTTGATATTCATTTACATAATAAATGAAGGGGGCTTTATTTTTATATATATATATTTAATAAAACTTTGCAGAAACGAAAGTGCTTTATTTTTGATCATTCTGCCAGAGAAATTAAATTTTTTAGGGTTCCGTACCTCAAAAGGAAAAAACGGAACACATATAGGATTACTTTTTTGTCCGTCCGTCTGTCTGTCAGGAACGCGTGGAAGTATCGAGTTGAAATTAAAAGTATGAACTCAAATCTACGATCCCTTGAAGTTGTGAAAAAATCAAAACTTCTAAATTAAAGGAAACAAAAGCTACGGCCGTTTATGTAGCAAAAAACGTATATTTCGACACTCTCAAGGAAATCAAACTTCATAATATACTTCCCGTTGACCCAAAATCCTGAAATTTGGCATAAAGCAAGGTCTTATAGCACAGATATAGGAATAATCTTGAAAACAGTAAAGCGATTCGGAAAAATCATCGAGAATTGAATTATAAGTGAGTTTGAACGGAACACTCAGGGCGCGAAACTCACATTTGTCCAGTTTTTTTTTAAGAATTATCCATTCAATTGGGTAAAACGAACTACGAGGGTTGTGTTGATAACTTTAATTACTAATTCAGAAATACAACCTAACACGTTGACCTATAAAATACAAAAAAAAATATAAGAAAATTATTTTCGCGGGTTACTACTCCTCAAGCTAGGTATCTACTATGTTTTACGACTGGGTGCTGAGGGCTGAGCTCCAACCGGGTGTGGACCTGACGTGTTACGCAGACGACACGCTGGTCACGGCCCGGGGGAGCTCATACAGTGAGGCAGCGTTGTTCCGACTTCAATCTCTTAGGATCCCTTATTTTTCTTGATGCAGTTCCTGAAGCCATTACTTCTTGAACTCGGCTCCTTTCTGCTCACGAGCATCTTAAAGATCTTTCCGCGCACGTTGCGATTGTCCTGTTGCGCATGTGCTCTCCAAAAATCACGTATCTGTTGCGAACCACCCCTACTTGGCTGTGTCCAGAGGAAGTTTCCTCGTTTGATAACGCTTTGAAATTGGTTGTGGGGTATTTCTCAATGTCTCCCTAGATGGGCCCCAGTGGAGGCAGGCGGCTCTACCTATCCGATATGGTGGTCTCGGGGTGCGGTGCGCACGGGATGTGGGTCTGCCGGCTTTCTTAGCGTCTGCGCATGGGGTTGCCAACCTAGTCACTGTATTACTCAATACCAATGGTGACGGGGGAAGCATGCTTTTTGTGTCGGATGCTGTGTCAGCTTGGTTGACCCTCAACTCGGGTGCAACAATTCCCGATTCAGATCATGTTCAGCGGGCGTGAGGTGACAAAGGGGTAAAGCTGCTCCAAGAGCAATTGTTGGAGGGTGCGTTCAGAGTCGATAAGGCCAGACTACGAGCAGTGTCGCAACCCGAGTCAGGGGCGTGGTTACAGGCAATTCCTTCGCCTCATCTGGGCACTACTTGACGATGACTCTTTGCGTGTGGCGGTGGCTCTCCACCTGGGCTGTAAGGTGTGCGAACATACATGCACCTGCGGTTCTATGGTGGAGGCCGATGGCCATCACGCCCTGAACTGTCGGCGCTGCACAGGGAGGTTCCCACGTCATCATGCCCTGAACGACATAGTCCGTAGAGCCCTTATATCGGCAAACATCCCCTGCGTGCTTGAGCCTCCAGGTCTTAGCAGGTCTGATGGTAAGAGGCCGGATGGGCTGACTCTGGTGCCATGGAAAAACGGGAAGTGCCTGATCTGGGACGCAACTTGTGTCAGCACTGTCGCCGCCAGTCACCTGTGTCGCACCATGCACAATGCCTCTGCCGCCGCTGAAGACGCCTGCTCTAAAAAATGGCTCAAGTACGCTTCCTTGGATCAGCTTTACTACATATTTTGTGCCTGTTGCTGTGGAGACTCTGGGCAGTTGGAGTACGGAGGCAAAGTATTTTGTGGGGGACTTGGGCCGTAGGCTCGGGGAGGCAACGGGTGACTCCCGATCCAGATCGTTCTTGGTTCAAAGGATGGCCATCGCTATTCAGCGAGGTAATGCGGCGAGTGTTATGGGCACCTTTGCACCGGGAACGATCAGGGGCGGGTTATTTATTAACATTTGACATTTAATTTAATTGTAAAATGTTAATTGTTTTTTATTATTGTTGTTGTTTAAATTGCACTATAACATTGTAATTATTATTGACAAATAAACATGATTATTCATATCTAATTAAAATATATTTTAATAATCGTTATTACGCAAAAAAAAATAATTAAGGGGGCTCCCATACAACAAATGTGTTTTTTTTTTTCCGTTTTTATAGATAATGGTACGGAACCCTTCATGCGCGAGTCCGACTCGCACTTGGCCGGATTTAATGAAAATTATTTGAACAGACAGTAAAAGGTTTAAAAATGCACGGTTTTGACTGGCCTGTTGGTCTAGTGGTTAGTAGTCCTGACTGCTATGCCGGGGTCGTGGGTTCGATTCCCACCCAGGACAAATGTTTGTGTGATGAGCACGATCATTTGGTTCTGTGTCTGGGTGTAATTTATTTATCTATAATATGTATGTATTTAGAAATATACAAGTATGTTTATCAGTTGTCTAGTACTCATAACACAAGCTCTGCTTAGCTTGGGACTAGATGACGTTGTGTGATAGTTGTGGGATATTATTATTATTGCGAATGCAGTTTAAATATCATTTGTTTTACTTTTTGACCGACTGCTTCAAAAGGAGTACAAAGAAAGAGGACTTTAACTTTAACAAAGAAAGAAAAGTTTCATTCGATTTTTTTACGCTAATAAAATACCTATGTACAAATTGTAAATGTCTGACGCCATCAGGTGAAGACATGGATGATGTCATTTTCTTTTTAAAATGTAACTTATGCAAATAGTTGAAACCGCGCAGGCTTTGATACTGTGTTTCAGTTCAGCCGAGTGAGCGACCGATACGACAAACCTTGAGCTTGTGCGTAAATATGCATTAAGTATTTGTACAAATGTTTGAACTACACTTCTGGACACATCTATTGGCCCACCTTGTATTTTCAGTTTCGTTTGGTCCTAGCTAAAATTTTATATTAGGTCGAGCAAAAAGTTTTTATGCAGTTTTGAACCTGGCACATTCACAATTTCATTCAATAGTCTTTTTTTGAATTTCGAACACAGAATTTAAAGAAACAAAAGACAATTTGGAGCCTGTTTGTTGATATCAAACAATCGAATACTAAGAAAACTTGGTTTTATTGGTTTACTTGGATTTAATTCTTGAAAAAGTGATTGATATCTTTGGTTTTGCAACAAACATTACTTATTCTTAACATTAAGGTGAGGTTCTATCAATAATCTATGGATACTTCACCTGAAGTCGCCGCCCAAGCTGTGGCACTTATTCAGGCCGGACACAGCCAAAGAAACGTGAGTGCTCAACTTAATTTAAGTCGATCTGCGGTCCGAAATGTTTATCGGAGGTACCTAGAGACTGGCGGCTTTGTTCGTCGCCAAGGAAGGCCACGATCTCGGGTCACAACTGAAAGGCAGGATCGATTCATCGTGACGACCAGCTTGAGAAATCGTCACCTTACCTCCATTGAGATACAAAACCAACTTCGCGACTTCCACGGAGTATCTGTGAGCGCTCGAACTGTTCGGAGAAGGTTAAAAGAACGCGATATGGTACCAAACAAGCCAGCTAATGGGCCCAAACTAACGCGAGCCCACCGAACAGCGCGCCTTCATTTCGCACGCAGTCATTTAAATTGGACACAGCAAGATTGGAGCCGTGTACTCTTTTCTGATGAGTCTAAAATCGTGTTACATGGCAATGATGGAAGAAAGAAGGTCTACCGACGTAAGGGAGAGCGTTTCGCACAATGCTGCTTTGAAGAGAGGGTTGCTTATGGCGGTGGCTCATGGACTGTCTGGGGCGGTATATCCGCGAGCGGCAAAACTCGACTTGAGGTTGTTACAGGACCACGGCTGCCAACATTAATTGCTGAAAGATACATTCGTGAGTGCTTAGAACCTCACGTGATACCATACGCGGACTATGTGGGCCCAAATTTCCTTTTTATGCATGATAATGCAAGAGCCCATGCGGCCGGCATCGTCAGGGAATATCTTCGGGATGTGAACATCACAGTTATGGACTGGCCAGCCAGAAGCCCAGACATGAACCCCATTGAACACATGTGGGACGAGCTAAAAAGACGTGTTAGGGCTCGTCAGCCAGTTGCCCAGACGATGCAGGAGTTGAAAACTGCCATAGAAGAGGAATGGGAGATGATCCCTCAAAATTTCATAGAGTGGTTGATAAACTCTATGCCTAATCGTATGAGAGCTGTGGTAGATGCCCATGGAGGCAACACGCGTTATTAAATTAAACCTTTATTTGATAAAACATGTTTTTTATTCAAAAATCAATTGCCTTTAACAAGGCGCATATCCGACTTGTTAGGCGTAGCTCCATGTCGTATGGTATTCTGAATTCAAATTTAAAACAAAACGATCGAAAAAGATGGTAAAATGTATCAGGTTTAAAACTGCATCAACAGTTTTTGTTCAATCTAGCAATCATATTTCGGTAGGGGCCATCGAAACCTAAACTCTAAGGTGGGCCAATAGATGTGTCCAGAAGTGTATGTACTTACATCATTCTTGCAGGTTATGTGGGTACGTAATGATTTTATTGTATCAAAAAATTTGGGATTTATGTGAAGAATTTTCACCAAACGTTATTAATACAGTCAGGGGCGCCGGCTTTTAGAAAACCTCATGGGTGCTGCACATGCACATTTGACGACTCGAAAAGGTGGCGAAGTGTATGAAGAGAAATGCGCACTGATCGCCCGGTAAATAAATAAATGTCCTACTAACACATTGCGTACAATATAAAATGAAACTAGTTTTTATTATCAAGAAATATTATAATTTATACCTAACCTACTTGTACCTACTAATCCGTACTAAGTTGTAAATAATAAATTGAGACAACATCACATAGATTGTCCTGGTCCCAAACTAAGGCCTTCCCTTGTAATATGGAAACCAGGAACAATTAAGGTACCACAAACACCCAGACCCAACATAAATATCTGTTTCATCAACAAACATTTGTGTTAGTACGGGAATCGAACCCGCGGCCCTTGCTTCTCAACCTGCGCTCTAAACCACTGCGATAAACGGGTCGTCGACTAATGAAAAACGCCCATCCCTCGATTACTGATCTGTTTCTTGATGTCTATTCTCAGGGGTGCTCGGCACCCACTGTTTATTTCTCATGGGTGCTCGAGCCCCAGAGCACCCACGGAGTCGGCGCCCCTAAATACAGTTTCTGGAAACAGCGGTTTCTATGAACAAAGATCTCTGCTAATACTGCTTCCTATGGACCGAGATATCTACATACAATGTTTTCTATCAACAAAATTTTCGGCGAAACTTGCTGTCTTGTGGAATAGAGATTTCTTTGCTTTCTGTATGTCATCGTATCGTAAGTACAAGCGTGTTTCTATCTTAGGTTCCACGTCCGTGGACATACAGTAGCCCTAAGTTAGCAACATGGGATATTTTCTGTAGTTGATATACCTCATAGATATACATTTGTTTGTCTACTCAGATAGCGCTACTGACATTAACCGCTGAAAACCCTGTCTGAAGCCAGACGATACCTATCGCATGACTTATGCAAATCAGCCACAACACAATCTAATAGCATTTTATTTTCAACTTCGCTAACATTCACGACTCCATTTTCTATTTTGACATATTTCCGCTTCACTTATTTCGCGCCATTTTTAGGGTTCCGTAGCCAAATGGCAAAAAACGGAACCCTTATAGATTTGTCATGTCTGTCTGTCTGTCCGTCCGTATGTCGCAGCCACTTTTTTCCGATGAAGATGTATTCTGTGAACCGCATTAAGATTTTCATACAAAAATAGAAAAAAAACACAATAAATTTTGGGGTACCCCATACTTAGAACTGAAACTCAAATATTTTTTTTTTTTCATCCAACCTATACGTGTGGGGTATCTATGGATAGGTCTTCAAAAATGATATTGAGGTTTCTAATATCATTTTTTTTCTGTACTGAATAGTTTGCGCGAGAGACACTTCCAAAGTGGTAAAATATGGGGGGGCACACCCCCCCACCCCCGTAACTTCTAAAATAAGAAAATGATAAAACTAAAAAAATATATGATGTACATTACCATGCAAAATTCTACCGAAAATTGGTTTGAACGAGATCTAGTACCTAAGTAGTTTTTTTTTAATACGTCATAAATCGTAAACCGCAATTTACCTTTCAAGTTTGCACGGAATCCTCAGTGCGCGAGTCCGACTCGCACTTGCCCAGTTTTTTGATGATGACGTAACGCTTAAGGTCAATACTATTTGAAGTTAATTTTATTCGAATGATCGAAACGTGATGTAATGCCCAAATACATAAATAACTTTTAGGTGCGCGCAGTAGTTGTACAGTTTAGATAATAATTAACAAGATTAAGGCGTATGGTCCCTTGAACATCTGGCCGCCCTTTTGAGTGCGTAATTAGAGAAACAATAGAAAGACAATGGCGCATGAACGCCGGCGTTAATGCGGGGATCAACAGCTTACATGCACACAAACTCGCGCTGACCTTTAAATCCATTTTCTTTGCGAAATATTGATTGATTTACATATGCCATGTACATTCTGAAAAACACATTTTGTGTAAACATATTTCTAAAGATCAAAGGCTTAGGGAAAACAAACCATAAAATATCATGTTGTTAAATTTTTTTTGGCAAAATTAATAGTCATACGAAAAAATCATTATTAAGTTGATAATGTTGTAAGTACATGAATCTATAATAAATTGTTTTTTTTTTTCAAACCTATTCGTTACCGAGTAGTAAGCTTCAGAAAGTCACTGTATTATGGCAAAGCTCGGGAGCTAGGGCCTTAATGCACAGATATGCGGAACATTTACATTTTAAATACAGCTCTTCTACCATCTTACACGTTTATTAATGAGTTATATAATAATGTTGTTGGTGTTGCTCATACTAATAGTTCCGTAGTGTACCTGTTATGTTAATACTGAACTAGGTATGTACGCCTTGACCTACAGGGTAAGGACAAGTTTTACTATTGTCTAAACCTATATTTTTTTACTCGAAAGTGCTGTAAAATCGGTATAGCTCTTCTATATATGAAGAATTTTGCACTACCGTAATACAGCGTTTCTTTTACGGCCAGTCATGTCACGATTATGAAAAAAAAAACCGTCGAGTCGGACTCGTGCTCGAAAGGTTCCGTACAGTCCGTAGCAAAACACGGCAAAAATTCACGTTTGTTATATGGGAGCCCCACTTAAATATTTAAGTATTTGTTGTTATAGCAGCAACAAAAATACATCATCTGTGAAAATTTCAACTGTCTAACTATCACGGTTCATGAGATACAGCCTGGTGACTGACAGACAGCGGAGTCTTAGTAATAGGGTCGCGTTTTACCCTTTGGGTACGGAACTCTATAAATTAAGGGTGGAGCTAGCCAAAGAGGTGCTTCCACGCAGTGGCCAGTGGCGCAGCTAGGCGACCAACGACCCTGGGGCCAAAAAAAAAGCGGATGGTGCTGTGTCGGTGCACACGGCCGTTAGTTTTTAACCGACTTCAAAAAGGAGGAGGTTATATGTTCGGTTGAATGTATGTTTTTTTTTTTTATGTATGTTCACCGATTTCTCGGTCAATTGTGGACCGATTAAAAAAATTTTTAATCGGTCCACAATTTTTGTTTTGTTTTGATTGAATGAATGGTTATGCTTCCGAGTTGGTCCCATAGAAATATTGTTATGATCTGATCATGAACTTCGAAGATATGGAACAGAACTCCTCATAGGATCACAGCAGAACCGTCGTAAAAAGTAAAATTGCTTTGTTTATACGTGTAGTCGATGACTGAAAGTAGAGGAGGAATATATCGAACTGATCTGCTGATGAAGCCTGAAGTTAGGCACCGGAACTCTGTAATAAATTAATGTAATCTAACCGTGTTTGGGATTATTAGAATTGTCATGAGATGCACTCTGGCTATAAGGTATTTAAGTTTAGCTGAGGGGTACTTTTTAGTGGTGGTACCATAACTAAAAAGCGCAAAATAAAAACTTTTTACAAAAAAAATACAACCGACTTCAAAGCAAAAAAAAAGAGGTCTTCCGTGAAGCACACCCAAACGAAGCACACCCAGACGAAGCACACCTAAAGTATTCCACTTAGCACACCCGTAGGTGGGCTTCAAATAAAAAATAAAAATAATTAATTTCCTATTCCACGAAGCACATCTACGAATATATCACTCGCATAGTGTGGAGACTAAGAAATAGAAATGTCGATAGAAGAAAATATTTATTATTTAAAAGACTAACTTAAATATCCAACATCTTTCAGTTTCACTATAATAATGGGACACAATATTTGTCATTTTTGTAATCTTACTATTTAAAATCACAGATTGTTTCATAATTATCTTTCCAAAAAAATTATTATTTTCTTAACTATTTTTCTATTATTTTCCTTTTTTGTGCACTTAATAAAATCACAGATTGTTTCATAATTATGCAATAAAAACTTGGACAAATATCAAAAATATTGTGAATATAGTTTTCCATAGAGATCTATGTTGAAGTTTTCTTATAGCTCCCTTTTAACTAATAATAAAAAATACTCTAGTTTTATGTAAAATCACAGACTGTTTAAAATCACAAATCACAATCTTTAAGATTCTTAAATAATCTTGAAGAAAGGGGCAATTTAGTATCTAAACTTATCAATTAAATAAATTATTATTAATCAGAATCTTAATTTCTCTAGACAATGTCCAACTGAAATTAAGCAATTTTTATAATCTTTTATTGTGTTTTAGATTATATTATTTTTTATTTCAGCATGTTTTTGATGATTTGAATAACCTATTTTTACTCTAATTTCAGCATAAATATTGCAATTTTTTTGGAAGCAATCTAATATTTTTGCCAGATTTATGGCTCTGTTTGCGGTTTGCGGAAACGCTCGGCTAAATTCAGGTTGGCTCGGGAATTCAGTTGCGGGCGCACGCGTTGACTATTAGCGCATCATGTATACGTCTTATCTATGGGATTTATATATGAACATTATGAAAGTTACAAGTATTGTATCACGTTATTGTAATGAAACTGAAAGATGTTAGATATTTAAGTTAGTCTTTTAAATTTAAATAAATATTTTCTTCTATCGACATTTCTATTTCTTAGTCTCCACACTATGCGAGTGATATATTCGTAGGTGTGCTTCGTGGAATAGGAAATTAATTATTTTAATTTTTTATTTGAAGCCCACCTACGGGTGTGCTAAGTGGAATACTTTAGGTGTGCTTCGTCTGGGTGTGCTTCGTTTGGGTGTGCTTCACGGAATACCTCAAAAAAAACACTGAAAAGTGCAAAATAACTTTAATTTCGGAAGTCGGTGTTAAATAACGAAGAGACAAAACTATTATAGAAACACCGACTTCCGAAAGTAAAGTTATTTTGCACTTTTCAGTGTTTTTTTTTTTTTGCTTTGAAGTCGGTTGTATTTTTTTTTTTGTAAAAAGTTTTTATAACATGAAACGTCCATATCAGTGAGTCTCTTTAAGTGTTAAAGATTGAAAGAAAACCAGATTGACTTCGGCCTAAATATTTTAATACAATTGACTGCAGTAGTAAAGGTCTACGCGGAATCGGCCTTCCCTGCTTTGAGGCGCCCCCGAAACCGCCTCGCTCGCTCGGCACCAGACATTGGGGTATCTGTGTATGGCCCATAAACCCCTCTTTCCGACGATAGCCGTGTTTTATATTTCTGGCTGGCCCTTGTACGGGTTGAGGCCGAAATACTGATTTTTTATTATTTGTTAGGTTTCCGTACCTCAAAATGAAAAAACGGAACCCTCATCTAGGATCACTTTGTTGTCCATTCGTCTATCTGTCTGTCAAGACCCTTTATCTCGGGAACGCGTAGAGGTATCGAGTTGAAATTAAAACCATATAATATATACTCAAGTCTGCGGTCCCTTGAAGCTGTGAAAAAATCAAACTTCTGAGTTAACGGAAAAAAAATACGGCCGTTTATGTCCCAAAAAACGTGTATTTCGATTCGACACTCTCAAGGGAATCAAAATTCTTAAGGTACTTCCCGTTGACTTAGAATCCTGAAATTTGGCATGAAGCAAGGTCTCATAGTACAAGTACTTATAGAAAAAAAATCAGAAAACTGTAAATTTGTAGTTAGGTACGTCGTACGTAAAAAAAAATTGCGATTCGGAAAAATCTTCGTAAATCAATTCGGGAATTGAACTGTTGTTATAGGTAAGTTTGTACGGAACCTTTAGTGTCCGATTCGCACTTGCCCGGTTTTTTTACACATTGGTTATTTTTACCTACAAATATCGTCCAAGTGACATTTATTATTATTTATATCGATTGGTCTAAGTAAACTATAAATCCACGAAAGAATCACCGCGCTATCACGTGTGAGTCCTGAGTTTTAATGAATATAAACCAGCGAGAGCGTCGGTTTCCGTTATTCTACCTATTTTATTCATATATCGAATGTGGGAGAATTTTTCAGTAGTTTAATAAGAGGTTTGCTAATGAGGTTCTGGAGGCCCTCCGAGCTTGGGGGCCCCGGGGCACTGCCCCGCCCGTTTGGTAGCAACGCCAGTGACAGTGGCCATCAGGTGTGTCATTACGAAAGGTCACTTGTGTATATAAAATGTACCTAATCTACTGTTCCTCACAATTTATGAGCTGACAGTAATGAAATCACTTTAGTGTTACAACCTATCAGTTGTTTCTTCATTGAAGGACTGGAACAATTTGCCTGCTGCGGTCTTCCCATCTAACTATAATTTAGGTGACACCATCAATGATTGCATCACTGCCTACCATCAGGTGGGATCGCCACCTGATCAGTCGATCGGAATAAGTTTTCGAAAGATATCAGAGATGACGCCAGTTGTTTAGAACGTCAATGACCTGTGTCACGTGACTGGCAAACAACAATAAATAAAGGAGACACAATTGTTTTATTTCTCCGGAACTATCCAACCAAAGACATTAAATATATACTACCAAATCCAACTGATCAAGTGTATGGTCTTTTCTACTTGAGGTACTTTTTAGGTACATTTTTTTGGTCTAATTATATCTTATGAGTAATGGTTAAATAATAAAATATTACAGAACACCCGCCATCTTGACGTCAATATGGCGGGTGTACCTTAATTTTGAAATAATTTCATTCTGAAGATATTTTAGAACTAGGTACTGAATAGTACATTTTATTGGTAATTACTATAATTTAGTTGGCTGTGGTACACCCGCCATTTTGACTCTCACCAGTCAAGCACTGGTTTATTTAAATTAAAAAAAAAATACTTTATGGGTGGCTTAGCTTTTGCAAGCGGTTTCGCCCGCGTTTTACTTGAAAATTGACCCAAGAGAACATTACTCACTCAAGAAGTATTTTACTTCGCGCCGAAACTGAAATGCAATTCTATTATTGTTCACATAATGTAGTAATATTTTCATTACGGGTCAAAGGATTCGCAAGTTTAGATATATATAAAAAAATACAATCATTGTATCCTGGCAACACCATCGCGTCTAGATGTCACTTATTTTTTTTGCGGTAAAAGTTTCGCATGGAAAAAACTTTATCCTATCTAATTATTCATTTAAGATACATGGAATAGTATTTTTTTAGCAATTTAACAAAATCCCAAGTGATACATCTTATTATTCATTTATAATACATGAAATAGTTCCTTCTTTAGCAAAATAACAAAATTTCAAGTGATAACCTATAAAGTGTATTGTGCAATAACGAATTTCAGTGTCGAATTTAAGCCTTGAATCTACAATCACACAGGATGAAGAACCGATATCCAGCAAAAGCCAAAGCAATAAGTGATCATAGCGAGTACTGCATCTCAGACTTACGAGTCGAAATTTTGCTCAATCTTCAATCAGGGTACGAGATACCATTAGCGAAGTTGTTTTTGCACGCTAACTGATTGGAAGCTGCCAGACTGGTACGTGATGCTCTTAGCGGCTTATTCTATGTTGCTAGTCTGAAAAGGCCCCTGAAACCTGTCATCGAGGACGCGATCCTCATCGGGCAATGGCGGAGGCACTAAGTGATCATAGCGAGTGCTGTTTTTCGGACTTGCGAGTCCGAGGCCTTGTTCAATCTTCAATCAGGGTACGAGATACCATTGGCGACGTTAATTTTTACGCGCCAACTGATTGTAAGCTACCAGACTAGTACGCGATACTCTTGGCTTCGTTACTCTACGTTGCTAATCTGGTATGCATCTGTTATAGCAGGTGAGTCCCATTCATTTATAATCCAAAGAACAAAAATGGCAAAAAGACTAAGTTCGACGTGCTCCACTTTATCAGTGCCTATAAAGGTCACGAGAAGGCCAAGTTCATACTACCCATCTGTGTATTATTAATTCGTGTAAAAACAGTACACCACCTATGTGTAGATCGCTACAAAACATTCAAACTCCTTTAGTGAATACGAGATATTCCAAACCACCATAAGGTGGCAAGTTATACTGCCTAATATGTAAATTATAAACTTTCCAAAGTAATGCTAAAGAATACGAGATATTCCAAACTGTCATAAGTTAATCCAATGTACCTAGCCGGATTGCCGGTAGATACCCACCTGTGTCCAGTTGTTGGACTAGAAGCCAACCCAAAACCATGGGAGAAGGCAAGGCAGAATTATTGACACCCTCATCGGCTACAATGCTGGTGGAAAATACTGCCATAGTGCGAGCATAACGGTGGCCGATTATCAAACCTATTTTTTGCTGAGTTAAATAGTAAAGACCTATTCAACAGAAATATTATTATTTCCTTATGGTTATGTTGTACACTGACCTGCAATATATTCAAAATAATAAAAACAAAAACAAACCATGGAACACGAGATGTTCACAATGATATATATCTAAGCACTAAGTGACATGAATACTTCATCAACAATTTACAAATGATATGTTCACTTATAGCAACAAATATCAGTAAGTGTTGATTATGATATGACTCCATGTAATAATATCTATGGAAAATCTTGATATAATTTAAACGGATTAAATTCATAGGTACAGCATATCATTCCACATCCTCAGTATTTAAGCTTATAGTAAAAACCTTGCTCAAAGAGCATGTAAGCTAACTTTTAAGGAACCAAAACCTAAGGAAATCGCAGGTTAAGTCCTCTGCTGATACCAGCAGTCCTGAATAAAATTATAAGGTTCTAAAGTTTCAATACCAGAATTACAGGAACTCCTCACAGGCTCGAAGAACCCGTGCACCAGCACCTTGGAATACTTGATGTATGACACCAATGCCACAATTGGTGTGGCCACCCGCTGGGCTGAGCAGTTTGAGGAAGCTACCATTGATTTTAAGAAGAAGTAACTTCTCACTGTTGAAAGCAGAAGGGAATAATATTGACGGGCAAAACCACCAGCCCTACTTACTTATAATCACCCCAAGGGAGTAAGTCAGCAATAAACTTATAATGATATACAACATCTAAATAATGAAATATGTGCTGATATATTTGTAAATAGTTGTTAGAACAAAATGGTATGAGGTATCTACCTTACTCGTACTTAATGTCTAAATCACTCAATAAACTAAAAATTCAATATAAATGAATGTCAAATTACACAAACCGTGTACGCCTGCTATTGACATAATTGCACAGAACTAAACCTAAATTCAAATCGTTTGTAAAAACTTACCTGGTTGGTGCTCCTAATAAATGAATAAACAGGGAAATCTTTGTTGTAACAAAACAGAAATAACAAGATTCAGATTTAATTTGATCTGCACTGGTATAACATTTCCAGTAGCAATTGTCTTATATTGACAATATTTTCTGTGTTCAAAGCAAATATTGTATGGAGGGAAATTGCCTTATTATAGGGAATACCTAGGAACAAGCTTCCCATGACTAGACAACTGGCCTTGTCATGGAAACATTACTTCTGATGCATTTGGCACATAAGAGCTCTCATGCCACGGGACACAAAAAGTGTGCACCAAAGCAACTTGTTTCACAAAGGACTCACTTCTATGACAATCAAAAAATCTCACTGCGCTTAATAGAAAAATTACTTTGCAGTCTATATGACTCCTGAACTTAAAAATTTAACATAAAAGTAGACAACTATCTACCACTTGGTAAAGAAATGTAATGTTAGATTTTATGTTAGATCATTCAGACATTCCCAAAACATGCATGGCATACCCACCAATTTTGGAACAGGGATGGTTTGCTGAACACAGTTTAATATCATGCCTATAAGCCTATATGTACCTATCCTATAAGTCATATGGTGAAATTATGGCTTCTCTCTACTTTGTTAGGTTGTCACTGTCAAACAGTGTCAGAAATGCAATAGACAACTTTGTCTACGGTGCAGCTAAAACCCGGTCCACACATGACCTACAGTAAAACTAGTCTTTTCTTTGGCTGATACTTTTAAATTTATTTCATGTTTATCCAGGTAGAATAAACATATCTTATCTCCTCTTTATTCTCTAAAATAGCTAAGTGGGACTGAATGTTCAAAATACACTTACTTAATTGAGGCAATGAATTACCCCATTTGAATTACTAGTATCATCAAAACTATAAGTACTTAACTTACCAATACAAAAGTAAAATTGCATTGAAACAAAAAGGGGGGGGGGGGTGTATGCTGGGGACCAACTAGTGCAACAGGTCCTCGTGAAAAGTCAGTGACCATACAACTTCTCTAGGTATCTAGTCCCTAGCAGGAAGTTCATTCCATCGACATGACATAAACCCCTCCCTCAAGAAACAAAGTTTCTCGTTACATATAACATAAACTGTGACACAAAAATACTACTATAATGACAGAGAAAGACAATCGCATTAACTTCCATTTCGGGAGGCACAAAAAAATGACATAAAATGGTCTTCATAAGTATAAAATAATTGTATTTACATATATTTAGATAGACCCATATGCATATACATACAGGTATATACAAGTATACACATACATGCTGAAATAAACGTTAGTATACTAGCTGTATCATGCAGTAGAAAAAAAAAAAAAAAAAAAAAAAAAAAATTGTAATAAAAAAAAAAATATTAATAAAAATAATTTAATAAAAAAAAAAAAAATTTATATGTTATGTTAAATGAACAAACGGAATAATAATAATAAAATCGATAAGCTAGACTTCCATACCAGTCACCTACAATGTCAACACAAATATAACTTAGATGTGAATAGATACTTATCGTTTGAAACGAAAATGATGAATGTGATAATATATAATGCATGTACCTAATTGCATTGCCTAATGCAAGGCTAATTATATGATGCATGTAATGTAATTACATTACCCCCAGTGACATTTAAAACATCACTATGGTATGATAAAAACAACTAATGAGATTATTCTGCTTCAATACATTTCAACAAATTGTCTTTGTGTTAAGTGGGAACAGCAGTATTATAAAACCAAAGTAACTTTTTGTCTGATTACATTTATTAATAATGACCTTGTAATATAGCCGACATCAACGGCTAGGTACAGGGGCGCTGGCTTTTAGAAAACCCCATGGGTGCTCATGCTCATTTGATGGACTCGAAAAAGTGGCGAAGTGTGAGAAGAAAAATGCACACTGATCAACCGACAAATAAATAAATGTCCTACTTACATACTGCGTACCTAATTACTAATTATGTTCGATAAAAATATAAAATGAAATCATTTTATAAAAATGAAACTAGTTTTTAGTATCAAGAAATATTATAATGTAACCGTAACCTAAAAGGCGATTACTTATCTGTTTCTTGATGTCTATTCTCAGGGGTGCTCGGCACCCACTGTTTATTTCTCATAATCGGCGCCCCTGGCTAGGTACATATAACGATGATGTACAAATAACCAAGTAAGTACTAAAATATACTGAGAGTAATGATATAATATTTCTAAAATAAGCTAGTAAGTCATAAGTGACTTTCATTAAGAATAATCCAATTAATTACAATACACGTCTCACACCGTGGTATTATAACTGCCCCTGTTGAAGATAACATGCTTCTCATCTAAATCAGTTGCCTATCAATGAATCAAATATATTTTTACAATACGAGAATACTTGTCACACAATACTTTAAAAAAAAAAAAAATGAACGGATAGTCTAGTCAACACCTTGGGACACTCCCAGCAAGAACGTATGACTGTAACGACAAAAAAACCTTAGGGAAAACTGAAATCAACTCATATCTTACTATAAAAAGAAACCGCACTTGAGTTGATAGTACCAGTACTAACAATAGCGTAACAATTAATTATTGCAGCAAACTCTAAACATCTACATTATGTGAACAATAATAGAATTGCATTTCAGTTTCGGCGCGAAGTAAAATTGGGAATCAAACGAGCTTACCTGTTAAGCGAAGTCTTGATTCTAATTTTATGAGCGCCGAAACTGAAATGCAATCACCCACCCACCACTAGTTAATAGCCCCAAAGCTGCAATAATTAACCTACCTAACTCACAGTTATCCTTACAGGGAAATAGTGAATGTAAGTATGCGGTAACAAGTCTGTCCAAAAGACAGCTTGTTCCTTGTCCTATAATCTCTAAAGTAAGTGACATCTAGACGCGATGGTGTTGCCAGGATACAATGATTGTATTTTTTTATATATATCTAAACTTGCGAATCCTTTGACCCGTAATGAAAATATTACTACATTATGTGAACAATAATAGAATTGCATTTCAGTTTCGGCGCTCATAAAATTAGAATCAAGACTTCGCTTAACAGGTAAGCTCGTTTGATTCCCAATTTTATGTCTGTATCCTATTCCAGGCCTCGGTCTATCTGTGTGCCGTGAGTTTCATCTGAATCCGTTTAGTCGTTAAGACGTGAAGAAGTAATAAACAGACAGACATACGGTGATATTTTTGCATTTATAATGTTAGTACGGATTATTAGGAACCCTGATCGTAAGTAAAACAAGAGTGTATGTACTTAGTGGAACCATTTGTTGTTATTTCCAGAAGCATGGGTAAGGACGACAAGGAAGACTCGGGCTTCGGCTTCAAGGACAAGGCGAAGGCGCTGGAGACGCTGCGCCTGCTCGAGCAGCACGACGCGAACTACCGCAGACTCACCGTCCGGGGGCTGCTCGGGAGGGCCAAGAGGGTGCTGTCTAGTAAGTACCATAGACTGTCGTGCCTTTGTATTCCACCGTAGGCGTGGGCTTGCGGACGGCGAGCAACGGGTAGCTCGCCGTCCGGCGCGTAGTGTTCCAATCAACAGGATCGAAGCCTACTGGGGCCATGGGATGTGAGAAAGAGAACCCCGGGGCCCTGGAACGAGGACAAAGAAGGAACATAGGAGTGGGTTTTAGTCAGTAAAAATGTGACACCCGCTCCGCCCTAGAGCGAGAGATCATCAGTCATTGGATGATTTCCCACCAAAAAAAAAATGCCCTACCTTTACCTTTGATTGTAAAAAGTTGCTGATGCGTCAAATCGATATATATTATGTAGGTATATCACCTGGGGCCCAAGTCTGCTATTTTTATAAATTTGTCATTCCAATACGATTCCATTGTCATTTTGCTAAAAGTTCGTAATCTACTAATTCATAATGATCGATCATTGATCGGTCAATGGTCTCGTACTAGAGTTGTGGTAGAATGACAATATCGAGCTTATTAAAAGCAGTGACTGCACAATGACGTTCTAATGGTAGGTCACTGATCAAAAGAACTCTCAAAATTTTAGCAGATTACCGCATACATCAGACATTCATTTAACATTATTACGAGATTACCATTCTATGCCACTTCTTTTAATGGAGTGTCAGTGGTTGACCATTGGAAAGTCATAATGACGCTATTATATTAGTAGATTACCAAACTTGTCAAAATCAACAATTATGTAATAAATTATAGACCATTCTGACACTATTGTAATAGCAGACTTGAGGCCCTGATTCATTTATCCTAAGATAAATCAAAATAATAATTGCGTGTTGCTGCGCATTTTAGGGTTCCTCAATTTAGTTGCCAAAACGGGACCCTTACAGGTTTACTTTTATAGTATTTTATCAGAGTATCAACGGGGCTAGGGCACATTAAGTACAAGCGAGCCAATTGGGTTGAAAGGATAGCGGTAAGACAACTTAATCAAGGAATAATACACGCCTTAAAATAATGCACCTGTTTATTTCTTCAGATAATCTCACTGTTTCTTAATAATTATTAGTACAAAATGTATAAAGTGTTGGGCAATATGTAATCTAACTACTGATTAATAACTACGACTACATATTGTACTTAGTAATCACGACTACAAATTACATTTAAAAAAATCGTAAAAAGTAGTTAAACATTTTGATTACTAACTACAAATTGTAGTTGCAATCACGATTACGAGATTACTTTTTATAACTAGATATTTTAAGGTTGATTTTATTATTACGTGTCAATCAACGCAATAATAAGTAGGTACATAATCACCTACGACTTCAAGCCTTGTATTCAATTAATTATTCATGAAAGTAAACATACGTACATTTTTTATACAGTTAGATTCTGTTGTTTTTTTTAAATTACATTTAAGAGCCAGATTCAGTTTTGAAAAATCAATAATTCCAACACATTTCATGTTTATTTAATTGCAAAATATACCTAAGTTCTTAGTATTGGAATAATCAGTAATTATAACTACTAGATTACAGTAATCAAATTAACAACTACTTCATGTAGTTTGATTATTGTAGTCAAGTTACGTGTAATCATAACTACCTACATGTAATCAAACTACTTGTAGTTAACTATTTTTAATCGTAATTTGTAATCTGATAACAAAGTAGTAGTTAACTGCGCCCTACACGTGCTAAGTAGCTAAACTTATCGTAGTCGCCACACGCCACTAGAATTTACATCCGAACGCCACCAAGGCTCTGCAGTGCAATTCTCTAAGAAAACACCTTTGAGCGCAGCGCTGGCCGCAGCGACGAAATCCAAATAGGTTCATTGGATATTCTGTATGTGATTTGAATTTACCTATTTGGATTTCGTCGTTGCGGCCAGCTCTGCGCTCAAGGCTGTTTTCTTAGAGAATAGCTCTGCTGTCCCGACTGACTATCCCCGACCTTGTGCTTATTGTCTCCCTTCTTTAATATTTGAAAACCGTTATTTAAACGACTTCTGGTCGATAAACATGAAAATTAAATCAAATACTAGGCTTTTATTGAAACCTCTGTTGTCCGTCTGTCAGGACCAAAAAAAAATACATACAACCGAATTTAAAATGTCCCCCTTTTCGAAGTCGGTTAAAAATATAGCCGTTTATACTCCTTTACGGCGCATATTTGACACTCGCAATGAAATCAAAACTGGAAATACTTCAAGTTGACCAAGAATAAACTTTATAGTAAGTACACCAAAGTATAGAATAAGATAAGAATAAGTTTCTGTAAACAATTTCTCAGAAACTTAAATCTATGGGTACAAGGGCGGTTTTAACGCTGACAGCTATATCTACCAGACAACCTTAAGATAACCTTATTATAGAATATTCTCTTTAACCCAAAGGTCGTTATGGCGAAACTTGGGGGAGGCCTCAAAGTCAAAGTCAAAAGTTTTTAGTTCACTTATAAAACGTCAGAAGCTAGTGCACGGTTCCAAATTGGTCGTTTCCTATGGAGAAGAACCGGCAAGAAACTCCATGGTTACTCTTTAAAAAAAATTGTTGTTCTTACAATATTTCCATATTACAGTATAAGTAGATATTATGTAAGGACAGTGTAGACCGGTCAATATTGTACTAAAAAGTACAATAAAAATAATCATTAAAAAATAAGTGAGTCGTAATAGGAAGTAACCTAAGAATTCGCGGAGTCTACAGTGTTCTCACATTCACATTATAACAAAGAGGCTATATAAAAAAAAAAACAAGAAAAATAAATAATTACAATTATCAATAAATTACTAACGAATTTATGGTGGTTGGCGTCTAATAATATAAAAAATATTGCAAAAGCAATGTGTCAGAAAAAAAAAGTATATATTACAACAAATGTCCTATGCCTATGTCCAACAGTGGATGTCTTTCGGCTGATGATGAACCCAAAGGTTGAGTGGTAGAGCATGCCTTGTAGCATGACGGCCGTCCATGTACTGTACATTAATTTATATGGAGATAATATTTGCAGTGACAAAAGCAGAAGACAAAATAAAGAACATAAAGGAAGCGATGGAGGTGTTCGAGGGCTGGCTGGCCGAGCTCGCCGACGAGAAGAACAAGAAGACTGACAAGAAAGACGACAAGAAGGAAGAGAAGAAGAAGCCGGAGAAGAAAGTAGAGAAGAAAAGTGACAGCGATGACGTGCGTATAGTTAGACTTAATAGTTTGACATTGTGAAGACTGTGACTTTATACACCCCTATTTTTTTAATTAGTACAAAAAAATTGGGGCTCTATCCGTACCGGTTACTGATCGTATTTGTGTAGTCAAAAGTTAAAAAATGAAATCACAAAATTGTCCACGAAAATTTGTCATGATTGATAAATTCATAATTGAATCAATCATTCATAACAATTGCTATTTACTAGAAAATACTACGCGCAGTGGTTTTCCATTTTGATCGCTATTCATATTCATAAATCAATAGCCCGTACAATATTTCCATAAATTGAGTGACATTTTGGGATATAAACGTACGCTAATAACTTTGCTGTTTATGAATATTATTTATTGAGAATTTACTAATAAGCCCTCTAAGTATTTGTACTAATTAAAATTTTGTGGTGTATAGCTAAGTAAGCAGCATTCTGGGCGTAAAAAAACTTTTTACAAAAAAAAAATACAACCGACTTCAATATAAAAAAAAAACACTTAAAAGTCGGTGTTTCTATGATAGTTAATTGTCTCTTCGTTATTTAACACCGACTTCCGAAATTAAAGTTATTTTGCACTTTTCAGTGTTTTATTTTTTACATTGAAGTCGGTTGTATTTTTTTTTTGTAAAAAGTTTTTTATTTTACACTTTTTAGTTATGGTACCAACACTAAAAAGTACCCCTCAGCCAAACTTAAATACCTTATAGCCAGAGTGCATCTCATGACAATTCTAATAATCCCAAACACGGTTAGATTGAGTTCCGGTGCCTTACTTCAGGCTTCATCATTAGATCAGTTCGATATATTCCCCCTCTTCTTTCAGTCAGTCATCGACTACACGTATAAACAAAGCAATTTTACTTGTTACGACGGTTCTGCTGTGATCCTATGAGGAGTTCTGTTCCATATCTTCGAAGTTCATGATCAGATCATAACAATATTTCTATGGGACCAATTCGGAAGCATAACCTTTCAATCAAATAAAAAAAAAATCTGCCCAATCCTATTTTAGCCTGGCAGCCTTTTTTCCTACGTCCATGATCCCAGTCTTTTGGCGCAATGTGATGTTCCTCATACTGTCGGCTCTTCAGCACTTGCATAATAATAGCCTTGCTGTCTATAACTTATTACTTTGACTGTCTCGTTGGGTATCGTGGTCGCAAGCACAACTATTGAGCATGGGGTTCTGGGTACGATTCCTAGGTTAGAAATAAGTGCTATTGGGTTAGCAGCCTGGAATGTGGAAGTTGGTAGTGAGACACCCCCGTAACTCGGAGAACACGTAAAGCTGTTGGTCTTGTGCTCGGTCTCTCCGCGGTCGTATTGGATTGCCGTCTCATCGGACTGAGAGTAAAGGGACAGAGAGTGAACCTGTCTTTGCGTGAACACACACTAAAATATTTTCTACTTAGGAAATATTTATGAATGATTTCATTTATGATTACCCCCTCGAAGAAAACGACCGTATCTTTACGTAATATTCGTCTATCAACTTGCAGAGTTCGTCCTCCTCAGACGTATCAATGGAAGACAAGAAAGAGGAGAAGAAAGAGCTCCCTCCGGACTCGGTGCCGGGGCTGGGCTTCAAGGACGCGGCCGCGGCGGAGGGCACGCTCCGGGAGCTGGAGGGAAGGGACCCCGACTACCAGAAGCTGGCCGTCAAGGGACTCATCGGCAGGGCCAAGAGAGTACTCACATGTAAGTGACTTCACTAGCTACTGTACTGTACCGCACATTGGTGGAAAAATGTCATTTTAATTAGTTACATACAATCTGCAAAGCCTGGAGCACAAGCATAGGGTTTTTTTTTTTTTTTGGTGGGAAAATCATCTTATGACATCCCCCGCCCTTGGGCGGGGCGGGAGATAGTGTCAGACTTTTACTGACTAAAAACCCACTCCTGTTCCTTCGTTGCCTTTCGTATCAGGGCCGAGTCTTCCTTTCAGAATCAGACCCTTGGCCGAAGTAGGCTTCGACCCTGCTGGGCCCCTACAGTTGCTGACATCTCCTTGAGGCGCGCGTGGAACAGCACGCGCCGTCGACGACTTGGGCTCGGTCCGGACGGTTACCGGACGTTCGGACGGCGAGCCACCCATTGCTCGCCGTCCGCAAGCCTGCGCCTACGGCATAGGGTAGCCAGCCTTTCGGTATTTTACAGGATGCATTTTGGAGAATGTGCGCGAGAACTGCATAACTTGATTCCGCCATCTCCTTTCTGCCACCGAACAACCCGACGTACGGCGAGTGTCCACCCTTACATTGTTGACACCTCTACGGTCCGTACTAAGCGTTTCGCCTCGTCGTTTATACCGCCTACATCAAATCCTAATCCGAAAAAATGGCGATCAAAATGGAAAAACACTGCGCGTAGTATTTTCTAGTAGAAATTATTATGTATGATTGATTCAATTATGAATTTACCAATTATGACAAATTTTCGTGGTCAATTTTGGGATTTCGTTTTTTTACTTTTGACTACACAAATATGATCAGTAACGGGTACGGAAAGAGCCCCATTTTTTTTACTATTAATATAACAAATAGGGGTGTACAGCTCCATCCCTTTATCAGTTCAGTTTACGTCGTCGAACGGATCACATTAAGATCTCGTGGTAGGGGCTCTGGAGGTAACTAATATTCCCAGGGGCGTAGCTACCGCCGTCTCAATGATACGGGGCCCCCGAGCTGCAGGGACCCCGTGTAAGAAATCGTAACATGTTATCCACAACCTTCGATTCCCTAATTGATAAGAGGTGCTAATTACGCACCTCTTATCAATTAGAGAATTGAAGATTGAAATGAATAAAATAATTAAGTACTAAATGATAAAATGTTCCATTTTTATAGCTCTGTTTGTTCTAGCATTCTCTACATAAGATCACAATGAAAACTGAACCTCTCTTCTATTCTAGAATACTTAAATAAACGAGGATAACTGGGCTAGGTCTTACATTGAAGAAATCTATCCAATTAGTCTGGTCATCTATGTGTTGGCCTATCGCAACTTCGTCTCATGTCTCGGTGCTAGTAGGGCCTACGGTGTAAAAAACCTCGATTTTTTTTGATATGGGACTTGATACGCAACTGAATATCCCCTTTGTTGCTCCCCCCAGGCACCCGCGACGAGTCAAAGATCTCGAACATCAAGGAAGCGATGTCGATCTTCGAGAAGTTCCTGGACGACTTCGACTCGTTGCACCTCAGCAGACAGAACAACCCTTACGTCAGCCTCGGCATCGTGCGCACCGCGCAAAGACTCGCCGGAGACAGCGTCAGCGACCAACAGGTGGGAGACAGCTGCTCAAAGCTGCAGCTGTTTATTTTCTTATTTTATGCACCTACCATATTGTCGATGTTGTTGAGAGCAGTGATAGCCGAGTATTAACGGTCCCGACTTACGAGTTGTAGGTAATTTATTTCATCACCACTGCTCTCAAAACGGTGAAGGAAAATATCGTGAGGAAACCGGCATGTCCTAGAATCAAAAATTCGAGACCTGTGATATCCACCCATGATTACGGCCATTCCCTCTCCTAGAGAGGAGGCCTGAGTCCCAGCAGTGGGAACATTGAAAGGCTGACTATGCTATGCTATATTGTTTCTTCACCACTATACCCTAGGTTGACTAGTAGAGAATGCCATGAAGAATAAATAAATAAAACTAAACTATTAAAAAAATATATAATATAGCTAGGTGCTGTCAGCTTTGGCTTCGCTCGCGTGACAGTAGACAATTATCCCAAGGGAGAGAGGTGGGCTGGTTGGAGTGAAGGCCGCCATGGGCTAAACACAATGATCCACCAAGGACTAAGTGCGGCAACCAGATCTAATAACTTAGCTACTACTACCAAAGGGCTAAGCGAGACAGTGTCCCAGCCTGGGGGGCCCCTAAAACCTGATTAACAAACCTCTTATTGAACTAACGAAAAATTTTACCACCTTCACTAGTTTAACTATTGCAACTCCTTTTAGTCAGTAAGTCTGACACTGATGTCGATGTTTTGCCACGTAAAAAAAGGGCCCCCAGTTTTTCTTGTCCCAGAGCGGCTGGTCACGTAGCTACGCCACTGAACATGTGTTTGCTTCATCAGAAAGCGTTCATAGCGGCGTACGCGGCGGTGCGCGGCGAGTACAAGCGCCTGCGCACCGTGACCGCGGGGGGGGGACACACGTGGGACATTGTGAGGAACACAGCACTCAAGGAACTCAAGGAGAAGGTACGTTATATGTACTAAACGATTTTCTTTTCTAGGTTCCGTACCTCAAAAGCAAAAACGGAACCCTTATAGGATCACTTTGTTGTCCGTCTGTCTGTCAAGATCCTTTATCTCAAGAAGGCGTGAAGGTATCGAGTTGAAATTGAAACAATATATTCAGATCTGCGGTCCCTTGAAGCTGTGAAAAAATCAAACTTCTAAGTTAACGACAAAAAAAGATACGGTCATTTATGTCGAAAAAACGTATATTTCAAGGGAATCAAACTTCTCGTTGACCCAGAAACCTGAAATTTGGCATGAAGCAAGGCCTTTATAGCACAGGTATAGGAATAAATCTGAAAACTATAAATTTGTAGTTACGTCACGATATCTTCGTAATCCAATTCGGGAATTGAACTGTTTTCATAGGTAACGTAACGGTGTACGGAACCCTTAGTGAGCGAGTCCGACTCGCACTTATTCGGTTTTTTAAACCTATTAGCAAAATAAATATCATTTATCAATGACTTCTCTCGCACTAAGACGGAGCGGGAGGGCGTGTCACACTTTTACTGAATAAAACCACACCTATGTCCTTTAGTTGCCTTGTGGAATATCAATTCCTATAATGTTTACAACATGGCCAAAATACCTTCACACTCATTTCTTATCTTATACGATGGATGCGAGACGCACAGGACCGTTAGTTGTGGCGACACTTGGAGGAGGCCTGTATCCAATAGTGGACGTGTTTCGGCTGAAATGATGATGACGACGAATTTCCTCCCCACAGTACGCGGACGCGAAGCTTTTCAATGAAAAAGACTCCCCGACAGCGGAACATCTACAACTGCTCCTGTGGGCGTACTCGCCCGAGCCCGCGCGCGCCAAGAAGTACGTGCCAGAGACTAAGGAGGAGGCGCCCACAGACAACGCCGACAGGAAGAGGCGACACAGCCACAAGGAGCAAGACAACACTGACAGGTACTGTGTTGCCAGTCTAGCGACATCACAATAACCCGCCCTCCTAACCTATCCTTCTCCAGAACTGCTTGCGGCGCTGATGATCTTCATCCGTCACAACAACATACAATTATGAGTCATAGCTCCAAATATTCTGTCTGTGTAGTTGTGGTTTATGTGTGTATTTATTGTTTTAACAATTATAATATTTATGTATCTTTATGTTTCGTTTATTTCAGTCCAATACTAACCCATCAAGTGCAACTATGGCACTCTAAGAATTTTAAGTCTTCAGTTACTGACCCTTTTCATTTTCTATATTGATAATATACAACACTTGCTTTTCTAACTTACGTGCGACATCGGCTCTATTTGCCATTAACAAAAAATAGAATTGAATAGATATAATAATAATAATATTACTCAACTTTTACACAACGCCATCTAGTCCTAAACTAAGCAGAGCTTGTGTTATGAGTACTAGACAACTGATAAACATACATATATATTTCTAAATACATACATATTATACACTATCTTCTGCCACCTCCTTCATTGGAAAATAATATAACAAATATCCCATAAGGGAGCGAATTTTGGAAAAACCTCTCTTAGTGTTCACCTACGTGTTAAAGGGAAACTTGGTGCCAAATTTCACGCTCCTAATTCTAGTAGTTTCGGCTGTGTGTTGATATATCAGTCAGTCATTTACTCCTTTTATATATGTTACAGCTAATAGCCGAAGTGCGGCTACACCTAGTTTTAGCCGGCTACAACTAGGTGTAGCCGGCTACGTGCGGTTAAACTTAGTTGTATCCTACTTATCTTCGGCTAGAACTAGGTTTTCAATGCAGTATTTTGGTTTTGTTTTGAGTTCTTATCTTGAGTTTTCCGATTCATTTGTTTATATTGAAAAAATAAAAGATAGGGATATTGAAGTGACATTAATAATAACCGTTGTAGTTGTAGCCGGCTAAAACTAGTTGTAGTTTCCAGGTCCTCCACCTCCGTTACTGCCAAAACAGCCTGCACTGCAGACGGAAGATGGCTGTTCCACATTATCTTCAGCGTCTGATCGGGAATTTTCCCACGTGCCAAGTCCCTCATTCGGCGTAGTAGTTGAGATGGCTTTTGTGTACCAAGCTCCATCTCGCTTAACAATTTTTGGAACTGACGCGTCTCCGATTCTTCAAAAACTTGTAGTGGCCTTTCCTTCAAGGTCTGATACTTCTGCGTCTCAGGAGGCGTGAGCAATAAGTCGCTGACCTGTTGAATAGCGGCCTTGTTCAATTTGGTAACCACCAAATTTTGCTTGGTAGCGTCGCCCAATCGCTGACTGTCTACGGCGGCCTCGAATTGGACAAACCAGAGTCGCGGTTGGTCTGCCCAAAATTCGGGTATCCTTGACGAAACAGTGATGCTGGCTAAGGCGGTTTCCCCTTCGACCTTGGGCTGTGCACCCACCGCTGCGGTACCAGGATGATGAGATGGATTCATTGCCACAATTTTTAATTACCACAACACTCACGAATTATCACGAATCACGTCGCGGTCACCAATATAGGTGTGTTGGGTAATCAGTGTGGAGAAATGATACACGACTTGATGTTAACTCCGTATATTTGCGACTGGCGCTAAAACTTATGAGGCGGGCGTAGCCGCCACTAAGGTGCGCTCTCAGCATAAAATAGATACTTACATATGTATATATATAATATTAATATGTGTCCCTACAGGCCGCACCTCGGCTATTAGCCGTAACATATACACGTTATTATTTAAGTAAAGTCTCAATAATTAATATTCACAAATAGTAAAGTTATGAGCGTTTGTTTACATCCCAAAATGTCACTCAATTTATGGAAATATTGTACAGGCTATTGATTATGAATGAATAAATGGCGATCAAAATGGCAAAACACCACGCAAAGTATTTTCTAGTAGCAATTGTTATAAATGATTGATTCAATTATGAATTTACCAATTATGACAAATTTTCGAGGTCATTTTTGTCATTTCGTTTTTTATGGTTCCGTACCTCAAAAATAAAAAACGGAACCCTTATAGGATCACTTTGTTGTACGTCCGTCTGTCTGTCTGTCAAGGCCCTTTATCTCGGAAACGCGTTAAGGCATCGAGTTGAAATTAAAACCATATACTCAGGGCTGTGAAAGATTCAAACTTCTGAGTTAACGAAAAAAAAAGATAGGGCCGTTTATGAAACGTGTATTTCGACACTTTATTTATTTATTTTATTCTTCATGCACACAAGAGTACAGAGGCGGACTTAATGCCTTAAGGCACACACTCAAGGACACACAGACACAACACACACGGGTCACTTTCAAGAGAATCAAAATTCATAGGGTACTTCCCGTTGACCTAGAATCCTGAAATTTGGCATGAAGCAAGGTCTCATAGCAGAAGTACCTATAGAGAAAAATCTGAAAACTGTAAATATGTAGTTACGTCACAAAAAAAAACTGTTTTTGCGATTCGGAAAAATCTTTGAAAATCAATTCGGGAATTCAACTGTTTTCATAGGTATCTAAGTTAATTTGTACGGAACCCTCAGTGCGCGAGTCCGACTCGCGCTTGCCCAGTTTTTTTACTTTTTACTACACAAATACGATCAGTTACGAGTACGGATAGAGCCCCAATTTTTTTGTACTAATAAAATAAAATAGGGGTGTATATAGATTATTAGATGCAAATATGATTTTATTGTTATTACAAGATGGGTTTTATAACTAAACGAATTTATAAATGTGTGTTGTAGGAAGAGACGCAGCAGCGGACGCGACGACGAGTCGCCGTCGAAGCGGAGCAAGGATTGAGTGTGATGCATTTATTGTTAAATAAACATTTACTTGAATATGTTGCGTTTTTATTGCTTCTGGTAAAACTATATACCAATGCTTTCATTGTTTTGGGCTTGCGGACGGCGAGCAATGAGTAACTTGCCGTCCGAACCGAGCCCAAGTCGTCGACGGCGCGTAGTGTTCCACGCGCGCCTCAAGGAGATGTCAGTAAAACCACAAGGGCCCAGAAGTGTCGAAGCCTTTTGGGGCCATGTGTTGTGCGAAAGAGAACCCAGGTGTCCTGCAACGAAGGCAAAGAAGGAATAGGTGTGGGTTTTAGTCAGTAAAAGCCTGACTCGCCCTTGCGCTCCGCCCTAGAGTGAGAGAACTCATTGGATAATTTGCCACCTAAAAAAATATTTGCTTCCATTGGTGGTCTATTCGAGTAATTCGTGATGAGGTCTGTCTGTTGTACAAAAGTGTCATGAAGTTAGAACCATAGAGGTTAATATACTTTTTGGACAAAGCCAAGAAATAAGATTGCAAAGAGTTAGCTAGGTGGGGCAGTGCGCCGGAGCCTCCAAGCTCGGGGGCCCCCAAAACCTGATTCATTATCATCATTTCAGCCGAAAGACGCCCACTGTTGGACATAGTCGCGTAGGTCTTAAAAATGAACGTGGATAAAACCAAAGTTATAGCGTCAGCGTTATGGAAGCTACGCGGTATTTACTCGTCAAACCAATGTCTCAAAAGGAAAGTCAATGACCAGTGACGGCACTTGACTGGAACGTGGTCGTTCTTGCGTGGCTTGGCAAGGGATAGGGCTATGCTCGGAGTTTCCTTGTGTGATCGAATTAGGAATGAAGGTAAGCTTGAGTGGCAGTGAGCTGGGTATATGGAACAGATGATCGAAAGTGCCGAAAGTTTCGGGAGACGAAGCGTTGGAAGGCCTTCAGCAAGGAACCGATAACCTAGTGAGAGTCGCGGGACTCCAACGGATACGAGACGCACAGGACCAGTTGTTGCGGCGACACTTGTCCAGCAGTGGACGTCTTTCAGTGATAATAATTTTGACATATTGATAAGATCATTTCTCTTGGAAAGATTATTCCAATTAAAGAATTGCTGAATCTTACCCCACCGTGGAAAATGCATAAATTGTCCTTTGCGTCATTTTCGAGAACACTTCGGTTTTTTTTTTAATTTTACCTTTAATCTTTGTCCACCCGGGGTACATGCAAAAAACCATCACTATCTAGGTTAGGTATTCCAAAAGTAAATTTATAGAAAGTAATTTCGTTGAGTGTTACGGTAAATGAGGAAAATATCGTCTTTGCTAAATCATTTTGCAATTTTTTTTTATTTATCTTTAGTCCTACACACGGATCTCCTTGATCGAATTTGCTACAGGCCCCGCGCTGGCTTAATCCGGCACTGGTGATACTGATACGTTCTTTGAGACCGAATGGAACAAAAGATGATAAAACTTCGATTTCTTTTTAATCTTCAAAAACTTGGCGTTTTCCCAACCTGCCTTAACGACTCCCAAACAATGGTACTGAACTACTGAAGTACCTAATACTTATACAGACAAAGTCAAGTGTGTGTAAATAAAATTAACTTTATTTGTTGGTTTATGACGACATATGTATTATAATAGTTAGTGTTACTCTTTAAATCTTAATAAGTCAACGTTTTAAAAATTATTATTCAACACAGCAACGGAATCAAAAACGCAACTCACGTACAACGGAACGCCGACTGCAGTGATCGATTTGACACTTTGACAGTAGATTGTAAACACAGGGTACAATGAACTCTTTCATTTAAAACACAAACAATAATTACACTGCAGTAATTGTGAATTAAAACTGTGTCGCGCAGTGTGTCCCAGTGTGTCCGCGGTGGTCCGCACCAAGGCCAGTCATGTTTCAGGCATAACTAGTGAATTCTGTGCGTGAGTGCGCTAGGGCGTGTGAAACCGCACATATCGTCTATTTTTGGACTAAACGAGAAACAAAACGCAGTAAAACTATAGTGTAAGTGTATGTTGAAGTGATCCACAGTGCCTCTAGTTAGTTTCCCGTGCGTTACAGTGAAGTTTCTGATAAGAAAATGTTACAGTGTTCATGTAAGTTGAAATACTTTTAAATAGTAGATTATCTGACTGAAAGAGGGGGAATAAATGCTGAAAAGTCGGCGAGGGGTGCTGTAGATAGTGAACGCAACACAAACAGCCTTTTTATTGTATGTGTAGGAGACTAATTAGGCACATACCTGTATAATAATATACAATGTATAGTAGGTACGTGTACATGAGTAGCAACCTCTTGTTGATTATAATAAAACAGTGCGCTCTTCATACTGCTCACTACAGCTACTAGTGTACAGTTATCTTAGCAGAATGCACACACTCACAGTGACAGTAATATTATTTTCTTTATTTTTTAAACATTGCGGTGTCTTTGCCCGCTTGACGTTTCTCCATACAAACTTTGGACCCCCTTTATATCCTCTTAAGGAGACAAATTTTGGAAAATTCTCTCTTATAGTGCTTGCCTATGTCATAAAAGGAAACCTTGTGCACAATTTTACACTCCTAGTCCAAAGTTTGGGCTGTACGTTGATATGTCAGTAAGTGAGTTTCTCCTTTACACTACACCATATAAATGTAATAAAATAAAAGTCCTATGAGAGCAAGCCAAATCCATCTACCACTAACACATAAAATCCGTATTGGATAAATACAAATAACACTTTGAAAAACTTTGTTAGTTAGTCAACACAAATCCAACAAATCCCTCTCATGTTGATTTGCTGACCGTGGAGCATGCTTGCCTAGAAGTAACCAATTCACTCTTGAGTTAAACCTAAAGTGTTGTTGCAGTCAGTAATTTGCAGCCACACAAAACTTGTTTCCTGCTGAGGTTGTCTGTCAACAGATAGTACTCAAACTTGCAACACAGGTAGGTGGTGAAGGAGGCCAGCTACCAAGATATGTTACGCCACATTTGACTGTTAGTCTTGCATAGTTAAGACAATAATAACATGTTTTCTGAGGGTCGGGTGAGCACTCGAAGTGATAAGTCGGGAGTTGCAGGATGGTCTCCGGGCAACGTAGGTGCGGGCTTGCGAACGGCGAGCAATGAATAGAATAGAAATACTTTTATTCGGGACAGACACAGCACAACAGTTACAAACACTAAGTAAAAAAGAACGAACATACAGGATGCGCCGAACATACCCGCACCGAAAGGGTGACCACCTCAGCATTTGTCAATGGGTAGCTTGCCGTATGGCCGTCCGGTAAGCACAGGTCGAAAACGCGATGTGCTCCACGAGCACAGAGATGGCAGTAAGATTGACAGGCCCATTGCAGTTAGGACCAATGCCTGCCAGGACTGCGGATTGTTCAGAGGAGTTACCATAACCTTCGCAAAAAGGGCAATAGAAGGAACACTGCAGGTTTTAGTCAGTAGGTAGAAGTCTTATACTCTCCCGCTACACCCAGAGCGGGAAGTCTATTGTGAAGTTTTCCCATGTAAAAAAGTCTTACCGAAAACCAACTCCAGCAGTTCATTCCACTCCTTAAGCCGGGTATCCATGCTCGCGAACCTGTTGTGCTCCGCGCTCCTGCAACTGCTCTACATTGTGGATACATTTGCGCTCCTGGGCGTGCAACAATGCACGCTACACGCTCTGTGGTCACAGACACTTGAAAGAGGAACACAGTCTGTTCGAGGCAACGACCTTACAGCCACTAGATAGACGCCTCATGCTTGAACCACCGCACCAAAACAATTCTGTCAACTAGCCGAGGTACGGGGGAGCGGGGTACTGCGTTCTGATTGGTCGAGACTATTTGGAAATTATTCTGTGGCGCCCTACATCAGATCTATAAGTCATATGTATTGACAGACATGCCTCGCCTGAAACTAGACGTCTAGTGGCTGTAAGGTCGTTAGTTCGAGGACGCGAGCAAAATACCACATTTAGTACCTACGCATGTGTCGTGTATCACACTCCAGGCTCGGGTAAATGGAGTGGTCGGATGAAATGTGAAGCCAAGTGTCCACTATGTTCGCGAAGTGACTGTGCTCCGCGCATCTGCAACCGCTCTAGTACTCGCATCTCCACAAACACGCATGCTCCACAGTGCCCTTGCAAACATTTTTCATCCGGGGCGGGGCTATTGCGTAACTCTGTTGACAGTTCAAGTGATGATCACTTGTTAACAATGTGCATCATTGAACTGTCAAATACCTAGTTTCGTATTGGCTATCTTCAGTGACCAACTGCAGTGACGTCTAGGGCATCGAGAACCGGCCCTATTTTAGGAACCGGTTCTTTCGATTCTAAATTCTAGACGGAACCGGGTACCCGGTTCTTTCGGGTTTTTTTTTCATAAATTCTAGTTGAAAAGGGTCTAAATAAAACACACTTTATTGGTAAGCATATTTATATATATTTTTAATTATACTCAAATTACAACATCGTTTTTAACTATTTTTGGCAACAATCAGTTCTTTAAAATTCAGTATTTTCACAATCAGTTACAATCAGTTCTTTATAATTCACTACACTACAGAGATCAAAAAGTGAAATAATAAAAATTAAACTTAAAAAAATTAACCATCTTACAAGCTAGTTAAAGGAACTTTTACAAATCCAGTCAAAACAAATCAACAAGCACATAAAAGTTGTAAATAAATGATAAAAATTACAAAAAATTTTAATGATTAAATTGAGCATTGCGTATTGGCTTTCTTCTTTCCTAAATAAAAGGAACGTAAAAAAATAAGTGCGTCTAAAGTTTTGTCGCTTAAAGACGAACGGAGTCTATTGCAGACTATCCCGGCGGAAGAAAATATACGTTCCGGCTCCACACTAGTGGGTGGAATTGTTAGTAAATGTTGATAAGCGAGCGATAGGTATCGTCCTCGCTGTCTCTGACCACCATTCTCAAACAAAGCCATTTCTACCCTTATAGTAGTGTTGATGTCATTTGATGTCGATTCAGGAGCAGAAGCAGTAGCTTGACTTATTTCCTTATTAAGTTCTTCTTCATTTGTTAAAGAAGATTCTTGTAAATCATCATCATCATGTCTCCTGAAATCAGGCGTACAATCAAGAGGTACACTTTGTTTTGTGCGTTGAATGAGGTTTAAGATTTCCCGCAGCATCTCATCACTCGTAGGCCGTAAAAAAACAGTTTTATCTTCTTTTTCAATGTTATCAAAATACTTCTCCGGGTTGGTCAAATATTGCAATATTGCTGCTTGGACTAGTCGTCGTTTTGCATATTGTTTACGCAATGCAGCCGCCATTTTATTGCTCAGATGAGTGTTCATTTCAAGCAATTTTTTTATTGCAAATTTGAGAGAAATATCAGCTGTAAGTAATGTTGCATCACGGCGACATAGTGCCTCCACGACAGTTTTTATTATATCCAATATATTTTAACTCGTATATATGTCTCCAGTCGTCGTCAGTAAACTGAATATCAATGTTCAAATCTATTAGTGCTTTTGTAATAGATGTTTTTAATTTTAGAAAACGGCTTAACATGGTGGCCATGCTGCTCCAGCGAGTCTTTCCATCTAAAAGTAGAGAATACTCCTGTCCAAAATCAGCTTTAACATACTTTTGAAGGACGTCATCATTTTTAGTCGGTGACTTTTTGAAAATTTTTACCACTCGTACCTTAGATATGAGCTGATAATAGCTAAACGATTGTGGTGGCAAAATTTGAATTTCGCGGGGTATCCTGGAGCATTTACCTTAATGTCCCTTAAAAACATCGTTAGTTTCTTAAAGATTCATCATTAATAATAAATTATAACGTTATTTATTAATTTAACAGTGAATTATCAGTATATATTCTGTTTGAATAATAAATTTGGATAATAACTTGATATTTACGAGTAGCATAAAGAGTATTATAGAGATAATATTATTTCTAAATTTATTTTAAGAGAGAGCCGTAAGAACCGAAAAAACCGGTTCCTCGTTTTACAGAACCGGTTCTATCAGGGTCTCTCAGAACCGGGAATTCCCGGTTCTTTTGGCACCGGGAAAAACCGGTTCTGATGCCCTAGTGACGTCATTAGCCACTGGTGCCTTTGATAGCCACCGTAACACGTTTTGACAGATGTTTCTGTATCAATACTTTTAAAATTGCGATTGTGTAAGCTTTTGAAGCTGTATAATAGTCGATCTAATTTTAGAGTGGTCACAATAGGCACCGTAAATTTTTATAATTCACCACATTTCCACCGTAGTTTGTTAGTCACTTGTGTGATACGTAATACCAATTTTATGAAATTGTCAGTTGACAACTAAGTTTAGTGTGCGACGAATGCTAGTTGTCCGCCCATGGTCTATATTAGTATGTATATGTTCCAGAGTGCGAGTGAGGTGAGCGATGCAGGCGCAGGCGGGCGCGCGCCGCCGCAGCCTGGAGGCCGCCAGTGAAGCGAGCTATTGTACGTTAGAACACTTGTCAAATATTTGCTGTATGTAGATACTACGCAGTGGCGTAGTCACGCGTGGGCGAAGTGGACCCTCGCCCTCGGCCTCGCATCCAAAGGATCACGTTTGATTACTATTTCACCTGATGGTAAACGACGATGTGGTCGAACACTGGGTTGCGACAGTCACTGTCTCGTTTTTGAATTCATGAAAGAAAAAGGCCTCGCTGATGCGCCTTCGCCCACGTCTAAATTAGTCCACGCTACGCCTCTGAAACTACGCATGACAATTTTTTATTTATTAAATGACCTTTACATGTACATGGATGGATTGTGTGAGGAGTGATATAAAAGAAAAGGGAGTAAGTGATAGCGTGACGGGTGACCGGACAGACAGAACGTTGCGCCGACCATAAATAAAACGGGAGAAGGGCAGGAAGATGATGATGAAATGAATACCTTTTAGCTCTGGTTTATAAACAAATATGAAATAAAAATAATGTTATTATTTGTTAAATATGTCGGAGAAGTCAATAGTACGGAAGCTTGAGAACGAATGAACGAGCTAAGTGAAAAGTGACACCTGTCACTTTGACAGAATCCGCGCTGACGTTTGCACGAACCGAGCAGATAAAAGTGCCGACCGCACTGCGGTCGGCACTTTTATCTGCTCACAGAGGAAAGAGCACCGCACCTCTGCGGTCACCGCAGAGGTGCGGTGCTCTTTCCTCTGTCGGCAGCCGTGTGTACAACGTCGAGTCTCGGAGAAGTGAATACCTAAAGCTTGCATCATAATCACAAAATACTTTGTAAATCATAATAAATCAGTTGTGTGATCTGGAATAGTTTGTTTATTGCTCGATACCCAGCCATCGCCCACAAAACATAGTCTCTGGACAGAGCTTCAATGATGATCGGCATCCTTGCGCCGACAAATATAACCCTTGGCGCAGTGGTTGAGCGTTCGGCTGCGGGTTCGATTCCCGCACAGGGCAAATATTTGTGGCCTACAGATAGTTTTCTCGGGTCTGGGTGTCTTGTGTGTGTGAGTTTACAAGTATGTGAACGCGCCCACGATACAGGAGGTTATCCCTAGTGTGAGATAACGCTAAAAATTAAATTATGACATATATTATGGTGAAAGCTTGCGAGTGTGTTTGTATGTTTGTTACTTGTTCACGCTCGAACGGCTGAACGGATTTGGATGAAACTTGGTACACGGGTAGAGCATGTCCTGGAATAGCACATAGAATAGTTTCTATCCCAGGAGTATGTTCCCTTGGGATAATATTCTACTATGACGCGGAGAGTATCCTATCCCAGGAGTATGTTCCCTTGGGATAATATTCTACTATGACGCGGGGAAAATCGCCGGCAGTACCTAGTCCTGTAAGCTCGACCCAATCACAGTGGCATCTATCTCTGTCTAACGCATGCTCACTGTTGCAGGCGAGAGGGAGACGTGGGACGACTGGGGCAGCCGCTCCTCGCTCTCGCAAGTCGAAGAGGTATGTACTGCTGCAGCATGCCTTCAACCTTTATATCGCCACAGTCACGTAATACATGACAAAGTAAAATGTGCCCACCACGCCACGGTCGCGACTACACGACTGACTTAACCTTTTGAGTAGCGTAGAGAGACAATGACTGAGTTTAATGAATTAAACGCTAATATATCTTAAAATAAAGTATTGTTTTTCTTATTTGTGTTGTTAAAGCATGAGATCGCCGAGTTGTCTCCGCTGGGGGCACGCTTTAGCTTTTTTGACGTAGCTTCCTGGTTCTTCAGGATCGAATGATCTCTAGATAATATATGTGCCTCATTGTATGTGTCACCTTTTTTTTTACAATGCGATTCAAATATGAATAAGAACGTCAATGACCTCCTGTCAAATGTTACTTGAAAAGTACAGTTAGCAACGATTGCAACGAGAACTTGTTTTTTTTTTGTTAATATTTTTGGCTTGGATACTAAGTCCTTTAAGCCGTGTCTTCGTATGAATAGTTCATTAGTTTACTATGTCATGTGTTCATATTTTGTAGTATTTGACAGCAAATGTATCAAGTCAACCTTCTCGGCAAACTTCGCTGAGCTAGTCAACAAACATTCTCAGCTCCATTTCACCGACATCGCGTCTGTTTCAATGACTCCACATATTGTCCAGTTGCGCAGACACTTGAGATACAAAACTACATCAATTTCACATCACAATATCCACTAGGAATCAATTTGCGAATAATTAAAACGGCCACTGAACTTCACTCGAAGACATCGAAAAAACCAGCGAAAACTTGTTTTCGTATCAATATAAGTTTTTTTTTTTTACTTTGTTTACCCGAGTCTTAGTTAAAGCTAAAGGGCTCATTACCACGGTAATATGATCTATACCATTACACTACTCGATATCCGGCGGTCAGTCAGATTAGCGGTCAAGCGCGAACCTGTCAAGAATAAAAAAAAAACTAACGAATTTATGGTGGTTGGGGTCTAATAATATAAAAAATATTGCAAAATCAATGTGTTAATGAATTTTGGAAAATCCTCTCTTAGTGCTCACCTACTTGTTAAAAGGAAGCCTTCTCCGAAATGTCACGTTCCTAGTCCCAGTAGTTTCGACTGTGTGTGGATATGTCAGTCAGTCAGTCTCTCCTTTTATAACATATATAATATGTCGTGGAGAACGAGATTTAACTATAGAGTCTTTATTTTGTTATTATTAAGGTACGAAAGGGTATAACGCCGTGACGTCATTTGTTATGGTGTCACGTGGGCAGAATCGTATTAAAGGGCTGGGACCTGGGAAGGGAAGCGAGAGCAGTATCGCTTGCACAGCTTCGAGGGCCGCGCCTCTGATACGAAACTGTCAGTTAACCCGCATATTCGTCATTATTTAGTATAACTACTTACAACACTATTGTGAACTGTAAAAGTGACATTATAACTAACTGAAAACCTCAAGTGCATAGTTATTGAAAATCCTTTCGAAATGAACCCAGTGCCACTGAACCAAGATGATGACGGTCATATCGCTCAGCCACTCCTGGCTCCGTCATCGTCACCGTCATATATAGGGTGACTGGTAATTAGTGTACGATACTTAAACACGTGATTGTGCTCATGATAACAAACAATTTGTATTATGAGAGCAAAGCCGAAATCGCGAAAAAAATATCAGCTGTTCAGTACATTAGGCAAACATAAATGTACTGAACAGCTGATTTTTTTTTTCGCGATTTCAGGTTTGTTCCCATAGTAAAAGTTGTTGGTTATCATGAGCACAATCACGTGTTTAAGTATCGTACACTAATTACCAGTCACCCTATATATATAGATTAATATTATTATAGAGTTTGCAGTACAATGTGGCTCGGATACCAGTGCTGCCACAGAAAGCGTACCGCGTCCATATGAGAGAAAATTTTATTCTAATCAAGAGAGATATTTCTTTGAGAAAAAATATAGCTTCCTGTGAATGACGAAATCATAGAAATTCGAGATGGGGAAGAGTGTAATTCGGGAGCGCTGTGATGCATCACGTCTGTAGCGTTTCATCAAAATATATCCCAAATCGGACCAGTGATGCTCAATGCTTTCGGTTCTCGCGTCGCTATTGTGATATCATTGTGATGTGTGATATCATAACGTGTGATACTGTGGTGTCTTAAAATGAACATGGACAATTATCAAGACCAGAGATTCTACACTCGAAGTTGTGGACGATTACGTCTCCCTTGGACAGACAGTCCAGTTGGGTAGATCTAATTTCGAGAAAAAGGTCAACCGTCGAATCCGATTCGGCTGGGCAGCGTTCGGGAAGCTACGCGGTATCTTCTCGTCCAACATACCTCAGTGTCTCAAGACAAAAGTCTATGACCAGTGCGTGTTGCCAGTGATGACATATGGCTCCGAAACGTGGTCGATCACTATGGACCTCATCAGAAGGCAATGGAAAGGGCTATGCTCGGAGTTTCCTTGCGTGATCGAATTAGGAATGAGGATATCCGCAGGAGAAGCAAAGGTTGCCGACATAGCATGAAGAATCGCCAAACTTAATTGACAATGGGCAGGGCACATTGCTCGCAGAACAGATGGCCGTTGGGGCCGATAGGTTCTGGTGTGGCGACCACGTACCGGAAGACGCAGCGTTGGAAGGTTTCCCACAAGGTGGACCGATGACCTGGTGAGGGTCGCAGGAGTCCGATGAATGCGAGGCGCACAGGAGCGGTTGTTATGGCTATAATTGGGGGAGGCCTATGTCCAACAGTTGTCAGTCTTTCGGTTGAAATGATGATGATGACGATAAGAACACGAGAAGCCTTTGATCACGTTTCCGCTATCACACTGTTATGCATTGCACATCTGGCTCTCCTTGCGCTCGTAATAAAATGGCTTTGGAGGTATGCGGAACAGAGAGTAGTCCCGCAAACCTCCGTTGAAAAGGGAGGATCCTCCGACCAGACGGGTGTTATGTCTGTTGGGCAACTGCCCGACAGATGATTTCGGGCTGTTCTATATGTTCTAATCGCGCGGAGAACTTTAATTGCACGATGCAGGATTAGTTCTTATGTGACGCCATAGATGTCGCTACAAGGACATTTCATTTACCAGTTCATGTCATATTACTGTAAAAAAACCGGGCAAGTGCGAGTCGGACTCGCGCACTGAGGGTTCCGTACAAACTTACCTAAGAAAACAGTTCAATTCCCGAATTGAGTTACGAAGATTGTTCTGAATCATAAAAAAAGGTTTTTTTGTGACGTAACTACAAATTTTCAGTTTTTTTTCCTATACTTGTGCTATGAGACCTTGCTTCATGCCAAATTTCAGGAGTCTAGGTCAACGGGAAGTACCCTATGAATTTTGATTCCCTTGAGAGTGTGGAAATATACATTTTTTGCGACATAAACGGCCGTATTTTTTCACAGCTTCAAGGGACCGCAGACCTGAGTATTTGGTTTTAATATCAACTCGATACCTCCACGCGTTCCCGAAATAAAGGGTCTTGACAGACAGACAGACGAACAACAAAGTGGTCCTATAAGGGTTCCCCATGGGTTCCCCTTTTTTCCTTTCGAGGTACGGAACCATAAAACTGCCCTTTCCTTTAGTTGGCCGTATAACATTACTTCCCAGAATTTCACCTTAATTAACAACAGCATCGAATGCTATAATACAGCGAGAAAGTTTTTCAAAATTAACGGGTTCGCTTCCTGAATAAGAATGTTGACTTTTCTAATACCTGATGATGCAGTTTTAGTTTTCTTTAAAATCTAGCTCGAGACCACACTGAGGATTTTCACTTTTCCTCATGTTTCTTCTTCCAGTCTCCAGCGTTCCAACGTCACCCAACCAAATCCAATAGAACAAAATAATCCCTTCACGATTGAGCATCACTGTTGGATTCCATAAAAAATGCGTGTCGCATCCACACGTCGACTTCCGTATAGCAGGGCGCGGCAGGGGGGACCCACTGCAGCGCTTATTAGCACGCTCGCGCTCCGCAGTCCTACTATAACTTATTACTAAAAATTTGTCTGATCTGGGTAACTGTCCGATAGATGATTTCGGGCAGTTACCCAGATCAACGCCGTCAGTTGAGACTGGTCATTTCTTAGCTGCCATTGGCTTATAATATGATTTGGCTTATAATATGACTTATAATATGATTTATTTAAATAAATAAAAAGAGTGTCCATGGAGTTTCTTGCACGTTCTTCTCCATAGAGATCTACGCTTTGGAACGTGCAATTTAGCTTCACTTGTTTTTTTTGACTGACTGACATTTTGACAATTCAAAAGTGCCTGTAATTGATCTATTTGAAATGAACGTTTCTGATTTCTGATTTCTGAACGACCAACCCCATAGACAACGTTATAACCTGACCTTGATCGTAACAACCCCATAGACCCCTAGAGAACCTACTGCAGCGCTAATTAATCGACCACAAACATGCTGTAACTAATTACTTTACAACGCTGAACGTTCATTACCGAAGCTCTCGAAAAAATATTCTGATCTGCCCCCCTAGCCAAGTTACAAGCGTTTAGTGTCGAATTCCGTTCTCCAATCGGTAACGCCTCGGTGTCAGCGATTGTAGAAAACGATAAGTTGGTAGCCAATTAGCCATGTTGACGCGCCTGAGTCGGCCGCTCGTTCTACAATAACAAAGGATGTAGCGTTGAACATTGTAGAAACGATAACAATTCATTCTATCATTTTGAACGATGTGAACTTGGCTACGAATTTTCTATTCGTTTGTTCTGACCACGTGACTTAACGTTGAGACTCGACGTTGAGCGTCATGACTAGCGTTAACGATTGCAGATTATCAACTTGGCTAGGGGTGCTGGGCAACTGCCCGATTTCGGGCTGTTGTATATGTTCAAATCGCGCGGAGAAATTTGATGCAGGATTTCATAGTTTGTGACGCCATAGAAACATCTATGGCGTCACAAAGTCACAAACTATGAAATTAACAACAGTTAATTTCATAGTTTGTGACTTTGGACCATCGATTCTTCCTGTTAGGGGGAGAATTTTGGAAAATCCTCTATCTAACCTTTTAACCAACACTCTCGCGTTTATTCCACCAGGGTCATTACTACATCTCGTCAGCTCTTCTGTCACCTATAAGGATTGAAGAGCTAAAGGAGATGAAGTATCCAGTCGCGAACACACGACCCTGGCGAATAGGACACGAAACTCGTCGGACTAATCCGCGGTTAAAGGACTAAAGTACCCATACCTCTTCGAAAACCGAATTGAGAACTGGGTTAGATATCTTTAGTTTCCAAGATCCATTTCAGCCGGTTTTTGATGAGATTCTCCATAATTTTAGTCAGAACAGAAAAGAGGACAATACGAGGAGAATCTTCTAGACGTTCCAGATCCAAGGATTTGGGCTGGGCGTTTATGAGTCAGTGAGCGAGGCAGGACTTTGCCTTTCATATGTCGTCACCAGATCATAGAAATTGATCACTTCATGATATGGCCAACTAAATCTGGCCAGATCATTTTAAACGTTAAAGTTTGACGATATTTCAATCCTCGTTTAGCTTACTTTCTTTAGACCTTTTTACTATAATAGAAATCCTACATCAATGATAAGGCCAAACGAGGATCGACATATCATCAAATGTTAACGTTTATATGATCTGGCCAGTTTTAGTTGGCCATATCATGAAGTGATCAAATTCTATGATCGGCCCACGACATATACATATAGGGTGACTGGTAATTAGTGTACGATACTTAAACACGAGATTGTGCTCATGATAACAAACAAATTATTTTTATTATGGGAGCAAAACCGAAATCGCGAAAAAAATATCAGCTGTTCAGTACATTACGCAACATAAATGTACTGAACAGCTGTTTTTTTTTTTGCGATTTCAGGTTTGTTCCCCTAGTAAAAGTTGTTGGTTATCATGAGCACAATCACGTGTTTAAGTATCGTACACTAATTGCCAGTCACCCTATATATACAACATCAGTTTTAGTAAATGTGGAACCCGAAACACGTGCCTAGTATTTTTATGTAAAATAATCTAAGTACAAAATTTCATATCTGTATCATGAAAAAACACAAAGTTATAAGCTTGTTATGTTACCTGGTTGTCCGCACAATTCCATGGTCACCGGGCCATCCTGGCCACTGAGGGGTGGTGACTTGTGTTGCTCCCGCACCCAGCTGTGCATAGCATAGCATAGCATAGTCGGCCTTATAATGTTCCCACTGCTTGGACTCAGGCCTCCTCTCTAGGAGAGGGAATGGGCCGTAATCCACCACGCGGGCCCAGTGCGGGTTGGTGGATGTCACATGTCTTCGAATTTTTGGTTCTAGGACATGCCGGTTTCCTCACGATGTTTTCCTTCACCGTTTTGAGAGCAGTGGTGATGAAATAAATTACACAAAGTAATGCGCCTGGCTGGGTTTGAACCCGCGACCTACAACTCGTAAGTCGGGGCCGTTACCACTCGGCCACCACTGCTCCCAGCTGTGGCTGGCTCCTAATGCACGCTATGACCTGCCGTGACCTGTGTTGTACTTAGTGCCGGTGGTCCAACTTGTGACCTATTTTAAATATTTTTGGGAATAATATAACATGATTCAGTTACTGATTCTGAACAAACTATATTCAAGTTATACTAAAAATTATCTACACTAATACATATTTTAAAGAAGTAAAGGTTTTTTTTTTGTAGGAGGTAATCTCTGAAAGTACTGGTCCGATTGCGATAATTTTTTCATCGATAGTAAGCTGCTTTATTCCGGGCTATATTTTATGTATGCGGGCGAAGCCGCGGGCAAAAGCTAGTGTTGTATATACAGATGTATAACTGAAGTCACTATTGACTGGATCATTCTGATTGCAGTGTTTAATTGTCGCACGTGGTTTTCAATCATTAATCAGTAATTAGTCTTGCTTTCAGCTACACCACAGTATAAATGCTACACTATGCAGGATGTTGTGAGACGCACACAATTTCAAAACTGCGCTGCGGACTAGGGTTGTTTGTTGCGGATGCAAAATTTTCGGCATCCGCGGATGCGAATGCGGATCATTAGAGGGCGACTTCCGAAATTAAAGTTATTTTGCAATTTTTAGTAGTTTTTTATTTTGCAGTTTTTTTTTGTATTTTTTTTATATATTCATATATAGATTATTAATAGATATGCTGTCCTCTCATATAAGTTGCGGTTTGTGGACGGCGAGCAACGGGTAGCTCGCCGTCTAAGAACCAATCCGGGGGCGACGCGGAGCGCCTCGAAAAGATAAAAGCAAGATTGACGGGCCCAGTTACAAATTCAGAACAGAACGACTCACCCGGTCTCAGCAGGCGGTTTGTGGACGGCGAGCAACGGGTAGCACGCCGTCTAAGGACCAAGCCCGGGTCGACGGCACGCGCCTCGAAAGCATGTTTGTTTGAGAGACGGATATTGGAGTGTCAGGCCAACCGAATACTACAACCGATAATTGAGTTGCTGAAGTGTCGGCGTCGTACGTTCTGTAGATGTGGCGTGACCCTAAGAGTTGTACCAAATGGGAGCCCACGAGCCCAGCACAGCGTGTGTCAGGCAAATATACCTGACGCTGATATTCATACGACACTATACCCTGTTCAGGGAGCCGTGAGACAAAAGGTAAACAAACCATAAAAAGGGTTGCTTAAAAACATGAATGAACCTGGACCAAGCAACGCTTGCACTTTTTCTTCTCTGAAGAAAATCGTGCAAAGAAAACGCCAATGCATTCAACAGAAAAGTAAACTGTTATTAATGTATTCAAACACGTCGAAGAAACTTGGCCGAAGGTACCTACATTGTTTTTTTTGTATACATTCTGTCTCAAGCCTAGATGAATACAGTATACACTTATTAGTATTTCCTGATAGCTACAACTCAAGGGTCTTTAAGTCAAGAGTGAATAGGTTACTTCTAGGCAAGCGTGCTCCATCGTCGGCCACATCATCGCTTACCATCAGGTGAGATAGTGGTCAAACGCGAACTTATTATAAAGAGATAAAGTTTTTTTTAAGGGTTCCGTACTTCAAAAGGAAAAAACGGAACCCTTATAGGATCACTTTTTAGAGTTCCGTACCTCAAAAGGAAAAAACGGAACCCTTATAGGATCACTTTGTCGTCCGTCCGTCTGTCTGTCTGTCTGTCAAGACCCTTTATCTCAGGAACGCGTGGAGGTATCGAGTTGAAATTAAAACCATACACTCAGGTCTGCGGTCCCTTGAAACTGTGAAAAAAATCAAACTTCTGAGTTAACGAAAAAAAAAGATACGTTCGTTTAGATCGCAAAAAACGTGTATTTCGACACTCTCAAGGAAATCAAAATTCATAGGGTACTTCCCATTGACTTAGAATCCTGAAATTTGGCATGAAGCAAGGTTCCTTAACACAAGTATAGGAAAAAATCTGAAAACTGTAAATTTATAGTTACGTCACAAAAAAAAAACTTTTTTGCGATTCGGAAAAATCTTCGTAACTTAATTCGGGAATTCAAATGTTTTCATAGGTAAGTTACGGAACCCTCAGGGCGCGAGACCGACTCGCACTTGCCCAGTTTTTTTATTTGTAGGAAGTAATCTCTGGAAGTACTAGTCTGATTGCAAAAATTTTTTCACCTATACAAAGCTGCTTTATTCCTGAGTGATATAGGCTATATATTATGTACGCAGGCGAAACCACGGGCAAAAGCTAGTCCGTTATAAAAAATAAAAATAATAAGTTGACCTATTTACAACCACTTGTAAAGTCCCGACTGCACTACCGCTTGCAGACAGGAAGTTATTTTTTACCGCCGTTAACGGCCGCATTCGGCAGTGGCGCTATTTGTGGCGCGGCGTGTTTCCGTGCCGGTGTTGCGACACTGCAGGGCGACGCGGGACAATTAATGGCAGACAAATTAAACGTTATTTTTGAACGAAGATTTTTAACTTTATCTTCCATACTTGCGGCAACGCGCTTACTTAAGGTTGTCGCTTTATTATTATTTTTTAATAACTAGCGGAATGACTTAGATGTCTTCCTTAGGAATTGACAAGGAGTGGCTCAGAGCCGGGAACAATGGAAGGTATGGAGGGAGGTACTTGCCCAGTTGTGGGACAGTATAGGCTAGATATAATCGGTTGTCTGTAAAGTCGGTTTACTGACGATAGTTGAACGTGACAACGTGTTACATTTATTTGTACGCATAAATACAAATATAATTGTTTATTTACACGACATTCACTTTTCACTGCACTTTATACTTGACGAAAACATGTAAATGTATTATTCTATAGCAGTTGTCACGACGCAGACGCATCGCTCACTCAAGTAGGAGAGAGACAGATGTCGAACACTGCCGAACGCGGAGGCCGTACGCGCTCTCGCTTGCACTTCAAGCCTTAAATGGAACGCCTCAGAGCGAGGTAACGCCGCATGCGTCATACTTTTTCGTGCGTGCAGCCGGCTCCATCGAATTATAAGACGTTGTCACGTCAATAATACCTAATAATTGAGTAGCGGTCCCGGCGGACGTTGTCCTGCCCGATAGCAATCGGTCAAGCCGAAGAGTTAAGTGACAAACACACGTACAGAACGATTACTTATAGATCTACACTAATATTATAAAGACGTAAAGTTTATTTTTATGTTTTTTTGTTTGTAGGAGGTAATCTCTGAAAGTACTGGTCCGATAGCGATTTTTTTTTTACCGATAGAGAGCTGCTTTATTCCTGAGTGATATAGGCTATATATTATGTACGCGGTCCAAGCTGCGGGCAAAAGCTAGTTTCACATAAAATAAGTTGTATAACTTATTTTCGACCAAAGTGGCGGTTATGCGATTTTCCCTTTCAATTCTCGATATATAAGGATATGCGTATGACCACTATCTCACCTGATGTTAAGTGATGATGTAGTCGACGATGGAGCACGCTTGCCTAGAAGTAACCTATTCACTCTTGACTTGAAGACCCCTACGTTGTAGAATACAGGCCATGGTCTGGAGCGAGGAAGAATAGGCGACGGTCGCCTCTGCGTGCGAAGCAGTAATGCGTGATCCCGGTCCCGGGAAAAGTGCCCGTGAAGTTTCTTACTCTGCCACACTTTCCTACGCGATCTTCCGATACTATAAACACTTATTTTTAACCAGAACCAGTCGTCAATAAGTCAACAGAGTATGTTACGTGTCAACTTTAAAAACAAACTCTTTTGAAAAAATATCTTCCCGTCCGATTATAATTTAGGTGTCTTCAAGGCTAGAGTGAATACGCTTTTAATAAACTAGTGCACCTCACCATCAACGATTGCATCTCTGCTTACCATCAGGTGAGATCGTTGTCAAGCACTGGTTTATATCATTAAAAAAAAGTCGGTGTTTATTTTTTTCGTCATTTTTTGAGACCAACTTCCAAAATTTAGCTATTTTTTATTTTGGTTTTTGAAGTCGGTTGTATTTTTTTGTAAAGAAGTGTTTATATAAGTTTATATAAAAAAAACTCAGACGCAATGAGAACCTCCACCTTTGTTGGAAGTCGGCTAAAAAGAAAGAAAACACGTATGCACACTTACCTAAGACCTAAAACTCCTTGGTTTTATTTTTTGAGGCGGGAAATCATCAAAATACTTGTTGCTTTAGGCCCAGACGCGCCCAGATCGGCGTACGTGGCCAACGTGTGCCCAATGTCAACCTACCACCTAGACCACCAACCAACCAACCAACCACCATGACCACCATACCATACCACCATGCAGACCACCACCATGTAGACCTATTTCAAGATACACCTGTATCCACACGACCTATGAACCTAGCAGCTGGGTCCTAGCCCGTGGCTCGGCGGACAATTGTGCTGAACAAAACATGACATGACAAACACTATCTATTTATTTAAATAATGCAGCGCGCGCGACCTACTGACATCCCTGAGCTTTCTACTATGCACTCTCACTTTATGGACGACCTTTTTGGGGTTCCGTATCTCAAAAGGAAAAAACGGAACCCTTATAGCATCACTTTGTTGTCCGTCTGTCTGTCAAGACCCTTTAACTCGAGAATGCATGGAGGTATCGAGTTGAAATTAAAACCATACACTCAGATCTGTGCTCCCCTGAAGTTGTGAAAAAATTAAAGTTAACGAAAAAAAAAAGATACGGCCTTTTATGTCGCAAAAAACGTGTATTTCGACACTCTCAAGGGAATCAAAATTCGTAGGGTACTTCTCATTGACCTAGAATCCTGAAATTTGGCATGAAGCAAGGTCTCAAATTTGTATTTAATTCGCACGTAAAAAAAAAAATTGCGTTTCGGAAAAATCTTTCTTTGACTGGCCTGTTGGTCTAGTGGTTAGTGACCTTGCCGGACTGCTAAGCCTAGCTAGCGGAGGTTGTGGGTTTGATTCCCACCCAGGACAAATGTTTGTGTGATGAGCACAATCATTTGTTCTGTGTCTGGGTGTAATTTATTGATTTATTTAAACTTCATGTACAGTAGTGGTACATAGGCGGACTTAATGCAACAAGGCATCCTCTACCAGTCAACCTTTGGGTTAAAAGAGACAACACTGTGGTAGGTGTGCACAATAAATAAATATCAAATGAAAAGTAGTATCATTAAATTAAGTTACAATAATAAAATACTTATAAATATGCTAATATTATAAACTAATAAATAGATTATAACTAGGAGAACTTAAAAATAACGATTATGACGAAGACTTCAAGTAGTAGTTCCGAATTTTACGCTTGAAGGAAAATTTACTTTCAGCTTTTTTGATTTATCTATATTATGTATGTATTTAGGAATATATAAGTATGTTTATCAGTTATCTAGTACTCAGAAGTCAGAGCACAAGCTCTGCTTAGCTTGGGACTAGATGGTATTGTATGAAAGATGTAAAAAAATAAATTACACGACTTGATTCCGCCATCACCTTTCTACCATCGGCGAGTATCCATCGACGACTATCCACCCTTACGTTGTTTACACCTCTACGGTCCGGACTAAGCGTTTCACCACGTCGGTTATACCCCGTACGTCGAAGGACTGGAACAATTTTATCTTCCCGTCCAATTATAATTTAGGTGTCATCAAGGCTAGAGCGAATAGGCTCTTAATAAACTAGTGCGCCTCACCATCAACGATAGCATCACTACTTACCATTAGGTGAGATCGCAGTCAAGCACTAGTTTATAATATTTAAAAAAAAGTTATTTGGCCTTAAACGATAGAAGGGCCCAACTAGACCAAAACGTAGGCCAAAGTTTAGTGATACAGATAATTTCGCCTTTTCGTGACTTTGATCCTTCTCATCCTCGTTTTTGACATAAAAATGTTTATTATTTACGAGGAACAACGATTAGGTTGAATGAAACCAAATTATTAATAATAGGTCTTTACCTATGAAATTGGAGATTTTTAAAACGGGTTGCTTTGAAGTGTTATATCATTGGATTGACTTGGAATCATAAGTTCAAATAAATTTTATATTAAAGGTATGTTATTCTTCTTTTGAAATTAGGTATTTATTGGTTTCTTTGTGTTTTGTATTTTCTGTAATATCGCAGTACTTATAACCATTTTTGTATGAAATCTAAGAAAACTCGCATTATTACCCGACTACGGAGGGTTATGATTTTGATGACAGGCTATATTTATGTATGTGAGTATGTTCATCTGTTCCCTCATAGCTCGTAATCTACTTATCGGAACTTGACGTATGAGGTATCGTTAGAACCGTCTTAATTGTCCGCTGAACATAGGCTACGTGACGTGTCACAAAAATTGATATGACGCCCTCTAGCGGACAAAAAGTTATGTGTTAAAAATAAATATGGAGTAAAATACGCCGTGTTTGGTATCATTTGAAAGGGCTTCACTTGTACATTTTACAACAAATAAAACAAATTTAAAGTGACGCCCTCTAGCGGACAAAAAGTCATGTTTAAAAAAAAATTAAGATAAATATACCGTGTTTGATATCATTTGAAAGGGAAAGACCTATTATTATTTTTGCGTTGTTATGAAAAAGCTTTCCACAAAGTGAGCTTTTCGCTTACGAAATTCTTACGAAACTCGATCGAGTTTGTGAACCATAGTAGTACCGCATAAACCAATGACATTTATTATAATGTTGCCAACTGCTCGACATTTGCCCTGTTTTTGGGGAAAACTTATTTCGTTGCCTCGTTTTCTGCAGCTTAGTTTTTCATTTTGCATATAATATTTTTGTTGCGTAGTTACTTGTTTAATTCACGGTGTGGTTGAGGAATCTAACACATATTATAAAAGCAATAACATTCTAACACCAGAAGTAAAATACAATTTTACATTACATAAAAGTTAAGTTATTTTAGCGTTTCTTCAGCAAATAATCCGTCGCCTTGTTTCATATCAAATTCTCATTTCCCAAAAGAAAACAAAAAGTGGTAAATAGTGTTAAGGTGATGCCAACCCCGGTTTAAATGCGCCATTCCGCGGCGCCCTACGTCACTCGGCGGCCGCTTGCCGCTCGCGTTTTACGTCATCAAAATAAACTCGCAGATAACATTTACAACAAAAATATACACAAAATAAAACATTACTCGACATAAATTACTAGAATAAAACTCAGTGAACCTTTCTTATTGTGCAGTGAAGTGATATAACTGGTTTTAGTGGGTTTCGCAATAGAGAAAAGTGTTTCTTTAGATGTTAAATTGTGAAGTTGTGTCTGTCTAAACAGTGTCGTGTTGTGCTAGCTGTGCCCACGTTGCCCACGCGGCCAGCGCTGGGCAGTGCTGACCGACCGGTGGGCGACAAACGACCGGTACCTACATAATCTGGGTAACTTGAGTGCAACGGAGATGACCTACATTGAATAGACGGTAATGCATCGTGACGTCAGCGGGTTTCGGCGTTCGATTTTGTGAATTATTGCAAATGGTTTTGGCGCGGATTTTTTTTTTTATTGTTAGGTTTTGGCGATGAGGTTTATTGAGTGTTGCTGCAAGCACCAATTTTTTGCAGTCTGCGTTTTTTGTGTATGAATGTTATTACAATTTTCAGAATTTAATAGTCTAGTACCTTTGATTATATACTTGTCTAGTTCTTTTCTGAGCAAATAAAAATGTGTGAGTTTAGAGTAGATTTTGACGGGTGAAAAGTAAACAAAATTATCTGTAATTTTCTGATAGTTGTAGTAAGACATGGCATATCGTCTTTCAAGTGTCAAAAATGCAGAAATATATTTTTTTTTTTCAATTAAGTATGCTTTTGAAAAAAGAAAATTACTTATTTAAATAAAAATTATATTATTACTTAAGTACCTACTAATTATCAGAAAATGGCATATAACTTTTTTGCAAAGTGCCTGGTAATACCAGTTATACGGGTAATTGATACCCAGTTACTGTAAGTTGTCTATTTACAGCAATATAGACTTATAAATTGGTAATCTGTGGTGTTTACCTGCATCTTTCACTCAAAATACATTGCATTGTTTTTGACATTTATTTACACAAATATAAAATATTAGGCGACATTGTGATTTTAGTTTCCTTATAAATCAAGCTCATATCTTAAAAAAAGGAGTATCTACAGTGAAATATTTAAACAAATTCTTCTCCAAACACAAAAAGCAACCAAAACTCAAGAATGGTGAGGTCATCTTCATCATTATTTCAGTCGAAAGATGTCCACAGTTGGACATAGGCCTCCCCCAAATGTCGCCACAATGAACGGTCCTGTGCGTCTCGCATCCGTCGGATTCCTGCAAGCCTTACCAGGTCATCAGTCTACCTTGTAGAAGGCCTTCCAACGCTACGTCTTTCGGTACGTGGTCACCATTTCAGAACCTTTTGGCCCATTGTGAATTAAGTTTGTCGATTCTTCTTGCTATGTCAGTGAGGTCACACATCTACACTAATATAATTATAAAGAGGTAAACTTTGTTTTTTTTTTTGTTTGAAATTAATAGTTTTGTACACTAATACATATTAGAAAGAGGTACAGTTTGTTCTTTTGTTTGTAGGAGGTAATCTCTGAAAGTATTGGTCCGATTGTGAAAATTTTTTCACCGATAGAAAACTACTTTATTCCTGAGTGACATAGGCTATATTTTATGTATGTGGGCGAAGCCGCGGGAAAAAGCTAGTGTTGAACAAAAATGACTGCAGTCACCGCCATTCACTATATTAAAAGATTAAGTTTTCGTAATCCATTGCAGTCAGTGTACAGTGCTGGATTACCCACATAGAAAGAGTAGCAATTGCTACGGGCCACACACATTCAGGGGCCCCTGTAACAACAAGAAACATGTTACCAAGATATTCAAGTAATACATTCTTGCACATTCTTCTCCATAGAGATCTACACTTTGGTATGTGCAATTAGCATCATTTTTCCTGAATGGCTGATTTCTTGATATTTCAAAAGTTTATTTGAAATAAAATGCTTTGAAACTTGAATCCTGCTTGGATAAAGCCCCTGCCTTGAGCCAGCGCCCTCACTGGCTCCCATTTCTCTGCATAACAATGTTTCATGCAACTCATTTGCTTGAAAATTGCAAATAAATTGAACAAAAAAAAAATATCTATACCTACCATATGAAATCTTTTTTTTACATTTTTTAATAAACTTTGTGCCTCACCATCAACAATTGCTTACCATCAGGTGGGATCGCAGTCAAGCACTGGTTTAGATATCATTTAAAAAAAAATCTTTAACCGTAATGACAATATGTGCAATGGCCTATGGGGGTTATTGCTACCTTTGAACCTTGCAATCTGTGAAAAAATCATTATCGTTGTACTAAGGTTTACTGGGCCCCTCTGCCCTGTGTTCAACAATGAGATTAAAGTTAACTCTAATGACGTCATCGGGTAGATACTCTAAGCTCGCATTTTTGAACGCGAAGGTAGAGTTCAACTGTCAATGCCAAGCAACTGTCATTCCTGCCGCTTACACCAACCTACCCTGCTCGGAGTTAGAGTTAGTTGGGTTAACTCTAGGGTAGCTACTCGAGTTATAAATGAACGACTCTGGGTTGCAACTCTAAGCTACTCTGGTTATTTTTGAACGCAGTGCTGTAGGCCTCAGGCCCCACGCTGGATTAATCCGGCCCTGTCTGTATACTTACTTGTATGTTGAGGTAATCCTATCAGGTTGGCTAGCTACGTACACACTCAGTGTGCTGGTGCAGATCTAATGGAATAATCTCAGTATTAAGTGTCAGTGATATTGATTTCTAATGCCAGACCACAGCTATGGTTTTTTTAATGATATTATCTGTTAGATCCTTTTTTTACGTGAACTATGTTTTTCCTCATTTCTATCATCGGACAAGCCGACGAACGGCGGGTATCCACCCTTACGTTGTTGAAACCTCTACGGTCCGGACCAAGCGTTTTGCCTCGTCGTTTATACCGCGTACATCGAGGGACTGGAATAATTTGCCTGCTGCGGTTTTCCCGTCCGATTATAATTTGGGTCTCTTCAAGGCTAGAGTGAATAGGCTCTCAATAAATTAGTACGCCTCACCATCAACGATTGCATTACTACTTACCATCAGGTGGGATCGCAGTCAAGCACTAGTTTATACCAATTTAAAAAAAAAAAGAATTCTCTCGCTCTGGGTGGAGTGGGAGAGTCAGACTTTTACTAACTAAAACCCAGTGTTACTTCAGTTGCTCTTTTAGCGAGAGCTACGGGAACTCCTTCGTAAGTTCGTACCAATGCGCCATCGACCTGGGGTTAATCTATACCGGTCGGCCGGAAGACGAGCTACCCATTGCTCGCCATCCGAAGTCTAGAGAAGCATTACTTAAATTTTGTTTAAGGTTTTTTTTTAATGGTTTATTTAACTAGGTCTGTTTGTAATATTTGTCCTCCTAAACTGCTGAACCAACTTAGATTAGAACCGAGAAAGACATACTTTTTAATTAAGTTTTTTTTTTTTAAATAATATAAACTAGTGATTGAATGCGACCACTTGATGTTACCAGCAGTGATGCAATTGTCGATGGTGAGGCGCAAGTTTCCCAAAGTGAATAATAAGTCTGTCTATTATTTCACCACCTCCACATATGTCCGGTTAACTGTATCGTATGCTGTGTGTATGCTAGTCAACTGATTGAATAGCGGGTCACCATTAATGATGGTGCTCCTTACTTGTAATCCTATTGTCTGTCACAACATTGTGCTCCCAATAAGCTGCAACATTTCAATTATGCCGTGCGTGGCTACTTAACAATGCTGTTAGGGTTCCGTCCACCATTTTCTTTAAAGTCAAACTGTTCAATAAAGTGCCAGGCTTTTACGTATTTATTCGTAATCGTGGAGAGAGTGCGCGTGAATTACATGACTTGATTTAGCCATCACCTTTCTACTATCGGATAACCTGACTTACGGCGAGTGTCCACCCTTATGTTGCTAACACCTCTACGATCCGCACTGGAGCGTTTCGCCTCGTCGTTTATTTATATTACGTACATCGAAGGACTGGAACAATTTGCCTGCTGCGGTCTTCCCGTCCGATTATAATTTTGTAGCAGTCAAGCACAGGTTTATACTATAATTAAAAAAAAAAAACAATACTCGTAAGTCGCATGTCAGTGGCGACAAACCCAGGATGAACTAGACTCTTTTACTATTGAGTGCTACCTCCGAAGTGCGGAGATTATACCTCCGCATGTCGGTGGGAGGTGAAGACAGCATATCTTAAAAGTTTGAAGCTGCAATACAAATAATTACTACCAAAACCGATGTCTGTTCAACACACGTTCTAAGTACTTGAGAAGTTGCTTCAAATTAAACACTTCACTGAATATCGTCAAAGTGATGTCATACAAACTAAACTTAGCCTACTGTTAGGTAATCTAAGATCTATGACTCTGTGGTCTCTCTGTTTCGTTGCTTTCAAAGGAATACATTGTGCGCTAAAATGTTATATCTGCTTTGTAAACTTATGTGAACACTATTGGAATGCTTGAACTTTGTGATTTGTTTCGCCTCATGATTTTATTTGCATCTTCCTCCTTAGTGTGTAATATCGAGTCGCTGCCAGCGGCGATAGTAGAGAAATTATCACAAAGAGAACAAACTCCCGGAATAAAAAGTATCATAGGTGATATTATAGGACATGCTCTACCCGTGTACCAAGTTTTATCGAAATCCGTTCAGCCGTTCGAGCGTGAACAAGTAACAAACATACACACTCTCAAATTTTCGCCTTTATAATGTTAGTGTGACTAGATTTTTTGCAGCTTCGAAACCTTATGGATAAGAAGTTTTAGCCTATGGCTATCAGTGACGACGGTAGGCATTTCTATCGCTGATATTTTTCGTCATCAGTACTTCCGGTGAATATTATTTTAGATGAGGAAACGTACTGTAAGCCACATCGCTCGTAGCTGTTGGGACCGAAAAGTTCTGGAGTGGCGACCGCGTACCGGAAGACGCAGCGTTGATAAGCCTCCTATGTTCAACAGTGGACCTCTTTCTTTCGATTGTAAGCATTGCAAACAAAACTTTGTCATAATGAGCGAACGTTGTATCAATTGTCATTTTATATCCGTACGTACTTCTCGTAAGGACTAGCTTTTTCTAGCTGTCGGAAAGACACACATTTTGCTTTTCTGTCGCATTCTCTCACACAGGCTCAGACAAAAACTATTATTTTAGGATCCCCACAAGTTTGCCAAAGCAAATAGTCCCCGAGAACAATAACTGCGGTCGTCATCAAACAAACCTCTGCGTCCTCCCTTCATGCATGTTTAACTCGTCCGCGCAAGTACTGCGTACTACGCACCTGACCTTTAGGAAGGACATCGGCAATTAGGTTATGTCCTCCTAGCGCGCCTCCCTCACTACCTCAACCCCGCGCGCTCCCACCCGCGCCACTAGCGCTAAAAATAATATTAGCCATCCTTTCATCTGTAGTCTCTTTCTTATCATATTTCATCGTCGACTGCTTCAAGGGAAGGGAAAGCACAACACCTGTTGGTAGGGATGGAAAAGGGCTAAATTCGTTTTAAGAGGGTAGATGGCGATTTAGTCCTGGGCGCCAATAACAATATAATACTGCGGTGTTAAACAGACTAAGTTGTTTGCAAAGCTTGGCTCGTTTGAACATGTTTTAACAGAAAGGCTGACTTCATCGCGCATTTATTTGCAGCATTGCGTTATGGATTGAAATTTCGGACACAGATATGGATATTTTTTTGTTTTATTATGTATGGGCTCGTGTTTGACCACTATCTCACCTGATGGTAAGCGATAATGTGGCCGACGATGAAACACGTTTGCCTAGAAGTAACCTATTACTCTCACCTAGGTTATAGCTATCAAGAAACACAGACCCCGGCAGGGAATTCCATTCCTTAGCTGTACGCATAATGAATGTGTTCGAAAACGCTTTGTACGACTAATATAGGAATAATATTATACCAGTTTCGGATATGAATATTAGAATTTTTAAAGTAAAATTCAAACAACAAGATTTGATTTCATTTCTAGTCTAGATTAAAATTTATTTGCCCGGGTAAAACCATTTTTTTCTTTTTTTAAAATAGGGTCCGCCTTCATTCGAAACTTTTATATCAGTTTCGGTAACGAAGCTACCTGACATCCCTGAATGCAGCGTTTGATAATAAGTACTATTCAGTATTATGAAACATAAAGACGTCTTCTTAATTTTTTTTGGCGATGTACCGGTGTCTCAAAAGTCTTACAATATGAGCACAGCAAGGACTTGATGCGCGACGTGATAGGTCATCTAAATAATCTAGTATTTTTACAAAATATATCTTATTACGATGTAACAATCAAACTCAAATCATGTAATAAATCGGCTGCTCGTCTAACCGCAGTGTGTCGTCGGTATATCGTATCATCTACCCTACTTAATCGTCCCCGAAGCTTACCGCATCGAACGATAGTAATCTGGTCAAACGCCTGCACTAGATCGAGTGCATCGTGCGGAACTTGGCAACTGCTCCGTGTTCCGTGCCCCGATGTAATCTGTGTCTTGACCTTGACCTGAGGCGTCGCATTGTCATAATGTCGCAGATGCGGGTCTGCACGCGACCTGAAATGTTTTAGCGATTTAACTTGGAATAATGAATTCTTATCGTATCATGTATGAAAAAAGTTGATAATGTTCTCAAAAATGATACGAATGTACATATAAAGCTGTACTTAATTACATACATCTCTGAGCCGTTTTGCAACTGATAAGTCGATTCTAAATAAAACATCAGCTACCTAAGAGTATTATTATTATGTAGTAAAGGAGCGTCCCACTGCAAAATACTAAATGTGCAACTACAACGTAACGTAACAGAAGTCCTTGCTGACGTCGATCCCAACAAAATTAAGAAAATATCTTCTGTACTATAATACAAAAAGGCAACCGTTACCGACTGATTTTACACACATACATAGTATGTATACTGTGCGTCTCACATAACTTGAACCACTGAACGGAATGCGCTGGAATTTGGCACGCAGATTGTTATCATGACATAGGCATGTATTAAGAAGGGGATGAGACGGGAGCCCAAAGTTTGTATGGAGAAATTTGAAGCTAGTATACATAAATAATAAATCTGTACAAGTTTTTTTTGTGCGCGAATTACTTAAGTTAATCACACTCGAAGAGTTTGTAAAAATAATTTTATTAAACCGACAGAGTGACAGTAAAGATGATAATGTCTTAATTCTAAAGATACAAGGTACTTATAGCTAATTTATGCTAAGATGACAATTGTGGCATGACGACAAAGACCAACATAATAATTACTTATTCGCTAGATTTGGGAGAAGCTACGTTGCTGACAAAGCTAATTGTAGCAGGGTTACTACACTTAACTCGCGCATCACGTGAAATGTATGAAATCGATGTACTTAGCTAACTTTTATACATTAACTAGCTGACCCGGCGAACTTCGTACCGCCTAACTAACTATATCCTACTCTACCCAACTCTATCCTACTCTACCTTACTCTACCCTACTCAAAAAAAAACCCAAATCGGTTCAGCCGTTCTTGAGTTATAAATAGTGTAACTAACACGACTTTTTTTTATATATATAGAAATTGTGTGTAACTTGATATTACTTAGACTTTGTTTCATCGCAACCGTTTGACTATATCGAAAGATACATTCATTGACTGTTAGGCGGTTGGAAGTTCGCCGGGTCAGCTGGTATAAATAAAATTCTTTTGAAACAGCAACTAATATAGGTCACTGGTTATCGATCAATTGCTGTACTCGTACTTCGTAGGAACTATATGTTTTTAAAGTACCTCTCTAATTTACTGCCGCATATATTTCAGCTAAGCACGTGAAATTGTTGATCTCAGCCGTCATTTGTCAGCAGTCTTGTCAAGCAGTATAGTGTTACCCAGTTACTGAGTTTTGTAGGGTGAGACAGTCGCTCCATGTAACATATCCGGCTGATTCTTTGAAACCGAAAGAATGTCTCATTCATCTGGCCTAGTATTTTCTTTACAATTTGATATTTTTATTTTCATATTAAGTAGTTTTCCCCCCGATCACTAAATGTATTAAAGGCACTCGTTTGCGCTCAGTGGATTACGACAACAAAATAGGTATGAAAACTAGGCCAGATGAATGAGACATACTCTCGGTTTCAAAGAATCACTCATCCACGAACCACCTATCTTAGTATCGTAAAGGGCATTTGAAGGACACAGGTGTGGTTTTAGACAGTAAAAGTCTGACATGCCCTTCTGCTCCACCCTGGTATTCCTTTATCTGTGCCTAGAGCATGAGAACTCATTTGATGATTTATATTAAAAGTAGGTATATAATGTATTTTTTTCGGCTACAACTTCACGTTGGGATATCATTACAAACAAAATTCTGAAGTTCCCTGTCGCAATTTATGTTTCCTGATAGCAAACTCTTTAAGTCAAGAGTGAATACGTTACTTCTAAGCAAGCGTCCTCCATCGTCGACCACATCATCGCTTACCATCAGGTGAGATAAAATTCAAACGCGAACCTATACATAATAAAAAATTGGGCAAGTGCGAGTAGGATTCGCACACTGAGGGTTCCGTACAAACTTACCTATTTAAATAGTTCAATTTCCGAATGGAGTCTCGAAGATTTTTCCGAAACGCAAAAAAAATTTTTGTGACGTAACAATAAATTTACTGTTTTTAGATTTATTCCTTTACCTGTGCTATAAGACCTTGCTTTGTGCCACATTTCAAGATTCTATGTCAACGGGAAGTAGCCTATGAATTTTGATTCTCTTGAGAGTGTCGAAATGTTCGTTTTTTTGCGACATAAACGGCCGTATCTTTTTTTTATAACTTTAATGTTTGATTTTTTCACAGCTTCTAGGGACCGCAGACCTGAGTATACCTATGCTTTTAGTTTCAACTCGATACCTCCACACGTTCCCCAGATAAAGGGTCTTGACAGACAGACGGACAGACTAACGGACAACAAAGTGACCCTATTAGGGTTCCGTTTCTTCCTTTTGAGGTACGGAACCCTAAAAAACCACTTAATTTTGACATTCAAATCTTTTCAAATACGCAATTGGAAGGTAGAGTTGATGCCCTAAAAACTGTTTGCCTATTGATAAAATTTACTATTTATTATACTTAATTTTTATTAGCGACAAGTACCATAGTGACACAAGAAACATGGTGAGTTTATTAGCGTTGAAACTATTAGCCACCATCGGTGGGGCCACGGGAATTTATGGGACAACTTGGTCCTGCAACGCAAAAGGTGTCTGAAGGACACTGGTGGATTTTATTCAGAAAAAAATCTGATACTAAATGATTTCCCAGCTCAAAAAATCAGTCTTAGTGTCCACGCTGACATCTCATCACGATGTGGGAGTTACTTCAAACAATTATAAGTAGCGTGTTGTGCTGCATAAATCCAGCAGAGGTCAGTGTGTGACCTCAGATAGATATAGTTAGTTCGTCCGACCTCAAAATGTTATGTTTACAAGTTACGTAGCGTTGAATCTGTTGAATGATGTTAGCAATTCGCTAATAATCCTTTACATAGCTAATATCGCCATTACTATTTGACTGGCCTGTTGGTCTAGTGGTTAGTGGCCCTGACTGCTATGCTGGAGGTCGTGGGTACGATTCCCACCCAAGACTAATGTTTTTGTGATGAGCACGATCATTTGTTCTGTGTCTGGGTGTAATTTATCTATAATATGTATGTATTTAGAAGTAGACAAGTATGTTTATCAGTTGTCTAGTACTCGTAGCACAAGCTCTGCTTAGTTTGGGACTAGATGGCGGTGTGTGATAGTTGTGGAGTATTATAAAAAAAAAAGTTAATATCTTCAAAATACTCTTGGAGTAACCGTACTAAAGATAGGGCTGCGGGATTGCTCAAGAGTTGCAATCCTGGAAAGCAACGGACAACTGAAGGAACACTCGCACTTGGCCGGTTTTTTTTTACTTTTCATGGGTATGGCGTACGAGCGACGGGTAGCTCGTCGTCCGGACCGAACCCGAGTCGTCGACGGATAAAACCGCAGGGAACGCACTGAAGGACACAGGTGTGGTTTTAGTCAGTAACAGTAAAACCCCCTTTCGCTCCACTTGCAGCGGGATGTGGTAATAGCTGATGACTTCCACCACAAAAAAAATTGGCACGTGCGGGTCTAAATCGCACACGAATGGTTCTTTAAGTACTACAAAATTAAAATCGAGCAAAAAATTTCAACAAAATACCGCTTTTTGTACGGGAACACCGTTTAATTTTTAACTTTATTTAAATTTTATTATTTGATAATGTAACAGCAATAGAAATACACATTGTGTGAACATTTCAACTCTCTACCACTTACAGTTTATGACATACAGACAAATTTTAACCGTGCACTCCACTAAAATTTCTATAGGATGGCGCGGGTTACAGCTGTCGGACTCGTACAATGTAGCTACCTATCCTTTTCTGTCATCATAAAGATGCATATTTTCGTCCTACCCATCACTACATATAGTATAAAAAAACTTTTTACAAAAAAAAAATACAACCGACTTCAAAGTAAAAAAAAACACTGAAAAGTGCAAAATAACTAGTCGGTGTTTCTATAATAGTTTTGTTTTTCGTTATTTAACACCGACTTCCGAAATTAAAGTTATTTTGCACTTTTCAGTGTTTTTTTTACTTTGAAGTCGGTTGTATTTTTTTTTTTGTAAAAAGTTTTTTATTTTACACTTTTTCACTTTTTAGTTATGGTACCACCACTAAAAAGTACCCCTCAGACTAACTTAAATACCTCATAGCCAAAGTGCAGCTCATGACAATTCTAATAATCCCAAACACGGTTAGATTACATTAATTTATTACAAAGTTCCGGTGCCTAACTTCAGGCTTCATCATCAAATCAGTTCGATATATTCCCCCTCTACTTTCAGTCAGTCATCGACTACACGTATAAACAAAGCAATTTTACTTGTTACGACGGTTCTGCTGTGATCCTATGAGGAGTTCTGTTCCATATCTTCGAAGTTCCTGATCAGATCATAACAATATTTCTATGGGACCAACTCGGAAGCATAACCTTTCAAACAAAAAAAAATATTTCAATATCGGTCCACAATTGACCGAGAAATCGGTGAACATACATAAAAAAAAAAAAACAACATACATTCAACCGAACATAGAACCTCCTCCTTTTTGAAGTCGGTTAAAAACAAAGTCGCTTCCCTCTGTCTATCCCAATGTATATTTCGATCTTTAAAACTACGCAACGGATTTTGATGCGGTTTTTTTTTAGTAGATAGAGTGATTCAAGAGTAAGGTTTGTTTGTATGTATAATACATGCATAATATAGAAAAACGCTGATAATTTTAGAGGTTTCTAATGTGATGTCGTAAATAAACACATTTTTTTCGCTTACATTGCAAACGCTGGCTGAACCCTACGAGATAGATCAAAATAATGTACTACAGTATTGTACACCTTAAAAAGGTCTACAAAAAAATCTGCGATGGTATATGTTTATCTCTTAGGGATAATCCACAATAACCATTTTTTATCCTTAGTAAAGGATAAAAAATGGTTATTTACGAAGCGATTTTAAGCAATACAGCATTAATCATTATCCAATTAAGTACCTTAAATACATTGTGCATTTAATATAGATCAATATGGCTCGTTACACCATGCAATTATGAATATTTTCGTAGATATTACAGATTTAAAATGCACCCGTGCGAAGCCGGGGCGGGTCGCTAGTGCTATATAAAAAAGATCTTAGTTTCTGAAGTTTTGACATTTCAAAAGTGCTCATGTACGGTAGATTATTTGGAGCAAAACGTTTTAAACTTTGACTCTTAAGTAATATAAAGATGTTCTCTAATAAATCATGATTTTACCTCAGTATCAAATCTTGTGCTCCAGACACAAATCACAAAGCTTAACTAAGAGTCTATCTTACAAAGATTCATTAATTTTTTGCTCGAGCTCTTTCCTTTCCATTGGCGTAATTAATCTCAGTAGTAGCGAACTGCTTTTAATTTGTACTAAAAGTATTGTTTCTGACCCAGATGGCTGATGACCTCTATGTTTATAAACTTGGGGTGTTCACTTGTACAGAAGTAAAAGTGAAGTAGGCACGTACACGCAGCAGAGGACAATCCGAGCATAATGTCCGGAAGTACTTCTTCTCGGGTCGATCTGACTCAAATTTTGACCGACCAATATTTAGCCACCTGGAGAGCTCTATCGTTGGCCTCGTATAAGTCGTGGAGGGTGCAGGTGGTTCTGCATACTGGGCAGGAAAGGTGGTGACGCATATCCCGTGAAGGGGCTCCACACTGGCATTGTATTTGCGATGGGTCAAGGAAACCATATTTGGCCAGATTATCTCTTCAGCGACCAACCTGAGTCTGGAAGTACTCATATACATAACATAAATTATCAGCCAGTGCTAGGACTCAGGCCTCATCTTTTGGAGAGGCCGGGCCTTGGCATGACAGGCCATGGTCTGGAGCGAGGAGGAGTGGCAGGCAGTTGCCTCCTTCTGCGAAGCAGTAATGCTAGCAAAGGAGGCGGCCGATCGCGTGAGGCAACGGTCCTCACGCCCCAACCGCCGCTGGGATTCCGATCCCGATTTCCGGCCACCGTATGCGCGGGCTTGCGGACGGTGAGCAATGGGTGGCTCGCCGTCCGATCGTCCGGTAACCGTCCGGACCGAGCCCAATTCGTCGACGGAGCGTAGTGTTCCACGCCTGCCTCAAGATGTCAGCAACTGTAGGGGAAAGAGATCCCCGGGGCCCTGGAAAAAAAAAGGCAGAGAAGAAACAGGAGTGGGTTTTTAGTCAGTAAAAGTCTGACACTATCTCTCGCTCCGCCCAAGAGTGGGGGATGTCATTAGATGATTTTCCCACCCGAAAAAAAAAATCTCTTGGAGAGGGAATGGGCCGTAATCCACCACGCGGGCCCAGTGTGGGTTGGTGAATGTCACGTGTCTTTGAATTTTTGATTCTAGGACATGCCGGTTTCCTCACGGTGTTTTCCTTCACCGTTTTGAGAAGGACCGTACTCGTAAGAGCTTTTTGTAGTTGAAATACGCCTTGAGGCATTCTCATCGGCATTGACGCCCATCCTTTGCCATTAAAATAATCTTTCATATCTCTTAGCGCCTTCACTTTATATTCGGGGCCAAGTTTCCGATCGTCAGATCTTATTTTGAAATCTGAAGAGAATTATAACCAACCAATATTTTTCTTCAAAGCGGCGTGTTCGCTTCTAATGCATTAAATAGGCGTAGACAGATGGATTACTCTTTATTACTCGCCATTACCATTGAGAAATTTAGAATCAATAGCATTGTACAGCCAAATTAGAAGATGTCCGACCTGTCGCATATGTCATAGAATCCCCCCAGACGATTTTAAACAGTGTTTTGTTTTCCATTTCAAATTGCAATAGTCATTGCTAACCACTATAAAAATTAGGGCATCTGGCCTTTTAACGCAAATTCCAGCTAAACTGGTCGGTCTTGCTTTTAGGTTTTTTAGACCTAGCAACCCTGGTAAAAATGAGCAGTCTTATCGCCAAAAGCGAACCTTTGGACGGACTTGACGAAAGCTAAAGGAGATTTTTAGAACACTTTCGCACCTAGCTTTATCCAACTCCAGTAGAGCCGGAATAATAAGTAACTTATGTTACTCATTACAACATTAGCATGTTCCAATGAAAGTCCCATCTTTGGTTGAACTGTTTCGATACCGAACAATGTGCCCTGCCACTTAAATTCGCGATTCTTCAGGCTATGTCCGTAACCTTGGTTCAACTGCAAATATCTTCATTTCTGTTGGCGATCGCGGTGCTGGCGAGGATAAGGGTGATCGACCGTTGGAATGCTGGGTGACGTCACGGGATCGGCATGGCAGTTCATGTGCTCGGGCTGCGGTACCCCGAGCCCCGACAAAAAAACATCCGTTAACCTCTTGACTTAAGCATGGGAACTGTAGCAAGACCCAGTGCTTCCATCAAATATTAAGATGTTATTCCTTCAGTTTTAAACTAACCTTTGTGTAAGACAGTCATTGTGGTTTGTATTAATATAGTCTTGTTCATGACCCAAGTCGTTTCACTATACAGTTAAAGTATTAGATTATTTCTGATCCTATGTCGGTAACCTTAGTTCTCCTGCCAATATCTTCATATCTGATCCGATCACGCAAGAAAACCCCATAGCATAGCCCTCTCCATTGCCCTTTGGGTGAGTTTAAGCCTTCTGATGAGGTCCATTGTGACGGGATCCCGTCAATACTCAATAATATTGAATAACAAAGGCTGTCACACAAGACTGACCCGGAACAACACACGCGAGGTCGAAGGCGAAGGCATACAATACACACGCCGCGCCGATTGCTTGCGACTAAGGTTACCATCTGTCCGGGTTTTCCCGGATTTGTCCTAGTTTAAAGGACGTCCAGGGGGGAGGTCACATTTGTATTCCGGGTATAAAAAGTGAGACATTCCCTCTTGCAAGTAAGAGAAGACAACTTGCTACCCAGACATAGAGGAATCGTTTGATGATTTCCTACGTAGCAAAAAAATATTGTGAAAGATGCTATTTTTCGTTGAAAATTGTTTGATAATAAGTAAATTTATAAAAAGGTGATTTAAGTATGACAATTTGAACTATTTTCTATTATCCTGAGTATTTTTAAAATAAAAATGACTATAATAATATGTCCGGGTTTTGAGCTCAGAAATCCGGGATTTTTACGCTTTTTGTCCTGGTTGGTAGATTTTAGAGATGGCAACCCTACTCGCGATGCATGTGTGGCAGAAACCTGTTAACGATTCAATGCATTGTTCACTCGAGTGCTTTCTATTAGTTAAATAAATATTTTAATCTTCAATTCGGCGGTGAAAAGTTATTTGTAGGCAAGCGTGTGCTGTTGTCGGCCGTTTGAATGCTCACCTTGATAGCTTTACCAATTGCTGAGTTCGCATGGCTTAAGAGGGCCCTTCCCGACCCGCCTTTCGCCAACGTGAGCATGGTTGATAAGCTAGTTTTTTCATCCGACGCAATGTTTGATAAACTTGTTGTAAAATCTTGAAAGTTTTGGAAAAAAATTCAAAATGTTTTTATTTCACATAGGAATTCATGGGCACTTATAATACGTCAGAAGCTAGTGCACGGTTCCGATTGGTTGTTTATGGAGAGGAAGCAGCAAGAAATATCATGATTACTCTTTAAAAAAAAAAACATCATTTCGAACCTCGATTTCTATATTTTTTTTTTTATGAGTAAGTAGCGACATCTATGGCGTCACAAAAGAACTAATCCTGCATCGCACAGACAAAGTTCTCCGCGCGATTGAAACATATAGAACAGCCCGAAATCATCTATCGGCAGGATCCTCCCTTTTCAACGGAGGTTTGCGGGACTTTACTCTCTGTTCCACACACCTACAAAAGTACATTATGAAGGACCAAAGTTCACGCAAAATAGCAGATTTTCAGAAGTCTTTTTTTTTATTAGTTTAACACAAAATAACGTTTTGTTGTAATAGAAACTTAGGTAAAAACCACAAGATATCTGTGTTTCCAAAATATCTAGAGTAGGATGTGTAAAATCGTCATTATCGTGTAAGAGCGGTTGTATGGGAAATCATCACGGGTTGGGCGCCCTTATCCCAGGGGAGCCGTGCATTATTCTGGATTACTAGCATCTGGTATTCAGCAACAGTAAAGCTTTCCACTAGTGTAACACTTTTTGTAATATATCTTTATCGTTTAAATTAAATAACCTTTTTTTCTTGAGGTGGGAAATCATCCAATTCCTTCTCTCGCTCTAGGGTGGAGCGTGGCATGTCACACTTTTATTAACTAAAACCACACCTGTGTCTTTCACACTTTGCGTTCTAGGAGTGCGGGTTTTCTTTTTTTAATTGATATAAACCAGTGCTTGACTGCGATCCCACCTGATGGGAAGCAGTGATGCAATCATCGATGCTGAGGCGCACTAGTTTATTAAGAGCCTATTCACTCTAGCCTTGAAGACACCTAAATTAAGTATAGTTGGACGGGAAGACCGCAGCAGGCAAATTGTTCCAGTCCTTCGATGTACGCGGTATAAACGACGAAGCGAAACGTTTAGTCCGGACCGTTGAAATTTCAACAATGTAAGGTTGGATACTCGCCGTACGTCGGGGTATCCGATGGTAGAAAGGAGATGGCTGAATCAAGTCATGCAATTCCCGCGCACACTCCAAAATGCAACCTGTAGAATACCGATAGGCTGGCTACCCTGCGCCTGTGCTCGAGGCTTTGTAGATTGGACTTAACCAAATCTGGATCCCCAATTAGCGTCTTCGCACGCCTTTCCACTGAGTCCAAAGCTGCTAGATGGCATTTTCTATTCAAAAATTCCCCGCGGCCCTAGCGGGCATCGGTCCTGCTGGGCCCTACGGTTTGCTGACATCTTTGAGGCGCGCGTGGACACTACGCACTGTAGACGACTCGGGCTGGGTCCTGACGGCGAGCTACCTAATGCTCGGACTCCATAATCATGTGAAGTAAAAAAAGTATTTAGAACAATCGTGTCTGGTCCTATTACAAACCTTCTTTTATATAGTAGGTATACTTGTATCCTGTACTCAACTTATATGCTTGAAAGCATAGTACTTCATTACCGCCAGTATTTTACAGTCATTTATTTTTAGTTCCCCGAAGCAGCAATGCCGTGCTCCAATTTTGAGAAAAATTCAAGGAATCTCCATGCTGGTATTATCACAATAATATAAAGGCGAATGTTTGTGTATGTTAGGTAGGGTAAGCAGCCAGTCTGTCAAGTGTCAACCACAGTAGTTAACTCCCGTTCGACAATTTGTTTGATAGGGTAAGCAGCCAGTCTGTCAAGTGTCAACCACAGTAGTTAACTCCCGTTCGACAATTTGTTTGATAGGGTAAGCAGCCAGTCTGTCAACCACAGTAGTTAACTCCCGTTCGATAATTTGTTTGATAGGGTAAGCAGCCAGTGTGTCAACCACAGTAGTTAACTCCCGTTCGATAATTTGTTTGATAGGGTAAGCAGCCAGTGTGTCAACCACAGTAGTTAACTCCCGTTCGATAATTTGTTTGATAGGGTAAGCAGCCAGTCTGTCAACCACAGTAGTTAACTCCCGTTCGATAATTTGTTTGATAGGGTAAGCAGCCAGTCTGTCAAGTGTCAACCACAGTAGTTAACTCCCGTTCGATAATTTGTTTGATAGGGTAAGCAGCCAGTCTGTCAACCACAGTAGTTAACTCCCGTTCGATAATTTGTTTGATAGGGTAAGCAGCCAGTCTGTCAAGTGTCAACCACAGTAGTTAACTCCCGTTCGACAATTTGTTTGATAGGGTAAGCAGCCAGTCTGTCAACCACAGTAGTTAACTCCCGTTCGATAATTTGTTTGATAGGGTAAGCAGCCAGTGTGTCAACCACAGTAGTTAACTCCCGTTCGATAATTTGTTTGATAGGGTAAGCAGCCAGTCTGTCAACCACAGTAGTTAACTCCCGTTCGACAATTTGTTAGGTAGGGTAAGTAGCCAGTGTGTCAAGTGTCAACCACAGTAGTTAACTCCCGTTCGATAATTTGTTTGATAGGGTAAGCAGCCAGTCTGTCAACCACAGTAGTTAACTCCCGTTCGATAATTTGTTTGATAGGGTAAGCAGCCAGTCTGTCAACCACAGTAGTTAACTCCCGTTCGACAATTTGTTAGGTAGGGTAAGTAGCCAGTGTGTCAAGTGTCAACCACAGTAGTTAACTCCCGTTCGATAATTTGTTTGATAGGGTAAGCAGCCAGTCTGTCAACCACAGTAGTTAACTCCCGTTCGATAATTTGTTTGATAGGGTAAGCAGCCAGTCTGTCAACCACAGTAGTTAACTCCCGTTCGATAATTTGTTTGATAGGGTAAGCAGCCAGTCTGTCAACCACAGTAGTTAACTCCCGTTCGATAATTTGTTTGATAGGGTAAGCAGCCAGTGTGTCAACCACAGTAGTTAACTCCCGTTCGATAATTTGTTTGATAGGGTAAGCAGCCAGTCTGTCAACCACAGTAGTTAACTCCCGTTCGATAATTTGTTTGATAGGGTAAGCAGCCAGTCTGTCAACCACAGTAGTTAACTCCCGTTCGATAATTTGTTTGATAGGGTAAGCAGCCAATCTGTCAACCACAGTAGTTAACTCCCGTTCGACAATTTGTTAGGTAGGGTAAGTAGCCAGTGTGTCAAGTGTCAACCACAGTAGTTAACTCCCGTTCGATAATTTGTTTGATAGGGTAAGCAGCCAGTCTGTCAACCACAGTAGTTAACTCCCGTTCGATAATTTGTTTGATAGGGTAAGCAGCCAGTCTGTCAACCACAGTAGTTAACTCCCGTTCGACAATTTGTTAGGTAGGGTAAGTAGCCAGTGTGTCAAGTGTCAACCACAGTAGTTAACTCCCGTTCGATAATTTGTTTGATAGGGTAAGCAGCCAGTCTGTCAACCACAGTAGTTAACTCCCGTTCGATAATTTGTTTGATAGGGTAAGCAGCCAGTCTGTCAACCACAGTAGTTAACTCCCGTTCGATAATTTGTTTGATAGGGTAAGCAGCCAGTGTGTCAACCACAGTAGTTAACTCCCGTTCGACAATTTGTTAGGTACGGTAAGTAGCCAGTGTGTCAAGTGTCAACCACAGTAGTTAACTCCCGTTCGATAATTTGTTTGATAGGGTAAGCAGCCAGTCTGTCAACCACAGTAGTTAACTCCCGTTCGATAATTTGTTTGATAGGGTAAGCAGCCAGTGTGTCAACCACAGTAGTTAACTCCCGTTCGATAATTTGTTTGATAGGGTAAGCAGCCAATCTGTCAACCACAGTAGTTAACTCCCGTTCGACAATTTGTTAGGTAGGGTAAGTAGCCAGTGTGTCAAGTGTCAACCACAGTAGTTAACTCCCGTTCGACAATTTGTTAGGTAGGGTAAGTAGCCAGTCTGTCAGCCACAGTAGTTAACTCCCGTTCGATAATTTGTTTGATAGGGTAAGCAGCCAGTCTGTCAACCACAGTAGTTAACTCCCGTTCGATAATTTGTTTGATAGGGTAAGCAGCCAGTGTGTCAACCACAGTAGTTAACTCCCGTTCGACAATTTGTTAGGTAGGGTAAGTAGCCAGTGTGTCAAGTGTCAACCACAGTAGTTAACTCCCGTTCGATAATTTGTTTGATAGGGTAAGCAGCCAGTCTGTCAACCACAGTAGTTAACTCCCGTTCGATAATTTGTTTGATAGGGTAAGCAGCCAGTGTGTCAACCACAGTAGTTAACTCCCGTTCGATAATTTGTTTGATAGGGTAAGCAGCCAGTCTGTCAACCACAGTAGTTAACTCCCGTTCGACAATTTGTTAGGTAGGGTAAGTAGCCAGTGTGTTAAGTGTCTACCACAGTAGTTAACTCCCGTTCGACAATTTGTTAGGTAGGGTAAGCAGCCACTCTGTCAAGTGTCAACCACAGTAGTTAACTCCCGTTCGATAATTTGTTTGATAGGGTAAGCAGCCAGTCTGTCAACCACAGTAGTTAACTCCCGTTCGATAATTTGTTTGATAGGGTAAGCAGCCAGTGTGTCAACCACAGTAGTTAACTCCCGTTCGATAATTTGTTTGATAGGGTAAGCAGCCAATCTGTCAACCACAGTAGTTAACTCCCGTTCGACAATTTGTTAGGTAGGGTAAGTAGCCAGTGTGTCAAGTGTCAACCACAGTAGTTAACTCCCGTTCGACAATTTGTTAGGTAGGGTAAGTAGCCAGTCTGTCAGCCACAGTAGTTAACTCCCGTTCGATAATTTGTTTGATAGGGTAAGCAGCCAGTCTGTCAACCACAGTAGTTAACTCCCGTTCGATAATTTGTTTGATAGGGTAAGCAGCCAGTGTGTCAACCACAGTAGTTAACTCCCGTTCGACAATTTGTTAGGTAGGGTAAGTAGCCAGTGTGTCAAGTGTCAACCACAGTAGTTAACTCCCGTTCGATAATTTGTTTGATAGGGTAAGCAGCCAGTCTGTCAACCACAGTAGTTAACTCCCGTTCGATAATTTGTTTGATAGGGTAAGCAGCCAGTGTGTCAACCACAGTAGTTAACTCCCGTTCGATAATTTGTTTGATAGGGTAAGCAGCCAGTCTGTCAACCACAGTAGTTAACTCCCGTTCGACAATTTGTTAGGTAGGGTAAGTAGCCAGTGTGTTAAGTGTCTACCACAGTAGTTAACTCCCGTTCGACAATTTGTTAGGTAGGGTAAGTAGCCAGTCTGTCAACCACAGTAGTTAACTCCCGTTCGATAATTTGTCACATTTACTTTGCCATAAATATCGCTCCAAAAACTGGGGCTTAATTTTACTGATGATTGCAGCAGTAACAAATACTCGTAGCTCATAGCGTGGGTCGCAAGCCTACTTTACACGCCAAGCACCTATCACGTAAAAATAAAACGATGAACTAGAAAGCAATTCCAATACTCTTTTGTGTGACAACTAGTGCGCAATAAAGCTCTCGTTGTGACGTCACACCCTTCCCTCGGCCCCCCACCCCCCTCGCTGTGTCCCCCCCTCCCGTCCTGGCCCGGTGGAAACGAGTAGACAGGTACCAAGCTGTACCTAGTATTGCCTAAATGCTGAGCCTAGACACTGTTTTGCTCAGTCACCTTGGAACTTAAATGGTTAGGCTTTTTTGTGAAGGAGTGTGTCCAGAATTACTTAGGTACATGTTATTTTACCCAATAGAGAATATCTATGAAAAAATAATAATTATAATCCACAACTTTCACACAACGTCATCTAGTCCCAAACTAAGCAGGGCTTGTGCTATGAGTACTAGACAACTGATAAACATACTTATATAATACATACATGTTATAGATAAATTACACCCAGACACAGAACAAATGATCGTGCTCATCACACAAACATAATATGACCCAGGTGGAAATCGAACGCACGACCTCCGGCATAGCAGTCAGGGCCACTGAACACTACACCAACAGGCCAGTCGTTATCTAACCAGCCCCCGTAGCCAAGTTACAATTGTATCGTTCGCGCCGAACGCTTCGAGTAGGCCACGCCTCCGATTCCTTTGTTCTGACCACGTGACTGAGCGTTGAGATGACGTCAGAACAAAGGAATCGGAGGCGTGGCCTACTCGAGGCGTTCGGCGCGAACGAAAGATTGTAACTTGGCTAGGGGGTCAGTTTATCAATAAATAAACTAGCACTTGGCCAGTGACTTCGTTCGCGAAAATATTTTCATAAAAATTTTGACACCCCTTAAACCGTACTACGCGGCTGTGGATAGTAGGCCTTAGTGATAGGGTCCCGTCGGCATCCCGCTTTTAGGTACAGAACCCTGGGAATGAGTTAGCAACGGTTCCCCTATTTTTATTTTTTTTAGGTGGGAAATCATCTAATGACGTCTCCTACTCTAGGGCGGGATGGGAGGGACAGACTTTTACTGACTAAAACCCTCTCCTGTTCCTTCTTTGCCTTCGTTCCAGGGCCCCGGGTTTCTCTTTTGCATCACCGTTTGCCCCAGTAGGCTTGCTGGGCCCCTACGGTTGCTAAGACCTCCTTGAGGCGCGCGTGGAATACTACGCGCCTTCGACGACTTGGACTCGGTCCGGACGGCGAGCTACCATTGCTCGCCGTCCGCAAGCCCGCACCTATGGTGGCCGGAAATCGGGATCAGGATCCCGGCGGCTGGAGCGTGAGGGCCATTGCCTCTCGTGTGCGGCCGCCTCCTTTGCTAGCATTACTGCTTCGCAGGAGGCGACCGCCTACCACTCCTCCTCGCTCCAGACCATGGCCTGTACCAAGGCCCGGCGCGAGATATCGCTGCCGCCGAGCGCCCCCACGAGGACACTGCGGTGCTCTGCCCAGGCGGGGCACACCTCTACCGTGTGCTCCCGGGCCGGGCGTTTTTTCCGCACGAATCCGGTGCAGGAATCTCCCGAACTGACCATGTCCGGTGAGGTGCTGCGTCATGCGAAAGGTAAGGACGCCGTGTTGTCTTTCCAGCCACTCCTCAAAGAGGGGACTTACCGCCATAATTATGGCGTGCCCAGCACACATTCTACCATGAGATTCTGCCGGAACTCTGTCCGCGACTTGTCGCGGCAGCGCAGATCGTGCATGCGTTCAAGGACTAACGATTATCCCCTATGGAGTTAGTGGTTTCGATTTCAAGGACCGAAAGTAATTCTTTTACCGCCGGAGGGGTACACTCCGCTGGGAAGAGAACTAGTGGACTAATTAATAAGTAATGGGGGGCTTGGCTCGGTAATTCGTTTAGAGATAGGTCGCTTGAAGCGGATTACAGTTCTACGTACAGCTCTCTAGGATTTATCTTTGAAACTTATTGAGGCTGGGGATGAATGGGCAGTGGTTATCATCATTATTTCAGCCGAAAGACGTCCACTGTTGGACATGACCTCCAACTGTTGCCACAACGAACGGTCCTGTGTCTCGCATCCATCAGATTCCCGCGACTCACTTAAGTGGCAGTGGGCAGGGCACATTGCTCGCAGAACAAATGGTCGTTGGGGCCGAAAGGTTCTGGAATGGCGACTAACTACCGTAAGACACAGCCAAGGGAACCCTTTCAACGGGAAGGCCTCCCACAATATGGACTGATGACCTGGTGAGAGAAAGTGGTTATTTCAGAACCGGAGCTTTGAAATTTGGTTTATCAGAACCGAAATCGGAGGTGGAGTTCGAAGCGTCAGCTTACCATCAGGTGGGATCGCAGTCAAGCACTGGTTTAAACCATTTAAAAATAAAAACTCATTGGCCTTTGTGAAACTCGACAGTTATAAAGAAAATTAGATTACCCATTAGTGTTGGCCTTGGTGTCGTAAATTACTGTAGGTATCATTCTCATTGGCGACATGAAAACTATTTATAGTTTTGCATTAAGCATGGACCAGACGGTTGCAATCCAGCGTTCCAACAGTGGTCACCTTGGTGGGAGCTTTGTTTGTGTTTGGATTGTGATGCGACTACACGAATTTAATCCACGCGTCAACACGTTCGCATATCAGTCACTGCGGTTGAAACGGTGCTTGGGGAAACGCGCTCGCCATCCAAGGGCGTTGAAGGCCTACTGGGGCCATGGGTGATGCGAAAGAGATCCCCGGAGTCCTAGAAACATGGCAAAGAAGGAGCAGGAGTAGGTTTTTAGTCAGTAAAAGTCTGACACTATCTCCCGCCCCGCCCAAGAGCGGGGGTTGCTGTCTACACGGATCGAAACTAGCAAGGTCATCTCTGTTGGGACGCTGGATTGCAACCGTCTGGTCCATGCTTAACTCAATTTCGCTAACGACTGCAATACCAGTACGAGGCATGCCTTTTAAGTTTTGTCGTTTGAAGAAAAAAACACAACTAGAACCTTATAGTACTTTTTATTGTTTTTCAAAGTATTCACCACGTAGCTTAATATACTTTTCCATTCGCTCAAACCAGTTATTATAACATTTATTCCACTCTAAAGTGGGGTGTTCAAAATGGCTGACTTGAAAGCGTCGACTGCTTCTTCACCGGACTGGAACCTTTGACCACAAAGACTTTTCTTAATTTTAGGAAATGTAAAGAGATCTTTACGGCTTAGGTCAGGACAGTATGGAGGATGGTCAAGAATTTCTACTTTTTCCTGCTTCAAATACTCAATCGTTTGACGAGCGCTGTGTGAGCTTGCGTTGTCGTGGTGCAGGATGATGCGTCGCTTTGAGTTAGATTTTCGAAGTTCGGCGATGACTTGTGGTAAACAAACTGTGGTATACCACTCTGCGTTAACCGTTCTACGATCTTCAAGTGCAATAGTCCCAACATGGCCGGTTTTTCCAACGAACGTGGCCACCATCTTCTTTGAAGTGCTTCGAGAACGAACAACTTTAGTCGGCTTTGGCTCGTCTTGAAAGACCCAGATTGTAGATTGTTGTTTGGAATCAGGATCATAGGCATAGATCCAAGATTCGTCACCACTGATGATGTCGTAGACGTGATTTGACTGTCCTCGGTTGAACCTTTGCAGAGTTTTCTTACACCATCTGACGCGGGCCGCCTTGTGATCGTCGGAAAGCAGATGCGGTATCCAACGGCAAACTAGCTTTCTCACACCAAGCGCTTCATGCAAGATCTTCTGAATGGTTGTCCCTGAGATTCCTAATAGAGCCTCTATCTTTCGATATATCACATGACGATCTTCGAGAATTAGTTGTCTCACAGCAATGATGTTATCTTCGGTGAAGGAGGATTTTGGTCGTCCTTCGCGAGATTTGTCACTAACACTGGTATGTCCACGCTGGAATTCTAAATACCAGCGTTCGACAGTCCGCAGACATGGGGTTTCATCACTGATCACAGATGTTAGCTCTTCAAAACACTGAAGCCGTGTCAGGCCTCTCCTAAAGTTGTAGAAAATTATTGCACGAACGGTTTCCTTAGAAAGATTCATTTTCGTACGTAACCTGACAGATTCCAATCGACGCTGTGACTAAACAATAGCATTAATCCTAATACTTTCAACTGTTTTGAGATTCAAAATTTAAACACATTCGAATATAGAACAGTTCCAAATTCAAAATTGCCGGGAAATATGGAAACGACAGAACTTAAAAGGCATGCCTAGTAGCGTAGACGTGGGCGAAGTGGCCCCTCACCCTCACCCACGGCCTCGCGCAAGCAAGGGCTCTTTAAGAACAATGTTTTTTTTTGTAACTGTTAAGCTCGGGTTTGACCACTATTTTAGCTGATGGTAAGCAACGAAGTGTTCGAACACTGGTCTCGTTTTCGAATTTATGAAAGAAAAACACCTCACTGATGGGCCTTCAGTTCTAGTTGTAGTTCAGGCCTAGTTTGCCCACGTCTAAATTTATCTACGCTACTTCTCTGTGCAATACTTTCTATTTTATTATCTGTCAAGTTTATCTTTCTATCGTCTACGCACGCAATGGACACTTGAAACACTCTTCTCCCCTCTTTCAGTGAAAGAAAGGCTATTGACGTCACGTACCCCTGGCCTCTATTTACGACATGGCTGTAGACAGGCAGACAGGTACCAAGTACCTAATGCCTGGCAGTGGACGTATTCAGGGACGATGGCACTTTGTTACTAATGCTTTTGAAAATAATCTTACAATCGAGACTCTCTTGGATTGGATCTACTCGTATATCTGTCAGTCTATCTGTTTATTCCGGCTAATCTCCGAAACGGCTGGACCGATTTCGACCAGACTTTCACAGACGGATAGCTGATGTTATAAGGAGTAGCTTAGTCCACTTTATATGTACCCGTGGGAACGGGATTTCAAACTTGTTGATACATCTTCGAAACGGTTGAACAATTTAACAGGACTTTCTCTGGGATTAGCTAATGTTATAATGAGAAACTTAAGTTTCCTGAGGCATCTCCGAAATGGTTTTACAGATTTTGACGGGACTTTATTTATGTGCCGCAAAATACGATTATGTTTAAAAGGGTGTGAGCCTGGAGATCTGTCTTACAGGTCTCGGATCTAGTTCAGTCTCCAGCTCTCACAAAGGATTTTTAGCCTCCAGGCAAAATTTGTAAAATAAACTTGTTACAATGTACCTTTATGAGAGAAATAAATGATATTTATTTTATTTATTATTTATTTTCACTAACAGAGATTAAGGTTCTTAAACTCCACGCGAACGCAGTCGCGGGTAACAGCTAGCCATCAATAAGGTACTGATGACACATTCACTCCAAAACTTCCCGATATATCTATTAAATCACTTCGAGCCATAAAACTAGTCCCTTCATGTCAACCTCCGTATTTTTACGGCGTGGTGACGGTCGGCCGGACAGGTACATGGGCTAACGTCCGAATCCGCCAACTTCATATACTTTACTACACTATTGGTACACTGAAATAGACTATAGGTCCACTGAAAACAGAACCGCGTCCTTTGGCACAGACGAAACGTAATGTTGCCACTTCATTTATATATTATGATTTCGTATTTCCACTTTATTTATTCATTGTTTTTTTTTTTCCTTTCCCTATAATTTATTTATATTTATCTATTTTATTCAAATCTATTAGCACACAATACCGTGCCGACGTCTTTATGTCGATACCGTTACCGGCCCACGCTGAAAACCAGCGCCGTAGACTCATCGCATTTTGCGTGTGGTCACGGCATTATGCTGAGCGTTCGGCCGTTTTGCGCGGATGTGGCGCATATTTCTTTCACATAATATACTTATAATTTGTTAGTTCTAAATTTGCGCCTTGTTCCGCTAAATAAAATGTTTTTTTTCTTTCTTTCTTTCTTTCTTTCTATTGACCCTGAATTTTCTTTATTTTAGCGGTTTTTAGGGTTCCGTAGCCAAATGGCAAAAAACGGAACCCTTATGGATTCGTCATGTCTGTCTGTCTGTCTGTCTGTCCGTCCGTATGTCACAGCCATTTTTTTCCGAAACTATAAGAACTATACTGTTGAAACTTGGTAAGTAGATGTATTCTGTGAACCGCAATAAGATTTTCACACAAAAATAGAAAAAAAAATCTCGGACTATTCGCAGTTTGTAGATCAAAGTAGTGCTAATAGACTTTAGCCATTCGTTTATTACCTAGATGATTTTTACTAGTTTTCGCCCCCCTCCGACCTAAATAAGAAAAATTAATAGTTTTGTACACTAATATTAGAAAGAGGTACAGTTTGTTCTTTTGTTTGTAGGAGGTAATCTCTGAAAGTACTGGTCCGATTGCGAAAATTTTTTCACCGATAGAAAGCTGCTTTATTCCTGAGAAAGGCTATATTTTATGTGCCGCGGGCGAAACTGCGGGCAAAAGCTAGTTTTTTATAAAAATAATATCACTGTTGCAGGGCCGCGAAGTCGACGTAGATCCGGGCCAGTGCCTACAAAATATTCTGTGACTGTCACCGACTCTTAAGGGGTTTTAGGATTAAGGACAAAGCAGACAGAAGCTTTGATCATCTCTACAATAAATGTCCTTTGAGCTGGAAAGTCTTCGGGCTTGTAGCTGTGATTGATACTCGTCTGAAGGCAATACAACCACTCGATCGATCTACCTCGGGCTATTTATACCCGACCCGAACGCCCACGGAGCACACACCCTCTGAATTTGACTTAGTGTCGTTCAAATGGGCTATACTTCTTTGCATCGAAAATAATGTGGGTAAACCACAAACTCATAGCATTTATTTCATTTTCACGTACGGCGAGTGTCACCCTTACGTTGTTAACACCTCTACGGTCCGGACTAAGCGTTTGCCTCGTCGTTTATACCGCATATATTGAAGGATGATGAAGTGCAATGGAAAGGGCTATGCTCGGAGTTTCCTTGCGTGATTGCATAAGGAATGAAGATATTCGCAGGAGAACCAAGGTCGCCGACATAGCCCGAAGAATCGCCAAATTAAAGTGGCAGTGGGCAGGACACATTGCTCGTAGAACGGATGGTCGATGGGGCCGAAAGGTTCTAGAGCGGCGTCCGCGTAACGAAAAACGCAGCATGGAAGGCCTCACACAAGGTGGACCGACGACCTGGTGAGAGTCGTGGGAATGCGGTAGATGTGAGACGCACAGGATCGGTCGTTGTGGCGACGCTTGGGGGAGGCCTATGTCCAACAGTGGACGTTTTTCGGCTGAAATGATGATGATGATATGGAAGGATTGAAACGAATTGCCTGCTGCTGTCTTCCCGTCCGATTATAATTTAGGTGTCTTCATGGCATCACTGCTGAGGTACCATCAGGTGGGATCGCAGTCAAGTACTAGTTTATCTACGCTAATATAAAGAGGTGAAGTTTGTAGGTATTTATGTTTTTTTGGTTTTAGGAGGTAATCCCTGGTCCGATTGCTAAAATTTTTTCACCGATAGAAAGCTCCTTTATTCCTGAGTGATATAGGTTATATTTTATGTACGCGGATGAAGCCGTGGGTAAAAGCTAGTATCAATTAAAAAAAAAACTTATATGCATATCAATAACGTTTTTTTTTTCACTTTGTTTAACCGACTTTTAGTAATTTTTTTTAAATTGATATAAACTAGTGGTCGACTGCGATCCCACCTGATGGTAAACAGTGATGCAATCGTTGATGATGAAGCGCAGTAGTATACTAAGAATTAAATGTAGGTGACAAAAATATATTATTTAAGTCATAATTAGTTTAAAAAAAAAAATGTTTTCGTTCTTATTTTCATGGTTAGTAACAATTCGCCTTCTTTTTACCCGACTACGGAGGGTTATGATTTTGACAGGCTATGTAAGCATGTGAGTATGTTCATCTGTTCCCTCATAGCTCCTAATCTACCAATCGGAACTCGACATATGAGGTATCGTTAGAACCGTCTTCATTGTCCGCTGAACATAGCCTACTTGACGTGTCACAAAACTCGACATGGCGCCCTCTAGCGGACAAAAAGTATATGTGTTAAAAAATAAAAATGGAGATAAATACGCCGTGTTTGGTATCATTTGAAAGGGCTACATTTGTAAATTTCGAAAATATTGCTCAAATTTAAAATGACGCCCTCTAGCGGACAAAAAGTCATGTGTTAAGTTTAACACCAAAATTGTTTAAATAAAAATAAAGTAAAAAACTAAAACACAACTACGACAAAAAAAAAACGACTACTTTTTCAGCGTCGTTTTTTTTTTGTCGTAGTCGGGTTTTAGTTTTTTACTTTATTTTTTCCATTTGCCACTACTCAGGCACTTCACACTATGATGGAACGGGCTAGGCGGAATTAGGCTATGCAATTCCGACGCACACTCCCCGAAATGCATTTGACAGCTCTTACGTCACAACATGGCGCAAAGTTGATCCTATTCTTTTTTTTTTTATTTATTAATGATAGGCTCGCGTTTGACCACTATCTCACCTGATGGTAAGCGAAGATGTGGTCGACGATGGAGCACGCTTGCCTAGAAGTAACCTATTCACTCTTGACTTAAAGACCCCTAGGTTGTAGCTATCAGGAAACACAGACTCTTATTATTCTTATTTGAAACGCATAGTATACAACGCTACAGCTGTAGGAACCTAGGAACTAGGCAGAAGCCTCAACGATGTCACAAATATTGCATGAGGGTACCCTCTCTGTGGAATATTAACGACGCCGCAGGGGGACGGGGTGGGGGTGGGGGTGCAGGTATTGTCGTCGGTCCAACTGTACTGCGGAACTATAAGGTTTTATTTACGCAGTCTCAGGTGGTATGACGCACTCCCAGGGCCTCACCTCGACAATTTGAGACATTAGCTTTGTTTAAATGGGTCTTGTGTGGTGTTACCAGCTCATATTGGATTAAAATCAGTGCAGATGTTAAAAGAAATCGGGATTTAGGGTTTTAGATCAGGACAAATAATATTTTGGACTTTTTTAGTTTAACTCATAGCCCATTCTAAGGTTTTCTGGTAGATATCGCTGTGAGCGATAAGACCGCCATTGTGCTCATAGTAAATCTGTGAGATTCTGTCAAATTGTTACTATTTTGGTGTACAATAAAGTTTATTCTATTCTATTTTTATTTTTTGAGGTGGGGCATCATCCAATGACTTCTCACGCTCTATGGTGGAACGAGAAGGCGTGTCAGACTTACTGATTAAAACTGACCAATGTCCTTCAGTTGACCTTTGCGTTCTAAGGCCACGTTCACTCCTTGAAACGTGCCCGCAGCCCTAGCAGGCATCGGCCCTGGTGTGATTTTGGACGCATTGTCACACTCGGTAAAAGCGACTGATGTCATCATCATCATCATCTTCCTGCCCTTGTCCCGTGTTATTTGGGGTCGGCGCAACACATTTTTTTCTTCCATTCTGCCCTGTCACTCGTCATACTATCACTAACTTCCTTTTCTTTCATATCACTCTTCACACAATCCATCCATCTTTTCTTTGGTCTCCCTCTCCATCCATCCACATGTAAACTCATAACTCTTTTAGTAACATGTGTTTCATCTCTCCTCTTCACATGACCATACCAAGACAAACGATTCCCTTTCAACTTTTCAGTCACTGGCGCCACTTTCAAACTTCCTCTAATATACTCATTTCTCACTTTATCCATTCTCGTCACACCACACATCCATCTTAACATTCTCATCTCCGCTACGTGCAATCTTTTTTAAAAGCGACTGATGTAATAATAATAATTTATTTAAAGACTACATGGGTCCAATGGTTAGTAAAAAACTTATCAACTAAAAGGGTTAGTAAAAAACTTAAACTAATGCCGCACTAACAATTGCAACCAGTGCTTGATCACTGGCACATCATGTTTATCGGCTAAGGTTCGAAGAATGCCATTGGAGCTGGTCCTAGATCTGCTTAGCAACGAGGCAGCCTTCTTCCTTACTATAGCGTGGAAATTATCCACACGCGCTAAAGCGAACATACCCGATGCACTGCAGTATCTAGACAGCCCCAACAGCACGTTGAAACCATTATAAACACAAACGTAATAACTACATGTTAATTTTTGGTAATTATAATGGTAAAAACCATACCCATACCGGGTTCCGTACCCGAAGGGTAAAACGGGTCCCTACCACTAAGATTCCGCTGTCCGTCTGTCTGTCTGTCCGTCCGTCTGCCATCAGGCTGTATCTCATGAACCGTGATAGTTAGACAGTTGACAGATAATGTAATTCTATTGCCGCTATAACAACAAATAAACAAATATTAAAATACAGAATAAAATAATATTTAAGAGGCTACTATACAACAAACGTGTTTTTTTTTTGGCGTTTTTACTGCGTACGGAACCCTTCGTGCGTGAGTCAGACTCGTACTTGGCCGGTTCTTCACCATCTTCCTGCTTTTTAGGGTTGCACTATCGATATAATTTGTGAAAATTTCAACTGTCTAGCGAACATGGTTCATGAGATACAGCCTGGTGACAGGCGGACGGACAGCGGAGTGATAGCAATAGCGTCCTGTTTTTTACCCGACTACGGAGGGTTATGATTTTGACAGGCTATGTATGTATGTGAGTATGTTCATCTGTTCCCTCATAGCTCCTAATCTACCAATCGGAACTCGACATATGAGGTACCGTTAGAACCGTCTTCATTGTCCGCTGAACATAGGCTACGTGACGTGTCACAAAACTCGACATGGCGCCCTCTAGCGGACAAAAAGTATGTGTTAAAAAATAAAAATGGAGATAAATACGCCGTGTTTGGTATCATTTGAAAGGGCTACATTTGTAAATTTCGAAAATATTGCTCAAATTTAAAGTGACGCCCTCTAGCGGACAAAAAGTCATGTGTTAAGTTTAACACCAAAATTGTTTAAATAAAAATAAAGTAAAAAACTAAAACCCGACTACGACAAAAAAGAACGACGCTGAAAAAGTATGAAACAAGATTTTCATACTTCGAACAGAACAAAAAGAAAAACCGTAGTCACACGTTATTAAAGTGTTTCAGTTGGTACCTATAACAAAATTTGGTACCTATATGAAAATCTTGTTTCATACTTTTTCAGCTTCGTTTTTTTTTTGTCGTAGTCGGGTTTTAGTTTTTTACTTTATTTTTTTACCATTTGGGTACGGAACCCATAAAAATAGTTCCCCAGTTAATTACTAGTTTAATGACTAGTTTATGTTCCAGACTCATGAATTATTTTATTATTCAGAGCAAGTTGCAACAGCTATGAAATAAGTAAGATTGATGTCCATCAGCGGCCCGCAACATGTAAACTCTTTTATTACAATCGTGGTGCAATGCACATCAAACGAACCGGCGCAGCGGCCATCTTGCTTTTATTTTATATTTCACAACGGCGGGTACTTCCGCGTGTCACGCGTCGGGATCAGCCGATGATATACGAGAGTAGGCCGGATTATAAACGGTTTATTTTAATAGTTATTGAGACTATAATAAATTAAAACTTTTGTACCTACGTAATATATTTAATGTCATCAAAGCTTGGGCCATATATTATTTTACTACAAGATTCAAAGAAGCCTGCTTCGTTTGAAATAAACAGCACTTTTGTGCTGTCTGTATTTGTTCTTTTAATTTTTAAGTGTTTTTGTGTATATCTATCTTCTTTAAATAAAAAAATGAATAGCTGTTCGTTAGTATCGCTAAAACTCAAAAACGGCTGGACCGATTTGGCTAATTTTGATTATTAAATATTTGAAATAGTCCAAGGAAGGCTTAAACGGTGAGAAAAAATTGATAAAATCACGAAAAAAGAAATCGAATACAACGCCATTTCTAATTAAAATGTCATTATAAAATGAATAATGCTGTTCTGGTAATGCCAGTAGATGGCGTTATCCTTACTATTAGGTGGTACGAAGTTCGCCTTTTTTTATCTCGATTTGTGAGCTGACTCGCACTTGGTCAGTTTTTTTAAGAAACGTAGAATTGAGGCCATGACATCAAATTGTGAAAGCAAAGAAGCCAGTCTTCATGTAATCCCGCAATCCCCAGACGATAAAAGCGGTCAATCATCGGACATTAGCTCAACAAACAAACAAGTCGGAATGCAGCGCAGCATCGTTTGATCTCATTGCAACACCGACGTTGTAATCAAAATCTCTCGTTTTCATATCGAGGTCGTGTTGACTGATATCAATCTTACTTTTTTTCTTATGTTCTTTTTAATTCAGCGAGGTTTTTAGCATTGTCTTTATTATCTATATATATGTATATGTTGTGGCCAGATCATAGAAATTGATCACTTCATGATATAAGAAATACCACTCACTGATTAATCACAAAATCTCAGAAACTATAACACCTACAAACTTAAAATTTTTGGCAGGTAGGTTCCTTATAGGGTGTAGACATCCGCTAAGAACGGATTTTACGAAACTCCACTCCTAAGGGGGTAAAACGGGGGTTGGAAGTTTGTATGGAGAAACCGACTTTCGTGCGGGTGAAGCTGCTGGCAGAAGCAGAAATCAGAAACGTTTATTTCAAACAGACCAATTACAGGCACTTTTGAATTGTCAAAATGTCGGTCAGTCAAAAAAAATACAAGTGAAGCTAAATTGCACGTTCCAAAGCGTAGATCTCTATGGAGAAGAACGTGCAAGAAACTCCATGGACACTCTTTTAAATCATTTTATGAGTTACATAAATCTTGGTTACATATTTCTTGTCGCTTCTAATATGTGAGCACAATGTAGATAAGTAATAATAATTAAAAAATAAAATAATAAAGAAAACTAATTTTAAAAAATAGAAATTGAATTCAGTCACTGGCAGCTAAGAAATGACCAGTCTCAACTGACGGCACCCGTTCACGAGCATGACGCGTGCATCAGCCCCACTCAGCTCAACCATTTTGAAGGGAACTGAATGACCCAATAACACGTGCCACCATCAGCGAGACATTTGAGTGAGCATGACAAACTCTCACCTGCCATGCTCGTAATGTCAAACAAGTTGTAACCTAATAAAAATGCTCCATGGTACTTCAAGCTAGTATTATATACAATTATATATTTTATTCAACAACTTTCACACAACGCCATCTAGACCTAAACTAAGCATAGCTTGTGCTATGAGTACTAGACAACTGTTATACATATGTACTTATAAATTTCTATATACAAACATAATATAGATAAATTACACCCAGACACTGAACAAGTGATCATGCTCATAAACAATTGTCTTGGGTTCAATCGAACCCACGACCTCCGGCATAGCAGTCAGGGCCACTAACCACTCGACCAACAGCCCAGTCAATATAATATAATTGTTCTGTTCGTGTGTTTGTCACCTAACTAAACGGCGTGACCGATTTTAAAGTAGTTTTGTGTATACTTGAGTGGGCCTCTGGATGGTGTGAAATTACGAATGGTCCTGGTAGGTGCAATCAGATTCTTATTTTTTGTTTTTTTTTTGACAGCGTGCCAGCTTTCGGACAGAACGTCTGCTGGGATTGCTGGTAATAAATATAATTGAAGTGTCTGATTGTGTTAGCAAAAATATTTATTTTCCTAAATGCATTTAGACTGGCCTGTTGGTCTAGTGTTTAGTAGCCCTGACTGCTATGCCGGAGGTCTACCCAGGACAAATGTTTGTGTGATGAGCACGATCATTTGTTCTGTGTCTGGGTGTAATTTATCTATATATGTATTTAGAAATATATAAGTATGTTTATCAGTTGTCTAGTACCTACTCATAACACAAGCTCTGCTTAGCTTTAAAAAAAAAGAAATTATTTAGACACCTATAATAAAAATGCAATTCTCAAATTTTTTTATTTGTCTGTCTGTGTGTTCCGACTAAACTCCGAAACGGCTAGAACGGCGGAAGTTATAAGAAATAACTTAGGCTAATTATAATTTAGGGTGTCTTCAAGGCGAGAGTGAATAGGCTCTTAATAAACTAATGCGGCTCATCATCAACGATTGCATCACTGCTTACCATCAGGTGGGATCACAGTCAAGCACTATATAGCACACAAGTTTTTATATCAATTAGAAAAGACTACTTTTAATTAAAAAAAGGTACTGCGAAAAAAAAAATATCTTAAAATTGTGACCAAATGACAATGTGCTGTTTCACGAGTTTGGCGCAGACAAAGTCGAGGGCATTAGTTAGTTTAAAAAAAAATCTTAGTAATATCTCTTCATCATCATCTTTTCAGCCGAAAGACGTCCACTGTTGGACATATACCTCCCCAAGTGTCGCCACAACGACCGGTCCTGTGCGTCTCGCATCCATCGGATGCCTCTTATTGTCCCTTACTAAGGATTTATTTTCTCGAACGAACTCTGAACTTTAAATAAAAATAAGCTCTTGTTTGTAGCTCGCTAATTGATGAACAGCTAAAAATACTTCGAAGGACAAAATTAAATTCTACACGATAGAGTTTTTGAATGTGTCAACAACCGCCGCGTTCGTTACTCGAGTCCTTGGATGATAAAAATATCGAAAACGAGGACTAAATCGCTTTTTATCCATTCGGAAAAGTATATTTTGAAACAAGTGGAGAAAGTTTGTCACAGCTACCGAGGCAGATTCCGCCCGAGCTGCAGGCGAGGGTGTTTGGAGCCGAGTGCTGCAGTGACAAATTTCTTCGTGTATCAAACGACGTTTTTCAATACACTTACGAAGATATAAATAAACGGGGGTCGCATAAGGGCACTAAACTGATACGGTAAATACAATAAATTGTGGCAGGGGCGAGTTTGCGCAATTTTCCGCACTAGTTCGAAAAAAAGTAAATTGCATGCCTAAAACCTGAGGATCTTTAAGTCAAGAGTGAATAGGCTATTTCTAGGCAAGCGTGCTCGCATCTTCGACCACATCGTCGCTTACCATCAGGTGAGATAGCGGTCAAGCGCGAACCTTTCAACAAATAAAAAAAAGTGTATTAAAAATACTTTTCTTAATTCTAAACGTATGGCTTCGCCCGCGTGAAAATCGGTTTCTCCATACAAACTGGACCCCCATTTCATCCCCTTAGAGGGTGAATTTTGGAAAATCCTCTCTTAGTGCTCGCCTACGTCATAAAAGAAAACCTTGTGCAAAATTTCACGCTCCTAGTTCCAGTAGTTTCGTGTGCGTTGATATGTCAGTCAGTCAGTTTCTCATTTGATATAAATAGATGGAGCTACTCTTTCCGGTCTCAACGTAATCCTCCCTACTAGCTTGTCATCCAAATATGTACTCGATCCGGCTACTTTACGAGTATTTACGAAATAATCGGCTGTTATTTATAAGGAGACAGACCAAACGTTTCGTAACATTAATAATTGTCTCGAGTAGGGTTACCACCTTGTTTTTGGGAGAAATATAGTAAGTATTTTACGAAAATTATTGCCAAAGTCGTGAAAATAAACGAAAAATAAAATACATTTAAATCAATTTCGAGTTTTAACTTTTCGTTATTCATTTAAAACTGTTTAAAACTGTCCTTTCTTTCTTTGTGTCTAATATTTAATGTGTGTTGACCTGATCCTTCCTTAGATGGCGTTGGAATCAAAATAAATCTCGCTATGCTTACGTTGCCAAGCAAACCATATATATACTTTTGGATTATTTTTTGTGATCACAGTTCCTTACGAATCCTTGTGAATAAATAGTCGTGATTGACACTGTGCGTGCGTTTTATTGGGTGGTCTCGCCTTCGCACACACGACTCAGACCTCCACAACACAGTTACTGGGCAAAAATCTGGGCAATACGATACTCCTGCCTGCCGTGAGCACTGGCGTAGCTACCAAAGAGTAGGTACACTGGCTAGGCGGAGCAGTGCCCCAGGGCACCCAAACTCGGGGGGCAAATTTATTTTTGAACTAACGAAAAATTTTCCCACCTTCGAAATTGAAATAAATGAAATTGCAACTCTACTTTAAATCATTATGGCAACTGGATTTATTCAGTAAAAGTCTGACACCTCGCTTCAGCCGGAACAGGAAAAGTTATTTGATGATTTCCCACGTAAAAAAAGGGGCCCCAGTTTTTTCTTGCCCCAGAGCAGTTGGCCACCTAGCTACGCCACTGGACGTGATTTAGATAAATGTTTGTAACAGATCCGCGTTGAATCGCCTCTATAGACACCGCGTAAGTCAGTTTATACAAAATGTCGTAAACAGCTGTAAAATCGCTGGATGCAGCATCGAAAGTCGAATGAACGCTTTACCGCTAGCTTAGCGATGACGATGACGGTCTGACATCCTACTTGACAAAGGACGAACCTTCTTTATTAAAGAACTGCGTAACGCTGGGCCGCTTATTTCCTTTCTATACAAGGCCGAACCCAGCCATAGGAAACTGCTCGCGTATACTTTGTATTGCTATTTCTATATCTGCAATTACAATGTATATGTCGTGGCCAAAGATCGTAGAATTGATCACTTCATGATATGACCGGCCATATCATGAAATGGTTGCATTTCATGGTATGGCCAACTAAAACTGGCCAAATCGTTTAAACGTCAACGTATCATGATATTTCAATCAACGTTTGGCCATATCATAATGTAGTATATTGTAGGGTTTCCATGACATCAAGGGTTTAATAAAAATTCCAAATTATTAATGTAGAATTAGATAAATAATAATGGGTTTTGACTAAGCCTAACCCAAATGATTCACAAACATTAGAAAGGGATCTCTAATGGTCACTTACCCACTACTTCTAACCTAACATAACCCACAAGATCGCTTCGTTCGCTCGCCATCGTGTTCGGGTCACTATTCTAATCTGACCTAATCCAGGCTCGATTATTCCGATCTACGCACGATTACTCCATATTCGTCAGTAGTCACTACGAAGTATACACATATATTTGCGTACTACTCTTGTATAGATCGGAAGACTTTAGTAAAAAATAAAGTAAAAAAACTAAATCCCGACTACGACAAAAAAAAAAACGACGCTGAAAAAGTATGAAACAAGATTTTCATACTTCGAACAGAACAAAAAGAAAAGCCGCAGTCACACGTTATAGGTACCAACCGAAACACTTTAATAACGTGTGACTGCGGCTTTTCTTTTTGTTCTGTTCGAAGTATGAAAATCTTGTTTCATACTTTTTCAGCGTCGTTTTTTTTTTGTCGTAGTCGGGATTTAGTTTTTTTACTTTATTTTTATTTAAACAATTTTTGTTTTAAACTTAACACATGACTTTTTGTCCGCTAGAGGGCGTCACTTTAAATTTGAGCAATATTTTCGAAATGTACAAATGTAGCCTTTTCAAATGATACCAAACACGGCATATTTATCTCCATTTTTATTTTTTAACACATATTTTTTGTCCGCTAGAGGGCGCCATGTCGAGTTTTGTGATACGTCACGTAGCCTATGTTCAGCGGACAATTAAGACGGTTCTAACGATACCTCATATGTCGAGTTCCGATAAGTAGATTAGGAGCTATGAGGGAACAGATGAACATACTCACATACATACATAGCCTGTCAAAATCATAACCCTCCGTAGTCGGGTAAAAAGTGATTTCCAATCCATACGCGATTAGTTTCACACCTTTGCGTTCAGGCCTTGTATAGAATGGAAATACGCTGCGGGGCCAGGCTCAGCGCAGTAACTTGATTGTGCGTTAGACGGCTGGAGTAATATGTTGTAATCTGTTTGGACAGATGTCAGCGGTAATTAGGTCGGCGCGGCTGCCGCTGTGTTGCCACATCGCGGATCAAGTCTGGTGCGAGCTTTATACAAGACTTGTAAGGAATGAGCAACAGTAGAGGAGATTGCAGTCTCCACGCTTGATATTATTCATCTACTTAACATTTCAAAATATTATTTAAAACACAATTAAAAAATACATTAAAAAATAGCAGTCCGCCGGTGTCGGGAGCAGGGTCCTAGCTATCGGTGGTTAGGGCTCCGGAGACAGGAACTTCCTCACAATGCGAGCCGTATCGAGGAGTACTGTCTTCAGTATCAGGCCCTTGATTTAACCGTGCAACGAGGCTTTTGGCCATCAGGCCGTTGGCGGTCACGACTTTCGGCACAATGACAGCCGAGTCTACGAGTACATTCCACATGTCGACAACCTTCATTTCTTTGCCTTTCTCAGTTTTCACGAGATTCTCGTCATGTGGAATGGTGACATCGGCTACTCCACGGACAGGCAATGAACTGTTATTATTTGCTTGATCTGTGGTGCGCAGGCGCATTTAATGTCTCAATATTAACGACATTTTGATTGGCAGAATGATCTCAAGTTTCTGTTTTGACAATCAGAATGACCGCATGTATATTTGTCCAGTTTTTAATCGATAAAAGTAATTTTTAGAGGCATCGTCGTGGTTTTTAACCGACTTCAAGAAAAGAAGGAGGTTTTATGTTCGGCTGAATGTATTTTTTTGTTGTTGAATGTTCACCGATTTCTCGGTCAATTTTAGACCGATTTTGAAAATTATTTTTTTGGTTGAAAGGTTATGCTTCCAAATTGGTCCCATAGAAATATTGTTATAAACTGATGATGAACTTCGAAGATATGGAACGGAACTCTGCATGGGATCGCAGTAGAACTGTCGTAACAAGTAAAATTGGTTTGTTTATACGTGAGTCGATGGCTGACTGAAAGAAGATGGGGGGGATATATCGAACTGATCTGATGATAAAGCCGGATGTGGAATTGTCATGCAATATTTTAATGATTAAATTCTATAAATACCTTACTATAGAACTTGCAAACTATTTAAGTTTGCCTGAGAGGTACTTTTTAGTTGTGGTGTAGTACACAGTGTTTTTGTTTTTACATTGAAGTCGGTTGTATTTTTTTTTTTGTAAAGTTGTTGTTATTTTCTTAAGTTTTTTTGCATTTTGAACCAGTTTTATAATGTTCAAAATTAAAAGCAGTGGATCATATACCCATATGCAACAAAAAGAAAAGCCGTAGTCACACGCTATTAAAGTGTTTCGATTATTACCTACCTATAACGTGTGACTACGGCTTTTCTTTTTGTTCTATTCTTGTTTTTACAGTTACTTTGTTTATTTCAGCATCTTGAAAATCTTGTTTCATACTTTTTTAGCGTCTTTTTTTGTCGTAGTCGGGTTTTAGTTTTCTACTTTTTTTATTTGAAAGATTTTGGTGTTAAATCACTGTGCTTCTATACTATTTATTTTGGTATGAATAAGTGAAGTCCTTTCAAATGATACACTATACTTTTTGTCCACTAGAGGGCGCCACATTGAATTTTGATGATATTTTTTTATAAGTACCAGTGAAGCCCTTTCAAATGATATGAAACACGGTGTATTTATAATTTTTTTTAAACATGACTTTTTGTTCGCTAGAGGGCGTCACTTTAAATTTGAGCAATATTTTGAAAATGTACAAGTGAAGCCCTTTCAAATAATACCAAACACGGCGTATTTATCTCCTTTTTTATTTTTAACGCATTACTTTTTGTCCGCTAGAGGGCGCCATATCGATTTTTGTGACACGTCACGTAGCCTATGTTTAGCGGACAATTAAAACGGTTCTAACGATACCTCATACGTCGAGTTCCGATAAGTAGATTAGGAGCTATGAGGGAACAGATGAACATACTCACATACATACATAGCCTGTCAAAATCATAACCCTCCGTAGTCGGGTAATAATACAGCTGATTTAGTATGATAGAAAAGAAATACGAAGATGCTTCTAAACAATACATAAATCGATTAAAAACCGGACTAATATGTAACATGCGATCATTCTGATCAGATTATTCTATATGCAACGTTTTACTGTTATAGTGTTTTAATTTTATAATCAAAACTGTCCATTTTTAGTCGCTAAAATGTTGCATATTTGTAAAACACTATGTCTTTGCGCATAGACCTCTTTCTATTGTATGCAGTCCAAAGTGACCCCAGTTAACCCAGTCCCCAGTTTATAATGTGTGTTACTTTTGGTGTACAATAAACGTTTAACTCTTAAAGCGCCCTATACAATACAGTCAATACAAATACAAATTCGAAACCTTTCGGACTTTCGCAATTTCATCGAAGAAAAAGTAGTCGCAGATTTTTTTCGTCGTATCGCTACATCGCATCGAGGCGGACGGCTTCACATACTAATCGAGCTTTTTGTATGACGCGTCGTGTATCGACGAGTGTGCCTTGAATCTTGACCCTTTACTGCCTGTACAACGCCTACGCGAGAGGAGCTGATATTACGCACATTGATATTTATTTATGTAATGTAGCAATGAGGATCAGTCATGATTTTTGTGGAGTATGCAGAGTTATAGCGTCAAAACAAACAGTAAATACTGTGAAGAAATTATTTAAATCGGACCAAAAATTACTAAGTTACAGCAATTTTAGTGTATTAGTTCCAGAAACGCGCCCGAGAATGAAGCGAATCGCTGTGACGTTATCTGTCATGATCGGTTTCCACCGGCGAATGAATACGATCAAGCCGTTTGTCGCACGGATCATTCATGACAGATGACGTCATCGTAAACAGTCCAGCGAGAGCGCGCGTTTCCAAGTAGCCGTTCAGAAAAACTTTAATACATCCACCATTTCTTGATGGATTTTAATAATTTCAAAAATTAAATTATTACACATACACACATGATTGATCCTCATTCCCTGCTCGGCATTAGCCATTCCTAAGTTGCAGTACAATACCTGCTTCTCATTTTGAGGTCAACCAGTTGAGCTGCGAGGACAGGTTTCACTCGTCTACTCGACAGCTGCCTTTGTTGAGCTCCTTAGTAGTCCTGAGTGGAGCACAACAAACATTGCTTTCAAATGCTTGCACTGTATGGACCTGTAGTGGAAATGCAGTCTGCCACTAAGCTGCATGCTTCTCATATGATTTGACCATGTTTGCTGAATAGAATTCAAAAGAGACTGATGACATGATCTCTGAGTTTGTTTCGGTGTTCCTTCTCAGGGTAGCCAGCCAGGAAACTCCGGCCTCGTCAAGTGACGAAAAAAATTACGTGTTTTTTAAAACCTATTTTCAAAATAAATATAATATAATATTCCACAAGTATCACACAACGCCGTCTAGTCCCAAGCTAAGCAGAGCTTGTGTTATGAGTACTAGACAACTGATAAACATACTTATATATTTCTAAACACATACATATTATAGATAAATTACACCCAGACACAGAACAAATGATCGTGCTCATCACACAAACATTTGTCCTGGGTGGGAATCGAACCCACGTCATCGACATCTCCCGCCCTTGGGCGGAGCGAGAGGGCGTGTCAAACTTTTGCTAACTAAAACCCCTTTGTTCATTCTTTGCCTTCGTTCCAGGACCCCGGGGTTGTCTTTCGCACAACCTATGGCCCCAGTAGGCTTCGGCCCTGCTGGGCAGCCTACGGGTCTGCTGACATCGTGACGCACCATTACTCGCCGTCAAGTCCCACCAACACTGCCAACACTGCGCTGTCCAATACAAAGATATTATTCCAGAACCCTCTCCCCCCCTTGAGCACGTTCTGCAATGATTACTACTTAAATCACTACACACATGATATCCCGTGCCTAGCTAATTCAGAGTTGAGAGCAAGCATAGCGTAACGTTCGATATTGACTTACATCGGCTCGCTGATAACGTGGCCTACACTCGCGAGTACTACGTGTACTGATAACAGTTCCACATTCCCACGGTATTTACCCTTGCTTTGTTCAGCATCGTAATAATAATAATAATGGTTTTTACGATATACCTTTCGGTATTTTACTTTTCGTAGAGTGTGCGCGGGAATTGCATGATTTGATTCCGCCATCTCTTTTCTACAATCGCACAACCCGACGTACAGTCAAATGGGGTGAATAGAAACTCAGGGGCAAATAGAATCAAAACTTCAAAGGGTATTTTCACAATATTTGAATATTTTTTTGCAGCATTTAACTATATCAATTTATTAATGAATTGTTATTCTAAAACGTCGATGCTTTGTTAGAAGTCGATAATATGGTATCAAAGTGAAAAATCAAACCAAAGTTTTGTTTCTATTCACCCCGTTTTACGGTACGGCGAATATCCACCCTTACGTTTGTTGAAACCTCTACTACAGTCCGGAGTAAGCGTTTCGCCTCGTCGTTTATACCGCGTACGTCGAAGAATTGGAACAATTTACCTACTGCGGTCTTCCCGTCCGATTATAATTTAGATGGCTTCGTGTCTAGAGTGAATAGGCTCTTAATAAACTAGTGTGCCTCATCATCAACGATTGCATCACTGCTTGCCGTCAGGTGGGATCATAGTCAAGCGCTGGTTTATATTATTATTAAAAAAAAAATACATTTACTCGAAAACCCACTCCTATCTCTAACGTTTTTAGGCACGCAATTTACTGTTTTCCGCACAAAAGTGTGAGTAATGCAGAAAGTGCGCGAGATCACCCCCGGCACAATTTATTGTATTTACCGTATCAGGCTGGGCGCCGCGCAGTCCCGACTAGTCGCTGGTCAGCTCCCGTTTATTTATTTCTAAGAAAGTCGAGGCGGAATTCGCCCGAGCCGTAGGCGAGGGTGTTAAGGAGCCGAGCGAAGCTACTCTTTCCGATCCCAAATTGTACAATTTTTTTTACTTTTGATAGGCTCGCGCTTAAACATTATCTCCCCTGATGGAATAATTATAGGTAAACTAGCTTCTGTCAGCGGCTTTGCCCGCTTGAAAATAGGTTTTTCTATACAAACTTTGGATCCCCGTTTCATCCCCTAAGGGAGTGAATTTTGGAAAATCCTCCTTTCTAGTCCCAGTAGTTTCAACTGTGCGTTGATATGTCAGTCAGTTTCTCCTTTTATATATGTAGATTACCACCCAGACAGAGAACAAATGATCGTTGCTCATCACATAAATATTTGTCCTGAGTGTCCTGCATAGCAGTCAGGGCCACTAACCACTAGACCAATAAGCCAGTCGTACATAGGATATTTTATATCTCAGGAGTCCCTTCCCTCGGGATCATTTTGTCTGCCGCGCGGGCGATGCTGCTAGCAAACGCTAGTTATAATGAAGGCTTCGTTAAATGTCACCTACTGTGTGGACCAGCGGAACTGGCGGCGTTCAAAGTTTTTAATTTTCCGGGAGGGATGGTTCCGGCACAATTGTGTTTTTTTTTTTAAATATGAAAATATTCCAAACGTACAATAACGTAATATCTTGCCTTTTTGCTAGGCTCGCGTTTGACCACTATCTCACCTGATGGTAGGCGATGATGTGGCCGACGATGGAGCACGCTTGTCTAGAAGTAACCTATTCACTCTTGACTTAAAGACCCCCAATACTCAATACTTTATTGCAATCCAGGTTGTAGCTATCAGGAAACAGACTCCGGCAGGGAATGTCACTCTTTAACTCCTTCCTTACTTTAGTTGAGGATTTTTCTTTTCTTTTTCTAATAAAGTCAAATTTAGGCTGGTCTTGTTCAATTTCTGATTGAAAGACTGAATGACATTACCAGACCTGGGATTCAAACCCAGTACCCTTAAGCGTAGCGTGTGTGACCACTAAACCGATAAACTCCGAACCGATAATCCAGTTCGGTCTGAAATCATTCATTGTATAGTTTTTTAGGGTTCCATACCTCAAATGGAAAAAACGAAACCCTTTTAGGATCACTTTTTGTCCGTCCGTCTGATTGTCGGTCTGTCAAGACCGCGACCGAGGAACGCGTGGAGGTATCGAGTTGAAATTGAAACCATATACTTAGGTCTGCGGTCCCTTGAAGCTGTGAAAAAATCAAACTTCTAAGTTAACGAAAAAAAAAGATACGGCCGTTTATGTCGCAAAAAAACGTGCTTATTAACACTCAAAGGAATCAAAATTTATTAGATTAGATTTCAAACATAAAAACAAAGCTAACGAGTTACCGCACATCGAGCGCGTCAACGCGCCGTACGGCGGTAGATAATACAATTTTTTTTTATCAATTACCTTCTTACTTCATATTAAATGTAAACACTAAGATCCTGCTACTCCTGGACAACAAAAAAAAAAAAAAAAAATGTTATCAAGTAATATTAAGTATTTATTTCTGTACAAGTGATTTGTAATCTTTAGAAATAAATGAATTCAAACCGTAAACCGTAAAATTCATAGGGTACTTCCCGTTGACCCAGAATTCTGAAATTTGGTATAAAGCAAGGTCTTATAGCACAGATATATAGGAATAAATCTGAAAACAGAAAATTTGTTATTACGTCACAAAAAAAAAACTGTTTTTGCGATTCGAAAAAATCTTCGAGACTCAATTCGGGAATTGAACTATTCACATAGGTAAGTTTGTACGGAACCCTCAGGGCGCGAGTCCGACTCGCAGTTGCTCAGTTTTTTATTTTTTTATTCAAAGTAGAGTAAAGTAGTACTTACCTAATATCTTAGTAGTCCTGAGTTGAGCTACACCAACACTTGCACTGGCTGGATAAGTCCATTAAAATCTGTGTGGTTCTTTCCTCAAAAGACCATCTCAGACATTAATCTGCATGTGCTAATAAATATGTGATGTGACCATCACATATTTACTGTATGGACTTTAAAAGAGACTTTGACCTCTGAGTTTGTTTCAGCGTTTCTTCTCAGCTAGGAAACGCTGGTCTCATAGCATAGCATAATATAGCATAGTCGGCCTTATAATGTTCCCACTGTTGGGACTCAGATAATCCACCACGCGGGCCCAGTGCGGGTTGGTGAATGTCACATGTCTTCGATTTTTTGGTTCTAGGACATGCCGGTTTCCTCACGATGTTTTCCTTCACCGTTTTGAGAGCAGTGGCCTGGCAGGATTTGAACCCGCGACCTACAACTCGTAAGTGCCTTGCCTGGCCTGTTGGTCTAGTGGTTAGTGGCACTGCTATACCGGAGGTCGTGGGTTCGATTCCCACCCAGGATAAATGTTTGTGTGATGAGCATGATCATTTGTTCTGTGTGTGGGTGTAATTTATCTATAATATGTATGTATTTAGAAATATATAAGTATGTCTATCAGTTGTCTAGTACTCATAACACAAGCTCTGCTTAGCTTGGGACTAAACGGCGTTGTGTGATAGTTGTGGGATATTATTATGAAGTCGGGGGGCCCTTACCACTCGGCCACCACTGCTCTTGGTGGCACACTGGTCTCATCTAGTTTAAAATTGACGTGTAAAATTGATTTTTTATATGTATTTGCAAAATAAATATCATTTAGTGATATTCAGTTTGGAATGTAAAATCTGATATAAGTTTGTTCTGGTATAGAATTATTAAATCCATTTGGTGTCGGGTTCGCGCCGGAGCAAGTTTTTCAATTACAGTCGTATCTGGAGTCAGGCAGCAGCTGCCTACATTACTGGAACTTGTACAACTTGAGTCAGGAGGAGCTGGCGACTTGCCGGATTGGGTACTGATGGAATCTTTCCGTTACTGTGGTATCACATGGACTACTTTACAAATTTTTGTAAACTTTTGTTTCAAAAATTAATTTTATCCCTCGCAGTGCTCGAGAGTTAATTCAACACGCCGCCCGCGACTTTAAGGGGTGACTAAACGGTTGGAAACTAGCGTTCCAACCAAGGTGACCTTGGTTTATGTGTTTGGTTTGTGTTGCGTCTACATGGCTATAAACCACGCGCCAACACGTTCAGTGGTTGGGAAAACGCGCCTCCCAACCAAGGGCGTTGAAGGTCGTGGATTACAACTGCCGTCTACACGGATTGAAACTAGCAAGGTCACACCTGTTGGGACGTTGGTTTGCAACCATCTGGTTACCACTTTAGACATTGATCTGCTATTAGGTCTTTACCTATGAAATTGGAGATTTGTATGATAATATTAAAATATAAAAATTTTGGTAATTTTTTTATTTCCGCTAATCAAAGTAAGTACTGGCCCAAATTATCTATACAATTTTGCCATTTTGATGGCAGTTTGTTTATCCCTTTACTGTAGAAGTCTGCCGGACGGGAGGCGATGAAGTCAGCGAAAGCGTTTTGTACTGCATCACGGGTGTTGAATTTTTTCCCACTTAAAAAATTATCTAAATTTTGAAAAAAGTAGTAATCTGTTGGGGCAAGGTCCGGTGAGTACGGTGGGTGACGGAGAGCTTCCAGCTGTAACTCTTGTAGCTTTGCGATGGTCTGTCGTGAAGTGTGAGCTCGCGCGTTGACGTGGAGAAGCAATGGGGAAGAGCGATTGACTAGTCTTGGTTGTTGAATTGCGAGCTTCTCCATCATTGTTTGCAATTCTTGGCAATAGACATCTGCCGTCACTGTTGTGCCATTCGGTAAGAAGCTGTGATGTACAAGTCCGGCACTGGTCCACCAGACAGTCACCATCATCTTCCTATGAGTAATCTTTTTTTTAGCGCACTGATTAGGTGCTGTACCCGGGTCCACCCACTGAGACGAACGCTTACGGTTGTCGTACAGGATCCACTTTTCATCGCAGGTAACAATTCGATTAAGAATTCCCTCGTTTCTATGCCGATTCAGTAGTGCTATGCATGCTTCGACACGTAAATCTCGCTGTCGGTCGCTTAGTTCGTGTGGCACTTATCTAGCTTCTTTATCTTTCCGATTTGACGCAAGTGCTTCAATGTTGTTTTGACACTAACTCCAAGGCCCGCAGCAAGCTCAGCCGTAGATTGAGATGGATCCGCTTCCACTATCGCCTTCAATTCGTCGTTGTCGACAATAGTTACTGGCCGACCGCGAGGCTCGTTCTTCAACTCAAAATTTCCAGATTTAAAACGATTGAACCAATAATGGACTGTGTTTATGCAAGCAGTGTTATGCCCGTACACGTCGTTAATGTTTCGTTTTGTTTGCGCAGCGGTATTTCCACGTAGGAACTCATATTCGAAAATTGTACGAATTTTCAGTTTATCCATAGCGCCAAAAACAAAAAACTATCTAAAAACAAATGACTGAAATTGAAATTAAATTAACACGTCTTTCGAATAAAATTTATTTGAATTTCGAATTGCGCGCCAATCCACAGATAATTAATTCTGAAAATGCTGGTTATAGAATCTTATTAATTACATAGGTAAAGACTTATTATTATTATTGATAGGTTTGCTATTTTACCGGAATTCCACTCTTTCGCTGTACATATAAAGAAAGTATTCCCGAAACGTTTAGTGTGTATGACCCTAAAGACAATGATCATTTTCTCCTAGATTTATAGGCCCGAAGCCCAACCACAAGTTCTTAACGCGATCCAGTTGACGACCTGGACTGAACTGTATACATAAAGGGTGTTTCAAATACCGGATTTTTTCAATACCGGTATCAGTACCGGTATTAGAAATTTCAATACCGTGATCACGTGATCACGGTATTGAACTCAAGTTTTTCAAGCTTTTTAAAAAAAAAATTAAACTAGCGCTTGACTGTCATCGCTTCTAAGGGATTCTTCTAATGTTCATAAGAACTTTAATTAGGCCATTAATAAAACCATTTAAATACGTATTTTTGTTTCCAAATCAGTCTTTATTCTCTTTTAATAGCATAACAATTTGGAATTACGTATTACTGTGTTGTGTTGTGGTTGTGTGTAATTAACAAAAAGTGGTGAAAATGAGCTTTAACATTGACTAGGTATATTAACACAAACAATAAATTAGATTTAAAATTGGCGGGACCACCCAGGCCACTTCTTAATTTGAAACAGGAGTGTACATAGGTACATAAATCCAAAAACAATCTTTAAACAACTTGACGCTGGCGGATGCACAAGAGTGCTAAGCCTTATTCTCCTGTCGATGGAATGGGAGGAGAAAAAAAAAGAAAAACATTTAGGTACGCGGAGTTTTATAAGTGAAAAGAAATGATTGTGTGGATGTGAGCGGCTCAATATAATCTCTTTTGTTTTACTTGTACTGTTTTGGCGGTGAGTCGATTTGGACGGAAACAGAAATTACCTAGTAATTTGACGCATTTATGTGAAAAAATGAAAAAACATGATGCATCGCAAGTACATCTCCAAAATGTAATGAGTTGTCTGTGTTGGGCACCGTAGATATTCGTAACCAATTTGATTCTGTTTACAGAACCAATATAATAAAATTTAACGAACAAGTTTATAAAAGTTTCACGCACATAACTGATCAATTAATTTCGCAAATACAGTTCACATAACCACAGTAGTATATTGTGCATCCATCATAGAAATATAAAAAACAGATCCTTATTGCTTTTTTTTTGGGTCTGTGAATTCGAATGTAAGCTAGTATAGTGCACCACCACTGCTATGATGACCCACCAGCCGCCACTGGTCCTAATCGCTGGCTTCCGAGGGTGGTATAGGTATTAGAATTGTCTAAAAACGCAGTTCTAATAAAGTTTAAGTAAGGATGGCGCTGCTGTCCTATTGTTTACTGGCTGATACATTCGATACGTACGTAATTACCTATACTGCCCTTAAAAGTCAGCAAGCGTCATGATTCGTGTCTTTCTTATAGACTTGTTCTTTCTTACTAAAATACCAATTAAATGTATAATTTTGAATTGTTTCTTCGTACATGAACGTAGTTAATAAGTACTAATTAGGTAAAAGTTAGAAAACAAAGTCACATCTAAACCGCTCAAATATTCAATTTTTACTATTTAATTGAAGATCTAACGGATAATGTGATTCGATTCGATGTAGTAACAATGACATTAATCAAAGTGGAATTCACACACTTCACACAAGTGTGAAGTGTGAGAATAATATCACATAGTTATTTATATTATTTAATACAACTTCCTGCTACTTTACAACAAACCACAATAATTAAAATTATAAAATGATTGTAATACCGTAATCACGGTATTGGCTCGTCAGTACCGGTATTGAAAAAAGACCAAAATATATCCGTGATTACGGTATTACGGGATCCCGTAATACCGGTATTGAAAGCCCTTGTATATATACTGTATAGCTCAATCCATTTTTCTCGCTCTTACGTTAAGGTTCAAGACCTTCAAATTAAACTGATGATTATTTCTCACCAAGAACTAAGTAAGAGTAAGTAATAAGTGAGTAGTAGTAAGAAGTAAGTATGTTACTAAAAGAGTTATGAGTATACATGTGGATGGGTGGAGAGGGAGAGGGAGGCCAAAAAAAAGATGGATGGATTGTGTGAACAGTGATATGAAAGAAAAGGAAGTTAGTGATAGCATGACGGTTGACAGGATAGAATGGATGAAAAAAACGTGTTGCTCCGACCCCAAATAAGATGGGACAAGGGCAGGAAGATGATGATGATGATGATGAACTAAGTAATCTTCTGGGGTCATTCGATTCATTGTAGACATCAGCCATCGCCTACATGTAATTGAGGTCAAGACGAAAAATTCTCAAGTTTTTGTTTTCCACAGAGAAGGGTGGTCAAGATCCTAAACGAATACTATTTTGTCTGAAGTGAAACGTTTTTTGTTTCTAGTTATAAGAGGCGCCTCCTACCCAACTTTCTTACGCGATTTAAGTACCACGTAGGCGATGAAACGCGATCGCGAAGCGATGCGGCGCGTTTGGAACAAACAGTTAATACACTATCGCGGAACCGTAGGCGTGGACTTGCGGACGGCGAGCAATGGGTAGCTCGCCGTTCGCCCGTCCGGCCCTCCGGTAACCGTACACCAAGCGTATAATGACGAATATGCGTCTATTAAACTACGCGCCCTTAGACAGTATATCTTAGGGTTCCTACTATACAAAATATTTTGTTAATAAAAGTCTGTATCAAATACAATAAATAGTAGCATGGGATCCCAATTCCGTACCTAAAATAACTCTTAGCAGAATCAATAGTTTGCCTGTCTTAAACAAAATCGGAACTACCATCAACAAAAGAACGGAAAGAATATGCGTAAATCTTTACTGAACACTTCTATAACATTTCCTACCCTATTTCTAGCGAGAAAAAGTTCAAAATCGTATGTACATAAACGTTTGCGATAGACACTGCAGACGTCACACTTTCATAATCGATTCTCTAAGGGTGCCTGTGAATATACAACTGCCCAAAGTATTCCGAACCTTAGCTGTTTTACTTTAAAGCCCACATTGCCATGTGCTCGTGTTTAAATATTCAGGAAGTTGACCGTGAATTTTGAACGTGGATACATTATCTAAATAATGCAGAAGGTTTGGTCTGTACAAGGCCGTCTGAGAATTTGGACTGATTAAAATCATTTGTTTTTATTGGCACGAGCATTAGACTACATAACCAAGCTAATTAGAAACATCTATATAAATACATATATAAAAAACCGACCAAGTGGGAGTCGGACTCGCGCCCTGAGGGTTCCGTACAAACCTACCTATGTAAACAGTTCAATGTTTCGAAGATTATTCCGAATCGCATTTTTTTTTGTAACGTAACAACAAATTTACTGTTTTCAGATTTATTCTTATATCTGTCCTATAAGACCTTGGTTTATGCCTATTTTCAGGATTCTGGGTCAACGGGAACTACCCTATGAATTTTGATTTCCTTGAGAGTGTCAACCGAATCTTTTTTTTTATTAACTTAGAAGTTTGATTTTTTCACAGCATCAAGGGACCGCAGACTTGACTATATGGTTTTAATTTCAACTCGATATCTCTCCGCGTTACCGAGATAAAGGGTCTTGACAGACAGACAGACGGACGGACAACAAAGTGATCATATAAGGGTTCCGTTTTTTCCTTTTGAGGTACGGAACCCTAAAAATCAAGAATTAATAATTACGTATAAGTCCGACTCGCCAAAAAAAAATTGTAAGTGATTTTTTTATTAGTATTCTTTATAGGAGTGAATACAAAATTCACGTGAACGAAGTCGCCAGAGAGACGCTAGTTTACAATAATAATAGACGCAATTACAAAACGATACTTATAATAACACGTGTATAGTTATGTTACTTATTATCACAAACAAATTACACCAGACATATGACATTCGCATGACATTCATTCCTCAAAGGGAAATGCTCACTGTCTTGATCCCCGGTTACGGCGCTAAATCACAGTATAGATATATGGAACAGTACGGAAACTACCTACAAATGTTCGAAACGGCTCACTCACACAAACATACGCATCGACGAGACTCCTAAGCGGCATTCGCTACTGACAGAACCGCGAGAAACGCTTAGGAGTCTTTTATTTATTTATTAAAACTTAATGCACTAGTAATAAATACTGTACAAAGGCGGACTTAATGCCTTACGTGCTGGCCACGGACAATTCGCTATAGCGAAAATTCGCGCGGCGCGACCGGCGGCGCGTCTTGCGAATGAATCAAATGTATGGAAATGTACTGGGCATGCCACGCGCAGCGGCGACCAGCGAGACGACCGGGGCCAGTACATTTCCATACATTTGATTCATTCGCAAGACGCGCCGCCGGTCGCGCCGCGCGAATTTTCGCTATAGCGAATTGTCCGTGGCCAGCACGTTAGGCATTTTCTACCAGTCGACCTTAGGTGGAGTCTTTTGTAGGTAGTTTCCGTACTGTTCCATATATCTATACTGTGGCTAAATGTTTGAGCTTCCGATAGAGTTCTTCGCTGTAATCAACGTTGCGAATTCGCGAGAAGACGCCAGGCGTCCTCAAATGTGCCTTTTCATTCAAATGATTTTGGTAAGTGACACATACTCGCTCTCTCTTACGAAGCGTCCAGGGGTCCGAGTGAAAATGATATTTTACATTACACGTGACATTGCAGTAAGTCTTGTCAACAAGTTTTGACACTTTTTTTGTAGCGACTTTTTTTTTTAAATTGATATAAACCAGTGCTTGACTGTGATCCCACCTGATGGTAAGCAGAGATGCAATCATTAATGGTGAGGCGCACTAGTTTATTATCTATGGCGCCACATAAGAACTACAAGAAATACGAAATCCTGCGTCTCCGCAATCAAAGTTCTCCGCGCGATTAGAACATATACGATAGCCCGAAATCATCTATCGGGCAGTTGCCCACCAGACATAACACCCGTCTGGTCGGAGGATCCTCCCTTTTTAACGGAGGTTTGCGGGATTTTACTCTGTTCCACATACCTCTAAAGTTTTTTTTTCTTTTTGAAGTGTGAAATCGTGTGGAGCGAGAGGCAGTGCAAGACTTTTACTGACTAAATTCCACAGTCCTGGCCACTTTGTCTTAGTCCTTATAGACCTGTTTCCACACGGTCAGACTTCCGGAAACGATGCCTGTTAACCCGTTGTAAGTGACCGGTTAGTATAAGTACCAATATAACTCACCTGGCTTGTCTATTCGAGCGCCACCGGACCAGAGTCGCCAGCCCACAGCAGACGTATGCAAAACGGGCTTGCAGTGCTGTCCATTAGATGTTACAGAACTGCACCAAGACGATGAGTCCCTAACCCTTTCCCAATAGCTTGGTGTCAGCTTCCAGTCTCACAGAATGCGGCTTTTTGTTTCCGGTGGGAAAATCATCTTATGACATCCCCCGCTCTTGGGCGGGGCGAGAGATAGTGTCAGAATTTTACTGACTAAAAACCCACTCCTGTCTCTTCGTTACCTTTCGTACCAGGGCCGAGTCTTCCTTTCAGAATCAGACCCTTGGCCCCAGTAGCCTTCGACCCTGCTGGGCCCCTACAGTTGCTGACATCTCCTTGAGGCGCGCGTGGAACAGCACGTGCCGTCGACGACTTGGGCTCGGTCCGGACGGTTACCGGACGGTCGGACGGCGAGCCACCCATTGCTCGCCGTCCGCGCACAGAATGCGGCTGAATACCCGTGACTTACATAGAGCGACTGCCTATCATACCTCCACAACTCAGTTACTGTACAACACGGTACTCCTGGCGCACCGAGTTACGAGGTGTCACTAATGTCCTAGATAAACTAACAAAAGTACATATGAATTGAAAAATTCACATTGGTACTTGTCTGGTTTCGAACCCACAACCTCATGCATGAGAGGCGGGCGCCTTAACCACGGGCCATCACGACACAAGAACTGCATCAAGACTTGGGTGACATATCGATTTAGCTGTGACCTATATTTGCGCTGCTTTTACGACCTGTGTGAGATCGTAATTACCGGTGCGCCGAGTTTAGAGTTCCGGATGCTTCGGATGAGATTCTGAATCCGCTCTGGAGCCGCGTGTTGGTTCACGGCCCACCTGCTATCACAGAGAGAGATGACCTTAGGTCCTAACACTGGAAAGTGGCATCTTTGTTTTAAATTCAAATATGCTATGACCAATCAGCAATGTCCCATAGTATGTGACCAACCTGGAAATTCATGAACATCTTAAAATGGCCACAATAAAGTAGGAAATCCAAAACGTCACCTTGAGATACCGAGAGGAGCTAGAGAAGCATTTGAAGACATTAGCAGCACAGCTCACGATGCATAAAAATCTGAATCGTTTTCAAATAGACTATTTACAGGCCGGAATTGTCAAAATGTCGGTCAGTCAAAAACAAGTGAAGCTAAATTGCACGTTCCAAAGCGTAGATCTCTATGGAGTAGAACGTGCAAGAAACTCCATGGGCACTAATAAATCATATTATGAGTTACATATTTCTTGTCGCTTCTATTAAAACTAAAGTAGCTACGTTATGCGTCTCCAACGAAAGGACATATAGTAGATAGATGATGAGGAGCCGTTTCTAGTGGGGAACGCGCTCAAACCGATATAGTACACTCCCCAAATTTGCTCATAGCGTTAAACACTGTTCGCAGATTTAACACAGAAGGAAAAGAAACGCTAATTTCATTTCATTTACGTGACAAGATTGACAAGCATCGCCGTCTATAATTATCTACTATAGATGCAATACAAGTGATGATCCATAATAATAGGTCTTTACCTATGAAATTGGAGATTTTTAAAACGGGTTGCTTTGAAGTGTTATATCATTGGATTGACTTGGAATCATAAGTTCAAATAAATTTTATATTAAAGGTATGTTATTCTTCTTTTAAAATTAGCTATTTATTGGTTTCTTTGTGTTTTATATTTTCTGTAATATAGCAGTACTTATAACCATTTTTGTGTGAAATCTAAGAAAACTCGCATTATTTTGTAATATGAGTTCTACCGTGGAAACAATGGGACTCAAGTGATATGCAATATTGATGATGTATACGGACTTAAAACTGCTAATGAATGAGATGTCTATTTTGGTTTCAATCACTTTCATGTGAGAAATTTTATCTCAGGAATAACTTTATTTCTTAGGGCGGCTACAAGACAAAATTTCCAAAACGAAATCTATTAAACCAAGAACACAGAGTTTTTTTGTTAGAAGAAAGTCGTAGGTATGCGACATTGATATTGTTTGCCCTTTGCAATGCATAGTATCTACGTTGAAACTCTTAATATGAAAAAACGTTTTTTTATTAGCTTTCATGGTTATAAGTAAGTACTGCGATATTACAGAAAATACAAAACACAAAGAAACCAATAAATACCTAATTTCAAAAGAAGAATAACATACCTTTAATATAAAATTTATTTGAACTTATGATTCCAAGTCAATCCAATGATATAACACTTCAAAGCAACCCGTTTTAAAAATCTCCAATTTCATTGGTAAAGACCTATTACCAAACATCGTCATCTTCTAGCAGTAATACTGCTGTAAATGTTTGGTCTCCACACGTTTATTTCGTGTTTGGTCGATAGCTCTGTATCGAAGACAAGACGCGTGTGTCGAGTACCGCAAGTTATGCCCTAGTGCCCACGCGGGTACCATCAAACTTTATGCTTGCTCTGTTAAAAGGTCAGCATTGAGGAAGCATTTGTGTCATCCATATATGTAGCTTGGAAGTTGGGATTCCTATTATGTGTTCTAGTATTTCTGGTGTATTGATTCAGCTACGACTGTTGAGCGTTATATACTGGCTTCTATTCCCGGGTCGAGCAAAGTATTACTCAATTAGTTCATCTGGAATTTCTCTGTGTAAATGGCCGGAGTCTGGATCTGTGCCCTGACAAATGATAGTAAATAATTTGTTTTACAAATAGGATTTTATAAATCACTTTTATACGTCAATTAAAACTAGATGAGGCCGGTTTTTCCTAGCATACTATCCTGATAAGAAACACCGAAACAAACTCAGGGGTCAAATTCTCTTTTAAAGTCCATACAGCAAACATGTAACAGTCAAATCATATGAGAACCATGCAGATTGGAGTCTGAGATGATCATTTCTTTCTTTCTTCTTTCAAGCATTTGTCTGTATTCGTGTAGCTCAACTTCAGGACTAATTAGGAGCTCAACGACTTGCCGAACAATACAAAAAAAACCGGCCAAGTTACAAGTACGAAGAGTTCCGTACCATTATCTATAAATACGGAAAAAAATCATGTCTGTTATATGGGAGCCCCCTTAAATGTTTATTTTATTCTGTTTTTTTTTTAGTATTTGTTTGTTATAGCGGCAACAGAAATGCATCATCTGTGAAAATTTCAACTGTCTATCATCTAGGTAACAGACGGACTTACAGCGGAGTCTTAATAACAGGGTCCCGTTTTACCCTTTCGGCACGGAACCAAAAAAATGACAAAGTGTGAGCATATTACAGGATCATTTCTATTGAATACAGGCAATGTTGTGCTGTTATTTCAAATGCATTTATTGGTGTATTAGTGTGATATTGAAGTAATTCTAATAGTCATTATCATAGGTCATTATATAACAACAGCGGTTTAATATTGTATCGCTTTGTTGTGTCTCAACGATAAGCCGCTAGTTCCGGGATGCCTGACATCTACGATAGCTTACAGTTGGTTGATTAGTTCCGGTTCTAGGTGTTTAAACGTTAAAATAATACTTTAAATGAGACTTATACAAGCGAAAACGGCAATTTTTCTTCTTCTTTTTATCCCTTTCAAGTGATTAATTTTCAGTAAATCTTTCTAATGACTCACCTTCGTAATACAAGGTGTCTCAAAAAAAAACTCGCTTCTGGAGATGCATAAAAAATTAAGAAATATATTTATAATACACAAAAAAAAAACAAAAACAAAAAAATCACAATCAAAATGACTGTTGTACACCCTACTCTTCAGATAACTCCAGAGATAATAATGTGGAGATGTGAGGTAAGGAAAACTTAGAAAAAATATTAGACAAGAAATTAATAACATTCCTACCCCCCTAGCCAAGTCACAAACGATAAACGTAAACTCTCAGTAGTCTTTAATAGATTTTCAACTTTATGTTATTGGATATAAAGTTGAAAATCTATTGAAGATTACATAGTGTTTTCGTTCGTTCCGGTCGCTAACGCTCAGTAGTCTTTAATAGATTTTCAACTTTATGCTCTTAGGTATAAAGTTGAAAATCTATTGGAGATTACTAAGCGTTCACGTTTATCGTTTGTGACTTGGCTAGGGGGGCTAATCAACTTCTGAGGTGTTTTCATAAATGTTAGAGATCGCTTTGAAGACTGTCAGATCGAAGGGCAACATTTGACTAATATTATTTTAAAAACTGGGCAAGTGCGAGTCGGACTCGCACACTGAGGGTTCCGTACAAACTTATCTATGTAAATAGTTCAATATTCTCGAATGGAGTCTCCAAGATTTTTCCGAACAGCAATTTTTTGTTTATATAGAAACAAATTTAGAGTTTTCAGATTTATTCCTATACCTGTGCTATAAGAAGTTGCTTCATGCCAAATTTCAGGATTCTGGGTCAACGGGGAGAGTACCCTATGTATTCAGATTCCCGGAGTGTCGAAATATACGTTTTTTGCGACATAAACGGCCGTATCTATTTTTTTCGTTAACATAGAAGTTTGATTTTTTCACAGCTGCAAGGGACCGCAGTCTTGAGAATATGGTTTTAATTTCAACTCGATACCTTCACGCGTTCCCAAGATAAAAGGTCTTGACAGACAGGCAGACAGACAGACGGACGGACAACAAAGTAATCCTATAAGGGTTCCGTTTTTTCCTTTGAGGTACGGAACCCTAAAAAAGTGGTTTTCCCATGGCATCAAATTATGATTTTCTAAATTAGTGTAGACAGCCAGTATATAAGAAAAACTTGAGCAGACTTGGATTTAAGCAGCACTTTAAAACTGTTGTTTCTGATCTGTATAAGACATATTTTTTAACCTTCAAGATTGTTCACTGAACATTTTACCTTTGTGATTTCTTTGTCAAGATTATACTCTAGTGTTCCTTTGCCATAATCTTCAGTTATTATTATATTCAGGGTCTCTGAGCCTCAGTTCATTACTCGTCCTTTTAAATCATGTCGCTCTTCACACAATACCTGATGACGCATCTGACAAAGTAGACTGTCCTTCAAATTATACAGCCGGATACTTTGATGATATCAGCATTGTGCATCAGTTCTTTGTTTTGATACATCCTATGTCGCAGTTTAGGAGTCTTTAAGAGAATCGCGCAAAGGTATATGATCCACTGCAGTAAACAGAATCACAAAAATATATGTTATTCTTCAGGATAAATGCTAGATAGATGGTGTGTTCACAACATTATACAGCTTATTCAGTACGATAGAAAAAAAAACACGAAGATGCCTCTAAAATTACTTTTATAGATTAAAAATCGGACTAATATAAGAAGGTTGCCTGCATTGTGTCTGCGCATCTCTTTGTTTTGTATGCAGTCCGAGAGTGAGCGCGCTTTAGGTGCTGAGGCCTCACCATGACGTCATAAAATGTCAGAAAGAAAAATGAATGACAAAGAGGAATGGAACTGTATACCCTATATAGCTCCATCCCTGTAACAATTCAGTTTAGTTCGTCAAATGTATCGGTAGGGCCTCTGATGACGCATCTGACGGTGTACATATTCAGTACTAAATAGACTGTCCTTCAAATTATACGGCCGGATACTTTGATGATACGATATGATCAGCATTGTGCGCTAGTTCTTTGTTCTGACGCAGTTCGGGTGTCTTTAACTCAAACAAATTAGTACAAGACGACTTGGTGGGACAGACTGCGTGGTAAATTGAGTAATTTGTGAGTAATGAGGGAAATTTGTAAGCAGTTTTCAGACCCTCTCTGTGTCTCGAGGCCCCAATGAGGGTTTATCGTGGAAGTTGGCGATAATGGTGATGATTTATTTGGACGCAATATAAACTAAAGTAGTTATAGTACAGTGTTTTACTGTGAATTTGTTCTTGTCCACGGAACCGATCATTTTTATTACCCGACTACGGAGGGTTATGATTTTGACAGGCTATGTATGTATGTGAGTTTGTTCATCTGTTCCCACATAGCTCCTAATCTACTTATCGGAACTCAACGTATGAGGTATCGTTAGAACCGTCTTAATTGTCCGCTGAACATAGGTTACGTGACGTGTCACAAAACTTGATATGGCGCCCTCTAGCGGACAAAAAGTAATGTGTAAAAAATAAAAATGGAGATAAATACGCCGTGTTTGGTATCATTTGAAAGGGCTTTACTTGTACATTTCCAAAATATTGTTCAAATTTAAAGTGACGCCCTCTAGCGGACAAAAAGTCATGTGTTAAAAAAAATGTTAAGATAAATACATCGTGTTTGATATCATTTGAAAGGGCTTCACTGGTACTTATCAAAATATATCATCAAAATTCAATGTGGCGCCCTCTGGTGGACAAAAATTAATTTACCATTATTAATTAGAAATTTTAAATTTAGCTTTTGCAAATGGTATAGAAGCACAGTGATTTAACACCAAAATAATTTAAATAAAAAAAAGTAAAAAAACTAAAACCCGACTACGACAAAAAAAACGACGAAACTAAAAGTATGAAACAAGATTTCCAGGATGCTGAAATAAACAAGGTAAAAAGAAAAGCCGTAGTCACACGTTATTAAAGTGTTTCGGTTGTTACCTATAACGTGTGACTGCGGCTTTTCTTTTTACCTTGTTTATTTCAGCATCCTGGAAATCTTGTTTCATACTTTTAGTTTCGTCGTTTTTTTTGTCTTAGTCGGGTTTTAGTTTTTTTACTTTTTTTTATTATGAAAGAAGACTAGTTTCATTCAATGATAGCGTTGCGTTGCGTTCGTTGTTCGAAGGGTAAAATCTACAAGTCCGTGATAAGGCCTGTCATACTGTATGGATCAGAATGTTGGGCTGTGAAAAAGACGGATGAAAAAAGATTGCATGTAGAGCGGAGATGAGAATGTTGAGATGGATGTGTGGTGTGACGAGAATGGATAAAGTGAGAAATGAGTATATTAGAGGAAGTTTGAAAGTGACGCCAGTGATTGAAAAGTTGAAAGGGAATCGTTTGTCTTGGTATGGTCACGTGAAGAGGAGGGGTTGAAACGCATGTTACTAAAAAAGTTATGAGTATACATGTGGATGGGTGGAGAGGGAGATGGATTTACATAGGTAAGTTTGTACGGAACCCTCATTGCGGTATTCCGACTCACACTTGACTGGATTTTTTATTATGGGACTGCTGCCATTGGTTTCGCCCGCGTCATAGTAGGAAATCATCCCAAAGGTAAATACGGTTAAAAAGTATCCAATATTCTATTACAGGATATGGTCTAGCTGTATACCAAGTTTCATCGAAATTTATTTAATATGTTTATGCGTGAAAAAGTAACAAACACATACAAACTTTTGCGTTTATAATATTATGAGAATATCTTTCACTATCTAGATTACTTTATATTTTTTTTAAACTAACACTGACCATTTTAAGATTCCATTTCTTTACCCGTTTAAAGTACAAGACAGCCAATTACATAATTAGTACACTAACAAACCCTCCATGTCTCCAGTACTTTACTTGTTTCCCCCGTTTCAAGTCTGTCACACGTCGGAAATTACTCGTCTTCATTTCCTGAAGTAGTAGTCCATTGTGCATTGTGTCGTATGCATGCCTGCTGCGAGGAGTCGCGCTGAATGCTGCGGAGACATGCTGAGGTATAGCCGGCCGCCGGCGCTAGCTGGGTGCACCCACAATAGTATTAGGCGCGCATAGCGTTGCCAGGCGTCCGGGTAAAGCCGGACAGGGTCAGAATTTCGTTCCTGCCTGTCCGGCTTTTGTTAGACTTTTTAAATACGACAATCTTTTTTAGATTTGTCATGTCTTCTACTTGTATCTTGTAACGCTGGCGTAAATGGAGCGGACTAGCAATTATAGCAGCCATTTTTATTGTTGTTTCATTAATATCTAAAAAACTGGGCAAGTGCGAGTCGGACTCGCGCATTGAGGGTTCCGTACAAACTTGAAAGGTAAATTTCGGTTTACGATTTATGACGTATTAAAAAAAAACTACTTACTAGATCTCGTTCAAACAAATTTTCGGTGGAAGTTTGCATATTTTTAGTTTTATCATTCTCTTACCTATTTTAGTAGTTACAGGGGGGGGGGGGGGCACACATTTTACCACTTTGGAAGTGTCTCTCACGCAAACTATTCAGTTTAGAAAAAAATGATATTAGAAACCTCAATATCATTTTTAAAGACCTATCCATAGATACCCCACACGTATGGGTTTGATGAAAAAAAAATTTATGAGTTTCACTTTCCGTTTTTGTTCCGTTTTTGCCATTTGGCTACGGAACCCTAAAAATATGTAGTCAAAAATAAAAATGTGGAGCTTGACTTTAAAAAATGGTTTAAAAACGGCCATTTTACTCAAATGTCCGGCTAAATTGTCTGGTCTGTCCGGCTTTTCAGTTTGAAGACCTGGCAACCCTAGGCGCACAGGAACATGAGGCATTCACCAGAGAGATGTGGGTTGCGTAATAATTGTGACTACAATAAGTAGCGCAGGGTAAGGATATAACGGAACTGTTTATATTGGAACCGAATTTGGACCGGGAGTTTTTGAATTTGGTTTATCGGAATTGGTAGTGCAGGCGGAAGCAGAAACGTCAAATGAAAAACTACTAAAAGTAATCAAAAACTCGGATAAGTATAAATGAAGAGCGAATTCACAACATTTTAAATACGAAACAAAACAAGTGAAAGAGTAATCGACAGAAGGCAGGGAGGTTCCCCGCGCAATATATATAAACTTCTTTGTACCTCCGATATTTGTTCCGATTATAATTTATCAGAATCGAAATTGCAAAATCAATCGGAAGTTCCGACTTATTGGAATCGGACCTCCGTAACATTTCTAATGCAGGAATTTTAAAGGATCGCTGAAGTCGGAAAATCTTGTGTGAGAATTCTAAATACATTTAACCAGAATGATCCTAAAAGACGGTTATGTTTTTGCTTTTCTTTACGGTACATAAATCGGTAAATGACGAAGCTTTTTTGAGTCCACTAGGTATGCAGAAGTGGCGTGTTTTGTCTACTTTTGCCACATACATCTTCTTAATTCTTTATTGTACACAAAACATTTTTTTTTCGGTGGGAAAATTATGTTATGGCATCTTTATTGTACACAAAACATTTTTTTTTTTCGGTGAGAACATCATCTTATGGCATCTTTATTGTACACAAAACATTTTTTTTTTTCGGTGAGAACATCATCTTATGGCATCTTTATTGTACACAAAACATTAACACAGTGATTTGACAGTTCATAAACAAAGGCTTAGCTTAACTCATCAATGATTTTTCTCCCAGCAAGCCTATAACATATTTAGTTTCTTTAAAAGTTCATAGCAACTAAACTAGAGCAACAGTTTCTAATCAGAACACAAACAAACGCTAATTCTTCAGCTGTACAACAAAGCACACATTGACTCCGCCAAGGTCACACCACCGCCGCCCCCCCGTCCTCACACCGTCTCCTTTCGCGCTTTGGGAACCATTTGCGATTCTTCGCAAAACTGTAGAATTTTCTACAGTTTTGCAGAGAAGAAACATAGGCACATTGAAAATGATGTTACTGAAACTTCAAATCGTCCTGCTACGAGTAAACAGCGTTGTGTATTGTCGCAGCATTACTGCGGTTAAATTAATTTGAATTTCTTTCTTATTGACAGGCTTGTGTTTGACCACTATCTCACCAGGAAGCGATGATGTGGTCGACGATGGAGCACGCTTGCCTAGAAGTAACCTATTCACTCTCGAGGTACACACTCCGGCAGAGGATTTCATTCCTTAGCTGTACGCACAATCGATGTGTTGTTTTGTGCGTTTGTTAGAATATCCACCATGTACCAGTGGCCCATCGCTGTAGGGTGGTCCAATGATGGAACAGGCTTGGCTGACATTTGATCGCAGATGCGTTTATATTGGGGTCTAACTTTACCTTTAACGTTAACAACAATAGGCCTTCCCAAGTGTCTGCACAATGAACGGTCCTGAGCGTCTCGCGTCCGTCGGATTCCCGCAACCCTTACCAGGTCACGGTCTACCTTGTAGCAGGTCAGCGAGGCCGCCACTCCGGAACCTTCCGGTCTCAACGGCCATCTGTTCTGCGAACAATGTGCTCTACTCACATTTATTTCCATGTAGGTTTTTTTAGGTGCGATATCATCCAAAGACTTCTCACGTTATTGGGCGGAACGGGAGGGCGTGGCAGACTTTTACTGACTAAAACCCTCTCCTGTTCCTTCTTTGCGTTCATTTTAGGGCCCCGGGGTAAATTTTTGCACAGCCCATGGCCCCAGTAGGCTTCGACCCTGCTGGGCCCCTACGGTTTGCTCTGTGTCTTTGAGGCTCGCGTTTAACACTACGCACCGTCGACAACTCGAGCTCGGTCCGGACAGATACCGGACGGCCGGACGGTGAGCTAACCATCGCTTACCGTCCGCAAGACTGCGGCTGCGGTGCGCGTGCGCCCGCCTCCTTCGCTAATTTCCATGTAGGTAAATAAATCACTTCTCATCATCCCAAAGTTCTCTTCATGTGATCCCGAGTCATAACAAAAACACAACTTGACAAAGAACTGTGTAAGTTGTGCACATCAGCTGAGTCGGTCAAGGTCAGGCCCCCCAACCCCCGCGCACAGCGCACCCCGCGCGATCCACGCGCCGAGAGGGTCTCCATGTTGACACGGGGTATGGTCCCAGTGTCGGAGAGAAGAACAAATCCTCTTTGGTATTTATGAAGTAACTAGTTGCTGCAAGTAACCGTCAGAAGGACCGCCCGCTTGTGTGTATTACTATGGTACAATATAAAGTTAAATTAGTTTCCAATGAAAACTTTTTCAACCCCCGACGGAAAAGAAGAATGTTATAAATCTGCGTGTCTGTCTGTGGCATCGTAGCTCCCAATCGAATGGACAGATTTTTTCATAATTAGCTCAAGACCGTTCCAAAGAGCTCAAATACGATGGGGTTATGTTGCGTTCAGTAGATCCTATGGCCACTATCCGACTCCAACATCAGACCAGCTGCATGGAGTCCTAAAAAAACACTGTTCATTTGTTTTAACCACACAGAAATGACACAGCATACGTAAAAATACGTTAAACTTCGCTGTAAGGAACCAGATGTAAATACGACAAATTGAACCACAATAATTCAACAGCCGTATTTACAAAAGTCAACACAACGAATATTGGAGTTTTTGGTAGGATGTCTTCGAGTGAAGTTCAGTGTCTGTTTTAATTATTCGCAAATTGATTCTTAGTGGATATTGTGATGTAAAATTGGTGTAGTTTTGTATCTCAAGTGTCTGCGCAACTGGACAATATGTGGAATCATTGCAACAGGCGCGACCTCGGTGAAATGGAGCTGAGAATTTTATTGTAGTGTTGACTACCTCAGAGAAGTTTGCCGAGAAGGTTGACTTGATATATTTGCTGTCAAATACTACAAAAACATTAGAATGTGAGTACATCCGTATTCTAATGGTAAACAAATTTTAATGAACTGTTCATACGAAGACATTGCTTCAAGGACATAGTATCGAAGTCAAAAACATTACATACATACATACATACATATTCAGCCTTTTAATGTTCCCACTGTTGGGACTCAGGCCTCCTCTCTCTAGGAGAGGGAATGGGCCGTAATCCACCACGCGGGCCCAGTGCCGGTTGGTGGATGTCACATGTCTTCGAATTTTTGGTTCTAGGACATGCCGGTTTCCTCACGATGTTTTCCTTCACCGTTTAGAGAGCAGTGGTGATGAAATAAATTACACAAAGTAATGCGCCTGGCTGGGTTTGAACCCGCGACCTACAATTCGTAAGTCGGGGCGGTTACCACTCGGCCACCACTGCTCACTCGGCCACCACAAAAACACAAAAACATTAACAAAAAAATAACTCAAAAGCCATGTTGACACAAGTCGCTCTGTATTTTGTATAACAATACAATGATTATCTTTTGACGCCAACACTTTTGGATCCCATTGTAACAGCTCCATCATTACTGTGGACAAAAAAGAAACCTGTCAAGCGTTCTTTAAACTTATTCTGATCACTTGCTTTAACTTGTAAATATGTTTTTGTTCAGTGTTATCCTTTTAGGGTACCGTAGCAAAAAGGTAAAAACGAAATTGTAATAGTTTAGAAAACTAAGCACAGACCACTAAGCATACAACTCGAGGCAAAACTACAGTCCTCTCAATACTTTGTACGCGCTACTACTGATCCCAGGTACGGAACCCTTTACAGTAGAGCGACGTTCATTTGTCGATATAATTTGTAGACGCTATTATCCTCGTAAGGCCCAACGACCTAATTTGATGACAAAAATATTTAGACATTCCGGCCCTAATTACTTTTTAAAGTAATTAGGGCCCAGCTAGCATGATATTTAAACGTAATTTTTGGTTTAAACAATCTAAAAAAAATATTTACCATGGTTTCATTATTTCAATATTTATTTTTACATCAAATAGTTAACGTTAGGTTTTAGGAATACCACTTAACCTTTTGAGTGCGTAATTAGAGACACAATAGTTTGTCTTACTACTTGGCGCGTGAACGCCGGCGTTAATGCGGGGATCAACAGCTTAAAAGAAGAAAGAAAGAAAAAAGTTCTGGGTCACAAACACTTGCGACTATTTTAAGTACACGTGATCGTAATGTATATCGATCTATATTTAGGTTGGGCCTTACGAGGTTATCCAGTACAATCCATTCTAACAAGACGGTGGTGAAGCTTAAGGGGACTACGGCACCTAAAATGCGCTCACTCTCGGACTTCAAACTAAATAAAGAAAGAGATGTGTATGTATAGACACAGTGCTTGCAAAATATGAAACATTTTAGCGATATAATAAAAATCAATAGATTTTTATTTTTGATACTTATTTTGCAAATAGGTTTAAAAAACAAACATTTTTACACGTCAATTTTTTTTTCGTCATTTTAAACTTGATGAGGCCGGTGTTTCCTAGCTGACTACCCTGAGAAGAAACACTGAAACAAACTCAGCGGTCAGTCTCTTTTAAAGTCCATACAGTAAATATGTAATGGTCAAATCACATGAGAACCATGCAGATTTGTCTGAGATGGTCTTTTGAAGAAAGAACCATACAGATTTGAGTGTACCTGTCCAGTCAGTGCAAGCATTTGTCATTATTCGTAAAGCTCAACTCAGGACTACTAAGGAGTTCAACGATTTGACGAACAATACCAAGGAAAGGACATTTGGGTAGGCCGCAGAAATACTCAAATTTTCAGACTTACGTTAAAATTGACTGAAAAGAAATAAAAGCAATCAGCATAGTCCTCACGTTCATAATTTATAAATTACAAAATTAAAACCGTATAACGGTAAAACGTTGCTTGTAGAATAATCTGACAAACAATCACAATGATTGCATGTATTTTAGTCTGGTTTTTAATCGATAAAAGTAATTTTTCTATCGTAGTAAATCAGCTGCATTATGTTTTGAGTTTTGAACACACCATCTATTTAGCATTTATCCTGAAGAATAAGATATATTTTTCTTAATCGGTTTACTGCAGTGGATCATATGTTCTAGATTTAGGTGTTCTGGGCACACTTTTTATTTTGTGTTCGTCTCTAATATTCATTTTGTCAATGTCATGCATACCTGTTATTTGCATGGTTACTGAAATACCAATTTTAGATGTAAGTTTATTTGAATTGTAAGTGACTGTGCTGTTGGTGTGCTTATTATAAATAAAAAAATATACTTTAGCGCATTATAAAACTCTCGTTTAGCTCGTGTAGTCCTCTTAACATTTGTTAGTTTTGGCGAGATCTATAATTGCTGCGCTGTCATTGGACCGATTTAGATAAATGAGATCTTAATCTGTTTGTGTTGGCGCCATTACTATACAATATTGAGCATCCAATATGTTTCTAATTGGGACTTAGTGCCTTGTTGACTTGTCTATTATCGTCCAGCGAACGTGTATTGTTGACTCAAGGAGATTTTTGGACACTGGCTACTCATCGAGTCAAAACTTCAAAGTCGAGCATCGACGCCAAATTGCTAGCCTTCAGGTTTTCTAAATATTTTTTTATATTTATATATTTGCAATCAGCCCTAACCTAAGGCTATGAATGAACAAATCGGTTCTGTGATGCTGTTATGCGAAGTGGCTTCCGATTGGAAGCATCTACTCATCTGCTGTCCAGAGCTACTGTCTGTCTTCTAGCTCTAGGATCTGCTGACGTTTTAGTCGCCTCACATACTGATTCATGGTGAGCTGCCGAGCGAGTTCGTTAGGGTGACTGATTAGCCGCTCTTTGCATTTAGCTGCCAAGCTTCGAATTTCCTCTTTGATTGTTCTCATTTCAAAATATACAAAAGGAGACACTGACTAACATATCATCACACAGCCGAAATTACTGGGCCTAGAAACGTGAAACTTTCCACAAGGCATCTTTTTATGAAGTAGGCGAGGATTAAGAAGGGGTTTTTGGAAATCCAACCTAAAAGAGTGGAATTTCGTTTGCATGCAAAATCTCATTCCGTGTGCCAATCATTATACTTGGAATTTAGCACAAATAACATCATAAGGAAATAATAAAGGTTTTTTTATTTCAAAACTACCCTCAGAATGTGCTTTAAATTTTTTGTGAAAACATTTACTAACGAAATCGTGGGTATAGCGCTAGTCGTCTATACTTCGGGGAATGTGCATCGGACATTGCACAATTTAATTCTTCCTAGCTCGTTCCATCTTCGGACCACCTGACGTACAGCGATGCGCCACCGATATATGGTGGACATCCCACCCATACGTACAAAGCGTTTTGGGAGCACATCCATTATGCGTACAGGCCGTACAGCTAAGGAGTGAGATTCCCGGCAGGGAATCTGTTTCCTGATAGCTGCAACCCCCCCAGGTGGCAGGTCTTTAAGTCAAGAGTGAATAGGTTACTTCTAGGCAAGTGTGCTCTATCGTCGACCACGTCATCGCTTACCATCAGGTGAGATAGTGGTGAAGCGCGAGCCTATCAATAAATAAAAGTAATATCATAGAGGTAAATTTGGTGGTCTGCAGCGACCACGATGTGATCTCTGGAAGATCACATAGTGGTCGCTGAAACCTGTAGTCTACTTCCGCTAAGCCTGTTCCACCGTCGCGATGATTGGACAAGCCACGTGACTTGTTTATCGTTGTACATTCCCGAAGATACTCGCGACCGCTTATGACAGTGAGGCCACACCTCGTGAAGGGGAAGTTTAGGGGCAAAGTGGTGATTGTGTTAGCTTCCCCCCGGGGCGGGGGAGGGCACGGCACAGCCACGAGGTCTCTACGAGCAGAAGTTCTACTGTGTCGAGTTACTTAAATAAACAAACTTGGCGCTTGCTGCAGTGGCTGTACCTACTGACTGAAGTACGATGGTTAGGCTCAGCGCAAACGGGCCACCGAGCACAGCCACCGGTGGCTGTCGCGCGCTACCGCCTCATTTGTAACAGTGTCAGAAGCGAGCAACAGCCACGGGTTTCCGAAAGCCGCCACATTCATAACCCGCTCCCTGCTGCGCAGTCTTACGATGGACGATATGAATGTATCATCAACAAACATTGAGGCGTCGTGCTCCATGGTCACGTGTGCGATATGTAGAACTAACGGTTAACTGCGTGGGGGGTGGAGCAATGCGACAACGAGTGGCGGCGTGTTGTGTGGCCCGTAGCGACCACAAGTGGGGAGTCGCGGACACCGCTGTAGCGAGTGACCGCCACCGGCTACACGTGTGCCGGCTATACAAAATATATGAAAAAATATGTTAAGTCGCTGTCGATGCCCACCAGTGTACCAGTTACCCACCTAATTAAGCTTTGATGGGGTTGATGACAGAGCACGCTTTTATTCCAAACTGAATTATGAAAATAGTACAAGAAATCCAACTACCTGTATTTTCTGTATTAGTACGCTGTGATTTTCAATCAAGAGTTGGACAAAGAGGAATTATGCAGGGCAACAAACAGTGCCAATACTCGCGTTAGTTCATCATCATCTTCTTGCCCTTGTCCCGTTTTATTTGGGGTTGCCACAACACGGCTATTCTTCCTGTAGCAACTTAACCTTTGTTAGGAATAATTTTGAGAATGTGTATTGTTCCTATTAGAATGTACGTTTAGTTTATAAGATTTATAAGGTTGTATTTTTATGATTTCGTTACCCTCTCCAGTTCGACCCTCGGGTTTTGAACATGGTATACTCGCGTTAGTTCTTAACCATAAAAACAATCGAGCGTGCACAGTCTCCTCCGCATCAGAGTGTAGATACTAACCAGTAAGGTTTGACCCAAATACCCAATGAACTGATCCTTTTAAGCTCGCCTGCCCAGTGGCACGGGGTGCAAAGGGGGGTAGTATTACGGGATGTCCGAGCGAATTGACTCATTCAACAATTAGCCAAAGATGGCGGCACGTCGCCCGTCTGAATGAGAATACTGCGCGGCGGTGCGAGTTCAGATAGCGTCTGTGTTTGTCTTGTCTTTGGGAAATCTCTTTATTGGAGCAGCTGTGCTTGTTACCTGGGACAGTTTGACAAATAAAGTCGTCTTGGTTAGTTGTAATGCGGTCACTGGTATATGGGCTAACAGTACGGGCGATGAGAGACGAAAAAAACTGGCGAAATCCCACGTGATGAATTACTTTTATCCATATATGTATCCTACTCTGCTAAAATAGCAATTAATTAAAGGTTATGCGAGCTGTTGATCAAATTACAACAGCCTATAAAATTATTAAAGGTTACACCGATGCGTCAGACTTATTTGCGGAGTTGTGTCAATTATTTGTTCTGAATAATTACGATCTCTCTAGAAAGCATAATAAATATTATTTGATATCCTATTTTGTCACACTGTAGCTCGATCCACCTCCCCTATACCGCGTATGCTATCGATGCTCAACGCGCTCGTGGAGACCAACCCTGAATTGGATTTGTTTGCTGATGAATGGACAACAATATTATTAGAAAGTTTGCGGTTCTGTGAGAAGTCATAGTGAAAGGATTAACGTATTTTAGTATCAATGGCTATTTTGCCGTACTAAAATAAATCAATTTTAATGAACTTGTAGCTACTGACCCTGTGTGTCTTAAGGGTCTGGATAAATAGTATTTAAATTACACAAATTCAGCCTGGTCAGTTCCACAGCCACTGAAGAGCTTAGGCCTCCCTTTTTCCATTTCCAATCATCTGTTTTGAGCCAACGTGAACCAATTCTAGCTGTAAGGGTGTAGCTCGTCCCGCCATCGATATTTTCATCTGGTTCTCCGCGATACTGCGAGTAGAAATGAAACAATTTTTTGAAACGTGAATCTAAAATCGTTCCTAACTCCGTTTGTGACATAGTGTACCGATACGAGTGATTTTCACCGATACCTACATTTTTTTTTTAAATTATTATAATCTAGTGCTTGACTACGATCCCACCTGATGGTAAGCAGTGATGCACTCGTTGATGGTGAGGCGCACTAGTTTATTAAGAGCCTATTCACTCTAGCCTTGAAGACACCTAAACTATAATCGGACGCTTACTTGATACTTAATTTTAAAATATCATTAAAAAACCGGCCTAGTGCGAGTCGGACGCACACGAAGGGTTCCGTACCATTATCTATACAACATTAGACACTATATTATAAGTATTATTAAAATCGAGCAAAAAAAATCACGTTTGTTGTATGGGAGCCCCACTTAAATATTTATTTTATTCTGTTTTTAGTATTTGTTGTTATAGCGGCAACAGATATACATAATCTGTGAAAATTTCAACTGTCTAGCTATCACGGTTCATGAGATGACACGAATACAGCCTGGTGACAGACAGACGGACAGCGGAGTCTTTGTAATAGGGTCCCGTTTTTACCCTTTGGGTACGGAACGCTAAAAAGTACTTGTTATCGCAAGGAAAGTATCGAGTAAGTATTTACTCGTACCGTTTCATCCCTAGCCGCGAGACATTTCGGCTGCTGATTTAACTCATTAACCTTTCAACATACGGCAGTCCGTGTCCGCCCGAATTTTGTAATAAAATGACGCAAGAGATACAGAACAACGAGGTTTGAGGTGTTTACATCATTTCAGCCGAAAGACGTCCACTGCTGGACATAGGCCTACCCCAAGCGTCTCCACAACGACCGATCCTGTGCGTCTCGCATCCACCGCACTCCCGCGACTCTCACCAGGTCGTCAGTCCACCTTGTGGGAGGCCTTCCGACGCTGCGCCTTCCGGTGCGCGGTCGCCACTCTAGAACCTTTCGGCCCCATCGACCATTCGTTCTACGAGCAATGTGTCCTGCCCACTGCCACTTCAGTTTGGCGATTCTTCGGGCTATGTCGGCGACCTTGGTTCTCCTGCGGATATCTTCATTCTTTATGCGATCACGCAAGGAAACTCCGAGCATAGCCCTTTCCATTGCCCTTTGGGGTGAGGTGTTTACAGTCTGAAGTTATTTCTTTCACACCATTTAACGATTATAGCGGCAAACCCGCGACACGCAGGTCATCCTATGACCTTAGCTGTAAACACCTGGAGTGACACACTGTACCGCTGGGGACCTGTGGACTGTGTCTGCATAATTAACACATAGCTTAGAATACGGGTAATTAGTGCTAAGCGTGCGCACGTCGCGCGTTTGGAAACTATTGTTAGCAAGGGAATGTTGCGTTGAGATATTTTAGGGTTTTCACAACTATGTGCTCCAGTTTGTTTTTTTTAGGGTTCCGTAGCCTAATGGCAAAAAATGAACCCTTATGGGTTCGTCATGTCTGTCTGTCTGTCCGTCCGTCCGTAGGTATGTCACAGCCACTTTTTTCCGAAACTAAGAAGTATACTGTTGAAACTTGGTTAGTAGATGTATTCTGTGAACCGCATTCAGATTTTCACACAAAAATAGAAAAAATACAATAAATTTTGGGGGTTCATCAAACCCATACGTGTGGGGTATCTATGGATAGGTCTTCAAAAATGATATTGAGGTTTCTAATATAATTTTTTTCTAAACTGAATAGTTTGCGCGAGAGACACTTCCAAAGTGGTAAAATGTGCTCCCCCTCCTGTAACTTCTAAAATAAGAGAATGATAAAACTAAAAAAAATATATTATTTGATGATAACATTACCATGCAAACTTCCACCGAAAATTGGTTTGAACGAGATCTAGTAAGTAGTTTCTTTTTAATGCGTCATAAATCGTAAACCGCAATTTACTTTTCATTCAATCAACTCAAATATTAAAAAAATCATTTAATTTCATAAACATAAACCGTGAACCATATGTAAGTTTGTACGGAAACCTAAGGGCGCGAGTCCGACTCGCACTTGTCCAGTTTTTTAATTTTCGGTCCAAAAAGTACTCGTGTATGAAAGAAATAGACAATAAATAAAACTTTGTACATAACTTTTTGTAAAAGTAATTTTCCTAACATTCGCAACAAGGCTTTTTTTATTATGATGGATAGGCTCGCTCTAGGCCACTATCCCACCTGGTGGTAAGCGATAATGTGGGGGGGACGATGGAGCACCCTTGCCTAGAAGTAAACTATTCACTCTTCACCTAAATCCCCCCAGGCTGTAGCTATCAGGAAACACAGACACCGGCAGGGAATTCCACTCCCTAGCTGTACGCACAATGAATGTGTTCCCAAAACGTTTTATTATTATTATTATGGTTTTTTAGGCAATTTTTCTCAGGCTAGTACCTGGTGTTCTTTTAGAATCTCACGGGTGTGAACCAAGGTGAGATCCTAATTATTGGTTTAAGATGGTAAAAGACTTTGTAATGAATTTAAATTATTATCTAAGTCCAGTTGTAAAAATTTTCTAACTATACGACAAGTGTTCAAAATAGCCGCTTTTTGTAGTGTTAGGTATGTGTATTTTGATAGATTGAGAACATTGAAACTATTGAATATTTGTTTTGGAATAACACCTGTTGCTGATATTACTATTGGGACTATTGTGACTCTATTCATTTTCCAAACTCTGGTGATTTCTTCTTGTAATTCTGTGTACTTCCTAATTTTTTCCGTGATAGTTTTTTGTATGTTATTAGTGTTTGGGACTGCTATATCAATTATGTATGCATGTTTGTTTTCTTTATCAACAAGTGTTATGTCGGGTCTATTGTTATATATAGTGTGATCTGTAATTATAGTGCGGTCGTAATATATTTTGTAAAATCTATTTTCTAAAACCGCTCTTGGTGAATATTTATAATATGGTGTGTATGGGTCCTGCATGAGTTTAAGTTTAATTGCGAGTTTTTGGTGTATGATGTTAACAAGTTGATTATGTCGGTGAGTATAATCGTTCTGCGTCAATGTCATACAAGCACCCGTAATATGTTGTATTGTTTCCGGTTTGCTGTGACATTTTCTGCATAAATCATTCCTTAATGTACTATCTTTTATTATAAATTTTCTATAATTTTTTGTATTAATGACTTGGTCCTGAATGGCCAACATAAACCCTTCTGTTTCAGGGAACAGCCCACTTAGTTCTAACCATTTGTTAGAAGCTTCTTTATCTATATGTGATTGTTGTAAATCATTGGGATGTCTCCCATGTAGCTCTTTTTGCTTCCATTTTCGATTTATCTCTTCTATATGTTGCACTTTATCTACTGTCTCAATATTATCATCATCGCTAAGGTTCAATGGTGTATACTGTTTATCTATTCCTATAATTGTTTTGTGTAAATTACTGGTACTTTTCTTTCGCCTGAAAAATTGTTTTAGATTAATTATTTGTCTTTTGTGGAGATGTGAAATTTCGATCAATCCTCTTCCTCCTTCTTTTCTGGGCAATATAACTCTTTCTATCGCAGATTTCGGGTGGTGATATCTGTGTTGTGTCAGCATAGTTCTTGTTTTTACTTCGAGACTATGTAATTCTGTGTTAGACCATTTTATTACCCCGAAAGAATAAGTAAGTATTGGTACCGCGTAAGTATTAATGGATTTGAATAAATTTTTACTAGATAGATGCATTTTGCATAACGAATGTATTCTACTATTGTATTCTTTTTTTAGTTTATCCTTAATGGCCCTATGTTCTAAAAGTCGAGCTTGATTATACCCTAAATATTTGTACAGTTCTTCGTCTTTAATTGCTTCTATTGTTTCATTGGTATCTGTCGAGTAGTTTCCTCCTACAATCTTACCTTTCTCTATATTTAGTTTTCGGCATTTGTCTAGTCCAAAATCCATTCTTATGTCTTTCGAAAATGTAGTTGTAATATTTAATAAATCGTGTAAATTTGAATTTTTATTAGCATAAATTTTTAAATCATCCATATATAATAAATGTGTAATTTGGTGTAATATTGACCTACCATTTTTAATGTCAAAACCTAACTTAGAATCTATTAATGATCGGGAGAGTGGATTTAGGGCTAAACAGAACCATAGAGGGCTTAAGGAGTCACCTTGAAAAATACCTTTTTTAATCGCTACTTCATCCACGGTTATGTTTGCTGTTTCAGTTTGTAACATAAGTGTAGTTCTCCAGGATCCCATTGTACTCTTGAGAAAATTTATTAATAAAGGATTAATTTTATAAATACTTAATATTTCGATCAACCACGAGTGCGGAACGCTATCGAAAGCTTTTTTATAATCTATGTATGCTACGTATAAGTTTTTTCTAGATCTCTGAACATATTTTAAAATAGTGGAGTCTATGACTAATTGTTCTTTACATCCCATGTGCCCGCGCCTACAACCTTTCTGTTCTTCTGTTAGGATATTATATTTTTCAGTGTGTTTAATAATTCTATGAGTAATACAAGATGTAATGATTTTATATAAAGTTGGTAAGCAAGTAATAGGTCTGTACTGTGAAGGATCCTGGGTTCTATTAGATTTTGGGAGCATATATGTGATTCCTTTAGTCAAAAATTCCGGAATATTTTGATTGCCTTTTAGAATATCACTTATCTGTTCTGCTATAGTTTTATGAAGTGAATGAAGTCTTTTTATCCAAAAATTGTGTATACCATCGACTCCTGCTGCTTTCCAATTATGTGTTTTATTTATAATTGTATTTATTTCAAGTGCATCTATATCTTCAAATGGCATTTCGTTTATAGTTTCTGATCTACATACTTCCTCTTGTATCCATTTAGCGTCTTTATTATGTTCCGTACTGTCTGACCAAATTTCTTGCCAGAATTCTTTTAAAGCCTCTTGAGATGGAGGGTTTAGGATTCTTATATCATTGCCTTTAAGTTTTCTATAAAATTGTTTTTCACTTACTTTAAACAATATATTGTTATCTTTTCTTAATTTTGCTTTTTTATATCGTGCTAGCCTATGGCTCTTAACAAGGAGTTTCTGTTTTAATGTGTCTAAATGATCTTCTATTCGTTTGTTAAAGTTTTCATGTGTACTGTGTTGTTTAGTATTATTGATAATCTGTTTGACTTTTTTTTCAAGTTTACTCGATGTATTACCGTTTTTGTACTGTGTTAGTCTATTTATATCTTTTCTCAATTGCTCTATATCTGATTCTAATCTTTTTTGCCAAGGTGGATCATTTTTTACTCTATTACTTTTAAAACTTCTGTCCGTATTTATTTTTAATTTAAAGTAATTTGCAATTGAGATAGCTACGCAATAAATTAACGAATGTGTGTCACTTAGATTTTCTAGAGATGTAAGCCTCGAAGGGATAATTTTTTGATTAAAAATATTAATTATATCGGATAATTTGCGAGATGGTCTCATTTTTGGTAGTAAAGGTCTACAAGTAGGATTAATTCCATTATATTTTAGCATATTGGTTTCTAATTCGTTACTTAGTGTGTTTACTAATGATGAATCAAAATCAGTATTATTTTGTGTCTCAATTAATGTCGAATTATCTAAAATAGATTGAGTGGTGTTTTGTGTAGGTGTAGGTACACTTGAATCTGTAACAAAATATTCAGTCCCGGGACTCGTGTCGGGTTCCAGGGAGATGTTATTATAGCTGTTTATGTGTTGTGTAAAGTTTATTGTTTCCTCTTCTTCTTTCTTCAATTGTTCTGCTATTTCAAATCTAATTCTACTTAAAGTGTCGTCCGATAACAACTTGTTTCTGATAATGACCCTTCTTTGGTCTGCTATCCTTTGCTCAGTTACATTAATTTCTGGGTATTGTAATTTAAATTTTTCAAATAATTGTGTGCAGTACATAGTTCTGTCCTCTTCAAGTTTTGTAATATGAAAATAAGTACGCATGATGAATATGTTCATATCTTCAGTCCATTTCATGCGCACTCTGGGTTTTCCCGCTTTGGTGGTCGCAGGCTGAGTAGCTGATGCCGCCTGCGAAACATCCAAGGCGGATGTAACTGCTCTACTGTCACTATTGTCTAGTCTGTCTGTCGGTTCGGCTGTAGTATTTTTGTCGGGGAGAACCCGCCTGCTCAGTCCCCCACCGCCGATGGGTCGTATGCTGTGACACCCAGCATCGGCCCCAGGTGCGCCCCGACGATTGCCCTCGGGTAGCGGTCCTATACGTAATCTCATTGATCTAGTCTCCATTTTGAATGGGTTTCCAGAGCCACGTTAGCCACGCCAGTAATTTCAGCTTCGTGTGTCCGCCCCCTACGTGATTAGATGGTCAATCAGGACGTGTGGTTGTTTAGGGGGCTTATTATTATTATTATTATCTATTTATTTCAAGTACCAAAGACTCATCTTAGTTACATAAACACATACAGACAACATATATCATAAAATTACATGCAATGAAATGTTAAAATTAAAATTAAATTACTTTAAATTACATTCGATTATCATTAAATTGCATTGAATTGTCATTGGATTATCATATAATTAAATTGAATTTTATTACCACTTCAGTCAGTTTCAGTTTTGTACTGATTACCGAGCCTTTATTTCACTATAATACAACAGACGTGTACATCGTACCCTGCCCGACTAATTCCATATTCCAATGTGCTCGCCGTTCCACATCATCGGACCTCCGACCAGTTTTCTTTTGGTTCGATGTTTTTAGGGTTCCGTACCTCAAAAGGAAAAAACGGAACCCTTATAGGATCACTTCGTTGTCCGTCTGTCTGTCTATCTGTCTGTCAAGACACTTTATCTTACGACGCGTAGAGGTATCGAGTTGAAAAACCATACGCTCAAGTCTGTGGTCCCTTGAAGGCTTGAAGCTGTGAAAAGATCAAACTTTTGTGTTTATGTCGCAAAAAACGTATATTTCGAATTTTCGACACTCTCAAAGGAATTAAAATAATACTTCCCGTTGACCCGGAATCCTGAAATTTGGCATAAAGTAAGGTGTTATATCACAGATATAGGAATAAATCTGAAAACAGTAAATTTGTGGTTACGTCACAAAAAAAACATTTTTTTGCGATTCGGAAAAATCTTCGTAACTCCTTTCGGTAATTGAACTGTGTTTACATAGGTAAGTTGTACGGAACCCTTAGTGCGCGAGTACGACTCGCATTTGCCAATTTTTTATTAATCATGTGTGTTACAAATAGAGATTAAAATCTAGGTTTTTTTTGGCGGGATTTCTTCGAGTCAAGTTCAATGTCTGTTTTAATTATTCGCAAATTGATCCCTAGTGGATATTGTGATGTGAAAATGTGCGCAACTGGACATGTGGAATCATTACATGGTCATAGGCCTCCCCCAAGTGTCGCCACAACGACCGGTCCTGTGCGTCTAGCATCCCTGCGACCCTTACCAGATCATTGGTCCATCTCGTAAGAGGCCTTCCAACGCTGCGTCTTCCGGTACGCGGTCGCCACTCCGGAACCTTTCGGGCCCCATCGACCATCTGTTCTGCGAGCAAAGTGCCCTGCCCACTGCCACGTAAGTTTGGCGATTCTTTGGGCTATATATCGGTAACCTTATATGTACCCTGCACTACTTTAAATATGAATTCTTGAGCTGCATCTTCCGCTTACGATCGCCGTCTCCAAGGTTAGTCCAAATCCTCCCAAATGTCATGTGTTGCTACTGTGTAGTGTCGGAGCGGCACGCGCGCGCCTGCTGGCACCGCGCCAGCCCGCCGGGGTCCCTGAACGATGCAATATGCGCCGGCGCCGCTCGTACCGAGTGTGACTTACGAACTGTCACTGAAACACGCGGATATACGATGGCAGACCTTGAACGCTCTCGGCCTACGCACGCAGCGTTTTTTTACATCTTTCGACGCGCCTTAAAAACTAGCAGTAGTTGCATAAAATGCCGTAATTATGTTTAAAGCTCAATTTCGCAGTAAGCCTAGTGCGAATTGTCCAACGTGCTCGAACGCGTTATCTAACGTAAACGTCAATTTGTATTGAAACTGAATAAGCGATGTTTAAGCTAGAACTACACTGCGCACACGTGTGCCACACACGCCGACCTGGGCGGGTCGGTCTCCATACATTTTATATGGAAACTGGACTTGTAGAGCTGCACTTGATCCACGCCACGCGATGTCGTTCTACGTACAAATCAGGCGTGTTACACGTGTGCGTCGGTGTTATGTAGTTCTAGCTTTTGTGTCTTTTACCGTACCTCAGTCGGCGAATAGAGTGAATAGTCTCATCTCTGTCCGTCTGTCAAGACAAGACCCGTTTTCCAAGGAACGCGGGGAGGTATCAAGCTGAAAGTAATATCAAACACTTAGGGCGTCTACCTCTTGGAGTAGTGAACTAAGTCAACGCTATCTAAAGATATAGCCGTTATGCTCCATTCATGGAGCATATTTTGGAAATCAGAACCTAAGGTTATTTTCCTATGACCTAAGCTCCTGTTTAGTAAGAAGGTCACATAGCACAAGTAAAGGAAAAAATTGAAAAATGTTTTGTTGTTATTGTATCACAAAATATTATTTTTTTTGCGAAAAATCTTCGAGTCGTTTCGGGAATCGAACTATTTACATAGGTATGTCTATAGACGCGAGTCTGACTCGCGCTAGGTCGTCTGTTGTCTTGGTGGGATGACGAGTTTCAAGCAGTGACTGAATGAGAATAATCAAAAGTTATTTTAGGATTATCTATTTTAAAAATAACTGAAATCGATTCACTGGCGATTCTGAACATAATACTTTCAGGATATACGTTTATATTTCAATATATATAATATATATGGTGGGCATGGTGGAGGCATACTCGCTTAAGGTCCTAGCGCCCGAGCAGTGCCATAAAACAGTGACTTTCTGAAGCCTACTCCTCGATAACGGCTAAGTCAATAGGTTTGAAAAAAATATATGTTTATTATAAACTCATGTACAACATTATCAACATAATATGATTTTTTCGTATGACTAAGTAATACTTTGCCAAAAAAAAAATTACGACATTATATTTTTCACTGGTTTTCCCTATTCAAACGGCTTTGTTCTTTAGGAATATGTTTACACAAAAAAATTGCTGATTAAGTGTTATTCAGAATGAAACAAACACAAATACATACAGTATGGCATATGTAAATGCCAGATATTCAAGGGACTATACTCCTCAAATTAGAACAAACATGCAAACTATTAGCATACTAGTGCGACATGGCAGCTCGACTGCAATGTGGCGGCGGAATCAAAGCTTACACATGCCGCAGCGTGCGTAACACTGCCCGAGTGGGGCGAAATCCCGGGAAGTGCTAACTAACGCCGCGTCGCTGCTTCCTAGATACACGCGTGTATTGAAATGTCATCCTATACATGTACTATGCGATTCAAATAGGGTCGACTTAGCGCCATGCTGTGACGTCACAGCAGTCAAATCGAATCAGATAGGGTGAGCAAAACAAGATACTTTTTAAATTAAAAAGAAAAAAGTTTAATAAGAATCTATTTCTTCAACGCGATAGTTATACATTTAGTTACGTGTAGGAAATCCAATCCCTTATCAAAATCGCGATCCCGCAAACCTGCGGGATTGCAGTTATCAATCCCGCGGGATTTTCGGGATTGGGATTTTTTAGGAATATTTTTTTTTGTTTTTAGTAGTAACATAGAAAACCAGTAACGAGAGGGAAACATAACATAAGCGGTGTGGAAAACAAACCAAGAAAAACCGTAGCAGAATCAGCCTTAGAATGTTCGCACTGCTGGAACTTACACCTTCTCTCTAGGAGAGGGAATGGACCGTAATCCACCACATGGGCCCAGTGCTGGTTGGTGAATGTCACGTGTCTTCGAATTTATGGTTCTAGGACATGCCGGTTTCCTCACGATGTTTTCCTTCACCGTTTTGAGAGCAGTGGTGGTGGGATAAATTACACAAAGTAATGAACCCGCGACCTACAACTCGTAAGTCGGGGCCGTTGCCACTGTGCCACCACTACTCAGAGAAAGAGAAAGCTTGCTCAGCAAGTTTCAGTACTTTTAAAATAAACCATATTGATTCGAAGCCTCGTCAGTAACAGAGATCAAACTCAAAATTATTTATGTCACATGGGCCTACTGATAACCAGCCTACTGGGCACTTATAAAACGTCAGAAGCTAGTGCACGATTCCAATTGGTAGTTTCCTATGAAGAAGAACCAGCAAGAAACTCCATGGTTACTCTTTTAAAAACAAGGGACCGCAGACCTGAGTAAATGGTTTTAATTTCAACTCGATACCTCGACGCGTTCCCGAGACAGACAGACAGACAGACGGACGGACAACAAAGTGGTCCTATAAGGGTTCCGTTTTTTCCTTTTGAGGTACGGAACCCTAAAAAAATATTGTTTCTACAATATTTAAATATTACAATAGTAGGTCTACATTGTTCTCTTGTAGGTCAACTTTGTACCTACCCAAAAGCACAATAAAAATTGTAATCTATGAATCTGCGGAGTCTACAGTGTTCTCACATTCACATTATGAAAAGAAGCTATACAATAATAAAAATAAACCTATCAATAAATGATAGTGAAATTAGGGTGGCTGTGGTTTAAATAATATAAAAAAACAATGTCACAAGAGAGGAAAAAAATATCAATATAAATAATAAAGTTAATACAATGGTGGAGCAGTTAATAGATGAACTATTTTTCGTGTCGGCGCCATCTTGCAGGAAGTGCTCTGTGGCTATAAATGGAGTTCTCAGAAAGCCAACAGTTTAATTGGGAGTTATTTCTGACCGGCAATTGTTTCTGTTCTATTTCTACAAGATTGCGTCACTACTTACCATCAGGTGGGATCGCAGTCAAGCACTAGTTTATATCATTGAGAACTTAATGCTCCTAATAATTTGTAACAAAGGCATTATCCGTCACGTGCAGCAGTACGTGCCTGCAGCGCGCTGGTGATAGCTTCTGATGTCACCATCCTCACAGGGGTGGCGCATAATGTATGAACTAACATAGAAATAAGTAGGTACTAACATATTATGTGGACCAAAGTTGTCTTGAATAAATAAATATTATTATTATTATTTTATTTATCTCAGGACCCTGAGGTCCTGGACCTTTGGGAGGCGTACAAGGAGCCGAAGCCAACTCGCAGAGGCCCTTTAGATAATTATAATGGAACATGATACCAACCGACGATTATCCCTGTACGCGCTATGCTAGTGCACCCAAGGACAACCCCCGGTTATTGAAAAACTGTTGCGATATATGGAGAACAAAGATAATAGGGCTATGGTTTTTGGAATCTTAAGTGGACTGGTAAGATGGAACTATGTCAAGACTATGGCCCCTGCCTGAACAACGTTATTAATATGCATCGAAAAAAGGCAGGGGGTGACTTGCACACTCAATAAATGGGCCCCCAAAAACGGCCGCTAGCACGAAGTGACGTAGCAACAAGAGGGCAACATATCCTGAGGTGCTTGAGGAGTGGAGAGGTATACCACGGCTATCAGGACAATCCCGGAAGTACGGTCAAGATCCCTACCAGCACCTTACTGGATTATACATCCTTCTCCCGAGCACGTTTGCTCTTGCGAATCTCCACTCAAGCCAGCCAATAAAGGCAAGAGAGAGGTGGGAGCTTAGTTCCTCGTCAGTGTTCACTACGGCCGGCCAATAAAGGCAAGCCGGAGATGAAGAACAAGAATTCTCCCGGGAGATCGGGTCCGTGGGGTCGCTAATGCCCAACAGTTCGCCACAAAACTGCGCTGCGGATTGTATCTCTCTTAGTCTGGCCCCTCACCCTAGGCATATTACGGCAAAGCAAACTTTACCGATACAGACCTAGGGTATATTGGAGCACGCAAGCCCCACCACGACGTCAACGTAGAGATACGGCGATGGGGCGTAGAGATACGGCGATGGGGAGTAGAGATACGGCGATGGGGTTATTATTATTATTATTATAATACGCTAAAGTATATGATCCACTGCAGTAAACAGAATCGGAAAAATATATGTTATTCTTCAGGATAATGCTAGATACGAGTAGAGTGTGCTCAAAACATAATACAGCTAATTTACGAAAGAAAATATCATAAAGATAACTCTAATAAAAAACTTTTTACAAAAATAAAAATACAACCGACTTCAATGTAAAAAGAAACACTGAAAAAGTGCAAAATAAATTTAATTTCGGAAGTCGGTGTTTCTATAATAGTTTTGTCTCTTCGTTATTTAACACCGACTTCCGAAATTAAAGTTATTTTGCACTTTTCAGTGTTTTTTTTGACATTGAAGTCGGTTATATTTTTTTTTTTTGTTTTTGTAAAAAGTTTTTTATTTTACACTTTTTAGTTACGGTACCACCACTAAAAAGTACCCCTCAGTCAAACTTAAATATCTTATAACCAGAGTGCATCTCATGACAATTCTAGTAATCCTAAACATTACATTAATTAATTAAAAGTTCCGGTGCCTAACTTCCGGCTTCATCATCAGATCAGTTCGATATATTCCCCTTCTACTTTCAGTCAGTCATCGACTACACGTATAAACAAAGCAATTTTACTTGTTACGATGGTTCTGCTGTGATCCTATGAGGAGTTCTATTCCATATCTTCGAAGTTCATGATCAGATCATAACAATATTTCTATGGGACTAACTCGGAAGCATAACATTTCAATTAAAAAAAAAATTCAAAATCGGTCCACAATTGACCGAGAAATCGGTGAACATACATAAAATAAATACATTCAGCTGAACATAGAACCTCCTCCTTTTTGAAGTCGGTTATAAAAAAACTTTTTACAAAAAAAATACAACCGACTTCAAAGTAAAAAAAACACTGAAAAGTGCAAAATAACTTTAATTTCGGAAGTCGGTGTTTCTATAATAGTTTTGTCTCTTCGTTATTTAACACCGACTTCCGAAATTAAAGTTATTTTGCACTTTTCAGTGTTTTTTTTACTTTGAAGTCGGTTGTATTTTTTTTGTAAAAAGTTTTTTTTACACTTTTTGGTTATGGTACCACCACTAAAAAATACCCCTCAGCCAAACTTAAATACCTTATAGCCAGAGTGCATCTCATGACAATTCTAATAATCCCAAACACGGTTAGATTACATTAATTTATTACAGAGTTCCGGTGCCTAACTTCAGGCTTCATCATCAGATCAGTTCGATATATTCCCCCTCTACTTTCAGTCAGTCATCGACTACACGTATAAACAAAGCAATTTTACTTGTTACGACGGTTCTGCTGTGATCCTATGAGGAGTTCTGTTCCATATCTTCGAAGTTCATGATCAGATCATAACAATATTTCTATGGGACCAACTCGGAAGCATAACCTTTCAATCAAAAAAAAATTTTTCAAAATCCGTCCACAGTTGACCGAGAAATCGGTGAACATACATAAAAAAAAAAAATAAAAAACATACATTCAACCGAACATATAACCTCCTCCTTTTTGAAGTCGGTTAAAAATTACTTGTATTGAGTAAAAACCAGACTAATTAACATGCAATAATTCTGATTGTTTGTCAGATTATCCTACAAGCAGCGTTTTACAGTTATAGTGTTTTAATTTTATAATAAAATCTGTAGGTTTTTAGTAAATCGTTAAAATGCTTCATATTTGTAAGCATTATGTCTGCGCATCTCTTTCAGTCCGAGAGTGAGCGCGCTTTAGGTGCTGCAGTCAATTGTTCTGCCTCTCCAAAGCGGGCTGATAATCATCTCATTTTTGTTTGGTGAACTAGAAGAATGTTTCTAGTTTTATCTTTTATTATTATTATCTTTTTAGCTCGATCGTAATCTACACTATTATGAAGAGGTAAAGTTTGTTTTTTTGTTTTATTTTTGTTTGTGGGAGGTAATCTCTGAAAGTACTGGACCGATTGTATTTCTGAGTGACGATAGGCTATATTATATTTTATGTAGGCGGGCGAAGCTGCGGGCAAAAGATATTTCATTAATACTCGGGTACTTACATTTTTTTTTGTTAGTCGGTACATTCGGTTCGCACACACATTGAAGACCAACCTACGTAAGTTTGGTCTTCAATGTGTGTTTTTAACCGACTTCAAAAAGGAGGAGGTTCTATGTTCGGCTGAATGTATTTTTTTTTTTATCTATGTTCACCAATTTCTCAGTCAATTGTGGACCGATTTTGAAAATTTTTTTTTTTTCAAATGCACATTGTTTCTGTGTGAGTTATTTATTTTTACCCGACTACGGAGGGTTATGATTTTGACAGGCTATGTATGTATGTGAGTTTGTTCATCTGTTCCCACATAGCTCCTAATCTACTTATCGGAACTCGACGTATGAGGTATCGTTAGAACCGTCTTAATTGTCCGCTGAACATAGGTTACGTGACGTGTCACAAAACTTGATATGGCGCCCTCTAGCGGACAAAAAGTAATGTGTAAAAAATAAAAATGGAGATAAATACGCCGTGTTTGGTATCATTTGAAAGGGCTTTACTTGTACATTTCCAAAATATTGTTCAAATTTAAAGTGACGCCCTCTAGCTGACAAGAAGTCATGTGTTAAAAAAAATGTTAAGATAAATATGTACACCGTGTTTGATATCATTTGAAAGGGCTTCACTGGTACTTATCAAAATATATCATCAAAATTCAATGTGGCGCCCTCTGGTGGATAAAAATTAATTTACCATTATTAATTAGAAATTTTAAATTTAGCTTTTGCAAATGGTATAGAAGCACAGTGATTTAACACCAAAATAATTTAAATAAAAAAAAGTAAAAAAACTAAAACCCGACTACGACAAAAAAAACGACGAAACTAAAAGTATGAAACAAGATTTCCAGGATGCTGAAATAAACAAGGTAAAAAGAAAAGCCGTAGTCACACGTTATGTAATAACGTGTGACTACAAAATCTTGTTTCATACTTTCAGTTTCGTCGTTTTTTTTGTCGTAGTCGGGTTTTAGTTTTTTTCCTTTTTTTTTCTACTTGCAGGTGTCCATGATTTCGTAAAACAGCACAATGCTATTTAGTCTTTTTTTAAACTTTTTAAACTTTTTTTTTGTGGTGAATCCTAATTCTTTTTCTGAAATAAAAGTAGCCTCAGTTACTCCTTATAACATCAGTTATCTACCAGTGGAAGTCCCGTCAAAATTGGTCCAGCCTTTTCGAAGATTAGCTGGAACAAATAGACAGACTGGCGAAAATGTACAAAATTGCATTTTTGTTATAGGAATCCAATATGCAGACACTTCAATTTTATTTATAAGTATGTGTAGATGCACACAAGGAAGTGTAGATACTATACACTTATGTGACTACACACACATCCAAAATGAAGTGTTCGTAGGTGAGATAGAACTAGGATCTATAAACATAAGCTAAAATGCGCGTACCATTTGGTTAGCACTTTCCGTTTCTTTACATTATTATCTTTTGAAAACCATTTACTTAGCCATTATTCGGCGCTTCGACGGAGGGCGCACGTGTCCCGCCGTCACGTGTTCTGTGAGCAACGTGAGTCTGTCGGGGGAGGCTCTAACTCGAACGACTCCGAGACAAGCTTTTATTTCGTTATAAGTTAGTAGTAAGTATTCGGTACCTATCACGTTGGGAAAGGTGACAAATGAAAATGTCAGATCCTGCCTAAAACTTTTCTACAGGCATTAGAACAAATGTTTAGTTACCTAAAGTTTTTTTTTTGTTTATAGGATCTCTGAAAGTACTGGTTCGATTGCGAAATTTTTTTCACCGATAGAAAGCTGCTTTATTCCTGAGTGACATAGGCTGTATTTTATGTGGGTGAAGTCGCGGGCAAACGCTAGTCGGTAATAAATATGCAATAAGATGCTGCATATTATGTACATGCTTGTATATAACTTTTATAGAGTGGGGCAAACTTCTATTGAGTTTATTGCTATGTCCTTTTGGCAAGTTCTTGAGATATTTCGTACAAGTAAGGTACTCCTCCCACTTCGTACAGTTTTTGATCGAAGCTGGACCTTGAGCTTGGAGCATCCTCCAAATGGATGCTTCAAGGTAGCCTGCGAAGTTCAAATTTGCTGAATTTTGTTACAATGAATAAGCTATAGAGTAAGACTAACTGCGAGGGTTGTATTAATGATTATAATTTCATGAATAAATACGTGTTACGGTCGCCGATCATATTTGAATCAACATACAACTTGACAAGGACCTGCAAAAGACAAACTTTCTCCACTTGTATCAAAATGTACTATTTTGATAGGTACAAGTGGAGAAAGTTTATCTGCAGTGACTTTCCACGTGTATCAAACGACGTTTTTCAATAAACTTACGAAGATATAAATTAATGGGTGTTAACACACGGGAGTCACTAAGCAAACAGCCTGATACGATATATACATGTAATAAAATTGTGGCGGCTCGCCTCCGCCACAATTTCTCGCGCACTTTTCCACACTAGTGCTAAAAATAAATCGCGTGCCTAATGATAAATGATATTTATTATGCAAATAGGTTTTTTAAAAACACTTACACGTCAATTTTTTTGTCAATTTAAACTAGATGAAGCCGATCGATGTTTCCTAGCTGACTACCCTGAGAAGAAACACCGAAACAAACTCAGGGGTCAAAGTCTCTTTTAAAGTCCATACAGTAAATATGTGATGGTCAAATCATATGAGAACCATGCAGGTTGGAGTCTGAGATGGTCTTTTGAAGAAAGAACCACACAGTTCTGAGCGGACCTGTTCAGTCAGTGCAAGCATTTGTCATGCATTCGTGTAGCTCAATGCAGAACTACTAAGGAGCTCAACGACTTGACGAACAATACTAAAGAAAGGACATTAGGGTAGGCCGCAAAAAGCGGAAGCGGGTTTTCGAGTAATATCGTATTGAAAAATATATTTCACTGGATTTAAGTAGATACATGTTGTTAATTTCTAAATATAATACCTGGCAACCCTGCTGGGGAAATATCACAGGTCTTACATTAGCGAAGACCATCCAATGTAACTTGACCTTCGTTTTGGGGATCACTACACCACTATCAAATGTCTTATAAATCTGGACATTGTTTTAGGCTAAAGATAAAACTCTTGAGGGAATAATATTGAAGTTCAGAACATAGGAATATAAAGAAAAGTATTCGAGGCTACAAGAACTTGGAACGTTTTGGTTAAAATCATTGTTTGGCGAAGCGTTCTGCGGAAACACTGCGACATCTTGTCTTTTATATAAAATAATTGCCTGATCATGGCTACTGGCGTAGCTACCTAAGGGCTGGGCGGAGCAGTCCCCGGGGACCCCAAGATAGGGGCCCACAAGCTAGGGAGCCCCCCAAACCTGATTGGCAAACCTCTTATTAAACTAGCGAAAAATACTCCCACCTTCGAAATCTAAATAATAATGATTGCAACACTAATCTTTTAGACAGTAGGTAATATTCTGACACTAGTTATATGAATATTTCTCACGTAAAAATAAGGGGCCCCAGATTTTTTTTTGCCCGTGTGCTGTTCGAAACCCGGCTACGCTCCTGATCATGGCCTTCTGGAAGAATAACGGATAACGAGACTAGAGAATTCCTGATTGCCTGGACTGCGGTAAAGTTTGAAATAGTTACTGCGTCTACGGAACGCAAAGGGAAATTTTTCGCTGCAACACTAGGCTTCATAACACCCTCACCTGCGGCTCGCGTGAATTCCGTCTCTGCTGCAATGACAAACTTTCTTCCCTTGTTGTTTTTTTATTTATTTTATTTTATTTGGCTCTTCAACAATGAGTCACTATTAAATGCAAAGTTAAACAATTCGATCTTAAGTCTAAGTGCCCCGTCACATAAAAACAATAAGAATAAACAGCAAAACAGAATGTATGGCACAAGTCGATATGTTCCTCGTGTTTTGTATACTGCATACATTGTATGCAGTATTGAAATGTACTATTATTCATAGCATAAGCGTAGGATAATCAGCCTTATAATGTTCTCTCTGTTGGGATTGGGACTCAGGCCTCCTCTTTGAGCCGTAACTACCACGCGGGCCTAGTGCGGGTTAAATGATAAATTATATTTATTCTGCAAATAGGTTTATAAAACACTTTTACACGTCAATTTTTTTTTTTCGTCATTTTAAACTAGATGAGGCCGGTGCTTCCTAGCTGACTACCCTGAGAAGAAACACCGACACAAACTCAGGGGTCAAAGTCTCTTTTAAAGTCCATACAGTAAATATGTAATGGTTGGTGGATGTCTCTCGTATTGTTGGTTCTAGGACATGCCGGTTTCCTTACGATGTTTTCCTTCACCGTTTTGAGAGCAGAGGTGATGAAATAAATTACACAAAGTAATGCTCCTGGCTGGGTTTGAACCCGCGACATACAACTTGTAAATCGGTACCATTATTTACTTTTAACAAATAATTATACTGGGTAATCTGCTAAGACGTACTGCCAGGATGCGGGGCGGTCTGTTGGGATGACAAGCTTTTAGCAACGCAAACATTAAAACTTCAATCCCCCGATCGATATTACGTTAGCGGTAGGCTTCTGTCTCCGGTCACCAAATCATATTGAATTTGTAAACTTTTTGTAACACGATTACTCATTACAATCTCAAATGTCTTCGTTATGCTGTGAGCTACATAGCAGCGAGTTTTTTCTCTTTTTGAGATGGGAAATCAGAGGTTATATACCGTACCGACATAGCCCGGATAATCGCCAAACTGAAGCGGCAGTAGGCAGGACATAGGATGGGGCTGAAAGGTTCTGGAGTCGCGACCGCGTACCGGAACACGGAGCGTTGGAAAGCCTCGAGATGATCTGATGAGGGTCGCTGGAATCGAATGGATGCGAAGCGCACAGGACGGTCGTTGTGGCGACACTTGGGTGAAGCCTACTATGTCCAATAGTAGACATCTTTCGACTGAAATCATCAAATATTTTTTTCTGCTCTGAGTGGAGCGAGGAGTGTCAGACTTACTGACTAAAATCCGCCTGTGTCGAGTGCCGAGCGGAGAGCACGAAGCGGAGGGTAGCTCAAATCCACTCCATCCCGCCTCAATGGAAATGCTTACCACTTTTCCCTGCTCTTCTCTGGTTCAGTCTGCCCAGAGACTCTACCACCAGCTCTTAACGCTTAGCAGTATAGGGTGTATAGCTCCATCCCTCTTTGCCTGGATGAGGCCGCACGTGCACGCGAGAGGCAATGGTCCTTTCGCCCCAGCCGCCGGGATTCCGATCCCAATTTTCGGCCACAGTAGACGCGGGCTTGAGGACGGCGAGCAATGGGTAGCTCGCCGTCCGACCGTCCGGTAACCGTCCGGACCGAGCCCAAGTCGTCGACGGCGCGTCCTGTTCCACGCGCGCTGCAAGGAGATGTTAGCAAACCGTAGGGGCCCACTCGGGTCGAAGCCTACTGGGGCCAAGGGTCTGCTTCTGAAAGGAAGACTCGGCCCTGGTACGAAAGGCAACGAAGGAACAGGAGTGGGTTTTTAGTCAGTAAAATTCTGAGACTATCTCCCGCTCCGCCCAAGAGCGGGGATGTCATAGGATGTTTTACCCACCCAAAAATAAAATCCCTCTTTGTCTGACATTTTCCACGTCATGGTGAGGCTCCAGCTTCGCTCCAGTGGACCTCGTCTGCCAGCTCGGTGGTGCTCATGCTCTGTGGTCGGAGCTAGAACAAGATAACATCAATCAAACTGTAGGGAACTTTCTTTTGTTTTGTCGTCCTCGTCTTGATCGATGGGGCGGCGTCAGTCGCGAGAAATATGGTGATTGATCAAATTGCCAATAATGCAAATCCAAGGTTATTTTATTATATTTTAGTTATTGGGGAAAACAAACAATAACACAGGAATTTACATAAAAAAGGCTTAGAAATAGTTTTACACATGTGATATCAACAACGTTCTCCACATCTCACCTGTATAAAAAGCAACGATGTAGTTGTGCTTGCCTAGAAGTAACCTTTTCACTCTTGACTTAAAGAACCCTAGGTTTTTTTTTTTTTTTACTCCGACAGGGAATTCGCTGATTCCGAGTCCTTAGCTGTACGCACAGTGAATGTGTTTCCAAACCATTTAGTGCGTATGCGTGGGATGTTCACCATATACCTATACCTGTGGCGTGTCGCCGTGCATCTGGTGGTCCTGTGATGGATGGATGGGCAGGATGGTGTATTGCTCGAGCACGCTGCGCACGGATATCGCTGCAAATGAATAAACCGCTTAGCTAACGTGATTTAGGGCTGAAACTGCGTAACGAAGACGCCCGCGCGGTCCCATACTAACGTGCTCCGTAGTGACTCGCACGAGCATCCGTCGCGGCTCGCGGGGCCCGCGCCTGTTTTGCTACGTAATAATGTATTAAGTTCGCCATCGACGCGACTACATGCACACCGTTAAAGTTGAACTAGCGACACTGCGTAGGTAATAATCTAGTTTCTTCCACACGCGCTTTATTACGCGATGGCTACTCGCTCCGCTTCACACAGTTTCGGCCCTTACCCTCCCTCTGCGCGTCATACGCAGGAGTGGACGGTGTCCTTGCCTCTGCAGTGGATCATTAGTCCACTGCGGCTCCCGTTCTCCATAAAGCATCAATGTGATTGCAGTACCGTCGCTGATAGCTTATTATCATGGTCGTTTGTTGACCGCGATCGACCGCGTCGCACCCCCCGCGACTATTAGATGCCGCAATGGTCTTAAACATCTTGTATTTGTTGGAGTCTTGATGCGCCATCGAAAGTTACTTGTAAAGTGCGTATGTTTGTGGATACAGATGTTTAATCACGTACACGCTTGAACAGTTTAACGTACACAATAAATCAACTGCAGGATTAGACAAATAAGTTTTCTGTTAGCGTTCCCACCAAACGCTAAGCACTAAATGCGTGGCAATGACTTTACCCGTCACGTCACTTGTCACGTAACTTCTCCGCAGGTGATGTCATTGTCATACGTTTGGTACATAGCGTTTGGCGGCAACGCTAACAGCAGTCTTTTGTCTAAGCCTATAGGGTCTCTACTATGACCTCTTAAAACTATCGTAATAAAATTCTGCTGGGAGAGAGATATGGAGCTGTACAGGCCGTATAGCACGGTTCCTTTTCCACACCGTATTTATAACTATTTTAAGACGTCTGACTCTGATACCGCTGTAAAGGATAGTTTGAATTCTTCAATTATTTACGAGCTATTTCTACATTCATTTTTTAATTACACGTGATATTTTAAACTTAGTTTAAAATTAGAAACCTCATCGCCAAAACTATACGAACGCCGAACACCGCTAACGCGCACACTGTAATCAAAATAACATTTCCTAAAGAAACTTCTGTCTCAACACCACCTATTCTTCTCGCAGACGGAACCATCGACACCATGACATAAAGAATCTCCAGAACCTTCGAGAACGTTATAGAACTATCCAGAAGGATGCTATGAAAATCCAAACGCTGGCGGGCACGCGCACGCTCAGCGGAGAGCCGCCGCGCTCCACCGCATACTACTACGGCGACCTGGAGAGGATCAAGCGCAAGAATGGCACTCAAGAACCTGTGCAAGAGATCCAGAACCCTGATGAGCTGAGCGAGTACGTGGAGACGAATGAGGTCGTGAATGATGGCGCCGTCAGAGAAGTACCTCCTCTTAGAGACAGGGGGCGGCAGTATAGTCTCCCAGAGTACAACACGCCAGAAAACTCAAGAAAAATCGAAGAGACATATTCCACTGCAGGAACTTTCCCCATGCCTGAACCTAAGGAGAAGGAACCACTTCTAGCTGAGTTAGAAGTCGTGGGTAGACTGCCGTTGACTCAGTTGGAGTCCACCTCAGGAGTACGGAGGAGTAGGAGCTGGTACCTGTGCTGTCCTAATGTAGCTGATGAGGAGATCTCGCGCGAGTCGTCGTGGCGGTACTCCAGCCTGAGGCCGGTTACCGCACCGCCTGTTCCGGGGCATAACGGAGTCAACATGATGGTACGTGAACGGTGGTGGGGTGCTCATAATGTGTTCTTTTGGTGGAGGTTGTTCAAAGATGAAAGTTAATAAATTCCTCAATAAGACAGGACTTTTGGGAGTAATTTGGTTAGGAAGGATTGATGTCTGAAGAGGACTACGCGCTCAGTCTGTATGCTAAGTATCTGAAACTCAGGATTCGGTTTTCAGCTGCTTATTATTATATCTAGCCTATGCTATCCCACTGCTGGGCAAATGCCTCCCTCCATCCCTTCCACTGTTCCCGGCTCTGAGCCACTTCTTGCCAGTTCCTAAGGAAGACATGCACTTGTATGTTGTCAAATTTGTGTTTTAAAGACGAGCGGTGGCATGGTCGGGTTTTGGCTGATAGACATCCCAGTTTATAGCTGATAGACATCGAAAAGTAAACGGTCATGGTCTAGAACTATTGAACTAGTTTATGATTTTTCATAACACCGTGTTTTTAGACTAACGAATACAACAACAACCAACAACAACAATAATAAGAACAGCCATTTTAGGTAGATTTAATAAGGACTAAGATCTAATAAGGACCAAGACCTTATAATGACTAAGACCTAATAAGGACTATAACCTAATAAGGACTACGACGTAATAAGGTATACCTAATATGGCTGTTCTTATTGTTTTCCTTGTTATATAATATCTCACGTAAAACAATGCAACTCTTCACAGACTCCATCATTCTATCATTCTCTCTCCCTCTAACAGCCCGCTTCTCTTTCTCTTCCAGGTAGCCACCCACAGTTCAGGTCGCGAAGATGTGACCTCCTTACGGGCCGAACGGGACGCCCTCGCGCGAGCCCTGGCAGCCGAGCGACAGCGCGCGGCCACTGCAGCGAGAGCTCATGATGCCAGGCTGGCGGAGTTGCACGGGGTCATAGCTGAGCTGGTCAGGAGGCGTGCGCACGACAAGCACGCGCGGGCCATACCCGAGGAGGAAGTGTCAGGTGAAGAATATGAACCTTAACTAGACACTCATCAATGCCCCGCCAAAACCCTTGGACCTATACTCCATTCGCGTTAACATTAGACATTTAAGCAAATCTTTTTTACTGTCCGTTCAACCGATTTTGGCTCTTTTTGCGTCGGTGGCATGACAAAGGGTGACTGCAGTAACTAGTTGGTATTGTAACCACTTTTTTGCTTTTAATGCCATCCTTAAGTGTACGGAATAGAAATCAAAATCGGTTGAACGGACAGTAAAATAGAAACACAAATCTAATCTCAAGATCTAGTCTAATCTTATTACGAATGGAGTATATAACGCTGTAATTTTGCTTAGAGCTTCCTTTTATGATGTATAGAAAGAATTAGAAAGCATTTGACGCGGGGCGGGCGCGGCTCGGATGACTCAGACATAAGAACTTCTTTGAAGAGTCCGTAGTGGGCACGTGAGCGCGGGAAGCGGCGCGGGCTGCTCACGCCATAGCTCGTTCATACAAATGGCCGCAGTGAGTGCGGGAGCGGGTAACTTAAACTAGTTCGAGCTAACCGCGTGCGTTGTTATGATGACTCGACTGTGGGCAGGCACAACGCGCACGTCTCCGCACCGGCGCCGCTCCCCGCACCGCGCTGCCAGTCTGGTTGAGCACTTAGGGACTGTAATGGGGTCCAGTTTGTATTGAGGAAGCTACTTTCGCAGGTAGAAGCTAGTTGTATAATGTACGTGTGTCGTGTCATTACAGACGAGTGCGAGTCCACGACGCAGCCTGCTGGCGAGCTCGACAATGATGCTGATCACTCGCGAACGGAACAGGTAAACACTCATGGTATGCTCGGGCCTCGCAACACTCAAAAGATGAGGTTCTCAAAACCGACGGAACCGTATATAAACAATTTTTTTTAACAAATCTTATTACTTTATAATCAGCCTTTTAATGTTCCCACTGTTGGGACTCAGGCCTCCTCTCTCTAGGAGAGGGAATGGGCCGTAATCCACCACGCGGGCCCATTGCGGATTGGTGAATGTCACATGTCTTCGAATTTTTGGTTCTAAGACATGCCGGTTTCCTCACGATGTTTTCCTTCACCGTTTTGAGAGCAGTGGTAATGAAATAAATTACACAAAGTAATACGGCTGGCTGGGTTTGAACCCGCGCCCTACAACTCGTAAGTCGGGGCCGTTACCACTCGGCCACCACTGCTCTTATTACTTTACAAAGTAAATATACACATTGGCTTGTATGTCATGACAAAGTTCTTCGTCAGTCCCTGCTCTCATTATCCGGTGTTGGGTTTCCTCACAATTTCGCACCAGGACAGTCTGTCCTGGGTTGTCGATTTTGGCATTGGGCTTTCTTGAGGTCTCTCTCGATGTTAGACCACCAGGTTAATGGCGGGCGGGCTCTTCCTCTCTTTTGTTGGGTAAACTTAGGGCGGTTTGTGTCACATGGTCTTCACATAGCGGTACAAAGGTCATCATCATCATATGAGCCGAAAGACGTCCACTGTTAGGGCCAACGCTGCTTTAAGCGGGAGCCCGCGCGGGTACCCGTCGCGTGACGTCACGCGTGTGTCGTGTGCGGCGGTCGCCGTAGCGGAAATCGGATTTTTACCTGCGCAGTGTCGCTAGTTTGTAGCGACATCTATGACGTCACATAAGAACTAATCCTGCATCGCGCAATCAAAGTTCTCCGCGCGATTAGAACATAAAGAACAGCCCGAAATCATCTATCGGGCAATAGCCCACCAGACATAACACCCGTCTGGCCGGAGGATCCTCCCTTTTCAAAGCAGGTTTGCGGGACTTTACTCTCTGTTTCGATTACCTCCAAACTGGTGACCCTTGACAAAGAACGTCAGCGCAGCCTTCGTGCAGCTACTACTTCGTGACGTCATCATCACTTCCTCAAGCTTTCGAGCAGCGAGCCATATATCCAGCACCCACGGCTTTAAAGGGTATCCTGACCACCAGCATGCCTACCTGGTCATACCTGGTCATCACCCTCAGCCTCATCAGCGACCTTGGCGAAGCACACTGCACCTTCGGCCAGTCACACGAAGAACCTCTCCTGGTCGACGCAAGCAGTCAAGCCACTACGTCGCACAGCACCGCTCCGACTCACTGGAGCCAGCAGCACTACTCCGACTCACGGGAGCCTGCAGCATCATCCCGACTCACTGGGACAGCAGCACCCCGACTCACTGGGGCTTGTCCGCAGACAGTTCCGACTCACCGAGAACTAGTGGGTCGGAACCAACCTACCACTGGCCTGGCACGCATCAAGAAGCATCAAGAACCATCGATCTCCGATTTCCGGAGGGGAGTGATGTAGCGACATCTATGGCGTCACATAAGAACTAATCCTGCATCACGCAATCAAAGTTCTCCGCGCGATTAGAACATATAGAACAGCCCGAAATCATCTATCGGGCAGTAGCCCGCCAGACATAACACCCGTCTGGTTGGAGGATGCTCCCTTTTCAACGGAGGTATGTGGGGCTTTACTCTCTGTTCCGCCTACCTCCAAAAGTTCAACTTTAACGGTGTGCATGTGGTCGTGTCGATGGAGAACTTTAATGTGTTATTACGTAGCAAAAAGGGCGCCGGGCGCGACTCCTCGCGACGAAGCACTTTTGTATGGGACTCCGCGGACGCCCGCTTAACGCAGCGTCAGCCCTTAGACATAGGCCTCCCCCAAGTGTCGCCATAATGACCGGTCCTGTGCGTCTCGCATCCATCCCCGCATCGGATTCCCGCGACCCTCACCAGGTTATTGGTCCACCTTGTGTGAGACCTTCCAACGCTGCGTCTTCCGGTACGTGGCCGCCTCTCCAGAACCATTCGTCCCCATTGACCATCTATTCTGGGAGCAATGTGCCCTGCCCGCCATATAAGGTTGGCGATATCGGTAACCTTAGTTCTCCTGCGGATATCTTCATTTCTGATGTGATCACGCAAGAAAACTCCGAGCATAACCCTTTCCATTGTCCTTTGGGTGACTTTAAATCTATTGCAGTAGCAGTACAAAGGTAGCTAATAGAAATTCCATTCTCCAGAACGACACATCGTCAGCGCTAAGTCCGGAGCTGCCCACTCCCCAGGAGTCGAAGGTGGAGAACACGATGCCGCCGTCCACGTTCGAGGAGCTGCCCACCGACAGCGAGACGAGCGCGCACGCCGCCAGGTAACCGGCTCCGGAGATCATATCTTTAAAATATAGTGAAAAGCGTATTTAAAATACGTTATCTTGTATAGAAAAACAATTCTGGTCAAAAAGATGTGTGATATAAGTTTGACGTGTGTTTCAACGTATATGTGCGTTTGTGTTGTAGGTATTTGTGGTTTCAGAGCGGAGGGCCCCCGAGTGGAGGTGACGACGCCGTCCGTCGCGGAGCAGTGCGACACGAGCCTCAACCTCTCTGAGAGGGACTCCGAAGTGTGCCTCAGTACTGCGCGGTATGTACTACCACTACTTTCAAAATTGAACTTTATCTGCTGGTGATAAGGTCGATATTCTAACGCACATCTTGTATAATATTTTTTTTCCCGCATACTAGGAATTAATCAATTAAAAAATACAGTGATGTTCATAATTTTAATACTAGGAACAAACACAAATTTGTGGTTCCTACAACCAGGCTGAAAAAAATAGGGGGCTCATTTAGATGCCAATGTATACACTTCTATAATAAACTTCCTAGTCATATTCAACAACTAAGCCTTAATAAATTCAAATTATTTGTAAAGCGAACACTTTGCCAAAAGGCTTTTTACAATATAAAGGACTATGTTGAGGACCAAAAGGCTTGGGATTGACCTGCTCCAGTACGCACTGCAACTGTTGTCTTATTATTATTATTTTTTCCTTTGTTTTTATTTTTAATTGTGCTTTTTATTATTTATTACAATTCGATATTGTAGATTATTTTTATTTTGCAATTTGACTTTTTTTTTTTATTAATTTTGACAAAAATGTTTACTTTGCTAAGTATTACATTTTGTAAACTATATTTTTCCTTTTATTATTGTGAACGTGAGGACTATGTTGATTGTTTTTTTTTTTTCCTTTTCAGTAATTTTAATGTATGTCTGGCAATTTGAGTATTTTCTGCGGCCTACCCAAATGTCCTTTCCTTGGTATTGTTCGTCAAGTCGTTGAGCTCCTTAGTAGTCCTGAGTTGAGCTTTACGAATACTGACAAATGCTTGCACTGACTGGACAGGTCCACTCAAATCTGTAAGGTTCTTTCTTCAAAAGACCATTTCAGACAAATCTGCATGGTTCTCATGTGATTTGACCTTTACATATTTACTGTATGGACTTTAAAAGAGACTTTGACCCCTGAGTTTGTTTCGGTGTTTCTTCTCAGGGTAGTCAGCTAGGAAACACCGGCCTCATCTAGTTTAAAAATGACGAAAAAAAAAATTGACGTGTAAAAGTGTTTTTTAAACCTATTTACAAAATAAATATCATTTATCATTTAATCTTGACCCGTAAGAACTATCTGTAGGCCGTATCAATCGACGGATCCCAAGAAAGTTTGATTACTTATTCGTATTCTATAAAGGGTGACTGGTAATTAGTGTACGATACTTAAACATGTGATTGTGCTCATGATAACAAACAATTTTTATTATGGGAGCAAAGCCGAAATCACGAAAAAAGCTGTTCAGTACATTAGGCAAACATAAATGTACTGAACAGCTGATTTTTAACCGACTTCAAAAAGGAGGAGGTTATATGTTCGGCTGAATGTATGTTTTTTATTTTTATTTTTTATGTATGTTCACCGATTTCTCGGTCAATTATAGACTAATTTTGAAATATTTTTTTTTGATTGAAAGGTTATGCTTCCAAGTTGGTCCCATAGAAATATTGTTATGATCTGATCATGAACTTCGTAGATATGGAACAGAACTCCTCATGGGATCACAGCAGAACTGTCATAACAAGTAAAATTGCTTTGTTTATACGTGTAGTCGATGTCTGACTGAAAGAAGAGGGGTAATTTATGGAACTGATCTGATGATGAATCCTGAAGTTAGGCGCCGGAACTCTCTAATAATTTAATCTAACCCTGTTTGGTATTATTGGAATGGTCATGAGATGCACTCTGGCTATAAGGTATTTACGTATGGCTGAGGGGTACTTTTTAGTGGTGGTACCAAAACTAAAAAGTGAAAAATAAAAAACTTTTTACGAAAAAAATACAACCGACTTCAATGTAAATAAACACTGAAAAGTGCAAAATAACTTTAATTTCGGAAGTCGGTGTTAAATAACGAAGAGACAAAACTATTATAGAAACACCGACTTCCGAAATTAAAGTTTTTTGCACTTTTCAGTGTTTATTTACATTGAAGTCGGTTGTATTTTTTTCGTAAAAAGTTTTTTATTTTTTCGCGATTTCAGGTTTGTTCCCATAGTAAAAGTTGTTGGTTATCATGAGCACAATCACGTGTTTAAGTATTGGTCACTAATTACCAGTCACCCTATAAATACTAAAAACCTATATGGCACTATTTTATTTTGTTTAATATCCTTTTACTTATTGAAATAACCAATTGAACACTATCTTATTATTTACACAGAGCTTCAAAAGCTGATGATTTTTCATGTAAGATTTTGTTCTTGGGACCCGTCGATATATTTGTTTCGTGCGGGAATCGAATCTGCGACGTGTAGCACAGCAGCCTATTGCCCATGCCTTGTCTATTTTCATGTGTGCGAGCACGTTTGAATGTTGTATTGTAACGTGATCAGATGCTGCGAGGGGCTTGGCGGGGCGGGCTCGGGCGTGGGCGGGGCTGGCGGGGCTGGGGCGGGCGCGGGCGGGGCTGGCGGGGCGGGGTCGGGCGCGGGCGGGGCGAGCTCGGCCGCGGGCGGCAGCTGCGAGCGCGAGCGCGGCTCACCCGACGAGGCTCGCCTCTACGCCACTTGTACCGGTAAATACGAAATAAGATGAGACATTTAAACAACCCTTTTTTACTGTCCGTTCAATCGATTTTGACTTCTATTCTATAGACATAAAGATGACATTAAAAGCAAAAAAACTGGTTACAATACGAACTATTTACTGCAGCTGCCATTTGTCTTGCCACCAATACAATAATAGTCAAAATCGGTTGAAAGGAACGTAAAAAACACTGTGTACACTGTCCGGCAGGTCGGTGCTCGTCGCGGCAGGCGAAGCTGGCGTCGCGCGTGAAGCTGCGCAAGACGGAGGACTCCGACTCCTCCAACCAGCACAACGACGACGTACGTACTACACTGAACACCGCTCACACTTTGCGGCTCAAATGAACCATCCTCGCGTGTCTAGTCACGATAACGTCGGTGTTAGTGCGCTAACATCGATGTTATCGTGACTCGGAACGTGGGAGCACAGAATACACAGTTACACACGCGTAGTCTACAACGAGTTTTTTTTTTTGCATCTAACTCCTCCCCTTCTAGGGTGGAGCAACGGGAGCGTGTCAAAAATTTTATTGGCTAAAACCACACCTGTATCCTTCAGTTGCACTTTGCGTTCTAGGACCACGGGCTTCCTTTTCCGGCCCTCCCGTTCCACCCTAGAGCGAGAAAAGTATGATTTTCCACCCAAAAAAAACTAAGCATCGATTCGCGATATAACACAAAGGAGAGGTCAAAAAATGGGCTGTTATTCCGAAGAAATTTCAACACCAATGTGATATCTACACTTATCTCTGGAAGTACTGGTCCGATTGCTAAAATTTCTTCACCGATAGAAAGCTGCTTTATTCCTGAGTGACATAGGCTATATTTTATGTATGCGGGCGAAGCCGCGGGCAAAAGCTAATACCTTATAAGAAAGCTTATTTTTTTACGCTATTCGATCATGGTTAGATATGAATTTTTGCAGGCCCCCGTTTTTGTAAAATAGATGAAAAATGTTTTAGTAAAACAAAACGCACATTTTTATTTATTCGTTTCTATGCAACAAACTCGTTAAAAAATAAAAGACCCGTTTTGACATTTGAGAAAGACCCTAGAATGTAACTTGGAACGAAATTGAAAGAAACAATGAAATGGTAATTAATTACTTACGAGTGTTTTAATGTAGTAACATAATAGTTACATAATGTAATATAGACGGTTACATAACGTAAATAGTAGAAACATCAAATGTCAAAACGGGCCTTTTATTTTTTGATAACTTTAGAATTGTTTAAAATTTCCGTTTTTATGTAAGTCGAAAAAAGATCAAATCCGTAAATGTCAGATTGGCGATTTGTCGACTTGACATTTGACGTTGAAAGAAATAAACCATCCTCGCGTTTCGAGTCACAATAACGTCGCTGTTAGTGCACTAAAAATAGCGGTCACTCGGAAGCGAAGGAACGACTGTTGGCGCGCTAACATCGATGTTATCGTGACTCGGAACCTGGGGCACAGAATACACAGTTACACACATACACAGATATACCGTCACGCCAATTGCCACAGGGTAGATAACCCTTTAAAATAATGTTCATGGTGATACAAGCTTATATTTTTTCCACTTCACTTTAAAAAAAAAAACGGGTGGCTATAAATATGATTTAATTGCTTATAAAAATAAAAACAATTATGCTCTTTCAGTCTGTATAAGTCAGATTGCTGTTCAATTTTTAAATTGTTTGGGACCAAACTCCCTACATTTATTGAAAGTCTCCTTTGTACTTTAATAGCAAAATTCCCTCATTTCAAATTCCCTCTCCTAGAGAGGAGGCCCAGGTCCCAGCAGTGGGAACATTAACAGGCTGATTATGCTATGATGGCAAAATAGAGATGAAAATGTGCCTCGACCGTCGCGTCGGTGTGAGTTGAGCCTATGGGAATACAACTGGCGACTATTTTCAACTTTTTGACGCGATTTTTCAAACTTTTGCTATAAAATGTATCATTAAAAGTATGTTATATAATGGCAGTGGTGCAGTGCGGAGCGGCTGTCGCTGGACGTGTGCGCGCACGCAGACCTGCGCGAGGCGCTGCTCGCCGCACAGAGCGACGGTGACTTTACTATTTTATGTTTTCATTACAATTTTTATGATATAAAAGCTTGTCGTGAGTCCGCGACCTTGAATTTAGAATGACGTCATACAGCTAAACATGCATCGTCATCCAAACTAAACGTGTATACAACATTTTAGCTCAATGGGTCGAAGATATCTGCTTCAAAATTGAGTTATAAGATTCCACCCGAACAGTCATAGTTACATACAAACAACATACATAAAACCTTGTAAAATGTCAAAAATTATACGGTGTTAAAAAAAATTATACGAGATACACTGGCATCAGAAGTATTGTAAAGTTGCCTAGGACTCACAGCACAAGCTCTGCTTAGTTTGGGACTAGATGGTGTTGTGTGAGTTGTGGAATATAATATAACATGTTCCCCCCCTCCCCCCAGGCGGCTGCTCGTGGGCGGCGCGGTGCGCGCGGCTGCGTGCGGAGCGCCGCGTGCTGCAGTGTGCGCTCGCACGCGCCGCCGACACGGCGCACAGGTAGGCTACTCATGTCCCCCCCCCAGGCGGCTGCTCGTGGGCGGCGCGGTGCGCGCGGCTGCGTGCGGAGCGCCGCGTGCTGCAGTGTGCGCTCGCACGCGCCGCCGACACGGCGCACAGGTAGGCTACTCATGTCCCCCCCCCAGGCGGCTGCTCGTGGGCGGCGCGGTGCGCGCGGCTGCGTGCGGAGCGCCGCGTGCTGCAGTGTGCGCTCGCACGCGCCGCCGACACGGCGCACAGGTAGGCTACTCATGTCCCCCCCCCAGGCGGCTGCTCGTGGGCGGCGCGGTGCGCGCGGCTGCGTGCGGAGCGCCGCGTGCTGCAGTGTGCGCTCGCACGCGCCGCCGACACGGCGCACAGGTAGGCTACTCATGTCCCCCCCCCCAGGCGGCTGCTCGTGGGCGGCGCGGTGCGCGCGGCTGCGTGCGGAGCGCCGCGTGCTGCAGTGTGCGCTCGCACGCGCCGCCGACACGGCGCACAGGTAGGCTACTCATGTCCCCCCCCCAGGCGGCTGCTCGTGGGCGGCGCGGTGCGCGCGGCTGCGTGCGGAGCGCCGCGTGCTGCAGTGTGCGCTCGCACGCGCCGCCGACACGGCGCACAGGTAGGCTACTCATGTCCCCCCCCCAGGCGGCTGCTCGTGGGCGGCGCGGTGCGCGCGGCTGCGTGCGGAGCGCCGCGTGCTGCAGTGTGCGCTCGCACGCGCCGCCGACACGGCGCACAGGTAGGCTACTCATGTCCCCCCCCCAGGCGGCTGCTCGTGGGCGGCGGCTGCGTGCGGAGCGCCGCGTGCTGCAGTGTGCGCTCGCACGCGCCGCCGACACGGCGCACAGGTAGGCTACTCATGTCCCCCCCCCAGGCGGCTGCTCGTGGGCGGCGGCTGCGTGCGGAGCGCCGCGTGCTGCAGTGTGCGCTCGCACGCGCCGCCGACACGGCGCACAGGTAGGCTACTCATGTCCCCCCCCCAGGCGGCTGCTCGTGGGCGGCGCGGTGCGCGCGGCTGCGTGCGGAGCGCCGCGTGCTGCAGTGTGCGCTCGCACGCGCCGCCGACACGGCGCACAGGTAGGCTACTCATGTCCCCCCCCCAGGCGGCTGCTCGTGGGCGGCGGCTGCGTGCGGAGCGCCGCGTGCTGCAGTGTGCGCTCGCACGCGCCGCCGACACGGCGCACAGGTAGGCTACTCATGTCCCCCCCCCAGGCGGCTGCTCGTGGGCGGCGGCTGCGTGCGGAGCGCCGCGTGCTGCAGTGTGCGCTCGCACGCGCCGCCGACACGGCGCACAGGTAGGCTACTCATGTCCCCCCCCCAGGCGGCTGCTCGTGGGCGGCGCGGTGCGCGCGGCTGCGTGCGGAGCGCCGCGTGCTGCAGTGTGCGCTCGCACGCGCCGCCGACACGGCGCACAGGTAGGCTACTCATGTCCCCCCCCCAGGCGGCTGCTCGTGGGCGGCGGCTGCGTGCGGAGCGCCGCGTGCTGCAGTGTGCGCTCGCACGCGCCGCCGACACGGCGCACAGGTAGGCTACTCATGTCCCCCCCCCAGGCGGCTGCTCGTGGGCGGCGGCTGCGTGCGGAGCGCCGCGTGCTGCAGTGTGCGCTCGCACGCGCCGCCGACACGGCGCACAGGTAGGCTACTCATGTCCCCCCCCCAGGCGGCTGCTCGTGGGCGGCGGCTGCGTGCGGAGCGCCGCGTGCTGCAGTGTGCGCTCGCACGCGCCGCCGACACGGCGCACAGGTAGGCTACTCATGTCCCCCCCCCCAGGCGGCTGCTCGTGGGCGGCGCGGTGCGCGCGGCTGCGTGCGGAGCGCCGCGTGCTGCAGTGTGCGCTCGCACGCGCCGCCGACACGGCGCACAGGTAGGCTACTCATGTCCCCCCCCCAGGCGGCTGCTCGTGGGCGGCGGCTGCGTGCGGAGCGCCGCGTGCTGCAGTGTGCGCTCGCACGCGCCGCCGACACGGCGCACAGGTAGGCTACTCATGTCCCCCCCCCAGGCGGCTGCTCGTGGGCGGCGCGGTGCGCGCGGCTGCGTGCGGAGCGCCGCGTGCTGCAGTGTGCGCTCGCACGCGCCGCCGACACGGCGCACAGGTAGGCTACTCATGTCCCCCCCCCAGGCGGCTGCTCGTGGGCGGCGGCTGCGTGCGGAGCGCCGCGTGCTGCAGTGTGCGCTCGCACGCGCCGCCGACACGGCGCACAGGTAGGCTACTCATGTCCCCCCCCCAGGCGGCTGCTCGTGGGCGGCGCGGTGCGCGCGGCTGCGTGCGGAGCGCCGCGTGCTGCAGTGTGCGCTCGCACGCGCCGCCGACACGGCGCACAGGTAGGCTACTCATGTCCCCCCCCCCAGGCGGCTGCTCGTGGGCGGCGGCTGCGTGCGGAGCGCCGCGTGCTGCAGTGTGCGCTCGCACGCGCCGCCGACACGGCGCACAGGTAGGCTACTCATGTCCCCCCCCCAGGCGGCTGCTCGTGGGCGGCGCGGTGCGCGCGGCTGCGTGCGGAGCGCCGCGTGCTGCAGTGTGCGCTCGCACGCGCCGCCGACACGGCGCACAGGTAGGCTACTCATGTCCCCCCCCCAGGCGGCTGCTCGTGGGCGGCGCGGTGCGCGCGGCTGCGTGCGGAGCGCCGCGTGCTGCAGTGTGCGCTCGCACGCGCCGCCGACACGGCGCACAGGTAGGCTACTCATGTCCCCCCCCCCAGGCGGCTGCTCGTGGGCGGCGCGGTGCGCGCGGCTGCGTGCGGAGCGCCGCGTGCTGCAGTGTGCGCTCGCACGCGCCGCCGACACGGCGCACAGGTAGGCTACTCATGTCCCCCCCCCAGGCGGCTGCTCGTGGGCGGCGCGGTGCGCGCGGCTGCGTGCGGAGCGCCGCGTGCTGCAGTGTGCGCTCGCACGCGCCGCCGACACGGCGCACAGGTAGGCTACTCATGTCCCCCCCCCAGGCGGCTGCTCGTGGGCGGCGCGGTGCGCGCGGCTGCGTGCGGAGCGCCGCGTGCTGCAGTGTGCGCTCGCACGCGCCGCCGACACGGCGCACAGGTAGGCTACTCATGTCCCCCCCCCCAGGCGGCTGCTCGTGGGCGGCGCGGTGCGCGCGGCTGCGTGCGGAGCGCCGCGTGCTGCAGTGTGCGCTCGCACGCGCCGCCGACACGGCGCACAGGTAGGCTACTCATGTCCCCCCCCCAGGCGGCTGCTCGTGGGCGGCGGCTGCGTGCGGAGCGCCGCGTGCTGCAGTGTGCGCTCGCACGCGCCGCCGACACGGCGCACAGGTAGGCTACTCATGTCCCCCCCCCAGGCGGCTGCTCGTGGGCGGCGGCTGCGTGCGGAGCGCCGCGTGCTGCAGTGTGCGCTCGCACGCGCCGCCGACACGGCGCACAGGTAGGCTACTCATGTCCCCCCCCCAGGCGGCTGCTCGTGGGCGGCGCGGTGCGCGCGGCTGCGTGCGGAGCGCCGCGTGCTGCAGTGTGCGCTCGCACGCGCCGCCGACACGGCGCACAGGTAGGCTACTCATGTCCCCCCCCCAGGCGGCTGCTCGTGGGCGGCGGCTGCGTGCGGAGCGCCGCGTGCTGCAGTGTGCGCTCGCACGCGCCGCCGACACGGCGCACAGGTAGGCTACTCATGTCCCCCCCCCAGGCGGCTGCTCGTGGGCGGCGCGGTGCGCGCGGCTGCGTGCGGAGCGCCGCGTGCTGCAGTGTGCGCTCGCACGCGCCGCCGACACGGCGCACAGGTAGGCTACTCATGTCCCCCCCCCAGGCGGCTGCTCGTGGGCGGCGCGGTGCGCGCGGCTGCGTGCGGAGCGCCGCGTGCTGCAGTGTGCGCTCGCACGCGCCGCCGACACGGCGCACAGGTAGGCTACTCATGTCCCCCCCCCAGGCGGCTGCTCGTGGGCGGCGGCTGCGTGCGGAGCGCCGCGTGCTGCAGTGTGCGCTCGCACGCGCCGCCGACACGGCGCACAGGTAGGCTACTCATGTCCCCCCCCCAGGCGGCTGCTCGTGGGCGGCGCGGTGCGCGCGGCTGCGTGCGGAGCGCCGCGTGCTGCAGTGTGCGCTCGCACGCGCCGCCGACACGGCGCACAGGTAGGCTACTCATGTCCCCCCCCCAGGCGGCTGCTCGTGGGCGGCGGCTGCGTGCGGAGCGCCGCGTGCTGCAGTGTGCGCTCGCACGCGCCGCCGACACGGCGCACAGGTAGGCTACTCATGTCCCCCCCCCAGGCGGCTGCTCGTGGGCGGCGGCTGCGTGCGGAGCGCCGCGTGCTGCAGTGTGCGCTCGCACGCGCCGCCGACACGGCGCACAGGTAGGCTACTCATGTCCCCCCCCCAGGCGGCTGCTCGTGGGCGGCGCGGTGCGCGCGGCTGCGTGCGGAGCGCCGCGTGCTGCAGTGTGCGCTCGCACGCGCCGCCGACACGGCGCACAGGTAGGCTACTCATGTCCCCCCCCCAGGCGGCTGCTCGTGGGCGGCGGCTGCGTGCGGAGCGCCGCGTGCTGCAGTGTGCGCTCGCACGCGCCGCCGACACGGCGCACAGGTAGGCTACTCATGTCCCCCCCCCAGGCGGCTGCTCGTGGGCGGCGCGGTGCGCGCGGCTGCGTGCGGAGCGCCGCGTGCTGCAGTGTGCGCTCGCACGCGCCGCCGACACGGCGCACAGGTAGGCTACTCATGTCCCCCCCCCAGGCGGCTGCTCGTGGGCGGCGCGGTGCGCGCGGCTGCGTGCGGAGCGCCGCGTGCTGCAGTGTGCGCTCGCACGCGCCGCCGACACGGCGCACAGGTAGGCTACTCATGTCCCCCCCCCAGGCGGCTGCTCGTGGGCGGCGCGGTGCGCGCGGCTGCGTGCGGAGCGCCGCGTGCTGCAGTGTGCGCTCGCACGCGCCGCCGACACGGCGCACAGGTAGGCTACTCATGTCCCCCCCCCAGGCGGCTGCTCGTGGGCGGCGGCTGCGTGCGGAGCGCCGCGTGCTGCAGTGTGCGCTCGCACGCGCCGCCGACACGGCGCACAGGTAGGCTACTCATGTCCCCCCCCCCAGGCGGCTGCTCGTGGGCGGCGGCTGCGTGCGGAGCGCCGCGTGCTGCAGTGTGCGCTCGCACGCGCCGCCGACACGGCGCACAGGTAGGCTACTCATGTCCCCCCCCCAGGCGGCTGCTCGTGGGCGGCGGCTGCGTGCGGAGCGCCGCGTGCTGCAGTGTGCGCTCGCACGCGCCGCCGACACGGCGCACAGGTAGGCTACTCATGTCCCCCCCCCAGGCGGCTGCTCGTGGGCGGCGCGGTGCGCGCGGCTGCGTGCGGAGCGCCGCGTGCTGCAGTGTGCGCTCGCACGCGCCGCCGACACGGCGCACAGGTAGGCTACTCATGTCCCCCCCCCAGGCGGCTGCTCGTGGGCGGCGGCTGCGTGCGGAGCGCCGCGTGCTGCAGTGTGCGCTCGCACGCGCCGCCGACACGGCGCACAGGTAGGCTACTCATGTCCCCCCCCCAGGCGGCTGCTCGTGGGCGGCGGCTGCGTGCGGAGCGCCGCGTGCTGCAGTGTGCGCTCGCACGCGCCGCCGACACGGCGCACAGGTAGGCTACTCATGTCCCCCCCCCAGGCGGCTGCTCGTGGGCGGCGCGGTGCGCGCGGCTGCGTGCGGAGCGCCGCGTGCTGCAGTGTGCGCTCGCACGCGCCGCCGACACGGCGCACAGGTAGGCTACTCATGTCCCCCCCCCAGGCGGCTGCTCGTGGGCGGCGGCTGCGTGCGGAGCGCCGCGTGCTGCAGTGTGCGCTCGCACGCGCCGCCGACACGGCGCACAGGTAGGCTACTCATGTCCCCCCCCCAGGCGGCTGCTCGTGGGCGGCGCGGTGCGCGCGGCTGCGTGCGGAGCGCCGCGTGCTGCAGTGTGCGCTCGCACGCGCCGCCGACACGGCGCACAGGTAGGCTACTCATGTCCCCCCCCCAGGCGGCTGCTCGTGGGCGGCGCGGTGCGCGCGGCTGCGTGCGGAGCGCCGCGTGCTGCAGTGTGCGCTCGCACGCGCCGCCGACACGGCGCACAGGTAGGCTACTCATGTCCCCCCCCCAGGCGGCTGCTCGTGGGCGGCGGCTGCGTGCGGAGCGCCGCGTGCTGCAGTGTGCGCTCGCACGCGCCGCCGACACGGCGCACAGGTAGGCTACTCATGTCCCCCCCCCAGGCGGCTGCTCGTGGGCGGCGGCTGCGTGCGGAGCGCCGCGTGCTGCAGTGTGCGCTCGCACGCGCCGCCGACACGGCGCACAGGTAGGCTACTCATGTCCCCCCCCCAGGCGGCTGCTCGTGGGCGGCGGCTGCGTGCGGAGCGCCGCGTGCTGCAGTGTGCGCTCGCACGCGCCGCCGACACGGCGCACAGGTAGGCTACTCATGTCCCCCCCCCAGGCGGCTGCTCGTGGGCGGCGCGGTGCGCGCGGCTGCGTGCGGAGCGCCGCGTGCTGCAGTGTGCGCTCGCACGCGCCGCCGACACGGCGCACAGGTAGGCTACTCATGTCCCCCCCCCAGGCGGCTGCTCGTGGGCGGCGGCTGCGTGCGGAGCGCCGCGTGCTGCAGTGTGCGCTCGCACGCGCCGCCGACACGGCGCACAGGTAGGCTACTCATGTCCCCCCCCCAGGCGGCTGCTCGTGGGCGGCGCGGTGCGCGCGGCTGCGTGCGGAGCGCCGCGTGCTGCAGTGTGCGCTCGCACGCGCCGCCGACACGGCGCACAGGTAGGCTACTCATGTCCCCCCCCCAGGCGGCTGCTCGTGGGCGGCGGCTGCGTGCGGAGCGCCGCGTGCTGCAGTGTGCGCTCGCACGCGCCGCCGACACGGCGCACAGGTAGGCTACTCATGTCCCCCCCCCAGGCGGCTGCTCGTGGGCGGCGGCTGCGTGCGGAGCGCCGCGTGCTGCAGTGTGCGCTCGCACGCGCCGCCGACACGGCGCACAGGTAGGCTACTCATGTCCCCCCCCCAGGCGGCTGCTCGTGGGCGGCGGCTGCGTGCGGAGCGCCGCGTGCTGCAGTGTGCGCTCGCACGCGCCGCCGACACGGCGCACAGGTAGGCTACTCATGTCCCCCCCCCCCAGGCGGGGAGGAAAACCCTTTGTATTCCATGTAAACCGTGGTGGCTTTTCAAACATTCCCTCAGCCACATGTAAATCTATTAGAGTATATTTTGCTAAAACATACTGTAGTGTAATGGTTGTGTTGTGTCTCAAGTACTAGTAACATGATGTATTTGACACCTGTCAATCGTCATCCGACGGTCGATCGGAGCGGTTGTGAGATGCGAATATATGCATGTCGTGGTGTTGGTGAGCCGTCAAATTCTTCAAGACAGTACAATACACATACGTTGTCTGTTCCCACAGATTGTACTGCGCATGCGCAGTACAGGAGTCGACGTCGGTGTCTCTCTGTTGTGCTCTGAGAGCAGCGGACCGCGCGCTCGAGACGTACGACGTGTTGCTGGCGCTGGCGGAGACCGCGCTGCATCACACGGAGGAGGTGAGAGGGTGGCCTGGCCACAAATGTGTAGTACAGGAGATCGCGTCGCGTCGGTGTCTCTCTGAAACGTATGACGAGGTAGGAGATGAGAGGATAGACATGAAATGTAGTATAATCTCTTTGCTTTATTTGCTCATGATTTATCTCTATATATATGTCTGTCGTCGGAAATGATGATGAGAAACTGTGCTTTACGTGATATTGAAGGTTGCGTTTGTTGTGTCTCAGCGCTCGTCCACGGAGCAGGTGGCCAGCCAGCTGCTGGCGCGGCTGGACGCGGAGCGCGGCGGCGCCGCCGTGGGGCAGCCGCTGCTGTCGCCCGGGCCCTGGCTGCAGCACCACAACCACACGTCAGTCATTACTTCTATTCACTCTTTACGCTAAACGAAAAAAAAAATAGAGCATTACACACTTAAGGCTCAGGAGCCTTAAGAGAGCCGAAGACAGTAATCATCAATACTCACGGGTATCATACGACGTTTTTCAATACACTTGTGAAGAAAAACAATTTAACTAGCTAAGTTGTGACTTGTGACTTTTTTGTGACATGGAGTAAAAAATTAAATCTTTTTTCTTATACGCATGAAACACACATGGGCAGGGCACATTGCTCGCAGAACGGATGGCCGTTGGGGCCGAAAGGTTCTAGAGTGGCGACCGCGTACCGGAAGACGCAGCGTTGGAAGGCCCCCTACAAGGTGGACCGATGACCTGGTGAAGGTTGCGGGAATCCGATGGATGCGAGACGCACAGGATCGTTCGTTGTGGCGACATTTGGGGGAGGCCTATGTCCAGCAGTGGACGTCTATCGGCTGAAATGATGATGATACGCATGAAACACACGCGTTTTAAACATGGTGGTTATAGACTAACTAAGCTGCTAAACATGAATTTGCTTATCTATAAAGAAGTAAACGTCTTCGCCCCCGCCTTAGCCTTCTGACCTAACATGTCCGTGTCGGGGTGCTCTAACATATGTTTGTTCGTCACGTCGTACTAGAGCAATGTTGAGATTCAGTGTATCATATACGTGCATTCGAACTATGGTGAATGAAGTGGTATAGTTTTGTCGCACGCCCATTTGTTGAGTTCATGTTTTTTCTAAAAGACTGTCTGGAAGAACTCGGGGTAGGCTTTTCCCCAGCCGTGGGACAGTAACGGCTAGGAATAAAGTATAGCCTTACGATGTGTTGTTAAACAAGCTATGTATGTGTACGCAGGTCCCCTTGTGAGCGCTGGAGCCCCGAGTGCGAGGCACGCCTGCGCGCGCACGCGGCGCGCCTCAAGGCCGACACCGTCGCGCTGCGCGACACCGTGCCCGCGCCCAAGCTGTTCTCATATCACGGTGAGTCTGACACACCAGCATCACGAGTGACACCGTCGCGCTGCGCGACACCGTGCCCGCGCCCAAGCTGTTCTCATATCACGGTGAGTCTGACACACCAGCATCACGAGTGACACCGTCGCGCTGCGCGACACCGTGCCCGCGCCCAAGCTGTTCTCATATCACGGTGAGTCTGACACACCAGCATCACGAGTGACACCGTCGCGCTGCGCGACACCGTGCCCGCGCCCAAGCTGTTCTCATATCACGGTGAGTCTGACACACCAGGCTCATGAACCCCAAATTAACCACCCCACAACACCGTAGGCGTAGGCTTGCGGACGGCGAGCAATGGGTAGCACGCCGTCCGGTCGTACCGTAACCGTTTGAGTCTAAATGACGGTCATCCAAATAACTGTAGCAAAAGTCCAAACCTCTGGTCATCTCATCTGCAAAACGTTGGCCTGCGAACGTCATGTACGGAAACTCGTACAGGCCGAACGGTGTGGTGAACGTCGTCTTCGGAATGTCTTCTAGACTGACTGGGATCTGATTATAGGCTTTCATTAATTCAATGGTGCTGAAGACTTTGCAACCGGAGATGCTGTGAGCAAAGTCGTGGATGTGCCTAATCGGATACCTGTCAGGGACGGTCCGGGCGTTGAGCATGCGGTAATCACCGCAGGGTCGCCATCCGTTGTCCTTTTTGGGAGCGAGGTGCAGTGGTGATGCCCATGGACTCTCCGACGGTCTGGCGGTTCCAATGGCGAGCGTCAGCTTGAATTCCTGCTGAGCAATTTTCAATTTGTCTGGCGCTAAGCGCCGGACAGAGGACGGAGCTTCTTGCGTAGCACACGGGCCATCGATGACCCGCCACCGAAAGAAAGAATAAAGCTTTGGGAAGAGCATCACCTACCACCACCCGACTTCTTAAAACCCCAAGAACATCTCCCGTCTGGACGCGATTTGCAGTGGTCTGTATGGAGAGCACTAAATCGGTTGCGAACCCAGGTAGGCCGCTGCAAACACAACTTGGCAAAATGGGGTTTTATAGACCCGTCGGATACTCAATGTGAGTGCGGTGCTCCTGTTCAAAACATGAGCCACATACTAGAATGCCCCAAGTGCCCATACACCTGCACTTTGGAGGATTTAATGAGTGCTACCGATGCTGCTATTAATGTAGCCACCTATTGGGCCCAAACAGTTTGACGAGTTTACCATCGAATCGATAAGAAGAAGAAGAAGCGCCGAAATGGTGAAGATACTGGAGAACCTGGGATGGTACGGATGTGGTGTATGGTGTTGTGTGGAGTGGTGCGTAGTGTACTGGCGGGTCGGGTGATGTCGGGAAACCCGTCTACAATTTTATGGTACCTCAAATCACCAGAAGTTATTTTCAAAAAAAATAAAAAAAGATAAGTCTGTGTGATCCGAGGCTACGGTAAAAACATTTGACTAGTCGTTGATTACGACAGTCGACGACTAGCGAGTAAAAACATAAATAGTCCACACCAATAATAGGTTTTGTCACCTCAGCAACCACAAAACGCCACTTAATGACCCTACGGAGTCCTAAATTTAAGTTCAGTTCTGCATACCCAAATGTCTTGATGGGCGTGCCGTTCGCGGCCACTAGGTCATAGTTTGTGCACACGCGATGGTTACTAAGTAGACGGCGGGGGTAGATGCAGAGGTCGCTGCCTGTGTCGAGCAGGAACAGCGTCTTGGTGCTGTGATCGGTGACGAACAGGCAGGACAGGGAGGCAATCGTTTGTCGCCATCACCGACTGCTCGCGGCGTGTCCCTGCCGGTAGTCGCAGGGCTTGACGTAGCGCTTCGCCTTCTCCCCGTGCATGGAGTGGTACCAGCACACGTGGTGCTGCCGGTAGCTGGAGTCCGAACGGGTGGAGGACCGATGACGTGAGCGCCGTCGTGCGTCTCGACCACGACTTTGGGAGCGGTTCCACGAACGGCTGTCACGCAGTTGTAGCGTTAGGTCCTTCACTGCCCGCTTCAGCTCGGCGATCTCTGCGGCCATCTCACTGCTCGAGGGTCCTGCTGCCGAGACCGCTGCGACATGGCTTGCTGGCACGACGATGTCCTGGACGCGGTCTGCCAGCTCGGCTAGCGCGCCCAGGGTGCTGTGGGGCTGGATGTTGGCAGGGTCGGCTACACCAGATGGTGCGCATAAAGTTCTCGGGCACAGCAGGTGCTGTCAACCCCTGCAGTTGGCGGAGGAACTGTGACGGTTTCCGGTCCCCCAGCTCCTCATGCATCAGCAGCTGCTTGACCTTGTGCTCCTGGGAGGCCGAGAGTCTCCGCACCAACTCCGTCTTCAACTTCTCGTATTGATTGTGCGTGGGTGGGGAACTTGACCTCCTTGACTACTGGTGGTGGAAGTGTCCAACGGCGTAGTAATATTTGGTGACGTCGCTCGTCACTCCAGCGTTCTCGAATTGCGCCTCAATTTGCGCTAACCAAATGTCGGACTCCTAGGGCCAAAATGGCAGTACGCGCAAAGCGTCGCGGTTCACCTCGTCCGGCTCGCCCTGTGGACCCGACAGCGCTTGTACTGGTACATCAACTATTGGGCGGTTGCCCAGACCAGACACAACACCTGTCTAGTCGGAGGATCCTCCCGCATTAACGGAGGTATGTAGGACTTCACACCCTGCTTATACCTCTAAAATACCATCGGCATCATCTGCTGGCCATCAGTTTCCAAGGGGCAGTTTCCAGTCTACCCGGATGCAGTTGGAACCAGTATATAACGTGAAGCGGCTACCTGTGTGACCTCCACAACCCAGTTACTGGGTAATACGATGTCTAAGCACGATATATCGAGCTTGTAACTATTTCTCCTCATACCACGGTGCGTTATGTCTGTATATCTTCTCCTATTTCGAAATATTGAGAGAAGTCGAGCAAATACAGAACACGGAAGTACCGCGAAGAGATTTAGATGACTGACCTGTTGGTCTAATGGTTAGTGGCCCTGACTGCTATGCCGGAGGTCGTGGGTTCAATTCCCACCCAGGACAAATGGTTGTGTGATGAGCACGATCAGTTGTTCTGTGTCTGGGCGTAATTTATCTATAATATGTATGTATTTAGAAATATATAAGTATGTTTATCAGTTGTCTATTACTCATAACACAAGCTCTGCTTAGCTTGGGACTAGACGGCGTTGTGTGATAGTTGTTGTGGAATATATTATATTATATTATTTGTCGGCTGTTGGTGTAGTGGTTGAGTGATTGGCTCATCATTAGTTCGATCCCGCACGCAATAAATATTTGCATAGCTTATTTATTTATTTATTTATTTATTATATTCTTTATTGTACACCACATAAACAAAAATACAGGACAAACATAATTAAAAATAAGTGTACAATGGGCGGTCTTATCGCACAGGGCAATTTCTTACAGACAACCTTTGGATGGACTGAAAGAAAGAAGATGGATTTAGGGTTGTCAGTGTACAACATCAGAAAATACTAATAAGACAATAACACAAATACATACATACAATATAAGAAAAACATTTACTAATAAATATTAAATATATAATTGAGCCAGGAGAAGAAAAAAATCAAAGTGAAAGGTAATGCTCCTTCACCATTTTTTTAAACGTAGGTAGCGTTTGGGCACGCCTCACTTCTAAGGGTAACGCATTCCACAAACGAGCTGCTTGAATTGTGAAAGATTTGTCAACGAAAGAAGTGGAATGCGTGCGAATACTTAATTTTAGGTTTTCCGATGATCTCAAGGACCTACTATGTGTGTCACTGAGAAACTGAAAGCGTTCCTTAAGATAAAACGGGGTACAAGGATTAAATAGCACATTATAAAGCAAAGAAAGTATGTGGGCGTTCCGGCGAAGGCGAATAGGAAGCCATTTGAGCTTAGTACGAAATTCAGAAACGTGGTCATACTTACGCAAGCCAAATATGAACCTTATACAGAGATTTTGAAGTCGCTCAAGCTTATCCAATTGGTCTTGGGTGAGATCAAGATAGCTGGCAGCAGCATAGTCCAGGATTGGAAGAAGAAGAGATTGTGCTAACGCAATTTTAGTAGTGATGGGAAGAAAATTACGAAGACGTCTTAGGGAGCCCGCCGAAGCAAATAGCTTACGACTGACTTCCTGCAGTTGTTTTGTCCAGGAAAGAGTGCGGTCGATATAGATCCCCAAGTTCTTCACAGTGTAACTTAAGGCGAGCTGAACCCTGGCGCGGTAGGTTTTGCTTGTTTTAGAACTCATTTTTGATAGGCAAATTAAAACATTTAGAACCCAAAATAAATTTATATTTTAGGATACATTCCTTCTCTATACCATGTACCCATTCAATACACGATGCAATAAAGTTTTCTCGATAGAAAAAAATACTGAAGTTACTTCGATTTGCAGTTTTTTTACGAGCAAAATTTCATTTTAAACAAGTACTTACTATTATATATTTTTATAATTAATATTAATTTATAGGTAAATAATTTTGGAATCGATTCTACCCGATCGTTTTTTTTTATTACATTTACATATTTTTTATCGATTTTTTAAAGTGATTTTCGGCCCGCGCGTCGTCGCTTACCCGATTGCCAGTGTCCTGCGGGACGTTACCGAGGAGAGACCTATGCCAAATTTTTGCGCGCGCGCTTCACTTCTGCTTCGTAAATAATATTAATTCGAAATAAAATAAATTATAAATAATATTGTACTTAAAATTACCATTGTTAAGATTTTGTTTACGTGTTTATTTCTCATTGTGTAAATAATTTTTATACAGCTATTACGACAATTTATATTTGTGAGTTTGTGAAAATGGCAAATAAAAGAAATAAAATTAGGGCTAAATCACGGTTGAAGGCAAAAAAAATCGCAAAAGAAATATGGTAAGTTATGATTTTTATTAATTTATTCCTATTGACCCCAGTTACAGTTTTACGAAATTTATTATTTCCCTACAGTAGGTTAGTGAAATACCTTTGATGTCGGGTGACACCGCCCGCACAAAATAGATCGGTACAGAAGTCAATCTCATGTAGGTACCTATGTGCTTCACTTTTCATACCTACGTCTACGCTCGGCCGCGCTTGGGTCGACAGCGACGCTGCTCTGTACGAGCGCGCCCGGGCGCGGCGATACCTAAGTACCTAACATAAAATTGTAAAAACATTACATAGCCACAAAGTCATATTAGCTTTCTTCTTCTGTCTCCTTTGTGCCGCCCGTGTACTTACACTTAGGTACATTAATCTCTAATATTTTGTAATAAGTACTATAACTTATTTTATTGTTTCAGTTCAAAAATGATTCGAAATAAAAATGGCTTATTTATTGGAAAAAACAACAGTGAAGAACAGTAAGTATTTTCTTTCTTTTTTGATAATCGCAATCTTCACCACAAAAAATATACTTAGTAGAAAGTAACTACAAGTAGGTAAGATATAGGTAGGTATGGGTATGTAATTTATTAGCTCTTTATAGGAGGCCTGACGTACAGCAGTGGACGGCAATAGTTTGATATGAGGAATTTATTATGTGACAATATGAGTATGATCATCAATTTCATTAGCATTAGGTACCAATTTACAGCCACCAGAACTAGATTTCTTAGCCAGAACACAACAAATCGTAATATTTATGATGTCGAAAGACATGCCATAGTGCAAAAATGTTTCAGTATGACTATTTCCCTACAAATATTATTTTCGGTAACGATTATACAGGGTTTTTGAAGAACACTAACACCCTTGCAGGACTATATTACAAAAATCAATAAACAAAACAACAAATTTAGTTCTGCGACTTTTGAAAATTCAACAAAAAGAAATCAGCTGATCCATACATTTCTGTTCGCATAACTCGACAAAACGTAGATATGGATTAGCTATTTTCTTTTATTTGTATTTTTAAATATTAATGGTGTCTGCAATATAATCTAGTGAAGGAGTTAGTATTTTTCAAATACTGTTTACGAGAGAGTCAATCTTCTATGCACAACAACAAAGAAACAATAACTGGCATGGCATAACTTTTATTTCGTGTTTATTGACAACAAGAAAAGTGTGTAAAAAATGAAAATTATGATAGTATAAATCCAAATGTCAGTTATCGTTATCGGATAAAAACTGATTCAAAATAAATAATATCGATTCGAAGTCTATCTGACTTCGAAATAAATCGAATTATTCTCTCGAGAATGCTGTTATTGCATTTTTATGCATTATTATTACAACAAATCTACATAAATCAACTTCCATATTACAGGTCAATCGAGCAAACGGGTGGGCATAACGTGTCTCCTTTAATGACTGTAGAGCCTGCTAATTTTAATAACCCTAGGGTCAACGAGTGAGTACCTACACTGTACTTATTAATAAACAATTAAACAGTAGTAACCGATTCAATAATAATCAGACAAAAGCTTCCTGCGGCATACCATCGGCACGATAGATCGATAGGTTAAATTAAAGCCTCTATATCCAATGACTGTCGCAGTTACTTGTGAATATGAATACCTAACATTATTTTATTGTTACAGAACTGCTATGAATGCTGAAAATGCCCAACTTACTGAACCTATTCATGAATCATATAATAATGATATTAATGAGTAAGTAGCTACTTTTTGTTTGACATAATTATGTATGAGTTATTCAATAAGTTACATAAAAAAAACTTTATCTTGTTTTAGATCAACAAAGGAAATTGAAAACTTTACTCTAACCATGGAAAATGAAACAGATAATGACTATCGACCCATCAGTGGACGCCGAATTGTTGACATAAATTATCTTATGTCACAGCTTCAAGAAAAAACAAATCATATCGATTTGTTTGATTGCAGACTCGGATATTTCAAGTTGATAGGAGAAAAACGAATAGGATTGATATCAACATTTAAATTTGAATGTAATATATGTCGAAAAGTGATTGTAATCGAATCAGAGAAAAGTGACAGTGTAGAAAATGTTAATATAAATGTTGCTGCAACCACTGGCATTGTAGCTGCTGGTATTGGATTTTCACAATTTGAGGAGATACTTTCTGCAATGGATGTGCCAGCATTTTCACAAAAGTATTATAGACGTTTACAAGATTTTGTTTATGAAAATTGGGAGAAAACCGCAGCAGAATGTATGGAAAATGCTGCTAAACGTGAGAGAGCATTCAATTTTCTCAACTGTATAGTTAAGGTTAAGCATTGTCCATACTTTCTGCTGTGGTTTTCTCCCAATTTTCATAAACAAAATCTTATAACATCATATAACAGCTCGTCCCACATATACACACACATACGCACATATCTGTTTGATTGTTGATTAATAAATTAAACAAAAAGAAATAGTTATTTAATTAATATATACCTACCTATGCTTCCCCTTATATTTCACTCAAAATAACCATTATAGTAACATATTTTTTAGACTTCATGGGTAACAGGTTACACCCTTAAGGTCTAGGAAATGTGTTACCTTCTCTTGCATTGTACCCGATGACCTTCGTGTCAGACAGATTTTTAATTGACATTTCCCTATTAACATTGCAATCGGTTTACTTGTTTTATGGTGATTTTATTCGCAATCATAATTTTTTTTTTTTTTTAATTTATTTTATTAATTTGTTACATCAAAAATCATTTTTAACATCTGCCAAACTGCATAGCAGTTTGTCGGCAGTACATTCTCGTGGATTTCGCTTATTACTAAGACCACATCCGGTCACCCCCCAAATTTGTAGGTAGGTACTCGTTGTGAGGTAAACAGATGCAGCACCACAACACTATCTGAGACCAACATACCGCAGCAACTATGGACACATAGACAGATAATGTTTCATTAGAACATTTTTTAATTGGTTTCTATTTTTGGCTCGATTTATTAATTCATCAGGTAACTCATTAATAAGTGTAGGTGCAATCCACCGTCTCGCACGCTTACCGTAGTAATTATTCACCTTAGGAACCTGGAGTTTCTTTTTCTTAGATTGGCGGGTTGGGTAGCAATACACTCTTTCATTTTTATAATTTTTACTATTATGTTGTTCCAAAACAATTGCTAGTTTAACTTTCATTTCAACTGGTAATACATTGCATTTATTAAATAATTTTTCATAATCTTTGTTCAAGCTTTTTTTAGTTTTATTGCTTACTAACAGTTTAAGAAGTCTTATTTGTAACATTTTAATTCTATTAAGATACGTTTTGAAAGTGAGTCCATAACCACCCAACCCATAACCAATAATCGAGTCAGCAAGTGCATAGTAAAGCGCATACAATAATCCTCTCGTAACTACAGGTTTCAAAGAATACAACTTACTCAGGACTGACCGAAGTTTATTACAAACTGTATCTATATGATCGTTCCATGCAAATTTAGTGTCAATAGTCAGTCCCAAGTACCTGTATGTCTTAACTTGCTCCAACATAACACATTGACAGTTAGATTTTTCATTGTGAAAACATTCATAGCTATGGCCTTTTATATTCAGCTCTATGTCTTTATTACGCGAAAATGGGGACTGTATTAGCATACACTTAGTCTTGGCTACATTAATTATAATGCCATTGTCATGTGCCCATTTGATTATATTGTCCAAATCGTCTTGTATCGCGTCCCGTACAGAGTTCAGATCTTTACCACTGAATAGTAGACATGTGTCGTCGGCGTACATGTACGCTTTGCATTTTTTTATGACATTGACCATACTGTTTACATGGACAATATAACCCACCGGCCCATATACTGATCCAGTTGGAACACCATATTTCACACAGCCCTCGACACTTACAGTGTTAGCCACCCGAACTTTTATAGTTCTTTGTTCTAAATATTTAGCGAACCATGTATTGATTGGTCCACTTATCCCACACTCATCCATTGCCTGCAACAAGCCGCCATGGTCCAGAGTGTCAAAGGCTTTTTTGAAGTCTATAAATACTACAATTACTAAGTTTTTATCATTTAGGTAGTTATTTACATCATCCGTAAATCTTGCTAGGGCTGTTGCCGTGCTTCTATCTAGTCTGAAACCATAACCAAAATAACCAAAATACACCTACGTATTTTTTATTATTAGTACTTTAAGTAAATAAGTTACATTTTATACGATATACCTCATCTATATGCTTACACTACCTCTAATTTGTAATCTTAAAAATACTTATTTGAAAATTAAACAAAATAAACTTATTTTTTCAATTCGAACTGATCTACTGCATTGCACTATTCTGTGACGCGATTACGCGACGCAGTACCTACGCGTATTCGTGAACTCGAATGAACTTTGCGATTGCCGCGCGCGCGACGCTCGCGCGCGCATCGTGTCTTTTTACGCAAAGCTACATGAGCAGGGGCTGGGGTAGGCTTTGAATGCCTACCGCGCCAGGGTTCAGCTCGCCTTAAAGGAATAGTGGTATTATTGAAAAAAACTTGGGGAAGCTTCGACCAATCTACTTTAGACACATTCCGGGAACTACCAATAACAATCACTTGCGTCTTAGTTGGATTGATCTTCAACCCAAACTCAGCACTCCAGTCACCTATTCGAGCCAGGTCTAAGTTGATAGTATCAATGGCCTCAGATAACTTTCCGATAGGGGCTTGAGCATAAATTTGGAGATCATCAGCATACAGGTGGTAGAAAGAAACTAGTCGTTGAGTGATAGCGTTTATAAAAATTGCGAAGAGTAGAGGAGATAAAACGCCACCCTGCGGCACACCGGCAGAGGTGTCACACCAAGACGAGAAAGATTCTTCAATACAAATACGCTGCCGGCGGCCAAACAGGTAACTATGAAACCAGTCAATTACCGATGGAGATATGTTAAAAGAGTACAAGATGCCGAGTAAAATGTCGAAGTCGACCGTATTGAAAGCATTGCTAAAGTCAAGTAGAGCAAGTACCGTCAACTTCCCCATCTCCATACCCGACCTAATATCGTCTGTAATATGCACGAGTGCTGAGGTAGTGCTATGTCCTGGTCGAAACCCAGATTGGAAAGGATTGAGAAGATTATGCTTGCTAAGGAACGTGCTTAGTTGTTGGTGGACAAGCTTTTCGAGGACTTTGGAAAGGAATGGAAGAATAGAAATGGGTCGATAGTCAGTGAAGGATGCAGGATGAGATTTTTTAGGTAAAGGAATAACTTGGGCGTCTTTCCAGGCTTGTGGAAAGACTTTACTGGAAACAGAGAAATTGAGGATGTGAAGGATGCCAGGAAGGATGATATCAAGGATGGGAATGATCATCTTACACAGTCACTACCCACAGCGTTAGATGTTATCGACATAATACTCCTTCTAACATCACATGCAGTGAATTGACTAATGACAAAAGGAGAATAATTAGGTATCGAAAGGTTTGAAAGATGACTTAGTGTAGCAGTTTTAGTGGCCCTATCCAATAAGGGCGAGGAAGAAAAATGACTATTAAGTAGGTTGAAATCTAAGTCTTTAGGAATCTTGTCATGAGACTTTTTCCCGATACCTAATGTTTTGAGGAAATTCCAGACTTTGGCTGGGTCACCATTTTGAACAGAACTGTGGATATATTGGCGATTTGCGTTTCTACACACCTTGTTGCTGAGATTTCTAATAGAGACGTATTTCTCCCTATTAATGTCATTGGGCCGAATTTTAAACTTGAACTTCGCAGCCGCTTTTTTACGGAGCAAAAGTTTAATGTCATCAGTCAGCCATGGCGCTGGAAGATGTTTGACTTTCACAGCTCGAATAGGTGCATGAGTATCATAAAGCCGAATCAAGGTTGAAGTCAAGAATTCAACTTGTTCGTCGACGGAAGTGGATGTAACCAAAGGCGTCCAATCAATATTGTTGGCGTCCTCTCGAAGACGATCAAGGTTCATCCCATCAAAATTGCGAAGCAGAAGAATTTTGGACTTATGCTTTGGGGGCCGAATTTTATAAGAAGTGAAAATAAGATCGTGATAGGAAAAGGCGTCAGCAGAACATTGACCATGTTTTGCGACGTGACCGGGAGACGAGACAAAAATAAGATCGAGAAGTGATGGGACAGCGTTAGGAAAATGGTGAGTGGCATCAAGATCCAGAATGGAGAGATTGGAAGACTCAATAATATTACAAAGAGAAGAACAGCGAGAGTCTTTTTTAAGAAGACATGTGTTAAAGTCGCCCATGATGATACTGTGACTGTAAGAGGGAACTAAAGCTTCTAAAATGCGTTCAAAAGAAGAAAAGTAGTTGATTCGAAGAGAAGGGCAGTAGTAAACCCCAAGAAGAATCTTAGAATGGTGGAGTTCAACTTCTAGGAATAGATGTTCACCGGCGTTCGGCGGAGGTGGCTGTGAGGACATGTTAATAATAGAAAAAGGAATGTGATCACGAAGATAAATGGCCACTCCACCACCCCCACCGTTAGCTCGATCATTCCGTATGAGTTGAAAACCTGGAAGAGAATAAGAGGAAGAGGGCAAACAAGGTTTAAGCCACGATTCAGAAACAAGAATTGCATGAATATTCTTACAGTCGAAAGTGGCCAGCATATCGGGGAAATGAGCCGGAATACTCTGGGCGTTTATGTGGACTACATTGAAGTTCTTGGATACATCGGAAAATAAAGAAACGAGAATGTCAGCTAGGGAAGGAACACTAACGAAGCTTTCATCATTACTTTTCAAAGAATAAAATGTGTCAGTATCACTGCTACAGCCAGGGCTGAGCATAAATAAATAAATGTATATTTAAATATATATAATAAAACACTTACAGCAAAATAATAAATGTGTGGCGGTAAAAAAGTTTACGTCCACCTGCCAGTTGTGCTTCACACGAGAGTAACAAAAAAGAAAAAAATTATACAAAAAAAAAAACATATTTTTACTTAAGCAGTCCAGATACAAAACAAAGTATAAGTCTACTTCACTAAAAAAAAAATGTCTATTTAATTATATATAAAAAAAAAAAAAAATGGAAACGTGTAACAGAGCAAAAAAATGTCAATGTTTAATGTTGTCAGTGCAGTATAATGGAACGCAATTTACATGAAGTGACAGATAGTGATTAGACAGCAGTGACACTGACAATATTGACATTAAAGCATTGATTGACGAAAACGAAAATAAACTATTGTAGAAAAAATAAGGTACCCAAAGTAAACGTGATATAAAACAAGAGAATGTGCGGAAGGATTGAAACATGCGCAATATCCGATACGATTGCCTCCTTAATAGAACAAAAAAACTACGCTGTACCTGGACTACCCAAAAGAACAATAAACAAATCACTTCCTGGCTACAGCACGCTTAGTTTTAGCTACAACAACCCTCCCCACTGCGACTGGTTGAACCACGTTAGGTTCCGGCTGTCCTGAGTTCTGCTCCGGCTGTCCTGAGTTCTGCTCCGGCTGTCCTGAGTTCTGCTCCGGCTGAGCGGCCGACTGCACCGGTTGCTGCGCAATCTTATTGAGGTCGGCGAAGGAAGTGACTCGATGCCGGGATCCCCTGGAATCGAGGACGAACACAGTGCCCTCAGAAGTCCAGCATTGCGTCACCCCAAATCTGTCCCGCGCCGCCATGAAGACACTATGCCTGGCTTTCGTTAGGAATTCCGACATAGTTACACCAGACCCCTTCAGCTTAGTTTTACTAAACCAGATCCTGTCTCGGAGAGCCACATCATGCAACTTGAACAGGATTGGCCGGGGTTTGTGAGATGTGCTGCGCCCCATCCTGTGACACCGTTTGATACTAGAAGTAGCCAAATCAATCTTGAGACTCTGTTTGACAACTTGCATCACCACCTGTGCAGTTTCCTCACCCTGCTCTTCTGCCACTCCATGCATCAGCAAGATTTTACGCCTCCCGCGCATTTCCAGATTATCGAGGCCCTGTGCCAAAATGCTTACTTGCTGCTGCAGAGTGCTAAGTGCCTGTACAATAAATGACCGGAAAGATGCATATTCTGCTGCCAAACCTGAGGTGTTGCTTGTAGTTGCAGACGGACTCTTCTGCAAATCTTTCTCAAATTGTGCCATCCTTTGGTTAAACAAATTGCTCATTTCGGTGATACTGTGGTTGATAGCTTCCATGGTGTGATGTGTAGTGAGGTGATAACTAATTTGAGTTTGGAGCTGAAAACACTTCACTGGCAGGTAGTAATGGTTAGCCTTCAATATGTACCATTAATATATATAATTGACTAATATTTCTATTTTTAATATAAATTATAAATAAAGAGAAATAAAATTGGTGTTGTACTTAGACTACCCACTTTTTCTTATATGCAGGGAGCCGGCTTTTAGAAAACCTCATGGGTGCTTATGCTCATTTCATGTCTCGAAAAAGTGGTGAAGTGTGAGAAGAGAAATGCACACTGATCGACAGACAATTAAATAAATGTCCTACTAACATAATGCGTGCTTAATTACTAATTATAAGGCATTAAGTCCGCCTTTGTACAGTGTTTCTTAATAAAGTTTTAATAAATAAATAAATAATTATGTTTGATAAAAATATAAAATGAAACTAGTTTTTATCATCAAGAAATATTATAATTTATACGTAACCTAAAAGGCGATTACTGATCTGTTTCTTGATGTCTATTCTCAGGGGTGCTCAGCACCCACTGTTTATTTCTCTGGGGTGCTCGAGCCCCCGAGCACCCACGGAGTCGGCGCCCCTGCTTATATGTATATACTAGTTCCAGGTCTGCAAGTTTCCATGTCAGTGAAGGTAGCCACGATACGGGAGTCATTCCTAGTGTAGGGCGATGTTGTTTAAAAAAATATAGACCACGTAATTACCATCTCGGCAGCAAAGAGACAATAGTGTTTAAAATTTGTGGCTCCAAAAGTACGATGTTGTTTAAAAAAATATAGACCACGTAATTACCATCTCGGCAGCAAAGAGACAATAGTGTTTAAAATTTGTGGCTCCAAAAGTGCGTTGAGCGCACTAATTTTGCCATAAGCTCAATCTAAGTCGTCAGTTAGTCATATCCAAACCACCACTTACCGACGCACTTGGTGACTGTGGAAGATGTCGAGACTGATGCCAAGAAAGATCCAAAGAATGTTGAAAAACGTCGTTTGTTACACGTGCCAAAGACGTTTTTCAACATTCTTTCGATGTTGAAAAACGTCGTAGTAAGTAACGTTTGTGAGAATTAATAAAATGGTGTTTTATATTATTTATTAGATATCGACGAGTCGGAGCTGGGCGCGGGCTGCACTGCGGCGGAGATGGAGGCCGCCGTCGCCATACAAGATGCGCTCGCGCACGCCACGCTCAACAACAACAACAACAACAACAACGAACACAAGGTGACCGCCGCTACTAACTAACCTCGAGGCAACGTTTGTTAATGTTTACGACGTGTTTATCACCAAGTTTACCGCAAACACTGTTTCTGAAGATTTCTACATGACGAATAAACATATGTTAGCCCCCCGGCACGGGAGGGTTAGGTTAGAAGGTTAAGGCGGGAGCTCCACTTCGCTTCGCTCCCGCCTTAGCCTTCGTATTTATTTATTTATTTTTGTAGTACAGCCAGCTTCATTTTCGTATTACGTGGTGTTGCAGAGCTCCTCCTCCCGTCGTCGCCGCGCCCGCCCGCGCCACTGGCTCGACGCCTCCGAGACCGACCTGTGAGCGCACAACCTCCTCACGTCATGCACGAGCGAGCGATATACCACTCTATACCATCGCAGTACGGTAGCAATTCCAATGATCGACACACGTCTTAATATCACGCAGAGAACTTCGTCTGATACCCGACGTGCTATATTATCTGCAGTCAGCTTGGACAGACGAACAGTAATTTGTAAATAAATATAGAATTTGAAATTAATATAATTTAACAAATTCTATTCCCACTATACATCGTCAGCCTATACGAGAAATATTGTAGACGGCGTCTTTATTAATCAAGTTAACTTATATACAGTGTCCATATACGAGATATATCGTATACGTAATATCTCGTACTTAAGCATCAGCAACGTTAATAATTTCATTAGAAACCAACCGCAGCAATAAAGATCTTACGATATATCGCGTTTAAGGCATTTGACAAGAAATCATCTACTACGAGATATCTCGTAGTTGTCTTTCAATGTGTTTACTCTATTAAAATAAATGCTAAGAAGTGGTATATCCAATATTTTGTTATTACATACATACACGCTTCTCACGCCTTTGCCCGAATGGGGGAGAAGAATTTTTACGTTTACTCACTCTAATATTATAAAGGCGAAAGTGAGTGTGCATGTTTGTAACTTCTTTACACTGAAACTGCTGAAGGGATTTGGACGAAATTGGCACATGGGTAGACCAGGCCCTGGAGTAATACATAGGATACTTTTTATCCCTTGCTTGTCTACAATTAAATGTGATCGTCTTTGCTAGCTGTCCGGACGTGCAGAGTGTCCGCTCGGCGCGACCAGCCATACTAGATTTGTATTTAGTATTAGTTATTGTTATCAACTAACTGTAGGATGTGACTCGACCCCCTACGGTCCCACACACCATCACACCCTCACACTAACACACCATAGTCACTCTATAACACCAGAGGACAGACATCGTACTTAGAAAACGTTTCAAATCTAGTCGTGATCACATCTCAGCGACAATATACGTTTTTGAGGCATTTTGAAGGACAATTCCTTCATTCCACTCCACTCTGTCGCTATGGCAAAATAACCAATGTTAAAAATATAACAAGACCGAACCCAGCCTTAACATGATGTGTCAGATGTGCGAGCGAGAGAGAGGAATGGAGCTGTACACCATATACAACTTTACTTTTATTATATATATGCGAAACTCGAAACACTTGTCTAGTATTTTCATGTAAAGAATCTATGTACAAAATTTCACAACTGTATCATGAAAAGTCACAAAGTTATAAGCTTGTTATGTTACCTGGTTGTCCGCACAAATACATGGTCACCGGACCATCCGGCGACTGAGGGTTGTGTTGCTCCCGCATCCAGCTGTGCGCTGACACCTAATGCCCGCTATGACCTGCTGTGACCTGTGTTGTACTTAGTGTCGGTGGTGTCCAACTTGTGACCTTTTTTAAATATTTTTGGGAAAAAATATAAAATGGTGTAAAAATTATTGGAATCGATTCAGTTACTGATTCAGAACAAACTATATTTAGGTTTCGCATATCGATTCTAATGATAAAACTCGTAGCCAGCTAACTAACGGAGTTTCCAATTTATCATCGTTTTAATCGGACGCGCTAATTGAAGCAAAATTTGCGGGCGAAAATTTGGCGAACTGTCACAAACGTTGCATATGCGCAGTTACGCCGCCACAGGCGAAAGGTGTTTTGTATTGGGTGTATAGGTCCATCCGTTTAACAGTTCAGTTTAGGTCGTGTCGTCAAATGGATTGCGTTTAGAGCTTGTCTGTCTGTTTGATTGCGTCGAGTGGAGGGTGGAGGACATTGTGTGTGTTCCTCATTAGAACGTCCGCTTAGACTTTCAAACTAAACCTCTCATGTACTATCATCTCTGTCATCTCGAATATTATGTTTTATAATAATTTGTTTATTTGAAAAGCTAGATTTGTTCTTACAACTGTGAATGTTGATTTTAATGAAGAGTTAATTGAAGTTTTGGAAATAATAGAATACACCACTATTTTTTTAATTGGTACAAAATTAAATGTGGCTCTTTCCGCACTCGTTACTGATCACCTCTGTGTAGCATAGTCGGCCTTATAATGTTCCCACTGCTGGGACTCAGGCCTCCTCTCTAGGAGAGGGAATGGGCCGTAATCCACCACGCGGGCCCAGTGCGGGTGCAGGGGATGTCACGTGTCTTCGAATTTTTGGTTCTAGGACATGCCGGTTTCCTCACGATCGTTTTGAGAGCAGTGGTGATGAAATATATTACACAAAGCAATGCGCCTGACTGGGTTTGAACCCGCGACCTACAACTCATAAGTTGGGGCCGTTACCACTCGGCCACCGCTGCACCTCTGTGTAGTCAAAAGTAAAAAAAAAAAACGAAATCCTAAAATTGTCCACAAAAAATTGGTAAATTTATAATTGAGGGAGGCAGGGCAAGTGAGAGCGAGAGAATATGATAATGAATTCTGCTATGGCCTGTACAATATTTCCATAAATTGAGTGACATTTTGGGATATAAACAAACGCTAATAACTTTGCTGTTTATGAATATTATTTATTTAGACTACTTAAATAATAACGAGATTCAAAAATTCAAAGTATTTTATTTCAAATAAACAACCATTTACACGCACTTTTGAAATGTCAAGAAGTCAGTCAGTCAGAAAAAAATGATGCTAATGGCACATTCCAAAGCGTAGATCTCTATGGAGAAGAATGTGCAAGAAACTCCATGGACACTCTTTTCAATCATGTTTTGTAATTACAAATATCTCTGTTACATGTTTCTTGTCGTTGACATTTTCTAATAAGCCCTTTATGTATTTGTACTAATTAAAATTAGCGGTGTACCTATGTGAAAGCAATCGTAGTCAAATTTAATGTGTTTGTATTTGTTTAGAATTTACGTTTATATGATTTGGTATGTTGTGTAAAAAGAAATGGTTGTCTTATTATTATAATTATTTGTTAAATTAAATTGTATGATCTTATTTATGTAGAGGCTACGGGTTTGTCTCACCGAGATACTTGCACTGTTCAATGATTTTCAAGGGATTGTTTTCAAGCATACACGATTTATAAAAAAAAATGGAAAATCAGTTGTTCTTTAGGATTTTGTAGACTTTTAAGGATTGTGACGAAAGAAAAAATCATAATTGTATTTATGAAAAAAAAAAAAAAAAAACCAATTTAAAATCCCACCCACGACAAATGTTTGTGTGATGAGCATGATCATTTGTTCTGTATCTGGGTGTAATTTATCTATAATATGTATGTATTTAGAAATATATAAGTATGTTTATCAGTTGTCTAGTACTCATTACACAAGCTCTGCTTAGTTTGAGACTAGATGGCGTTGTGGAATATTATTATTATTTATAAACGACAGATCATTTGAGCTTCACAATTGCGTGGTCTGGGTGAGACAAACTTCAATAATAACTTACTATCGACACTAACGGTTCGGTTAAGCATTTAACTATCTGCACGTTAACTGAGCTCGCTGTACATACTCCTCTCACCATCAGCCTTGGCTTCGCTGAGCCAGCTTCCGGTGCAACCGGATGCGGATATCATATCTTTATATTTCACTGTCAATAATATCATCATTGAGAAATAAATCTTATAGTTACCTCTATATGATGATGTCTCTTAAACTCAAGGCTCATTTTCGTAGAAATAGTTGCAAGTTATTTCAGAACTTAAAGCGATTGAGATAAAGTTCAATATTCAACAATTGCGTCGGATTGCTCCGACGTGTGTTTTCGTGTCCTATTTCGCCAGGGTCGTGTGTTCGCGACTGGGTACTCCATCTCGTTTAGCTCTTCAATCCCCATAGGTGACAGAAGAGCTGACGAGATGGAGTATTTGGTCGTGGATGTGCGACCCTGGAGGTCTTTAAGTCAAGAGTGAATAGGTTACTTCTAGGCAAGCGTGCTCCATCGACGACCACATCATCGCTTACCATCACGTGAGATAGTGGTCAAACGGGAGTATTTCAACAGTAAAAATATATACTTAACACGACTCCGTTCAGCCCCCCTAGTCAAATTACAATCGAATCGTTCGCGCCGAACGCCTCCAGTAGGCCACGCCTCCTTTGTTCTGACGTCATCTCAACGCGAACGATACGATTGTAACTTGGTTAGGGGAGCAGATCACTTTAATTTCCTTTAACAATGCAGAATGCGCTCCTCTGGGTGAGAATTGTACATAAAACTCTATTAGATCAAAACATAGTACAAAGTATACCTATGTATTCGCCTGGCACCTGCTCCGCGTCGTGTCCGACTGACGGACGAGCGCTGTATGATATCGTTGTGCTTCTAACACTACTAGCATCGCTTACTTCACATCTGAGCCTTTTGCAGCAGGACTGAGGACAATACGCGATTATTTTTGGTAGATAGATGGCGTAGCCATATTGTAGAATTAGCCACTTCATGAAATGGCCACTTAAAAACTAACTTAACCTCGGCCATATTATAAAATGGCTAATTACACGTTAATATTACATGTGAACTTGTCCACTTGTAGCAGTAAGCATACTGTCAATTTAAATGTATATATCATTACATTTATTTTCTATTTAAATAATTCTAAATTTTCCAGTAGCTTAGTTTTAGGGCGTATGATACGCCCAGTGATATCGATGATGGTGAAGTTTACAAAAAATATTGTTATTCAGGTTTTATTACGCTACTCGCACTCGTAGCGTAGTTACGAAGCGAAGTTTTGCTAGCTAAGTTTTCGTGACGACACACACACGACATTCAGCAGTATTCGCTCTTCCTCAACCTCAGTCCTGCTGTAAAGGCTCTCTTCCATTGCCGCGAGTCACAAACTATCGTCACGCCACCTACTGACTAGTGACAGAACCATTCTGTCGTTTATGTAAATCGTTGTCATCGTCGTCGGGAGATCGTCACATGGTCAGTGCATGAATCTTTAGCAGCTATAACTGCCTGTGTTACTTGTACATATATCTTCAAGTCAAAATTGAACTGAATAGCAATAAGCATGGCATAATCAGATAATCAGCCTTTTAATGATCCCACTGCTGGGACGCAGGCCTCCTCTCTAGGTGAGGGAATGGGCCGTAATCCACTACACACGAGCCCAGTGCGGGTTGTTGGATATCATTTTAATTCAAAAAACATGTGTCCGGCACGCCATGGTCACGACTACATGACAGACTTAAACGCTAGTAAATCTTATAAGAAGGTTATTGCTTTTTTGATGTGACTGTGAAAAGGCTAAAAGATACAACTGCTATGAACTGCAGTGTGTTACATGGCGTTGTCATTTCTGTCCGACCGCAGTCTCAACATTGACAAATAACACTAGCAAAAAATCGTATTTCAGTAGGTTCTGACCATGTGACTGTCTCCGTATAATTATGAATATGAGTATAGAGTAAGATAGTTCGCTTGAGGTGGCCCCGCCCGGGCGCCGCGCCGCGCGGGGGACACACTCGCGGGCGCGGCGCATCTTGTGTTGTTATTGTACAGCCCCCCTAGCCAAGTCACAAACGATAAACGTAAACTCTCAGTAGTCTTTAATAGATTTTCAACTTTATGCTCTTAGGTATAAAGTTGAAAATCTATTGGAGATTACTAAGCGTTCACGTTTATCGTTTGCAACTTGGCTAGGGGGGCAGGTCGCTTGCGAGTAGAAATGTAGATCTTTATTCTTGAACAACATGTTGCAATATTGTACAAACAGCTACAGATTTATGTATGCAAGTAGGCATGATATTCGCACCTTTTAAACAAAAGGTGATTTTTTTGTACTAATTTAATCGGGAAGTTGCGAATTAAAAACTGAGGAATATCAACTACTTATTAGAAATAAGAACTATTGGGTTATCAAGACGAATCAAACGATATTTTAACTTATATATAGTTCAGCGGTTTGGAAGATGAGGTAATAAACAATATTATGTACACGCGCAAAAAACATACTTAACCCTTCTTGACAGTCGGGTAAAAAGACTAACAATCAGATTATACGAATGGTTTGTATTCGCTAGACGAAAAAAATTAAAGGTTTTTCTAAAAATGGTAAATTTGAAAAACTATCAGTATCTATGTATAGTTGTCACCTTGGTTTGAAGGGTGCGAATTATCTATCTTGATGGCTCTTATCAAGGTAGTGCTAAGTAAAGCTAATCTTTAGGTCAATTTTGTGTTACGTGTATACCTTATATTTTTCTAAGTGTACAAATGATAATACAAAGTTTTCTGTTTAGTAAACATTTAGAATGATATGTCAAGCCAAACTTATAGAGGTATGACACTCACTAAGACATGCTTTAATAATCCTTGATGATGTCTTATACTTCATTCTATAATTTCGTCAATAAGATTAGACATTTAAATAAACTATTTTTAGTGACATAAGGATGGCATTTTAAGCAAAAAAACTGGTTACAATACCAACTATTTACTGCAGCCGCCATTTATTATGCCAACAACGCAATAAAAGTCAAAATCGCTTGAACGGATAGTGAAAAGGGCTTGTTTAAATGTCTAATGTTATTGCGACTGGAGTGTAAGATCTAACACAAGTCTTGAAATATATTGAGTCAGAGATGGATTTCATCACATGAAAAATGACCTACTCGGTTATTTTTACCCATAACACAGATTTGAAAGTGAAATGTAATACTAAACTACTTATATATAACATTGTTGTATGAATTAAAAGACTATAATAATATTAGATTCCGTCAGATTATCATAGTTGTCGTATGTTTTGTTAGTAATTATGAGATGTATAGTAACGTATGGACTGTATAAATGTATGTACGGAGAGCGGGGAGCGAGGGGGGCGGGGGGCGGGGGGCGGGTTGGTGCTAGTTATTACGGTAATTATTAATTAACAATTGAAATAAATATAACTACGGAATAATTACTTTGTTTTTATTTAAATCCCCACCCTTACATTGTTAATACCTCTGGGTGATTCTTTGAAACTGAGAGCATGACTCATTCATCTGGCCTAGATTTTACTATACAATCACTAAATGTGTCAAAGGCACTCATTTGCACCCAGTGGCTTACGACAAAAAATAGATAGGAAAGAAAACTAGGCCAGATGAATCAGACATTCTCTCGGTTTCAAAGATTCACCCCTCTACGGTCCGCAGGTGGGATCGCAGTCAAGCACTAGTTTATATAAAATAAAAGGTAAAACCTTCCACTGACATACCACAGTGTCTCAAGACGAAAGTCTATGACCAGTGCGTGCAGTGATGACATATGCCTCTGAAACGTGGTCGTTCACAGTGAGCCTCATTATAAGGCTTAAGGCAAACCGTGCACATTACGCGCGCGAACAGAGCATTACAACTCGTGCGCGCAGCGATCCGCCATTTGTGGGTATTTTCGCCGAATTCAAAGGAGTGCGCAGAGTGTCAGTGGGTTCGCGTGTTCTTAGCAGACTGAACCGTAGTTCGCGCTTATGAAATGCTCCTTTTATGTAACGTTACAACGGCCTGTACCCGGCTTTATAGTCCGATGTGACAGCGTCCAACAGTCGCGGGGAGATCAGGCGCACGAACATCGGTACCGGCGAACTACGGGCTGCTACTGAGAAATTCACATTTTCTGAAAATGAGTAGGTACTCTCCTGCAAAACAAAATTAGTGCTTTTACAGTTTTAATACTTATTGTTACACCCAAGTTGACGAGATATACCACGACAGTTCCTCATCCGTCACTGAACAGAGGGGGGGTCCTCCGACCAGACGGATGCTGAGCTTGGTGGGAAACGATCTGCAAGGAAAGCTCTGTTACACGCCGTACACAAATTTAAGTCAGATCAACATTTTAGTTAGTATGTGGTATAGATGACGCTTGTGTCGTTATGGGAGTTTTTTTTTAAAGGAGGGAAATCATGCTGTGACTTCTCCCGCTCCAGAGGCTGGCCTGTACCACGGCCCCGCGCTAGAGGCCGCTGCCAACGATTGCCTCTACGAGGACACGGCGGTGCTCCGCCCAAGCAGGGCACACCTATATCGTATGCTCTACCGTGTCCTCCGGGCTGTCCACACTATGGTGACACCCGGGCGTTTCTTTTACACGAATCAGGTGCAGGAACCTCCCGAACTTACCATGTCCGGTGCGTAGCGTGGAACCTAATATAGAAACATGCTTGTACGATATAAACAAAGTTTACGGCAAGAAGAGCTATCTATGAGCAGAGACCTCTGTCAATAGTTCTTCCCATGGACCGAGATATCTACATACAATGTTTTCTATCAACAAAGTTTCCGGCGAAACGTGCTGTCTAGGAATAGAGATTTCTATGAGCGTTGCTTTCTGTAGGTATTGTACCTATCGTACAAGCGTGTTTCTATATTAGTTTCCACGCTCCCGGTGAGGACCTGCGTCATGCGGAAGGTGAGGACGCCGGCGCCGTGACGACCAGACGGATGCTGTGATTGTTGGAAACGACCTGTGCGGAAAGCTGTTTGGGCAGTAAAAAATTTGTGTGGGGTCAGATCAACATTTTAGTTCATATGTGGCCGCATAGACGTCACCTGTGTCAATTAAAGGGGTCACCCTTTAATTGACACAGGTGACGTCTATATCTATATCGTCTAGACGGTTGCAAACTAACGTCAAAGTCAAAACGATTTTTGCAACAAGTGTACTAAGATGATATTATATTATTTTAGTACATAGGACTCAGCAGCATAGATATCCGTGCTCAGCAGCCTTTTTCAAACTTTGCAATTATTTATCATCCGCCTGCCCTTATCATCCCAATTTAGCATGCATTAAAAATAAGTTACTTTATTTTATTTTATTACAGTTGAATTAAAAAAGATATAGTTGTAGTTGTTGTTGTAGGTAAAATGTCAAAAAATTTAATTGCAATAATACTTAATTAAAAATTGCATGTAAAAATAATAGATTCAATACAATTATTCGTCAAAATTAATGTCATCGAAGTTACAACAGAGGTCACCTTGGTTGGAACTTTGTTTGTGTTGCGGCTACATGCATGTAGGTCAACCACGCGCCAACACGTTCGCAAATCAGTCACAGCGGTTGGGAAAACGCGCCTGCCATCCAAGGGTGTTGAAGGTCATGGATTACAACTGCTGTCTACACGGATTGAAACTAGCAAGGTCATCCCTGTTGGGACGCTGGATGGCAACCATCTGGTCAACCTTTAAGGAATTTTAGTGGTAAGAAAAATAAAAATCTTGAAGTAGTGAATAAATATTTAATGTATACATAATAATAATGATCTGTCATAACAACAGCACGGACTCTGACCTCTCACTCGCTCGTCTCGCATCTCGCTCGCACACATCGCTCCAGTGTCCCGTTTTATAAAAACATGTCAACTGTCGACTACGATATAACTTTATACAACATTATACAATACGAGAGAACCTTTACAAGTGTGAGTGAATGTATTATACATTATTATACACTGCTCTTAACACTAAGGGCTATATTTCACCGGGACACCATGGCGGCGCGACCAGTCGCCGCTACCAACAAAATGTACCATACAGCTCTAAAGAGTTACTCACCTGGTGTCCGTTTGGTTGCGCAACCAATTTGGCGGCGCGACCAACTCGGACGTGTGCACTTAAGGTCCATTTTGATACTGTCTTAGTGTGGTGTAGCGACTCTGGTGTCTAGTTTGGCGGTAGCTTAAAGACACCACGGCGGCGCAACTGGTCACGCCGCCATGGTGTCCCGGTGATATATAGCCCGAAAACAACAAATATATCAACTTTAAATTCATTTTGTCGTTATTTACATTCGCACTCGAAGCCGCCCAATGGTATATAGGGTGACTGGTAATTAGTGTACGATACTTAAACACGTGATTGTGCTCATGATAACCAACAACTTTTACTATGGGAACAAACAGCTGATATTTTTTTCTCGATTTCGGCTTTGGAGCATAGCCGAAATCGAGAAAAAAATATCAGCTGTTCAGTACATTAGGCAAACAGAAATGTACTGAACAGCTGATTTTTTTTCGCGATTTCAGGTTTGTTCTCATAGTAAAAGTTGTTGGTTATCATGAGCACAATCACGTGTTTAAGTATCGTACACTAATTACCAGTCACCCTATATAGACAGGATTTTGTCACCTAACCGAGGCATGAGAATGCGTAATATTGCAGCTTTCAATTGTGATCTATTTATGTTATAACACGCGCGGCAAGATTGGTGCTACACTGTGTCGTGGGTTCGATCCCCGCACGGAACAAATATTGTATGACCTACAGAAAGTTGTTCCAGATCTGTGTCTTGTGTACGTGAGTTTAGATCATAATTGCTAGTCCGAGAACTTCCGCAGGCATACCTATAAGAGCCAGGCGACCATAATATATAGTACGATAACAGTTAAAATAACGCATCAGTCTTCGGCGCTTGGCGCTTGCTGTCGACAACATTATTACAAAAAATAATCGCACTCTAAATAATACACAGCAATAATAGTAGATACGTCGCGCAGACGACTCTGGAGGCAGTGCTAGTGTCGCCACAGAAGTAGCTACCAAAGGGCTAGGGGGGCCCAAAACCTGATTAACAAATCTCATATCGAACTAACGAAAAATGTTCCCACCATCGAAATCTAAATAAAATAGGTTGCAACACTACTATAATCATGGAAACTTATTTTAGTCAGTAAACGTCTAGCAACCCTTCCGTTCCACCCGGAGCAGGTGGTCATTTGATGATTTCCCACGTAAAAAAGGGGCCCCTGTTTATTTGACCCAGGGTTGTTGCTCCTATGCCACTTGGTGTCACATGTTGTCGACAGCACTGTACACTCAACACAACGAACATGGCAACAAGTTATTACTATTTACAAGTGTGACCGTGTGCGTACGCATTTGTAGAAATTTACTTGAACATAACTAGCAGTACAGAGCGTTATATAACATGATCTACACTTGTAGGTACAGCTGCCCACAGCTCGCGCTCATCATCTCTGACATGTATATTCCATCACCACAAAACCCTGCTCTCAAAACGGTGAAGGAAAACATCGTGAGGAAACCGGCATGTCCTGGAACCAAAAATTCGAAGACATGTGACATCCACCAACCCGCACTGGACCTGCGTAGTGGATTACGGCCCGTTCCCTCTCCTAGAGAGAAGGTTCCCAGCAGTGGGAACATTATATTATAAAGCTGATTATGTACGAGTATGTATGTACATGTCACATGATCACTTCATGATATGGCCAATTAAAACTGGCCAGATCGTTTCAAACGTTAAAGTTTGATGATATGTCAATCCTCGTTTGGCCTACTTTCTTTAGACCTTTTATTATCATAGAAATCCTACATCAATGATGTAGCCAAACGAGGATTGACATAATATCATCAAATGTTAGCGTTTAAACGATCTGGCCAGTTTTAGTTGGCCATAACATGAAATGATCAATTCTAAGATCTGGCCACGGCATATATTCCATCACCACATAACTCTGAAAAATAATTCGATTCCGTAAAATGACTTCGTGTAATTTAATTCATCACCACTGCTCTCAAAACAGTGAAGGAAAAGATCGTGAGGAAACTGGCATGTCCTAGAACCAAATATTTGGAGACATGTGACATCCATCAACCCGCAATGTATGAACTAATCTGTTATTTTACTGAATCGAATTATTTTTCAGGGTGTAACTATTTTTCTTACCAAAGGAGAACTGGCGTGGACACGTATATTATTAGTGACTACCTGTCTTCGTTCGCGTGGAAATTTAGAACATTACTCTCCTCTTTGGGGTAAATTATTAGTTATTATAACATAACACTTCTAAAATATCAGTTAGTGAAAGTTCCGTCAAAATTTGTTCAGCTGTTTCGTAGATTAGCTAGAGTAAACAGATAGACCAAAATAAAACTGCATTCTGTTATAGATATCGATTATACCGTTACCTATATGCAATAGGTATTTTGATATTACAGACTTCCTAATTGCATGATTTTCTTCAACTAGTCAAGTCAAAGTTCCAAAGTCTTGAGCATAGACGCCGAGTTGCTGGCCTGTCGGTTTTCTATCATTTACATTTCGGGAAGTGTGCATTGGAATTGCATAATACAATTCCACCAAGTTCGTTCCATCATCGGAGCACTAGACGTACGGCGTTGCGCCATCGGTACATGGTGGACATCCCACGCATACGTAGAAAGCGTTTTGGGAACACATTCATTATGCGTACACAGCTAATAGTGGAATTCCCTGCCGGAGTCTGTGTTTCCTGATAGCTAGCTATGTGACGTAATCATACCTGTACGTTTCTTCGAATTTATTTACGTCTTCATCGTCCATACATTTCGTATTTGTCATTCCAATCATCGAGGTAATGCAAAGTGGCCATGATGTGTTAATTTGTCAGTCGTGAGAGCGAGAGGGATGGAGCTACACACCCTATATAGTTCCATCCCTTTAACAGTTCAGGTCGTCAAATCTTGTTGTGAGCTCGTGACGGGGCCTCGCGACACTAACGAACCCATGCGGCACAGTTGTAGACAGCTGTACTTACGTCACAACTGCAGTTTTTATAGAAAATTGCAATCTATCGCCGCCAACTTAAATATCGACTTTAAATCTATGAGTTGTAAGTCAATTTTTAACTGAAAATTTATGTGAGTAGTGAGTTGTAATGGAATTTGAACTTAAACTCCATTCTCAATAAGATTAGACATTGAAGCAAATCTTTTTCACTGTCCTTTCAACCGATTTTGATTTCTATTCCGTGGACATAAGGATGGCATTAAAAGCAAAAAAGTGGTTACAATACCAACTGTTTACTGCAGCCGCCATTTGTCATGCCACCAATGTAATAAAAGTCAAAATCGATTGAACGGACTGTAAAAAGTGCTTGTTTAAATGTCTAATGTTATTTGGGATGGAGCACAGTCACATTTACCATAATGTTCCTTGTTCCATATAAATGATATTTATCTCGAATTCAATATATAATAGTATTTAGAAAACATAACAAAATGATACAACAGACTTCAATAATATGGTATTTATTTCAAACAATATACGTATATGACTGTTCGTATAGCTAGCAATACATTAGCCCTCTGTGACAAGTGAATTGGAGAAGTGTGTCTCTGTCTATCCCCGTGGAGATACATCGGACGACGAGCAATGATTAGCTCGCCTTCCGGCCGTCCGGTCTGAGCCAGAGTCCACGCGCGCCTCATAGAGATGTCAGGAAAGCCGTTGGGGCTCAGTAGGGCTGAAGCCGATAGTCCGAAAGGGAACTCCGGGATCCTGGGACACAAGACAAAGAAGGAACATAGGGGTGGGTTATATATAGTGAGTAAAGATCTGGCACGCCCTCCCACTCCGCCCTAGAGCGAGAACAGTCATTAGATGATTTTCCTATATAGGGTGACTGGTAATTAGTGTACGATACTTAAACACGTGATTGTGCTCATGATAACCAACAACTTTTACTAAGGGAACAAACCTGAAATCGCGAAAAAAAATCAGCTGTTCAGTACATTTATGTTTGCCTAATGTACTGAACAGCTGATATTTTTTTCGCGATTTCAGCTTTGCTACCATAATAAAAATTGTTTGTTATCATGAGCACAATCACGTGTTTAAGTATCGTACACTAATTGCCAGTCACCCTATATAAAAAAAGAACTTTTCATAGTGTTTTTATCACCAATGTTCAAGATAAATTATAAAAAAATATATATTTTTTAAATAATACCTCTTACTATATGTCAAGTTTCTTTATCATATAGGACAGGTAAGAAAAATAGTACTGTATTATGAGTACTTCAAACACAGGCAGAGTCAGGCATAAACACAAGCTAGCTATATGAACAGTGGAAATAAAACAATACAAGTCTTCAAATCGGAATGAATTTTAGTTGAACTAAGTAAGTGACAAATAACAACCAATAGTACACGGTCAACATTATAATAACATATGTCAGTATATTATATTATGTACAGTATTATTACTAGTTATACATAATTTATTGTATCGGGATGTGTCATGTCACTATACCGTCACAACTGTAGGGTGACTCATAATTTACTCTTGTTGATACATCAATATTAACAAATATATGCTATACATATAAAATGCTTTGTCCTGAATGACTGATGGATCAACTCAGCCTAAACTGCTTATCGTAAAGACCTGAAACTTGGACAGTATGTTCTTTGTATGACGTAGGCATCCGATCTTCTTATTTTTAGCGTATCGATGGCAAAACTTGTTAGATTCCTTGCCTGGCCCAGTATTCGGCCACGGCAATGCCGTCCGCTGATGCTGTCATTAGGTCCCTACGTGAACAGGTAACAGGGCATATGACGCAGGATGGAAGGTGGGACATGGTCTGCGGAGAGACGCCGCACAAACACTGAAGATCGGAACTGTCCGAGAACCCTCATCTGTGGAGATTGTCTTTGCTGCGCCCAACTTGGGTACGGAGTCTGTTTAGAGTTTCCAGGTGGGCCATGGCAACTTGTGTCCAGGAGAGAGGCTCTCCGACGGCTCGACAAAATCATCAGGAGGTTTAAACTTCTTCCGCCAGAGGTCGCATCTCTCCGAGGTGGTGTTACCTTGAGACGGGCTCACGCTTCAACAAAACTTTTACGACTTTTAAGTCTCAGGGGCACCGAACTGTAATTGTGCATTGGGTGGCGAGGGTCGTTTTATGTCGTTTTTTTTTTTTTTTAAGACGTTTTTTTTTATGTCGTTTTTTCGGGCATCCGATAAAGGATTTTTCGAAAAAGGGGGGGCAAAGTTTGTATGGGACAACGTGATTCCTTGAATTGATGGAAGATGAGTTACGTATTTTATTGAAATTCAAAAAACCAATTTAAAATCCTATTAGAATCATTTTCGGCTCCAACGCGGGCAAAGTCGCGGGTAGAAGCGAGTCTTCATATATAATTCTTCTGTACGTGTGTTTGTCACCTGATAAATGATAAATGATGATAAATGATATTTATTTTGTAAATAGGTTTAAAAAACACTTTTACACGTCAATTTTTTTTTTGTCATTTTTAAACTAGATGAGGCCGGTGTTTCCTAGCTGACTACCCTGAGAAGAAACACCGAAACATACTCAGGGGTACCTAACTCCTAAACAGCTTGACTGATTTAGATGATATGTTGTGTATATATTTGAGTGTCCCTGGATAATTTGAAAACACAATTGAACCCGGGAGGTGGCGCTGGAATCGGGTAATCAATTTTTTTTCTACGAAATTCAGCTTATATTTATATTTAAAAAAAAAAACTTAATCCATGATTGTGAAAAATCCAACGATATGTCAGCGTTCTAGGTCTAGGGTTTGAGCAGGTCGTTGATGAGTCTGGACTTTGCTTTTTATATATACAGATAATTGTATTTATTATCATTGTCCGATCACAGTAACCTACAGCTGACAGTGGACAGTAACACGACACAGTGAGGGTCCTAGCTCCTTGGCAACAAGTTGGAGACACACGCTCACCACGCACACAGCACGGTGCGACACCTCCACTATACCTCACGCACTCACCGCACGAGAAAGGTTCCAACAATTCGTCGTAGAATGCGAATAATAATAAGAATACTCCATCTCGTCAGCTCTTCTGTCACCTATGGGGATTGAAGAGCTAAACGAGATGGAGTACCCAGTCGCGAACACACGACCCTGGCGAATAGGACACGAAAACATTCGTCGGAGCAATCCGTCGCAAGTGGTTAAAGGGGTGATGATTATTTTAACTCTACTGTCCACTGCCGCGTAGCTTCACAGACGCGTATTCGTCATTATACGCTTGATGACGAATACGCGTCTGTGAAGCTACGCGGCCGTGGACGGTAGGCCGTATGCAGTGGAGATAAGAGTCAATATGCCGTGTACATTGTGAGCGTTTCTCTTCGATTCACTGTCAATTCGCTTAGAATCTTACAAGCTATTATATATATATATATAGCTATACATTCACCCCGGGAGAGCATCTGTCGTCACATCTCGCTTATCTGAACACCTGGCGCTCGTCGCAGCGTGTCCTGCTCCATACTACTTTCAGTCCTCGAACCCTTACCACGAAGAGAGATGGAGGTAAACACCATATACATCATTAGCTTTAGTATATACGACACGTGTCCAGTATTTTTATGTAAAGAATCTATGTACAAAATTTCACAACTGTATCATGAAAAATCACAAAGTTATAAGCTTGTTATGTTGGCTGGTTGTCCGCACAAATACATGGTCACCGGGCCATCAGGGCGATTGAGGGGTTGTTTTGTTCCCGCACCCAGCTGTGTGCCCGCTATAACCTGCCGTGACCTTTGTTGTACTTTGTATCGGTGGTGTCCAACTTGTGACCTTTTGTAAAAATGATTGGAATCGATTCAGTTACTAATTCTGAACAAACTATATTCAGGTTTCGCATTTGCTAAGAATAATGTTTTATAGCTCTATCCCTTTAACAATTCAGTATAGGTCGTCAATTGGATCGCGTTAATAGCTCGTGGTAGAGTCTCAGGTCCCAACAGTCAGCCTCTCACAGCCTCCTCAAGATTCTTTGGTCTCTACTCTTGATTCGAGATGTGACGGCAGATGGACAAACCGAAGCATCTTATAACAGTATCTATACAGTTTACACATTAGTTATACACATTACATTCAAGTCGATCGAACTTGCGACCTGCAGCGCAGTAGCCGATCTCTCTGCCGCTGCGCTCATGTCGCAATATCAACGTGATTATAGGAATGGACGATCTCAATTGAAAATAACACTGTCTAGTACTCGCAATGTATGGCTTATCCCTTTACTTAGCATATAATACTATTTTACTTTCTGGATTTAGCTTTTTTCTATCATCCATTGATCTGGTAAATAAATTACTGTAAAACATATATCTAAGATAAAATCTTAGATTTATTGAGTATAGATAACGCGGCACGGATCTTGAGCGCTGACTTCTACAGTTCTACTTGCGCAGAAGCACGCAGAAGTGAAATATCGGGTCTCTTTAGTGGTATGAAGAGAGATGCGGGGGCGGGGAGTGCAATCCTTGTACAGTGATTGGCTCGCCGATATTGTACGATGCACAAAAAGACGCATTCGTGCCGCTATCTATACTATACTTCATTCGCAATATAATAAAACTTTTTTTACTTTCCGTTCAACCGATTTTGACCTCTATTCCGTAGGCATAGGGATCTTCAAAAATTTCCACTACCTTCCATCTCTTTCCATCCACACTTGCTAGAGCGAGACAGCGTTACTTTCAGTTGACAACCTTCATTCCTTCACGTCACTCAGTACATTATATTCTATATGATACAAGTTTGTTATATATCTAGAGTTGAGATCATAGGGGAAAGGGGGGGGGGGGCACAGTCTCTGGAACACGGGGACGTCGTCACTGAACGCCAGGATGTATTTTCCGACCAGGAATTTCCCAGCAGATGTCCAGAGTCTTGAAGGCACCAGGCTTACCTAACATTCAAATATAACTAGCGAAATGTGGGAGATTTCTACGCTTCTGTTCCTTCATTTGCACATACAGCCGTGAATTATTCGTAACATATTTATCTTGCTTCTCGTGTTGATAAGATATTTAAGCATCTGTTAGTTCATTGGTCAGAGATAATTTTAGGGTTCCTTTTGAATTGCTGTCACTCATCTGTCCGTCTCTCTGTCACGAGGGTTCTTGAAGCTTCAATCTCCATAATTTACTCATCAGTGCGAGTGCAGTGGTAGGCGGCATAACTTTCTGTAATTTACTTCATATCCACTGCTTTCAAAACGGTGAAGGAAATCATTGTGAGGAAACCGGCATGTCCCAGAACCAAAAATTCGAAGACATCTATCAATTCGCACTGGGTTCTCATGGTGGATTACGGTCCTCGTGTGGAGGCTTGGGTCCCAGCAGCAGGCAGATTACGCTACGCTTATTACCACCCAGTTCAATTTTGACGGTACAATGTCCGGTTGAGATTCATGCACTGACCATGTCACCGTCTCCCAACAACTCCCAGCAGTGGGAACATAATGAGGCTGATTACGTTTATATTGACTCGTCTGTTGTTTCTCTTCATCCAAGATCCAAAGCTGCTTCGTTCAGTCGTCGTAGGAGTTATAATGGTGGGAAATAGGGTTCTATAAAACATGTGACATCTACCAATCCGCACTGCAGCCATGTCTTGGAGAGGAGGCTTGAGTTCCAGCAGAGGGAACATTGTAAGCTGATTACACTTATGCAAGCTCGTCTGTTGTTCATTTCCATCTAAAGCTGCTTCATTCACAGTTGGTTCTGGTACATTGTGTGCTTCAAGTTCCCTCATTTCGTCAAGTTACATTTGAAAGTCAGCTGGCTACTTATTAACTTATCACTCGCGCACTTAGTAACACATGACACGAGTGTTCCAGTCTTCGAGTCGAGCCGCCGTCAGGAGAGCACACAGTCACGTGGGCGTCCACTGTGCTCAGTGAGCAGTCTGTGAGCAACTGTGGAGCAACTGTGGCGCCACTGTGGCGCGGGGGACGCGCGCAGTCGCTAGCAGTCGTAGCGAGAGTCGTGCTGCGGCTGTGGGACACATTTTTATCATTAGTGTTAGTGTTGTTATCAAGGTTTAACCTTTTGACGTGCGTAATTAGAGACACAATAGTAAGACAATGGCTTCCGGGCGCCGGCTACCGCCTGAGCGTTAATGAATTAATGACGACATCGTTCGCGAGAATGTTTTTTAAGGTTCCGTACCGAAAGGGTAAAACAGACCCTATTACTAAGACTCCGCTATCCGTCCGTCTGTCTGTCCGTTTGTCACCAGGGTGTATCTCATGAACCGTGACAGTTGAAATTTTCACAGATGATATATTTAAAGAATAGAATAGAATAGAATAGTATTTATTCGATGCAGGCAATACAATAGGCAACAACAACAAAAAAAAAGTACAGATTTACAATATAGTTGCGCTGCGCGTGCCCGAACCGAAAGGGTCACCAGCTCAGCAATAGCTGGGCGTCAGACACCCAGCGCTGATTTTCAGCTGGCACCCCGCAGTGACGCACGGATGATGGTAAATAAATATAACATATAAATAAACCTATATAAAAATAACCCTTACTTAAACTAAAAAAATGATACAAGTGTATTTGTGTGATAATTTTGCTTTTATAAATATTATAATATATGCCACGGTAGTTACAAACTATTTTGCACACTATACCCGCAATATTCGACAATAATATAACGTCAGGCGACGCGACGATCGCCGTGATGACGCATAAACGAGACAGACTCCGTTGCACCGGCTCGGCAATTAGCTGCCACCTTGGTCTAAGGGGGGCTCCCATACAACAAACGTGATATTTTGCTTTTTTTTGGTACGGTACGGAACCCTTCGTGCGTGAGTCCCGCTTGGCCGGTTATTTTCTAACTGAATTACATCGTCCGAGTAAACGACATTTCGGCTCTGGCCACCTTATAATATGGTAGCGGTTCGTACTGGGCCGGCCTATATGACGTCATACCTTTAAGGTACAGTACGACCGACGTATCTTGGCGAGCCCGAACTTTGCGCAGAAGGTTTGTTAGGAACCGAATGGTGGCGCGAGGCGACGTGCGCGGGCCGGGGGACTAGGCGACGAGGTTGACTCTACAATAGACCCTTTATTCAATCAAATATCGCAATCGATTTTTATCGATTTGGAATTTATCAATTTTTGTTTCTATGAGATATTGAACGAAATAGATTTACAAACATAGTGAATGTTGTCGTTAGTAAACGAAATTTCGACTTTAATTAAAAAAAAAAGTAATGAAATTTTATTTTCTTGGTTGAAAGACATGATTTAGTTAAATATCAGTTATTTATAAACGACTACTAGCATAACGACTGTTTGAGAATATTTTAAAGCTCCATAGAAAACTTGAAAATAAATATATTTTTATAAATTAATTTCAATCGATTTGAAAAAAAAAAACGATTACACAACACCCTCAGACACGCTTATTGGACATTCGGTTCGGTAACTTCGTAAAGCTTCGTGCTTATTCGGCAATCTTCGGTACGCAGTAATATGTCTCACTCACACGTTAACACACGAAAATAACACTAATGTGTTATTTTCGTGTCACTGTCTCTGTCTTGAGCACAGGCGGTGACAAAAGTTTTTGTTGGTTGTTATTATTATATTGTTAAGTTTTTTAAGTTTTTTTCTTTTAGTTTATATTCATAAATTATATTTGTAGCTTTCTGTCTCAAAGTATTTTAATATTTATTTTATTTGTACTTGGTCCCTGTATTAGTAAATTTTTATTCGCATTTTAGTTTAAAAAAAATAATGTCAATATCAGTTTTTTTACGAGTATGAGCGCTAAAGTTCGTAGAGCCTATGTTCAGGCTCGCCAGGTTACGATGGCCGTATTGTACAATGCGATTCAAATAAGATTAAGAACGTCATTATCAATGAACAAATAAATTCTGATTCGTAAATAAATTAAATTTAAATAATATCTTGCTCAGCCTACTTGATTCGATTAGACAGCTATGACGTCACAGCATGGCGCTACATCAATCCTGTCCCATTTGAATCGCATAGTAGCAGTACATACGCATGAGCTGCAGCAGTACGCAAGCAAGTAATATGAGTGGTACCTGCGGCGCGGGCGCGCCTCACGCGTACGTGTGTCGGCTGCCCGAGTACGGCGCCTCCAGTCTGCAACAACACGACACAACACATTTATTGTCATCATTACAGTTGAAAGACGTTCACTGTTGGACATAGGCCTCCTACTGTCGCCACAATGATAGCTCCTGTGCGTCTCGCATCCATCAGATTTCCGCGCCCCTCATCAGGTGGAGGCCACGCCAACGAGGAGTGACCGCGACGCCGTCGTGGCGGTCACTCTCTCCGGACCATGGCCTGTACGCGCGGCCCGGCGAAAGAGATCGTTGCCACTGATCTTCCCCACGAGGACACGGCGGTGCTCCGCCCAAGCGGGGCACTCCTCCACCGTATGCTCCACCGTGTCTTCCGGGCGGTCCACACAGTGGTGACACCCGGGCGTTTCTTCCGCCTGAATCCGATGCAGGAACCTCCCGAACTTACCATGTCCGATGAGGACCTGCGTCATGCGGATAGTGAGGACGCCGTGTTGCCGCTCCAACCACTCCTCAAAGAGGGGACTTGCCACCGTGATCATGGCGTGCCCAATCTTCACTGAGGCTTGACATATAGCATAACAAAATCAATCTTATGTTCTCACTACTGGGACTCAGGCCTCCTCTGTATGAGAGGGAATGGGCCGCAGTCCACCACGCAGACCCAGTGCCATGTGACATATCAAGGAGTTACCTGTAGTGCGGGTGGGCGGCCTGCTGCCGGTACAGGCGCTCGTGCGGGGCCTCCGCGGGCGCCGCGCTGGGCGACGGGGAGCGCGAGGGGCCCGCGCCGGCGCCCCCCGCGCCCCCGGGGGCCCCGCCCGTGCGCCCCGTGTAGCCCAGGCGCCGAGCTGTAACACAAAAACACGTGTTAAGGGCGGCACCGTCACACTACATATATATAGAAGAGATTGTGATGATATATGAAGCGAATAGGAAATATACATGAAAAAAATATATTATAAATTAACCAGTGGCGGCCCAGTGGTAACGGCCCCGACTTACGAGTTGTAGGTCGCGGGTTCAAACCCAGCCAGGCGCATTACTTTGTGTAATTTATTTCATCACCACTGCTCTCAAAACGGTGAAGGAAAACATCGTGAGGAAACCGGCATGTCCTAGAACCAAAAATTCGAAGACATGTGACATCCACCAACCCGCACTGGGCCCGCGTGGTGGATTACAGCCCATTCCCTCTCCTAGAGAGGAGGCCTGAGTCCCAACAGTGGGAACATTATAAGGCCGACTATGCTATGCTATGCTAACCAGTTTATCTATAAATATACCAAAATATAATACTAATTGAGACAACTATATCAAAACTCGTAGGAAAGCAAACGAGACATAATAATTTTAAACAAATATATTCCACAACTATCACACAGCGCCATCTAGTCGCAAGCTAAGCAGAGCTTGTGTTATGAGTTATACTAGACCTCCTGTATAGTTTACTCAATGTCGCTTAGTAATTTTTGCCTTTCAAGCGTTGATACAAACTTTGGACCTCCGTTTAATCCCTTTAAGTTTACACTAGTCGATACTTTTTACATACAAATTTTGGGGTATTACTCCTCAGTTTGACTTTGTGCATCCAAAATAAAATATGATATGTTATTTTGTCTGTACGGAAATAGAAAAACAAAAAAAAATGCCATTAAAAAGTTATGAGCCAACAGTTTCTATTTTTGATGATTTTAACACAACTTTGGTGTAAAAAAGTAACAAAAATCGTACAAAATCTTCAAAACGAAGTCGGTATCGACAAAGCTTTATTACCGAGGAGTTTATACAGTTTATTTGTAATAAATTTATGCAGTGGTTTATTCATAAAACTCGATTTTCCAAAGCACTACTCTCAGATTTTATGCATACAGACTAGCGTGTAACTGCTCATACTTGATACTATCGCTGACAGACACAATATCAAATGAGACATCGCACATTTTGGCCTCACCCATCAGCGAGTTCGAGCCCGCGACTAGTTCAGCCTTAAGAGATGAATTTTGGAAAATCATTTCTTATTCTTAGCATAAGTTCATCCATAAAAGGCACCTCTGTGTAAGATTTCAGCGCTCTAGGTGCAAGGGTACGTGCTGGGCGTTGATGAGTCTGTGAGCGAGTAAGGAGTCTGTCTTTTATATAAACAGATGTCAGGATGATCCACGCAAAACGATTCGAACACATCATTCAAATTAGGTATGAAAACTTAGATTAATTGCTTTTTTTTTTGCATGGTTTGTACTTCATACCTGGGCCTCAAGTCTGATATTACAATAGTGTCAGAATGGTCTATCATTGATTTCATAATAATTATGAAATCAATGATACACCATTCTGACACTGACATTAGAAACTTGGCAAAATCAACAATTATTGTTGATTTTGCCAAGTTTTGGTAATCTACTAATATATTGGCGTTATTATGACTTTCCAATGGTCAACAACTGACACTCTATTGAAAGAAGTGGTATATAAAGGTAATTTCGTACATAACGTCAAATGAATGTCTGACGTATGCGGTAATCTGCAAAAATTTTGACAGTTCCTTTTTTTATTATTATTGATAGGCTCGCGTTTGACCACCATCTCACCTTATGGTAAGCGATGATGTGGTCCACACTGCACCTTCGGCCAGTCACATGAAGAGCTACGAAGAACCTCTCCTGGTCGACACCAGCAGTCAAGCCCTACGTCGCACAGCACCGCTCCGACTCACTGGAGCCAGCAGCTCTACTCCGACTCACTGGAGCCTATAGCATCATCCCGACTCACTGGGACAGCACCACCCCGACTCACTGGGGCATCATCCCGACTCACTGGGGCATCATCCCGACTCACTGGGACAGCACCACCCCGACTCACTGGGGCATCATCCCGACTCACTGGGACAGCACCACCCCGACTCACTGGGGCATCATCCCGACTCACTGGGACAGCACCACCCCGACTCACTGGGGCATCATCCCGACTCACTGGGACAGCACCACCCCGACTCACTGGGGCATCATCCCGACTCACTGGGACAGCACCACCCCGACTCACTGGGGCATCATCCCGACTCACTGGGACAGCACCACCCCGACTCACTGGGACAGCACCACGCCGACTCACTGGGGCATCATCCCGACTCACTGGGACAGCACCACCCCGACTCACTGGGGCATCATCCCGACTCACTGGGACAGCACCACCCCGACTCACTGGGGCATCACCGCAGACAGTTCCGACTCACCGAGAACTATGTGGCATTCGGTTCCGACCCACTGGAACCAACCTATCACTAGCCTGGCACGCATCAAAGAAGCATCAAGAACCATCGATCTCCGATCTCCGGAGGGGAGTGATGTAGCGACATCTATGGCGTCACAAAAGAACTAATCCTGCATCGCGCAATCAATGTTCTCCGCGCGATTGAACATATAGAACAGCCCGAAATCATCTATCGGGCAGCTGCCCACCAGACATAACACCCGTCTGGTTGGAGGATCCTCCCTTTTCAACGGAGGTTTGCGGAACTTTACTCTCTGTTCCACATACCTCCAAACTGGAGGTATGCGGGATGTTGTGGTGGTGTGGTTTGATCAGTGACCATTAGAACGTCATTGTGCAGTCATTGATTTTAATAAGCTCGATATTGTCCTTTTACCACAACTCTAGTACGAGACCATTGACCGATCAATGATCGATCATTATGAATTAGCAGAAAAGTTCGTCTTTTAGCAAAATGACAATGGGATCGTGTTGGAATGACGAATTTATAAAAATAGCAGACTTGGGCCCCTGGTAGTGCTACTTCAAACTTTAAAGTAGACCACACCAGAAATAAAGGTAAAATAAAAATAACAAGATTTGACCTTTATTCCTACTCTAGAGTTTGACCCGGCAAAACAAATGAAAAACTTGTAGTAACCTGTCATTTAGACTTGGCCTTTATTGGAAACTTTAACATCGGTATCGGTGACGAAGTTCCATAACAGGGGCCTTACCTTGATTTGTAAAAACATCACGTCATGCGAGCGAGAAAGAGGGATGGCTATAAAGCTGTATTCCTTTAACAGTTCAGTTTAGGTCGTCAAATAGATCGCGTTAAGAGGATGAATCATCATCTTCCTGCCCTTGTCCTGTGTTATTTGGGGTCGGCGCAAAACGTTTTTATCTTCCATTCTGCCCTGTCACTCGTCATACTATCACTAACTTCCTTTTCTTTCATATCACTCTCTTCGGTGTCCCTCTCCCTCTCCATCCATCCACATGTAAACTCACAACTCTTTTAGTAACATGCGTTTCATCCCTCCTCTTCACATGACCATACTAAGACAAACTATTCCCCTTCAACTTTTCAGTCACTGGCGCCACTTTCAAACTTCCCCTAATATACTAATTTCTCACTTTATCCATTCTCGTCACACCACACATTCATCTCAACATTCTCATCTCCGCTACATGATATCTTTTTTCATCCGTATTTTTCACAGCCCAACATTCTGATTAGACATGGGTCGTATTAGGTAAAAACGATACCTATTCCACCTAATCCTAGTATTTAAAAATACCTAATCCATTTACCTAATCCGAATATTTTATTCAATAGAGCCGCTGGCCTGTTACAAATATTGTACCGATATCGATATTACGTAGCGTATGTGGATTAGGTAAGAAATATTGGGCATGGAGTATGGACGTTCCGTTTCTGATATATTGTAGAACAATGGATTATATTAATTTTGTTTTTTTATAGGCTAACGGTACTTAAAGCAATCGTGAATACTCTGGTTTTTAACGTCTAATCTTATATAGTGATCAAAATTACCCTTCATACTTAAAGATTACGCAGTCTGCACAATGTGTTAATAATGGTACAGCACAGAATCTTAAAATGTCGTCTCATTGATTATGTAATCAAAGTGTCGTCTATTAGACATTCTCACAGGCTTAGGACTGTCATCTTGTGTAGATTCACACAAAAGGCGTAATACGTAAACAAGCTAAACCAATGGAATTTAATAATTATTGCAATTCTATCAATGGTCACGTAAGCATGATGCACTTGCACAAAAGTTAGGTTAAGGTTAAAGTTCATTGTAGAATTACTCAAACGACATACTTTTTTGTCTTTATTACCGAAAAATGGGTTAACATTAAGCTGTTGATCCCCGCACGAGCGCCGGCGGTCGTGCGCTATTGTCTTACTATTGTGTCTCTAATTACGCTACTCAAGGAGTTAAAACAGGTACCTAGAAACCTCAGCATTACTAGATTAACATGCATTTCACCCATAGTCTGATTTTTACAAATTTATTTTCAAAAGACGTGAAAGTTTTGTTATTTTTCTTCGAAAGTATTTACAATAGCGCCACATATCAACGACGTATATTCGTGACGACTTATATCGCTAGAGCACTAACTAGTCCAGTGTAATCTCACATAGATGGCGCTAGCGGCAGTGCTAATTAAACTTCAAACTTAACATCCACGTTTTAAGGTGCAGAATATCTTCTGTGTAGACTGTGTACGAATATTGTGTGCCATACCTAATCCTCGACGCTTTGGATTAGGTACGGACTCGCATCGAAAACTACCTAATCCACATACCTGTTCCAATATTTATGCCTCACGTCTAATTCTGATCCATACAGTATGACAGGCCTTATCACGGACTTGTAGATTTTACCCTTCAACTTGAGGGGCATCCGTGGGTCACAAGTTGTTCCCGTGACCTGTCGCCATTTCATCCATCCTGCGTTGATCCGATGTGTTACGTCCCGGTCTACCTCACCATCCCCTTGGACGAGTGATCCGAGGTACCGAAAGTCGGAGCAGATCGGTATGGGCGTTTCAGCGAGAGCTAAAGGCACTGGATTGGAGAGACTGCCGAAATCGGTTAAGAAGACGAATATAAAGAAGTAAATAACTCACAGGCTAAGTGTTGCGGCGTGGGCGTGCTGCGCTCGCTCACGCGCTGCGGCGACGCGCTCGCGCGGCTGCGCGCGCCTGCCGGACATGACACTAGTGTTACGACTTTACAGATCTTTCATTGCTCTAGTTATGTTGGAGTTCGCTACCAGTTTATTAACCGGATGCAGCCATCGACTTATATTCCAGAGTAGACAAGTACGTTCATGGAAAATATTTGTCAAAATACTGAAAAGTTAAAACAAAAGTTCGCTGCGGCGCTACATTGGCATTATGCCGTTTAACAGAACTATTAAAACATATAGCGTTAAGATAGCTTTTAGAGGATACTTTTATCGCGACCAAAATGTCTTAAACGCCATGAATTTCGTGGCACTTACGCGTTTCGTTCAACATAGTGTAATGTTCAAGGTGTATGGATTACACTACACCTGAGTCGATTAAAGTGAGTGTTCGGCACGCGTAATTTAGTGCGAAGTACATATATATCGATGGATGCAGTTGTTTACTATCTAATATATAAAATTCTCGTGTCACGGTGTTCGAACTTGAACTCCTCCGAAACGGCTCGACCGATTCTCATGAAATTTTGTGAGCATATTGAGTAGGTCTGAGAATCGGCCAACATCTATTTTTTTTTTTTTTATTTATATGGCAGAACAACGTTTGCCGGCTCAGCTAGTAACTCTATACGCGTTAAGAAAATAGTGACTCATCTCATACACAGTATTTACAAATATAATTATTTTAATATTTAATCATACTCGTTAGAAAGTTTAATTTGATTTTTACGAACAATTGAGGTACACATTTTTTTAAGTAGACAAAAGACGCGTCCGTACTACAATTGGTCAATGTGAAGACGGCTTTGTAATTTATTATGTTCTGATTGGTTAAAAGGCGTGGCTATGCTGAATGTTAACTGTGACGTCATTATTTTCTTAACACGAAGACACTATAATATTGTACAGAGTACGTACTGTTGGTGGCGTGCAGCGCATGGTGCGTCCGGTCTTGTGGTAACGTTGCAGAGGAGCGCGGCGCAGGGGGGGCGGACGCGGCCGCCCGCGCGGGCGACGCGCCCAGCAGCAGGGGGGGCGCCGCGCCCAGGGGGGGCGCGCCCACTTGGGGGCGAGACGACGAGTACGCTGCGAAAAACACATTTTTTTTTGATTAGAAACGAACGGTCGATTTAATTTTAAACTCTTTTAAGCAAACGAGTTTAAACGAAATCTGCTGCAACCAAAAAACATTGAGTCCAAAGCCAAGGTAGGCTAGGAAACTCGGGGTTCCAACGGTACTTCACACCGGGACAACTTCTAATGTTATACAAAGCACAGGTTCGATCGTGTGTCCGAAAATGCAATCTGATCGCTTTGGATTCAGTGGAAAGGCGTGCGAAGAGGCTAATTGGTGATCCAGATTTGGTTATATCCAATCTACAAAGCCTGGAGCACACGCGCAGGGTACTGTACAGACTGTCGGTATTTTACAGGATGCACTTTGAAGAGTGTGCGTGGGAATTAAATGACTTGATTCCGCCATCTCCTTTCCACCATCAGACAACCCGACGTACGGCGAGTGTCCACCTTTACATTGTTAACACGTCCACGGTACATCTAAGGACTGGAACAATTTGCCTGCTGCGATCTTCCCATCCGATTATAATTTAGGTATCTTCAAGGCTAGAGTGAATAGGCTCTTAATAAACTAGTGCGCCTCACCATCAACGATTGCATGTTAACAGATCAGTATGAGATATAGATATAAATGCTGCAGTCACCTCGTATGACGGAGAGCTCGATGGCGGCGCGCAGCTCGTCCTCGTCGGCGCGGCTGCGCAGGCACGACATCGCCTGCAACACCAGCATTGTGCACCACACATTACACGCGCCTCCACAAGCACAAGGTTTATTGTCTAAACAGTTAGGGCCGACACTGAGTAAAGCGGACGACGCCGCGTGTGTGGTGTGCTCGTCACGGAAACCGGATTATTACCTGCGCAGTGTCGCTAATTCAATTTTAACGGTGTACATGTAGTCGTGTCGATGAAGAACTTAACGTACGTAGCCAATAGGGGGCGCGGGCCCGGCTTCTCACGGCGTACGCTTTACACAGTTTCAGCCTTTATAGTCGTCCAGATTAATGGCTTTTTTTTTAGGTAAGAAGTCATTGGATTTGCACTTTTACTTCTTCGCCATGCGTTCTAGGACTCTGGGTTTCTCTTGCGGAAGCCAAGCCATGGCCCTACGGTTTAGCTGATATCTCTTTGAGGAGCGTGTGGAACAGAACGCACCGTCGATGACACGGACTCGATCCGGACACGGATTACCGGACGGCTGGCCGTTAGCCATAGTTCGTTGTCCGAAAGCCCACGCCTACACAGTCGTCGAGATGTGGTTTCTATCTACAACCAATCAATACAATAAAAAGTGATGACGGTGTATTTCGTTCATTGGGTCATCGAGGGTGCAATAACTGAACAAAATTGTAAAGCAAGATGCAACGACTGAACAAAATAATAATTTACAATTCCGTTTCCGCTTCTGCCTCCGCAAAATTTATAACAGAACTCTAAACGGAAGAATACAGTGAGGAGCGCGGGGGTGCGGGGCGCGTGGACGACTGGACACGTCGGAAGAGGCGCGGTGGGGGGGGGGGGGAAGGGCGGTACACAAGTGTCGCAACGAGTTTCTTTATTATAATATTTTCTTGGTTCATTCTGCGCATCACCGCGTCTCGTGACGTGATTACTACGTAAACCTTCTGTTGTTTTAAAAAAATAAAATTGTGTTTTTTCTTCATAGTATTAACACTTCCGCTTCCGTTTCTGCTTCCGCATCCGCAAAGATTTACTTTTGACATCTTCAGACAATTCTGTTGCATTACTAGTACAGAACATGACAGATGGTGGAGGATGTGAGGCAAGTATAATGCTAAGTAACTCACTGGCGTGTGGTCGCGCTGCGGCCGCGAGCTGGACGCGCCGCCCGCCCGCGAGCCTGGCGGGACAGTGCAACAGATGGTGGAGGATGTGAGGCAAGTATAATGCTAAGTAACTCACTGGCGTGTGGTCGCGCTGCGGCCGCGAGCTGGACGCGCCGCCCGCCCGCGAGCCTGGCGGGACAGTGCAACAGATGGTGGAGGATGTGAGGCAAGTATAATGCTAAGTAACTCACTGGCGTGTGGTCGCGCTGCGGCCGCGAGCTGGACGCGCCGCCCGCCCGCGAGCCTGGCGGGACAGTGCAACAGATGGTGGAGGATGTGAGGCAAGTATAATGCTAAGTAACTCACTGGCGTGTGGTCGCGCTGCGGCCGCGAGCTGGACGCGCCGCCCGCCCGCGAGCCTGGCGGGACAGTGCAACAGATGGTGGAGGATGTGAGGCAAGTATAATGCTAAGTAACTCACTGGCGTGTGGTCGCGCTGCGGCCGCGAGCTGGACGCGCCGCCCGCCCGCGAGCCTGGCGGGACAGTGCAACAGATGGTGGAGGATGTGAGGCAAGTATAATGCTAAGTAACTCACTGGCGTGTGGTCGCGCTGCGGCCGCGAGCTGGACGCGCCGCCCGCCCGCGAGCCTGGCGGGACAGTGCAACAGATGGTGGAGGATGTGAGGCAAGTATAATGCTAAGTAACTCACTGGCGTGTGGTCGCGCTGCGGCCGCGAGCTGGACGCGCCGCCCGCCCGCGAGCCTGGCGGGACAGTGCAACAGATGGTGGAGGATGTGAGGCAAGTATAATGCTAAGTAACTCACTGGCGTGTGGTCGCGCTGCGGCCGCGAGCTGGACGCGCCGCCCGCCCGCGAGCCTGGCGGGACAGTGCAACAGATGGTGGAGGATGTGAGGCAAGTATAATGCTAAGTAACTCACTGGCGTGTGGTCGCGCTGCGGCCGCGAGCTGGACGCGCCGCCCGCCCGCGAGCCTGGCGGGACAGTGCAACAGATGGTGGAGGATGTGAGGCAAGTATAATGCTAAGTAACTCACTGGCGTGTGGTCGCGCTGCGGCCGCGAGCTGGACGCGCCGCCCGCCCGCGAGCCTGGCGGGACAGTGCAACAGATGGTGGAGGATGTGAGGCAAGTATAATGCTAAGTAACTCACTGGCGTGTGGTCGCGCTGCGGCCGCGAGCTGGACGCGCCGCCCGCCCGCGAGCCTGGCGGGACAGTGCAACAGATGGTGGAGGATGTGAGGCAAGTATAATGCTAAGTAACTCACTGGCGTGTGGTCGCGCTGCGGCCGCGAGCTGGACGCGCCGCCCGCCCGCGAGCCTGGCGGGACAGTGCAACAGATGGTGGAGGATGTGAGGCAAGTATAATGCTAAGTAACTCACTGGCGTGTGGTCGCGCTGCGGCCGCGAGCTGGACGCGCCGCCCGCCCGCGAGCCTGGCGGGACAGTGCAACAGATGGTGGAGGATGTGAGGCAAGTATAATGCTAAGTAACTCACTGGCGTGTGGTCGCGCTGCGGCCGCGAGCTGGACGCGCCGCCCGCCCGCGAGCCTGGCGGGACAGTGCAACAGATGGTGGAGGATGTGAGGCAAGTATAATGCTAAGTAACTCACTGGCGTGTGGTCGCGCTGCGGCCGCGAGCTGGACGCGCCGCCCGCCCGCGAGCCTGGCGGGACAGTGCAACAGATGGTGGAGGATGTGAGGCAAGTATAATGCTAAGTAACTCACTGGCGTGTGGTCGCGCTGCGGCCGCGAGCTGGACGCGCCGCCCGCCCGCGAGCCTGGCGGGACAGTGCAACAGATGGTGGAGGATGTGAGGCAAGTATAATGCTAAGTAACTCACTGGCGTGTGGTCGCGCTGCGGCCGCGAGCTGGACGCGCCGCCCGCCCGCGAGCCTGGCGGGACAGTGCAACAGATGGTGGAGGATGTGAGGCAAGTATAATGCTAAGTAACTCACTGGCGTGTGGTCGCGCTGCGGCCGCGAGCTGGACGCGCCGCCCGCCCGCGAGCCTGGCGGGACAGTGCAACAGATGGTGGAGGATGTGAGGCAAGTATAATGCTAAGTAACTCACTGGCGTGTGGTCGCGCTGCGGCCGCGAGCTGGACGCGCCGCCCGCCCGCGAGCCTGGCGGGACAGTGCAACAGATGGTGGAGGATGTGAGGCAAGTATAATGCTAAGTAACTCACTGGCGTGTGGTCGCGCTGCGGCCGCGAGCTGGACGCGCCGCCCGCCCGCGAGCCTGGCGGGACAGTGCAACAGATGGTGGAGGATGTGAGGCAAGTATAATGCTAAGTAACTCACTGGCGTGTGGTCGCGCTGCGGCCGCGAGCTGGACGCGCCGCCCGCCCGCGAGCCTGGCGGGACAGTGCAACAGATGGTGGAGGATGTGAGGCAAGTATAATGCTAAGTAACTCACTGGCGTGTGGTCGCGCTGCGGCCGCGAGCTGGACGCGCCGCCCGCCCGCTGCGCGCGTGATCCTGGCGGGACAGTGCAACTGAGTTACTACTACACTGGGCACACGTGAGCACGTCGGTCTCCATACATTCAACATGACAACTAGACTTGTAGAGCTACATTAGACCCACGCCACGCGACGCCACGTACAACCCAGGCGTCGTCCATGTGTGCGTCGGTCTCATGTAGTTCCTACTTTACTGTATATTCCATTCGCGTTAAGATTTGACATAATTTAAATAAAACTTTCTTGCTGTCCGTTCAAGCGATTTTGACTTCTATTGCGTTAGTGGCATGATAAAAGGCGGCTGTAGTAAACAGTTGTTTTGTAACCACTTTTTTGCTTTTAATGCCATCCTTAGGCCGCTATCCTGCCGTTTTAAGAGCGTTGGCGCTTCTCCAGACGTTGGAGCAGCGCCAACCTTGTGCAGACGCGACGTTAACGTCACGAGTTTGTAGTGGTAAAGCGCCAACGTTGTGCAGACGCGACGTTAACGTCACGAGTTTCTAGTGGTAAAGCGCCAACGTTGTGCAGACGCGACGTTAACATCGCGAGTTTCTAGTGGTAAAGCGCCAACGTTGTGCAGACGCGACGTTAACATCGCGAGTTTCTAGTGGTAAAGCACCAACGTTGTGCAGACGCGACGTTAACGTCGCGAGTTTCTAGTGGTAAAGCGCCAACGTTGTGCAGACGCGACGTTAACATCGCGAGTTTCTAGTGGTAAAGCGCCAACGTTGTGCAGACGCGACGTTAACATCGCGAGTTTCTAGTGGTAAAGCGCCAACGTTGTGCAGACGCGACGTTAACATCGCGAGTTTCTAGTGGTAAAGCGCCAACGTTGTGCAGACGCGACGTTAACGTTACGAGTTTCTAGTGGTAAAGCGCCAACGTTGTGCAGACGCGACGTTAACATCGCGAGTTTCTAGTGGTAAAGCGCCAACGTTGTGCAGACGCGACGTTAATAATAATTATACAATTATTGGTATCATGTTCCATTATAATTATCTAAAGGGCCTCTGCGAGTTGGCTTCGGCTCCTTGTACGCCTCCCAAAGGTCCAGGACCTCAGAGTCCTGAGATCATCATCATCATCATCTTCCTGCCCTTGTCCCGTGTTATTTGGGGTCGGCGCAACACGTTTTTTTCTTCCATTCTGCCCTGTCAGTCGTCATACTATCACTAACTTCCTTTTCTTTCATATCACTCTTCACACAATCCATCCATCTTTTCTTTGGTCTCCCTCTCCCTCTCCATCCATCCACATGTAAATTCATAACTCTTTTAGTAACATGCGTTTCATATCTCCTCTTTACATGACCATACCAAGACAAATGATTCCCTTTCAACTTTTCAGTCACTGGTGCCACTTTCAAACTTCCCCTAATATACTCATTTCTCACTTTATCCATTCTCGTCACACCACACATCCATCTTAACATTCTCATCTCCGCTACGTGCAATCTTTTTTCATCCGTCTTTTTCACAGCCCAACATTCTGATCCATACAGTATGACAGGCCTTATCACGGACTTCTAGATTTTACCCTTCAACTTGAGGGGCACCCGTGGGTCACAAGTTGTTCCCGTGACCTGTCGCCATTTCATCCATCCTGCGTTGATCCGATGTGTTACGTCCCGGTCTACCTCACCATCCCCTTGGACGAGTGACCCGAGGTACCGAAAGTCGGAGCAGATCGGTATGGGTGTTCCAGCGAGAGATAAAGGCACTGGATTGGGAGACCGCCGAAATCGCAGAACAAGTATTCCGTTTTGGTTCTACTCAATTTCAGGCCAACACTCTCCAGTCTGTGCCACTGCACCTCCACACCTCCTGAGATAAATAAAATAATAATTATACAAAATTGATGCAACATTACGCACCTTCCTGATGTCATGTATGAGGCAATGGAGGACGGTCCTTCGCTATCCAGGATGTCGACATATCCAGAGGAACAGCGAACCGGTAAGGATCGAGCGAGGTATATTCCAGGGTGACAGTTTGAGTCCCCTTTGGTTCTGCCTGGCCTTGAATCCTCTAAGCACACTGCTGGAGAATTCAGGCCTAGGCTAAAGAGAGGTGGTCAGGTTATATCTCACCTCCTTTACATGGACGACTTGAAACTTTTTGCCCCCAACAATCTGCAACTGATGGAGCTACTGAAGGTAACTGATGGAGCCACTGAAGGTAACTGAAACCTTCAGTAGTGCCATCAGGATGGAGTTTGGTGTGGATAAATGTGCAGTCATGCATGTAAAGCTAGGGGAGGTTGTGGAATTCGTGGGTACCCGACTCTCGGATTCCATAAACTTGAGATCTCTCTCTCCAACCGAAACCTATAAGTATTTGGGTATGTCGGAAGCGTTAGGCATCAATGCTACTGACATGAAGCAAACGTTGAGGGAGCGTTTCTTTGGACGCCTGAAGAAGGTATTCAATAGCCTTCTTTCAGACGGAAACAAGGTGCGCGCCTTCAACGGTTGGGTCATGCCGGTATTGATGTACTCTTTCCGCGTGCTCAAATGGACTCAAACGGAACTTGATGCCCTGGATAGGTGGGTCCGTACACTGCTGACTGCATACCGAATGCATCACTCACGATCGTCGGTGATGAGACTGTATATCTCGCGGAAGTGTGGGGGTCGAAGCTTTTTAAATGCTAAGACCCTGCACAATCGCGAGGTATGCAGTCTCAGGGAATATTTCCTAGTCGCTGACGTGGGTATGCATCGTGATGTAGTGGCAGTGGACAAGGGACTCACCCCGCTCTCCTTGGCTAACGAGAGCTGGCGCAAACCTGTAGTGCTTGACACTAAAGATCGCAGGGAAGTATGGCAGAGTAAGGAACTCCACGGACGCTTTTTCCGGGCCCTTCATGGGCCCGATGTAGATCAACTAGCGTCCGTAGCCTGGCTGCGCGTCGGTGACCTATTTGGGGAAACCGAAGGTTTTGTCTGTGCAATTATGGACGAAGATATTATGACGAATAACTAACGGAGATTTATTGTGAAGGACGGCACGGTTGACATCTGTCGGGCATGTCACCGACCGGGTGAATCAATCCGCCACATTATCTCTGGCTGTTCTCGTCTAGCTAACGGGGAATACTTGCATAGACACAACCTTGTAGCCAGGATTATCTCCATCAGCAACTTGCTCTGAAGTACTCTCTTGTGGAATCGGAGGTGCCGTACAACAGGTATGTGCCCGACCCAGTTCTCGATAATGGCGATATCACGCTGTACTGGGATCGGTCCATCATCACTGACAGGACTTTTGTAGCCAATAAGCCTGATATAGTGGTGGTGGACCGAAGCGAGAGGCGTGCAATGATTGTCGACATTTCTGTTCCACATGACGAGAACCTCGTGAAAGCCGAGAAAGACAAACAAATCAAGTATATTGATTTGGCTCGCGAGGTTGTCGACATGTGGGATGTAGACTCGGCGATCATTGTACCGATAGTCGTGTCAGCCAATGGCTTAATAGCCAAGAGCCTCGACCAACACCTTAAGAGGCTCGCGTTAGGCGGCTGGATCAAGGGCTTGATCCAGAAAGCGGTACTCCTGGACACGGCTCGTATTGTTAGGAGGTTCCTTTCTCTGGAGCCCTGACCGCCGGTAGCTTGGAGCCTGTTCCCGATAACGGTGGGACACTATTTCTTGTATTTTTAAATGTTCTTTTTTTATTTTTTTAAGAAATATTTAAAAATGTACTTAATAAGTTTTAAGATCAAATAAAGAGTATAATAATAATCATTTTATTTTCAGGCATCAGAGGCCCATAGACCAAATACATAAAATAATCTTAAACATTAATAAACTAATACATATTATAAAAACAAAACTTATTTAACTATAATTAAACACGTAATCTAGTCGGCGTCGTGTTGCGCTGCGTGGTATCGCATAACCGTCCTCGGAAACGTCGGTATACGACCCCTTTCGGCCAGAAGTCCTCTTTTAAGAAGGTCTGTAGCTGTTGGGTTGGAACTCGTACCACGAACGACTTGAAGTTGACGTCGTGGCGCGCTTCCAACCAGACGCGACGTTAACATCGCGAGTTTCTAGTGGTAAAGCGCCAACGTTGTGCAGACGCGACGTTAACATCGCGAGTTTCTAGTGGTAAAGCGCCAACGTTGTGCAGACGCGACGTTAACATCGCGAGTTTCTAGTGGTAAAGCGCAAACGTTGTGCAGGCGCGACGTTAACGTCACGAGTTTCTAGTGGTAAAGCGCCAACGTTGTGCAGACGCGACGTTAACGTCACGAGTTTCTAGTGGTAAAGCGCCAACGTTGTGCAGACGCGACGTTAACATCGTGAGTTTCTTGTGGTAAATAAAGCGCCAACGTTGTGCAGACGCGATGTTAACGTTGGGTTCAGCTGATGTAACGCTTGCCACTAGAAATTCGCGACGTTAACGTCGCGTCTGCGCAGCGAGAACGTTGCGCAGACGTTGGAGAAGCGCCAACGCTCATAAAACGCCAGTGGGATAGCGGCCTTATGCCTACGGAATAGAAGTCAAAATCGATTGAACGGACAGTGAAAAGTCTTTGTTTAAATGCGTATGGAGTTATATTCCTAAATATATAAATATTATAGATAAATTACACCCAGACACAGAAAAATTGGCTAGGCTGTAGCTATCAGAAAACAAACTCCGGTATTACTATAATGAATAAACGCACCAGGTCTGGGTGTGTGCGTGGCGCCGTCTCCCAGGTCCAGCTGCAGCACGCCGCCGCCGCTGTACTCTGGAACAACACATTAACATTACATTATCAAACTAGCCTACTGGAAGATAACTTACTTAACTTAGGCGGCGTGTTGAATTTCGAACAAAATGAAGGTCGCTAAGTGTTGACGCCATCTGTCAGCGAGGAGCCAGCAGCGCTCGACACCCTCTAGTGTCGAGTACACGGAGGCTCCATGCTGGAGGAGGGAGCGAGACGCCACCTTGCAGCTACTGCTGAGAGGGAGAGAGAGGGGAGCCGAAACGGAGCGCTGATTGGTCGAGCCGCGGACACCACACCAGCAGAATGATGAATTACTTGATGGTAGTCGTTTCATCACTGGTAGAATTAAACTTATCTTTGTATATACTTAACCAATAATTGTTTTTTGAATCTCACACAAGAACAAACACTAAGTTTGAATGCCGAACGCTAGTGAGGGATTTATATTGTTAACGCCCGAGCACTGTGAGGGAGTTAATATAGAAACCTGAGTGAAGTAAGGAATTCAAGTCACCCAAGACAAGACAGCTTTATCTCTTTACTTTTACACCATCTGTGAGATAATTAAAAGACAATGTATTTGTCCAAATTTGTAAGTGGCGAAACCACGGCGCGATCTAATATTAATCCACTAAGTGTCCAAAGTTGACCCATGCGCTCGATAGATGGCGTTGGCGTCGAATTAGATCGCGCTATGGTTTCGTTACAGCCGTTAGTATGAATAGTTTAAGAAATATTTTTTTGGTGTGAATCTGTTTTCATAAAATAAACGTTCAATTGACATTGTACTAGTTGTACAGAACTCGTGTTATTTCTCGCCTAACGGACCCCAAGGTTTATTCAGTATTAGAGAAATATACTTGTATTATTTAACTATCATTAGACATGTTTTGAGATTTGAAACAAACAAAATTCACTAAGTACTGTAAGATTGAACTATAGTTTTAATTTTCTATAACGCTTCTGCTCTTTCATTAATTTTTATTACTACATTTTATCCTTTTTTGGTCAGTTTGATTTAATTATTTTTTCATAATGGTTTTTGACGTTCCAAATTCAAATATCATCATTCTCTAGGGATCGTTCATACTACATTATCTCCCTAGGTACATAATGACTTGTTTTAGTTGATAGTTGTATGACATATAAAAGGGCATTATCAAGTAGGTGGTGTAAAAATTACATTCGCACACGTGCTGGCTGCGGTCTGATGTAAGAGAAGCGGCCAGATTTTAGGTATGAAGTCCTAGTAGATACTTAGTTGATTTTACCTCTATGCGGAGCATGCCTGAAGTAATCCCTGGCTGTGAGGAGGTGCGTGTTGGCATTGGGCGCCATGGCCACGTCGGGCACGGCGGCCGACAGGCGCGCCGCGCCGCACGCCGCGCCCGACGCGCGCGACGAGCTGGACGACACGGACTGTCTGCCGGGACCACGGGGACAACGGTACACTCTACTGGCTCTCAACAAACTAGTGCCCTCACCATCTACGATTCCATCACTGTGCTCCACCAGGTGGGACCGCAGTCGAGCACTACTTTATATAATAAATAAAATACATTAACACATTTATAAAAACACTAGCTTTTGCCGGCAACTTTACCCGCGTAAAAGCAGATTTCTCCATACAAACTTTGGATCCCCATTGCCTCCCTTAAGGGGGTGAATTTTTGAAAATCCTCTCTTAGTGCTCGCCTACGTCCTAAAATTAAAACTTTTGCAAAATTTCACACTCCAAGTCCTCAAATACAATAGATGCAATACATGATTTGAAATTTTTCCTCGGCTTTTTCCTAATTAAAATAAAATAGCTGCATTTTTTTTTTTAATTTGAACTATATAAAATCGTTATTCTAATCAACCCCGATGACATTTTTAATTTTAAAAATAATTCATTCATTTTTTTTACTAAAAATATTAAAATGACGATTTTATATAATTTAAATTTAAAAACGTAAATATTTTAAAAAAAAAAGAGTGTGTGTTAGAAGTTATACTTCTTTAGCGTATGAAAAAAAAAAAACTAAAATGCAGTAATGATTAACGATAAATATTAAAATTAATCAATAAGAACACCAAAATAATATTTATTTATTCACACTGTTTAATTGTACTCTTACGAAACACGTGTTCTAAATATAAAAATACTAGAATATACAACTTGAACATAGTTATCAATTTTCATGCATGCCACCTAGAACTAACTTCACGATGTAGAATTTAGGTGTCGGTGTGCGCGCGCATCGTAAAAATTCACTCTCATCATTTTTCTCTATCGCGCCAAAAGAAGTATAACTTCAAAAAAAAACAAAAATTCCGCCACTGGGGGGTCCAGAATCATACACTGGATGCGTAGTATTTGTTTGTGCGTCGAAGTCAAAGACACGGTATATAGTGTACCTGTGCTGCGCCGCGTCGGCCGAGCGCGAGCCGCCTTCTCTCCGACACGTGCCCGCACGAGAGTTGTCTGAACAAATATAAACACAAGCTTAAATCCCACAATCTCTCAAGTAAGTTATACTCTTATATATAAAAAATCAGTCAGTTTTGAGAGCAGTGGTGGCCGAGTGGTAACGGCACCGACTTACGAGTTGTAGGTCTCGGGCTTAAACCCAACCAGCCAGGCGCATTACTTTGTGTAATTTATTTCATCACCACTGCTCTCAAAACGGTGAAGGAAAACATCGTGAGGGAACCGGCATGTCCTAGAAAAAATTCGAAGACACGTGACATTCACCAACCCGAACTGGGCCCGCGTGGTGGATTACGGCTCATTCCCTCTCCTAGAGAGGAGGCCTGAGTCCCAACAGTGAGAACATTATAAGGCCGACTATGCTATGCTATATAAAAAATCACTCTTTTAGGGAACAGTTACTTTTGGCATCAATTTATTGTGCCTGTGATTAGGTATGGGGATTCTTCCCAAAGAAGATCGATTTTTGAATCTATTCGAATCAAAGTTCAAAGAATCGATTGAGTAATAAATCGAGTTCTAAACAATCGATCCGTTGGTTACCGTGCAGGTGGATATGAACTAGCAATGTACAGGAGCTTAAATTTTTTTTTAATAGTAAATATAATAGCATAAATATGCAGCAAAAAATTGAATATCGATTTCAAATGTTTGAGATCGATGATTTATCGATTTAAAAATCGACTTAAAAATCGATTTTTAGGATTCCGTACCTCAAATGGAAAAACGGAGCCCTTATAGGGTCACTTTGTTGTCCGTCCGTCTGTATGTCTGTCTGTCAAGACAATTTATCTCGGGAACGCGTGGAGGTATCGAATTCAAATTAAAACTATGAAGTCAAGTCTACGGTCCCTTGAAGCTGTGAAAAAATCAAACTTCTAAGTTAACGGAAACAAAATATACAGCCATTTTATGTAGCAAAAACGTATATTTCGACACTCTCAAGGAAATCAAAATTCATAGGGTACTTCCCGTTGACCCAGAATCCTGAAATTTTACATAAAGCAAGGTCTAATAGCACAGATATAGGAATAATTCTGAAAACAGTAAATTTGTTGTTACCTATGTCACAAAAAAAAAAATCTTCGAGAATTGAACTATTTACATAAGTGAGTTTGTACGGAACCCTCAGGGCGCGAGTCTAACTAGCAGTTGCCCAGTTTTTTTTAATTATTTTATTACTCTTTCTAACCTAACACTTGGAACAATAGGTATGATGGTAATAAATTAGATCTTATGATAATCAAGTCAACGACCCCACTCCATGTGGAAAATGTAAATAGGGTACTTTACTCTATATGAGATAAAGTCTAAAAATATATTATTAAGATAGCTTAGGTAAAATGCAGTCGGTGTTAGTTTTAGTTCAAAAATTACCAAAATATATTTTAAAATTCAATTCAATTTTTTCTGTTTTTATTACCTGTTCTATATCGCCTTGAAATAGTAGCCACCATGTTATTACGTCATTCGGCTGTGTAAACTAAAGTGACAGCTGTCAACTGTCAACTGATCGGCCTTACTGAGCGCATTTGTTTACACAGCCAACTGACGTCACGACCACAGAGCAAATATGGCGTCCACTGCTTTAGAATCGAATTGAGACACTTTTAAAAAATGAGCGTAATACCCTATTACAGTAGGTAAAGTGAACTTAATGTAGGACTCACCTCCAGGAGTGGCGTGCTGCGCGCGCAGACTGCCCGTGGACGCGCAGCGCACCGAGCCGCTGCCACCCAGCGATCTGCAGCACAGCACGAAATATATCGACTACGATCAGACACTCACACTATACCACATTCGAGTAAGAAAAGGAAGTCCGACATGGCTATGACGACACCAACACGGCCGCCATAGAAACTGGCGTCTTGCGAGAGAAACGAGATATATCTGTTTAAATATGTTAGATCTCGTTTGCTTTTTTACTCATTTTGATGACTGATGATTTAAGATTTGGAACTTGGTGTTAGAGTAACTTTTATTCAGTTCAAAATTACCTATCCAACTATATACTAAACTAGCTTTTGCCCGCGGCTTCGCTCCCGTCAACTGACTACTATATCCTACTCTACCCTACTCTATTCTACTAAAAAAAAAAGTATCCTATGTCCGTCTCCTGGTTCTAAGCTACCTCCCCACCAACTTTCAGCCAAATCGGTTCAGCCGTTCTTGAGTTATAAAAAGTGTAACTAACACGACTTTCTTTTATATATATAGATAGATAAATCCATGTACTAAATAAATAAATAAATACACACAGCTATTGGAGGCTGGGCCCACATTTCATAGGAACCCTGGCATCATTCTTTACTGTGATCTAATAGGTCAAAGGGCGTGTCAAAGCTGAGTGACAACGAAGACGTCACTATTTCCTTAACGCGAATACTATTTGGCATGCCGCAAGGCGGACGGGCCCATCAGCGGTGGGAGGAGGTGCACACTGACCTGCAGCACTCGTGCCCCGGCTGCTCGTCCACGCACCACACGCGCACATTGTCCGCCTGCCTGTCCGTTCCGCACTCCCACTGTTCCGCGTCTCTTTCCCTGTGGAAAACCTTCATTTTAAGAATCCTCCAAGATGGTGTTGTGTCTGGTCTGGGCAACTACCCGACATTTGATTTCGAGCTATTATATGGGTTCTGATGGTACAAAGAACTTTAATAACGTGAAGCAGAACTTTGAATTATAGTTGTTGTGTGGCGTCGTAGATGTCACAACACGTTAATAAGCACGCTCGTATTGAAGGATACATGCAAAGTATTATTTCAGAAGTTAGGATTAAAACTTCATATTCGACTTCCGTGGACTTCCACAATCGTTACTAAGTTGTCCCAGTAGTGGGAACACTATAATATGCGCGATAGTTCCAACATCCTAGCAACTATTGTGGCCGACAGGATGGACAGCACGATAATGTGGCACTGGATGATCATGACGACTCATCGTACGTTATTTAAATATATTAAATAGTTTTGTTGTTTTAGTTTTTGTATGCTTAATTTATTTGTGTATGTGTAATATGTCTGTGTAAATGTAATTTGTTTCTGGACTGGACTCTGTATGTCCAAAATAAAAATGTATTATTATTATTTATTATGTTAGGTAATATAGATACCGGCACGCATCTTGAGCGCTGACTTCTACAGTTCTACTTGCGCAGAAGCACGCAGAAGTGAAATATCGGGGCCTCATTAGTGGTATGAAGAGGGATGCGGGGGCGGGGAGTGCAATCCTTGTACAGTGATTGGCTCGCCGATATTATACAATGCGCAAAACGATCTCCGCTCTTTCGCCGAGCGCTCAAGATTCGTGCCGCTATCTATAATAGAAGTGTAGTGATGGTCACCTGTCGCTGTCCAGCTCAGCGATGAGCAGCTCGGCGCACGCGTCCGGCAGCGACATCTCGCGGACGGCGCGCAACGCGATCTGTACGGGACAACACGTTACTCTACCAGATAATTTAGGTGTCTTCAAGGCTAGAGTGAATAGGTTCTTAATAAACTAGTGCGCCTCACCATCAACGATTGCATCACTGCTTACCATCAGGTGGGATCGCAGTCAAGCGCTAGTTTATCATTAAAAACAAAATATATTTTGTCTACATTGCAGTGTGCTATTAAAAGTGGCATATGATATATGTATGTCGGCTTATGATGCTCATCACAATGGAGATCCTCGCTAGAGACACTATATTGTGGGCGATGAGTGGATAACGAGCAATAAACAAACTATTCCAGACCACGCAACTAATTTATTATGATGTAGGCTTTGTAGTCACTTCACAACGAGCCGTGAGACAGTCCCCAGACTAGATGTTGTTCACACGGCTGCCGACAGAGAAAAGAGGACCGGCGTCCCTGAGCTCGGAATGGTTTGTCTGTTCGGCTTGCGCGAACACCAGCCCTGCGGGGCTATTGCGTAACTCTGTTGACAGTTCAAGTGATGATCACTTGTTAACAATGTGCATCATTGAACTGTCAAACAGCTAGTTTCGTATTGGCTATCTTCAGTGACCAACTGCAGTGACGTCATTAGCCACTGGTGCCTTTGATAGCCACCGTAACACGTTTTGACAGATGTTGTTGTATCGATACTTTTAAAATTGCGATTGTGTAAGCTTTTGAAGCTGTATAATAGTCGATAAAATTTTAGAGTGGTCACAATAGGCACCGTAAATTTTTCTAATTCACCACATTTCCACCGTAGTTTGTTAGTCACTTGTGTGATACGTAATACCAATTTTATGAAATTGTCAGTTGACAACTAAGTTTAGTGTGCAACGAATGCTAGTTGTCAACTGTTATTGAAAAAGTTAGCCAATAGCTCCCCTGATAGAGCTACACATACCTGCTTGTACACGGTGATCGTATCGTTGTCGTGCAGCGCGGCAGCTCGTCGCGCAGGCGGCGCGGCGCGCAGATGACGTGCGCGCGCGCGCAGCCCCGCCAGCACGCGCGGCGACACGCAGGCGCGCTACACATACCTGCTTGTACACGGTGATCGTATCGTTGTCGTGCAGCGCAGCAGCTCGTCGCGCAGGCGGCGCGGCGCGCAGATGACGTGCGCGCGCGCGCAGCCCCGCCAGCACGCGCGGCGACACGCAGGCGCGCTACACATACCTGCTTGTACACGGTGATCGTATCGTTGTCGTGCAGCGCAGCAGCTCGTCGCGCAGGCGGCGCGGCGCGCAGATGACGTGCGCGCGCGCGCAGCCCCGCCAGCACGCGCGGCGACACGCAGGCGCGCTACACATACCTGCTTGTACACGGTGATCGTATCGTTGTCGTGCAGCGCAGCAGCTCGTCGCGCAGGCGGCGCGGCGCGCAGATGACGTGCGCGCGCGCGCAGCCCCGCCAGCACGCGCGGCGACACGCAGGCGCGCTACACATACCTGCTTGTACACGGTGATCGTATCGTTGTCGTGCAGCGCAGCAGCTCGTCGCGCAGGCGGCGCGGCGCGCAGATGACGTGCGCGCGCGCGCAGCCCCGCCAGCACGCGCGGCGACACGCAGGCGCGCTACACATACCTGCTTGTACACGGTGATCGTATCGTTGTCGTGCAGCGCAGCAGCTCGTCGCGCAGGCGGCGCGGCGCGCAGATGACGTGCGCGCGCGCGCAGCCCCGCCAGCACGCGCGGCGACACGCAGGCGCGCTACACATACCTGCTTGTACACGGTGATCGTATCGTTGTCGTGCAGCGCAGCAGCTCGTCGCGCAGGCGGCGCGGCGCGCAGATGACGTGCGCGCGCGCGCAGCCCCGCCAGCACGCGCGGCGACACGCAGGCGCGCTACACATACCTGCTTGTACACGGTGATCGTATCGTTGTCGTGCAGCGCAGCAGCTCGTCGCGCAGGCGGCGCGGCGCGCAGATGACGTGCGCGCGCGCGCAGCCCCGCCAGCACGCGCGGCGACACGCAGGCGCGCTACACATACCTGCTTGTACACGGTGATCGTATCGTTGTCGTGCAGCGCAGCAGCTCGTCGCGCAGGCGGCGCGGCGCGCAGATGACGTGCGCGCGCGCGCAGCCCCGCCAGCACGCGCGGCGACACGCAGGCGCGCTACACATACCTGCTTGTACACGGTGATCGTATCGTTGTCGTGCAGCGCAGCAGCTCGTCGCGCAGGCGGCGCGGCGCGCAGATGACGTGCGCGCGCGCGCAGCCCCGCCAGCACGCGCGGCGACACGCAGGCGCGCGCGGCGCCCGCCACAGACGACGTGGGCGACGACGAGCGCGGCGAGCGCGCGCCCACGCGACCCGCTGCCACCTGCGCCGAGTACAGCTCTTATAGCACAACTAGCAGACGTTACTGTATTCCCTCAACACTTCTGGGCCTGGTACCCTGGCCAGCTCGTTGACAAAAAGGTGCATACAAGGGTGCTGAGTTACCGTAATGAAGACTAAACGCGTGTAAACTACCCACATTTGGCGTAAAACACATAGTCGCTCGAGAATAGTAATACGCGCGGATAAAACCTCACCTTAAAATTAATATCGCAATTGGTTGCTTAGCTTGAGTCATATAAATTCAACACGAATGCGATCACGAAGCGAAGCGGCGCTGATCTACGTGACCAACCGCACGTGGGTGTGATGCGACGATGAACAAAGCGAAGCGGATGCAATCAGTTAATTCGATACTTTCGCACAAACTCCTGTGTTATTAGATTATTTGCACCTTAAAAAAAAAACGTGACCCACCAAACAAACACCAAAAAAAAAACAATCTTAAAAATCGGTAAAGCCGCTTCGGAGAAGTTCGATAACAAACACTGTGACGCGAGATTTTTACTCATTAGACTGGATGATACGTGGGTGTGATCAACAGGCGCGATCTCGGTGAAATGGAGCTGAGAATGTTATTGTAGTGTCGACTACCTCAGCGAAGCTTGCCGAGAAGGTTGACTTGATATATTTGCTGCTAAATATGGTAAAAACAATAGAATGGGTAACGTCCGCAATCTAATAGAATGCTAAAGTAATTGTAAAACGTAAATATTTTTTAAACTCGACACTAGCACAATGCAAAAATCGTATTCTAATGGAAAACGAAGTGACGACTTCACACACAAAGACATGGTTTAAAAAACAGTATCTAAACAAAAAAAATATATAAAAATTAGTTTTATTAATCTTTTTCCACATAGTAGTGTGGTGACTGACCATGTAGAGCGTGTCGGGGATGCGCTGCAGGTACCGCTCGCGGCGCGCGCGCGCCAGCTCCGCCTCGGGCACCGCCTGGTCCTCTAGGAGCGCCTGGAAACAATACCACTGTTAGATACCTTCATTTCATTATTTATTTCGCTCATGTGACATGGTGGGATCACTTTTATTATACCCAAGGCTTGTTACGGCAAAGCGAACTCTACCGGTACAGATTTAGGGTTCATTGGAGCGTACAAACAAAGATACAGTGGGTAGAATTTTGACTGATCTACACTATCGCCGGTTTTTTTTTTATGAGAGCATAAAAAATATCCGGCTCGAAGGACCAAAATGTTCTATAACATTTTGGTCCTTCGAGCCGGGTTTTATTTAAGACTATCATCTAAGTACCCGCAGATCTCCCTCAAGATAAACTGATGACCTGGTGAAAGTCGCGGGAATGCGATGAATGCGAGAACTAGAAACGTATGCTTGTGGAAATTATGTGTAATAAAAATAAGTGGTTTTTCTATGCTGATTTATTTGCGATTATTTCTTATTGACATTAGGGCGCCACACAGGCGCTTAACTCTTTTACACATGTATAACAATCTACATAACGCCGCGCCCGCCACGATGCCGCGCCGCACCACCTGCACCAAGATATACCTTGATCTCGTCGAGGTAGGGCAGGAAGCAGCGCGGAGGGCGGTAGGAGCCGCGCCCCAGCCACGCGTCCGCCGCGCCCGCCACGATGCCGCGCCGCACCACCTGCACCAAGATATACCTTGATCTCGTCGAGGTAGGGCAGGAAGCAGCGCGGAGGGCGGTAGGAGCCGCGCCCCAGCCACGCGTCCGCCGCGCCCGCCACGATGCCGCGCCGCACCACCTGCACCAAGATATACCTTGATCTCGTCGAGGTAGGGCAGGAAGCAGCGCGGAGGGCGGTAGGAGCCGCGCCCCAGCCACGCGTCCGCCGCGCCCGCCACGATGCCGCGCCGCACCACCTGCACCAAGATATACCTTGATCTCGTCGAGGTAGGGCAGGAAGCAGCGCGGAGGGCGGTAGGAGCCGCGCCCCAGCCACGCGTCCGCCGCGCCCGCCACGATGCCGCGCCGCACCACCTGCACCAAGATATACCTTGATCTCGTCGAGGTAGGGCAGGAAGCAGCGCGGAGGGCGGTAGGAGCCGCGCCCCAGCCACGCGTCCGCCGCGCCCGCCACGATGCCGCGCCGCACCACCTGCACCAAGATATACCTTGATCTCGTCGAGGTAGGGCAGGAAGCAGCGCGGAGGGCGGTAGGAGCCGCGCCCCAGCCACGCGTCCGCCGCGCCCGCCACGATGCCGCGCCGCACCACCTGCACCAAGATATACCTTGATCTCGTCGAGGTAGGGCAGGAAGCAGCGCGGAGGGCGGTAGGAGCCGCGCCCCAGCCACGCGTCCGCCGCGCCCGCCACGATGCCGCGCCGCACCACCTGCACCAAGATATACCTTGATCTCGTCGAGGTAGGGCAGGAAGCAGCGCGGAGGGCGGTAGGAGCCGCGCCCCAGCCACGCGTCCGCCGCGCCCGCCACGATGCCGCGCCGCACCACCTGCACCAAGATATACCTTGATCTCGTCGAGGTAGGGCAGGAAGCAGCGCGGAGGGCGGTAGGAGCCGCGCCCCAGCCACGCGTCCGCCGCGCCCGCCACGATGCCGCGCCGCACCACCTGCACCAAGATATACCTTGATCTCGTCGAGGTAGGGCAGGAAGCAGCGCGGAGGGCGGTAGGAGCCGCGCCCCAGCCACGCGTCCGCCGCGCCCGCGCGCTCCCCCGCCGCGCCCGCCACGATGCCGCGCCGCACCACCTGCACCACCACACCGTCAGTATCCGCCAGGGGAGCTGCCAGCACTGTGGCGTAGTGCCAGCGAGGGGGGGTAGGTACCAGAGGTGGGGGTAGGTACCAGAGAGGTGGGGAGTAGGTCCCAGCTAGGGGGAGTAGGAACTAGCGGTGGGGGTAGGTACCAGAGGTGGGGAGTAGGTGCCAGCGAGGGGGAGTAGGAACTAGCGGTGGGGATAGGTACCAGAGAGGTGGGGAGTAGGTGCCAGCGAGGAGGGGTAGGAACTAGCGGTGGGGATAGGTACCAGAGAGGTGGGGAGTAGGAACAAGCGGTGGGGGTAGGTACCAGAGAGGTGGGGAGTAGGTGCCAGCGAGGGAAAGTAGGAACTAGCGATGGGGGTAGGTACCAGAGAAGTGGGGAGTAGGTGCCAGCGAGGAGGGGTAGGAACTAGCGGTGGGGTTAGGTACCAGAGAGGTGGGGAGTAGGTGCCAGCGAGGAGTAGGTACCAACGACATGGAGGTAGATGCCAGTGAGGGGAAATAAGTATCAGCGAGGGAGGCGTAGGTCGCAGTCAACTGGGAAGAGGGAGTGTCAGTAACCAGCTACATACACCAGGACGGACAAAACTTTTATCAAAGCGATTCATTTGTGGCTACATTAATTCATTCGCAAATTGATTCCTAATGGATATTACGATGTTAACGTATATTTTCTTTACTTTTTCCATTTATAAACACATTATGAAGGACTAAAATTCCGCCAAAATAGCTATTCTCTAGATATTTTTACTAGATTAGTTTTACAAAAATTTATGATTTGATTTGAATAGAAACCTCTATCTCTAAACTCTAAATATTTTGGATAACATCCAAAATATTTAGAGAAAGATGTGTAATAACATCATAATCATTTAAGAGCGATTGCTTGGAAATGTATCTCGAGTTCGACGTTCTTAAGGTTAACATCTGAGGTGGACCGATGACCTGGTGAGAGTCGCGGGAATGCAGTGAATGCGAGACGCACAGGACCGTTCATTGTGACATTGGAGGAGGTTTATGTCTAGCAGTCTTTCGACTTAAATGACGATGAGCCACATAGCAAATAGTGGGCAAAGCGTCCCACTTGTGGGCAACATACCTGCTGCAACAGGTCGTGGTCGGGCGGCAGATGCTCGAGCCTCAGCAGCGGCGCGAGTGGTGCGAGCGCGTCGCGCAGCGCAGCGTCGCCCGCGTCGCGCCGCCGCCCCCCGCGCCGCCCCACCGACTGCGCGCGCGACCACACTATGTTGGACTCTGGAAATATATCTATATATATATTCAACAACTTTCACACAACGCCATCTAGTCCCAAACTAAGCGCAGCTTGTGTTATGAGTACTATACAACTGAAAAACATACGCGTATATTTCTAAATACATACAAATTATACTTTTTTATTTTACTTCCTTTTCTTACGAGATACTTGTAATCCTGCAGTAAGTACAGTACGGCCGGCGTATCTTGGTGAGCCCGAACTTTGCGCAGAAAGCTGCGCACGAACGTTTTTTAGGAACCAAATGGTAGTCAACCCTTTATTCAATCAAATATCGCAATATAAACTGTTTTTTTTTTCTTTTCTTTCAATGGATTTTTATCGATTTGGTATTTATTAATTTTTGTATGTATTTTGGTATGTGCAGTTGATCCAAGCGATGTACAGTCGATGCAGTACCCAAGTCCGGTCTACAGTGGGCACCACTGGCAGCTTCAATGTGGCTGTCGGCTTACATCAAGGGTCGGCTCTCAACCCTTACCTCTTCCTGATGATAATGGATGCTCTGACGTCGGACATTCAGGAAGAGGCTCCCTGGTGTATGCTGTTTGCCGATGACATTGTGTTGGTTGCCGAGAGTGGCCTAGAGGTCCAGAACAGATTGGAGGTGTGGTGGCACAGACTGGAGAGTGTTGGCCTGAAATTGAGTAGAACCAAAACGGAATACTTGTTCTGCGATTTCGGCGGTCTCTCCAATCCAGTGCCTTTATCTCTCGCTGGAACACCCATACCGATCTGCTCCGACTTTCGGTACCTCGGGTCACTCGTCCAAGGGGATGGTGAGGTAGACCGGGACGTAACACATCGGATCAACGCAGGATGGATGAAATGGCGACAGGTCACGGGAACAACTTGTGACCCACGGATGCCCCTCAAGTTGAAGGGTAAAATCTACAAGTCCGTGATAAGGCCTGTCATACTGTATGGATCAGAATGTTGGGCTGTGAAAAAGACGGATGAAAAAAGATTGCACGTAGCGGAGATGAGAATGTTAAGATGGATGTGTGGTGTGACGAGAATGGATAAAGTGAGAAATCAGTATATTAGGGGAAGTTTGAAAGTGGCGCCAGTGACTGAAAAGTTGAAAGGGAATCGTTTGTCTTGGTATGGTCATGTGAAGAGGAGGGATGAAACGCATGTTACTAAAAGAGTTATGAGTTTACATGTGGATGGATGGAGAGGGAGAGGGAGACCAAAGAAAAGATGGATGGATTGTGTGAAGAGTGATATGAAAGAAAAGGAAGTTAGTGATAGTATGACGAGTGACAGGGCAGAATGGAAGAAAAAAACATGTTGCGCCGACCCCAAATAACACGGGACAAGGGCAGGAAGATGATGATGATGATGGTATTTATTAATTTTTGTTTATAATTATGAGATATTGAACGAAATAGATTTACAAACATAGTGAATGTTGTCGTTAGTTAACGAAAACTTTAATAGTAGTTATTATTATATTGTTAAGTTTTTTGTGTAGTGTTATGTTTGTTTCTTTAATTCATAAGTTATTTTTGTAGCTTTCTGTCTCAAAATGTTTTAATATTTATTTTATGTGTACTTGCTCCCTGTATTAATAAATTTTTATTCGTATTTTGGTTAAAAACAAAAATGTCAATAACAGTTTTTTTTACAAGTGTACATGCGCTAAAGTTCGCAGAGCCTAGGTTCAAGATCGCCAAGTTACCTAGTAGCCTTACTGTAAGCAGTAGTAATACAAGTTTATATTTTCTACCTCACTTAAAACAAAAACGGGGAGCTGTAAAATCTTATTTAATACTCAAATAAATCAAAAAAATTACACTCTTTTAGCTTATATACGTCAGAATGCTGTTCAATTTAATTATTTTAGGTCTAAACCTCATACATTAATTAAACGTCTAATTAGAACTTTACGTAGGTAACGTTAGAGGCGCTCACCTCTCTGCGGCTGCGCGCAGGCGGCCCAGCGCAGCAGGGCGCGCAAGGCTTGCGGCTCGCTGGCCTGCAGGAAGGGAGACGACAGGGCTTCCGAGAGCGCGTGCGACGGGATGCGGCCGCAGTTGTTGGACGACATTATCGTGGGGAACTCGTCGCGGAGGTAGCGCATCGCTTGTCTGCGGGGAAGTCCAAAATTTTCATTAATAAACAACAAATAGCAGCTTTAAAATTACATAAGAGCGTGATAGAGTTCGCCATCGCCTTTCTACCATCGGACAACCCGACATACGGCGAATGACTAAGCATTTCACCTCGTTGTTTATACCGCTGCGTTCCTCCCATCCAATAATAATTTAGGTGTCTTCAAGGCTAGAGTGAATAGGCTCTTAATAGAAATATTGTCGGGACACAGCGCCTCCACGATGGCATCCTCACAACCCTGCACATTACCTGTGCACCCACTGGCTGGCGTGCGCCTGCGCCGCCCAGCGCAGCACGTGCGGCAAGCTGTCGGGACACAGCGCCTCCACGATGGCATCCTCACAACCCTGCACATTACCTGTGCACCCACTGGCTGGCGTGCGCCTGCGCCGCCCAGCGCAGCACGTGCGGCAAGCTGTCGGGACACAGCGCCTCCACGATGGCATCCTCACAACCCTGCACATTACCTGTGCACCCACTGGCTGGCGTGCGCCTGCGCCGCCCAGCGCAGCACGTGCGGCAAGCTGTCGGGACACAGCGCCTCCACGATGGCATCCTCACAACCCTGCACATTACCTGTGCACCCACTGGCTGGCGTGCGCCTGCGCCGCCCAGCGCAGCACGTGCGGCAAGCTGTCGGGACACAGCGCCTCCACGATGGCATCCTCACAACCCTGCACATTACCTGTGCACCCACTGGCTGGCGTGCGCCTGCGCCGCCCAGCGCAGCACGTGCGGCAAGCTGTCGGGACACAGCGCCTCCACGATGGCATCCTCACAACCCTGCACATTACCTGTGCACCCACTGGCTGGCGTGCGCCTGCGCCGCCCAGCGCAGCACGTGCGGCAAGCTGTCGGGACACAGCGCCTCCACGATGGCATCCTCACAACCCTGCACATTACCTGTGCACCCACTGGCTGGCGTGCGCCTGCGCCGCCCAGCGCAGCACGTGCGGCAAGCTGTCGGGACACAGCGCCTCCACGATGGCATCCTCACAACCCTGCACATTACCTGTGCACCCACTGGCTGGCGTGCGCCTGCGCCGCCCAGCGCAGCACGTGCGGCAAGCTGTCGGGACACAGCGCCTCCACGATGGCATCCTCACAACCCTGCACATTACCTGTGCACCCACTGGCTGGCGTGCGCCTGCGCCGCCCAGCGCAGCACGTGCGGCAAGCTGTCGGGACACAGCGCCTCCACGATGGCATCCTCACAACCCTGCACATTACCTGTGCACCCACTGGCTGGCGTGCGCCTGCGCCGCCCAGCGCAGCACGTGCGGCAAGCTGTCGGGACACAGCGCCTCCACGATGGCATCCTCACAACCCTGCACATTACCTGTGCACCCACTGGCTGGCGTGCGCCTGCGCCGCCCAGCGCAGCACGTGCGGCAAGCTGTCGGGACACAGCGCCTCCACGATGGCATCCTCACAACCCTGCACATTACCTGTGCACCCACTGGCTGGCGTGCGCCTGCGCCGCCCAGCGCAGCACGTGCGGCAAGCTGTCGGGACACAGCGCCTCCACGATGGCATCCTCACAACCCTGCACCACTATCGGCATCTCTAGAAACCTAAGTGGAAATAATACAGAAAACATTACGACTGCAATTAAAAGTAGAAGGTTTCCAAATACCAGGGAAGGTGGTTGAATAACCTGATGACTAAATTGGGTCCGCACAGGGTTTCGGATGGAACCAGGGAACCCCACAGGTATACAACATGGGAACACTGTTCCAATGGTATACTTTTGTAGAAAGACTGTAAGTTGCTCAGTACATAGGGATCTAGGAAACCGTACAACGCCATCATCATTTGAGTATTTTCTGCGGTCTACCCAAATGTCCTTTCCTTGGTATTGTTCGTCAAGTCTTTGAGCTCCGTAGTAGTCCTGAGTTGAGCTACACGAATACTGACAAATACTTGCACTGACTGGACAGGTCCACTCAAATTTGTGTTGTTCTTTCTCATATGATTTAACTATTACATGTTTGCTGTATGGACTTTACAAGAGACTTTGTCAAAGATATAAAAATGATAAGCGGAATCAAAGGCTTAACGCGCGCACCGAGACGCGGGGAAACCTTGGTGTTAAGATAGTCTCCCATCTACAGACCGACCTCGGCAAGAGATGCTTGACGTTGGAGATCGAGCCGAGCAGCTGTACTGGTTACTTAGCCACGAGGTAGTCATCAACAACTTCTCTCGCGTTCTAGGACCACGGACACTCTCTCAAATGATCCCGCAACCTGAGTAGGCCCTATTGGGCCCCTTCAGGTTGCTGATATCTCTTTGAGACGCGCGTGGAACGCACGCGCCGTCGACTGGACCTGGTCCTTACAAAACGTACGACGAACAATGGGTGGCTCGTCGACCACAAACCCGCACCAATGGTAGCCGAAAATCGCGGCGGCAGCTGGGGCATGTCCTTTTCCTCACGATTGCAGCCATCTCCTTCGCTAGCATTACAACTTCGCAGAAGGAGGCGACCACTTCCCATTCCCTCTAGCTCCAGACCATGGCCTGAACCAGAGCCGGACGCGAGAGATCACCACCGCCTCATGGAGGGGTGAGGACAGGGCGGTGCTCCGCCTAAGCGAGACAAACTTCCACCTTATGATCCACCATGTCCTCCGGGTGGTGCGCACAATGGTGACACTCGGGCGTCTCTTTGTCTGAATCCGAAACAGAGACCTCTCGAACTGGCCATGTTCGGCGAGGACCTGCGTCAAGCGGCAAGTGAGGACGTCATGGCGCCACTCCTCGAAAAAGTCTCCATGAGATCCCGCCGGAACTCTGTCCGCCATGCCGTGGCTTGTCGCAGCAGCGGAGCTTCGCCCCGGCGTTGCATCTCCATGCGCAAATCGTGCATGCGTGCAAGGACTGACCTCTTCCTCCTTCCAAGTTAGACCTACCTAACTGGACCGTTTATACCAAGTAAATGTAATCATCATCCAGTGTAGAGTCTCCGATCTTGATAGGAGTAATTTACATCATGTCTATTTACATTTTCGCAATTATTATTTCACGAAAGCTTAGATGTAGCAAATTGTAACAAGGCGATTCAACGCGAACGCGGAGCGAATGAAACCAACAATTGAAAGTATATTGCGATGGCCTACGTGGGTGCGGTGCGGCAACGAGCGAAGCGAAGCGGACTCGATGAATTGGTTTGATATTTTCGCACGGTGATTTGTTTTAAACAAATTGCGAGTGAAGCGGCGACTTCGCGCGCACGTAGGACTGCTTCGTAAGAATGTACTCACCTCGCGATCTCGTACAGCTGGAAGGCGTCGTCCAGCATGGCGGCGGTGACGGGCCGAGTCCCGCTGCGAGTCACGCCCGCCCACGCCTGCGAACATCAGGACAACTATTTGCGAATACATTCATTATGCGTACAGCTAAGGAGTGGAATTCCCTGCCGGAGTCTATGTTTCCTGATAGCTACAACCTAGGGGTCTTTAAGTCAAGAGTGAATAGGTTACTTCTAGGCAAGCGTGCTCCATCGTCGGCCACATCATCACTAACCATCAGGTGAGAGAAACGAGTGACAGAAAGTCGATAAAAACGTACGCTTATAACACACCTCCTAATGATGATTGTATGTTTGGCAGGATTTTTTAAAGTGAAGTTCAGTGGCAGTTTTAATTATTCGCAATTTGATTCGTAATATCCATTAGGAATCAATTTGTGATGCAAAATTGTTGTAGTTTTGTATCTCAAGTGTCTGCGCAACTGTACAATATGTATATCATTAAAACAGACGCGATATCGGTGAAATGGAGCTGAGAATTTTATTGTAGTGTTGACCACCTCAGCGAAGCAAAGTCAAGTCAAAAGTTTTTATTTCACATAGGCCTACATGGGCACTTATAAAACGTCAGAAGCTAGTGCACGGTTCCAAATTGGTCGTTTCCTTTGGAGAAGAACTGGCAAGAAACTCCATGGTTACTCTTTTAAAAAAGTGGTTGATTACAATATTTCCATATTACAGTATTAGTAAGTAGATATTATGTAAGGACAGTGTAGACCGGTCAATATTGTACTAAAAAGTACAATAAAAATAATCATAATACCAAGTGAGTCGTAATAGGAAGTAACCTAAGAATTCGCGGAGTCTACAGTGTTGTCACATTCACATTATAAAAAAAAAAAAGCTTGCCGAGAAGGTTGACTTGACACATTCGCTGCCAAGCACTACAACAACATTACAATGTGTACATTTATATTCTAATGGTAAACAAATTAATTATTCATCGATCTCGGTAAAATGGAGCTGAGAATTTTATTGATTTCAAAGATTCAAAAGCATTTATTTCAAATAAACCATTTACAGGCACTTTTGAAATGTCAGAAGAAAAAATGATGCTAATTGCACATTCCAAAGCGTAGATCTCTATGGAGAAGAATGTGCAAGAAACTCCATGGACACTCTTTTCAATCATGTTTTGCAATTACAAATATCTCTGTTTTGATGATAAATACTAGAAAAGGCACACAAAGTATACTCACATTGGTCCCACTGCCGGCGCTGTTGGTCGATGAAGGCGACGTCGAGTTCCGACCGATGAGGCTGAGGTCTACCTGCGAGGGATCACAATATGACATTACAGCGATATGTATAGCTATAAGAACTGGACTACGAAATCCTGCATCGCACAATTACAGTTCTCCGCGCGATTTGAACATATACAACAGCCCGGAATCCCGCCCATACGAGACATAACTCCAGAGACATACACCTTACGTCTAAACAGGGGCCCAAGTCTGTTATTTTTATAAATTCGTCATTCCAACACGATCCCATGGTCATTTTGCTAAAAGTTCGTAATGTGCTAATTCATAATGATCGATCATTGATCGGTCAATGGTCTCGAATGACAATATCGAGCTTATTAAAAGCAAAGACTGCAGAATGACGTTCTAATGGTAGGTCACTGATCAAAGGAACTGTCAAAGCAGATTACCGTATACGTCTCAGATAATAGTTTGTCATTATGTACGAGATTACCATTCTATGCCACTACTTTCAATGGAGTGTCTGTGGTTAACCATTGAAAAATCATAATGACGCCATTATATTGGTAGATTACCAAACTTGTCAAAATCAACTATTATGAAATCAATGATAGACCATTCTGACACTATTGTAATAACAGACTTAAGGCCCTGGTGACCCTCGACTATGAACGCAGCCTTCGTGCAGCTACTACTTCGTGACGTCATCACCTCCTCAAGCTTTCGAGCAGCAAGCGATTTTAGCTCATAGTCATCATAGCGTCATCTACAACTGTCCTCCTGCAAGTGCCTTTTCTATTATCGTTCCCGCCAAACGCTAAGCACTAAATGCGTGGCAATGACTACCCGTCACGTCACTTGCCACGTAACATCTTCGCAGGTGACGTCATTGTCATACGTTTTGTACTTAGCTTTGAGAAAAGTCATTTGCCTAAGCCAGCTGATCGGTTACAGTAAGGGCAGTGAGAATTCACTGAAGACTATAGTGTATTCGCGTGAGGAAAATAGTGACGTCATCGTTGTCACTGAGCCACGACCTTTGACCAATTAAAATTTAGACCAATTAGTAATTAATAATTACTTATTATTAATATTGAAGAAATTGTGTAACAAAAAATGAGCTTTAAATTTTTACTTCAATAAGAATACGCTTTTACTTTTCAATAGCACTGATGACATCACTATTTTCTTAAAGACATTTTAATAATAATAAATATTGATATTTTATTAATACCTCTTGACATTATTATATTGGTTAATGATTTTTTATTGCATTTTGACATTATATAAAATAGTGAATATTGAAAAACATTTCGTTTTAATTATAAATGTATAAAAAGATAACGTGGTCCATAAACAAAACACATGTTCATTTAAAAGCTGCCCTTTTATTTATTTTAAATTTTATTTAATATCGCATGTGCTTTTTTTAGGTGGGAAATCATCTAATTACTTCTCCAGCTTTAGGGCGGAGTGGGACGGTGTGTCAGACTTTTATTGACTAAAACCACACTTATGTTCCTTCAGTTGCTTTTTAGGACCATAAGTATATCTTTTTCAGAACCAATTCCATGGCTTTGGCAGGCATTGGCCCTGTTGGGACCCTACGGTTTGTTGATACCTCTTTGAGGCGCGCGTGGAACACTACGCGTTGTTGACGACTCGGGCTTGGTCTTTATAGGATGAGTGGACGGTGACCCATTACTTGTTGTCTGCAAGCCCATAGTTGCTAGGTAGTGGAGGTTAGTCAGTAGCACTCAGCTGCATCTGATTAGATTAGAAGCCGGTCACAACATGGCTAGGAGAAAGCTCAACATATGATAGATAGTCTTACTATGTCGGTGTAGGCGGCGTGTAGCAACGCGCGTGCGAACCTCCGCGGCAACACCTTCTCGTCCACGCACCACGCGCCCGGCGCCGCGCCCGCTGCGCCGGGAGAGCGGCGCGACATCACGCTCCTGGGGGGACAGGGAGGGGAGCTTAGTACGGGATACAGACGAGGGTACTCCTCAAGCTGACAACTAGTGCTGCGTATTCGCGATCATGTTGCTGCAACAAGCTCGGCTCCGCGTATCCCAAACGTCGCAGGGCGTACTTTAAAGACATCTATGACACCACAGAATAACTAAAATTCAAAGTCCGCGCAATTAGAACATATAAAACAGCCCAAAGTCAACTATTGGATGTATCCCGGACCAGATACAACACACGTCTGGTCGAAGGATCCTCCCTTTTCAATGGAAATCTCAAGCTGTCTACGTACCACTTCGGAGATATAGCAGAACTTCACATACCTCCAAAATGGTACGCTGACCGTAACAACTGTGTCACATTGACCTGATTAAGAAGTATGACCACACGTCTTCAAGCACGGATCTGATTAACTTCCAGTAAATTCACGTCTACACACCAAGTACATGAAAGAAGCCGTTCCTTTCTTCGACCCTGGGTAGAGCGAAAGAAAATACCAAACTGTTATTGACTAAAGTTCGCACGTATTCATCCAGCAGCTCTTCCCTTTTTTCCGCCTTCCAGCCGGAACACGTCGCTCGCGTCTGCCATCATGTTCACCAGCTCCTACCTGAAGAACCTGGAGCGAGCGGCCAGCACGAGGCGGTGGCAGGGCAGCTCCAGCGCCGTGCGGAAGCCGTACGCCAGCCCGCAGCCGCCTTCCAGCCGGAACACCAGCCGAGCGTCTGCCATCTCACCTGAGGAACACCAACATTTATTTTATTACGCCGTCAAACTTTAACAAGTCATATAGCTCCGCCGAAATTAAACACTATTGTAGCGACATCTATGGCGTCACATAAGAACTAATCCTGCATCGCGCAATTAAAGTTCTCCGCGCGATTAGAACACATAGAACAGTCCGAAATCATCTATCGGGCAGTTGCCCACCAGACATAACACCCGTCTGGCCGGAGGATCCTCCCTTTTCAACCGAGGTTTGCGGGACTTTACTCTCTGTTCCGCCTACCTCCAATTATTAAAATAATTAAAACGCATTGCTGAATGAAAATTCTAAAATCGAAGTCCGCAGCAAGAAAATTGTTCCAGTCCTGCGATGTACGCGGTATAAACGACGAGGCGAAACGCTTAGTCTGGTCCGTAGAGGTGTCAACAATGTGGGGGTGGACACTCGCCGTACGTCAGGGTGTCCTGGACCCAGGTCATGGCCCCAGTAGGCTTCAACCCTGCTGGGCCCCTACAGTTTTGCCGACATCTGTGAGGCGCAAGTGGAACACTACGCGCCGTCGACGACTCGGGCTCGATCCGGACAGTTACCGTGTGTATGAGAAGACGGTGAGCTCACCCGAATCCAGCAGATATCTCATGTCGTGGTGCAGCGAGTCGAGCGAGAAGCCGAGCAGGCCGCCCAAGCGCCGCAGCGTGGCCGCGTCCACGCGCGAGCGCCCGCACCCGCACACCGAGCTGCTGCGACACGCTGCGACAAACAGGACACACACGTTACTCACCAACACATTCACACAGCCTCGATGAAACCTGGTTTTGTCTTCGCCATTATCAAATGTTGAACCTGGACATGAGCTTGGTCATTACTGGACGGCGAGCTATAGCATTACTGGACGGCGAGCTATAGCATTACTGGACGGCGAGTTATAGCATTACTGGACGGCGAGCTATAGCATTACTGGATGGCGAGCTATAGCATTGCTCGCCATCCGTATCTTGAAGTTAAAAGTCTCAACTTGAGGGTTTTTTTTAAGGTCACTCATCCAATGACTACTCTCGCTCTAGAGCGGGGCGCGAGGGCGTGTTAAAGTTTTACTGACTGTTGGTTTTCCTACGATTAAATAAATAACTAAAACCACACTTATGTTCCTTCCTTGCCCTTGCGTTCCAGGACCACAGGTTTCCCTAACGGAAGTCCACTCATGGCCCCTCGACTGTGATTTTAAAAGACCATTTGATTAAAAAGTCTCCAAGCATTCAGCCTTATTTATAAAATTCGCTAACCACATACTTGTACTCTATGCACGTTAAGAAAATAGTGACTTCATCCATCAGTCCAACTGCAAAGTGAAGGCGTATTCATACTGGGATGAAAATACTTCATGACAGTTTTGGAGCGTAAAGTACAAATATACCTCAAGTTGAAGGGTAAAATCTACAAGTCTGTTATAAGACCTGTCATACTGTATGGATCAGAATGTTGGGCTGTGAAAAAGACGGATGAAAAAAGATTGCACGTAGCGGAGATGAGAATGTTAAGATGGATGTGTGGTGTGACGAGAATGGATAAAGTGAGAAATGAGTATATTAGGGGAAGTTTGAAAGTAGCGCCAGTGACTGAAAAGTTGAAAGGGAATCGTTTGTCTTGGTATGGTCATGTGAAGAGGAGGGATGAAACGCATGTTACTAAAAGAGTTATGAGTTTACATGTGGATGGATGGAGAGGGAAAGAGAGGCCAAAGAAAAGATGGATGGATTGTGTGAAGAGTGATATGAAAGAAAAGGGAGTTAGTTATAGTGTGACGATGACGGGTGAAAGGACCCCACATAAAACAGGACAAAGGCAGGAAGATGATGATGAGGCGCAATGTTCGAACCATTCGTCGTGTGCGTCAATTCCTCAGTGAAATTAAAACCTAATGATTAGCGACTGCAAGAACAAAGACACTCACTGCCATTGTTGTCCACGTTGATGATGTCCAGGTCGCCGTCCGCGTTCACACCGCGGTCCCACTCTGCAACGAAAGACACTGTATCGTTAGTTTCGACTGCCTAGGTGGTCTAGTGGTTGCAAAGCGCGACTGTTGAGCGTTGAGGATCTGGATTCAATTCTTAGGTCAGATAAAAGTGTTGCAGGCACGCCTCCAGCTGCACGCGGCAGCACGACCTGGGATCCAGTTCGTCCGTGGGCTACTTACTGGCATAGAGCGCGCAGAGCGTGCCGCGCGAGCACACGGACGTGCCGGCGTACAGCGCCAGCACGCACGCCTCCAGCTGCACGCGGCAGCACGACCTGGGATCCAGTTCGTCCGTGGGCTACTTACTGGCACAGAGCGCGCAGAGCGTGCCGCGCGAGCACACGGACGTGCCGGCGTACAGCGCCAGCACGCACGCCTCCAGCTGCACGCGGCAGCACGACCTGGGATCCAGTTCGTCCGTGGGCTACTTACTGGCACAGAGCGCGCAGAGCGTGCCGCGCGAGCACACGGACGTGCCGGCGTACAGCGCCAGCACGCACGCCTCCAGCTGCACGCGGCAGCACGACCTGGGATCCAGTTCGTCCGTGGGCTACTTACTGGCACAGAGCGCGCAGAGCGTGCCGCGCGAGCACACGGACGTGCCGGCGTACAGCGCCAGCACGCACGCCTCCAGCTGCACGCGGCAGCACGACCTGGGATCCAGTTCGTCCGTGGGCTACTTACTGGCACAGAGCGCGCAGAGCGTGCCGCGCGAGCACACGGACGTGCCGGCGTACAGCGCCAGCACGCACGCCTCCAGCTGCACGCGGCAGCACGACCTGGGATCCAGTTCGTCCGTGGGCTACTTACTGGCACAGAGCGCGCAGAGCGTGCCGCGCGAGCACACGGACGTGCCGGCGTACAGCGCCAGCACGCACGCCTCCAGCTGCACGCGGCAGCACGACCTGGGATCCAGTTCGTCCGTGGGCTACTTACTGGCACAGAGCGCGCAGAGCGTGCCGCGCGAGCACACGGACGTGCCGGCGTACAGCGCACAGTGTGTTATTTTACCTAAGTTGCGGACATGTCTGGTTTATGTGTCTATACGATAGGTCTAGGTTTGATAAATGTTCAACAAAAATACCTACAGTATAATTATCTATATTTATTGAGTTATTATTTTTTTTGTGAGAGTTGAATGACCTTTACAAAAATTAAATTTAATTATGATTCCAAAACTAGTAAACTTATTAATTTTATTTGTTACAAAAATAAAGTAACAGCTCATTATCTACTAGTATTAAAAAAAATAGCTTTGTAGCTTTCATATTTTAAGAAATATGGGCTTTTTTCCGATTTCAACAAAACACTTTTTTTAAATTAAGTGGTACTGTTGTAGCATGTTATTTTTAATAAATAACATGCGCAATAATATTGTTTCGTATGTCCTAAAATATTATACACGACAATCGCCTTATATAGGAGATACAGCGTTTCTAAGTATTTATGACTTTTCTATGGAAATAGGGTTGTCAACTAGACGTAAAAAAAAATAAGTTTTAGTTGTTTACGAAGTACAGTCAATAGACCTATAATTCAAATTGTTTAGTTATTTTAAAAAAGAAAGTGAATAATCTTGATTATGTCTTTTATATGAAATATGCTTTAAAAAATGTGAAATACGTTTCGTAACATCAGATCGTTGTTTTTATCATTATTATGTTTTAAAATTAAAGATAATTGATTTATTAGTAGTAATATGCATTTTTTTAAAACTAGCCGTCCCTAGCGGTTTCACTTGCGTCTATGGTTGAAAAATTTTAAAGACTAAAATTACACTAACAAAGTTTTGTATCAGAAAACATAAAACATATAAAGATTGTAGAGAGACCTGCAGTGGAACAATACGGGTTAGTTATAATAATAATATAATAATGAGTAACTTATAAAACGTCTGAATTTAGTGCACGGTTCCAATTGGTCGTTTTTTATGGATAAGAACCGAGAAGAAACTCGTAAACTTTTAAAAAATTATTAATTTTACAATATTAATAGGTATGAGAGGACATTGTAGACCAGTCAACATTGTACCCAAAATCACAAAAAAATATTATAAATAAAAAAGTGGAATCACTGGTTTTTTATGATGATAGTTATTACTCTTTGATTATATACTTGTCTAGATGCCACATTGACCGTACTAAACGTCCCAAATAAAGTCTACTAAAATTGGTAGACTCGCTTCTCCCTTACGTCAGTGTCATTTGAAACAACTAAGGATAATGTGCTCACGAAAAATAATTAATTATGCCGGTTTGTGCTGTCAGATTGCGCCATAATTATGTGGGAAAACAATATAATAACACTAAGATCACTTTTCATCGGTAAGTTTTGTTATTTAACCACTATTATTATAGAAAACACGATTTTTTAATTCCTTTTTTTGTATGTCATTCCGATTAGCCAGTGTTGTCAGTTTATAACTAGGGAGATTTGGCAAAACTATGGGAGACAAAATACAAATATCATTACATCATCTTTCGATCAGGAGAACATTATTATTTTAAAAATTACATTATTTATTTGATCAGTAAATTATAACCTACAAAAAAAATGAAACCCATGATGCACAAAATTTTTTTTTTCCTAATATTTTAGGTTTCAGAATTGGGCCTGCTTGGTGCAGCCGTGAGGCACACATTCCTACTATATCCTTACATCGGACTTTATACTTTTTATTTGTTGGTTTTATGTAATTACATGTAACTGGAGTATTGTGTGTCTTTAAGTCTGTGCTAAATAAATGTATTTTCTTTCTTTCTTTAATCTACAAAATAATTATTTCATTGAACCTATTTTGTTAAACTTTCGTCATAATAAATAATGGAGAAAAGGAAAGTTAATAATTTGGAGCAGGCATCCCTCAACACGCACACCTTGACAGTTTGACGACAATAAGTACACGTGCGGTACTCACACATGTCACGAAATTGGAGACAGTTTTAGCGCGTCGTATGTTTGCATTGCTCTATCTAGACAAGTATATAATCAAAGTTATTAGTATAATAAATCATAGAAATTAAAAACACATGCGACCATGTAATAATTATTCAGAAAAAAAAAAACTTGAAATCACTGAAAACACTTTTTGAGGTCTTTTTTTTTAGGTGGGAAAATCGTCTAATGACAAATCGCGCTCTTGGGCGGAGCGCGAGATAGTGCCAGACTTTTACTGACTAAAAACCCACTCCTGTTCCTTCGTTGCCTTCGTCCCAGTGCCCGGGTTTTCACACTACCCATGGCCCCAGTAGGCTCCGATCCTGCTGGGGCCCTACGATTTGCTGACATCTCCCTGAGGCGCGCGTGGAACAATACGCGCCGTCGACGACTTGGGCTTGGTCCGGACGGTTACCGGACGGTCGGACGGCGGGCTACCCATTGCCCGCCGTCCGCAAGCCCGCGCTTACGGTGGCCGGAAATCCGGATCGGAATCACGGCGGCGGTTGGGGCGTGAGGACCGTTGCTGTTGCCTCACGCGATCGACCGCCTCCTTTGCTAGCATTACTGCTTCGCAGAAGGAGGCGACCGCCTGCCTCGTCCTCGCTCCGGACCATGGCCTCTACCAAGGCCCGGCGCGAGAGATCGCCACCGCCGATTGCCCCCACGAGGACACGGCGTTGCTCTGCCCAAGCGGAGCACACCTCCACCGTGTGCTCCACCCTATCCTCCAGGCGGTCCACACAGTGGCGACACCCAGGCGTCGGTCTGGAAAATCTTGATCAAAAAATAATTTGAGGATTTATAGATATTAGGTTCTTTTGGTGAATTCCTATCATACTACAAAACATTTAATTTAAAAAAGAAAACACAAGAAGAGAAGATATTTTTTTTTGGTTTCTATGAACATCTCCGATTTTCTATATATCTAGAAAAATATCATAAATGAAGGCACGAGTTTTATTAGAGTTTTCTTTGAAATGTATCTTTTTGAAAAGCAAAATTTTTATATTAAACTTAAAAACTTCTTAGTTGACAACCCTAACCTGAAACTTAAAAAATCAATATCTCAAGTATAAGGCGTCTGACGCATCTGAAATTTTTAATGAAGATACTTATTAGTATAACAAATATATAGTACTTAAAAACTTATGCTACAACGTAGTAATTTGCCAGAAAAAAAATAAAAACGAAATCACTGAAAACACTTTTTTGTGGTCTGTAAAAGCTTAATCAAACTAGTATTTGTAGATTTATATGTTCTTTTTGTGAATTCCTATCATACTATAAAACATTTAATGTAAAAGAAACACCAGGAAAGGAGACACAAAGTTTTTTTGGTTTCTATGGACTTTTCTCGATTTTCTCAATATCTCGTAAACTATGATAGATGGAATCACAAGAGTTTTAATAAGAGTTTTCTTTTAAATGTATCTTTCCGAAAAGCATATAAAATGGGCATGTCCGCAACTCGGGTGAAATAACACACTGTGCAGCGCCAGCACGCACGCCTCCAGCTGCACGCGGCAGCACGACCTGGGATCCAGTTTGTCCGTGGGCTACTTACTGGCACAGAGCGCGCAGAGCGTGCCGCGCGAGCACACGGACGTGCCGGCGTACAGCGCCAGCACGCACGCCTCCAGCTGCACGCGGCAGCACGACCTGGGATCCAGTTCGTCCGTGGGCTACTTACTGGCACAGAGCGCGCAGAGCGTGCCGCGCGAGCACACGGACGTGCCGGCGTACAGCGCCAGCACGCACGCCTCCAGCTGCACGCGGCAGCACGACCTGGGATCCAGTTCGTCCGTGGGCTACTTACTGGCACAGAGCGCGCAGAGCGTGCCGCGCGAGCACACGGACGTGCCGGCGTACAGCGCCAGCACGCACGCCTCCAGCTGCACGCGGCAGCACGACCTGGGATCCAGTTCGTCCGTGGGCTACTTACTGGCACAGAGCGCGCAGAGCGTGCCGCGCGAGCACACGGACGTGCCGGCGTACAGCGCCAGCACGCACGCCTCCAGCTGCACGCGGCAGCACGACCTGGGATCCAGTTCGTCCGTGGGCTACTTACTGGCACAGAGCGCGCAGAGCGTGCCGCGCGAGCACACGGACGTGCCGGCGTACAGCGCCAGCACGCACGCCTCCAGCTGCACGCGGCAGCACGACCTGGGATCCAGTTCGTCCGTGGGCTACTTACTGGCACAGAGCGCGCAGAGCGTGCCGCGCGAGCACACGGACGTGCCGGCGTACAGCGCCAGCACGCACGCCTCCAGCTGCACGCGGCAGCACGACCTGGGATCCAGTTCGTCCGTGGGCTACTTACTGGCACAGAGCGCGCAGAGCGTGCCGCGCGAGCACACGGACGTGCCGGCGTACAGCGCCAGCACGCACGCCTCCAGCTGCACGCGGCAGCACGACCTGGGATCCAGTTCGTCCGTGGGCTACTTACTGGCACAGAGCGCGCAGAGCGTGCCGCGCGAGCACACGGACGTGCCGGCGTACAGCGCCAGCACGCACGCTTCCAGCTCGTCGCGCGACAATGACGCACCCGCGCCCTCCAGCGGCACGCGACAGCACGACCTGGAGGAAACAACAACGATATTATATTAACACACATCAATGACAACAATCTTCGGACACAACATAAGTAGTCTTTACTACAGCCTATTCGCTTTAAGAAAATAGTGACGTCATCGTTGTCACAAATCACGCCTTTTGACCAATAAGATCATCAACATTTAAACAAGATGCAGAAAAACTGTTTTAATAGCAGCGATTTTACTTTATGCGGCCTACTCAAAACTCTTTGGTATTGTTCGTAAATCGTTGAGCTCGTTAGTAGTCCTGAGTTGAGCTACACAAATACTGACAAATGTTTACACTGACTGGACAGGTTTCAAATCTATGTGGTTATTTCCTCAAAAGACCGTCTCAGACACTAATCTGTATAGTTTTCATATGATTTGACCATTGAGACTTTGACCTTAAATTTTCTAATGGTGTACAAATTAGCTATTCAAACGAAGACATGGCTGAAAGGCCTTGTATCCAAGACAAAAACGTTAACAAAAAAAAAAAAGGGTCATAATAATAAATCTGTGGCGTCGTGTAGCGTTACTCACGGCGGGTACCGCTGCAGCAGGTCGCGGAAGTAGCTGCAGCGCGCGCACAGGATGGCGCGGTGCGCCGCCAGCGACCAGCCGCTGCCCACCAGCTCCACGTCGCACCACCATCTGCACAGGCAAGCATAGCGTCAGCTAGGGGAATACACATGCACAGTCTCTTAATAAACTAGTGTGCCTCATCATCAACGATTGTATTACCGCTTACCATCAGGCGGGATCGCAGTCGAGAGCAAGTTTTAACAAATTAAAAAACTGGGCAAGTGCGAGTCGGACTCGTGCCCTAAGGGTTCCGTACAAACTTACCTAACTTGCCGTTTTTTTTTTAAGTGTAGTGGAAAAAATATAAGTGTGATTATTTTATACGGTGTATCTATGTATTCTATGTACCGCATTCCGAGTCACGATAAAATCGATGTTGGCACGCCAACAGTTTACCGATTTGTCAACGCGCTAACAGCAACGTTTTCGTGACTCGGAACGCGGGGATGTTTTATTTCAACGTCAAACTTCAAGTTGACAAATCGTCAATGAATTTTACGGATTTGACCTTTTTCGACGCGTTTTGATATTGCATTATCGTGATAATAAATATGTTTTGTCTTTATTGTATTAAAGTGGCACCTAGTGTAGAGCCTCACCTGTCCTTGTAGGCCTGCGCCAGGTCGGCGTGCAGCGCGCCGGCGGGCTCGCGCGCCAGCTCGGCCTGCGTGACCAGGTCGCGCAGCGCGGCGCCCGCCTCCAGCTCCTCGCACAGCAGGAACACCTCCACCAGGCGCCACGAGCTCACCACCGAGCGGATGAAGCGCGCGTGCTCGCAACCTGCCCCAACACATGGGAAACTGATTTATACAAGCTGTTGGCTTCCTTAAAACCAGTACAAAAGCCAAACTTAAATAGTTTGCAAGTTCTATAGTAAGGTACCTATAGAATTTAATAATTAAAACATTGCATGACAATTCCAATAAGCCAAGCCCAGGCCTACCTTTCGGCTTCATCATCAGATCAGTCTGATATATCCCCTCTTCTTTCAGACAGTCATCGACTCGTATAAACAAAGCAATTTTACTTGTTCTGCTGTTTTCCTATGAGGAGTTCTTTAGTTCCATATCCTCGAAGTTCATGATCAGACCATAACAATATTTCTATTGGACCAACTTGAAAGCATAACCTTTCAATTTAAAAAATATTTTTTAAAATCGGTCCACAATTGATTAAGAAATCGGTAAACATACATAAAAAAAAAATACATTCAGCCGAACATAGAACCTCCTCCTTTTTGAAGTCGGTTAAAAACGTGTTACCGTGATTTAAGTAGTGTTGCAATCTATTTTATTTAGATTTCGAAGGCGGGAGAATTTTTCGCTAGTTCAATAAGAGAGTTGCTAAACCGGTTTAGGGGGCCCCACCGACCCAGGGCCCCCGAGTTTGGGGGCCCCGGGCACAGACCCACCCAGCCCTTCAATAGCTAGTGCTGAGGATAGTACGTACCCCTGTCGGGGCGGTTGTCGCGCGGGCGCCGCACGAGCGCGATGCGGCGCCGCAGCGTGCCGAGCCCAGAGCCCGCCGCCTTCTTTTTCCTCTCTCTGAAATGGAAGGAAAATAAAATTGAATCCTTTTGAGTGCGTAATTAGAGACACAATAGTAAGACAATGGCGCGTGAAAGCCGGCGTTAATGCGGGGATCAACAGCTTACCTGACCAGTCATTTATTTATTTTAATTAATTACAACAGTTTATTTATTTATTTATTTAAGGATCACCAACGAGTGTTACAAAATAAAAAACTTAGAAATTAAAATTGTTACACGTAACCTTGTCCTATAATGCACACTCAATTATAGGTAACCACAGCTTATGCATAAACGAGTGAACATGGCTCTAAATACTTATGAAAATATTAAACAAAAGTATTAAGCATGACATGACGCATAGAAAAAAAATTTAAACAATATTAGAGGTTAAATAATAAAATAAAAGTAATGTCAAAATTAAATTTTGATAGGAATGCGCATGTCAAACAAATTACGAATAAATTAAATTAAAATAAAATGTCCTGAATTAAATTACATTAAATAAATTCTAAATTAAAATCTTAGATTAAATTAGATAACTTAGATTTCAGGAAAAACAGATTCCGGCAAGGAATTCCACTCCTTAGCTGTACGCAATATGAATGTGTTCCCAAAACGTTTCGTGCGTATAGGTGGGATGTCCACCATGTACCGGTGGCGCATTGCCGTACGCCTGGTGGTCCGATGATGGAACGGGCTAGGCGGAATTAGGTTATGCAATTCCGACGCACACTCCCCGAAATGCAACCGGTAGAAAACCGACAGGCTAGCAACTCGGCGTCGATGCTCAAGACTTTGAAGCCTCGACTCAACGAGTGCATCATTGCCAATGATCTTCCTGGCTCGCCTCTCAATTGCCTCAAGTGCATCAAGGTGGTATCGGGCAGATCCGTCCCAAAGATGAGAGCAGTACTCCATACACGATCGAACTTGCGCTTGATAAAGTTTGAGCAGCTGTTCCGGCGTGAAGTACCGTCTGACCTTCGCGAGGATTCCCATCTTTTTTGCTGCCAGTTGAGCCTTTGCTTCGATGTATGGCCCAAAGTTGAGTGTTGCGTCAGCGTAACAAAACTAATCAAAACTAATCTGAACTGCAACCCCAGCTGCATAATTGCAGTTTCGATGCAGTTTTAGGACAGTTAGACTAGTCGGTATACTCAACAAACTTCGCGGTCCACTTACAGTCGCTTGCAGTCTTAGGACTGCATTACAAACGTCCAGCTGGCCTTCAGACAGAATATCTTCGAGTCTGGTCTCCTGTACACTCTTTCCGCGTTCAACACTCTCTTGGAAGCTATATCTGACTCTGATGTTTTAGCTGATGAACGGAAGATATTCATGTGAGTACCTATGTCTGAAGATCTGCAAGTTGAATATTTGAATTTCATCGATGTTTTCTTTAACTTAAGAAGCTCCTTTTCCACTCGCCTGTCGTCAACATCGAGCATGGTTTAAAAGCTTGTTGCTTCATCTAACGCAATCCAACGCGTTGTTTGACGAAAAGGCGACACGATAAAAGAGAGATAACGCCTGAAAACTCTGTTAGCGTTCGGTAATTCCGTGATTTATTCAAATATTTTACAAAACTTGTTCCAGGAAATAAATGTTTTTTCATTCAGAATCTTGATTTTTCCAAGGCTTCAATTGTTATACTTTTTGGACTTTTTAAATTTTTGATTAAATTATGAAGTGTCAAATTTCATGCAAAATCGCAGATTTTCAGAGGTCTTTACTGGATTACTTTGACACAAATTTATAAATTGATTTCAATAGAAGCCTAGATAATATCCACAACATACTGTGTTTCCAAAATATCTAATGAAAAATGTGTAATAACGTCATAATCGCGTAAGAGCGGTTGTATGAAAAATAGTAAATATGTATGTCGAATTGCATCCCCATCTGACACAGGACAATTACGAACCACTGCCACAGAAATACCATTATGGCGTGCCTGCGACCGCTGAGCGTGGGGTCCTGGGTTCAGTTCCCGAGTCGAGCAAAAAGCACTATTGAATTTTTTCATTAGGAATACTTTGTAGCAGCCCGGAGTTTGGAAGGTGCTGGTGTGACACCCCCGTGCCTCCGTGCGCACGTAAAGCTGTTGATCCTGCGCTTAATCTCTCTCCGGTCGTATCGGAATGCCGTCTCATCGGATTATGGAGTAAAGGAACAGAGATTACACTTGTGTTTGCGCACTCTTGTGCATTATAATATCTCCTGCGTTCGGTGGGAGGATTAAACAAACATATCTTCAGCTCACTCTACAGAGGCTACTTTGACGCCAATGAATCAACCCCCCACGTCGTACCCGATTGCGAAGTCACGTCGTCTCAACAACACCTCGAAACAATGAGGTCGCTCGGTGAAGTTGGTGAGGTGAGGCTCCCAGGAAGGTTCTGTTCTTCTGGGCGGAGGTAGACTGAGTATGCTAGCGCAGACCCCCACGCAAAATGGATCGAATGGGATACTAACGCGTTTTCCAGTGTGGACTATTCAACGCGATCGCGAAGCTACGCGGCGCGAATGGAACTAACAATTGATAATACTTTATATCATTGACATGAGTGCGCTGCAGCGATGAGTGAAGCGAAGCGGACGCAAGTAGTTTGATATTTTCACACGAACTCATGCGGTGCTGTGGCTTGATTTAAATAAATTACGGCAATTCGCGTACACGTAGGACAGAGCCGCCGCGTCGCGTTGTATTCACGTAAACAACATCAGATCGCTCCGCGATTGTGTTCGCAATGAATCGTCTATTGCATTATACACCATTATTCACCGTACGCTGGTCGTGTGACACCCCTTGCTTCGGAAAGGATGTAAACCCGTTGGTCCTGCTCCCATCTCTCTCCGATCGTGACGGATTGCCGTCCCATCGGACTGTGAGAGTTAAAGAATAGAGGCCCAGAATACGGCCCATCCCCTCTCCTCTCTAGGAGAGGGGATGGGCCGTAATCCACCACGCGGGCCCAGTGCGGGTTGGTGGATATCACATGTCTTCGAATTTTTGGTTCTAGGACATGCCGGTTTCCTCACGATGTTTTCCTTCACCGTTTTGAGAGATGTGTGATGAAATAAATCACCTGGCTGGGTTTGAAACCGCGACCAACACATCGTAAGTCGGCTCTCTCATCTCCTGCGTAACTGGCCTAATCGCTGTTGACATTGGCCTCTGTGATCGAAAATCGGTCGGGAAGATTACTATGACGTGTCAAAAATCATAAACCCGTTGTGAAAAATAGATAGCATTATTTGTCTAGCTCCGTCTCTTTTACAGCGGAATTATGATAGCATTGGCCGGTAATAGTAAAGGAGCTGATATGGTATTTCAGAGTACGGGTCACTCACCGTATGACATCTGCCATGGTGGGAGGCGCGGCCGTCACGACGGCGCCGTCGCACGCCTCGCCCTCCTGCGGACAGTGAGTTCAGGATTAACAAGAGAAATACACTTTAAGATCACATGCTATGGAGCGCAGCAAACTATGTGTTAAATTAACAGACCACATTCGAAACACTACACTGCGCTCCAAAGCTGCCTCAGTTAAATGGGACTGGGCAGAACATGTCTGCCGCGTAAAAGCGATGTTATCGTGACTCGGAACACGGGGAAAATTTACCGCAAACTCGTGGCACGTGACAGTATACATATTTAATACCTTATTACTACTGCCCTTACAGGATCCGTTGTTAAAAATAATAATAATAATAATCAGCCTTTTTTTAATGTTCCCACTGCTGGGACTCAGGCATCCTCTCTTTAGGAGAGGGAATGGGCCGTAATCCACCACGCGGGCCCAGTGCGGGTTGGTGAATGTCACATGTCTTCGAATTTTTGGTTCTAGGACATGCCGGTTTCCTCACGATGTTTTCCTTCACCGTTTTGAGAGCAGTGGTGATGAAATAAATTACACAAAGTAATGCGCCTGGCTGGGTTTGAACCCGCGACCTACAACTCGTAAGTCGGGGCCGTTACCACGCGGCCACCACTGCTCTCTGGATCCGTTGTTGGAGAGTTATATTTATGGTCTGCAATATATACCTGAGGATGCGAGAGCGCGGCGCCCATGTCGGCTCGCCGCTCACACAGACAGCACAGCAGCCGGCTCATGGGGCGCCCGCCACCGCCATCACCGCGCTATGCAAGCGCCCGCACCGTCTGCAACCAACAACACTACACAATTAAGCTGTTGATCCCCGCATTAACGCCGGCGTTCACGCGCCATTGTCTTACTATTGTGTCTCTAATTACGCACTCAAAAAAAAACAAAACAAAAAAAAAATGCAATAAATGTTTTCTTTCTTCTTTCTTTCTTTCACTCAAAAGGTTAAACACAAGAATCTAGGTACCCTGATATAATAGCGCCACCCTGCCCAAAATACGGCACTGGGAATCAGACCCCAGGAGTTTTGGGCGGAATTTTTCGAGTAAAGTTCAGTGAGTTATTATATTATCAAATTTTTTGTTAGGAAAGCTGCGCGGTATCTTCTAGTCCAACATACCACAGTGTCTCAAGACGAAAGTCTATGACCAGTGCGTGTTGCCAGTGATGACATATGGCTCTGAAACGTGGTTGCTCACAATGGGCCTCATCAGAAGGCTTAAAGTCAACCAAAGGGCAATGGAAAGGGCTATGCTCGGAGTTTCCTTGCGTGATCGTATCAGGAATGAAGATATCAGCAGGAGAACCAAGGTCAGAAAAAGAAGAAAGAAGAATCGCCAAACTTATGTGTGGGCAGGGCACATTGCTAGTAGAACGCATGGTCGATGGAGCCGAAAAGTTCTGGAGAGGCGAGCGCGCATCGGAGGACGCAGTGTTGGAAGGACCGTTTGTTTTGGCGACACTTGAGGGAGGCATATGTCCAATAGTGCACGTCTTTCGGCTAAAATGATAATGATGATGATTCCTATTGGATATTGTGACGTAAAATTGGTGTAGTTTTGTATCTCAAGTATATGCACAACTGTACAATAAATATGTGGAATCATGTTTTTATTATTAAGCCTCTACCTGGGCACTTGATACAATTCTTTTTAACAATACATTTACTCGAAAACCCGCTTTTAGGCACGCAATAATATTTTCCGCACTAGTGCAGAAAAGAGCGCGTGCTCTCCCCCGCCAGTGTTATTACATGTATCGCATCAGGCTGGGCGCGCGTCAACCTTCACGAGTCGCCGGTCAACCCCCGTTTATTCATTTCCATTCGTAAGTGTATTTAAAAAAGTCGTTTGATACACGTGCAAATTTGTCACTGCATCCTTTGGCTCCATAACAGAATTCCGCCTCGGTCGTAATGACAAACTTTCTGCACTTGTATCAAAATGTAATTTCAAAATCGTTCAATATTCATTAAGTTTCAAATCTGGTCAAAGGGGTAACTGTCAAATAACAGTTTATGGATGCACATACTGAAATGTGATGTCACTGCCACTAGGTTACGTGTGCTTAAAAGAGATAGCGAAATATTCCCGCCACGCCCCCCCTCTTCTTCAAACCAATATTTGAAATGCTAATTGCTGCTTCATTTAATAACCAATTTAGATGATGTTTTCAGAAAAAGATTTCTTTTTAGTGTTATCTGTTGTTTAGTATAAAATATTGTTTAAAAAAAACTTTTTACAAAAAAATTACAACCGACTTCAAAGTAAAAAAAAACACTGAAAAGTGCAAAATAACTTTAATTTCGGAAGTCGGTGTTTCTATAATAGTTTTGTCTCTTCGTTATTTAACACCGGTTATAATTACGGTTGTAATTTTTTTGTAAAAAGTTTTTTATTTTACACTTTTTAGTTATGGTGCCACCACTAAAAAGTGCCCCTCAGCCAAACTTAAATACCTTATAGCCAGAGTGCATCTCATAACAATTCTAATAATCCCAAACACGGTTAGATTACATTAATTTATTACAGAGTTCCGGTGCCTAACTTCAGGCTTCATCATCAGATCAGTTCGATATATTCCCGCTCTGCTTTCAGTCAGTCATCGACTACACGTATAAACAAAGCAATTTTACTTGTTACGACGGCTCTGCTGTGATCCTATGAGGAGTTCTGTTCCATATCTTCGAAGTTCATGATCAGATCATAACAATATTTCTATGGGACCAATTCGGAAGCATAACCTTTCAATCAAAAAAAAAATTTTCAGAATCGGTCCACAATTGACCGAGAAATCGGTGAACATACATAAAAAAAATAAATAAAAAACATACATTCAACCGAACATATAACCTCCTCCTTTTTGAAGTCGGTTAAAAATAAGCACGACGCTGCGCGGTATCTTCTCGTCTAACATACCAGTGTCTCAAGACGAAAGTCTATGACCAGTGCGTGTTGCCAGTGATGACATATGGCACTGAAACATGGTCGCTTACAATGAGCCTCATCAGAAGGCTTACAGTCACCAAAAGGGCAATGGAAAGGGCAATGCTCGGAGTTTCCTTGCGTGATCGCATAAAGAATGAAGATATCCGCAGGAGAACCAAGGTCGCCGACATAGCCCGAAGAATCGCCAAACTAGTGGCAGTGGGCAGGGCACATTACTCGTAGAACGGATGGTCGATGGGGACGAAAGGTTCTAGAGTGGCGACCGCGCACCGGAAAACGCAGCGTTGGAAGGCCTCCCACAAGGTGGACCGACGACCTGGTGAGTCGCGGGAATGCGGTGGATGCGAGACGCACAGGATCGGAGACGCTTGGGGGAGGCCTATGTCCAGCAGTGGACGTCTTTCGGCTGAAATAGCAAATGCCCAATTGACCAACGACCCGAATTAAACACGTAAGTTAATCGTATCAATTTATATATAAGGTGCTATTCGAACCTCGGCTGCAGCTGCTGGTTTCAGTCGCAGCCGAGGCTCGGCAACATTTGCAGCCGCAGTCGCGTTCGGAATGTTTTCACAAAAATCCATACTACTACATAGAAAACCAGTCATGCAGCTGCAGCTGGCTTCGTGCAGCCGCCGCATGTGCTGCCTGCATCCGCAGCCGAGGTTCGAATATCCCAACAACCATCAGAATTGATTGTCAAAATTTAAATAAACGCAAGTGAAGCCACGTGTAAAACCATCATCATCTTCCTGCCCTTGTCCCGTTTTATTTTGGGTCGGCGCAACACGTTTTTTTCTTCCATTCTGCCCTGTCACTCGTCATACTATCACTAACTTCTTTTTCTTTCATATCACTCTTCACACGATCCATCCATCTTTTCTTTGGTCTCCCTCTCCATCCATCCACATGTAAACTCATAACTATTTTAGTAACATGCGTTTCATCCCCCCTCTTCACATGACCATACCAAGACAAACGATTCCCTTTCAACTTTTCAGTCACTGGCGCCACTTTCAAACTTCCCCTAATATACTCATTTACCACGGGTAAAACCAAGACCACTAATACACTAAACAGCGCATAGTCGGAAAAAATGTAAACATTGAATTTCACATACATTCCCTGTTTAAGTATGAAACATTTCAACAGAACTCTATTTTCACAATTGCCGTGAAAACAATCGAGTGTGTTCGCGGATTGTTTTTCAACAACGAGTATCAGTACGATTAACTTGCAAACTATAGAAATGTGCAGCACAGTTTTCTGATTCATCAGCATTAGCTTTCTTTAGGGTTCCGTACCTCAAAAGGAAAAAACGGAACCCTTATAGGATCACTTTGTTGTTCGTCTCTTTGTCTGTCAAGACCCTTGTGAAGGTATCGAGTTGAAATTAAAACTATATTCTAAGGTCTGCGGTCTCTAGAAGTTGTGAAAAAACCAAACTTCTGAATTAACGAAAAAAAAAAGATACGGCCGTTTATGTCGCAAAAAACGTGTATTTCGACAATCTCAAGGGAATCAAAATTCATAGGGTACTTCCCGTTGACCTAGAATCCTGAAATTTGGCACGAAGCAAGGTCTCATAGCACAAGTATAGAAAGAATATGAAAACTGTAAATTTGTAGTTACGTCACAAAAAATAAAACTTTTTTGCGATTCGGAAAAATCTTTGTAACTTAATTCGGGAATTGAACTGTTTTCATAGGTAAGTTTGTACGGAACCCTCAGTGCGCGAGTCCGACTCGCACTTGCCCAGTTTTTTTAAGGTTGGAATCATCCGATGAATTCTCTCGCTCTACGACACCTTTGTCCTTTAGTTGCCCTTTGCGTTCTAGGACCACCGGGTTATTTTTCAGAAAAACCACGCGGCCCCAGCGAGCATCGGCCCTGCTGGCTCCCCCTACGGTTTGCTGACATCTTTTTGAGGAGCGCTGTCGACAACTTGGGCTCGGTCTGAACAGCAAGCTACAACGTACTCGTCGTCTGCAAACCCGTGCCTACCGTAGCTGGAGGCGTGGTCGAGCTGTAAGGATGTCCGTTCTCTCACGTGTGCGACTGTCTCCTCCGCTAGCATTACTGCTTCACAGAAGGCGACCGTCTGCCGTTACCTCTCACTCCGGACCATGGCCCGAATCTGATCGTTTCGGCGAGTCAGGTGCAGGAAGCTCCTGGTTAAGACCAGCGTCATGCGGTAGGTGAGGACGCCGTGACGCATCTCCAGAAGAGACCAAGAGGGGGCTTACCGCCACAATTTTGGCGTGCCCATTTCTAACTAGCTCGGGGTCGTCTTGCAGTCAACCCGGATGCGAGTTGAGAGTTTATCATGCTCACTCAAATGTCTCACTGATGGTGGCGCATGTGTTGGATCATTCGATTCCCTTCAAAATGGTTGAGCTGAGTGGTGCTAATATTGGCGTCATGTTCGTGAACGGGCGCTGTCAGTTGAGACTGGTCATCTCTTAGCTGCCAGTTGCTATTTTAATATCTATATTTAGTTTGTATTTTTACTTTATTTACATTGTTCTCACATGATAGCGACAAGAAACATGTAACAGAGATATTTGTAATAACAAAACATGATTGAAAAGAGTGTCCATGGAGTTTCTTGCACATTCTTCTCCATAGAGATCTACGCTTTGGAATGTGCAATTAGCATCATTTTTTTTTTCTGACTGACTGACTTCATGACATTTCAAAAGTGCCTGTAAATGGTTTATTTGAAATAAAATGCTTTGAATCTTTGAATCTTTGCGGCTGAACACCCGTGTTTTACATGGAGCGACTGTTACTGGGCAACACGGTACCATTTAAATAGACTGAAAAATCAATCATAAACATAGGATACTATATAAATAGTTAGTATAGTTGATATAGTTGGCGAATTCTTATCGGAGCGACTAGGGTTGATTTTCGTGGGGCCGCTAAACGACCGAAAAATGTGTGGACTGCCTGAAATTGTACATTGTGATACAAGTGCAGAAAGTTTGTCATTGCGACTGAGGCGGATTTCGCACGAGCCGTAGGCGAGTGTGTTATGGAGCCGAGGGCTGCCGTGACTAATTTGCACGTGTATCAAACGACTTTTTTTAATACACTTACGAAGAAATGAATAAACGGGGGTTGACCGGCTACTCGTGGGGGTCGACGCGCGCCCAGCCTGATACGATAAATGTAATAAAATTGTGGGGGGAGAGCATGCGCACTTTTCTGCACTAGTGCGGAAAACAGTCAATTGCGTGCCTAAAAGCGGTGGGATAAGAGCGGGTTTTCGAATAAGTGTATTGAAAAAACATTTCCAACACGCTTATTCGAAAATTGGTTCCTACCTCACCGCTTTTAGACACACAATGAAATATATTTGGCACTAGTGCGGAAAAATGCTCCGGCTAACCCCAGGCCTGTTCAATGTATGATACTTAACATCAGGTTGGATCGTCGGGTGGTCCCCAAGAAGATGTCAGCAACCGTAGCGGCCCAGCAGGGTCGAAGCCTACTGGGGCCATGGGTGATGCGAAAGAGATCCCCTGGGCCCCGGAAAAATAGCAAAGAAGGAACAGGAGTGGGTTTTTAGTCAGTAGAAGTCTGACACTATCTCCCGCTCCGCCCAAGAGCGGGGGATGTCATTAGATTTTTTTCCCACCCGAAAAATTTAAAAAAATCTGTGTTACATTTTGGTGTACTTACAGTAAACTTGTTTAATATTCTATGAAGACAGAAAAGTACATGGTATATTTTAAAATTCGTGTAACTTACAATAACTTTCAACAATATTAATTAACAAACCCAGAGTGAAAAGGTGCGGTCAGCTTTCTAACAGATCGTTAATTACGAATCCAAACTCAATTAAATATTATATTAACTTATGCCAGTGGCTGCGCCCGCATGAAAATAGAAAATATATATGCCTATGTTACTCAGTGATAAAGTAACTTTCCACTGGTGAAAGAATTTTGATAATCGTTCCAGTAGTTTTTTAAGTTAAATCGTAACAAACAATAAAAAAAATCAAATCTTACCACTTTATAATATTAGTTTAGAATTTTATATGTAAACTTAATAATAATGGATGTGTGGTGTGACGAGAATGGATAAAGTGAGAAATGAGTATATTAGGGGAAGTTTAAAAGTGGCGCCAGTGACTAAAAAGTTGAAAGGGAATCGTTTGTCTTGGTATGGTCATGTGAAGAGGAGGGATGAAACGCATGTTACTAAAAGAGTGATGAGTTTACATGTGGATGAATGGAGAGGGAGAGGGAGACCAAAGAAAAGATGGATGGAATGTGTGAAGAGTGATATGAAAGAAAAGGAAGTTAGTGATATTATGACGAGTGACAGGGCAGAATGGAAGATAAAATCGTGTTGCGCCGACCTCAAATAACACGGGACAAGGGCAGGAAGATGATGATGATGATGAATATTAGATGTAAACTAGGCGTGGGCAAAGTGTGTCATCTTTGCGATTGGAACATTTGCATCTGAATCACTGAAATGTTCCGGAACAGTGATATTATAATTTGGAACAACGATCAGGTCCAATGATACAAACGGAACATTTGGAACATCGGCTCAAATGAATCGTGATCTGTTACGTTGTGTCATAGTCACACTGAGACGGAGAAATGTTAGATGATATGTATCATTTGGAACAACGGCTCAAAAGATACAAACACAGACACGGACTGTTATGATTAGTTATGAATCGTGATCTGTTACGTCGCTTCATTTACACTAACAGTTTTATTTAATTGAGTTTTGATTTAAGAATAATTTTAAACAGATATTTTTAGTTCAGGTCATTACTAACTATTACTTATTATGTGCTTAAAGTAAAGAGTGTTTCAGTGTTCCATTTGTTCCAAATTATGCATATTTAAAACATTACTGACGTTCCAATCTTTCGGAACACTAAAATGTTTCGGAACAGTGAGTCGGTTCAGTAAAGAGTTACACAGGCCTAATGTAAATTGTACACCACGACTCCCCGTGCGTCGCGGTGCGCAGAGCCGTTGGTCGCGATTGTCATTCTTAGACCAAATAACAGTCGTTACAGGTAGCCAGACGCTAGATAGACTGTCCATCAGTTTATTTAAAGAGTACCATGTTTCCTAGTAACCGTGTATGGAGGTCTGATAGGCAGTAGCTTCATGTACAACAAGAGTATTCAGCCACATCCGGGTAGACTGGAATAGACTACGGAGCTGATGTACACCACGAACTACCTGGGTATCTTTTCTCTTTCTCTGTGAAGTCCAACTAAAGATTGTCTGTTTAAAATCGCTTTTTATTAATGAGATGATTGTTTACCAGTAACTGGGCTATTTTATTTTTTTATTTATAATATACTTTATTGTACTTACAACAAGGAAAAAGATGGATGGATTGTGTGAACAGTGATATGAAAGACTAACTTCTGCCAGCGACTTCACCCGCTTGAAAGTAGGTTTCTATCCCAAACTTTGGACCCCCGTTTCATCCCTTTAGGGGGTGAATTTTGGAAAATCCTCTCTTAGTGCTCACCTACGTCATAAAAGGAAAGTTTGTGCAAAATTTCACGCTCTTAGTCGCAGTAGTTTCGGCTGTGCGTTGATATGTCAGTCAGTCAGTTTCTCCTTTTATATATTTAGAAAAGGAAGTTAGTGATAGCATGACGGTTGACAGGATAGAATGGAAGAAAAAAACGTGTTGCGCCGACCCCAAATAAGATTGGACAAGGGCAGGAAGATGATGATTGTACTTACAACAAGAAACATACGAAAGAAAATCTTATATTAAGACATACAATGGGAGGCTAGGGGTCTTACCACGAGCTCTTAACTCGAACCATTTGACGATCTGAACTGTTAAAGGGATGGAGCTATATGATAGGGTGTATAGCTCGATCCCTTTCTCGCTCGCACACGTGACATTTTAACGGGTCATGGTAAAGCCCTTATCATATTTCGCGATCTCTTCCAGGCTACAGGGAATGGTCAGTAATTATCAGAACATGATAAGGGGCTATGGCGGTTAGATAGGTCAGATAGTGACTGCTATGTCGGAGGTCATGGGTTCGATTCCCACCCAAGACTAATGTTTGTGTGATGAGCACGATCATTTTGTTCTGTATTTATAAATCTATAGATTATAATAAATCTGTAAAAGTTTATAGTTGTACGCGCATCACGTAAAATGTACGAAATTGATGTAGATAACTTTTACACATGAAAATTGTGTGTAACTTGATATATTACTTAGGCTTTGTTTTATCGCGATCGGTTGACTATATCGAAAGATAAACTACATTAATTGACTGTTAGGCGGTACGAAGTTCGCCGGGTTCGCTAGTATATAATAACAAGTATGTTTCTCAGTTGTCTAGTACTCATAGCACAAGCTCTGCTTATTTTAGAACTAGATGGCGTTGGGTGATAGTTGTGGAATGTTATTTTTATGCATTTATATATCTCAGGACCCTGAGGTCCTGGACCTTTGGAAGGCATATGAGGGGCCGAAGCCAACACGCAGAGGCCCTTTGGATAATTTTAATGGAACGTGATACCAACCGACGATTATCCCTGTACGCGCTGCGTTAATGCACCCAAGGACAACCCCCGGTTGGTGGGAAACTATTGCGACATATGAAAAACAAAGATAATAGGGCTATGGTTTTTGGAGTCTTTAGTGGACTGGTTACCTGGAACTATGTTAAGACTATGGTCTCTGCCTGAACAATGTTATTAATATCCATCGATAAATAGGCAGGAGGTGACTTGCAGACTCAATAAATGGGCCCCCAAAAATGGTCGCTAGCACAAAGTGACGTAGCAACAAGAGGGCAACATATACTGAGGTGCTTGAGGAGTGGAGAGGTATACCACGGCTATCAGGACAATCCCGGAAGTACGGTCAAGATCCTTACCAGCACCTCACTGGATAAATACATCCTTCTCCCGAGCATGTTTGATCTTGCGAATCTCCACTCAAACCAGCCAATAAAGGCAAGAGAGAGGTGGGAGATGCGTTCCTCGTCAGTGTTCACTACGGCCGGCCAACAAAGGCAAGCCGGAGATGAAGAACAAGAATAATAATTCTCCCCGGAGATCGGATCCGTGGGGTCGCTAATGCCCAACAGTTCGCCACAAAACTGCCCTGCGGGTCGTATCTATCTTAGTCTGACCTTTCACCCTGGGCATGTTACGGCAAAGCAAACTTTACCAATACAGACCTAGGGTTTATTGGAGCTCGCAAGCCCCATCACGACGTCAACGTAGAGATACGGCGATGGGGGTGGCATATTATTATTATTTATAGTTACTCCATGTAAAATACTGAAACTGGGGTGCATCCGGTTAGACCGGACGCCGACCCCAGCACACTTGGAGTAGAGCTCGGTAGATACGTTCACGTCAGCCTGGTGCGAACTTACTTTATAAACACGTTTGTTTACGTTAATATCCAGATGTTTGCTTGTTTTCCCTCTACCATTTATTTATATCTATTATCGTCAGAACTAACAAAGGCATTGTTTAATTTAAAGTTTAAGGATAATACTAATAATAAAAACAATAAACAACTTTACGCGCAGATGTCATAGGATATTTAAGGCTCACAGAGACGCTGGGTGGCAAGTGGAGATATGACCCTGGGTTCAGGCCATTATCCAGAGTGAGGGGGAACGAGATGCGGTCGCCTCCTTCTGCGAAGCAGTAATGCTAGCGGGTAGCCGCAGGGCGATCCCTGGCCACCGTAGCCGCGCGCTTGCGGACGACGAGTAATGGGCAGCTCGCCGTCCGGCCTTCCGGTAACCGTCCAGACCTAACCCAAGTCGTCGACGGCGCGTAGTGTTCCAAGTGCGCCTTAAAGAGATGTTAGCAAAACCGGGGTCCAGCAGGACCGATGCCCGCTAGGGAAATGAAAACCCGTCTGAAAAGAAATCCCGTAGTCCTAGAATGCATAGGGCAACTGAAGGACACACGTGTGGTTTTAGTCAGTGAAAGTCTGACTCTCGTTCCACCCTAGAGCGGGAAGTTGTTAGATTTTTTCGGCATATTTTTGTTTTCGTTTTATCAAACTAAGTACGTATACAGTGCTAAAACTAAAGTATAACAACAAATAAAAAAAGGTCAAATGCGAGTCGAACTGGCGCTCCAAGGATTCTCATTGACGTATTTAGCGACACTCGCAAAACGTTTACCTACTAACCGCTAACTAGAAGATTGTATCTTGAAATTACGCAAGAAGTAAGGTCTCCGAATAGTACAGCACTCTTCGTATGGGAGATCGACTCGGACTTGACCAGTACCACACTTGTGTGCTGACAGAAAAAATGTATGAAAAACCATTATATCCGTGCCACGGAAAGCGCGTAAAGCTGTTGGTCCCGGTTGTCATTCGTAGGTCTTTGACAGGCGTTACAGACTCCAGGAAGTGTCTGACCATAGTGACCATCAGTCTAGGCAAGGAGTGTCGTGTTGCCCAATAACTAGGTCGTGGAGGTCTAGCAGGCAGTCACTCCATATAACACGGGTATATTCAGCCGCACCTGGCTAGACTGAAAGCTGACCCCAAGCTACTTGTGGTCTTCTACTTTGGGCACGCCATAATTATGGCGGTAAGTCCCGTCTCTTTGAGGCGTAGCTGAAAAGACCTCACGGCGTCCTCACCTTCCCCATGACGCATGTTCTCAACGAACATGGTCAGTTCGGGAGGTTCCTGCAACGGATTCGTGCGGAAGTGACGCCCGGATGCCACCACTCTGTGGACCGGCCGGAGGACAAGGTGGAGCATACGGTAGAGATGTACCCCGCTTGGGCAGAGCACCGCCGCCCCATGTCCTCGTGGGGGAGATCGGCGGCAACGATTTCTTGTGCCGAGCCTTGGTACAGGCCATGGTCCGAAACGGGGAGGAGTGGTAGGCGGTCGCCTCCTTCTGCGAAGCAGTAATGCTAGCAAAGGAGGAGGCCGCACGTGCACGCGCGAGGGAGCGTCGTTAATGCCCCAGCCGCCGGGATCCCGATCCCGATTTCCGGCCACCGTAGGCGTGGGCTTACGGATGGCGAGCAATGGGTGGCTCGCCATCCAACCTTCCGGTAACCGTCCGGACCGAGCTCAAGTCGTCGACGGCGTGTATTGTTCCACGAGCGCTTCAAGGAGATGTCAGCAAACCGTAGGGGCCCAGCAGAGTCGAAGCCTACTGGGGGGGCCAAGGGTCTGCTTCTGAAAGGAAGACTTGGCCCTGGTATGAAAGGCAACGAAAGAACAGGAGTGGGTTTTTAGTCAGTTAAAGTCTGACACGCCCTCCCGCTCCGCCCAGAGCGGGCGATGTCATTGGATAATTTCCCCACCTTCAAAAAAAAAAAAGCTAGTTGGCTTGTTCATGAGACACAGTCTGCTGACAGATAGACGGACAGTGGAGTCTTAGCATTAGGGTCCAGTGTACCCTTTGGGTACAGAACCCTAAAAAAATGTGACAAAGTGATAAATCGTCTTGATAACATTTACCTACTTTTCATTTTATTATCTATCTCTTAGTTTGGTGACAGTGTGCACAACCTTGAGAATCTAGGTCAAACGAAAAGTATGACAAAAGTAATCAAATATTTGTCAAGATTAATTATATTAAAGGTGTGATGGGTGACTTCGGTAGATAGAGGAACTATACTATGTGCCAGATTTTGGAATAAAGTACATTGACCTCTTTGAAGAAAAGGGTCTATTACACTACTCGATATTCAGACAGTCTTAGTCGATGTCGCGTAGTGTAATAAGGGTTAGACCGGTCATAATCGGGATAAAAAATAAGACAGTCTGAATATCATGTGCTGAATATCGCGTAGTGTAATAGGCCCTTAAAGTCTAAGCTCTGAAACGTGATCGCTCACAATGAACCTCATCTGAAGGCTTAAAGTCACCGGAAGGGCAATGGAAAGGGCTATGCTCAGAGTTTCTCTTTTAGGAATGATGATATCCGCAGGAGAACGAAGGGCCCATTGCGCAGAACAGATGGTCGATGGGCCGAAAGGTGGACCGATGATTTGGTGGGGGTCGCAGGTCTCCGATGGATGCGAGACGTACAACCGCCGGCCGTTGTGGCGACACTTGGGGGAGAGTCTTTCGGCTGAAATGATGATGATCTTTTCCTGATATCTCTGCGTATCTACTCGAAAAACAAACAATGAAGTTCTGTTTTTTATTATTAGAAAATGTAAAGGATCGTGATAGACGTCGATTCAAGACAGCTAGCATTACGTCTTTATTTCCGTTTTTAAAATTAAGAATGTCGATAAATGTTAGGGGGTCAATGTACTTTATTCCAAATTTACCTGGTATGTACCTTTTTTTTTAGGTGGTAAATCATCCAATGACATCTCACGCCCTTGGGCGGAGCGCGAGACTTTTACTGACTGAAACCCACTCCTAGTTCTCTCGTTGCCTTACATTCCAGGGCCAGGTTTTCCTTTCAGAAGCGAACCCATGGCTCCAGTAGGCTTCGACCCTACTGGGCCCCTACGGTTTACTGACATTTCCTTGAGGCGGCGAGGCTTAGGCTCGGTATGGATGGTTACCGGACGGTCGGACGACGAGCTACCCATTGCTCGCCGTCCGCAAGCCCGCGCCTACGGTGGCCGGAAATCAGGATCGGCATTCCAGCGGCTGGGGCGTGAGGGCCGTTGGCCCTCCCTCGCACGTTCGACCGCCTCTTTTGCTAGCATTACTGCTTCGCAGAAGGAGGCGACCGCCTGCCAGTCCTCGCTTCGGACAATGGCCTGTACCAAGGCCCGGCGCGAGAGATCGTTGCCGCCGATCGCCCCCACGAGGACACGGCGGTGCTCTGCCCAAGCAGGGCACACCTCTACCATATGCTTCATCGCATCGCAGTAAACTGCAATGCGTTTTCGTGCGGCATAGCATCCGGTTCAGATGACCATGCAATGTTTTTCTTATAAGGTGGGAAATCATTCAATGATTTCTCTCGCTCTAAGGGGGTGCGCGAGGGCGTGTCAGATTTTTATTGTCTAAAACCACACCGGTCTATGTTCCTCCTTTGCCTTGCATTCCAGGGCCACGGGTTTTCGTTTCAGAAGTTGACCCACTGCCCCAGTAGGCTTTGGCCCTGCTGGGCCCCTACTGTTTTGCTGGTATCTCTTTGAGGCGCGCGTGGAACACTACGCGAGGTCGACAACTCGGGCTCGCTCCAGATGACCATAGAATATGCGATACAAAACAATTCACAAGTTCTTGCGACGCGTCGTGCGGGCTCGATTTTTACGATTCGACGTCGCATTGCAGTTTAGTGTTCGGGCTCTTAGTCAATACCAGCCTAAACCAACTGGCCAGCCTCTTTATTTTGGCGATAAAATCTTTAAAGCTAAGGAGTGGATTTCCCTGCCAGAGTCTGTGTTTCTTGATAGCTATAACCTAGGAGTCTTTAAGTCAAGAGTAAATAGGTTACTTCTAAGCAAGCGTGCTCCATCGTCGGCAATATTATCGCTAAAGTGAAACGCGAGACTATGATTAATAAAAAAAGTGAGGTTTTTCTGTTAAAAAAAAAACTTTGCCCCATTAGGAATACTGCATTGTGGTTGCGTTCGCAAACAGTAAACTTGCATACACAAGACACAAAATATTACAAATATTTGTTCAGCGCGTGAGTTGAACATGGGACAAGCAGCACAGCAGCTAATTGCTCGACCACTGCGCCACACGTGTCGTCAAATTCATCCTAACTATAAACGTGAATGTGAGTTTGTCTACAGTCCACACCTTAATGATTTGTTTTTTCAGTTATGACATGATAGATTTATAAAAAAAAACTAAGAATCAACTTCAGCTGATCATGGGGTCAACGGCCGCCGGTCGCGCAAATTGAAACTGCCTATGAGCACAACAAAAAACTTAATAATTTATTTTGTCATCTATTTTGAAAAATCACTATTAACATCAATGTCGCTCAAAAAATTGTCGACATCCTAAAAAAAGGAAGGATCTCAAAATCTCGTTTCAAGTCAGCTGATCACGGGGTCAATGACCTGGGATACAAGTATCTGAAGTATTATTTGTACTGTAGCTACAAATAATTACACTAATATTATTATAAAGGGGAAAGTGAGTGAGTGAGGAGTGAGTGAGCAGTGAGTGAGGAGTAAGTGAGTGAGTGAGGAGTGAGTGAGTGAGCAAGCATATGTGTATGTTTATTAATTCTTCACACTCGAAACAGCTGAAAAGATACTTTTTATGCTGGCAGTATGTATCTTTGTTCATAATTTTCTACTATGACGTTTTGCAAATTTTCAATTAAAAACCTGTTTTTATTTTATACTATCATCAATATCAGACATGAATACAATTTCCATGGACACTTTTGCACATAAACAGTATACCATGTATAAAAAAATACAGGTGAGTTTTTTTTTTTTAGGTGAAATTAAATTTTTAGGTGAAAAAAAAATTTCACCTAAAAAAAAAAAAAGAAAACCTGTTAGGTATTATTTAAATATCTGCTAAACACCTACAGGAAGTCTTATTTTTAACCGACTTCAAAAAGAAGGAGGTTCTATGTTCAGCTGAATGTATTTTTTTTTAAATTATTTTCACTGATTTCTCAGTCAATTGTGGATCAATTTTATAATTATTTTTTTGATTGAAAGGTATGCTTCCAAGTTGGTCCCATAGAAATATTGTTTTGATCTGATCATGAATTTCGAAGATATAGAACAGACCTCCTGATAGAATCACAGCAGAAATGTTTTAACAAGTAAAATTGGTTTGTTTATATGTGTAGTCGATGACTGACTAAAAGAAGAGGGGAGAGGATATATCAAACTGATCTGTTGATGAAGCTTGGTAGGTATCAGAACTCTGTAATAAATTAATGTAACCTGTGTTGGGGATTATTAGAATTGTCATGAAATTCACTCTGGCTATAAGGTACTTATTTAAGTTTGGCTGAGGGGTACTTTTTAGTGGTGTAACCATAACTAAAAATTCTAAAAAAAAATGCAAAAAAGTGCAAAATAACTCTAATTTCGGAAGTCAGTGTTATGACTATTATACAAACACCAACTTCCGAAATTAAAGTTATTTTGCACTTTTTATCGTTTTATTTACATTGAAATTGGTTGTACTTTTTTTGTAAAAGGTTTTTTATTCAGTTAAAATGTTCACTTTGCTCTTTTTTTAGCACAATCAGTAATAACACAGATTTTTATACTTGTTGATATATTATCTTATCATTTAAAACATGATACATACATATTGTAAACATTACGTTGATTATTCACAGAAGTGGAACTGGTTAACATTGTTTGAAGAATATATTTTTTTTGGGTTCTGTACCTAAAGGGTAAAAACAGGACCCTATTGCTAAGACTCCGCTGTCCGTCTGTCTGTCACCGGGCTGTATCTCAAGAACCGTGATAGCTAGACAGTTGAAATTTTCACAGATAATGTATTTCTGTTGCCACTATGACAACAAATAGTCTCAACTCACACTTGGCCAGTTTTTTATTAATTTATCAGCTTGATCTTTTTACGTGATGGTAAGCAATGATGTGGTCAATGGTGGAGCATGCTTGCCTAGAAGTAACCTATTCACTCTTGACTTTTAGCTATCAAGAAACACATACTCCTGCAGGGAATTCTACTCCTTAGCTGTATGGACAATGTAATGAAAAACTTGTTGACCTTTTTATTTTCTGTTTTATTAACTTTCTTGTGGCTTCAATTCTGCCTATAATACAGGAAGAATGTAATAATAATAATATAGGAGCGTCATAGTCTTCAACTTTAGTAACCACTGGGTTTAAATAGCAGTTTAAATAGATATTATTCTCATTAATAGTTTTGTCAGTTAAAACCACTTTTATTATCTGTTCTTGGTACAATATTCTAAATACTTTTTAATAGCATAAATTCATGTTAGTTTCTTCTTATCAGATATTTTTTAACTGTGTACTGTGTGTGTGTTGTTTTACTGTTTGTGTGTGTGTTACTGTAGTGACTGCTCACAATAGAAAGTACTGGCTGGTTGATGCATCCAATTGGAACTGCTCATAAATTAATAGGTACATTTCTACTTTTTTTTTTTTTTAGAAATTAAGTAATCTGTTACAGTATGTTCCACATTCTAAATCTGTTATGTGTTCTCTATGGCAGACATTCTTTGAGATATTTTAGAAAACTTTAGTAGATTTATAAAAAAATGCTGCATGTAAATATTGTATGCACTATAAAATTAGAGGTGGCCAATAGTCTTTTTAATTTTGACAAGGAAAGGTCTTGAAGAACTATGAGAAAGGCCAATAAGAATCTCAGTAACAAGATAAATAAAATATGCACATACCCAGATGATCCAAAAACCAGTCCCATTGGCCCATTGCACTGACACTATAGACCATATACAAACATGATCTAAAAATACCTGACACAGGGTTCCTATTCAGCCTTTCTGGCATGACCTAGCTTCCACATATTTTATATTTTCGTGTACACAGAAAGTGAAATGTGCTCGGGGGTGGCAAGGGGAGCCCTGACGTCAGTGCGCGCGCATCTGACCCCAAACTGCCTGACCCAGATTCTGACTTGCGACATGATTCTGTAAAATGTCAACATAGCTCGCCCAGAGCGAAATACCACAGATATTGACTAACACGCGCGCTCTACGACCTACATACTACCTTCACAACTCCGCAATCAAACTCAATAACATATTCATGACCTATTTTTTTTCCACTTTCAGGACCTAACTTTGTCTTCGCCAAAATACAGAGTAATCAATAGATTTCCTCATGAAATAAAGAACTTAAAATGTATGCACAATGTACTGACCAACAACTAAACACATCACAGCAGCTTCCTCCGATTATTTCACGTTTTCACACAAACATTTTGATTTTATTCGGTTCTGGACGCCATTATCAACATCGACGACTAACTTGTTAGGCACTATTTCACAGCTCATGCGGCGTCCATCGTGTTGTATCACGCACTCGAAACACTTATCACTATCGACCTATAATTATTTTACACAAATAAGTCACGGATCAAGCTCGTCGTATGTGAAAAATGTTAAAAACGGGATCGGGCGCAATCCGCTACGCCACCCCGTTCCACTGCAATTTTGTCACTGCTGCCAACTGACAGGAACATAAATAAATACATCACATTACCAACTGCAATTTACGCAATTCTATTGGCTAATACATTTCAAATAGATACGATTGGTCTAAATTTTGACACATTTGGCTGTTTAACCAATCAGAGTTGAGAGTGTGAGCGACCTCACTTAATTTAAGTGATAATAAAATGAGTTTGAACCAGTTCCTCTTCTGCGTTCGGATATGTCTAAAAACTAATACTTGAAAGAGTTTATTGACCTATCAGAATTGAACAGAACAGGATCTGTACCATTACGTTTAAAGTAAGATTGTTTCATTCTTAGTTCCAGTGTGGGTAAGAGATGGCGCTAGACAACCTGTATAGCTCTGTCTCTTACCCACACTGAAATAAGAATGAAAGAATCTTACTTTGAACGTCATGGTAACCCCTCTGTTGAAACTTAAGATTTTAATGTTCGTGTTCAAATTCTCCGCGGTCAGTTTCAAAACTAAAATAGTTTCGACAGCTTCACTACAGTGGCACCGATGTGGAGCAACAAAAGTTGCGTCTAAGTGTAAATAGGTTGCTAGACGAAACGATGCGTCATCCGGGTACACTACATAAATACGAAAAACTTTATTCCGACAGTCACAAATACGAATTTCAAAATACCGATTTTCATAATTCCGAATGGTTCAAAATTCCGAATATAACAACTCCGACTTATCATTACTCCTATTTTTATAATTCCTAAATTTCAATTTTCCTAACTTTTATAATTACTATTCTCAAAATACCGAGTTTCAATAGATCGAATAACGAAAAGTCCGACTTAATGATAAATCGACACATCAAAACTACGAATTCCGATTATTAAAATACCGATTAATAAAATTCCGAAATAAAAACGCCTCATAAAACTGTATAGCAAGACAAATAAAAACATAAATGCTCGTCAGAGGTCGTAGTATGAGGGGGTAGAATTAAAAAACTAATGACAGATGCGTTTTCCAGCATGCAGGGGATTTATTGCAGCATGCAAGCAGGCATGCAGCGTGCAAGCAGACATGCAGCATGCAAGCAAGCATGCGACATGCAAGCAGGCATGCAACATGCAAGCAAGCATGCAACATGCAAGCAAGCATGCAACATGCAAGCAGGCATGCAGCATGAAAGCAGGCATGCAGCATGCAAGCAGGCATGCAAAATGCAGCAAGCATTGTTTCTGTCACGGCTCCGGCGCTGCGGGGTTTGGGCGGCCCCACGCGAGCTTATCGTCGCAGATGGTTTTAACGCTCACCACCTGCTCCTCAGCTCGCGGGCCGCCCTACCCCTCCGCGCCTACGCGGGTTTAAATTACACTCTAGGGGTAGGGCAAACAAGTCTGCGTGAAGTCGGTTTTGCAGCGATTCGTTTCTGACACTAAATTTTGTAGCACAACATGTTGACTTTTAGTTTATTCGAAGTAATGAAAATCGGAATATCGTTTTTCGGACCGAGAACCCTTCGAGCATTTGATTCTTCGAACATATGAAAATCGGGAAACTAACGAATTGCATTTACGACTTTCGATAAAATAAATTTCGTGATTTTTAATAATAGACATTATAATTTTTAGGTATTATGAAATTCGGACTTTTGAAAATCGGAATATCGAAATTCGGAATAAAATATTTCGGAGTATTTGGGTGTTCCCGCGTCATCCATCATAGTGCCTATGGTGGGGACGGGAGTGTCTGAAGCCTTATGCCCGAATCCCATTTCCCCACAGCCAGCAGACGCGCACGCTCAGCAGTACTTGAAGACGTGTTGATTAGTTTGTTACTTATATACTGTAGAGCGGCATATCCCACCGTCTCTGAGAGGACAGGTTGTCGGACAAATCCCAGTTGGAACAAACCATTTTCCAAGCATTCAACGCATCGGAAAAAAACGGTACCTCAACATCAACCAGACCAGTGAGGAAGATAAAATATTCCTGGGGGGCTATTGGCTAACTTTTTCAATAACAGTTGACAACTAGCATTCGTTGCACACTAAACTTAGTTGTCAACTGACAATTTCATAAAATTGGTATTACGTATCACACAAGTGACTAACAAACTACGGTGGAAATGTGGTGAATTATAAAAATTTACGGTGCCTATTGTGATCACTCTGAAATTTTATCGACTATTATACAGCTTCAAAAGCTTACACAATCGCAATTTTAAAAGTATCGATACAATAACATCTGTTAAAACGTGTTACGATGGCTATCAAAGGCACCAGTGGCTAATGACGTCACTGTATTTGGTCACTGAAGTTATGCAATACAGAACTAGCTGTTTGACAGTTCAATGATGCACACTGTTAACAAGTGATCATCACTTGAACTGTCAACAGAGTTACGCAATAGCCCCGCTGGTTAATGTATCAGGGCTGCGTTCAAAAATGAGATTAGAGTTAACTCTAATGACGTCATTGGGTGGATACTCTAAGCTCGCATTTTTGAACGCGAACGTAGAGTTCAACTGTCAATGCCAAGCAACTGTCATTCCTACCGCTTACACCAACCTACCCTGCTCGAAGTTAGAGTTAGTTGGGTTAACACTAGGGTAGCTACTCGAGTTATAAAAGAACGACTCTGGGTTGCAACTCGAAGCTACTCTGATTATTTTTGAACGCAGGGCTGTACTGTGCACCGAGGAGAGGACGCTGGTAAACATACACTTGAAATTTTGCAGACGCTGAGGTCACCCAGCCGGATGGGAAGCGTGGCTTGCTGCCCGTTCGGTAGTTCAAGGCCACATTTAGTGATTTGATCGACTTTTTCCAAAGTTGTGAGTGTTTCCAAAGATGGAAGGAGCTTTTTAACAGTTTTTAGAATAACAGTTTCTACATACAGGGTGGCCCAAAAGTCGTGGATCAAACGCAACTACGGGTTAGATGGGGTCATCAGCTGCAAAAAGTTGTTCTACGGGAGGTCTTTAAGGTCAACCCCTGCAGAGTTATAATTTATTTTGTGTTTTTATGGGAAATATGACTTTTTTTAACTAATTGTTATTAAAATTCGAAAAAATCTACATCCTGTATCTTTTTTATAATTTTTACTAGATTGATACTGATGAGTCCTTGCGTTAGACATGCAATTTATGGTTGTTTATTGGGTGTGTTGAAGATAATATTAAGTTTTACGATTTATTTTTTTCTCAAATCATAACTTTTTATTTACTTCGGACCCCACTGTGAAAAAAAAATACTCTACCGAAAAGTGACCCTGTATTACAAGTTTTGGCGCATTTAATAGGGATTCTGAAAAGGTATTACACATGGCCATGAGTGGCTCTAATATCTTTCTAGGACGAAAAAACAAAACAACGATTGTGAAATAATTGTTTTATTAAGCAAAACATTTTACAATAAATGCTCAAAATTCCTGCCTCTGACCATAATACATAATCTGCACCGCCTAATAAAATTCCTACGTAACCTACGGAATGCACCTCTGTTGTTAGTAACTTGTACCCTAGCAAATTCGAGCTTTTGTCGTAGTTCTTGTTCGCTATTGTTCTCTCCTTGGTAAACTATTTCTTTAAAATAGCCCCAAAGAAAAAAACCACCACCACCCACGCCACGCCACCCCGGTCGCCCGATTTAAATCCATTAGATTTTTTTCTTTGGGGCTATTTTAAAGAAATAGTTTACCAAGGAGAGAACAATAGCGAACAAGAACTACGACAAAAGCTCGAATTTGCTAGGGTACAAGTTACTAACAACAGAGGTGCATTCCGTAGGTTACGTAGGAATTTTATTAGGCGGTGCAGATTATGTATTATGGTCAGAGGCAGGAATTTTGAGCATTTATTGTAAAATGTTTTGCTTAATAAAACAATTATTTCACAATCGTTGTTTTGTTTTTTCGTCCTAGAAAGATATTAGAGCCACTCATGGCCATGTGTAATACCTTTTCAGAATCCCTATTAAATGCGCCAAAACTTGTAATACAGGGTCACTTTTCGGTAGAGTATTTTTTTTTCACAGTGGGGTCCGAAGTAAATAAAAAGTTATGATTTGAAAAAAAAAAAAATCGTAAAACTTAATATTATCTTCAACACACCCAATAAACAACCATAAATTGCATGTCTAACGCAAGGACTCATCAGTACCAATCTAGTAAAAATTATAAAAAAGATACAGGATGTAGATTTTTTCGAATTTTAATAACAATTAGTTAAAAAAAGTCATATTTCCCATAAAAACACAAAATAAATTATAACTCTGCAGGGGTTGACCTTAAGGACCTCCCGTAGAACAACTTTTTGCAGCTGATGACCCCATCTAACCCGTAGTTGCGTTTGATCCACGACTTTTGGGCCACCCTGTATAGAAAATGTTAAACGTTTTTAGGTTCAATCTACAGTTTTTAGACACGTATCCGATCAATTTAAAAAAAAAAACTGACAGAAATTGATTTGACAGAAAATGTCTTGTTTTGTTCTTGAATTTAAAGTTAGAGACGGATCGATGTTTTCAGTACTTCTCATGTGCAAATAGTCATTAAACTTGGCGTTTCAAGTCACTACCAGGTTTATTTTAAGTTATAAGATCTAAGATTGAAGTGGAAATAACTGTTTGAATTGGCCAGTTTTGACAAAACTTTGATCGGACTCACATATCACAATCGGTGTACTCTACTTTCGAAGCATTTTTAACTCGTTTAGGTAAGTAACAATGTTTGTAATGTATTAATTAGTTAAATAATCTATTATTAGTTAAATAAATAAATAGGTTATAATAGTCTCACTTAGATTTTACTCTTCGACTACATATTTACTAAAACATCGCGCGGACTTACCCTCTATATCAGCTGATTATTATATTTACTAAAGTCGAGCGTATTTCTTTTAATTTATGACCTGAAATATCAGAAATTTTAACAAGGAATGTGTTTAGTTGAAAATTTTTTGTTCCTTGTGTTATAATTATTATTATTATTTGGTAAGACAGTATCGCGCTATTGGCTAAATAGAAGCGTGTGTTTCAATATTTGGGAGACATTCAGACGTAGTAATAGTCAGTATTTTAAAATAGTGACTACTTTATGTGTCTCAAGAGTTTACTATGATGATATCTATATTAAATAAAAACAAATTCCACTCACTGATTGAGAGCAGTGGTGGCCGAGTGGTAACGGCATCGACTTACGAGTTGTAGGTCGCGGGTTCAAACCCAGCCAGGCGCATTACTTTGTGTAATTTATTTCATCACCACAGCTCTCAAAACAGTGAAGGAAAACATCGTGAGGAAACCGGCATGTCCTAGAACCAAAAAATTCGAAGACATGTGACATTCACCAACCCGCACTGGGCCCGTGTGGTTGATTACGGCCCATTCCCTCTCCTAGACAGGAGGCCTGAGTCCCAGCAGTGGGAACATTAAAAGGCTGATTATGCTATGCTATGCTATGCTATACTCACTGATTAATTTTATAAGTGCCCAAGTAGGTTTTATAAGTGCCCATGTAGGCCTATGTGAAATAAAAACTTTTGACTTTTTGACTTTAGAATCACGAAATCTCAGAATCTATCTATAACACCAACAAACTTAAAATTTGACAGGTAGGTTCCTTAGAGGGTGTAGACATCTGCTAAGAACGGATTTTACGAAATTCTCTTCCTAAGGGGTTGAAACGGGGGTCCAAAGTTTGTATGGAGAAACTGACTTTCATGCGGGTGAAGTCGCTGGCAGTAGCTGGTACTACTATATAATCAAAACAAAAGAAATTAAGTTAAAAGTATGTGAAGGTCAAATCACAAATAAATCCAATATGTGTGAAATTATAATGTCTGTTGTGTGATCTGAAAATTTGTTTATTGCTCATTACAATCATGTTCTCTGGAGGAGATTCCCATTCTGATTGAAATCCTGAACCAACATATTATTATATAATATAACTTATTTACCGTTTAGTTCTGTAAGGGTGTAAGCGTTCTCCATCCGTCATTTTTCCATTATTTTTATTTTTTTTTAATTCATATAAACCAGTGCTTGACTGCTATCCCACCTAATGGTAAGCAGCGATGCAATCATTGATGGTGAGGCGCACTAGTTTATTAAGAGCCTATTCACTCTAGCCTTGAAGACACCTAAATTATAGTTGGACGGGAAGACCGCAGCAGGCAAATTGTTCCAGTCCTTCGATGTACGCGGTATAAACGACGAAGCGAAACGCTTAGTCCGGACCGTTGAAGTTTCAACAACGTAAGGGTGGATACTCGCCGTACGTCGGGTTGTCCGATGGTAGAAAGGAGATGGCGGAATCAAGTCATGCAATTCCCGCGCACACTCCAAAATGCAACCTGTAAAATACCGATAGGCTGGCTACCCTGCGCCTGTGCTCGAGGCTTTGTAGATTGGACTTAACCAAATCTGGATCCCCAATTAGCCTCTTCGCACGCCTTTCCACTCAGTCCAAAGCTGCTAGATGGCATTTTGCAGCACCAGCCCATATGTGACTGCAGTACTCCACACGATCGGACCTGTGCTTTGTATAACATTAGAAGCTGTCCCGGTGTGAAGTACCGTCGGACCTTTGCAAGAACGCCTAGTTTTCTAGCAGCTACCTTGGCTTTGGACTCAATGAACCGCCCAAAATTGAGGTCTGAGGAAATTTCAACTCCCAAGAGCTGAAGGCGGTCGGTGCACTCCAGAGATACATTCTGAAAAGCAGGAGCCAAGGCGAACGGGCTCCTTTTGGCGTCTGGCTCCATTTCCCTCGGTTTTAGTTAACATTAATCCAGACCTTGCCTGCTAACTTTTTTATGTCATCAGCGGTCAGCCTATCCTTTTCTCTGCCTATCAGCAGTTCTTTAAATATACAGTTTATAGACTTTTATTAACGAAATCCTCCTTCTTTCACAGATCAAATCTGTCTAGACTAGTATAGAAAAACTGTTATTAGAGACAGACACAGCATAATGGTTACAAACACAAAGTAGAGAACAAATATACAGAATGCGCTGAGCGTGAAAGTTCTTGGGACTTTGCTGTTTAAATAACCAGTATTGACATATATGTATCAATGACTTAAAGTGAAAACCTCAGGTATGCAATTTTAGATAATTTTATTATATTTTTAGACAGACAAGCTCGAAATGCCCAATGTTGTATCGTCACCTACGATGTTGAATGCATACGTTGCTCAAATGAGTTTGGTGTGGTAACCTCAGACTCAAGAAAAATTAATGTTTTAAATAAATAGATCAATATTATATCATCTCTCATCCAACTCAAGAAATTTCATTTGAAATAAGCAGTACCTTTGTGCTCTTCTGTCTGCTTTTGTTATTTTCATTTTTAAGTGTTTGTGTGTACATAAATAAAAAAATAAAAAATAGATATATTTATTAATTTTATATAAAATATTTATATAAAAAAAGGAGAAGCACATTTAAATTAAATGATAATAAACGTGATTTGTTTTTTGTGCCTCCTGAAAAGTTACACAGTTTGTAGTTACGAGGTATTCACTATAAGACATCAATATTACATTCATACTTTAGAAAAAATAGAGGTTTTTAGGGGTATTCTACAATATACATTCACAATATAATTAAATTAACATATTTCTTCCAAACATCTGTGTTGAGCAGTCTGTAGGCTCTAAACTCATCGTGTCATTTTATGATGAGAAATTATAAGTTAAGCCACACATTTCTTTAACCATATGATCATACTGTAACTAAGCAACGGAAAATGAGATGGCTTCTTCTTCCACCCTTACGTTGTTGAAACTTCAACGGTCCGGACTAAGCGTTTCGCTTCGTCGTTTATACCGCGTACATCGAAGGACTGGAACAATTTGCTTGCTGCGATCTTCCCGTCCAACTATAATTTAGGTGTCTTCAAGGCTAGAGTGAATAGGCTCTTGATAAACTAGTACGCCTCACCATCAATGATTGCATCACTGCTTACCATCAGGTGGGATCGCAGTCAAGCGCTGGTTTATATCAATTAAAAAAAAAAAAATAGACTAATTCGTCTTTATTACAACGGTAACAAAATATTCTTTATCTACAATAGAGAGAACCGAGCACGGAATTGTAGGGCACTTCGACACGGACAGGTTAGGTTTGGCTAAGGCGGGAGCGGAGCGGAGCTCTTGTTATTTGTGTTTATTGTAGGGCACTTCGACACGGACAGGTTAGGTTTGGCTAAGGCGGGAGCGGAGCGGAGCTCTTGTTATTTGTGTTTATTGTAGGGCACTTCGACACGGACAGGTTAGGTTTGGCTAAGGCGGGAGCGGAGCGGAGCTCTTGTTATTTGTGTTTATTGTAGGGCACTTCGACACGGACAGGTTAGGTTTGGCTAAGGCGGGAGCGGAGCGGAGCTCTTGTTATTTGTGTTTATTGTAGGGCACTTCGACACGGACAGGTTAGGTTTGGCTAAGGCGGGAGCGGAGCGGAGCTCTTGTTATTTGTGTTTATTGTAGGGCACTTCGACACGGACAGGTTAGGTTTGGCTAAGGCGGGAGCGGAGCGGAGCTCTTGTTATTTGTGTTTATTGTAGGGCACTTCGACACGGACAGGTTAGGTTTGGCTAAGGCGGGAGCGGAGCGGAGCTCTTGTTATTTGTGTTTATTGTAGGGCACTTCGACACGGACAGGTTAGGTTTGGCTAAGGCGGGAGCGGAGCGGAGCTCTTGTTATTTGTGTTTATTTCTTTTATAATCACCCAGGAAGTGGCTTACATAGAAGATAACTAGTGGCTAAGATAGTATCACTCAAGACGTTCGTCAATTGTGGCCGACTTAGTAATTTAGGAGGCAATGTAGATTTCTAGAGGCGAATAATAGAGGTGAATATTAATAATAAAAACTTTTTACAAAAAAAAAAAAATACAACCAACTTCAATGTAAAAAAAAAACTGAAAAGTGCAAAATAACTTTAATTTTGGAAGTCGGTGTTAAATAACGAAGAGACAAAACTATTATAGGAACATCGACTTCCGAAATTAAAGTTATTTTGCACTTTTCAGTGTTTTTTTTTACATTGAAGTCGGTTGTATTTTTTTTTGTAAAAAGTTTTTTATTTTACACTTTTTAGTTATGGTACCACCACTAAAAAGTACCCCTCAGCCAAACTTAAATACCTTATAGCCAGAGTGCATCTCATGACAATTCTAATAATCCCAAACACGGTTAGATTACCTTAATTTATTACAGAGTTCCGGTGCCTAACTTCAGGCTTCATCATCAGATCAGTTCGATATATTCCCCCTCTACTTTCAGTCAGTCATCGACTACACGTATAAACAAAGCAATTTTACTTGTTACGACGGTTCTGCTATGATCCTATGAGGAGTTCTGTTCCATATCTTCGAAGTTCATGATCAGATCATAACAATATTTCTATGGGACCAACTCTGAAGCATAACCTTTCAATCAAAAAAAAAAATTTTTTCAAAATCTGTCCACAATTGACCGAGAAATCGGTGAACATACATAAAAAAAAAAAAACATTCATAATTCATAACATAGAACCTCCTCCTTTTTGAAGTCGGTTTAAAAGAAGTCTGTTTAATTAGCACCCTTTTAAAATACCCTTGCAATTCCTTTTATTCATTGATTAATTTACTATCGAGGAATGTATGTGCTACGCGCTTACCCCACTAGACATAGACTAGTTACACGCGTCGCCAGATCGCCGACTGGTTCTCTCTGTATTTTGCCTTTGTCACAATAAGGTCTATTGTCCACGGCCGCGTGGCTTCATAGAAGCGTATTCGCCATGATACGCTTGGTGTACGCCTGCTCGCAGCATACATACAAAACTATGAAACTCTGTCGACGGAGCGGCAACGTGGTGCTCGCGTTGCTGCATGCGCTTCATGACGCCTGCCGTACTGCATGTCGGGCGTCGGGGCGTACATCGAGCGAAAGCACGTATTTATTGCCGTACGGCATTGTCACAAATGATTGAAAATGTACGCGTGTGGCCAGTGTTCAGTGCGCTGTGCTGCTCAAGCTGCCTGGCGTATTTTGAAGCGTCTATGAAGCTAATGATCCGTGAAAAGTAGGCCTAAATCACACGACTGTATCGATACAGTCGCTAAATCACAAGACTGTATCGATGCAGTCGCTAAATCACACGACTGTATCGATGCAGTCGCTAAATCATACGACTGTATCGATACAGTCGCTAAATCACACGACTGTATCGATGCAGTCGCTAAATCATACGACTGTATCGATACAGTCGCTAAATCACACGACTGTATCGATACAGTCGCTAATTCACACGACTGTATCGATGCAGTCGCTAAATCACACGACTGTATCGATACAGTCGCTAAATCACACGACTGTATCGATGCAGTCGCTAAATCACACGACTGTATCGATGCAGTCGCTAAATCACACGTCTGTATCGATGCAAACGCTAAATCACACGAATGTATCGATAAAGTCGCTAAATCACACGACTGTATCGATGCAGTCGCACGCCGAACGTATCAGACCTGCGACAGTATCGCGATTATGTCCCGATTGTATCGCTACAAAGTCGTCTTGTGCAGCCTCCCTTTAACAATACGAATTATTCAGTTTGTTTTCATTCCGGCTTTTCGTTACAGATCCCACATGAATCAAGATGTTCAGTAGCTTTGAAGAAGAGTCATCTTCTGATCCGGAGGTGGCTTCCGACATCGACCGGGGTGGCCGTACAGATATAAGAGATGGTCTTATGAGGATCACATCTACTGACCAGGTCAGGGCCAATGACAGGGCTGGCCCCACCACCCGCGCTGGATCCAGCATCCGGGTTGGCCCCACCACTCGTTCTGGCTCCAACATCCGAGCTGGCACCACCACCCGGGCTGATCAGCCTAGCCACAGCAACCGAGCTGATCCCACCGATCGAGCTAGCTCTACCAACCAGGCTGACCTCACCGACAGCGCCGTCCCCACCCGCACTGATCCCACCGAACGATTCGGCTCCATCGCCCAAGCTGACCCCACCACCCGCGCTGTTCTCACCGATCGACCCGGCCCTACCGATCAGCCCGGCCCCACTCACCGGCCCTACCCCACCAACCGACCCAGCCCCATTGACCGGCCCGAACCCCATGAACAAGCCAATCCAACTGACAGGGCCAACAGCCCTAGCATCTTAGGTCAACTGCCTGCAGGTAACAACATTAACAACCCTGAACCCCCCCGTGAAGCTAACGAGCCTAGGTCTACTCAACCCTCGGGAAATTACGTACACGTGCCGCCTGTTGCACGCCACATAGCTAGCCGCCTCAGGAGATACCAGGCCGAAATTAACATGGTCACAGAGATTGATAGCATATTAGGGGTCGCCGAAGATTCAATTCTTAATCATTTAAGGGAACAAAGAGAGCTCAGACTAGAACGTTTACAGCAAATGGCAGAGATTCAACCGGACCCTGTCGTAATAAGTGAGGACAGTAGCAATGTAGCATCTAGTGAGGACTCCAACCAATCTTTTCCTGAGACCCGTGTGCAAGGTAACAGTGAATCAGCAGAAGAACCGCCTGCCAAACTCAGAAAAATCAGCTCTCCTGACAAAAAAGAACCGACAAAAAATGACGAACTAAACAAAAGTGATGACTTGGATGGAGAAACCTGCCCCATATGTCTAGACACCTGGGGTAACTCTGGCAACCACAGACTCGTAGCTCTGAAATGTGGCCATTTGTTCGGCGCTGAATGTGTTGAAAGATGGCTGAAGGCACAACCTAGCAATAACAGAAACTGCCCCACATGCAAATCTAAAGCATCTTTAAGAGATTTACGATGCATCTATGCCAGGAGGCTAGTAGCAGCGGACAACTCAGAAATAACACGATTACAGAAACAAGTGGATACACTGCTAGCCCAAAAAAGCCGAACAGAACTGCAACTACAGACGGCGAAAATGACACAACGCACGTTAGCAGAACAGCTAGAAAACTTAAAGAAGACGATCGCACAATCGCAAGCGACCAAGCAACAAGCTGAGAGGAAGGCCTGGCGATTCGCTCTCGAAAAGAACTTGGAAATATGTAAAGACGGCGGTTGCAGAGTCCTTACTTACAACTGTAGGACTTACGAGTTGTATGTGTCGCAGAAAAGTTCCAACTACTTATTCCCTGGCTACGGTATAAGAAAAGTCAGCTGCGTAGACTACACTCTAGGAGCATTTGTCCCTCTACATCCCAAACCAATCAGGGATATTACTTACTCTCAACCCAGTGACTTGCTGCTTAGTGTAGCTTTAGACAGTACGGCAAGGATCGTGCAGAGGGGCATGATTAATGTGACTGTGAACGCAGGAATCCCTTTGTGGTCTTGTGCCTGGGATCTGTACAAGCCTAATCAATTCTATGTCGGTGGAGTCGGGGGAGTGATAAATCAATACGACTTTAGGAACCCCTCCACCTGTCTTCGATCCCTAGCCGGGACAAGTGGAGACATGTCTCCTGTAGTATCCATGTGCTCAACTGAATACGGTCTCCTGACTTGCCAGCTAAACTCCTGCTGGCTTTGGGAGTCTAATGCTGGTCACTGGGAGCCGAAATCATTTCCAGTTACCGGCGCATTCATGTCCATGTGTTACGATAGCGAGTCTCAGAAGGCTTTGGTTTCTATGAGACCAAAAGGCGCAGAGCGTTCGAAATTGACTGTGTGCTCTTTAGTACCGAGGATCAGCGGAGGGGCTGATATAGAAGTAGATCAGGTGATCAACGGCTCTGCTCGTACGTCAGTCATGTCTAGAGCGACGTTCTGTAAGACCCAGGGCGCGTCTTGGGTTGCTGCGCACTCGGAAAGCGATGCGACTCTGTACCTCCACGGCTTAGATGGTTCCAGGACAATGTCTTTGCCGGCTGCCGAACCTGCGTTGGACGTGTGTTCGGTACAAATCAATGGGAACTGTGTTCTAGCAGCTCTGTCGGAGTCTAGGTTAAGAATTTACAAGGCACACAGCCTTGGAAACTAGTGGTTGAATAATAGAATTGTGGGATGGACTTAATTTTTATAAAAGACTGTTTTAACTAAGGTGAGACCCACGGGGGATGCGAGACGTGCATAAGGATTTCTTGTAAAATGGGCTCTTGACTGCGATTTCGCTTCTGGTAAGCTATGGATGACTTGCATCGAGCCCAGAAGATACTTGTTTACTCTTCACGACTGTCTTTTCTTTCCTGATTAACAAGTGACAAGTCTTCGTGCCAGTTTATTTAAATCATAAGACTAAGGCGAACTAATTTCGTCCCGAGCATAATTAAAAAGGATTGCAAGAAAGATGTATGAACGTAAACGAAACAAATGAATATGTAACGCGGGGTTCTACGTAAGTGTGTGTGATTGAACGCGTTTGCGAAGCGATCCGATGCGGTACTTGTGGGGTCAACACGTCAGGGCGACTATGATCTACGTGTGCGCGAAGTCGCCGCTTTAGCCGCCAAAAATACACTGCATCACAAGAGTTCGCGTGAAAATTTCAATCGAACTAATCTCGTCGCTTCGCTCGTTGCTGCACCGCCCCACGTGCGGTTGGTTGGCGTTAGCCACAGTATAGAATATCAATTGTTCTAATCGCGCCGCATCGCTTCACATTCGCCGTCGCGTAAGGATCGTATCATCTGTAGTTTCTGATTGGCCCAACAAGACGAGGTTATGTTTAATGATTATGTATGCAAGGAATTGTATGATATTTTATACTTTAGACATGTTTAAATATGATCTTTGATCAACTTACGGGTCTTCATCAGTCATTGAGCCAATCTAGTTGTAACATAATGTAATGTAAAATATTGTATATGTATGTATAATTGTGTACTTTAATTATAATTCGAGATAATTACATTCTAACGCCACCGATTCAACTATAGACTTAGATTTTAAGTGAGCATTTGTATTAAAAAGGAGTATAGTTTTGTTTTAAATCGATCTGTCAAACGATAATTATTAGATTTTAATTTCTAGTTACGGGGTTTCATTATTCAATGCAGTGGCGTAGCTAGGCGTGGGCGCAGTGGACCCTCACCCACGGCCTCGTACCCAAAGGGGCCTCGCGTGTGCGAGCGCTCTTTTAATAACGAGGGTTTTGTTTTATAATTTATAGGCTCACGTTTGACCACTATTTCACCTGATGGTAAGCGACGATGTGGTCGATCACTGGGCTTCGACAGTCGCTGTCTCGTTTTTGTATTTATGAAAGAAAAAAAGTCTCGCAGATGCACCTTCGCCCACGTCTAAATTAGTCCGCGCTACGCCTCTGATTCAATGAGTGTGCTTTTTGTATCTTGCAGTAGGCACCAATCTAAGAAAGATATTCTAGATTGCAGCTTTATTCCTGAAATACAAAATAAAAAAGTTATTTGTTGTTTTTTTTTTGTTTTGACCAACCTAAGCTTTAATATTATCATTTAAAACTAATAGTGTTGTGCGAAAAAAGTTATAATTCTCGCGCCACAACCGCGACTGAGAACAAAACATGAGATGGAGACAGAACCGCGACCAGCATTAAAAAATAAATTTAAAATATAAAAAATCCCGTCTGCGAAAAAAATAACTTTAAATAAAAACTGTAAAGAAAAACAAACAAGTTCAGTCCAGTAGCGTAGAAACCAATTTAATTTAAAACAAAACTGCAACAGTCGGGACCCATATTATATGGAATTATTTTATGTGAGATTATTTTAATGGGTCCCGACTGTTGCAGTTTTGTTTAGTTAGGCTACTTTTTATTGGGATATAGCTAATATTATAATGAGAAGCTACTTTTTATATTCTCGCGAGGACGGGACTTAATTCCAGTGGTCGGGAGAACATCCTGATTCCCAGGGGAAAAGAAATTTTAGAAACGGCTGGACCGATTTTGACGGGACTTTCACTGACAGAAAGCTTTTTATCTAATAACTTCTCCCGCACTAGGGCGGAGAAGGAGAGCGTGCCAGACTTTTACTTGTTGTGTTGTAAGTTCCTTCTTTGCCTTTGCGTTCCAGGACCCCGGGTTTCCCTTTTGGAAGTAAACCCATGGCCCCAGTAGGCTTCGACCCTGCTGGGTCCCTACGGTTTTGCTGATCTTCAGGCGCGTGGAACACTACGCGCCGTCTCCAAATATCGTTGCTATATTTTCTAGTACCCTTAAATATAGTCTCCATGGACGCTGATTTTATAGTAAGACTATAATTGTCCTTCCAGCGGCTTTGTCCGCATGAAAATCGTAAATTATAGAAGGGAATATATTCCCGACATAAAAGTCCTATCCCAGAAATCAGAAACGTATGTATTATTTCAAACTAGCGACCCGCCCCGGCTTCGCACGGGTGCAATGCTGATCACTTCATAGTATAAAACAAAGTCGCTTCCCGCTGTCTGTCCCTATGTACGCTTAGATCTTTAAAACTACGCAACGGATTTTGATGCGGTTTTGTCCAGCATTACACCAGGGCGGGTCGCTAGTACTAAATATATAGAATGTATATATACTACAGAATGTCTTTATACACAACGTTTACAGATTTTTTGTCATTATTCTTGAAAGAGCGACATATAATTGACCATGTAAAAAATATTCAACGCTTAAAACTAAGTCTGTAACGTTGAAAGTTTAACCCTGCGATTTATTGATGGTCATTGCAAAAGATATCTTTAGCGGAAATTGTAGGCGTTTATATTGGAACGTCAAATTCGATGGTATTAGAATTCAATTTTAATTAACCCAAACACTGCTAGGTAACATTGTTTTTATTATGAATTTCGTGTGTCTACGTTCCACCTTCCTCCATCATCAGATCAGTTCCATAGTACCTTATAGCCAAATAGTGCATCTCATGACAATTCTAATAAACCCAAACACGGCTAGGATACATTGATCAATTGAGTTCAGATACCTATCTTCTGGCTCCATCATCATCATCAAGTCACTTCGATGATACTGTAGCGACATCTATGGCGTCACATAAGAACTAATCCTGCATCGCGCAATCAAAGTTCTCCGCGCGATATAGAATATATACGACAGCCCGAAATCATCTAAAGGGGCAATAGCCCACCAGACATAACACCCGTCTGGTCGGAGGATCCTCCCTTTTCAAAGGAGGTTTGCGGGACTTTACACTCTGTTCCGCTTACCTCCAAAATGGTGACCCTTGACAAAGAACGTCAGCGCAGCCTTCGTGCAGCTACTACTCCGTGACGTCATCATCACTTCCTCAAGCTTTCGAGCAGCGAGCCATACAGCCAGCACCCACGGCTTTAAAGGGTATCCTGACCACCAGCATGCCTACCTGGTCATACCTGGTCATCACCCTCAGCCTCATCAGCGACCTTGGCGAAGCACACTGCACCTTCGGCCAGTCACATGAAGAGCCACGAAGTCGACGCAAGCAGTCAAGCCACTACGTCGCACCGCACCGCTCCGACTCACTGGAGCCAGCAGCACTACTCCGACTCACAGGAGCCTGCAGCATCATCCCGACTCACTGGGACAGCACCACCCCGACTCACTGGGGCATCACCGCAGACAGTTCCGACTCACCGAGAACTATGCGGCATTCGGTTCCGACCTACTGGAACCAACCTACCACTGGCCTGGCACGCATCAAGAAGCATCAAGAACCATCGATCTCCGATCTCCGGAGGGGAGTGATGTAGCGACATCTATGGCGTCACATAAGAACTAATCCTGCATCGCGCAATCAAAGTTCTCCGCGCGATATAGAATATATAGAACAGCCCGAAATCATCTATCGGGCAGTAGCCCGCCAGACATAACATCCCGTCTGGTTGGAGGATCCTTCCTTTTCAACGAAGGTTTGCGGGACTTTACTCTCTGTTCCGCATACCTCCACAATACCATTTTCAACATAACTATTTAGAACCATTTATTTGTTTGTATTGTCATAGTCGTTTAACTGTCTTCATTGTGATATCTATGTGTTCCGTTGGCCATTCCCGGTCTTCTTCATCACATGTTACTTTTTACCTGACTGCGGAGGGTTATGATTTTGACAGGCTATGTATGTATGTGAGTATGTTCATCTGTTCCCTCATAGCTCCTAATCTACTTATCGGAACTAGACGTATGAGGTATCGTTAGAACCGTTTTAATTGTCCGCTAAACATAGGCTACGTGACGTGTCACAAAAATCGATATGGCGCCCTCTAGCCGACAAAAAGTAATGCGTTAAAAATAAAAAAGGAGATAAATACGCCGTGTTTGGTATCATTTGAAAGGGCTTCACTTGTACATTTTCAAAATATTGCTCAAATTTAAAGTGACGCCCTCTAGCGGACAAAAAGTCATGTTTAAAAAAAATTATAAATACACCGTGTTTCATATCATTTGAAAGGGCTTCATTCCCATTCCAGGATGAAAAAATATCATCAAAATTCAATGTGGCGCCCTCTAGTGGACAAAAAGTATTGTGTTAAAAAAAATAAGATAAATACGTCGTTTTGGTATCATTTGAAAGGACTTCACTTGTTCATACCAAAATAAATAGTATAGAATAGAAGCACAGTGATTTAACACCAAAATCTTTCAAATAAAAAAAAGTAAAAAACTAAAACCCGACTACGACAAAAAAAAAGACGCTGAAAAAGTATGAAACAAGATTTTCAAGATGCTGAAATAAACAAAGTAACTGGAAAAACAAGAATAGAACAAAAAGAAAAGCCGTAGTCATACGTTATAGGTAGGTAATAATCGAAACACTTTAATAGCGTGTGACTACGGCTTTTCTTTTTGTTCTATTCTTGTTTTTCCAGTTACTTTGTTTATTTCAGCATCTTGAAAATCTTGTTTCATACTTTTTCAGCGTCTTTTTTTTTGTCGTAGTCGGGTTTTAGTTTTTTACTTTTTTTTATTGACTGTAAATGCTTATGTTCTCGATGAAAATACCAAAATCACTATATGGTTGCCTATAATATTTGAGGAGTTCCCTCGATTTTAAATCTGTAATATCTTCGAAAATATTCACTTAAATTACACGCTTTAACCTTTTGAGTGCGTAATTAGAGACACAATAGTAAGACAATGGCTCGTGAACGCCGGCGTTAATGCGGGGATCAACAGCTTAAAGGGCCATATTGATCCATATTAAATGCACAATTTATTTAAGGTACTTAATTGGAAAAAGATTAACGCTGTATTGCTTAAAATCGTTTCGTAAATATGCCATTATTTCTCGTAAAAAGTAAAGGATAAAAAATGGTTATTGTGGGTTATACCTAAAAGATAGACATATACCATCGCGGAATTTTTTGTAGATCTCTTTAAGGTGTACAATACTGTAGTACATTATTTTGATCTATCTCTTAGGGTTCAGCCAGTGTTTGCAATGTAAGCGCAAAAAATGTGTTTATTTACGACATCACATTAGAAACCTCAAAAATCATCAGTGTTCCTTTACTATATTGTGCGTGTATTATACACATAAACCTTCCTCTTGAATCACTCTATCTATTAAAAAAAAACCGCATCAAAATCCGTTGCGTAGTTTCAAAGATAATATAAGATACGCATACATACACAACACACACGACACACAGACACACAAAGACAGACACGAAAAGCGACTTTGTTTTATACTATGTAGTGATAGACCAATTACAGGCACTTTTGAACTGTCAAAATGTCGGTCAGTCAAAAAAAAAAACAAGTGAAGCTAAATTGCACGTTCCAAAGCGTAGATCTCTATGGAGAAGAACGTGCAAGAAACTCCATGGACACTCTTTTAATTCATGTTATAAGTTACATAAATCTTGGTTAAATATTTGTTGTCGTTTATAATATATGAGCACAATGTAGATAAGTAATAATAATTAAAAAAAACGAATTAAAAATAGAAATTAAATTAAGTCAATGGCAGCTAAGAGATGACCAGTCTCAACTGAAGGCACCCGTTCACGAGCATGACCTATGATCTATTCCAGGACATGCTCTAAAGTCTCCTCAAAGAAAGACTTATTATGGACTCCCAAATCTCAGTTTCACTTTACTCTGACGGTACGGTTGGCGCAGATGTTAAGCGATTGGCTGCTGCGCTGCTTGTTGCTGGTTCGATTCCCGTACGGAACAAATAGTTGCATGACCTATTGATGTTGTTTCGGGTTTGAGTGTCTTGTATACGTGAGTTTATATGTTTGTAAACGCACCCACAATATAGGAGAATCTATTCCCAGAGTGGCACAACATAAAATAAAAACTGGGCAAGTGCGAGTCGGACTCGCGCACTGAGGGTTCCGTACAAACTTGAAAGGTAATTTGCGGTTTACGATTTATGACGTATTAAAAAAGAACTACTTACTAGATCTCGTTCAAACCAATTTTCGATGGAAGTTTATAAGGTAATGTACATCATATACATTTTTTAATTTTATCATTCTCTTATTTTAGAAGTTACGGGGGGGGGACACATTTTACCACTTTGGAAGTGTCTCTCGCGCAAACTATTCAGTATATAAACAAATGATATTAGAAACCTCAATATCATTTTTGAAGACCTATCCATCCAAACATCCCTATCCAATCAACCAAATTTGAGTTTCAGTTCTAAGTATGGAACCCACAAAATTTATTGTTTTTTTTCTATTTTTTGTTAAAATCTTTATTTTTATATTTTTTGTTATATTTTTTGTTAAAAGCGGTTCACAGAATACACCTACTTACCAAGTTTCAACAGTATAGCTCTTATAGTTTCGGAAAAAAGTGGCTGTGACATACGGACGGACAGACAGACGCATGACGAATCTATAAGGGTTCCGTTTTTTGCCATTTGGCTACGGAACCCTAAAAAGAGTAATTTATGGATGGCCCCTTATTTGACTTGTATATATGGTCTTTATTCTTGTTTAGGTGGTAATTCGCTAATTCTAATATGAACCTAACTTGCTCTCGAATAAGATTGCGTTGAACGCTAGCTTTGAACTTGATGATGTCAAAGTAGGATCTACTAATGTACTCCAAGTCCCATTAGACCCGGTATTAGTTCGCACATTGTTGGTTACCTTTCATCGCAGGCAGAACCATGTTAGAAGAGCTTCGCTCTACAAAATATCTGACGTTTTGGTCAGAAATATAGAACAGTTATCAATTCAGCCTATTGCTGTCCACAGCTGGTCTTAAGCCACTCGAAAGCCTAGAACTCCCGGTCCTCTGTTTTTCGCATTCAAGTATGTCTCTTAAACTCCAACAAAGCGGCGAAGTGCGGAGACGAGTTTATTTCGCTTTCCATGATTAAAGCATGTCACATTTTAATAGCAAGAAAGAAAAAAAGAGAAGGTTTGAAACAGTTTGAAACGCTTTTATTTGAAATCAGTTTATTGAAAATTGTCTTGATCTTTTTAATAAAAGCTTTTTAAAAAAACTGAGTTTTATTTCCTTTTGAGCCAGTAAGCAGTAGAACATGTGTCGAAAATTAAAAAAAAAACACAACTGTCAATGTCAAATATGCCAAAGCCAACAAAAGCCAATGTCAATTTTTTGTGAACAAAATAGCGGTGCTTGTGCCCCGAGTTCACAAAAAATCGTTTTTAATTGCATAATTGACGATAAATTACATTTAAAATAGTTCTAATACAAAATTTAACTTTGTCTAAACATAGTTTAACTTTCTTTCAAGGCGGAATAAGGTAATCTTTTGTGATATTGTTAGATCGATAAACATGTGTTTTTAGCCGCTGTGTGCGTACTGTGAGATCATCGTATACAAAATTAGTTTACATCTTTGAGTAACGCATTTTATGCAGTACTGGCTATTTATAACAGTCAAAGAGAATAATTAAACTTCTTGGTGATAGTATTTGTCGAGAAAGTTATGATAAAAACGAAGAAAACACGGGATTGTAGTTCTGTGACCAAATAAAGAATATTTACGCCTCCGCTTGGCCTAATTCGAGGAAACTGTATATACTGCTTTTCCAGTTATTGATGTGAATCATATGAGTTTTTAAGCTCCATTTGTGTTTATAAATACTTTTAACATTAAGCCAAAGGTAACACAACACTGACAAGGAGAAAGTAAATAGATAAGAAAAGTCGAAAGACAGGTTTTTCTTTTTTACGAATAATTGACGTTAAATATGTCTTTCACATTATTTTTTCCTTTTCAATTACATTGGTTTTGTTATACCAAAGTTCCTTTTTATAAATATTAAAAATCATGATATCACAAAATTCACTGTTGTATTTTCAGAAAAGCCATCCATCATGGATCAATTACTCCATCAAGTGGCCTCCAACATGGAGAAGCAGCTGGACAGTGAGCTTGAGAGGTAACTATAACATCATCATATCAACTGCTGGATATAGCCTCACCTGAGATTTGCGTTACCTTTCCGATGCTTCTTGCATGTAGCAGATACCCGTGGCCTTCATGTCTTTGGTCTACCTTGTGGAAAACTGGATACTTATAGTCCTAGAACACAAAAGGCCACTGAAGGAACATATGTGTGTTTTAGTCAGTAAAAGTCTGACATACCCTCTCGCTACACCTAAAAAAAAATGCATCGAATAAATTAAGAAAAAAAAAAACTTTCTGTATGGGATTGTTAGGTTAATTTATTTATTTCTAGATTTCATACGACAATATGGTCCGTTTTGTTAGTAAAATACCTTAAAACGTGTTAGTAGTGCACAAACAAACAAGAATAAAAATAAATCATACAGTCAAGTGGGTGTCTGTGGCAAGACCTGCAGAGTATAGCAAGGAAAGCTACCATTCTCTCCACGTAGTGCCTCAAAATAGGGGAGTATGGACTCTCAACCTCTGGTTACAGGATATTTTTGCCACGGACACACTTTCTCGCATCAGTGATGTGACTTTTTTGGAAATTACTGCATGATGTATAGTATAGGCTATGTAACATTTCGTACAACCCACGGAAGCGGAGCAGTAACCAAACACTGGCTTGTTAGTCTAGTGGTTAGTGGCCCTGACTGCTATGCCGGAGGTTGCAGGTACGAATCCCACCCAAGACATAAATATTTGTGTGATGAGCATGATCATTTGTTCTGTGTCTGAGTATAATTAATCTATAATATGTATGTATTTAGAAATATATAAGTATGTTAATCAGTTGTTTTGTACTCATAGCACAAGCTCTGCTTAGTTCAGGACTAGATGGCATTGTGTGATAGTTGTGAAATATTATTATTATTTAAAGACATGGAGGACAGCTTGTTATAATATTTGTAGTAAATATGATAGGATTCAAGACATTAACTTGCTCCTGAACAGGTTGGAAACCATGGACACAAGTGACCTGGAAGCGATCAGACAACAGCGTATCGCTGAGATGAAGAAGAGAGCCAAGTCTAAGCAAGAGTGGCTGGCTAATGTGAGTAGCATTTCACTGTATTTGTAGTAGATATTTTAAAGTATGTATTTGGCTTATCTTATCTTGTTGTGGGGCTGGCCCTAGGCCAGAGCACTTCGACCCTTCTGGATCTTTTGTGCTATTCCCCTCCTGTCTACTCAACCCCTAGCCCTCCGTGCACATTCTTCATGAGTCCCAGTATGGCCTTGATGGGGCTGAGCCTGTAGTCCTCTGGTCTTGGAAATGGTTGGCCCAGACTCTAGTCTTTTGGAGCCTAGTGCTGCACAGTCGCACAGCAAGTGTAGCATATTCTCCTCTGCATCTCCACAGATCCTGCAAGTCGGGTCGCTTTCTAGTCCCATGTTGTGAAGCTTTTTGTTGGTGGTATAGTGCCCCGTGAAGACTCCTGTAATTGTTCGGAGCTGTGATCTGCTGTACCTCCATAGTTTTTGGGTCCAGGCCTTATCTAATATAGGTATTTGACTTAAAACCTACCCCTCTTGCGATGTTGTATCCTCTAGCAAGTATAGCTCCTCCAGAAGTTCGCCGCGAGATAACCAGCCGCATCGAGAAGACTAAACAGGAACGGGACGACCGCCACCCCCTGCATCAAAGAGCCGTAAAAGTTTCATGCGATTTACGACCTCTTCGAAAGACAATGTAGAGGACGAGAGATGCGCTCTGTGGAGGCAGAAACACCCAACTCTTCCACACTTCATCACTCCATCATGACATCTCCCCCCTGGACGCGAACTACAGTGGCCGATCTGGAAATCTCTTAACTGCAGACCCAGGTTGGCTGCTGTGAAAATAATCTGACCAAATGGGGTTTACTCGACCCATCTCTAACACAGTGCAAGTGTGGAGCCGCTGTACAGGACATGTATCACCTGCTTTGCTGCTTATCCTGCATAACCACCTGCACTTTTCAGGATCTATACGAGGCCAATAACAAAACCGTATAGGTTGTCAAATACTGGTCAGAAAAAATTTAGTAAGAGTACATCGACACAAGAAGAAGAAGGCTAAACTAATAAGTCTCTTTCCATCTTCTTGCCTTTATCCTGTAGCGACATCTGTGGCGCCATTTGAGAACTACTTAAAATAGGAAGTCCTGCATCGCGCAAGAGTTCTCTGCGCGATTTGAACATATACAACAGTCCGAAATCATCTATCGGGCAGTTGCCCGAACCAGTTAGATAACATCGGGGTCATACCTACGTTGATGCGGGAGGATCCTCTAACTAGACAGGCGTTATGTCTAGTCGAGACAACTGCCCGATACTTGATCTCGAGCTGTTTGTATATGTTCATATCGGAGAACTCTAATACTGCGGTCCAGGATTTTGTAGTCCTAACGTGGCGCCATAAATGTCGCTGGTATAATCTCTCTGAAACTACTTTAAAATTGCATGAGTTTGGCTTACTGTCTGCGGCCGGGTAGCTTCACAGACTGGATTAGATTTGTTTGCTGATGAATGGAAGACAATATTATTAGAAAATTCGATTCTATTCTGTGAGAAGAAAGAGTGAAAGGATTAACTTATTTTAGTTTTAATGGCTATTTTGCTGTACTAAAATTAAAATAAATAGACGCGTATTCGTCATTATACGCTTGGTGTACGCCTGCGTGAAGCTTACATACAAATGACTTTGGCTTACTGTCTGCGGCCGGGTAGCTTCACAGACTGGATTAAATTTGTTTGCTGATAAATGGAAGACAATATTATTAGAAAATTCGATTCTATTCTGTGAGAAGAAAGAGTGAAAGGATTAACTTATTTTAGTTTTAATGGCTATTTTGCTGTACTAAAATTAAAATAAATAGACGCGTATTCGTCATTATACGCTTGGTGTACGCCTGCGTGAAGCTTACATACAAAACTATGGCCTACTGTCCACGGACGCGTAGCTTCATAGACGTTACACGACGGCACCACGCTGCCTCTTCATCGACAGAGTTTCATATTTTAATGTGTAAGCTTCACGCTGGCGTACTTCAACCAAGCGTATAGTGACGAATACGCGTCTATGAAGCTACGCGGCAGTGGGCCTTAGCTTAGGCTATATATTTTCTACTTTTACGTGAGCAAAGCCGCTGGAAGAACCTAGCACTATGTGAAGAAGATAAAGAAGATGCTTTCTTAACTCCAGGGCCACGGCGAGTACACAGAGATCGACGGAGAGAAGGAGTTCTTCACAGTATGTAACAAGAGTGACAACGTGGTCTGCCACTTCTACAAGAGCGACACTCCGCGCTGCAAGATTGTGGACATGCACCTCAAACTGCTGGCCAAGAAGCACGTGGAGACCAGGTTCGTCAAGCTGGACGTGGAGCGAGCACCCTTCCTCACTGGTGAGTTCTTAGCGTGTCGATGGCAAAACTTGTTAGATTCCTTGCCTGGCCCAGTATTCGGCCACGGTAATGCCGTCCGCTGATGCTGTCATTAGGTCCCTAAGTGAACAGGTAACAGGGCACATGACGCAGGATCGAAGGTGGGACATGGTCTTCGGAGAGACGCCGCACAAACACAAGATCGGAACCGTCCGAGAACCCCCATCTGTGGAGATTGTCTTTGCTGCGCCTAACTTGGGTGCGGAGTGTGTTCAGAGTTTTACAGATTGGCCATGGGAACTCGTGTCCAGGCGACCAGACGGCTCGATAAAATCATCAGGAGGTTTAAACTTCTCCCGCCAGAAGTCGCATCTTTCCGAGATGGCGTGTGGTGATGTGAAACTGGCGAGTTTATCATAATCTTCATCAACACTTCCAGATGTCTCACTTCAGGCAGTCACCAAGTGCGTCTAAGTTGCCTGTATCCTTGGAGTGCACCGACCGCCAGATTTGACCGACTTCAACTTTTGGGAGTTGCCTCAGATCTTAACTTTGGGTGGTTCATTGAGTTCAAAGTCAAGGTGGCTGCTAGGAAACTCGACGTTCTTGCAAAGGTTCGGTGGTACCTCACACTGGGACAGCTTCTAATTAGTGGTGGTTAATATAACGTATAACGCCAAAATATAACACGTTATTTATTCATAGCGTATAGCGTTTGTTATATCGGCTCTGCTGTCATGCTATAATATAAAGTCTTGCTGAACATAACGCCAACAGCGGGGCAAAAACGGGATACCAACATAGCTCCTTTCTACCATCGGACAACCCGACGTACGGCGAGTATCCACCCTTACGTTGTTGAAACTTCGACGGCCCGGGCTAAGCGTTTCGCTTCGTCGTTTATACACATCGAAGGACTGGAACAATTTGCTTGCTGCGGTCTTCCCGTTCGATTATAATTTAGGTGTCTTCAAGGCTAAGGTGAATAGGGTCTTAATAAACTAGTGCGCCTCACCATCAACGATTGCATCACTGCTTACCATCAGGTGGGATCGCAGTCAAGCACTGGTTTGTATTGTATTGTATTTCGGGCTGGTGTCGGCAACTCCACGACTAAAGCGCGTATTTTGCGTACGGGGGGAGGAGGGGGGGAACAAATTGGTCATTCAATCCACCCCAGCTCCTCAAGGAAGGCCAGCAGCGCCCTGGTGTTCCTGACAATTTTAGGATACCTGGGTTTCCGAAGGGTATCCTGTATCCAGTGTGACAACTGGGCAGCTTAGAAGCAGATAAACGGAGCCAATTCCACCCGGCTCCATCATTCCGGGGTGTAACCGTGCCGATAACCTTGAGCTTCTTGGGGTAACGTTGTCCTCTACCCTCAATTTCGGCTCTTTCATCGAGGCTAAAGCTCAACAGGCTGCCAAAAAATTGGGGATCTTAGCCAAGGTGAGACAGTACTTCACGCCGGAACAGCTGCTCAAACTTTATCAAGCGCAAGTTCGATCGTGTATGGAATACTGCTCTCATCTTTGGGATGGGTCTGCCAAATACCAGCTTGATGCTCTGGAGTCGATTGAGAAGCGAGCCAAGAGAATCATCGGTGATGATGCACTTGTCGATTCAAAACTCCAAAGCCTTGAGCATCGACGCCGAGTTGCTGGCCTGTCGGTTTTCTATCGATTACACTTCGGGGAGTGTGCGTTGGAATTGCACAATTTAATTCCACCAAGTCCGTTCCATCATCGGACCACTAGACGTACGGCGTTGCGCCATCGGTACATGGTGGACATCCCACCCATACGTACAAAGCGTTTTGGGAACACATTCATAATGCGTACAGCTAAGGAGTGGAATTCCCTGCCCGAGTCTGTGTTCCCTGATAGCTACAACCTAGGGGTCTTTAAGTCAAGAGTGAATAGGTTACTTCTAGGCAAGCGTGCTCCATCGTCGGCCACATCATCGCTTACCATCAGGTGAGATGGTGGTCAAACGCGAGCCTATCAATAATAATAAAAAAAAAAAAAAAAAAAAAGTTGTGCTGCTGTCTCGTCCTCCTCCATGCAGGCTCTGCACAGTGGGCTGTCTGTAACTCCTATGACAGAGAGGTGCTTATTAAAGGTCCCGTGGCCAGTTGTAACGGCCGTCACTTTTCGCAACTGAGGTTTAGTCAGTCGTAGGGCCTGTTCCGTGAAGCGGCCATCAATGAAGGGAAGTGCCTCCTTGGTCTGCCTGCACTCACTATTGTCTGCCTATAGTTTGTGGTCAGGGTTGGGCAGTATTTGAATTACTTGTAATTAAAATACAAATACGTATTTTGTATTTGTATTTCAATTACTTCCTTAAAATGTAATTCGTATTACAAATACCTGACGGCGAAGTATTTTGTAATTAGTATTTCAAATACTTGAGGCTTCAAAATACATTTTAACATTAAAATACATTTAACCTTCAAGAAAGATTGTTTTCTTTCAGGTTATATTCACTCTCCAACAAGTGGCTGTTATATATTGTTAATCATATTGGTAGCTGGATGGCCTCAGCCTAATTATATTATGAAGTGGCTGTTTGTCTGACAGTACATTTAAAAAAACTTTTTAGAAAAAAAAATAACCGACTTCACTAAAAAAAACACTAAAAGGATCAAAATAACTTTAATTTCGGAAGTCAGTGTTTCTCGGTATTGTTTGTTTCTTATTTAACACCGACTTCCGAAATTAAAGTTATTTTGATCCTTTTAGTGTTTTTTTTAGTGAAGTCGGTTATTTTTTTTTCTAAAAAGTTTTTATTTCACACTTTTTAGTTGCGATACACTTATAAACAGAGTGCCTATTTCTCATGACAATTCCAATTAACCCAAATACTGCTAGGTTACATTGTTTTATTATAAAGTTCCTGTGTCTACCTTCCTCCTTCCGGCTCCATCATCAGATCAGTTCGATAGTACCTTATAGCCAAAGAGCATCTCACGACAATTCTAATAAGCCCAAACACGGCTAGGATACATTGATTAATTACGGAGTTCCTGTGCCTACCTTCCGGCTCCATCATCATCATCAGATCACTTCGATGATACCATTTTCAACGTAACTATTCAGAATCATTCATTTATTTGTATTGTCATAGTCGCTTAACTATGTATAAATCTTCATTGTGATATCTATTTGAGTATGAAGTTCCGTTGACCATTTCTGGTCTTCTTCATCAGTTCCACTTCATCAAATGTTACTTTTTGACTGTAAATGCTTAAGTTCTTGATGAAAATACTAAAATTACCATAGGATTGCCTATAATTTTTGAGGAGTTCCCTCGATTCCTCATGGATTCCATCATCAGAACTGGATTTTGAAAAAAATGGGACCAATCTGGAAGCATATCCTATAAAGGGAAAAAAAAATTTTGCAAATCGGTCCATAAACTGTACACTGTACAGTAGACTGCGCCCAGGACCGAGAGAAAGGCTGTTTAAAGTCCCGGTAGCCCGCACAAATTTGTTAAAGTTCGCACCCGTGACTCGGGCGGTTGAAATACTTAATAACGTCTCTCTGCGGTTAGATATTTTTTCTTGCACATTGGCGGAATTTGAGAGGGTGACAATAAGTGTGTTGTCCTCTGTGTAACTTGTGCCGGTTCTTCAGGGCGCTGCTTGAGGCTGATCATCGACTATCATGTATGTATGTTGCCTACTACTACACTAATGAATATTTGATCAGTCTGTGGGTGGCGTCTCTGAGTGCGGCTATTTTGCGACTACATTTGTTATCTTGGGTATGCCTGTTAAAACAATTGTATGTGTTATTAAATAAATAAATAAATAAATAAACGACGGAGTTCTGAGGTAACAAACATAAAAAAAAAATAATGATAAAAAAAAAAAAATACAACCGAATTGATAACCTCCTCCTTTTTTTTGAAGTCGGTTAAAAATCTATTGTTCATGAAAGGAAACTCTGGTTTCACTGATTAATTAATCTTGTTTTCCTCTACTTTTCACCCCATGCTGGTCTAGATTACTTATTTTGTAATATGTAATTTGTATTTTGTATTTCAATTAAAAATAGCTAAAATACTATATTTTGTATTTTATATTTCAAATACCTTAGGTACTTAAAGTTATTTTGTATTTTAATTACTTGCGATACTGTATTTTGTAATTTGTATTTCAATTAAAGCAAAGCATGTATTTTGCCCAACCCTGTTTGTGGTGTAGATCTCATCATCAGGTGGGATCGCAGTCAAGCAGTAGTGTATATCATTTAAAAAAAAATGTATGATAACTTACCTCTGATGCTGCAGGTCGGCTGAAGATCCATGTGATCCCGACCATCGGGCTGGTGAAGGAGAACAAGACGAAGGACTTCATCGTCGGCTTCACCGACGTCGGCAACCGTGATGACTTCACCACGGAAATGCTGGAGTGGAGGATAGCCAGGTAACTCAACAGCATCATTTTAGCCTGTAGGCGTCCGTTCCTGGTCATAGGCCTCCTCGAGATGTCGCCACAACGGTTGGACCTGTGCTTCTTTTTACCAAAAAACGAAATAAAAAACTGGGTAAGTGCGAGTCGGACTCGCGCACTGAGGGTTCCGTACAAACTTACCTGTGAAAACAGTTCAAATCACGAATTGAGTTCGAAGATTTTTCCGAATCGCAAAAAAAAAATTGTGACAACCACAAATTTACAGTTATCAGATTTTTACCTATACTTGTACTGTGAGACCTTGCTTCATGCCAAATTTCAGGATTCTAGGTCAACGGGAAGTACCCTATGAATTTTGTATCCCTTGAGAGTGTCGAAATACACGTTTTTTGCGACGTAAATGGCCGTAACATTTTTTTTTGTTAACTCACAAGTTTGATTTTTCCACAGCTTCAACGGATCGCAGACCTGAGTTTATGGTTTTGATTTTAACTCGATACTTCCACGCGTTCCTGAGATAAAGGGTCTTGACAGACAGACGGACAACAAAGTGATCCAATAAGGGTTCCGTTTTTTCCTTTTGAAGTATGGAACCCTAAAAAAAGGAATACATTTGTTATCATATGGGCCGACCCTGTTCTCTTCAACATCAAAATATCCCAATCTGAGAATCGAACCCTCGTTGCTCTTGGGACTGCTAGACCAACGAAACCTAAATGTTCCTACTCTTAAGCTGTTGATCCCCGCACGAACGCCGGCGGTCGTGCGCTATTGTCTTACTATTGTGTCTCTAATTACGCTACTCAAGAAGTTAAACTATAATTTTTTACAGGTCAGAAGTCATAGAGTACAACGGCGACCTCCTGGTCCCTCCGGAGGAAGCGCGCAAGGCTCGCATGCTGCAGATCCAGAGCAAGAAGACCATCCGCGGCCGACCTGACTCCGACTCGGACCTGGACCTCAGCGACTAATGCCCAGCTCATCCTGCTGTCCTCGGACGCGTGGCTTCATGGCGGCAACCACATGACGTTGTCACTCCGTTGACAGTTCCATAGTTTAGTATATAAGCCAGTGTGCATTGGAATTACACAATTTAATTCCGCCAAGTCCGTTCCATCATCGGAGCACTAGACGTGCGGCGTTGCGCTATCGGTACATGGTGGACATCCCACTCATACGTACAAAGCGTTTTGGGAACACTGCATTCATTATGCGTACAATTAAGGAGTGGAACTCCCTGCCGGAGTCTCTTTCCTGATAGCTACAATCTGGAGGTCTTTAAGTCAAGAGTGAATAGTTTACTTCTGGGCAAGCGTGCTCCATCGTCGGCCACATCATCGCTTACCATCAGGTAATAGCGGTCAAACACGAGCCTATATGTATATAGGGTGACTGGTAATTAGTGACCGATACTTAAACACGTGATTGTACTCATGATTGCAAACAACTTCCCCAAAGAAACTTTTTTTATACTAATTATCTCAATCACATTAACAAAGCAGCTGTTTGAAACTTTGAATTTCGCGCGCGCCTTCACCCGATCAGCTGCTAGCGGCGCGGCGCCCGCGTTATCGATGACGTAAGCAATGTACCTAAATGTTTCGGTAAAATAATATCCAAAGACTAGTATTTTGGTACTTACAATAAATTAGTGTAAAAAAAAGTTTCTTTGGGAAAATTGTTTGTAATCATGAGTACAACCACGTGTTTAAGTATCGGTCACTAATTACCAGTCACCCTATGTAATAAAACAAAAACTTCACGCAGGCGTATACCAAGCGTATAATGACGAATACGCGTCTATGAAGCTACGCGGCCGTGTACAGTAGGCCTTACTCACTAAATTATAGTAATAATAGCTTCTGTGTGTATGTACTTTTGTTACTTTTTCACCCTCAAACGTCAGAACATATCTGAATAAAATTTGGCACATGATTTTTTTTAAGTGAGAAAGTCATCCATTGATTTCTCACTCTAAGGTGAAGTGGAATGGGCGTCACACGCCCTTCCACTTTCATGACTTTTTCCTTTTCTGAAATTCTCTGTGACTGCTGGTTCCTCTGCTGCTGGTGGTCGGGATCCCGGCGGGTGGGGCGTGAGGGCCGCTCCTCACTTGTGAGGGCCGCCTCCTTCGCTAGCATGACAGCATCGCACGCGGACGCGACCGCCTGCTATTCCTCCTCGCAATGTTCCTCGTCACTGTTATGTTTCAATTAAATTGTTTTCTTATTGTAAAAATCATTCCATGTTGTCCGAGCTTGCTTATAAAGTTAATTACAAGAATGCAAAAAGAAGCCATAATCATATAAGTACACTAATTAGTATTTAAATACATTTTGTATTATTTATCTATTCTTAAAAGGTTAAAATACTATATATGTGCGAATGGTGCTAAACGATTATAGACTTTAAAAACGTACAAATTAAAGTTGGTTATTGTTTGAGCGTTCGTGTGTAGTGTTGCCAGTTACCGTTGTGGTAATTTGGTACGTTTTGCTAGTTGTGTTTGAGTTATACAATTGTATGTGAAATTTTATGTGTAATGCAAATTAATATAATATTTTAAATAAATACTTTTTTTAACAATGTTTTTTCTTTGTTTCACTATTAACTGTCATTTATAGGGGCCATTCAAGTATTATGTAAGCATTAGGTGAGATGGTGGTCAAACGCGAGCCTATCGTTAGTAAAAAAAAATAAAAAAATTACAGTGGGTGGGGGTCTTTGGTTTTCTTATTTTTGATGACATGGGGGATAGATGGTCTGGATGGTAATTACGTCAGCAGTAGATATATATTTTTTGATTTTTAAGGGAACGATGCCGATTTTCCATAAAAAAAACTTTTTACAAAGAAAATACAGCCACTTCAATGTAAAAAAAAACTAAAAAGTGATGGAGATAGGATCTCTTTAAAGCAATGCAACATCATGGTTGTATCTTAGCAAAACTGCTGTTATCTCTGATATAGAAGAAAATGTCCTTTTAGTTTTAATGATTTTACTTTATATTAAATCTGCGCATATATCTCTGTAACTTCCTTTTGTTTTATTTTCACACTATGGTTGTCTAAATTTTCAGCTGACATGTCTTCACCATATTTTTTCTCGGCTTCGGAACACGATGAGTCCCACCATGGTGGCATAGGAATTTTTTCAGAAGATTTTTTTTTTTAAAGGGAATACTTGATCTGCTACTTCTACTATGCACAGTGCTAAAGCCTTAGAGCAATCGTTTTCTCCACCCTGAGTGATTTGCGGGAGCTCAGCCACTTTAGCATCAACAAGCGTTTTAAATTTATCCCAGTCTGCGCTTCCAAGTCTATACTTTATTCTAGGGGGTCTTTTCGGTATTGTAATGAACTTTTCTGAGGAAGTAATTATCAAAGGAAAGTGAAGTAAAGTGAGTAGTAGTGAAGTGAGTCTAAAGGTAGAAGAAGAGAAGCGGGACCAAGTAAAGGATGAGGCCAAGCTAGGGGAGCATATAGATAAATCCACAGCACTAGCACTTTCACCTATATCAGTTCTATGACTAGGCTCGCCCTAGTTTATAATTTCTAATGAACGAATCCCCTCCCTTTTTGGCTCACCACTTCGGCACTTCCCCAACATTGATGGTGACAGTTAAAATCGCCCATTACTAAAAATGATCTTCGTAGGGATGACAACATATTATTATTGCTAAGTTCCCTGGGGCATTGATATTAACAACAGGAATGTTAATGGAAACATGTGTAATATTACCAACAATAGGGTTTTTCAATAGGGAATTCTATAGTGCTAATAAACCACTAAAAAAAACACAAATTTTTTATTCAGTCGCTAAGTACCTTAAAAATGCATTTAAAATTTATATTTTCAAATTGCGCGCGTAATTGGACGAAAATGTAGAAAGCAGTTGACACCATTTTTACGCTGTGGTTGTGACGTCAGTTGGCTGTGTAAACAAATGCGCTCAGTATGGCCGATCAATTGACAGCTGTCACTTTAGTTTCCATCACAGACGTATTTTTGTGGTTTACATAGCCGAATGACGTAATAACATGGTGGCTAATATTTCATGGCGATGGAGAACAAAACAATAAAAACTGAAAACTGAATTTAATTTTAAAATTTATTTCGTTATTTTATGAACTAAAACTAACAATTACAGACTGCATTTTACCTAAGCTATCTTAATAATATATTTTTAGATTTTTTGCCATATAGAGTAAAATACCCTATTACCTCAACAATATCAATATGGAAGGAGAGATTGAGAGAAACACGTTCACAGGGTACCTATTATTTTTAATTAATATGGCCACACCGCCATATCCGTCATCTCTGCTCTGTCATTGCGTAGGTATATAATTGGTATATAAACATAACCTAGAATACCAAATAATTGGTTACTGTTAATCCAGGTTTCAGATAATGCTACAATATTTTTGATTTACAATATAAGTTAAATAGGTCAGCTTTTTATTAGGTATTACTGATCGGCATTGCGTCGGCGGCGGCCATTGAATTATTGTGTCCATCTTTTAGTTTTTTTTTTAGTAACAAACAAAGACGTTAAATACCAAAGAGTATGTAAAGCTAATGCTTTTTAAATACGTTGAGCTGCTCTGTCATACCCTGTGCTTGTTGTGAATAACTTGGGAGGAGCTCGGAGTTTAAGAAAGACAGTCTTTTTGTGTGATGAAGACACAGAGTACTTTGGTAATATACCTAGATGAAGAAGTTGATGATTTCGGTTGTGAACTGAAGTAATTATATTTTTTGGTGTGAAAATCAGGTGTACCTGTACTAAGAATATTTGCATAAGACTTTGAAGCAGCTGGGTGTGCTTTGCTTGCTTCTGCATATGAAACACACGAGTGAGCCGTTGTCTGAAAGAAAAAAGAAAAAGAAAGAAAGAAAACATGTTTATTCTGCCTGAATAGACGCACAATTCGTTTCAAAATTCTCTGAAATTCTGGGCGTCTTATCTTTTGCATAATGCAATCCAGAACAATTTACACATGATGCAGAATCTCCCTCTACCACACAACTTTCACCCAAGTGATTTTGTTTTCAGCTGAACAGCATTGAGTTTTCGTGTGACCATAGCGACAGCAGCGAAAACATTGAATCGTTGGATACACATGTCTCTACAGATAGTGCACTATAACATATAAATGCGTCTACGGAGAGCTTGACCATCAAATGTTATAACTACAGTTTGAGAAGGTTTCCAAGTAGGTGACCCATTCACCATGACTTTGTAATTAAGGTGCCTAATTTTCAGTACTGCTCCAGTGCCTATGGGAGTTGTTATATTCTCTTTTATTTCTTCCTCACTCCATTCTGATAGGACCCCTCTTACCAAGCCCATATGAGTGACATTAAAAGTGGGTAAAAAGACTTAAAATTTATTAAGAGACAAGAGATTTAAGAATGAATTAACAGCCAAGGGGTTTGTGAAAGCTAGCTACTACACATTTATTTCTACCAATTCTCTTTACACTGCCATTAACAATATTCTGAAATTCATTAGTTTTAAGAAAATTACCAAAAGCAATAGGGTGCAGAATGGTGCCACTGTTTTCTGTATTGGTAATTCGCTGAACATGGATTATGTTAGGCCCTATATCAGAAGCCTGGTACTCCTTCCTACCTGCACCAACTGTTTGATCGGTTCGCGTTGTGGGTTCTGGATCCAACTGTGAGGTTTGACGAGCTGAAGTTTGAAGAAGAAATTGTGGAACTGATGCACGATTAATTTTAAGAGTAGGTTCTATGCTCAAAGTATGCAATCAGTGTTCACAGAAGACGTTCCATCAGGGATCATCCCGTCTACTTCGTTTTGTTTTATTACAATGTTTGCATACAGTTTTATGCTTATGTGAGCGCTTCTTATGGGTAGCACTAACTTTTCCGGAGTTTGACGCGTCACTTGCTGTGGCTACAGACATGCAGACCCATCAGTGTCCATACCACTCATATCTGCTTTCGTAGATGTTGTTACATAGTTACTTATTTGTACAGGGGGACTTAAGCCAGGGCCTAAATCCCCCACATCTATTATAGGCGGGTCGTTCATACGACCCGGGATCCGTCTTGAATGAACTATTATATAAATATTTACAAAAACTTACCAATATACACAAAAACAAATATTATAATAGTTAGAAAATATATTTACATAAAAACCTTATCTGAACCAATTTTCTAATTCAATTTAGAACAAGAAAATTTGCCCTGTAAAAATACACTCGGTCTGGTCTGACCGAAATTTCCCACGCTTTCCTTATATTGTCTAGCTTGTTCCCTTGCCTTTATAGACTGAAAAAAATCTGATTTATATCCGTCTTCTTTTTGGCGAAGTATGAGGATATTCCTCCTTATTTCGCTTGTTCTTGAAAATGTTTTTCTTTTTGGCATACTGGTATTAGGTATCGGGCTCGCCTTCTGGAACTGAAATAAATGTGATTTAAGGTTTCGCCTCCTTTTTGGACATGGGGACAGTGAATCCAACTTGTATCGCTTGTTCTTGAAAATGGTTCTTGTTGTTTTGGTATTTTAACATGCTGGTTTTAGTCAATGGGCCTGAAATGAATCTGATTTAAGTTTTTCCTTTTTTTTTTGGTAATATGGAAGCTGAAGGTAGGAACGGGAAGGAACAACCTGTTCCATTTGTTCGTCTCTTCCCTTTCTTCTGCCGTCTCGCCGTTTCGGTCTATTCCTAGAGTTGAATTTGTGTTCATAGCTTGTTTTACTTCCATTATTTCTATTTGCACATCATAAATTATATTTCTGGCGATTCTCGCCACTTGCTCGTCATCTATTTCCAAAGGTACACACGATGATGGTTCGTATCTTTCAATCAGTCTCACTTTTGTACTGCTAGTTGCTAAGGACGGACCAAAGAGATTTAAAGAGATACAATAGAGCGGCTATCAGAACAAATGTCTTAGAAAAACTGTCATCCTATGTCTCAGTAACGCCATCTGGCTTTGAATAGCAAACACGCGAATTAAATTTGTCAAAATTTATAATTATTTAACTATCGCTCGGTAGATGGCCAGGGCCCGTACCATGATAATGTTAAAATGTCAGTCGTACGAGCGAAAAAGTGTGATGGAGCTATACACGCTATATAACTCCATCCCTGTAATAGTTCAGTTTAGGTCGTAAAATGGATCACATTATGAGCTCGTGGTAGAGCCTCAGTGTGTGATAAAGGTAAGGTTAAGCTTTTCAGCAATAGATGGCATTATCACAAAATCAGCAAATGTTCTAGAACTATTTATAAAAAATATTGAATTTTAATTAATTACTTCGTAAATACCAAAAATATTTACGAAAATAAACCGAACTTAGGTCCAGTCATTTTATCATAACAAGATTTGCAATAGCGTAATGCGCAGTTCGGCATATTTTCTCAGAAAATGATTTTCTTATAATGCATAGAGCGGATACAAACACGACTTGACGTGTAGGGGCGTCATACTAGACTGAGCGACTTATGACCACTAGGTAATAAGTATCGAAGCACGATTTTGTTCGCTATGTCCTGTCTATTGGTAGTATGTATTTAATGTCTTTGGGACGGACTGTTATTTTCTCGGTCAAATGGTTGTAATTTCTTTGCACATTTCATAGTTTCTTGGTGTACAAAATTACTGACAGCATTATCAACATTTACCGATTTAGTGCTGTCGGAAGCTATACGTGCAATGTGTATTTTGTTGATTGTAAGACTCCAACTGTCTCCAATGTTGTATCGTGGATCTGTATTTAGGTTTCTTTTTTAAAGTTTTTGATGAAGTGGAAGTGATCCACTTTTCGGTTTAGTCGACAAATGTCAGATTCTATAAATGCCAGATTCTATTAATGTCACATTTTTTAAAAACTTGTTTTTTTTTTAACCGACTTCAAAAAGGAGGAGGTTCTATATTCGGCTGAATGTTTTTTTTTATTTTTTTTTATGTATGTTGACCGATTACTCGATCAATTGTGGACCGATTTTGAAAAAAAAATTTTTAACTATTCTGATAGAAAAGTTTGTGACGATAACTTTGTTATTAAATAATTTCCCAGTATCTGTCTTTTTTATTTCCATAAAATTTTGGCAACGTTCACTTCAATATTAACACAAGGGGAATACCCATTTATTAATATTGAACTTGCACTAGCTTCTGACGTTTTATAAGTGTCCCTATGACCTATAGGGACACTGAGACAATTCAAAGAATTTTATGTGAATTTTGTTTTTTTTTTGTTTATTAATTGAATGAGTATTGCGTCCAACCAGGGACGCCTCCCCAAGCCTCCTACGCAGAACGGGCTTAAGGATTATTAATTGGAAATTAGTCAGTACTCACAGGATGATGGAAGCCATGGGATCACCTCACTGCACAACTAGCAGCAGTATTTCACGATATTTTCAGGTTTATTCAACCCCGCGCGCGGGTTGACGTGCTGTTGAGTTCGAACTGTTGCTTCTTCCATCCGCCGTCAGGTGGCAGTGCGATGCGTGTGCGATTGGCGGCGAATTCAAATAAGGAAGGACAGGATGGGACAAAGGAAATCATCCTAAAGCCGGTTCATATCCCCCCACTTGAAATCAACTAGGGATTTCATAAGATAAGAAAGATGAAGTTCGAGACTTACGGCCCATGCAGATTCAGATATGTCACCGTGTGGATATTGGGCACGCCACAATTATGGCGGTAAGTCCCTTCTTTGAGGCGTGGTTGGAAAGACCTCACGGCGTCCTCACCTTCCGCATGACGCAGGTTCTCACCGAACACGGGAAGTTCGGGAAGTTCCTGCACCGGATTCGTGCGGAAGCGACGCCCGAGTGTCGCCACTGTGTGGACCGCCCGGAGGACACGGTGGAGCATACGGTGGAAGTGTGCCCCGCTTGGGAAGAGCAACGCCGTGTCCTCGTGGGGGCGATCGGCGGCGGCGATCTCTCGCGCCGGGCCTTGGTACAGGCCATGGTCCGGAGCGAGGAGGAGTGGCAGGCGGTCGCCTCCTTCTGCGAAGCAGTAATGCTAGCAAAAGAGGCGGCCGATCGCGTGAGGCAACGGCAACGGTCCTCACGCCCCAACCGCCGCCGGGATTCCGATCCCGATTTCCGGCCACCGTAGGCGCGGGCTTGCGGACGGCGGGCAATGGGTGGCCCGCCGTCCGACCGTCCGGTAACCATCCGGACCGAGCCCAAGTCTTCGACGGCGCGTATTGTTCCGCGCGCGCCTCAGGGAGATGTCAGCAAATCGTAGGGGCCCAGCAGGGTCGAAGCCTACTGGGGCCATGGGTAGTGTGAAAACGAAATCGTGGCCCTGGGACGAAGGCAACGAAGGAACAGGAGTGGGTTTTTAGTCAGTAAAAGTCTGACACTATGTCCCGCTCCGCCCAAGAGCGGGATTTGTCATAAGATGATTTTCCCACCTATAAAAAAAAAAAAACCGTGTGGATATGATTTACATTAAGTTTCTAAGATTAAGCTGTTTTTATGCAAGATATAATTAAAAAAATAATAACATATAGATAGATACTTGAAAAATGGTTGAGTACCTATTTAAATGTAAAGTAAGTAGGTTTATCAGTTGTCTAGTACTCATAACACAAGCTCTGCTTAGCTTGAGACTAGACGGCGTTGTGTGATAGTTGTGGAAAAAAAAAAAAAAAAAAAAAAAATGTTGGATAGAGATAATTAATTATTTTGTTCAATTGGAAGAGGACAAATTTTGACGACAGGTCTTACAAGTAAGCCTTTAGATGTCTTGACTGTCACAACACGAATAATATCGTCTTTGCCCGGGTGGAGCTGGACGACGCGACCCATTCTCCATTCGTTAGCGGGTAAGTTAGGTTCATAAATGGTTACAAGATCGTTCAATTTTGGCTGACTGTTGCCGTGTTTAAACCATTTCATTCGCTGTTGTAATGTATGCAGATAGTCCCTCTGCCAAGTGCGCCAAAAGCTCTGAGATAGGCGCTGCAAAAGCTGCCATCGAGTACATAAGGTCTCGTTTTCAGCATATTTTGATTCGCTCGCTCGACTTGTTCGCGTGCGCAGTACAAGTTACACACTCTGTTTTAAATAATTTCAAAAAGTAGTTTAAAGTCTGAATTTATCTATAAAAGTGACATCAGTGTGAAGCCCAAGAAAAAATCTATGCTGTGTGATAGTGCTCATCTAATTTGATCACCTATTACCGAAGATATCACAGTATTAAGTTACGAAAGTTAATTTAAACTCGAATCAGCTGCTTGTCACGGGTGAGTCATCGCATGCGCCGACCGGTCTACCTGTTACACTATTGCTGTCGCTGTTGCTCTTACGTGCACAAACTATTGCTTCACCGCTTGCTCGCATATCACGCGCCTCCACACGAACTGTGCGTGTGTCATCGCCTCGTTAGCAGACTGAGTCATCGCTTTTGTCTACGTATTGAGACGTTATTTTGCTTCTGTTTAAAATGAACACTATTTGTGCTGCTTGTAAACAGGATATAACAACTAATAGATCTATAAGCTGCACGCAGTGTAAAGCAAATTACCACCAGATCTGTGTAAATGCAACGATACACGACTCCTCAAAGCAAAATGCAAACTGGCTGTGTCCCTCCTGCCGCTCTAATACGCCACGGACTGACAATAACAACACGCCTGTCCGCCCACCCGCACCAAATGTTGAGTTTGACGTCTTGCATGTTAACACGCAATCTCGCGCTCACAAACGCATGGCTACTAGCTCACCTGGCCGGGACGATCATGAAAACTCAGTGACATTTTCGGAGCTGGTCACAGAAATACGCCTCATGCGTTCGGATATGGCTGAGGTCAAGTCCACTCTTAATAAACTGTATGATGGGGTGGACAAATGCAACGCTCGGTTAGATAGCTTCGAGGAGCGGATCGCCTCGCTAGAACAAAATTACACTCAAGTGGCTACGATGAGCGACCTCATATGTACATTAAAGGATCAACTGAACCAGCAGACGCAGGCTGGCATGAGGAATGAAATTGAGATCATTGGAGTTCGCGAGACATCAAATGAAAATCTGCAGCATATCGCAATGGTAACGGCGACTAAGATTGGTGTTAATCTGACCGTAGATGACATCGACTGGGCTGCCCGTGTTGGTTTGAAGAAACCGCCATCGTCTAACTCTGACTCAAATTTTTCCCGGCCTATTATAATCAAACTTCTGCGGCGTGCAAAAAAGGATGAATTAATAAAAGCATTCAAAACAAGACGTAATTTATCATCCCAGGATATTGAGATCCAGGGACCGATTGGCAAAATCTATATAAATGACCATCTCACCAAGGAAAATCGAGTTACATTTCGTGAAGCCAGAACCCGAGCTAAAAACGCTGGTTTTAAATATTGCTGGACGAGCAGAGGCCAAATTCTCGTTCGTCAGGCTGAGGGGAAGTCAGCAATTCAAGTCAAAAATATTCGAGATTTGGATAACATTTTTGGAACAACACACTATCCTACAGCCCTTTCCAGATGCTTCCAATTGTTAAAATTTATGGAAAAAACCAAAGATGCATTTATAACGTAATAATCACCTTTCTTACTTATATAAATCCAGTTTGTATTGTAATAAAAAAAGTCGTTCTCAAAATTGCATGTCATAATTTATTAGTTGTTAAAGAAAATAATGAATATAGTACTGCGGTTTGTCAGTACTTCTTTAACTGCAACCTCACCACACATAAATACTCATTCATTAAACCACTTAAAAACTCAACCCTAACTTACAAAATTATTTATACATATGCCTGGTCACAAAATCAGCAAACTCATAATTTGTACACTCAATTTACGGCCCTCTCGTACCAGTCACACACCAAACATATTCCCAAATTAACTGATGAACTCAGCGAACCCCTTCCCTTACATTCAAAGGCGGCAATAAATACCTTTACTACATATTTTCATCTTTACACAAGCCTCTTAGATACTGGATAAGGTAGATCTATCAGATGAAATAGACGACACACTTACTATACCTTGCCGCATCATTGATAAACCAGAATTGTGTCGGGATTTGCTAGTAGATCATGATCTTAAAGTGTTAACTTGTAACATAAGGAGTCTTCATAAAAACTTTCTAGAATTGGTAACCGTGCTACAGCGGCTCGACTCCCAATTCGATGTGTTAGTATTAACAGAATGTTGGCTTAACGATAACTCTATAGTCAATCAGTTACCGGGATATAATTGCTTTCATACACGTAAAGTGATCAATAAAAGTGGTGGTGTCACTGTTTACGTGAAGGACACTTGGCCGGTTTCTGTTTTTGAGCCGGAATTCGACGATGCTAACTGTCTTGTTGCCAAAATTAACAAAAATATTGCGGTTCTTGGGATCTACCGCTCTCCCTCTTTCAGTAATATCGACAAATTCCTGAACTCATTAGATCGGTCGCTAAGCAGTGTGAACAGCTATCCCTGTGTGATCGTGACGGGTGACATGAACATTGACCTTCTCGATAGTTCCCCTAATGCCTCTCACTGCGCCTATCAGTGTTTATTGTCTGAGCATGGACTACTGCCAAGTATCACTGAACCAACCAGAGATAAGGCATGTCTGGACCATGCTTTTATCAAAACGAAAAGCTCAAGGTCAACTCAAGGAATTGTTTGCAAATCGTCAATTACAGACCACGACCTTGTGATCTTAGGTATTAAGAAACTAAGAGTTAACAATCCACCTCGCAATAGGCTTAGGCAAAAAATAGATTACGCTAAGATTGCTGATGAGATTAATAGTGTCAACTGGGCTGAGGTAATGTCAAAGACTGAGGTGGGTGAAGCGGTGCTAGTGTTCAATAAAATCTTGTCGGACACCGTGGAAAAACACACACAAAAAGTTAAAATGAGTCGCTCTAAGTTTAATTTGAAACCCTGGGTAACTCCTGGTCTTATTCGGTGCATGCGTCATCGGGATTCGTTGCATGCTCAGGTGAAAATGCAGCCTCTTAACCTTGAGCTTAAATGTGTATATGTACGCTACAGAAACTTCTGTAACGGCATACTTCACAAACGAAAGACTGAGTATGAGAGTAGGGAATTGGAAGTTCACAGCGGTCAACCTAAAAAACTTTGGAAAATCATTAAAGAAATTTGTGATTTCCCGAAAAAAAACAATGATTGTGCTGCACTGCTGGATTCCGGGGTGGATAACTTGTCCTCTGTTAATAACTGCAACCGTCATTTTGTCTCAGTGGGTAAGCGCTTGGCGCTCAACATCTTAGACAAACTCCAGACCACGGAGTGCAAGCTCTGCAGTGATACTATTCTTGAGAATCGTTCCAGTGACTCTCTATTTCTTCACCCTACTGATATCCAAGAAATAGATAGTATAATTTCTGATTTGAAAGATGACAGTGCACCCGGTTCTGATGGGATTCGTCCATTCCTTCTTAAACTTGTTAAATCTTCTATATTGGAGCCCATAACGCATATCTGTAACCTGAGCATGTCGGCGGGCTGTTTTCCTGCTTCCTGGAAAATAGCTGCTGTCGCTCCGATCCACAAGAATGGTGCCAAAGACTGTCTGGATAACTACAGGCCAATTTCTTTGTTATGTGTCACATCTAAAATACTGGAGAAACTTGTGAATAATCGCCTCGTCAGCTTTCTGGAAAAACACAACCTACTGTCTGAGCGCCAGTATGGTTTCAGACGAGGTAGGTCCACTGAGCAAGCTGTGGGGCTTCTTGCTGACACTGTCTCTTCTTGGATTGATGGGGGACAACAATCGATTGGGGTCTTCCTTGACCTGGCCAAAGCATTCGACACAGTTTCTACTGAAATGCTACTTAAAAAATTAGAATGTTTTGGCATAAGGGGCATTGCTCAGGAATGGTTTTGTTCTTACCTATCTAATAGACAGCAGTATGTTGTGATTGGAGATAGTGTCAGCGAAGCACTTCCAATCACTTTTGGGGTCCCGCAAGGCAGCGTACTGGGGCCGACATTATTCACAATGTACATAGATGACATACTTAGACTTAACATCCCACAGTCAGATATGATCTGTTATGCAGACGATACCGCTATTGTTTTCCGCGGTGACACATGGCGGGATGCCGTAGACGCTGCGGAGGATGGCATGCGCACCATTTCCTACTGGCTTGATAAAAATCTTCTGACACTGAATGTTCAAAAAACCAGTTTCCTCACTTTCCATATCAGCCATTCTCGCTGTCCGGACATAGATAAAATAAAAGTACACAGCATCGACTGTCAAAACACTTTCTGTAATTGTAGTGTTATACATAGAGTTAGGACAACCAAGTACTTGGGTATTACCGTTGACCAGAATCTGTCCTTTAGAGAGCATATCTCTATACTTTCCAAAAGAATCCGCAAGTTCATCTATATCATGAAATCTTTGCGCGCTAGTGCCTCAAAAGACTTATGTAGAAAAATTTACCTTGCTCTGTGTCAATCGTTGTTACAGTATTGTATAGGCGTCTGGGGTAGCGCGGCCAAGTCGTCTTTGCTTGAACTTGAACGTGCTCAGAGGGCAGTGCTAAAAGTCTTCCTGGGGAAACCGCGGCGCTTTCCAACGGATGAACTTTACAAAGAAGCAAATGTCCTTCGCGTCCGTCAGTTATATTTGCTTAGGGCCCTCCTTCAACTAGTTGCCATGTTAGGGAGTCAATTCACACACACGCAAAGAGGAAGGTTGGGAGCTGACAGTCTACCTATTCCAAGAGTCAGAACAAAATTTGCCACTCGTTTCTCGCTCTTTCTTCCGATTCGGGTCTTCAATGCTGTAAACAAATCCACGTTGCGGGTCCCTGGAAATACGCGTGAAGCAAAATATGTGTTAAAGAAATGGCTGCAAGACCTGACGTATGACGAAACTGAAAATATAATTTGCCCACTGAGATGACAAGCTCCTAAACATAATCACCTTCACCTCGACAACACATAGTCCAGCCCATCGCTCACACACACCACTCATATCACTCACGACATTTAATTTTTATTTTTTAAATATATAATTATTTTTTTTGACACATTGACAATTTGACATTTTATTTTATTTTAATTATATTGCATTCATTCATTCATTCATTTATTAATTTTGATTATATCCAGTTATTATTATTATTTTTAAGTCCTCTATGGCATTTGGTTAAACTTAGTATTTAGAATTTTTTTTTTTTGTTTATTTGCTATAGTTTGATTTTAAATTAATTGTGATTTAGTTTTATTTTGTTTTAATTTTATTTATGCTAATGTATTTCTTTTTCTTTTTAAGTTTCTATTTATGATTTGACATTGAAGTTTTGTTTATTAATTTTAATTTAATTTAATTCAGTTTTTTTTTCTTTCTTCTTGCAATTGTCATTTTTGTTATATTTGTAATTTTTATTTTTTTTATTTTTGTTTAATTTATTATTATTATTTCTGTATACTTTTGAATTCCTTCCTGCATCTTCTCTGTATATTGTACTGTTTCACACGGAACTTTTAATCAGTATATACCTGCTGCCAATTAGTTTTGGGCCACCAAGATACAGGCTGTGCCTAGTTTGGGGCCCACAGCTACCTCTGATGTGTTTTCTATTTATTTTCTTCATATTTGTATACTTTTTGCTTTTCAAACTTGTGTGTGTGCTAATAAATTATTATTATTATTATTATTATTATTATATACCGGTTCAGGTATACTAAAGGGCGACCGATAAGGAAGTGACCAGCTGTAAGAGCGTCAACCTCGCCGGGATCGGAAGAGAGTTCCACTAAGGGTCTAGAGTTTAACATAGCTTCCACCTTCGTTAAGATAGTATAAAATTCTTCATAAGTCAAAATTTGTGATCCTATGATACGTTTGAGATGGTATTTTGTTGATTTTATCCCGCTCTCGAAGATGCCTCCGAAGTGAGGACTGGAAGGAGGATTGAGCTTCCACGTGATACTTCGAGAAGCGAGTTGACTGGAAATACTATCGCTCTCGCGGTTTAGCATTCTGTTAACTTCCGACAAATAACGTCTGGCACCCACGAAGTTAGTACCACCATCTGTGACTATGGAGTGACAGAGCCCTCTCCGCGATACGAAACGATCTAAAGCCGCTATGAATGCTTCAGATGTGAGCTCAGTAACAAGCTCGAGATGAACGGCCTTAGTGGCATGGCAGACTATTAGGCAAAGGTACGCTTTGTAAGTTTTAGCGTTACGACGTTTACTCTCTTTTATCATGAAAGGACCTCCGATGTCGATGCCTACTGTTTGAAAACAGTGACCCATTTGTAATCGAGAAGGTGGACGGTCACCTTGTAAAGGTTGAAGTGACATAGGTTTAATTTTAAAACAGGTCACGCATTTAGATAGCCGTGATCTGATAAGATTTCTAATTCCGAGTATCCAAAATCGACGCATAATTAAAGACTGGAGTAGGCGTGGCCCACAATGAAGATAAGTTGTATGATAGTGGTCAATCAGAAGAGTACTTAACCGAGAAATCTTAGGTAGGAGGTATGGATGTTTGACGCGATCAGGTAACGATGCGTGCTTGAGACGTCCCCCCACTCGCAAGATTCCGCGAGTGTCGAGAAAAGGAGAGAGTTTAGATAAATATTTAGGTAAAGGTTTCTTGGATGCTATTAAAGATATGACATCAGTAAAACTTTGATGTTGAACATACTTTGTTATGTGATCTAAAGATTGGCTTAATTCAGTGGCTGTCAGGTACGGTAATAAGTTACGCCCTGAACGTTTAGCTTTCGCGTTGTGAATGAAACGGTAGATCCATGCAACCACTCTTTCGACTTGGGAAAGAGAGGAGTGGCGTTCCATGATAGAATCAATCACCTCAGCTTCACGTATCACACTAGCATGACACGCGCGTGATGCAGGCCTGAGTTCTGGCACGTTACCTGACACTTCTACTGCTGAAACGGGCCAGTTGAAGAGTTCGGTAGACAGCCACTGAGGACCAGACCACCAGATTTGAGAATCAGATAAAGATAAGCATGATACCACGACTACAGATGTCGGCTGGGTTGTCATGGGTAGAAACATGTCGCCAGTCAGTTGGCGCAGGACTGTCGTTTATTAGGACTAGGTACTCGGTGCGCAACGAAGGTCTTAAGTTTATTTGGCTCAGCATTTAACCATGACAATACAGTCGAGCTGTCTTTTTTTTTTTTTTTTTTTCGGTGGGAAAATCATCTTATGACATCCCCCGCCCTTGGGCGGGGCGGGAGATAGTGTCAGACTTTTACTGACTAAAAACCCACTCCTGTTCCTTCGTTGCCTTTCGTACCAGGGCCGAGTCTTCCTTTCAGAATCAGACCCTTGGCCCCAGTAGGCTTCGACCCTGCTAGGCCCCTACAGTTGCTGACATCTCCTTGAGGCGCGCGTGGAACAGCACGCGCCGTCGACGACTTGGGCTCGGTCCGGACGGTTACCGGACGGTCGGACGGCGAGCCACCCATTGCTCGCCGTCCGCAAGCCTGCGCCTACGATGGCCGGAAATCGGGATCGGAATCCCGGCGGCGATTGGGGCGTGAGGACCGTTGCCTCACGCGATCGGCCGCCTCCTTTGCTAGCATTACTGCTTCGCAGAAGGAGGCAACCGCCTGCCACTCCTCCTCGCTTCGGACCATGGCCTGTACCAAGGCCCGGCGCGAGAGATCGCCGCCGCCGATCGCCCCCACGAGGACACGGCGTTGCTCTGCCCAAGCGGGACAAACCTCTACCGTGTGCTCCACCGTGTCCTCCGGGTGGTCCGCACAATGGTGACACCCGGGCGTTTCTTCCGCACGAATCCGGTGCAGGAACCTCCCGAACTTACCATGTCCGGTGAGGACCTGCGTCATGCGGTAGGTAAGGACGCCGTGTTGCCTTTCCAGCCACTCCTCAAAGAGGGGAATTACCGCCATAATTATGGCGTGCCCAGCACTGGGTTGCGATAGTCGCTGTCGCCATTCCACCATGAGACCCCGCCGGAGCTCTGTCCGCCATGCCGCAACTTGTCGTGGCAGCGGAGTTTCGCCCCGACGTTGCATCTCCACGCGCAGATCGTGCATGCGTGCAAGGCCTGTTGCCACCAGGTCCCATGGTGGCTGGCCAGCAAGGAGGCTCGCCGCTTCGCGGGAAACCGTGCGGTATCCCCGCACCATCCGTATGGCCATGACCCTCTGGCACGCGTTCAGCTGGGCCGCCGGTCGCTTTCGCAGTGACGGCGCCCACACCGGCGCCCCATAAAGGGCCATGGACTGGACGATGCCTGCGTAGAGCCTCCGGCAGGAGGCGTCTGGACCCCCGAGGTTGGGCAGGAGCCGCTTGAGGGCAGCCCCATTCCGATTCAGTTTGGGAGCCAGACGTCGGAAGTGCTCCTCGAAATTCCACCGGCTGTCGAGGACGAGTCCCAGGTACTTCATCGTCGACCCGACGCCGATGTGAACTCCTCCTACCGTTAATTGGGAGCGCCGAGGCGGCGCGCTCCGAGGGCCGTGAAAACACATGGCCTCGGACTTTTGCAGCGCCACCTCGAGTCCCAACTGCTGGATCCTATCAACGACTATCGCAACCCCGCGTGTCGCTAGTTCGACCGCCGCCTGGTACGAGTCTCCCTGAGCCAGGACCAGCGTGTCGTCTGCGTAGCAGACCACGCTGACCCCGTCAGGGAGGTCGCCGCGCAGCACGTAGTCGTAGCCGATGTTCCACAAGGGCGGTCCTAGTACCGATCCCTGCGGAACACCGCACGACATCTCTCGCCGTTTCCACTCTCCCTGGTGACCAGGGTAGATGATGTACCTGTCCGAAAGGTAGGCCTCGATCACACGACAGAGGTAGTCGGGCACCCGGTGATACCGGAGTGCCCTCCTAATGCTACTCCAGGGCAGGGAGTTGAAGGCGTTAGCGATGTCCAATGACACCGCCACGACACACCTGCCCTGGGACACCGCATCCCCCGTCGTGAGAGCTCGCACGCGCATGATGGCGTCCACCGTGGAGCGCCTCCTGCGAAAGCCGAACTGGCCGTCCGCCAGATCCGGCCCCACCCGTGTTAGGTGCGCGACGAGGCGGTCTGCAATTACTCTTTCAAAGAGCTTGCCCACCTCGTCGAGCAGCACAATGGGCCGGTACGCGGACGGAGAGTCCGCAGGGCGCCCCGGCTTCGCGATAAGGACCAGTTTCCCCGTCTTCCAGCGAAGTGGGAACTGGCCCCTCTCCATGCATGCGCTGAAGAGCCCTCTTAATCGAGACCCGAGAGCCTCCATGGCCAGGACCCAGGCTTTCCCAGGCAAGCCGTCGGGTCCTGGGGCGGTATTCTTGGCACTCAGCCTTCGTACCGCCACACTCATCTCTACCTCGGTCACCTCTGGAGCATTGTCGTCATCGTCGCCATCGTGATCCGCGTTAGACACCGCTGGTGGCGGAGCCATGAGCGGGGGAGAGTGTTCCCCTCGCGCAGGGAACAGAGTGCTCACCACACCCTCCACAATCTGGGGCCGGAGACTCTGCGTGAGTGGGGGAGCCCAGGGGCGGAGTTTTTCCCGCACCACCTTGTAGGGGCGTCCCCACGGGTCTCCGTTCAGAGTCCCCAGCCACACGTTGCGGGCCTCCAACTTGGCCCGCTTTATTTCCGCTCGGAGGGTGCGCTTTGCCACTCTGTATCCCTCGTACAGCTCCGCCTCTCTGGCCTCCGCATCCGGCGGGCGGATGCGGCGACTGCGGTGTCTGGCGTACCGGCGCCGCGCGGCATTGCATGCATTGCGCAGTACCGCAATCTCCGGCGACCACCAATACACCTGGCGCCGGGCACGTCCTGGCCGAACTCGGGGCATTGCCACGTCGCAAATTTGTGACATGGCCTCCCGGAACCATTCTGCCTCGACGTCAATGTCGACAGGCCTGTTCGGTGCTTGCACCCAGGCCTGTACCATCGCGGCTTCCAGGAGGAGCTCCCGGTCCAGCTGCTTCAGCGCCCAACGCGGACCACACGGGGTCTGTTGGACCGGCGCGTTTGAGGTCTGGGTGGAGATGTCAAACCGAATGTACTGGTGGTCTGAGTACGTCTCCACCCCCTCCATGACGCGCCAGTCGACGACACGCGGTGACAGAGCAGGGCTGGCAAACGATATGTCCACCACTGACTCGCCCCGCATCCGCACACACGTGGGGACAGAACCCCGGTTTAGGACGACCAGGCCTGTTTCCAGGGCCCAGTCCTCTACCATCCGACCCCGCTGGTTCGTGAACCGAGAACCCCAAGCCAGGTTCTTGGCATTGAAGTCCCCGCAAACGACCAGTGGGAGGGAACCAAACCTAGCGACGACGGCATTCAGCTCCATAAGGGAGATGTGGAGATCGGCGAGAGTTCTGTTCGGGGACAGGTAGACGCCTACCACGGCAATGTCCCCGAACCGTGCTGCCACGCAACCCCGCCCCCTCGTGACGGCCTCGAGGGACGGAGTACCAGCAGCGGCCGACGAAATTAGGGTCACCGAGCCGCTCAGGTCCTGAACCCAGTCTCCCCTGGGCAGGACATAGTACGGCTCGGAGACCACGGCGATATTGATCGACCACTGCGCCATGCTTTGGAGCAACAGATCCTGAGCGGGGGCGCAGTGGTTGATATTCGCCTGGAGGAGACGTAATGGAGCCGTATTTAACAGTCCATTACAGTCTCCTCCCGAGCCCCTCGTGAGGGCCCTGCCGCGATGGTTGTGGCGGCGACAGCAGCGGCAGCCAGAGAGGAAGCTGCGGCGGAGAGGGCGTCAGGGTGGGCTTGCCTCGGGACCTTGCCCTTGGCCTTGGCAGGGGGGTCGCACAGTCGAGCTGTCTGTGAATAAGATGGATTTGTTCAAGATATTGAATTATTGTGTCCATCTTTTAGTTTTTTTTTTAGTAACAAACAAAGACGTTAAATACCAAAGAGTATGTAAAGCTAAGCTAATGCTTTTTAAATACGTTGAGCTGCTCTGTCATACCCAAAGAGTATAATAATATCTATATGGTAGTCATACCCTGTCAAAGACATTAAATCTAAATCTCTTTGTACCCTGTGCTTTTTTTGAATAACTTGGGAGGAGCTCGGAGTTTAAGAAAGACAGTCTTTTTGTGTGATGAAGAAGTTGATGATTTCGGTTGTGAACAGATTATTTTTGGTGTGAAAATCAGGTGTACCTGTACTAAGAATATTTGCATAAGACTTGCACAAGCAGCTGGGTGTGCTTTGCTTGCTTCTGCATATGAAACACACGAGTGAGCCGTTGTCTGAAAGAAAAAAGAAAAAGAAAGAAAGAAAACATGTTTATTCTGCCTGAATAGACGCACAATTCATTTCAAAATTCTCTGAAATTCTGGGCGTCTTATCTTTTGCATAATGCAATCCAGAACAATTTACACATGATGCAGAATCTCCCTCTACCACACAACTTTCACCCAAGTGATTTTGTTTTCAGCTGAACAGCATTGAGTTTTCGTGTGACCATAGCGACAGCAGCGAAAACATTGAATCGTTGGATACACATGTCTCTACAGATAGTGCACTATAACATATAAATGCGTCTAGGGAGAGCTTGACCATCAAATGTTATAACTACAGTTTGAGAAGGTTTCCAAGTAGGTGACCCATTCACCATGACTTTGTAATTAAGGTGCCTAATTTTCAGTACTGCACCAGTGCCTATGGGAGTTGTTATATTCTCTTTTATTTCTTTCTCACTCCATTCTGATGGGACCCCTCTTACCAAGCCCATATGAGTGACATTAAAAGTGGGTAAAAAGACTTTAAATTTATTAAGAGACAAGAGATTACTATTTAAGAATGAATTAACAGCCAAAGGGTTTGTGAAAGCTAGCTACTACACATTTATTTCTACCAATTCTCTTTACACTGCCATTAACAATATTCTGAAATTCATTAGTTTTAAGAAAATTACCAAAAGCAATAGGGTGCAGAACGATGCCACTGTTTTCTGTATTGGTAATTCGCTGAACATGGACTATGTAAGGCCCGTATCAGAAGCCTGGTACTCCTTTTATACCTACACCAACTGTTTGATCGGTTTGTGTTGCTGGTTCTGGATCCATCTGTGAGGTTTGACGAGCGGAAGTTTCAGCCGGTAGAAATTGTGGAACTGATGCATGATTAATTTTAAGAGTAGGTTCTATGCTCGAAGTATGCAATCAGTGTTAACAGAAAACGTTCCCTCAGGGATCATCCCGTCTACTTTGTTTTGTTTTATTACAATGTTTGCATACAGTTTTAATGTGAGCGCCTCTTATGAGAAGCAATAACTTTTCTGGAGGTTGATGCGTCACTTGCTGTGTCTACAAGTCCATCAGTGTCCATACCACTCATCTGCTTTCGTAGATATTGTTACATAGTTACTTACTTGTACGGGGGGACTTATGCCAGGGCCTAAATCCCCCACATCTATTTATAGACGGGTCGTTCATACGACCCGGGATCCGTCTTGAATGAACTATTTTATAAATATTTACAAAATTTTACCAATATACACAAAAACAAATATTATAATAGTTAGAAAATATATTTACATAAAAACCTTATCTGAACCAATTTTCTAATTAAATTTAAAACAAGAAAATTTGCCCTGTAAAAATACACTCGGTCCGGTCCGACCGAAATTTCTCGCGCTTTCCTTACATTGTCTAGCTTGTTCCCTTGCCTTTATAGACTGAAAAAATCTGATTTAAATATCCGTCTTCTTTTTGGCGAAGTATGAGGATATTCCTCCTTATTTCACTTGTTCTTGAAAATGTTTTTCTTTTTGGCATACTGGTATTAGGTATCGGGCTCGCCTTCTGGAACTGAAATAAATGTGATTTAAGGTTTCGCCTCCTTTTTGGACATGGGGACAGAATGACATGAATCCACCTTGTATTGCTTGTTCTTGAAAATGTTTTGGTATTTTAACATGCTGGTTTTAGTCAATGGGCTCGTCTTTTTGGACTGAAATGAATCTGATTTAAGTTTTTCCTTTTTTTTTTGGTAATATAATATATAATAATAATATATTCCACAACTATCACACAACGCCATCTAGTCCCAAGCTAAGCAGAGCTTGTGTTATGGGTACAAGACAACTGATAAACATACTTATATATTTTTAAATACATACATATATAGATAAATTACACCCAGACACAGAACAAATGATCGTCCTCATCACACAAACATTTGTCCTGGGTGGGAATCGAACCCACGACCTCTGGCATAGCAGTCAGGGTCACTAACCACTAGACCAACAGGCCTGTCAAAATGGAAGCTGAAGGTAGGAACGGGAAGGAACAACCTGTTCCATTTGTTCGTCTCTTCCCTTTCTTCTGCCGTCTCGCTGTTTCCGTCTATTCCTAGAGTTGAATTTGTGTTCATAGCTTGTTTTACTTCCATTATTTCTATTTGCACATCATAAATTATATTTCTGGCAATTCTCGCCACTTGCTCGTCATCTATTTTCAAAGGTACACACGATGATGGTTCGTATCTTTCAATCAGTCTCACTCTTGTACTGCTAGTTGCTAAGGACGGACTGTTATCTCGGTCAAATGGTTGTAATTTCTTTGCACATTTTATAGTTTCTTGGTGTACAAAATTACTGACAGCATTATCAACATTTACCGATTTAGTGCTGTCGGAAGCTATACGTGCAATGTGTATTTTGTTGATTGTAAGACTCCAACTGTCTCCAATGCTGAATCGTGGATCTGTATTTAGGTTTCTTTTTTAAAGTTTTTGATGAAGTGGAAGTGATCCACTTTTCGGTTTAGTCGACAAATGTCAGATTCTATAAACGCCAGATTCTTTTAGTGCCAGATTCTATTAATGTCACATTTTTCAAAAACTTGTTTTTTTTTTAACCGACTTCAAAAAGGAGGAGGTTCTATATTCAGCTGAATGTATTTTTTATTTTTTTTTATGTATGTTCACCGATTACTCGATCAATTGTGGACCGATTTTGAAAAAAAAATGTTTAACTATTCTGATAGAAAAGTTTGTGACGATAACTTTGTTATTAAATAATTTCCCAATAACTGTCTTTTTTATTTCCATAAAATTTTGGCAACGTTCACTTCAATATTAACACAAGGGGAATACCCATTTATTAATATTGAACTTGCACTAGCTTCTGACGTTTTATAAGTGTCCCTATGACCTATACACTGAGACAATTCAAAGATTTTTAAGTATGTGATTTTTTTTTTTTTTGTTTATTAATTGGTCGTCTTGCCCTGTACGAGGCTTCACTCTAGTAACGAGATGTTACAAGTGTCAGCAGTACGGTCATGCGGCCAAGACGTACAAAGATGCTTCTCCTACATGTGAATACTGCGGTGAAGAAGAACACACAATCCAGGACTGCACAAAAAAGGCAGACTCCAAAATGCGTAGGTAACATGTTTGCATTGTGAGCGTTTCAACCGCGCGGCCATAACGATAAATAATAAAAAAAAACTGCCAAGATTATGTAAAAATTTGTAAAAGTTGATTCCCAAAACCATAAATTTGTCAAAGTTATGGTTAAAAAGTTATAAGGGTTTGAATGTGGCCGCGCCAATGAAACGCGGAGAACCGCGCAGCCACGGAGATCTTTAAAACTACGCACTGCAAAGACCTGAAATTTAGGTAAATAATAGATTGAATTTGTAAAAATATATAAAAAATTCCAAGGTTTATATTTTAGGAGCTTTAAAGCAAAAACCCCACGACCGCACCATCGAAACGGTGACAAAAATATTATCGTTGATATCTCGCTGAAAAAGCATCACAGAGGTCTGAAGTTTTTTGTAAAACAGATTCGAATTTATCGAAACTTCTAAAAATACAACAAAAAATCCTAGGTTTATATTTCAGAAGCTGTAAGACTAAAACTCTATGGCCACGCCATCGAAACGGTGACAAAAATATTATCGTTGATATCTCGCTGAAAAAGCATTACAGAGGTCTGAAGTTTTTTGTAAAACATAGATTTGAATTTGTTGAAACTTGTAAAAATACAACAAAAAATCCTAGTTTTATACTTCAGAAGCTGTAAGACTAAAACTATGGCCGCGCCATCGAATGGGTGACAAACATATTATCGGTGATATCTCGCTGAAAAAATAGAAATAAAAAATATGATTTTGCCTCCTATCGGCAGTACTACATATGAATAGGTGTTTACAAAAAAAAGAACTCCTTAATACCTAATTTCATCGATTGATAAACACGACTTATTCCTACGCGATATTTTACTACAGTTTCTGAAATATAAAACTAGGTTTTTTTTTTGTATTTTTAGAAGTTTCGACAAATTCAAATCTATGTTTACAAAAAACTTCAGACCTCTGCGATGCTTTTTCAGCGAGATATCAACGATAATATGTTTGACACCTTTTCGATGGCGCGGCCATAGAGTTTTTGCTTTATAGCTCCTAAAATATAAACCCAGGAATTTTTTCTATATTTTTAAAAATTTTTTACATATTCAATCTATTATCTACCTAAATTTCAAGTCTCTGCAGCGCGTAGTTTTAAAGATCTCCGTGGCTGCGCGGTTCTCCGCGTTTCAATGGCGCGGCCACATTCAAACCCTTATAATAATAATAATAACATTTATTTTTCAGACCACAGTGAATCCAGTGTTAGTAAAAAACTAAAAATTAATGTTAGTATCTTTAAAAATATAATAATAATGATGCCCTGCAATCGAACCCCACACTATCCACGCAGTATATAATACATACTCGTAGACGTATGAAGTCCGATCCAGTGACGCAGCATTGGACAATCCCACCTACCGCACAACACGCTCAGGATGCCGTGGGAGCTGGCACGCACTAACTTCTTAACCATAACTTTGACAAATTTATGGTTTTGGGAATCAGCTTTTACAAATTTTTACATAATCTTGGCATAGTTTTTTTTTACCCGACTACGGAGGGTTATGATTTTGACAGGCTATGTATGTATGTGAGTATGTTCATCTGTTCCCTCATAGCTCCTAATCTACCAATCGGAACTCGACATATGAGGTATCGTTAGAACCGTCTTCATTGTCCGCTGAACATAGGCTACGTGACTTGTCACAAAACACACACATGGCGCCCTCTAGCGGACAAAAAGTATGTGTTAAAAAATAAAAATGGAGATAAATGCGCCGTGTTTGGTATCATTTGAAAGGGCTACTTTTGTAAATTTCGAAAATATTGCTCAAATTTAAAGTGACGCCCTCTAGCGGACAAAAAGTCATGTGTTAAGTTTAACACCAAAATTGTTTAAATAAAAATAAAGCCAAAATACCAACTATTGGTACCAACCGAAACACTTTAATAACGTGTGACTACGGTTTTTCTTTTTGTTCTGTTCGAAGTATGAAAATCTTGTTTCATACTTTTTCAGCGTCGTTTTTTATTATTTATCGATAGGGCTGCGCGGTTGAAACGCTCACGTTTGCATTTCAAAAAATCTGCCAACTACAAGATGGGATATCCAGAGTATCCTGCTAAAAATCAACCGAGAACAGACTGAACTGATTTACCATTTACAGAATAGCATTGCAGGTACGTTAACTCCTGCATCGGATTCAGGCGGAAGAAACGCCCGGGTGTCACGGTTGTGTCGACCGCCCGGAGGACACGGTGGAGCATACGGTAGAGGTGTGCCCCGCTTGGGCGGAGCACCGCCGTGTCCTCGTGGAGGCAATTGGCGGCAACCACCTTTCGCGTCGGGCCCTGGTTCGGGCTATGGTCCGAAGCGAGGAGGAATGGCAGGCGGTCGCCTCCTTCTGCGGAGCAGTAATGCTAGCGAAGGAGGAGGTTGCACGCGTGAGGGAACGAAGTTCCTCACGCCCTAGCCGCCGTAATTCCGACCACGACTACCAGCCACGGTAGACGCGGGCTTGCGGACGTCGAGCACTGGGTAGCTCGCCGTCCGGCTGTCCGGTAATTAACCGGACCAAGCCCAGTCGTCAACAGCACGTAGTGATCCTCGCGCTCCTCAAAGAGATGTCAGCAAACCATAGGGGCAAAGCCGAAATCGCGAAAAAAATATCAGCTGTTCAGTACATTAGGCAAACATAAATGTACTGAACAGCTGATATTTTTTCGCGATTTCAGGTTTGTTCCCATAGTAAAAGTTGTTGGTTATCATGAGCACAATCACGTGTTTAAGTATCGTACACTAATTACCAGTCACCCTATATTGGTACACGAAATGAAATTTTACACACAAACGAAAGGAGATTGGGCACTTATAGATTCACTTTTTGACGCGTATGGCCATTTGAGTTATTGTATAATTCATAACTATTATTCTTATTGATTTTTTACTTAAATTCATTGAAATCATTTGTGGGGTTTCTATTTTCACTTTAATTAGTATTTAATACAATAAATACGTCATTCGTTCCATTATAGTGAAACGACTTCTTACTCAATTATAATCGATCGATTAAACATTAACGTAAATCGTGGAACAACAAAACAATCTACATTCGCAACAAAAAAATATTAAGAGTTGTCATTATTATTTTTCTTTAATTATGTTAATATTTATTTCGTCAAAAAGCAATTTCTGGGCAAAAATAAAACAATTAAGATATAATCGATAATGTTATAACGCCGTAGTCAATTGATGTGTCACAACACTATTCGATGAAATGTCAAACAAAATCGTTTACCGTGTTAACTGCCGGCAAGCCGAGAATACTCAGACCAATAAAATTTATTCGTCTGAGCCGAGAATATTGTTTTTAGCTTTTCTTTGCTAACAAATATAAATTCGTGTCGAGTTGAGTTTTAGGATTCTTGCACGTTCATTTACTACCTCGAGCGATTTGACTCTTTTTGTGTGTGCTGTGAAGTGAATTATTAGAACGTTTTTACGTCTATGGTGATTTGATCTAGACTTAAAATAATATGTCGTGCTGTTTAATTGTTCTGTTTTATATTAGCACACCCACTGTCTAGCCGCCAAATCAGAGAGGCAACTGATTGCCTGGCCCGGAGGTAGGATTTCAAAACGAATTGTTTTGAGATGTAACATAACCTCAATACTCAACCTATTTTATTTTTTTCAAAAACTCCATAATATATCATTTTGAATTTACCCTTGTTTTAAAGTATGACACTACCCCTTGTTTGTTTCTAATTTTCACTATTATACTGTGTCAAAAGTTGCGCAACCAGGTCTCATAGTAACTTGCACAATCTCCTTTCCCTTTTTGATCCCTTCAAAGTTTTTTTTTTTAGGTGGGAAAATCATCTAATGACGAATCCCGCTCTTGGGCGGAGCAAGAGATAGTGTCAGACTTTTACTGACTAAAAACCCACTCCTGTTCCTTCTTTGCCTTCATCCCGGGGCCCCGGGCTTCGCTATCACAATACCCGTGGCCCCAGTAGGCTTCGACCCTGCTGGGCCCCTACGATTTGCTGACATCTCCCTGAGGCGCACGTGGAACAATACGCGCCGTCGACGACTTGGGCTCGGTCCGGACGGTTACCGGACGGTCGGACGGTGAGCCACCTGTAGCGACATCTATGGCGTCACATAAGAACTAATCCTGCATCGCGCAATAAAATTTCTCCGCGCGATTAGAACATATAGAACAGCCCGAAATCATCTATCGGGCAGTAGCCTACCAGACATAACAACCCGTCTGGTTGGAGGATCCTCCCTTTTCAACGGAGGTTTGCGGGACTTTACTCTCTGTTCCACCTACCTCCAAACTGGTGACCCTCGACAAAGAACGTCAGCGCAGCCTTCGTGCAGCCACTACTTAGTGACGTCATCATCACTTCCTCAAGCTTTCGAGCAGCGAGCCATACAGCCAGCACCCACGGCTATAAAGGGTATCCTGACCACCAGCATGCCTACCTGGTCATACCTGGTCATACCTGGTCATCACCCTCAGCCTCATCAGCGACCTTGGCGAATCACACTGCACCTTCGGCCAGTCATATGAAGAGCAACGAAGAACCTCTCCTGATCGACGCCAGCAGTCACTACGTCGCACAGCACCGCTCCAGCAGTACTACTCCGACTCACTGGAGCCTGCAGCATCATCCCGACTCACTGGGACATCATCACCCCGACTCACTGGGGCATCATCCCGACTCACTGGGATAGCAACACCCCGACTCACTGGGGCATCATCCCGACTCACTGGGACAGCACCACCCCGACTCACTGGGGCATCATACCGACTCACTGGGACAGCACCACCCCGACTCACTGGGGACATCACCGCAGACAGTTCCGACTCACCGAGAACTATGCGGCATTCGGTTCCGACCCACTGGAACCAACCTATCACTGGCCTGGCACGCATCAAGAAGCATCAAGAACCATCGATCTCCGATCTCCGGAGGGGAGTGATGTAGCGACATCTATGGCGTCACATAAGAACTAATCCTGCATCGCGCAATAAAAGTTCTCCGCGCGATTAGAACATATAGAACAGCCCGAAATCATATATCGGGCAGTAGCCTACCAGACAACAACCCGTCTGGTTGGAGGATCCTCCCTTTTCAAAGGAGGTTTGCGGGACTTTACTCTCTGTTCCGCATACCCCTAAACCCGCCGCCGCAAGCCCGCGCCTACGGTGGCCGGAAATCGGGATCGGAATCCCGGCGGCGGTTAGGGCGTGAGGATCGTTGCCTCACGCGATCGGCCGCCTCCTTTGCTAGCATTACTGCTTCGCAGAAGGAATCCCTTCAAAGGTTGAATTTCCGCTCCAATGCTAGCTTAAAATACGGTTGCGTCTAACAGGTGTCGAGCTATGAATATACAGCAAATAGTTAGGGTGTAATGACGGTAGAAGAAAAATGTCCCACAAAATTATGTCACCCTACACAATTTTCTCCCTTAGAAATATAATATTGTCAATTACTGTTGAAATGAAATAGACACCAAAATATAAAACGTGTTTAACTTTAGTGATAATATTTTCTCAATTTCTGATGTAGCTTGCGTTCGTATAGAAGTTTGGGTTAAGTAAATAAACGCTAAAGTATGGAACACTCATACGGGACGTTGAAAAGATTGGATATTTTCTATTTAGGTACTCTCTAACTAATATGTTTTACGCCAAGATTTTTGTTTCACAAATTGACTCTGAATTATACACGTAAAAATAAAGTAAGAATATTAAGAATCTATTAAACCAAAGTTGCAGAATTTGGGAGCGCTCGATTTGCACCATAAGAGGATTGAATGTTCTAGATAGACCTTCAAATTAAAATGCAAATTAAAGATTAAAATCCATAGATTTTTTTTAAATAGTTTTCACTTATTCAACACAATTATTCCACATAAAAATGTTAAACATTTAACTAGTATATTTCGAGATACGAAAGTGTAGTATTTTCTCGATTTCACAATTGTTTTATCTTCACCATGAAGTTATCTCAATTGTTTCCTAAATCTTTCCTTGATTTCTTATAAATATAATTAACTTTTTAAAAAGAACACTCAGTCCACACGCACACTTTTAGATTCAGCCATTCTGTAATTAGAATCTTTAATATAACTGAAATCTTTCCGAGAGATTGATGTCATCAACATCCCAACATCGATCGTCATCATCATTGCAGTTGGAAGGTGTCCACTGCTAGACAAAGGTTTTTCCCAAGTGTCGCCACAACGGCCGGTCCTGTTTATCACGCCTCCATTGAATTCCCGTGAACTTTACCAGGTTATCGGTACCCTTGTTGTGAGGCCTTTCAACGCTGCGTCTTCAGGTATCCGATCGTCACTCCAGAACCTTTTGGCCCCATCGACCATCTGTTCTGCGAGCAATATACCCAGCTCACTGCCACTTAAGCTTATCTTCACTCCTGATTCGATCATGCAAGGAAACTCCCGAGCATAACCCTCTCCATTGCTCTTTGGGTGACTTAAAAACATTTGATGAGGTGCATTGCGAACGACCGCGTTTCAGAGCCATATGTCACTATTCACATAGACACACAAAATATGTAGTTCCCTAAAAACCTTGTTTAAGTTTATTCTTAGTAGGGTTAATAAGAGTAAGCTTAACCGAGCCTACACATATTAAAAATTAAGTAACTTTACCCAGCGGCTTCGCACGCTGGATGCCGCTAGCTAAAGCTACCCCTTCTAAGAATTAGCTTGAACAAGGCTTTTAGACACCAATAACCCCGTAGATTTTAAGATCAGTTGCGTAAAAAGTTCGATGATGGGGCAATTCTAAGAGATCTTCTATTCTGTAGTTTACTTGGAGGAAAGTCTGAAGTAACTATCACATCACATCAAAAGAAATCAGCTGTATTTATATTTCACGAAGTACAAATACCCTGAACACGCGGGGCCCCCAAATGCGCGGGGCCTGTAGCATTTGCTACTCTTGCTACATGGCTAATCCGCCACTGAGTTTTTTTTTATTGGTATAAACTAGAGCTTGACTGCGATCCCACCTGATGGTAAGTAGTAATTCACTCTAGCCTTAAAGAGACCCAAATTATAATCGGACGGGAAAACCGCAGCAGGCAAATTATTCCAGTCGCTCGATGTACGCGGTATAAACGACGAGGCGAAACGCTTGGTCCGGACCGTAGAGGTTTCAATAACGTAAGGGTGGATACTCGCCGTTCGTCGGCTTGTCCGATGGTAGAAATGAGATGGTGGAATCAAGTCACGCAATTCCTGCGCACACTCTCCAAAATACATCCTGTAAAACACCGAAAGGCTGGCTAGCCTTCGCCTGTGCTCAAGACTTTGTAGATTGGAATTAACCAGATCTGGATCACCAATTAGCCTCTTTGCACACCTTTCCACCGAGTCCAAAGCTGCCAGGTGGCATTTTGCAGCACCAGCCCATATGTGGCTGCAGTACTCCACACACGAACGGACTTGTGCTTTGTATAACATTAAAAGCTCACCTGGTGTGAAGTACCGCCGGACCTTTGCAAGTACGCCGAGTTTCCTAGCAGCTACCTTGGCTTTGGACTCAATGAACCGCTCAAAGTTAAGGTTAGAGGAAATTAAAACTCCCAAGAGCTGAAGGCGGTCGGTGTACTCCAGGGATACATTCTGAAAAGCAGGAGCCAAGGTGAACGGGCTCCTTTTAGCGGTGAACAGACACGCTTGTGTTTTGGCGGCGTTGAATCCCACCAGATTGGCTTCACCCCACTTGGAGACTGCCTGAAGTGAGACATTCGTACGCTCTACCATAGCCTGTCTTTCGGACCGGATTAGCTCCTTACTAGCTCGAGCACCTGGGAGGTATCTCTTTACAACTGTGCTATCATCTGCATATAGATACCGGGCATCAGCAGATCGTTGATATGCAGCAGGAAGAGAGTTGCAGAGAGAACAGACCCCTGAGGAACTCCGGCATTAGTCGTCATGGGCTCTGATGAGCATCCATCGATAACAACTCGGAGAGAACGTTCACTCAGGAAGTCTTTTACCCAGTTAATCAGACCAGGGGAAATGCCGTACGCTGAAAGCTTACTCAATAGACTAGCGTGCCATACTCTGTCGAAGGCCTTCGAGACGTCTAAGGAAACAGCAATCGCTTCCCCATTCCTTTCGAGGGTCTCGCCCTACAAGTGGGTGGCATAAACTAGTAGGTCCCCAGTAGATCGATTGCGGCGAAACCCGTACTGTCGGTCACTGAGGAGATCTTTACCTTCCAGGTATGCCAAGAGGCACGAGTTCAATACACGATCCATAATCTTGCAGAGTATGGAGGTTATTGAAATCGGCCGATAGTTGGTAGGATCGGAACGACTGCCCTTTTTGGGCACGAGTTGCACGTTGGCAAGCTTCCAGGACTTGGCCACTATACCAGTCCCAAATGAGAGGCAATACAAACGCGTCAATACAGGAGACAACTCGGGTGCACTAGCCTTAAGAACAATCGCTGGTATACCATCTGGTCCACTAGCTTTATTCACGTCAAGACGACACAGTGTTCTCAGAACCTCTTTGTTCCTTATGCGGACCTCGGGCATCGAAGTATCGCAGTGAGGCAGAGTCGGTGGAGTAGCACTACCAGTGTCAAGGCGAGAATTATGGGCGAAGACAGATGCAAAGAGACCCGCTTTTTCTCTCGCCGTATGAGCCAGTGTTCCATCAGGTTTAACCAGCGGAGGCAATGAGGGCCGACAGAAGTTCGCTTCGACCGACTTGGCAAGGGACCAGAATGCTCTGCTACCGGACGGCTGCGCAGAGAGAAAGCTCTCTGCGCAGCCGTCCGGTAGCAGAGCATTCTACCATATTGGTACAAAGGTACCAATATGGGTAATGCGGTCGAAGCGAGCCATTCTTAGTGCCTTTTTGTAGGACTTGGCAGCATGGTTGAAGGATCTCTTCTTTGAACTCAGATCCGGAGCTTTGTGGTCACGAGCGTCAACCCAGGCGAGAAACGCCGAATGCTTACGTTGTTCAGCTTGAACGCAATCGGCGTTGAACCATGGGTGAGCTGAACCACCGATGGGTACGTCGCGATAAGGAATGAAATACTCCATAGCTTGACGTATCACATCGAATATAGCATCTGCACAGCTCGACGGATTTTCATTCGCCGTTCACCACGTGAGTCGCAGTTAGGTGGGTAGAAGGACGATACAGACTTCACCAGACAGTGATCTGAAATTCCAAGTGGTGAGGAAACTGTTACGATACATCTGTCCGGATCGGTGGTCAGCAGAAGGTCCAGACAATTGGCAGTATGACCAACTACATCAGGCACCCTCGTCGCTTGCTTTACCAACTGGGAGAGGCCCATCGATACTGCAAAGTTTCGCGCTTCTCTCCCAGCGTGGTCGGTCCTCTGGTACAGGAAAAGCCAGTCTTTGTGAACGGGGTTAAAGTCCCCCAGAGCGACAAGCTGCGCATCAGGGTGCCGATGCAGAGCCTTATCGGCGGCCTCACTGAGGTGGCCAAACAGTTGAGTCGTCTCCTGGTCACCGCTGTGCGATCGGTAGACACAAGTATAGACAATTTTGTCCACACCGGTGTCCACCAACAACCACAACGTTGAGAAATTAGGGTCCTCAAGGTGACGGAGACGCTGACAGCAGATGTCATTGCGGACGTACACACAGACCCCGGCACGCTGCAGGAAATGGTGCTCCAATGAGTATCCCGGGAAGTCGAGATACGCCGCATCTGACGGACATGTGGGGGCTATTGGCTAACTTTTTCAATAACAGTTGACAACTAGCATTCGTTGCACACTAAACTTAGTTGTCAACTGACAATTTCATAAAATTGGTATTACGTATCACACAAGTGACTAACAAACTACGGTGGAAATGTGGTGAATTATAAAAATTTACGGTGCCTATTGTGACCACTCTAAAATTTTATCGACTATTATACAGCTTCAAAAGCTTACACAATCGCAATTTTAAAATTATCGATACAATAACATCTGTCAAAACGTGTTACGGTGGCTATCAAAGGCACCAGTGGCTAATGACGTCACTGCAGTTGGTCACTGAAGATAGGCAATACGAAACTAGCTGTTTGACATTTCAATGATGCACATTGTTAACAAGTGATCATCACTTGAACTGTCAACAGAGTTACGCAATAGCCCCGCTGATCTGCGTCTCCGTCAGGAAAAGTAAGTGGGGCTTGTCAGTCTCAAGGTGGTGATGCATTGAGATTGGAGTGCAGTCCTCGAAAGAGTGCCGTCTAACCTTTGCAAGAATGTCGAGTTTCCTAGCAGTTACCGTAGCTTTGGACTCAATGAACCGCCCAGAGTTTAGGTTTAAGGAAATTAAACTCCCAAGAGCTGAAGGCGGTCGATGCACTCCAAGGATACATTCTAAAAAGCAGGAGCCAAGGTGAACGGGCTCAAATATAGCGGCTAAATAAATAGCACATGTTTAATTGTTAAATAAACAATTTTTTTTACTCTAATGTATACCGTCCCACAGTCGTTATGCTGATTTTTTTTCAACGTCACCTATCTAAGAACACTTGGGTTAACAGGACGAATCTAACGATATGCTAATTATGTAAATCCGTTCAGCGGTTTGGAAGACATGAGGTAATAAAGAATATTACATACATACATACATACAAGATACGCGCGAAACACATAACCCTTCTTACAATCGGGTTAAAACTTATCAATGTCCTTTATATCTATTATAAATCATTTTTTATTACCGCCGAAACCAACAATAAATACGTCACTAGTTTAATTATATGTATATTTAAAATGGTTTTTCATATGAGATTTTCTTTAAGTGAACCCTAATAATTTTGATAATTTGTCTTATAATTTACAATATACAGATAAAAAATAAGTGCACGGAACGAAAAGTCGTCTAGATATTATATTACGGTTGTGTCTTAAACCCTAAGTCGTATAAAGGTATTTTTTAACACTTTCGTTAAAATAAATTTTAAAATTTTGCTTAATATAAAGAATTTATAAGGCGCATTAATTATATTGAGAAAACTAGTGCATATTACTCAATAAAATTAATTTCCCAAGAGATTAATGTACTTGAACACGACTTTCGACGATAAAATACGTAATGAATAAAAGCGAAGCGAAGCGCATGTCTTACCTCTACCCAAAGTCCCTAATCCCTCGTCGGTTTCCCCGTTCCGTCCAATCTCAATAATCAACTGTCTCATTTCCTATCCTCTAATGGCCTGCTGAGTCCTTACCAATCTGGTTTCCGTCCTGGTCACAGTACTGTATCGGCACTAGTTAAGATAACTGACGACATCCGACTGGCCATGGAAAACAGACTTCTTACGGTATTGATTCTATTGGACTTTAGCAACGCTTTTAATTCAGTTGATTGAGTTGACATCCTCTTGGGAATCTTATCCTCTCTTAATATAATATCTGCTCCTGTAATTGCTTGGTTTAATTCTTATCTTCGTGGTCGCTCGCAGTCTGTACGCTCAGGAGAGGCCTCCTCTGATTGGTGCGATCTGGCTGTGGGTGTTCCTCAGGGTGGCGTCCTTTCTCCTCTTCTTTTCTCTATTTTTATTATTAACGTTATCACAAAGGTCTTATCTTCACACTACCATCTCTATGCAGATGACTTGCAGCTTTATCGCCACTTTAAACCTGAAGAGCTTCCTGATGCTATTGATGCCATCAATAATGATCTTGAAATTATCTGTCAATGGGCTAAAAGTTTTGGTCTTTTAGTAAATCCAACAAAGTCACAAGCTCTCATTATTGGTGGCAGATATTTCATAAATTTGTTGAGTAGCCAGTCTCTCCCTCCAGTTTTGTACGATGGTGTCGCCATAGAATACTCTGCAAAAGTTAAAAACTTAGGTGTCTTCATAGACTGTAACCTGTCCTGGAATGTCCACATTGCGGAAGTAAGCAGGAGGGTTTTTTGCTCGTTTCAGTCACTAAAACGTCTTCAGAAGTTCCTGCCTTTCTCAACTAAAGTTACTCTTGCTCAGTCTCTTCTTCTACCTATTCTAGACTACGCTGATGTCTGCTTCCTTGATGCGACTGAGGAACTTCTTGACAAGCTGGAGCGTCTGCAGAATTTGTGTATCTGCTTCATTTTTGGCCTTCGAAAGTACGACCACGTGTCGGAATTTCGAAGGCAATTCCTTTCCTTTCCTTTTCCTTTTTAAAATCCTTTTTATTTTTTACTATCACACAACGTCGTCTAGTCTCAAGCTAAGCAGAGCTTGTGTTATGAGTACTAGACAACTGATAAACATACGAAAAACGTACGACACGCGCACGCGCGTCGTTCGTCTTCTAATTGAAGTGGTTGCCTATTCGGCAGCGTCGGGATTGCCACATTCTTTCTTTTCTCTTCTCTATTCTTCATAATCCCAACTCCCCCTTGTATCTTCGTGAACGCTTTGAGTATCTTGTTCCGAGAGGAAGGCCTTGTCGCTCATCATCCTCTCTTCTCCTTCGTTTTCCTCCCCATTCCTCTAGTCGGTACAGTAGATCATTCACTGTTCAAGCTGTGAGCCTTTGGAATTCTCTTCCGCAAACATTAAGGGCTAACCCCTAGTTGGAGGTCTTCAGGGGAAGAATTAGGGAACATTTCATGTCAACATGACCCATATATATATAATGTATAGGTTTTATTTATTGTATATAAGTAGTATTTTTATATGTATTTTGTGCTATGTACGTATTTGTGTAGTTTATTTTAGATCTGATCTGTTTTTTTTTTAAGTTAGATTTTTGTTGTGCATTTCTTTCAGTTATCCTCATAAATAAAATTTCTTAGAAATATATTTTAGGTTTGCTGTAAGTAAACCCGATTGTGGGTTTAGCTCGCCTTTGTACATCAGCTGTCCAATTTTTTAAATAATTTGTTATTTTTATTACCCGACTGCGCGACGCAAAGGAGGGTAATGTGTTTATCAGTCTATGTATGTATGTATGTATGTATGTTTGTTTCTATGTGGCGTTCTAGAGACCAAATGCGTAGGCCGATTTTGATAATTCTTACGTCAATCGATTCGTCTTAACCTTGCGAGTGTCACTAAAGACATGACAGTAATCAAAATTCACCACAGCTACAACCAGACGCCATATTGTCATAATGAAAAAAAAAAATGTCGATGAACTATGTCAAGTGGGGTGTCGTTGAATAGGTATTTTAAAATCATCTTTAGGTTCCTTTTATCATTTTTCATTTTAAATAATAGTTTAGGATATATCGATTTAAAGTTGTTTAACAAAACAATCATTCTCGCTAATTTTCTTACTTATTGATTTAAGTTTTTATTTCAAGTATAAACGATATACAAACAAAAAAAAAACAGTGAAAAAGCATGAAGAACAAATATTTTTGGTAAAAAAATAACTTTTATTCATCGCCAAGTCGCCGAGTAAAAAAAAGTTTACCACCAAGCTCGATAGATGGCGTTGTTCATTTGATGCACGTTTGTAAATCAAATAATTCGAGTTTTCCCATCTACTAGACAGGTCGATGAACATAATCAAAAGATGGCAAAAACTACTAGGTTGTATAAATTACATGCAGTTGATATACTATCAGTAGAATCGAAAACGTATGGTCAAAAACCGAAAGATGTACCTATATGTTTCTGATGATCCTAACAAAACTGGAGGAATCGTTAAATATTTAACAATCGGTTTAGGATCACGAGTTATGTTACGAAGAAATTTGAATGTTACCCATGGTCTTGTTAACGGAACAATGGGTGTTATAAAAACAATTGAGTGGCCAGCTCTTCAGAGGGATCAATTGGAACCAGGGGAATTGCCACAAGCTGTTTATATAGAATTTGACGACAAAGCAATTAAAAACAATGTTCCTGGAGTAGGAGTCAGAATCAAATCATCGACGACAGAATTCGATGCACTTCGCGAACAGGGTAAAATAGAGCGAAAAATGTTGCCATTGATATTGTGCTGGGGTGTAACTGTACACAAGCTCCAAGGAACTACTTTAGACCGAGCTGTGGTTGACTGAAGTTCACGCATTTTTGCTAAAGGTCAAGCATACGTAGCTTTGAGCCGAGTTAGATCTCTAGAGCGACTAATCATCAGTAGTTTAGACCACCGACGATATTAACTCCCTCAATGAAATGACTAAATTGCGAAATTTACCATCTTTTAACGAAGTCAATGAATCGTAACTAAAAAGTATAAAATAAAATAAAAATATTTAAAGAAAAACAAAAAACCCGACTGCGTCGAAACTAATTTTAAAAAATACGTGAAAAAATTAACTTAAATAAAAACTAAAAAGAAACAAACAAGCCCAGTAGTTTAGAATTCTAACTACACAATTGAAATAGTTTTATAATCGATACACACATAAAAAAATTCTAATGCAGAACAGAACGACTCACAGTCGGGGCCCCTTGGTAAGATTTGATTGGTAAAATTTGAATGGGCCCCGACTGTGAGTCGTTCTGTTCTGCATTAGAATTTTTTTAAGTGTGTATCGATTATAAAACTATTTCAATTGTGTAGTTAGAATTCTAAACTACTGGGCTTGTTTGTTTCTTTTTAGTTTTAATTTAAGTTAATTTTTTCACGTATTTTTTAAAATTAGTTTCGACGCAGTCGGGTTTTTTGTTTTTGTACAATAAAGAATATAAGAATAAATAAAATGGCTGTACTCCTCATTCAATGATAAAAATATGTATTATTCTTACACAGTATAAGATTAATAGTCTGGTTTTAAGTTTCAATTCACCACATTTATCTCATCACTTTACATCATAATTCCCTATAAAAGTCACGATAACACTAGTTATTCGATAAAATGCCGCAAAGCAGCGCTAATAAACACCATAACTCGAACGAAAAGAGGTCCTTATGACATCTATACGACCACTACATGATCAAATAGACGACTGCTGTGTAACTCTATTACGACACTGATTCGTATAAAATGGGCCTATTTTCGGTCATATCAACGTGATAGCAACGTATTTACGACCAGCGTATAGAACCATAAGTTAAAATCAGCACTTTGTGGCGACCGATCAAATGTTTGTTGGGTTGTCCTCGACAGTCGGTGGAACTTTGTGGAGCACTTTCGACGTCTGACTCCCAAACTGGAACGGACCGGGGCTGCCCTAAAGCAGCTCCTGCCAAACCTTGGGGGTCCAGACGCCTCCTGCCTGAGGCTCTACGCGGGAATTGTTCGGTCCATGGCCCTTTACGGGGCGCCGGTGTGGGCGCCGTCACTGCAAAGGCGACCGGCGGCCATGCTGAACGTTTGCCAGAGGGTCATGGCCATCCGGATGGTACGGGGATACCGCACGATCTCCCGCGAAGCGGCGAGCCTCCTTGCTGGCCTGCCACCATGGGATTTGGAGGCAACAGTCCTTGCACGCATGCACGATTTGCGCGTGGAGATGCAACGCCGGGGCGAAACTCACGCATGGCGGACAGAGTTCCGGCGGGATCTCATGGTGGAATGGCGACGGCGACTGTCGCAACCCAGTGCTGGGCACGCTACAATTATGGCGGTAAGTCCCCTCTTTGAGGAGTGGCTGGAGCGGCAACACAGCGTCCTCACCTACCGCATGACGGAGGTCCTCACCGGACATGGCAAGTTCGGGAGGTTCCTGCATCGGATTCAGGCGGAAGCAACGCCCGGGTGTCATCATTGTGTGGACCACCCAGAGGACACGGTAGAGCATACGGTGGAGGTGTGCCCCGCTTGGGCAGAGCACCGCCGTGTCCTCGTGGAGGCAATTGGCGGCAGCGAACTTTCGCGTCGGGCCCTGGTTCAGGCTATGATCCGGAGCGAGGAGGAATGGCAGGCGGTCGCCTCCTTTTGCGAAGCAGTAATGCTAGCGAAGGAGGAGGCTGCACGTGTGAGGGAACGAAGGTCCTCACGCCCTAGCCGCCGTAATTCCGACCCCGACTACCAGCCGCGGCAGACGCGGGCTTGCGGACGTCGAGCACTGGGTAGCTCGCCGTCCGGCTGTTCGGTTATTAACTGGACCGAGCCCAGTCGTCAACAGCGCGTTGTGATCCTCGCGCTCCTCAAGAGATGTCAGCAAACCGTAGGGGCTCAGCGGGGCCGATAGTTAGTTAGTTAGTTAGTATTTCGGGCTGGTATCCGCAACTCCACGACTAAGCGCGTATTTTGCGTACGGGTGGGACAAATGCGTCATTCGAGCCACCCCAGCTCCTCCAGGAAGGCCAGCAGCGCCTTGGTGTTATTGACCATTTCGCGGAGGTTACCTGGGTTACCGAAGTATTTTGCCCTGTATCCAGCGACAACTGGGCAGCTCAGAAGCAGATGTGCTGCTGTCTCGTCCTCCCCCATGCAGGCTCTGCACAGTGGGCTGTCTGTAACTCCTATGACAGAGAGGTGCTTATTAAAGGTCCCGTGGCCAGTTGTTATTGCCGTCACTTTTCGCAGCTGAGGTTTAGTCAGTCGTAGGGCCTGTTTCGTAAAGCGGCCATCAATGGAGGGAAGTGCGTCCTTGGCCTGCCTGCACTCACTATGGTCTTTCCATAGTCTGTTATGTAGGTCTCTAGTTCGTTTCCTTACCAGATTGCGTAGGTATCCGAAGGGGAGCGGCACAATTGGCTCGGGTCCCATTGCTGCCATATTCGACCCCCTTCTGGCGAGTTCATCCGCTGCATCGTTGCCTCGGGAATCGCTGTGTCCTTTGATCCATTGGATGGTTACTTGGTTATGTTCACCCACCTGGTTTAGGCGTTGGTGACACTCGTAAATCAGCCCTGAGTTAACTGTGTAGCTGTTCAGCGCTTGCAGTACAGACATGCTGTCCGAGAGTATGCGTATTGAGTGATACTTAACTTCCCTGGTTGCGACGGCCGAGGCTGCCAGGGAAATGCCCAAGCATTCAGCCTGGAACACCGTGTTATGAGTCCCCAATGGTGTGGCTATATGAATGTTGAGATCCTCCGAGAAGACTCCCGCACCCGTGCCATTACCTGTTTTGGATCCATCAGTGAAGATCCGCAGCTCTGTAGGGCACAGCCCTTCGCAGCGGTGATCCTCGTACAGCTGGATTTTGTATTTTTTATCAAAAATAAATTGCTTAGGTATCCGGTCATTAATTGCTTTCGTTATTGGAAACTCATCATTGAGTTCCGTAAGCAGAGCGGTGTGTTGTGTTTCTCTCTTACCCCAGAGATCCAGTGTTTTAAGACGTACTGCCGCCATCGTCGCTTCCTGTTGTATGAACAGGTGGAGTGGGGGAAGTCCCAGCATGGCTTCGAGCGCTGCAGTCGGAGTAGTTCTCATGCAGCCGGTAATAGCCATGCAGGCCAGCCTTTGCATGTGTTGTAGTTTGTTTACGGCTGTGGCTAACTTGGTGCGGGGCCACCACACCACGGCGCCGTAAGTAATCATGGGCCGAATAACTGCACTATACAGCCAGAGTATAATTTTGGGGGATAGGCCCCACTTCTTACCTATCATTTTCCTACATTGCCAGAAGGTGATGCAAGCCCTGTTTAATTTGTTGTCTATATGAGAGCTCCAATTTAACTTACTGTCAAGGGTAACCCCCAGATATTTAACCTCGTTTGACAACTGGAGTTCAGTATTGAACAGTTTAGGCAGATTGAAGCGCCCTAGTGCTCGTTTTTGCGTGAACATGACTAATTCAGTTTTAGAGGGGTTCACTGACAGATCATATTCCCTGCACCATCGTTCCACGATGCGCAGTGCTTGTTGCATGAGGTTGCAGATCGTTCCAGTCACCTTCCCAGGTACAAGGATTGCGAGGTCGTCAGCATAACCTATTGTGTAGTAACGGTTCGCGTTGAGTATGGTGATGAGTTCATTGATAACAAGATTCCACAGTAGCGGGGAGAGTACCCCTCCCTGTGGGCAGCCTCTGGCTATCAAGGCTAACTGCTGTTCTTCCTCAAGGCGAACTACTCGTTTGCTTAACATATTAGTAATCCAGTCAATCAATACCTGGTCAACTCCGTGCTTGGCGAGGGCGGCACTTATGCTGGAGAAGTTAGTTTTGTCGAAGGCTCCTTCGATGTCTATAAAAGTGCCCAGGCAGGTACCTTTCTGATGAATCGCTTCCTCTATCTGGTGTACCACCAGATGAAGAGCAGACTCTGTAGACTTACCTGAGCTGTATGCATGTTGGTTGCCATGTAGTGGCACTGTCTTTAAAGCGCCATCTCTTAGTTCCCTTTCACATAACCTTTCCATCGTCTTTAATAGGAAAGAGGTCAGACTTATAGGTCGATAGGATTTGGCGCTTGTATAATCACTCTTACCTGGCTTAGGAATGAATATTACTTTCACTTCCCTCCATCCTTTGGGAACGTATCTAAAGGCCAGGCACGCTCTCAATAGAGGCACCAGGCTAGTTGCCAACGGTGTCCCCCCCCACTGCAGTAGCGCTGGAAACACACCGTCAGGACCCGGGGCCTTAAAAGGATGGAAACTTTGGATGGCCCATTGGAGTTTTTCCAACGTGATCATCCTGTGAGCGCAGAGCCAATCATCTTCCGATGGTGTTTGTGTCACATCTGACCATTCTGTTACCTGTGTGAAAACGCAGTCAGGGAAGTGAGCTTCAACTAGGACGCGTCTTGCTTCATCAGGTGACGTGGTGAGTGTGTTGTCAGGTTTACGGAGCGTGGTAGGCCCAGGTGTATCCTGTTGTGCCAAAATTTTCCTTACCCTGTTAGCTTGTTGACATGATTCAATACTCCCACAGAATTTACGCCAACCTGTGGTACGCCTGAATCTGATGCATTTTTTGTAGCTGGATTTGGCCGCGTAGTAGGCGTCCCAGTCCTCGTCCGCACATGTGTTCATAGCTCTGTTAAGAGCCTTTCTTACCTTGCTGCGCTTGCGTTCCAGATCCGCACCCCACCAGGGTTGTCTCCCCGGTGTGTCACGCGGGATGGTTTCTGGGCAGGCAGTATGGTAGCTGTTTATCAATGATTCGGTGAGTAGGTCCACTTGTGCGTCGATTTGCGTTGTGTTCCCAAGTGTCATCGAATCGCCTGGTGGCGCAAGCTTGGAGGCTAGGCTGTGTTTATAGACAACTTTGTCCGTGTTGCGTGGATTGCGTCGTGGTGGCGTAGGTGTTACACAAACCTGGATGTCGAAGCGGATCCACCTGTGATCCGAGCAGGAGGCCTCCATGGAGACATGCCACCCAGTAGTAAGTGCGGCTGCGCCCTCTGTTGCCAGAGTGAGGTCAATTATTGTGCGACTGCGTCTGTTTACAAATGTTGGTTCGGAACCTGTGTTTAGTAGGGATAAGTTAGTTGTGAACAAGTAATCTACCAAATTCTTACCCCTAGTGTTTTGCGTGTCCATTCCCCACAGTGGATGGTGTGCATTCGCATCAGTCCCGACCACAATCTCGTCTCCGCTGCTCTCACAGTGGGTAACGAGGCGGACCAGGTCGTGGGGTGGCGGTTCCTCTGCCTCCGGCATGTACACTGAGGCAAAGATAATCGCCATCGTTGTGGCGCCACGCTGCATCGTCAGCCTAGCTGCAGAGACATCTCTGCAACAGAAATCGTTTAATAGCTGTGCTTTAAGGTTACCTGTGACATAGATGCACGCTCTAGGATGATCATGGTCCGTAGTAACAAGGAGCTTACCGCCAAGATTGGAGAGTCCTCGTATGTGGCCGCCCCTAATCCACGGCTCTTGGATTAGAGCAATGGCCGTGTGTTGAACCTCCAGCCACTTGCGTAGTTGGGCCGTCGCTGTTTGGCTGTGGTGGAGGTTTGCCTGCACGACTTTACAGGCCGAAAAGGACGCCATCGCTGGCAGACCTTTCCTCCTCGCCCTCCAGTCGCAGCCCGGCAAACAGATCGCCCTCGTCGAAACCCCCCCCACCCGGGGTTGAAGCCGGTGACAACATAATGTCGTCGAGCTCCCCACCCGACGGAGGGACGTCGTTCTCGATGGCTGCGGTGGCGGCCGGCTCTGCTGTTACCGCAGGGCCAACCACTGGTGCTTCCGGGTTGTTCGGTGGGGGAAGAGTCCCCCCTGCCTCCTGTAGCTTCTTCGTGTCCCGGTCCCACCCCCGAGGGACGTCGACGAACCTGCCGTTCGGACCCTGGAACTTGATGTATACCGATCCCACACCAATCGAGAGTCGGCGCTCAGCTTGCATCAGGGTCGGAATTTGGTCCTCGGGGATGCCCAGGATCAGAAACCAGCATGCTTCCTGCTTGTCGGCGTGCAGAAGTACCCACCTCTACACGTCGATCCAGGGGTTTTGGTAGCTGAGGGCTCGTCCAATGTACTTCGAGTCCTCGTACACTCCCTGGTCGTCTGGTATGGCGATGCCACTACGCACCCGCTTCTGGATCTCAGACTGCCTGCGGACGACTAGCGAGGTGCTAGCCGAGAGAGTCAGCCCAGAGATCATCTGCTTCAGCCAGGCCAAAGTGTGGTCGTTACCGCACCACAGCTTCAGAACTCCTCCGGCATACATCGGCTTACCATTGAAGGTCGGTCCGGGTGTGTCCCGCTGAGGGGAGGAGGCCTCGCTGATGATCTTCCTCTGGATGGCAGCGAGAACCTGATCGGATACTCCCTGGCTGATGACCCCCGTGCGGTCGCAAGTGATCGCGACGCTCAGGGGAGCGCTGGCAGCTTGGGCGTAGCTCCTTGACTCAACCCGCTTGGACTGGTCAAGCCGCGGCCGCTTATGCTCCCCACGAGGAGAGATGGTATCGTTGAGAGCACGCTTGGCCACGGCCTGATCACCCCCAGCGGGTAGCCGTGTCGTGGTTGTTGTTTGGGCCGGTACTTCTACAACATTGATTGGCGGTTGGTTAGGAGTTGGTCGGCTAGTGCCGGCCTCAGTCTGCGACCGCTGACCTGAAGAGAAGCTCAACTTACCGTTGCCCGAGTTGGCCGAGCCAGTGGCAGCAACCTGCTTCTTCTGAGGGGCCTTGTTATTACCGGCCCTTCTACGCTCGTGACGGCGCTCCTTACGCGTCGGCCTTTCCCTTCTCTTACCCTGGCTGGGTGGTGCTGTTGAACCTGAAGGGTCCTTGCAGGGGTGGTGGGCTTGTGGAGTGGATTTTTTACCCTTGCCCTTGCGTTTAGGCACCTGCCAGTCACTCGAGAAGTAATCCTCGGTGACAGCTGCCTCACCAGTTGTGGGTTGTGGATCCACAGGAGGAGGAGGAGGAGGGAGTTCGGGAAGGCGTTCACCGTCAGTGGCATAAGTCGTCGCCGGTGATTTCGCCTTTGGATTTGAAGGTCCGGTACTGGTCCCTTGCAGCGCCGTAGTCCTTCGTTTGTGTTGGGACTTAGTTTTGGTCTTAGCTGCGGTTTTCGCCACAGCCAGACCGGCACCCGCGCTGGAGCCTGCGGCTGGTGCCGCAGGTTTTCCAGGGGCGAGCGAAGTGCAAGCACCTCGCTTAGGAGCTCCGCCAGCTATCACCGGCTCCGCTCCAGTGTTAAAATTTGATGGCCTTAAATTTTCCATATTTGTAGTACTAAAGACTTCATCTCTCTGGCTCCCACCCTCCATGGAGCCCGCACCTGGGAACGTCGCACTGCTCAAAAGAGTACGACGTTAGGACTACCAGAAAGACATAGGTGCGCAAGGCTGGTTTACAGTGCGACATCGGGTGCTCGATCGGGCTGGCGTCGGAGGTCGAAAGGCCTACCCCCAACGAACTGATCAACCCTCACTTACACCGTCAGCATGACCTTTACCTACCGCTTCAGCCGTCCGAGAACGACCTCAGCGGACCCCACGCACCTCGCCAGTGGCCCTCTGACGGGACACCGTGGCCATTTCCCTACCCTTGGCTAGAAAGTAGGGCCACCGTTTCGCTTGAAATCCAGACCAAAGGGGGCGTGTTGCCTTTCAGCTCAACCCCCCAGGACTCCTTCATCCCCGCTTACGGCGCTCAACTGCGCAGGTCCTAGCGCAGGTGACCAGTTACTCCTACTCGCCATCAGCTGATTTTAGTGACGGTCGAGCCCGCAACCACCCAGTCACGGAAGGGCCGCGGTGAGGAGGGGAGTTTGGATGTTGGTAGGAAGTGGGAGTAGGTGGGATATGATGGTGAAACTTGGGATAGGAGGGCTGTAGGTAGGAATATGGGTTATGTGGGAGTTAGGATAGGACCGAGTGGATAGCCCCCACTCTGTGGGTCGCCCGGCGGTTTCAGTTACATCTAATTCTGATGGAATTAGACCAAAAACGGGGTGGCAACCTCGAGAAGGTATATCCGCCGGACTTGCCTTGAGGATCTACGCGACTGTAGCGCTCTCCCTCAAGACCCCGCCACCCTACCACCTCTGAGGGAGGTGGTAAGGTAGGTCTGCCTCTATACTACCAAGCAAAGCGTAAGAAAGCAAAGCATGTCGTTGTGCAACCGCAAAAGCATACAAACAGACCCTCCCCCAGCGGGGCCGATACCCGCTAGCTGGGACCGCGGAGAATTTCTGAAAGGGAAACCCGTAGTCCTAGAACGCAAAGGGTAATTGAAGAATACAGGTGTGGTTTTAGTCAGTAAAAGTCTGACACGCCCTCCCGCTCCACCCAGAGCGCGAGAAATCATTTGGATGATTTCCCACCTTAAAAAAAATAAAAACACGTTTTGACAGATGTTATTGTATCGATACTTTTAAAATTGCGATTGTGTAAGCTTTTGAAGCTGTATAGTAGTCGATAAAATTTTAGAGTGATCACAATAGGCACCGTAAATTTTTATAATTCACCACATTTCCACCGTAGTTTGTTAGTCACTTGTGTGATACGTAATAATAATAATAATAATAATAATAATAATAAGCACACTGCTGGAGAATTCAGGCCTAGGCTATCGGTTGAAGAGAGGTGGTCAGGTTATATCTCACCTCCTCTACATGGATGACCTGAAACTGTTTGCCCCCAACAATCTGCAACTGATGGAGCTACTGAAGGTAACAGAAACCTTCAGTAGTGCCATCAGGATGGAGTTTGGTGTGGATAAATGTGCAGTCATGCATGTAAAGAGAGGAGAGATTGTGGAATCCGTGGGTACCCAACTCTCGGATTCCATAAACTTGAGATCTCTCTCTCCAACCGAAACCTATAAGTATTTGGGTATGTCGGAAGCGTTAGGCATCAATGCTACTGACATGAAGCAAACGTTGAGGGAGCGTTTCTTTGGACGCCTGAAGAAGGTATTCAATAGCCTTCTTTCAGGCGGAAACAAGGTGCGCGCCTTCAACGGTTGGGTCATGCCGGTATTGATGTACTCTTTCGGCGTACTCAAATGGACTCAAACGGAACTTGATGCCCTGGATAGGCGGGTCCGTACACTGCTGACTGCATACCGAATGCATCACCCACGATCGTCGGTCATGAGACTGTATATCCCGCGGAAGTGTGGGGGTCGAGGCTTTTTAAATGCTAAGATCCTGCACAATCGCGAGGTATGCAGTCTCAGGGAATATTTCCTAACCGCCGACGTGGGTATGCATCGTGATGTAGTGGCAGTGGACAAGGGACTCACCCCGCTCTCCTTGGCTAACGAGAGCTGGCGCAAACCTGTAGTGCTTGACACTAACGATCGCAGGGAAGTATGGCAGAGTAAGGAACTCCACGGACGCTTTTTCCGGGCCCTTCATGGGCCCGATGTAGATCAACTAGCGTCCGTAGCCTGGCTGCGCGTCGGTGACCTCTTTGGGGAAACCGAAGGTTTTGTCTGTGCAATTATGGACGAAGTTATCATGACGAATAACTACCGGAGATTTATTGTGAAGGACGGCACGGTTGACATCTGTCGGGCATGTCACCGACCGGGTGAATCAATCCGCCACATTATCTCTGGTTGTTCTCGTCTAGCTAACGGGGAATACTTGCATAGACACAACCTTGTAGCCAGGATTATCCATCAGCAACTTGCTCTGAATTACTCTCTTGTGGAATCGGAGGTGCCATACTACAGGTATGTGCCCGACCCAGTTCTCGATAATGGCGATATCACGCTGTACTGGGACCGGTCCATCATCACTGACAGGACTATTGTAGCCAATAAGCCTGATATAGTGGTGGTGGACCGAAGAGAGAGGCGTACAATGATTGTTGACATATCCGTTCCGCATGACGAGAACCTCGTGAAAGCAGAGAAAGACAAACAAATCAAGTATATTGATTTGGCTCGCGAGGTTGTCGACATGTGGGATGTAGACTCGGCGATCATTGTACCGATAGTCGTGTCAGCCAATGGCTTAATAGCCAAGAGCCTCGACCAACACCTTAGGAGGCTCGCGTTAGGCGGCTGGATCAAGGGCTTGATCCAGAAAGCGGTACTCCTGGACACGGCTCGTATTGTCAGGAGGTTCCTTTCTCTGGAGCCCTGACCGCCGGTAGCTTGGACCCTGTTCCCGATACCGGTGGGACACTGTTTTTTATATTTTTAAATGTTTTTTTTATTTTTTTTATTGAAATATTTAAAAATATAATTTACATGTTTTAGTTATGAATAAACGAATAATAATAAACATTTATTTCAGGTAAGATACCCATAGGTTAACACAAATACAAATACACAACACACAAAACACAAACAAAAAACATACTAATAACAATCATTAATTCATTCAATTATAAAGTTGACATCACATTAATATAAATAAATCATAAAAATTAAAAATTGAAAATGTCCGATTGTTATTAAATTAAAAACTAAATCAAATTACATAAATACAAATTAAATTAAATTGTCAATGGAGATTAGATTAAATTCAATAAAAAAAATAAAATAAAATAAAAATAAAATTAAACAATAAGTACTATACTATTAATCAGAATAAGTTTTAAATGTTATACTAAATTTATGATTTCATTAAATTAATTAGATGTCACTTAGATTAAATTTACATGCATCATACACAGCCTGGATAATGTCATTTTTCGTGTTCCTAATTCGGTCCATAAAGGAGGCGGCCCGCTTTCTCATTACTGCATAGAAGTCATCTACCCTATTCTCGGCGAACATGCCAGAAGCACTACACCGCCACGGCAGGTTGAGCATTGCTCTGAACGCGTTATTGTACTGCACGCGAAGTGCGTGGTACGTTCGCCGTGTGTAATTGTGCCACAGGTAGCAGGTATAGAACGACTGACAATACGCCATGAATAGGGTAATTTTAACAGTTTTACTGCACCTCGCAAAACGACGTGCCAACATATTGCTTTTAGCGGCAATGGACCTCCTCTGCCTTTCCATATCAACATCGTCCCTCAAATTATCCTGTATCACATGACCGAGATATTTAAAAGACGTTACAATTTTTAATTGTGTACCACCCAAGGTGATTACTGGGTTATAGCAATTAGTTCTGTCGTGCCTAAATATCATCACTTCCGTCTTACCAACATTGTACGTAAGCCCGTGGGCTGCAGCATATTTTTCACATATTGACAGCAGTGTTCGTAAACCATGAACGGAGGGGCTCAGCAAGACCATGTCGTCGGCATAGCTTAAATTATTTACTGGTTGATTGCTCATATGACAGCCAACATTTGATCCGCTAAGCTCCTCAATCAAGCCATTAACATACAAGTTAAATAAAGTTGGTGATGTTAGACCGCCCTGCCTTACACCACACTTAAGCGTGTACTCTTTAGAGAAGCTGTTGTTTCCCCATTTTACCACATTGGTCTGAGCTCCGTACCAGTATTTAAATAGTCCTATTAAGTCACAGGGAATACCCACCTCCTCCATCTTCGCCCATAGCACATCATAACTTATACAATCGAAAGCACGGCTGAGATCAAGGTAGCAGGCATATACATTTGTGTTACGAGAATTATAATATTTTACCGTATTTTTTAGCGCGTAAATGGCCATATCTGTAGATAAGCCGGCACGGAACCCGAACTGTGCATTATTTAAATCAATGTATTTTAATAATTCGGGATGTAGAAGTCGCTCAAAGATTTTTGACAAGACTGTTGCCAAAGAGATGGGACGATAATTATTCGAAACTGAAATATCTCTGGCACCGTTTTTGGCTAGGGGCACAACCATAGTCTTCATAAACTGTTTCGGTAGATAGCAATGTGATAGACACAAATTATAGAAGCTAGACAGAAGCTCGAACAGTACCCTACCACCATATAATATATGCTCCACGCTTAGACCATCGTGTCCGGGTGATTTTCCTTTTTTCATATTCTTTACACAGTCAAACACACTATATGGAGTTATATCAACACTTGTATTAGATAATAAGGACTCACCGACTCGTTGATCCGCACGTGATGAGTCATACTGCAGGCCGCTACCCAAGTCCACGACCGATTGAAATTGCCGAGCGAAAATCTCCGCTATTTCGAGGGTATTTTGATTATTATTTACTGATACGGGTAACGACGGTTTAAACGATAATTTATTTGTAGATTTCCAGAAACTCTTGAAATCGCATTTTGACCTTTGCTCGGCAATAATATCCATACGTAGCTGCGTTTCGTTGTTTTGACACCATTTTATTTTATTTTTAAACAATTTCCTAGTTGTACACATATTATTATATACCACCCCTTGCCTCGGCCTACCATTTAGCAACCACACTTGAAAAGCATCTCTTGCCTGAGTGTGCAATTCTTTGATGTGATAATTCCAACCTATAACACGTTTCTTTTTATTGTATTTGTCTGAGCCAGAAAATGACCGTCTCGCTGCATTACACAAACAGTTCGAAATATCTGAGTACATTTGGTCTATTATTGTAAGATGAGCTTGGTTACTACACGGCACGCCACAGCAATGTGTGATATAGTGGTCAACATTTAAATTCGATAGAAATTCGGTACAATAAGATGTATATAACGATATTTGTTCACTATTTCGATTACCCCACAACACTTTATTGTTTACGTGGTTATGTTCACTTAACTCTGTTTTAATTGTTATCACTGATATGTCACATTCTATTTCCAGTGGATAGTGATCCGACCATGTAACATTTGTGAGCACTTTGGTGCTTTTGATAATGTTTTGAGCTGCTGACGTCACAATGCAGTGGTCGAGCCAGCTACATGTGCCATGCGCCTCACTCAGAAATGTAAATGTGTTAGAGGACTCACCCAGAATCATCACGTCCGCACATACCCAGTCCTGGTCCTCGCAGTAGGCGGACAACTCATCACCGAACATGCTGCCCACATCGGCATTGAAGTCACCCAGCGTGATTGCATACTCAATCCCGTTGTCCTCTATTATTGAGCTGATTACACCAAGGCACTCAGTAAATTCAGGTCTATTTTCAACGGACTCAGTAGGCATGTACACTGACATCACCAGCAAACAGCGGTCCAGATAGTTCACTTTAATCGCTATCACACGTTTCGAGGCACACACTATAGGCACGACATTGGTAAATAGTGACTTCCTCCACAGTAGCGCCACTCCTCCATACGGTCTTCCTTTCAGCGTACCGGCTGAGGTATCAATCGGCGACACAGCATGATATTCAAAATCCTTGTGTATTTGTCCCAGGAAACCCAGGTCATCAGGAAGTAGCCATAACTCCTGTAGGGCAATTATGTCATAACTTTCACATAGTTGTGACACAAAAGGCTGTGACCTTTTTACAGACTTACAGTTAAAACTGACCATTTTCACATATCTTTCCATGTTTGTAATTGTAAAAAACTATAAACCGTGTATTTATATGAGCCTGGTTTAAATATATATATGTATATGTAGTGTTGTTTGTGTAAACGTTATAAAGCGGCTACGTTTTCTTTTTGGCTTTGTTTATAGGTCCTAAATACTATGGATTCCGGCCAAAAATCTTCTTTTAACACAGTGTCTAAATCCTTCTTCAACACTAATACTTTGAATGATTTAAAATTCGTTGTTTTCTTTTGATTTAATGTTTCGATTCCATATGTGCTGTGACCATTCTCGGTAAAATAGTTTTTTATGTCAGTCTCAGTACATTGGTTTGCAAATCTTGAGATATATATCGGTATGATTTGTTCAGCTGCTTTCAATGAAGTAGATTTGGTGCTGGTGCCGCGTTTGTTTTTCGATTGGTTTCTTGACCTGTGCTTTGGTTCAGTATAGTTTTCAATACGCTGCCGTTTTCTTTTTCTTGATACCTGCGTAAAACCTTCTTCATCAACATTGTCGCCATTGATACCACTGTTGGATGCAGAATCTGAAGTCTTGTGATTCATTACCGCCTTACTAAAATTTAAAACTCTGTTTTGATTCACTGGTGTAAGTGGCCGCTCAGTGTCTGTCGTAACGACATTTCGAAATCCAAACTGACTAGCTGATGAACATGAAACGGGGGGTAGATTGTTCTCCAAAGAGTTACGAGTGTCGGCTCTCGTTGACGATTTTTCTGTTCTTAATTCGGTTATTTCTCCTTCCAGTTTGTTGACAACACGTTTCGTCTCGTCCTTGAAAATTTGCATTTCGTTTCTTATGGTTGCAAGTGTCTTAAGTAGGCTACTTATATCAAGATGATCAAAAGTCACCGGGGGTAGACGGTTCAAATCACTTGCAACGAACTTTGGCAAATTATCCGTTTCTTTTATTATTTTCAGTATATCCGACACATTGCTTGCGGATTTTTTGTCTCCTTTTCTTATCACTTTCCTGAGACCAGAGATTTCACACAGATAGGTTTTTGCATTTTCAATTTCTTCTTCATTATACCAAGAAATACATATCTGCACTAAGCTCAATTCGTCCATAACTACACTCTTGTTTTGAATGAAGCACAGTAGCTCGTTAATCACAAGCTTACACTCACAAGACATTTTTACTCGTTCTACATTTAGGTGAACATAATAACACAAGTGTAATACCAATTTTATGAAATTGTCAGTTGACAACTAAGTTTAGTGTGCAACGAATGCTAGTTGTCAACTGTTATTGAAAAAGTTAGCCAATAGCCCCCCAGGGCAGTCGTTCTTGCACCACCGTCCTATCCAAAGACTCCAGGAAGATGTGTGAAGTTCTTTTCTTTGTCTTGATTGACCATTGACTTCGAAAAAATTGTCGTTACGAACAATGACACGGCGTTTTCAAACCGACGATGTAACGGTGAAATTCTTCTACTGTACGACCAGTCTCGACCGTTTTGTATGCTTCAAAACGCGACGTAGAAGAGGCTCGATGGACCAAAATGTTAGGGTCTATACTCATTATCTTCCTGCCCTTGTCCCGTGTTATTTGGGGTCGGCGCAACACGTTTTTTTCTTCCATTCTGCCCTGTCACTCGTCATACTATCACTAACTTCCTTTTCTTTCATATCACTCTTCACACAATCCATCCATCTTTTCTTTGGTCTCCCTCTCCCTCTCCATCCATCCACATGTAAACTCATAACTCTTTTAGTAACATGCGTTTCATCTCTCCTCTTCACATGACCATACCAAGACAAACGATTCCATTTCAACTTTTCAGTCACTGGCGCCACTTTCAAACTTCCCCTAATATACTCATTTCTCACTTTATCCATTCTCGTCACACCACACATCCATCTTAACATTCTCATCTCCGCTACGTGCAATCTTTTTTCATCCGTCTTTTTCACAGCCCAACATTCTGATCCATACAGTATGACAGGCCTTATCACGGACTTGTAGATTTTACCCTTCAACTTGAGGGGCATCCGTGGGTCACAAGTTGTTCCCGTGACCTGTCGCCATTTCATCCATCCTGCGTTGATCCGATGTGTTACGTCCCGGTCTACCTCACCATCCCCTTGGACGAGTGACCCGAGGTACCGAAAGTCGGAGCAGATCGGTATGGGTGTTCCAGCGAGAGATAAAGGCACTGGATTGGAGAGACCGCCGAAATCGCAGAACAAGTATTCCGTTTTGGTTCTACTCAATTTCAGGCCAACACTCTCCAGTCTGTGCCACCACACCTCCAATCTGTTCTGGACCTCTAGGCCACTCTCGACAACCAACACAATGTCATCGGCAAACAGCATACACCAGGGAGCCTCTTCCTGAATGTCCAACGTCAGATCATCCATTATCATCAGGAAGAGGTAAGGACTGAGAGCCGACCCTTGATGTAAGCCGACAGCCACATTGAAGCTGCCAGTGGTGCCCACTGTAGACCGGACTTGGGTACTGCATCCACTGTACATCGCTCGGATCAACTGCACATACTTCCCAGGCACACCTTTCGGCCCACCACAGAACCTCACGAGGTACCCGGTCGTATGCCTTTTCGAGGTCAATGAATACCATGTGCAAGTTTTTATGCGCACCTCTGTATTTCTCGCACAGCTGGCGTATAGCAAAAATGGCATTCGCTGTACCCCAACCCGGCATAAAACTGAATTGGTTCTGTGAAATTTCACTCTCTTCTCTCAGTCGCCTTTCAATAACTTTCTCCCAGGCTTTCATAGTATGTGACATTAGCTTTATTCCTCTATAATTGTTGCACTCAAGCACATCACCTTTGTTTTTTAAAATCGGCACCAAAAAGCTATTGCACCACTCATCAGGTATGGCTTCTTCCAGCAACAACTTATTGAAGAACAAAGCTAACCACGTCCATCCATCCACTCGCAATAACTTCCACACTTCAACTGGTATTCCATCTGGACCAATGGCTTTACCATTCTTTATCCCATTTAGGGCGCTTTCAATTTATGCGTTTTTTGACGGCCTGCTGCGGTGCGGATGCGGTGCGTTAGTCGTACTGCGTACGGACGATCGTATTTTTCATACAAAGCGCGCGGTGCGGCAAACGTGCGGCGAACGGTCGACAACAGTACGGCAACGTTACAAGCACCACGTGTTCATTCGCTGTTGAATAGTGCGATGTTGAATAGCGCATCACTGGCTTACAAACGCACGGCAGCCAGATACATTTTCAATTTAGGCGCTTGTTGTCGGACTGCTAACGTACTGCAACCGGCTGGCTGCGGCACGGCAAACGTGCGGCAGCGGTCCGACATGAAACGTCTAAATTGAAAGCGCCCTAAACTGCTATTCTGACTTCATCCATACTAACCATTCTCACTAATCCCACATTCACTGGTTTATTCTCTAACACCCCACTCCAATTATTTTCTTCATTCATCAATCTTTCAAAATATTCCTTGCACCTCTTTCTGATTTTTTCATCATCCGATAGAACCATTCTAGTTTCATCTCTTATACATCTTACATGACAAACATCATGTTAGGGTCTATACTACTATATATATATACTACTATAGGGACTTAAATGAAAAGCAGTGGACTGTAAACTGATAACGTATATCCAATTACAAGTGAGGCCTCATTTACGGAGACGCGGGGCGTCTCGCGTCGCGTGTGGCGTGGCGTCTCGCGGCGCGTCGGACGTTTTTTCTGTGTACGGTGGGGCGGCGCGTGAAGTGGCACGCATCATCGCATGCGTAAACACAAACTTATAGCAATATACGACCATGTTCATAGAGAAGCGAGACGGGAAGCGTGGCGGTGCCCGCCGCGGCGCCCGCGGCGAATCCTCTAGCGTGTAGCGAAGCACGCGGCGGGCATCGCGGCGGCGCACGCTCGCCGTGACTACGTCTGTGTTGCGCGATTTCTAAATAAGACTGATAGAAGATTCCGCCTCGGACATAGCTTCATCGAGAATTGCCGCTGCGTGCGCCGCCGCGATAAACGCCGCGTGGGACGCGTCGGTGCCATCCGCGGGCTCGGCCGCAAAAAACGCCCTAATTCAAACAAACGCGTCTAAAATCGCTTCTCCGTAAACGCACTCATACAACGCCATATATTTGAATTCAGTGCGAGCCGCGCCGCTCAACGCAACGCGACGCCCCGCGTCTCCGTAAATGAGGCCTGAGGAATTTACAACGCGCGTGTATCGTCGGTCGTTCTCGCTGGTGAAGTGAAGTGATGGCGGGCCAGTCACCCCGCATGTCTTGCGCGACGTCGACGATGCAGCCCGACGAGTGCCGAAGGTAGCCGACGGCGCCCGAACAAATGTTCATACACCAAATCATCTCTGTCGCCGTCAAATAGTCTTTGGAGTTCATCCCAGACTTCCTTCGATGTCTCGAACCTCATTATCCTTTGGACTATGTCATCTATCATGTTGCTCGTGAGAATGACAAGCAGCAAGCTATCTAGCTCTTGGAATTTCGCCTTAGCTTTCTGAGATTCTACACTTGATGCTCATTGATGATGCATCAGTCGTTACCTTTGGTACTGGCGTCGTGTATGTTCCGTTTACTAAATCTAGGGCTTTTGGGATACCCTTCATCAATGCACTCATTTTGTACCTCCATACCGACCAGTTTGTACAGTCCAGGAACCCGATGTGGAATTTCGAAATTTCCGGTTTGGTTGCCATTTTTAATACAATTTTTCTAATTCACCTCGTTACGACTAAAATTTTAAACCAAAAACTTTCTTTTGTTTTTGACATGTGCATTCTATACAGTTTTACTTTTCAGTAGGCACTTACAAAAGAATGCAAAAGAACTACAGAGGTATTAATACGTATCAGAATTAAACCTTCTTTAACATGTACAAATAAAATTAGTAGAATTTTGGTTCTCATCCTAGGCACCCCACGAACTGCTGTCGTGTACGTTACTCTAGCAAAATAATATCGAAAATTGTCATCTTAGTGGAAGAAATAAGAAGTTCTCCGCCTTCTCTAATTATTGCAAATATTTTTAAAGTATTCAAGCTTTGAGTAAATAAATCACAAGAAAAAGAAATGGAAAAGTTGTTATTACTAAATATTTACAAACTAAACTTTTTAATTTACCTCAACTATACAAATACTATACTTGTATACTAGTAAAAAAGATTCTAGAAAATACTACACAAACCAACATTAAACTAACAAAAAAGACGTATACACACAATCTAAGAAACAGAAATGAAATAGTTCTGCGTTTTCCTCGGACAGTAAAATATGGAAAAAAGAACTTTTTATATGAATAAATATATAATAAAAATCAACTATATAATAAATTGCCAAATGAAATAAAAGAGTGTAAAAGTATCAAAATTTACAAAATAAAACTAAGAGATTTTATTATACAAGAAGGTAATTTATTAAGCTAATAAAAATGTATACTTTAGGAAAGAACAAAGAGTTATAGTAATACATAGTAATAATAGATGTTAAATAAATATGGCCACAAATGCAGACTAGTGATAAAAATATTGTTTTTATTACTAGTTTGTATATATATATAGGGTGCGAAAAAAAATCAGCTGTTCAGTACATTTATGTTTGCCTAATGTACTGAACAGCTGATATTTTTTTCGCGATTTCGGCTTTGCTCCCATAATAAAAATTGTTTGCTATCATGAGCACAATCACGTGTTTAAGTATCGTACACTAATTACCAGTCACCCTATATATATATTATTTTTTAATTTCTACTACAATATACTTAAATAAAACATGGCAACTCAAAAAAAACCTATATGATTATTTACTAATAGGTAGGTATCTATTATAATAATTATAGACTTTTATCGTCTTGATTGATATAATTATTTATTCCGTTTTGAATTAAAGTAAAATATATGCAAAAAGGATTTAGGTGACAAACACACGAACAGAAGAATTTTATATTTAAAGATTATTATTGTTAAATTATAATTTATCATTGTAATTATTTATTTTAATACTCAAAAATGTGTTCAAAAGTAGACGATAAAATGGAATTCATAATTTACGTATTTGCGATACGACGGAAAAAAAAAGGATTTTATATTTAGAATAGGACTTGTATGGCTGGTTTTTTGTTGATTACGATGGAGCAACATTGCGCTGGCTGCTGGTTGGGCGCTGCTACATATAAACACACACCTACATATATACACACAGGTGGTATCCCTATTGGTCATACTCTGTGATTCTTATTCTCACAAAACAAATTATGAGGGTACCTCGGTGACGTCTAGTCAGTCAGCTGTGCCATATTGTGTTAGATGTACCTACATGTTTGTCTTTAATGATTTGGTTGTGCCCTGTTATACTGTATCGTGGTAATAAGTGATGTTGTGAGCCTATTGTGTATACTTATACATGATTGTAATTATACTATAAGGTGTATTGCATGCTTCGTCATTAGACGACAACTAAGTATATAACAAAAATTTTAAATCTCATATATGTGAACGTTTGTAATATGTTCTTATGAGAAATAAAGATTCTTTAAACCTAATTATTATTATTTAGAAACATAATTATTTGGTTTATTTTCATCTCTATTGTTATTTAACAAAAAAACTTTACACAAAAAAACCGACTTCACTAAAAAAAAACACTAAAAGAATCAAAATAACTTTAATTTCGGAAGTCGGTGTTTCTCGGTATTGTTTGTTTCTTATTTAACACCGACTTCCAAAATTAAAGTTATTTTGATTCTTTTAGTGTTTTTTTTTTAGCAATTAACCCAAATACTGCTAGGTTACATTGTTTTATTATAAAGTTCCTGTGTCTACCTTCCTGCTTCCGGCTCCATCGTCAGATCAGTTCGATAGTACCTTATAGCCAAAGAGCATCTCACGACAATTCTAATAAGCCCAGACACGGCTAGGATACATTGATTAATTACGGAGTTCCAGTTCCTACCTTCCGGCTCCATCATCATCATCAGATCACTTCGATGATACCATTTTCAAAGTAACTATTCAGAATCATTAGAAGAAAAGAAAGAAAGAAAGAAAACACGTTTATTTGGCACACAGGTACACACAATGAGAAAACGATTATAATATAGAAACTTAAATACTAAAACTTAAAAAATACATTAACATTGTGTGTCTCACGGCTGCGCCAAATAGGTCCAGTTCAGCATAATGCCAGGCCACTATATAGCAGTTGCCTGACGCTGGTTTTCAACTGAACTTTACTATGAGTCATTCATTTATTTGTATTGTCATAGTCGCTTAACTATCTACATTGTGATATCTATTTGAGTATGAAGTTCCGTTGACCATTTCTGGTCTTCTTCATCAGTTCCACTTCATCAAATGTTACTTTTTGTCTGTAAATGCTGAATCTGTTCTTGATGAAAATACCAAAATCACTATAGGGTTGCCTATAATTTTTGAGGATTTCCTTCGATTCCTCATGGATCCCATCATCAGAACTGGATTTTGAAAAAAATGGGACCAATCTGGAAGCATATCCTATAAAGGGAAGAAAAAAATTTGCAAATCGGTCCATAAATGACGGAGTTCAGTGGTAACAAACATAAAAAAAAATGATGATAAAAAAAAAACAATACAACCGAATTGATAAGCTCCTCCTTTTTTTTGAAGTCGGTTAAAAAGAGTTCTGACGGAAAAACCTTATAATAACACTTTTTAAGTAGCACGTTGATAACAGATAAACTAAAAACTAACAGCTCAACTAATGTTTAAATATCCATAACTACTACAGAAGGGAGAGAACTAATTTATTTCTTTCATGGAAATAACGAAAAAATTTAAAATATTTTGCTGGCGTAATGTACACCATCATTCTGGCTGTCATACGCTGTTATGTCATTCTGTCACTATTCTCAGTATTTATATGTATAATCTATGGTCAGCTAATGCTTTCGCAAAGCCAAAAAAAAAAAAAAAAAAAATCTATGGTCACTATTCCACTTTTGACAGCTGATTGAACAAGTCGCAAAGTGCTCAAGTGCCGAATATTACGTAGTGTTTTTCACAATTTTCTTTGATTAAGAAAATTATTGACTAAACAACTGACTCTCCTAATGTCCAAACCCTTCAAATCATATCCTTGACCTTGAAAACTAGTTCAAAACAGTGTATCATTGTGTGATAGTTTCAAGAAAAGTCAAAACATTGTGAAAATCTCGATGGTGCATTCAAATAAATTTTCTGGGTAAGTTTTTTGTGTGTCGTCGGTAGAAACATTTCCTATGAATCTATTTTTAAAACACCGTCGTGTTTTACCGTTCGTTTGTCCTAAAATAATCATTTCAAGGTTACATAGTAGACTTTGAACTATCGAGAGTAAACCTAATCCCTGTTACGTTAGTTGCCTTTGCCCCATTTCACGTTTGTAAACATTAAAAACTGGTTCTCGTGCGTGACGTAATTACGCTATAGTCGTTAAATGAAAAATTGCTCAATTCTTTAAAATTGCGTAATTAAAATCCTTGTTACTTAAATAAAGAAAATTCACAGAGAAAATGTTGTTTGCGATTATTAATATTTTTTTTTGCATTGTCATGGCCGTCGTAAACTTAGTTCAATGATAATGTGGAGTTAAAACTTTATCATGTTTAGAGTTATCTTCAACATTTGAGTTTTTTATTAGGGTAATAAATAATAAAATCATATTATTCTTTTTGTTATCTCTGTTACAATGCCCTGTGAAGGTTAACTAAACACAGATTTGAGTGGTAATGGTTTTCAAAGAAACTTGGTACTTGAGTAGACCATCCATCAGTTCAGGGGGGCTATTGGCTAACTTGAGTGATATGAAAGAAAAGGAAGTTAGTGATAGTATGACGAGTGACAGGGCAGAATGGAAGAAAAAAACGTGTTGCGCCGACCCCAAATAACACGGGACAAGGGCAGGAAGATGATGATTGGCTAACTTTTTCAATAACAGTTGACAACTAGCATTCGTTGCACACTAAACTTAGTTGTCAACTGACAATTTCATAAAATTGGTATTACGTATCACACAAGTGACTGACAAACTACGGTGGAAATGTAGTGAATTATAAAAATTTACGGTGCCTATTGTGACCACTCTAAAATTTTATTGACTATTATACAGCTTCAAAAGCTTACACAATCGCAATTTTAAAAGTATTGATACAATAACATCTGTCAAAACGTGTTACGGTGGCTATCAAAGGCACCAGTGGCTAATGACGTCACTGCACTTGGTCACTGAAGATAGGCAATACGAAACTAGCTGTTTGACAGTTCAATGATGCACATTGTTAACAAGTGATCATCACTTGAACTGTCAACAGAGTTACGCAATAGCCCCGCTGGAATAACACGGGATAGTTTTTGTCCCAGGAATATGTTCTCTTGTGACAGTTGTCTAATATCACTTTGTCAAAGTTACTGGCAGCCACCAGTTACTTATAAAGACCAACTAAGGTTAGTGCAATGACCAAATGAATTGAGTGAATATTAATACAACAAGTGATTGTCATCCTGCTGATATGAATACCTTGAAAGTCTGCATGTTTGTTGATCAATCATTCTTCAACGGATCTCAATAATATTTGGTGTTTAGGTTGATGTGGAACAAGGGTACTTATATGTGGGTACTAGGCTCCCTTGTTGAAACTTCAGCCTGTATCAGGTTAATGAGTATCATGAGTATGTCTAAAATAAAATATTGATTAATAATTAAATAACTAGGTTCTGTTAGTGGTTTTCCATGCAAGAAAGACAAAAATTATTGCAATGAAACATACTTCCAGAATAAAAAAATATTCAAAATTCAAACGTTTTTATTTCACATAGGCCTACATGGGCACTTATAAAACGTCAGAAGCTAGTGTGCAGTTCCAAATTGGTCATTTTTTATGGAGTAGAACCGGCAAGAAACTCCATGGTTACTCTTTTTAAAAAATGTTGTTATTCTTACAATATTTCCATATTACAGTCTATGCAGATATTATGTAAGGACAGTGTGTAGACCGGTCAATATTGTACTCAAAAGTACAGTAAAAATAATCATAATAATAAGTGAGTCGTAATAGGAAGTAACCTAAGAATTTGCGGAGTCTACAGTGTTCTCACATTCACATTATAAAAAAGAGGCTATATAAAAAAAAGCAAGAAAAATAAATAATAACAACTATCAATAAATGAGACGTTAACAAAATAAATTACTAACAAATTCATGGTAGTTGGGGTCTAATAATATAAAAAATATTGCAAAAGCAATGTGTTAGGAAAAAAAGAAGTCTCCTTTGTCCTATTCCAAGAAATAGTCCACAAACACTAAGCATAGAGGCAGGTAATACTCCTCGGTCTTCTATATAACCTACCGGAGCATATGTATATGGTCTATGATCCTGAAAAGGAAGACTCGGCCCTGGTCTTATCTTATCTTATCTTGTTGTGGGGTTGGCCCTAGGCCAGAGCACTTCGACCCTTCTGGATCTTTTGTGCTATTCCCCTCCCTTCTACTCAACCCCCAGCCCTCCGTGCACCTTCTTCATGAGTCCCAGTATGGCCTTGATGGGGCTGAGCCTGTAGTCCTCTGGTCTTGGAAACGGTTGGCCCAGATACTCGGCCCTGGTACGAAAGGCAATGAAGGAACAGGAGTGGGTTTTTAGTCAGTAAAAGTCTGACACTACCTTCCGCGCCGCCAAAGAACGGTGCTGAAGCGTTTTCGGAATCTGGCTTGTTCGGGAGGCTGAAAGTTGTCGAACCTGCGCACGAGACGATTCGTGATGACTCTGGAAAACAGCTTGTAGACATGGCTCAGAAGCGAGATGGGCCTGCAATTCTTAAGCAGGGCATTGTCGCTCCTCTTAAAGAAAAGTACCACCACACCTCTGCTCCATGCCTGTGGCGTCTTTTCCTCAGGTATGACGGAATCGAAAAACCTCTGAAGGGCCTTTAGGACCGGTTTTCCACCCGCCTTCAGGAGTTGGGCTGTAATTCCGTCGTCACCCGATGCCTTGTTGTTTTTAAGCTGCTTCAGAGCCACCCTAATCTCGTACAGGCTGACGTCCGGGATATCTTCGGTATAGTGTCGGGTCAATCTAGCTCTTGGGTCATTTGCTAGATTCGTTGTGGGTTTTGTGATAGACGTGTACAGCTGTCCATAGAATTAAGTAATATTAACTAATGATATATGTAATAAATGTATGACCAACAGCACTAAACGTAGGGTCGAGGTAGATGGGCAGGATATAAACTATGTCGATGAGTATATCTACTTGGGTCAGTTAGTTTCTTTCGAAAACAGGCAGCAGAAGGAAATTGATCGCCGTATCAAAAACGCCTGGAAAAGCTACTGGTCCATGAAGACGCTAATGAAGGGAGATCTACCGATCTCCCTGAAGCGAAAACTCATTGATATGTGTATCCTGCCCGTCCTAACCTACGGTGCCCAGACATGGTCGCTCACCGATTCGCAAAAGTTTCGCCTTGGGGTGTGCCAACGAGCAATGGAGCGCAGCATTCTGGGTGTCAAGAGGGCCGACCGAGTGAGGAACACCACGCTGCGTCAAAAGACGGGAATTATGGACGTCGGAAAAAAGGCTGCCAGGCTAAAATGGGATTGGGCGGGTCACATCAGCCGCATGCACTCTGACCGGTGGGCAAGAGTCTCCACAAAGTGGGTACCTCAAGATGGACGACGCCGCCGAGGTCGACCTGGGAAGAGGTGGCGAGACGACCTAGATGCCTACCGCAAAGACTGGTTCGAGGTGGCCCAAGAAAAGAATACCTGGAAGAAGTTGGGGGAGGCCTTTGCCCAGCAGTGGGACAGTATAGGCTATTAAAAAAAAAAAAAAATATGTAATAAAACTAATGATATGATAAATAATAACATTAAGTAATATTAAATAATGATATGTTTATTTTTTCTCTGATGAATTCTTTTCCGAAAAGTAGGTAAGTATGATCTTCGGGAATCATCGTAGATCTTCGGAAATACGTACTTTCGAAATTGAGATCTAATATCGAGCTTTAAAAACTATACAATGCGTTCCAAATAAGAATAGGATCGATTGCCATGTTGTGACGTCACGTTATACTGTCAAATCGCAAGAAATTGGTCAAAATTGAAGAACTCAGAGATGAGCAAAATTTAAGAACTGGACTCTGATTAAACTTTTTTCGTAACAGTTCGTAAATAAATCAAAATTTAAAAATTTCTTGTTTTGCTCACCATAATAATTCTTCGATTTGACAGTATGACGTGACGTCGCAACATGGCAATCGATCCTATTCTTATTTGGAATGCAATGTACAACTGGCTTATTGATCATTCCAAGTTGTAATAGATAATATAGGTCATAAACATGTTTTGAAACAATATTGTTTATAAACATGTTTTGAAATAATATTATTTTCTTATGATCGTAGGTACTATACAAACAACTGTAGGGCACATATTGCAATAATTGTTTAAAAAAATACAGTTAGAGTGCGGTCATACTCATATCTAGAAAAGCGACTGCAAGAAAAAACTGCTCAAAACATGGAGCCTCTTAGAGACCGGGCCAACCTGGAAAACTCTAGACAGAATCCGCACCCAAGTTGAGCGCAGCAAAGACAATCTCCATAGATGGGGGTTCTCGGACGGTTCCGATCTTCAGTGTTTGTGCGGCGTCTCTCCGCAGACCATGTCCCACCTTCCAACCTGCGTCACTTGCCTGGGAATCTAATGACAGTATCAGTGGACGGCATTGCCTTGGCCGAATACTGGGTCAGGCAAGGAATTTAACTGGTTTTGCCATCGACACGCTGAGAAGAAGAGACAGGGTGCAACAATTTACGATAAGAGACTACAGTAAAAGTCTCCGGCTCCGTCCTAGAGCATGAGAAGTCATTAGATGTTTTCCCACCTTAAAAAACCAGGCAAGTGCGAGTCGGACTCGCGCACTGAGGGTTCCGTACAAACTTATCTATGAAAACTATGTTACGAAGATTTTTCCGAATCGCACCAAGTTTTTTTTTGTGACGTAACAACAAGTTTACAGTTTTTTGATTTTTTCCTATACTTGTGCTACGAGACCTTGCTTCATGCCAAATTTCAGGATTTTGGGTCAACGGGAAGTACCCTATGAATTTTGATTTCCTCGAGAGTGTCGAAATGTACGTTTTCTGCCACATAAACCGAAGTATCCTTTTTTCTCTCGTTAACTTACAAGTTTGTTTTTTTACAGCTTCAAGAGTCCGCAGACCTGAGTATATGATTTTAATTTCAACTAGATAGCTCCACGCGTTATCGAGATAAAGGGTCTTGTTGACAGACAGACAGACAGACGGACAACAAAGTGATCCTATAAGGGATCCGTTTTTTACCCGACTGCGCGACGCAAAGGAGGGTAATGTGTTTATCAGTCTATGTATGTATGTATGTATGTATGTATGTTTGTTTCTATGTGGCGTTCTAGAGACCAAATGCGTAGGCCGATTTTGATAATTCTTACGTCAATCGATTCGTCTTAACCTTGCGAGTGTCACTAAAGACATGACAGTAATCAAAATTCACCACAGCTGCAACCAGACGCCATATTGTCAAAATGAAAAAAAAAAAAGTCGATGAACTATGTCAAGTGGGGTGTCGTTGAATAGGTATTTTAAAATCATCTTAGGTTCCTTTTATCATTTTTCATTTTAAATAATAGTTTAGGATATATAACGATTTAAAGTTGTTTAACAAAACAATCATTCTCGCTAATTTTCTTACTTATTGATTTAAGTTTTTATTTCAAGTATAAACGATATACAAACAAAAAAAACAGTGAAAAAGCAAATATTTTTGGTAAAAAAATTACTTTTATTCATCCCCAAGTCGCCGAGTAAAAAAAGTTTACCACTAAGCTCGATAGATGGCGTTGTTCATTTGATGCACGTTTGTAAATCAAATCATTCGAGTTTTCCCATCTACTAGACAGGTCGATGAACATAATCAAAAGATGACAAATATATTGGCAAAAACTACTAGGTTGTATAAATTACATGCAGTTGATATATCAGTAGAATCGAAAACATATGGTCAAAAACCGAAAGATGTACCTATATGTTTCTAATGATCCTAAAAAACTGGAGGAATCGTTAAATATTTAACAATCGGTTTAGGATCACGAGTTATGTTACAAAGAAATTTGAATGTTACCCATGGTCTTGTTAACGGAGCAATGGGTGTTATAAGGACAATTGAGTGGCCAGCTCTTCGGAGGGACCAATTGGAACTCGGAGAATTGCCATAAGCTGTTTATATAGAATTTGACGACAAAGCAATTAAAAACAATGTTCCTGGAGTAGGAGTCAGAATCGAATCATCGACGACAGAATTCGATGCACTTCGCGGATAGGGTAAAATAGAGCGAAAAATGTTGCTATTGATATTGTGCTGGGGTGTAACTGTACACAAGCTCCAAGGAACTACTTTGGACCGAGCTGTGGTTGACTTAAGTTCACGCATTTTTGCTAAAGGTCAAGCATATGTAGCTTTGAGCCGAGTTAGGTCTCTAGAGGGACTAATCATCAATAGTTTAGACCACCGCAAGTTACTTAATAATCCCCACGATATTAACTCCCTCAATGAAATGACTAGATTGCGAAATTTACCATCTTATAACGAAGTCAATGAATCGTAACTAAAAAGTATAAAATAAAATAAAAATATTTAAAGAAAAACAGAAAACCCGACTGCGTCGAAACTAATTTTAAAAAATACGTGAAAAATTAACTTAAATAAAAACTAAAAAGAAACAAACAAGCCCAGTAGTTTAGAATTCTGTTATACAGTAATACTAAATAACTACACAATTGAAATAGTTTTATAATCGATACACACATAAAACAAATCATAAATTCTAATGCAGAACAGAACGACTCACAGTCGGGGCCCCTTGGGAAGATTTGATTGGTAAAATTTGAATGGGCCCCCCGACTGTGAGTCGTTCTGTTCTGCATTAGAATTTATGATTTGTTTTATGTGTGTATCGATTATAAAACTATTTCAATTGTGTAGTTATTTAGTATTACTGTATAACAGAATTCTAAACTACTGGGCTTGTTTGTTTCTTTTTAGTTTTTATTTAAGTTAATTTTTCACGTATTTTTTAAAATTAGTTTCGACGCAGTCGGGTTTTCTGTTTTTCTTTAAATATTTTTATTTTATTCCTTTTGAGGTAAAAACATTAGTGCGGGACTTGTACTATTTCTTATTCTGTGGTGCGGGTACTGTGCGTATATTTATGTATCCAATTCCGAGTCAACGTTTGCTTATTTACCTATACAATTCACGGGTTCAAGGTCAAAGCTAGCGAAACGTGGTGTTATCATCAAATTGTGACATAGCTCGCATAATATTGGACACAATTCTCGCTGGCTAAAAATAGTGGCGCACTGACACGGGGAGTACGTGACTGACTAGATGAATGAGTCCAATTTGTGTGGGTTAGGTTGTTACCAATAAATAGTGCGCCGCCCAATATAGGTCTACCACACGCACGCATGGGCGCCGACTCCGTGGGTGCTCGGGGGCTCGAGCACCCATGAGAAATAAACAGTGGGTGCCGAGCATCCCTGAGAATAGATATCAAGAAACAGATCAGTAATCGCCTTTTAGGTTACGTATAAATTATAATATTTCTTGATACTAAAAAACAGGTTCATTTTAATTTATATAATGGTTTCATTTCATATTTTTATCAAACATAATTAGTAATTAAGTACGCAGTTTGTAAGTAGGACATTTGTTTATTTGTCGGTCGATCAGTGTCAGTGCGCATTGTGCGTCAGTGTGCATTTCTCTTCTCACACTTCGCCACTTTTTTTGAGTCCATCAAATGAGCATGAGCACCCATGAGGTTTTCTAAAAGCCTGCGCAGGCCGGTTTGTATACCAATCACACGCATAATATATATATATCATTATATATATATTATTATATATCATTAAGCGTGTGATTGGTAAAACTCATGTCATACAGTTTTACACGGTGTTTCGTGTACAATGCGTTTCAAATAAGAATAGGATCGATTGCCATGTTGTGACGTCACGTCATACTGTCAAATCGCAAGAAATTGGGCAAAATTGAAGAACTCGGAGATGAGCAAAATTGAAGAACTAGATTCTGATTGAACTATTTTTTACAGTTCGCAAATAAATTAAATTTTAAAATTTCTTGTTTTGTTCACCTTATTAATTCTTCGATTTGACAGTATGACGTCAAAGTCAAAGTCAAAGTATTTATTAGTGTGCTCTTTGGTGATACAACAGGTCTTACAGTTCATTTATGGTTACTCAAAAAGCTGCCTATTGGGCATACACTATTTAACAATATAAAAATTTAAAATTTATATACGTACAAAATAAAAAATTTCAAAATTCAGATTATATAAGTAACATACAAAACGTAAATAACATGACGTGACGTCACAACATGGCAATCGATCCTATTCTTATTTGGAACGCATTGTACTGGCCCTTATGGAGCCTACCACAGAAGGTCGAGTCGACGGCACGTTGTCCCACGCGCCTCAAAGAGATGTCAGCTGATACCTGCTAGGGTTGCCACCGTAAGTGTTTATCAGTAGCTAGGGTTACCACCTCGGGTTGCGTAATTTTTAAAAAAATGGTTGCCGCGGCCCTAGAACGCAAGGGGCAACTGAAGGAAGGGTGGACAATTAACAAAAAAACAGATCGCGTCTAAGCCAATGGACAGAAGACTGGGCTCTCGCAACGGGGTCACTCGCAGGCATAAGGAACAAGCGGTCTCTTCGTTAGCATCATTTCAGCCGAAAGACGTCCACAGTTGGACATAGGCCGCCCCCAAGTGTCGATATAACGACCGCTCCGTGCGTCTCGCATCCATCGAATTAGGTCGGTCCACCTTGTGGGAGACCTTCGTCTTGCGTTTTCAGGTACATGGTCGCAACACCAGAATCTTACGTCCCCATCGACCATCTGTTCTGCGAGCAATGTGCCCTGCCCACTGCCACTTAAGTTATCACTTTAATTACTATAAAACGTACTAATTGCCAATTGTAGCCTACACTCGTCTTGCCAACAATCTGATAAGTCATATTATGTGATAACGATATCACGTCATTAGATGCTTGTAGTAGGATTGTGCCGTGGGGGACATGTTTTTAAGTAACCGCTTTGTTTTTGTGTGACTGACATTACAATTTAATAAAAAAAAATACTATGGCGGTAAGTCCCCTCTTTGAGGCGTGGTTGGAAAGACCTCACGGCGTCCTCACCTTCCGCATGACGCAGGTTCTCACCGAACACGGTAAGTTCGGGTTCCTACACCGGATTCGTGCGGAAGCGACGCCCCAGTGTCGCCACTGTGTGGACCGCCCGGAGGACACGGTGGTGGTGTGCCCCGCTTGAGCAGAGCAACGCCCTGCCATTCTTTAAGCCACCGCCCTTTTAAAGACGTGGCGTAATGTTGCCACTTTATACGTGTGTAGATAATTGTATTTCCTCACTATTTATTTATTTACTGTTATTTCCATTTATGACTTTGTCCTAAAAATTTATTTATATTTAATTTTACTCAGATGTATTGGTATGTACACAATACCGTTGCCGACGTCTGTTAGTTGATAACGTCACCGGGCCACGCTGAAAACCAGCGCTGTGGACTCGTCGCATTTTTGCGTTGTGGACACGGCATTATTGAGCATCGCTGAGCGTACGGCCGTTTTGCTCGGACGTGGCGCATATATGTTATTTCTGATTAATTTATGTTTTTGTCTTGCAAAATTGTGCACGACAGCAACAAGTCTGTACCTGCTATTGTTAGATTTAAGTAGGTACCTATATTTTGTACATCACTGTTCCCACGTGCGAATCTCGCCTCCTGCTTGCTGCCCGACCCAAAAGCATTCCCACGCTACGAAGCCATTGTGCTTCTCGCTACCTGCTTCCACATTCCACAGCTGCCCGACCCAAAAGCATTCCCACGCTACGAAGCCATTGTACTCATTCATCCCACGTGTAAACCTTAGTACCTGCTGCCCCAATAAAACCATTGCGCGCCCGACCGCGCTCATTGTTTTGTAGATACTAAGTTACTATTGGTTAAGTTTTAGTCTGTAAACTTGTATAAAAGGAGGTGCATGGTAAAAATATATTCTTTCTGTTTTGGAGTCTCACGAGTCTTACTTCCATCCCCAAAGTCGACGTGATTCTACCCAGCTACGGACCTGGTTTATGCCTGCCGGCTGGAGTAGATATCACACCCGACATACTCCTTACCCAGCTACGGACCTGGCCCTAGGCCTGCCGGCTGGTACGACGATATAGTCACAGCCATTTCCATGTGATCACTGCCCTATCCCCAAAAGTGGCGACCCCGACGTGATTTCAATAACAATATATACAGTCCACTCGATACACATTCTGGTCCACGTTGGGGCGCCACATTCTGGTCCTTCGAGAGCCGAATCTTTAAGATCCAGCAGGATGGTGTTAACACGCAGCCGTAGTGGAGACTCCAGGAGAAAACAGACACAGCAAGAGCCGTCAACGACCGCCGAACCGAGTGCCAGCAACCCGGCACCAGAACCCAGCACGAGCCCGGTCGCTTTGAAGGACACAGGCAGCGGATCTACGACGACTACCAACACCGACGCCACGCAGACACATGGTACGCTCAAGTCCGGCGATACCAGGTCACGCCGTTCTACAGCTTCGAAAAAGAAGCGCCTCGCAGAACTGGAGGCCAGAGAGCGGCTGGCTGAAATGAAAGTCAAGCAGGCGAAGGCAGAGCGAGAGCTGCAAGAAATACAGCTGCAGCGCATCAGAGCCGAAGCTGACTCGAGTGAAGACGACGACAGGGAGGACGACCTCACCTCCGTAAGGATTGGAACGTGGCTAGCGCGACCGGCGCCGCCACCCGGAGGTGAGGCTCGACTGCCGCCACACGACGTCAGCGGCGGGAAAAACGGCAGGGACGCAGTGAAGGACACCGGCGCCGCGACGGGCGCTCAACCGCTGCGAGACGACGACGACTACGAGGAAAGTGTGTGTGCGAAATCTAAAAAGGGCAATATCGCGAGTGAAGGGTTACACGGGAATGTAAGTGATAAAGTGATAGACGTAGGGACACTCGCCGCGGCGCTAGCACAGGTCGCGCGCAACTCGAGAGAGCCCCCTAGGTACGTCCAGCAGCTCCCAATCTTCGATGGAAAACCCGGTGAGTGGATAGCTTATAAGGCTGCGTATTGTGACTCACACACGTATTTTTCCTGTGTAGAAAATGTCGCTAGGATTAGGATGAGCCTCAGAGGCGTCGCAAAGGAAGCTGTAGGTTGTCTATTATTTAGTCAATCCGACCCTCAGGTTATTCTAGATGCACTAGAAAGACGTTTCGGTAGGCCCGAGGCCTTGATTATAGCCGAGTTAGATCATGTAAAATTGTTACCTAAATTAAATGATAACCCTAGGGACATATGTATTTTTGCTAGCCGTATAGCAAACACGGTGGGTACGGTAGAAGCACTAAAAAGAATCCAATATTTACATAGCCCCGAAATGTCGCGTTGTATTGTAGAAAAGTTAACGCCAATACTAAGAAACAAATGGTATGATTACGCGGCTAATAAAGAGGTTCAAGATATTCCCGAGTTAAAGCGCTTATCTATGTTTATGAATGAAGAGGCAGATAAGTGTGGCGCGTATGCACAGCCAGAACGTGGTAATGACGACTCCAACGGTTTACGACAACGGCGCAGAGTAGAGCGCACGTTCAACGTGAATAAGGAAACATCAAACGAACAGTGCCCGGCGTGCAAGCAACACGGTCACAAATTAACAGACTGCAGTAAATATAAACAACTAGACATAGATACACGATGGGATATAGCAAAAAACTCCAACATGTGCTTTAGATGCCTACGAAACAAGCATAGAAGGTTTATGTGTAAAGCGCCTATTTGTGACATAAAAGAATGCAACATGAAACATCACAAACTGTTGCACAAAGAACGTAAAGTTGAAGCGACACACAACGTAGCAACGCCGGCGGCGCCGACGCCCGTTATCACACACGAAACCGTTACGTCGGCGCGGGAAACCGTATCAACAACTTCGCCTCAGAATCGCCGCGCGTATTTGAAAATAGTACCTGTCACATTGAGCGGACCACATACCAGTGTAGACACATATGCCTTGTTAGATGATGGGAGTACAGTCACCTTGTTAGACGCGTCAGTAGCAGATATCCTAGGTGCAGATGGGCCAGTCAGTCCTATGTGGATACAAGGCATAGGCACGGAGGTCAAGCATGAGCAAAGCCGAACCGTGAGCCTCCACATACAGGGCAAGCACCATAGCGACCCACAGAAAATAGAGGCGGCGCGCACCGTAACTAGGCTTGAAATTATGGCGCAAACTGTACAAACCGAGGACATAAACAATTGTAAGCATTTAAACGACATTCATAGCACTCTTGTTTATGAACATGCACGACCAATGATTTTAATAGGCCAAGATAACTGGCATTTATTAGTAGCCACAGAAACACGAACAGGTGCACGTGATCAACCGGTAGCATCGTACACAAAACTTGGATGGGTATTGCATGGATGTCAGTACTCTGTAAATAAAGTTATGGCTACATTTTGCGGCCACATTAAAATTAAAGAAAATCTGGATCCAATAGAAGAAACCAAGAAAAACGAATGGAGGTGGCTACCCTCAGAAGATAATGTGGCAGACAACGCGACACGCAGCACGCCGGAGCATTTTAACTCGAAACACAGATGGTTTAACGGTCCCGAGTTCCTCAGAAAAGGCAGAGGTGAATGGCCACAGGACAAAAGGGTCATTGCCCCCACGAACACGGGTGAAGAACGCGTCAAATGTCATGTGATCAACGACACAAAAGTGAACGATCATCTCCCAAATATTACGCATTTTTCCAAATGGACACGACTGATAAGGGCAACTGCAAGAGTACTTCAGTTCATTGACCTGTGTAGACCAAGTAAACAAACAGTCGAATATAAGTGTACTAAGAAAAAGGCATTAAAAGACCCAACGTGGAAAAGAATACACGAAAGCAAACCCGTTAAAAAAGTTACGCAAAAAATAATAAGGAATAAAACAGTAAACTACATACCTATACCTGCTACTTATACTCTACGCGCCGAAGAACAGTGGGTCAAGAGCGCACAAGCCGAAAGCTTCACAAAAGAAATTGCCGCCATAATGGATAACAAACCGGCGCCCGGCGACAGCCCGCTATCGGCACTAAGTACATACCTAGACAGCGCAGGTGTTTTACGTTTGCGCGGGAGAATCACCGCGGTACAAGAAGTAAATGAAGATATAAAAACCCAATTGTACTCGAAGGTAAGCACAGATATACGAAACTGTATATAGCTCATGTGCATGAAAGTTTACACCATGGCGGAACCGAGATAACAGTTAACGAGTTAAGACAGCGTCTTTGGATAACGAGACTACGTCCGTCTGTAAAGAATGTTGTAAAGAGCTGTTTGTATTGTAAAATAAAAAAGGCAAAGCCAGCCAAACCCTCTACGGGAAACCTACCGTACCCCCGTTTAGCTCATCATGTAAGACCTTTTACTTTTACAGGTCTAGATTATTTTGGCCCCATATCTGTTTCTGTAGGTAGACGTAAAGAAAAAAGGTACGGAGCATTATTTACATGCCTAACTTGCAGAGCTATACATATAGAGATAGCAAACTCTCTTAGTGCTGACTCAGCTATCGCCGCTCTCAGGCGATTTATAGGTAGGAGAGGTTGTCCAAAAGAAATATGGAGTGACAACGCTACCTGTTTCAAAGCGGCTGATAGGGAGCTAGGAGAAAGCGCCTTAAGCGCTTTAGGTAGTGAGTCCAATGCGCGGTCCATAAGCTGGAGATACATACCTCCCGCGTCACCGTTTATGGGCGGAGCATGGGAAAGGATGGTGAGGGCAGTCAAGGAGGCGCTATACGTCACCCTAAAAGAAGTACACCCAACCGACGAGACCCTCGCTACGCTACTCGTGGAAGTGGAAAATACCGTGAACTCCAGGCCACTCACGCATGTCAACGTGTCACCAGACGAGCCTGAAGCCCTCACGCCTAACCACATACTGATCGGCCCAAACTCCCATGTACCCTCACCGGGTAATTTCACCGCAGCAGACGTCACAGCACGGCACCAATGGCGGCGCGCCCAGGCACTCGCAGACGTATTCTGGCGAAGATGGGTACGTGAGTACCTACCGCTCCTACAAAACCGGCGGGAGCCCTACGGTAGTGGCACCCCACCCAAGGTCGGAGACGTCGTTATAATCTGCGACCCTAACCTCCCACGCAACACTTGGCCCAAGGGAAGGGTGACGAAGGTGTTGCCAGGTGCAGACGGAGAGATACGAGTTGTAGACGTGATGACCAAAGGACATGTACTCCGAAGACCAACGAAACGAATTGTCGTGCTCCCCACGGAGTCGCCTGATGGCGACGGCGGGAGAAATGTGCACGACAGCAACAAGTCTGTACCTGCTATTGTTAGATTTAAGTAGGTACCTATATTTTGTACATCACTGTTACCACGTGCGAATCTCGCCTCCTGCTTGCTGCCCGACCCAAAAGCATTCCCACGCTACGAAGCCATTGTGCTTCTCGCTACCTGCTTCCACATTCCACAGCTGCCCGACCCAAAAGCATTCCCACGCTACGAAGCCATTGTACTCATTCATCCCACGTGTAAACCTTAGTACCTGCTGCCCCAATAAAACCATTGCGCGCCCGACCGCGCTCATTGTTTTGTAGATACTAAGTTACTATTGGTTAAGTTTTAGTCTGTAAACTTGTATAAAAGGAGGTGCATGGTAAAAATATATTCTTTCTGTTTTGGAGTCTCACGAGTCTTACTTCCATCCCCAAAGTCGACGTGATTCTACCCAGCTACGGACCTGGTTTATGCCTGCCGGCTGGAGTAGATATCACACCCGACATACTCCTTACCCAGCTACGGACCTGGCCCTAGGCCTGCCGGCTGGTACGACGATATAGTCACAGCCATTTCCATGTGATCACTGCCCTATCCCCAAAAGTGGCGACCCCGACGTGATTTCAATAACAATATATACAGTCCACTCGATACACATTCTGGGCCACGTTGGGGCGCCACAAAAATGTTTGCAATATGTTTAGTTATAAGTTTGCGCCTTTTCCGGCAAATAAAATGTTTTTCTTTCTTTCTTTCTTTCTTTCCGTGTCCTCGTGGGGGTGATCGGCGGCGGCGATGTCTCGCGCCGGGTCTTCGTACAGGCCATGGTCTGGAACGAGGGGGAGTGGCAGGCGGTCGCCTCCTTCTGCGAAGCAGTAATGCTAGCAAAGGAGGCGGCCGACCGCGGGAGGTAACGGTCCTCACGCCCCAACCGCCGCCGGGATTCCGATCCCGATTTCCGGCCACAGTAGGCGCGGGCTTGCGGACGGCGAGCAATGGGTAGCCCGCCGTCCGACCGTCCGGTAGCCGTCCGGACCGAACCCAAGTTGTTCCACGCGCGCCTCAGAGAGATGTCAGCAAATCGTAGGGGCCCAGCAGAGTCGAAGCCTACTGGGGCCACGGGTAGTGTGAAAATGAAACCCGGGGCCCTGGGACGAAGGCAAAGAAGGAACAGGAGTGGGTTTTTAGTCAGTAAAAGACTGACACTATCTCCCGCTCCGCCCAAGAGCGGGATTTGTCATATTTGTCATAGGTGGTGATTTTCCAACCTAAAAAAAAAACCATCCCATCTCTTCCCGTGGGTGTCGTAAGAGGCGGCTAAGGGACACACCAGAGAATGGGCAGCAGCATCCTCTGCGCATTGCAACAACCACACTGCGATCGCCAACCCGCCTGCCAAGCGTGGCGATTATGGCGAAATCCCTTGCATGAAAAATATCGATGAATCGATATTTATAAAAATATTAATATCGGTCAAACTTTCCAAGATTTTCGGTTTTAAAATAATAATTTATTTAGTTTATTCTAATTTATTTAGTTTATTTAGTTCAATCTAGGTCAATAATTGGTAATTGTAATTTTTATACAAAATGTACATTATTTTAAAAGAAGCTCGCGCCTACGTTGGCCGGTAATCGGGATCGGAATCCGGCGACTGGGGCAAGAAGACCCCGGCGCGGGCTCTGCCCAGTCGGGGCACACCTCTACTGTGTGCTCCACCGTGTCCTCCGGGCGGTCCACACAGTGGCGACACCCGGGCGTCGCTTCCACACGAATCCGGTGCAGGAACTTCCCGAACTTACCGTGTTCGGTGAGAACCTGCGTCATGCGGAAGGTGAGGACGCCGAGAGGTCTTTCCAGCCACGCCTCAAAGAGGGGACTTACCGCCATAATTGTGGCGTGCCCAAAGAGATGGGATGCTGCTATTCTTTACGTCCGGACACTATGATACAATAGGTAATTAAACATGTGTATTATCGCAGAGTGATCTCCGGCCACCGTAGGCGCGGGTTTGTGGACGATGAGCAAAGGTTAGCTCGCCGTCCACTCGTCCGGACGGAGCCCGAGTCTTCGATGGCGCGTAGTGTTACACGCGCGCCTTATAGAGATGTCAGCATTACCGTTAGGGCCCAGTAGAGCCGATGCCTTCTAGAACCATGGGATCGGTTCTAAAACGATATACTCATGGTTCTGGAGCGAAAAAGGCAACTGAGGGAGAAGTAATAAGATGATTTCCTACCTCAGAAAAGAAAGTATATTTTATAATGAGCGTATGTGTGTATGTGATAATTAGACATCGAATTATATGCATTATTGAAATGCCAGAATATGCATGCCAACATGCGCAAAAAAATTGTGAAATATGCACAATGAAAATTCAATTTTTATTTGAATTCGCGTTTATTTTCATAATATTTGTATTTTTATTAATATTTATTTATTTATCTAATAATAATTTACCTATTATTATTTATTTACAATAGATATTAATCCAGCTGTAATTTTTTTGACAAAGACAAAAATGAATAGCTGTTCGTTAGTCTCGCTAAAACTCGAGAACGGCTGGACCGATGTGGCTAATTTTGATCTTGAAATATTCATGATAGTCCAGGGAAGGTTTAAACGGTGAGAAAAAAAATTAAAAAATCACGAGAAAAAAATCCGACTACAACGCCATCTCTAATTAAAATGTCATTATAAAATGAATTATGCTGTTCTGGTAATGCCAGTAGATGGCGTTATCCTTACTATTAGGCGGTACGAAGTTCGTCGGGTAAAAAAATATATATTTCTAGATTTTCAACAGCTCGTGAGATGCACACGTAGTACGTCACTGTCTGCAGCTCTCTGCTGTCGACCCATAATACAACACGCTTGACACATTTAACCACTGAAATATACACTATTAATAAAAATGTCCTAAAATATGCAATGACGCTGTAAAAATAGCGTTTTATGCATTTGCATATGCAAAAATGCAAATTTATATAATCCTATTTCTAGTGGTGATGAATGTTTTAATACTTACCTACGTACCTATTTTAGTAAGAAATGCGCTTTATTATTGCACACAAAATTCGTTGAACTCTTCTGAATGTGACCCGATAAGGTGTGGGCAGATAAATATAATAATAAAATTTAAATTCAGTTATAGACGTGTAGGACAAATAAAGATAATGAACGACCTCATGCCCGGATTCACTGATATAGATACCGGCACGGATCTTGAGCGCTGACTTCTATAGTTCTACTTGCGCAGAAGCACGCAGAAGTGAAATATCGGGTCTCTTTAGAGGTATGAAGAGAGATGCGGGGGCGGGGAGTGAAATCCTTGTACAGTGATTGGCTCGCCGATATTGTACGATGCGCAAAACGATCCCCGCTCTTTCGCCGAGCGCTCAAGATTCGTGCCGCTATCTATACACTTGTATACTTATATAATTTTTATCATGTTATAGAGCTAGTAACCGTATCCGAAACCATCAGATATCCGAATTAACAAAAAAACTGGGCAAGTGCGAGTCGGACTCGCGCACTGAGAGTTCCGTACAGACTTATCTATGTAAATAGTACAATTCCCGAATGGAGTCTCGAAGGTTTTTCCGAATCGCAAAATACTTTTTTTTGTGACGTAACAAAAATTTAACTGTTTTTAGATTCATTCGGACTATACCTGTGCTATAAGACCTTGCTTGATGCCAAATTACAGGATTATGGGTTAACGGGAAGTACCCTATGAATTTTGATTTTCTGGAGAGCGTCGAAATCACGTTTTTTGCGACATAAACGGCCGTATCTTTTTTTTTCGTTAACTTAGAAGTTCGATTTTTTCACAGCTTCAAGGGACCGCAGACCTAAGTATATGGTTTTAATTTCAACTCGATACCTCCACGCGTTCCCGAGATAAATTGACAGACAGACAGACGGACGTACAACAAAGTGATCCTATAAGGGTTCCGTTAAGGGTTCTAAAAATATGTCCCTAACGTTTCCGGTACGCGGTCGCCACTCCAGAACTTTTCGGTTCCACCGACCATCTGTTCTGCGAGCAGGCACGACTTGGTGGGTTACCATGACGTTCAAAGTAAGATTGTTTCATTCTTACTTCAGTGTGGGTAAGAGACAGAGCTATACAGGTTGTCTAGCGCCATCTGTTACCTTACCCACAATGGAATAAGAATAAAACAGTCTTACTTTGAACGTCATGGTTACCCAGTTGTTCAGCTGTTAATAAATATGTCGACACAACTGTGAATGCGGTCGCTCCAGTTTGGTCCCATTAGGGTCAATTGCATGATAATCAATTGAACAATTGAAGTTAAAGGTATTTCTAGTAGGACGAACGATACACGACAAATATAGGAGGACAGCAGAATTTGTAGTAGCACTTTTGATTAGGTTCTACCATACACTCTTGTGTATGGTTTCATTTCAATGTTGATGGCGGAAAGGAGCAAGACGCAGCGTAGGAATGCCTCCCACAAGGTGGGCTGAAGACCTGGCGAGGGTCGCGGGAATCCGATGGATGCGAGACGTAAAAGACCAGTCATTGTGGTTACCTTTGGGAGAGGCGTATCTCCAACTGTGGACGTCTTGCGGCTGAAATGATAATGATAGAAAGGAAGGTTACGTCAGAGTTCAACTGACTGAAGTTACGTTGTTCCTATGCCCACTATTATTATGAGTCAAGGACCCTGGATATACACATGTTTTCGAACACACCCTCAACGTCATCACTCACAGCTTCTACTTACCTCCATCATCACCTTCCTGCCCATGTCCCATGTTACTTTAGGTCGACGCAACACGTTTCTTTCTTCCAATCTGTTCAGCCCCCCTAGCCAAGTTACAACCGTTTCGTTTCGATTCTCTTTTCGTTGATCGTCTCGAGTCGGCCACGCCTCCTATTCCTTTATTCTGACCACGTGACTGAGCGTTGAGATGACGTCAGAACAAAGGAATAGGAGGCGTGGCCGACTCCGATCAACGAAAAGAGAATTGAAACGAAACGGTTGTAACTTGGCTAGGGGGGCTGGTAACCCTAACGCTATCGCTAACTCCCTTTTCTTTTACATCACTCCTCAACCGAGAGAGGAGAGGTCAAAGAAAAGATGGATGGATTATCCATCTTTTCTCATGACCGTACCAAGACAAACGATTCCCTTTTAACTTTTCAGTCACTGGCGCCACTTTCATTTCTACAGTAGCGACATCTCTGTCGCCACATAGGAACTAAAAGACATAATCCTGAATCTCGGCATCAGAGCTCTCCGCGCGATAGGTCATATAAAACAGTCCGAAATTAACTATCTTAATTCCACCAAGTCCGTTCCATCATCGGACCACTAGACGTAGGGCGTTGCGCTATCGGTACATGGTGGACATCCCACCCATACGTACAAAGCGTTTTGGGAACACATTCATTATGCGAACAGCAATCAATAATAATAATAAAAAAAAACTATCGGGCAGTTGCCCGGACCAGACAACAGTCATCTCATCGGAGGATCCTCCCTTTTACAACAGAGGTTTGCGGGATATTACACCCTGTCCTGCATACTTCTAGACTACTTCTGCCAACATCCTTTTACTGATGGTAACCATGTTTGTTTGTCACAGATGTCGCGAGTGATGTGAGGGTGTGACGTCACAAGATGGCGGTGGGCGAGGCGCGAGTCCCTCTGCTGCACGGCGACCGGCCGGCGTCTGCGCTCCACGCCAAGACAGGTCAGTAGCCAGGGGGCGGACTGGGGATGGCTCAGCGTTACACAGCAGGACTACTTCGTGCCTCGATGCGCACGTTAACAGGGCTCTTCTCCACTCGTCTGCCGTCAACGTGAGTATGGTTTAAAAGCTTGTTGATTCATCCAACGCAATGTTTGATGAAGAGGCAACGCGAAAATAACAGAGATAACGCCTGAACTCTCTGTTGGCATTCTGTAATTCTGTTATTTATTCGAATATTTCACAAAACTTGTTCCAGGAAATACGTAAAAATGTTTTTTTAAAACCTTAAAAGTTTTTGGTAAAAATCATTTAGAATCTTTATTAGATGTGCAAGGTTTAACATAAATATTTTTAATTTAAGTATGTGTATGGCCGGGATAGATCTTAGATTTGATCACTTCATGATATGGCCAACTAAAACTGGCCAGAGCGTTTAAACGTTTACATTTGATGATATGTCAATCCTCGTTTGGCCATATCATTGAAGAAAGATTTCTATTATAATACAAGTTCTAAAGAAAGTAGGCCAAACGAGGATTGAAATATCATCAAACTTTAACGTTTAAAACGATCTGGCCAGTTTTACTTGGCCTTACCATGATGTGATCAATTTCTAAGATCTGGCCACGACATGCACCTCCATTACGAAGGGCCAAAGTTCATACAAAATAGCAGATTTTTAGAGGTCTTTACTGGATTAGTTATCTCTATATAGAAAAAACCGAAATATCACTCACTGATTAATAACGAAATCTCAGAAACTATAACACCTACAAACTTAAAGTTTGGCAGGTAGGTTCCTTATAGGGTGTAGACATTCGCTAAGAATGGATTTTACGAAACTCCACTCCTAAGGGGGTAAAACGGGAGTTGGAAGTTTGTATGAATTAACCTTTAATATCCACAAGATATCTGTGCTTCAAAAAGGTTTAGATAAATATGTAATAATAATAATTCTTTATTCATTCAAAAAGTACACAAAACACAATGACTAGAGAACAATCACATTACACTGGTTAGTTCCAAAAGTGAGTCAACGACTCCCAAACTGAGCACTGCCCGTATCTTGGGTAGTCGGCGGTCCACCGTTTTATTAGTGCAGTCTGTTTTAGAATGTGTTATCCTATTCTGTTGGTGCATAATATGTAGGTATTTCTAGTTAGTGCATTTTTTTAAATAATTAGGTCGAAAAAATAAAGAAAAAGATAACAAAAAAAACTTTTTAGAAAAAAAAAATAACCGACTTCAATAAAACAAAAACACTAAAAGGATCAAAATAACTTTAATTTCGGATGTCGGTGTTTCTCAGTATTGTTTGTTTCTTATTTAACACCGACTTCCGAAATTAAAGTTATTTTGATCCTTTTAGTGTTTTTGTTTTAGTGAAGTCGGTTATTTTTTTTTTCTAAAAAGTTTTTATTTCACACTTTTTAGTTACGATACACTTATAAACAGAGTGCCTATTTCTCATGACAATTACAATTAACCCAAATACTGCTAGGTTACATTGTTTTATTATAAAGTTCATGTGTCTACCTTCCTCCTTCCGGCTCCATCATCAGATCAGTTCGATAGTACCTTATAGCCAAAGAGCATCTCACGACAATTCTAATAAGCCCAAACACGGCTAGGATACATTGATTAATTACGGAGTTCCTGTGCCTACCTTCCGGCTCCATCATCAGATCAGTTCGATAGTACCTTATAGCCAAAGTGCATCTCATGACAATTCTAATAAGTCCAAACACGGCTAGGTTACATTGATTAATTACGGAGTTCCAGTGCCTACCTTCCGGCTCCATCATCATCATCAGATCACTTCGATGATACCATTTTCAACGTAACTATTCAGAATCATTCATTTATTTGTATTGTCATAGTCGCTTAACTATATCTTCATTGTCGCTTAACTATATCTATTTGAGTATGAAGTTCCGTTGACCATTTCTGGTCTTCATCAGTTCCACTTCATCAAATGTTACTTTTTGACTGTAAGTGCTTAAGTTCTTGATGAAAATACTAAAATTACCATAGGGTTGCCTATAATTTTTGAGGAGTTCCCTCGATTCCTCATGGAATCCATCATCAGAACAGGATTTTGAAAAAAATGGGACCAATCTGGAAGCATATCCTATAAAGAGAAAAAAAAAATTTGCAAATCGGTCCATAAACGACGGAGTTCTGAGGTAACAAACATAAATACAACCGAATTGATAACCTCCTCCTTTTTTTTGAAGTCGGTTAAAAATAACAATTAAGAAAAAAATAAAATAAAAATTAAGCTCTTCGATGAGTTTTTCCGACTCATCGTAGTTTAACGACTTTAACCAACTAGATAATTTATTTTTAAAGTTATTTTTATTTAGTTTGTATAGTAAGATCTTTTTGTTGATTTCATTGTAAAGAAATCAACAAAAATGTGTAATAACGTCATAATCACATAAGAGCTGTTTATGGAACATGGTTTGTTGTTTGTTTTGTGTATGGAAATGGCTTTATAAGTCGAGTCGAGTGTCGGACGACACCGAACAAATATTTGTACACAGTAGTCTGTGTGACAGTTGGTCCAGGTCTGTGTGTCTCGTGTGTGTAAGGTTACATACTTGTGAACACACGATGCAGGAGTCATTCCTGGTGTGAGCAACGTTTTTAACCGACTTCAAAAAGGAGGAGGTTCTATGTTCGGTTGAATGTATTTTTTTTATTATACGTATGTTCACCGATTTCTCGGTCAATTGTGGACCGATTTTGAAATATTTTTTTTTTGATTGAAAGGTTATGCTTCCGAGTTGGTCCCATAGAAATATTGTTATGATCTGATCATGAACTTCGAAGTTATGGAACAGAACTCCTCATAGGATCACAGCAGAACCGTCGTAACAAGTAAAATTGCTTTGTTTATACGTGTAGTCGATGACTGACTGAAAGAAGAGGGGGAATATATCGAACTGATCTGATGATGAAGCCTGAAGTTAGGCACCGGAACTCTGTAATAAATTAATGTAATCTAACCGTTTTTGGGATTATTAGAATTGTCATGAGATGCACTCTGGCTATAAGGTATTTAAGTTTGGCTGAGGGGTACTTTTTAGTGGTGGTACCATAACTAAAAAGTGTAAAATAAAAAACTTTTTACAAAAAAAATGTACAACCGACTTCAAAGTAAAAAAAAAACACTGAAAAGTGCAAAATAACTTTAATTTCAGAAGTTGGTGTTAAATAACGAAGAGACAAAACTATTATAGAAACACCGACTTCCGAAATTAAAGTTATTTTGCACTTTTCAGTCTTTTTTTTTTTACTTTGAAGTCGGTTGTATTTTTTTTTTGTAAAAAGTTTTTTTTATCGCTGCGATTATGACGTACCCAGGTACTCGGTCTCTCAAAGAGCATCAGTATCTCAAATCGAGATAACATCTGTATCACCTAAGATATGTACAAAAGTGGCTACTCCACGTAATGATAAATAAATAATATCTGATGAAGAGAAGAGTAGGTAATGATTATATTATTGTCAATAGATATGAAGTGTTGTTAACAAGGTATTTGCACAGTGCTGCTGTGTTCATTTATAATGTCGAGTAGTGATGGGGTGGCACCGTCGGGCACGAGAGGACTTCTCACTTTCATCGACCGTCGAATATCCGGCCGTATATTGGCGATTTGAAAATATTTTAGGTAAATTATAAAAATGATATTGTCGTAATTTTAAATTCGGTATCTAGCTGGATATCTGCTTACTATCTCAGATCCTTCCGGATCCGGAGCCGGATCTGTCCTGTTAACTGAGATCTGGCCGGATACTGACAGAAAAAAAATACTAACCTATTATCCGGTTTCCGGCCGGATACTGCCACAGTTTCCGGTATCCGGCTGGATACTGTCTTACGATCCGGTTTCCGGCTGGATAATAAACTTAGTCCGTGAAACCGTTGAAACGTGTCCAGTCAACATAATTTGAATATTACTTTAAAAAGTAAGGTCAAACTGTTGCCCTCAATGTGCCATCCATATTAATGGTCCCGTACAGTAATTGTTCTGTTTAAAAACTACAATAAACACCAATAAATATTGTCTGTCTAGCGAACTAAATGCGAATAATGTTGGCCTTATTTGGGCGATTTGGCAACAGTAACAGTTGCAGTCGGGATCACTGACTGCAACCAAGGGGAGATTAAAGTACGTTTGCTGGCATCTGTACATAACAGAAAAGAGAATAATAAGTTTTTTATGATAAGTAGAAATGCAAGCAAAGGAGGCGGCCGAAACCGTTAGACTAAGAACTCACGAACTCTTTGGTACAGCGGGAGCCGCGAACGACCGATTTAATTTTTTAACACGCTTTTATTAGCTTCACTTGTAACTATGTATGTAAGAAAATCATGGAATCTTAATTTGACCCACTTCCCGGTCTTCGATTAGGATGAAATTTTGCACACGCTCTGAGTTCTGATGACAATACATGACTAGCTAAGAAACGTCATTACAAATCCAATATGGCGGCCTCCCCAAGATGGTGGACTGGCTGTTTGAAATCCACCCCCATGTTAAGGGTATCAAATGAAAGGTTTTGCTGTCAGGAAAACGAAAAAAATAGTCACGTGACTTAAATCCAATATGGCGGACGTCCAAGATGGCGGACAGGCTATTTGAAATGCACCCTCATGATACGGGTACCAAATGAAAGGGTTTGCTGTCAGGAATACGAAAAAATAGTCACGTGACTTAAATCCAACATGGCGGACATCCAAGATGGCGGATTGGCTATTTGAAATGCACCCCCATGATATGGGTATCAAATGAAAGGGTTTGCTGTCAGGAATAAGAAAAAATATTCACGTGACTTAAATCCAACATGGCGGACATCCAAGATGGTGGTTTGGCTATTTGAAATGCACCCCCATGATATGGGTATCAAATAAAAGGGTTTGCTGTCAGGAATACGAAAAAAAATAATAAGAAGACTAAAAAGTATAAAATAAAAATAATAGTTTAAAAAACTAAAAAACACGCTTTTAGCACGCACTAAAAATTACAAAATAATTCGGACATTTAGTTTGATGACTCAAGAGTTTTCCCTTTGCCAAATCTTCATTAGATCGCAGGTAAACATAAACAATTTCAGTTCGTGATGATCGATAAATAATTACCTATGCGTAATGGTTATAAGTAGGTAATCATCTTTATTGAATATTTACTATGATTTATTATGAAAGAAAGCGTGGAGCGTTTTGTCCAAAAAGAGTAAAGATTACATAAGTACGTGAGAGACGTGTGTAGTGTTTCTCGCACGCCTCAAAGAGATGTCAGCAAATCTGCTGCCAGTTAGGGCTGACGCCTGCCAGGGCTGCGCATTGTTCGATGGTGTTACCACACTGTGGGTTTTGGTTAGTAAAAATCTGACACTTCCGCACGCTCCACACGGAACAGGAGAAGTTATTTGATAATTTATTTTGTTAAAAAGGGGTTCTTTATTGTTATTTAAACTACCCATCCTGGTTGATCAGATCGGATATCATCTTACGGGGACATACTACCAACAGCGGTTTTTGCGTACTACACAAAATACTTGCGTAGCATTATCAGCCTTATAATGTTCCTACTGCTGGGACTCAGGCCAGGCCTCTTCTCTAGGAAAGGTAATGGGTCTTAACCAGCACGCGGGTCCAATGCGGTGGTTTTTTTTTTTTTTAATTCATATAAACCAGTGCTTAACTGCGATCCCACCTGATGGTAAGCAGCGATGCAATCATTGATGGTGAGGCGCACTAGTTTATTAAGAGCCTATTCACTCTAGCCTTGAAGACACCTAAATTATAGTTGGACGTCACATGTTTTCGAATTTTTAGTTCTAGGACATGCTGGTTTCCTTACGATGTTTTGTTTCGATAAAAACAAATTCACACAATTCCTTTTAATTAGTCAATGCATCAGTATTCGTTGCGCGTTTTAAATTGTTGAACAGACAATTTTACACATATAAAGCAATGGATAAGGAATTTCATTTAGTTTTGACTGAAAGTGTGGAACGGATGTTAAGTGTGACACGCAGTTAGCCCTGCAGCTATCTGTGATCAAAGCATCATTCAAATTTGTGCTCCAGTTGAACCGTAGGTGACTGCTTACTTACTTGACTTCCTATATGCTTGGATGGTGAAATCAAACATCCAAGCATATAGGAAGTAATATTAGGTAGGTATATTGTTTAATTTATCTAACGACATAGCCCTCGGTAATTCCTCCATTGTTCCATTGTTTCAACATTATATAAAGAGCTTTATTAACCTACAGTATGTCTAAGTCCACAGTAAAGTCAATGCGCCCATTAGGCTTTAGATACATAAGGGGACAAAATGTCCCCGAACGTGACACGCAACGCTGTGAAATTGACCAACAACATGTCCTGCGTCATGAGAACGCGTCGTACAGTATTGGTGGGGCAAGTTTCGGGACACTGGCCAGCCCGTCCTGGGCCTTAAGTCTGCTATTACAATAGTGTCAGAATAGTCTATCATTGATTTCGTAATTGTTGATTTTAACAAGTTTGGTAATCTACTAATATAATGGCGTCATTATGACTTGCCAATGGTCAACCACTGACACTCTATTGAAAGAAGTGGTATAGAACCTCATACATATTGACAAATGAATGTCTGACGTATGCGGCATGCGGTAATCTGCAAAAATTTTGACAGTTCCTTTGATCATTGACCTACCATTAGAACGTCATTGTGCAGTCATTGCTTTTAATAAGCTCGGTATTGTCATTCTACCACAACTCTAGTACGAGACCATTGACCGATCAATGATCGATCATTATGAATTAGCAGATTAAGTACGAACTTTTAGCAAAATGGCCATGGGATCGTGATGGAATGACGAATTTATAAAAATAGCAGACTAGGGCTCCTGTTGGAGGACATTTTGCGCTTTCTATTAGTGATAACCGCATCAGAATTGATTGTGTAGTTCAGGAAAAGATAGCAGATAAGTAGACAGAGGCAAAAAATTACTCTGTTTTATTGTGGTTTTTTTTTGAGGTGGGAAATCATTTAATGACTTCTCTTGCTCTAGGGGGAAGCGCGAGGTCGTGTCAGACTTTTACTGACTCAAACCACACCTATGTTCCTTCAGTTGCCTTGCATTCCAGGACCACGGTTTCCCTTTCAGAAGTCGACCTATGGCCCCAGTAGTGTTTGAGGCGCGCGTGGAACATTACGTGACGTCGACGGCTCGTGCTCGATTCGGACGGCGAGCTACACATTGCTCGTCGTCCGCAAGCCCACGTCTACAGTAGCTGGAAATCGGATTTGAGGACCGGATATCCGTTCTCTTACGCGTGCGGCCGCCTCCTTCGTTAGCATTACTGTTTCGCAGAAGGAGGCGACCGCTGCCCGCTCTCCCTCGCTCCTGACCATGGCCTGAACCAGGCCCCGGCGCCGCTGATCGCCCCCACGAGGACATGGCGCTGTTCCGATCAATCAGGGTTATTTTATTTTATTTAAACAAAAAAGATAAAGCTATCTTGCTGCAAGTATCTGATAAAATATGCCTCTGTCACATCACTACTCATCTCTGGCTCGTCCCTTGAGATAAGAGTAAATTGATAAATAACACAATATTGGTTGTTGTCACCGTTATCAGCTGCTATCACATACAGTAGTACTACCACAAAACAGATAGTACAGAAGTCAATCTCGTGTATGTACTTAACTAACGAAGGAGGCGGCCGTAAGTGTGAGGGAACGGACTTCCTCAGGCCCCAGGCACCGGGATCTCGACCCCGATTTCTAGCCACTGTAGGCGTGGGTTTGCAGCAATGCTGGGGTCATAGGTTGTGTGAAAGAGAACCCCGGGACCCTGGAATGAAGGCAAATAAGGAACATAGGGAGTGGGTTTTAGTCAGTAAAAGTCTGACACGCCCTCCCATTCAGCCCTAGAGTGGGAGAAGTTATTAGATTTCCTTCCTAAAAAAAATGTATGTACTTAACTTTTCATATCCACGCTCGGTAGTTGCGCTAGGGTTGTCAACTTTCAGACAACGCCCTCTTCCAGCCCCCATAAAGAGGTCCGGAGGGACGGCGGACTCGGGGTCGTCCGCCGTCCCCCATCCAGCAAGACCTGAGGAGGCGGCGCGTAGTGTTCCACGCGCGCCCCTATTGGACGTCGCGGGGGGAGGACACATCACACTCCCCCCGGCTTGAGGTCGGCCGGCACTAGCCGAGGATCATGGATGGCGTATCAGCTCCCACGATCCCCAGTCCAAGTGTGGGAGGGAACACCGAGGTGGTTTTTAGTCAGTAAGAGTCTGACAGACCACTTCACTTCTTCTGGACATCCATGAGGATTTTCCACCCCGGCAACAAAAAAAAAAAAAGGGTTGTCAACTTTGGCTTATGCACAGAAAACTATTGTGGTAGTTGCACTCGAATCTAGTTGATAGGCCGGGGCGGTTAATTACCTACTTAACTATTCTGTGTTAAGTTAAGTTAAAACGAACCATCGAAAAATACAAGCAAATACCTACTTACCTCTCTGAAAGAACTGGTAGCTTAAAAAACTTCAATTCATCGATTAATGTTGAATTTAAACTTTTTTTTTTCGTTTTTTTGTTGCTCCATTTTTGCATATAAAAGTTCACAGACTCGTGTCTTATGCGGATGGCACTCGCGCTTGCACTGGTTCCAGCCGGTCTGAGATATCGTGTCTATGAGAGCGTTGCGCTAACGCGCTTTGTATGTAGATGGACTTCTGTACCTATCTCTCTTTTGTAGTATGTTTGTGACATTCATCTCAAATGATTACGCTGTGACCGTCAATTGACACAGCATCACGCTTGTGTAGTCCGACGGGTTAGGTAGAGGTGTATAGATTTTTATTTTTCAAGATAAGTCATGATCACATAATTCCTTTCGCTCTTGGTGGAGCGAGAGGGAGTAACTTTTGCTGAATGAAATCTGTGTTTCTTCAGTCATCATCATCATCATCATCATTTCAGCCGAAAGACGTCCACTGCTGGACATAGGCCTCCCCCAAGCGTCGCCACAGCGAACGGTCCTGTGCGTCTCGCATCCATCGGACTCCCGCAACCGTTACCAAGTCATCGGTCCACCTTGTAGGAGGCCTTCCAACGCTACGTCTTCCGGTACGTGGTCGCCATTCCAGAACCTTTCGGCCCCAACGGCCATCTGTTCTGCGAGCAATGTGCCCTGCCCATTGCCACTTTAGTTTGGCGATTCTTCGTGCTATGTCGGCAACCTTGGTTCTCCTGCGGATATCCTCATTCCTGATTCGATCACTCAAGGAAACTCCGAGCATAGCCCTCTCCATTGCCCTTTGGGTGACTTTAAGCCTTCTAATGAGGCCCATTGTAAGCGACCACGTTTCGGAACCATATGTCATCACTGGCAACACGCACTGGTCATAGACTTTCGTCTTGAGACACTGTGGGTTGGGTTTCTTCAGTTACCATTATTTATTTCTTATCCTAATAATTAACTTCTAAATATATTTCTTATTACCCGACTACGGAGGGTTATGATTTTGACAGGCTATGTATGTATGTGAGTTTGTTCATCTGTTCCCACATAGCTCCTAATCTACTTATCGGAACTCGACGTATGAGGTTACGTGACGTGTCACAAAACTTGATATGGCGCCCTCTAGCGGACAAAAAGTAATGTGTAAAAAATAAAAATGGAGATAAATACGCCGTGTTTGGTATCATTTGAAAGGGCTTTACTTGTACATTTCCAAAATATTGTTCAAATTTAAAGTGACGCCCTCTAGCGGACAAGAAGTCATGTATTAAAAAAAATGTTAAGATAAATACACCGTGTTTGATATCATTTGAAAGGGCTTCACTGGTACTTATCAAAATATATCATCAAAAATTAATGTGGCGCCCTCTGGTGGACAAAAATTAATTTACTATTATTAATTAGAAATTTTAAATTTAGCTTTTGCAAATGGTATAGAAGCACAGTGATTTAACACCAAAATAATTTAAATAAAAAAAAAAGTAAAAAAACTAAAACCCGACTACGACAAAAAAAACGACGAAACTAAAAGTATGAAACAAGATTTCCAGGATGCTGAAATAAACAAGGTAAAAAGAAAAGCCGTAGTCACACGTTATTAAAGTGTTTCGGTTGTTACCTATAACGTGTGACTGCGGCTTTTCTTTTTACCTTGTTGTTGTTTCGTTTTTTTTTTGTCGTAGTCGGGTTTTACTTTTTTTACTTTTTTTTTTACAAGATAAGTTCAGGAAATATGTTTTCGTAAACGGTTACAGCTAAGGTTATAATGGTAAATAGTGTACTGCAGCCACATATGGATTGGTGCTGCAAAATGCCATCTAGCTCATTCATTTTGGACTCAGTGAAAAGGCGTGCAAAAAGACTAAATGGTGATCTAGATTAGGTTAAGTCTAATCTACATAACCTGGAGAACAGGCGTAGGGTAGCCAGCCTTTCAGTATATTTCAGGATGCATTTTGGAGAGAGTGCGCGGGAATTACATGACTTGATTCCGCCATCACCTTTCTACCATTGGACAACCCGACGTACGGCGAGTGTCCACCCTTACGTTGTTAACACCTCTACGCGTTTCGTCTCGTCGTTTATACCGCGTACATCGAAGGACTAGAACAATTTGCCTGCTGCGGTCTTCCCGTCCGATTATAATTTAGATGTCTTCAAGGCTAGAGTGCATTGCTTACCATTGATTGGGATCGCAGTTAAGCACTACTTCATATTATTAAAATAAAATATTTAAGCTAAAACAGCATTTATCAGCAGCACATATTGATGGCAAAATAGAAGTATCATAAATTAAAATAGCATTACAAAGTACGCGTTTCAACATATTCATATAATCCATACGTACAAAACGTTTTGGGAACACTGTATTAATTAAGCGTACAGCTAAGGAGTGGAATTCCCTGCCGGAGTCTGTGTTTCCTGAGGTTAGGTCAAGAGTGAATAGTTTACTTCCAGGCAAGCGTCCTTCACTGTCGACCACATCATCGCTCATCAGGTGACATTGTAGAAACGGAGACTTTGCTTACTTACATAACCTAATAAGCACATATTTACTCATTCATCTCTATGCTCAAACTTACTCTTAAATTTCTGCATCCACACACACTTGCACAAACAACTCACCCACTCACAACACACACACAAACCCCTACACACTTACATTCACACTCATTCACACTCACCCTTACAAACTCATACTTAATTTTAGAAACAAATGTTAATTATAACTTTTTTTTCCCCCATCTGAAGACAAATCGACACCGTCCACTCATAAACATACCTCTTAGAATGTTATTGCGAAACACTGTCCCATAAGACACAGGATAACCTAGTTTAAGGGACAGAGTTTAAATTATTGTGTACAGGTTTCTGCAAAATCTAAATTGTTTTATGTTTTTATTTTTCTTTTTCTATTTTTTTCTTTTTTCTATAGTGACCAGCGAAAGCCTAACAATAATTAAAAAAAAAATAGCTTGTTGTGTCAGTCGTTCCTATGTAAAATCTCAGCAACATCCGTTGCTTCCCATTGCATGCAGCACAACTATGACAAACTTATCTTTCCTTGTGTTGTCCATATCCCATTGGCCAAAGGGAACAAACCTTTACAACCAATAGGAAAATAACACAGCACGATTCGGCCTCATTATCTCTTGACCTCTCTGAAAGACCTGCAGTGGGGTGCACTCGCTGAAGCGAGCGAAAGATCGCGTCAGTACGCTCCGGTCAGTTCGTCTATACGGTTGTGGCTCCACGACATGGCTTGGGACCAATTAGCTTATCAGTATTATATATTGCCATGTCTGTTTCCGCCGTAGCTGTGTTGCAGTTTGAAAGGTATGTAATCTATATCTTTACATGTATATAATTCTACTGTACGTGTGTTTGTCATCGAAATCCTCCTAAACGTTCGACTGATTTGGATGACATTTTGTGTATATAGATAGATAGATAAAACATTTATTTGATGCATAAGCATAAGCATAATCAGCCTTTTAATGTTCCCACTGCTGGGACTCAGGCCTCCTCTCTAAGAGAAGGAATGGGCCATAATACACCACGCGGGCCCAGTGCGGGTTGGTGAATGTCACATGTCTTCGAATTTTTGGTTCTAGGACATGCCGGTTTCCTCACGATGTTTTCCTTCACCGTTTTGAGAGCAGTGGTGATGAAATAAATTACACAAAGTAATGCGCCTGGATGGGTTTGAACCCGCGTCCTACAACTCGTAAGTCGGGGCCGTTACCGCTCGGCCACCACTGCTCTTTTTTTTTTTTATTTGATGCAACACAGAAAATTAACAAATAGTACCTTCACAAAAGCACAACAAAATTACAACAATACAACACACAACAATACACACAATACACTACAATACAATACAATACACTACAACACAATACACACACACCATACAATATATTTGAGTGGGTTCCTGGAAGGTTTGAAAATACAATTGGATCCGGTAGGTGACGATGCAATCCGGTTCACAATTTCTTTTTCTGACAATAAGCCAGCTTTCAGACAGGACAACGTCGGTCAAGATCGCTAGTATGTAAATAAAAGGCAATGTCCTGAGTTGCTCACAGACTCCTCAACGCGCAGCACATACACTTGTACCTAGAACGCTGAAATTTTGCACAGAGGTGCCTTGTATAATGTATACAAAGAATAAAAAAGAATTTTGGAAAATTCTTTCAGGGGTCCAATTTTTTTTTTATATTTTCCCACCTGATGGTAAGCAGTAATGCAATCGGTGATGGTGAGGCGCACTAGTTTATTAAGAGCCTATTCACTCTAGAAGACACCTAAATTATAATCGGACGGGAAGACCGCAGCAGGCAAATTGTTCCAGTCCTTCAAAGTACGCGGTATAAACGACGAGGCAAAACGTTTAGTCCGGACCGTAGAGGCGTCAACAATGTAAGGGTGGACACTCGCCGTACGTCGGGTTGTCCGATGGTAGAAAGGTGATGGCGGAATCAAGTCATAATTCCCTCGCACACTCCAAAATGCATCCTGTAAAATATCGAAAGGCTAGCTACCCTACGCCTGTGCTGCAGGGCCTGCAGGCTTTGTAGATAGGACTTAAGCAAATCTAGATCACCAATTCGTCTCTTCGCACGCCTTTTAACTGAGTCCAAAGCTGCTAAATGGCATTTTGCAGCACCAGCCCATATGGAATCAAGTCATGTAATTCCTGCGCACACTCTCCAAAATAAACCATTTCAGGTACGAATTATCAAGTCACAAAGATGTACGTACACACGTACCTTCCAACGCGTAGATGTCTAAAGAGAAGACCGTGCTAAAAACCTCTTTATAACCTGTACTATTTCCTTCCCCAGACTCGCCCGGTCTCAAAGCCCCACCAGACCATTCGAGCCTGGGCGGCGGTTCCATCGTCGCCACATCGCTGATCGCAGGCGCCACCGCCGGCGCCATCGCTAAGACGGCCATCGCGCCGCTGGACAGAACTAAGATCAACTTTCAGATCTCGTGAGTATAAAGTTTTTAGTTTTTTTGTGCTTCCAATAAAAATTAGTAAATTCAAATTGACAGTCAGAACTTTTTGAAGGTCTTTTTTTATCGATATATTCGTGCTTGATCACTGGCTCACCTGATGGTAAGCGATGATGTGGCCGACGATGGAGCACGCTTGCCTAGAAGTAACTTAATCATTCTTGACTTAAAGACCCCTAGGTTGTAGCTATCAGGAAACACTCTTTAGCTGTACACACGATGAACTAAAATGGTTGAGCTGAGTGGTGCTAATATTCGCGTCATGTCCGTGAACGGGCGCTGTCAGTTGAGACTGGTCATCTCTTAGCTGCCAGTTGCTATTTTAATATCTCTATATTTAGTTTTTATTTTGACTTTATTTACATTGTTCTCGCATGATAGCGACAAGAAACATGTAACAGAGATATTTGTAATTGCAAAACATGATTGAAAAGAGTGTCCATGGAGTTTCTTGCACATTCTTCTCCATAGAGATCTATGCTTTGTAATGTGCAATTAGCATCATTTTTTCTGACTGACTGACTTCTTGACATTTCCAAAGTGCCTGTAAATGGTTTATTTGAAATAAAATGCTTTGAATCTTTGAATCTTTGGACGTGTTCACAAAACATATTATGTCAAAGTTTTATATTGGAATCTTTCTGTAAGGGCTTTCCCACCCTAAAGGTGGGAAAACATCCAATGACCTCTCTCGCTATAGGACGGAACGGGAGGACGTGTCAGATTTTTACTGAATAAAACCACACCTATGTGCCTTTGTGTCTTTGCCTAGCGTTCCAGGACTCCGGGATTCCCTTTCGGAAAACCTATTGCCCAAGTAGGCGTCGGCCCTGCTGGGCCCCTACGGTTTTGCTGACATCTCTTTTAGGCGCGCGTGAAACACTACGTGACATCGACTACACGGGTTAGGTCCGGGGTTGCCGGACGGCCGGACGGCGAGCTACCCATTGCTCCTCGTCCCCCAAGCAAATGCCTACGGTGGCTTGAAATCGGGGTCGGGATCCCGGCGGTTCTGCAAGGGCCTCGCGCATAGCGACCAAAAACACTGTTAGTAACATACGAGTATATGTTATCATAGTTTCTTTGCTTTGAAATTATGTGTGGTTCAATAATAAAGTATATCTACGTATCTACAGGAAACTGATGACAAACAATTGTATTTTATAATTGGGGAAGTCGATAGCCAGAGCAAACAATGGGGTATCTAGCATACGATCGTAATGTAAAAATAAATATCGAATAATTGCTGTGTTTAATGTTAATTAATGTAATAATTAAAATGTTTGCTGAAAACTGGTTTTTGATACTTGGTATCGTGACGAGCTAATTCCACTAATTTTGAGACAAAATCGAGTGTTGCGCTTCGTAAAAATTACATTAACCCTTTAGGGGAGCTTGTTGAGAATTAAAAGGTGAATACTAGGCATGCCTTTTAAGTTCGATGACGTAATACTTCGTAGTTGGAAAGATGCCGTAGTACGTAATATTGCGTGGATACACTCTACTAACATTTATTTTATTCAGTTTTCTTACCTTATTCTGTACTGAAGATTTACATAATGATACGTAGTCGGCATATCTTGTAACGATGGCAGATATCATTACCAGATATGTAATATTGCGTGGTTGAAATTCAATGGGTTATTTTCTTTTTATTGATATGAAGTAGTGCTTGACTGCGAACCCACCTGATGGTAAGCAGTGATGCAATTGTTGATGGTGAGGCGCACTAGTTTATTAAGAGCCTATTCACTCTAGCCTTGAAGACACCTAAATTATAATCGGACATGAAGACCGCAGCAGGCAAATTGTACCAGTCCCTCGATGTACGACGAGGCGAAACGCTTTGTCCGGACCGTAGAGGTTTCAAAAACGTAGGGGTGGATACTCGCCGTTCGTCGGTTTGTCCGATGGTAGAAATGAGTTTTTATTTTTTATTCTTGATAGGTTCGCGCTTAACCGCTATCTCACCTGATGGAAAGCGACGATGCGGTCGACGATGGAGCGCGCTTACCTAGAAGTAACCTATTCACTCTTGACTTAAAGATTCCCGGGTTGTAGCCATCAGGAAACACAGATTCTGGCAAGGAATTCCACTCCTTAGCTGTACGCACAATGAATGTGTTCCCAAAACGTTTCGTGCGTATGGGCGGGATGTCCACCATGTACCGGTGGCGCATTGCCGTACGCCTGGTGGTCCGATGATGGAACGGGCTAGGCGGAATTAGGTTATGCAATTCCGACGCACACTCTCCGAAATGCAACCGGTAGAAAACCGACAGGCTAGCAACTCGTCGTCGATCGTCGGCGGCGAGATAGTGGAATCACGTCATGCAATTCCTGCGCACTCTCCAAAATGCATCCTGTAAAACACCGAAAGACTGGCTACCCTACGCCTGTGCTCAAGGCATTAGTTAATTAAGAGCCTATTCCCTCTAGCCTTAAAGACGTCTAAATTATAATGAGAGGAAGACCGCAGTTAATTTTTATCTCCTCTCCGCAGCCAAACCCCGTACTCATGGCGTGCGGCCGTCAACTTCCTCGTGCACAGCGCGCGCACCGAGGGTCTGGTGGCGCTATGGCGCGGCAACAGCGCGACCATGGCCCGGATAGTGCCCTACGCAGCCATTCAGTTCACAGCGCACGAGCAGTGGAAGAAAACGCTGGGAGTGGACAATCCAGCTATTGCCAAGTAAGTAATAAAGAAGCAGTAACATCATTATCATCATTTCAGCTGAAAGACGTCCACTATTTTTTTTTTGGGCGGGGCGGGAGATAATGTCAGACTTTTACTAACTAAAAACCCACTCCTGTTCCTTCGTTGCCTTTCGTATCAGGGCCGAGTCTTCCTTTCAGAATCAGACCTTTGGCCCCAGTAGGCTTCGACCCTGCTGGGCCCCTACAGTTGCTGACATCTCCTTGAGGTGCGCGTGGAATAGCACGCGCCGTTGACGACTTGGGCTCGATCCAGACGGTTACCGGACGGTCGGACGGCGAGCCACCCATTGCTCGCCGTCCGCAAGCCCGCGCCTACGATGGCCGTCCACTATTGAACATAACACATATACTCGTCACACATCGATGTTGTACGTACCTCGGTACTCCACTAATTTTGCTAAAAATGGTGTAATGACTCGCATTGCTCGAATTTATAACAAAGATTTCTTTCAAGTAGATATATTCAACTGCAATAAGCCAACTTTCAAAAAACTAATTGTTAAAACTGTAAAAGAAGGCAAATGACTGGCAATTAATCTCCCATAATTTAAACTATTTTTTCAAAATTAATTTCAAGCAAAATTGTAACTGTACATTTTTGTTAATTATCGGACGGACTAATAAAGTCCGTTCGCATGTTATAGAATTATCCCAGTTAGGAATGTAAACCTTTTATTAGCCATAGTTTACTTTAAGCACTTACTCTGTAACTTACTTTGTGTATCGCTGTTGGTTACCTAAATAAAAAAAAAAATAAGCCTCCCGTGTCGTTACAACGACTTGTCCTGTGCGTATGACATCCATCGTTTTCCCACTACCGTCTCCAGGTCGTTGGTCCACCTCGTGGGAGGTCTTCCAACGCTGCGTCTTCCGATACGCGGTCTCCACTCCAAAGTAATATCACAACATTGATACTTACAACATTAAAGACCTCGAAACATGTTGTTCCAGAGCGAATCCCGTGCTACACTTAGTAGCGGGCTCCCTAGCCGGCGTGACGTCACAGTCGGCCACGTACCCGCTGGACGTGGCGCGCGCGCGCATGGCCGTCACCAACGCCACCGAGTACAGCACGCTCAGGACTGTTTTCGTCAGGGTTGCGAGAGACGAGGGGATTCTCACATTGTACAGGTAATTAGTAACGAATATCCGGATACTATCCGGCCTAAGGTGATCTAATATCCGGCTGTGATTAATTACAAAAAAAATATGAAATTAAGCAATTGTTTTTTCTTTACTGGTGACAGATCGCGCATTTTTTCTTGTAATAAATAGCAAATAGTTTTTAATTGTAAATAGTAACAAAAAATATGTTTAATAATAATACTCATAATCTGGTGGTGAGCTTAAATAACTGCAGCACAGTTGATATAAATACGTTTAATAATTTTACGGAGGCGTATGATACATGGAAGTATCACTATAGAAAAAAAATATGTCGCTGCAGCTCACTGCCAGGCAATGATATTGAAGTCTTAGGTTAAGTCTTCGGATAATCATTAAAAAAAAAACTGGGCAAGTGCGAGTCGGACTCGTGCCCTGAGGGTTCCATATAAACTCACGTTATGTAAAAAGTTCAATGCACGAATGGAATTTCAAAAAAAAAATCCGTATCGAATTTTTTTTTTGTGACGTAACGACAAATTTACTGTTTTCAGATTTATTCCTATATTTGTGCTATAAAACCTAGATTTATGCCAAATTTCAGGATTCTGGGTCAACGGGAAATACCCTATGAATTTTGATTTCCTTGAGAGTGTCGAAATATACGTTTTTTGCGACATAAACGGCCGTAACTTCTTTTTTCGTTAACTCAGGAGTATGATTTTTTACAGCTTAAAGGGACCACAGCCCTGAGTATATGGTTTTAATTTGAACTCGATACCTCCACGCGTTCCCGAGATCAAGGGTCTTGACAGACAGACGGACAACAAAGTGATCCTATAAGGGTTCTGTTTTCCTTTTGAGTTACGGAACCCTAAAAACCATCCTTATAACATAACATTATTATACAAAGGGTAATGGGTACTAACACTAGATAATAAGTTATTTATTAAGTTACTAACACTTTATGGATCTTTTTGTGTCCGAAATAAAAGAAATTCTATTCTATACTATAAATATTATTGTTATCTTTCAGAGGCTATTCGGCGACAGTATTAGGCGTGATTCCCTACGCCGGCGTCTCCTTCTTCACATATGATACGCTCAAACAGAAGTACTTAGGTGAGTTATATGATTCGTCGCTTAATACTATAACTTGAATAAAATTTGTGAAATGTCAAATTACTTTTACTACCCTTTTGAAGCATAGCATAGCAGGTTTTGTGTAATGTACCCTTTGCTTTTGTAGAATATTTTGGTAAGCCGCAAGGTGCGATGGTGAACGTGTGCTTGGGCGGCATGGCGGGGGCCATCGCCCAGACAGCGTCCTACCCGCTAGACATCGTGCGACGTCGCATGCAGACGGCGAGGCGACGGCCTGATGGCACCTACCCGTATGCCAGCATCAAGGATACGCTGGTTTTAGTGTACAAGTGAGTGTGTCGTATATCTTACTAGTAGTATCCGACTACCCTAGTATTCGTCTAACTATTTCCTAATATCCTAGTATCCAACTACCCTAGTATCCGTATAACTACTTCCTAATATCCTAGTATCCGACTACCTACTTACAAGTTCAGTACGGAGTATGAGGCCCAAGTCTGCTGTTTTTATAAATTCGTCATTCCAACACGATTCCAAGGTCATTTTGATAGAAGTTCGTAATCTGCTAATTCATAATGGTCGATCATTGATCGGTCAATGGTCTCGTATTAGAGTTGTGGTAGAATGACAATATCGAGCTTATTAAAAGCAATGACTGCACAATGACGTTCTAATGGTAGGTCACTGATCAAAGGAACTGTCAAAATTTTAGCAGATTACCGCATACGTCAGATATTCATTTGTCAGTATGTACGAGATTACCACTTCTTTCAATGGAGTTTCAGTGGTTCACTATTGGAAAGTCATAATGACGCCATTATATTAGTAGATTACCAAACTTGTCAAAATTAACAATTATGAAATCAATGATAGACCATTCTGACACTATTGTAATAGCAGAGTTGAGGCCCTGCAATGATGCCGGGTAGATAGCCCGGTAGTAGAAACTTACTGCTAAGTTTGGCCAAGAGATCGAGCCTACTACTTGCCATGAAGACATCAGTATACCCCTACAGGCGTGATATTAACAGCGATAATCATCTTGGCTGCAGGTCGGAAGGCTGGCGCGGTTTCTACAAAGGTCTCAGCATGAACTGGGTGAAGGGGCCCATCGCAGTGGGCATATCCTTCGCGTCCTACGACAGCATCAAGAGTACGCTCCGAGACATAGCCGTGCACTTCCACAGCTAGTCCATACTTCATAGTGAGAGAGTGGTTTGACAGTGACAGCTGCTGTCACTTTCGATTTGACAGCTGAAGGCGATTATGATATACAGGGTGGATTTTTTTTTTCAACCGAAAAAAACAATAAGGAATTGATGTAAGTATGTGTTATATATTTCAAGTTTTTTATCCAAATGAAAGCTAAAAGCTATCATAAATTAATATGACAATAGAATTTTCTCATCCACCCTGTATAATGTCACATAAGCTGTCAAAAGGTCTTGGTATTATATTATTTTATAGACTAGATAGAATGTTAAAAAATAGATGCTAAAGATTATCTCGAACACAAACTGCTGGAAGATTGAAAGATGGCAGCACTTATACAGTTATGCACTTGTGTCGTTCCCTTTAGGATGCAGGCGTTCACTCAACTCTCAGGCCTTCTGTCCCCGGCCGCGTAGCTTCATAGACGCGTATTCGTCTTTATACGCTTGGTGTAAACAACGTCGTGTCGTCGTGTTCTGCTTCATCGACAGAGTTTCACAATTTTGTATATAAGCTTCCCGTACGCCAAGCGTATTATGAATATGCGTCTATGAAGCTATGCGGCCGTGGTCAGTAGACCTAAGTTTTCATTAGTATACAAAGCAGTGGTTTCCAACTCCAAGAATTAGTTATCTGTAAGAACTGAAGTATGGCCTACGAAAGGTTTAAAAATAACTAAAAAAGTAGCATTACGGTAAATGAATGTTGTGTTTTCTATGACAATTGCACGTTACATTAAATCCGAAAGTTGTCATAGATCCGAAATTTGTCACAGATCCGAAAGTTGTCATAGATCCGAAAGTTGTCACTGATCCGAAAGTTGTCACAGATCCGTAAGTTGTCACAGATCCGAAAGCTGTCACAGATCCGAAAGCTATCACAGATCAAAAAACGGTTGGGAGCCACTGGTCTGAAGTGACTGAATTTTGACAATAATATACAATGAAAATGATATTACAGTTATCCGCACGTAGTTTGCAGATAGTGGGCAAAGTAGTCCGTCAGATCTTTAGAACTTTCGCTCAGTTCATTCGGGTCGACACATTCGATTCGGCATTATTCGTGGAACGAGAAAGCAACTATTATATTACGTTCGGCATCGTTCGGCTTGTGAATCGAGCTTGACAAACCGAATGATATTTTCCCCTAATTTTCATCTAATTATATCCGATTTTTATGTGTTTAGTACGTTATAGATAGCGGCACGAATCTTGAGCTCTCGGCGAAAGAGCGGGGATCGTTTTGAGCATCGTACACATCGGCGAGCCAATCACTGTACAAGGATTGCACTCCCCGCCCCCGCATCTCTCTTCATACCACTAAAGAGACCCGATATTTCACTTCTGCGTGCTTCTGTGCAAGTAGAACTGTAGAAGTCAGCGCTCAAGATCCGTGCCGCGGTATCTATACATGGAGCGACCTATGTGACTTCCACAACAAATTAATAAACTTTAAAATGGGTATATTTAATGACAGGTGTCAGAATATTCTGACAGATGTTGTTGCGCTTGTCAGATAGCGGTCATTTTGTGTATGAATGAAATAATTTCAAATTATGACGGAATATTTTTGTTAACTATCTGCAAACATTTAATAATCACATTAATTTAAGGCGAAAATGCAATAGTTTAATCCCGCAACTTTAAAAGATGCGGTCGCATCGATGTAATTTAGCTGCATCAGAACTAGACTTCGACATAATTGGGACAACCGTCGGCCGGTGATGATGAAAAATTTATCGATGCGGCCGCATCGCGTCGATGCGTTTTCGCCCTCACACTGCAAAATAAATCTTTTAGAAGAGTATTATTACGCTCATACATAGATATTATTATTTTAATTGTAGATATTATACATATATTATAGACAGTGGTTTTCATAAAAATAGTAAGCCGGACGGTCCGGACTAAGCGTTTCGCCTCGTCGTTTATACCGCGTACATCGAAGGACTGGAACAATTTGCCTGCTGTGGTCTTCTATATCGGTCGTCCGATTGATTATAATTTAGGTGTCTTCAAGGCTAAAGTGAATAGGCTCTTAATAAACTAGTGCGCCTCACCATCAACGATTGCGTCACATTATCAAAAGTTACGTACTGTATAGGATTAGCATGCATTACTAACAATAATGTCACATTAGTCAATTCATATTTTTTTATTTCGTTTTATAATTAGTTTTTAGTTATTACTAAAAACTATTTTTTTTTTTACTTTATTTCTAAGTTGAAATGATTAATAGCTCTTCATTATCTTAAGTATTTTGCGGAACTTTTTTTTAAGCATAAATAAATCTTCATAGGATTATTAAACTTTTCTCAGAAGATTTAATATTAAAGTGTCTTCCATTTTGATGATTTCTTTTTTTCATTTTCACAATTTCTTTTTTCTCAATTTCCATTTTCACAATTTCTTTATTTTTAATTTCCATTTTCACAATTTCTTTTTTCTCAATTTTCATTTTCACAATTTCTTTTATATTTATTTGATCAACCAACGAAATGGCTTGATTCAAATTAAGTTTTAGAGGTATTACCTCCTCCCATTAGATAAATAATGGCTTTTTTTGATTTCTTATCCCAATAATTAACTTCTAAATACTTACATTTCTTTTTTAAGATTCAAAACAAATTGTTTCTCACAAAATAGATGTTCCGACAACACACTTGGCGCAGTGGTTGAACGTTTCACTGTTGCGCTGTGTCGAGGTTTCGATTCTGGCGCCGAACAAATACTTGTATGAATAGATGTTCCGGGTCGGCGTGTCATTCATTCTTAGTGTGGGGCGCAATAAAAAAAAAATGTGTGCGTGTACTAGCGTACACTCGTAAGAAGTGAAACTTCTTTATGACGTTATTTTTCGAAAAATAATTTACTATATGCAACTTTACAGAAATTGGTTAAATAAAGTTAAATTAGATAAAGTTTAATAAAAGGCTTTTATTATCATAGACATAAATACAAATTCTACAATTATTTCGACATTTACCAATCCCTACTCCGCTAGAGAAAGTATACTTCGAATCACGCGTGGTAGGTATAAGAAAAAGATGGCGCGTAACGGAAAAATGTGACGCGTAACGAAAAAATGTTACACTAAATTTTTTTCCAACCCCGATAAAGAAGTTTCACTTCAAAAATCCTTACATTAAAAAATGGTCCCTGTTAGCACTAAAGTGTTTTTTGAAGACCACTGTCTACACACACGCCATATAGACCCACTCGGCCTCGTTACAAAAGATGTGGATGTACCTGAGTTTCAATGAGGAGACTAAATCTCTAGGCGCAGTGTCTGTTAAAGACCGAACCGATCGACCGACGTGTAGTGGTCCAAGAGTAAGGAAACCACGGTGGCTAGTAGGACCGATGCTTGCTAGGGCTTTTTTTAAGGTGGAAAGTCATCTAATGACTTCTGTCCCTCTATAGGGTGACTGGTAATTAGTGTACGATACTTAAACACGTGATTGTGCTCATGATAACCAACAATTTTTATTATGGGAGCAAAGCCGAAATTGCGAAAAAAATATCAGCTGTTCAGTACATTAGGCAAACAGAAATGTACTGAACAGCTGATTTTTTTTTTGCGATTTCAGGTTTGTTCCCATAGTAAAAGTTGATGGTTACTAATTACCAGTCACCCTATATAGTGAAGCGAGAGAGCGTGTCAGACTTTTACTGACTATAACCACACAGGCTACGTTCCTTCACTTGCTTTTTGCCGTTCTAAAACCACAAGTATCCCTTGTGACCTGACCCTAGAACACAAAGGGCAACTAAAACACACGAGTGGGGTTTAGTCAGTGAAATTCTGACAATTTCTCTCACTCCATCCACAGAGCGAGAGAAGTAATTCCATGATTTCCTAGTTAAAAAAAAAAACATTTTGGTGGTAGATTTCAAATGTGATGCGAACGTTTCTTCAAATACGGCAATTGGAGGTTTTTCTATGTTAATGTTTCTACAACATTTTGTACTAATAACACTAAAAAGCAGTAGCGTAGTTAGGCGTGGGCAAAGCGGCCCCTCGCCCACGGCATCGCACCCAATAAGGCCTCGTAATTGATAGGCTCACGTATGACCACTGTTTCACCTGATGGCAAGTGGCGTTGTGGTTGAACACTGGGTTGCGACAGATCGCTGTCTCGTTTTCAAAATTATAGAGAAAAAGTAATAAAAAACTAAAACCCGACTACGACAAAAAAAAACGACGCTGAAAAAGTATGAAACAACAACTTTTTCAGCGTCGTTTTTTTTTTGTCATAGTCGGGTTTTAGTTTTTTATTACTTTTTTATTTAAAAAATTTTGGTGTTAAATTTAACACATGACTTTTTGTCCGCTAGAGGGCGTCACTTTAAATTTGTGCAATGTACAAGTAAAGCCCTTTCAAATGATATCAAACACGGCGTATTTATCTCCATTTTTATTTTTAACACACTACTTTTTGACAAAAACAGCATCAAAATTGTTAGAAGTAGTAGCATATCAAATACAGTTAAGAGTAAGAGAGAGCGCGCGGTGGGGACATCTCGCCATCTCTCTCGTACACACGTAACCTTATGCCAGTGACGTCACATGTCAGTATGTACATCCTTATTCTATTACTTGACAATTTCTCCTTCGACAAGATTTTTAACTTACTTATTGTACATAGATAAAATATAGAGACAGTAGCTAAATTAAAAAGATTCTGACAAATCAAGAACCTCTTTCTTTGACGTCGGTTACAAATAACACTTTGTTTCTGGGACATAAAAACAGCTGGGTTACCATGACGTTTAAAGTAAGATTGTTTTATTCTTATTCCATTGTGGGTAAGAGATGGCGCCAGACAACCTGTATAGCTCTGTCTCTTACCCACACTGAAATAAGAATGAAACAATCTTACTTTGAACGTCATGGTAACCTCCCAGATCACATACATCTCCGTAAACTTATTATTCTTTATTTTCTTCAATGTACTTAGTTCTTGATGGACGTGGCCGTTCGGTCATCTTATTTCTTTCTTTCTCCATTTAATATCGCGCTGAAAATTAAATCGTTATTCAAGTTTCTCGATGACGAAGTAACTCAGCGCTACTCTGAAATATATTTCCTAATTATTATTTAATGCGGGATGATCCTCCGACTAGACTGGAGGTATTCCTAGATTGTTTTTCGCTCTAGCCCTCTAGGTATGAAACTTATGACTTAAGTCCTCCCTGTGGGGGTTCTGACCTCAGCTGAGGGCGTCGCTAAGACCTCCCAGGCTTGCCACCGCGGTCCTGAAACGTAAAGGGTAAATACGGGTGTGTCTGACACTTCCTCCCTTTACCCAGAAAAAGGGCTCCGCTAGGGGAAGTCAGAAAGGGATAGACTGTATGGGATTTGAATCCAACTGTATTCAATTCAATTCGTTCAAGAAAAATGTACTACGGACGTGCGGAAAACTTTGCTTGCGCGATACAGGATCCGTGTGACGTTAGTTCCGTTGTAGTTCTTATATGATCGTGTAGATGGCGGTGTCAGTCCCTTTAGAGCATCGCATGTCTGTGTTCCCTGGATTATGTCCGTTTGATATTTTCATTTCACAACGTCATCTAGTCCCAAACTAAGCAGAGCTTGTGTTATGAGTACTAGACAACTGATAAACATACTTATATATTTCTGAACAAATGTTCGTGCTTATCACATAAACATTTGTCGACGCTATCAGTCCCTGTAGAGCATCGCAATTCTTTGTTCCCTGGATTATATCCGCATTGTGTAGTTGTCACTTTTCCGTTGTAGAAAGATATTGATAGTTTTGTTGTGTAAACAACAATTGTCGTTTTTTTTTTACAGTTTGATAATAAAATAAAAATACTCAAGTGCTTGCTTGATTTCGGACCCACGACCTACAATTCGTCTGTCGTAATTTTCTTTTTTTTTTTTTCTGACGATTGTAGTTGAGTCAGTACCGGATTATTGATTCAGTCAGAATCAGATTTGGTAATTTTTGATTTTGGACTGTTTTTCTTTGGTTTTTATACTTTTATTTTTTCTCTGGCTCTATGCTGAAAGCTGACCTCGACATAGTGTAAACGAGGCAGGTCGATGATGATTTTTTCTTTAATATTAATCCTTAACCGACTTCAAAGAAAGAGGAGGTTCGCTCAATGTAGTCGGAAACTCGGGGATCAAATAATTTCAAGTCTTGAAAGTTCTGAGGTATAATTGTCGTATTTTTAACCTTATAACCACCGCCAGGGTCGCACATCCACGACCAAATCCTCCATCTCGTCAGCTCTTTTGTCACCTATGGGGATTGAAGAGGTAAACGAGATGGAGTACCCAGTCGCAAACATACGACCCTGGCGGATAGGACACGATAACACTCGTCGGAGCAATTCGACGCGAGCGGTTAAAAGATGACGGAGCGTTCGCATCCGCACCTCGGCTGTCACCTGTCAGGGTTTTGAGATTGTACGAAAAAGGAACTGGGAGGAACATGGGTGGGATTTAGTCAGTAAAAGATAGACAATCCCTCTCGCTTCACCCAGAGCGAGAGAAGGTATTTAATAGTTTCCCACTTTAAAGAAAAAAAAAACTGAATCCGTACATTTTTTTTTACACATTTTATTTTATTCTGTTTTTAATATTTGTCGTTATAGTGGCAACAGAAATACATAGTCTGTGAAAATTTCAACTGTCTAGCTGTAACGGTTCATGAGATACAGCCAGGTGACAGACAGACGGACAGTGGAGTCTTAGCGGAACCCTAAAAAGCTGCAATCTATCTCTAGTTGAAACTCAGGTTCTACCCATCTTACGTAATAAGAATTGTAAATAATTATGTTGTTATGTTTGTAATATTCTTGAAGCAATGCAATACATTATAATATAATCTATATTACCAATACATCAAAGTCTGAATTCATTGAAGTTCAGTGTCTATTTTAATTATTCGCAAATTGATTTCTGGGGGGCTATTGGCTAACTTTTCAATAACAGTTGACAACTAGCATTCGTTGCACACTAAACTTAGTTGTCAACTGACAATTTCATAAAATTGGTATTACGTATCACACAAGTGACTAACAAACTACGGTGGAAATGTGGTGAATTATAAAAAATTACGGTGCCTATTGTGACCACTCTAAAATTGTATCGACTATTATACAGCTTCAAAAGCATACACAATCGCAATTTTAAAAGTATCGATACAATAACATCTGTCAAAACGTGTTACGGTGGCTATCAAAGGCACCAGTGGCTAATGACGTCACTGCAGTTGGTCACTGAAGATAGGCAATACGAAACTAGCTGTTTGACAGTTCAATGATGCACATTGTTAACAAGTGATCATCACTTGAACTGTCAACAGAGTTACGCAATAGCCCCGCTGGTGGATATTGTGATGTGAAATTAATGTAGTTTTGTATCTCAAGTGTCTGCGCAACTGGACAATATGTGGAGTCATTGAAACAGACGCGATCTCGGTGAAATGGAGCTGAGAATGTTATTGTAGTGTTGACTACCTCAGCGAAGTTTGCCGAGAAGGTTGACTTGATACATTTGCTGCAAGAACATTAGAATTTGTACATCAATATTCTAATGATAAACAAAATTCTTACGAAGACATGGCTTAAAAGACTTGGTACCCAAACCAAGCCTTCTGGAGCCATGGGTCCACTTCTAAAAGGGAAACCTGTGGTTTTAGAACGCAAAGGGTAACTGAAGTTACATAAGTCTGATTTTAGTCAGTAAAAGTCTGACACACCCTCCCGCTTCATCCTCGTCTGGGGTCGTCAACTTAAAAATTACCCAATAGTGAAAAAAGTGTTGGTAATTTAGATTATATGAAATATTTTAGTTTTTTTAATCATATTTTAAATGTATCACTTAGATTTGATTAAAATATTATTATTGTTAATAAAATATATAAAATAAATTGCACTACGCTATCTCACGTTTTAAGTCAAATATTATTGTAAAGTTTATATCAAATATTAAATCATTATATTAAAAAAAATGTTAATACATAAATGTTTTGTTACTTGTTTTTTTTTTTTAGAAAATCATATAATTTTACGATGTTATATAAAAATATACAGTTATTGGTATTAAATAGTGTACTTTAGTAATAATTTTGGGCATTTTTATCGAATCGTGCAATAACGCTCAAAATGGCACTTGTAATTTTTGTGGAACCCTAATCTTGTATTGTCTAGTCTTTGTATGCGGAACCCTTTACACGAGTGTGACTCAGTTCTTGTATAAAATAGATATTTATGTTGTTATTATTTAAGTTAAAGTATTATTTATATAGTTTTTATTGAAAATATGGGTCGACACACAAACATTGCCCTTACAAAAAATTGTTGTTCTTTTTGTTTCCAAGACCTGGCAACCCTAGATGCGGGAATGTTCATTATTATCACATTTCACTCAACAAATCACTACTATGCGTTTCAAGTAAGAATAGGATCGACCGAGCGCCATGTTGTGACGTCAGCTGTCAAATCAAATCAGGGTGAGCAAAACATTGTGTTTATTTTTTTAAATTAAATTTCTTTATGAAACATGATCGAAAAAAGTTTAATTACAATCTAGTTGTTCAATTCCGCTCATCTCTGCGTCACTGTGTGACGTGTCTGTTTAGTGACGAATGGAAGAAGATGGCAAATTGTTGCCAACAATGTAAATAAGAAAGTAAACAGCCCCCCTAGCCAAGTCACAAACGATAAACGTAAACTCTCAGTAGTCTTTAATAGATTTTCAACTTTATGATATTGGATATAAAGTTGAAAATCTATTGAAGATTACATAGTGTTTTCGTTCGTTCCGGTCGCTAACGCTCAGTAGTCTTTAATAGATTTTCAACTTTATGCTCTTAGGTATAAAGTTGAAAATCTATTGGAGATTACTAAGCGTTCACGTTTATCGTTTGCAACTTGGCTAGGGGGGCTGTTTTTTTAAAAGTAATTATGACTTAAATAACTTAAATTAGCTAAGATTCAGCAACAACGTTTTTTTAGACTCCGTTAAATAAAGTAAAAAAGAATCATTATTGATACGCAATTATAAGTTTTCTTTGCGAACCGTAGTTTTCAAGTAACAATTGACAGATAGAGTTCATTGACGTTCCTATTGTTATTTGAATCGCATTTTATAAGAATTTTCAAAAACGTTAGATTGTAACTAAATATCAGCGTTCTTCCATATTGTAAAATAATAATAATAATAAAATGCTATTATTATTAATAATATACTGTAGCAAACGATAGTTCTTCTCAGTTGTTCATAATAATAGTTGCTTTGTTTCGAAATAGTAATAATAAACAGGCTTAGATTAGCTAGCGGAACTACGCATCGATATCTGTAATGGCAATAAAATGGATAGTGAGCAACGACACGAAAGTTCCCTATGTATACCTATTAAACGACGTTTTTTAACACACTTAGCAAATTGAAGGAGAAATGGCTCGCTAATTTATTTTTATTTGCCTAAGGGGTGTGACCAGCCTTACACAATATATTGTTTCGGAGACTGAGCATGGCACTTTTCCGTACTAGTGCGTGAAAAAGTTTTCAAACAAGTGTGTTGAATTCCTTCAAATTGCTAGATTTTATCGTCATTAGACATCAATACCATAACTGTGCGGAGTTTTGTTAGCTAATTTAGTTTGATATTAGAAAATGTACACTTGGGTTTAGAATCTTAGATAATTGTTATTAAAACCATAAACTCGATGTCATTGATCCTTTCTTCGCCACGGATTTTTTAAAGAACGCTCACCAAACGCCACGAACCAAAAGTTATAAAAAAACAAAACTTATACAGGCTGTCTTTGACATCAAAGCACAAACGGTCCATGGTTAGTTAGAATAACGATTTTAAACAGTTTAAATTAAAAAAAGTAAATATTTTTTTTTTAAATTAGAATAACAACCGACGAAAAATTCCACCACTGGGGGATCCAGAATCATGTACTGGGCCTCAAGTCTGCTATAACAATAGTGTCAGAATGGTCTATCATTGACTTCATAATTGTTGATTTTGACAAGTTTGGTAATCTACTAATATAATGGCGTCATTATGATTTTCCAATGATCAACCATTGACACTCCATTGAAAAAAATGGCATTGAATGGTAATCTCGTATATAATGACAAATGATTGTCTGACATAAGCGGGAATCTGCTAAAATTTTGACAGTTCCTTTGATCAGTGACCTCCCTTTAGAACGTCACTGTGCAGTCATTGCTTTTAATTCGTTACAAGACAGCTCATACCACAACTCTATTACGAGACCACTGAGTCCACTGATCGATCAATGATCGACCATTTTGAATTAACAGATTACGAACTTTTAGCAAAATGACAATGGAATCGTGTTGAAATGACGAATTTATAAAAATAGCAAACTTGGGCCCCTGGATCCATGGTATCCGTTTGGTTCCGTGTCAAAGACACCCTGTATAGTCAACTACGTATGTTGACATTAAAATTGAAATTGGTTTTTACCCATTTGTGACTATGGCCGTGCTGGCAGGCAAATGATTTGTCACATATATCAGACTGTGGCGTTAAAAGTATTAAAAAATCAGCTTCTAAGGCTCCCATCAGACGGACTGCATCGCAGCAACCGCACGCAATCGATATATTCAACTGCATACAGTTGTACGTTCAAATTCATTTAGTCATGATATCAACTTTACGCGGTCGGCTGCAGTCGTGTACCTAATGTCAACGCACGCGCTAACCGCATTCAGTTGGTGTACAGCATAACACGCGTCGTTCGCGTCGAGCGCACATTGACATTATGCAATCAATGACATCTTTATTTTGAGGATCATAAAGATCAATTCTTACACTGAGCTCCTGGGCTAGAGGCGTGGCGTCAACTGCGCAGACAGATCCGACTGCAGATAACTGCATGCAGATCCGATTGCGCGCGGTTTCAGCGTTGCAGTCCGTTTGATGGCAGCCTTACTTACATATTAATTGAGAGGTAATATCATTATCTCTGATTCTAAATCCTGGTCTAGTTGTTATGGCAGCGACTGTTCAATGTTCTTGTGAAGCGTTTAGACTCAAATAAATGTTTATTATATAACTTTGCGTGGTTTCTTTTTGTGCTAATTAAACAGACTTTTGTTCAATAGCATTATTTACCTGCAAAAATCTATATTGCCTTCTAAATTACTAAGTCAGGCACAATTAACGACCGTCTGAATGATAGTATCTTAGCCACTAGTTTTCATCTATGTATGCCACTTTCTGGGTGGTTAGAAAAAAGAATAACCACGAAGGCTTAGCTGGTTAGGTACTATGAGTTTCCGTGAGTGATTGGAAATGAAGATATCCGAAGTAGAAACATGCAAGGTTGCCGACACAGCCCGAAGAATCGTCAAACTTAAGTGGCAGTGGGCAGGGCACATTGCTCGCAGAACAGATGGTCAATGGGGACAAAAGGTTCTGAAGTGGCGACCACGTACCGGAAGACGCAGCGTTGGAAGGCCGGGAATCTGATGGATGCTGATCGTTATGGCAACACTTGGGGGGGGAGACCTATGTCTAACAATGGACGTCTTTCGGCTGAAATGATGTTGATAATTCAGGATTTTTCAAATAAAACACATTGTAATCATTAGATAGGTACTAATATATTCACAAGATTGCTTACGTTTTCATATTATAGTAGAACTATTAGTAATATTGCACAATTTTTACTTATTAATAACAGTTTATTATTGACTAGAAATTCTTATCATTTACTTATTACAAAGTGTCTAGTTAAAATGTAACTTTTTGGTTCATTTTTGACTTAGGACATATATTAGATGATCAAACGAACTTACCTGTGATGTTCGATCATTATTATACGTAGCTTCGTTCGAAGATATATTCTATTATTAACCATGCAGCTTACGCATGCTTAGGCGAACCAATCGCAGCTTTTCAGAGCCTAAAAGCAAAAACAAAACGCACCGTATCCGAGCGAGTATCTGTCAGTAACGTCAAATGTCATTCTTTCAGAGTTAGAGATAAATCTTAAGTTTTGCTGGGTAGGGTAGGGAGGGTTCCCTATATCTTCGAACGAAGCTACGTATAATAATGATCGAACATCACAGGTAAGTTCGTTTGATCATCTATTATACTTCATTCGTTCGAAGATATATTCTATTATTAACCATGCAGATGTTAAGAGTCAACATAAAGCAAAATTAAGATTTTTAATATCAAACAAATATATTTCAGGAACCAAAATCTCTCAGGCACTTATTAGGCTCTTAATATAATGGTAATATGAGACTGAGTCTTTTTTGACATACTTATACATTTTATATTATTTATGTATACATGTCTATTTTTTTTTTATATATAATTATTTTAAACATATTAAGACATTTATAAGCAAATATTTTGTTCAGCATTAAGCACAGCATGAGCAAATTCAGATGAATTGTTGGAAATAGGTATATTATAAAATTTTGCAAAAGTTGAAGAACTGTTTGTTCAGCCGTTTGCCTAATTACATCTAATGATACTCCCCTAGCTTTAGCAGTCGACGTGGATGCATGTCTTGTACTATGCCCTGAAAAAACGCTAATATCTATGCCACACATAGAGAAAGTATATATATTATTATTATCCATCTACTAATGGTAGACGAAGAAATTGGCTTGTGAGGGTTATTCAAAGAAAGTATTAAATGAGTATTATCTTCCCTAATACTCTTGAGTGTATCTAATGTAATAAAATAAAATAGTGTCAGGGAAGATTTCAGGTTTTGCCGTGCATTTTCGTTACAGAAAATGGCTCTATTTTTGTATGTTGACTAAAACAATAAAAATAATAAAATAAAAACTAAAATAAAGGTAAATAAGAGGTTCGGTCCGCTGCAACCAGAACCAGATGTTTTTATAGTGTCTAGGATAGAAATGTTTACACCGGTTTCATTAACTATAATATTGGGTATTTTTATAAATGATAAATCTGTGCTACTTGGGCTCTGCTAAGTGCAAACAAATTCACTAACTTTTTAGACAATTTGATTTTTATAGAAACCTTAACATAATCTCTGGATGTGATCATTACGAACAATTTATGAGTCTATTAATTTATTAATTGGTATAGACTGTGTGAATAAGTGAGATCCTATATGTAACATTGAATTGAGGCATTATTTGGAAGGTAACCTAATGTAACCTCTATGGCTGATGGAAGAACATCATGTCAATATTCTGGAAATTAGTGTAAGGAGGTGTGTAACATGACACTCTTTAAAAGAGGAATGCAATAGTTTTTTATTGAGTACCTATAAAGACTAACAGCTTGAAAAAGCTAACATTGTTTTCAATGGTGGACAAGCTTGTGAAGGTCAATATGACATCACCTTTTCATTTTTGATTTTTGTAGCCTCCCCAATATTGGACTAAATGTAGGAAAGAACACATAAAAGAAATAAATTATCATGTTCAAGGGCAGTAAAAAAACATCTAATTAAATGTATTTTGAATCTGGTTTCCAGGAAACACAGGCATCACATTTATGTATTACTTGTAGAAGGGAAAAGATCAATCAGTTTGACCAAACTGAGACACAATATACCTACTAAAATGTAGAGATATTCTGTTCCCACTCTATGTTAGATGTATGAGATTGTTAATTGGTCTCTTTGTTGTCTTTTGAATCCATATATGAAGCAAATAGACAAATCTAATTATTTTCACACCATTGCTCCATATTTCTGGCTATATTATTTAATTGTTGATACCGTATTCCTCCCATTCGGTTTATATAAGATACAGCAAACTATTATCAATCTCACACAAAATGTGTAAGTGCTCATGTTTAACAAAATAGAATTTTTAAAGGAAAAAAAAAAATGTGAAGTAGTTCTAAATAATTTATGTGATAATTATAATTTTTTATCCTTTTTCCAGAACCCATGGTTTTCTGTTATCACTACAATTGCGCCCCCCCCCAGTTCTTGTTGCATCATTGTAGGTCTAGTTTGATGATTGGATGAATTTTTATTTTGAATCTTAGTTGCCTTTACTTATAACTAAGTATTTATGTTCTAATTTTAGTATAGAACCAACCAACAACAAATGTTGTTGCAACAAAATAATGCAACAGTTGATGTACCTATTAAGTGAGTAATCTCTCATAAGCTAAGAAACTTGTTTCTGTAAATATTTTTAAGGAATTTACAGAAACAACATTTTTTGTATGTGACATCAGTCATTGTATAAGTGTCATATATAAAATCTAAATAATTAACATGATTGGGATGGCGTATTTTGTAAAAAGGAGTAATTGTTCCTTGAATATTTTTCAACCTTTTATTATATAATAGTAGGCTAGTATGAACAGTGTAGTGTGTATAGTAGTAGACTATATAGTCTGAACCAATACACAAAAGGTCATCAAGATGATGTACATACTGATTTGTGAACTTTTGATCATAGATGTTCATGTAACTACCACTATCAAAAATGCATAATGTGTAAAACAAATCCCATTTGGGACAGCAATAGACTCTTTTTAAATGATCATAATGAAATAATAGGTATCTCCTGTGATCTGGATTCAATTTTTGCCATAAGATCTCCTGGGTACACTAGAGCTACCGCAGTGATCTTACATCTTATAAATTTGGATGTGTGAACCAATTTGTTCAGGGGTTTAAAGGTTTCAATAAACCTCCCTTCTCCATCCCTGTTGGGAAACCAAAAAAATATCTTGGATATAAGTTGATTCCCACACGGTTTCCATGGGGAATTCGTGCTCAATGGCAGTAAATTATGAATGGTTTTATACATAAATATGCATTCATCTTGGCCCCTGATCTTGAAGATCCTGATTGATCACTTGTAAAACCATTTTTGTTTTGAACCGTTGAATTTTGGTTGATAAGTTATGGAAGAAAAAATGCACTTACCGAACATCCACAGATGTGTTTCAAAATTGGGGCATTACCACAAATCCTCTATCAACGAGGTAGGGAATGGGCTAATCTGTAAGCATGACTAACCTCTAGTTTCAACCATGAGCCTGTGGTGAAACTTTTTGTGTTCTAGCATACACTGGATGTGTTGCGAGAATTGCTTGGTTTTAGTTTAATAAGAGGACTGCAGTTACTTTCGTCCAGGCCTAGGTATTATTCTTTGCTGGTTGTACCAAGATGGACCATTCCCGTTTCCCTGACGGGTTACAGTTGAAAATTAGGCTGGCTTCATAATAAGCTTGCCGCTTCTGTGGCATGTCTTTAGGACTTTAAATGTTCTCTGTTGAAGTATTCCCATGCAGGTAGTCGTCTCTATCAACATCTTTGACAATATCTTTGTTTATGTGAAGTGCAAATCTATTAAAAACTCTTCCAGTATCAATCAACTGGGAAAATTAGTTTCAGCCTATTTATGCCATCATTGCTGAGAAGCTTAGATAGGTTCTAGTGATTCCCAATCCCAACTGATTCTGTTCTGATTTAATCTTTTTGTATCAGTATATTCTTGTATTATCAGTGAATTACTGACTGAGGCAATAATCTCTATATTATTTTAAACAGTTATTACACACATTTTTATCTAGTTTTTGTTCATATTCCTTGAGTATTTCCAAAAATGGTATTCTAGATGTGGGTTAAGTCATTCATTAAGTCAGGCCATTAAATCATTTGGTTTTGTAGATATAAATACTGTAATACTCTGAATACTTCAGGAAATATAGTAACTGGTTCAACGACTAGCTCAGATGCTAGTTCAGGAAATTTTATACTCAAGTCTGTAACAGTTGGGGTTGTGCCTGTTGGAGCCGATGATGATACAACAGATATCTAGTTTAATGTCCACTTCTTGAGGATCATCCTAAATACAAGGTCTAAAAACCTAAAACTATTGACCCTGTTATGGTACCAAAGTGTACCTAGGCAAAGCCTTTCGGATTTTATCAAAAGGTAATGACCATTGTGCATTCATCTCGTAAACACCACGAGTAAGCGGATCACGTCAATGCATCTCGTACATCACCCGTGTCCATGTACCAAAAGGTAAAGATCATCGTGTGTTCATCTCGTAAACACCACGAGTCAGCGGATCGCGCCAATGTATCTCGTACATCACTCGCGTCCATAGGTACAATATTCAAAATCCATTTCACTTGCACTGTAGATAACTTTCCTGACGAAACTTTTCAGGTTACCCCAAAGGTGTGGGGCAAAAAACAATCTCGTATGTTTATCTCGTAAACATTCCGAGTCAGCTAAACGCGTCAATGCATCACGTGCACAACCCGCGTCAGTATGTATATTCATATTTCGAAACCCATTTGATTTACAGTCTTACACTGTATAATGTACCATGGCAAAGCCTTTAAAGTTATGGAACAAGGAAACCAGCTCGTGTGTTCATCTCGTAAACACCCCGAGGAGTTTGATCGTGTCAATGCATACAATTATTTGGGTTAAGTACGTGAAACTCTTACTTCACTGAATAATCTAATAGATAAATCTATTACTTCACCTGGAATCAAAGAATTAAATAGAGATAGGACAGGTGACGTACTAGGTTATCGTCGTTTCGTCCTTTTTTCAAACTTTTCATCATATGAAGATAGTATTTCATATCTTTTTTCGTTTTGGCATACTTCATTACAAATTATACAAGCACTATGCTCTTATTTAATTACTTAAATTGGTAAAAAAGCAAATAAAACACAACGTAAAACGTATTGGTTGCCGCGCAAACGTATGGAATGACATTTGACGTTACTGACAGATACTCGCTCGGATACGGTGCGTTTTGTTTTTGCTTTTAGGCTCTGAAAAGCTGCGATTGGTTCGCCTAAGCATGCGTAAGCTGCATGGTTAATAATAGAATATATCTTCGAACGAATGAAGTATAATCGGAATGTAACAGTTTGTGGTGGTGAAAATATCTCTCAGTTTTAGTGAATCAACCAAATTGTATACAGATTAGGTTCTGTTAGCAGCAAATATAGGTTTCTCTGTACAAACTTTGGACCCCCGTTTCATCCCCTTAGGTGGCGAATTTTACAAAATCCTCTCTTAGTTCTTCCCTACGTCATAAAAGGAAGCCTTGTGCAATATTTCACACTTCTAAGCCCTGTTGTTTCGGCTGTGCGTTGATATGTCAGTCAGTCAGTTCTCCTTTTATATATATAGACTAGCTTTACATAAAATATAGCTTAAGACACTCAGGAATAAAGCAGCTTTCTATCGATGAAAAAGTTTTTGCAATCGGACCAGCCCCCCTAGCCAAGTTACAATCGTATCGTTCGCGCCGCACGCCTCGAGTAGGCCACGCCTCCGATTCCTTTGTTCTGACGTCATCTCAACGCTCAGTCACGTGGTCAGAACAAAGGAATCGGAGGCGTGGCCTACTCGAGGCGGTCGACGCGAACGATACGATTGTAACTTGACTAGGGGGGCAGTACTTTCAGAGATTACCTCCTACAAACAAAAAAACAAAGAAACAAACTTTGCCTCCTTATAATATTGGTTTATATGTAGATGTATACAAATTGGTTCATCCACTCGATTAGTATTATTTTAGGAAACGTCAAACAATATTTTTAGAACCTTTTACAGAGATATTGTTAACTTTTTTAAGCATTATAATAAATGTAAATGTCCAAGGTGTTTTGTTTAACACGCCGTATTACAAGTTGACGCTTCTGATTGAAAAACGTCTCTGTTATGTAATGTGGCTACCGCACGTTCTGCCGGATTGTGGTAGCGAAATGTTCTACAAAGCGACGCCCAATGTTTAGCTATATTGTCAGTGTTGGGCAACGACCATATGTAGGGCGACTATAAATTTTGAAGAACTGATCCAAAAAACCTTGAGTAGGGTCAACGGAGCCCCTCTCTGGGGGCCTCCTATTTCTGTGTTTTGAGACTAATTATTCTAATTTATTGTACGTTATTAATTTATTGTTGTTATTGGTTCTTCGTGGCTCTTCATGTGACTGGCCGAAGGTGCAGTGTGCTTCGCCAAGGTCGCTGATGAGGCTGAGGGTGATGATCAGGTATGACCAGGTGGCTGCACGAAGGCTGCGCTGACGTTCATTGTCGAGGGTCACCAGTTTGGAGGTATGCGGAACAGAGTGTAAAGTCCTGCAAACCTCCGTTGAAAAGGGAGGATCCTCCGACCAGACGGGTGTTATGTCTGGTGGGCTACTGCCCGATAGATGATTTCGGGCTGTCGTATATATTCAAATCGCGCGGAGAACTTTGATTGCGCGATGCAGGATCAGTTCTTATGTGACGCCATAGATGTCGCTACATGTTTAATAGATTATTATCGATTAGACAATATGTAATACGGCGTATTATACTATATGTGTACGGCCGCGACATATACATATTTATGTAAGTACAAACTAAGATTATGATGATTTTTGAGTATTTTTTAATTCTGAAAAACCGTGCATGTCTAATAAAATTATTATTTTCATTATAATGTACTGTACATTATTTAAAACATTACGATCAGCCCCCCTAGCCAAGTTATGATCGTTTGGTTTGCGTCGAACGCCTCGAGTAGGCCACGCCTCCGATTCTTTTGTTCCGACCACGTGACTGAGCGTTGAGATGACGTCAGAACAAAGGAATCGGAGGCGTGGCCTACTCGAGGCGTTCGACGCAAACGAAACGATCATAACTTGGCTAGGGGGGCAGATCACTCAGGCTGCTCTGTGACAACCATACCATACCATTACCGGGTGCTCCATTGAGGACCACTGTGTAAATAACATTAGCTTCGAAAATATGGTTTTGCTGAACCCATTAAAGCACTTAGGTTGCTTGTAGAGGTATGCGGAACAGAGAGTAAAGTCCCGCTAACCTCCGTTGAAAATAGAGGATCCTCCGACCAGACGGGTGTTGTGCCTGGTCTCGGCAGCTGCCCGATTGTTGATTTCGAAGATCGCACGGAGAACTGTGATACCGCCATAAAGTATTTTATATTTTTAGTACGTATGTGAGGATTATGCGGTGGCCCATGGCCTCTGCCCCCCCTAGCCAAGTTACAACCGTTTAGTTTCGTTGATCGCCTCGAGTAGGCCACGCCTCCGATTCCTTTATTCTGACGTCATCTCAACGCTCAGTCACGTGGTCAGAACAAAGGAATAGGAGGCGCGGCCGACTCGAGGCAATCAACGAAAAGAGAAACGAAACGAAACGGTTGTAACTTGGCTAGGGGGATATAATGCCGCCATGAAGTTTGAATGACATTAGGTCGTGCACACATGCTCGTTCGTTGGAAGTTAAGGCTGAGCGCAGACTTGAGTTACGACAGTTTTAAGACAGACTATGCTTTACAAAACATATGAAGACGCGCAAACTTCCAAGAAAGCGTCTCATAGTCAAAATTGTCTAATACCTACATAAACTGCACAGCGACAAGTCTGACTAACTATTGTCGGCTTCCCTTTTGTATGTATGTGGGCGCGTACATCAACGACAAAACAGTCTAGTGACGTACCTCCTCTCTAGTAGGCGTGGGCAAAGTGAGTCATCTTTGCGATTGGAACATTTGCATCTGAATCACTGAAATGTTCCGAAACAGTGATATACATGTATGATTTGGAACATCGGCACAAAAGATACAAACGAAACATTTGAAACATCGGCTCACAAGATACAAACGGAATATCGGCTCAAAAGATACAAATAATTTAAAGCAGATGTTTTTAGTTCAGTTCATTAAAATTTACACTATTTACATTTTAATTTGAATTTGAATTTTAAAAAGACTGCAGGTCACTTAAAGTAAAGAGTGTTTCAGTGTTCCAATTGTTCCAAATGATGCATTTAAAACATTACTGCTGTTCCAATCTTTCGGAACAGTGAGTCGGTTCAGTAAAGAGTTACACGCGCCTACTCTAGTAGTCTCGTTTGAGCGTTCAGAGAGTTACAAACACGTCGCATCATGTTTACACTGTAAACTATTATATACTAGTTCTTCGTCTGTAAACTTTACAGACGAAGAACTCGTAGTTCAGTAAAATTAATACAACAATATCGGAGTCCATTTTGATAGGTACTGCAAAGGAATTGAAACAAGCGGTGTACGCCGCCGGGGCGTCGTTGTAGTAGACAAAACAGTTTCGAGTAGTTTTGAGGCAGACTTGTCTATGTGAGGAAAGTCTGTCTTAAAACTGTCGTGACTCAAGTCTGCGCTCAGCCTAATGCATTTATTTTACGCGTGAACAACGAAGACATTACTAATAATAGTTTTCGGATATCTCTGGTTGCGATATGTAGGATCACGACGTCACTTCTGTTTGTTGTTCATATGTGGAGACGAAGATACTTTTATTATGAAGTCAACACTGAAATCACGAAAAACACACAAGCTTCGCTTAGTTTGGGACTACATGGTGTTGTGCACCCGTCGCGGAAACCGGATTAATACCGGCCCCCTTAGCCAAGTTATAACCGTTTGATTTCGATTCTCTTTTCGTCCGCGTTGAGATGACGTCAGAACAAGGAATCAGAGGCGTGGCCTACTGGAGGCGGTCGACGAAAAGAGAATAGAAACGAAACAGTTGTAACTTGGCTAAGGGGGCTGCGCAATGTTGCTAGTTCAACTTTAACGGTGTGCATGTAGTCGTGTCGATGGAGAACTTGATAAATTATTACGTAGCGAAAAGGGGGCGCGTGGCCCGGCTCCCCGCGACGGAGAGCCGCAACGTAGCACTTTCGACCCTAAACAGTTGTTCATAAGGACGAGTATTGCAAGTGATTTCATTGTAGTCATATCATCGCCTCCACGTCATAGATGGCGCTAGTTTCTACGCGTCGTAGTGTCCCGTGTGGTTGATATGATGGTAGTACCTCCTCTGGTACTCAGTCTGCGCAGGCGGCAGGTACTGCGGGTACACGCCCCCGTACAGTGACGTCAGCACGTCGTAGGGCGCCGGCGGGGGCGGGGCAAGGGGGGAGCGCGCGCGGGGGGGCGCCGCCATGCTGAAGAGCGCCTCGGGGTCGCACACAAACTTGTACACGTAGCGCTCACCTGGAACAGAAGAACTTGGGGTTAGTAGAATCAACATCTAAAGGTTTGGAGGTATGCGAAACAGAGTGTAAAGTCCCGCAAACCTCCATTGAAAAGGGAGGATCCTCAAACTAGAGGGGTGTTGTATCTGGTCCGGCAAACTACCCGATAGTCAAGAATCAAAGCATTTATTTCAAATAAACCATTTACAGCCACTTTTGAATCGTCAAGAATTCAGTCAGTCAAAAAAATGACGCTAATCGCACATACCAAAGCGTAGATCTTTTAGGAAGAAGAATGTGCAAGAAACTTCATGAACACTCTTTTGAATCATGTTTTCTGTTAATTAGTCAGTGAAAGTCTGATACTCACCAAGAGCGGGAGAACTTATTTGAAAAAAAAAATGTTTTTATTTCACATAGGCCTACATGGGCACTTATAAAACGTCAGAAGCTAGTGCACGGTTCCAAATTGGTCGTTTCCTATGGAGAAGAACCGGCAAGAAACTCCATGGTTACTCTTTTAAAAAAAATAGTTACGCTTACACCATTCAGTTTAGATTTCTTTTATTTTAGATAGATAGCCTACCCTCAAAAAGAAAAAGAAATCTAAACTGAAGTCATCCCGACCATCGTGCTCGAATTATTTTATTGCGGGATGTTACTAGCACGCGTTTCGTTGGTTCTGCAATCCTTAGTTTTTTTTCGGGGTGGAAATCCTTATGGTTGTCTTCTGCCCTGGGGCGGGTAGAGTGGTCTGGCAGACTTAGTGACTATAACTACCCTGGTGTTCCCTCGTACATTTGTGTCGGGGGCTACGGGTACAGTTAAAACTTCCGCTGCCCCGGAATAGTGGTGACCCGATCCCCATGGGCCTCCTCCCGTATTGGAGAGGCGCGCCACCATCTCGGGACCAGATTCATGGGCCGACGGATGTCCCCTAATCCCATGACTCTGGACCTTGTTAGGGGGGTTTGAAGAGGGTGTCTGCCCTTCCTCGACACCCTGTGCGCCTGGTACGGGGCGGAAGAGCTCTTTTCTTTTTTTCTCTTTCCGCAGCCTCCTTCTGCGAGATGACATATTCGCAGAAAGTGATCACCGCGTCCCAATACTCTGCACTGCCGAGCATGGACCGAACCACGGCTGGCAGCGACAGGTCGCTACCCACTTCCGAAACGAGGGTACGGCGCGTCTCCTCCCCTGTGGTTCCCCATTCCAGCTCTAACCTGATACAAACCTGCAACCTTCTGCATGATGCCCTTTTCATAGTAATATCGCAGTGACCTCGACAGCTTGTCGTAGTTCATCGCAGGGCGGTTCTTCTGCGCGCCCCAGCGACGAGCCACCTGTGAACATACCAGAACTTTAGATTCCTTCAAGATGAGCAGTTAACTGCTAGTTTTAATACGTTCAATGCGGTATGAGGTCGCCTCGTATCTCGACTGGCCTGCCCCCCTAGCCAAGTTACAAACGATAAACGTTAACTCTCAGTAGTCTTTAATAGATTTTCAACTTTATGTAATTGGATATAAAGTTGAAAATCTATTGAAGATTACATAGTGTTTTCGTTCGTTCCGGTCGCTAACGCTCAGTAGTCTTTAATAGATTTTCAACTTTATGCTCTTAGGTATAAAGTTGAAAATCTATTGGAGATTACTAAGCGTTCACGTTTATCGTTCGCAACTTGGCTAGGGGAGCTGTTGGTCTAGTGGTTAGTGACCCTGACTGCTATGCCAGAGGTTGTGGGTTCGATTCCCACCCAGGATAAATGTTTGTGTGATGAGCACGATCATTTGTTCTGTGTCTGGGTGTAATTTATCTATAATATGTATGTATTTAGAAATATATAAGTATGTTCATCAGTTGTCTAGTACTCATAGCACAAGCTCTGCTTAGCTTGGGACTAGACGGCGTTGTGTGATATTTGTGGAATATTATATTATATTATATTATATTATATTATATTATATTATATTATATTATATTATATTATATTATATTATATTATATTATATTATATTATATTATATTATATTATATTATATTATATTATATTATATTATATTATATTATATTATATTATATTATATTATATTATATTATATTATATTATATTATATCTTCCTTGTAGTCATCATCATTATCATTTCAGCCGATGTTGACAAGATGTCCACTGTTGGACATAGGCCACCCTCAAGGGTCGCCATAATGACCAGTGCTATGCTTCTTGCATCCATATGTCCACCTTGTGAGAGGCTTTCCAACGCTGCGTCTTCCGGTACGTATAGGAAAGAGATAGATATATACCTAAGATGCAGTGCAGTGGTGTATCTACTTTAATACGGGGTCGCTTTGATCTCGTAGAGCACTTAGAAAAAAGAAAAATAGTTTCTTAAACGGTACGAAGTCTATTAAGCCCCGCCATAAAGTTAGTTTTCAAACGAGTTCTTAAACGCCCCGTATTGCAGGAATGGAAATAATACAAAAATGAGTGCCGCTGTCAACGTGTGAGAAGCCTGTGTATTGTTGGGAACTCCTTGTGCTAGTTCTTCTGGTGAACTTTGAGGAACGATCCCGACTTACAACTAGTATATTATGAGTTCAAACCCAGTCAAGCGTTTTATTTTATGTAATTTATTTCATCACCAAAACAGTGAAGCAAAAGATTGGGAGGGAACCGGCATGCCCTAGAATCAAAAGTTTGAAGACATGTGACATCTCCTGCACATACACAGACAATGTCCATTCTCTCTACTAGAGAGGAGGCCTGAGTCCCAGCAATGGGAACACAATAGTTCCCTCTCACCTCCTCAGGCTCGTGCAGCTTGAACTCCAGGCCGCGGCCGGTCCAGGCGACGCAGCGCGCGCCCTCCGCCAGCAGCGACACCAGGAACTGCCACAGCTGCAGCGCACCGCGACGACCACCACCTGGAAAATGTCAGAAGATATTATATAAATCATTTTTAACTAGTAAAAGCTGAATACATAAGTCTATAGTGAACAGAAGACAAAGCTAAAGCTGCCATCAGATGAACTGCATCGCAGCAACATATTCAACTGCATGCAGTAATCTGCAGTCGGATCTGACTTTGCGCAGTTGATGCTACGCATCTAGCCCAGGAGCTCGGTGTAAGATTTGTTCTTTAAAAGTCTCTAAATAAAGATGACATTGATCACATATTCTGCGTTCGACGCAACCGACGCGCGTTATATCAGCATATAATACAGCATAATCAACCTTATAATGTTCCCACTGCTGGGACTCAGGCCTCCTCTCTGTAGGAGAGGGAATGGGCCGTAATCCACCACGCGGGCCCAGTGTGGGTTGGTGGATGTCACATGTCTTCGAATTTTTGGTTCTAGGACATGCCGGTTTCTTAGTACGAGTATATGAATTTATTTATTTAAAACCGTATGTAATTAATTCAATTCATTAAACTATAGAGTAATAGGTCATCATAATCATCATTTCCGCCAAACGACCTCCATTGTTGGACATAGGCCTCCACCAATTGTCGCCAAGGCTTGTTGAAAAAATATCGATACATCAATGTATCGATATTTGTTACTTCCATATATCGATATTTTCAGCCGATATATTTTGATCCGAAAATCGTATCAAAAACGATATATTTTTCTTCACGATGTTTTCCTTCACCGTTTTGAGAGCAGTGGTGATGAAATAAATTACACAAAGTAATGCGGCCGGCTAGGTTTGAACCCGCGACCTACAACTCGTAAGTCAGGGCCATTACCACTCGGCCACCACTGCTCCCGCGTTATGCTCCTTGATATATCTGGACTGAATGTAGTCGAACGTACAACTGCTTTCAGTTGAATATATCGACAGAGCGATGTTTCTGCGATTCAGCCTTAGTTGCGTCAAAAAAGTTATGAGCATCGGTAAGATAAGAACACAATTAGTATGAAATTATTTAGTGAACAGGCGTGTTAGCCTGGTGGACATCCCATCCACACGCACAAAACGTTTTGGGAACACATTTATTATGCGTACAGCTAAGGAGTGGTATTCCCTGCCGGAGTCGGTGTTACCTGATAACTACAACCTTTAAATCCCGTCTCACCGTCGACCATATCATCTCTTAACATCAGGTGAGATAATGGTCAAGCGCGAGCTTATAGCCAGAAGTCGACCTCTTTCGGCTGTGTGGTGATGATGAGTAGCTGCTGGATGATGAGAGACTCACCAGCATGCGTGGTGGTGACGTGCTGGTGCGGGGAGGCGGCGTCGGTCCGCGTCGATGTCGTCGGCCCCGATGTTGAGCAAAGAGAACTGCTTACTGTGAAGTAAACAATAAGATATTACACTCATTTTTGAAAAGAGTCTCAATTAGATTCTATAGTGCTTAATAAACCACTAAAAAAACACAAAATTTTTATTCAGTCGCTAAGTACCCTAAAAATGCATTTAAAATTTACATTTTCAAACGCGCGTAATTTGACGAAAATGTAGACAGCAGTGGACGCCATATTTACTCTGTGGTCGTGATGTCAGTTGGCTGTGTAAACAAATGCGCTCAGTACGGCCGATCAGTTGACAGTTGACAGCTGTCACTTTAGTTTACACAGCCGAATGACGTAATAACATGGTGGCTACTATTTCATAGCGATAAAGAACAGATAATAAAAACTGAAAACTTTGAATTGAATTTTAAAATTTATTTTGTTATTTTATGAACTAAACTTAACACTTACCGACTGCATTTTACATAAGATTTTTTCTCATATAGAGTAAAATAGCATAGAATAGAATATCGTTTATATAATAAAAGTGGCACATTTAAATTAAGATACATAAAAACAATTATAACGCATTCATTGAATTTTTGCCTGAACTAGGTTGGACCTGTATGTCAGGCTAAAAAGTACTAAGAACCTAAGAAATAATAAATTAACAATAATTAAATTCAATATATTAAATAACCTAAATTTAATTAACTAAAAGCAAAGCATGTTTTATTTACAAACTAAAAGGAGATCTTCTGTCTCTCCCTATGAGATGCTGAGTAAGTATTGCATAATAATCTTTTTACAGCTTTAGTAATAAAATACCCTATTGTATGAATGGTTCTGAATAGTTTTCAATCATTTTAATAAAAACACTTAACTAATTAAAACTATATATACACTAAAGACAAAATCTAATTCCCTATTGTTGGATGAAAGTGATGTCTTTATCTTACTATACACTCTAATCATTGATTGTGACTAGAGAGACGAACTTAACACATCCAGGCCGGTGTACCATCGGTGGAGCCTATCCACATCAGAACTAAAATTCAAAATTCTGCAGCATAGTATCAGTTCTCCACGCGATTAGAATAAAAACAAACAACAGTATGGACACAACTATCGGCTAGTTGCCCGTACCAGACACAACACCCTGGTCGGAGGATCCTCCCTGTTTAATGAATGTTTGCGGGACTTTACATCCTCTTCCGCATACTTCTAAACTGGTGACCCTCGAATATGAACCTCAGCACAGGAACGCGAATAGGAGTAGTATCTATTTTGAAGACATGTGGAACAGAGTGTAAAGTCCTGCAAACCTCCGTTGAAAAGGGAGGATCCTCCGACCAGACGGGTGTTATGTCTGGTGGGCAACTGCCCGACAGATGATTTCGGGCTGTTGTATATGTCGTGGCCAGATCTTAAGGGGTGACCAGATGGTTGTAAACTAGCGTTCCAACCAAGGTGACCTTGGTTTATGTGTTTGGTTTGTGTTGCGGCTGCATGGATGTAAACCACGCGCCAACACATTCGGTGGTTGGGAAAACGCGCCTCCCGTCATGGATTACAACTGCTGTCTACACGGATTGAAACTAGCAAGGTCACCTTGGTTGGGACGTAGGTTTGCAACCATCTGGTCATCCCTTTAGAATTGATCACTTCATGATATAGCCATCTAAAACTGGCCAGATCGTTTACACGTTAACATTTGATGATATGTCAATCCTCGTTTGTCTATATCATTGATGTAGGATTTCAATGATAATAAAAGGTCTAAAGAAATTAGGCCAAACGAGGATTGACATATCATCAAACTTGGCTATAACATGAAGTGATCAAATTCTAAGATCTGGCCACAACATAATTATTTTCAAATAACGCGGAGAACTCTATTTCATGTGTGGCGCCATAGATGTCGCTGCACTGTATCTCTACCTCACCTATCTTCTCGTCCCAGTGCTGCAGCTGCTCGGTGCTGGAGACAGGCTCGTCCCTCTCACGCCCGTCCTCCGGCACCTCCTCCACGCATTTGCCGTAGGAACTGCATCTGAAATAAAGGCAATCAATTTGCTGAACACCGACCATCACCACAAAACGCCGTCACTAATCTATTGCATTCAGTTTTCACACGTATTATGTTCAAATACTAGCTTCTGACAACAGCTCCGCCCAAGCGGCAAGTAGTTTTCTCCATACAAACTTTGGACCCCCGTTTCATCCCCTTAGGGGGTGAATTTCGTAAAATCCGTTCTTACCCTATAAGGAACCTATCTGCCAAATTTTAAGTTTGTAGGTGTTATCATTATCATCATCATCATTTCAGCCGAAAGACGTCCACACTGCTGGACATAGGCCTCCCCCAAGCGTCTCCACAACGACCGATCCTGTGCGTCTCGCATCCACCGCACTCCCGCGACTCTCACCAGCTCGTCGGTCCACCTTGTGGGAGGCCTTCCGGCGCTGCGCCTTCCGGTGCGCGGTCGCCACTCTAGAACCTTTCGGCCCCATCGACCATCCGTTCTACGAGCAATGTGCCCTGTCCACTGCCACTTTAGTTTGGCAATTCTTCGGACTATGTCGGCGACCTTGGTTCTCCTGCGGATATCTTCATTCTTATGCGATCTGTAGGTGTTATAGTTTCTGATATTTCGTGATTAATAAGGGAGTGGTATTTTGCCTTTATATACATATGTATACTCTCACTCCACCGCGCACGTGATGTTAGAAAGTAGCAGATTCTGAACTAATTGACCTCCATTGGTGTAATTGCTGCAAGGCGTTCCGATGTGAGAATAAACAAATAAATAAATAAATAAATAAATAAATAAATGTATATTGATTTAAACTTCATGTACAGTAGTGGTCAGTCAACTATTGGGTCAAAAAAGACAACACTGTGGTAGGTGTGCAAAATAAATAAATAACAGATATTTGAAATATAATGTAGTATCGTTAAATTAAGTAAAATATATCGTTAGTTTATGTTTCTCCTTTTATATTATAGTGATTTATTGCCAGACCTAACCAAACCATAGCATGATCTATTTCGATCCCAACGAGCTATAATGAGCCAAGAATTACAAAATCTTTAGTGTCATATTGATTTGTACTGATGAGGGTTTTTGACTAGGTATAGTCGTTAACAGAGCAGTGGTGGCCCAGTGGTAACGGCCCCGTCTTACGAGTTGTAGGTCGCGGGTTCAAACCCAGCCAGACGCATTACTTTGTGTGATATATTTCATCACCACTGCTCTCAAAACGGTGAAGGAAAACATCGTGAGGAAACCGGCATGTCCGAGAACCAAAAATTCGAAGACATGTGACATTCACCAACCCGCACTGGGCCCGCGTGGTGGATTACGGCCCATTCCCTCTCCTAGAGAGGAGGCCTGAGTCCCAACAGTGGGAACATTATAAGGCCGACTATGCTATGCTATGCTATGCTTTAGTCATACTCCACAGAAACCAAGAATTTCTTCAGGATTAAAGTAGCCTCTGTACTTCTTAGTCTATCGTTGTGTGTGACTGACTGAAAGTCTCTTTGTCAAGAATCTCTGGGGATCAGAGTGACCAAACCTCTGACAAAGTCTCACCTGTGCAACTGTTCCGTGTAGTCCCTGTATTCTGGTCGTGTCTCCTCTCCTTCACCTTTACATCTGTTGACACCAATAATATAAAAAAATAATTCAGAACATAACTCTATATAAAATTGTTAGTAGAACTTTAAACTATGTTAGTACCTCATGCCTACTAGTTTTAACTATCAAACCATTTATTTTATATTAATAAAAAGGAAACCACCTGAACTCAAATGATCAAATGAATCTGAAATCAAACTCCTAAGTTAACGGAAAAAAAAGATACGGCCGTTTATGTCGCAAAAAACGTATATTTCGACACTCAAGGGAACCAAAATTCTAGAGTACTTCCCGTTGACGTTCATTGGCAATGATGCACTCGTTGAGTCGAGGCTTCAAAGTCTTGTGCATCGACGCCGAGTTGCTAGCCTGTCGGTTTTCTACCGGTTGCAGTTCGGGGAGTGTGCGTCGGAATTGCATAACCTAATTCCGCCTAGCCTGTTCCATCATCGGACCACCAGGCGTACGGCGATGCGCCACCGGTACATGGTGGACATCCCACCTATACGCACAAAACGTTTTGGGAACACATTCATTGTGCGTACAGCTAAGGAGTGGAATTCCTTGCCGGAATCTGTGTTTCCTGATGGCTACAACCCGGGAATCTTTAAGTCAAGAGTGAATAGGTTACTTCTAGGTAAGCGCGCTCCATCGTCGACCGCATCGTCGCTTTCCATCGGGTGAGATAGCGGTCAAGCGCGAACCTATCAAGAATAAAAAAAAAAAAGATATGGCCGTTTATGTCGCAAAAAAACGTATATTTTGACACTCAAGGGAACCAAAATTCTAGAGTACTTCCCATTGACCCAGAATTCTGAAATTTTGCTTAAAGCAAGGTTTTATAACACAAGTAAAGGAATAAATCTGAAAACAGAAAATTTGTTGTTACATCACAATTTTTTTTTTGCGATTTGGAATAAACTTCTTCTTTACATTGGTGGATTTGTACAGAACCCTCAGGGCACGAGTCCGACTCGCACTTGCCCAGTTTTTTTTGTGTTATATCTCACTGCCAATGTCCTACGTTCTGTCTCAATATTCAGATCATCAGAGAGATCCTCAGTGACCCAATGCCTCAGGTACTTGAATTAAGTGACCCTAATTACCAGAATTCCTCCAAGTCTAACCGGTGGAAAGACAGTGGGAGTTCTACTTTTTCTGATTTCATTTAATTATTATTATCGGTACGTTAAGAAAACAGGCTAGCAACTCGGCATCGATGCTCTGGAGTTTTGCTTCAATGACTGCATCATTGCCGATGATCTTCTTGGCTCGTTTCTCAATCGACTCAAGCGCATCAAGTTGGTATTTAGTAGATCCATCCCAAAGATCTATCAGGGTGTGAGCGTGCTTGGTGTACCGCTGCGAATGGGTGTCCTGATGAGGTGGGGTGGCAGAGTGGAGGGTACTCACGGCTCATGCTGGTCTATCAGCGTGTGTCCATGGGTGTGTCGCGCAGCGTACAGCTGCGGATGTGAGTGGGTGTGGGGGTGCTCGTAGGGACGCCCTGATGACGTGGGGGTTGATGACTCTCTGGAAGAAAGGGGGTGGTCATGTTAGTAAGGTTTCCTAGGAAGCCTGGAGAGAGATAAATAAAAATATAATAACTGAAACTGGCTCCGACCTCACCGCTTGCGCTAGTACAGAAAAATGCTCTGGCTAACCCTCGCGCCTATTCAATGTTAGTCGTGGTACATTGGTTGGTCGCTTGACAGCTTTACGAAAATCAACTTTGTTGCTCCAATAACAATCCGCGAACTATTTCTCACAATAATTTATTATCTACTAAATAATTTATTATGATTATGTTTTTTTTTTTGAGTAAGTGTGTAAAACGTCGTTTAATATGCATGGGCATTTGTCGTTGCAGTCTTGGCTTCATAACGACCTCGCCTTCTGCTCACTGATGGGTCACGTACGCTCACTTACGTAGCATCAGGCCATTGTTCCTCCAGGATTCCATCCCAAGCAGTGCACAAGATTCGAAGATTCAAAGCATTATATAAATAAACCATTTACAAGCACTTTTAAAATGTCAAGAAGTCAATCAGTCAGAAAAATGACGCCTAATTGCACGTTCCAAAGCCTAAATCTCTATGGAGAGGAATGAACACGAAATTCAACTCCACTCCATCCATTATACGACTTTAAGCTTTTTTGACACATCGTTGGCTTTTTAGAAGCAGAAGGAACTCACCTGTGCTGGTAGTGCAGTCCCCAGGGGATGGGGTACGGCTGCCCCTGCTGCGACATGTCACCACTCCTCGGGACCCGTCTCCAGCGAGCTGATCATGGCGAGGACCTGCAGAACAACATGATAATCATTTTATAGATAAGTCGAACAAACTAAACGGCAGGACAGTTTGTCAGTAGTGTGCTACAAACAGGCTTTTTGAGAACAATTAGATCTTGAAATGGTGATTATTCCATTACTGTGCATTTGTGCAACATGTGTGTATCAATTTTTTTTTCCAGAACTTTCACACAACGCCATCTAGTCCCAAACTAAGCAGAGCTTGTGCTATGAGTACTGGGCAACTGATAAACATACATATATTTCTAAAACTGTCTCTGTAATATGTAGTTATAGACCCAGAGACAGAATAAATAATAGTGTTCATCACACAAACATTTGTCTTGACTGAGAATCGAACCGACGGTCTCCGGACTCCGGAGAAACAAAAATTGCAATATCCTATGACTTTCTAGAGTCATAACGGCATTTCCTGTCGATAACTGTAGAGAGACAAGATAACTACAGTTAGTGAAGCAGTTGGGATGGAGAAATATAGCTCTATTGAATTGTGGCTCTTTTTTGTAATTACCGGGCATGGAGTGTTACAACAGAACTCTACTTCCGCTTCCGCTTCTGAAGAAGTTCCGCAAGCTTTTTCACTTCCGATTCCGCTTCTGCTTCCGCGAAATTTATAACAGAACTCTAAACGGAAGAATACAGCGAGAAACGCGGGGGTGAGGGGCGCGTGGACTACTGGACATATCGGAAGAGGTGTGGAGGGGGCGATACACAAACGTGTCGCAACGAGTTTCTTTATTATTATATTTTTTTGGTTCATTCTGCGCATCACCGCGCCTTGCGACGTGATTACGACGTAAACCTTCTGTTGTTTAAAAAAATAAAATTGTGCTTTTTCTTCATAGTATTAACACTTCCGCTTTGGTTTCGTTTCCGCATCCGCAAAGGTTTACTATTGACATCTGTTTCCGTTTCCGCTTCCGTTAAGACAGTTCCGTTGCAACACTAGCATGGAGTACCTTCGACGGCTCCCTTGGCACAAGGTTGAGCGGTTGATTGCGTGTGCGAAACAATTATTTGTATGACGTACAGATAGTGCTGGGTCTGGGTGTCGTGTGTATTACATATTGGGACATATCGGACCACTAACTTTACGGCGTTGCGCCACCGGTACATGGTGGACATCCCACCCATACGTACAAAGCGTTTTAGGAACACATTTATTGTGCGTTCAGCTAAAGCAGTGGTTCTTAACCGGTGGTCCGCGGACCACTGGTGGTCCCTGGAAGCATCCCAAGTGGTCCGCGGAGCCATCCTAATAAATAAGAATGGTCGGGAATAAATCTTGAGAAATTTTGGAGCCAAAAGGCAATTTCTTTACAAAACTTCGAGACGTTGATATTCGTTACCTACCTTTATTTTCATCAACATATCTATGTGAGCAGCGGTTCTCGGCGCTTCTGATTATTAAAAACAAGCACCTAAATCGGTTCGATGCCACTGTCGATATGCGTTTGGCTTTGGGTAGCACTGAACCAAGGATTCAGAAGTTAGTAACGAGTATGTAGTCACAAAAATTGCATTAGAATCGTAACTATATTGTAGATAATTAACCGTAAAGAAAATTAAAATACTGAGGGCTTTAAATAAATTTATGCATGTTTTATTTATACATGAATTGGAACATTTATTTACATTTAGGTACCTACAAACTAATTAACCAACTTGGTGGTCCATGGCAAGACAAAAATTTTGTCATATGGTCCCTTATGCCTATAAGGTTAAGAACCACTGAGCTAAAGAGTGAAGCCAGAATCTGATAGCTACAACCTAAGCCTTATTAAGCGAAGAGTGAATAAGTTACTTCTAGACAAGCATGCTCCGTTGACCACAACATCTCTTACTATCAGTTGAGAGAGTAATCAACTATCAAGTGCAAACCTATCAATAATAAGAAAAAAGTTTAACAATATAGAAATAATTTTGGCAAAATGACAGAGAGGGAAACAGGAGAGTGAAAGAAAGAAGAAAGAAAACATTTATTTGAGACTCGCACAGGACAAACAACAATAAAATAAAAAGTAACTACTTAATCTATAAATACTTAAGTAACTAAAAATAATAGAAAAAAAAATTTTTAGAAAAAAAAAATAACCGACTTCACTAAAAAAAACACTAAAAGGATCAAAATAACTTTAATTTTGGAAGTCGGTGTTTCTCGTATTGTTTGTTTCTTATTTAACACCGACTTCCGAAATTAAAGTTATTTTGATCCTTTTAGTGTTTTTTTTAGTGAAGTCGGTTATTTTTTTTTCTAAAAAGTTTTTATTTCACACTTTTTAGTTGCGATACACTTATAAACAGAGTGCCTATTTCTCATGACAATTCCAATTAACCCAAATACTGCTAGGTTACATTGTTTTATTATAAAGTTCCTGTATCTACCTTCCTCCTTCCGGCTCCATCATCAGATCAGTTCGATAGTACCTTTGTGCCTACCTTCCGGCTCCATCATCAGATCAGTTCGATAGTACCTTATAGCCAAAGTGCATCTCATGACAATTCTAATAAGTCCAAACACGGCTAGGTTACATTGATTAATTACGGAGTTCCAGTGCCTACCTTCCGGCTCCATCATCATCATCAGATCACTTCGATGATACCATTTTCAACGTAACTATTCAGAATCATTCATTTATTTGTATTGTCATAGTCGCTTAACTATGTATATCTGATGATGATGATGATGAAGTTCCGTTGACCATTTCTGGTCTTCTTCATCAGTTCCACTTCATCAAATGTTACTTTTTGACTGTAAATGCTTAAGTTCTTGATGAAAATACTAAAATTACCATAGGGTTGCCTATAATTTTTGAGGAGTTCCCTCGATTCCTCATGGATTCCATCATCAGAACTGGATTTTGAAAAAAATGGGACCAATCTGGAAGCATATCCTGTATAGGAAAAAAAAAATTTTTCAAATCGGTCCATAAACGACGGAGTTCTGAGGTAACAAACATAAAAAAAAAAAAAAAAAAAAATGATAAAAAAAAAAAAAAAAATTCAACCGAATTGATAACCTCCTCCTTTTTTTTGAAGTCGGTTAAAAAACAATATTAAAAAATAAAAATAAAAAGACCTGTGCGAGGCCAAAAAGGCTCCTATCTCAGCATATGCTGCGATATTAAACTAAAAAGTAAAAATAACGCAGCGCTGGTATTCTGATAGGGCCTGGTGATGCCACGGACACACTCACGGAACACAGAGACAAATAAGATAATATTTAGATAATAAAATAATAAAATAGTGCGCCGTATTTATTTATCTATACACCACTAGTTTTTAATTAGTACAAATACTTAAAGGGCTTATTAAAAAAGGTCTTGTTATTAATTAAGGAAAATCTCAATAAATAATATTCATAAACAGCAAAGTTATTAGCGCTTGTTTATATCCCAAAATGTCACTCAATTTATGGAAATATTGTACAGGCTATTGATTATGAATGAAAAACACTGCGCGTAGTATTTTCTAGTAGCAATTGTTATAAATAATTCATTTAATTATGAATTTATCAATTATGACAAATTTTCGTGGACCATAATGGAATTCGTTTTTTTTTTTACTTTTGACTACATAAATATGATCAGTAACGGGTACAGACGAGCGCAATTTTTTTGTACTAATTAAAAAATTAGGGTGTATATACTTTGTTGTACACCAATAATGACCAATATAATAAATAGTACAATATGAGCTTTAAACTTAAAACATACAATTGGCGGCCTTATCGCCTTCCGCGATCTCTTCCAGGCAACCCTGGATTACTAGTCGGGTAAAAACTTCCTCCGTAGGTAGTCGGGTAAAAACGAAACGTAACATAACATCTAACATAATTACGCTTTTAAATATAGATAATGATTACGCGCGTTTTATTAACACTAACAATGTATTCCAGAAGAATTTTACGCCGTATTTTCATCAAGAGTCAATTGATTTCCAGTACTCAATTAAAAACAAACACACCACAAGCAAATCCGCGCGGCACGGCACTCCCCTCCCGGATATGAGCGTACAAACCAATCAGACAAGACGGCACCTGCATGTCAAGTGACTGCCACTAATCTACTGCAAATATTGGGGTGACTGCGGAGACTTTAAAAATCAATTGACACAAATGTTTTTGTTATGAAGTCGATTCTCTTTAATTCAAACCTGCAATAATTCGAACCTCTCTATAAATCAAAGTTATCACGAGTTCCCTAGGAAATCTCTTTATATTTCGAATTAAATCAATACATTTTTATACACTTGGTAATTCGAACGGAAAAATTATCGCTGCGTAACAGAATGACGCGTTAATTCGAACTCATCGGCGTCAAACATTTGACAATTCAAAGTTGCAGAGAGAAAGAGAGAGAATGAGAGAGAAAGATTGCTGAACTTGCAGAGGTGTGTAAGTACATTTTGAGGCAAATTCAAACTTGTATCATCGTACAACAAGCCCTTGTTTTTGTAATGGTTAGTTTGATACACACTTCCTCACGAATTGGTTTGTTTAGTTACATTTAAAAATACTAATTATAATTACAATAAAATAAAATAAATTTGTTTAGTTAAGTTTCAGTTCGAACCATTAGATATTTCGAACACTCATTCGTAATATTTTAGGAGTCCCTCGAGTTTCGAGTTAACGAGAGTCGACTGTATTTGGAAAGTATTTATCTGGATGACATATTCGTTTTATGCTGGGAATGACGAAGGAAATTATTGATGAAGGTTTTTGCCGGGATTTCTTCGAGTAAAGTTCTGTAGCTATTTTATCCGCTTGCGCCGAATTGGTCCGATGGGTGTTGTCGTGTCCTATTCGCCAGGATCGTGTGTTTGCGACTGGGTACTCCATCTCGTTTAGCTCTTCTATCCCCATAGGTGACTGAAGAGCTGACGAGATGCGAGTATTTGGTCGTGGATGTGCGAACATGGTGGAATATATGCGAGAGTGTTGGTTTGTTATTTCCGACGAAGGCGGATATAAGATTATAAATTATACTCAAATTGATGCCGTTTTTTTTTTAGGTGGGAAAATCATCTAATGACAAATCGCGCTCTTGGGCGGAGCGGGAGATAGTGTCAGACTTTTACTGACTAAAAATCCACGCCTGTTCCTTCGTTGCCTTCGTCCCAGGGCCCCAGGAGGCTTCGATCCTGCTGGGCCCCTACGATTTGCTGACATCACCCAGAGGCGCTCGTGGAACAATACGTGCCGTCGACGAATGCCTAGTGGATATTGTGATGTAAAATTGGTGTAATGTTGTTGTCTCAAGTGTCTGCGCAACTGGACAATATGTGGAGTCATTGAAGCAGGCGCGATCTCGGTGAAATGGAGCTGAGAATGTTATTGTAGTGTTTACCTTAGTGAAGTTTGCTGAGAAGGTTGACTTGATATATATGCGGCCAAATACTATAAAAACATTAGAATGTACGTGTATATCCATATTCTTATGGTAAATAAATGAACTATTCATACGAAGCCATGGCTCAATAGAATTAATAGTATCCAAACAAAAAACATTGACAAAAAAAAAATGATGAATATACTGTGAGTGTCTAGAAAAAGTGACTAATGAAATCACGAGTAATAGAGATTCGTGGAAGATAAAAGAGGCAACGTAAACGACTTCACCTGTCACGCTATCCCTAACTACCTTTTCTCTCATATCACTCCTCACACAATCCATTTACCTTTTCTTTGGCCTCCCTCTTCTATCCATTTGTATCATAACTCTTTTTAACCGACTTCAAAAAAAGGAGGAGGTTATCAATTCGGTTGTATTTTTTATGTGTGTTACCTCAACTCCGAATTTGGTATTTTCATCGAGAACTTAAGTATTTACAGTCAAAAAGTAACATTTGATGACGTGGAACTGATGAAGAAGACCAGATATGGCCAACGGAACTTCATACTCACTTAAATAACACAATGAAGATAGTGAAGCGACTATGACAATATAAGTAAATAAATGGTTCTGAATAGTTTTGTTGAAAATGGTATCATCGAAGTGACCTGATGATAATGATGGAGCCGGAAGATAGGCACCGGAACTCTGTAATTAATCAAAGTATCCCAGCCGTGTTTGGGCTTATTTAGTCATGAGGTGCACTTTGTCTATAAGATACTATAAAAATGATCAGATGATGGAGATCGGTTATTTCTTTTTGTAAAAAGTTTTTTATAATAACAATGTGTTTCATCTCTCCGCTTCACGGTCGAGAGGAACATGAAGGAACACAGGTGGATTTTAGTCAGTAAAAGTCTGACATCCTCTCGCTCCAGCCAGGCGGGGAGGAGTTATTTTGTGATTTCCTACGTAAAAATATGGGCTGGTGCTGTCATCCATTGGAGCTTTGGACTCAGTGGAAAGCCATGCGAAGAGGCTAATTGGTGATCCAGATTTGGTTAAGTCTAATCTACAAAGCCTGGATCACAAGCGTAGGGTAGCCAGCCTTCCACCTTTACGTTTTTTATACTTCTACGGTCCGAACTAAGCGTTTCGCCTCGTCGTTTATACCGCGTACGTCGAAAAACTGGAACTGCGGTCTTCCCGTCCGATTATAATTTATGTGTCTTCAAGGCTAGAGTGAATAGGCTCTTAATAAACTAGTGCATCTCACCATCAACGATTGCATCACTGCTTACCATCAGGTAGGATCGTAGTCAAGCAGTAGTCTACATCAATTAAAAAAAAAGATCGTCTACGCTCAAAAAAGGCTCACGCATGGCATGTCGCTGACTCTTCAAATCATAATACTCTTTGATTGACAGACAGCTCACCAATCTGATTACGGATACACACGCAAATGCCAAGCGGAGCCGGGAGGCGAGACGTGAATAGCAATGACTTTTGTCGATACTGTATCAAGCCTGAGAAATAAGTATTCCCAGAGCTTGAAGCTACGCAAAAAGTGGATAAGTTTTGGAATTGTTAGGCCTCAGCCTAATAAATAATTAGTTCAAAAATACTGGGCAAGTGCGAGTCGGACTCACGCCCTGAACGTTCCGTACAAACTCACCTATGTAAATAGTTCAATTTCCGAATGAATTCTCGAATATTTTTCCGAACCGCAAAAAAAAGTTTTTTTTGTGACGTAACAACAAAACTATTTTTACCCGACCACGGCAAAGCCAAAGGAGGGTTATGATTTTGACAGGCTATGTATGTATGTGAGTATGTTCATCTGTTCCCACATAGCTCCTAATCTACTTATCGGAACTCGACGTATGAGATATCGTTAGAACCGTCTTAATTGTCCGCTGAACATAGGTTACGTGACGTGACAAAACTTGATATGGCGCCCTCTAGCGGACAAAAAGTAATGTGTAAAAAATAAAAATGGAGATAAATACGCCGTGTTTGGTATGATTTGAAAGGGTTTTACTTGTACATTTCCAAAATATTATTCAAATTTAAAGTGACGCCCTCTAGCGGACAAAAGTCATGTGTTCAAAAAAATTTTAAGATAAATACACCGTGTTTGATATAATTTGAAAGAGCTTCACTGGTACTTATCAAAATATATCATCAAAATTCAATGTGGCGCCCTCTAGTGGACAAAAATTAATTTACCATTATTAATTAGAAATTTTAAATTTAGCTTTTGCAAATGGTATAAAAGCACAGTGATTTAACACCAAAATAATTTAAATAAAAAAAAAGTAAAAAAACTAAAACCCGACTACGACAAAAAAAAACGACGAAACTGAAAAAGTATGAAACAAGATTTCCAGGATGCTGAAATAAACAAGGTAAAAATAAAAGCCATAGTCACACGTTATTAAAGTGTTTCGGTTGTTACCAACGTGTGACTGCGGCTTTTCTTTTTACCTTATTTCATCATCCTGGAAATCTTGTTTCATACTTTTTCAGTTTCGTCGTTTTTTTTTTGTCGTAGTCGGGTTTTAGTTTTTTTACTTTTTTAGATTTATTCCTATACCTGTGCTATAAAACCTTACATTATGCCAAATTTCAGGATTCTGGGTCAACGGGAAAAATACCCTATGAATTTTAATTCCCTTGAGAGTGTCGAAATATACGTTTTATGCGACATAAACGGCCTTATATTTTTTTCCAGTTTGATTTTTTTCACAGCATCAAGGGTCCGCAGACTTGAGTATATGATTTTAATTTCAACTCAATACCTCCACGCGTCCCCGAGATAAAGGGTCTTCACATACAGACAGACAGACAACAAAGTGATCCTATAAGGGGTCCGTTTTTTTCCTTTTAAGGTACGGAACCCTGAAAACAAAATCATTCAGACGAATTGTGAACTAACTTTTTTTACAGTCGGTTAAAAAAAGCCTTCACATTATTATTATAAAGACGAAACATTGTGTCTGTGTGTTTATTACTACTTCACGCTCGAATGGCTGAACGGATTTCAATGTCTGCTACTCGGGCAGACCATGTGAAGTAGGTTCTCTTGGGACTATTTTCTATAATCACGCGGGCGAAGCTGCTGGCAGCAGGTTGGTTCAAAATAATAACAAACCATTTCTGTAATGGTCATGAAGCCTGTGTGGACCTACCGCATACAACTTTGGGGAAGCTGTAGCAACTGTAGCGACATCTATGGCGTCACATAAGAAACTAATCCTGCATCGCGCAATCAAAGTTCTCCGCGCGATTAGAACATATAGAACAGCCTGAAATCATCTATCGGGCAGTTGCCCACCAGACGTAACAACCGTCTGGCCGGAGAATCCTCCCTTTTCAAAGGAGGTATGTGGGGCTCTACTCTCTGTTCCACATACCCCCACACTGGTGACCCTCGACAAAGAACGTCAGCGCAGCCTTCGCGCAGCTACTACTTCGTGACGTCATCATCACTTCCTCAAGCTTTCGAGCAGCGAGCCATACAGCCAGCACCCACGGCTTTAAAGGGTATCCTGACCACCAGCATGCCTACCTGGTCATACCTGGTCATCACCCTCAGCCTCATCAGCGACCTTGGCGAATCACACTGCACCTTCGGCCAGTCTTATGAAGAGCCACGAAGAACCTCTCCTGGTCGACGCCAGCAGTCAAGCCACTACGTCGCACAGCACCGCTCCGACTCACTGGAGCCAGCAGCATCATCCCGACTCACTGGGACATCATCACCCCGACTCACTGGGGCATCATCCCAACTCACTGGGACAGCACCACCCTGACTCACTGGGGCATCACCGCAGACAGTTCCGACTCACCGAGAACTATGCGGCATTCGGTTCCGACCCACGGGAACCAACCTACTACTGGCCTGGCACGCATCAAGAAGCATCATGAACCATCGATCTCCGATCTCCGGAGGGGAGTGATGTAGCGACATCTATGGCGTCACAAGAAACTAATCCTGCATCGCGCAATCAAAGTTCTCCGCGCGATTAGAACATATAGAACAGCCCGAAATCATCTATCGGGCAGTAGCCCGCCAGACATAACATCCCGTCTGGTTGGAGGATCCTCCCTTTCCAACGGAGGTATGTGGGGCTTTACTCTCTGTTCCACATACCCCTAAACAACTCCAATAATATATCGATCATGCAGCGCATGCAAAGTGCAATATTGAGATCCATATGCAATGTTTCCTGTTTCGTTAAAAACAACGAAATACATGAAACTGCAAATGCGTACAGTAAAAGAGGAATTTCTCAACGCCTCTGAAGCATACCTGAGAAGGCTTGAGAACCACCCAAACGAACTTGCTACCAAGCTGACAACCCGGCCTTACCATATACAGCTAAGGAGTGGAATTCCCTGCCGGAGTCTGTGTTTCCTGGTAGCTACAACCTAGGGGTCTTTAAGTCAAGAGTGAATAGGTTACTTCTAGACAAGCGTGCTCCATCGTCGGTTACATCATCGCCTACCATCAGGTGAGATAGTGGTCAAACGCAATAATAAAAAAATAGACATCTTGTCAATTTCGCCACGACAGACGTAGTACTGTACCAAACGTCGAAATATGAGTAGATGTCCTCGCTGGGGGGTACACTCCACCTGTACCAATGTTCCAAGACATCTGCTTATAGTTAGATACTGATTGCAGATAAGCCCAGAGAAAAAAAAAATCGGTTGTCTGTAAAGTCGGTTTACTGACGATAGTTGAACGTGACAACGTGTTACATTTATTTGTACGCATAAATACAAATAAACAATTAACACGACATTCACTTTTCACTGCACTTTATACTTGACGAAAACATGTAAATGTATTATTCTATAGCAGTTGTCACGACGACGCAGACGCATCGCTCACTCAAGTAGGAGAGAGACAGATGTCGAACACTGCCGAACGCGGAGGCCGAACGCGCTCTTGCTTGCACTTCAAGCCTTAAATGGAACGCCTCAGAGCGAGGTAACACCGCATGCGTCATACTTTTTCGTGCGTGCGTCAAAAAGTGTAATAAACAAAGTCGACTTGAGAACCTCCTCCTTTGAAGTCGGCCAAAAATACTTTAAAACATAGACACGATTTTCAAAAATAAACGCCTCATAAATCGATCTGGCGCTTATAATCCGAGATTGTTCGAAATCTAATCGCGCGGCGGAAGTGAATCCCGCTTTCTTTCATTTCCCGCGGCGACGTCCCGGGGCGAATCCCGGGATCGTGGCTTAAATACTTTCCAATGAAAATCGAATCGGTAACTAGTTTGTGGTAAGAAATATTTTACATTAAAATAGGTCAAGGTTAAGAGCGCCTAACCTGTGATGCATTTCCATACAACCGCTCTTACGTGATTATGATGTTATTACACATCTTTCTCTAGATATTTTGGAAATAAATAGGTATCTTGTGGATATTATCAAAAAATTTTGTTTAAAACTAATTCAGTGAAGACTTCTGAAAATCTGCTATTTTGCGTGAAGCCCTTCATAATGTACCTACTCATAAATTTAAAATATAACTAAAATATATCTATCTAGAAACCTTGCACATTCAATCAAGATTATGAATGATGAATTTTTTTTATTGTAATTAAAAAATAAAACATTTATTTCCTGGAACAAGTTTTGTAAAATATTCGAATAAATCACGGAATCACTGAATGCTAACAGAGTTTTCAGGCGTTATCTATGTTTTTCGCGTTGCCTCTTCATCAAATATTACGTTTAATTGCGTTGGATGAAACAACAAGCTTTTAAATCATGCTTGCGTTGACGATAGTTAAGTGATGATTTCCATACAACCGCTTCTACGTGATTATGTCGTTAATACACATCTTTCTCTAGATATTTTGGAAATACAAATGTTTTGATGAAAAAAAATCCTATTCATGATTAATCTGAACTTACTATAATATTTGTATTTATCACAAAAACCTATTAATAAACTTATCATACTTAGGGCGGAATTCACCAATAAAAATAATCGCGTTTACTACTTACTGTACTCGTAAAAATACAACAAAAGAAAAATACAGACAAGTGACACTAGCGATAGCGGCTAAACGCGATTATGCGAGCCAAACGTTAAAACGCGATTAGTTTTATTGGTGAATTCCGCCCTTAGCGTTTTCCCATAGCTTGCAATTTAGCTTCATTTTTTTTATCTCACCGACATTTTGACAATTCAAAAGTGCCTGTTTATTGTGCCTGTGTTGTTTATCTAGATATTTATTTATCTATATATATAAAAATGAATAGCTGGTTCGTTCGCTCGCTTAATATCGAGAACAGCTGCATCGATTTGGCAAATTTTGGTCTTGAAATATTTGTAAAAAGTCCAGGGAAGGTTTAACGGTGAGAAAAAAGGAAAAAAACCGAATACGACGCCATCTTTAATTAAAATGTCATTCATTATGTTATAAAATGAATTATGCTGTTCTGGTAATGCCAGTAGCCATCTACTGGCGTTATCCTTACTATTAGGCGGTACGAAGTTCGCCGGATCAACTAGTTTGAAATAAATGTTTCTGATTTCTGATTGATTTCTTGGGGTCGGCTTCCAGTCAACCCGAATGCGGCTGAACACCCGTGTTTTACATGGAGCGACTGCGTATCAGACCTGCACAACTCAGTTACTGGGCAACAAGATACTCCTCCTCGTCCTCCCTACTCGTCTATCTGTAACAACAGTCAACATCTACGAATGACAACCGGGACCAACGGCGGGTGTCAGTAATGTCCTAGATAAACTTAAAAAAGTACATATGAGTTGAAGGTGGAGCATACAGTAGAAGTGTGCCCCGCCTGGGCAGAGCACCGCCGTGTCCTCGGGGGGCGATCGGCGGCAGTGATCTCTCGCGCCGGGCCTTGGTACAGGCCATGGTCCGGAGCGAGGAGGAGTGGCAGGCGATAGCCTCCTTCTATGAAGCAGTAATGCTAGCAAAGGAGGAGGCCGCACGCGTGAGGCCACGGTCTTCACGCCCCAACGGACAGCGAGCAATGGGTAGCTCGCCGTCCGACCGTCCGGTAACCGTCCGGACCGAGCCCAAGACGTCAACGGTGCGTATTGTTCCACGCGCGCCTCAAAGAGTTGTCAGCAAACCGTAGGGGCCCAGCAGGGTCGAAGCCTACTGGGGCCACGGGTAGTAAGAAAGTTAAACCCAGGGCCGAAGGCAAAGAAGGAACAGGAGTGGGTTTTTAGTCAGTAAAAGTCTGACACTATATCCCGCTCCGCCCAAGAGCGAGATTTGTCATTAGATGATTATCCCACCTAAAAAAAAAATCATGAATTGAAAAATTTACCTTTTTTCCCGCTTTCGAACCCGCAACCTCTTGCATGAGAGGTACCTTAACCACTGGGCCATCACAACACTTCTTAAAAAGCCACAATTCTGATTTCTGCTAAAGAATTTATGAAAAGATGGTGCCCCGAGGTGACTGAGGGGTGCACCGCAGATATTTTTATTGAATAATGTTGAATATTCAGATCAGATATTTCTATTATAATGACAATAGGTAGGTGTGAAAAATTGGAGCTTTGTGAAGTCAATCAGTTTCTTGTGATACAATTTTGATTCGAAAGAGACACCGCGGGTCTTAACGTATTTTTTTTTTCGGTGGGAAAATCATCTTATGACATCCCTCGCTCTTGGGCGGAGCGCGAGATAGTGTCAGACTTTTACTCACTAAAGACCCACTCCTGTTTCTTCGTTGCCTTTCGTACCAGGGCCGAGTCTTCCTTTCAGAATCAGACCCTTGGCCCCAGTAGGCTTCGACCCTGCTGGGCCCCTACAGTTGCTGACATCTCCTTAAGGCGCACGTGGAACAGTACGGTCTGAACGTATAGGGCAACTAAAGGAACACGGGCGGGTTTTAGTTGGTACAAGTTTGACGCACCCTCTCCCTCCAGGACCTCTTTGATGATTTTCCACCTTATAAAAGCCCTATAGTGTCTGATTACCGAACCATCAGTAATGAGGATATCCGCAGGAGAACCAAGGTCACCGACATAGCACGAAGAATCGCCAAACTTAAGTGGCAATGAGCAGGGCACATTGCTCGCAGAACGGATGGCCGTTGGGGCCGAAAGGTTCTGGAATGGCGGCCACGTACAGAAAGACGTAGCGTTGGAAGGCCTCCTACAAGGTGGACCGATGACTTGGTCCGATGGATACGAGACGCACGGAACCGTTCATTGTGGCGACTTGGGGGAGGCCTATGTCCAGCAGTGGACGTCTTTCGGCTGAAATGATGATGATGACCGTCCTTTCAGACCATAACAATTAAGGAACAGAGAGCATTTTTTTTTAAAGTTAGACCATCCAATGACTTCTCCCGTTTTAGGCTGGAGCGAGACGGCTTGTCAGACTTTTACTGACTAAAACCACGCCTATGTTCATTCTTTGCATTGCATCCCAGGACCCCGGGGTTCCCTTTCGGACTAACCATGGCCCCAGTGAGCTTCGGCCCTGTTGGGCCCCAACGGTTTTGTTGACATCCCTTTGAGGTGTGCGTGACTCGGGCTCTATCCAGATGGTTACCGGACGACCGGACGGCGAGCAACCCATTGCTCGTCGTCCGTTAGCACCTACGATGACTGGAAATCTGGGTCGGAGTCGGGCTGGGACGTGAGGAGGTCCGTTCCTTCACGCGTGCGTCCGCCCCTTTCGCTAGCACATACATCGCACGCGAAGGCGACCGCCTGCCATTCACGTTCGCCTAGACACCTATTCACTCTTGACTTAAAGACCCCCAGGTCGTAGCTATCAGGAAACAAAACACCGTCAAGGAATTCCACTCCTTAGCTGTACGCACAATGACTGTGTTCCCAAAGCGTTTTGTGCGTGTGTGTGTCCACCATGTACCGATGGCGCATGATGATGGAACGAGCTTCAAAGAAAATGTGACAGTAAGAATTCATCCTACAACTGGTGTAGCCGTCATCAGCTATAGAACTACAAATGTGTGGGAGCTTTCAGCAGAGCGGGGAGGCGTGTCCGGAAGTCAGTGTGCCCCCCTACCCCCACGTAGTTTGCTGTTTCCGTATCGAGCGCAGACATATAACTGATATAACGTCTATGATAGTACAGAGACATTATTTGTATTGTTTTAATGAATTTTTGAACAGAAACGTGCGTGCAAATATGTGATTTCAAATTTAAATTTGTTTTTATTTCACATAGGCCTACATGGGCACTTATAAAACGTCAGAAGCTAGTGCACGGTTCCAAATTGGTTGTTTCCTATGGAGAAGAACTGGCAAGAAACTCCATGGGTACTCTTTTAAAAAACAGGGCAAGTGCGAGTCGGAATCCCGCACTGAGGGTTCCGCACAAACTTACCTATGAAAACAGTTCGATTACCGAATTGAGTTACGAAGATTTTTCCGAATTATAAAAAAAGTTTTTTTTTGTGACGTAACTACAAATTTACAGTTTTCAGATTTATTCCTATCTCTATACTATAAGACCTTGTTTTATGCAGGATTCTGGGTCAACGGGAAGTACCTTATGAATTTTGATTTACTCAAGAGTGTCGAAATGTACGTTTTTTGCCACATAAACCGGAGTATCTTTTTTTCTCGTTAACTTACAAGTTTGATTTTTTTACGGATTCAAGAGTCTGCAGACTTGAGTATATGGTTTTAATTTCAACTCGATAACTCCACGCGTTCCCGAGATAAAGGGTCTTGACAGACAGACAGACAGGCGGACGGAGAACAAAGTGATCCTATAAGGTTCCGTTTTTTCCTTTTGAGGTATGGAACCCTAAAAATGGTTGATCTTACAATATTTCCATAAGTATTAATAGTATTTCATTACTCAATCTTTTTTAGTACTACTATGATTATAGAGTGGACTCATCGAAGGACTGGAACACTACCTGCTGCGGTTTTCCCGTCCGATGATAATTTAGGTGTCTTCAAGGCTAGAGTGAATAGGCTCTTAATTTACTAATGCGCTTCACCATCAACGATTGCATCACTGCTTACCATCAGGTTGGATCGCAGTCAAACACTAGTTAGAAACGACTTAACCATCATTAACGACGTTACCATCAGGTAAACGATGATGTGGCCGACGATGGAGCACGCTTACCTAGAAGCAACCTATTCACTCTTGACCTAAAGGCACCTACGTTGTAGCTATCAAGAAACACAGACACCGGCATGGAATTCCCAGCTGTACGTACAGTGAGTGGGATGTCCACCATGTACTGGTGGCGCAACGCCAAACATCTAGTGTTCCGATGATGAAGCGGGCTAGGCGTAGTCAAATTGTGCAATTCCAGTGCACACTCTCCGAAATGTCAGCAACTCGGCGTCGATGCTCAAGACTGAAGCTTCGACTCGACGAGTACATAATTGCCGATGATCTTTTCAGTCGACTCTAGCGCCTTGAGCTGGTATCTGACAGATCCATCCCAAAGATGAGAGCAGTACTCCATACACGATCATGTTTCACAAGACATGACCCTCCGTAATGCAAGCCCGACTCGCCGTGGATTAGTTTTTCTACATTATCCTTTTCATTGTACACCTTCCCCACACAGCTCTGACCCCACAAAGCGATGATGACAGGGCTTATTAGCTATATTGAGCTATTTGTTTAGGACCCCCCGGGGTCAATAGTGTTATAGATTGACTACCACATCGGCCGATCAACACGTGAATCATAATAAAAACATTTTTTTTTTTATTTAAAGTACGAATTATGCTTTATTGAGGTATTATATGCTGTATTCATGAGGACCGCATTCTGTGCATAGTTTTGAACGCAGAAAAGCATGTAGATTGTGATTCTGGATGTTGCCAGGAGGTTTACTGGTCCATTTTTTATACAACCCACGCGTTCATCATGGTGTGTCCAGACCTGGTGAATGCGCCGAGAGCTGCGTGCGTTCGTTATAGCCTTAAGTTTGGTAAGCCGCTCTAGTGCAATTCCAGCAAGGCTTGAGTGAAGTGCGCGTAGTTAGAGTTCGGTAGCTTGCGCGCGAGTGGTACAGGGGCTTCGTACGAACATCTAATGCACGCGCGCAGTTCGCGAACGGCGAGCGAGCTGCGCACTCGCCAAGTCTGGACACACCTTTTAGATATCAAGTAAACGGACTGAACAAATGAAATGTGTGAGGAGTGATCTAAACCATATGAAAGAAAAAGGACAAGAAGGGTAGGGGAAACGGAGGGTAGGGCGGGGGGAAAGGAAAGGGGGAAGTGTTAGCTTGACGAATGACAGGACAGAATGGAAGAATAAACGTTTGCGCCGACCACGAGTAACACGGGACAAGGACAAGTACGCAGAATGCGGTCGCCGGGGGCTCGAACCCAATTTCCAGTCACCGTAGGCACGGTAATATTATCATGTAGGCGTGGGCTTGCGGATGGCGAGCAACGGGTAACTCGCCGTCCGACCGTCTGGAACGAGCTCAAGTCGACGATGGCGCGTTGTGTTCCACGCGCGCCTCAATGAGATGTCAGAAAAACCGTAAGGATCCAAGCCTAGGGGTGGAAGCCTCCTGGGGCTATGGGTTGTGCGAAAGAGAACACCGGGGCCCTAGAACGTCCGACAACGTCAAAAATCCGACACTCCCTCCTGCTCCACCCACGCAGAGCAGAAGGAATTATTTGATGATAACCCGTCAAAAAAGAAACAATAACGATAGCGACGTGACGTACGCTGTTTCTGACGCTTCGAACATTTATTTCTTAAACCAGAGATTTTGTTTTTGAGGTGAGAAATCATCCAATGACTTCTCTCGCTCGAGGGTGGAGCAAAAGGGCGTATCAAACTTCCTCTTTGAGGCGCGCGTGGAACACTGCGCCGTCGTCGACTCGGGTTCGGTCTTTACCCGAGGGACGGACGGCGAGCTACCCATTGCTCGTCGTCCGTATGGCCCACGCCTGCGGTGGCCGGACTAGCGTTTTGCTTCTGAGGCTTCGAATATTTAATTCTATTTTATCTGGCATGTTCGTCGATGCGCGTATTGACGGCTTTCATGCCATCCTAAGTAAAAGGGCTGCATCGCTAAGTTGCGTTTATGATAGTAGCAACAGCATTCTTAGCGTTGTGGCCGATCGATTAGACTGCCCAATATTGTGGCATTGGATCAGGGGCGCCAGCTTTTAGAAAACCTCATGGGTGCTCATACTCATTTGATGGACTCGAAAAAGTGGCGAAGTGTGAGAAGAGAAATGCACACTGAACGACCGACAAATAAATAAATGTCCTACTTACATACTGCGTAATTAATTACTAATTGTGTTTGATAAAAATATAAAATGAAACCATTATATAAAAATTAAATTAGTTTTTAGTACAAAGAAATATTATAATTTATACACTAACCTAAAAGGCGATTACTGATCAGAAATCAGAAACGTTTATTTCAAATAGACCAATTACAGGCACTTTTGAATTGTCAGAATGTCGGTCAGTCAAAAAAAAAAATACAAGTGAAGCTAAATTGCACGTTCCAAAGCGTAGATCTCTATGGAGAAGAACGTGCAAGAAACTCCATGGACACTCTCTCTCGATCTGTTTCTTGATGTCTATTCTCAGGGGTGCTCGGGGGCTCGACCACCCACGGAGTCGGCGCATTGGATACAGATGCATGTCAAGTAGTAATGTGCGTAGTTAATTTTAGGTTACTAACACAATTTTTAAGTATAACTACTAAAAATATGGATCTGCTGTATCTGTGACAAATATAATATAGAAAGAAAGAAAGTTTATTCGCGCGAAATGACGCAATCTTAAAACTAGCAAACAAACATTGTCAATTGATAGGGAAGATATGCGTCACATTCGCGCAAAACAGCCTAACGGTCAGCATAAAGCTGTGGCCTCACGCATTATGCGATGAGCTCACAGCGCTGGTTTTCAGCGTGGGTCGGTGGCGGTGTCGACATAAAGACGCCCGAACAGTGCAGTGTACAACAAGATTTGGATAGAAATATAAATTAAAAAGAAAAGAAAATTAAACTAAATAAAAAAAATAAAAAAATAAAATAACGTGACAAATACATTAATATAAAGTGGCAACACCACGACGCGCCCGAGCAACTGGTTTTTTGTGGCAATTTGCATAGACAACAGACGATAATACGTGATTGGACGCGATCGCGATGCTGAAATATATTATACTAGTAATACAGTAACAAACATACCCCGGCATCGCTTACTATCGTACCAGTAAATATTTAACTACAGCTAAAACCCCTGTGTATTCCCGGGGGGTTCTCGACTGAACCCCCCGGGGAACGCAGTGTACTTAGTTGCATTTAGATACACTTGTTAAATTAGTAGTGTTTTATGTTTCAATTGACCGTTATGTTTTGCTTTTACTGGGTTCAGAAAGTTTATTATTTTTCTTAAAAATGTTTTTTTGTGATTTTGTAGTTTTATCATCTCCCTAGCTCTTCCAGCTTGGGGTCGGTTTCCAATTTAACCGGATGCTGCTGATTACCCGTGTTTTACATGAAACTACTGCTGTCAGACCCACAAACCAGTTACTGGTCAACACGATAGTCCTTGGGTAGACTGATTGTCAGACTTTCTGGCGTCTGACTACCTGTTTTCGGTGGAAAAATCACCCAATGACTTCCCCGCTCTTGGGCGGGGCGTGAGATAGTGTCAGACTTTTACTGACTAAAAACCCACTCCTGTTCCTTCTTTGCCTTCGTTCCAGAGCCCCGGGTTTCTCTACGGCTTCGACCCTGCTGGGCCCCTACGGTTTTGCTGACATCTCCTTGAGGTGCGCGTGGAACAGTACGCGCCGTCGACGACTTGGGTTCGGTCCGGACAGTTACCGGACAGCCGGACGGCGAACTACCCATTGCTCGCCGTCCGCAAGCCAGCACCTACTGTGGCTGGAAATCGAGATCGGGATCCCGGCGGCTGGGGCGTGTGGGCTGTTCTCTCGCGCGTGCGGCCGCCTCCTTTGCTAGCATTATTGCTTCGCAGGAGGAGGCGACCGCCTGCCACTCCTCAAAGAGGGGCCTTACCACCATAATTGTGGCAGAAAAATACATATGAATTGAAAAATTCTTTAGTAAATTTTAAAATTATTTTTTGTTGCTTGATTAATATGGTTACGCAGGCCTACTTATGCAAAACCACAAAAAAACGATTTCAACTTTGCCCACGCAAATTTGACAGGCAATAATATGAATGTTTACTGGTATAGTAATAAAGTCCTATGATAGATTGTCCTTTTTTCTAGAATCTTAATTTTTATGTTCTTAAAGTAGAAATACCGAAGATACGAAAGTTTCTGCAAAATTGAGCAAACAAAAGTACTATAGGCCCATTATACAAATAGAGGTTTTTAGCACACAAAAAAAAACAAACAAAAAAAAAATAAAAACAAAAAAAAAAACAAAATAAAAAAAAACATACAGTACAAAAAAAAACAAAAAAATACATTTTCTTGCTATTTTTATGTATTCTATGCAAGGACCGTTACATTTGACAATGTTGTAGCAAAATCACTAATTAAAAATAATAAAATGCACAATCGCAAGAAATCTGGGCATAGTTGTACTGTTTTACGGTACTTATATCTATCTGTTTATCTATTAGGTTGCACCATGTTATGTGTCTGCACCACGCTAAGGTCGACTGGTAGAAAATGCCTAAGGTGTTAAGTCCGCCTTCGTACAGTATTTAGGTACTAGTGCATAAAGTTTTAATAAATAATAGTACATTATGATATAAGTGTGTAATGTTAGTGATTACCGTCGAGGCGGGATTTAGGCCCGAGCCGTGGCGAGGGTCTTAAGAGAGCCAAGAACGGTAATCATTAATTACTCACGTGTGTCATACGACGTTTTTCAATACACTTGTGAACAAAACAACAGTAAAACTAGTAAAATTTTCTGTGAAAAATTATGATAACAGATTTTTACCGCCATGGTAAAAATCTGTTTTCATATTTTTTTTATTTACCCCTAGATGAAGGCTAAGGTATTTTAATCATACTGCCTAGTCTTACGTTTATGTTTTGCGTGAAAAGTTTATACGATAATGTCTTTCGTAGTGACAATAAACTACGGATGTAACATTTTCTAATGATTTTGTAGTATTTAATTTTATTTAATTAATACAGCCACTGAACTTCACTGGAATAAAAAAAAACACGCCAAAAACCGCGCGCATCTTAAAATGGCGGCCATAGACCATAAAAAAAAAACAAATTTTATTTGAATGTACGATTTATTTACGAAATGTTTCGTACAAGTTAAATTTGTCCATTTTATCTTGTAAATTGGACGAAATAAGTAAGTAAGACACTAATTTATATACTTGTCGGTGAAGTCAATAGTACGGAAGCTTGAGAACGAATGAACGAGCTAAGTGAAAAGTGACACATGTCACTTTGACAGAATCCGCGCTGACGTTTGCACGAACCGAGTAGATAAAAGGGCCGACCGCAGAGGTCCGTGGCTAATTCCTCTGTCGGCAGCCGTGCGTACAACGTCTAAGTGTCGGGGACTGTCTCACTGCTCGTTGTGTAAAGTGAATACCTAAAGCTTGCCTCATAATAAATCAGTTGTGTGATCTAAAATAGTTTGTTTATTGCTCGTTACCCAGCCATCGCCCACAAGACATAGTCTCTGGACAGAGCTTCAATGATGATCGGCATCCTGCGCCGACATCAGAAGTGGGATTCCGAGCAAATAAACAAGAGCAGCACGAAGGTTACGTAACGCCGGTCACGAAGAAAATAGCAAGAGCCAAGACAAGTAGCGGTCATTATTTGAAATGAAAAATTAGAAAGTGAAGACCTGGAATGAAGCACTGGACCGAATAAGATTCAAAGTTCCGTTAATCATTGGCAATTATCAGTTTTGGTCTGATTAGGTTTTTTCCGGGGTTTTTCCCTAATCCTGAGCAACGAATGTTGGACCATGATGACATTGTTTCCCCAGAAAGAAATAGGAACTGACTAAATCACCGTGTACTACCCAGATTGTGACCGGGACAAGACCGACGCAAATGCATGTTCACGATGTACAATTTTCCGGTACGTGCTTTGCTGATAATCCGAAGTCACCAGTGATTACAGCAAGAATTACAAACTTTTAGTTACCTGAAGTGTAAAATGCAAAGTGCAGTGCGTGTGTGTGTGCATGCCTGAGATGCAGTGTGTCAAGTGCGCTACCAGAAATGTTTCCACTGTGGAAAAATTGGACGGAGCAGGCTGTGTTTTCATAAGCAAGAAACAGTAGGAAACCGACAGAATAACGTGACATTCAAGCTTCAAGACTCAATCCCATGGTCAGCAACATCGTATGCTGCAAATGTGGAGAACAAGGTCACATCTCCTTCCGGTGTCCTGATGAAAGTGACGCAGCGGTGACGGTGACGCCAAGGCATCACGTAGCGAGCGAGAGGTTGACTGACGGGTGTTGTTGATCCTACACCAGGAAAAAGGTCAGGTATTCACATTCCATTTTAATTCTGGTGCTGAGCGTTGTCTCTCTTTCACTTTAAAGTCTGTCATCACTATTTCACGGCAAACGTAAACACAGCATTGTTACATTGAAGGGTCAGTTCAGTGTGTTCAGATCTATTTGCGAAGTGATATTTTGGCCGTGAAATATTGTTGCAAGGGTTCAGTTCAAATAGTAAAAATTGCTAAAGTTCACGACGTAAACAATTGTAATTACAACTACCCTCATTAGATCCAGTAGATACCGTTTCGATTTTTTTATGACAGTGATAATTCCTCCATAGATAATTTTGACGATATTGACACTGACGTGTGACGTGTGTCGGTATGCTACAAACGCGTGTTGTAAAAAGTAAACTTATCCGTTTGATTGACTCGTATTTGACTGTATAAAGATGACCATAGCGGTCTAGCGTGGAAAAATTAATAATGCGTGAGCGGGTAGATGATTGTTGCTGGCAAATATTATTCGACCGAGTAATTCGGTGTTTGTTAGCTCTTTTGACCTAAAAACTCGACCGGTCAGATATAATGAGCAAAGATTACTGTGAACTAAATAACAATGTGCCTAACCGAGATACCACTTACCTTAGACAAAAAACCGTTTGTGGTAGGGTTCACTAGGCGAAGTCTAACTCGTGATTAATTGTTCAGTTACGAACGCTTAACCAAAAAACGAAGGCAGGTGGTCCCTTAGCACTGTTAATTGACAAGGCTGCGTTTTCTCTACCGTTGATGACAAAAGACGATGTAGACTCAAGAGTTAAATTTTAGTACCGTGAGAAATGATGCGTTACGCCATATAGAGAGTGCCTAGCAACCTATGAAAAGTGTAAGTTTAATCTGACGAAGGCGGAAGTTGATAAATTTTTGATAAGACTTTTTCATATACGAGCAGAGCAAGTAAACTGAGTAAGATCCATTTAAAGATTAATTTGAAGTAATAGAGAGAGAAAGAAAATCAGCGCATAACTGATAACATTGGGGTAGAGTAAAGTAGTAGAGATTATTAAGTTTACATGATGATCGGACTATACCAGATTTGATTTGTAGCCGTAGCTTAATAGAAATCGGTATCTAGTGGTCACAGTAGTCCGTGAGTACGCGGTATTGTGATCAAACCTGGGACGTAATGTGGGAAACCATTAAGTCGTGAGAGACTTGGCAATCCTGGAGGGATTCGCAGGAATGGTTGAGTGACTAGAGGTTACTGGGCTATTAGTAGCCAGAGATCACGTGCAGAGATTAATGTTTAGTGTTTTGGATTAGTTTGATTGATTTGGTGAAGTTACCGTGATAATTAATTCACGGTTATGCTTTGAATTTTCTGATTATTGATTTTGATATTGAAAGGATATAGAAATTTTGATGTTAATTTATTTTCTTTAATTGAACTTAGCAGTACTATGAACAGTAGTGAGAATTAGTAGGTTAGTTAAAAGAAATTTAGAGTTTCGATACATCTCGAGTTTTGTTGAACCTTCATAATTTACGGTTGACGCAGTGGTTGAGCGATTGACTGCTGCGCTGCGCGTTGCGGGTTCGATTTCAGCAGGGGGTAGACGTTGTTATGGCCTACAGAAAGAGGGATAATAGAACATGAGGTTCCGGTTGAATTAGATGTATAGGAAGTAGGTGGGGAAAGTGATCATGGCACTATTTAATCACTGCTGCTTTAGAATTAAGGAACGATTAGTGAGTTATCCTCGTTTACGTTGGTGCGTAAACGAGATGAGTCGTTGTAGCGACGCAATTAGTGAGTTATCCTCGTTTACGTTGGTGCGTAAACGAGATGAGTCGTTGTATCGACGCCTGTAGTGAGTTATCCTCGTTTACGTTGGTGCGTAAACGAGATGAGTCGTTTTAGCGACGCCTGTAGTGAGTTATCCTCGTTTACGTTGGTGCGTAAACGAGATGAGTCGTTGTAGCGACGCCTGTAGTGAGTTATCCTCGTTTACGTTGGTGCGTAAACGAGAGGAGTCGTTGGTGCGACGCCTGTAGCAAGTTAACCACATTTGCGTTGGTGCGTAAACGATTTGGATTTATGGTTGGATTGGGAATTTCATTATACATAGTCACTCATGATCAGGATGTCTAGTGTGTGTGAGAGTTTACATGTTTGGGAGCGCACTCACGGTGCGAGAGTAGTTCCTGATGTTTGTCAGGAGTGACCGAGCTATATGATACTGCGAGATGTATTTTGTTTCAGATCAACACACAGAGACCGACGCCTTGTTTGGAAGTCTCGTCAGTGGACCGTCTTCTGGCTGAGGTGGTGAACTGTTGGTGATGAACACAGCGACGGATGTCTTGTTGGGACGTCTCGTCAATGGATATCTTCCAGCTGAGGTGACGATGATGACTAACACACAGGGACGTGTGTTCCGCAGGATGGCTGTGTCGGTGAAGTCAATAGTACGGAAGCTTGAGAACGAATGAACGAGCTAAGTGAAAAGTGACACATGTCACTTTGACAGAATCCGCGCTGACGTTTGCACGAACCGAGTAGATAAAAGGGCCGACCGCAGAGGTCCGTGGCTCATTCCTCTGTCGGCAGCCGTGCGTACAACGTTTATTCTCGGGGACTGTCTCACTGCTCGTTGTGTAAAGTGAATACCTAAAGCTTGCCTCATAATAAATCAGTTGTGTGATCTAAAATAGTTTGTTTATTGCTCGTTACCCAGCCATCGCCCACAAGACATAGTCTCTGGACAGAGCTTCAATGATGATCGGCATCCTGCGCCGACATACTATTGAACGCAATAACTTAATGGGAATTTTATTCGAATTCAAAATTTGATTTGCGAACAAAGAGGTTGAAGAAAAAGGTGTTAACTACATTATAGCACTAGTGCGTAATGGTAATCAAAATGTCACAGTTTGGTAACGAGTGCCATTATATACCTAAGTGCAGTGCAATAAGAGTCACTTTCTGAGCAAGTGTGTTGAAAATAAATAAATAAGAACGGAGTTGCGAGACAAACCTATAAAGTTAGTACTATTGAACATAAAGTGACAAAAAGAACACGTATTTCTTTTAACACGGTCCCCTGTTCTCCATTCCTTTGTGCTAAGTTTGGCGCCAACACAATGGAGTAGCGCCTATTATGTCCTGAACCCCAATTCATTAGCTAATTGTGTGGTGTGACGTCAGAGTACACAACACAATACATCAATACACACCTGAACTTGTCACATTATTTAGGTATTTGCGACACGGCCATGCGACACTCGCTTCGTTTTTATTTGACTATCCAAAAGGGTTCGTTTTCAAATTAAAAATCGATGAAGTGCCTACCTAAGTAAATAGTTCAATTACCAGAATCAAGTCTCGAAGATTAATTTGTCCTATCAATATTGGATTGATGTATTGTTCCCAGAGCTAGAGAATTTATTTAATGACTAGCTGCGGACCGCGCGCCGCTCCGCCCGTGAAATAAGTTTTTGTTTTTATTGTTAATAGGTTCGCGTTTGACCACTATCTCACCTGATGAAGGCAAAAATAAGGCAATTGACAGATGTAGACACAGCTAGGTTAGTTTACTATGTTTATTCCACAGTATTATGTCTTAATTCCAAAAGAGAGCAATCCGGGCTATTTATAAAATGGGTCCTCGCGAGTCCCTCAGAAATAAATTCAAAGAAATCGATATACTGACTCTGCCTTCTCTTTGATATCTTAGAAAGTATTTTGTATGTTCGTAAAAACTTAGGACTATTCAAAATTAGAAGCGATTTTCATAACATAAATACGCGTAGTAAACACGAAATTGTATTACCTAAATGGAGATTAGCTAAGACCAGCAAGTCAGTTTTAGTAAACAGCATACGTGAGGTGTAGTAGTATATATGTCTATAGTATAAGGTCTATGACCCTATCCATATCAATGTATCTTCTATTAATATATTAACACTTGTACTCTTTTAGTCAGTAATTAAAGGTAATCGCTTGAGAACAGTTGTTTCAATAACACTACATCCCCACATGGCGACCCTTGCCATTTTTGGGGCGCGTGACGCGGTTTCTATCTCGGCGTAGTGTTACGGCTCCAAAGCAAAGTAAATAAATTGAACTAAGTTTATGATAAATTGGCCTGAAAATATTTGTGAATATGGAACTATCGTAATTAAAATAAATCGAATACATTTAACATGTTAATTTAACGTTCGGAAATTCAGTGAAAATGTGTCGTTCCAACGTAGAAAAGGAGACAGTCTTCGTGAACCAAAATTCTGCGGGTTCCAATAATGCACACATTGAAGAATTGAAGGCACACATTTCGACGATTAGTATTATCCTCATAGTAATTTGCGTTTTACTGGGTCTTGGCATTATTTATTTTGCCTGGAAGCAGTACAGAAATTGCCACCATTCCTGGATCAGGGACCAGATTTTGCAGAACAGCCTGCGACGATCGTTCAACCGTTCCAGAGCTATTCGCGGAGAAGAGCAAGTAAATCTTCCCATGAAGTAAAAATCCGAGGATTCAGCATACTCGTCTGCCTGTTGTGCGGTATCATTTATTTTAGTGTAGTGCATGCCAAGTGCGTCTCAATGTGCGTTGTGCGTATAATAGTGCGTAAAATAAATTCGCGAGTCATCATATAAATGAAGAGACAATAAAATAATAACAGACATTAAGATTTATAATAATGAACTCAAAGTTAAATTAGCAATTAAAGTTTGTTTTGAAGTGATCGTATATCAATGTATCATCTTACGCGTTGTGTCCCCTACTACATTAACACGCTGTGAGAATCGAGTAAGTATTAAAGATTACTTTTGCATGAGGGAATGGAAGATGAATTGTTACATTGTTTAAATGAACTTATATCAATAAGGAAATATTTAATTAAAAAGGGAAAATCACGATTTAAGGGTAATATTATTAAAAACAAATTATGTGAGGTTGAGACAATTTATAAGAAAAGTAAAGAATTAATTAAGCTATTATCTACAAAACAAGGAGTAAAATCAGAATTGTTAAAATCATTATCAGTTACGAAAAGTGAAATAGAATCCTGTTATTCACAAATTAATGTATTGTGCACTGTAATTGAATCAGACAGTGATAGTGACAGTGATATTTCTGAAGCAAGTCCAAATTCAGAATCAATCATGGAGTTTGATTTAAAAACGGCATGTAGTTTAATTCCTGTTATGACCAATAACGAAAATAATATCAGAAGTATCATTGACTCTGTAGAAATGTACGCAGACATGTTGTCGGAAACGGGGAAAAAATTACTAATGACATTCGTTTTGAAAAGTAGATTATCTGAAAATGCTAAATTACGTATATCCCATAATTACACATCTGTGAACGATTTTGTCAGAGATTTACGTGTTACACTTTTGCCTAAAAAATCGTTTACTGCAATACAATCCCGATTACAAAATGCAACGCAAGGCTGGCGTACAATCGACCAGTTTGGAACAGAATTAGGAAAATTATTTACTAATCTGACAATATCGCAAGCAAATGGTAATTCGGATAGTTATTCCGTACTCAAGCCTATCAACGAAAAATTGGCAATTAAGCGATTCGCAGATGGATTGAAGGATTCGAGACTAAGTACAATTATTGCTGCGCGTAATTATGACAGTTTAAAGGACGCGATCCAGGCAGCGAAAGATGAAGATTTAACATCGGCATCAACTTCGATCAACGAAAATGTCATGCAGTTTTCACACCGCGGAAGAGGTAAGTTTTATAATAATAACAACTATAGACATGGCCGTGGTTCTTATAATCAACACTCAAACCAACGCAGTGGAGGACATCATTATCAGCATAATTCAAATAATTCGAGAGGTAATTTTAGTCATAATACTAATAATTTCGGCAGACGTGATTTCAATAACTCACGTGGGCGATCATCCCAAAATTATCGTGGTAACGGACGTGGACGAGATTATCAAACTTTGAACGAGAGTCGATCGAGTAATGAAACTCGTAGTAAAGACCGTACCGATAGAATATTTTGTACTAACAATGAACCAGATAAGAACAATAGTACGCATATAAACAAAATGCAGTTTTTTCGATCTTAAACATAACATTTTAGCGTTACAAGGTAAGGCAAAATTTTTAGTATTGTACATAGGTAATAGGAAATATTTTTGGTTAATAGATACCGGAGCATCTTTGTCCGTAATTAAAAAAGATGCGTTACCAAACAATAGTGCAGTAATTAGAGATGAAACCATCATAAATGGTATTGGAGGTAAAATTAGTTCATCAGGGTTTATTCAACTTAGTTTGACTCATCGTGATGACCAACACTTTGTTGACTTTAATATCAAGCTGCATGTTTTTGATAACATACCATTAAAGGCGGATGGAATATTAGGTTTAGACTTTCATTGTCAGTATGCTTCAAATATAAACTTAGAAACTAATGTCATTAACCTATCTAAATATGGAAAGTATTATTCATTAGAACTTAGTGATGTCATAGATTATTCAGCTGAGGTGTTACATATCCCAGCACGAAGTGAGTCGATACATTATTTACTATTAAATATTGATAATAAGGGTGACTGTGTTATCCAGAGTGAGCAATTAGCGGAAAATGTTTTTCTAGCGGGATGTATAGGACGGATAAAAAATAACAGATTACCGGTAAAAATTTTGAACACTAACGATCATGATATTTATCTACCAACTTTTCAACCACAGATATATTCAATTGAAGAGTTTCATTTATGCAATTTTAAATCAAACAATAACAGTTTAGAACGAGCAAAGAACTTATTAAACATTTTAAAATTAAAACATTTAAAAATGGAAGAGCGGAAATCTATTGAAGAATTATGTTCTAAATATTCGGATGTTTTCTTTTTATCCGGTGATAAGCTAACGACTACAAATGTTTATGAACAATCCATAACTATAAAACCAAATACAAGTCCGGTTTATACGAAGCAGTACCGATTGCCGCATTCTTTGAAAAATGAAATAAATAGGCAAATTCAAAAAATGATTGACAACGACATTATAGAAGAGGCAAAGAGTGAGTGGTCGAGTCCTGTTTTATTGGTACCAAAAAAAAGTGGCAACGATAAAAAATGGCGACTAGTGGTCGATTATCGGAAGCTTAATGACAGTATATTAGACGATAAATTTCCTTTGCCAAGTATTACTGAAATTATTATTTTGAATTCGCTCTCTGGCTCAGTCTATTTTTCGCATTTAGATCTTAATCAAGGATATTACCAAGTAGCTTTAGATAAAAACAGTAGAGAGTTTACAGCGTTCACTACTAGTACTGGGCAATACCAGATGAAGAGGTTGCCTATGGGATTAAAAACAAGTCCAAGTGCTTTTAGTAGAGTAATGTCAGTTGCTATGTCTGGGTTAACGTACGATAAATGCTTTATATACTTAGATGATTTAGTAGTCTTTGGGAGAAATTTAGATATCCATAATAAAAACTTAACAGATGTCTTGGAAAGACTTAGGAAAGTTAATTTAAAATTGAATCCAGAGAAATGTAATTTTTTAAACAAAAAAATTCTTTATCTAGGGCATTTAGTATCAGAAAATGGAGTCTTACCTGACCCTGCTAAAGTAGAAGTATTGCAAAATTACCCTGTACCAACTAATACTGATGAAGTGAAAAGATTCGTCGCATTTTGTAACTATTATAGGAAATTTATTAAAAACTTTGCAAGAATAACATGTCCATTAAATAAATTAACTAGAAAACATGTACCATTCGTTTGGACTGATGAGTGTCAAAGTGCGTTTGAAACAATGAAACATGCTTTAAGTACACCACCAGTATTAGAATTTCCAGACTTTTCAGAAAACAACGAGTTTGTCATTCAAACAGATGCGTCAGGGACGGCTATTGGAGCAGTCTTGTGCAACCAAAATATGAAACCTGTAGCTTATGCTAGCAGACCTCTGAATAAAGCTGAACTCAATTATCCAACTATTCAGAAAGAGTTAGTTGCAATTGTTTGGGCAGTTAAGTATTTTAGACCCTATGTATATGGTAAATCATTCACAATTATGACAGACCATAAGCCTTTAATATATTTATTTTCAATGAAGGACCCATCAAGCAGACTACTTAAGTTTAGACTAGCACTAGAAGAATACGATTTTAAAGTTTTATACTTAAAAGGAAAAGATAATAGCGTAGCAGATGCATTATCTAGAATTAGTATAACATCAGATACTTTAAAACAGATGCATAACGAAATTTCGTTAGTTATGACTAGAGCTCAGAAAAAACGTTTTGATGTAGAAAAGCAATTGGATACACCTAGTTTTAGTAAGCGAGACGAAATGTGGCCTGATCAACCACAAGTAGTTGAGGTACTAAAAATTCCGAGTAATTCTGTGGAAATGAGTTTTATAGGAAGTGATGAATTAAATAAATTAAAGAAACAAAATAATATAGATGAAGAAAAGGAATGTTTCATTTATAACAATCGAAGGAAGATGTTGTATATTAATCTTAACTTTAGAGCACAATTTACGCGAGCCGAATTTGTGACTAAGTTAGGAGATTTTTGTAAACGAATAGGTATAAATGAGCTATGCATAGTAAAGAATAAACAATATGAGAGTTTTATTAAAGATGTATTAAAAGAGATAAAAGATAATAAGGATTGGACCGGTCCACGTATTTATGTATTGAGAGGAGTTAGAAGAATTGATAATGAAGAAGAAAGAAAGTATGTTTTACATGACTTTCATCTACTACCTACCGCAGGACATACAGGGGTTCGTAGGATGACCAATAATATTAAGAGACATTTTTACTGGCCAGGCTTAGACAACGATATTAGACTATTTGTGAGTAAATGCATTAAATGTCAGAAAATGAAGCATTGTAGGTATATCAAGGCGCCCATGGAGATAACTACAACGGCTTCACATGCTTTTGAAAAGATCTATTTGGACACCGTAGGTCCCTTAGAGAAAGATATTGAAGGAAATTGTTATATTTTGACACTGCAGTGCGAACTTACTAAGTTCGTAGAGGCCTATCCTTTGAAAACGAAGGAAACCGTAAGTATTGCTAAAGCATTAGTCAATAATTTTATTTTAAGATTTGGAATACCCAATACCATTGCGACTGATCGTGGAACAGAATTTGTATCGTCAGTAATGGAACAGGTATGTAAACTTCTATGTATAAATAAATTAATGTCTACAGCGTATCACCATCAATCCATCGGTGCGCTCGAAAATTCACATAAAAATTTAGGGGCTTTTTTACGAATACAGTGTAATGGTCAAAGAGACACATGGAGTCACTGGCTACCATTTTGGTGTTACAGTTTCAACAATACTGTTCATACGGAAACAAAGTATACACCATTCGAACTGGTATTTGGTAGAGCTAGTATAGTACCATCTAGAGTTAGTCAGTACATAGAACCATTGTATAATCCAGAAAGTTATCCTTTAGATCTTAAGTATAGGTTACAAGTAGCACATCAAGATGCTCGTAATAATTTACTTATAAGTAAACATAACCGTAAAAGTTGTTATGATAAATCTTCAAATAATGTGACGTATAGTAAAGGGCAAAAAATTTTAATTAGAAATGAAATAGCTAATAAGTTAGATCCTCAATGGGAGGGACCATTTGTTGTTATAAATGATTTAGATGTTAATGTAGAAATATTAAAAAATAATAAAACCTATTTAATCCATAAAAATAGAACCAAACCATTGGTAACATAAGCTATAATTAAGTTATTTTTAAGTAAGAAAAAAAAAATATTTTGGAAAAATTTTTTTTTTTTTTCTATCACCCCCGAGGTGAGGTGTAGTAGTATATATGTCTATAGTATAAGGTCTATGACCCTATCCATATCAATGTATCTTCTATTAATATATTAACACTTGTACTCTTTTAGTCAGTAATTAAAGGTAATCGCTTGAGAACAGTTGTTTCAATAACACTACATCCCCACATACGCTTTTTTATAACAAGCTGAAAAGGCGGTGACTGAACTTAGCGAGGGAATGTTCAAAACCCATATTAAGCGTGTCCTAACTAAAAAAACGTATTACAAGGTTAAAGACTATGTCGAAGACCCGCTTGTTCGGCAATGACTGCTTCTGCACATGTGGCCCCCTGGTAACTCATAATGTTGTGTAAATGTATCTATTAACACTGCTCCACATTTTTTGTAATATATACTTTTTCTTTTTTTTTCTAACACATTGCTTTTGCAATATTTTTTATATTATTAGACGCTAACCACCATAAATTCGTCAGTAACTTATTTTGTTAACGTCTCATTTATTGATAATTGTAATGATTTTTTTTTGTTTTTATTATAGTTATATTTTATTTTTGTATTCAAATCTATTTATTTACATTTAAAAATACTAACTATAATTACAATAAAATAAAATAAATAATAATAAAAACCCTAATCTAATTACAACTAACTAAAACTAAAATATGGCGTCAAAAAATTCTTCCACATCGCTGTCGACTGGTAATGTGCCCAAAAGACTGGCGGCATTGCCACGCTGTATGGCAATGCTCTGTCAGAGGTAAAAGCCAGCCCTTGGGTCACGCGAAGTGTCAACTAGACGTTTTGAAAGATCTTTATACTACTTGTGAGCACTCGGACCCCACGAACCGAGAGTTTCAACCCCAAACGGTTCGAAAATATAACTTCCAACAAGGTTATTATATTTTCGCCACTTGAGGTTCTCCGCAGCCGCAGCGTCAGCACCAGCACAACACGACGAGTTAGGAAGATGGGAAGGCGCAAGAGTATCGACACAAGTAGCGTCCCATACTAAAGGCCTACCCATCTTCCATGGGAATAACGACATGCCGTCCGGTCTCTTGCCATCGTCGCGTGTCAGGCCATGGGGTTCCAATATGGCTGGAACGCCGACGGAGACAAGAGCACGTCTGATGATGTCGTTGATATTTCGTCGTTTATTTTTCTTGCTTTTTATATAATGTGAATGTGAGAACACTGTAGACTCCGCGAATTCTTAGGTTACTTCCTATTACGACTCACTTTTTATTATGATTATTTTTATTGTACTTATTAGTACAATATTGACCGGTCTACACTGTCCTTACATAATATCTACTTATACTGTAATATGGAAATATTGTAAGAACAACAATTTTTTTAAAAGAGTAACCATGGAGTTTCTTGCCGGTTCTTCTCCATAGGAAACGACCAATTTGGAACCGTGCACTAGCTTCTGACGTTTTATAAGTGCCCATGTAGGCCTATGTGAAATAAAAAACTTTTGACTTTTTGATGGTAAGCGATGATGTGGTCGACGATGGAGCACGCTTGCCTAGAAGTAACCTATTCACTCTAGACTTAAACCACCACCACCACCATCACCTCCCACTCAAAATTACCAATATTGATTTTATCATTTCACAAATTTGTTTTTATAAAATTCAAGAATTATTGTCACAACAAATCTATTTGAATAGATTAGATTTCACAGGTTTTGATTTAAAGAATTTGAGTGGTTTTCGTTTTTCAAATGTGGAATACTGACCTGTAACATCATTTGAGTTTGTATCCAAATTCAAACCATCGTATATTGATATCCGAGTTTTTTTTCTTTTATCTTAGCTCTGTATCAAAAAAATAACATTCAACATTCGATAATTTTTTTTTGGTAAAGCTTTTTTTTTAATTTATCGAGACTAACGAAGAGCAATTCATATTTAAAGATAGATATCCCGCACTAAAAATGGTCATAGCATCATTATTTATAATCGAATTACTTTATACAAAAAAAAAATCTTTATGATATTAATTTAGACGTTCAACTTAAACCCTTCCACAGACACACATCACTCCAAATTCATAAAAAAATCGGATTAACAAAACCAACCCTTCACTGCCGCTGCCGGTCAAAAGTACCCCAAAATATTATAGTACCTACCCCAAAACAATTCATAGTCTAGCGTACATTATTAACACTGCCTATTACACGCTGCGTCTACCAGCATTACATCACGAGAGCTTAGCGGTAAAGGGTTGAATTAGCCAGCATTTTTATGTACACATTTTTTAATTGTTGAAACATTTTTTTTTTTAATGACACAAACTACCTATACTCTGTTTTTTTTTAAGAAACGAGTACTGAAAATTTTGACAGCGTTTCTATTGGTCCGCGTAGTCAAAAAAAACAAAAACACAGTTTGTAGTTTGTGCGTGAGTCATGGCGGACATAATATATCTCCTGTAGTTAAGCGTACTAAGCGCCCTTTGCAATCTACAGAAAAACAAATAATATACAATCATGAATCTGATCTAAGATTATTTATTATACAAGAATTGTATAATAATTATTTGATTTATGTGTTCTAGTGCATAATATATACACATACAACAACAACGCATTCTACCTCGGACAGCCTCGGCATACGCTTGCTACCAACGCACGTGTTTGTTTCCTTTTGTAAAACCGTTATCAAAATAAAATTATTCTGATTCAAATTATCTTTCGTTCGAGTACCCAAGTCAGTGCCCACACTTGCCAAGAACTATGTCGGATCGTGATGAAGACCCGATGTTTCGCATCTCGGCCACCCTTGATGCGACACAAACACACACCCTTGATACAAACACAATACTACAACAATAATAAATACAAATAATAAAATAAAAAAACTAATTATATAATTAACTATACTAACACACAACTAATACTAACTAAACTAATACTAACGATTACTAACTAATTATATATACTATTACAATAATGTTTTATTATTATTTATTTATGAAAATATCATATACTTACCGCGAACAGAAAATTTTGTTACGAATTTAAATCATAAAATAATAAGTAATTTAATTTTTTCTACAGTAAATTTTAGAAGTATTCAATATGAACCGGCCTTAACAATTTCAAAACAAGAATAAAGGCGTTGGCCCCGCCCCGACCAATGACCCATCTCACTCTGTCAATATCGGAAATGTGCGAGAGACATACTTAGTATGAGTTTGTTAAAAAAAAACAGAGTATAGTCATTAACTGCGATCCATTGATGGTGAGGCGCACTAGTTTATTAAGAGCCTACTCACTCTAGCCTTGAAGGCACCTAAATTATAATCAGAAGGGAAGACCACTGCATGTAAATTATAAATTTGTAAATGATATAAATAATATTTATTTTTCAAATAGGTTTTAAAAAACACTTTTACACATAAATTTTAACTAGAATATGAGGCTGGTATTTCTTAGCTGACTACCCTAAGAAGAAACATAGATCAATCTCAAAAATCTAATCCTCGGTTTCTGATTTAAGCATTCGAAGTTGAGAATTACTCAAACTCTACTTTGCCCTGAAAACCTGTCAAAATTTGGCAGTTAAGTATGGTTTGAGACGATCTTAACTCAAAATACTCAATTCAGAAATCCGCCCTAAGTCTCTTTTAAAGTCCATACAGCAAACATTGTGTACGGTCTTTCAATCTAACTACGTTAGATGAAGTAACAAGCTTTTAAACCATACTCCTTGTTGACGATAGGCGAGTGGAAAAGGACCCTCTTAAGCAAACTGTCATAATCTAAACCTACCACAGACTATATTTTGTTTGTCACTAAATTAATTTAAAAAAGACTACAATAGAACAATTTACTGCAAACTCTATAGACGGGCTTCAAATCAAAATTGACGTAACACAAACAATAAAACTCATAACATTATCGCCGCGGGCCCCTGGGCCCCACGCTGCCGGGTCCCGCGGGCCCCGCGCGTTCCGTCGGCAAACAGAGGGTTAACTAGCTTGCTCTTTTCATTAAAAGCTTTACATTTGTGTCGGGCTGTGAAACGAGAGGGATCTGAGATTTAATTCCTCATCATTTTTGTAGTTTGCCTAATTGTTGTTGAGTCGGTTTTTTCTTTAAGATTTCTTTAGTTGCAACTTTGAGTCTGCATTTGAGGCATTAATAATATAATAACTTACAAAATAAAAATAAAAACCCTTAAGTACTAAAAAAAGCAATCTAAAGTACGGCGTCGAAAAACTCCTCCGCATCGCTGTCGACTGGTAATGTACCCAAAAGACTGGCGGCATTGCCACGCTGAATGGCAATGCTTATCCTTTGTCCGAAGTAAAAGCCAGTCCTTGGGTCACGCGAATTGTCAACAAGGCGTTTTCCCACGTTACGAGAGTTTCCCCCAAACGGCTCGAAAATATAACTACCAACAAGGTTATTATATTTCCGCCGCTTCAGGTTCTCTGCAGCCGCTGCGGCAGCACCGGCACAGCACGACGAGCTCGGAAGATGAGATGGCGCAAGAGTATCGACACAAGTAGCGTCCTACACTAAAGGCCTACCCATCTTCAAATAATATAATTAAATAGGTAAAAATAATATTCCACAATTATCACACAACGCCATCTAGTCCCAAATTATAAGCTTACCAGAACTTTTTTTAGGTGGGAAGTCATCCTTAATTACTTCTCTTGCTCTAGGGTGAAGCAGGAGGGCGTGACAGACTTTTATTGACTAAAACCCACTCCTGTTTTCATTCTTTGCCTTGCATTGCAGAACCCCAGTCAACCCATGACCCCAGTAGGCTTCGAGCCTGCTGAGCCCCTACGGTTTTGGTGAAAATTCTTTGAGACGTGCGTGAAACACTACGCACCCTCGATGACTGTGGCTCGGTCCGGACGGTTACCGGATGGCCGGACGGCGATTACCCATTGCTCGTCGTTGAATTCAACATGCCTTTATTTCGATAGAAAATCATCAAATGACTCGGGATTTAGTCTCTCCCGCACTGGCTGAGAGGGACCAAATCCTACCTATCTTCCTTCAGTTCTCCTTTGTGTCACAGTAAATCCTTCTATCAATATTCCACAACCCTGGCAGCATCTGGCCGTAGATGACCTGTCAATTTAGTTATCAGTTCTTTAGTTCTTTGAGGCACGCGTGGAACTCAACGTGCCGTCAACCCGGGCCTGGGCTTTATTGAACGGTAAGCTAATGGAGCACGCTTGCCCAGAAGTAACCTATTCAATCTAGACTTAAAGACCCCTAGGTTGTAGCTATCAGGAAACAGAGACTCCGGTAGGGAATTCCACTCCTTAGCTCTACGTACAATAAAAAAACTTGAGAGGTGTCAAAGGACACCCGGATGAAACCGAGTTCATATTCCTAGTACCTAACTCCATCATCAATATCCGGAACTTGTGCAGAAACACTGTCAGGATTCATTATTGTTATTATTTTTTATTATTTATTATGTACAAAAAACCTGTATACACTCAACAAAAATAATCGTCGCGACACCACACTGTTCAATGTGAAATAGAAACACGAAACGAAAATAACTGGCTTGCTTTCTATGAGAGAGAGAAAGAGAGACAGACAGAGAAACACGCGCATGCCGCACGGCTTACAACAATAGCAAAAAGTGTCGTTATACAACTTTTGGTCTTAATTTTTTCCGTCTAGCCCCCTTTCGCAACGCGTGATAAGGAACTTCGTTCCAAAAGGTTTATTCACTGATTTGATCCGCCTTTTCCCTGGCCCCTCATAGCGTTAGGGTATCATGGCCGACGGCAGCATTACATTTATTATTTGTTTGCCACTTTTCAGCTAAATGCCGGCTACTGATGTAATCCCTTCAACCCTCATGGTGTTCAGTGCGCACCTAATCGTCTGCTGGTTTATTAATTGGTGAAACAGCTCAATGGAAAGGAGCTCCTCCTTTCCATTGAGCTGTTGTGTTGTGATCACGGTTGGAGTTTCCTACCGTGATCACATCAGAAATGAAGATATCTGCAGGAGAACGAAGGTTACCGACATAGCCCGAATAATTAACCAAACTTAAGTGGCAGTGGGCAGGGCACATTGCTCGCAGAACAGATGGTTGATAGGGACGGAAGGTTCTGGTGTGGCGACCACGTAACTCCACGCGTTCTCGAGACAAAGGGTCTTGACAGACAGACAGACAGACGGACGGACAACAAAGTGATCCTATAAGGGTTCCGTTTTTTCCTTTAGAGGTACGGAATCCTAAAAAGCTAAAGGAACACACGTGGATTTTAGTCAGTAACAGTTTGACACTGCCTCTTGGTACACCTAGAATGGGAGGAGTCATTTGATGGTTTCATCATCATTTCAGCCAAAAGACGTGTACTGTTGGACATAGGCCTCCCCGTAATGTCGCCACAATGAACGGTCCTGTGCGTCTCGCATCCATCGGATTCCCGCGACCCTCACCAGGTCATCGGTCCACCTTGTAGGAGGCCTTCCAACGCTGCGTCTTTCGGTATGCGGTCGCCACCCCAGAAAGGGTGAGTATCGCTTGGCAATGCCATATATAAATTATTATTTTTTTAATATTACTTGGTGTAAGCCCAAGATTAAAAGTATTTCAAAATGCAACTTTATCTAAAATCGCAAATAGAAAGATTTTTTCAAATCCGTTCAATGGTAACGCCTTTTAAATCTGGTGGAAGGGGTACTTGTTCAATGCGATGCGATGCAGGGTTTTGTATTTTAGTTCCTATGTGTATTCAGAAAAAAATCTCTTTTGAATTTTGTTTGTTGTTTAGTATTCATCATATTCATGCCCTTGTCCCGTGTTAGTTGGGGTCGGCGCAACACGTTTTTTTCTTCCATTCTGCCCTGTCACTCGTCATGTTATCACTAACTTCCTTTTCTTTCATATCACTTTTCACACAATCCATCTATCTTTTCTTTGGCCTCTCTCTCCCTCTCCATCCATCCACATGTATGCTCATAACTCTTTTAGTAACATGCGCTTCATCCCTCCTCTTTACATGACCATACCAAGACAAACGATTCCCCTTCAACTTTTCAGTCACTGGTGCCACTTTCAAACTTCCTCTAATACACTCAATTCTCACTTTATCCATTCTCGTCACACCACACATTCATCTCAACATTCTCATCTCCGCTACATGCAATATTTTTTAATCTGTCTTTTTTTGTTGTTTAGTATAAAAATATTTTTTTTTAAATACCTGAGCCGGATATAATATAAAAGCAGGTTACTAAGCAAGTCACACATTATCACCACAAACTTCGCCATAACGCCCCATTGATCAGCGACACAAACAAGGGTGTACAAATACGTAGTGTCAACACATTGTCTAAAGCCCCGGACCCCGCGGGGGGTCTCCCATTACGTTGAGTGGTCACTATTTGATTAGCTGCAGTGAAGGGTTAAGCGACAGGTGGTTATAGTAATTGGTAGTAATTAGTGATTGAGGGCGGGTTTCTGAATTAAGTATTTTAAGGTAAGAATATCTCAAACTATACTTATGAGCGTCTTGCCCTTCCCGAGGTACATTTTTAACCGACTTCAAAAAAAGGAGATGGTTATCAATTCGGTTGTATTTTTTTTTGTTTTTTATGTGTGTTAACTCAGAACTCCGTCGTTTATGGACCGATTTGCAAAATTTTATTTCCTCTTAGAGGATATGCTTTCTGATTGGTGCCATTTTTTTCAGAATCCAGTTCTGATGATTGGATCCATGAGGAATCGAGGGGAGTTCCCTCAAAACAACTTTAATTTCGGAAGTCGGTGTTTCTCGGTATTGTTTGTTTCTTATTTAACACCGACTTCCGAAATTAAAGTTATTTTGATCCTTTTAGTGTTTTATTTAGTGAAGTCGGTTATTTTTTTTTTTGTAAAAAGGTTTTTTCATACAACCGCTCTTACGTGATTATGGCGTTAATAAACATCTTTCTCTAAATATTTTGGAAACACGAATGTCTTGTGGATATTATCTAGGCTTCCATTGATATCAATTCATAAATATGTGTAAGACTAATCCAGTCCTCTGACAATCTGCTATTTTGCGTAAACTTTGTCCCACTATTGCTTTTACCACTAGAATATAAATTTGAAGCGAATGAACAAAAATTTCTTAAAAACCTTGAAGTTACGGATCGTACAAATAACATTTTTTATTTATAAAAAATAAATATATAATACGTAGCTGATTTATGGCATCGTGAATAGCACATTATTTTTCTTACAGGCATCTATTAGGTTTTTAAGAAATTATTGTTCATTCGCTTCATATCTATGTTAATACTTATTTTTGAGATAAATGTTACATCATACTACACCTACGAATTATTATAATTATGTATTTAATTACAAATAAACTTTTACAATACCATAGAAAAGATTTTTATCGTTACATGGAACCAGTTCTCGTATTTGTTCAAATCCCTAGATTTGTTCAGGGAAATGATAAAATAGTGTTGTTATTTTAACATCCTCCGTGATTTGATCAAATCACTTAGGGAATTGACCAAATCTCTGTTTTTAGGGTTCGGTAGCCAAATGGCAAAAAACGGAACCCTTATAGATTCGTCATGTCTGTCTGTCTGTCTATCCATATGTCACAGCCACTTTTTTCCGAAACTATAAGAACTATACGGCTAACTTGGTAAGTAGATGTATTCTGTGAACCGCATTAAGATTTTCACACAAAAATAGAAAAAAAACAATAAATTTTGTGGGTGCCCCATACTTAGAACTGAAACTCTGAGTTCGAGTTTGTTTTGACGTGTGGGGTATCTATGGATAGGTCTTCAAAAATGATATTGAGGTTTCTAATATCATTTTTTTCTAAACTGAATAGTTTGCGCGACAGACACTTCCAAAGTGATAAAATATGTACCCCCCCCCCCCCTTGTAACTTCTAAAATAAGAGAATGATAAAACTAAAAAAAAATATATGATGTACTTCACCATACAAACTTCCACCGAAAATTGGTTTGAACGAGATCTAGTAAGTAGTTTTTTTTTAATACGTCATAAATCGTAAACAGCAATTTACCTTTCAAGTTTGTTTGGAACCCTCAGTGCGCGCTCGCACTTCCCCAGTTTTTTATTATTATATCCCTGCGACTTATAGATTAGTACAGATAGATTCACTACCGGACACAATTACATTCCCTTTTAAAACCGAATTAACCCCTTACTGATCGTGACACTCCGTCAAATAAATGTCATTATATCAAGTGTCCCTTCGGTCAGTATTACATTAGGGGGTCCTAATACAGTGGTAGGGTTATGGCACGCTCCACAGGTGGTGGTGAAACGGTTTCAGAATCTAACACTTATCTCAAGTGTAAGTAAGGGTACTTTTGACCCAACGCGAGTATTGACGGGTTAAGATTGTTTTTTAAACTAAATGTCTAACTAAAACAGGTGGCCTATGTATTTTTGGGGTTCCGTACCTCAAAAGGAAAAAACGAAACCCTTATAGGATCACATTGTTGTCCGTCTGTCTGTCTGTCAACACCATTTATCTTAGGAACGCGTGGAGGTATCGAGTTGAAATTAAAACCATATACTCAGATCTGCGGTCCCTTGAGGCTGTGAAAAAATCAAACTTCTAAGGTAATGAATAAAAAAGATACAGCCTTTTATGTCGCAAAAAACTTGTGTTTCGACACTCTCAAGGGAATCAAAATTCATAGGGTACTTCCCGTTGACCTAGAGTCCTGAAATTTGGCATGAAGGAAGCAAGGTCTCATAGCACAAGTATAGGAAAAAATCTGAAAACTGTAAATTTGTAGTTACGTCACAAAAAATACTTTTTTGCGATTAGGAAAAATCTAAACTGTTTTCATAGGTAAGTTTGTACGGAACCCTCAGTGCGAGAGTCCGACTCGCACTTGCCCGGTTTTTTATTATTATTGATATGCTCGCGTTTGACTACTATCGCACCATGATAAGCGATTGGACACGTTGTAATCATGGCGGTAAATCCCGTCTTTGAGGAGTTGCTGGAGAGGCATCACGGCGTCCTCACCTTCCGCTTGACGCAGGTCCTCACAGGATACGATAAGTTTGGGAGGTCCCTGCACCAGATTCAGGCGGAAGAAACGCCTTTGTGCAGACCGCTTGGATGAAACGGTGAAGCTGTGCCCCGCTTGGTGGCGGCGACCTTTCGCGACAGGTCCTGGTTCAGGCCATCGTCCGGGGTGAGAGGGGACGGCAGGCGGTCACCTCCTTCTGCGAAGCAGTAATGCTAGTGAAGGATACGGCCGCACAAGTGAGGGAACGAACACGCCCTAGCCGTGGCAACCCCGACCCTGACTACCAGCCACGGTAGGCGCGAGCTTGCGGACGGCGAGCAATAAGTAGCTCCTCCTCAAAGAGATGTTGGCAAACCGTAGAGGTCCAGCAGAGCTGATGCCCGCTAGGACGACGGGGAATTACTGTAAAGGAAACTCGTGGTCCTAGAACGCAAAGGGCAACTGAAGGACACAGGTGTGATTTTAGTTAGTAAAAGTTTGTCATGCCCTCACGCTCCACCTTAAAGCAAGAGAGAAGTTGGATGATTTGCCAGCTCAAAAAAAAAACATGTTAAGCGATGATATGGACGGCGATGGAGCACGCTTCTCTAGAAGTAAACTATATACTCTTGACTTAAAGACCGACTTGTAGCTATCAGGAAACACAGACTCTGGCAATTTTATTTGGATGGGTTTGAGATTCATAAAGTCGTCTATATATACAAGAAATAAGATTGGGCCCAGAATACTGCCCTGTGGAACACCGTGAGTAACAGGAAGAGGTGTCCACTAATAATATAATTACCAATGCGAACACGCTGGAGCCGCCCAGCCAAAATATATTTTTTAACTGGGGCTTGACTACAATCCCACCTGATAGTAAGCAGTGATGCAATCATTGATGGTGAAACGCACTAGTTTATAAAACCTATTCACTCTAGCCTTGAAGACAGCTAAGTTATAATCGCACGGGAAAACCGCAGCAGATAAATTGTTTCAGTCCTTCAATGTACGCCGTATAACAACGAGGCAAAACGCTTAGTCCGATCCGTAGAGGTGTTAACAGTGTAAGGGTGGACACTCGCTGTACATCAGAATGTCCGATGGTAGAAAGTGATGGCGGAATCAAGTCATGTAATTCCTGCGCACACTCTTCATAATGTATCATATAGAATACCGAAAGCCTGGCTTCTCTACGCCTGTGCTCCAGGCTTTGTAGATTGGTGTTAACCAAATCTGGATCACCAATTAGCCTTCTAAAATAACTCTTGAAAAGCTGTAGTTGATTTGCTCTGATTCGAAGTGCCTCCAGCTTTTGCTAGCCACAACCTGGAGCTATCAGCAAACACTTAAGTTTCATTATCATCATCATCATCATCATCATTTCAGCCGAAAGACGTCCAATGTTTGACATAGGCCTGCCCCTAGTGTCGCCACAATGAACGGTCCTGTGCGTCTCGCATCCATCGGATTCCCGCAACCCTTGCCAGGTCATCGGTCCACCTTGGGGGAGGCTTTTCCAACGCTGCGTCTTCCGGTACGTGGTCACCATTCCATCCCCGTCGACCTTCTGTTCTGCGAGCAACGTAAGTTTTACTTTCAGACAACTGCCCCTACCTTCACTGACGTCCCTCGATAACCGATCATATTGTTTCAAATCATAGGCTACCATCTTCCCCTAAATATTGAGTAAAACATCAACAATATTGTTCGGTAATTGTCGCAGCAGGGTGCAGGGGGGTGCGGCGTACGTATAGAGGGGGGGAGTGACGTCACGGGGCGAAGTCGGTGATCAAACGTCGAATGTCAGGAGCAGGGGTATGGTGACCGTGTTTGCGAAATGTTTGGGATATTTTTAGAAGATTGTCGGAAGATTCGGTTTGGCCAAAAAGGGGCCGAATTATATTTGAATCGACCAAAACTAGCGTCTTTGAACTGACGGCTTGTAATAGATACTTATCTAATAACCGACTTTTTTTTCTATATAAATAAGTGATTGACTGCGATACCACCTGATGGTAAGCAGTGATGCAATCGTTGATGGTGAGGCGCACTAGTTTATTAAGAGCCTATTCACTCTAGCCTTGAAGACACCTAAATTATAATCGGACGGGAAGACCGCAGCTCGCAAATTGTTACAGTCCTTCGAATTATGTTATAATTTTTATATAATCGTCGATTAAATCGATTTTTAATTTATGTAAGTTATAAATATCCAATTATGCATAACTATATTGAATTATAGTTTTAAGAATAACTTTAACGAAACATTATTTAAATTTTTTGTCAGATTTTCTGTTACCACGTCAGTTTTAGGTACTCTTAATTTTAATAATTTATCTAATCTATCTATCTGTATCTATATATTTAAAAGGAGAAACTGATTGACTGACATAACAACAAACAGCCGAATCACTGGGAGTAAAGACGTGAAATGTTGCACATAGCTTCCTTTTATGACGTAGGCGAGCATTAAGGGGATGCAACTCGACATTAATTTTTACTGTATTTCATACAACCGCTCTTACGCGATTATTTATTTATTTATTTAAACTTCATGTACAGTAGTGGTACATAGGCGGACTTAATGCAACAAGGCATTCTCTACCAGTCAACCTTTGGGTTAAAAAAGACAACACTGTGGACACTCAACACTGTGGTAGATGTGGGTTGTGGGATTATGACGTTATTACACATTTTCCATTGGATATTTTGTAAACACAGTATCTTGTGGTCCATATCATCTAGGCTTCTATTGAAATCAATTTATAAATTTGTGTAAAACTAATCCAGTAAAGTCAATTAGTGTGAACTCGGCCAGGTGTTTAAGCCTCAAATTCTTCAAGTAGCATTAGGTTTAATAGATTGTTTATTAGTTATTTATGCTGTATAAAAAGCAAAGATATTTTTTTTGTGCTCACACCATTTTTAATTTATTGTAATGTCTATACGTGAGGACTTGTTATTGGCTTTCTAGTGATTATGGTTTCCTTTTTTTGTCTGGTTTTATTAGCTGTAAGTCCATGGAGGTACTAAATAAATAAATACCTCTGAAAATCTGCTATTTTGCATGAACATTGACACTTCATTATTTACTCAAAAATTAAAAAAGTCAGAAAAGTATAATAATAGAAGCCTTGCAAATTTTTATCAAGATTCTGAATGACGACAATTTTTTTCAAAAACTTGGGTTTAAAAAGAACACGTATTTCCTGGAACAAGTTTTGTAAAATATTCGAGTAAATCACGGAATTACCGAATGCTAACAGAGTTTTCAGGCGTTATCTCTCTTTTTTAACCGACTTCAAAAAAAAGGAGGAGGTTGTATTTTTTTTTTTTTATCATCATTATTTTATTTTTTTTTATGTTTGTTACCTCAGAACTCCGTCGTTTATGGACCGATTTGCAAATTTTTTTTTCCCTTTATAGGATATGCTTCCAGATTGGTCCCATTTTTTTCAAAATCCAGTTCTGATGATGGAATCCATGAGGAATCGAGGGAACTCCTCAAAAATTATAGGCAACCGTATAGTAATTTTAGTATTTTCATCAAGAACTTAAGCATTTACAGTCAAAAAGTAACATTTGATGAAGTGGAACTGATGAAGAAGACCAGAAATGGTCAACGGAACTTCATACTCAAATAGATATCACAATGAAGATTTAGTTAAGCGACTATGACAATACAAATAAATGAATGATTCTGAATAGTTATGTTGAAAATGGTATCATCGAAGTGATCTGATGATGATGATGGAGCCGGAAGGTAGGCACTGGAACTCCGTAATTAATCAATATAACCTAGCCGTGTTTGGACTTATTAGAATTGTCATGGTTAGTACTTTGGCTATAAGGTACTATCGAACTGATCTGATGATGGAGCCGGAAGGAGGAAGGTAGACACAGGAACTTTATAATAAAACAATGTAACCTAGCAGTATTTGGGTTAATTGGAATTGTCATGAGAAATAGGCACTCTGTTTATAAGTGTATCGCAACTAAAAAGTGTGAAATAAAAACTTTTTAGACAAAAAAAATAACCGACTTCACTAAAAAAAACACTTTAATTTCGGAAGTCGGTGCTAAATAAGAAACAAACAATACCGAGAAACACCGACTTCCGAAATTAAAGTTATTTTGATCCTTTTAGTGTTTTTTTTAGTGAAGTCGGTTATTTTTTTTTCTAAAAAGTTTTTATTCGCGTTGCCTTTTCGTCAAACACCGCGTTGGATTGCGTTAGATGAAGTGACAAGTTTATACCATGCTCGATGTTGACGATGTGAAAAAGGACCCTCTTAAGAGAGCATTTGTCATAATTCAACCTCCAAAATACAAACTTTGGAACCCCGTTTCATCCAAACGGGGTTCCAAAGTTTGTATGGAGAAACTGATGACAGAAGCTTATGGTGTTATAATTTAATTTAAACTAAAATAAACGATAAATATAAACAATAACAGTGGACCTCCTCACCGAATTTCGGTCACAGTAGCTAATGTCAGCGGAAACTAGTCATTAGTGTTGAAAGAGGAATGACACACTGTAACAACAATAAAAAATTGTCATTGAAGTTTCTCGTATCCCAAACAACCTCACCTTCAGCTCGGGCGTGTATTCCACCTTGACAGCAATTGATATTTCCATCAATATGTCCTACTTTTGTTCTTCCATTCTTCCACTGTCAATTGTCGCTCTATGATTCCCTCTTTTTCCTTCATATCATTTCTCAGATCACATAATCTATCCACTTTTCCGTAGACCAAGAGGTTCTCCTCTCAATCCATCTTACATATCACACTAATATAAGAGCGGCAAAAGTTTGTGTGTTTGTGTGTTTATTACTTCTAGGCGTGGGCAAAGTGTGTCATCTTTGCGATTGGAACATTTGCATCTAAATCAATGAAATGTTCCGGAGCAGTGATAGCACGAGGACACGGCGTTGCTCTGCCCAAGCGGGACACACCTCCACCGTGTGCTCCACCGTGTCCTCCGGGTGGTCCACACAATGGTGACACCCGGGCGTTTCTTCCGCACGAATCCGGTGCAGGAACCTCCCGAACTTACCATGTCCGGTGAGGACCTGCGTCATGCGGAAGGTAAGGACGCCGTGTTGCCTTTCCAGCCACTCCTCAAGGAGGGGACTTACCGCCATAATTATGGCGATACTAAGACAGATACTGACTGTTATGAATCGTGATCTGTTACGTCGCGTCATAATCACACTGAGACAGAGAAATATTAGATGATATGTATCATTCAGAGCATTTGGAACAACGGCTCAAAAGATACAAACACAGACACTGACTGTTATGAATCGTGATTTGTTACGTCGCGTATACACTAATAGTTTTATTTAATTGAGAATAATTTTAAGCAGATGTTTTTAGTTCAGGTCATTAATTAAATTTACACTATTTACGTTTTAATTTGAATTTTGACTGCAGGTCACTTAAAGTAAAGATTGTGCCAAGTTCCAAATGATACATTTGAAACATTTGTTTATTATTATTTATTTAAACTTCATGTACAGTAGTGGTACATAGGCGGACTTAATGCAACAAGGCATTGTCTACCGGTCAACCTTTGGGTTAAAAATACAACACTGTGGTAGGTGTGCACAATAAATCAATAACAGATATCTCAAGTATAATGTAGTATCATAATCAATATAAATTAAGTTACTTACAATAAAAAAATACATATATATGAACATTACTGCTGTTCCAATCTATCGGAACACTGAAAATGTTTCGGAACAGTGAGTCGGTTCAGTAAAAAGTTATCTTATCTTGTTGTGGGGCTGGCCCTAGGCCAGAGCACTTTGACCCTTCTGGATCTTTTGTGCTATTCCCCTCCCTTCTACTCAACCCCCAGCCCTCCGTGCACCTTCTTCATGAGTCCCAGTATGGCCTTGATGGGGCTGAGCCTGTAGTCCTCTGGTCTTGGAAATGGTTGGCTCAGATACTCGACTTTTGGAGCCTAGTGCTGCACAGTCGCACAGCAAGTGTAGCATATTCTCCTCTGCATCTCCACAGATCCTGCAAGTCGGGTCGCTTGCTAGTCCCATGTTGTGGAGCTGTTTGTTGGTGGCCAGTAAAAAGTTACACAAGCCAAATTAATTTTTCACGCTCTAACGGCTGAACGGATTTTCGATTATACTTGGTACATGAAATACCTACTATGTCCTGGAATACCACATATTTTTTATCCCGTGAGTATTCCGGCGGGTTCTCATGGTGAAACGGCGACAGCGACTGTTGCAACCCAGTGCTGGGCACGCCACAATTATGGCGGTAAGTCCCCTCTTTGAGGCGTGGTTGGAAAGGCCTCACGGCGTGCTTGCGGACGGCGAGCAATGGGTGGCTCGCCGTCGGACCGTCCGGTAACCGTCCGGACCGAGCCCAAGTCGTCGACGGCGCGTATTGTTCCACGCGCGCCTTATGGAGATGTCAGCAAATCGTAGGGGCCCAGCAGGGTCAAAGCCTACTGGGGCCATGGGTAGTGTGAAAACGAAACCCGGGGCCCTGGGAAGAAGGCAACGAAGGAACAGGAGTGGGTTTTTAGTCAGTAAAAGTCTGACACTATCTCTCGCTCCGCCCAAGAGCGGGATTTGTCATTAGATGATTTTCCCACAGAACAAAAAAAAAAAATCCCGTGAATATATTCCTTTAGGATAATTTTTTCACTTTCAAGCGAGCGAAGCCGCTGGGCAGTAGATAGTATATTCATATCTCTTAAAAATATTATTTCAAAATGTCCACTTTTTCTCCCAAATGTAAGTCACCCTGTCAGAGGTGACACCCCGCTGCGCGAATCAAAAATAAGTTACTTCTAAATTATAAACCAACTTATTTATACAGTCACCAACTCATACCTTTACAATTTTATACCTTACCCTCGTATAAATACAACCTACAATTTAAAATCAACCTTTTATTAACTGCAAAAAATTTACAAGTTTATTTTTATCAGTCAAGAACCTAGTTACAATACGATTATAGACTTTACGAGTCAAAAAATAAGAGACAGGTAATGGTATAACAGTGTTATATAGGCGTGGTTTTCTAAGATAGGGCTGTCAATAATTTTGAACTGATTATAACATGAAAGGAATGAATTTTGGGAGTCTTCGCGGTTATATCCGCTCAGAGGGCAGGTAGGCGCCCTGCTGCGAGTCTGAGGAGTTGATAATGTGACAGTGGTATCAAAAATCTGACTGTTGCAACCATGACTGCAGATTTCGATTATCAAGTCAGGCCAAGTCAATTTTTACATAGACATATCATCACGTCTATGTTTCCCAGAGGTTTGGTAGATGTGGAGCTTCATCATTTTAGTCAAAAGACATCCATTGTTGGACATAAGCCTCTCCCAAGTGACGCCGTAACGACCGATCTTGTGCTTCTCGCATCCATCGGATTCCCGCGACCCTCAGTAGGTCATCAGTCCACCACGTGGGAGGTTTTCCGACGCTGCGGAGCTGGCAATCAAAAGAGCACACATCCCTAGGTTTTTTCCTGGACTTTGCCAAAGCTTTTGACACAGTCTCCATTCCCATTCTGTTGGCAAGCTTGAGACAACGGGCATAAGAAGCATTCAGCTTAAACTCTTCAAAAGTTTCTAACTTTTGAAGAGTTTAAGTTAGACCACACCTAATGCGCTAAGATTGGCAATGTCATCAGCGTAGAACGAAAAACACATCTTTCGGTGTTCCCAAGAAAGTATTTTAGGGCCTACTCTGTTTTTAGGGTTCAGTACCTCAAGAGGAAAAAACGGAAGTCTTATAGGATCACTTTGTTGTCCATCCGTCTGTCTGTCAAGACCCTTTATCTCGGGAACGCGTAGAGTTATTGAGTTGAAATTAATACCATATACTTAAGTCTGCGGACTCTTGAAGTTGTAAAAAAATCAAACTTGTAAGTTAACGAGAAAAAAAGATACTTCGTGGCAAAAAACGTACATTGCACACTCTCGAGGAAATCAAAATTTATAGAGTACTTCCCGTTGACCCCGAATCCTGAAATTTGGCATAAAGCAAGGTCTTAAAGCACAAGTATAGGAATAAATCTGAAAACCGTAAACCTGTTGTTACGTCACAATTTTTTTTTTTTGCGATTCGGAAAAATTTTCCGATACGATTCCGGAATTGAACTATTTACATAGGTAAGTTTGTACGGAACCCTCAGGGTGCGAGTCCGACTTGCACTTGCCCAGTTTTTTTTATACATAGATGACCTTTGTAATCTGTAGTTAAAGCACAGCATAATAATATCTAACACTGATAACACCACATGGAAAATCTTATTACCACTGCACGATTCAAACTGAATCCAAGACCGCTGCTCAGCAGTGGAGTTCACGACCAGGACCCTTCCCATGACTTATTAAAATGTCAGGCGAGCGAGCGAAAAAGAAGGATGGACCTATACATCCTATATAGCTCCATCCCTTTAACAATACAGTTTGGATCGTAAAATGGATCACGTTAAGAGCGGCTGCAGTAGCATTTTCTCCGTAGCTCAGTATTTTCCAGGTTCAATTGACAAAGTATTCCCTGAATTAACAGCTGAACGGGCTGATATTCATTCCCCTCCGTGCCTCGGAAAACACGCTAAGGGCCTGCGCACACTTGAGACAAGACTATAATAATAATAATAATATTCCACAACTATCACACAACGCCGTCTAGTCCCAAGCTAAGCAGAGCTTGTGTTATGGCCGTTATGGGTACTAGACAACTGATACACATACTTATATATTTCTCAAAACATACATATTTAAATAAATTACACCCAGACACAGAACTAATTATCGAAGACTGTCTTAGACAGATTTGTCTACGACGTCGCAGATTTGTCTACGACGTCGCAGACTTGTCTACAACAAGACTGTCTTGCTCTGACGAGACTACTAGAGAGGAGGTACGTCCAATGTTGTCAACAGTTACACTAACTTACCACTAGAGTCAACTTTTAAAACCACCAGAAAAACACTAACAAAAAATGATTGCAAAATTTCCCACAAAAAAAAATGGGTTGTTTTCCTTTAATAATAAGTGATCAAAATTAACAATCAGTTGATCAAAATACCATCTGTGGGTAAATTAACTCTAGTAGGTAAATCAACATACAAATTATTCAATAACAGATATGTAGGTATTAATTCGTCTTCAGACGAATCATTTTTGTTTGCACCATCATCGTCGGTATCAGATTGATAATTATGGATTCTATGGTGCTAATTTACACCCGAGTGATCGCATTTTCACATCGCAGTCAAGCACGGGTTTATATCAATAAAAAAAAAATAAAAAAATTAGTAAGAAATTGAATTTTACTAAATCACTAGAAAAATCCACTAGCCACTAAAACCAATATTTCGCAACTAAATGGGGGGTAAAAAACCCCCAGTTTTTGTGGAAAATCCACTAAGTTGGCACACTGGCCGTACGCCGCTAGACTGTTTTGTCTTGATGGTGTGCGCCGTGACGTAGACAAAACAGTCTTGTCGCAGACAAGTCTCTCTAAGACAGTCTTTTATTTATTTATGTATTTATTTATTTATATTAAGGTACTCCAACGACTTATTCACTAATTACATATTACAAAAAAAATAGCTTACATATATATCTGTTATTATGGTGAACTTGTCACTTAAAGAAGTACACAGCTTACACATAAATAAAAATTTCATACAATTAGTGATAGTGCTTTTAAAATAAACTAATTATAATTTTATGTTGCAAATTGAAATAAAAATAAAAAATTAAATTGACATTTGTAATAAAAAATAAAAATACTCTACCATATGGAATTAAAATAAATAATTAATAATACTCGGTTTAATTAAGGCTAGATTAAAATACGGGAAACGATTGCAATAAACGTGATCAAAATGTTATATTATTATTAAGGTGTCAAGGAGGTGGTGTAAAGTCTTGTCTCAAGTGTGCGCAGGCCCTAAGCCTTTGGCTCGGCATTCATTCGCAGATTTTTGACAGTTGTTACAGATAATTCACAAGTCTTGCCAAGCGGTATTTATTGTCATATTGTGTTACCCAATATTTGGGTGCTTGAGGTCTGAAAGGCAGTCGGTCCATGTAAAATACTGCTTCCAGCTGCATCATGGTTAGACTGGAAGGGGACCTTTACATTAATTATAATTATTATTAGGGTTCCGTAGCCAAATGGCAAAAAACGGAACCCTTATAGATTCGTCATGTGTCTGTCTGTCCGTCCGTATGTCACAGCCACATTTTTCCGAAACTATAAGAGCTATACTGTTGAAACTTGGTAAGTAGATGTATTCTGTGAACCGCATTAAGATTTTCACAAAAAATAGAAAAAACAATAAATTTTGGGGGTTCCCCATACTTAGAACTGAAAATCAATTTTTTTTTTCATCAAACCCATACGTTTGGGGTATCTACGGATAAGTCTTCAAAAATGATATTGATGTTTCTAATAAAATTTTTTTATATACTGAATAGTTTGCGCGAGAGACACTTCCAAAGTGGTAAAATGTGCCCCCCCCCCCCCCGTAACTTCTAAAATAAGAGAATGATAAAACTAAAAAAAATATATGATATACATTACCTTATAAACTTCCACCGAAAATTGGTTTGAACGAGATCTAGTAAGTAGTTTTTTTTTAATACGTCATAAATCGTAAATCGCAATTTACCTTTTAAGTTTGTATGGAACCCTCAGTGCGCGAGTCCGACTCGCACTTGCCCACTTTTTTATTTATTACTCACCACAATTAAATAACACAGTAATTACAAAAATGAAAACAATTTTTGTTTTATTGGCTGGCCTCTTGAGCACGATCATTTGTTCTGTGTCTGTGTGTAATTTAGCTATAATTATGTACGTATTTAGAAATATTTATGTACGTTTATCAGTTGTCTAGTACTCATAGCACAAGCTCTGCTTAATTTAGGACTGTTGTGTGAAAGTTGTGAAATTATTATTATTATTAATTTCCAAGAGCGTCTTCCAGTCTTCCTTACAAGGTGGACCGATGACCTGGTGAAGGTTGCGGGAATCCGATGGATGCGAGACGCACAGGACCGTGATGCGAGACGTCTTTCGGCTGAAATGATGATGATGATGATGATTTCAGCCAATAGACGCCCACTGCTGGACATAGGCCTCCCCCAAGTGTCGCCACAATGAACGGTTCTGTGCTTCTCGCATCCATCGGACTCCCGCAACCGTTACCAAGTCATCGGTCCACCTTGTAGGAGGCCTTCCAACGCTACGTCTTCCGGTACGGAATGAAAATCAAACAAAAAAAAAGTTTTTATCGGCTGAAACTAGGCTTTTGGCCTGGATTTCGGGTCACCAGGGGCCTAAGTCTGCTATTTTTATAAATTCGTCATTCCATTGTCATTTTGCTAAAAGTTCATAATCTACTAATTCAAAATGATCGATCATTGATCGGTCAATGGTCTCTTAATAGAGTTGTGGTAGAATAACAATATCGAGCTTATTAAAAGCAATGACTGTACAATGCCGTTCTAATAGTAGGTCACTGATCAAAGGAACTGTCATAGTACATTTTGATACAAGTGCAGAAAGTTTGTCATTGCGACCGAGGTGGAATTCGCACGAGCCGTAGGCGAGTGTGTTATGGAGCCGAGGGCTGCAGTGACAAATTTGCACGTGTATCAAACGACTTTTTTCAATACACTTACGAAGAAATGAATAAACGGGGGTTGACCGGCGACATGTGGGGTTCGGCGCGCGCCCGGCCTGATGCGATACATGTAATAACATTGTGGCGGGGGACAGCACAAGCTATTTCAGCACTAGAGCGGAAAACAGTCTATTGCGTGCCTAAAAGCGGTGGGATAAGAGCGGGTTTTCGAGTAAGTGTATTGAAAAAAAATTTAGCAGATTACCGCATACGTCAGATATTCATTTGTCAATATGTACGAGATTACCATTCTATACCACTTATTTCAATAGAGTGTCAGTGGTTGACTGTTGGAAAGTCATAATGACGCCATTAAATATATTAGTAGATTACCAAACTGGTCATAATCAACAATTATGAAATCAACGATTCTGACAGTATTGTAATAGCAGACTTGAGGCACTGGTATAGTCTCTTTAAATGGATTTTATTGCAACATTGTTGGGGAATCCATGGCTAATTTAATTAAATCGCTAGTTTTTCTTAATATAGTATAAAGACGTAATCTAATAATAATATCTCTAAGAATACCTGTACCACTGTTATACTTCATGCGTATTTGTTTTAACTCACAACTTATTGAGTATAACGATGACTTGCCAAGTTTGCAATCGCTATGGTTACGACAGACAAGTAACGCTTGCTTAAATTTGTATGTAAGTAATTGAAGCAATGAATTCGTAGAATCGCGTCATCGTGTCTATCAGACCTTCATAACACAGAAACTGGGTAACACGATATAAAAGTATGCTGCGGGATTCTTTACGGGATAAATCTTTGACTTCAAAAGAGTTACCGGGCCCTGGAACAAGAAGGGCAACAGATGGAACACGGGTGGGTTTCCCACCCCTTGTTATCCTAGCTCGCCGTCCGACCGTCTGGTAACCGTCCGGACCGAGCCCAAGTCGTCGACGGCGCGTTCTGTTCCACGCGCGCCTCAAGGAGATGTCAGCAACTGTAGGGGCCCAGCAGGGTCGAAGCCTACTTCGGCCAAGGGTCTGATTCTGAAAGGAAGACTCGGCCCTGGTACGAAAGGCAACGAAGGAACAGGAGTGGGTTTTTGTCAGTAAAAGTCTGACACGATCTCTCGCTCCGCCCAAGAGCGGGGGATTTCATAAGATGATTTTCCCACCGAAAAAAAACCCCCTTGTTACCCTGACTTTTTATATCTACGTACTTACATTACTAAAAAGAATAACTCAAACAAGTGCGAGTCGGACTCGCGCACTGAGGGTTCCGTACAAACTTACCTATAAAAACAGTTCAATTTCCGAATTGAGTTACGAAGATTTTTCCGAACCGCAAATATCGATTTCTTTTGTGACGTATCTATACTTGTGCTATGAGACCTTGCTTCATGCTAAATTTCAGGATTCTAGGTCAACGGGAAGTACCCTATGAATTTTGATTCCCTTGAGAGTGTCGAAATATACGTTTTTTTGCGACATAAGCGGCCGTATCTTTTTTTTCATCACAGCTTCAAGGGATCGCAGACCTGAGGATATGGTTTTAATTTCAACTCGATACCTCCACGCGTTGCTGAGATAAAGGGTCTTGACAGACAGACGGACGGACCACAAAGTGATCCTATAAGGGTTCAGTTTTTCCTTTTGAGGCACGAAACCCTAAAAATAAATATACATCAATATTCATTACTGATTTGAACAAATGAGCCATATTTATAGGACACACGCTAGAAGAAATACAATTATTTTCACGGGTGACCGCTGTCAAAATCGGCAAGGAGAAACATATACTTTAAAATTTTTAAACATGAAACCATCGTTGACACTATTTTAGCTGTGACGTGACCACAAGTGGTCTGCGGACCACAAGTGCCACTTGAGCATTAAACTTAATCTTTTCTAAATGTGCTTAACATTATAATTCCTTGACTGTATGTGATATTTTATAAAAAACATAAGTACATAGTAAAAAAATGGATAAAGTGAGAAATGAGTATATTAGAGGAAGTTTGAAAGTGGCGCCAGTGACTGAAAAGTTGAAAGGGAATCGTTTGTCTTGGTATGGTCATGTAAAGAGGAGAGATGAAACGCATGTTACTAAAAGAGTTATGAGTATACATGTGGATGGGTGGAGAGGGAGAGGGAGGCCAAAGAAAAGATGGATGGATTGTGTGATATGAAAGAAAAGGAAGTTAGTGATAGCATGACGGTTGACAGGATAGAATGGAAGAAAAAAACATGTTGTGCCGACCCCAAATAAGATGGGACAAGGGCAGGAAGATGATGATGACATAGTAAACAAATTAAAGAATTAAAATTAATGTTGATTATTTAGGTAGGTACTTACCAATAAAACTTTGAAAAAAAAATACCATCCAGGCGCACTTTACATACGATTTACTGATTAATAATCTTTTCACTTTACAATACTATTAGACTTTTGTTTCTACAGATATCGAAATGATTTCTGCAATAAGTTCACAATCAGACAGTACTATTTTGCTATTAGTCGTGGACAACCGAGGGGCTACAGAATGCATTTTGGAGAGTATGCGCGGGATACACGACTTGATTCCGCCATCTCCTTTCTACCATCGGACAACCTGACGTATGGCGAGTGTCCACCCTTACGTTGTTAACACCTCTACGGTCCGGGCTAAGCGTTTCGCCTCGTCGTATATACCGCGTACTAAGGGCTGGAACGATTTGCTTGCTGCGGTCTTCCCGTCCGATTATAATTTAGGTTTCTTCAAGGCTAGAGTGAATAGGCTCTTAATAAACTAGTGCGCCTCACCATCAACGATTGCATCACTGCTTACCATCAGGTGGGATCGCAATCAAGCACTAGTTTATATATATCAATGAAATAACATGACAAAAATACCTCTTCTTTCTAACACTGACATTATTTTAGTCTTAAATAAATGTACATATTTCATTTTTTATTTAAGTATCAAAATTAAACATTATTTGTTGTCGAGATCATTAATTGTGATTTAATTTAGAACGTTTTTATAATGAAAGACAAGTACCTACTGGTCTTCTGATCTAAGGAGAGAATGGGAGATCTCTCCGTGCATCCCGTCTGTCTGTCAAGACCCTTTTTCCCAGGAACGCGCGGAGTTATTAAGCTAAAATTAATGTCAGTGACACTCGAGATTGGCTACCTTTTCTTTAAGGTTGTCCCGCTCCAGCTTGGGGCAGGGGGGCGTGTCACCTTTTGCTTTCTATGAACACGATTATCGTTTTTAGAAGGTTAATTCCCATGCGTTTTTTCAAACAGACCAATTACAGGCACTTTTGAATAGTCAAAATGTCAGTCAGTAAAAAAAAAACAAGTGAAGCTAAATTGCACGTTCCAAAGCGTAGATCTCTATGGAGAAGAACGTGCAAGAAACTCCATGGACACTCTTTTAAATCATATTATGATATTACATTATAAATCTTGGTTACATATTTCTTGTAACTTCTGACGTCTTCTTGTGACTTCTAACAATGTAGATAAGTAAAAATAGAAATTAAATAAAGTCTAAAGTAAGCTAAGAGATGACCAGTCTTAACTGACGGCACCCGTTCACGAGCATGACGCGTGCATCAGCCCCACTCAGCTCAACCATTTTGAAGGGAACTGAATGACCCAATAACACGTGCCACCATCAGCGAGACATTTGAGTGAGCATGACAAATATTGAAAAAGGCTGCGTTGGAAATACACAGCACACACTGGCGCAACACAACAGGCCAGAAGCATGCAAAGCTATTTCTTAATGACATAGATAAGGTCTGGCCCCAAAAACTATGGAGGTACAGCAGATCACAGCTCCGAACAATCACAGGAGTCTTCACGGGGCACTATGCCACCAACAAACAGCTCCACAACATGGGACTAGCAAGCGACCCGACTTGCAGGATCTGTGGAGATGCAGAGGAGAATATGCTACATTTACTGTGCGACTGTGCAGCACTAGGCTCCAAAAGACTAGAGTATCTGGGCCAACCATTTCCAAGACCAGAGGACTACAGGCTCAGCCCCATCAAGGCCATACTGGGACTCATGAAGAAGGTGCACGGAAGGCTGGGGGTTGAGTAGAAGGGAGGGGGATTAGCACAAAAGATCCAGAAGGGTCGAAGTGCTCTGGTTTAGGGCCAGCCCCACTATAAGATAAGATAAAATAAGAGCATGACAAACTCTCGACTGCCATGCTCGTATTCCACGCGCTCCTCAAAGAGATGTCAGCAAACCGTAGGGGCCCAGCTGCAGGGACGATGCCGATGAGAACGCAAAGACTCGTAGGCTATTTATTATAAGGTCCTAAGTGATAAGTCTACTATCACACGGGCGAAGCCGCGTGTGATAGTATAGCCAGTAGTTTGTAGTATTATTGTATTTTGAGCATATTATTAGGGTTCCGTACCTGAAGTATAAAACGAGAACCTATTATTAACCGCCGCCGGGATTCCGATCCCGATTTCCGGCCACCGTAGGCGCGGGCTTGTGGACGGCGAGCAATGGTGGTCGCCGTCCGACCGTCCGGTAACCGTCCGGACCGAGCCCAAGTCGTCGATGGCGCGTACTGTTTCACGCGCGCCTCAAGGAGATGTCAGCAACTGTAGGGGCCATCAGGGTCGAAGCCTACTGGGGCCAAGGGTCTGATTCTGAAAGGAAGACTCGGCCCTGGTACGAAAGGCAACGAAGGAACAGGAGTGGGTTTTTAGTCAGTAAAAGTGTGACACTATCTCACGCTCCGCCCAAGAGCGGGGGATGTCATAAGATGATTTTCCCACCGAAAGAAAAAAAAGAAAAAGAAAAAAAAAATTACTAAGACTCCGCTGTCCGTCCGTCTGTCCGTCTGTCACCAAGCTGTATCTCATGAACCGTGACAGCTATTTATTTATTTCTGTTACCGCTATAAAAACAAATACTAAAAACCGAATAATAAAATAAATACTTGATTGGGGCGCCCATATAACAAACGTGATTTTTTGTGCGAGTCCGACTCGCACTTGACCGGTTTTTTAGTGGACATGTCGCAAAATTGCACTTTTCTTATATTAAGGTAACATACATACCTATTTACAATAGTACTTATATATGTGGGGTAGTTTTTCACATTCCAATATAAAAAAACACTGAACTCAGTTTTTAAACGTCACAAATCCACTATCACTCACGACTTGCGACTAATCGCAAAAACGCAAAATCGCACATCTGTAATCTACCTTAGAGATACAATCTTCGAGGCAGACGAAAAGCTACTGCCGCAAGGGATGGGTTTAATAGGCGTGGTTTATTTACACCCCGCCCCACTTTAAGGGGGTGTGTTAGGGGTTGAAAGCCACGCCCTTCATCCCCAAGTAAAATATTTATAGGAATATAATGGAAAGGGTTGTTCGCTTTGTTTTAGGGGTTTAAAGTAAGGGTAGTTGAGTTGTATTTTATCGTGGAAATGAGGAAAATGTATGTTTCAGGGTTCTCTGAAAAGGGTGACATAATAAAAGCTACAAGAAATATGCAACCGAGATATTTGTAATACTAACATTAATAAATAATAATAATATAATAATAATATAATATAATATTCACATAGCTATCACACAACGCCGTCTAGTCCCAAGCTAAGCAGAGCTTGTGTTATGAGTACTAGACAACTGATAAACATACTTAAATATTTCTAAATACATACATAATTATAGATAAATTACACCCAGACACAGAACAAATGATTGTGCTCATCACACAAACATTTGTCCTGGGTGGGAATCGAACCCACGATCTCCGGCATAGCAGTCAGGGCCACTAACCACTAGACCAACAGGCCAGTCAAAATAATTCATAACATGATTGAAAAGAGTGGCCGTGGAGTTTCTTGCACATTCTTCTCCATAGAGATCTACGCTTTGGAATGTGCAATTGGCGTAATTTTTCTGACTGACTGACTTCTTGACATTTCAAAAGTGCATATAGTTAAATGGTTTATCTATCTATATCCATACTTTATACTATAAAAGATTGCACGTAGCGGAGATGAGAATGTTAAGATGGATGTGTGGTGTGACGAGAATGGATAAAGTGAGAAATTAGTATATTAGGGGAAGTTTGAAAGTGGCGCCAGTGACTGAAAAGTTGAAAGGGAATCGTTTGTCTTGGTATAGTCATGTGAAAAGGGGGGATGAAACGCATGTTACTAAAAGAGTTATGAATTTACATGTGGATGGATGGAGAGGGAGAGGGAAGCCAAAGAAAAGATGGATGGATTGTGTGAGAAGTGATATGAAAGAAAAGGGAGTTACTGATAGCGTGACGAGTGACGGGACAGAATGGAAGAAAAAAAAGTGTTGTGCCGACCCCAAAAAAAAACGGGACAAGGGCAGGAAGATGATCCATACTTTATACTATAAATGTGAAAATAACTTTGTCTGTCTGTCTGTTACGCTTTCACGGTTAAACTGCTAAACCGATTTTGATGAAATTTGGTTCGGAGGAAGCTTGGACTCCAATGATAGACTTAGGCTACTTTTTATCCGTCTTCCGACGAAGCCGCAGGCAAAAGCTAGTATATATATAAAAAGAGAAACTGACTGACTGACATATCAACGCACAGCCAAAACTACTGGGCTATAAGAAAAAGACCGAAAGACTGGGAGACCAACTAGATCTGATTCGTAGAAAGATCATGGAACACTTCAATACATAATACATCTTCCGGTGTTTCTGTTTTCTTTTTTTTTTATTGTTGATAGGTTTGCGCTTGACCGCTATCTCACCTGATGGAATGCGACGATGCGGTCGACAATGAAGCGCACTTACCTAGAAGAAGTAACCTATTCATTCTTAACTTAAAAACTTCCGGGTTGTAGCCATCAGGAAACACAGATTCCGGCAAGGAATTCCACTCCTTGGCTGTACGCACAATGAATGTGTTTCCAAAACGTTTTGTGCGTATAGGTGGGATGTCCACCATGTACCGGTGGCACATCGCCGTACGCCTGGTGGTCCGATGATGGAACGGGCTAGGCGGAATTAGGTATGCAATTCCGACGCACACTCCCCGAAATGCAACCGGTAGAAAACCGACAGGCTAGGAACTCGGTGTCGATGCTCAAGACTTTGAAGCCTCGACTCAACGAGTGCATCATTGCCAATGATCCTCCTGGCTCGCTTCTCAATTGCCTCAAGTGCATCAAGCTGGTATCGGGCAGATCCGTCCCGGTCCGTAATTTTCATTATTAACCGATTAAAAAAAAAAGGAGGAGGTTCTCAATTCGGTGGTATTCTTTTTTTATGTTTTTTACGCCTTGGGTTTGAACCCGCGACCTACAACTCGTAAGACGGGGTCGTTACCACTCGGCCACCACTGCTCATCATGAATCTATAACGAACATAATTTTTCCAAACCTATTGAGGTGTAGTGTTTTTTTTTTAGGCAAGCGTGTGTTACCACTGCTATGCTAGCTAATGACAATATAAATAACATCTTACCAAGACAGTAAGTTTGCATAACCTGTTAACATCCTACATAGCGAGTAAATCTAAATAATGTATTATTAGTCCACGCGCCAAGTAAGCAGTGTTCAATGTTGAAGACAAGGATTTCGTTTAACATGTTCAATGCGGAACCAGGACCTGTACCATGACGTTTAAAGTAAGATTGTTTCATTCTTATTTCCAGTGTGGGTAAGAGATGGCGCTAGACAACCTGTATAGCTCTGTCTCTTACCCACACTGAAATTAGAATGAAACAATCTTACTTTGAACGTCATGGTTACCCCGCAGGTCTAATACGCCTCGTGTCTTCCTTGCGACAAAGAAAAACATATTAGAGTCTTCTCTGCCGTGCGAAGGGCGTAACTTCAATTTGGTTTGGTTTAGGAAAGAGACACATATATAAAAGGTGTAAGGGACCATTGGACTGTTTGTATGGTTGTGGATTGTGAATGGTTGTTCAGTTTCGTCTACTCAGCAAGCCCTTCAAGTTTGCGGAGACCTGTCCCTTACACCCTGTACCTATGATGCTCTATTAAAATAGAAGTGCAGTGGTGTATCTACTTTAATACGGGGTCGCTTTAATCTCGTACCGCACTTAGCCAAAAACAATCACGTTCTGGGGTCTAATATGCCCCTTACCGCCATAATGATGGTCAAACGAGGTCTTAAACGCCCCTTACTGCAGTAATTTAAAAAAAATATATAAATGAGTGCCGCTGTCAACCTTTTAAGAGGGCAGAGGCTAATCATGAGTCTATAATGCACAAAAGTATGTTTTGTGATCCAGAAAAATATATGTATGTTGTTATTATTCAGGATAAAAGTTAGTTAAACAGTGTGTTCAAAACATAATACAGCTATTTTAGTGTGATAAAAAGAAACTGGGTAAGTGCGAGTCGGACTCGCGCACTGAGGGTTCCGTACAAACTTACCTGTGTAAATACATAGTTCAATGAATGGAGTCTCGAAGACTTTTCCGAATCACAATTTTTTTTTCTTTTGACATAACAACAAATTTACTGTTTTCAGATTTATTCTTAAACCTGTGCTATACATATAAGACCTTGATCTATCTATGCCAAAATTCAGGATTCTGGGTCAACGGGAAGTACCCTATAAATTTTGATTCCCTTGAGAGTCTCGAAATATACTTACGTTGTTTTGCGACATTTTTTTTCGTTAATTTAGAAGTTTTTCACAGGTTCAAGGGACCGCAGACCTAAGTATATGGTTTTAATTTCAGCTACATACCTCCACGCGTTTCCGAGATAAAGGGTCTTGACAGACAGATGGACGGACAACAAAGTGATCCTGTAAGGGTTGCGTTTTTCCTTTTGAGGTACGGAACCCTAAAAAACAGGTTGGAAGGCCTTCCACAAGGTGGAGCGATGACCTGGTGAGGGTCGCGGGAATCCGATGGATGCGAGACGCACAGGACCGGTCATTGTGGCGACACTTGGGGGAGGCCTATGTCCAACAGTGGACGTCTGCAAGCTGAAATGATGATGATAGCGTGACTGCTAACACGATAGAATATATGAAATAGTACATAGCACGCGCACTTTTCTGCACTAGTGCGGAAAACAGTCTATTGCGTGCCTAAAAGCGGTGGGATAAGAGCGGGTTTTCGAGTAAGTGTTTTGAAAAAACGTATTGCGCCGACACCAATTAATATGGTACAAGGACAGGCGCGAAGATAAAGATATTAAAAACCACTGCATTATTTTACAAAAAACCTAAAAAAGACAGTGGAAATACCTTATTGACGAAACTGGTATTTTTACGAACCGTTCAATATAGATACCTAATAGTTATTAGAAAAACCCCAACTAATGTAGATATTAATTCGACACTCCAATGTTATATTTATATTTGGTTTTTTTTTTACCACAAGTTAATGATAGTCAGGTGTTTAACCTTTCGATAAAAAAAAACTGGGCAAGTGCGAGTCGGACTCGCGCACTGAGTTCCGTACAAACTTATCTGCTTACTCGAGTCACAAAGATCGTTCCGAATCGTCGAAGGATTTTTTTATGACGTAACTACACAGTTTACAGATTTTTTCCTATACTTGTGCTATGAGACCTTGCTTCATGCCAAATTTCATGATTCTAGGTCAATGGGAAGTACCCTATGAATTTTGATTCCCTTGAGAATGTCGAAATACACGTTTTTTGCGACATAAACGGCCATATCTTTTTTTTTCGGTAACTTAGAAGTTTGATTTTTTCTCAGCTTCAAGGGACCGCAGACCTTAGTATATGGTTTTAATTTCAACCCTCCAAGCGCTCCCGAGATAAAGGGTCTTGACAGACAGACAGACAGACGGACGGACAACAAAGTGATCCTTTAAGGGTTCCGTTTTTTCCTTTTGAGGTACGGAACACTAAAAAATCTTGATTGACTTGATTTCACCTTCACATATTCTACCATCGGACATCGCGACGTACAATGCGTTCCTAATAAGAATAGGATCGATTTTTACTCCATATTGTGACGTCATAGCTGTCAAATCGAAAAATTAGGTAGGGTGAGCAAAACAATAAATGTTTTATATAATATTTATTTACGAATCATGAACGAAAAAAGTTTTATCAGAATCCTGTTCTTCAATTTTGCTCATCTCTGCGTCACTGTGTGAGGTGTCTAAGTAGTGGCAAATGGAAAAAGCGGTCTAAATTGTTCCTAACAATGAAAATAAGAAATAAAATAGTTTTTTGTTTTACTAATTATGACTTAATAATATATGTAGATTTAGCTATAAATTTAGATTAAACAATAACGTTTTTACTTCAACTAGATTTAACTAAGACTCAGTAAAACAAACCAAAAAAAAACCGTTATTACGGTTTGCAAAGAAAACTTATTTGCGTATGCAAATAAGTTTTCTTTGCAAACCGTACTTTTCAATCAAAATTTGACAGATCGAAGTTTTTGACTTTCCTATTCTTATTTGGAACGCATAGTACGGCGAGTGTCCATCCTTACGTTGTTGACACCTTTACGGTCCGGACTAAGCGTTTCGCCTTGTCGTTTATTCCATTCAAGACTCGGACAATTTGCCTGCTGCGGTCTTCCCGTCCGATTATAATTTAGGTGTCTTTATGGCTAAAGTGAATAGGCTCTTAATAAACTTGTGCGTTTCACCATCAACGATTGCATCACTACTTACCATCAGATCCCAAAAAAAAAAGAAATTGAATTTCGCGGGCTACCTAGAAGCATCCCAAAAAGCAGTCCAATGACCAACCTTATAATAAAAATACCAACATACCAAAAAAACTATATCCGTCTCGCTCTAACTCCAGTACTATTGTATCTGCTATCTCTGTCCCGCGGAGAGTTATGGCTACCAGTGTTAGAAATCATGTCACGTGCAACGAAGCAGTACTAATGTTTGAGATTGTCACAGTCGAGTACACATGAGTGATACAACGCTTAACTATTCATTATATTACTATAAAACATGGTTTTATTTTAATACTACTTCGTTCCGTTTAAAGTTGGTCATTAGGTATCTGAAGGAATAATATAAATCTTTTATTTTAGGTGGGAAAATCATCTAATGACAATTCGCACTCTTGGGCGGAGCGCAAGATAGTGTCAGACTTTTACTGACTAAAAACGAACTCCTGTTCCTTCGTTGCCTTCGTCCCAGGGCCACGGTTTCGTTTTCACACTACCCATGGCCCCAATAGGCTTCGACCCTGCTGGGCCCCTACGATTTGCTGACATCTCCCTGAGGCGCGCGTGGAACAATACGCGGCGTCGACGATTTGGGTTCGGTCCGGACGGTTACCGGACGGTCGGACGGCGGGTTACCCATTGCTCGCCGTCCGCAAGCCCACGCCTAGCTACCGTGACTGGTAGCCAGGGTCGCAATCGCGGCGGTTGGAGCGTGAGGATGTCCGTTCCCTCATGCATGTCAAAGGAGGCTAGCACTACTGCTTCGCACGCGGAGGCCATTGCTTCCCATTCCCTCTCGCCCCGGACCACGACCTGAACCAGGGCCCGGCGCAAGAGCTCGTCGCAGCCGATCGCCCCACGAGGACACGGCGCGGCGGCGATGCTCAAAGCAAGCGGGGCACACCTCCACCTTATGCTCCACTGTTACTTTCAGGCCAAAGCATGTGGTACCAAAATTACTTCAGCGCTAAAAAAAGGATAAGTTATGAAACCCTACAGCAGTTTTGACAGATTAAGTGGAATATTATCCTTATGAGCGGCCAACTCGAGGTACATTTTCATACAACCGCTCTTACGTGATTATGATGTTATTACACATCTTTCTCTAGATATTTTGGATACACAGCTATCTTGTGGATATTATCCAGGCTTCTATAGAAATCAAAACATAAATTTGTGTGAAACTAATCTAGTAAAGACCTCTGAAAATCTGCTATTTTACGTGAACTTTGGCCCTCCGTAATGTGCTCGTATAATATTAAAAATATAAAAAAGTTCATCCATAGAAGCCTTGCACATTTAACCTTTCGTGTATATATAATTTTTTTTTTTGTTGTGACGTAACTATAAATTTACAGTTTTCAGATTTTTCCCTATACTTGTGCTATGAGACCTTGCTTCATGCCAAATTTCAGGGTTCTAGGTCAACGAGAAGTACCCTATGAATTTTGATTCTCTTGATACACGTTTTTTGCGACATTTACGGCCGTATCTTTTTTTTTCGTTAACTCTGAATTTTGATTTTTTCACAGCTTCAAGGGACCGCAGACCTGAGTATATGGTTTTAATTTCAACTCGATACCTCCACGCGTTCCCGAGATAAAGAGTCTTGACAAACGACAGACAGATGGACAACAAAGTGATCCTATAAGGGTTCCGGTTTTTCCTTTGACGTACGGTACCTTAAAAAGAAAAAATAAGAGAACATACTCTCGTGATAAAAAGTAGACATGATGTACCCGTGTGCTAAGTTTTATTGAAATCCGTTCAGCCGTTTGAACGAGAGGAAATAACAAACACCAACTTTCAGACTTTAGTACTGTGATAAAGTATAAATACGGCTAAACGTCAAGGTACCGTAATGTAGGTAGGTGCCCATGTCTTCAGGCGTGGTGGCAACTCGTAAAAAGCCACTGTCACATTGTTCCACTGACCCCCACGCACTGTATTGTCACAGTATAGATATATGGAACAGTACGGAAACTACCTACAAATGTTCGAAACGGCTCACTCACACAAACATACGCATCGACGAGACTCCTAAGCGGCATTCGCTACTGACAGGACCGCGAGAAACGCTTAGGAGTCTCGTCGATGCGTATGTTTGTGTGAGTGTGCCGTTTCGAACATTTGTAGGTAGTTTCCGTACTGTTCCATATATCTATACTGTGGTATTGTATTGTGATCCATTCATTGTGATATTCTTCACGACACGAGTTAAACCAGTTCGCGCATAATAATCAGTAGAAAGGAGCATTTTTATATTATAATACTGATGACTTACTCCAGCTTTGGAAAGGATTTGAAGTTTCCTTGCGTGATCGCATCAGGAATGAAGATACCCGCAGGAGAACCAAGGTTGGCGACATAGCACGAAGAATCGTCAAATTGAAGTAGCAGTTAGCAGGACACGTTGCTCGCAGAATAGGGCCTCAAGTCTGCTATTACAATAGTGTCAGAATGGTCTATCATTGATTTCATAATTGTTGATTTTGACAAGTTTGGTAATCTACTAATATAATGGCGTCATTAGGACTTTCCAATGGTCAACCACTGGCACTCCATTGAAAGAAGTGGCATAAAATGGTAATCTCGTACATATTGACAAATGAATGCCAGACGTATGCGGTAATCTGCTAAAATTTTGACAGTTCCTTTGATCAGTGACCTACCATTAGAACGTCATTGTGCAGTCATTGCTTTTAATAAGCTCGATATTATCATTCTACCACAACTCTATTACGAGACCATTGACCGATCAATGATCGATCATTATGAATTGGTAGATTACGAACTTTTAGCAAAATGACAATGGGTTCGTGTTGGAATGACGAATTTATAAAAATAGCAGACTTGGGCCCCAGGCGTGGTGGCAACTCGTTAAAAGCCACTGTCACATTGTTCCACTGTCCCCCACGCACTGTATTGTATTGTGATCCATTGTGATATTCTTCACGACACGAGTTAAACCAGTTCGCGCATAATAATCAGTAGAAAGGAGCATTTTTATACTATAGTACTGATGACTCACTCCAGCTTTGGAAAAGGACTTGAAGTTTCCTTGCGTGATCGCATCAGGAATGAAGATATCCGCAGGAGAACCAAGGTTGGCGACATAGCCCGAAGAATCGTCAAACTGAAGTAGCAGTTAGCAGGGCACATTGCTCGCAGAATAGGGCCTCAAGTCTGCTATTACAATAGTGTCAGAATGGTCTATCATTGATTTCATAATTGTTGATTTTAACAAGTTTTGGGATCTTAGCGAAGGTGAGACGGTACCTACTTCACGCCGGAACAGCTGCTCAACCTTTATCAAGCGCAAGTACGATCGTGTATGGAGTACTGCTCTCATCTTTGGTTTGGGTCTACCAAATACCAGCTTGATGCGCTAGAGTCGATTGAGAGGCGAGCCAAGAGGATCATCGGCAATGATGCACTTGATGAGTCGAAGCTCCAAAGCCTTGGGCATCGCCGCCGAGTTGCTAGCCTGTCGGTTTTCTATCGTTTACATTTCGGGGAGTGTGCACTGGAATTGCACAATCTAATTCCGCCAAGTCCGTTCCATCATCGGACCACTAGACGTACGGCGTTGCGCCATCGGTACATGGTAGACATCCCACCCATACGCACAAAACGTTTTAAGAACACATTTATTATGCGTACAGCCAAGGAGTGGAATTCCTTGCCGGAGTCTGTGTTTCCAGATAGCTACAACTTAGGGGTCTTTAAGTCAAGAGTGAATAGGCTACTTCTAGGCAAGCGTGCTCCATCGTCAGCCACATCATCGCTTACCATCAGGTGAGATGGTGGTCAAACGCGAGACTATAATTAATAAAAAAAAAAAACAAAGTTTGGTAATCTACTAATATAATGGCGTCATTATGACTTTCCAATGATCAACCACTGGCACTCCATTGAATGAAATGGCCCACAATGGTAATCTCGTACGCAATGACAAATGAATGTTTGACGTAAGCGGTAATCTGCTAAAATTTTGACAGTTCCTTTGATCAGTGACCTACCATTAGAATGTCATTGTGCAGTCATTGCCTTTAATTCGTTGTATGACAGCTCGTACCACAATTCTATTACGAGACCACTGATCGATCAATGATCGGCCATTATGAATTAACAGATTACGAACTTTTAACAAAATGACAATGGAATCGTGTTGGAATGACGAATTTATAAAAATAGCAGACTAGGGCCCCTGAGGAGGGTCGCGGGAATCCGATGGATGCGTGACGCTCAGGACCAGTCGTTGTGGCAACACTTGAGGGAGGCATGTCTATGTCCAGCAGTGGACATCTTTCGGGGTTTTGACTGAAATGATGATAATGATGATGATAGAGTATTCCATGTTCCAAATGTTAATCTTCTACTTTTTGAGGTGTGAAATCATCATATAACTTCTTCCACTGGAGTGAGAGGGAGTGTACGACCTTTACTCACAGAAACCCACCCGTGTTCCTTCAGTTAACCTTTGCGTTCCAGAGGGCGGAGCCACGGTACTTATTTCGAATATTCCTGTAACCCAAGGTTACTTATTATGGTATTACACTCATTTTTGAAAAGTATCTCAATTAGATTCTGTAGTGTTAATAAACCACTAAAAATAACACAAAATTTTTATTCAGTCGCCAAGTACTCTAAAAATGCATTTAAAATTTACATTTTCGCGCGTAATTTGACGAAAAAGTAGAAAGCAGTCGACGCCATATTTACTCTGTGGTCGTGACATCAGTTGGCTGTGTATGTAAACCAATGAGCTCAGTATGGCCGATCAGTTGACAGTTGACAGCTGTCACTTTAGTTTACACAGCCGAATGACGTAATTACATAGTGGCTGCTATTTCATGGCGATAAAGAACAAATAATAAAAATTGAAAACTTTGAATTGAATTTTAAAATTTATTTTGTTATTTTATGAATTACTAACACTTACCGACTGCATTTTACCTAAGCTATCTTATTAATATATTCTTAGATTTTTTCTCATATAGAGTAAAATACCCTATTGGTGAATTTTGCTTGTATTACAACCAATTCGATCTACTACTCACCCGCTATATTGTGATCAATCATTGTGATTCTTAACAAATGCTAATACCTACTATTCTTCGCGACACGAATGACGCTCGCGCATACTAAGTATTAGAAACGGGTGTTTGAGAGTAACGGCATACTATGCTGACTAGAAACTAGACTATATGCGCAACATACATCACGACTAGTACCTTCTAGATACGGTCCGGACTAAGCGTTTCGCCTCGTCGTTTATACCGCGTATATCGAAGGACTGGGACAATTTGCCTGCTGCGATCTTCTCGTCCGATTATAATATAGGTGTCTTCAAAGCTAGGCTCTTAAGGGGATGCAACTCGACATACATTTTCACTGTTTTTCTACAACCGCTCTTTCGCGATTATGACGTTAATTCATATTTTTCATTAGATATTTTGGAAACACAGTATCGTGTGGCATATTATCTAGGCCTCTATTGAAATCAATTTATAAATTTGTGTAAAATCCAGTAAAGAAAGACCTCTGAAAATATACTGTTTTGCATGAACTTTGACACTATAAAATTTACTCAAAAATTAAAAACGTGAAAAAGTATAACAATACAAGCCTTGAAAATTTAATCAAGATTCTGAATGACGACAATTTTTTTCAAAAACTTTTAAGGGTTTAAAAAAAACACGTATTTCCTGGAACAAGTTTTGTAAAATATTCGAGTAAATCATGGAATTACCGAATGCTAACAGAGTTTTCAGGCGTTATCTCTCTTTTTTCGGGTTGCCTTTTCGTCAAACATCGCGTTGGATTGCGTTAGATGAAGTAATAACCATGCTCGATGTTGACTATAGGCGAGTGGAAAAGGACCCTCTAAATAAACTAATGCGATTCACCTCAAGGATTGCATCACTGCTTCCCATCAGGTGTGATCCCACTCGCAGTCAAGCACTGGTTTAAAATTCTTTGGACACTTTTTTAGAGTTCCGTAGCCAATTGGCAAAAAACGGAACCCTTATAGATTCGTCATGTGTCTGTCTGTCCGTCCGTATGCCACAGCCACTTTTTTCCGAAATTATAAGAGCTATACTGTTGAAACTTGGTAAGTAGATGTATTCTGTGAACCGCATTAAGATTTTCACACAAAAATAGAAAAAAAAAACAATAAATTTTGGGGGTACCTACTTAGGACTGAAACTCAAATTTTTTTTTTCATCATACCCATACGTGTGGCATATCTATGGATAGGTCTTCAAAAATGATATTGAGGTTTCTAATATCATTTTTTTATATACTGAATAGTTTGCGCGAGAGACACTTCCAAAGTGGTAAAATGTCCCCCCCCCCCCGTAACTTCTAAAATAAGAGAATGATAAAACTAAAAAAAATATATGATGTACATTACCTTATAAACTTCCACCAAAAATTGGTTTGAATGAGATCTAGTAAGTAGTTTTTTTTTAATACGTCATAAATCGTAAACCGCAATTTACCTTTTAAGTTTGTAAGGAACCCTCAGTGCGCGAGTCCGACTCGCACTTGCCCAGTTTTTTAAAATACATTGCCCCACTCAGAGGCGTAGCGTGGACAAATTTAGACGTGGGCGAAGGAGCATCAGCAAGGCCTTTTTCTTTTATAAATTTGAAAACGAGACAGCGACTGTCGCAGCCCAGTGTTCGACCACATCGTCGCTTACCATCAGGGGCCCAAGTCTGCTATTTTTATAAATTCATCATTCCAACACAATTCCATTGTCATTTTGCTAAAAGTTCTGCTCCTTCATAATGATCGATCATTGATTGGTCAATGGTCTCGTAATAGAATTGTGGTAGAATGACAATATCGAGCTTATTAAAAGCAATGACTGCACAATGACGTTCTAATGGTAGGTCACTGATCAAAGGAACTGTCAAAATTTTTGCAGATTACCGCGTACGTCAGACATTCATTTGTCAATATGCACGAGATTACCATTCTATGCCACTTCTTTCAATGGAGTGTCAGTGGTTGACCATTGGAAAGTCATAATGACGCCATTATATTAGTAGATTACCAAACTTGTCAAAATCAACAATTATGAAATCAATGATAGACCATTCTGACTCTATTGTAATAGCAGACTTGAGGCCCAGGTGAAATAGTGGTCAATCGGGAGCCTACAAATTATAAAACAAAACCCTCGTCGTTAAAGAGTCCCGTTTGGGTGCGAAGCCGTGGGCGGGTTCCCTCTTCGCCCACGCCTAGCTACCCTACTGGCTCCACACTAGGAATGACTCCTGTATCATGGGTGTGTTCACAATCATGTAAACTCACGTACGCAAGACACCCAGACCTGGAACACTTTCTCTCTCAAAATTGAATGAGGATTTTCAGTCACTATTTCCTTCACTTTTGCGATGTTAACTTCAGTTGAAGACGTTGATGGCCTACCAGAGCGAGACAAATCTTCCATCATCTGTAGGCCGAACAAATGATTATACATAACAAATGATTGTTCCATGCGGGAATCGACCCCGATAGCGCAGCAGCCAATGACTGACTCCAATTTTGACGCTGTTTTTAGAAAAAAGATGTCTTTTGTGTGTTATTTGTTGTTTAGTATAAAATATTGTACAAAAATATGATTTTTGAAAAGTGTCTTAATAAGATTCTATAGTGCTAATAAACCAATTAAAAAAAACACAAAATTTTTATTCAGTCGCTAAGTACCATAAAAATGCATTAAAAATTTACATTTTCAAATTTCGCGCGTAATTTGACGAAAATGTAGAAAGCAGTGGACGCCATAATTTACTCTGTGGTCGTGCCGATCACTTGACAGTTGACAGCTGTCACTTTAGTTTACACAGCCGAATGACGTAATAACATGGTGGCTATGTCATGGCGTTAAAGAACAGGTAATAAAAACTGAAAACTTTGAATTTAATTTTGAAATTTATTTTGTTATTTTATGAACTAAAACGAACACTTACCGACTGCATTTTACATAAGCTATCTTAATAATATATTTTTAGATTTTTTCTCATATAGAGTAAAATACCTTATTAGTTGTTAAATGAAGCATCAATTCACAGGTGTTTTTAAAAACTTGTATAACTCGTTTCCAGGCGTCTATTGTTTATTCTAGACATAACCACTGTTTTTTGTTCCAAATGTTAGTAGCTAGATTATAAATATTATAATATACCGTAAAATGGGGTGAACAGCAACGCAGGGGTGAATACAAACAAAACTTTGGTTTGGTTTTTCACTTTGATACTATATTATCGGCTTCTAACAATAAAGCATCGACTTTTTAAAATAACAATTCATTAATAAATTTATAGAGTTAAATGCTGCAAAAAATATTAAAATATCGTGAAAATACCCTTTGAAGTTTTGTTTCTATTCACCCCTGACTTTCTATTCACCCCATTTGACTGTACTGCCGAAAGATGGTGCTGCTAGCACAGTTGTTGAGCGAATGCATTCTAGTTGACAGTCCGATTCTTTACCCTGACATGTCAAAATGTCAGACTATACACTCTAAATAGCTCCATCCCTCTAACAATTCAGTTTAGGGTCGTTAAATGGAACGTGTTAATAAGCTCGTGGTAAAGAAAGAAAATCACGTTTATTTTGCACACTTAAACACACAATGAAGTAACAATTATATACCTAGAAATTTAAATAAATTAACATTAAGTATGTGTCTCACGGCTGCGCCAAATTGTTATTTTTAGGGTTCCATACCTCAAAAGGAAAAACGGAACCCTTATAGGATCACTTTGTTTTCAGTCCGTCTGTCTGTCTGTCTGTCTGTCTGTCTGTCAGTCTGTCAGTCTGTCAGTCTGTCAGTCTGTCTGTCAAGACCCTTTATCTCGGGAACGCGTGGAGGTATCGAGTTGAAATTAAAACCATATAGTCAAATCTGCGGTCCCTTAAAGCTGTGAAAAAATCAAACTTCTAAGTTAACGGAAAAAAAAGATATGGCTGTTTATGTCGCAAAAAACGTACCCTTCGACACTCTCAAGGGAATCAAAATTCATAGGGTATTTCCCGTTGACCTAGAATCCTGAAATTTGACTTGATTCGTGAATTGAACTCTTTTCATAGGTAAGTTTGTACGGAACCCACAATGCGCGAGTCCTGCTCGCACTTGTCCGGTTTTTTTATTATGTATAGGTTCGCGTTTGACCACTATCTCACCTGATGGTAAGCGATGATGTGGCGATGGAGCACGCTTGCCTAGAAGTAATCTATTCACTCTTGACTTAAAGACCCCCAGGCTGTAGCTTAGGCTCTAGACAGACGGACCGCATTACAACTGCAAACCAACCGCAAATTTGCAATTCGGATGCAGTTTGAATGCAGTTGACACGACAGCAATAGAACTGCAAACCAAACGTGCAGTCCGATTGCAGTTCAATTGCAGTCGGCGTGCAATCGTGTGAACTGCACACCGACTGCAATCGAACTGCACGGTTGGTTTGCAGTGCTATTGCAGTTGTGTCAACTGCATTACAACGGCACTACTACTGATTCTATGCGCGGGGGGGCGGAGCGTTAAAGTAGTGCGGGCGGGTGGGTATGGTGCAGTTCAGATGCAGTTTGAATGCAGTTGACACGACTGCAATAGAACTGCAAACCAACCGTGCAGTTCGATAGTTCACACGATTGCACGCCGACTGCAATCGGATTGCACGTTTGGTTTGCAGTTCTATTGCTGTCGTGTCAACTGCATTCAAACTGCACTTGAACTGCAATTTGCGGTTGGATTGCAGTTGTAATGCGGTCCGTCTGTCTAGAGCCTAACAGGTAGCATAGACTCCGGCAGGGAAATCCACTCCTTAGCTGTACGCATAATGAATGTGTTCCTTTTGGGATCACATTCATTATGCGTACGCTTTTTAGGTATGGATGAGATGTCAACCATGTACCGATGACGCAACGCCGTACGTCTTGTGGTCCGATGATGGAATGACGGATGTCGGAACTAAATTGTGCCATTCCAATGCACACTCCCTGAAATGGGTATCTTAGATAAGTCTAGTTCAGCATAATGCCAGGGGCCCAAGTCTGCTATTTTTATAAATTCGTCATTCCAACACGATCCCATTGTCATTTTGCTAAAAGTTCGTAATCTGCTAATTCATAATGGTCGATCATTGATCGGTCAATGGTCTTGTGCTAAAATGACAATATCGAGCTGTCTCGTAACAAATTAAAAGCAATGACTGCACAATGACGTTCTAATGGGTTCAAAGGAACTGTCAAAATTTTAGCAAATTCCCGCATACGTCAAACATTCATTTGTCATTATGTACGAGATTACCATTCTACGCCATTTCTTGCAATGGGTTGGGTTGACCATTGGAAAGTCATAATGACGCCATTATTAGTAGATTACCAAACTTGTCAAAATCAACAATTATGAAATCAATTATAAACCATTCTGACACTATTGTAATAGCAGGCTTGAGGCCCAGGTCACTACGTAGCAGTTGACTGACGCTGGCTTTCAACTGTAGATACCTTACTATGAGTCTACGGATGTAGGTAAATCAGTGTTGTTAGGTGTCGGTGGCAGGGACTCTGTTAGTGCAGTTGTTGAGCGAATGAATTTTATTAGGCAGTCCCATTCCTGTATAGAAAAAACATTGAGACAGTATACTTACCTTCTATTTATCATAGCTACCACCTGGAGTCTTTAATCTCGGGTAGCCCGTTGTGTCCTACTGCGGGGCAAAGGTCTCTCTTCCATTCTTCCACTCTTTTCTGTCCTTCGCCACTTCTGGCCAATCCTTCAGATAACAGTCCAAATCGTCACGCCATCTCCTTATGGGCCTACCGCGTCGCCGGCTCCTGCTGTTCGGGATCCAGTCAGTGGTGGCCTTCGCGCAATTTTGTTGCGACATGCGGCAGATGTGACCAGCCCAGTTCCATTTTAGTTTGGCGGCCGCGTTACCTACGTCTGCGATTTGTGTTTTGGAACTTTAGAAGTTGATTTAAAACAATTTGAACTATTCTCGTACCTCAAAAGGAAAAAAACGGAACCCTTATAGGATCACTTTGTTGTCCGTCCGTCTGTCTGTCAAGACCCTTTATCTCGGGAACGCGTGGAGGTATCGAGTTGAAATTTAAACCATATACTCAAGTCTGCGGTCCCTTAAAGCTATGAAAAAATCAAACTTCCAAGTTCATGAATAAAAAAGATACGGCCGTTTATGTCGCAAAAAAAGTATATTTTGATACTCTCAAAGGAATCAAAATTCATAGGGTACTTCCCGTTGACTCAGAATCCTGAAATTTGGCATAAAGCAAGGTCTTATAGCACAGGTATAGGAATAAATCTGAAAACAGTAAATTTGTTGTTACCTAAGGTACCTGAAGGTATTAAGGCCTAGCTAAAGGAATTTGGTGATAAAATGAAAAATATCCAATATAATCAACAAGTTTTATTATTAATCAGTCATGTACTTAAATTACCCCTGAATTTTAACAAAAAATAGCATCTCTTGCTTAAAACTTAAACAATAATAAACTTTTTTATAAACTCAGTCTGTAGGCCTTATTATACTAGGGTAGGGTAAAGAGGCCTATAGTTTAAACTATATAAACTCTGTAAATTAGTATTTTTGAGATCAATAATCTTATGAGAAAAAATAAGATTATGGAGCGTGTATTGAACTCGCGCCTCTTGGCATACCTGGAAGGTAACGATCTCCTCAGTGATCGACAGTACGGGTTTCGCCACAATCGATCTACTGGGGACCTACTAGTTTATGCCACCCACTTGTGGGGCGAGACCCTCGAGAAGAATGAGGAAGCGATTGCTGTTTCCTTAGACGTCTCGAAGGCCTTCGACAGGGTATGGCACGCTAGTCTATTGAGTAAGCTTTCAGCGTACGGCGTTTCCCCTGGTCTGATTAACTGGGTAAAAGACTTCCTGAGTGAACGTTCTCTCCGAGTTGTTATCGATGGATGCTCATCAGAGCCCATGACGAATAATGCCGGAGTTCCTCAGGGGTCTGTTCTCTCTGCAACTCTCTTCCTGCTGCATATCAACGATCTGCTGATGCCCGGTATCTATGGGTATGCAGATGATAGCACAGTTGTAGAGAGATACCTGCCAGGTGCTCGAGCTAGTAAGGAGCTAATCCGGTCCGAAAGAGAGGCTATGGTAGAGCGTGCGAATGTCTCACTTCAGGCAGTCTCCAAGTGGGGTGAAGCCAATCTGGTGGGATTCAACGCCGCCAAAACACAAGCGTGTCTATTCACCGCTAAAAGGAGCCCGTTCACCTTGGCTCCTGTTTTTCAGAATGTATCCCTGGAGTACACCGACCGCCTTCAGCTCTTGGGAGTTGAAATTTCTTCAGACCTTAACTTTGGGCGGTTCATTAATGAGTCCAAAGCCAAGTTAGCTGCTAGGAAACTCGGCGTACTTGCAAAGGTCCGGCGGTACTTCACACCAGGGCAGCTTTTAATGTTATACAAAGCACAGGTCCGTTCGTGTGTAGAGTACTGCAGCCACATATGGGCTGGTGCTGCAAAATGCCACCTGGCAGCTTTGGACTCGGTGGAAAGGCGTGCAAAGAGGCTAATTGGTGATCCAGATCTGGTTAATTCCAATCTACAAAGTCTTGAGCACAGGCGCAGGGTAGCCAGCCTTTCGGTGTTTTACAGAATTCATTTTGGAGAGTGTGCGCAGGAATTGCATGACTTGATTCCACCATCTCATTTCTACCATCGGACAAGCCGACGAACGGCGAGTATCCACCCTTACGTTGTTGAAACCTCTACGGTCCGGACCAAGCGTTTTGCCTCGTCGTTTATACCGCGTACATCGAGGGACTGGAATAATTTGCCTGCTGCGATTTTCCCGTCCGATTATAATTTGGGTCTCTTCAAGGCTAGAGTGAATAGGCTCTCAATAAATTAGTGCGCCTCACCATCAACGATTGCATTACCACTTACCATCAGGTGGAATCGCAGTCAAGCACTAGTTTATATCAATTAAAAAAAAAAAAAAAACATATAATTAGGGCAGTAGGAACATAATGGTCTTAGAAAATTAAATAAATTGCCACTTTTATCAACCATCAGGACACTGAAAGTCATCAGTATCTTCTGCCGACAGCCGGACACTTTTCATGATACGTTACAAAAAAAAACTTTTTTGCAATTCGGACAAATCTTCGAGACTCCATTCAGGAATTATAGTTTGTACGGAATCCTCAGTGCGCGAGTCCGACTCGCACTTGCCCAGTTTTTTCCAAACTAACGGATTACTACGTGCGAAAGTACATCACTTCGCTCCAAAACAGGTCGATGAGGCGTGTGTAGAATACTAGACGCCATCGACGACTTGGGCTCGGTCTTTACGGGACGGCCGGACGGCGAACTACCCATTGCTCGTCGTCAATAAACCCTCGCCTAAGGTGGCCGGGCATCTCCCTGCGACTCCCGCGTCTCCTGTCGCCGTGGCTAGGGCGTGGGGATGTCCGTTCCTTCACAGTTGCGGCCATCTCCTTAACTATCCGACATAGTCCTGCAAAACGCTTGTCGAATTAACACAGGTCAACTCTATTACCCAAGTAGATACAAAGAATTAATCTAAATTAAGAAAAGGTAAAAAATATAACCTTTAACAAGGATCTTGGAAAAAATGATGCTATAATAGATTTTCCAATCTATAGACATAATTATGGTTTTTACGTGTGTGTAAATATTCAAAATGGCAGCTCAATATGGTTTTTTTAGTTTGTGATTTTGCAAGCCATACCACAGAATAAGAAATGCCATACACGCAAGGCCGGAGTATAGTAAAGACCTGCGCACACTTGAGACAAGACTGTCTAAGGCACACTAATTGTACGACATCGCAGACTTGTTTACGACAAGACTGTTTTGAGTCGTCCAGTGTTGCCAACAGTTACATTAACTTACTACTAGAGTCAACTATTAAAACCACCAGAAAACCACTAACAAAAAATTATCCCACACACGAAAACGCAAAATTTCCCACTAAAAAAATGTGTGTTGTACGAAATAAAATAAGTAGGCATATAGGTTATTAGTTTCTTTTAATAATAAGTGATAAAAATTAACAATCAGTTGATCAAAATACCATTTGTGGGTAAATTAACATTAGTAGGTAAATCAACGTACAAATTATTCAATAACAGCTATGTATTAATTCGTCTTCAGACGAATCATTTTAGCTTGCACCATCATCGTCGGTATCAGATTGATAATTATGGATTCTATGTTGCTGATTTTGCACCCGAGTGATCGCATTCTTAGTAAGAAATTGAATTTTAATAAAGCACTAGAAAAATCCGCTAGCCACTAACACCAATATTTCACAACTAAATGGGGGGTTAAAACCACCAGTTTTAGTGACAAATCCACAAAGTTGCCAACACTGGCCGTACGCCGCTAGACTGTTTTGTCTTGATGGTGTGCGCCGTGTCGTAGACAAAACAGTCTTGTCGCAGACAAGTCTGCGACATCGTAGACAAGTCAGTCTAAGACAGTCTTGTCTCAAGTGTGCGCAGTCCCGAAGACCTCAATACTATAAACGACGATACTAAGAAACCAGTCTTATTCACCTGACTATGTTATACTTTCCAACCAATCCAATCTATACTTTAGGCAGTTGCAATAAGAATCATAACAACTGCAAATTACTTTGGTAAATCGTTTAACCTGCGTTAGCGGCAAAGTTACTGGAGTATAAAAATAAAATATAATAGCGTTTACTCCAACGGAATAGAGGCTGTTGTATACGTAAGGTTAATGTGGTTTAGTTACATCCGTATCAATTTGCTTCTGCGAAACCTGATGGTAGTGTTGCCAGGCTTGAGAAAGTTTCCCCTTTATGTGGAATATTAGTTTAATAGTGCGGTTGTTTAAAAATTTACAATAACCTTATTGATATGTTCAAATTATTTATTTATTTATTTATGTAACGATTTATGTACACACACAAAATAAAAGATTAGAAGCAGGAAACAGAAAAATAGGTACAGAGGTGATGCTTATTTCTAAAGAAATCTGTTCCAGCACACCTGCGAAAGAATAGAATAGAATAGAATAGAATAAAACTTTATTGTACACCAAAATAGTAACAAAAACTTATAAACTAACTTAATCTATGGGTACAACGGCGGTCTTATCGCTAACAGCGATTTCTACCAGACAACCTTAGGAAGGAAAGGAGAGTTGGAAGAAAATAGAGATGTAGACACCGTGTGTAACAGTAATAGGAAAATAAGTACATACAAAATAGTTATCAATATAAAAATATAACATGCAAAAAAAAAGATAAAGGTACTATTATTGTAGCGTTTGCGGGTTATTTCTGTAATTTAAGACAAAAATAATACGTAGCACTATCTACAATAATATTTATTAGATAAGGTCGCAGGAACAAAATGCCGTTTTTTTTATACACATTGACGACTATGGAGGTAGGCGCACAAAGTACTATCCTGGCCACTATGAAGCTGGAGATCGAGGACTAGGTGCCAGCAGGAAGACGTCCCGCAGGTAGACGTCCCGCAGGTAGACGACCCGCTGGTAGACGAAGGGCCAGAGGGTTGCCGAACGGTTGGATGGATCTCAGGCCAGGTGCCTGAACCGGAACTTTGGACCCTGGAATTTTCCAGTCGTCGAATAAGTTTATTTGTCTCCCGCTTATCCTTGTTCGATTGTGACCGCGACAGTGTGTAAGCGCAGGGCAGAGAAAGTACGAAGGCGCTTAAGGCGAATGTGTGCATGTCACAATCAGAACCGGAGCGGGAAAAAAGGAAACTACGCTTAAAGCTAGTAAGCACTAATGAAACAACAAATTAACAAGGAACTAAAACACCAACAGAAGATACAAAAAATGGGTGATACAATTCTTGTCATATAATGGCCGTATCCAGCATGATTAAGCAAAAAAAAAAGGTAATTGTCAACACTTACCCAATACGGGGTTAACACTGAAGCTAGGAAACTTTATGATCAATGCCGTGAATATTTAAAACCACGTAAGATGACACACGCTAAGTATATTAAATAATCGTAAGGAGCGTGTGAACGTGTATATTAGCTGAGATGTCTGATCGACAATGACCGTGCGTTCTGCAAAAGCCGAGTCGTTTTTGATCTTAATAAATTCTTTTTTTAATGTGTAACTACCGCCACACGGGAAGCGAATTAGCGAGTTGGAACCGTAATGTAATTGCTAGTCGATTTTTCAATATCTTTAAGTAGTATAGTATAGTGTGTATTTAGTTATAGATTAGGTTTAGTTTATTTTATTATATCACCAACAAAGTGTTCTGTTATCTGTTTATTTTAAGTTATTAGGTTGTAAGGTTCCTGTTATTATTTTTTTTGATCAGTGCAAGTCTTTACCGCAGTTTGCTCTGATAATTTCGATAGGAACGTTGAGATTTACTATACAACGTTACATTATAATAATATACGTACAATTTGTACACATGTTTATATACTTATTAAGTTATAATATTTAATAGTTAAGATGTATATATAAATTAATAAAAGATCAAGATTAATTGCTCGATCTACACATAGTAAAATAAATATCACAAAAATACATACTAAATAATATAATAAAAAAATCGGTTGTCTGTAAAGTCGGTTTACTGACGATAGTTGAACGTGACAACGTGTTACATTTATTTGTACGCATAAATAAATAATTAACACGACATTCACTTTTCACTGCACTTTATACTTAACGAAAACATGTAAATGTATTATTCTATAGCAGTTATCACGACGCAGACGCATCGCTCACTCAAGTAGGAGAGAGACAGATGTCGAACACTGCCGAACGCGGAGGCCGAACGCGCTCTCGCTTGCACTTCAAGCCTTAAATGGAACGCCTCAGAGCGAGGTAACGCCGCATGCGTCATACTTTTGCAGCCGGCTCCATTGAATTATAAGATGTTATCACGTCAAAACTCAAAACTAATACATACATACTAATATACAACTATGACAAAATAGAAAGATAGTGTACTTTCACTCTATTTAAAAATAATGCAAGTTTTATTTAGTTTAATTAATGATAAGTTGGTATAATACTCTTTATTGTACACTATAAGAATACAACTTGCATAGAATATTTGAAGCATTGCATAAGTTACACGCATTTATTAAATGGGTTTTAACTTGTGCATTATTATTTTTAATACACTTATTTACCAAATATAAAAAAAACATAGTCACTGATATTTTTCTATCAATTGAAATTCACCGGTTTATTCTTTGTTTATAGTAATTGAAAATTCGCTTAGGGATTATAAAAATTATTATTACAACTAGTTAAACTAGCCATTGCTATCACTCAGTGAGACTATTAACTATAAAGGTAGGTAGTACCTATAATACTTGACATTTAACAAGTTGGATGACAAATGTCAAGTATTACAAATTCAACACTTCCTAGTCTTCTTATTGTCCTTTTTAAGGTTTTCTACGAACGTTTTTATATTTTTTGTGACAAAGAAATATCTTTTTTCCAACAAAACAACAATTGTTGATAATACCGTATCTAAGATTACCCGTATTTACAATCTGTGCTCCATGCAAATTAAAATTTTAGAACGACCACACCGAGCACAACAAAATTATTAGTAGTCTGTGACGTAGAGCTACGTCGTAACAACTTATTTTGTGTTCACTCGTATTTAGATAATAAAAACAAACTTTTTTACGTTTATTTTACTAAGAAACTATGTGATGTATTACAAAATGTGTTTTAAGTGAACTAGTGAACTGTTTTAGTGTTAGTTTTAAGGTTAGTGGCAGCTAAAAGTGTGCTAATTGATCATTTCATTGGAATTCGTTTCGTCAAGGCGCTAAGGTATGAGGCTGTACACAAAACTTACTTTTGTATCGTGTTATTTTTTACTGCTAAACTTCCAACTCATTAGTTTATTAATTCTTTTTACTGATTATTTCTTGGAAAAATGACTACCTACTAGATCGTAAATAGATTTGTAACCATAGGAGGTACATTCACTTTTTTAAAGTATATTCATCTCGACGACCGATTTACGAACTTAAGAATGGGTTTTAGTCGGTAAAAGTCTGACATGCCCTCGCGCTCCGCCCAACAGCGGATGGATGCTGCTACTTTTTTACACGAGGTAAAAATGGACTACCAAGAATGAATAGATACGTAATATTAATATAACTTTACTTTGGCTAGTGACTCAGGAGGCCTGGCACATTCCTGCATTTTGGTTGGTCGATGCATTAGGTTCTGCGAAAAAATATCTTTGTGATACTACCTACCTACATATCGATATTTTTGGCGATATATCATCGTCGCTTTCCATCAGGTGAGATAGCGGTCAAGCGCGAACCTATCAAGAATAAAATAAAATAAAAAAATGTTATTTTGGTTTATTATTGATATCAAAATACTGACTATGTCTTTTGTCTACAATTTTGGAGGTCGGACCCTGTTACATATATCTAAATAAGTACCTAATTATAATTAGTTGCTAATTAAAAAATTAGGACAATAATTATTAGCCTCATATTAAATGTTTCTAAGTTTGTTTGAAGTCAAAGCAAAGGGCGGTATAACAATAAATAAAAAAGCTAAAATAAATTAAAAGTATGAATATTTTGTATGTTTTAGTAATGTTATTTTTAGTATTTTAGTTTCCACTTGTTTGTTTTTCTTTGCTTAAATCTGATGAGTTGTTCAGTTGTAGTGTTTGTTTCTTTGTGTACCTGAAAAAAATATAACAAGAGATATACTACTTACTATTATTATTATTTATTTCTTTATTGCACATCTTAACTTATTACAGGACAGACATTTATAAAAAATAAGTGTACAATAGGTGGTCTTATTGCACAGGGCAATTTCTACCAGACAACCTTTGGATGGACTGATATGAAAGGAAAAGATTTGGGACTGTCAGTGTACAACAACATAATGTACAAAAAAAAGATAATAATAATACAATAAAATATATATATGTTGTGGCCAGATCATAGAAATTGATCATTTCATGATATGGCCAACTAAAACTGGCCAGATTGTTTACACGTTAACATTTGATGATATGTCAATCCTCGTTTGGCCATATCATTGATGTAGGATTTCAATGATAATGAAAAGTCTAAAGAAAGTTGGCCAAACATGGGTTAACATATCATCATCGACTGGCCTGTTGGTCTAGTGGTTAGTGGCCCTGACTGCTATGCCGGAGGTTGTGTGTTCGATTCCCACCCAGGACAAATTTTTGTGTGATGAGCACAATCATTTGTTCTGTGTCTGGGTGTAATTTATCTAAGTATAATATGTATTTATTTAGAAATATTTAAGTATGTTTATCAGTTGTCTAGTACTCATAACACAAGCTCTGCTTAGCTTGGGACTAGACGGCGTTGTGTGAATATTATATTGTATTATTATATATTATATTGTATCAAAGTTTAACGTTTAAAATGATCTAGCCAGTTTAACTTGGCCATATGATGAAGTGATCAATTTCTATGATCTGGCCACGACATATAAATACATATAATATATAAATAGGTACATTACCAAATAATAAACTATTTTTATTTAACGGCAAAACAATTACGTTTGTTGTATGGGAGCCCAACTTCAATATATATTTTATTTTTAGTATCTGTTGTTATAGCGGCAACAGAAATAAATTATCTGTGAAAATTTCAAATGTCTAGCTCACACTATTCATGAGATACAGTCTGGTTTAAGACGGAAAGACAGACAGACAGACGGACGGACAGCGGAGTCTTAGTAATAGGATACCGTTTTACGTTTTCGGTACGGAACCCTAAAAACGAACGAAAAACTCTAAATGCGAAGACTATACGAAGACATGACTTATAGGACTTAGTATCCAGACCAAAATCATTACAAAAAAAAAGCAATATTGATTCTATTCTATATTTTACAAAACATCGATACGATGTCTATCGACACTTTGATACTCCCTATCATGCATTTATAGAAACTCGAGCAGAAAAAAAACGCAGACAAGTGCGTATTTTAAGAATGAATGTAGGTATTACAGATCGCCTATAGTTCTAGATTCTAGCCGTGGCTAAACAAAACAGCTTAGAATGACAAAACAATTGGATTGGCAACATCCTACTGACTGCAAATAAATTATGTAATTTCATTATGTAAGTACAATAACTACAGAGCGTTAAAATGAAAGGTCAGGCCATCGAGATATAAGTACTAACGTACTAGAGAAGCTACGTCAAATAACTGAATTGTCCTATTTTCGTAATTTGAATCTTTAGTTCGCTGCAGCGTTAAAATAATAACAATTCGTCTAAACCAGGGTTTTTCAACCTGTGGGTCGCGACCCCCAGGGGGGTCGCGAGGCTTCTCCAGGGGGGTCGCGAAGCTTATATAGTGGAGTTGCTAAAGGTTGGGAAAGCTACAGCAGTAAAAAAGAAACAATAACATTCATAAAGATTTATTAGGAAAAATCTTAACTGAAAGACATGCTTAATCATTTGTATGAAATCAATGATATTCTAATATCATTGTATGAAATAAACAAAAAATATTAATAACTTCTGAGATCTTTTCCATCATAATTGTTTATCTATCATTAATCAAAAAATAAAAATAAACTTATGAGGACCGTTAATGCGACGGTTGCGCTTGTTTTTCATTCACCAATTTCTCCCATCGTGGATCCGTTTTTGTTACATTCAGAATTAAATCGTTTTCCAAATTTAACTGATTTCTATCCTTGCTTTTTATTTGGGCCATTGACGAAAATGTCAACTCGCACAAGTACGAGGTGGCAAATGGAATCAAACACTTCAAAGCTTCTGTTGTTAATTCTGGGTACTCGGTTTTCCTTTTTAACCAAAAGGTATCCAAATTGACAGATTTAAATTCCAACTCCAGCATCCCATCGGCAGATAAATCAAGCAATTTTTCTTTGAGCTTAGTTGTCAAATTTGCCTCATTTATACATGCAACTAAAAACGGATTTAAGATCCACCTTTGTCCAGTATTTTTCGATATCTCTTGCAATGAGAAATAACGACACAGTTCTTCTTTTAACTTTTCCATCACCATTATCATACCAGGTATAAATTCCTTGATGTTTATCTCCGGCGCGACTGCGGCGAAGCAGCCCGCGCGGCGGTGACGGGACGGCGACGGGGCGGCCGGCATCGAAAACGCATTCGATATAAAAAAAATATTAATTATGTATTTATCCGAACCGTAATTATGAAAATAAGTAAATGTATTGGATTCAATATTAGTTACAAAAAAGACAACGGGTAGGGGGGTCGCGACATATTTCTTCATACTAAAAGGGCCGTGGTATGAATAAGGTTGAAAAACCCTGGTCTAAACCATAACTAATTTACCACAGCGCTAGATTTGCTGCGGAAGTGTATTTATTCTCGACAAAAAGGTCTTAAGCGCCATGTAAATCACGGCACTTACGCGTTTTCTTCGACAAAGTGCGGCGCGATCGCCGCAGTTGAACAAGACAAAGTAGGAATTTACGGTGTCTTCTCTAGTACGTTAGTACTTATATCTCGATGGGTCAGGCTTATGAGGCTCACGTAGGCATGAGTGAGAGAGAGGGCGCATACTGTTAATATAAACGCCTACATGCTTGTATCTGTCCGAGTGTCCGTCGTCTACTCGGGTTCGTCCATGAACGGGCGGACGGCGCGCTAACCATTGCTCGAAGTCCGCAAGCCCGCGATAAAGTCCTGACTAGGGAATTGAATCCCGCATCAAAATCGCGATCCCGCGTTCCTGCGGGATTGAATTCAGCAATCCCGCGGGATTTGCGGGATTATTATTTATTTATTAAAACTATGCACTAGTAAGAAACACTGTACAAAGGCGGACTTAATGCCTTAGGCATTTTCTACCAGTCGACCTTAGGGTGGTGCAGAAATATAACATGGTAGGTGCAACAATATGACAAACTAGATTAGAAATAGAATAATAAATTTATACTTAGATACATACATACAAATTAACAATGTCATTATGAAAAACGAATCCAACAAATCAACGCTGTGATGATTACACCAACTTCTTGCGAATGTATTCACGTGCCTTCACCTTAAAAGTGAATCGAGTGGAAGCCATCCTGATGTTCAGAGGGAGCGCATTCCAAAGAGAGATCGCCTGGACAAAGAAGGCGGAATGGATAAACCCAGAGCGATGTGTGGGACATCGTAGTAGGCGATTATTGGTAGATCGGAGACTTTTAGAATTTTTTTTTATTTTTTTTCTTATTAAGTATTAGAATTTTTTATTTCTTTTTTGTTTTAAGTACCTAGTAATAAACACAAAAATCGATCAAGTGCGAGTCAGACTTCACACCTCTTATAAATTTTTCCTACTTAGGTAAATACATAGTTTGATTCTCGTTTATGAGTTTCGAAGATTTTACGAATCGCAAAAAAAAAATGATTTAAGTAGTAATGAAAACTTACGAATTTTCATATAAATTATAATCAACTGCTTTTATACTTACGAGTTGTAGGTCGCGGGTTCAAACCCAGCCAAGCGCATTACTTTGTGTAATTTATTTCATCACCACTGCTCTCAAAACGGTGAAGGAAAACATCGTGAGGAAACCGGCATGTCCTAGAACCAAAAATTCGAAGACATGTGACATTCACCAACCCGCACTGGGCCCGCGTGGTGGATTACGACCCATTCCCTCTCCTAGAGAGGAGGCCCGAGTCCCAGCAGTGGGAACATTAAAAGGCTCATTATGCTATGCTATGCTTTTTTAGAACAATCTATTAAGATATTTAATGGAGCTTCATCTAGGAAAGTAAATTCACGTGCTGTGGGGAATCTCTGGTCTTAGACTACTTGAACAGACTTTGATTACGTTCCGTTTCGATACAGGACTCACACAACAATATGAAATAGAAATTCAAAAATTATTTAGCTGCAAGGTAAAATCGAAAACCAAATAATTATTTTCCATACAAATTCTTTAATAAGGTTACGAATTCCATGTAAAGTTGTTTCATCACTTTTTAATGAGGATGAGCTGGGTCTAGTAAATAATCAAAATGGCGGCAGGTCGTTCCAATTTTGTTATACAAAATTTCAATCCCGCAGACGTGAGTAATCCCGCAAAAAAGGTGCGGGATTGGATTCCCTAGTCCTGACACTTGAGTTTCGCTTCTCTAATACATATTTTAGAGTCTAAAGCTAGAACTACACTGCGCACACGAGTGCCACACACGCCGATCTGGGCGCGTCGGTCTCCATGCATTTTATATGGAAACTAGGCTTGTAGAGCTACACTTGATCCACGCCACGCGACGTAGTTCTACGCACAAATCAGCCCCCCTAGCCAAGTTACAATCGTATCGATCGCGCCGAACGCCTCGAGTAGGCCACGCCTCCGATTCCTTTGTTCTGACGTCATCTCAACGCTCAGTCACGTGGTCAGAACATAGGAATCGGGGGCGTGGCCTACTCGAGGCGATCGGCGCGAGCGAAACGATTGTAACTTAGCTAGGGGGGCAGGCGTGTTACACGTGTTCGTTGGTCTAATGTAGCTCTAGCTTTACGCCTATGTGTACGCATCACGACTATGCGGCTAGATTGACAGTGTCGCCAACGTCACGTCACGCCAGACACACTTTCAGACTATTAAACACCTAAATTGCTCACTAATTAATATATGCTTGTGATCATCCAACCGTCTAGCCTCCTACCATCTATGTTTTCCGGTCTAACAAGTGCACCTAAACAAATGATTGCTATTACTTAGGTAGGTTTTTTTATTAGGTGGGAAAATCATCTAATGACAAATCCCGCTCTTGGGCGGACCGGGAGATAGTGTCAGACTTTTACTGACTAAAAATCCACTCCTGTTCCTTCTTTGCCTTCGGCCCCGGGTTTCACTTTCACACTACCCGTGGCCCCAGTAGGCTTCGACCCTGCTGGGCCCCAACGATTGCTGACATCTCCCTGAGGCGCGAGTGGAACAGTACGCGCTGTCGACGACTTGGGCTCGGTCCGGACGGTTACCGGACGGTCAGACGGCGAGCCACCCATTGCTCGCTGTTCGCAAGCCCGCGACGCTAATTTTTCAGAGTGAAGTTCAGTGTCTGTTTTAATTATTCGCAAATTGATTCCTAGTAGATATTGTGACGTAAAATTGATGTAGTTTTATATCTCAAGTGTCTGCGTAACTGGACAATATGTGGAGTCATTGAAACAGGCGCGATCTCGGTGAAATGGAGCTGAGAATTTTGTTGTAGTGATGAAGCAAAAACAATAGAATTTGTAGATAGTTAATTTCAGCTTAATACCGCCATGCGTTCCTGAGTAAAAGGTTCTTACTCTTGACAGACGGATAGACGGACGCACGGACGCGCGGTCGGACAAACGGGCGGTTGTGTTACTTTTTTGTTGTACAATTAAGTTTATTCAATTCTATTCTGTTGTATAGGCGGACAATAAAGTGATCCTAAAAGGTTTCGTTTTTGCCGACTAAAGTTCGGAACCCTAAAATTAGGGAAGACCGGATCAAGTCGTCGACGGCGCGTGGTCTTCCACGCGCGCCTCAAAGAGATGTCAGCAAAACCGTAGGGGCCCAGCAGGGCCTACTGGGGCCATGGGTTGTCCGAAAGGGGAACCTGGGGTCCTGAGACGCAGGGCAAAGAATAATATAAATTCCCACAACTATCACAACGCCGTCTAGTGTCCCAAGCTAAGCAGAGCTTGTGTTATGAGTACTAGACAAGTGATAAACCTACTTATATATTTCTAAATACATACATATTATAGATAAATGACACCCAGACACAGAACAAATGATCGTTCTCATCACAAATAACTTTGTCCTGGGTGGGAATCGAACCCACGACCTCCGGCATAGCAGTCAGGGCCACTAACCACTAGACCATCAAACGGTCAGAGAAGGAACGTAGGTGTGGTTTTAGTCAGTAAGTCTGGAACGCCCTCTCCCTCCGCCCTAGAGCGAAGATGATTCCCCAAAAAAGGCAAGAATTATAAATATTGTTTTCCGTTCTTACGAGATGCGTTTGAATATATCAATGAATGTCATTAAATGGAGCGACTGTCAATTGACCTTTAGAACTCAATTACTGAGAAGTTCCGATATTCTCTAATGTGGTAATTAAATAGTTTTATAGACGCTTCGTTGGTTGGTCGCAGTGCCCAGGCTAATAATAAATAGGCAAAATAAAAATAGACACACCACTGTCTTGCACACCTACCACCAGGGGCGCCGACTCCGTAGGTGCTCGGGGGCTCGAGCACCCATGAGGAATTAACAGTGGGTGCCGAGCACCCCTGAGAATAGACGTCAAGAAACAGATCAGTAATAGCCTTTTAAGGATGGGCGTTTTTTCATTACCCGATGACCCGTTTAGCGCAGTGGTTTAGAGCGCCGGTTGAGACGCAAGGGTCGCGGGTTCGATTCCCACACCAACACAAATGTTTGTTGATGAAACAGATATTTGTGTTGGGTCTGGGTTTTTGTGGTTTCCGTACTACAAGGGAAAACCTTAGTTCGGGACCAAGACAATTTATTATTTATTAACGATGCGAGCAACGGATGCCAATTAATATAACAGTATCCGTTATCAAAATGTCGATCAGTGTGCATTTCTCTTCTCACACTTCGCTACTTTTTCGAGTTATCAAATGAGCATGAGCACCCATGGGGTTTTCTAAAAGCCGGCGCCCCTGCCTACCACAGAGTTCTATCCATCTTATCATCTAATGAGATATCGCTATCAGAGGATATATTTAGCCAAAACCTACCGTAATTCGTAAAAGCGGCTCAATTACTTATTGAGAAAGGTCTGGACTGATAATAATATAGTTTATAATCATAACTAGTTTAATAATATTAAAATATGTATTTTAAGTGTTCGTTATAATCGCCCTGTCAAGGACGCGTCTGTAAAGGTGTTATACTTAATATAATTTAGTAAATAAATACCTAAATAAATCTTTTCTATGTATTTTTTAAATCGTCATAATGAGTGTAAGGCGTTGGCATTGCTTGCAGAATTACTCATGCATTCATAATTAGAGTTATTAACACTACGTCTGCTAGCGCAAAGTGAGGATATTTCCATAGAAACATACATAAAGACACAGATACAGGTCTAGTTGTAACTAGCGTCATAATATCGCACCGCATCATCATCATCATTTCAGCCGATAGACGTCCACTGCTGGACATAGGCCTCCCCCAAATGACGCCACAACGAACGGTCCTGTGCGTCTCGCATCCATCGGATTCCCGCAACCTTCACCAGGTCATCGGTCCACCTTGTAGGGGGCCTTCCAACACTGTGTCTTCCGGTACGCGGTCGCCACTCCAGAACCTTTCGGCCCCAACGGCCATCTGTTCTGCGAGCAATGTGCCCTGCCCATTGCCACTTAAGTTTGGCGATTCTTCGTGCTATGTCGGCAACCTTGGTTCTCCTGCGGATATCTTCATTTCTGATTCGATCACGCAAGGAAACTCCGAGCATAGCCCTTTCCATTGCCCTTTGGGTGACTTTGAGCCTTCTGATGAGGCCCATTGTGAGCAACCACGTTTCGGAACCATATGTCATCACTGGCAACACGCACTGGTCATAGACTTTCGTCTTGAGACACTGTGGTATATTGGATGAGAAGATACCGCGCAGCTTCCCGAACGCTGCCCAGCCGAGTCGGATTCGACGGTTGACCTCTTTCTCGAAATAATATCGCACGCGCATCACTAATTGAGGAAGCAAAAACTGACTTAAAGAACCCCAGGTTATAGCCATCAGGAAACACAGACTCCGGCAGGGAATTCCACTCCTTAGCTGTACGCATAATGAATGTGTTCCCAAAACGTTTAGTGCGTATGGGTAGGATTTCCACCATGTACCGGTGGCGCATCGCCGTAAGTTGGGCTGTATAATAAAGTTATGCAATTCCATGAAAGAAAATCGACAGGCTAGCAACTACACGCCATTATACACACACATTTGGTAACCATTACAGTTTCGTATTCCTTTTTAAATTTATTTTAGTAACATTTTTTGTTTTGTTTTGTTTTTGTTTTAAGATTGCGCCATTTCGCGCGAATAAACAGTTTTTCTTTCTTTCTTTAACTTGGCAACAATGTAAGGTTTTTTTTATTTAGGTGGGAAAATCATCTACTTAATGACAAATCTCGCTCTTGGGCGGAGCGCGAGTTAGTGTCAGACTTTTACTGACTAAAAACCCACTCCTGTTCCTTCGTTGCCTTTCGTACCAGAGCCGAGTCTTCCTTTCAGAATCAGACCCTTGGCCCCAGTAGGCTTCGACCCTGCTGGGCCCCTAGGGTTTGCTGACATCTTCTTGAGGCGCGCGTAGAACAGTACGCGCCGTCGACGACTTGGGCTCGGTCCGGACGGTTACCGGACGGTCGGACGGCGAGCTACCCATTGCTCGCCGTCCACAAGCCCGCTCCTACGGTGGCCGGTAATCGGGATCAGAATCGCTTCTCGGCTAAGATCAAAGTGTAGTAACAATGTAAGGTATGGAAGGAGCCTGGATCTGACGTCACAGGGAATCCTAGTGTGAGTTCCAGGAAACAAACTGATCTAAATGTTCTGAAATAATGAATTATTGTAATTCTTATTCTTAACTCGGTGTAGCGTCGGTGCTCAAGACTTTGAAGCTTCGACTGGACGACTGCATCATTATAGATAGCGGCACGAATCTTGAGCGCTCGGCGAAACAGCGGGGATCGTTTTGCGCATCGTACAATATCGGCGAGTCAATCACTGTACAAGGATTTCACTCCCCGCCCCCGCATCTCTCTTCATACCACTAAAGAGACCCGATATTTCACTTCTGCGTGCTTCTGCGCAAGTAGAACTGTAGAAGTCAGCGCTCAAGATCCGTGCCGGTATCTATACCAATAATCCTCTTGGCTCGCTTCCCAATTGACTCAAATGCATCAAGCTGGTATCTGGCAGATCCGTCCCAAAATACTCCATGCACTATAAAACTTGCGCTTGATAAGATTTGAGCATCGAAACAAGATCTCTTGTTTAAATTACCTCATTCGTTTAGCGGTTGAACGGGCAGCCTTGACTCATTGAAAGTCTGAGTTCGATTCTCAGAATTGCTAATAACAGACTGTACCTATTGAACCGATACCACAATACAGACATCTCTACATCTAGCTGGTAAAGATAGTCTTTTCAAGACACAGTTTCAGTAAAACATCGAGAGGATATATAAAAAAAATATATTATGGAATGTGACATTCATCATCCCTGCACCACAAAATAGATAAGTACAGAAGTCAATCTCATGTATGTACTTCACTTTTTACCCGACTACGGAGGGTTATGATTTTGACAGGCTATGTATGTATGTGAGTTTGTTCATCTGTTCCCTCATAGCTCCTAATATACTTATCGGAACTCGACGTATGAGGTATCGTTAGAACCATCATAATTGTCCGCTGAACATAGGCTACGTGACGTGTCACAAAACTCGATATGGCGCCCTCTAGCGGACAAAATTAATGTGTTAAAAAATAAAAATGGAGATAAATACGCAGTGTTTGGTATCATTTGAAAGGGCTTTACTTGTACATTTCAAAAATATTGCTCAAATTTAATGTGACGCCCTCTAGCGGACAAAAAGTCATGTGTAAAATTTTTTTTTAAGATAAATACACCGTGTTTGAAATCATTTGAAAGGGCTTCACTGGTACTTATCAAAAAATATCATCAAAATTCAATGTGGTGCCCTCTAGTGGTCAAAAAGTTTTGTGTTAAAAAAACAAGATAAACACGTCGTGTTTGGTATCATTTGAAAGGGCTTCACTTGTACATACCAAAATAAATAGTATAGAAGCACAGTGAAAACACCAAAATTATTTAAATAAAAAAAAGTAAAAAAACTAAAACCCGACGACGACAAAAAAAAAACAACAAGAACAGAACAAAAAGAAAAGCCGTAGTCACACGTTATTAAAGTGTTTCGGTTGGTACCTATAACGTGTGACCGCTGCTTTTCTTTTTGTTCTGTTCTTGTGTTTTTACAGTTATCTTGTTTATTTCAGTATCCAGAAAATCTTGTTTTTTTTCAGCGTCGTTTTTTTTTTTGTCGTAGTCGGGTTTTAGTTTTTTTACTTTTTTTACGCTCGGCAGTCACGCTAGGGTCGGCGCCGCTCTGTCCGACTCGGACTCAATCCGCGATTACATTGCCTTGATTAACGAATCTTTTAAAACACCAGGCACGTCTTGTTTTTTACATCATTGACTTATTAATCAATGTTTGAGGATACAATCTTAAGGATATTGAATTGACGTCTTGATGACCTGTTGTCTGGTACTGGCCACGTAGGTAGCGGTATGGTACGCCCGAGAGTCACGCTTGTGCGGGTCACCTGGAGGACACGGTGGAGCATACTGTGTAAGTAAGCCTAGCCTAGGTGGAGCACCACCGTGTCCTCGTGGAGGCGATTAGCGGCGGTGTCCTCTCGCGTCAGGCTGTGATTCTGGCTATGATCTGGTTCGAGGGGGAATAGACGTACGGCGTTGCGCCATCGGTACATGGTGGACATCCCACCCATACGTACAAAGCGTTTTGGGAACATATTCATAATGCGTACAGCTAAGGAGTGGAATTCCCTGCCGGAGTCTGTGTTCCCTGGTAGCTACAACCTAGGGGTCTTTAAGTCAAGAGTGAATAGGTTACTTCTAGGCAAGCGTGCTCCATCGTCGGCCACATCATCGCTTACCATCAGGTGAGATGGTGGTCAAACGCGAGCCAATGATAAGCGGTCACCTTTGTTAAGGGTGTGGAACGATGGTAAAACGCAGCGTTGAGCGAAAGGATTTATATTGTCAAAATTTAGGTTGGAGAACAATATTTTTAGGTAAGGAAGTGCGCGCAGTCCGTCGCATTGGATTTGGCACTGAGTCATTGCAAATTAGAATGGCGGCTCAGGACTCGCCCGTTCACCCGCTCAGACCCCGCGCACTCTCTTTCACAATTTTTTCGAGGGCCTTGAGCGCGGGGACCGAATCCAGAAATTCCGTAACGAAAAAAAACCTCACGCTCCCCATTCCGACGGGCACGGAGGTGTGGCTTGAAGGCCGTGCATTGTCTAACGTCGTTTCTTTTCGGCAGTCTTCGACACGGTGTTTGTGTGCGTGCAACTAGCCGTATTGTACGACTCTACGAAGCTCGCACGAATCGAGACGAGCTGCTCCGAAATCGGACGAATACATAAGCAGCTGTTTTTATTGCATCAGTATTACAAACGAAGAAGATGACTAAAATCTTCATGGAGAGGAATTCTTCACGCCGGTGTTGTTATGGACGACGAGCAATGGGTAGCTCGCCGTCCGGTCGTTCGGTAAAGACCAAGCTCAAGTTGACGGCGTGAAATTTCACACGCCCTCAAAGAGAGACTGAAAGGGCTCAGTAGGACCGATGCTTGCTTGGGCCGCATTGAGGGGTCAACTGCGATCTGCGGCAATGAAATTCGTGGCTACATACATTTTTATACTAGTTTGCCCGGACAACTTCGTAGCAGTCAAATGTTGTGATTACCTTTTAATTAAACTTATTGACCGAATTATTGAATGATTGAGGCCTAAGATTAACCCTTCCCTTTCTTCTTTAACCTTTTCTTTCTTTATTGCACACACAAAAAAAACAAATATCTATAGACGTAGCCACCTCGTGGCCGCACATGAGACAGCAATATAAAACTTCAATGAGCTTATTACGTAAACTTTTCTTTAAATATGACCACTGAAATACACTAAAAACTATTGGAATCTATTTCTCATACATACACTAAAACTATTACTTTAATTGCCGATATTATTCTAAAAACAAAAATTTACTCGAGTCGACCTCTCAGTTAAAGGCCTTTCTTTGGCTAACTTTTTAGAGTTCGCCAAGCAAAAAACCGGTCACGTCGAATGAGACAGAGCATGTTATGTTTTGTCTCAATTTTTTTACTTATTTCGAATATATACTTCTCACTTCCACAGTTGCCTACAGTCTCAGGGCTACATCTAGAGGTATATAATCTGAGATTAAGAACAATGTTTATTTTTTTTTCATTCCACAACTATCACACAACGCCATCTAGTCCTAAACTAAGCAGAGCTTGTGCTATAAGTACTAGACAACTGATAAACATAATTAATTTATATATTTTTATGATAAATATACTTGCTAAGTAATTGATTTGACTTATTTTTTTCCCCTCCCCCTAATAATGGAAGTCAAGTGAAATAAGCGCTATAATTGACAACACTGAAGTTGCGAATGTGTACATTTTAGGAGACTTTAATGCTAGTCCTTGTGCGTTATTTGGGTCCCTCTATAAGCGCCATTCAAAAACTGCTTGCCGTGTGTGAGGATTATGCCGGGGCTCATGGGCTCAGGTATAATGTAAAGAAGAGTGAGCTCTTGGTATTCCAATCACCTGGCTATAAGGTCACGCACGTACCACCCGTCTTTTTAGATGGTGTATCGTTACCAAGAGTTTCTCGTTTCAAGTACCTGGGCCATTGGGTCTCGGATGACCTCTCAGACGGCGAAGATATTGAGAGGGAGCGCCGGGCGTTGGCTGTCCGATGCAATATGTTGGCTCGTAGATTTGCACGCTGCACCAAAGTAGTAAAAGTGACTTTGTTCCGGGCGTTTTGCCAATCTTTTTATACGTGCAGTCTATGGGTCAATTATACGCAGAAGACAATCAACGCCCTGCGCGTTCAATATAACAACGCGTTTAGGATGCTGATGCGGTTGCCGCGGCACTGTAGTGCATCTGGCATGTTTGCCGATGCATGTATTGATGGCTTTCATGCCATCCTACGTAAAAGGACCGCATCGCTGCTAAGTCGTGTCCGCGGCAGTAGCAACAGCATTCTTAGAGTTGTGGCTGGTCGATTAGACTGCCCAATATTGTGGCATTGTATACAGATGCATGTGAAAAATTAATGTGCGTAGTTCGGTTTAGCTTACTAACATAATTTTTTAAGTTTCTACTAACAAAAATATGGATCTGCTGTATCTGAGTCAAATAAATTATTATTATTAATAATTCATTACAAATATATTTGAACAAATAATATGCTATTTGATCATTCAATTTAACCCGCTACAGGTAACATTGCCAGGCGTCCGGATAAAGCCGGACAGGGTCAGGCTTTTTATTAGTTGCGTGTCTGGCCAAATTAGGCGGAGTCCGGCCTGTCCGGCTTTTGTTAGGCTTTTTGAATTAGACATTTTTTTTTAGAATTGTCATGTCTTCTACTTTATTTTGTATCGCTAGCGTATAGCAGCCAATTTTATTGTTGTTTCATTGGAATAAAAAAAAAATATATCTACGATCAATAATAAAAAAATCGAGTTTTACTCAAATGTCCGGCTAAATTGGCTGGTCTGTCCGGCTTTTCGGTTTGAAGACCTGGCAACCCTAGCTACACGTTATGATTATGACTCGTAACCTGTAGAGGAATTGTTACATACATTCGCACAGCGCACACTTGGACACAACAAGTACTCACCTACCCTCAAATTACATGATTTATTTATTTTAAGTTAAGTATATATAATATTCCACAACTATCACACAACGCCGTCTAGTCCCAAGCTAAGCAGAGCTTGTGTTATGAGTACTAGACAACTGATAAACATACTTAAATATTTCTAAATACATACATATTATACATAAATTACACCCAGACACAGAATAAGTGCCCAGACACAGAACAAATGATCGTGCTCATCACACAAACATTTGTTTTGGGTGGGAATCGAACCCACGACCTCCGACATAGCAGTCTGGGCCACTAATCATTAGACCAACAGGCCAGTCAAAACCTTTTTTTTATTTTTACCTTTTAGCTAAACTTATTGACCGAATGATTGAGACCAATGTAGGTATTTGACAGTTGCTGTCATTTTTAGATGTTAGTATGTATTTGGACATTTTAATTTTTTTTTTACCTGACTTTTTCGGTTTTTGAATAGTTATTCTGCTATTCGGGACGGAGACGAATCTAAAAAAGATCACTAAAATCGGTCCAGCCGTTCTTGAGTTATAAATGGTGTAACTATCACGACTTTGTTTTATGTAAAATAGTCTTATAATTTCAAAATTACAACTCCATATATGTTTGTAATCCAAATAAAGCAATGTTCTTGACTCGCCTAGTCTGTCCTAGTACCTATGTGTAAGTCAGGGTCGACCACATAATGATGTAAGCATTGGCTTACCAGGTGACATTGTGGTCAAACAAAGGACTGGAACAATTTGCCTGCTTTTCAAGCCTAGAGTGAATAGGCTCTTAATAAACTAGTGCGCCTCACCATCAACGATTGTATCACTGCTTACCATCAGTTGGGATCGCAGTCAAGCACTGGTTTGTATCAATTAAAAAAAAAACAGGGCAAGTGCGAGTCGTAATCGCGCACTGAGGGTTCCGTACAATCTTATCTATGAAAACAGTTCAATTTCTGAATTGAGTTACAAAGATTTTTTCTAATCGCAAAAAAAGTTTTTTTTTTGTGACGTAACTACAAATTTACAGTTTTCAGATTTTTTCCAATACTTGTGCTATGAGACCTTGCTTCATGCTAAATTTCAGGATTCTAGGTCAACGGGCCAGTACCCTATGAATTTTGATTTCCTTGAGAATGTCAAAATATACGTTTTTTGCGACATAAACGGCCGTATCTTTTTTCTTCGTTAACCTAGAAGTTTGATTTTTTCACAGCTTCAAGGGACCGCAGATCTGAGTATATGGTTTTATTTTCAACTCAATACCTCCACGCGTTCCCTAGATAAAGGGTCTTGACAGATAGACAAACGGACGGAAAACAAAGTGATCCTATAAGGGTTCCGTTTTTTTCTTTTGAGGTACAGAACTCTAAAAAAGAAAAACAAATAACAGCCGATAACAACGGCTCAACACGCCTTCTGAACCACGAAGGGATTTAGGTCTGAAATGTACGGTCACTAGTGTAGTTTATGTCCAGTAAGTGAACATTCGGGATCATCATTGACTTCCTACCCTCGTCCCGTGTTACTTGTGGTCGGCGCAAAACGTTTTTTTTCTTCCATTCTGTCCTGTCACCAGTCATGCTACCACTAACCCCCTTTTCTTTCATATCACTCTTCACAGAATCCATCCATCTTTTCTTTATCCTTCCTCTCCCTCTCCATCCATCCACATGTAAACTCATAACTCTTTTAGTAACATGCGTTTCATCCCTCCTCTTCACATGACCATACCAAGACAAACGATTCCCTTTCAACTTTTCAGTCACTGGCGCCACGTTCAAACTTCCTCTAATGTACTCATTTCTCACTCATAATCGAGATTTTGGTATTGAAAGCGGGACAGCTGCTATGATACGAACATCCCCTCAGTCATTTGATAAGCTTGTACCTAATTCGTTGGATGATCAAATCCTTATTCAGTTTTACCCAGGGTTGTGGAGGTCAGATGTCAGTCAGTTGCTCTGTGATAAGCAATTAATAACGTCTCTCTCCTGGAGTCTTTTAACTGAGTAGCGGATGAAAATAAAGTCACTATCGTCTGTCTGTTTTTTCTCTACTCCTCAACTACGCAACGGATTTTGATGGTTTTTCTGTTTGTGAAAACTAACAAAAAAAAGTGTCAAACCAGGTAGGTTTGTGTAGATAATATACACTTTGTCTTTGACATCGAAGCACAAACGAATAACACGGATCCAGTACATGATTCTGGACCCCACAGTGGTAGAGTATACCGTCGGATTATTCCTAATTTAAAAAAAAATATACGTTTTTACCCGACTGCGCGACGCAAAGGAGGGTAATGTGTTTATCAGTCTATGTATGTATGTATGTATGTATGTATGTTTGTTTCTATGTGGCGTTCTAGAGACCAAATGCGTAGGCCGATTTTGATAATTCTTACGTCAATCGATTCGTCTTAACCTTGCGAGTGTCACTAAAGACATGACAGTAATCAAAATTCAGCACAGCTACAACCAGACGCCATATTGTCAAAATGAAAAAAAAAAGTCGATGAACTATGTCAAGTGGGGTGTCGTTGAATAGGTATTTTAAAATCATCTTTAGGTTCCTTTTATCATTTTTCATTTTAAATAATAGTTTAGGATATATAACGATTTAAAGTTGTTTAACAAAACAATCATTCTCGCTAATTTTCTTACTTATTGATTTAAGTTTTCATTTCAAGTATAAACGATACACAAATAAAAAAACAGTGAAAAAGCATGAAGAACAAATATTTTTGGTAAAAAAAGTTTACCACCAAACTCGATATATGGCGTTGTTCATTTGATGCACGTTTGTAAATCAAATCATTCGAGTGTTCCCATCTACTAGACAGGTCGATGAACATAAGCAAAAGATGACAACTATATTGGAAAAACTACCAGGTTGTATAAATTACATGCAGTTGATATATCAGTAGAATCGAAAACATATGGTCAAAAACCGAAAGATGTAGGTATATGTTTCTGATGATCCTAACAAAACTGGAGGAATCGTTAAATATTTAACAATCGGTTTAGGATCACGAGTTATGTTACGAAGAAATTTGAATGTTACCCATGGTCTTGTTAACGGAGCAATGGGTGTTATAAGGACAATTGAGTGGCCAGCTCTTCGGAGGGACCAATTGGAAGCCGGAGAATTGCCACAAGCTGTTTATATAGAATTTGACGACAAAGCAATTAAAAACAATGTTCCTGGAGTGGGAGTCAGAATCGAACCATCGACGACAGAATTCGATACACTTCGCGGACAGGGTAAAATAGAGCGAAAAATGTTGCCATTGATATTGTGCTGGGGTGTAACTGTACACAAGCTCCAAGGAACTACTTTGCACTTTTGGACCGAGCTGTGGTTGACTTAAGATCACGCATTTTTGCTAAAGGTCAAGCATATGTAGCTTTGAGCCGAGTTAGGTCTCTAGAGGGACTAATCATCTGTAGTTTAGACCACCGCAAGTTACTTAATAATCCCCACGATATTAACTCCCTCAATGAAATGACTAGATTGCGAAATTTACCATCATATAACGAAGTCAATGAATCGTAACTAAAAAGTATAAAATAAAATAAAAATATTTAAAGAAAAACAAAAAACCCGACTGCGTCGAAACTATTTAAAAAAAAAGTAAAAAAAATTAACTTAAATAAAAACTAAAAAGAAACAAACAAGCCCAGTAGTTTAGAATTCTGTTATGTAATACTAAATAACTACACAATTTAAATAGTTTTATAATCGATACACACATAAAACAAATCATACATTCTAATGCAGAACAGACCGACTCACAGTCGGGGCCCATTCAAATTTTTTTAATTTAAACTGTATAAAATCGTTATTCTAACATTTTTAGTGAAAAAAAATGTCTGAATTACTTTTAAAATTAAAAATGTCATCGGGGACGATTAGAATAACGATTTTATCTACCCCGATGACTTTTTAATTAGTTTTTTTTTTGTTTTTACTAAAAATATTTTCGGCGTTAGTTAGAATTACGATTTTACACAGTTTAAATTTAAAAAAGTACAGATTAAAAAAAAAATAGTAAAAAGCCGACAAAAAATTCCACCATTGAGGGGTCCAGAATCATGTACTCAAAGACCCCTAGGTTGTAGCTATCAGGAGCATCGCCAATTAATTTAAGTTACAATAATTAAAGTTTGCTGAAATTTTACATAAAAAAAATGTACTTAGGTAGTGCGTACAGTCAGTTTAAATTATTGGGTAAAGTCAAAGTTTTGTAAGATCGTAAATACCCACAAACGGAGGTCATTTAAAAACTTTTACGTGTGTTCACACTTGACCTTTTTATTCAATACTTATGCCAATACTTGGGGTTTTCCTTTTCTTCTCATTGATTTAAAAGAGTGTCCATGTGTTTGTGAGTGTTTCTTGCGCGTTCTTTCCACTACACCAATTGCCTGGGGCGTTCAAAATAATAAAAACCTTGGATTTTAGTTACTGAGGATAAAAAACAGATATGATTTGCTTATCTAATCTGAAATCTATATTTAAATATAAAAGGAGAAACTGACTGACTGACATATCAACGCACAGCCGAAACTACTGGGCCTAGAAACGTGAAATTTTGCACAAGGTTTCCTTATATGACGTAGGCGAGCACTAAGAAGGAGTTTTAAGAAGTACTACTTTTAAGGGCGTTCATCATTTCAGCCGAAAGACGTCCACGGTTGAACTACAGTATAGATATATTGAAACAGTACGGAAACTACCTACAAATGTTCGAAACGGCTCACTCACACAAACATACGCATCGACGAGACTCCTAAGCGGCATTCGCTACTGACAGGACCGCGAGAAACGCTTAGGAGTCTCGTCGATGCGTATGTTTGTGTGAGTGTGCCGTTTCGAATATTTGTAGGTAGTTTCCGTATTGTTCCATATATCTATACTGTGGTTGAACATATGCTTCACCCAAGAGTCGCCATAACGGCCGGTCCAGTGCGTCTCGCATCCATCGGATTCCCGCGCCCCTCTCCAGGTCATCGGTCCACCTTGTGGGAGGTCTTCCTTCACATTGCACGCAGAACAGATGGTCGATGGGGACGAAATGTTCTGGAGTAGCGACCACGTAACGGGCGTAAAAAGGGAGAAACTAAGCGGGATTTGTGCTAGCGGCAATGGCATTCTGGCGATTGTCGCTGATCAGTCTGACTGCCCTATAGAGCATCAAATTAAGGGCTGCCATCACTTAAATTGCCGACATCGGATAAACTCGACAAAAACTCCGGACATTTGGGCGAAATGTGGTCTTTTCCCCGGACACCTCCAAAAGAATATTTTTAGCAACAAAAATAAAAACCGTTTTAATTTTTTATTGATTTGTACAACTTGTTATTAAAATCGAATTAGATATGTACGTATGTAACCGCAACAATAAATAAACATTTTTAATGAAGGTGAGGTATTAAAAAGTGTCCGGGTTTAACCCGGACACTTTTTAAAACCTCCTGCCCTGCCGGACGGCCCCCGGACGCCCATCAAACTAGGACAAATCCGGGGAATCCCGGACGGATGGCAGCCCTACTGATGGAATAGCGTTAGGATATTGAATACCTATGAATTATTGGGTACTTGATTCAATTTTTTAGGGTTCCATACCCAAAAGGTAAAACCGGACCCGGACACTATTACTAAGACTCCGCTGTCCGTCCGTCTGTCTGTCACCAGGCTTTATCTCATGAACCGTGACAGCTAGACAGTTGAAATTTTCACAGACCCCTGATGTATTATTGATGTATTATTTCTGTTGCCGCTATAACAAATTCCAAAAAACAGAATGAAATAATATTTAAGTGGGTCTCCAATACAACAAACGTGATTTTTTTGTCGTTTTTTTCACTACGGGACCTTTCCTGCTCGAGTCCGACTCACACTTTGCCGGTTTTTGTTTATTGTGTGTATCAAATAGTAACTTTATCCAAAATCGCAAAAAAAAGAAGTTTTCAAATTCGTTCAATATTAATCAAGTTAGAAACCTTTCAAATGTGGTGGAATAGGAAACTGTCTAATATAATAACAGAAAAAGAATGAAAATAATTCAGATATGGTTACATTTCCATGGGTTGTGGAGGCCCTGGAACGAAGGCAAAGAAGGAACAGGAGTGGGTTTTAGTCAGAAAAAGTCTGACACGCCCTCGCGCTCCGCCCAGGACCGAGAGAAGTCATTGCATGATTTCCCACCTAAAAAAATACTGGGTAAGTGCGAGTCGGACTCGCGCACTGAGGGTTCCGTACAAACTTGAAAGGTAAACTGCGGTTTACGATTTATGACGTATTAAAAAAAAACTACTTACTAGATCTCGTTCAAACAAATTTTCGGTGGAAGTTTGTATGGTAATGTACATCATATATTTTTTATAGTTTTATCATTCTCTTATTTTAGAAGTTACAGGGGGGGGGGGGGACCCATTTTACCAATTTGGAAGTGTCACTCGCGCAAACTATTCAGTTTAGAAAAAAATAATATAAGAAACCTCAATATCATTTTCCAATACCTATCCATAGATACACAATTTTTTTTTATTTTTGTGTGAAAATCTTAATGCGGTTCACAGAATACATCTACTTACCAAGTTTCAACAGTATAATTCTTATAGTTACGGAAAAAAGTGGCTGTGGCATACGGACGGACAGACAGACATGACGAATCCATAAGGGTTAAATTTTTTGTCATTTGGCTACGGGACCCTAAAAAACGTGGTTACATTTATCTTCAGTTAGAAAGATGAGTAACAGTTAATCTGGGCCATGTGTTGCGTGTTCTGAGAATGTTTTATAACTGCTATGTACCTACCACGTGTTGGAATGTTATAGTTTGGTTGAGATTCTCGACAACGCAATGGTCAGATCGATAGTTATAATAATTATTTTTATTTGATATAAACTAGTGCTTGACTGCGATCCCACCTGATGGTAAGCAGTGATGCAATCGTTGACGGTGAGGCGCACTAGTTTATCACTCTAGCCTTGACGACACCCAAATTATAATCGGATGGGAAGTCCTCAGCAGGCAGATTGTTCCAGTCTTATAATATCGACTTATGATCTGCTTTTTACACGTTGACAACGGCACTCGTTTTTGTTTAAGACGGGGTCTAATAAGCCCCTTACCGCCAATTTAAGAAACAATTTTTTTTCTTGTTACCCTCATGACATTGTAGAATTTTTGTGTTTAGATAATGTAATACTTACTAGTTTATTTGAGTACCTACATTTCTCATGTCAATTCATTTAGTATTTACGAATAACTTGTATTTCTCATATTAAGTGACAGAATACAATTTATTCTTTTTGAGAAATAAATGTCTTAAACCGTATAAGTAATTAGTTTCAAAAAAATATCTATTTCCTTTCTTATTTCCATTTTTAGGAACAATTCGCATTTTTCTTCCATTTACCACTACTCCGACACTTCTCACAGTGACGCAGAGATAACAAAATTGAAGATCGGGATTCTGATTGAACATTTTTCGTTCATAATTCGTTAGTAAATTAAATTTAAAAAATCTCTTGTTTTGCTTACCCAATTTCTTCGATAATGGCGTCACAACATGGCGTAAAAATCGGTCCTATTCTTATTTGGAACGCATTGTACTTACTTACTATAAAAACCCCTTCCGTAATAACACGTTATGGAAAATAGAAAGTAATCTATAATACCTATGTATTTTAAATAAACATGTAAAACTGGTTTCATTGATATTACCCAAGGAAGCAAAAACGTCGATTTCCCCATTAACGTAATTGTCGTGACGTCATCTCAATTAATTTCCTACGTTAACACGAGCCGGATAATATTCTATTAATTGGATTTCGCATTTAGTTTTTGGCCTCAATATTTATCACATTTATTTTTACGGTACATCAGAAAAGGTGATCTCCACCGTGACCGTAAAATGGAACTCGTCACATTCAAAAATTTGCTGAAGCCCACGAACACAGACTTCACCGCCTCGTGAATGTTGAGGCAATCCAGCTGTTAGGTAACACGGACTAGTGCCTGTGACTACATCTGCGACAGAATCGTAAATGCCCAACGCCTTTTGTTCACAATAAAGCTTAATTCTTTTCAAAAATAAAACAACACTAAAACGTTCAAAATAACTTTAAATTCGGACTGTGTTTCTAGTTTTTTTTTCAACGAGATAGAGTACTCAGTCACAAACACACGACCCTTACGAATTTGACACAAGCGGTTAATGGGTTAAACCATGAAACGGATTCTATACAGTTTTCACTAGGTAATCAGGTAGCTTTGTGTGCCATCCGGATGGTGGGGGAACACCTCAGGGTCTCCCGCGAAGCGGCGAGCTTCCTTGCCGGTCTGCCGCCGTGGGATTTGGAGACGATAGTCCTTGCACACATTCACGATTTGCGCAAGTAATCTATTCACTCTTGACATAAAGATTCCCGGGTTGTAGCCATCAGGAAACATAGATTCCGGCAAGGAATTCCACTCCTTAGCTGTACACATAATGAATGTGTTCCCAAAACGTTTCGTGCGTATAGATGGGATGTCCACCGTGTACCGGTGGCACATTGCCGTACGCCTGGTGGTCCGGGCTAGGCGGAATTAGGTCATGCAATAACCTAATAATAATTTTTGTTCAATTGACGTCGGGGTCACCAGTTTGGAGGTAGGCGGAACAGAGAGTAAAGTCCCGCAAACCTCCTTTGAAAAGGGAGGATCCTTCGGCCAGGCGGGTGTTATGTCTGGTGGGCAGCTGCCCGATAGATGTTTTTCGGGCTATTCTATATGTTCCAATCGCGCGGAGAACTTTGATTGCGTGATGCAGGATTAGTTCTTTTTGTGACGCCATAGATGTCGCTACATGTGCAATAATGTTCATAATTTCCTCTCCTCCGTATCGCTTTCTCAAGAACTAAGAAACCCAAACTGCATATCTTGTGTAAGAAACCAATAGATGAATAAGTTACTTAAGTCAGCTAGATCCGTAATTACACAACATTACGGGTAAACCCTGCGGTTTTCATTTCTCAGATAAATATAGATCTGTAATATCTCTGAGTACGGTTACGGTGCAAAAAGTTAGTCACTTACTGAACAGCAACTGTTCGAACTCAAGATTTGTCAACGGGCAATGGAGTGCAGCATAATGCCTGAAGTCTGTTTACCAGACACACGCAGGAGACGTTTAATGCCCTACGTGTGCAAGGCCGCTAACCCACTGGCGTTTTTCTAGCGTTTGCGTTTATCGAACGTTTGACCAGCGACAACGTTACGTGTACGCAACGTTGACGTCGCGAGTCTTTGGAACATGCACAATCACACCATCCGAGTCTACCCGTTTTATATACGTTAACATCGCGTCTATGTACTTAGCTCCGACGTTGTTCAGACGTTGCCGAAACGCCAACGCTCATAAAACGCTGGTGGTATAGCGGCCTTGGATACTGCTGTCTCTGCCACGTCTGTAGCGCGTCAGGTATGTTCGCAGCAGCGCGTACAGATGACTTCTTTGCGATCATACCCGACGCACAAGATCCGCTTCATTACTGGCAGTGACAAGATTCTAGTGAGCATTGTTGCTAGCAAGACTGAAGGCCACCTAATGGGGCACCTGCGTGCAGTGCATGTACAGTTGCCAGGTGTCTCCCGAAGGTGGCGTTATTAAGCATTATATTTTTTAAGTTTGATGACGATTATACTAACTTTGTATTTACACCCCACAAACCTCCGTTGAAAAGGGAGGATCATCCGACCAGACTAATAATTATTATTAATTATAATTATAGACGGGTGTTATGTCTGGTGGGCTACTGCCCGATAGATGATTTCGGGCTGTTCTATATGTTCCAATCGAGCGGAGAAGTTTGATTGCGCGATGCGGGATTAGTTCTTATGTGACGCCATAGATGTCGCTACACTAACATAAACGAATTTATGAGTAACCTACCTGAAACAAAGATAAATAAATAATAGTTGTTAAGTGAACTGATCGCGTTAGAAACACCTGGCGTCGGGCCCTGGTTTGGACTATATGGTCCGGAGCAAGAAGGAATGGCAGGCGGTCGCCTCCTTCTGCGAAGCAGTAATGCTAGCAAAGGAGGAGGCTGCACGCGTGAGGGAACGAAGGTCCTCACGCCCTAACCGCCGTAATTCCGACCCCGACTACCAGCTACGGTAGACGCGGGCTTGCGGACGTCGAGCACTGGGTAGCTCGTCGTCCGGCTGTTCGGTAATTAACCGGACCGAGCCCAGTCGTCAACAGCGCGTAGTGATCCTCGCGCTCCTCAAAGAGATGTCAGCAAACCGTAGGGGCCCAGCGGGGCCGATGCCCGCTAGCTAGGACCGCGGAGAATTTCTGAAAGGGAAACCCGTAGTCCTAGTACGCAAAGGGTAATTGAAGGATACAGGTGTGGTTTTAGTCAGTAAAAGTCTGACACGCCCTCTCGCTCCACCCAGAGCGCGAGTAATCATTTGGATGATTTCCCACCTTGATTCAAAGATAAATAAATAATAGTTGTTAAGTGAACTGATCGCGTTAGAAACACCCCTCTGTGCTCCATAACTCAAGTAGGGGAAGCTAGGCTGAAGTTGGATTGGGCTGGCCACGTCGCAAGAATGCACCCGGACAGATGGGTGAGGATCGTCACTCACTGGGCGCTTGAGAGAGGTCGAAATCGATCGCTTCGAAGGTGGTACGATTCGCGCCGAGGCCTTGTTCAGGGCCATGGTCCGGAGCGAGGGGAATGGCAGGCCGTCGCCTCCTTCTGCGAAGCAGTAATGCTGACGAAGGAGACGGCCGCACGCGTGAGGGAACGGACATCCTCACGCCCCAGTCGCCGCGACCACTACCTGCATTGGGTAGCTCACCGTCCAGCCGTCCGGTAACCGTCCGGACCGAACCCGAGTCGTCGATGGCGCGTAGTGTTCCACGCGCGCCTCAAAGACACCTCAGTAAAACCGTAAGGCCTAGAGCAGAAGTCATTCGATGATTCCCCACCACAAAAAAAAAGCATTTTATAATAGACAAAAGCAGACAGCAATATCAGCCTTTTAAACTGTTGATCCCCGCATTAACGCCGGCGTTCACGCGCCATTGTCTTTCTATTGTGTCTCTAATGAGGGTACTCCAAAGGTTCAAAAAAAGTGTTCCCACTGCCGGGACTCAGGCCTCCTCTCTAGGAGAATGGGCCATAGTTGAAAGAAAGAAAAAGAATTGATTTGGTACAGCACAAAGCACAAACATAGTAGAGGGTAAACACGAAACAAAAATAAAAAAAAAGATGCAAAAATGTAGTTGTGTGCCTCACGGCTGCACCAAAATAGGTCCAGTCAGCATGAATGTCAGACAACTAGTGCCTGACGCTGGTTTTCAACTGAACCTGTGGTTGTGACGCAACGGACGTAAAACAGTTTTGGAGTGTAATATTTAAGTATCGGTGATGGATACTTAAATAATATAAACCATCAAAATAGTGTTGTGTTAATAGTTGTCCACCACGCTGACTGACTGCGAGTTGGTGGATGTCACGTCTTCAAATTTTTGGTTCTTGGACATTTTTTTTTTTTTAGGTGGGATAATCATCTAATGACAAATCTCGCTCTTGGGCGGAGCGAGAGATAGTGTCAGACTTTTACTGACTAAAAACCCACTCCAGTTCCTTCGTTGCCTTCGTCCCAGGGCCCCGGGTTTCGTTTTCACACTACCCATGGCCCCAGTAGGCTTCGACCCTGCTGGGCCCCTACGATTTGCTGACATCTCCCTGAGGCGCGCGCGGAACAATACGCGCCGTCGACGACTTGTGCTCGGTCCGGACGGTTACCGGACGGAAGGACGGCGAGCCGCCCATTGCTCGCCGTCCGCAAGCCTGCGCTTACGGTGGCCGGAAATCGGGATCGGAATCCCGGCCGCCTCCTTTGCTAGCATTACTGCTTCACAGAAGGAGGCGACCGCCTGCCACTCTTCCTTGGTTCTAGGACATGCCGGTTTCCTCACGATGTTTTCCTTCACTGTTTTGAGAGCAGTGGTGATGAAATAAATTAGACAAAGTGATGCGCTTGCCTAAGTTTGAACGCACGACCTACAGCTCGTAAGTCGGGGCCGTTTCTACTGAGCCATCACTGCTTCGAAAAGCAGATAATTTCAAAGATTTGTAAATCTTTATTAATACCTAGAACAGTATTTTTTAAATGGGTATTTTTATATTAAACCTTATTGACCACAAATAAAAACAGACTGATAAGTTATTATCTGTTTTGTTTGGGGAAAACCGGTGTTTTTAGGCATTGTTGACATTTTAAATGTCATGGTCTGATAACTGTGAGCCCAGGGTCGCTGTGTCGATATCCAGATTTTCAGGGTTTTTTTAGGATTTGTTGTTATAGCGGCAACAGAAATACATCATCTGTGAAATTTCAACTGTCTATCACGGTTCATGAGATTCAACCTGGTGACAAACGTAGAGACAGACAGACAGATAGACAGACGGATGGACAGCTGAGTCTTAGTAATAGGGTCCCGTTTTTACCCGACTACGGAGGGTTATGATTTTGACAGGCTATGTATGTATGTGAGTATGTTCATCTGTTCCCTCATAGCTCCTAATCTACCAATCGGAACTCGACATATGAGGTATCGTTAGAACCGTCTTCATTGTCCGCTGAACATAGGCTACGTAACGTGTCACAAAAGTCGATATGGCGCCCTCTAGTGGACAAAAAGTATGTGTTAAAAAATAAAAATGGAGATAAATACGCCGTGTTTGGTATCATTTGAAAGGGCTACATTTGTAAATTTCGAAAATATTGCTCAAATTTAAAGTGACGCCCTCTAGCGGACAAAAAGTCATGTGTTAAGTTTAACACCAAAATTGTTTAAATAAAAATAAAGTAAAAAACTAAAACCCGACTAACCCGTCGTTTTTTTTTGTCGTAGTCGGGTTTTAGTTTTTTTACTTTATTTTTTATTCTTTGGGTACGGAACCCTGAAAAGACGGATAGCATTTCCTACCGAATTTGTTAGTCTATCGTCGGGAGGACGAATTCGGAAAGTCTACTAGAGGTAAGACCGCTCATACTTACATGCATTTCAATATAAAGAAAGAGAGACACAGAACTACAAAGGACGAGTGACTCCATCCAATTTCATATTCATATCTTTATTTGTGTACCATAATATCATTAGAGATGCTTGCGGACGGTGAGCAATAAGTAGCTCGCCGTCCGGACCGAGCTCAAGTCGTCGACGGCGCGTAGTGTTCCACGCGCGCCTCAAGGAGATGTCAGAAAAACTGTAAGGATCCAAGCCTAGGGGTCAAAAAACCCACTCCTTTTCCTTCGTTGCCTTTCGTACAAGGGCCGAGTCTTCCTTTCAGAATCAGACCTTTGGGCCCAGTAGGCTTCGACCCTGCTAGGCCCCTACAGTTGCTGACATCTCCTTGAGGCGCGCGTGGAACAGTACGCGCCGTCGACGATTTGGGCTCGGTCCGGACGGTTACCGGACGGTCGGACGGCGAGCTACCCACTGCATATTATTGTCATTTAGATATTTATTTTACAACGGTATCCTGATGACATTGAAACGTCACTTCAAACGTAACAGGACCCCTAACCGTATCAGGTTGGAGAGAGCATGAAATTGTTTAGTTCCAGATAAAACTCCAGGTTTTCTGATTGGTAATAAAATTATTACAAATAATCGCAGCGTTCGTCAATATTTTGATGCGCGTGCGCTGGATTCGTCCGCGTGATCCGCGTCCAACACAGACAGTCTAGCTGCCGTAGAGTGAGGTCGTGTCTGTTAGCTCCGCATTTATTTACTATAAAGTGTTTTATCTTGAACTCAGTAGTAAATAAATGCAAATAGTGTGTTATAAAAGTGATATCAGTGTTAGTAGAATATTTTTTTACTATTTTCATGTAAGTAGCTTCAATTTCAATTATAATATTTTTTTGTGAATAAAAAACATAAAATAGTGTCGTTTGTCGGTATCGGGCTAGCGTTGAGGAGATAAGACTAATTATATGTTATTGTAATCAATATGTGACCTCTGCTTGAATAAATAATTGCAGGGAACCTAAATAACAATTGTATTTTCGCGTCCTATTCGCCAGGATCGTGTGTTTGCGACTGGGTCATCATCATCATCATCATTTCAGCCGATAGACGTCCACTGTTGGACATAAGCCTCCCCCAAGCGTCGCCACAAAGAACGGTCCTGTGCGTCTTGCATCCATCGGATTCCCGCAATCTTTATCAGGTCATCGGTCCACCTTGTAGGAGGCCTTCCAACGCTGCGTCCTCCGGTACGCGGTCACCACTCCAGAACTTTTCGGCCCCAACGGCCATCTGTTCTGCGAGCAATGTGCCCTGCCCATTGCGACTGGGTACTCCATCTCGTTTAGCTCTTCAATCCCCATAGGTGACAGAAGTTTAACACTTAAGGACTCGCTACTGGGTCTAATAGACCCAGTTCTTCAATTTATGTGTAATAACTTTTAAGTTTTGACGTTTACGATGTTGCCGTTCTTAGTACCTTTCAACGACAGTGTAGCATGGCGAATAGCAGTCGTACTCGTTAGTTAGCACTTTGCGTGTGAGTGCTACAGGCGTAAAAGGTGTGCACGGGTTCGCTGTACCCGGTAGCGACTAAATACGTTAGTGTCTTTTTCAACATATTATTACTATTTTTATTAACCTATTTTTTGTTTATGTCATAAAAAGTGGTTACCAATAGGCCCTTGAGACCTAACGAAATAGAAAAATATATTGGTTGGTCTTGTAACTCGAAAAAAGATCGAAAACCCGTTTTTTTTTGCGTAATATGCGATACAGCCAAATAGCTGTATCGCATATTACGTTTGTGGAGAACACATGAAACACGTTTGTTCAAATTATTATAGCTAAATTAGATGTAGAAAGAGACTGAGTAATGTTGAAATATTATTTTATCCCAAAGAGTATTTAATTTTGTTGTTTTTTAGAGTTTTTTTTTTGTGTTCTACAATTATTGACATTAATTGTTAATTAGCCTAAGTAGGTAGGTACATCATAGTAGTATAAGAAAATATAGCAGGTATTATTTAAAATAATTAATTACAAAAGTTTTCACAATTCTACCTTAATCTTGTCATAAAAGTATGCCAAAAACCTTTAATTTTTGTAATAACTTGTTGTTTATGAAAAAGCAATAAATATTAGTATTCGATTCACTATTGTCTTATGTTTATTATCATATTATTTCTCTAATAAAGTAGTTTTCAATTTTATTCAGTATTTTCGAGAAGAAAAAAAAACATAGTTTATACTGGGTCCAGCGCACCCGGTAGCGAGTATGAGTGTTACAAATTAAGGCGCGAGTCCATAAGTGTTAAAAATCTACACTGCCTTCTAAATTACTAAGTGAGCCACAATTAACGAGCGTGTGTGAATGATACTATTTTAGCCACTAGTTATCTTCTATGTAAGCCACTTTCTGGGTGGTTATAAAAAAAAAACACGATGGTTAAGGCGGGAGTTCTCTTCAGCTCCGCTCCCGCATTAGCCTCTAACCTAACCTGTCTGCGTCGGATTGCCCTATAATTTCAAGCTCGCTTCGCTTGCTCTTGGACTAAGAATATTTAGTTGGCGTTGTAAAAAGACGAAATACTTTATATGAAGCTATCTCATTTTCCCGTCGTTGCTTAGTTTTAAAATGAGAAGTTTGATCACGTCGTCAATAAAGAAATTTGTGTAATTTCACGCAATAGACGGTTTTCCGCACTAGTGCAGAAAAGCGCGCGTGCTCTCCCCCGCCACAATTTTATTACATGTATCGTATCAGGCTGGGCGCGCGTCGACCCCCACCAGTCGCCGGTCAACCCTCGTTTATTCATTTCTTCGTAAGTGTATTGAAAAAAGTCGTTTGATACACGTGCAAATTTGCCACTGCAGCCCTCGGCTCCATAACATACTCGCCTACGGCTCGTGCGAATTCCGCTTCGGTCGCAATGACAAACTTTCTGCACTTGTATCAAAATGTACTATTTATTTTTTAAATAGTGTGGAAAGGGCTATGCTCGGAATTTCCTTGCGTGATCACATCAGAAATGAAGATATCCGCAGGAGAACCAAGGTTATCGACATAGCACGAAGAATCGCCAAACTTAAGTGGCAGTGGGCAGGGTACATTGCTCGCAGAACAGATGGTTGATGGGGACGAAAGGTTCTGGAGTGGCGACCACGTACCAAAAGGCGCAGCGTTGGAAGGCCTCCCACAAGGTAGACCGATGACCTGGTGAGGGTCGCGGGAATCCGATGGATGCGAGACGCACAGGTTATTATGGTGACACTTGGAGGAGGCCTGTGTCCAACAGTTGCCGTCTTTCGATTGAAATGATGATGAAATAGTATAAAAAAGTCGCTTTCCGCGTCTATCTGTTTATCCTCGAACTCCTAAACCACGCAACGGATTTTAATGCGGTTTGAAAGAGCGAAATATGAGGACGGTGCAGGGGCGCCGGCTTTTAGAAAACCTCACGGGTGCTCATGCTCATTTGATGATTCGAAAAAGTGGCGAAGTGTGAGAAGAGAAATGCACACTGATCGACAGACAAATAAATAAATGTCCTACTAACATACTGCGTACTTAATTACTAATTATGTTTGATAAAAATATAAAATGAAACTAGTTTTTATTATCAAGAAATATTATAATTTATACGTAACCGTAGTAATACGTTTGAGAGCAGTGGTGGCCGAGTGGTAACGGCCCCGACTTACGAGTTGTAGGTCGCGGGTTCAAACCCAACCAGGCGCATTACTTTGTGTAATTTATTTCATCACCACTGCTCTCAAAACGGTGAAGGAAAACATCGTGAGGAAACCGGCATGTCCTAGAACCAAAAATTCGAAGACATGTGACATTCACCAACCCGCACTGGGCCCGCGCGGTGGATTATGGCCCATACCCTCTCCTAGAGAGGAGGCCTGAGTCCCAGCAGTGGGAACATTAAAAGGCTGATTATGCTATACGTAACCTTTTGGCGATTACTGATCTGTTCTCAGGGGTGCTCGGCACCCACTGTTTATTTCTCATGGGTGCTCGAGCCCCGAGCACCCACGGAGTCGGCGCCCCTGGGTAGGTGTATATTACTTACCCCAAGCGAAGCCGAAGTGAAGCACTAGTTGTGTTTGTACCCACTTATCTGTCCACATATGTTGTTCTGGTGCATGTTATCACGGCAGCTGGCTATATTTAAATATGTTATTATCTTAGTTATTGGTACTTCGTCATTTAATAATATAATATAATATAATATTCCACAACTATCACACAACGCCGTCTAGTCCCAAACTAAGCAGAGCTTGTGTTATGAGTACTAGACAACTGATAAACATACTTATATATTTCTAAATACATACATATTATAGATAAATTACACCCAGACACAGAACAAATGATCGTGCTCATCACACAAAGATTTGTCCTGGGTGGGAATCGAACCCACGACCTCCAGCATAGCAGTCAGGGTCACTAACCACTAGCTAGACCAACAGGTCAGTCGAATTAATATGTGCATTGTATCATCTATATATACATACATCTATACATATAAATAAAATTGAAGTGTCTGTTTGTAATATACATAATATAATATGATAAAGTGTGTAATGCTGAGTATTTACCGCTGAGGTGGTATTTAAGAGACCCGAGGACGGTAATTATCAATTCTCACGTGTAACATACGACGTTTTTTAGCACACTAGTGAAAAAAAAAAATGTAAATTCAATTTTGTTTAGGGGGTATATAAAAATTCGATAAAAAGGAAATTGTGTCGTGGATAAAAAAATTAAATTTTATAAATATACTTAATAAATCAGTATAATTAAAAATGACAGCCATAGACTAGGATTGAGGTTGCTTATCCACAAAGAAAAAATCCTATTTTATTAATTGAACACAACAACAACACAACAAGATTCGTCATAGGAATTTTGAGATGATATTTCTTCTTCTTCTTCTTTTCGTGTCGATGTACTCTAACTAAATTTTATCTGACCAGTATTTCGAAACCTCTACGGCTCTGTTACTGGCCTCGTATATAATATATCTGGGGCTTCCTCGAGCCATCTCTAACACAGTGTCAGTGTGGAGCCGCTGCACAGGACATGCGTCATTTGCTATGCTGTCCATCCTGCACAACCACCTGCAGTTTTCAGGATCTATACGAGACCAATAACAGATGAGATTTCAAATTCAACACACACTACTGAATTATTGATGTGGCCGACGATATGCAGTGTATGTTTGAATTTGATTTTATCGATTCCCGTGTAGTTTCTTTTAACGTAATCGGTAATGACGCCTCAAGCCGTTTTCTACACTAATATATTATGAAGAGGAAAAGTTTGTTTTTAGGGTTTCGTAGCCAAATGGCAAAAAACGGAACCCTTATAGATTCGTTATGTGTCTGTCTGTCTGTCCGTCCGTATGTCACAGCCACTTTTTTCCGAAACTATAAGAGCTATACTGTTGAAACTTGGTAAGTAGATGTATTCTGTGAACCGCATTAAGATTTTCACAAAAAATAGAAAAAAAAACAATAAATTTTGGGGGTTCCCCATACTTAGAACTGAAACTCAACTTTTTTTTTTTATCAAACCCATACGTGTAGGGTATCTATGGATAGGTCTTCAAAAATGATATTGAGGTTTCTAATATCATTTTTTTATATACTGAATAGTTTGCGCGAGAGATACTTCCAAAGTGGTAAAATGTGTGCCCCCCCCCCCCTGTAACTTCTAAAATAAGAGAATGATAAAACTAAAAAAAATATATGATGTACATTACCTTATAAACTTCCACCGAAAATTGGTTTGAACGAGATCTAGTAAGTAGTTTTTTTTTTAATAAGTACGTCATAAATCGTAAACCGCAATTTGCCTTTCAAGTTTGTACGGAACCCTCAGTGCGCGAGACCGACTCGCACTTGCCCAGTTTTTTTTTGTTTGTAGCAGGTGATCTCTGAAAGTACTGGTCCGATGGCTAAAATTTTTTCACCTATATAGGGTGACTGGTAATTAGTGTACGATACTTAAACACGTGATTGTGCTCATGATAACAAACAACTTTTACTATGGGAACAAAGAACAAATCTGAAATCGCGAAAAAAAATTAGCTGTTCAGTACATTTATGTTTGCCTAATATTTCAGTATATTAGGCAAACATAAATGTACTGAACAGCTGATATTTTTTTCGTGATTTCGGCTTTGCTACCATAATAAAAATTTTACGTTATCATGAGCACAATCACGTGTTTAAGTATCGTACACTAATTGCCAGTCACCCTATATAAAGTGATTCCTGAGTGACATAGGCATAGGATTATGGGGATTTATGTACGCGGGCGAAGCCGGGGGCCAAAGCTAGTAGTCAATAAAATCAAAGAGTAAAACCGTCCGTCCGTTTGACTGTCTCTCTGTCCCTCCGAGTCACCAGGCTGTATATGAACCGTAATAGCTAGACAGTTTAAATGTTCACAGATGATGTATTTCTGTTGCCGCTATAATAACAAATACTAAAAACAACAGAATAAAATAAATATTTAAGCCAAAATAAAAAAAAAATGCCGTTTTTTGCTACGGACGTCACGGAACCCTTCTTACGCGAGTCCGCCTCACAATTGACCGGTTTTTTTTTTAAGGTGGGAAAATCATCTAATATGACTTCTCACGCTTAGGCACAAACGCCCTTTGCATCCCTGGACCATCATGGATAACCGTTTCAGAAGTCGACCCACATGGCTCTAGTAGGCTTCAGCCCCCCTAGCCAAGTTACAATCGTATTGTTCGCGCCGAACGCCTCGAGTAGGCCACGCCTCCGATTCCTTTGTTCTGACCACGTGACTGAGCGTTGAGATGACGGCAGAACAAAGGAATCGGAGGCGTGGCTTACTCGAGGCGTTCGGCGCGAACGATACTAGGGGGGCAGGCCTGCTGGGCTCCTACGGTTCTTATGGGACGGCCGATCGGCGATTTACCCTTGGCTCGCCGTCCGCAAACCGCGCGTCCCGTCCCTTGCTTTGAAGCTTTAAAACGAATTTCTTGTAAGCGAAAACCTTCAAAAACATGAATCGTCTACCCACCGTTCTGAAAACAAACTCATTTGTATGTTACTAGCGTCTGCCCGCGACATCGCTCGCGTGTAAGTGGGTTTCTCCATACTAACTTTGGACCCCCGTTTCATCCCATTTTTTTTTATTTATTTTTTCGGTGGGAAAATCATCTTATGACATCCCCCGCCCTTGGGCGGGGCGGGAGATAGTGTCAGACTTTTACTGACTAAAAACCCACTCCTGTTCCTTCGTTGCCTTTCGTACCAGGGCCGAGTCTTCCTTTCAGAATTAGACCCTTGGCCCCAGTAGGCTTCGACGTGGAACAGCACGCGCCGTCGACGACTTGGGCTCAGTCCGGACGGTTACCGGACGGTCGGACGGCGAGCCAACCAATGCTCGCCGTCCGTAAGCCTGCGCCTACGATGGCCGAAAATCGGGATCGGAATCCCGGTGGCGGTTGGGGCGTGAGGACCGTTGCCTCACGCGATCGGCCGCCTCCTTTGCTAGCATTACTGCTTCGCAGAAGGAGGCGACCGCCTGCCACTCCTCCTCGCTCCGGACCATGGCCTGCACCAAGGCCCGGCGCGAGAGATCGCCGCCGCCGATCGCCCCCACGAGGACACGGCGTTGCTCTGCCCAAGCGGGACACACCTCCACCGTGTGCTCCACCGTGTCCTCCGGGCGGTCCACACTATGGTGACACCCGGGCGTTTCTTCCGCACAAATCCGGTGCAGGAACCTCCCGAACTTACCATGTCCGGTGAGGACCTGCGTCATGCGGAAGGTAAGGACGCCGTGTTGCCTTTCCAGCCACTCCTCAAAGAGGGGACTTACCGCCATAATTATGGCGTGCCCACGTGTCATCCCATTAGAGGGTGAATTTTGGAAAATCCTCTCTCAGTGCTCGCCGTCATCTTTTCAGAAACTTTATATTGTTTTAGCTGAAAAAATAATAGTTTAAAAAACTAAAAAACACGCTTTTAGCACGCACTAAAAATTACAAAACTGTCCGCCATCTTGGACGTCCGCCATATTGGATTTAAGTCACGTGACTATTTTTTTTTCGTTTTCCTGACAGCAAACCCTTTCATTTGATACCCATATCATGGGGGTGGATTTCAAACAGCCAGTCCGCCATCTTGGGGAGGCCGCCATATTGGATTTGTAATGACGTTTCTTAGCTAGTCATGTTTTGTCATCAGAACTCAGAGCGTGTGCAAAATTTCATCCTAATCGAAGACCAGGAAGTGGGTCAAATTAAGATTCCAAGATTTTCTTACATACATAGTTACAAGTGAAGCTAATAAAAGCGTGTTAAAATAAAAGAGTTATCACTATTTTCTACGTATTATTTTTTTGGTCTTATCTAGTTGGGTTTTTTGAACAGTCAAATTGTTGATAGGATTTTTTTATTTTTAATGATATACTCGGGGTCAGGCCTTGATAAGATAAGAGTTCAAAACATCACACAGTTTTAAATGCTAAAAGTTAATCCATATTCCAGCTTCTTAAATTTCCTAATACAGGCCATGGTCCGGAGCGAGGAGGAGTGTGGTTTGGCGTGTTACCGACTCACTGTTCCGAAACATTTTAGTGTTCTTACCGAATACCAACTCCAGCATTCCGCTCACTGGGCCGGGTATCCATGCTCGCGAACTTGTGCTCCGCGCTCCTGCTCCACATTGTGGATACGTTTGCGCTCCTGGGCGTGCAACAATGCACGCTACACGCTCTGTGCTCACCACGGTGCTCACAGGCACAGAGGAACACAGTCTGTTCGAGACAACGACCTTACAGCCACTAGACTAGGAGTGTAACTCTACTGAACCGACTCACTGTTCCAAAACATTTCAGTAACAGTAATATTTTAAATGCATCATTTGGAACAATTGGAACACTGAAACACTCTTTACTTTAAGTGACCTGCAGTCTCAAATAAGTAGTGTAAATTTTAATACCTGAACTAAAAACATCTGCTTTAAATTATTCTCAAATGAAAATTCAATTAAATAAAACTGTTGGTGAATATGGCGCAACGTAACAGATCACGATTCATAACAGTCAGTGTCTGTTTGTATCTTTTGAGCCGTTGTTCCAAATGTTCCGTTTGTATCTTGTAAGCCGATGTTTCAAATGTTCCGTTTGTATCTTTTGAGCCGATGTTCCAAATGATACATATCACTGTTCCAATCGCAAAGATGACACACTGCCCACGCCTAGTAGTAATGCTAGCGAAGGAGGCGTCCGCACGCGAGTGGGAACGGACTTCCTCACGCCCCAGCTGCCGGGATCCCGACCCCGATTTCTAGTCACCGTACGCGTGAGCTTGCGGACGACGAGCAGTAGGTAGCTCTCCGTCCGGCCGTCCGGTAACCGTCCGGAACGAGCACGAGTCTTCGATGACGCGTAGTATTCCACGCGCGTCTTAAAGAGGTGTGAGCAAAACTGTTTCCATTCCAGTAACCCAGCAGGGCCGAAGCCAACTGGGGCCATGGGTTAGTTTCCAAAAGGGAGACCCGGGGTCCTGGAATGCAGTACCCCAGGTTTCCATACATAGGAGTGGGTTTTAGTCGGTAAATAATAATCGGGCATGTGCGAGTCGGAATCGCGCACTGAGGGTTCCGTACAAACATACCTACAATGGATTCCAAATAAGAATAGGATCGATTGCCATGTTGTGATGTCACGTCATACTGTCAAATCAAAGAATTATTATGGTGAGCAAAACAAGACATTTTTAAAATTTAATTTATTTACGAACTGTGAACGAAAATAGTTTAATCAGAATCCAGTTCATCAATTTTGCTCATCTCTGAGTTCTTCAATTTTGCCCAATTTCTTGCGATTTGACAGTATGACGTGACGTCACAACATGGCAATCGATCCTATTCTTATTTGGAACGCATTATATATAAATAGTTCAATTTCCGAATCGAGTCCCGAAATTTTTCCCGTATCTAAAACTACAAATCGGAAACTACAAAGAGGGGGATTGATAAGTCGAAAGCAATTATTGCTCAAACAGAGTGTTTAGCCTTTTTTTCTTGTACAGTTTTTATCGTTTTTTCAATTTAAGTTATTATTTTTGAAACGAGTGCTCCATGAACCATATTCATTTTGAGTCTCAAATATGATAAGTACCACCCTTAATAAATTATACGTGAGCACTAATTTATTTTGGTTAATTGTGCGCGTTTATGCTAAATGGAAATAAATAAACTCTGGTGTAGTTTGTTTCGGTGTTTCTTCTCAGGGTAGTTAGGTACTGATAGCAGCACGAATCTTGAGCGCTCGGCGAAAGAGCGGGGATCGCTTTGCGCATCGTACACATCGGCGAGCCAATCACTGTACAAGGATTGCACTCCCCGCCCCCGCGTCTCTTTTCATACCACTAAAGAGACCCGATTTTGCACTTCTACGTGCTTCTGCGCAAGTAGAACTGTAGAAGTCAGCGCTCAAGATCCGTGCCGGTATCTGTAAGAAACGCCGGCCTCATCTAGTCACTAAACTGATAAAAAAATACGTGTAAAAGTGTTTTGAAGAACCTATTAGCAAAACAAATATTATTAGTCATTTAGCATAGCATAGCCTTATAATGTTCCCACTGCTGGGACTCAGGGCTCCTCAATTAGAGAGGGAATGGGCTGTAAATGCTGTAATCCATCTCGCGAGCATCCATCATCCAGTGCGGCTTGCTGCATGTCACGTCTTCGATTATGTTTTGTTTCTACGACATTCCGATTTCCTCACGATGTTTTCCTTCACCGTTTCGAGAGCGGTGGTGACGAAATAAATTTACAAAAAGTAATTTTGACATGCCCCTTACGAAATTCGGGTGACGAATTGAACACACAAGATATTTTTATCAGTGCTGAAGATAAATTTTGTTGTTTCCTAGCAAGCAAGAGGAAGTCGTGTGTATGACTCAATTATTTCTCTGTTACGTGTTCTGTATTAGGATTTCTTGGTAAAGAGATAAGCTACAGTATTTTTTTTTGCCTTTGAGATGTGGTGCTAAATATGCTAGGAAACTGCTTTACCATTTACCATTCCGTAAGATGTTGTTGCAAAGTTGTATATAATGTGGAAGATTTGAACAGACAATCCACGGTAACCTACTCTTTTGAAAAAATAATCGGTTTTCTACAATACAAAGTGTATTATAAAACCGTTTCAATAATTCAACACTGTAGCCTTTTTTTGTGGTGGTAAATCATCTAATAACTTCTCCCGCTCTGTGGCGAGCGACAGAGAATTTCAGACTTTTACAGACTTAAACCCAGCCGTGTTCCTTCAGTACTCCGACACCGATGGCAAAGATTAGAAATGGCTAAGATAGTATCATTGAGCTGACTTACTAATTTAGCAGGCAATGTAGATTTTTGAAGGCGAATAATGCTTTTTTTAGTCGATATAAATTAGTGCTTGATTTCGATACCACCTGATGGTAAGCAGTGATGCAATCGTTGATGGTGAGGCGCACTAGTTTATTAAGAACCTATTCACTCTAGCCTTGAAGACACCTAAATTATAATCGGACGGGAAGACCGCATCAAATTGTTCCTGTCTTTCGATGTACACGGTATAAATGACGAGGCGAAAAGCTTAGTCCGGACCGTCAACAATGTAAGGCTGGACACTCGTCAGATATCAGGTTGTCCGATAGTAGAAAAGCGACAGCGGAATCAAGTCGTATATACCGCACACACTCTCCACAATGCATTCTGTAGAATACCGAAAGGCTGACTACCCTACGCCTATACTCCAGGCTTTGTAGATTAGCATAGCATTGTCGTCTACCTTGGACAGACAGTACAGTTGGGTAGATCTAATTTCGAGAAAGAGGTCAACCGTCGAATCCAACTCGGCTGGGCAGCGTTCGGGAAGCTGCGCGGTATCTTCTCATCCAATATACCACAGTGTCTCAAGACGAAAGTCTATGACCAGTGCGTGTTGCCAGTGATGACATATGGTTCCGAAACGTGGACGCTCACAATGGGCCTCATCAGAAGGCTCAAAGTCACCCAAAGGGCAATGGAAAGGGCTATGCTCGGAGTTTCCTTGCGTGATCGAACCAGAAATGAAGATATCCGCAGGAGAACCAAGGTTGCCGACATAGCGCGAAGAATCGCCAAACTAAAGTGGCAATGGGCAGGGCACATTGCTCGCAGAACGGATGGCCGTTGGGGCCGAAAGGTTCTGGAGTGGCGACCGCGTACCGGAAGACGCAGTGTCGGAAGGCCCCCTACAAGGTGGACCGATGACCTGGTGAAGGTTGCGGGAATCCGATGGATGCGAGACGCACAGGATCGTTCGTTGTGGCGACGTTTGGGGGAGGCCTATGTCCAGCAGTGGACGTCTATCGGCTGAAATGATGATGATGATAGCATTGTCGGCCTTATAATTTTCCCACTGTTGGGACTCAGGCCTCCTCTCTAGAATAGGGAATGGGCCGTAATCCACCACGCGGGCCCAGTGCAGGTTGGTGGATGTCACATGTCTTCGAATTTTTGGTTCTAGGACATGCCGGTTTCCTCACGATGTTTTCCTTCACCGTTTTGAGAGCAGTGGTGATGAAATAAATTACACAAAGTAATGCGTCTGGCTGGGTTTGAACCCGCGACCTACAACTCGTAAGTCGGAGCCGTTACCACTCGGTCACCACTGCTCTCTTTGTAGATTGGTTTTAACTAACTGTTTTATTAGCACCCATACATAAAAATATTATAATTCAGTTGAGTTTAATTTTACCTTCATACTGCTTCTCGTATATAAATAAACGAATTTAACATTTGTTTATCTTGGCATGTCGGCCGAACGAAATAAATCCATTTTGAGTGTTCTTTGTGAGAGTATATCTGGAGAAAATGTGGGTGTTCTCGATTGTACCGTTTGTTGCTGGGATTGATGGATAAGGGGTAGTGAAAGATTTAAAGTTTCTTCACCGATGTTTATTCGCTAACAACTGTACCGAGAGCTTTTGCTTGAGTACTAGACAACTGACAAACATACTCATATATTTCTAAATACATAAATATTATAGATAAATGACACTCACATATAACAAATGAACGCAGCGTTGCACAAGGTGGACCGACGACCTGGACCTGTACCATGACGCTTAAAGTAAGATTGTTTCATTCTTATTTCCAGTGTGGGTAAAAGATGGCGCCAGACAACCTGTATAGCTCTGTCTCTTACCCACACTGAAATAAGAATGAAACAATCTTACTTTGAACGTCATGGTAACCCCCCTGGTGAGAGTCGCGGGAGTGCGGTGGATGCGAGACGCACAGGATCGGTCGTTGTGGCGACGCTTGGGGGAGGCCTATGTCCAACAGTGGACGTCTTTCGGCTGAAATTATGATGATGATGATGATGAGAAAAAATGATCGTGCTCATCACAAACATTTGTCTTGGGTGGGAATCGGACCCACGATCTCCGGCATAGCAATCAGAGCCACTAGACTAACAGGCCAGCCAGGAGTTTATCAATAATAACCTGTATCTTCTCTGTCTTTTCAGATATGTCTTCCCCAAGTTAAAACCATGCGCCTCTTCATAGTAGCGGCGTGTCTGTCCGTGTGTTCCGCGTTCTATTGCCCGGAGCAGTGCGACTGTGGCATCGGCGATGAGCAGGAGTATTACTGCGAAAATGTCGGCAACGCCACCATCATATTCACCGCCAGGAACAATGAATTTGTTAACATACGGTGTGAGGTAAGTGGTGTCGAGGTCGTGGTCAGATCTTAGAATTGATCATTTCATAATATGGCCAAGTAAAACTGGCCAGCGGGGCTATTGCGTAACTCTGTTGACAGTTCAAGTGATGATCACTTGTTAACAATGTGCATCATTGAACTGTCAAACAGCTAGTTTCGTATTGCCTATCTTCAGTGACCAACTGCAGTGACGTCATTAGCCACTGGTGCCTTTGATAGCCACCGTAACACGTTTTGACAGATGTTATTGTATCGATACTGTTAAAATTGCGATTGTGTAAGCTTTTGTAGCTGTATAATAGTTGATAAAATTTTAGAGTGGTCACAATAGGCACCGTAAATTTTTATAATTCACCACATTTCCACCGTAGTTTGTTAGTCACTTGTGTGATACGGAATTCCTTGCCGGAATCTGTTTTTCCTGATGGCTACAACCCGGGAATCTTTAAGTCAAGAGTGAATAGGTTACTTCTAGGTGAGCGCGTTCCATCGTCGACCGCATCGTCGCTTTCCATCAGGTGAGTTAGCGGTCAAGCGCGAACCTATCAAGAATAAAAAAAAAAAAAAAAAAAAATACCAATTTTATGAAATTGTCAGTTGACAACTAAGTTCAGTGTGCAACGAATGCTAGTTGTCAACTGTTATTGAAAAACTTAGCCAATAGCCCCCCTGATCATTTTAAACGTTAAAGTTTGATGATATTTCAATCCTCGTTTGGCCTACTTTCTTTAGACCTTTTATTATCATTGAAATCCTACATCAATGATATTGCCCGACGAGGATTGACATATCATCAAATGTTAACGTTTAAACGATCTGGCCAGTTTTAGGTGGCCATATCATGAAATGATCAATTCTAAGATCTCTGGCCACGACATATCCATCCACGTTTGGCCATATCATTAATGTAGGATTAATGGACCTTTTACAATAATTTAAGGGCCTTGGGGTACCCCGACTCGGGCAGGTTTGGTTAGGAGATGGCGGGGATCCCGCCACTTAAATACTGACCCAATATAATGTCGTTGTCAAAACTGCTACATTCAAAATACTGATTCACTGCTGGCTCGTATTAGTTAGATTAAATAATGACCAAGTTCAGCTTTGTGTCGTAATTATATTTCATTAGTCATTTGATATGCCACAGTGTCTCAAGACGAAAGTCTATGACCAGTGCGTGTTACCAGAGATGACATATGGTTCCGAAACGTGGACGCTCACAATGGGCTTCATCAGAAGGCTCAAAGTCACCCAAAGGGCAACGGAAAGGGCTATGCTTGGAGTTTCCTTGCGTGATCGAATCAGAAATGAAGATATCCGCTGGAGAACCAAGGTTGCCGACATAGCACGAAGAATTGCCAAACTAAAGTGGCAATGGGCAGGGCACATTGCTCGCAGAACGGATGGCCGTTGGGGCCGAAAGGTTCTGGAGTTGCTACCGCGTACCGGAAGACGCAGTGTTGGAAGGCCCCCTACAAGGTGGACCGATGACCTGGTGAAGGTTGCGGGAATCCGATGGATGCGAGACGCACAGGACCGTTCGTTGTGGCGACATTTAGGGGAGGCCTATGCCCAGCAGTGGACGTCTATCGGCTGAAATGATGATGATGACACTTATCTTCACAACGTGGACAACATAATTATTTTACGATATATTTGACCATATTATGAAATAATCGTGCGTTTAGCTATTAATATAGTTAAAAGCAGAGTGTTCATTGATTTGGCTTGGCCATATCATGATGAGGGCAGCGGGAATGTTACCATTTTATGAAATGGTTAGTTATATCATGAAGTAATCAACATAACATATAAGACATTGACAACACATCTGCATAGCATAAGCATAGCATATATATTCTCACTGCTGGGACTCAGGCCTCCTCTCTAGGAGAGGGAATGGACCGTAATCCAGCACGCGGGCCCAGTGCGGGTTGGTGGATGTCACATGTCTTCAAATTTTTGGTTCTGGGAAGTGTTGGTTTCCTCACGATGTTTTCCGTCACCGTTTTGCGAGTAGTGGTGATGAAAAATATTACTCAAAGTAATGTACCCAACTGGGTTTGAACTTGTTACTACTGGGTCACCACCATGCTCAGTCGGGATCGACTCTGGTGGACTTTTTTTGTGGAGTGGAGTTTTTTTTAAATGATTTTGGCTTGGATGCAAAGTCCTTTAAGCTATGCTTTCGTATGAATAGTTAATTTGTTTATGTTTACCATTAGAATATGGATGTAAGTACACATTCTATTTTTTTTTTAAATGATGGCTTGGATACAAAGTCTTTTAAGCCATGCCTTCGTATGAATAGTTAATTTGTTTATGTTTACCATTAAAATATGGATGTAAGTACACATTCTAATATTTTTGTAGTATTTGACAGCAAATGTATCATCAAGTCAACCTTCTCGGCAAGCTTCACTGAGGTAGTCAACACTACAATAACATTCTCAGCTCCATTTCACCGAGATCGCGTCTGTTTCAATGACTCCACATATTGTCCAGTTGCGTAGACACTTGAGATACAAAACTCATCACAATATCCACTAGGAATCAATATTATGCGAATAATTTTACCCTCTCTCACACACACACACACCCTCACATACCATCACACACATACACCCAAACACAACTTATATTCACTTAAAACTAACACTGAATTTAACTATTTTATTGTAAACATAATAATAATAATAATCCACAACTATCACACAACGCCGTCTAGTCCCAAGCTAAGCAGAGCTTGTGTTATGAGTACTAGACAACTGATAAACATACTTATATATTTCTAAATACATACTTAAATAGATAAATGACACCCAGACACAGAACAAATGATCGTGCTCATCACACAAACATTTGTCCTGGGTGGGAATCGAACCCACGACCTCCGGCATAGCAGTCAGGGCCACTAACCACTAGACCAACAGGCTTGTCAGCAACATGATCTGTTCTATGTAACCTACCGCATTTAATAATGTGAGAGTACATAATGTATAAAAATGTTACTATCTCCGAATGAGAGGGAGTCCTGGTGTCCTGAAATACAGGCCTTACGTCTAGCTTAGGCACCAATCTCCCACAATATAACATTGTAATTGTAAAACTGCAGTTATGTATTGCTTTCTTTATACTATGTAAATGTACCTTATATTGTGGTGAGAAATAAATCTTATTATTATCATTATTATTAAATTACCAGGCACAGAACTGCACTCGAAGAATCTCGCCATAAACTCACAAAACACTTTATAATCATGTTTCCAGGGTACAAACTTCACGTGCGCCGACCTGCCGGTCATCAACCTGGCGAACAACCTGGCTCTACCGTCTCTCATGATCAAGGGCTGTTCACCATCCATCCTGAAATGCTTGAACGCTGTCCTGAACACTCCCACCGTGTCCTTCCTCTATGTTTCTGAGGGAGTCGCGCCGTTGGAGGGAGAGCATGTCGCGGGCTTGGGAGACGTACAGCGCGTCATGATTGCTCAAGGTAAGGGGTTAAGCTGCTGTTGGTGAGGCCGGGGTTAAGCAGCTGTTAGTGAGGTCGGGATTTGAATTTGTCGAAACTCGTAAAAATACAAGAAAAAATCCAAGGTTTATATTTCAGGAGCTGTTAAGACTAAAACTCCATGGCCGCGCCATTGAAACGCTCCTGATATATAAACCTAGGATTTTTTCTTGTATATTTACAAGTTTCCACAAATTCAAATCTGTGTTTTACAAAAAACTTCAGACTTCTGCGATGCTTTTTCAGCGAGATATCAACGATAATATTTTTGTCACCGTTTCGATGGTGCGGCCATGGGGTTTTTGCTTTATAGCTCCTAAATTATAAACCGAGGAATTGTTTCTATATTTTTAAATTTTTTTTACAAATTCAATCTGTTATTTACCTGAATTTCAGGTCTCTGCAACGCTTACTTTTAAAGATCTCAGTGGCTGCGTCATTCTCCGCGTTTCAATGGCGCGGCCCCATTCAAACCCTTATAACTTCTTAACCATAACTTTGACAAATTTATGGTTTTGGGTATCATCTTTTACAAATTTTTACAAAATCTTGGCATAGTTTTTTTTTTAATTATCGTCATGGCCGCGCGGTTGAAACGCTCACCATAATGCTGTTGTCACTACCATGGAGACGCCGTTGTAAGGAGGCCGCCAGCGCCATGGCAGTCCCAACAGCATCCTGAAGGCATTATTGAATTGGACACGCAGGGCACTGTAGGCTCGTCGGGTGTATGACACCCACAGGCAGGGCTGGGCAAAATACATGCTTTACTTTAATTGAAATACAAATTACAAAATACAGTATCGCAAGTAATTAAAATACAAAATATCTTTAAGTAAGGTATTTGAAATATAAAATACAAAATACAGTATTTTAGCTATTTTTAATTGAAATACAAAATACAAATTACATATTACAAAATAAGTAATCTAGACTAGCATGGGCTGAAAAGTAGAGGAAAACAAGATTAATTAATCAGTAAAACCAGAGTTTCCTTTCATGAACACTAGATTTTTAAATGTATTGTCAGACAAACAGCCTCTTGTTGGAGAGTGAATAAAACCTGCTAAAGAAAACAATCTTTCTTGAAGGTTAAATGTATTTTAATGTTAAAATGTATTTTGAAGCCTCAAGTATTTGAAATACTAATTACAAAATACTTCGCCGTCAGGTATTTTAAATACGAATTACAAATTACATTTTAAAGAAGTAATTGAAATACAAATACCAAATACGTATTTGTATTTCAATTACGTATTTTAATTACAAGTAATTCAAATACTGCCCAACCCTGCCCACAGGCCGTTCGTGTAAAACGATTGACAGAACGCCTTATAAAGGGTTATTTTGACGTTATTAGTACAACAAGCGAACCTGCGTACGAGCATATTGCTTTTATATGATGTACATTACCATGCAAACTTCCACTGAAAATTGGTTTGAACGAGATCTAGTATTCGTTTTTTTTTAATACGTCATGCGCGAGTACGACTCGCACTTGCCCAGTTTTTTTTTGTCGTTGTTAGTTTTTTACTTTTTGTTATTTAAACTATTTTATTTTTTACTTTTAGTTATTAATACTATTATAACATTTAATTTTGATGATATTTTTGATAAATACAAGTGAAGCCCTTTCAAATGATACCAAACACGGCGTATTTATCTTATTTTTTTTTAACACAATACTTTTTGTCCGCTAGAGGGCGCCAAATTGAGTTTTGTGACACGTCACGTTGCCTATGTCCAGCAAACGATTAAGACGGTTCTAACGATACCTCGTATGTCGAATTGTGATAAGTAGTTTAGGAGATATGAGGGAACAGATGAACATACACACATACATAGCCCCTCCTTTGGCTTTGCCGTTGTCTGGTAAAATAAACTATTCACGATCATTATTTGACTGGCCTGTTGATCTAGTGGTTAGTGACCCTGACTGTTATGTTGGAGGTCGTGGGTTCGACAAATGTTCGTGTGATGAGCACAATCATTTGTTCTGTGCCTGGGTGTAATTTATCTATAATATGTATATATTTAGAATTATATAAGTATGTTTATCAGTTATCTAGTACTCATAACACAAGCTCTGCTTAGCTTGGGACTAGATGGCGTTGTGTGATAGTTGTGGAATATGGAATTATAATATTATTCTATTCAATTCCAGGTCCAGAAACGAGGATCCCTTCATCAGTGATCGCCGCCCTGCCGAGTCTCCGCCAACTCCGCATCACCGGCACACCAATAACCCTACAAGCCAACGACTTCCTGAACGCCTCCCAGATTGAGTACCTGGAGCTGTCTGATGGACTCGTGGGTGGTATACCGGAGGACGCCTTCAGGGGCCTGACGAACTTGCAGAACCTGAACATCTGGGGAAATGACCGCATTAGTGAAATTGATGTTAATTCACTTAGAGGTAAAGCTTTTGAATTATTTTTCGTTCGTATTTTTTTTGCATTTAGGGGGGGTTTGGACCATAACCCGCCACGCTGGTCCAGTGACAAGAAAGGAACAAAAGAAAGAAAAACATTTTATTTGGCGGAACAAGGCGCAAATTTAAAACTAACAAATTATAAGCACACTATGTGAAAGAAACATGCGCCACATCCGCGCAAAACGGCCGAACGCTCAGCATAATGCCGTGACCACACGCAAAATGCAATGAGTCTACGGCGATGGTTTTCAGCGTGGGCCGGTAACGGTATCGACATAAAGACGTCGGCACGGTATTGTGTGCTAATAGATTTGAATAAAATAGATAAATATAAATAAATTATAGGGAAAGGGAAAAAAAACAATGAATAAATAAAGAGGAAATACGAAATCATAATATATATAAAGTGGCAACATTACGTTTCGTCTGTGCCAAAGGACGCGGTTCTGTGTCAGTGCGTGTTGGCGGGTCGCCATAGCCTCGTTTGTTTGTCAGCAGGGCCATGAGAACAGATGGCCGTTGGGGCCGAAAGGTTCTGGAGTGGCGACCGTGTACCGGAAGACGCAGTGTTGGAAGGCCCCCTACAAGGTGGACCGATGACCTGGTGAAGGTTGCGGAAATCCGATGGATGCGAGACGCACAGGACCGTTCATTGTGGCGACATTTGGGGGAGGCCTATGTCCAGCAGTGGACGTCTATCGGCTGAAATGATGATGATGATGATGTATTTTTTTTGCCCCACGCTAGGAATGACTGCTGTATCGTGGGTGAGCTTTTTTTTTGGTGGGAAAATCATCCAATGACATCCCCCGCTCTTGGGCGGAGCGGGAGATAGTGTCAGACTTTTACTGACTAAAAACGCACTCCTGTTCCTTCGTTGCCTTTCGTACCAGGGCCGAATCTTCCTTTCAGAAGCAGACCCTTGGCCCCAGTAGGCTTCGACCCTGTTGGGCTCCTACGGTTTGCTGACATCTTGCGCTCACAATGTAAACTCACCTAATCAAACTTTAATTTTGGAAGTCACACACACACTCATCATCATCATCTTCCTGCCCTTGTCTCGTTTTATTTGGGGTCGGCGCAACACGTTTTTATCTTCCATTCTGCCCTGTCACTCGTCATGCTATCACTAACTTCCTTTTCTTTCATATCACTCTTCACACAATCCATCCATCTTTTGGTCTCCCTCTCCCTCTCCATCCATCCACATGTAAACTCATAACTCTTTTAGTAACATGTGTTTCATCTCTCCTCTTCACATGACCATACCAAGACAAACGATTCCCTTTCAACTTTTCAGTCACTGGCGCCACTTTCAAACTTCCCCTAATATACTCATTTCTCACTTTATCCATTCTCGTCACACCACACATCCATCTTAACATTCTCATCTCCGCTACGTGCAATCTTTTTTAACGTACAATTCTAGACATACTGACTTCTGAAATAAAAGTTATTTTGCACTTTTTACTGTTTTTTTTTTACTTTAAGTCGGTTGTATTTTTTTTTTGCAAAACGTGTTTATCCATTCTCGACGCACCACACATCCAACTTTGTTATTATTAAATAAAATAAACAGAAAAAGTTATTTCTCTATCATTCCAGGCTTGGACTCCCTAGAGAAGCTGTCCCTGTGGTCGAGCTCGATCAGCGTGGTCCCGACCGGCACGCTGGCACACGTGCCGCGCCTGCGCAGCCTGCACCTGTACAACAACCAGCTCGAGGACCTGCCGCCCGGCCTGCTGTCTAACCTGACGGACCTGGAGAATGTAAGTTAAGCACAGTTTTTAGGAATCCGTACCTCAAAAGGAAAAAAAACGGAACCCTTATAGGATCACTTTGTTGTCTGTCTGTCTGTCAAGACCCTTTATCTCGGAAACGCGTGGAGGTATCTAGTTGAAATTAAAACCATGCACTAAGATCTGCAGTTTCTTGAAGCTGTGAAAAAAATCAAATATCTAAGTTATCAAAAAAAAAAAAACATGCGGTCGTTTATGTCGCAAAAAACATTCATTTTGACACTCTCAAAGCAATCAAAAAGGATCATATTATCATATTCCCGTTGACCCAGAATCCTGAAATTTGGCATAAAGTAAGGTAATATAGTAAAGATATAGGAATAAATATGAAAAAAGAGTTTTTTTTTGTTGTCACAAAAAAAACTTTTTTTTTCGATTCAAAAAATCTTCGAGACTCCATTCGGGAATCGAACTATCCACATATTATGTAAGTAAGTTTGTACGGAACCCTCAGTGCGCGAGTCCGACTCGCACTTGCCCAGTTTTTAATGTGGGAAGTCACCAAATGACTTTTCCTGCCCTGAGTATGGTGAGAGGGAGTATCGGACTTTTACTGATTAAAAGTCACCTGTGATGACCTGTGTTTCTTCACTTTCCCTTTGCGTTCGGTCGTAGTGAGTCTTTCGAACAATCGCATAGCTGGACAACTGACTTGAGGACAACTTGATTGACTGGCCTGTTGGTCTAGTGGTTAGTGGCCCTGACTGCTATGCCGGAGGTCGTGGGTTCGATTCCCACCCAGGACAAATGTTTGTGTGATGGGCACGATCATTTGTTCTGTGTCTGGGTGTAATTTATCTATATATGTATGTATTTAGAAATATATAAGTATGTTTATCAGTTGTCTAGTACTCATAACACAAGCTCTGCTTAGCTTGGGACTAGACGGCGTTGTGTGATAGTTGTGGAATATTATATATAAAAAAAAAAAACTGGGTAAATATACTAATTTACCTAGAAATGCCCGACTACACATATTAATGTTGAATATCTCTCACATCGCTGAATCATGAAGCTAAATCTTGTGGGTTTTCATCTATATGACTTCACCCGCTCTAAAGCGGAGCCGGAGGACGTGACAGACTTTTACTGACTAACACTCACTCCTGTGTTCCTTCTTTTTCTTGAGTTCCAAGACCCCGGGTTTTCCATTCAGAAGCGAACCCATGGCTCCAGTAGGCTTCGACCCTGCTGAGCCCCTACGGTTTCATTTAACCCTGGGGCGCTGGAACAAAGGCAAAGAAAGAACATAATAATAATATGGGGGCCCATTTATTGACTGTGCAAGTCACCCCCTGCCTTTTGTCGTTGGATATTAATAACATTGTTCAGGCAGGGGCCATAGTCTTAACATAGTTCCTGGTAACCAGTCCACTTAAGACTCCAAAAACCATAGCCTTATATCTTAGTTTTCCAAATGTCGTAATAGTTTCCCACCAACCGGGGGTTGTCCTTGGATACACTAGCATAGTGCGTACAGGGATAATCACCGGTTCGTACCACTTTTCATTAAAAGCGTCTAAAAGGGCCTCTGTGAGTTGGTTTCGGCTCCTCGTACGCCTTCCAAAGGTCCAGGACCTTAGGGTGCTGAGATAAATAAATGTATAATAATAATAATTGTTTATTTCTCACCACAAAAAAATGTTTACAATCTAAAGGAGCTTAATTTAAAAGTATTCGATACAAAGCAAAATTTTTATATTGTACTGCAGTTTATAATGTGGTGGCTGTGATATGCCTCAAACAGTTTTGACCCATCCTCTGAACTAGGTGTTAACCTGTATCTCAGGGGATAGTGTTCAGTCATCACATAGGAGTGGGATTTAGTCAGTAAAAGTCTGACACGCCCTCTCGCTCCACCGTAGAGCGTGAGAAGTAATAGGATGATTTCCCACCTAAAAAATCATGACTAAATTCGTAATTCTCTCCGATATTTTCCTTTAAAAATATTTATCTACCTTTTATTACCCGAAATCGACACAAAGATAAAACTAGTGTCACACTACAGAAAAAACTATAATCGTGTAAGTTGACACTCGCGCTCGATAGATGGCGTTGTCCCGCGCGGCTGCATCGCGCTATGGTTTCGTTACGCGCGTTCGGTTGGGTCTCGGTGGGTTCGATGTTATCTTCGTCAAATTCAAATCAAATTTTTTATTAAATTTTTGATGTAATCTTGTGGGGTGACACCCATTACGATTAATTGGTAATTAGCACATTGCGAGCCAATTTTCGATTGCGAGGATGTTTTCTTTCGTAAAATCTTCAGGCAAAGAAGGAACAGGAGTGGGTTTTTAGTCAGTAAAAGTCTGACACTATCTCCCGTGAAGGTTGCGGGAATCCGATGGATGCGAGACGCACAGGATCGTTCGTTGTGGCGACATTTGGGGGAGGCCTATGTCCAGCAGTGGACGTCTATCGGCTGAAATGATGATGATGATGATGACTATCTCCCGCTCCGCTCAAGAGCGAGATTTGTCATAAGATGGTTTCCCACCCAATAAAGAAAAAAACCCCTAAAGGGCCTATTACATTACGCGATATTCTGCACATATTCAGACTGTCTTAATTTTTGTTCCGAGTAAGACCGGTCTAACCCTTATTACACTACGCGGCATCGACTAAGACTGTCTGAATATCAAATAGTGTAAATCGTGGTCACCTCCTTTCTCGCGAAGCAGGAGTCCTCACGCGTGAGGGAACGGACATCCTCACATCGCGCCGCAGCCACGGCAGACGCGGGCTTTGCGGACGACGAGCAATGAGTAACTCGCCGTCCGGTAATCGACCGAACCGAGTCCCAGTCGTTGACAGCGCGTAGTGATCCACGATGTCAGTAAACTCGATGCCCGCTAGGACCGCAGGAAATTTCTGAAAAGGAAACCTGTAGTCCTAGAACACAAAAGGCACCTGAAGGACACAGGTGTGGTTTTAGTCAGTAAAAGTCTGACCGGGAGAAGTCTATAGATGATTTCCCACCTTAAAAAAACCTTTAAACCGTATTTTGGGGGTAGCTTTGAAAATATAGTAATGATTGTATTTATTATTCATTTTGATTAGAATTTGTGCCAAGTTTCAAGTTAATTAACTCAAGGAATCAGATTCTCCGCAACCTTTAATAGTTTTGCAAAACTAATAATGCTAAGTTTCAAGAATACTACACTTCTGGACACATTTATTGGCCCACCTTGTATTTTCAGTTTCGTTTGGTCCTAGCTAAAATTTTATATTAGGTCGAGCAAAAAGTTTTTATGCAGTTTTGAACCTGGCACATTCACAATTTCATTCAATAGTCTTTTTTGAATTTCGAACACAGAATTTAAAGAAACAAAAGACAATTTGGAGCCTGTTTGTTGATATCAAACAATCGAATACTAAGAAAACTTGGTTTTATTGGTTTACTTGGATTTAATTCTTGAAAAAGTGATTGATATCTTTGGTTTTGTAACAAACATTACTTATTCTTAACATTAAGGTGAGGTTCTATCAATAATCTATGGATACTTCACCTGAAGTCGCCGCCCAAGCTGTGGCACTTATTCAGGCCGGACACAGCCAAAGAAACGTGAGTGCTCAACTTAATTTAAGTCGATCTGCGGTCCGAAATGTTTATCGGAGGTACCTAGAGACTGGCGGCTTTGTTCGTCGCCAAGGAAGGCCACGATCTCGGGTCACAACTGAAAGGCAGGATCGATTCATCGTGACGACCAGCTTGAGAAATCGTTACCTTACCTCCATTGAGATACAAAACCAACTTCGCGACTTGCACGGAGTATCTGTGAGCGCTCGAACTGTTCGGAGAAGGTTAAAAGAACGCGATATGGTACCACACAAGCCAGCTAATGGGCCCAAACTAACGCGAGCCCACCGAACAGCGCGCCTTCATTTCGCACGCAGTCATTTAAATTGGACACAGCAAGATTGGAGCCGTGTACTCTTTTCTGATGAGTCTAAAATTGTGTTACATGGCAATGATGGAAGGAAAAAGGTCTAACGACGTAAGGGAGATCGTTTCGCACAATGCTGCTTTGAAGAGTGTGTTGCTTATGGCGGTGGCTCATGGACTGTCTGGGGCGGTATATCCGCGAGCGGCAAAACTCAACTTGAGGTTGTTACAGGACCACGGCTGCCAACATTAAATGCTGAAAGGTACATTCGTGAGTGCTTAGAACCTCACGTGATACCATACGCGGACTATGTGGGCCCAAATTTCCTTTTTATGCATGATAATGCAAGAGCCCATGCGGCCGGCATCGTCAGGGAATATCTTCGGGATGTGAACATCACAGTTATGGACTGGCCAGCCAGAAGCCCAGACATGAACCCCATTGAGCACATGTGGGACGAGCTAAAAAGACGTGTTAGGGCTCGTCAGCCAGTTGCCCAGACGATGCAGGAGTTGAAAACTGCCATAGAAGAGGAATGGGAGATGATCCCTCAAAATTTCATAGAGCGGTTGATAAACTATATGCCTAATCGTATGAGAGCTGTGGTAGATGCCCATGGAGGCAACACGCGTTATTAAATTAAACCTTTATTTGATAAAACATGTTTTTTATTCAAAAATCAATTGCCTTCAACAAGGCGCATATCCGACTTGTTAGGCGTAGCTCCATGTCGTATGGTATTCTGAATTCAAATTTAAAACAATACGATCGAAAAAGATGGTAAAATGTATCAGGTTTAAAACTGCATCAACAGTTTTTGTTCAATCTAGCAATCATATTTCGGTAGGGGCCATCGAAACCTAAACTCTAAGGTGGGCCAATAGATGTGTCCAGAAGTGTATTATTATTTGGGGAGTGTGCGTCGGAATTGCATAACCTAATTCCGCCCGCGCCCGTTCCATCATCGGACCACCAGGCGTACGGCAATGCGCCACCGGTACATGGTGGACATCCTGCCCATACGCACGAAACGTTTTGGGAACACATTCATAGTGCGTACAGCTAAGGAGTGGAATTCCTTGCTGGAATCTGTTTTTCCTGATGGCTACAACCCGGGAATCTTTAAGTCAAGAGTGAATAGGTTACTTCTAGGTAAGCGCGCTCCATCGTCGACCGCATCGTCGCTCTCCATCAGGTGAGATAGTGGTCAAGCGCGAACCTATCAAGAATAAACGAAAAAAAAAAATTACGTGGTACCTAAATATATATTTAGACAGAGTGCTTCATCTTTTTTGTACATTTATTGTAATAATATTCACACAACGCCGTCTAGTCCCAAGCTAAGCAGAGCTTGTGTTATGAGTACTAGACAACTGATAAACATTCTTATATATTTCTAAATACATACATATTATTATTATATCGATCGTGCGTGTGTGTATTATTAGATCGTGCTCATCACGACACAAACATTTGTCCTGGGTGGGAATCGAACCTACGACCTCCGGCATAGCAGTCAGGGCCACTAACCACTAGACCAACAGGCTAGTCTAGTCTTGTAGTTTTTAGGGTTCCAAACCTCAAAAGGAAAAAACGAAACCCTTTTAAGACAAAAATGTACAAAAAGGCGAAACACTGTTTGGACAGAGAAAAATTATATCTTTAACTACACAAATGCATTTAATAAAAATAGTCAGAAACAGAAACTTTTCTTTTGAGTGTGTGAGGGGCGAAAAATTTCTCGTATCAACACTCCTCATTTTTAAAAACTTTATTGCATATCATAAAAAAAAATCAAAATTCAAATGTTTTTATTTCACATAGGCCCACATGGGCACTTATAAAACGTCAGAAGCTAGTGCACGGTTCCAAATTGGTCGTTTCCTATGGAGAAGAACCGGCAAGAAACTACATGGTTACTGTTTTAAAAAAAATGTTGTTCTTACAATATTTCCATATTACAGTATTAATAGATAAATTATGTAAGAACAGTGTAGACTCAAAAGCACAATAAAAATAATCTTAAAAAAAGTGAGTCGTAATAGGAAGTAATCTAAGAATTCGCGGAGTCTACAGTGTTCTCACATTCACATTATAAAAAAGAGGCTAAGTATGTAAAAAAAAAAACAAGAAAAAAAAAATAATTACAACTATCAATAAATGAGATGTCGACGAATTTAAGATGGTTGGGGTCTACTAATATTAAAAATATTGCAAAAGCAATGTGTTAGAAAAAAAAAACAAGAATGTTTATATTAGAACAAAGATGGCACAGTTAATAGACACATTTACACAATATTATAAGTTACCAGGGGGCCAGAAGGAAGCCTTGTGCAAAATTGCACGTTCCTTATCACAGCAGTTCGGCTGTGCGTTGATATGTCAGTTTCTACTTTTTAACCGACTTCAAAAAGGAGGAGGTTGAATGTGTTTTTCTTTTTATGTATGTTCACTGATTTCTCGGTCAATTGCGGACCGATTTAGAAAAAAAAATTTTTTATTGAAAGGTTATGCTTCCCCCATAGAAATGTTGGTAAGATCTGATCACTTCGAAGATATGGAACAGAACTCCTCATAGGATCACAGCAGAACCGTCGTAACAAGTAAAATTGCTTTATATATACGTGTAGTCGATGACTGACTGAAATAATAGGGGGAATATATCGAACTGATCTGATGATGAAGCCTGAAGTTAGGCACCGGAACTCTGTAATAAATTAATTTAATCTAACCGTGTTCGGTATTACGAGTATTAGAATTGTCATAAGATGCACTCTGGCTATAAGGTATTTAAGTATGGCTGAGGGGTACTTTTTAGTGGTGGTACCATAACTAAAAAGTGTAAAATAAAAAACTTTTTACAAAAAAGAAATACAACTAACTTCAATGTAAAAAAAAAGAACACTGAAAAGTGCAAAATAACTTTAATTTCGGAAATCGGTGTTAAATAACGAAGAGACAAAACTATTATACACCGACTTCCGAAATTAAAGTTATTTTGCACTTTTCAGTGTTCTTTTTACATTGAAGTCGGTTGTATTTTTTTTTTTGTAAAAAGTTTTTTGTATACAAGATAATCGTGAAAGTTGACACTCGCGCTCGATAGATGGCGTTGTCCCGCGCGGCTGCATCGCGCTATGGTTTCGTTACGCGCGTTCGGTTGGGTCTCGGTGGGTTCGGGACAACTTCATTCAGATCAGTTCGTAGAACTATTCAGAACCATTTTTTTATTTTTGAAGTAATCTCACGGTGTGACAGCCATGAGATCTGTTAATTATTTAGTACATAGTTAACTACCGGGGCCCAGTAGTTAACTACCGGGGGCACTGCCGAAGGAGTTTTCGAAAGAAAACGAGTGAGTCCGGTCGCGAAGACGCTTTAATCAAGACTAAAAATACTTAAAACTAATTTGAACACAGTGTTCTTAATTCTAGGGACTTATCGCTACCGACCTCGTGTCGCCGGGCGTTAGACATAACATCCCGCGACTCTACCACGAATGCTGTATCAGCGGCGGCCGCCAAGGCGCGTACCAACTAGCACGATGTTATAATATTAGGGCTTGATACAGCATGCATAACTACATTGCCCGCGAGAATGATTTCTTAAATAAAAACTAGTTTATCACTACCTAAACCACGGGCTTTGCGGACAACGAGCGATGGGTACCTTGCCGTCTGGCCGTCCGGAAACCGTGTGGACCGTGCCGGAGTCGTTGACTTGACAGCCGCAGTGTTCCACACGCGCCTCAAAGAGATGTAGGCCGTAGGGGCCTAGCAGGGTCGATACCTACTGGGTCATGGGTCGACTAAGTCATTAGACGATTTCTCACCTCAAAAAAACTAGAATAAATAGTTCAGAATCAGCTATTGAAATAATTTCAGCTGTTTTAAATAAAGGTAATTTTTTTGTCCTTAAAATAATCAACCGTTATTTTAGGATCAAAGTAATCTTTGTTTATCTTTATTTGTATCTTCTGTACGTGTTTCTCACCTAACTCCTCCTAAACGGCTCGACTGACTTGGATAAAATTTTGTGTATATTTCAATAGGTCCCTGGATGATTTGAAAATACAATTGGACCCGGTAGATGGCGCTGCAATCGGGTTGTAAATTTTTTTCTGACGGCCAGCTTTCGGACAGGACAACCTGTCTGTTGGGATCGCTAGTATATAGATATCGCTAGGATGTAGATCCTGCAATCACAGTTCAGAGGGTTGTCGTCCAAGAGGACGGAGTTTGTGGACTCCTTGTACATGGGGTCACCTTTAGCCAGGCTCGGGTAGGGCAGCATCAGCTCGGAAATGTGGTTGTGAGTTAAGTCGACCACGAGCTTCTGGCTCAAGAATTGAACATCTGTTCCCTGAAAAAGAAAGCAGTAAGTCACTGATTTTGAAGGTTTATTGCTACGCTCATAGAAATAAGGTTGTAGAATAATTAGCGTTATAATAATCCCACTGCTGGGACTCGGGCTTCTCTAGCATATGGAATGGGCCGTAGTCCACACATTAATTTAAAGCGAACGAAATCGCGGCCAACAACTATACACCACAAATTTTTAATTAGTACAAATACTTAAGAACTTATTAGAAAAGGTCTTGTTATTATTTATGTAAAGTCTCAATAAATAATGTTCATAAACAGCAAAGTTATTAGAGTTTGTTTTTATTCTAAAATGTCACTCAATTTATGGAAATATTGATTATGAATGAAAAACAATAATAATAATCACACAACGCCGTCTAGTCCCAAGCTAAACAGAGCTTGTGTTATGAGTACTAGACAACTGTTAAACATACTTAAATATTTCTAAATACATACATATTATAGATAAATTACACCCAGACCACAGAACTAATGATTATATTCATCACACAAACATTTGTCCTGGGTGGGAATCAAACCCATGACCTCCGGCATAGCAGTCAGGGCCACTAACCACTAGACCAACAGGCCAGTCTAATCAATGGAAAAACACTGCGCGTAGTATTTTCTAGTAGCAATTGTTATGAATGATTGATTCAATTATGAATTTACCAATTATGGAAAATTTTCGTGGACAATTTTGTGATTTCGTTTTTTTTTTTTTACTTTTAACTACACAAATATGATCAGTACGGGTACGGATAGCGCCTCATTTTTTTTTTGTACTAATTAAAAAATAAATAGTATACTCAGCTTTACAATGTTCCCACTGCTGGGACTCAGGCCTCCTCTCTAGGAGAGGGAATGGACCGTAATCCACCACGCGGGCCCAGTGCGGGTTGGTGGATGTCACATGTCTTCGAATCTTTGGTTTTAGGACATGCCGGTTTCCTCACGACATTTTCCTTCACCGTTTTGAGAGCAGTGGTGATGAAGTAAATTACACAAAGTAATGCGTTTAGCTGGGTTTGAACCCGCGAACTACGACTCGGTAAGTCGGGACCATTACCACTCGGCCACCACTGCTCTCTGCGGCAATTAAAATATATATAGGGTGACTGGTAATTAGTGTATGACACTTAAACACGTGATTGTGCTCATGTGAGATATACACACCACTATTTTTAAATAAACAATAATAACCTCACAGAAACACACACACAAACAACCACTGCACAAATTACGTGGGTCTGCAGACGGGGGATGCAAATGAAACCGATATGTTTCAATAAAACTATTTAATTAATTAAATTATTACAGTAATTTTGAAGGCGTGACAATTGTTCGATGTGAGAACGAAAAGTAACACATTATATTATTACATAAAATTATTGGTGGTCGAATGCTTTGGTCACACGATGTCGAATTTTTGGGAATGCTGAGATGGCGACTCGCACGGTGCCGGCTGGCCGAGCGTTGTGCAAAGTTAGTCACCATTGTCGCTGAATTTTAGGGTTCCTTGCTATAATTATGGGGTTCCGTCTGATACTATAACACACACACTTTTCAAAACTCATCAAAAACAAAAATAAATAAACAATAATAACCTCACAGAAACACACACACACAAACAACCACTGCACACACTTTTCTAGCTACACAAACTACACACACACACAATACACACTCAACCTCACTCCCACCCTGATACTAACCATACTAACTACAACTCAATAAGTTTTTCTAAAATGTTAACATGTCCCTTCATAATATAACCTTTTGAGTGCGTAATTAGAGACACAATAGTAAGACAATGGCGCGTGAACGCCGGCGTTAATGCGGGGATCAACAGCTTAATTTGTTAAATTTAAATGGAGGAGTCCTGGTGATCTGAAATACAGGCTTTGAGCCTAGTGCAGGCACCAGTCTCCCACAATATAATGTCCCTCCTATTTGTTACCGTAGAAATAAGGCTAGCAATTAAGAATAATTATTGTGGAGAAAATAAACTATTATTATTGCATTTATTTATTTTTATATACATATCATTTATATTTTTAAATATTTCTTTAGAAAAAACACATTAAGAGCATTCATCCGTTAAAACCACGCAGAAGCCAAAATCAATGATTTCCGACGGAAAATATTACAATAATGTGCACTACAATACAATTAATTATTTAGTATCACTGTAGAATAGAAAGACTAAAAATCTGAAAGACCTCGGCCGGTACAAAGCGCTGACGCGATTTCGCGTCTATTATATAGTGATATTAAATAATTAATTGTAGTGTAAACAAATAAGTTTAAAAAAAAATTATTGTACCATGTCATAGATCGTAAATGCGTTCAATTAATAAGTCTAAAAAAAAAACAAAAATGCCTCATATATTATCCTAAACTAACACGTTTAATATCTCCAAAAACGGCTAAAAATGACAGTTTTGAGATTACTTTTCTTGAATGAAAACTTACAGCAATCGTGTTTTTTTTTTGGGCCATGTACTAGTCAATGTTATCATTTTTTTTTTAAGTAAAATTTAAGTTTACCATACACGGTTTAACTACTATCTCGCATCTGCGTAGACCGTCGACCGCTAGTTTTAAAAACGGCTTGGATAAGAACTGTTCTAATGGGAAAACTACGATCATTTGAAAATATTTTTGGAACATACACTAGATTATGAAATTCCCAATAATATGACGTCAATATCTTATCTAGAAATTAAACACATTATTGTTATATTGTCCGTCGGAAATCATTGATTTTGGCTTCTGCGTAGTTTTAACGGATGAATGCTCTTAAAAAAAAACATTTAAAAATATAAAAAATAGTAGCCGATCGGCATCGGGAACAGAGTCCAAGCTGCCGGCGGTCAGGGCTCCTGAGAGAGGAATCTCCTAACGATACACGCCGTGTCTAGCTTTCTGGATCAGGCCCTTGATCCAGCCGCCCAACGAGAGCCTCCTCAGATGTTGTTCGAGGCTCTTGGCTATTAAGCCATTGGCCGTTACGACTATCGGCACAATGGTTGCTCTATCCACTTCCCACATGTCGACAACCTCGCGAGCTAAGTCAAGATACTTAAAATAAGAACAGATAATAAACTATTATTATTATACATTTATTTATCTCAGCACCCTAAGGTCCTGGACCTTTGGAAGGCGTACGAGGAGCCGAAACCAACTCGCAGAGGCCCTTTTAGACGCTTTTAATGGGAAGTGGTACGAACCGGTGATTATCCCTGTACGCACTATGCTAGTGCATCCAAGGACAACCCCCGGTTGGTGGGAAACTATTGCGACATATGAAAAACTAAGATATAAGGCTATGGTTTTTGGAGTCTTAAGTGGACTGGTTACCAGGAACTATGTTAAGACTATGGCCCCTGCCTAAACAATGTTATTAATATCCATCGACAAAAGGCAGGGGGTGACTTGCACACTCAATAAATGGGCCCCCGTAAACGGTCGCTAGCACGAAGTAAATGATAAATGATATTTATTTTGTAAATAGGTTTAAAAAAACACTTTTACACGTCAATTTTTGTACGTGACGTAGCAACAAGAGGGCAACATATCCTGAGGTGCTTAAGGAGTGGAGAGGTATACCACGGCTATCAGGACAATCCCGGAAGTACGGTCAAGATCCCTACCAGCACCTTACTGGATTATACATCCTTCTCCCGAGCACGTTTGCTCTTGCGAATCTCCACTCAAGCCAGCCAATAAAGGCAAGAGAGAGGTGGGAGCTCAGTTCCTCGTCAGTGTTCACTACGGCCGGCCAATAAAGGCAAGCCGGAGATGAAGAACAAGAATTCTCCCGGAAGATCGGGTCCGTGGGGTCGCTAATGCCCAACAGTTCGCCACAAAACTGCCCTGCGGATTTATTATTATTATATTCTATTTTCTTTCCAGGTTACAATAACACAAACGCCTGACGTTCCGCCATTGAAACTCCACAAGCATTCGTTAGCAAATCTCCCTTCGTTGAAGAACCTGAAGATAGCCGACTGTTCCTCCAATCTTCCCGAAGAACTCTTCACAGGATGTGACGAAATACAGACGCTCAATCTCTCTGGGAACAACATCACTTCACTTCCAGCCGGAATTTTTAAGGATTTGAAGAAGCTGGAGACGTTAGATTTGAATGGCAATAGAATAGAGAAGTTGGATCCTGGTGTCTTTGCACCTCTGAAGGAATTGAAGTACTTGGATTTGAATAGAAATTACTTGGTAGAACTGCCTGAGTAAGTTATTTGTTTATTTCGATTATTAGTGCCTTAAAATAATCTACACTAATATTATAAAGAGGTACTTAAAGTTTGTTTTTAGAGTTCCTTATCTCAAAAGGAAAAACGGAACCCTTATAGGATCACTTTGTTGTCCGTCTGTCTGTCAAGACCCTATCTCGGGAACGCGTGGAGGTATCGAGTTGAAATTATAGTCATATACTCAAGTCTGCGGTCCCTTGAAGCTGTAAAAAAAACAAACTTGTAAGTTAACGAAAAAAAAAAGATACGGCCGTTTATGTCGTAAAAAACGTATATTTGGACACTCTCAAGGGAATCAAAATTCATAGGGTACTTCCCGTTGACCTAGAATTCTGAAATTTTGCATACAGCAAGGTCTTTTATCACAAGTATAGGAATAATTCTGAAAACAATAAATTTATTTTTACGTCACAAAAAAAAAAATTGCTTTTCGGAAAAATCTTCGAGAATCCATTCGGGAATTGAACTGTTTTCATAGGTAATTTTGTACGGAACCCTCAGTGTGCGACACGAACTCGCACTTGCCCAGTTGTTTGTTTGTAGGAGGTAATCTCTGAAAGGACTTGTCAGATTGCTAAAATTTTTTCACCGATAGAAAGCTGCTTTATTCCTGAGTGACATAGGCTATATTTTATGTATGTGGGCGAAGCTGCGGGCTAAAGCTAGTATAACCGACGTTGGCGGTTAATGTGCGAATGGTACTTTTTAATGTACAAATTAAAATTGATTATTGTTTGAGCGTTCGTATGTAGTGTTGCTAGTTGCCCAAGTGGTTAAAAAACAAATAATTAGAAAAAAAACACGACTGTCATGTGCCATGTCAAAAAATTAACCCTTAAGTTCATTTTGTATAGTATACTATACATACAACTTTATAAAAATATACGATCAGTATAAAATCATTTTAACTTCGGTTTATTAAACACATGACATTTCTAGACATTTATTTATACTTCAAAAATAAAAGTAGTAGTTTATCTGTCATAATTTTAAATCAGTTGTGAAAAATAACCGTCAAGATGCGCCGCTCAGTTTTATATAAGTTAAGTTTTATTTTATTTTTATGTTTTTACCCCTAAATATGTATGTTTATTATAAAATACACTTGCCTGAATGTTTGTTCTTATACATTTTTATATATTTGCTGTTGTCGCTATGAGAATTAGCATGTTTTTGTCGTGTTTTTTACTAACGTATATTATACTATACAATGCCACAGTTTCAGTAAATTACCTTACGTTGGTGGTGTATAGAATAATATACATTGCTAACTTCACGGGATCAATATTTTTTTGGACTTCACTATAAAAATTTAAATTGCAATTATGTCTGTCCTATATACTAAACCAATTTTATCACAATTTATAAGACATTTGTACTAATGTGTGACTGCCTCGTTGATATAGTGGTTATAGAAAGCGACACACAAAGTTGTGGCTTCGATTCTCACAAAAAATACTACTATTATTATTACTGCATGACTACCTACCTATATAAAGGGACAAATAACATAATGTACATTATTTATTTATTAAAACTTCATGCAACACAAAAGTACAAAGGCGGACTTAATGCCTTAGGCATTCTCTACCAGTCAACCTAGGGTGGTGAACAGAAAATGTGGCAGGTGCATAAAAATACAAAAGAATATTTAGAAAATAACAGTTCAAAAGTATGAAGGTATATATATATATATACAAAATAAACATACATATATAATTTAATATAATATATACTTATATATTTATATAAAGTAAAAGAAAGGGGTTATTGAGACGACTTAACTATTTGTGCAGAAAGTAATTTCGCAACATCCGCTTAAATGCATATAGACTGGTCGCCGTCCTGATCTCGAGAGGAAGCGCATTCCACAGAAGTATGGACTGTATATGAAAGGAAGAATGAACAAAGTCAGAAGTATGAGAAGGACAAAGCGATGATACGAACACCGAAGACAGTGAGTTATAAAATTTATGAAGATGGAGAATAGCAACGGAGAAAGAATACCGCCTTGTGGAACACCAGAATCTAGATCACGCCAACTCGACGAATTCTCGTCAACGCGAACCGACTGCTAACGTCCCCGAAGATAAGAAGAGAACCATTCCAGCGCCTCAGACGAAACCATAAGATGGGAAAGGATAGATAGAAGAATATCGTGACTGACGGCATTAAAGGCATTGGAGAAATCAATTAATACCAAAACAGTAACCTTGGTATCCTCCATAGCTTCTCTAATGTCACCAGTCACTTTAAGGAGAGCAGAGGCAGTACTGTGACCAGGCCTGAATCCGGATTGAAATGAGTCAACAAGATTATTCCTGTGAACAAATCCTGAAAACTGCTTGTGGACGCAGGCCTCAAGTACTTTGGATAGGAAAGGAAGAAAAGACAGTTATTTTTCTTTAAAATAATGCTATTTACAAGAATCTTTTGGTATGTGTTAAAAACTACCAGTAACATTTCAACTATCCCTAAACATAGCAATGTATAGCATAATATACATTCCTAAAAATGCGATAATCACTGTACGTGTAGCAATGTATAGAATAGTATACATCTTGTTTTTCCAAAATTTTCATATCACGATTTTTTAATTTATTTATTTTATGTTTTTTATAACCCAAAGAAGCTATCTATATAATTTTATTTTGTTTTTCTTCAAAAAAGTAATCTTGCCACGATAAGGGTTAAACAAAAATAAAAAAAAAAAAACAAGATGTTAATTTATAGAAAAGTGAAGAAATTAGTGACTCATTGACTAAACACGGAATCTCGGAAATTACTTGATCTACAAAACTGAAATTTTCATCGCAGTCGGGGGACGTCTTAGACTATAAAAAAGTATTTTACAGAGTGGTCCCCCGAAAATGGTCTTCACCAAAATATAAACACACACACACACACACACTGTTAGTGTATCATATTTATATTTTTGGAATCTACACGTTAAATCCTAGACTATAATCAAATGCATCATCAGATTAAAAAAAAAAATAATGGGTGGGTGGGTGTTCATTTATTTATCATACCTACCATATTGGATTTTTACATTTTTTCAATAGCCTATGTTACTCGGGATGATGCAAGAATTCTAACGATACCTCATACATGTAAATCAGTCGAGTCGTTTAGAAGTTATGATGGAATAAACTCACATACATACATGAACCCTGAAAACATAACACTCCTTTTTTGGGCAGTCGTGTAAAAAGGTTAAAGAATGGTTTGCAACCCTTTTTTTTTGGTGGGAAAATCATCTAATGACAAATCGCGCTCTTGGGCGGAGCGGGAGATAGTGTCAGACTTTTACTGACTAAAAACCCACTTCTGTTCCTTCGTTGCCTTCGTCCCAGGGCCCCAGTAGGCTTCGAACCCTCCATTCCAGGCCAGCGGTGAAGTTTTGACGTATTATTAAATAAATCCTTGATTTTTTCAGCCATCTTTTCTCCGGCCTTCGCAAACTGGAACACGTGTCAATGGACGACAATCTTCTAGTAAACATAAGCTCCGAAGCCTTTTCAGGAGCCATACACCTTGAAACTGTCTCACTGAAGAACAACAGACTAACCCTCAAGCCCCAGTACCAGTTCGCAGGTGGATACGAGAACTTTGAAGACTACTCCCCGTTTAATGTCTTGGAAGAGCTAAAAAACTTGTATTTGAGCGGCAACCAAATAAGTAAGATGTTCTCCGATTGGGTCATGGTGCTGAACAAGCTGCAGAAGCTGGATCTCTCCAATAATAACTTGACTTTTCTGGATGTGAGTATTTTTAACACGCTTTTAGCTTCACTTGTAACTATGTATGTAAGAAAATCTTGGAATCTTAATTTGACCCACTTCCCGGTCTTCGATTAGGATGAAATTTTGCACACGCTCTGAGTTCTGATGACAATACATGATTAGCTAAGAAACGTCACTACAAATCCAATATGGCGGCCTCCCCAAGATGGCGGACTGGCTGTTTGAAATCCACCCCCATGATATGGGTATCAAATGAAAGGGTTTGCTGTTAGGAAAACGAAAAAAAATAGTCACGTGACTTAAATCCAACATGGCGGACATCCAAGATGGCGGGTTGGCTTTTGAAATGCACCCCCATGATCATCATCATCTCCCTGCCCTTGTCCCATCTTATGTGGGGTCAGCACAACATGTTTTTTTCTTCCATTCTATCCTGTCAACCGTCATGCTATCACTAACTTCCTTTTCTTTCATATTACTCTTCACACAATCCATCCATCTTTTCTTTGGCCTCCCTCTCCCTCTCCATCCATCTACATGTAAACTCATAACTCTTTTAGTAACATGCGTTTCATCCCTCCTCTTCACATGACCATACCAAGACAAACGATTCCCTTTCAACTTTTCAGTCACTGGCGCCACTTTCAAACTTCCCCTAATATACTCATTTCTCACTTTATCCATTCTCGTCACACCACACATCCATCTTAACATTCTCATCTCCGCTACGTGCAATCTTTTTTCATTCGTCTTTTTCACAGCCCAACATTAAAATAAAATAATAATCAAATTAAATCAATTACATTAACATCATCTAAGCCAGAATATTCCTATTTTTAACCGACTTCAAAAAGGACGGTTCTACTCGTATGTTCGGCTGAAAGTATTTTTTTTAACGTATGTTTTCCGATTTCTCGGTCAATTGTGGACCGATTTTGAAAATTATTTTTTGATTGCAAAGTTATGCTTCCAAGTTGGTCCCATAGAAATATTGTTATGATGTGATCATAAACTTCGAAGATATGGAACTAAATAACTCCTCACAGGAAAACAGCAGAACTGTTGTAACAAGGAATTGTCATGCAATGTTTTAATGAATAAATTCTATAGGCACCTTACTATAGAACTTGCAAACTATTTAAATTTAGCTGAGGGGTACTGTTTAGTTGTGTTACCATAACTAAAAAGAGTAAAAAAAAAAATACAACTGCTGTGTAAAAAAATCACTAAAAAGTTCAAAATAACTTTAATTTCGGAAGTCGGTGTTAAATAACGAAGAGACAAAACTATTGTAGAAATACCGACTTCCGAAATTAAAGTTATTTTGCACTTTTTAGTGTTATTTTTTACATTGAAGTTGGTAGTATTTTATTTTTTGTAAAGTTTGTTTTTAATTAGTACAAAAAATGGGGCTCTCTCCGTACCCGTTACTGATCATATTTGTGTAGTCAAAAGTAAAAAAAAAACGAAATCTAAATTATCCACAAAAATTGGTCATGATTTTTTTTTGATTTGTTTGATTTCTGAATTTGTGATGATTAGTAAATTCATAATTGAATCAATTATTCAATATTTCCATAAATTGAGTGACATTTTGGGATATAAACAAACGCTAATAACTTTGCTGTTTATGAATATTATTTACTGAGACTTTACTTAAATAATAACAAGACCTTTTCTAATAAGCCCTATAAGTATTTGTACTAATTAAAAATTTGTGGTGTATAGTTGTTGGCCGCGATTTCGTTCGCTTTAAATTAATGTGTGGACTACGGCCCATTCCATATGCTAGAGAAGCCAGAGTCCCAGCAGTGGGATTATTATAACGCTAATTATTCTACATACTTATTTCTATGAGCGTAGCAATAAACCTTCAAAATCAGTGACTTACTGCTTTCTTTTTCAGGGAACAGATGTTCAATTCTTGAGCCAGAAGCTCGTGGTCGACTTAACTCACAACCACATTTCCGAGCTGATGCTGCCCTACCCGAGCCTGGCTAAAGGCGACCCCATGTACAAGGAGTCCACAAACTCCGTCCTCTTGGACGACAACCCTCTGAACTGTGATTGCAGGATCTACAGCTTAGCTATGAGACTGAAGGGTGCTAAATCAATGACGGTGGAACCCAATTTTGTACTTAACAACGCCAAATGCGCATCTCCGACACATTTACAAGGAAAATTGTTCAAAAATGTATCATCTTATGACTTAAATTGTGACCTGTCTGCTGAAAAATGCGATCAAAATTGTCTGTCGTGTCAGATTAGACCTGCTACCAATGAGTTAGCGTTCAATTGCAATAAAATTTCAAGAAATATGTCCGAAGATGGTTATTTAAAGAATATATCAGAAGAATTTGGACTTAAACATGTGTCTCTAAAATTAAAAACGCCACCAAAATCATTACAAAATCTAAATTTGAAACTGTTGAATTTATCCGGGATAGCGTTGAAAGAAATCCCATTTTCACCGTCACTAAACGTTCAAACAATAGATTTCTCAAACAATAATCTGACAGAGATACCAATTGAATTCTTAGAGGCAAATGTAAGTTTATATTTATCGAGTAACAAATTCCAATGTGACTGTTGGAATTCTGAAGACCTGTCTTACTTGAAATCGAGCAAAAATGTTCTAGATCTTGTTTTGATTAAGTGCGGAGACAAATTTCTCTCAGCTATGGAGCCTTCAGACCTGTGTAACACCTGGAGAGCAGCTGCAGTCGCCAGCGGCACCTTTATAGTCCTGGTTCTAATCGTGGCCATCCTTGCTATGATCATATATAAAAACTCTCATAAAATTATAGTGTTTATTATCAACCATGGGTTGTGTCCGTGTTGCTTTGTCGACGATGTAGACGACATGAACAAAGAATTCGATGTTTTTGTCTCATATGCTCATAAAGACAGCAGGTTTTTAGAAACGCTAATGCCTAAACTAGAGAATGATTTCGGTTTGAAAACATGTGTTCATTATAGAGATTGGTTCGTGGGAGATTTTATTCCGGATCAGATCAACAGATCCGTTGAAAAGTCTAGAAAAACTATTATTATGTTGTCAAAAAACTTTTTGGACTCGGCCTATGCTAACATGGAATTTAGGGCAGCTCATAATTTGGCTTTGAAAGATGGGAAAAGTAGAATTATTCTTATTTTACTCGAAGATGTGGCTAACCATGAAAAATTGTCAGACGATTTGAAAGCTCACATGAAGATGAACACTTTCCTAAAATGGGACGATGCGAGGTTCAATGAGAAGTTGCAGAGGGCAATGCCTTTGAGGAATAACAAGAAGTTCGTATTTCCTGCAGTTTTCAAGGAAGCTGGTGAGAAAGCTGTCAAAAGTGGCTTGGATGTGCATTTAAATAGTGACGGACAGTTAGTCAATGTGGCTATGAAGGACACTGTGTGAAAATTGGTATCTTTTTATGGTCAATCTTTGTGGCAACATATCTTTTTACGGACAATATTTATATTGATGGTTTGTCAGTTAATTTTCAAAGCCATTTTTATTGTCGAGTTATCTTTTTATGGTCAAAAGGAGGTTGCAAATCCTGGGCCCAGCGTACAATAGCTATGTGTGTTGCATCGTTGGGTAGGTATTTTTGAGCTGAATTAAAGTTACTGTGGCACCAAGTTCCACATCTTAGTACCTTCAAAGTTATTCTTTAACATGTTGGTTACGTCAATAACCAAGCAATGCTATTTGTATGTAATACATTGCATTTCTGTTTTATACACGTACTGTGTACTAAACCTACAGTTATCAAATGTGTTGTTGGTTAGGTTTTGCTGCGTGAAAACAGCGAGCAAAATCGCATTTCCACACAGCTATTGGAAGCTGGGCCCAGATTTAATAGAAACCCAAGCAAGAATGATCCTTTAGTATCTTTTTATGATCAATCTTTCTAGCAACATATCTTTTTACGGACAATATTTATGTCGATTGTTTAGCCATCTTTTTATGAATATCAAAACTTATTTTTAAAGCCATTGTTATTGTAAACTTATCTTTTAATGGACCAATTGCTTTATCTTTTTAAGATATAGACTAATGTCAGTGTATCATTTTACGTCCAAAATCTTTTTTCTTTTTAAGACTTGTTTGGGTGCTTTAGTTAATAACGGCAGCTTTTTTATGCAAATATTAGTTTTAAACGAGACTTCAAGCGAATCTCTTATATATAAGCTAAAAGTAAATAAATGAGCCATTTTCTATTTTTAAGTCTTACTTAAGTATTCAAATGTAATCTCGAAAAGCAATCGATTTATAATTCTGATAAGTTTAAGGGCGGAATTCACCAATAAAACTAAACGCGTTTAGCCGCTGTCACTAGTGTCACTTGTAAAAATACAACAAAAGAAAAAAGTGACACTAGTGACAGCGGCTAAACGCGATTATGCGAGCCAAACGTTAAAACGCGATTAGTTTTATTGGTGAATTCCGCCCTAAATTTAATTTTCATAAGTTTAAATGTAAGTGGAATTTAAAGTCATTCAAAATCAAGAGGAGGTAAAACAAAACCAAGTAATCTCATATGGGCAAAATATTTAATACTTTTAAAACCTTTTCATCTAAGGTTCTTGCGAAATTGCCCTTTTTTGAAACAGTGAACTTTAATATCTTCAGATTGACTCGAAATTATAAGTTGTAATAAACTTTAAGGCACGTTATAATTTAATTCTAAATTATGTCAGCTCAAAGGAGCGACACACATACTGGAATCAGATGAATTATTTCAGTTGACACTGCCAACAGCAAATGCGATGGGTTGTTCCCCGAGTACCCCGATCCCCGAGTACCCCGATCCCCGAGTACCCCGATCCCCAAGTACCCCGATCCCCGAGTACCCCGATCCCCGAGTACCCCGATCCCCGAGTACCCCGATCCCCGAGTACCCCGATCCCCGAGGCGAACGCTCTGGAGCCTAGCTCTACTTTTCCATAAACACGTTTGCTTGTGCCGGGAATCAATCAGAGTTTTTAAGATATATAAGGTGACTGGCAATTAGTGTACGATACTTAAACACGTGATTGTGCTCATGATAACCAAAAATTTTTATTAAGGGAGCAAAACCGAAATCGCGAAAAAGTATCAGCTGTTTAGTACATTAGGCAAACATAAATGTACTGAACAGCTGATTTTTTTTCGCGATTTCAGGTTTGTTCCCATAGTAAAAGTTGTTGGTTATCATGAGCACAATCACGTGTTTAAGTATCGTACACTAATTACCAGTCACCCTGTATGTGAGGCAAAGTGGAGGAATTTAGATTATGAATCAAGAGAGCCATTCCGGATGTATGAGGCCAACATATTAGTAAAGAATAAGAGCGTGCTCTCACACTTGCATCATACCTGATTATGTTTTAAGTTTTTTCAATATAAAGACTATTATTTCTACTAAATCGGCGCCTTATTTACACGTATGGTGCTAAAAACTACCATAAAACTTTGTTTCTCCCAAAAACATGTTTAAAATTGTTCTAAACGAGATGGAGTACCCAGACGCTAACACACGACCCTGGCGAATAGGACACAACAACACACGTCGGACCAATGTCTAATTTTACTGCGAATGGAGTGTAGCGAGAAAATAGTCACATAAGGGCCTGTATATTAAATAAAACACGTTTTTGGCGAGAAAAAGAGAAAATATATAAATTGTTGAATCTGTACTGAATTTTTAAGATATTTTTATTTGTATAGGTAAGTAAGCATTTTTGTAATTATCTTTAAAAATCGTTAGTGAAATTCTAACATTGCATTATAATTTCTTTTTGACGGTGTGAATGAAGATGCTATAAAAAATCACGTACTTCGATTTCGCGATTTGCCACCGGTACATGGTGGACATCCCATTCATGTGTGTCCATGGTGGACATCACTAAACGTGCAGGGTTTAGTGCATATGGGTGTAACATATTCATTGTGCGTACAGCTAAGGAGTGGAATTACCTACCGGAGTATGTGTTTCCTGATAGCTATAACCTGGGAATCTGTAAGTCAAGAGTGAATAGGTTACTTCTAGGCAAGCGTGCTCCATCGTCGGCCACATCGCTTACCGTCAAGTGAGATAGTAGCCAAACGCGAGCCTATTAGCAATAAAAATAAAATAAATACTAACCGTAAAGAAAAAAGCTAAGCAATGTTTATTCTAAAAATTGATGTTCTAATGATGGATTTCGTAAGTGTTTTTTTTTTTTTTAATTTATTATGTAGGTATAGACTCGCGTTTGATCTTATGGTAAGCGATGTGGCCGACGATGGAGCACGCCTGCCTAGAAGTAACCTATTCACTCTTGACTTAAAGACCCCTAAGTTGTAGCTATCAGGGAACAGACTCCGGCAGGGAATTCCACTCCTTAGCTGTACGCATAATGAATGTGTTCCCAAAACGCTTTGTGCGTATGCGTGGGATGTCCACCATGTACCGGTGACGCAACGCCGTACGCCTTGTGCTCCGATGATGGAACGAACTCATAATGAAATTGTAATTGTTATTTTTCTAGCCTGCTTAATTGCATTTTTAGAACTTCACTTACATTATATTATTATCTACCACGATCGTATCCGATCTGGTACAAGAGAAAAAGCAATAACTTGTTATTTTTATAATAATGTTAATATTGTAGTAAAATTGTAGTCTAGATAAACATACGTACACCGATCTGACTTTATTTACTAAAGCTACCTAGCTTTTATGTATATTTCATGGTATAAATAAAAAATAGTATTAGGAGGCATCAACATAGTGGAGTATGTCGTGGCCAGCGGGGGCCAGCGGGGCTATTGCGTAACTCTGTTGACAGTTCAAGTGATGATCACTTGTTAACAATGTGCATCATTGAACTGTCAAACAGCTAGTTTTGTACACTGATTATTTCTCATGGGTGCCCGAGCCCCCGAGCACCCACGGAGTCGGCGCCCCTGCCTTTGTGCTCTTCTATCTGCATTTGTTCTTTTTATTTTAAGTGTTTCTTTGTACATAAATAAATAAATTGGGGTTACTTTGGCCCTGGGGTATAACTTTGGCACAAGCTTTTTAACGAATAGGAGCGCGAGAAACTGTTTACTGTGTTTCTATTGGTTATCGAGCTTGGGGTCAAAGTTATACCTCAGGGCTAAAGTAACCCCACTTTACGGAAAATGCGTTCCAAATAAGAATAGGATCGATTGCCATGTTGTGATGTCACGTCATACTGTCCAATCGAAGAATTATTATAGTAAGCACAACAAGAATTATAATTTTATTTATTTACGAACTGTTAACGAAAATAGTTTAATCAGAATCCAGTTCTTCAATTTTGCTCATCTCTGAGTTCTTCAACTTTGCCCAATTTCTTGCGATTTGACAGTATGACGTGACGTCACAACATGGCAATCGATCCTATTCTTATTTGGAACGCATTTGATCTATTTCGATCTCTGGTGATAATTAGACAATAGTTATATTACTGAGTGTGGGATAATTTTTATCCCAGAAAAAGTTTGGTTCCCGTTCCTGGGGAACGACGCCGCGGGTACATGCTTGTTTTTGATGTGAATTTTATATTATTGTAATGAAATTTGTAAATAAACCTTTTTTTCTCATTGCACGCAGTTATTTTGACAAATGTATATTTTATAAATAAAAAATGGTATCTACTATTGATTTATTGTTGTTTTTTATTTTACTATTACTGTTGGTGTCGTGTTGTATCTTCGAGGTTAATATTATCGTCGGCAGGAGACATGGCAAAGATTTGGAGTGGTGGGGAATGTTCGCGTATGCTATAGATAGCGGCACGAATCTTGAGCGCTCGGCGAAAGAGCGGGGATCGTTTTGGGCATCGTACAATATCGGCGAGCCTTGCACTGTACAAGGATTTTCCCGCCCCCGCATCTCTCTTCATACCACTAAAGAGACCCTATATTTCATTTCTGCGTGCTTCTGCGCAAGTAGAACTGTAGAAGTCAGCGCTCAAGATCCGTGCCGGAATCTATAAATTTCGCGAAAAAAAAAATGGTTGACTATTTTTATGATTATTATTCTTATTCTGGTTATTGTCATAATTTATTTTTAAACAAATGTCGGTTTTAAGCTGTTGATCCCCGCATTAACGCCGGCGTTCACGCGCCATTGTCTTACTATTGTGTCTAATTACGCACTCAAAAGGTTAAAGACAGTCAAAAAAAGCAAAAGGAATTCTTGAAGTATATTAGGCGTTATAAATACAATATTTAAAGGTTCTGAAGTTTATTATGTAACGAAAGTATTTTGGTTATAGGTGCAACACTAAAGGAAACGCCATTTTAAAGGATTTCACTATTAGCAGTTTATTACGTTTTTTAACCGACTTCAAAAAGAAGTAGGTTATATGTTCGGCTGAATGTATTTTTATCCTAAATAGGTTTAAAGAATTTATTCTCATATGAACAATTACAGTTCACTTAAAATGAGATACAATTAACAGCGTATAAGTATTGTAATATTCACATCTGGTGTGTTGGTGACGTCATATGTTTAATTTTGATTTAAACATATTAATATTATCACATTTCTTCAATTCTTCGGGTAAATCGTTAAACAGCCGTGCTCCTTCAAACAGTATTGTTTTTTTGCCGTAGTTAGATCGTGCGCGTGCAGTCATTAGTTGAAACTTGTTTTTAACCGACTTCAAAAAGGAGGAGGTTCTATGTTCGGCTGAATGTATGTTTTTTTTACTTCCAGTATTGTATGTTGTCTTTTTACGTAGTTGAATGTTTGATTGTACAGAATTCGTGGTGTTTTTTTTTTATGAGAATGCAGGTGAAATATGTGAAGTTGTTTGAAGTTTAGTTTTTTTTTTTTTTATTAATTATAGGCTCGCGTTTGACCACCATCTCACCTGATGGTAAGCGATGATGTGGTCGACGATGGAGCACGCTTGTCTAGAAGTAGCCTATTCACTCTTGACTTAAAGACCCCTAAGCTGTAGCTATCAGGAAACACAGACTCCGGCAAGGAATTCCACTCCTTGGCTGTACGCACAATAAATGTATTCTCAAAACGTTTTGTGCGTATGGGTGGGATGTCCACCATGTACCGGTGGCGCAACGCCGTACGTCTAGTGGTCCGATGATGGAACGGACTTGGCGGAATTAGATTGTGCAATTCCAGTGCACACTCCCCGAAATGTAAACGATAGAAAACCGACAGGCTAGCAACTCGGCGACGATGCCCAAGGCTTTGCAGCTTCGACTCAACAAGTGCATCATTGCCGATAATCCTCTTGGCTCGCCTCTTAATCGACTCTAGCGCATCAAGCTGGTATTTGGCAGACCCGTCCCAAAGATGAGAGCAGTACTCCATACACGATCGAACTTGCGCTTGATAAAGTTTTAGCAGCTGTTCCGGCGTGAAGTACCGTCTGACCTTCGCGAGGATTCCCAGCTTTTTTGCTGCCAGTTGAGCCTTTGAAAATAGTAGGTTTGTTTTTTCGTATAGTAAATACAATTCAGAACTTTTACCTTCCTTGTCTATATGTCTAATTATCCTTCCTGATGTTTTGGTACCTTCTGCAGTTCGTTTTATTGTCTCTTTTTCAGTTTTCGCTTCATTTTCCATGTAAAAATACACATTATAAACAATTTTTCTGTCTTGTCTGCATATAATTGCATAGGATCGTGGCATTATTTCGAAATCGTAACAAAAACTGGACGTAAATAAAGGGTACTCCTTTTTAACTACGTTAAAGGATGAATTTCAATAAAATACGTAACTCGTCTTTCATTAATTCTGTTGAAGAATGTTCACGCAAAATTTGAAGTAGATTGGACCAAGGAATCACGTTGTCTCATACAAACTTTGGCCCCCTTTTTCACCCCCTTAGGGGTAGAATTTCGAAAAATATTTTCTTATCGGATGCCTGCGTCATACAAAGAGCATACTGTCCAAGTTTTAGGTCTTCACGATCAGCGGTTTAGGCTGTGCGGTGATCTGTCAGTCAGTCATTCAAGACAAACAATTTATAAGTTAAACATAACCCCTATTGCAGTAGGTTAAAAAGTAGATAAATACTTAGGTCTCAGATTTAGATATAAATATTTATTTACCTGAAATATTAAGTTAGTCATTAATGCTTTATTATTAAATCTAGTATATAATCGTGAAAGTTGACACTCGCGCTCGATAGATGGCGTTGTCCCGCGCAGCTGCATCGCGCTATGGTTTCGTTACGCGCGTTCGGTTGGGTCTCGGTGTGTTCTAGACATCTTCATCAAAATCAAATAGAATTCAAAAGGCTTTTATTTTTATTTTATTTTATTTTATTTTTGTAGTAATCTTATGGGGTGACACACCCATAAGATTATCTTTTTCTTCATATTACGTGCCTGGGCGATGGGCAAACATCATCCAATGTAAACATGGGTCGGATTAGGTAAAAACGATACCTTTTCCACCTCATACTAGTATTTAAAAATACCTAATCCGAATATGTTGTTCAATATAGCTGGCCTGTTACAAATATTGTACCGATATTACGTAGCGTATGTGGATTGGGTAAGAAATATTGGGCATGGAGTATGGACGTTCCGTTTCTGATATATTGTAGAACAATGGATTATATTAATTTAGTTTTTTTTATGGGCTATTGGTACTTAAAGCATACGTGAATACTCTGGTTTTTAACGTCTAATCTTATATAGTGATCAAAATTACCCTTCATACTTAAACGAGTGCGAGTGGTAATCATAAGACCCAAATCGACTACTTTCTAGTTCGGCGCAACCACTTAAAGCACGTCAAAGATTGCAAAGTACTGCCAGGAGAAGACCTAGTCTCACAACACAGACTCCTGGTTATGACATCAGTGGTTAAAATACTGTCTATGTAGTGGATAAAATGGCATATGTTAGAGAGGAATGATTGTGCGGAGAAGTTCAGGGAGCGAGTGGTGGACAGAATGATAGAGATGGGAGATATGAATGATCGAAGTATAAATGAAAGCTGGAATGAGATGGCTGAGTGTATCAGGCATGCAGCGAAAGATATTTTGGGAGAGACGAGAGGAAAGGGCATAATAGATAGGGATACATGGTGGTGGTCGACAGAAGTTCAGAGTGTATTGAAAGAAAAAAAGAGAAAATTTAAGGAATGGCAGCGTGTAGAGCCTGGAAACGCTAGTTTAAAAGCTGAAAAAAAGAGTGAGTATGACGTTTTAAAGAAGAAAGCCAAGAAAGCCGTGGCAATAGCAAAATCAAAAGCCCAGGACAAACTATATGACGCACTGGACAGTCCTGCAGGCCAAAAAGAGCTATACCGGCTTACTAGAATAAGAGAGAGAAAGGCGAGGGATGTTTGTCATGTAAAATGTATAAGAGATGAAACTGGAATGGTTCTATCGGATGATGAAAAAATCAGAAAGAGGTGGAAGGAATATTTTGAAAGATTGATGAATGAAGAAAATAATTGGAGTGGGGTGTTAGAGAATAAACCAGTGAATGTGGGATTAGTGAGAATGGTTAGTATGGATGAAGTCAGAATAGCAGTAAATGGAATGAAGAATGGTAAAGCCATTGGTCCAGATGGAATACCAGTTGAAGTGTGGAAGTTCTTGCGAGTGGATGGATGGACGTGGTTAGCTTTGTTCTTCAATAAGTTGTTGCTGGAAGAAGCCATACCTGATGAGTGGTGCAATAGCTCTTTGGTGCCGATTTCGGTTCGGTTTACCGACCGGGTCGGGGTACAGTGGATGCCATTTTTGCTATACGCCAGCTGTGCGAGAAATACAGAGGTGCGCATAAAAACTTGCACATGGTATTCATTGACCTCGAAAAGGCATACGACCGGGTACCTCGTGAGGTTCTGTGGTGGGCCCTTAAGGAGAAAGGTGTGCCTGGGAAGTATGTGCAGTTGATCCGAGCGATGTACAGTCGATGCAGTACCCAAGTCCGGTCTACAGTGGGCACCACTGGCAGCTTCAATGTGGCTGTCGGCTTACATCAAGGGTCGGCTCTCAGCCCTTACCTCTTCCTGATGATAATGGATGCTCTGACGTCGGGCATTCAGGAAGAGGCTCCCTGGTGTATGCTGTTTGCCGATGACATTGTGTTGGTTGCCGAGAGTGGCCTAGAGGTCCAGAACAGATTGGAGGTGTGGTGGCACAGACTGGAGAGTGTTGGCCTGAAATTGAGTAGAACCAAAACGGAATACTTGTTCTGCGATTTCGGCGGTCTCTCCAATCCAGTGCCTTTATCTCTCGCTGGAACACCCATACCGATCTGCTCCGACTTTCGGTATCTCGGGTCACTCGTCCAAGGGGATGGTGAGGTAGACCGGGACGTAACACATCGGATCAACGCAGGATGGATGAAATGGCGACAGGTCACGGGAACAACTTGTGACCCACGGATGCCCCTCAAGTTGAAGGGTAAAATCTACAAGTCCGTGATAAGGCCTGTCATACTGTATGGATCAGAATGTTGGGCTGTGAAAAAGACGGATGAAAAAAGATTGCACGTAGCGGAGATGAGAATGTTAAGATGGATGTGTGGTGTGACGAGAATGGATAAAGTGAGAAATGAGTATATTAGGGGAAGTTTGAAAGTTGCGCCAGTGACTGAAAAGTTGAAAGGGAATCGTTTGTCTTGGTATGGTCATGTGAAGAGGAGGGATGAAACGCATGTTACTAAAAGAGTTATGAGTTTACATGTGGATGGATGGAGAGGGAGAGGGAGACCAAAGAAAAGATGGATGGATTGTGTGAAGAGTGATATGAAAGAAAAGGAAGTTAGTGATAGTATGACGAGTGACAGGGCAGAATGGAAGAAAAAAACATGTTGCGCCGACCCCAAATAACACGGGACAAGGGCAGGAAGATGATGATGACTTAAACGAGTGCGCAGCCTGCACAATGTGTTAATAATGGTACAAAGAATCTTAAAATGTCGTCTATTATAAATCCTCACAGCATCATTTAGTATCAACCCTGCTGCAGAAAAAATACGTTCACAAGGGACACTTGCAGCAAGAACATTTAGCCTTGTGAGTGCTAGGCGGTATAAATAAGGATATAAATGCTTTTTGATGATCCTTCCACCATTGCAGAACGTCAGTTTTCTCACCAAACATGACAATTTTGTTTTCTAGGTACCTTTGTACCTCTACAACAGTCCGAGAATGCGTCGTTCCTCTAGGCTGAATTACCTGCATCGTCTTTTGATAGTGCTTCCAGACTGAAGATGTTGATGTTGAGGGCCGTGCAAGTTGAACTTCAGAAGCACTGCTTGTTACACTTTGTTGCGATTAATCATTGTTTATTGCTGTTCTTTTTGCTTCGTCAGCGGTAGAGGAGTCCTCAAAATAAAGATTAATCTGAGGATCCAAGAACATGCACAATGAAAAAGTGCAGCTTCGGTCCAAATTCTGGAACCGCCTACTGATCTCTCCAACAAAGTCCTGTCGAAACGAGTCGTAGGGGTAAACGCACATTCTCCACATTTGCAAGTGCCGTTTTAATCCCCTCTTAATGGGAATAACGACACTACCACATACGAAGTTTTGCGCACTCATCTCTTTCGTGACTTCTTCGCATGGCTTTAGTACTTCACCTAAACCTTCACACACATCCCAGTCATACGATGTCAATGATTATTGCTCTGCAAGTTACAAAGAGCGCTGTTTACTTCAGTGTTGCCAGTCGGGTCATGTCAGAAATTACCTGAAATATAAAAAAATGTAACCTTTTTGTATAAAAAATAACCTTTCATTTTTTTTTTTTTTACTGGAAAGGTATTATAAGTTGACAGAAAAGAATATTAGTTGTATTGACTTACAGAAACATCGATGAGTAGGTATTTGAGCACTTGCCCGCATTTCTTGATTTAGTAATATATTAATTAGGTACACCAATTGTTATTATGAGACTAAAATAATTATATGAAATTAAAATGATGACTGAAGAGTACATGAGCGAAGACAGCACATCAGCATCTGAAATTTTAAAATCAAATGTTTTTTCTGCGTTTTCAAATAAAACTTTCGAAAATATTCTCTTGGAAAAAAAAATTGCCGAATTGTGAAAAAATAAGAAAAAGCAATAAGTACCGGCCTTCACCATCATCATCACTATCCTTGCTGTATTTTATTCTAGCATAGCATAGCATAGCATAGTCGGCCTTATAATGTTCCCACTGCTGGGACTCAGGCCTCCTCTCTAGGAGAGGGAATGGGCCGTTATCCACCACGCGGGCCCAGTGCGGGTTGGTGGATGTCACATATCTTCGAATTTTTGGTTCTAGGACATGCCGGTTTCCTCACGATGTTTTCCTTCACCGTTTTGAGAGCAGTGGTGATGAAATAAAATACACAAAGTAATGCGCCTGGCTGGGTTTGAACCCGCGACCTACAACTCGGTAAGTCGGGAACGTTACCACTCGGCCACCACTGCTCTCCACTATTCTAGCATGCATTAATGTTTTGATGGCTCAAATGTTGTGGCATTTTTTACAGCCGCTTTGGTAGCCATCAAAGCTGCAATTGTGTCCGTATTTAGTCTGTTTCTTTGGTCCGATTTTATCAGTTTTAATTGGCTGAAAACTCGTTCCACACATGCATTGGAAAATGGCAAAACGAGCAAAACCATTATTATTTCCTTCAAATTTGGGAACATGGGTTCTCCTGTACCATCTGTCATTTTTAGGATTTTATTCCAGTATTCTTCGACCGGCAAGTCAGGCGACATGTTTAATTCGCTGAAGTCGAGAAAAGCGTGTTTCTTCCATTCTTTATGTACATTTTCTATATCAGTACCAATATTTGGAAATCTTTTTATTACGCATGATAAGTCTTTGATTTCAAATTTTTGCGCTTTGGTTGGGTTTAGAACATTTTCTAATATATCAAAAAGAGGATCTTCAAAACTAAAGCGTTTTCTTATTTGTGCTTTTTTTTTTTTTTTTTAGGTGGGAAAATCATCTAATGACATCCCCCACTCTTGGGCGGAGCGTGAGATAGTGTCAGACTTTTACTAACTAAAAACCCACTCCTGTTCCTTCTTTGCCATTTTTTTCCAGGGCCCCGGGGGTCACTTTCGCATCACCCATGGCCCCAGTAGGCTTCGACCCTGCTGGGCCCCTACGGTTGCTGACATCTCCTTGAGGCGCGCGTGGAACACTACGCGCCGTCGACGACTTGGGCTCGGTCCGGACGATTACCGGACGATCGGACGGCGAGCCACTCATTGCTCACCGTCCGCAAGCCCGCGCCTACGGTGGCCGGAAATCGGGATCGGAATCCCGGCGGCGGTTGGGGCGTGAGGACCGTTGCCTCACGCGATCGGCCGCCTCCTTTGCTAGCATTACTGCTTCGCAGAAGGAGGCAACTGCCTGCCACTCCTCCTCGCTCCGGACCATGGCCTGTACCAAGGCCCGGCGCGAGAGATCGCTGCCACCGATCGCCCCCACGAGGACACGGCGATTTGTGCTAAAGCTTCGATATAAAAAGATAAACATGTTTTTCGGAAATCGACAATTTGTGCTGGAGGTATTTCCCTCGAAAATTCATCAATTGATGCCTGTGCTGCCACACCTAAATATATTTTCTCAAGTGGCAAATAGAATCTTGGATTGGCATACTCTATTTAGTAGGCATCAGTAGTCTTACAATAATTGAAATCCATATAATTACTGGCTATTGTTTTGATTAATTTGTGTACATCTGGTTTTAATTGATGTAGCAATGGTTTCTCAGATTGAAATAGTCTATTAAAGTCATTGAACAGATTTAGCACGTAAGACATAAATTCGAGATAAATTTTTGTAAATGTATTATTTAGACTTGTAAGTATGTCTTCAGTTATTTTGCTTGGATCCTCGAATACTTCCAATTTGAAGTAGGTGGTACTCACCGAGTGATATTGTTCCAAGGTTCTATTGACACATGCCTCTAATGATAGCCACCTTGTTGTTGTCGGGCTTAATATCTTATGAATGTCGACTTTAAAAAAATCCTGGAACTCTTTTAATTTGTATTGCCTCTTAGTGCTTCGGCTAAAATGAGTTAAAAAATCTTCTACAGATCTTGGCAGCTTAAGGCACGCTTTGGATGCCACAAGATGTATCATATGGCAGCTAAACTTGATGCATGCAATGTGCGGTACTTTTAGTTTCAAGTGACTAAACACAGAGTGGTGTTCGCCTACCGTGCTATTTATTAGTTGTGTCCGATGCAAAGCCTACAAAATTTTTTAAAGGAATTTGCCGGTCTTGAAGCCAAGTTAATAAACTATTACAAAGATCCTTTCCAGATTTGACTTCATACATGTCAAGAAACTGTGTGCGAACACAGTCTACTTCGTCATAATGCATGACTGTGAGTGCACATTGTTTTTTGACACTGATGTCAGTTGTCTCATCCAATAAAATACTGAATGGAGTTTTCTTTAACTTATCTACGAGTTCTTGGGTTAAAATGGGGCCAAGGACAGTTTTTATAGTATTTGTTGCTTTCGTCCTGCCTAAATTGATGGATTTTATTGTGTTAGAATCGGTAAAAGTATTTTTTTAAACTGGGATTAAATCATCTATCAAAGAAAATGACAAATTGTGCTGTGCCAGAAAAGCGCATATTTTAAGCTCTGCTCTTTTTTTTAATTCATCTTCTGGTTTGGGTTTCAGCATTTGTTGAATAGGCGTTGTTTGGCTTTTTGAGCTAATATTTTGAACATGTTTCGCCGTATTCATGTGCTTGACAAGTGCTGGTTTATGATTCAAAACAGCACAATCGCACACTTTGCAATAAGCGGTAATCATGCCACATTCTTGCTCTCTCTTAGAAATCCAATTTTCAAATGTAATGTTTGTTAGCCATTTTTCATTGAAGTCGCGGTGTTGTTTTTGTTTCTTTGGCAAAGGTTCCTCACGCATCGTACTACTACTATCGCAATCATTTTTAATATCTCTTCTGTCCTCTTGTCTTGAAGTCGACGACTTGGAAGAAATCAAGAATTTGTCCATTTGCTTAGCTTAGACTGAATTTATATTTTTAGTAGATTAAGTTAATTCAAACCATGCCATGCATAAGAGTTAGTTAAAACCATGCCAAACATAAGCACCAACACCAAAGTCATGAAAAGAAATGAAACAAATAAAATGAATAAATCAATCACGTTATTAGTATGAAGGTAAGATACCTAATGCAATACGTGTGAATAATTCCTGTCAAAACGTATTCATGTTTGCGATGAACCTCAAATTCGACTCGGAAACGTTCTCCATCTTACTCTGGCATATAAAGTAGTTAGTTGGAGAGACAAGAAGAACGTTTCCGATTCGAAAAAGACGTTTCTCGGAAACACAAGTATGGCTGCTGAACCCGATACACCTAAATAATAGACTTATATCTGACTGATAGAAAGCGATACATTTTATTAAGTAACTGGGTCGGTGGGTATTCATTACAAAAAATCTCCCATATTTTGTGGATAAAACTTTAGATGAGGTAACACTTATAATAATGTCATCATTTTTGGCGGGATTGTGCATTTTACAAGTCAACACTGTTTGGCTGATAGCTCTTGTTTCCAAAGCCATAACATTAAAAAAAACATGAAGCCTCTCTTGGTTTAATCCACTGACCGCTATATAGTACCAGGTCAATGGTTTAATCTCAGTAACTTCTTATATATTACTAACTGACTTGTACCTACTTACTATTTTATTGTTTAACTAAAACCAAGTTTTAAAAAAAGCATTCATGGTGTGTAATAGGTACCTACATATTTGTCAGATTCAAATTCATCGTTAATTATTAGTCCATAACCTTAGTATGGAAAAAATACAAAGTGAAACACACAGTAGGTACACAAAAACATGCACTGTAATTTGTAGATACACTTCTCAAGCTTCCAGTAAATGTCCAGTAGGAAATTATGTTGTTATTAATCACAAAACACAAAATACAAACACTAAACTTTTGGTGACAACAAATTAAAGTGGCGGCGGCAAACGAACAATAACTAACGAATGAATCTAGGGATGTACGATTCAGAATCGATCTTGTCAAGAATCGATTATTTTAGGGAGACGATTCGATTTTTTAAATCGTTTTTTCTTATTGTGGTAACCCCTATGATTGTTCTTGTTCATAAAGGTCTATAGTTTTAGGACTACCACTGCTAACAAGGCTTACCAACATGAAAAATTCTAAAACGAGCATTCCATTTCACGTTGCTATAAAAGCAACGTGAAACGGAACGCTCGTTTTAGTAAAAAAACAAAATTTAATTCTACAAATTCCGAAAAATCACCTAAAAGTAACCTTTTCATTAGTGTAACCTAAAAGTAACCAATGCAGTTCAAAAATCACCTAAAAGGTTACAATAGTAACCTTCTGGCAACACTGGTTTACTTCTTCTTTTAGTTCTACAAAAAAACTAACAATGTTTCTAGACCTTGTTATGAGATCACTCAACTCTGAAGAAGATCCTAAAGCGGAAGTAACGGCCAAATTCAAAGTATGCGCGTAGCATCCGAAATGCTTCCATCCCAAGTCCAATAGTGCCTTTTTAATGTTGGCGCCTTTATCGGACACAGCCAATACTACTTTCTCTGTTATCTTCCATTCATCAGCCACTCTCTTGATGTCTGTAGAAAGATTTTGGGCTGTATGTGATCCAAGGGCACACATTCCAACAACACCGATTTCATCATAAATTCATCTGCATCTATGTATTGGCCAAGTAAGCATCATTAGCCCGTAAAGTCCAGACATCGCAGGTGATGCAAATTGAACGGACTTTCTCAGCCACCTCTAGCAACATTTCGTTGCGAAGACTTTCATATTTACTTGGCAACAAATTATTTGAAAAATATTTTCGTGATGGCATCACATAACAAGGAAATGCAAATTTAATAATTAGCTTGAACCTGCGGTCTTCAACAATGCGGAAGAGCTGGAAATCCATAATGAACATGTTCTGGAATGGCGACCACGTACCGGAAGACGTAGCGTTGGAAGGCCTCCTACAAGGTGGACCGATGACTTGGTAACGGTTGCGGGAGTCCGATGGTTGCGAGACGCTTATTGTGGCGACACTTGGGGGAGGCCTATGTCCAGCAGTGGACGTCTTTCGGCTGAAATGATGATGATGTTGATTTAGTAAATAAAATAACACAATTAATAAAAATCATTATCATTTATCATTATCATTACAGGTACAAATTCTAAAAAAATTTAATAAAAGAAAAAAAAAATAGTAATTAATTTGCAATATAATATAGATAAAAATCAAATCAACCGCCAAAACATTCTCTGCACCTCTCCAAAAACAATCGCACACTGGAGTGGAACAAGTCTACATGGATGCTGAGCAGGCAGTGTGTTGAGCAATGACACCGCCTGATTTGTTGCCGCATACTGTGCGGTACGAGTCCGAACCCTGGGAGTCGCTAGCAGAGGGCGCGAGCAGCAGGGTTGTCGATTTTACCATTAAACAGCAAAAAATAATGCACAAGGAGCGCACATTTGCGTCTCAGCTCGAGGGTATCTATACCCACCATTCCTGAGACGAACAGAGAGGGATACAAGTAGGGATAATACCCATACATTATCATGAAAAGGTACCGACAGAACTTACGCTGTACCCGTTCTATGAGAAGAATGTACTTTGTTTCGTGTGGATCCCATACAATCGAATTAAACTCGAGCTTGCTACGAACAAACGCGAAATATATGGCAACAATTGCGTGTTTGCTAGTGAACCGAGCCGACTGCCTCAAGACGAACCCCAGGGATTGGTGTGCTCGCTTACACAGACCGATTATGTGGTCATTGAAGGTCAGCTCGGTGTCCAACTTGACACCAAGATCGCGGATTGTTGTGACGCGGTTATGTCATCATCCCATCTCTTTTGTTGACTAACGTAGTGATTATATACTCTCTGTTGTTGACTACCTCTTTTTCTTTTACCTTCTCTAGGATACCATCGTGTCACAATTTTGCTCCTTATTTTGTTGATGTCATAAACAATGTAAATTATTGCATTTTTTTTTTATGTGGCACTTATGAAATTTTTATAGCTATTATTTTTTTTCAACACTGATAGAAACACTACAAGCGCAATTAACAAAAGTACATTCACCCTTTCGCTCCGCAGTAAAATGTGCACTTAGTGTTTGAGATCTGAGTTTATAAACATTGTTAAAATAATCGTTTTTTTGATTTTTTTTCTGATTAAAACAGCGAAATTGCTGTCATTGTCATTTATATATATATTTTTTAATATTCTTTCGGTCACAATATACCACAACAAAAGATTGCGCCACTGAGTCAAAGGCGCAAGTATTGTTAATTATGGTACTTTTGATGCCTGATGATTTAAAGTTTCCATTTATCAAACAGTCCATTTTTTTAATAGCTTCTCAGTTTCCGGGGCTTATTAGACTTTTTTTTAAAATTAGTGGTTTTAACCTTCCAATTTTCATTTAATATCGGGTTAGGTATCTAAAAACAGAAATAGATTTAATTGGCAAAAATAGAAATATCACTTTTTTTTTGATCTTCTAGAAAAAACTTAAATATTAACTAAACTATATAAAACCTATGTACATATAGTATAATACAAAAACACAAAGTAGGTACACTCAGGCGTCGAAGTACTCCACCACATCGCTGTCATAAAAACATAGATTCAGGATAAAAACTATCACCACTGGTGGTAACCATTGCAAATGGCGGTGATTTTGAAACCTTTAGTTTGGCAGTTTCATAACTTTATCTGTACGATTATCGTAAAACAAATTACTTAAAGCATGTTTTAGACCTCCAGACAAGTATTCGTAATCCACTATTATAAAGTCTTTGTTAGACGCAATCATTTGTTAGGACAGTTTAACAACAAAGTTTTATTGTTTTTGAAATAACTTTCTGTGGAAGAGCTTGTGGGGTTAATTGTAGAGCCAGGAAAAAACGCAACGTAACATTGGACCATAAAAAAAGTTTTCTCAGTAATGTTTTCAGGGTTTCAATAAAGTTAGGTAAATAGTACAAAGTATCAAAACCGATTGTTTCTTCATGTTGATCGATTGTATGTTTTTCTTCTTTTATATAGTCGGTGAACCAAATTATGTTATCTTTATTGTATTTTTCATCTTCTACAATGTTTTCCAAAATTTCATCGTACTCTTCTTCCACTTCTGTATACGTACTAACAATATCTTCTGTAACATTCCGCAAACGTTGTTTTACGTCGTCGTAACAATTTCAACTCGCCTCAAGGTTCCATTCTTGGTCCATTGTTGTTCATATTGTTCATTGCAGATATCAAACAGTGCTTCCATCAATTGTATACCTATTTTACTCTATGCTGACGACATGAAGATTCACAAAGTGGTAAGAGACATGTCAGATGCATATCAATTGCAAGACGACCTGCACAGATTTGAGGGATATTGCATCCGTAACAAACTCCAATTAAATGTCTCTAAATGTTTCGTCTTAACATTCTCACGTCGTACCTACATCTCTGATAAATTTTAATTACACCATAAACAATCAACTCATTAGCAGAATAAATAGTATAAGAGATTTAGGGGTGATCGTAGACAACAAGCTTCTGTTTGATCAACATGTAAGTAGCATAGTTACAAAGGCATCGAAAGCTCTGGAATTTATACTACACACTACGGCCTGTTTCCGATCTCTTATCATCATCTTCCTGCCCTTGTCCCATCTTATTTGGGGTCGGCACAACATGTTTTTTTCTTCCATTCTATCCTGTCAACCGTCATACTATCACTAACTTCCTTTTCTTTCATATCACTGTTCACACAATCCATCCATCTTTTCTTTGGCCTCCCGTTTCCGAACCAGTTAAAATTTTGTATTGTTCTTTCGTACGTAACCATTTAGAATATGCATCTCAGGTTTGGAACCCGCAGTATGAGACTTATAAGTCCCGTATTGAAGGCGTCCAAAGAAAATTTCTACGTTACCTAGATTATAGGGCACAGCAATACTCAGTTGACTATGAGCACCGCTGTAAACGGTACCACTTCCTTCCTCTGGAGATGAGGCGTCATATTGGAGACTTAAGTATGCTGATGGGTATCGCAAATGACCACATTGACTGTCCTGAACTCGTTTCTAATTTAGCACTACGCACAAACCTAATGGGATTACGTCAGCGACCAATATTAAGTGTACCTATCTTTCGCATTGACCAATTATATGAAAAATGTTTTTTCAATAAGGAGTGCACTTGAGTTCAATAGACTTTCTAGGGACCTTGATATCGACTTGTTTTGCACCAGTGTGGCGACCTTACGACGGCAAATGGCACAGAATTATTTCGGTGATTAACTTCTCGTTAGTAATTAATTGACTTGTGTGTACTTTCTTTTTATCGATATATATATATTTTTCTATCTATGTGTGGGGGCTTGTAATTAGCTATTTGATAATGTTACAATGTTTATATCATTTTTTCTATTTGTCTGTGAGCCTTCTATAAAATAAAATAAATAAATAAATCTCGTGCAATCATATCTAATCGCAGATAGGTATTTTCAAATATGCGTTGTGCGTTTCTTGTCAAGAACTTCAAAACAGTACTGAATATAGTCGTGTGTTGAATTAAATTTGGTAAATGCTGTTACAATGGAGTCATCACATGTTATTTCATCTGGGGGTGGCGACTTTCCGCGCCATTTTTTAAGCCAGTATGCTATTGAGTCCATATCGTGAACTTCGCTTGCCATCTGTGACACAGGCACGCATGTTTCTGATGTTTCATAAACAGCGGCATATAAAAAAACAAGTGTTTTGGTTTATAAGTAGAATATAGTGTTTCTTATGTCTTTAAAAATGGAGCCAGTTGCATCTATGCTAAGATTAATTTTTAAATTATTATTTAAGCGATGTTGGTGATATTTGACTTGCATCGGTGACCGAAATAAGATGAGAGAATTCTTTTATAAAATCATTATAAGCAGGCGTCGCAGAAAGAAACCACAAAGACTTTATTATATCCTTGTGTGTTAGCCGTTCTTAAGAAGCTTTATATTTCAAATCGTTGAGAGCACGTAACTTTGGAGCTATAGATGGTTCGCTTTCGTCATTTTCATCCATCAATTCATGTTAATTTTATTTCTGTCTATCGTGTCGAGTCAATTTGCTTTTGACATTCGGATTGTGGATGTAAGTTTTATATTTATTTTTTATGCGGCATTCTAAAATAAACATTTTGTCTGTTTAGTTTAAATAATCAATGGGTATCATTTAAGCTATCGCCAATTTAATTAGTTTTGTGTTTCTTAAATAATAGGATTTGCCCGCAAAATAGTAGATTTGTCACCAAAATGTTGTCACCAAACAATATAAAATCAATTCCACAATAAATCGACTAAAATCATGGAGATATAGGGTCTAGTACCAAATAAATGTTTTTGTATGTATTTTAATAGGTTTGTCCTAATAAGTATTTAAGCAAACTAATTTAAAGAGATCACCAATAAATCATATATTATGTCACTAGAAAATTTCATTAAATTCCAAAAAAAATTTAGGGTTGTCGTCATCATCGTTTCAACCAAGAGTCTACTACTTAACTGGACATTATGCCTTCCTCAAGGATCTTAATTTCCACAGGTAGTACAAATATGTTAAACAAAATTTCTAGCAGAATAGTAAATAAAACTTGTTCAACCGCTGACCTGTTACAAATATTGTATCGATATTACGTAGCGTATGTGCATTGGGTAAGAAATATTGGGCATGGAGTATGGACGTTCCGTTTCTGATATATTGTAGAACAATGGATTATATTAATTTAGTTTTTTTTATGGGCATACGTGAATACTCTGGTTTTTAACGTCTAATCTTATATAGTGATCAAAATTACCCTTCATACTTATAGAGTGCGCCTGCACAATGTGTTAATAATGGTACAGCGCAGAATCTTAAAATGTCGTTTATTAGAAATTCTCACAGGCTTAGGACTGTCATCTTGTGTAGATTCACACAAAGGTGTATTTAATAATTTTGATCAACTTTGTACAATGATTGAGATGGATACTTTTACCATGTTTCTTTATTGAATTTTATATATTTTTAGGTTTTTTCCTTTTGTTTTTTTTTAAAGTAATTAATGTATATTATTTTGAATTTTGCTGCAAGAACATAAGTTGCTGCAACTTCCTTACTCCTAATCTCGTTCGTTTGTCATTTAGTATCAACCCTGCTGCAGAAAAAATACGTTCACAAGGGACACTTGTAGCAAGAACGTTTAGCCTTGTGAGTGCTAGGCGGTATGAATAAGGATATGCTTTTTGATGATCCTTCCACCATTGCAGAACGTCAGTTTTCTAACCAAACATGACAATTTTGTTTTCTAGGTACCTTTGTACCTCTACAACAGTCCGAGAATGCGCCGTTCCTCTAGGCTGAATGACCTGCATTGTCTCTTGGTAGTGCTTCCAGACTGAAGATGTTGATGTTGAGGGCCGTGCAAGTTGAACTTCAGAAGCACTGCTTGTTACACTTTGTTGCGATTCGTCATTAGCATCCAGTTCTTGAATCAAAGATGTGACTAAGTTTATTGCTATTCTTTTTGTTTCGTCAGCGGAGTCCTGTCAGAAGAGTCCTCAAAATAAAGATTAAACTGAGGATCCAAGAACATGCACAATGAAAAAGTACTGCTTCGGTCCAAATTCTGGAACCACCCACCGATCTCTCCAAGCAAGTCCTGTCGAAAAGAGTCGCCTAGAGGTAAACGCACATTCTCCACATTTGCAAGTACCGTTTTTAGTCCCCTCGTAATGGGAATAACGACACTACCAAATACGAAGTTTTGCGCACTCATCTCTCTCGTGACTTCTTCGCATGGCTTTAGTACTTCACCTAAACCTTCACACACATCCCACCCAGTCATACGATGTCAATGATTATTGCTCTGCAAGTTACAAAGAGCGCTGTTTACTTCAGTGTTGCCAGTCGGGTCATGTCAGAAATTACCTGAAATATAAAAAAATGTAACCTTTTTGTATAAAAAATAACCTTTCATTTTTTTTTTTTACTGGAAAGGTATTATAAGTTGACAGAAAAGAATATTAGTTGTATTGACTTACAGAAACATCGATGAGTAGGTATTTGAGCACTTGCCCGCATTTCTTGATTTAGTAATATATTAATTAGGTACACCAATTGTGATTATGAGACTAAAATAATTATATGAAATTAAAATGATGACTGAAGAGTACATGAGCGAAGACAGCACATCAGCATCTGAAATTTTAAAATCAAATGTTTTTTCTGCGTTTTCAAATAAAACTTTCGAAAATATTCTCTTGGAAAAAAAAATTGCCGAATTGTGAAAAAATAAGAAAAAGCAATAAGTACCGGCCTTCACCATCATCATCACTATCCTTGCTGTATTTTATTCTAGCATGCATTAATGCTTTTGATGGCTCAAATGTTGTGGCATTTTTTACAGCCGCTTTGGTAGCCATCAAAGCTGCAATTGTGTCCGTATTTAGTCTGTTTCTTTGGTCCGATTTTATCAGTTTTAATTGGCTGAAAACTCGTTCCACACATGCATTGGAAAATGGCAAAACGAGCAAAACCATTATTATTTCCTTCAAATTTGGGAACATGGGTTCTCCTGTACCATCTGTCATTTTTAGGATTTTATTCCAGTATTCTTCGACCGGCAAGTCAGGCGACATGTTCCATTCTTTATGTACATTTTCTATATCAGTACCAATATTTGGAATGATAAGTCTTTGATTTCAAATTTTTGCGCTTTGATTGGGTTTAGAACATTTTCTAGTATATCAAAAAGAGGATCTTCAAAACTAAAGCGTTTTCTTATTTGTGCTAAAGCTTCGATATAAAAAGATAAACATGTTTTTCGGAAATCGGCAATTTGTGCTGGAGGTATTTCCCTCGAAAATTCATCAATTGATGCCTGTGCTGCCACACCTAAATATATTTTCTCAAGTGGCAAATAGAATCTTGGATTGGCATACTCTATTTAGTAGGCATCAGTAGTCTTACAATAATTGAAATCCATATAATTACTGGCTATTGTTTTGATTAATTTGTGTACATCTGGTTTTAATTGATGTAGCAATGGTTTCATAAGACATAAATTCGAGATAAATTTTTGTAAATGTATTATTTAGACTTGTAAGTATGTCTTCAGTTATTTTGCTTGGATCCTCGAATACTTCCAATTTGAAGTAGGTACTCACCGAGTACCTGATATTGTTCCAAGGTTCTATTGACACATGCCTCTAATGATAGCCACCTTGTTGTTGCCGGGCTTAATATCTTATGAATGTCGACTTTAAAAAAATCCTGGAACTCTTTTAATTTGTTTTGCCTCTTAGTGCTTCGGCTAAAATGAGTTAAAAAATCTTCTACAGATCTTGGCAGCTTAAGGCACGCTTTGGATGCCACAAGATGTATCATATGGCAGCTACACTTGATGCATGCAATGTGCGGTACTTTTAGTTTCAAGTGACTAAACACAGAGTGGTGTTTGCCTACCGTGCTATTAGTTGTGTCCGATGCAAAGCCTACAAATTTTTTTAAAGGAATTTGCCGGTCTTGAAGCCAAGTTAATAAACTATTACAAAGATCTTCAGCCTTTCCAGATTTGTCTTCATACATGTCAAGAAACTGTGTGCGAACACAGTCTACTTCGTCATAATACATAACTGTGAGTGCACATTGTTTTTTGACACTGATGTCAGTTGTCTCATCCAATAAAATACTGAATGGAGTTTTCTTTAACTTATCTACGAGTTCTTGGGTTAAAATGGGGCCAAGGACAGTTTTTATAGTATTTGTTGCTTTCGTCCTGCCTAAATTGATGGATTTTATTGTGTTAGAATCGGTAAAAGTTTTTTTAAACTGGGATTAAATCATCTATCAAAGAAAATGACAAATTGTGCTGTGCCAGAAAAGCGCATATTTTAAGCTTTGCTCTTTTTTTTTTTAATTCATCTTCTGGTTTGGGTTTCAGCATTTGTTGAATAGGCGTTGTTTGGCTTTTTGAGCTAATATTTTGAACATGTTTCGCCGTATTCATGTGCTTGACAAGTGCTGGTTTATGATTCAAAACAGCACAATCGCACACTTTGCAATAAGCGGTAATCATGCCACATTCTTGCTCACTCTTAGAAATCCAATTTTCAAATGTAATGTTTGTTAGCCATTTTTCATTGAAGTCGCGGTGTTGTTTTTGTTTCTTTGGCAAAGGTTCATCACGCATCGTACTACTACTATCGCAATCATTTTTAATATCTCTTCTGTCCTCTTGTCTTGAAGTCGACGACTTGGAAGAAATCAAGAATTTGTCCATTTGCTTAGCTTAGACTGAATTTATATTTTTAGTAGATTAAGTTAGTTCAAACCATGCCATGCATAAGAGTTAGTTAAAACCATGCCAAACATAAGCACCAACACCAAAGTCATGAAAAGAAATGAAACAAATAAAATGAATAAATCAACCACGTTATTAGTATGAAAGTAAGATACCTAATGCAATACGTGTGAATAATTCCTGTCAAAACGTATTCATGTTTGCGATGAACCTCAAATTCGACTCGGAAACGTTCTCCATCTTACTCTGGCATATAAAGTAGTTAGTTGGAGAGACAAGAAGAACGTTTCCGATTCGAAAAAGACGTTTCTCGGAAACACAAGTACGGCTGCTGAACCCGATACACCTAAATAATAGACTTAAATCTGACTGATAGAAAGCGATACATTTTATTAAGTAACTGGGTCAGTGGGTATTCATTACAAAAAATCTCCCATATTTTGTGGATAAAACTTTAGATGAGGTAACACTTATAATAATGTCATCATTTTTGGCGGGATTGTGCATTTTACAAGTCAACACTGTTTGGCTGATAGCTCTTGTTTCCAAAGCCATAACATTAAAAAAAACATGAAGCCTCTCTTGGTTTAATCTACTGACCGCTATATAGTACCAGGTCAATGGTTTAATCTCAGTAACTTCTTATATATTACTAACTGACTTGTACCTACTTACTATTTTATTGTTTAACTAAAACCAAGTTTTAAAAAAAGCATTCATGGTGTGTAATAGGTACCTACATATTTGTCAGATTCAAATTCATCGTTAATTATTAGTCCATAACCTTAGTATGGAAAAAATACAAAGTGAAACACACAGTAGGTACACAAAAACATGCACTGTAATTTGTAGATACACTTACCAAGCCTCCAGTAAATGTCCAGTAGGAAATTATGTTGTTATTAATCACAAAACACAAAATACAAACACTAAACTTTTGGTGACAACAAATTAAAGTGGCGGCGGCAAACGAACAATAACTAACGAATGAATCTAGGGATGTACGATTCAGAATCGATCTTGTCAAGAATCGATTATTTTAGAGAGACGATTCGATTTTTTAAATCGTATTTTCTTGTTGTGGTAACCCCTATGATTGTTCTTGTTCATAAAGGTCTATAGTTTTAGGACTACCACTGCTAATGAAGCTTACCAACATGAAAAATTCTAAAACGAGCATTCCATTTCACGTTGCTATAAAAGCAACGTGTAACGGAACGCTCGTTTTAGTAAAAAATCAAAATTTAATTCTACAAATTCCGAATAATCACCTAAAAGTAACCTTTTCATTAGTGTAACCTAAAAGTAACCAATGCAGTTCAAAAATCACCTAAAAGGTTACAATAGTAACCTTCTGGCAACACTGGTTTACTTCTTCTTTTAGTTCTACAAAAAAACTAACAATGTTTCTAGACCTTGTTATGAGATCACTCAACTCTGAAGAAAACCCAAAGCGGAAGTAACGGCCAAATTCAAAGTATGCGCGAAGTATCCGAAATGCTTCCATCCCAAGTCCAATAGCGCCTTTTTAATATTGGCGCCATTATCGGACACAGCCAATACTACTTTCTCTGTTATCTTCCATTCATCAGCCACTCTCTTGATGTCTGTAGAAAGATTTTGGGCTGTATGTGATCCAAGGGCACACATTCCAACAACACCGATTTCATCATAAATTCATCTGCATCTATGTAGTGGCCTGTAATGGCCAAGTAAGCATCATTAGCCCGTGAAGTCCAGACATCGCAGGTGATGCAAATTGAACGGAATATCTCAGCCACCTCTAGCAACATTTCGTTGCGAAGACTTTCATATTTACTTGGCAACAAATTATTTGAAAAATATTTTCGTGATGGCATTACATAAAAAGGAAATGCAAATTTAATAAGTAGCTTGAACCCGCGGTCTTCAACAATGCGGAAGAGCTGGAAATCCATAATGAACATGTTCTGGAATGGCGACCACGTACCGGAAGACGTAGCGTTGGAAGGCCTCCTACAAGGTGGACCGATGACTTGGTAACGGTTGCGGGAGTCCGATGGATGCGAAACGCTCATTGTGGCGACACTTGGGGGAGGCCTATGTCCAGCAGTGGACGTCTTTCGGCTGAAATGATGAAGATGATGATGATTTAGTAAAAAAATAACACAATTAATAAAAATCATTATCATTTATCATTATCATTACAGGTACAAATTCTAAAAAATTAAAAAAAGAAGAAAAAAAAAGTAATTAATTTGCAATATAATATAGATAAAAATCAAATCAACCGCCAAAACATTCTCTGCACCTCTCCAAAACAATCGCACACTGGAGTGGAACAAGTCTACATGGATGCTGAGCAGGCAGTGTGTTGAGCAATGACACCGCCTGATTTGTTGCCGCATACTGTGCGGTACGAGTCCGAACCCTGGGAGTCGCTAGCAGAGGGCGCGAGCGCAGTCGCGTGTATTGAGGCGGCGCGGATAGACCACAGCGCGACAGAGCAGCAGGGTTGTCGATTTTACCATTAAACAGCAAAAAATAATGCACAAGGAGCGCACATTTGCGTCTCAGCTCGAGGGTATCAATACCCACCATTCCTGAGACGAACAGAGAGAGATACAAGTAGGGATAATACCCATACATTTTCATGTACAGGTACCGACAGAACTTACGCTGTACCCGTTCTATGAGAAGAATGTACTTTGTTTCGTGTGGATCCCATACAATCGAATTAAACTCGAGCTTGCTACGAACAAACGCGAAATATATGGCAACAATTGCGTGTTTGCTAGTGAACCGAGCCGACTGCCTCAAGACGAACCCCAGGGATTGGTGTGCTCGCTTACACAGACCGATTATGTGGTCATTGAAGGTAAGCTCGGTGTCCAACGTGACACCAAGATCGCGGATTGTTGTGACGCGGTCATGTCATCATCCCATCTCTTTTGTTGACTACCTCTTTTTCTTTTACCTTCTCTAGGATACCATCGTGTCACAATTTTGCTCCTTATTTTGTTGATATCTTACACAATGTAAATTATTGTTTTTTTTTTTCGATGTGGCACTGATGAAATTATTGCTATAATTTTTTTTTCAACAATTTAAGAAACATTACAAGCGCAATTAACAAAAGTACATTCACCCTTTCGCTCCGCAGTAAAATGTGCACTTAGTATTTAAGATCTGAGTTTATAAACATTGCTAAAATAATCGTTTTTTGATTTTTTTCCTGATTAAAACAGCGAAATTGCTGTCATTGTCATTTATAATTTTTTTATATTTTTTTATATTCTCGATCACAACATGCCACAACAAAAGATTGCGCCACTGAGTCAAAGGCGCAAGTATTGTTAATTATGGTACTTTTGATGCCTGATGATTTAAAGTTTCCATTTATCAAACAGTCTATTTTTTTAATAGCTTCTCAGTTTCCGGGGCTTATTAGACTTTTTTTTAAATTAGTGGTTTTAACCTTCCAGTTTTCATTTAATATCGGGTTAGGTATCTAAAAACAGAAATAGATTTAATTGGCAAAAATAGAAATATCACTTTTTTTTTGATCTTCTAGAAAAAACTTAAATATTAACTAAACTATATAAAACCTATGTACATAAATATAATACAAAAACACAAAGCAATCGCACGTCGACGTGACGCAATCATTTGTTAGGACAGTTTAACAACAAAGTTTTATTGTTTTTGAAATAACTTTCTGTGGAAGAAATTCTTGTGGGGTTAATTGTAGAGCCAGGAAAAAACGCAACGTAACTTTGGAACATAAAGGAAGTTTTCTCCGTAATATTTTCAGAATTTCAATAAAGTTAGGTGAATAGTACAAATTATCAAAACTGTTTGTTTCTTCATGCTGATCGATTGTATGTTTTTCTTCTTTCATATAGTCGGTGAACCAAATTATTTATTTATATGGGCACACCGACTTATTTACAAAAAAACATTGACTACAACGCATTTACGAGGGCATCCGGTGTAAAAAAGTCACTTAGAGGTATGCGCAGTATTTACAGTAGGTCTTATTAATTAATGATTATAATTAGGTTTAAAACTGGAAATTGTCATTACAATATAAATACTAAAATTAAAAACTAATATATTAACTAAGAATAAATTAAAATAACATTATTATTACCTTCAATTATAGATTAAATAACATTATTAAACATTATTATTATTCAATCATATTATTAAATTACATTATTTTATATCATAATATAAAATGAAAATTGAAAAATTAAAAATAAGAAGACATAGAACCAGGCGGCTGATCACAGGTTAGTTCAGTAATTTTGGCTTTAAATTTTGGCAGGCTATCAAAGAAAACATCGACGTTGCTGTAGATAGCGCAGGCTCTGTTGTAGGAAGTCAACATTCTATTTAGTGGAGCATGTTGACCCAGGTTTGTGCGGCTGGGTTTAGTAGCAAACGTATTAATAGTACGCTTTGACCGAACGTGTGAATGACGAGGTACGTCTATGTTGATTTTATTAAGTAGGCCTGGTGTTGATGTCCCGTTAGCAGTTTTATGAAGCATCAACAAAACGTTCAAATCCCTTCGCCGCTTCAATGTATCTAATTTGAAGTAGCGCAGTCGCTCTTCCTAAATTATGTTATCTTTATTGTATTTTTCATCTTCTACAATGTTTTCCAAAATTTCATCGTACTCTTCTTCCACTTCTGTATACGTACTAACAATATCTTCTGTAACATTCCGCAAACGTTGTTTTACGTCGTCGTAACAATTTCCGTGTAAATTTTTATACTCATGCAAAGAGAATATGACTAACGATTTTACTATAATTTTAATTTTGGCGTAATCTGTACAATATTTGATTGCAATCAAGTACCTTATGTACCGTCGCTTTATTCTGTTGTCAATAAATTTTAACACAGTTCAGCCCGTACAGACATTTGTTAAAATTGTTTCGACTGTCCTTTTATAAGGCGCTGCAGTGACTTGCATGTTACCTGCAGTTATCGATAACTGTGTGTAAAATATTTAAATGTTGTTTGTTTGTTGGTGTTATGTTCTGTGTTATGTGTAATTATGAGTCCTTAGTTACTTGAATAAATGAAATTATATTATTATTATAAAATGCGATGTGTCTAATCGCAGATAGGTATTTTCACAAATTGGGCGTTTCTTGTCAAGAACTTCAAAACAGTACTAAATAGTCGTGTGTTGAATTAAATTTGGTAAATGCTGTTACAATGGCTCATGCGGCTGAGTCATCACATGTTATTTCATCTGAGGGTGGCGACTTTCCGCGCCATTTTTTAAGCCCAGACCCACATGTTTCTGATGTTTCACAAACAGCGGCATATAAAAACAAGTGTTTTGGTTTATAAGTAGAATATAGTGTTTCTGGAGGACTTGTGTGTGGGGTATTGGGTTCCTATCCCACCTTAAGTTCGCTGGATTGGAGAAGGTTCACTACAGTTCGAGATTAAAGACTCCGCGAACGAGATCAAAACACTATTTATTGTTTATTTACACTATTAACTGTTCAATCACAGAGGTTATAATTATTTATAAGTCTAAATCACAAGGTTTATAGTTCTATAAGTCTAAATCACAGGGTTTATAGCCATTTAACACTACTTACATTGTTACTGAACACTAAAAGTTATTTAAAACAATTGTTCACATATATTTAAAGTTTAAACACTAACTTATTACAGTTCTAGGAGCACTGAAAACACTGAACACTGAGTACTGCAGACTTTCCACTAGTTACTAAGATGAATATTGACAGAATAAAAACTGAGAACGAATTTGCCATGAATTATCGGGGTATTATACCCTTGCACCTGGGCACAAGTAGTGGCTTTGCTGATCTAATTTAATAAATTCTCTACTAATCAAGTAAAGTTCGGGTGAGGCCCGATTTTGATCAGCCAATCACAGGCTTCTATTTCTGTACCTGACTCAGACAGGTTTCGACAAGTTCAGACTTGTCGAGATCGACTCCTGGTCATAGTTCTTTACAAACTCTATGTTTATATTGATTACAATATTGAAATTACCTAATCTGTACTACGATATACATACTAATATTGAGCAAATATGATATTTAGATACTTAATTTACATAGGTACAGTATGATCACTTATGGTACGTTACATTAATCAAATCACACCATATTCGCGCATGAGCGTCCTTCACATAACTTTAAAAACAAAGTTCACTTATTTACATCTATGTGTGGGCGTCCGGCACATTCCTCCCGCCGTGCGTTGTCTGCCGCTGACGACGCAGTAGATATCGGTGCAGGATCGCCGCTCTCGATCGGTAGCACGACGATCTTCTTCACGGGACGTCTCAAAGTTCCACCTTTAGTGGCCACGTCCACGGTACGCACAATCCCGTCTGGTCCGGGAAATGTATTGATGATTCGTCCCCTTATCCAGACGTTCCTTGGAAGGTTGCCATCTACTATCAGAACTAGGTCGCCAATCTTGGGGATTGTTCCTTTGTTGTGTGGCTCTCTGCGATTTTGCAGCTCTGGTAAATATTCTTTGAGCCATCTTGCCCAAAAAATATCGGAGAGTCTTTGGGCCGCGCGCCAACTGGCTCGCAGGCGAAGGTCGCTGTCATCAAACTCCCCTGGTGATGTTATTCGGCTGGATCCACCCAGGAGGAAATGGTTGGGCGTCAGAGCTTCGGGATCTTCGGCGTTAACCGACACGTGTGTGAGCGGTCGGCTGTTCACTGTATGTTCGGCTTCAATAAGCAGGGTATGAAGGACCTCTTCACTGGGAAAACGCTCGTTTAGAGTGGCGGCGAGAGCGGTCTTCACTGATTTTACCATCCGTTCCCAGGATCCGCCCATGAAAGGCGCGCCAGGTGGTATGAATCGCCAGTCGATCATTTTTTCGAGGCTTCTTCTGCTGTCGCTGCGAAGATGGCAGCACGAAGTTCTTTCTCCGCTCCGTGGAAGTTCGTGCCGTTGTCTGACCACAGTTGTGCGGAACACCCTCGGCGTGCTATCATACGTCGCAACGCCATGATCGCTGAATCAGTGTTGAGTGATGCCACAAGTTCCAAATGTATGGCACGTGTTGTGAGGCAGGTGAATAGGGCGACGTATCTCTTCTGATGACTCCGTCCCACAGTAATGGTCAATGGCCCGAAGTAGTCCAGCCCGGTGTATGTGAATGGTCTTTGATGATGTGCTAAACGACAGGACGGTAAGTTCCCTGTCATCGGCTGTGGTGGAGAGGCTGCTTTTATACGACATCGTAAACACTTGTTGACTATGTTTTTGACGGTCGGTCGTAGACGGAGTATCCAATGTTGTTGACGACATTCATTCACTGTGGTTTCGACGCCTGCATGGTGTAAATGACGATGAATATATTCAATCCATAATCGGGTCGTGGGGTGATCCCCATCTAATATCATTGGCTTTTTCAGGTTCTCCGCGATGTCTGTCATGTCGGTGATAGTTCGGCCGTTAGTTCAATGCAGAATGGGTGTAGGCGACTCGTTCGTGAGACAGTTCTCCCGTTCGTTAGATCTTTCTTCTCTTCTGGAAAAGATTGTTCTTGAGAAGCTCGTAAGATCAGTTTTTCGGCTTTTCGTAGTAGTTCAGCGGTGAGAGGGAGATGGTGGTTCATGATCGGATTTTCTCGTCTCTCTGTTGTTTTGGCTGGTAATGTCTGTTTATTTTTCTTCCAGTCAGGATCGGTGCTACTGTTCCTTTTGGTTCTTTTTTTTTTTTTTTTTTTTAATTGATATAAACCAGCGCTTGACTGCGATCCCACCTGATGGTAAGCAGTGATGCAATCATTGATGGTGAGGCGCACTAGTTTATCAAGAGCCTATTCACTCTAGCCTTGAAGACACCTAAATTATAGTTGGACGGGAAGATCGCAGCAGGCAAATTGTTCCAGTCCTTCGATGTACGCGGTTCTTTTGTAGTTGATATCTTGTCTCTTTTGGCAACAGAGATGTAGAAACTGCAGGACTCGTGCTGTCGCTCGTAGATATCTTTCCCAACGTGAGAATCGGTTGACATCTGGTATGACTTCCTTGATTTGAGTGCTTCTATCTTGATTGGTTATGTTACAGGATCTCTCTTCCCCGGTGATTATAACGGGATGTCTTTCCTCGGTTGGCCATGTTTCTGGTGGGCCCAGGAGAAATTCGGGACCACGGAACCAGCGATGATCTTGGTTGTAGTTTTCTGGTACGTCCCTCGTGGCGTCGTCGGCTGGATTCAGTTTGGTTGGAAGCCAGCGCCATTCGTTGGTGGAGCTATGTTCTTCGATCGCAGCTATTCGATGAGCGACGTATGGCTTATAGGATCTGGCGCCTGTTCTAATCCACGATAAAGTGGTTCTGCTGTCGGTCCAGAAAGTGGTCGACTCTGGTGTTCGTTCATGTTCTGTTTTGACTATTGACGCCATGCGTACTCCTAGTACTGCTGCTTGTAGCTCCAATCGTGGGATTGACATGAGTTTCAGTGGTGCTACTCTGGCTTTGGCTGTGACTAGGCAGACGTGGACTCTTCCGTCCCTGGTGACTGCTCGCCAATAGACCGTTGCTGCGTATGCTGATTCGCTCGCGTCTGTGAAGATGTGCAGCTGTAGTGATTCAGCGGCGCTGAAACCTGGGTAAGTTCGTGGAATGGAGATGTATTCCAACGACTTGAGATGAATCAGCCACTTCCTCCAGCTCACCGCTAGGTCACTATCTAAAACTTCATCCCATGCTGTTCCACGGCGCCAAACTTCTTGCAATATTTGTTTGGCTCTGATAGTTACCGGTGACACAAGTCCCAACGGGTCGAATAGGGACATTACTATTCTTAGAGTTTCTCTCTTGGTAGGTTTCTCATTCTGTAGAATGTTCGGAGGTATGCGTGCCAGGTTCAGGTTGAAGGCAAGTGAGTCTTTGCTTGGTTTCCATATTAGGCCGAGAACTCGTTCACTCTCGATACCGTCTTCAAGTTTGATCGTTTCCTCGTTTGTCTTGGTGGTTTCGCCTAGTGCTTCGAGGAGAGCGGTTGAGTTGGATGACCATTTCTTGAGTTCAAAGTGTGCTTCTCTATGGATGTTGCGTACGGTCTGTGAGACTTCCACAGCTTCTTCCAGGGTATCAAAACTGTTGAGATAATCATCCATATAGTGTTTCCTTTTGATGACTTCGACTGCTTTCGGGTGTTCATGTTGGAATCTCTGGAGTAGGTCTGGACCAGTGAGTAGTTGGTCGTTCAATGAGACTCCTCTGGTCTTGGCTGCAGCGTCACAGACAATCCTCAGTTTATCCGGCTTCATGGGGTTGAAAACCGCGAAGTGAGGTAGGTACCAAGTTCGGTTCTTCACTGTTGCAGATGGAGCTGGTTCGGCGTATCCTTTTGATACTAGTGCCTCCATTTGTTCGGAGTACCTTTTCTTTAGTTCAGGATTCTTGTCTATTTTCTTCTCTACGCTGATCAGTCTGTTCATAGCGTTGTCATAGTTGTCTGGCATCTTGACGTTTTCATCTCGCCATAATAAGGCTGTTTGATATCTTCCTTCTGGAGTTCTCTTTGTATATTTGTTGAAGCATTCGAAGTGCCTTTTCGTCAGGATCATTAAAGGGTTTTTTCGGGTTCACTTGCATATTGTCCATTGTGATGTGTTCCTTCACCAGTTCATGTAGGTCATCATCTGTAGTGACGTGTCTAATGAAGTTGACTCGATGACCAAGTGCTCGAGTGTGACTGCCATGCAGGACCCAGCCCAGTGGTGTCAGTGAGGCCACTGGTTGACTCTTCTTCCCAGTTCTGAGATCGGTAGTGATGAGAAGATCCCAATTGTCTTGGCCGATGAGTAGTCTAGGTCTCGCGTCTTCATTCACTATTTCTTTGGCTATGTCTCGAAGATGTTCGCAATCCCTGACTGCTTCCCCTGGTATTCTTTGAGCAGCCAGCTCCAGGTGCTTGACTGTTCTAGCTCGTAACTTGCGTTCAGGAGAGTGGAGTCCTCTGATGAAGAAGTTCACTCGACGAGATGTCACGTCGATTGTGGGTTCGCCGTCGAATGACGCTATTCGAAGTGGTTCACATGATCCCTCTGCTCCGATTTGGTTGGCTAGGCTCTCATCAATGAGTGTTACTGTAGAGCCGTCATCTAGGAGAGCATAGGTATCTACAGCTCCCGCCGGTCCAGATAGGTGCACTGGTATAATCTTAAGAAATGATTACCTTAGGTGTCCATGCTGAGTGTACCTTCTCTTGTTCTTCTTTGGGGCTGTTTGTTTCCTCTTTTCTCTTGTTCGTGGCGTGTAACATTTTATGATGGGAATGCACACAGTCGTTTATCTCACACTTCTTCGGCTTGCAGTTGTGTTGCTTGGTCCTGTATCTGAGACAACGAAAACACAAGCGATGTTTCTTTGCAATGTCCCATCTTGCATCAGTAGTTGCTTTCTTGAATCGTTCGCACTCTATGATGTTATGCCCTTGTTGTTCACATAAATTACACTTTGGTTTACTCACTTCTTGAGTGGTGTGTATCCGTTGTTGGCGTCGTTGCGTGTTCTGTGTGATCTGTGTTGTCGCAGCGATGTTCTCTGGTAGGGCGTATGGGTTGCACATTTCAGCTTCAATCTTGATGAATCTGATGAATTTCAGCAGATCCGGTTCTGTTCTAGGTTGCGCGGCTGAGAACTGATACCATTGTCTCTTCAAGGTCGGCGTGAGTTTCTCAACAATAGCTTTGGTTACCTCTGGGTTGAAGAGATAATGTCCACAGTTGAGAGCTTGCAGAGTGCCAACAATGTTTTCAACCTTGGTGGCGAAGGTGCAGACATCACGCGGGGATTCAGTGAGACGTGGCAGTGTTCGTAGACGTTCTATCTCCGCCATCGCTATTGAGTCTGGGCGTCCGAAGCGTAGCTCGAGTGTTCTCATGACTTCGTTTGGATCAGCGTTCACTATTAATAAGCCTTGCACAGCTTCTTTGGCTACACCACGTAGGCTCTTTCTGAGTCTTGACATGTTCTCCACTGGTGACAATCGGTGCGCTGTTTCACAGTAGGCGGCACGGAAGGTGAGCCAGTCTTGATGGGCTCCATTGAAACAGGGTAGTTCAGAATGTCTCATCGGCTGCTGGTACTGTGCGGCCTGCACAGCTTGTGTGATCGCAGCAGCAAGTTCCTTCATGTCTGTTCTTGATTCATGAACGGCTAGTGATGTTGACTGTTGCATGTTGGCTGATGGCACGGACTGCGGCGCCCAAGGCATGTTGATAGGCTCCGTATGATAATTGTGATGCGGCGCCGTAGTATAGATCGGTTGCCACGATGAGTTCGTTGTCACGTTGGTTGAGTGTTGAGACCAGAATGCAGTGGGTTCTACCTGTATCGGCGTCGGTTGTGTTTGCACAGTCACGTAGTTCGGTTGCCAGGATGCGGCGGTGATCACTGGCGGCTGGTTCAGTAGTGGCTGCGCGTGCACGTTGTTTTGCTGCCAGGACACGGCAGCGGTCGCTGGCGGCTGGTTCAGCTGCGACTGTTCAGTCGCTAGGTTCGGCTGCCAGGATGCGGCGGCGATCACTGGCGGTGGGTTCAGGCGTGACGATTCAGTCACGTGGTTCGGCAGCCAGGATGCGGCGGCGATCACTGGCGGCGGGTTCAGGTGTGACTGTTCAGTCACGTTCGCTGCCTGCGCTCATGCTGAGCAGACGTGCGGACACTGTGTTTCTTCATCTTTTTTCTGATTGGCTGTCGCGAGTTATCGGTGCCTCCTGCTTCTTCTTGTGCGAAGTCGCATCTAAGCCCGCGGCCATCTTTAAATCCGAGCGAGATCGCGCTACTCGTAGGCGGAGCGCGGTGACGTTTTCCCCCCCGCGACGGGTAGTGTGCAAGTGCGAAAGAGACGCTATTGTGACAGTGACACTTTGTGTATACGTGACAGTGACATTTGTAAGTTAAGTGGTGACAGTGACACTTGGTGGCGCGACAGTGACGTTTTGTGGTGACAGTGACACTTGGTGGTGCGACAGTGACGTTTTGTGGTGACAGTGACACTTGGAGTGCGGTCCCCCCACCCCCCTGCGTTTTTTTGACGTTTTCCCCCCCCCCCCCCCGAATAACTACCCCCCCTCGGAGGGTGTCGGGACGGGTCCCAGGCCCTCCCCTGAGAAACCCCTGAAGAATCGCGGACTTTGGAATTTTCCGGATTTCCCGGAATTTTCCCCAGTTTTTCCAGCCGGGAGTGTGGGAAGGGTGCCCCCAAATAAGGGTGAGTGCTATTGGTGGCAAGTGGTGAAATTTTGGACTTGTAAAATTTTTCTGTATTTCTGCGGCGACCAGCAGTGACTACTGCTAGTATTAACGAAACCGTTAGTTAATACCATCGGTCCCTTATAAAATCACGTCCATCTGTGGACTTAGAAAATTTTTTATTACACGAACAGTTACCTTTGGACTTAGTGCAATACAGTGATTAATACACGAACCGGCCACCGGACATTATAAAATCACGTCCATCTGTGTGTGTTCTGTGTTTGTTTGTGGTGTGTGTGACCGGGATAGTTTAGATTTGGTTAGTAAAAGAAAAGGGGAGATAAATTAAAGGACCACAAAAAAAAAAGAAAAAAAAGCAATCTATATAAAAAGACGTCCACTATACTACAGGGAGGGTGTGCCTAGGTGGGGTGTTTGAGCTTAGGGATTGCGGAGTGACTGCCCCGGTCCCAGTCAAGTGCTTCGGTGCGGCGGCGCGGCCGCCGGCACCCGCTCACCATGGCCGAGAGTGACGACGTGGCTCGTCTCCAGCAGCAGTTGATTGAGGAGGAGATGGAGCGTAAGGCTGAGGAGCTGCGTATTCTTTCGGAAATGCGCCAGGAGGCCGGTTTCACGCCCCGACAGTCCCTTGCGCGCACCCCACCGCAGGGGTTCAGCACGCCCACCAACCACGGCCGGTATCGCCAATGGAGGCAGAGGGAAGCCACGCCCAGGCCGGCGAGAAAAGGTGGCTCACTTCACCAGAGGAGGTCCAGGGAGCGCTGCGGCGCTGCATGAGCAAAAGGTCCGGCCGAGTAGATGTGCCGCCGATTGGGGGCCTGCTGTCGCGGCCGGTGATTGCGCCGCCATCACCGCCCCCCCCTCCTCCTGCAGCTGACTCGGGCAACCGAAAATCAGACGTCGACGACCTGACGACGGCACCGGTCGACGTGCTCGCGGGCTTGGCGTCAGCCTCCACCCGTGGCATCATGGAGGCTGTTAAGGCTAAGACGTCGAAGTTAAATAAGGATGAGATTGCAGTTATTGGGATCCATACGGAGCGCTTGGGGGCCGTTATATTGCACTTGTCCCTGAGGGTCGCAGCGGCGGAGAACAGAGCGGCTTTGGCGGAGCAACAGGTGAGGACGAGCCTCGCAGAGGCATCTGTGCCTACTAATGGCGCAGCAACGATGGGGCAGCCGCAGGCAGCCAGGAGTTTTGCGGACGCGCTCAGGCTGGGAAGGGGGCAAGAACCGGTCCCTATCGTTCGCCCCCCTGGCCCCTCCATCGTCATCTATCCTGCAGAGGACCAGAAGGAGGTGATGAAGACGGCGGAGGATACCCGGCGAGTATTGCTGGACGCGGTCCGTCCCGGGCAGCTGGGTCTGCAAATTGCTGGGGTAAGAAAGGTAGGAAACGCTGGGGTAGTGGTGCAGACTACGTCGACGGCGGCAGCGGGGGCCCTCAGGAAAGCGGTCCCCCCCACGCTGCGCACGGTGGAGCCAGCCGAGCGTTGGCCACTCATTGCCTTGACAGGCATCGACAAGGAGGCCAAGCTGGAGACGGTGCTCTCTGACCTAAAAGAGCAAAACCTACAGGAGGATGAGACCTGGACGAGAGAGAGGTTGGAGCAGGAGCTGCGCCTCATTTATAAGCGCAATAGGCATGGGAACCGCACTAGGTAGGTGTGCCAGGCCTCGAGAGATCTACGGCGGGAACTAATTGGCAGGGGCCGCATCTACCTGGGGTGGGACGTGGTGGAAGTGACGGACCACGTCTCCGTCACATGCTGCAATCGGTGCCAGCTCTACGGCCACCCGGAAAAATACTGCCGGGCCAAGACCATGGTGTGCGGCAATTGTGGAGAGGAGGGGCATCGCAACGCGGAATGCCAGGCCGCAACCCCAACGTGCGCGACGTGCAAGAGGTTTGGGCGCAAGGGGGCCCAGACACATCACACTGCGTCACGCGACTGCCCTGCCAGGACACATGCCGAGCGGAACGCGGTGAGCCAGACAAATTACCATGGGTAAGCTACGCATCGGCCAACTCAACCTGCAGGGCTCGGCGTTGGCAACGGCGGAACTCCCGAGGATCGCAGAGGAGGAGGACCTGGACGTTGTCCTGGTCCAGGAACCGTACGTCGCTCCGTGCGGCTCGACGGCAGCACTTGGGCAGCTTCTGCTGCCGGAGGGCTCTTGTCCCAAAGCGGGGATCTTCTTGGCGCGTCTGGACGTGGCGTGCGCGGTGCTGCGGCACCTCACGAACGCGCACTGTATTGTGTGCCACATAGCCAGGGGGAAGTCTTCGTTGCACGTAGCCAGTGCTTATTTTCAATACTCCGAAGACTTATCTATCCATATTGAAAACCTCACAAAGGTGTTGGGTGCACTCAGGGGTCATCGTGTGCTGGTGGGGGCCGACGTCAACGCGCACTCGCCTCTCTGGCACTCTGCGCCGCGCCACTACATCGGACGGGGCCGTGAAGTGGCTCGAAGGCGTGAATTAATGGAGGGATTCCTACTGGCCCATGACTTAATCATTCACAACGCGCCGGGCCAGCCGTCGACATTCTACACTGCCAATGGGGAGTCCAACATCGACGTCACTTTCACGACTCGTGGCGTGGACGTTGCCGAGTGGCCGGTGCACGAACATGCGAGTAGCAGCGACCATCGTCTCGTCACCTTCAGGCTATGTGGTACGAGAGCCAGTGGGCCGGCTCCCTCTGCGGAGCCGTCGGTGGCGCCAAAGAGGTTTTTTTTTTTTTTTTTATTAATGATAGGCTCGCGTTTGACCACCATCTCACCTGATGGTAAGCGATGATGTGGTCGACGATGGAGCACGCTTGCCTAGAAGTAGCCTATTCACTCTTGACTTAAAGATCCCTAAGTTGTAGCTATCTGGAAACACAGACTCCGGCAAGGAATTCCACTCCTTGGCTGTACGCATAATAAATGTGTTCTTAAAACGTTTTGTGCGTATGGGTGGGATGTCTACCATGTACCGGTGGCGCAACGCCGTACGTCTAGTGGTCCGATGATGGAACGGACTTGGCGGAATTAGATTGTGCAATTCCAGTGCACACTCCCCGAAATGTAAACGATAGAAAACCGACAGGCTAGCAACTCGGCGGCGATGCCCAAGGCTTTGTAGCTTCGACTCAACAAGTGCATCATTGCCGATGATCCTCTTGGCTCGCCTCTCAATCGACTCTAGCGCATCAAGCTGGTATTTGGCAGACCCGTCCCAAAGATGAGAGCAGTACTCCATACACGATCGTACTTGCGCTTGATAAAGGTTGAGCAGCTGTTCCGGCGTGAAGTACCGTCTCACCTTTGCTAAGATCCCCAATTTTTTGGCAGCCAGTTGAGCCTTTGCCTCAATGTATGAGCCGAAATTTAGAGTAGACGACAGCGTTACCCCAAGAAGCTCAAGGTGGTCGGTTATTGGCACGGTCACACCTCGGAAAGATGGAGCCGGTTGGAATTGACTCCGTTTAGCGGAAAAAAGACACGCTTGGCTTTTAGTTGCATTGAACTTGACCAGATTGGCATCGCCCCAATCGGAAACCGCCTTCAAGGACGAGTTCAAGCGTTCAACCATAGCCTCTCGGGATGACTGGATCTGTGACCCACTAGCACGTGCGTCAGACACATATCTCTCGGCAACAGTGCTGTCGTCTTCATACCCAAAGATACCGGGTTTAAGTAAGTCATTTATGTGCAGCAAAAACAGTGTTGCCGAGAGTACCGACCCCTGAGGGACCCCGGCATTAATATCCATTTGACCGGAGGAGTAGCCATCAACAACCACTCGGATGGATCGATCCCTCAAGAAGTCTGCGATCCAATCACACAGACCAGTGGGTAGGGCGAAGGAAGGAAGCTTAGCAATAAGGCTTTCGTGCCAGACCCTATCGAAAGCCTTCGAGATATCAAGGGAGACGGCAAGCGCTTCCCCATGCTTCTCGATGGCCTCGCTCCAGATGTGAATGGCATACGCTAGAAGGTCCCCAGTGGACCGATTTTGGCGAAAACCGTATTGCCGGTCACTGAGGATGTCGTTAGCTTCTAGGTATGCCAGAAGTGTCTTGTTAAGCACCCGTTCCATACTCTTACAGAGGATGGACGTAACAGAGATGGGTCTGTAGTTTGCTGGGTCAGCTCGACTGCCCTTCTTGGGCACAGGCTGCACGTTAGCTTGCTTCCAAGCAATCGGCACTTTTCCAGTCTCATATGAGATGCGAAATAGGCGTGTCAAGATCGGAGACAATTCAGGCGCACAAGTTTTAAGTACAATTGCTGGTATCCCGTCGGGGCCACTAGCTTTGTTCACGTCGAGGTTACGCAGGACCCTACGAACGTCCTTTTGATGGATACGAACGTCTGACATCCTCGTCGCGCATCCATCAGGAGAAACAGGTGGCCGTGCGTCACCAGAATTCAGACGAGAATATTCCGCAAAAAGAGAGGCAAACAAGTTTGCTTTCTCCTCAGCGGTGTGAGCCAGCGACCCATCGGGTTTCAGCAGTGGCGGAAGTGACGGACGGCAGAAGTTCGTTTCAACCGACTTAGCCAGGGACCAAAACGCTTTACTACCTGCGGGGTATGAAGCAAGTTTGCTCCCAATTCGGCTTATGTGGTCAAACCGAGACCTCCGCAACACCTTCTTGCAGGACTTGGCAGCCCTGTTAAAGGCCTTCTTCTTTTGAGCCACGTCGCTTGCCTTGCGCGCACGAGCGTCGGCCCAAGCTCGATATGCCGCGTGCTTAAGCGCGTCTGCGCGATCACATTCGGCGCCAAACCATGGACGAGCTTGGCCAGACATTGTTACGTCAGAGAATGGGATGAAGTACTCCATCCCCTGTCGCAACACATCCGTCACGGCATCTACGCACGACGAAGCATCATCTGAAGAAAAGCAAGTGGGCTGCCAAGGATAGCATGCGAAGAAAGACCGCAAACCATCCCAATCTGCTGACCTGTATCGCCAAACCCGCCGGGTGCCCCTAGGGCTGGGATCGGGCGGGGAGTAGACAGACACAGACTTAACCAGACAGTGGTCGGAACCGCCTAAAGGCGAACATATCGACACAGAGTAGCGGTCTGGATCTGTTGTCAGCAGAAGGTCCAGGCAATTGGCTGTGTGCGAATCCACATCCGGCACCCTCGTTGCCCCCTGGACCAGCTGGGTAAGATTTAATGCTAGCGCTAGCTTTCGCATCTCTCGCCCAGCGTGGTCTGTGGACTGGTACGGGAAAAGCCACTCTTGGTGGTGGGCATTAAAATCCCCCAGTAACACCAATTGGGCAGAAGGGTACCGCTGCTGAGCCGCATCCGCCGCCTCACTCAGATGCTGTGTGAGCCCAGATGTCTCCTGATCTCCGCTGTGCGAGCGGTAGACACAAGCGTAGATTATTTTATCTAGGCCTGTGTCCACCAAAGTCCAAAGCGTCGAGAACCTGGAGTCCTCAAGGTTACGGAGACGCCGATAGCAGACGTCGTCACGGGCGTACATACATACACCCGCACGTGGTTTGAAATTGTGCTCCAAGGTAAAACCTGGGTAAGAAAGGTACGACACGTCGGACGGACCTCTGATAGGTTTCGGGAGCGCGGTGTGGACTGGGACCGATTCCAGGCTAGGATCCACGAGCGAGTGGGGAAAGTCGACTGGGCGAAGCCTGCAAGCGTTGTATGCAAGGAGTTCACGCGAATTATCGCGTGGACAGCAGATGAATGCCTGGGCACGTGTGGAGATAGTAAGAAAGCGAAAGGGTACGAATGGTGGTCTCCCGCGTTGGAGACCTTGCGTAGAAAGAACAATAGGATGAGGAAAGCCTGGCAGGATGTAAGGAAGGGAGGCGGGGATCGTGAAGAGAGCGCGAGGAATGCTTTTCATATGTGCCGCAGTAAGTATAGGGCAGCGATGGAGAAGGCGCAGCTCGACTTCTTTCGTAAGCTGTCTGACGCGGGAAATCAGGACCCAAGGGGCCTGGCTTATCGCGCCGCTAGTGGCAGGTTTCGACCCCCCCCCTAATGTGGTGAACGGCACTAGACTCGCGGAGGGGTTTGCTGTGGATGTCGATGGCGCCATGCGGGGTCTGGTGGGTGCCCTGTGCCCCGACGACGATCCGTCGCGGGACACCGCGTACCACAGGCAAGTGCGACTGGCGGCCGCCTGCATCCCGTCGGGTCGAGATGCGCCTCCTCTGTCGTGTCAGGATCTGGAGAAAATAGTTAAGGATCTTCCTAACACGGCTCCGGGAATCGATGGGATCACGGCGGGCATTGTCAGGCGTGTGTGGCGGGTGGCTTGTGCTGAACTAACACACATGTTTGGCATGTGCGTCGCCGAGGGTGTCTTCCCCGATGCGTGGAAGGAACGGTAGGCTCATTGTTCTGCCAAAGGGCAACGACAAGCCACTTACCGATCCCAAAGCGTATCGGCCCATCACCCTTCTCCCTGTCCTGGGTAAAATTCTGGAGCGGGTAATTCTTTTGCGCGCCTCTTCCATCTTGAGTGGGGTGTCGTCGGGCCAGCACGGGTTTTCTCGGGGTAAGTCAACGCTGACGGCCTTAAACTCCATTGTGGATACCGTCCAAAGCAGCCGGCTCAGGTATGTCCAGGCCATCTTCCTGGACATATCCGGGGCCTTCGACAACGCATGGTGGCCCATGATCCTGCTCAAGGCGAAGAGGGGGGGGTGCCCGCCGAACATCTATAAGATGCTGGCGGCGTACTTCACTAACCGCCGAGTCGGACTCTTCGCCGGGAGCAGGGTTGTCTGGAAGGTCTCGACCATGGGGTGCCCGCAGGGTTCTGTAGTGGGACCACCACTATGGAATCTTCTCCTGGACGATTTGCTTCGGTTGCCGTTCCCGGTCGGCGTGAGGGTGATCGCGTACGCGGACGATGTTACGGTCCTCGTCGAGTCGGACTCTAGGGCCGGCATTGAGGCTTCGGCCTCGTGCGCCATGGCATTGATTACTGAGTGGGGGGCTCGCAACAGGTTGGGCTTCTCCCCCTCGAAGTCATATTCCATGACTCTGAAGGGGGGCTTAGCAAAGCGCCCACCCACGGTCCGTCTTGACGGGGCCTCAGTCAAAAGCGTGCGCTCGACCAGAGTCCTGGGGGTGGTGATCGATGCGAATTTATCGTTTGGGGAACACGCTCAATCAATTGGCGAGCGTGCTGCAGCTGGGCTGGGCAAGATGTCACGCGTCTCCGCCTCTTCCTGGGGCATGCGCTACAGGGCCCTTAAGGTGCTGTACAAGGGCATTTTTGTTGCTATTATTACCTACGCGGCGGGATGCTGGTGGAGGCGCGTGCGCACACACACGGTCAGGGCCGTACTGCAGAGGACGCAAAGGCCCGCTCTCATTTTATTGACGAAGGCCTATCGGTCCGTCAGCACGGCGGCACTTCCGGTTCTGGCCGGGGTGCTGCCGGCTGACCTCGAGGTGGCCCGTGCAGGTAATATCGACGACATTCGTGGTCTGCCGCGGGATGCATTCAGGGCAGGGAGAAGGGTCATCGCGGACGAGGCTGTAGCCAAGTGGCAGCAGAGGTGGGAAAAGGAGGAAAAGGGTAGGGAACTATATCGATTTTTCCCGAACGTGGCGGTTAGGCTCGGGGCGACCTGGGTCGAGCCGGACTATCAGGTCTCTCAGATTCTGACGGGGCATGGATGTTTCCGCAAGAGGCTGTATGACATGAAGTTGTGTGAGGTCAGCGTGTGTTACTGCGGAGAGGAGGATGAGAGTTTGGACCACGTTTTGTGGCGATGCCCCTTGTATGATGATCAGCGGCAAAAGATGATGGACGGGATCACTCGCCCGGAGGAGGGACCGGTTTATTACTGCGACCTCGTTGCTTCCGAGGTTAACTTCCGGCGGCTGAAGGACTTCGCACATAGCTGGCACAATTTTAGGAGCGGGCTCGAAAGAGAGGACGGGTCAGGGTCGGGCAGCGAACCCGTTTCTGTGGTGTCTTAACCCATGAGAGGGGTGTCAGGTGTTATGCCGCCCCAGAATGGGGGGAAAGGCATCAAGGGGGACAGGACGAGATAATTTGTAAAGGAGTCAAGAAGCGGCTGCGGTGATAGCGCGCTCATATTCATATGGGTGGGCTGTGTCCGCAGTCGTCTCCTTGCGATTCGGCCCATATGACATGATGTCGATGGGGCCATGGGTGGTTGGAGGGTGTTCAGTCACGTGGTTCGGCTGCCGTGATGTAGCAGTACTCACGGGCAGCGTAATGTTCGTAGGCGCCCGAATGGGCGCAGTGTTCTTCGTTGCAGACTCAGTGTTCAGGTTTTCAGGCAGGGGGTATGACGAGCTGGCTCCCGCCGGTAAAATCGCCGGGATGGTCCATGACACGGCGGCGGTCACTGGAGCTTTATGTTCGGTCGACGACTTCACTTCAGCTTGGAAAGGTCTATTGGATATGGCAAGTAGCTGATTTGAATGTAACCACGTAGTCACTCGTTGATCATTTCCGGGTTCGGAGGCTATGGAAGACAGTTCTTCATCGGTAGATTCATTTTCAATTTCAGCGAGACGTGCGGCTGCTAATTCAACTTGACGTTGTGCTAGTTCCGCCTTGGCCTTGGCAACGCGGCGCGCTTTCGATTCTTTGTTGCTCTTCTGTGACGTAGGTTTACTGCGGTGACCAGTAGCAGAGTCTTGCTGTGGTACGACATGCTTGACCGTCGACGCAGTCGCGGCGGGCGCTTCTGAAGTTTCAGCTGTTGTTTTAGTGGCTTCAGTCGTACCTGTTTCAGTCGTGGCCTCTGTAGTAGTTTCAGTAGTGGTCTCCGTAGTCGTTTCAGTTTATTCTGTAACCGTAGTCGACGCTTGGCCACCTCTTTTCCCCGTAGACCTCAAAGTTGGCATAGTGTTTTCTTTAAAACTTCTTAATAATCTTGAATAAGTTCACTGAATCTTCTCACTATCCGGCTCTCGAAGGACCAATGTGTGGGATATTGGGTTCCTATCCCACCTTAAGTTCGCTGGATTGGAGAAGGTTCACTACAGTTCGAAATTAAAGACTCCGCGAACGAGATCAAAACACTATTTATTGTTTATTTACACTATTAAATGTTCAATCACAGAGGTTATAATTATTTATAAGTCTAAATCACAAGGTTTATAGTTCTATAAGTCTAAATCACAGGGTTTATAGTCATTTAACACTACTTACATTGTTACTGAACACTAAAAGTTATTTAAAACAATTGTTCACATATATTTAAAGTTTAAACACTAACTTATTACAGTTCTAGGAGCACTGAAAACACTGAACACTGAGTACTGCAGACTTTCGACTAGTTACTAAGACGAATATTGAAAGAATAAAAACTGAGAACGAATTTGCCATGAATTATCGGGGTATTATACCCTTGCACCTGGGCACAAGTAGTGGCTTTGCTGATCTAATTTAATAAATTCTCTACTAATCAAGTAAAGTTCGGGTGAGGCCCGATTTTGATCAGCCAATCACAGGCTTCTATTTCTCGACCTGACTCAGACAGGTTTCGACAAGTTCAGACTTGTCGAGATCGACTCCTGGTCATAGTTCTTTACAAACTCTATGTTTATATTGATTACAATATTGAAATTACCTAATCTGTACTACGTTATACATACTAATATTGAGCAAATATGATATTTAGATACTTAATTTACATAGGTACAGTATGATCACTTATGGTACGTTACATCAATCAAATCACACCATATTCGCGCATGAGCGTCCTTCACATAACTTTAAAAACAAAGTTCACTTATTTACATCCATGTGTGGGCGTCCTGCACAACTTGCGTCTTTAAAATTGGAGCCAGTTGCATCTATGCTAAGATTAATTTTTAAATTATTATATAAGCGATATTTGACTTGCATCGGTGACCAAAATAAGATGAAAAAAGGTACGAGAGAAAATTCTCTTATAAAATCATTATAAGCAGGCGTCACAGAAAGAAACCACAAAGGCATTATTATAAATAAATAATAAACATCTTTATTCAGGTAAGTTACACCCATATCATTAAATAACACAACACTAAGTACTAACCTAATAAGACTAGTGAATAATAAATCAATAAAATTGCCTCAAATAAGTATTAAATTAATTAATAAAACACAATAATTACATTAATAATACAAAATAATAAATAAACAAATCATCAATATAAATTCAATCAAAAACAAAGTCAATCAATTAAAATCAAATTAAATAAATTAAAATAATTCAAAATTAAAATCAAAATAAATTAAAATCAAAATAAATTAAAATTAAAATAAATTAAAATCAAAATAAATTTAAATTAAATTAAATTATAAGAAATAAATTAAAATCAAAGTCAAAAAATCAAAATAAACAAATTAAAATTGGATAAATTAAAATTAATACTTTCTCTCCGGCATTGGCACCGGAACATGTCTAGCCGAACAATGCCGGATGAAAGGACAATCCAGTCTAGTGGCAATTATATCTTTAAGAAGTTCTAAAGAAGCTTTATGTTTCAAATCGTTGAGAGCTCGTAACTTTGGAACTATAGATGGTTCGCTCTCGTCATTTTCATCCATCAATTCATGTAAAGGGTGTCTCAGTAAGAGTGCACTTTTAAAAATTGGAATTTTTTTTTCATGCAAGTGGCAACTCTGAAATTTGACAGCTGTCACCTCTGTTTATTCCGATTATTAAAAATGGAGCGCTTTTCGAAAGAATAACGCGTTCTAATTGTGAAAATTCATTACTAAAATGCGGAAAGTTACGCTGAAACCGCTCGCAAACTTCGCCAAATTTTCAGCCGAGAAAGTGGACCTAATGTGTCAACCATTCGAAGAGTGGTAAAAAAATTTGAAGAAACTGGGTCAATTATGGATAATAAGAATCCTTTGCGTCAACGTACCGGTCGGTCTCTTGAAAATATTGCTGCTGTAAACGAGAGTGTTGCCGAAAACCCGAAAACATCAATTCGACATCGTTCTCAACAACTTCAAATTTCACGAAGCACTACGCAGCGAATTTTGACTAAAGACCTCCACCTTCATGCGTACAAGATCCAGTTAACTCAGGAGCTCAAACCAGCAGACCACGGAAAGCGCCGGCAATTCGTTCAATGGGTAATGGAGCAAAGTGAAGTCGATGCCAATTTTTCGAAAAAAGTCATTTTCTCCGATGAAGCGCATTTCCATATGAATGGCTTCGTGAATACACAAAATTGTCAAATTTGGGACTCAGAAAATCCTCATAAAACAAATGCACCCACAACGAGTAGGTAACTGTCTGGTGCGGATTTTGGTCAAGCGGCGTGATTGGACCTTACTTTTTTGAAAATGAGTCCGAAATTGCAGTGACTGTGAACGGCATTCGTTACAGGAATATGATAACGGACTTCTTGTGGCCTCAACTGGACGGCATGAATCTGGACAACATGTGGCTTCAGCAGGACGGCGCAACCTGCCACACCGCGCATGATACAATCGACTTATTGCAGCAAAGATTTCCAGAACACATTATCTCACGAAATTCTGATGTCAACTGGCCACCAAGATCGTGCGATTTAACACCGTGCGATTTTTTTCTTCGAGGTTTTGTGAAATCTCGGGTTTATGCGAATAAACCCGAAACAATTCCTGAGCTCAAATCGGAAATCCAACGTGTCATCGGTGAGATACAGTCACATCTCTGTGCAAAAGTCATGGAAAATTTCATGAAAAGAGTAATGGCCTGTCATCGAAGCTGGGGGGTCATTTGCCGGATATTTTATTCCATACTTAATCGGAACATGTCTTCTTTACAATAAAATAAAAATATCACAACTCTGTCATAAAATACTTGTTTTTATTTTAAAATGAAAAAGTGCACTCTTACTGAGACACCCTTTATTATTTTATTTCTGACAACAATTGGTGCATTAGCCTTTAATTTATTTAAAATATTGTGTCTATCGTGTCGAGTCAATTTGCTTTTGACATTCGGATTGTGGATGTAAGTTTTGTTTATTTTTTATGCGGCATTCTAAAATAAACATTTTGTCTGTTTTGTTTAAATAATCAATTAGTATCTTCGCAACACACTCCTTACAGTAGCCTTGACACTTAAGTTTCACTACGACTATTTGTTAATAATGGATTACCTAAATACCCATGTGCATTCAGTTTTTATATTTTTCCAAAGAATTTTCTCCATTTACTTGGTGGCAACCTATATCTCGCATGATTAGGTCTTACAACTTTACCATATAATTTAACGGGTTGTAGATCGGTATTACGGTCAACTCGAAAAACTACTTTTTCTTCTTCATGTTCCTCATTACTGATGTCTTCGAAAATAGTACTTGATATATATACTACTATTTTGTTTAGTGGACCAGCTTTTGTTCAGGATGTTATTTTTCAATAATTGTTTCTCGTCAAAACTTTCTGAAATATTATGAGCGGATATTTAAAAAAACTTACTATGCTATACTTACTAACATTTAATGCTTTAGCAGACATTCTATTTTGGAGGTTTCTGCTGATGTCTTGATAAATAGTTAATGATGGTGGAGGTTAAATTGTTGATGTCACTCAATTTTCTAACTGTTCATCTAAATGTAGGGGAAAGGTGTACGAGATGATCAGTGGAGGTGAGATGATCCTTTTTAATTGCAAGAAAACTACTAACGCCATCTGTTTTTTTTCGACTGTACTACGTTTTCCCCGCTGCCCTCTTACGCGGCGTGAGTGACAACAAAAGAACACGAAGACGCGGTGAACTCCTTGAACTTGAGGGGTTAGGATCTGAGTACTATTATCGTTGCGAAGAGAATTATCATTGCCGAATAAAGACAAGGTTTTAATTTTCGTATGCAATGATAAAATAGATTACAAAAACAGATGGCGTTAGTAGTTACGCCATCTGTTTTTTTTTCGATTGTACTACGTTTTCCCCGCCGCCGCCCTCTTACCACAGTCAATCGTAATGGCGGCGTGAGTGATCTAGGGTAAGTTTGACTTTGAATTTATGTCAAATGTGTTCTATAGGTGGCCTAATGCTAAACCCATTGTACTAGGACCTTTGTTCAATGTTATGTTATTGTTGTTGTGTCATGTTTGTGCAAATAAACTGTTTTTCTTTCTTTCTTTTCTTTCTTCTTTCATATTTTGATTTTTAATGGCACGGTTACTGTTGATATCATTATAGGTTATGTTAACAATCACGAAATAAAAAAGCTAGTGTTGGGGTAAGATGATCACGTACATAGTGTACAAGTTGATCCGTGCGGATCATCTTACACCATATAATAGATGATCAAACGAACTTACCTGTGATGTTCGATCATTATTATACGTAGCTTCGTTCGAAGATATATTTATTTAACCATGCAGCTTCCCGCATTCACATTGGTTCGCCTGAACCAATCGCAGCTTTTCAGAGCCTAAAAGCAAAAACAAAACGCACCGTATCCGAGCGAGTATCTGTCAGTAACGTCAAATGTCATTCTTTCAGAGTTAGAGATAAATCTTAAGTTTTGCTGGGTAGGGTAGGGAGGGTTCCCTATATCTTCGAACGAAGCTACGTATAATAATGATCGAACATCACAGGTAAGTTCGTTTGATCATCTATTATACTGCATTCGTTCGAAGATATATTTATTTAACCATGCAGAATTGCAGATGTTAAGAGTCAACTTAAAGCAAAATTATGATTTTTAATATCAAACAAATATATTTCAGGAACCAAAATCTCTTAGGCACTTATTAGGCTCTTAATATAATGGTAATATGAGACATTCAGTCTTTTCTGACATACTTATACATTTTATATTATATAAGTATATATGTCATTTTTTTTTTTATAATTATTTTAAACATATTAAGGCATTTATAAGCAAATATTTTGTTCAGCATTAAGCACAGCATGAGCAAATTCAGATGAATTGTTGGAAATAGGTATATTATAAAATTTTGCAAAAGTTGAAGAACTGTTTGTTCAGCCGTTTGCCTAATTACATCTAATGATACTCCCCTAGCTTTAGCAGTTGACGTGGATGCATGTCTTGTACTATGCCCTGAAAAAACGCTAATATCTATGCCACACATAGAGAAAGTATATATATATATATATATATATATATTATTATTATTATTATTTCGTTTATTCATCATTTTATCTTACAAATTATATTTTTAAATATTTCAATAAAAAAACAAAAAAACATTTAAAAATATAAAAAATAGTGTCCCACCGGTATCGGGAACAGGGTCCAAGCTACCGGCGGTCAGGGCTACAGAGAAAGGAACCTCCTAACAATACGAGCCGTGTCCAGGAGTACCGCTTTCTGAATCAAGCCCTTGATCCAGTCGCCTAACACGAGCCTCCTAAGGTGTTGGTCGAGGCTCTTGGCTATTAAGCCATTGCCCGACACGACTATCGGTACAATGATCGCCGAGTCCACATCCCACATGTCGACAACCTCGCGAGCCAAGTCAATATACTTGATTTGTTTATCTTTCTCAGCTTTCACGAGGTTCTCGTCATTCGGAACGGATATGTCAACAATCATTGCACGCCTCTCGCTTCGGTCCACCACCACTATGTCAGGCTTATTGGCTACAATAGTCCTGTCAGTGATGATGGACCGATCCCAGTACAAAGTGATATGACCATTATCAAGAACCATTATTATTATTATTATTATCCATCTACTAATGGTAGATGAAGAAATTGGCTTGTGTTGGCAAAGAGAGTATTAAATGAGTATTATCTTCCCTAATACTCTTGAGTGTATCTAATGTAATAAAATAAAGTAGTGTCAGGGAAGATTTCAGGTTTTGCCGTGCATTTTCGTTACAGAAAATGGCTCTATTTTTGTATGTTGACTAAAACAATAAAAATAATAAAATAAAAACTAAAATAAAGGTAAATAAGAGGTTCGGTCCGCTGCAACCAGAACCAGATGTTTTTATAGTGTCTAGGATAGAAATGTTTACACCGGTTTCATTAACTATAATATTGGATATTTTTATAAATGATAAATCTGTGCTACTTGGGCTCTGCTAAGTGCAAACAAATTCACTAACTTTTTAGACAATTTGATTTTTATAGAAACCTTAACATAATCTCTGGATGTGATCATTACCACCAATTTATGAGTCTATTAATTTATTAATTGGTATAGACTGTGTGAATAAGTGAGATCCTATAAGTAACATTGAATTGAGGCATTATTTGGAAGGTAACCTAATGTAACCTCTATGGCTGATGGAAGAACATCATGTCAATATTCTGGAAATTAGTGTAAGGAGGTGTGTAAGATGACACTCTTTAAAAGAGGAATGCAATAGTTTTTTTATTGAGTACTGTCGCAACCCTCTGTGCGACAGTACCAGGATCTTCAAGTATGTAGTAATGAAACGCTTATTTCATTGAATACTTATATTGCTTCACGATAATGACTTCACTTTACAATGGTCGCGTCCGAACTGCTTAAACTAGACATTATTTTGTTCTATTCAATTTTCAAACCTATTCTAGAACAACAAAATCCTTAGAAATATATTTTACATGCCAGCTCGCTAACTTACCTCATGCGATCTCCTTTCGATATCAGCCTTATCTGCAAAGGGTGTCTAGTTGTCACCGTTGGTTTAGCTGATAAGTCCCACAGCTCAGTCAATATGGACTGATAGATTATATTAGACTACATGAATTTTTTTAAAAGGTTTTGTCACTGGAACATATTCAATTTATAGCAATGTTAGGAACTTGCACAGTGCTGTCTTTTTCTTCTCTGACACGATGAGCGTCCGATGAGGTTAAAGTCATGACCGTAAGAGTTGTAGTGTATATCTTGTTAGATCCCTTCTGGATAGATATCAATTATGACAATTAGGGTGCAGCACCGTGGCTTTTAATTGAGGTTTTGCCGCGGTGGGGTCTAAGCATGACAACGTTGAATAGTGAGCGCCAAGTTAGCGCATAGTAGAATTGTAAATAGATTTTGAATTTTGCTTATCGTTCGTCATGACTTAGGTTCGCTCATAAAGAGACGACCACCACTATGTAAATTACTTTCCTCCATAGGTAGGGACATCTGTGTGTGTGTCTATAAAGACTAACAGCTTGAAAAAACTAACATTGTTTTCAATGGTGGACAAGCTTGTGAAGGTCAATATGACATCACCTTTTCATTTTTGATTTTTGTAGCCTCCCCAATATTGGGCTAAATGGAGGAAAGAACACATAAAAGAAATAAATTATCATGTTCAAGGGCAGTAAAAAACATCTAATTAAATGTATTTTGAATCTGGTTTCCAGGAAACACAGGCATCACATTTATGTATTACCTACTTGTAGAAGGGAAAAGATCAATCAGTTTGACCAAACTGAGACACAATATACCTACTAAAATGTAGAGATATTCTGTTCCCACTCTATGTTAGATGTATGAGATTGTTAATTGGTCTCTTTGTTGTCTTTTGAATCCATATATGAAGCAAATAGACAAATCTAATTATTTTCACACCATTGCTCCATATTTCTGGCTATATTATTTAATTGTTGATACCGTATTCCTCCCATTCGGTTTATATAAGATACAGCAAACTATTATCAATCTCACACAAAATGTGTAAGTGCTCATGTTTAACAAAATAGAATTTTTAAAGGTAAAAAATGTGAAGCAGTTCTAAATAATTTATGTGATAATTATAATTTTTTATCCTTTTTCCAGAACCCATGGACTTCTGTTATCACTACAATTGCGCCCCCCCCCCAGTTCTTGTTGCATCATTGTAGGTCTAGTTTGATGATTGGATGATTTTTTATTTTGAATCTTAGTTGCCTTTACTTATAACTATTTATGTTCTAATTTTAGTATAAAACCAACCAACCACAAATGTTGTTGCAACAAAATAATGCAACAGTTGATGTACCTATTAAGTGAGTAATCTCTCATAAGCTAAGAAACTTGTTTCTGTAAATATTTTTAAGGGATTTCCAGAAACAACATTTTTTGTATGTGACATCAGTCATTGTATAAGTGTCATATATAAAATCTAAATAATTAACATGATTGGGATGGCGTATTTTGTAAAAAGGAGTAATTGTTCCTTGAATATTTTTCAACCTTTTATTATATAATAGTAGGCCAGTATGAATAGTGTAGTGTGTATAGTAGTAGACTATATAGTCTGAACCACACAAAAGGTCATCAAGATGATGTACATACTGATTTGTGAACTTTTGATCATAGATATACATGTAACTACCACTATCAAAAATGCATAATGTGTAAAACAAATCCCATTTGGGACAGCAATGATCATAATGAAATAATAGGTATCTCCTGTGATCTGGATTAAATTTTTGCCTTAAGATCTCCTGGGTACACTAGAGCTACCGCAGTGATCTTACATCTTATAAACTTGGATGTGTGAACCAATTTGTTCAGGGGTTTAAAGGTTTCAATAAACCTCCCTTCTCCATCCCTGTTGGGAAACCAAAAAATATCTTGGATATAAGTTGATTCCCACACGGTTTCCATGGGGAATTTGTGCTCAATGGCAGTAAATTATGAATGGTTTTATACATAAATATGCATTCATCTTGGCCCCTGATCTTGAAGATCCTGATTGATCACTTGTAAAACCATTTTTGTTTTGAACCGTTGAATTTTGGTTGATAAGTTATGGAAGAAAAAATGCACTTACCGAACATCCACTGATGTGTTTCAAAATTGGGGCATTACCACAAATTCTCTATCAACGAGGTAGGGAATGGGCTAATCTGTAAGCATGACTAACCTCTAGTTTCAACCATGAGCCTGTGGTGAAACTTTTTGTGTTCTAGCATACACTGGATGTGTTGCGAGAATTGCTTGGTTTTAGTTTAATATGAGGACTGCAGTTACTTTCGTCCAGGCCTAGGTATTATTCTTTGCTGGTTGTACCAAGATGGACCATTCCCGTTTCCCTGACGGGTTACAGTTGAAGATTAGGCTGGCTTCATAATAAGCTTGCCGCTTCTGTAGCATGTCTTTAGGACTTTAAATGTTCTCTGTTGAAGTATTCCCATGCAGGTAGTCGTCTCTATCAACATCTTTGACAATATCTTTGTTTATGTGAAGTGCAAATCTATTAAAACTGTTCCAGTATCAATCAACTGGGAAAATTAGTTTCAGCCTATTTATGCCATCATTGCTGAGAAGCTTAGATAGGGTCTAGTGATTCCCAATGCCAACTGATTCTGTTCTGATTTAATCTTTTTGTATCAGTATATTCTTGTATTATCAGTGAATTACTGACTGAGGCAATAATCTCTATATTATTTTAAACAGTTATTACACACATTTTTATCTAGTTTTTGTTCATATTCCTTGAGTATTTCCAAAAATGGTATTCTAGATGTGGGTTAAGTCATTAATTAAGTCAGGCCATTAAATCATTTGGTTTTGTAGATATAAATACTGTAATACTGTGAATACTTCAGGAAATATAGTAACTGGTTCAACGACTAGCTCAGATGCTAGTTCAGGAAATGTTATACTCAAGTCTGTAACAGTTGGGGTTGTGCCTGTTGGAGCCGATGATGATACAACAGATATCTAGTTTAATGTCCACTTCTTGAGGATCATCCTAAATACAAGGTCTAAAAACCTAAAACTATTGACCCTGTTATGGTATTAAAGTGTACCTAGGCAAAGCCTTTCGGATTTTATCAAAAGGTAATGACCATTGTGCATTCATCTCGTAAACACCACGAGTAAGCGGATCACGTCAATGCATCTCGTACATCACCCGTGTCCATGTACCAAAAGGTAAAGATCATCGTGTGTTCATCTTGTAAACACCACGAGTCAGCGGATCGCGCCAATGTATCTCGTACATCACTCGCGTCCATAGGTACAATATTCAAAATCCATTTCACTTGCACTGTAGATAACTTTCCTGACGAAGCTTTTCAGGTTACCCCAAAGGTGTGGGGCAAAAAACAATCTCGTATGTTTATCTCGTAAACATCCCGAGTCAGCTAAACGCGTCAATGCATCACGTGCACAACCCGCGTCAGTAGGTATATTCATATTTCGAAACTCATTTGATTTACAGTCTTACACTGTATAATCTACCATGGCAAAGCCTTTAAAGTTATGGAACAAGGAAACCAGCTCGTGTGTTCATCTCGTAAACACCCCGAGGAGTTTGATCGTGTCAATGCATACAATTATTTGGGTTAAGTACGTGAAACTCTTACTTCACTGAATAATCTAATAGATAAATCTATTACTTCACCTGGAATCAAAGAATTAAATAGAGATAGGACAGGTGACGTACTATGTTATCGTCGTTTCGTCCTTTTTTCAAACTTTTCATCATATGAAGATAGTATTTCATATCTTTTCGTTTTGGCATACTTCATTACAAATTATACAAGCACTATGCTCTTATTTAATTACTTAAATTGGTAAAAAAGCAAATAAAACACAACGTAAAACGTATTGGTTGCCGCGCAAACGTATGGAATGACATTTGACGTTACTGACAGATACTCGCTTGGATACGGTGCGTTTTGTTTTTGCTTTTAGGCTCTGAAAAGCTGCGATTGGTTGGCCTAGTGAATGCGGGAAGCTGCATGGTTAAATAAATATATCTTCGAACGAATGCAGTATAATTACACGTTCACTGAAGCCGCGGTGAACTACTTCAACTAGAGGTATCAGGGCCTCAAGTCTGCTATTACAATAGTGTCAGAGTGGTTTATCATTGATTTTATAATTGTTGATTTTGACAAGTTTGGTAATCTACTAATATAATGGCGTCATGGAAAAAAGGGCGGGAAACTTCAATTTGAGCAGAAATCAGAATTCCTGCGAATTCCAAAGCGTAGATCTCTATGGAGAAGAACGTGCAAGAAACTCCATGGACACTCTTTTAAATCATATTATGAGTTACATAAATCTTGGTTACATATTTCTTGTCGCTTCTAATATGTGAGCACAATGTAGAAAAGTAATAATAATTAAAATAAAAAATAAAAAAACTAATTTAAAAAAATAGATATTGAATTAAGTCACTGGCAGCTAAGAGATGACCAGTCTCAACTGACGGCACCCGATCACGAGCATGACGCGTGCATCAGCCCCACTCAGCTCAACCATTTTGAAGGGAACCGAATGACCCAATAACACGTGCCACCATCAGCGAGACATTTGAGTGAGCATGACAAACTCTCAACTGCCATGCTCGTAATGTCAAACAAGTTGTAACCTAATAAAAAATCTCCATGGTACTTCACATTCACAAAACTTAAAAAACAAAGTGCTTCTACATTATACAATGCTATTGTTTCCAAATAAAAAAGGTAATAAATTATCATGAGCTGTATTGAAATAAACAAATAAAATAAAAAACATTTCGAAAACAACAATACAAAAAGGGGAACAGTATCTCTTCCAAAATTTATATATATATATACATAAAAGTAATTTGAAGGTAAAAGTGGCTGTGGCTGCGGAGCAGGACCGGCATTTAGCCAAGCGTTTATATCAAGGATATAATCTTCCAGTTTATAATACGCTTGTCTACATAGTGTGCGTTTAATGCATGCTTTAAATTTGGACTCATTTAGTTGTAGAATCTCAACTGGTATTTTATTATAAAATTTTACACAGTACCCCATGAAAGAACTATGTACTTTAGCCAATCTGAACCGAGGTTGATCTAATTTGTTCCTGTTCCTAGTATTAAAATTGTGCCTAAACAGCTTATCAGAGTTGAGCGCAGTAATTTTTTCGTTTCAAAATCGGTTTAAAGATATTTATTCCCATAAAGAACACAAATAGTTCACTTAAATATGAGATTACAAACAAATCATGCAGTTATTATAAAGCACATCGTGACTCCGTGAGTCGATTTATATAGAAAATAACGAAAATTACAACATTATATTAATAGGGTTCTAAAGAATTTAGGTAGGTAGGTACACATGCTTTGTTATAAAATTTTAGACACATAAACTTTTAACATTTTTTTAAAGATATTTGTACTTTTTACATTAATCATATCATCTGGTAATTTATTATATAACACCGCTCCCTCGTATAAAATATTTTTCTTCCCGTAATTGGTTCTGGGTGGTCTGAGTTCTAACTTGTTACGGTTTCGGGTGTGGTATCCATGATTTCTTTTTTTGAAAGTAAGTTGAGAGTGCGTTTCCTTTAATATTATTTTTCTAATTAAAATGCATGTTTTGAATGTATATAGTTGCTCTATATTGTATATCTTAGTGTCGTCGTATATTTGTTTAGTTGGTGTTAGGTAGTGGTAGTTGTAAAGAGTTTTAATAAGTCTGTTTTGTATTACTTGGATGTCATTTATGTAAATTTTAGCAGCACATCCCCAAATTTCAACTAGATACTCTAGGTGAGGTTTTACGAGCGCATTATATATCATGTGTCTGATTTTATGTGGGATACAACCGGAAAGTCTACGTAATGCCCCCGTGAGTGAAGAAATTTTGTCACGCATGTTTTTTATGTGGTTACACCATGATAGTCTTGGATCCAGAGTTAAGCCTAAATACTTTTCGTTTGTTGATTTTTGCAGGGATTCATTGTCTATGGATAGTTTAATATCGCTAGGTATTTTTTTATTTTTTGCTGCAAAGACCATATACGAGGTTTTTTTCGGGTTAATGGTTAATAAGTTGTACTTGAACCATTCATTAAGTGAATATAGGTCAGCTTGCGCTTTCCTGACAATCTCTTGAATATCACTCCCAAAATAAAAGAGACAAGTGTCATCGGCATACAGCGTGATGTCGCCGGTAACATTAACGTTTTTTATGTTATTTATATACACAAGGAAAAGCAGGGGTCCTAAAATTGATCCCTGCGGTATTCCGCAATTTAATTTTGCTGGTGTATTTTCGTAATTATTTATTTTAACTATTTGAAACCGGTTTTTAAGATATGATGCCATCACTCTGAATGCCGACCCCGTTATTCCCACGTTACTGAGTTTTTTTAGCAAGAGAGAATGACAAACTGTATCGAACGCCTTCTTTAAATCAATGAAGATACCCAAACCTATAAGTTTCTTATCAATTGATGTTTTAATTTTAGTGATTAAATCTATCGTGGCTGATAGGGTATTCGATTTAGGACGGAACCCGTATTGTTGGCTATAAAAGAAATCTATGTTATCTAAGTGATTTATGAGGCGTATAAAAATAATTTTTTCAAAAATTTTTGATAGTATAGGTAATACGGATATAGGCCGGTAATTGCCGGGGTCCGATTTGCTTCCAGACTTATATATTGGCGTTAATTTTGCAACTTTTAAGCTATCTGGAAACCTTCCAGTTTCAAGGCATTTATTAATGCAACTAGTTAGCTCGTCTAGAACCAGCTTTTTTATACATTTAATATCTTTTGCACTAATCCCATCTATACCGCAGCTTGTGTTTGTGTTGAGATCATCGATAATGTTGTTTACTTCCTCTGTTGTACATGGCTCAAATACGCTTAGTTTATTATTGGGTATGTCTGTAGTGTAATTAAGAGTATTGGTTAAATTGTTGTGATATTTCAATGGTATGTTATTGGCTAGATCAGGACCAATTGTCGAGAAAAAATCATTAAAATTTTGACAAATTTCATTTCCATTAGTAATTTCACAAGTATTTACTATAAGTTTGGGAGGGGTGGAAACAGCTTTAATTCTATTATTAGCTAAGTTATTTATTAGACTCCACATTTTCTTTGGCAATTTCAGCTTGAAATTTTGGTAATAATAGGTATTCTTAGTATTTCTTATATTTTTATATACAGCGTATCTTTTTGTTTTTAATTGTTTTTCCAGAATAAGATTATCAGGATCTGTTTTATGTTTTCTCCAGATTATATTTCTCTCCTCTATATCCTGTAATATTTTCTTATTTATCCAGTCGTCTCTTGGTTTATTCATAATTTTGATTTTTGTTGTTTTATTTTGTTGTATCTGTGATATGATGAAGCTTTCAAGGGTTTCATAGTTATGTTCCTCGTTTATGAAATGTTGGTTTTCTACGGATTGATATAGCTTTTCAAAGTTGGTCACTGAGAAAGTAGTATTCTGTTTTGGGACGTGTTTGTGATTTTTTACTTCGAAATAGAGTTGGTTATGGTCTGATAAGGGCGATTTGATGCATGCCAAATGAAATTTGCTTGAGTTCAAATTTGTGCAAATATGGTCAATTATAGATTTAGTGTTGTTTGTTTCTCGTGTACAGTAATCAGTATCTATTTTGTTCAAAATTTGGTAGCCCGTTTCATTAAGTGCATCGACGTAATTCGTACTTTGGCGTTCATTTCGGAGCAAATTAATATTAAAATCACCGAACACCAAAGCTCGTCGTTTATTTTCTAATTCAGAGATGTAGGATTCTAAGAAACTGTTTATATTTGTGTTTGGGGGTCTATAGATTAGGCCAATATGTAGTGCGTATTTATTAAGGTAAATCCATACATATTCATTTTCTTCTTTACTTTTTATTTTTATAACTTCATGTTTAATACTGTTATGGATATATACGGACACACCCCCGCCTCGGCGGCCTTTTCTGTAGTTATAGATATGTGTATAGCCTGGGATTTGAAGCAGATTGGCCTCTGAGTCTGACTTTATCCAAGTTTCCGTTAATAGTATTAATCCTATAGTCTGTCCAATTGTTTTTAAAATACATAACAATTCCTCCAACTTTCCAAATTTAACCAGACTTCTTATATTTGTATAAAGAAATTTTAAAGATGACTTACTCGTAGTTAGGTCCTTATAGCAGTCTAGATTTTGGTATGTTATGTCGCAATTCGTTTCTAATTTTTCAGTGTTTAGGATGTCGGGGCTCGTTCCAATTTGTTCGAGTTTTTTGGATTTATTTTTACTATTTGTGGTACAGAGTTTTTATATTTAATTGTGATGTTGGTTTCACCATTATGTTGCCGACGCTGCAATTCCTGACGCGTCTGTTTATAATATTTTTGTTGAGTGATAGTCTGGTCCGCAAAAATATGTATGTTTTTATCTATGACACTATTTCGATTACGCAATAAATATTTTGAAGTTTCTTGAGATTCAAAACACACTTTGAGTGGTCGGTTCTTATTAGGAACGTATTTTCCCAGTCGTATTATGTTGACAGGGATGGGACAATCCGGCCAGATACCTGTAATCATCTTTGTAGCAATATTTTTGTCGTAATCAATCCTTACATTTTTGTTGCTTTCATTTATTTCGTGCATACCCACGATAATGATATTTTTCTCACGGCGCTGGCGCTCGCGCAATTCAAGTATTGTGTCCTCACTGGTAAGCGGGAGCGTGTTTTGTTGCATAGTCGGGGTTCTTGTTTCGGTTTTTAGTGATGTAAGTTCTTTTTCTAGATTGATTATTTTATCTTGTAATGAGTTGGTTAGTGATTTCATACTAACTAAATCTTGTTTTATGTTGTTTTGTTCTGATACTAGAGAGTCAGCCTTTATTTTGACACCTTTTATTTCGTCTTTTATTTCTGTTATGTTTTGATGAATTTGTATAAAATTGTCTTTTTGCGACTTGCTGAAATCTTGGAAAAAAGACAATATTTCACGCTTAAATTCCGCCAATTCTGACTTAACATCATACTGGTGTTCGAAATACGTTCTTTTTCTATGGGTTATATTGGTAGCATTTTCTTCTAAAGCCCGCAAGTCCGGAGTTGATTGTGATGAGCCGCTTCCGCTGTCACTCAATACCTTTCCGCTGTTCGGTGATCGCAAAGTCGTCATGCTTATTATTTGTGTGCGATGAGGTGCAGGAGCGAGCGAGTCAAAAAATCGCTGCGTTCTCTTTTACTCGCGGGTTGAGGGGCGCTTGGGGCACTGCAGCTCAGTATTCACAGGTAACAAGCATTTGAATACACTTTCACTCGTAACTAAATCTTTTGACTGTTCAGATAGAATTCAAACTCGGTAGCAGGTAATTAAAACGCTTATTAGAAATAATTAATCTCTAGAACACACGTCTCGTCGTACCGAGGCACGGAGCACGAGCGAAAAATAATTTTTAGCAGAAAGGATTGACGTAAAGTCGTTGTGTTTGTATAATTTATTACTGTAGTATATATTTTTAAGATTAACGTGTAGTAGAACCTGTAAATATTCGGTAAGTCTTAAATTAAATATTTTATCTTATAATGGGCGATACGCCTGAGGACCCCCTGGGGGGACAGCAATGCCTCCAGCAGCTAATTATTTAAATATTGTATATAGTACTAATAATAACAATAATATATATATATATAATAATATAATATAATATATTCCACAACTATCACACAACGCCGTCTAGTCTCAAGCAATAAACATACATATATATTTCTAAATACATACATATTATAGATAAATTACACCCAGACACAGAACAAATGATCGTTGCTCATTACACAAACATTTGTCCTGGGTGGGAATCGAACCCACGATCTCCGGCATAGCAGTCAGGGCTACTAACCACTAGACCAACAGGCCAGTCAATAATAACAATAATGAAAGAAATACACTTAATACACAAACCACGATGGAAATGCTGATTGCTGCCGAGAATCATCTATGGACTGGAACAATTTGCCTGCTGCGGTCTTCCCGTCCAACTATAATTTAGGTGTCTTCAAGGCTAGAGTGAATAGGCTCTTAATAAACTAGTGCGCCTCACCATCAATCATTGCATCACTGCTTACCATCAGGTGGGATCGCAGTCAAGCAATGGTTTATATCAATAAAAAAATAAAAAAATGAGTCTCCTCATTTGCCTATTGGTCGTACATTTTATCAGGCGTCTGATGTAGCACCATACGTAATACATGTACATAGGGAAACATCCTCTAGTAATGACGGTGTGACTCTCCATCCCGTCACCTTTGGTCGATTCCTAAAAAGAAACAATATGAAAGGCATTGTAAATGGTAGTGGTGAAGCGTCAATGCCTTTTCTCAAGGTGTATATATTTTTAGAGAATAAATAATATAAATTAGTTACCTTTCCCGCATTCTCTAAGTTAATTGAGTCTCTGTTGAAGATTCCATTCATTCCAGATATTGGATCTACGACCGCAGCGCCCATTGGTTGACGTATCGAATGCTTTCTTGAGACGCTCGCTAAAGACCGCTAGAGGGCGTCTTCCCGCTAAAAAAAAGTGCCCACTCCGCAGCCATTCGGCACGCGTCGAATGTTTACCGCTCCGCTATAGAAAATCCCATATATGTTGAAAACCTGAGAATTCTCGTGTAATAAGTGTATCTGCTACTGTGAGACATTGAGACCTTATAGTGCAGTGTTGGTTTCACGAGTTCTGACCAGTCCACCGGTGGATGAATCAAGATTAGCTTGCCGGCCGGCAACCCACACAGCGACCACGCACCCGTGAACGAGGCTCCTTCCTACCTTCAAGTGGGGTCCCTGGATCAGCAAGGTACGTGGGCTTTGATGCTGCAAATAGATGTAGTGGGTATTGGTTCTCAGGGAATCGTCAACAGGGATTTAATTTTGTGTAATTTAAATTTACTTTCACCGCCATATTGGTCGTCTTAAAACACCACCTTTCTTAGATGAGGCTATTTACACGTGTGCATCTGGATTGAGGGCCCATTTTTTAAATCCTTATGAAACGGAACAAGATTAACAGGGAATTTAGTTAAAAAATAGTAAAACTTAAAGCAATGGGCCATAAATTTCTAAAACGTAAAATAAAACTGTTATGATTAAATAACGTGGGCCCTCAATCCAGACGCTTGCTTATAGAGGCATAGTCTAAATCTCGGAAAGTACGATGTCTGGGTTAACCATAATTATTTAGGAATTTAGTAAAGAATTTCTTAAACATTTTAAGAAATTCTCAAATCTGTAGAATATAGCATTACAGATTTATAGCGTTTTACCTTTGGCCCTCAATTTATTAATGTCATTTATAAAGAATTTGCAAAAACTGAATTTATCTGACGAAATACATACAAACGACTTTAATTTATATTAATTAGATACCACTATGAATTATTAAAAAAGAAATAATGACCCAAAAGTTAATAGTTTAAAAGTAAATGAGAGTTGAATTTTACTGAAACGTCTGAACTGAGGGCCCAAGATTTTCGGCTTTATTGACTAAACTAAGCCTCATAGATTAACGCAAAGTAGATCAAGATTTCTTACTATTTTTTTAACTAAATTTTAACGTATCGTCCGTTCTTCTAGATGCTGTAATATAAGAGAAAATTGATTTTCAACTTTGTATAGAAGAAAATGTTGTAGGGTGACCATAATGTTTATCGTACCTATAGGTGCATCAGGCGGTCGCCTCTTTCTGCGAAGCAGTAATGCTAGCAAAGGAGGCGGCCGATTGCGTGAAGCAACGGTCCTCACGTCCCAACCGCCGCCGCCGGTAGGTGCATTTTGTGCAGCAGAGACTAAAATTAATATATTTGCAGTAAAAAATATAATATATCTACAATACTCTTGTTTGTTTATATTTTTTTATGTTAGGTACTTTAAATATATTTATTTATTAATTTTTGTACACACATTATATTGGAAGAAGATACAGTAATGTGCGCGTACATCGAATGACTGGAACAATCTGCCTGCTGCGGTCTTCCCGTCCAACTATAATTTAGGTGTCTTCAAGGCTAGAGTGAATAGGCTCCTAATAAACTAGTGCGCCTCACCATCAATGATTGCATCACTGCTTACCATCAGGTGGGATCGGAGTCAAGCACTGGTTTATATCAATAAAAAAAAAATTAAAACAAAATGTACAAAGGTACTGCTTATTGCTAAAAGAAATTTATTCAGATCTGCGAAAGGATATATAAAATGTAGACAATGTGTGTAGAGATAAGAAGAGTTTGTGAAATCTTAAACTAATAAATACTTATATTACTATATTTACCTTATACTATTAATAAACAATATAAGTTCCGATTAAAAATTAGAACCAAAATCTTAATCAGAAGTGCAAAATGAATTAGAAGTTCCGACCTTTCAGAATCGGAATCGAATCTCCATTACATGTCTGATTTATACTATGGGCCTAGATGGCTAAAGCATTTAAATAAAAAAGTACATTTATATAATTTCAATAATGTTTGCATAAAATGAAAGATAAATTAACCTACCAGTACCTACCTAATATGTTTTAAGTAGTCATCGTATCTATGGACAAGAACTGGAGCATCATAATTGTCGCAATCCGTAAATCAACCAAATTAATATCAATAAATAAAACTCGATCGATATAAATATAAGAAAACTATTTACTTCATACATAACTTAAAAATAGTCTGTAATAGTTTTTACGAAATGTAAAAATACAATTTACTTACAATCTTTTTGTAACAACTATTCAAACAGTTTGAATCTATAAATCAATATTATTTAAGTTAAATATTTGATTTTAATTTATTCATTTTATATACATTTAAATCTAATAATAACATAATTAGAACTTACAAAATAAAAATAAAAAGCCATAAAGTACAAAAAAAAGCAATCTAAAGTACGGCGTCGAAAAACTCCTCCACATCGCTGTCGACTGGTAATGTACCCAAAAGACTGGTGGCATTGCCACGCTGAATGGCAATGCTTATCCTTTGTCCGAAGTAAAAACCAGCCCTTGGGTCATGCGAAGTGTCAACAAGGCGTTTTGAAAGTTCTTTAAACAATTTGTGAGCACTCGGACCCCACGATCCGAGAGTTTCAACCCCAACGGCTCGAAAATATAACTACCAACAAGATTATTATATTTCCGCCGCTTGAGGTTCTCTGCAGCCGCTGCGGCAGCACCGGCACAGCACGATGAACTAGGAAGATGAGATGGCGCAAGAGTATCGACACAAGTAGCGTCCCACACTAAAGGCCTACCCATCTTCCATGGAAATAAAGACATACCGTCCGGTCTTTTGCCATCGTCGCGTGCTAGGCCATGAGGTTCCAATACGGCCGGAACGCCGACAGTGACAAGAGCACGTCGGATGATGTCGTTGATATTCGCGTGTCGCGCTATGCGACCCCGCACTTGTTAAATTGAAGTATCTGTTTATAATATCAAAATAACATTTTATTACTAAATGGTCACCCTACAACATTTTCTTCTATACAAAGTTGAAAATCAATTTTCTCTTAAATTACAGCATCTAGAAGAACGGACGATACGTTAAAATTTAGTTAAAAAATAGTAAGAAATTTTGATCTACTTTGCGTCAATCTATGAGGTTTAGTCTAGTCAATAAAGCCGAAAATCTTGGGCCCTCAGTTCAGACGTTTCAGTAAAATTCAACTCTCATTTACTTTTAAACTATTAACTTTTGGGTCATTATTTCTTTTTTAATAGTTCATAGTGGTATCTAATTAAAATAAATCAAAGTCGTTTGTATGTATTTCGTCAGATAAATTCAGTTTTTGCAAATTCTTTATAAATGACATTAATGAATTGAGGGCCCAAGGTAAAACGCTATAAATCTGTAATGCGATATTCTACAGATTTGAGAATTTCTTAAAATATTTTAGAAATTCTTTACTAAATTCCTAAATAATTATGGTTAACCCAGATATCGTACTTTCCGAGATTTAGACTATGCCTCTTTATGCAAGCGTCTGGATTGAGGGCCCACGTTATTTAATCATAACAGTTTTATTTTACGTTTTAGAAATTTATGGCCCATTGCTTTAAGTTTTACTATTTTTTAACTAAATTCCCTGTTAATCTTGTTTCGTTTCATAAGGATTAAAAAAATGGGCCCTCAATCCAGATACACACTATTTACACGCCTCATCAGGTAGTATTAAACGTATATGACGTAACCGTATAAGTTTGGGACTCACGAATCATGCAGAAGCCAATGTATTTCTGTCAAATAATCAATTAAAATCTGAAAACTATAAAGTTTTTATTCCCACTTTTAACATAACGAGAATGGGAGTAATAAGAAGCGTACCATAGGACTGGTCTGATGATGAAGTTAAATCACATAATTATTTCAGTTCCAATTGGGTGTGGTCCAGTAATTAAAATAAAGAGGCCTAAAAACCTTTGTAGATTTGCTCGGTGTGCCGACCAAGTTAAAATCACTCTTTTTAAGGCCTACTGCCTGAGTCTGTACACGGGTAATCTGTGGATCAATTACACCAAAAGATCGCTAGATGTCCTGCGCGTCCAATATAATAATGCCTTCAGGATGTTGTTGGGACTGCCTCGCTACTGCGAGGATCGGCGGATCTGGCGTCGGATATGTTTGCGCAGGCTCGTACCGACGGATTCCTCGCGATTATTTGCAAGAAAAGCGCTTCGCTGCTTAGGAGAGTGAGAGATAGTCGCAACAGCATCCTGAGAACTGTAGCCGAGAGCTATAGCTCTCCGATTATAAAATTTATTATACAAAAGGTAATGGGTACTAACACTAGATAATAAGTTATTTATTAAGTTACTAACACTTTATAGATCTTTTTGTGTCCGAAGTAAAATAAATTCTAATTCTATTCTATTCTAAAAGGAAGATTACAATTAATAATAGGTACAAAACAATTTGAAATTACAGGCACTGTAGTCATCACCTTTGATGGCCAAGTGTTGCCAACTCGTATCTTCGTGTGCTACACTGCACTACCAGTTTCACTGTACATTTACCCTACTATGCAATGCTTCAACTGTGCCCATACACATGAAAAGTCAATGTAGGTCAACATCTAATTGTTATAAGTGTGGTCAAGGTCACTCTGGGGACAATTGCAAGATTGAAGAAGAATTTTATTATAGCTGTCTATGTAATCGTTCTCATCAGGCCACCAGCAGAAAATGTTTAGAAATTGAGAGACAGATATCTATCAAAGAGACAATGAGTAAGAGTTGTGTCCTTACATGGAAGCTGTAAAACAACATCCACAAATTTCAAAAATCTCATATGCTGATGCATTACTTTCTTCTGCTCCTTCCTCATCAAGTCCAACCAGAGTTTACAATAATCCTGCCCACACTGTTCCTTTACATGTCTCTCCATCATACAAAAAACCAGTCCCAAAATTCTCTAAAGGATATGATCATCAAGCCCATTCTGAAATATTAAGACAGCCAACATTATCATCTAAACCTATTTTAAATTATGAAAGTCCAAATAACACAGATGATGTAAATATTCCTAGAACTATAAAATTACTAATTCAACTGCTGTCTCAGTCAAACGTTGTTTTACCGTCCAACGTTGCAACAGCTGTTAATACTTTATATCTAATAATGGATCACAAGGCCAAAGTAATTCGGTAGAATTGTCGAAGTTTAACCAATAAGAAACATGCTCTAATAGATATGATCAACAAATATGCTCCTTCCATTATTTGCTTGCAAGAAACCTGGCTTAAACAACAGTCCATTTTCAAGATTCCAGGTTTCTCTTATGCAAGAGAAAATATCTGACAGGAATGATGGGTATGGTGGAGTAGCCATACCAGTTAATAACCTTCTTTCCTATACTCTCCTTTCACTTCCCTCGTTTATGTTGTTGCTGCTATAGTAAACAAAATCTGTTGTTGTTGTCTGCTGTGTTGTGTGTATGTGTTGTGTTGTGTGTGTGTGTGTGTGTGTGTCTGTTGTGTTGTTGTTGTGTGTTTGTGTATGTGTTGTTCTGTCTCTCTCTCTGTCTGTGTGTTCTGTGTCTGTGTCTGTTGTTGTCGTATCTATATATTTTTCTCAACCTAGTATAAGAATTTTTAATGAAATTAACCAGCTTTTTAATTTTCTTCCAAAACCATTTATTTCATATTGCGACTTTGGTCGTGTCTGACGGTGGACGTGTACTAAATTCTAATTCTTATTTTTATTTTTAATTAATCCTATTTGCTACTGTGTTGAATTTAAATTTCTTGTCGCTCTTGTGAAGTTTATATGGACTAACTCCTCCTAGTGGGTGGTCTGTGAAAAGGACAACAATATTCAACAACATTCAACTTGATAAAGTGCTTACCGATTGGCCGGTGGCTGCTGGGATTTGAACCTGAGACGTGCTGCGTGGGTCGTCGGTGCTTTTACCGCTGCGCCACCGTGCAAGTGACCGTGAGCACGGTAATATTATCTATATAGTATTGTAACTCGGCCGTATCTTTGAAATAAATGCCTACAGCCGCGCGGTACGTAAACATGCGATAGGGCTGCCCGCACTATGGCTGCCCGCCTCCAGCATTTTAATTACATTTGCCTACTTTGTGTTTCCATTTAGTTTTGTGATTGTAAATATACTTTTTTATATAAACAAATAAAATACTTTGTGAATTGAATGGGAAGTGTTCAATATTTGCGACCGAAAAATATTTGCGCCTCGACTGAGACGTACCTACGAAATGCTTTATTATTAAATTTTAAAGTACAAAAATCCGCATTCTAAAGCTTAATTAAAAATTATTTTGGGAAACATGGACAAGGTGGAGAAAAATGAATATCTTTTACTTGGTTATAGATACCTGCAGCTACTTTACAATTTATATGTTTGGTTTTAAATGAAGAATTCATGCAACCAAAAACAGCACAATATAATAATATCTTACTCGTCATATTAAATATATAAATATGTACCTACTTGAACTTATTTTTATTGAAAAAATCGCGCGGCACAGACGCGACTGTCTGCATCCCGAGCGCACCTCGAGATCGAGGCGCGTAGGTATAGCTCGCGTTTCGTCCGTTTGTATGAAGTTGGAATACTGTATGGATAATATTACCGTGCCGTGAGTGTTGAATATTACTATCTCCTTCATACGGCGCGCACGGCGTAGCGGATACCGACTAAAACGCTACGAGTGATCAACAACAGTGCTACGAGTGCTACGCTGCGCCTACGTCACTGCCTACTTAGTTCGCGACTCCGCTACGCCGTAGCAGATATCGACGCACTATCTTTTTGTTTACTACTGAACTAAACACGCTCAGATATTTAACATGCCTAATGTGAAAAGAACTCCACCAGCCAAAACTACAAATGTAAACCTAGCCAGAGAGCTTTCACACTCTGACTCGGACTGACTCGGAAGTGAGTCTCTCTCCGCAAAGGAACATTACTTCGAGAAGCAAGCGGCCGCGCGTGGAATGTTCATCAAAAAAACAAGAATAAAAAAATCAAGAATCCTCGAGCAATGACGTCTCACAAATGAATTAATAATGACTACGTTGACCGCTATGAAACACAACAAGAAGTGACGTTTGCCAAAATATTCTCTGAAATGGCTGATGTCAAGGAAAAAGTATACCAAATACAAAAAACAAATTTAGAAATCGAGAAGTCGATGGAATATATGTATAATCACTATGAAGAACTAAAGCTTCAAATCTACCTTGAAAAAGCCCGAGATGAAAATGCTTCTACAATCAACAAGCTTGAGAGGCAACTCCAAGATATCAAATTAAGTTCGAGGTCATCTACTGTCGAAATTAGAAATATCCCGAATAAAGAAAATTAAACGGTTGAGGAGATGATCAATATCATCGGGTAGCCAGGTCTAGGTTTCTGGAATGGGTCTCATGTGGCAAACCTAGGACTGGGTGTGTTTATAATGAAATGAGGAACAGTCGAAAAGTATTTAAATCTCGGCTCAAATGGTGCCAAGACCATCAAGACCAGGTCAAAATGGATGCCCTTGCTGAAAAGCATGCGTCTGGACACTTCCGGAGTTTCTGGCAAGGTACTAACAGTGTCAATCCAAGACCTGGTCGCCCGGCGAGCGTCGGTGGAGTGAATGACCCTAAAGAGATTGCTAACATCTTTAGAAACCATTTTCGTGTGCGGTCTCCGCGGGGGAAGGGAGGGGAGGTGCCCACTGCTTAGTTATCGAGTGGTCTCGTGGGGACTAGTTTAAAGTCAAAAGACGTAACTACAGTCGTAAGGGCTATAACTAAAGGTAAGTCTCCCGGCCACGATGGGCTCAGCATTGAGCACCTTCAGCATGCGGGCCCGCATATATCGAGAGTGCTAGCACTGTTCTATTCGTTGTGCGTGAGTCATTCTTACTTACCACCTGACTTCATGAAAACTGTTGTAGTGCCTGTGGTTAAGAATAAGACTGGGGACGTTGCCGACGTAAGTAACTACAGGCCTATTTCACTCGCAACAATTTTAGCAAAAGTGTTTGACGGCCTGCTTAATACGCAGTTGGATAAATATCTGTCATTACATGATAATCAGTTTGGGTTTCGACCCAATCTATCTACTGAGACTGCTATACTGAGTCTTAAGCATGTCGTCAGATATTATACTGATCGGAAAACTCCAGTGTACGCGTGCTTCCTCGATCTCTCCAGGGCCTTCGATCTGGTGTCATACGATATCCTGTGGGAGAAGCTGGAGAACATCAAGCTACCCCCAGAATTATCTAACATATTTAAATATTGGTACAGCCACCAGATCAATAGCGTCAGATGGGCGGGTATAATGTCGGAGCCGTATGGGTTGGAATGCGGGGTGAGACAGGGGGGTTTGACTCAGCAGCCAGCGTATAGGCTGCCATGTGGATGGTGTCTGTATGAACAATTTGAGTTATGCGGATGATATGGTGCTGCTGAGTGCATCGGTCTGTGGATTGAGGAAATTTCTGAACGCATGTGAGGAGTATGCCTCAAGCCACGGGCTGAAGTATAATGCTAGTAAAAGTAAATACATTGTGTTTGGGGGGGGGGGGGGTCTTAAGATATCAAAGGATGTGCCACCTGTGTGTGTAAATGGGGTTCCTCTAGAGAGAGTGTATGATTTTAAATATCTAGGTCATATAGTCTCAGCAGACCTGAAAGATGGTGCGGACATTGAGCGGGAGCGGAGGGCGCTGTCGGTCAGGGGTAATATGCTGGCTCGCAGGTTTGCGCGCTGTTCGAGGGAGGTAAAAATCACACTGTTCAGAGCTTATTGTACATCCCTTTACACGTGCAGTCTGTGGGAAAAGTATACTCGTGCGGCATACAGCGCCATCCACGTCCAGTACAATAACGCGTTCAGGGCGGTGATGGGGCTACCCCGTTACTGCAGTGCCTCGGGTATGTTTGCAGAGGCGTGCACTGACTGCTTTCACACAATTATGCGCAAGCGGCAACATCCTTACTGAGCAGAGTGCGGGCTAGCTCCAACATCGTACTGGCGACGATTGCCACTAGACTGGATTGTCCTTTCATCCGGCATTGTTCGGCTAGACATGTTCCGGTACCAATGCCGGAGAGGAAGTATTAATTTTAATTTATCCAATTTTAATTTGTTTATTTTGATTTTTTGACTTTGATTTTAATTTATTTCTTTTAATTTTAATTTATTTTGATTTTAATTTACTTTTGCTTTTAATTTAATTTGATTTTAATTTTGAATTATTTTAATTTATTTAATTTGATTTTAATTGACTTTGTTTTTGGTTGAATTTATATTGATGATTTGTTTATTTATTATTTTTGTATTATTAATGTAATTATTGTGTTTTATTAATTAATTTAATATTTGAGGCAATATTATTGATTTATTATTATTCACTAGTCTTATTAGGTTAGTACTTAGTGTTGTGTTATTTAATGATATGGGTGTAACTTACCTGAATAAAGATGTTTATTATTATTATTATAATATCGTTTCTCTGATCGGCAAAACTATTGACTTCAAAGTACCAACGCCCGAAATACGCGATATATACCGTTTACCAGCCAAACCTGGGACGAACAAAACTATTGTAGCCGAGTTTTCTACTGTGCATACTAAAGCCAGCTACCTGTCGCCTGTCGGCAGCTCGCAACGTCAACAAAAGCCGAAAATTAGAAGATAAATTAAATACGCAGTTGGTAGGCATAGGTGGAGATAAGAAACCAATATATCTCGACGAATATCTTCCCGGCTCAATGAAGAAATTATTCCTGCAATCTCGAGACTTTGCCAAAAAAAATGGTTTCAGATTCTGCTGGATTTCAAATGGCAAGATTCTGCTACGCAAGGGCCCAGAGTGCAGAGAAACTTACACTGTCAAATCGGAAGACTGCCTGGCTAAAATCTTGAAAAAAATATGACTCTTCGACCGGTGCTACCCTATTACCTTATCACTCTTTTTAGTAACCTACTATTTAAAAACACTACGCAAATGTCTTCAAATTATATTTAGTTATTTAGTTTTAACTTTTAACATAATACACAAACTTCACACACATAACATTTTACTTTTCACACACCGCTCAACTTACACGCACAATGTATCACTCATGAAGTAGGAGTGAGGCATATTTATAGTAACAGGTAGAAGTAACAGATATTTACAAATTACAAATAACAATTACTCCTACCAACTTATTTTATCTGTTAATTTAATAACAGACCCTCAAACACTGTTACCGCGGCTGTTACTGTTATTCACATACAGACTCAGACAGACTGTTAGTTGTTACTACATGTTACTACGTACGGCTGTTACTTCGTTACACACTCATTCTCTCTTTTCCTCATTATAGAATGACCTTTGCTAAAAAGAGACACCTATTATTTATTTCGTAATAGGTATGTTTACTTCTCCCTCTTACTAAAGCGTTAAACTACGCTAAAACGAGAAGCAGCTAGTATTTATTAACTAAAATATAGTTGGTGATCTTACAAGAACAAATAGTAACGAATCAGTGACTCCTAAATTTAGTTGGATTACCTGTTACATGGCCTGTTACTGAGCAGTGACCATTATAAAAAAACTTATAATTTGTTTTTTTTTTCTTTATGGTAATTTGTGATATAATTATAAAAAAATGGGTCCGTAATAATTGTTTGAAAATTGTGTTAAGCCTGCCAACGCAAAAGCAACACGAAAGCAATAAAAAAAAAATTTGATAGCTCAAAATAAATGAATTGTTATTGTATAATCGTATCTATTTTTTTTGGTTTAACAGAATGAATCAAAAAACTTTCAAGGAATTCACGATTTTTTGACCAACCATTATGTAAATCAATTCTTATGAGAGCAATTTGCCAAATTTGTTGGTATTTGTTGACAGATATAGTATTATTTATTTAATTAATTTTTTTAAGTTTGCCAAGCAACCAAAAACAATTACATTGATCGTGTCAGGACGCCTTATTATCTTTGGTTTGACTTTTGATGGGATTGGTTGAAAAAAGTTTTTTGTATTTACGACTTTATCACTATAATTTTAAAGATCATATTCAACTGAAAGTTATTAGGCTGATTTGTTTGTTGACATTTTTAAAATTTAGAATTTTACTTCTTGTTCTAAAACGAAAGCAAAGTGGTGAATTGTAATTTTAAAATTTTCGAAAAGATTTCTCTGTTGCTCAGTGTTTGTTTACGGCGTCCTAGTGTTCATTTAGTTTATGTACCTATAAGTTTAGTTATTTTAGTTTAGGTTATTCGTTTTAATAGTTTTGGTAGGTACTTAGTGTACGTTGTAAAAAATAAGTTTATTTTCGTTTTTATTTAGGTAAGTGTAATAATAAGCGCAGTTTTTCAGTTTAGGTTATTCTTTTTCTAATTTAGATAGATACTTAGAGTAGGCTGTAGCAAATAAGTCTTTTTTTTAAATTTAGGTTGAATATTTACAACAACGTCTAATATAAATAGAAAAGTGAGTGTTGTGTGGGACCATTTTGTGGATATAGGTGGTCACTACGCGACTTGCAACATATGTAAGGCAAAATTATCTTTTAGATCCTCTGTGACAAATTAAAAAAAACTCTTGGATAAAAAGCATCCCATGGTTCGGGTGCTTGATAGAGTAGGTGCTTCAAGTTCCGGCGCCCCGGTAATATTGCCACACCAGCCGCTAGCAGAGTCATCAACTGAGCCATCTCCTCAGTCATCGTCCGCACCGCCACCAGTCATTAACTGCGCCGTCATCCCAGGTATTCCTGCAGCAGCAGTCACAACCGCCACCGAGAATAACGTATGGCCATCATCAGCCTATAACTAATTTTGTACCCAGGTGAAGCAATAATGTTAAAGCGGAAATTGATAAAAAAGTCATGAATCTTTTTTTAAAGGATTTTCAGCCCTTTAGGATGGTCGAGGATCTTGGGTTTCGGGAGCTGATGGAGTACGCGTTCCCGAACTATACTATCCCTACTAGGAAATATTTTTCCAATAGTATGCTACCGGCAGTATATGAGAAAGTCAAAGCAGACTTACTGTGCATCACCATAGATATATGGACTTCTTGCGCAAACGACTCTGTGCTAGCCGTGACTGGGCATTACATCGAGCAAGAAGAGTTTGCCCTGAAATCACTCTTATTAGACTGTGTTCCCCTTGTGAACACCCATACGGCAAAAAATTTGGCTGACGCAGTGAAAACCGTTTGTCAGGAATGGAACGTAGCAGACAAAATTCTTCTGGCTGTATCAGACAATGGCGCCAACATTAAAAGCGCTATTGAAAGGGAACTAGGATGGAAACATTTCCCCTGTTACACCCACACACTAAATTTGGAAGTAAATGACATTTTGAAAAGCCCAGAAATTAGCGACCTTTTAAATAAAATTAAGGGAACAGTCCTGCACTTTAAACAAAGTAATGTGGCATGGGAAAAGTTGAAACGGTACCAGGAACAAGCCGGTACCACTGCCAAACGGCCCATACATGAGGTTCAAACGAGGTGGAACTCCACTTATTATATGCTCCAAAGATGTGTGGAAATCAGGGAACCCCTAAATAGTGCCATGGTAAACCTTGGCATGAGCCCTATTTCCACTTACGAGTGGGAACTGTGTCAAGAATTATGTCAGATACTCCATCCGTGTGAAGAAGTCACGCGCGAGTGGACAAAAATATATAACTGGCAGCCTGGTAATTCCCATTACAGTAGGGCTTATAAAAGCATTGGAACAGTTAGGGGACCAACATATTTTCATGCCTGACATAGATAAATTACGCCAGGACCTTATAGGTAGTATAAAACGAAGGTTTTCAAATTTAAACCAAAGCAAGACGTTCGGAAACTGTATGTTTCTCGATCCAAGGTTTAAGTTTTATTTCGACGATCCACATGTGGCGGAAGAAACGAAAAGAAGAATGGTTTCGTTAGTTGCAGCTCAACATTCGCGTGATGCGGCGACTCAAAACGACGTGAATATCCAAGCGATTGAACCCACATCGTCTTCTACCAGCCAAACAAAATCAATTTGGCAAGATTTTGAGCGGAGAATGCAAGGCATTCAACCAGAAGGCACAGCTCAATCCCGTGCTATCGTAGAGGTGCAACGGTATCACGATGACAAGATTATTTCCAGAAACGAATGCCCCTTGAAATGGTGGAGAGAACACAAATCAGTGTATCCCACATTATATAAAATAGCAGCCACAAAGCTCAACGCCATGGCTTCATCGGTTCCTTGCGAAAGGGTATTCTCTGCTGCAGGGAATATCCTTAATGAAAGGCGGACAAGGTTAGGAATTAGGAAATTGCAGCAACTCATTTTTTTTAATCAAAATTTGTAAATATATTATAGAAATAAAGAAGTAAGTGTAGATATAGAATAGGTGATCAGTGATTATATAGTCATGTAGGATATGGAATAGGTGATAATGTAAATAGTCATGTACATAAAATGAATTGAACACTTCTAAATGCGCCAGTTTCAGAAACGTAATTACCAATGACGTCGTAATTCATTTTATAGTAAACTGACAGTCCTAAGCCTGTAATAAAGTATGAAGGGAAGTGTTCAGTAAAGAAAATTCAGTCTATCTGTCTAATCTTTTACATTATGTTGAGTTTGAAGTCTCAAAAATCCGGATTTTCGGAGAAAATCAAAAAGAAGATATTCAATTGAGGTTTAAATACGTATACGTACAAAAATAACAGGCTGTATCTAAAAGAAGATATTCAATTGAGATTTAAATACGCGTACGTACAAAAATAACAGGCTGTTATTTAATAACAGATATTTGGATCTGTTATTTATAAGTAACAATAACAGTGATAACAGATATCGTGTTTAACCTGTTACAACCCATCTCTATCATGAAGCCCTATCTCACCTTTTCTGATACCTACTTCATTATTACAGAAACTGAAGCAATTACTTCCAAACTACACTAAGACAACACACATGCTTCCCAATTACTACAACACATCAAATAGTTTTTCCTTTTGACCTATCTCTAAAATCACTTAATATAAATTATAAATGGCTTGTTTAAATAATATTCTTGATGAAATTGATCAACACAGGGTAGCTACTTTTGAAGTCTGTGCCCCACACACATACACATCTTTACAAAATGTAGCGCAATCATCGATTAAAATTATTAACATTAATATTCGTAGTGTTCACAAAAATCTTAACAGTTTTTTAGTTGTTCTTTCACAGATGCCTATAGAATTCGATCTTATAATACTGACGGAATGCCGGCTGAAAAATGCTGGTTCACTTCAACCCCAACTATAGACGGTTATACCGCGTATTCGACAGTATAAAACTCAATTCAAAACGATACGTTAAGAGTAATCTACAGAACCATCTTTCTTTAAGGACGCAAACTGCTTAATCTGTCGTTTTCAGGACACTGCAATCATTGGCATATATCGTTCACCTTCGTATACTAACTTATCTTATTTCTATAATAGTTTGGAAACTGCCATCTCTGCTTTAAAAAGCAGCAAATCTGTCATAGTAATGGGGGACTTGAACGTTGATATTAAACCTGACAACAAGGATCCTCACTAGCACGAATATCTTCTGCATACAGCAACACTAGGCCTTTTACCGGCTTTTTTACACCCCACTAGACCGAGTTCAAATACTTGTCTAGACCATATTTTACTAAAAACTAAATCCCCATCAAATTCCTTCGTACTAGAAACGAGTATTACAGATCATCATGCTACGGCTTTATGTGTAAACAGAATCAAAATGAACCGTAAATCTAATCAACAAACAACCACACGGTTAAATTATAATAATGCCATAAAAGATATGGAAAGTGCTGATTTTGCCCCGGTGATGGACGCTACTGATGCTAATAATGCTGCAGATAATTTAATTACTATTCTCAAAGGTATTGTTCTGACTCATACCTCACGTATCAAAATTACGAGAAAGGCTAGAATAATTAAGCCTTGGATGACACCCGATCTTATCCAGTGCAGCAAAAACCGATACAGTATGCATTTGAAGCTAAATTTAGATCCGCAAAACACTATTCTCAAAATAACTTACACAAGATACCGTAATTTTTGTAATCGGCTTATTAATAAACTCAAACGTTCTTACGAAAAATCTCAATTTGTTAGAGCTCAAAATAATAGCAAGGCAACTTGGAAGGTCGTTAAAAAACTCACACAGAAATAAATAATCAGCCAGCCACTAATCTTTTATTTAACATTATTTACGGACCCTCTGTCCTCTGTTAACATAATCAACGACTTTTTTGCTAATGTAGGTAAGAACTTGGCATCTAAAATAACTACCCTCCCTACTGACCGTGATCAGACATCCAAACATAGTACAGTAAACTCAATTGCGCTTCTCCCGATTAGTGTAAGTGATATCGAGGCAATTATAAAAAGCCTCCGGGATCATGGTGCTACGGGATGGGACAACATACCAGCCAAATTAATCAAAATGGCTCGAAACGTCCTTGTGCCTCCCATTACCCATATCTGCAACCTTGCCATATCACAAGGGGTATTCCCGAGGGCCTTCAAAACGGCGTTAGTTACCCCTGTCTATAAAACTGGAGATAAGGATCAGATCTCTAACTATCGTCCGATCTCCGTCTTAAGCGCCTTGTCTAAAATAATGGAACGAGTTCGTAATAACTGTCTTACTAAATATTTAACCAAATTCCACATCCTCGCCAATAACCAATATGGTTTCCGACAAGGCATCTTTACGGAAGATGCCGTTGTTGACCTAGTACAATCGGTTGCTGACAAACTAGATAAAAAATTGAAAAGCTATGACATTATCCTAGTTCTTAGTAAGGCATTCGACACTGTTTGTATTTCCAAATTAATAGAAAAAATGGAAAATGATGATGCCTTGTTGCATTAAGTCCGCCTATGTACCACTACTGTACATGAAGTTTAAATAAATAAATAAAATGTGGGTATACGTGGTCTTGCTCTTAACATCTTTAAAGACTATCTCTCTGACCGTAAACAATCGGTCAAGATAGATAATATAATTAGCGCAGAGGAACAAATAACCTTCGGAGTTCCCCAGGGAAGTATTTTGGCCCCAACTCTCTTCCAAATTTATATAAACGACCTTTGTAAACAACCTCTCGTCAACTGTGATATTTTTATTTACGCAGATGACACTGCACTAGTGGCATATGGTAAGAGTTGGGATGACGCTAAATTGCATTCGGAAAACGCATTAAGGAGAGTAATGGATTGGCTAGCAAGGAATTTATTAACTTTGAACGTTACAAAAACCAAATTCTTACGTTTTATTTTACCGAACTTACCAAAACCAGCTGAAGAAACCGGAAACTTAATAGCCCATAACTGTCTGCAAAACAATACAGTTTGTACTTGTCTGTCGTTGACGATGGTAAAATCTATAAAATATCTCGGGGTGTTTATCGACGAGAAACTAGACTGGACCACTCAATTGGAGTCATTAACATCTCGAACCAGAAGACTCATATACATTTTTTAAAATCTGAGGTTTTCAGCGGATAAAGATTCTGATACTCCTTTTTTGAAACCAAACTGATTTTGTGCGATTAGGTTATTTTTATCGAGGTACTGAGTTAGCCTTAGATTCACTAATTTTTCGAAAATTTTTGAAATAGATGAGAGGACTGAAATAGGCCTATAATTGTTCATACAGTCTCTGTTCCCACCCTTGTAAATCGGATGCACAACAGCCTTTTTAAATGCCTCCGGAAAAATTCCAGTGGCAATTGAACGATTGAAAATATGCGTAATTGGGGACACAAGGAAGTGACGACATTCTTTTAGTAATTTTTTTTTTTTTAATTCATATAAACCAGTGCTTGACTGCGATCCCACCTGATGGTAAGCAGCGATGCAATCATTGATGGTGAGGCGCACTAGTTTATTAAGAGCCTATTCACTCTAGCCTTGAAGACACCTAAATTATAGTTGGACGGGAAGACCGCAGCAGGCAAATTGTTCCAGTTAGTTGAGATGCCATCCCAACCGGTCACAGAGTCTCGACGGAGCTGTATTATGGCGTTATTTATTTCCGATTCATCAAATTCAAGAAGAACCAGCGAGTTAAGGGGAACATTTTTATGAGGCTGTGTGCGCGGGTTGAGGGGCACCGGAAGACGCGAAATGATGCTAGACGCGAGGTCTTTGCCAACATCCGCGAAGTACCTACACACACGATCAACAGCTGCCTGGGGATTACGTTCAATTTTTAATAAGTTTGTAGAGGATGTAGGTGTTTTTTTGTAGTTTGTAAAGTCTTTAATTTTTTTCCAAAGTGTCTTAATGTTTGTTTAGCCTTTTCTAATTCATTCTTTTCAAATTGAGCTTTTAGGTTACGCAATATAATGTTACAGTGGTTTCGGTAGCGATTGTAGGTGATTCTAAGGATGTCATCATCAGGTGACTTTCTAGTGTTGTTGTGAAGTAAATCACGATGACGAATACACCGCATAAGACCGGGCGTTATCCATGGCTTAATATTCCTGACTTTTTTGGGAATTGTAACCACATATGTATGTTTTTTTATTAAGCCCTGGATAATCCCGATCAGATCGTACGCCGCAACATTCGGATCGTCCATACTCAGAATATGGGAGAGGTTCGTACCTTCAATTTCCTTAACCAGTTTAGTGTAGTCTACTCGAGAGATAGTTTTTTGAGTTTTTTTTTGGGCGATTTTGTATCTTCAATATGTAACAAGACAGGCATGTGATCCGTAATAAATGATTCCAAAATTAGTGTTGTTGCTGGTGTTTTCGATTTGAGAATAATATGATCGAGGCAGTTCGTTCCTCTCGTGGGTATGATAGGAGCCGGTAAAAGGCCATGCGACGCGCTTAATGTTAAGTAGTCAGTGGTACGATCGTCATTATTAGAGGGTTTAATGTCCACGTTGACGTCCCCCACTATGGCAACAGTTTTAAATATTTTTAGTTGAGTGAGTACAGTATCCAAACTATTTAAAAAACATTGAAATTGTTCTTTTTTGTTAAATGATGGCGAGCGATATATGGCAACTATTGCTGTTTTATTATTAATTTTGCATATGAGTCAGTTCGCGTTTGTGAAGTCTGGTTCTATAACAGAACAGACTAAGTTTTGTTTAGTAAAAATCACGATGCCGTCATTTTGATTTTGTGTATTCAACGTATAATGTGAGTTATATCCGTCCAATGTGGGAATATTCATAATCTTACTCAACCAACATTCTGTGGGAACTATGACGTCACAGTTAATTTTAATACGAGACAGCAACACCAAAAGTTCACTAAAATTCCTATTAATGCTACGAACGTTTAAATGAAGAATTTTTAAGCCAGAAACTGTTAAATCAATAAAGTCTGAACACTTTTCCGGTGGACACTTATGTATTTTCGCAATTTCAAGGTTATCCAAGTCACCGATGACATTCTGAATATTATTAGCCATTAAATCCAAGTGTAAATAACAAAGCAATATGCGCAAATAACCGAGTTCAAGAATGTATTCTCAATAAAATAGCGCTGCGGCATATGATAATGTGAATATTTTAGTTCTTAAAAAGAAATTGGAGGTATTAAATATTCCATGTAATTTAGGTAACTTTATTATAAATTTATTATCAGAACGGTTCATAAAATTATCTTCTGCATTTGATCAAAGCACTAATATTATTCGAACAGTTTGGAAAGGATTACCGCAAGGGTCAGTATTAAGTCCAATATTTTATAATATATGTCGGTGAAGTCAATAGTACGGAAGTTTGAGAACGAATGAACGAGCCAAGTGAAAAGTGACACATGTCACTTTGACAGAATCCGCGCTGACGTTTGCACGAACCGAGCAGATAAAAGTGCCGACCGCAGACGTCCGTGGCTCTCTCAAGTTCGCGAGGTAGTTCACACGCTAGTTTAGTTCCGCTGCGCTCCGTGTCGCGCGCAACTTTATTCGCCCACCCGCAACTCCCGTACGGACCCGATTCAAATCGGGCCAACCGTTTGTGTTGTCGACGGTGCAAAACTAAGTTTCGTACCGGCGACAGCACGAAGGGGAGGTCCGCCCCGCGCTTTTCTCGGGTGTACAGACACCGAAGTGGTCGCGGAGGCTACTTTTTCGCCTTTTCGTCTCTACATACATGAAGCCCATGGAAAAGATGAAGCCAGGCGCCCGCAGTCCCCCGGATCGTGGAGGCGCCGGCCGAAGAGAAGAAGCGGCAGAAGCCCGACCTGTGCTGAACCGGACGTCGTCTCTCCCGAACGTCCGGGCCGCACCATCACGTCCAACACCAATAAATGTTCCCCCAGCTGCCGACGGAACAAAGAAAACGAGCAGCAAGAAAAATGAGGGTAGATCACCAACGGCTGGCAGCAACGGAAAATCCCCCACGATTCCACCTGGGAAGCAAGTGCCCGCGAGTGCTGCACATCCACCGGCACCCAACCCCACCCACCTCCACAAACAGAGGACAACTCGCACGGCGACTTACGCGCATGTCGCGGCACCTGTGACGTCAATCGCCCCCAACATTCCAGCAGCGGTACCACCGTCGTCCGCTATGCGCCCCGTGGCGCCACCGTCGTCTCGAATGACGGCCGCCGCTTCACTCGTTACGGATCATGCGTCTACGGCGCCGCACCCTCTCTCTCCTGCTCCTCGTCACTCGCTGACGAGTAGAGCAAACCCGCGCGACCCGAGATTGCGCACGGCGACCGTGCGCCCCGCGTCGCCCCCCGTACCCGTCTCACCCGCGCCGCCCCGCGCGTCGGCTTATGACTCGCCTGCCGTGTATTCGGCTTGCTCATCGCGTGCAGGCTCGAGTCTCTCGCTCGCGTCGGAGTGTAGTGAGGCGCACAAAGGCACGGAAGAAACAGACACCCCCATGTCCCCGACACCGTCGATGGAGGAGCTGGAGTTGGTGACCAGGCCCCAGCGACGGCGTAGGAGCTCGGATGAGGCACCTGAAGGAGCGAAGCGCTACTGTGGGACGCGCTCGCCCCTTCAATACACGGAGAGGATTGGTGAGGTAAGTGGCCTACCCACTATTAACACCAGTGTCAAAAGTGCTCCCCCCCGCCCGCCCCCGCCGATTCGAACTCGGCACAGGCAAAGGGCATAAAGAAAAAGAAGCCGCGCTACCCTCCGCTGGTAGTGGAGAGACTCCCAAACTGGGCGAACCATTTTAGGGAGATTGCCGCCAAGCTGGGCCGGCAACCTAATGCCCGCCCTTATGGCTCCGGTGTCCGCTTTTCACCGGAGTCGGAGGAGGAATACCGGCTGGTCCAGCGGTACCCGACGGCGCTGGAGAGGGAGAGTGGCGTGAGTTGGTTCGCCTACTCCCTACCAGCGGAGAAAAATTTTAAGATTGCTATCCGGGGGTTGCCAGCTGACACTGACCCTCAGGAGATACAGGAGGAGCTCAGCGTACTGGGATACGAGCCGGAGTACGTGCGCCACATCAGAGGGCGCCAGGGAAAACCCGGCTGCGTGTTTCACGCCGTGCTGCGACGTACCGAAGACGTGCGTCGCATTTACGACACCACTGTGTTCATGAACATGCGTGGTGTCAAGGTAGAGGCATGGCGTGGCAAACGTGGGCCCGCACAGTGCCACCGGTGTCAAAAGTTCAGACACTCGTCGCACCAATGTCACCGCCCGCTCGCCTGCGTTCGATGTGGAGAGGGGCACACAGCGAGAGACTGCCCGCGACCGCGAGAGGAGCCGGCCACCTGCGCAAACTGCGGTGGCCCGCATCCGGCGTGCCACGTCAGGTGCCCCGTCTTCTAGCGGGAAATACGGAACAGGCGTGCGGGGACTGTCGCCATCACAGCGTCCTCGACTCGCCGGCAACAACCTCAGCCACCATCGGAGGTCCAGGAACATGAAAAGGACCAGGGCGTGTCATTGATGGCGGCAGCTAACGGGCCCACCGTACGCGGAGGAGCCACATCCTCCCGGCGGAGGAAGCGGAACCGTGGGGGCATGAAGGGCCAACCCAAGCCCCCACCGACCTTACAGGAGACAGAAGTCCCGAAATCTGCCCCCCCCTCGAAGGGGTCGCAGGTCGTGAAGGGGAAGAAGGGCGCACAAGCCGGCGCCGGCATTGCGCAAGCGAAACGCGCCCCCACCACCACCACCACCACCACCAACATTGCCCCAAGAGGGGCCCCCAACCCAGAGTTCACGACCTGCGCCATCCAGCTGTTGATGGACCTGATTAAGGCCATCAGTCAGGGGCAGAGCCCGGAGCAGGTAATCCTCGACGGCCTGGCCAAGTTACTCACCTTGTGCCATGGCTAGGTCGCTGAGGGTGTTACACTGGAACGCCCGCGGCCTTCGGGACAAGGTCGCCCCACTCCGCCACCTCCTGAGGGAGCAAAACATCGACGTGGCGCTCATAAACGAGACACACCTGGGACCTGAAGATAGGGCTAAGTTCCCAGGTTTCCTCGTTTACAGGAAGGACGAAAGGTCGGCTAACAACACTAGATACCGTGGTCTGGCAGTGCTAGTGAAAAGGAGAGTCGTCCATCAGGAGGCCCCTACGTTGACGCACAGATCGCTCTACGCGCTGGGCGTTCAACTTCATGTTGCCGGCGAGGAACTACGCCTGTACGCATGTTACAAGCCGCCCTCAGTTCAACTAGACCTGACCGAGCTGAAGGCCACACTATCCGCCGCCGAGTCGCCAGCAATGCTCGCCGGCGACATGAATTGCAAACATCCCGCTTGGAACGCCCTGCACACAAACAACGAGGGGAGACGGCTCTTCGATGACGCGGAGGCCCACGCGGAGGATACACGGTGTCCGGCCCTGAGACGCCCACCCACTATCCGGACAACCCGCTGCACATGCCTGACGTGCTGGACATTGTGATCCATACGGGGCTACACTGTCAGATCACGCAGCAGGTCATTGACGACGAGCTACAGTCCGATCATCATCCTGTATTCGTCGTCCTATCGGGGATGCCGACCCGACTGAAGCCACTAGCGCCACGTCGATCAACGGACTGGACCTTGTACGCTGAAAAGCTTGAGACCACAACGCCCACTCGGCCCGTCTCTACCGCCGCAGACGTCGACCTACTCGCCGACGACGTCACCGCTTGCGTGAAGAGCGCCCTCGATGAGGCGACCACAACATCTCAGCCACAGGGGAAAGGGCTTCAGCCCCCCCTACCTCCACGAATCCAAGCCATGGTCGCCCAAAAGAGGCGCCTACGCAAGCAGTGGCAGCACCTACGCTGCCCTACCATGAAGACGCAGCTTAATCGTCTCGCGGCGAAGGTGAAGGCCGAATTGGAGGCCCTGGCCGCCGAGAGCTGGGAGGGACAGATTGACGCCGCAGCGTGTGACTGGCAGGCGACACACAGACTGTGCCGCCAGCTCACAAATACCCCAGCTCCGGTGCGCCCTTTACTAGCAGCCGACGGGGCCCTCAAGTACGTAGCTGAGGACCGATCGGAAATCTTTGCAGAGCACCTGGAGCGTCAGTTTAGCCCGAACCCGACTACTGAACACGACCATGTCGCAGCAGTCGAGCAACACCTTAGAGACTACTTCGCGTCGCCGATAGCCCCCGATGAAGACCCCATATTCTTCTCGCCTGGCGCAGTTAGACGCGCCATACTACGCACGAAACCTCGTAAGGCCCCCGGTGCTGACGGTATCACCAACACAGCGCTGCGCCACCTGCCGTACCGTACTGTTGCGGCCCTGGCGCGCCTGTTCACGGGGATACTGCGCACGGGGGTCTTCCCAACATCCTGGAAGGAACGGCGCGTCTTAATGCTGCCCAAGGCGGGGAAGAACCCACTGAAGCCGGAAAGCTATCGGCCAATCACACTGCTGCCCTCTATCTCTAAGGTGTTCGAGCAACTCCTGCTGCGACACCTCACCCCGCACATCTCCCCGCGGCCGGAACAATTCGGGTTTACCCTCGGGAGTACCCTCGACAACTGGAGCGGAGCACAGCACGACGCTCCAGTTGTCGAGGGTACTGCACCTCCTATCATCGGCGATGAATAAGAAGGAGTACGGAGTGGCAGTATTCCTCGACATGGAAAAAGCTTTCGATCGTGTGTGGCATGAGGGGCTAGTTTACAAACTCGCCACCTCACCCACGCCCCGTAGAATCGTTAAAGTGGTCCAAGCTTTCCTGTCTAACAGGTGTTTCAGAGTGGTGGTCGACGGGGCGCTCTCCGCCCCCAGACCCATCTGAGCGGGCGTACCGCAGGGCAGCTGCGTTTCGCCGGCGTGCTACTCACGTTACACCGACGACATCCCTACCACGGAAGACGCCACGCTCGCGCTGTATGCCGACGACGCCGCGTACATTACCACCTCTATGAACGCGAAGTACGCGGCGGTGAAGATGCAGCGCGCGCTCAATCTGATCCCGGAATGGCTCGCCAAATGGCGACTGTCGGTTAACGTGGGTAAAACGCAGGCGCTGATCACAGGATCATCGCCCCTCCCACCACGTCTGAAACTCAGCGGAGCCGAAGTCGATTGGACGCCCCGGGCCAAGTACCTGGGTGTGACCATCGACCGGCGGCTCACCATGGGACCGCATGCAAGCAATGTCGTCGCGCAGGGTAGAGTCGTCCGCCACCGGCTCAAACCAGTGCTCTCGTCCCGCCTCCCGGCGCGCGTCAAACTGGGCATATACAAGGCGTATATCCGCCCAGTGTTGACGTACGCCGCTCCAGCATGGTTCGCCCTCACTAGTGAGTCGAGCCGAGAAAGACTCCGCGCGCAACAACATCATGCGTTGCGTAGAGTCGTCGACGCTCCTCGCTATGTGAGGAACGACATCATTGAACGCGACCTCGGGATTGAGAGCCTGGATGAGTTTGTGCGCCGCCTCGCGAAGGGGATGTTCGCGCGTACCGACGCCTCAGCTTGGCCTCACGTCAAGCACCTGGCGCCCTGGCATACGCGCCCCCCTGACGCGAGACGACTCCCCCGCGACCTGATTGCGGGCAGCGAGTCCCCCCCCCCCCGGACTGACGCCTGAGTAGGTCGTACCAGTCTACACGCGGCCTACTCAAACAACATGACTCTACATTTCACTCGCACCCCGACAAACGTCGTGTGCTAAGTTAATATAGGCACGACGCGAGTCGACCATACATTCGCCACTACACACGCGCTAGACTCACGCACCGAATAGATAGCGCAAGCTAACTATTCGGTGCACGTGCACTGAGCGATGTAACACAATACAATGCCGCTCACACACATACATAAAACGTCCCTGCGGTCTGAACCGTAATCGGCTCGCTCTGGAAGCGGGTTAGACGGGGGTCACATATCCTACTGTAGGTCCGTAACAAGTCGGCATACTCGTCGCAGGTCGTCTCCCGCCGGGCTTCCCCTAGGGGTCTCACCTGGCGGGGACTGACCGCCGGTATGTCGTGAAGAGTCGGCGCTGTGTGCAGCAGCGTCGTGACGTGCCTACAGTACACACATACAAGCATATACACATAGAGCCATCTGCTCTACAACCGCCGAGCCTAGTTAGGCATCATGATGACGGGTCCGTTGTTACGGGCCCCGGCTGGACTTTGCGGTCAGAAGGCGAAGCCCTGACACCGCTTGCCACGCCCCCTGACGGGGACGTAGCGAAAGCCACGTCCGTGGCTCTTTCCTCTGTCGGCAGCCGTGCGTACAACATCTAGTCTCGGGGACTGTCTCACTGCTCGTTGTGTAAAGTGAATACCTAAAGCTTGCATCATAATAAATCAGTTGTATGATCTGGAATAGTTTGTTTATTGCTCGATACCCAGCCATCGCCCACAAAACAGAGTACCTGGACAGAGCTTCATTGGTGATCGGCATCCTGCGCCGACATATATATACCTCTAGACTTGGAATCTGCTATTAATAATAATAATAATAATAATAATTTATTTATTCCACGGACAACAAAAGATCCATAGTGTTAGTAAACAATTGCCTTAAACCTAGTGTTAGTTTTATATTATAATTATCTACTTATACTATTTTATACTATTATAAGCATTCAGCACAGAAGATGACTCCAATTTCATCTTCTCCACAAAATGCCTAAAAAAGGGAGAAAGCACACTCTCCGCGACTGTTTTTAGAATGCTGTTGCTACTGGCCCGGGTTCTAGCCGCCAAAGATGCTAGCTTCTTCCGAACGATCGCATGAAAGCTGTCAGTTCGATTCTGTGTAAACATCTCTGACGCACTACAGAATCGGGGCAGCCTCAACAACATTCTAAAAATATTATTGTATTGGACGCGCAGGACATCCAGCGACCTTTTGGTGTAGCTAATCCACAGACCCCCCGTGTACAGACTCTGACAATACGCTTTGAAAAGCGTTATTTTGACCTGGTCAGTACAGCGGGAGAATCTACGGGTCAACATATTACCGCGGACCGCCAATGCCCTGCGCTCCCTCTCAATATCTGCATTATCCTTAAGGTCGTCGGTAAGTATATGCCCAAGATATTTGAACTGGTATGATCTCACTATGTTCATGCCATTTAAGGTAAGATTAGGTGTGTAATCTGGGCATTTACCGGCGGCCTTAAAGATCATGTACTCACACTTTCTGACATTGTATACGAGCCCATGTGCAGCCGCATAATCCTCACAAACCTTCAACATCTCTCCAATAGATCCCGCAGTCGGTCCCAGCAGCACCATGTCATCGGCATAGCTGATGCTGTTAATATTAACACCACCAACCCGACAGCCCACACGCATGCTGCTGAGCTCGACTATGAGGTCATTCACATATAGGCTGAAGAGCCTGGGAGACGTCAACCCTCCCTGTCTCACACCGCACTCCAACCCATAAGCCTCAGAGAGAATGTTGGACCACTTAACCTGATTTGATTGGTTCGCATACCAATATTGCAGGACCTTAACAACTTCAGCCGGTACATTCCTGTCCCCCAGCTTCTTCCAGAGCACATCATAAGACACGAGATCAAAAGCCCTGGAAAGATCCAGGAAACAGGCATATACAGGCGTTTTACGATGTGTATAATATTGTACAGTATTCTTGAGACTTAGGATTGCACTTTCTGTTGATAGTCCAGGTTGAAACCCAAACTGTGAGTCGTGCAAGCACAGATATTTTTCCAAGCATGAATCAAGCATACTGTCCAATATTTTAGCAATGGTAGTTGCAAGAGAGATTGGCCGGTAGTTACCCTTGTCAGAGATATCTCCTGTCCTGTTTTTAACTATCGGTATGACAATAGTTTTCATTAGTTCCGCAGGTAGGTATGAATGACTAATGCACATTGAATAAAATAAGGACAGGACCCTTGGCAGGTGACCACCAGCATACTTAAAATGCTCGATGCTGAGTCCATCGTGTCCGGGTGATTTACCCCTACTCATATTTTTAACAACCTCTCTCACCTGCTTAGTTGAAAAATACATTACCGGCTCCACTCCCTCACGAGAGGACTCAGCATCAATCATCGTACTTGAAGAGCCGAGAGGTGATCGCACTATAAAATGCTCCCGGAACATATTTACAATATGCTCTGGATCGTTCATTCCATTGACGCTTACCGGTAGTCCAGGCTTAGTATCCAGTCTACCCGTAGCTTCCCAGAATTTGGCAAAATTATTTGTTGATCTTTGCTTTGCTAAAAAATCCATTTTTATTTGTTCCCTATTTTTTTGGCACCATTTATGACGGCCTTTAAAAACTTTTCGAGCCTCACACATTTCTTCGTATATTACTCCCGAGGTCGGTCTGTTATGTAATATCCACGCCCTGAATTTGAGCCTGGCCTCTCGGTAAGCGTACCGAACATGATTGTTCCAGCCACACAACATTCTACCACCCTTAGGCTTGAATCTTACTCTCACACTGATCATTACAGCCGCGTCACTCAAAATATCCACAATACTCCCATACAAACCATCCAACACATTTTTATGTTCGACTATGCTACAGGACCCATAACTACACTTTTGAAATTCTTGAGGGAGATCAATGTTTCGCAATCCTTCATTGCACAGATTACGATATCTAGCAATTTGTGACTCGTCCCTCTCACCCCAAGTTACGTCACAGCGTCGAACATTTTGCATCGATAACTTAGGCCTCACTAGATTTAAATCACACTCAATGAATAGTGGTAAGTGGTCAGATAAAAATACATCCTCTTCTATTCCTACGCCGACAACAGTTTGCCACGCTGATAACGACACAACACAGTGATCCAACCATCTTTTACACCCGTGTGCCTCGCTAACAAAAGTGTAGTTATCGGTCGCAAAGCCCAGTTTCTCAATATCGGCACAAATCCAGGATTGATCAGTACAGAAATTTGTTAGTTCCTTAAAAAACAGCTCATGAGGATGCGCATTAAATTCACCCAGAATAAAAACACTCTCAACACCACCACTCTCAACAATTGCACTGATCTCACCTAGGACTTCTGTGAACATAGGCAAATTGTCGAGTGAATCAGTTGGCATGTAGACGGTAATTATAATAATGGAACGCCCGCCAATAATGGCTCTTATAGCAGCCAGGCGAGGACTAGTACATTCTATTACGGACACGGCCTCAAATATTCCCTTCCTCCAGAGAATGGCTACTCCCCCATACGGCCTTCCTACGAGCAGACCCGCAGACGTATCAACAGCCGACTTACCGGTATATTCAAATTTATCGGAAATGGTTCCCAAAAATGGAATATCATAAGGGAGAAGCCAGGTCTCTTGGAGGGCTACTATGTCAGACTTCTCACAAATGTTCCTAACACTGTCAATTGACCGTTTAACAGACTTACAATTAAAACTAACTAATTTACAACATTTGTTATGGTTATTGTTCATTATGTACATTATTTAACGACTATAACTTGTTTACCTCCATATTTTTTCAATACGTAAAACGCACGAAACGCCTAAAAGTTATGCCACCTGGCCACAGTTCATTATTTAAAAATAGTTAAGTTAAGTTTCGTTTTAGAAACGTATAACTTATAAGCATTATATTTTTTTGTATCTTTAATATTTATCATACTAATGGTAACACTCTCATTCGTTTTTTCTTTTATATAATTAATTATGTCCTGCTCACTCGTTTCCTTGCTAACATTCGAAATAAACAAGGGTACTTTGACGTCCGCCGCTTTAAACTTACTATTAGGTGCAATAACTGCACACCCTTTCTGACCAATTAGTTTATACCGTTTTGAAGCTTTACGTTTACCGCTTGTTCACATTTTGTACTCAACTCTCGCATACACATACTTGCTTTAGATGTTTTTGGCTCATTCGATGTATTCCACGTAATACTGCAGCGGCATCCAACGACCGTTCATCACTGGACGCTAGTTCGACTGCGGTGTGCGCTTGCGCAGGAACGATCGGTGTGCTACCTGGTTTGTGCGAAACCGCGGTACTTGTCGCGGCCTCGACCCTCTCCATTTGTTGCGCTGTCCCGCTCGAACCCTCGCCGTCACCGCGTCCTTGGATATGTTCGCATACTCTCTCCCTCCCCCGCTTCGAAACCGCAGTGCAAGATTGCGCCTCCACGTGTCCTTGAGTATCTGTTACATCTTTTTGCGTGCGTAGAAAAGAGACAAAATCATCTTCACCATTCGAAGTTAACGTAGATGAGTGAGTCACGTAGGCCGGGCGGTCAATGACCCTGGGCTCAGCTGTTAATTGTGACGTCGTTATGGGCACATATTGTAGACCTATGGGACCACTGTCAAGTTGACTATTTTGTAAACAGGCCCCTCTTCTTCTATTTACATTGACATGAGAAGAAAAGTGATCCAATATTGAAGCATGTTTCATATTATCTACCTCCAGCTTGAGTAAATCAAACTTTTCTGTGGTAACGGTTTTTTCTTCTAGTGCACTGAGTTGGTTTTGCAGCTTTAGTATGTCCTTTAGTAGTCTAGTCACATCGACATGATCAAAGGTGACCGGTGGGACCTTGTGTAGTTCCTTCGCTACGAAAATTGGAAATAAATCTTGATCTGTGCTTTTCATATGACAGATCATATCTTCCAGGTCACGTAGTACTTTTTTCTTTCCATCTTTTCGTCGAATGGGCATCTTCTTCGAACTAGGTACTGATTCAAATAACAAGGTTTTAGCCTTCAGAATATCATCCGCCGAGAAAGACGTAGTACACAACTGGTGTATGCTCTGTTCATCCATGAAGCCCAGGACATTTCGCAGGAATGCCAGAACTTCATTAATCACAATATTGCAGCTTATGCACTTCACAGTATTCGAGGTCATTGTCCTCCGCGATGAGTCACCAGTAACCGTAATGCCACAACCGTGCAGTGTCATGTACGACCACGGACTAATATAGCCACATTACAAATCTTAATCGTCGATAATATATAATTTATAATAAAGTCCACCTTTTATAAGGCCCATAAAGGCCTATTCAGTGGTCCTTCGAGCCGAATGTACTCCTTTTAAAATGCTAATCTTTTAGAAGCTTATCAATAGAAAACCGAGAGCCGTGAGGTGTCGCTTTTGTGTTCTGTTCTAATAAGTAAAAATTCTTCTCTTTTTTTTTCTTGTTCATGGAATACAAGCTTTAATTTTCGGGAAGTCTTTTAATGCAAAATTCCTAAATAGAAATTCCCAACATGGTGAAGAAAAAACTTTTTACAAAAAAAAAAAAAACCGACTTCAGTAAAAAAAACACTAAAAGGATCAAAATAATTTTAATTTCGGAAGTCGGTATTTCTCGGTATTTTTTGTTTTTCTTATTTAACACCGACTTCTCAAATTAAAATTATTTTGATCCTTTTAGTGTTTTTTTTACTGAAGTCGGTTATTTTTTTTTTTTGTAAAACGTTTTTATTTTACACTTTTTAGTTGCGAACCACTTATAAACAGAGTGCCTATTTCTCATGACGATTCCAATTAACCCAAAACACTGCAAGGTTACATTACTTTATTAGAAAGTTCCTGTGTCTACCTTCCACCTTCCGGCTCCATCACCAGATCAATTCGATAGTATCTTATAGCCAAAGTGCATCTCATGACAATTCTAATAAGCCCAAACACAGCTAGGATACATTGATTAATTATGGAGTTCCTATGCCTACCTTCCGGCTCCATCATCAGATCAGTTCGATAGTACCTTATTGCCAAAGTGCATCTCATGACGATTCTAATAATTCCAAACACGGCTAGGTTACATTGATTAATTATGGAGTTCCAGTGCCTATCTTCCGGCTCCATCATCATCATCAGATCACTTCGGTGATACCATTTCCAACGTAACTATTCGGAACCATTCATTTATTTGTATTGTCATAGTCGCTTGACTATCTTCATTGTGATATCAATGTGAGTATGAAGTTCCGTTGACCATTTCTGGTCTTCTTCATCAGTTCCACTTCATGAAATGTTACTTTTTGACTGTAAATGCTTAAGTACTCGATGAAAATACCAAAATCACTATATGGTTGCCTATAATATTTGAGGAGTTCCCTCGATTCCTCATGGATCCCATCATCAGAACTGGATTTTGAAAAAAATGGGACCAATCTGAAAGCATATCCTAAGGGAAAAGAAAAATTTCCAAATCGGTCCATAAACGACGGAGTTCTGAGGTAACAAACATTAAAAAAAAATGATAAAAAAAAATACAACCGAATTGAATAACCTCCTCCTTTTTTTGAAGTCGGTTAATAAACAACGGTATAAAAAGCGGCTCGGACGAGGACGTGGCGAGAAGAGGAGCGTGACAAGATTGAGATGGGGGCTAAAGATATCACCCTTAGTAGGATTGTCGCCTCATTCCCGCAGATCGCATTAGCCGTAGTGCACTAGACTGAAGTTCCTGGGAAATTTGGCCTAAATTGTATGTCGCTACAGTACAAAATCGATTTTAACAACTTCACTGAAATTTCTCCCATACTAACTCGTGGACTGATCCTATCACTGTTACCAAAAGTTGCCACTGCAGAAACTCTCGACCTAAGGAGATTCTGCTGGCAGACTGTAACTCTACAGTTGCCACATATTACGACAACCGGGCTAGTGCGAGTGGGACTCGCGCACTGACGGTGCCGTACAAACTTACCTATGTAAATAGTCAATTCCCGCGAATGGAGCCTCGAAGATTTGATTTCAAATCAAATCTTCAAAGTGAAGGTTCGCGAGCACATTCGTAAGAAGTTGGCAGCAGTATCGTCATAGCGCTTATTGGTTTCTTATTATTTGTCTGCACTAATTGTTTTACTAGATTCGTGTATTCTCTTTTTACCTTCTTTGTAGTTTGAGTACATATATATATATATATATTATGTATATTGTATTTATAGTATTTAAGTAAGTATATATTTGTATAAAATATAATGTATTAATAACAATATGTAGGTACCTAATGCTTAATATTGCACCTATCACCAGTTGTCTCTGCATCACCCAAAGGTTGACTGGTAGAAAATGCCTTAAGGCATTAAGTCCGCCTCTGTACTTTTGTGTGAATAAAGAATTAATAAATAAATAAATAAATTTATTCCCTTTATGTTGAGTCCCGTTATGTCGAGCCGAAAACCTTGTCTCGTTTCTATTACCCCTATGTATAGTCGTTGATAGGATCCAGCAGTTGGGATCGAGGTGGCACTCCACCGGGGTGGCTCCGGCGGGGTCTCATGGTGGAATGGCGACAGCGACTATCGCAACCCAGTGCTGGGCACGCTATAATTATGGCGGCAAGTCCCCTCTTTGAGGAGTGGCTGGAAAGGCAACACGGCGTCCTTACCTTCCGCATGACGCAGGTCCCCACCGGACATGGTAAGTTCGGGAGATTCCTGCACCGGATTCGTGCGGAAGAAACGCCCGGGTGTCACCATTGTGTGGACCACCCGGAGGACACGGTGGAGCACACGGTGGAGGTGTGTCCCGCTTGGGCAGAGCAACGCCGTGTCCTCGTGGGGGCTATCGGTGGCGGCGATCTCTCGCGCCGGGCCTTGGTACAGGCCATGGTCCAGAGCGAGGAGGAGTGGCAGGCGGTCGCCTCCTTCTGCGAAGCAGTAATGCTAGCAAAGGAGGCGGCCGATCGCGTGAGGCAACGGTCCTCACGCCCCAATCGCCGCTGGGATTCCGATCCCGATTTCCGGCCATCGTAGGCGCGGGCTTGCGGACGGCGAGCAATGGGTGGCTCGCCTTCCGACCGTCCGGTAACCGTCCGGACCGAGCCCAAGTCGTCGACGGCGCGTGCTGTTCCACGCGCGCCTCAAAGAGATGTCAGCAACTGTAGGGGCCTAGCAGGGTCGAAGCCTACTGGGGCCAAGGGTCTGATTCTGAAAGGAAGACTCGGCCCTGGTACGAAAGGCAATGAAGGAACAGGAGTGGGTTTTTAGTCAGTAAAAGTCTGACACTATCTCCCGCCCCGCCCAAGGGCGGGGGATGTCTTAAGATGATTTTCCCACCGAAAAAAAAAAAAAAAAAAAAATACCCCTATGTCGAGCTTAGTTTTCTGTCCCGTTTCTATTCCCTTTATGTCGAGTTTAATAATATCATATTTTAGAAGTACAGTTACGTCCAATAAATGTATACATGCATATAATTTAGAATCAATTTTTACACAAAAAAGAATTTAAAAACAACTAATAACTTTAACCAGACAGTTATCTTATCTTACCTTATAGTGGGGCTGGCCCTAAAACCAGAGCACTTCGACCCTTCTGGATCTTTTGTGCTAATCCCCAGCCTTCCGTGCACCTTCTTCATGAGTCCCAGTATGGCCTTGATGGGGCTGAGCCTGTAGTGCTCTGGTCTTGGAAATGGTTGGCCCAGATACTCTAGTCTTTTAGAGCCTAGTGCTGCACAGTCGCACAGTACGTGTAGCATATTCTCCTCTGCCTCTCCACAGATCCTGCTAGTCGGGTCGCTTGCTAGTCCCATGTTGTGGAGCTGTTTGTTGGTGGCATAGTGCCCCGTGAAGACTCCTGTGATTGTTCGGAGCTGTGATCTGCTGTACCTCCATAATTTTTGGGGCCAGGCCTTATCGATGTCATTAAGAAATAGCTTTGCATGCTTCTGGCCTGTTGTGTTGCGCCAGTGTGTGCTGTGTATTTCCAACGCAGCCCTTTTTAATGTTTGGTTTATGACCCTTGGTGAAAGTACTACGAAGGGTTCCGGTCCGTGTAGGGGTGTCTCGGATCCTATCCTTGCTAGAGTGTCGGCTCTTTCGTTGCCTTCTACTCCTGTATGACCTGGCACCCAGATCAATCTGACCTTGTTGCGCCTTCCAATCCGGTTTAGTATTTTAATATAGTTTAGTACGAGCCCAGAATCCACTCTATTGGACGTGAGTGGCTTGAGTGTTGCTTGGCTGTCGCTTAAAATGTAGACAGTGTCCCCTTTGGTGCCTCTGTCTAGTATCTCCTGCGCACATGCGATTATAGCATAGGTCTCTGCTTGGAAGACCGTTGCCAGTTTGCCCATGCTTAGGCTGAGATTGCAGTTGTCGCTATGTACCACTGCTCCTGTACCGGTGTTAATTTTAGAACCATCCGTGTACCATACCTGGTAAACTCCTTTTTGAGATTGTGAATGGTATGTATTTTGTCACATCCCATGTCCATCATCCAGTCAAGTTCCCTGTTTGGTCTTGTGTTCATATGGTTTGTTTTGCATCCGGAGTTCGTCCAGTGCCCCATACTTTTAAGCCTATGAATGGCCCTCCTCGCCTCTAGTTCCACTTCAATGTGTAAGGGGGTGAGATTGAACAACGTTTCCATCGCCGCAGTCGGCGTGGTCCTAAATGCTCCTGTAATGGCCATGCAGGCAGTCCGCTGTACTTTGCTTAGGGCCTGTTTGCAGGTTGCCAGCCTGCTTTGTTCTGGGTCCACCATACGATGCTCCCGTATGTGATCAGCGGTTTCACCATCATGGTGTAGATCCATTTGATGACCTGGGGTCTAAGGCCCCATGTCTTCCCATAGGCAGAGCGACACATGCCAAATACTCTTAGAGCCTTGTTTGCTGTCGCTTCGGCATGGCTTTTCCACGTGAGTTTGCTGTCTAGGATTACTCCTAGATATTTTACTTCTGTGGACAACTCCAGTACAGTGTCGTAGAGCTTTATGGTACCCATTGTTGTTAGGTCCCTCCTCCTGGTAAACGGGATGATCACCGTTTTGCTTGGGTTGATGGATAGGTGGTTGAGTTTACACCACCTTTCAACCATGTTTAATCTCTCCTGTATGATCCCCGACACAGTGTTGGGAAATTTTCCATTTACAAGTATCACGAGATCATCTGCATAACCAACCGTGTACGTTGGTCCTTTGTTCAATTCTATTAGCAGCTCGTCTATCACCAAACACCAGAGCGTCGGCGAGAGTACGCCTCCTTGCGGGCATCCTCTTGTGACATGCGCCCTTTCGGTTTCACCTAGCAGTGTTGATTGTATAACTCTGCCCTTCAGCATATTGTCCATCCAGTCACAAATGATAGGGTCTATGCCATGTTTCTCTGCAGCTGTTCGTATCGTTCTAAAAGTAGTGCGATCGAACGCGCCTTCTTCGTCAAGAAAAGCTGCTAGGCATATTTCTTTGCATTCTAGCGCCTTTTCAGCACGGCTTACGACCTGGTGTAGCGCCGTTTCTGTCGACTTCCAGGCTGATTCAATGCGTTTTGCATCCTATGAAGCGGTTGTTTCCTCAGCGCTCCCTCCCTGACATGCTTGTCTACAAGCTTTTCCAGAGTTTTTAGGAAGAATGATGTCAGGCTTATAGGTCTGTATGATTTAGCGTCCTCGTAGTCTGCTCTTCCTGGCTTGGGAAGAAAGATTACCTTCGCCTGTCTCCACGCCTTTGGTATCAAAATCAAAATACATTTTTTTATGGTATGTAGCTAAAGGCGATGCATGCTCTGTATAGTCTACCAAGATGCGGTTCTAGTATGTTCCCCGCTCTTTGTAATAGGGCTGGGTACACTCCGTCTGGTCCCGGGGCCTTGTATGGCTTGAAGCTTTCCAGGGCCCACTTTATGCCATTCGGCCCTACTACCTTTTTCGCGGCGTCCCAGTCTGCTTTCGTTGTTTTTGACTTAATGTCGTTTAAGCTTAATGAGTCCGCCGTGTCGTTAGCTGCGAATGAGCCGGGAAAGTGCGTTCTAAACATTATCTCGAGGGTATCACCTCCAGACTCTGTCGGTTTGCCATTCTCATCCTTGATGGATGTCAGTGGATTTACCTTTGCAGTGGCCATAGCCTTCGACAGTCTCATGCTGTCTGGAATGCTGAGTGCAACGACGTGTGTATACTACGTAAGCCGGGAAAGGATGACTACACTCACCCCAAGTCATACAGACCAATAGGACTGCTCTCGGTGCTGGGAAAGATTATCGAAAAACTCGTCGTTGGCAGACTGCAACATAATTTCCTCCCTATGCTCAACTCAAACCAGTACGGATTCATGCCGCAGCGAGGAACCGAGGACGCCCTTTATGTCTTGATGGAGCACATCCGAACCGAAATCAAGGCTAAAAAGATAGTGCTTTTAGTTTCGCTGGATATAGAGGGGGCTTTCGACAACGCGTGGTGGCCTGCTCTGAAATTGCAGATGCTGCGCAAAAAATGTCCCAAAAATTTGTACGCTCTCGTAACCTCGTACTTGAAGGACCGGTACATCAGACTAAATTACGCCAGAGCTTCTAGTGAGAAGGGTACCACAAAAGGTTGCGTTCAGGGCTCTATAGCCGGTCCGACATTTTGGAACCTCATCCTGGACTCGCTCCTGGAAATGCTGTCGGCTTTGGGGGTATATTGTCAGGCATTCGCGGACGACGTGGTTCTTGTTTTCTCGTCCCATGAGGTCGATTCTTTGCAACAGACAGCCGAAAGCACGTTGCAAGCTATCATGGAATGGGGTGTACAGAATAAGCTACGTTTCGCCGCTCATAAAACCAATGCAATGGTGATAACGAAGCGGATCAAGTACGATACCCCAGTAATACACATGTCTGGGACAAGTCTGAATCTAGTCGAAGAGATCAAACTACTGGGACTCACCATAGACCGTAAACTCACTTTTAATGCGCACGTGACAGCAACTTGCAAGAAGGCTGCAGACATTTACAAACAATTAGCGCGTGCAGCAAAGGTGATATGGGGTCTAAATAGAGAGATAATAAGGACCATATACGTGTCGGTGATAGAGCCAATCGTGCTTTATGCGGCAAGCGCTTGGGCTCCTGCAGCTGAAAAATTTATGATTAGGAAACAGCTAGATACACTGCAGAGAGGCTTTGCGCTGAAGATCTGCAAAGCGTATCGCACGGTGTCTCTGACATCGGCGCTGATTCTGTCAGGCCAACTACCCCTTGACCTTCGAGTGATGGAGGCTGCCACCCTCTTTAAGATCAAAAAAGGCCATACCGAGGAGTACCTGCCACCGGGTAGAGAGGTCGAGCGCAAAATAATATTGTTAGAAATAAATTTGACTGCATAGATTTATCTAACATGTTAAGTTATGTGGTTCCTAGGATAGTCCATAAGCGAAAGGTGCGCGCTGGTAAATTATTTTCAGTGGGTCCTTGCAAGTCAATTCTGGTTTGCGTTCGCCTGTTTGCAGAATGGTTGATGCCTACAATGAGACTTTTGAACATATAGATGTTTTCGCATGTTCACCTTCTAAGTTCAAAAGTCTCATTCATAAGGAGCTTTCATAAATGTTTTTCTTGTTTTATTTTTTATTTTCTCTCTCTCACTCCACATATTTGAGTTTGTTTTATTACTTCTCTTTGTGTTTGTTTTTAATCATGCCTGATAGTTAAGTTAGTTTAAATTTAGTCATCCTAGTGATTTTATTTAAGTATCCCACAGTTAATCTGTGAGCAGCGCTGTGGGCTACAATATTGTTTATATGTTTTGTATACCTGTAGTACCTAAGTCTTATATTGTAGCTGTTTGCTGTTCCTTTTTATAAAAATAAAATAAAATATCGTTCGTCAAGAAGCAAATACGGGAGGAAACTGTTAACAAATGGCAGCGGCGCTACGAGACTTCCAGCACGGGCTCAGTCACTAAAGTATTCTTCCCTACTGTCCAAAAAGCAAGAAAGATCCTTAAAGATATGGTACTAACACCTACCCATGTCCAAATCTTGACCGGCCACGGAGGATTCGGGGCTTACCTCCACCGCTTTCACCTTAAGGACAGTCTCTTTTGTGTCTGTGATCCCAACTGTGACGAGACGGTATGGCACGTGCTCACCGAGTGCCCACGGTTTGAGCGTGAAAGAATAGACCTTGAAACTGAAATCCAGTTGTCAGTTACCCCGTCCACATTGCAATCTATAATGGAGAGTAAGGCCACTAGAACACCATTCCTAGCGTTCGCGAGCAGGGTCATGCGAGTCGTAGCGAGGGCAAATGGCTCTACACATTACACATGCACAAGCTCACAGGCAAACACCTACACCAACACTCACGCAAACACCAATTCTCACGCAAACACCAACACTCACGCAAACATCAACTCTCGCGCAAACACCTACGCAGACCCTTACACAAATACACCCTTACACCTGACTGATGGGAGCCCAAACGTCACCACTACCACATCCACTGACAGCAGCTCCCAGCAGACGACCACCCCAAGTATTTTGCCATTATGTAAATTCTTGAAACCCGGGGAGGATGGGAAACCAGGCATCAGACTACGTGGTGTGGCCCTCTTTATGAACAGAGATAACGAGAGACTCGGCCTAAGCTTCTGCCGCTCAGAAAGGGGAAATAGCGTCAATATATCACCAGGACTGGCTGCTTTGATCAACGGGAGCACCTCCAAAACGAGCATAAAACGCACAAAGTTCAATGCGTTACCCGTTGCAAAGATTGCCGAACACCAATACCGTGTTGTGCGATCGCAAAATAAAACAATCGCACTTTTCGAGTGGCATGAGGCAACTCCGTTTGCCCAAGTATGCTCGTTGCTCACCGAAATCGCAGAGACAGACCGGACCACGAGTACGCGCTCCCGAATCATCAGCGTGAATGCAATGGTGATTGTTTACGACAGAGGTGAGGTTGCTGATCGATACGGTTGCATTAAAGCCTCTAAAGATCACGAGTTGGTGGTGTATGAGGACAGGGGGGAAGACCTCAGTTTTCTTAGACCCCACCAAAAGTGTGCCCTACTGGAAACAGCAGAGACTGTACAACGAACATCCTCCAGGTCGGTCCCAACAACACCTTGCGGATCAGAGAAACTACAGCAGAAGATAGCAGCCGAGAGGGCCGCTTCGGAAGGAAAAATCAGCCGTAGTTTGGAGAAGAAGATCGATACCATGGATCGATGGAAATCGGTCTCCAACTTTCTAAGCAGGCGACTGGGATTTGGTGCCTGGCCCCGTCATATCAGACAGATAGATGCCGTACAGGAGTTCATCAGGTATATCCCACAACCACCGAAACATAAGCGCCCAACGCCTACGAGAGCCGACAGGGGGCAAGTCAGCCCGCCGGAACTCAGGACAGTAACCAAGCCAAGCGACCACGTGGCGAATGCCTTTCTCGAGTTTCAAGCGATCACAAAAGGAATCAATGCTGTCGGTCTCATGACTTGCCAGAAAATCATGCAGTCATACCAGCTAGAGACTGAAGGGTTGCTTCAGAAGAGATTAGAGGAGGCTGCGGCAGCCATATATAATAATGCCACCTCCCAAGTCATCAAGGGAGAAATGACTGGTCAATATATGGCTGCATATAGTGCTACGTGTGGGTTTATACCGTTAGATGAGTCGGCAACGTCGCGGACTGGCCGTATTACTTTCGCGACACCCGGAAGCGACCCAATTGTGGTAGTGGCTCGGTGCACCAAAATTATGCTGGATGACAAGATCCTCGAACAGGCAGAAGCAATCTCGAGGACTATAGATCAGGATGGAGGCTGGGCCTTGCCGGACATCAGTTGGGTCAACGGTGTTCCAGGGTGCGGCAAGACCACTTGGGTGATCAATAACTTCGATAAGGACAACGACGTCATAGTCACTACAACAACCGAGGCCGCGAAGGACCTACGGCAAAAGTTAGCGCACAAAATCGGCGAAGACAACAGAACCAAGGTGCGCACGATGGCTTCAATTCTATCGAACGGGTGCAAAGAGTCACAAAAATGCAATCGCATTCTCGTAGATGAGGCTCTTATGAACCATTTCGGGGCCATCGTAATGGCAGTCCGGTTGTCAGGCGCTAGTAGCGCGGTCCTTATCGGAGATATTAATCAACTGCCCTATCTGGACAGGGAAAATCATTTCCCCATTAGCTACGCCCGTCCGGACTTAGTGGTGACCATCAGCCACGAGCTGTCCTGCACACACCGGAATCCAATGGATGTCGCGTATGCCCTGGGGGAGGTGAACCCGGCATTTACTCGTCAAGGAACCAGGTCCACTCCCTACAGCTGAGGAGGTTCACGGGCGCGCATATTTCCGGCACACTTCCCAACACGCTTTTTCTGGTCCACACGCAAGAAGAGAAGAAGACCCTCATTGACCAGGGATATGGGGCTGGTGCTGGATCATGCGTCCTAACTATTCACGAAGCCCAGGGTCTTAGCAGTGAGTCAGTCATCATGCTGAAGACAAAATCCATAAATATCCGGATTCACAGCAGCGTCCCCCACGCAGTAGTGGCAGTCTCCAGACATACTGCCCACTGCGTGTACTACGCCGACAACGCTGATGACGCAATTGGACGGGTTTGTGAGGAGGGCACAGGAAGCGTCGACCAGGGACATCATCAACACCAACATGAAGAACGCCATGCGGCATCGGGACGAAACAGTCGTCGAGGCACTGATCCGCTTACTAAGGCAATGACGAGTTGATGGCGCCTTGGACGACGCGGGTATTGCTCAGGGCCGTTTTGGATAAAACGGGGAATGGTGAGGTGGATAATCCGCGACTGAGGAGAGAGTACTATTAAGTAAACATTTATCATAGTATCACCTAAATTTAAGGACGTAAATGTATCACCAGATCCAAAAAAAAAAAAAAAAAGAAAAAAAAAAGTAAACAGGCTGCACATTTGAAAAATAATAATAATAATAATGAGTCTTATAGCCAAAAGCTTCGACGACCATCTGTCGAAGCTGTCGTTGCGCGGTTGGATCAAGGGCCTGATACAGAGGGCAGTACTCCTCGATACGGCTCGCATTGTGAGGAGGTTTCTGTCTCTGGAGCCCTAACCACACACGCTTGGACCCTGTTCCCGACACCGGCGGACAACTATTTTTATATTTTTAAATGTTTTTTTATCATGTTTTTTTTTTTTAAGAAATATTTAAAAATGTAAATGATATGTGCATAAAAATGAATAAATATAATAATAATAATAAAAAAGAAAGAATGAACGGAAGTCAAACATTGTATTTACAGCATAATATAGTAGTTATAGTTATTGATAATATGTAATATAAACTAGACGGTATTTATGGTTATATGTATATAATTAATATTATGTATAGTACCTATTAAGTATTAGTATTAAGTATAGTTATTGGGGTTGGTTGAGGGGCCATTTGTTTGGTGCGGCATTTTGGGCGGCGATGAGTTGTATGTGTGTTGAAGGTTGGAAGATTCCTGATTTTTGATGCGTATGTGGGTCGTTGTCGCTTGGGTATCGCTTCGGACTGGTGGCCTCTAAACCCTGAAATTCTGACGGGATTTATTGCGATCGCTGAAAGATGCTCTGGAGTGACGCCACTTGCACGTGGAGTTGCCTAGAAACAAATAATGTATAATTACCAAACAAGGGCACGGACGTCATGTCCGTGGTTTAAATGTAAGGTAGGAGTGCGGTTTTAGTCAGTAGGAGTCTGACACTGCCCAGACTGGCTCGTCTGTGAGGCAGCTTGGGCGTCCATGAGGATTTCCCACTCCTACCGGAAAAAAAAAAAAACACCTTCGGATATTCGCCCCGCCTCGAATTCTACGTCAATCGCTGAATTCAGCTTATCTTTGGGGTCCCCAAGTTCCACTTTCAGGTCTCTCGTGTAGGAGTTCCAGTCGGTGTGTCTTGGGTTCCTCCTTGCTACCAGTTCCTTTTCCAATCGGGTACTGTACTTGAAGCAAATACCATACAGTACTATATACTATTATATTTTTTACTAACCATCAAAGTATGTCATAATATCAGTGTATATTTTTTAATATTCGAAATTATGAGCATGATGAAAAAGTACCTATCTTTTAAAATATTAACTTCATTTATCATACGGACTAGATTATAATTGACTAACCAAAATTCAATGACGCATTGGTGATTTTACATAAATTAAGTACAGCAATATTAAGACGTGTTGTCGGTGTACCTAAAATAATACGTAATGTATGTACATTAGCGCAACTCAAGTTCGAATATCAGGAATATGCGAAAGAGAGGTGACATCTAAGACTTCTTAGATGTCACCTCTCTTTCGCACATATTGTCCCTCTTACACATTTATAGTTATCAGCATTGCACGTTCCAAGTCTATGAAGGGCTAAACTTACCAGTGTCCTTTTAACCTTGAAAGAGTGCACTACGTACGTAGGTAACTACTGTGTAAGTGCAAGTTCTGTAGTGGTTAAAAAACGTTTGATAGCGTGAAACACGTAAGTACCATTGTTTTTCTATACGTAATCTATATTTATTTGTTTCATAAATGCAAATGTAACTATAAATAGATAAAACACAGTATAAAAATACATAAATACGTAATGATACAATGCACATGTTTTCAATTTATGGTTCAAAATATATAGGTAAGTAGTATCTACCTAATAAATTTCGAATAATATAATCGTTATAAAGTATAGTAATTAATTGAAATCCAATGCCGAAAAGATCCCACGTTCAAGCGTCAAAAATATCGGCCATTTTGTGACAGTTGGCGTGCACGTTCTGACATGAATGGGAAATTTTTGAATGTAACGCTTAAAATAAACATGTTGTGGCAAGTTTCTAGTAAAAGTTATATAACATTTTCATTCATTATTAAGTACATTTTTCTGTTGTATTCAACTGTGTAAGAGTCCAATATTGGACTCCTGTCAAAAAACCGTCGTCTGTGTACGGACCAACGTGGGACCTCTGTTGACATGCGTCGTATTTTGACGTATTATGCTTATTAAACCTGTGTCAATCCCGCTCAAACTTGCACAGAGTAAACTACATAGATACATCTACTCTATTACGTCTTCAGTGAACGGAATAACTGAGTGAACATAAATACGGAACGTCACGAAGCCAGTCGACCGCCCGCTCGCGCGCAAGTCACTACTGTTTTTACGCGTCGCGCCAAAACGTTTGTTTTAATCGTGTTTAAAGTGTTTTTGTGTGTTTTGTGGGTGCTACGACAATGCCTGGGTAAGTAATAAACATTTTTCAATGTATAAACAGTGCAGTTCGTTAAGATTTTGACCAGAATGTTCATTTCAACAAACATGTAAAACCGTTGGAACGTTGACTAAACATTTCGCGGTATTTTGGCGCTAACTATTGATAGAAATGAAAAATATGTTTACTGTGTATGTTTTTATGTATCGTACTATAGATATTACGCGTTTAATTTGAAAAATATCCTTTTTTAATTGTGCACATCTTCAAATTATAATTACGTAAACCTAAGAAAACCGTTGGCCAATCACAGAGCCGCATTTTGAGTTCAAGGACATTCAAGTCGAGGTCTTGTAGGTTTATCAAAAAATGGAAGGGAAAGCCGTGACTTTCAATTCGAATATTTTTCGTCGACTTTTTTTATTTGTTATTTTAACCGACTTCATAAAAAGGAGGTTATCAATTAAGTTCGTTTGAATGTTAAACATATTGGATCGTAAAAAATTAATAGGTGTTCGCGTGTGTGTATGTGAATGTAAATATATCATAAATTTATTTTTCTGTTGGTCCGTCTGTGTTTTTAATTTTTCTTGTTACCCGTAGATCACGACGTGGCCGTGGACGTAGCGGCAGTGGGGCCCGGTCCGTATCCCCGGCAGATTCGCCGCCGTCGTCATCAGCGTCGTCTGATGCAGTGTAAGTTTCTTTTTTAACCGACTTCAAAAAAGGAGGTTCTCAGTTTGACCTGTATGTATGTATGTTTGTCTGCGATTATCTCGCGATAGGCTGAAACAAATTTGATGCAGTTTTCAGAAAAGGGCTTGTTTTTTTTTTTAATTAGACGACGACCTCGTACGCGCGGACCGCGACGTGGTGGGCGAGTGCGCGTGCGAGGTGGCAGGGCGGCTTCAGAGGCGATGGAGACGGCGGTGGCGCCAAGCCGGGGTGCTTCGGGGCTCAGGGTGGGCCGTGGCAGGGGAAGCAGAGGCCACGGTTACACCCATGAGCGCCCAGGGCCTTACAGCTTACAAGAGTTAGTTTTTATTGAAAATAACCCTTTCTTTTTCCACTATTTCCGCACGTACACTTTAACAATTGAATCGTTTGATTTTTAGTCTAAGAGTACAGTCGGTGGAGGAGACGACGGGGAGCTACGGTCAGGAGACGCCCCTGCACCCTCGAAGAGAGCGTAGGTGGCCAAAGTAAGTAGTTCTAGTTATGTTGTAATTCTTAGTCGCAAACAAGTTCTAACTTTTATTTTAAAATGTCTATCTAGTTCTGCCGTGGCTCCACCTCCTTCATCACTACCCACGGCGACACCGGCGCCGGCGTAAGTAGTTCTGCTTGTGTATGTTAGTTGAAATACTTACTTGCAAGCAAGTTTTAACTTTTGTTTTAACATGTGCATCTAGACCAGCCCTGGCAATGGAGGCAATGCAGCCCGAGGCGATGGAGACCTCGCCAGCGCCACCTTCGCCGTCCGTGTTGGTGCTGGACGAGCCGGAGGCGATGGCGCCATCGCCGGCTTTGTAAGTTGCTTGCGAAGTTTTCTATTTATGTCTAAATATATTACGTGTATTACAACACTGCATTTGTTCTAGATATGTGGAATTGTCGTCCCAGGGGGGGTCGCCTTGTCCTCGAGCACCACCTCGTCGCTATCGTCGGAACCTGGATGAAGATGATATTGCTGACATCCTCAATTATGGTAAGTATTGACTGATTTTAGTTTTATTTGGGGCTGTGGCTTCTGATTTCCACCCGATTTTAAACCAATCTATAATTTTGTTACAGGTTCCGAACCAGGTTCCGACGAGAGTGGCGATGAGGAGGGGGTGGTCCCGGTCATGAATTCGTTCAACCGGGTCACCCTCTGATGGACACCCCCCTGGACAGGGCGGAAGAAGTCGACGATGGTGCCGACGCCGATGGTGCCGACGCCAATGGTGCCGACGCCGACGTCGCCGATATCCCTCTGATGGCGACGGACCAGCCTAGGAGGTGGTATGATTTTGAATGGAAAAATTTTCCGCATTCTACGATTCCACCTGAATCGCGGAGGGAAACTTTTTCCCAAATTAATGTAGGTCCGACAACTCCACGGGACGACCCATATGACATTTTCATTGACATTTGGGATCGTCCAATAATGGAGTACATAGCCTCGGAGACAAACAAATATGCTCAGTGGGTGGCAAATCAGATGATGGCCTCCAACAACCTCCATCCTCGCAGCCGAATAAGCAGATGGAAGAACACGTGTGCTGACGAGCTCCTCTGCTTATTCGGCATAATTTTGGCGATGGGGGTTGTTGTAAAAAGCCGTATTGAGGAATACTGGTCTGCCACCTCTGACATATTTTGTACTCCCTATTTTAGCGCATACATGTCCATCGACAGATTTTTATTATTATGTAAATGTCTGCATTTTGCAGATAATGATGGCATGTATGCGTTAAACTTGGATGTCTCCGAGGCTAGACTGTATAAAATAAAGCCAATTGTGTCACATTTAAACCAGAAGTTCCAACACATGTACACGCCATCGCAGAACATTGCTTTAGACGAGAGTCTTTTGATGTGGAAGGGCTGGCTGGAAATCGGCCAGCTCATTCCAAACAAAGCTGCAAAAAAAGGCATCAAGACTTATGAGATTTGTGAATCTCAAACCGGCTACCTGTGGCGGTTTGAGGTTCACTCTCAGAAAAAGTCAGCATCTCCACCGCAGCAGTTCGAAGATCCATTAGAGGCACCTGTACCGTCAACAGTATTAAGGCTAGTCCAAGGCCTGGAGCACAAAGGATACACATTGTAGATGGACAATTTCTACAATTCACCGTGTCTCGCTCGACGACTTAAGTCCTTGGGCTTTGATTGTGTAGGGACCCTGCGAACCGATCGGAAGTTCGTTCCGGCGGCCCTGCACAATCGTACCAAGCGGAACATGGGGTCAGGAGACATATCTGGTCTTACCTCGGGGGACGTCGATATCGTGGTATGGAAAATAAAAACCGTGTGGCCACCATATCTACGTACCACGGTATCGGCTCCCAATCAGTAGAGGGATCCACCAAACCCATCGTGATATTGGATTACAATATCATGATGGGTGGGGTGGATAAAAAAGACCAGCTCCTGTCCATGTTTCCGGTCGAGCGGAAACGAACCATGGTGTGGTACAAAAAATTGTTCCGGAGATTATTGAATGTCTCCGTATTAAACTCTTACATCATCCACTGTCAGTCTTCATCATCTTCTTCTTCTTCTCTTCTAACTCATCGTAATTTCCGTATGTATCTTATTAAAGCTCTTATTTCTCGTCATAAACCCCAGCCCATTCCCCTCCCAATTGCAACCGCACAGGGTCGTCAATGCGATGTATCGACGCATGGACCATGGACGAATACGATAAAGACCCGAAGTACACACCTCCACGCCGTCCCCGACGCAAGTGCGTGGTGTGTAAAAAAAAAGGTCTCTACGTACTGTGTCGGTTGCAATAAAATGCTTTGCATGCGCGTCAGCTTCGCTGCCCACCACCCACTCATTTAATTTATAGTTTATGTAAAATGTATTTTTATGTATGTATTTCTTTGTATGTATCTATATCGACCCATCTGAAGAACAATGTTACATTTGAAATTTACTAGGTTTTCAGGAGAGCCATTCAAAGTTCACCCCATACTTAAATGCTAATAACTTTTTTAATTATTGAAATAAAGTGATGAAAATTCACATATACTTTAATTACTTGTTTAGACAACATTTTAATAGAAAATTATTGTATTTATGCTATTATTTTCTAAAATAAGGGGTATTATCTAAGTTAACATAAAACAGTGTTTTAGGGAATTGGGTGTAGATTTTGTGATATATTTGTATATAGTTCACTTTTCTTTGGAGTTCCAGTAATGTGTGACATTCAAGATGTAACATTTGCAAAATTAAAACGAGGAATAATATCGACTTAATGAGTTTTATTATGAAAAATATAAAAAATATTGTAACATAGACTATTTTAAAACTATTTCAGTGTAGGTAATAATTGACTGATAGGCATAATTTTACCTATTCAGGTACCTATACTTAATTATAAAAGTAGTTGGCAAGGAAGTAAATCTAATTAATAAAGTTACATAAAACTTTGTACTTTTATATCACAGTTAATAATAATTAACATTAATATTGACCAGTACTGATGGTAAGTATTGAAAATCAAATTTTTGGTAAGAATGTAATATGAAATTCTGAATGAAATCCAAATTCTCATATAAAAACTTTATATTTAAAACTAAACAAAACTTAAAACAAACAAACAATTTCAATACTTAATTTGAAAATAAAATTTCTAATAATCAGTCTTTTTACTCTAAGTGACAAATTAGAAACCAATAAAAAATTATAAGTAATTATGTCATGAAATCAACAAAGAAACTCTAAAAAACAACATAATATTATAAGTTTAAAAGGAAAAATAATCAAAAAAAATCATCATCATCATCTTCCTGCCCTTGTCCCGTGTTATTTGGGGTCGGCGCAACACGTTTTTTTCTTCCATTCTGCCCTGTCACTCGTCATACTATCACTAACTTCCTTTTCTTTCATATCACTCTTCACACAATCCATCCATCTTTTCTTTGGTCTCCCTCTCCCTCTCCATCCATCCACATGTAAATTTATAACTCTTTTAGTAACATGCGTTTCATCTCTCCTCTTCACATGACCATACCAAGACAAACGATTCCCTTTCAACTTTTCAGTCACTGGCGCCACTTTCAAACTTCCCCTAATATACTCATTTCTCACTTTATCTATTCTCGTCACACCACACATCCATCTTAACATTCTCATCTCCGCTACGTGCAATCTTTTTTCATCCGTCTTTTTCACAGCCCAACATTCTGATCCATACAGTATGACAGGCCTTATCACGGACTTGTAGATTTTACCCTTCAACTTGAGGGGCATCCGTGGGTCACAAGTTGTTCCCGTGACCTGTCGCCATTTCATCCATCCTGCGTTGATCCGATGTGTTACGTCCCGGTCTACCTCACCATCCCCTTGGACGAGTGACCCGAGGTACCGAAAGTCGGAGCAGATCGGTATGGGTGTTCCAGCGAGAGATAAAGGCACTGGATTGGAGAGACCGCCGAAATCGCAGAACAAGTATTCCGTTTTGGTTCTACTCAATTTCAGGCCAACACTCTCCAGTCTGTGCCACCACACCTCCAATCTGTTCTGGACCTCTAGGCCACTCTCGGCAACCAACACAATGTCATCGGCAAACAGCATACACCAGGGAGCCTCTTCCTGAATGTCCGACGTCAGAGCATCCATTATCATCAGGAAGAGGTAAGGGCTGAGAGCCGACCCTTGATGTAAGCCGACAGCCACATTGAAGCTGCCAGTGGTGCCCACTGTAGACCGGACTTGGGTACTGCATCGACTGTACATCGCTCGGATCAACTGCACATACTTTCCAGGCACACCTTTCTCCTTAAGGGCCCACCACAGAACCTCACGAGGTACCCGGTCATATGCCTTTTCGAGGTCAATGAATACCATGTGCAAGTTTTTATGCGCACCTCTGTATTTCTCGCACAGCTGGCGTATAGCAAAAATGGCATCCGCTGTACCCCGACCCGGCATAAAACCGAATTGGTTCTGTGAAATTTCACTCTCTTCTCTCAGTCGCCTTTCAATAACTTTCTCCCAGGCTTTCATAGTATGTGACATTAGCTTTATTCCTCTATAATTGTTGCACTCAAGCACATCACCTTTGTTTTTAAAAATCGGCACCAAAGAGCTATTGCACCACTCATCAGGTATGGCTTCTTCCAGCAACAACTTATTGAAGAACAAAGCTAACCACGTCCATCCATCCACTCGCAATAACTTCCACACTTCAACTGGTATTCCATCTGGACCAATGGCTTTACCATTCTTCATTCCATTTACTGCTATTCTGACTTCATCCATACTAACCATTCTCACTAATCCCACATTCACTGGTTTATTCTCTAACACCCCACTCCAAATAATCAAAAAAAATATTAAAATTAAAAGGGAATCAAAAAATTACTGTAATCATCGTGCCTACTAATTTTCTTCATCATCACTTGTGCTGGCATCACCGTTGGGCAATGTTTTGAAATAATCATGATATTCAACAGGTATAATATTTGTATTGCATAAACTAAGAAGATCTTTGTATTTATCCCGTGAAATAGGCAAAAGCTGATTATAGGCCTTTTTTATTTGCATATTTTGATTGCCTCTTGAGTTTCTAGTTGTATTACCGATAGTTATAGCATCATACATTTCAGCGCTTAAATCGTATTTATAGTATAGTTTGTTTGAATCATTGCAATCTACGTGTACTTCTTTAATATTGTTCCAATTAACTTTCTGACCACGACAATTTTTACTCCATAGTTTATCAATAACCCGACTTTTAAAATCGTAAAAATGCTCTTGAGTCTTATTTTTTTACTTCATACGGATAATCATTATTTTTAATCCATCTCACTAATAATTGCCACTCTTGAGGTGTATAGATTATTTTGGCACGCGAGGCATTTTCAATACATGCATGAACGCTATCACCTTCATTCTGCGTGTGACCTTTCTCCATAAAGCGATGTGTGATGGTCACTTTGTACTTGTTAGAAGCGTAAATGTAGGATGAGTACACGATACGGTTTCTATTTTGACCGGCGCAGTTGTCAGACCAAAACAGGAACTCGCGAACTCCTTTTTGCACGTTACAATCAATAAAATCAATCAAACAACTGCTTACATCGTTTGCTCCACGCTTAGCTATCGTTTCGTCCCACATAAAACACGTTCCATGTTTATTACCCATATCAAAAATTGTAAAATTTAAGCAGCTTAATTTTCTTTTGTAATAAAAAATACTAACTTGTCCGTGAGGACAAGTCAATACCTTTTCAAAATCGAACACCGCACAGACTATCTCACCATTAGAATTTTTGGCCCTCTCTTTATCTGCAGTTTTCATAGCTCTTGCAATCTTTTTTCTATCCTGATGTTTAGCAAAAGTATCTTGTTCCACTTCAGAAGGATTTTTCAAATTTTTAAATGTGTGACATTGGTCACATTGATCTTTTTTAGGAACAAAAAATGCCAAGTTAAAATAGTTATTGACAATATCACGGTATTGCCTTTCTGTCCGTGCTTTGATTGAGTACTGTTCGTCGTTGAACCACTCCTTGTATAAAGTAAACATGCGGGCTATACTTAAACTACCGTCCAGATATAATTTATTACTTTTCTCCCTGAGATAATGGGATTCCACAGGTTGGAAAGACTTGACGTGGTCACAAACACTACGAATCATTTCATCGACAAGTACTATTTTGTGACTCTTGTGACGACCTCGTTGATCCTCTTCCACGACTGCAGTACCATCATACTTTGACCAAGCAGTTTGTAATACTCTGCCACTTATGCCAAGAGTATTTAAAAACATTGTCTTACAGACATCTATTTTAGGGCAAACAGGTTCGGACGTTATAACAGGAAGAAAATATTTATAAGTAAACTTACGATTATTTGGCTCGTCACTATTAATACAGCGTTTTTTTTTAATTTTTAGTGTAAACTGTATTACGTAAGCCCACTGTTTCTGTTTATCAGCCAATGACCAAAATTTCCTGAAAATCTCTAGGCGTTGATCAGGTGTTATTTTGTCACTGCATTTATAACGACATTGACATGCTGGCCTAATTAACTTCTCATCTACTAATTTTCCTCTTTTCGATATATATGATTTACCCATATTAGTGCGACATTTCCGTTTAACATCATACCAGTTTTCCACGTTCCGGGTACGTTTTCTAGATTTTCTATTCGTAGTTGAAGGGTTATCAGCTGAATCTAACCAACATTCATGTTCCGTACAAAATACATCTTGACATTTAGCCTTGGAGTGATAGTTTAGAGGGGATGGCATTGGTGTAGGGATATTCAAACAGTCTACCAATATACTATTATGATTTACTGGCATCGGGGAATTTTCAAAACTTGTTGTGGTTTCGATATTAAATGGAGATGGATCTATCAAAGTGGCACTGGAAATATTATCATATATTATCATCGGAGCTGGTTTTGGGCTTACATTTTCGGGGACTGTATTTAATGAGTTAACAGTGTCATTTACAGCATTTTCATCTTCTATGTTCAATAATAATTGATCTTCTTCGATTGTGTTATTAACGACAACTTCGTCCGTATCACTGAAAACGTCGCGTAAAAGGACGTAAGTTTCTTCGACCCCGTCCGGTAAAGGTGATGAAAGCTCCCGATCATCTAAAACAAATTGACTAATAAGTCTCCTGTATCATAATAATTTATGCAACCTGTCCACCGGGCACTGTTATTACCTACTACTTAGATAGTTTATGATTCCTAATGTGAACAGATCTAGCGCAGATCAATAGTAGAAAAATCATATTTTATTTTACATAAATAAATAGTAATTTTGTAAATAATCCATAATAATGCTCTTAAACAATTCTAGTATAAAAAAAATGTAAATATTTAAATACATAAAAAGATTTTATTCGAACAAAGATACATTTGATTTGACTTCCATCGAACAACGTAACATATGCGGATAGTACATTATTTTACTAATGAATCTCCGAAGAACACAGTTACATCTGCACTCATTGTATAATAATAATGATGATTTTCCGAAGTATGACGTTACATGTTCACTTGAAATACAAAAATTTATAAAAATACTAATTTATATAAAATTAAATGTAATTACTTTTACCATGACAACAACTATTACTTTTCATATTAAAACATAACATTTTTAAACATTGTATAGTTTTCAAAGTAAACTGTTTCACGTGCATATGTATCTATTTTGTTCGGAGGACACAAAATTTTGCGGTTTAACCTTCTTTACGGATATTTTTATTAACAAACAGTAAACAATCATAATTTCATTACATAATTAATAAAAATAAACACTTACCATTATCTTTTTGGATAAAGTTTCGTTGTAGCTGTTGACTGGAACTTGTATTATCTATACTTTCATCGGGCAAAATTAAAGACAATATTTTCTTCGAACGTTTCATATTGAATAATAAACTCAAATATCAAAGGAATATGTAAATGCAATTAGAAAAACAAATAAACAACACGTAATTTAACCGTCACCCATGCACAAGCAAACACATACACACCTCCCGCCGACACGACCGCGAATGACGAAGTAACCAGCGCGCGGGCAGCGGTAGCGCAGGGTGGGGCCCGTGTACATCGATCTATCTATTAATGAATTGCTATTCTTCGAAATACTACTACGTATTACGTTCTTGGCAGATTATAACTTCGAAAATAGGCTTCATAAAAAGATAATAAATACACCATTAGATAGCTCTTGTTATTCTAAATTAAATACGATAAACAAAAAAAATTGATACATTTTTACAAGTAACTATGTTCTTCGGATGGGTCGATCTAATGGTTCTTCTTCTGACACGGTGGTGGTGTGGATGCCTTTTATTGCAGCTTCTTTTTATGTTTTTTTTTTTGTTTTTTTTTTTTTATCCAAAAGATGCTCGTCTATTGCAATGTTCTCGTCTATTGCATTTTTTTACCTAATCGTAATATTTCTTTTTTAATCGTATTTTTTTTTAATCGTATTTTTTTTTAATCGTAATAAATACAAACTTGAATAATAATAATAATATTCACGTACATAATAATATTATTCACGTGAAATGTTTTTGATTTAAATTAATTTTTTTCTTGTTTAAATGTGACAGTATTGGTTTACTTACCCATTTTTGTTTAATCCTGGATCAAGTACTTGTGTTTTGTATGTGATTTTTTGGTGAAATTGTTCATTTTTATTGTTGATTTGTGTACTGTTTTTGTTAGGCAGCATGCCTTTTTTATGAGCTTAACGTTTTGTAAATGTCTTCAAAATGTAGAATATTAAATTAGATTTGAAATTTAGTCCATAGAATTCAAACAGTGATCCAAAGTTCGAGTAGGTGTTTTTTGCGCCTCTTTTCCAAGTGGTTCGTTTGGTTATCCGATACAAATAAACTAAACATTTCTAACAGCTGAGACTCTGTCTGTGTAATGAATGTGAACCAAAAATTATTATAAAAATGTAACCCAAGCCGCCAGATGTTTAAAGTCACCGGAATAGAAGTGTTAACAAACGTATTCTTTTGTTTAGAACGCGGCACTTAAAAATGACGTCATGTTTTTGTCAAGCTTGTGGTATGAAATAAATGTGTGGCGAGGTCTGTTCTTTTGTTTGATTTATGTGAACTAAAGTGTACTTGTGTAAATAAAACAATAACTTTTTGAATCAATGGTCTATTTATTTTATTAAAATTACATTAACACAAGAAACTGGTAAAAAAACCCTCATACTGAACATACACGACACTTACGAATACATGACAAGGTAAACATATCCTGTTAGGTAATTTAATAACGATTCTAATGATATAACTGGTAATGAGCTAGCTAACGTAGTTTTGAAGATAACGTCGTTTTAATAAGACGCGCCGAAATTTCCCGCCAATAATCCGCGAATGTACACATATGTCGAAGAGAGCGATTAGCGCGCGACACAGATGAAATGGGTATTTGCCGTTAAATTTATGTCGTTGCAAAAGGCTGAGCTTGAGTATGAGGTGGCTATAAGAGGAGAAACACCTGCTGCCACGGTGCTAGAATTACGCAAACAAATTGCTAAGTGCGGTCCATTGTTTCCGTCTGAGGACATTCTTACTAGCCCTTTCGACCCAGCGGACGATTTGAGTGGTGTTGTAGATGTTTTAGAAAAAACTAACGTCATTTTAGAGTCTCCGTCTTTAGATAAAAATACGTTGCTACGCACTCAAAATTTGCTTAATCATTTATATCATCGGCTGAACCGTATTGCATGCGATGACAAATTAAAGGACAGTTATGACCAATGTGTCAACTTTTACAAAAATATTGCAGCAAAACTTATCTCGCTTAATGATTCGGCTTTAGACCCCTTGGCCATCGCTAGTAACGATTCTTCCCCCGCTATTGCTTCGACACCTGTTAATGTTACCGTTACTTGTGAAGGTACCCTCAATAAATTTTCAAAATTAAAATATGACGGCAAGTCTTGCGTACGAGCGTTCATTCAACGTTGTGAGGAATTTTGCAACTCAAGGAGTATCTCACTCAATAAGGTTCTAACTAATGCCACTGAAATATTTAGTGGAGATGCATTGCATTGGTACAGGAGTATTAGGGATTCAGTAACGAGTTGGGACGAACTTGTATTGTCGCTGAGACGTGATTTCGACCAGTCTGATTATGACTACAGACTGCTTTCTGAAATTAGGTCTCGCACGCAAGGAGACGGCGAGAATATAGTCATCTACCTTTCCATTATGTCTGGACTTTTTTCGCGGTTATCGAAAAAAATTTCAGAGTAAGATAAATTAGAAATTTTACTCCACAATATTCGGCCAATTTATGCTAATACCCTTTCATCTGCGTCCGAAGTTAAATCTATTGATGAGTTGCGAAGTTTGTGCCGTAATTATGAGAGCATTCAAGCACGGTTTTCTCAATTTAAAGAACCCCCAAAAGCAGGCTCAAATACCTTAGCACCTGAATTCGCTTACGAGAGTCAAACAAATAAAAGTTATATTTATAAACAAAATAAAAGCGTAAATACTACAAATAATAATAATAATAGTACATCAAATTCTCCTAATTATGTACATGCTGTGAATACTTCTAATACTAATACTAAACAACGTTACTGCCCCCGTTGTCGCAATAACACACAATCTTAGGCAGTGTACAGCTAACAAGGATGAGTTAGTATGTTTTAAGTGTGGTCGTTAAGACGTTAAAACCCCAGACTGCCCAGACTGTGGGAAAAAGAATCGTACCAATAAAAAAAACTAACTACTGAGAACTGTGAATATAATAAAAACTTTGATAGCGATGATTGGAGAAATTGGCTCCATACCATTAAACTATTTTTGAATCGTATAACATCTACACAGTTCTCGGTAATAAACGTGATCTCGATGACAGACCCTACGTTTCTGTTCAGATCAATGGTCTTACAGTTTCGGGACTTCTAGATTCTGGCTCCGCCGTCTCGATCTTAGGTAATAATGCTCATTTAGTATTAGAAAAGTATGGTTTGCCCCTTATTAAAGCAGATTGTATAACAGTTACAGCCGCAGGAGGTCAAAATATAAAAAGTGTAGGTTTCATTAATATTCCAGTTTATTTTGAAGATCAGTTTCACATTTTAAAAGCTTTTGTCATTCCGGAAATTACAAAGAACTTGATTTTAGGTATAGATTTTTGGCGGAAATTTAAACTATGCCCTAAATATGTCGGTATCATTGCTATGGCCAAACCTGATAATTGTTCCTTAGACGCAACGCATAATTCCTTCATACAAGGCTATGCAAATCTTGATCAGTCACAGAAACAACTTGCTGACAATATCAAGACGCAATATGAGGAAATTTCTTTTAATCGTAAGGGCCTAGGTGTCACAAGTCTCATTACGCATCGGATTGATACTGGTGACTCAGAACCAATTCGCCAGAGATACTACCGCCTATCGCCTGAGAAACAACGTAACAACCTGCAACCATAACTAATAAATATTATTGTAGATAGTGCTGCGTATTATTTTTGTCTTGTATTACAGAAATAACCCGCAAACGCTACACTATACACATATACTCGCCAGTGTAGCGTTTGCGGTTTATTTCTGTAATACAAGACAAAAATAATACGCAGCACTATCTACAATAATATTTATTAGATAAGGTCGCAGGTACAAAATGCCGTTTTTTTTATATCTGACGACTATGGAGGTAGGCGCGCAAAGTACTATCCTGGCCACTAAGAAGCTGGAGATCGAGGACTAGGCGCCAGCAGGAAGACGTCCCGCAGGTAGACGAAGGGCCAGAGGGTTGCCGAACGGTTGGATGGATCTCAGGCCAGGTGCCTGAACCGGAACTTTGGACCCCAATACGGGGTTAACACTGAAGCTAGGAAACTTTATGATCAATGCCGTGAATATTTAAAACCACGTAAGATGACACACGCTATGCACGTATTCACGCTGGATGCCAGGTTGTTTTAAGCTATATTTGACCGTCGTGCAGCGCTCCCACTCAACGTTTCTACAAATGGCGGGTGTGCAGGAGCCTCGAGAGAAAACAGAAGTACCAGAAGAGCTAGAGAAAGAGCCTCAGAAACGAGTTACACTCGAACATCTTTTCGATTTACTAGGAACCCTGCGTACCGTTTTAGCGCGTAGCACCAACATATGTGTAGAGGAAAAGGAGTATGGCGTGAACGGATACGGGCCAAAATCATGGCAGCCATCAATAAGTGATACGCTAACGCCGCGTTTCGAAGTAGTGTGTATTGGGAGAGACCGTATCCCCTACATAATACGTAAACCGATATATATATCAAAAGTCACGGATATTGATAGTCTCATAAAAGAGACTCACTCAGCACTCGAGAATGTCTTGGCAAAAATGATGATATTCTTAAGAGAGCCTTCAACATTTCGTTTGATGGAACGGCAGCGGTGTGAACCTGAATCACTGGGCTTCCCCTACTCAGATCTCATGAATTCCGGACTTGATCCAGACATCGTCAATAACGCTGTTCATAGATTCTTAAACCCAACACGCCGTATGGGCAATCACAATTATTCAGACGGATTCATTTTCAATGGGATTCAGATGCAATGCGCGAATTCTTTGAGATATCGCAACATGAAATGCGTGTTCTGGCGGTAAGTATCGAAGCTGAAGAACTTCGCACTCGTAGAGGTATACCAGATGATGTCAAATTGCCTATTCTAGTGAATAACATGCTATTTGAAGTAGTAATGAATCCTTTCCTCGTTACTACAATGTTCGAATTTCTTCCAAGAAGAATGCGATTTTCTGCAGGATTAGTCCTCGAGTTACAGAAGCCCGATGTAATGCTTGGACCCATCGACATAGGAACTCTTCAGAAAACCGCTTCACTATCTATAACCAGAGCGACTTCAGTGTCGTCGATGTTCTCGATCGACTATACTCCTGATATGAGCGAAGCAATAAACGCCTTCTTCATATCATGTATCGTCCCTGGTTTGATTGAGTTCGAAATTAACATGGATGACATATCCCCCGCAGATCATCCGCTTCGAGCACTATGCGCTTGTCTTTGCAAATTGATGTTCGCGCACTCCAATGTCCACCGCTGGAACAATGTAACACCGCGTGGAGCACGTGTAGTAGAACAAGCAATTGTGGACGCAGGTATTAGCGCTCATATACTGACATTCGCGCCAGGCATGGTGGGGTTACCCCTAAACAGAGTCAACGCTACACTGGCGCCCATATCGTGGTTTTTTCCAAAGTTTTTTTTATTTTATTTGCTTATTGCTTCTATGGAGGTAGTAGTGTTTAATGGTGTTGTGTGTGTTGTCTTTTCTTTGTGTTGTAAAACGTTTTATTTTATTTTGGTTGATCGTAACTAAGGTGTACGTAATTGTTATATACAAAAAAAAAAAAAATTAAATAACGAATCTTATGTAGCAGTTATGCAGTAGTAGAATCAGTCAATTTAAAAAGTGTCTAATACTTTTTTTAATTCTTTCCTCTATTATTTTATGATTTAATGTTATCCACATGTTACACACAGCAATGGAGGATGTCTTCAAGGTTTTGGAATGGAGAGGGCTAGGCATTAATGTCAATGGCGAGTACATCACTCACCTTCGGTTTGCCGACGACATAGTAGTCATGGCTGAGACTACGGAGGAGCTCAGTACAATGCTTGGTGACCTCAGTAGAGCTTCCGAAAGAGTGGGACTTAAAATGAACATGGACAAAACCAAAGTCATGGTAAACAGCCATGTAGCACCCACTCCTATCAAGGTCGGGGACTCTACACTCGAAGTTGTAGACGACTACGTTTACCTAGGACAGACGGTCCAGTTGGGAAGGTCTAACTTCGAGAAAGAGATCAATCGTCGAATCCAACTCGGCTGGGCAGCGTTCGGGAAGCTGCGCGGTATCTTCTCGTCCAATATACCACAGTGTCTCAAGACGAAAGTCTATGACCAGTGCGTGTTGCCAGTGATGACATATGGCTCCGAAACGTGGTCGCTTACAATGGGCCTCATTAGAAGGCTTAAAGTCACCCAAAGGGCAATGGAGAGGGCTATGCTCGGAGTTTCCTTGCGTGATCGAATCAGGAATGAGGATATCCGCAGGAGAACCAAGGTTGCCGACATAGCACGAAGAATCGCCAAACTAAAGTGGCAATGGGCAGGGCACATTACTCGCAGAACAGATGGCCGTTGGGGCCGAAAGGTTCTGGAATGGCGACCACGTACCGGAAGACGTAGCGTTGGAAGGCCTCCTACAAGGTGGACCGATGACTTGGTAACGGTTGCGGGAGTCCGATGGATGCGAGACGCACAGGACCGTTCGCTGTGGCGACGCTTGGGGGAGGCCTATGTCCAGCAGTGGACGTCTTTCGGCTGAAATGATGATGATGATGATGGTTATCCACATTAATTACTGTGATACATTTTTATTTTTTGTTAGTATTTGATAATCGAATTTATTGTGAAACGTACCTACACATTAGTTGCAAATTTTTCTAGTAGTTTTGTGTAATTTTGTTTTTTTGGTTACAATTTTTTTTATCAATTAATGCTTTTCTTTATTCTGATGAAAAAACAACCAAGACGTTAATTAATTTAAATAACAAATTGTAACAGACGGAGTGCTTTGTTTTCTTTGAAGTTATTGTTCTTATTTTTTTTTCACGTACCTACTAAAATTGTTCCCCAACCAAAAAAAAAAAAATTTTTTTTTCTTCTTCAAAGCTTACTTCAATATGGTATTTGCCGTTAAATTTATGTCGTTGCAAAAGGCTGAGCTTAAGTATGAGGTGGCTATAAGAGGAGAAACACCTGCTGCCACGGTGCAAGAATTACGCAAACAAATTGCTAAGTGCGGTCCATTGTTTCCGTCTGAGGACATTCTTACTAGCCCTTTCGACCCAGCGGACGATTTGAGTGGTGTTGTAGATGTTTTAGAAAAAACTAACGTCATTTTAGAGTCTCCATCTTTAGATAAAAATACGTTGCTACGCACTCAAAATTTGCTTAATCATTTATATCATCGGCTGAACCGTATTGCATGCGATGACAAATTAAAGGACAGTTAAGACCAATGTGTCAACTTTTACAAAAATATTGCAGCAAAACTTATCTCGCTTAATGATTCGGCTTTAGACCCCTTGGCCATCGCTAGTAACGATTCTTCCCCCGCTATTGCTTCGACACCTGTTAATGTTACCGTTACTTGTGAAGGTACCCTCAATAAATTTTCAAAATTAAAATATGACGGCAAGTCTTGCGTACGAGCGTTCATTCAACGTTGTGAGGAATTTTGCAACTCAAGGAGTATCTCACTCAATAAGGTTCTAACTAATGCCACTGAAATATTTAGTGGAGATGCATTGCATTGGTACAGGAGTATTAGGGATTCAGTAACGAGTTGGGACGAACTTGTATTGTCGCTGAGACGTGATTTCGACCAGTCTGATTATGACTACAGACTGCTTTCTGAAATTAGGTCTCGCACGCAAGGAGACGGCGAGAATATAGTCATCTACCTTTCCATTATGTCTGGACTTTTTTCGCGGTTATCGAAAAAAAATTCAGAGTAAGATAAATTAGAAATTTTACTCCACAATATTCGGCCAATTTATGCTAATACCCTTTCATCTGCGTCCGAAGTTAAATCTATTGATGAGTTGCGAAGTTTGTGCCGTAATTATGAGAGCATTCAAGCACGGTTTTCTCAATTTAAAGAACCCCCAAAAGCAGGCTCAAATACCTTAGCACCTGAATTCGCTTACGAGAGTCAAACAAATAAAAGTTATATTTATAAACAAAATAAAAGCGTAAATACTACAAATAATAATAATAATAATAGTACATCTAATTCTCCTAATTATGTACATGCTGTGAATACTTCTAATACTAATACTAAACAACGTTACTGCCCCCGTTGTCACAATAACACACATAATCTTAAGCAGTGTACAGCTAACAAGGATGAGTTAGTATGTTTTAAGTGTGGTCGTAAAGACGTTAAAACCCCAGACTGCCCAGACTGTGGGAAAAAGAATCGTACCAATAAAAAAAACTAACTACTCAGAACTGTGAATATAATAAAAGTTTTGATAGCGATGATTGGAGAAATTGGCTCCATACCATTAAACTATTTTTGAATCGTATAACATCTACACAGTTCTCGGTAATAAACGTGATCTCGATGACAGACCCTACGTTTCTGTTCAGATCAATGGTCTTACAGTTTCGGGAGTTCTAGATTCTGGCTCCGCCGTCTCAATCTTAGGTAATAATGCTTATTTAGTATTAGAAAAGTATGGTTTGCCCCTTACTAAAGCAGATTGTATAACAGTTACAGCCGCAGGAGGTCAAAATATAAAAAGTGTAGGTTTCATTAATATTCCAGTTTATTTTGAGGATCAGTTTCACATTTTAAAAGCTTTTGTCATTCCGGAAATTACAAAGAACTTGATTTTAGGTATAGATTTTTGGCGGAAATTTAAACTATGCCCTAAATATGTCGGTAGCATTGCTATGGCCAAACCTGATAATTGTTCCTTAGACGCAACGCATAATTCCTTCATACAAGGCTATGCAAATCTTGATCAGTCACAGAAACAACTTGCTGACAATATCAAGACGCAATATGAGGAAATTTCTTTTAATCGTAAGGGCCTAGGTGTCACAAGTCTCATTACGCATCGGATTGATACTGGTGACTCAGAACCAATTCGCCAGAGATACTACCGCCTATCGCCTGAGAAACAACGTAACAACCTGCAACCTTATCTAATAAATATTATTGTAGATAGTGCTGCGTATTATTTTTGTCTTGTATTACAGAAATAACCCGCAAACGCTACACTATACACATATACTCGCCAGTGTAGCGTTTGCGGGTTATTTCTGTAATACAAGACAAAAATAATACGCAGCACTATCTACAATAATATTTATTAGATAAGGTCGCAGGTACAAAATGCCGTTTTTTTTTATATCTGACGACTATGGAGGTAGGCGCGCAAAGTACTATCCTGGCCACTATGAAGCTGAAGATCGAGGACTAGGCGCCAGCAGGAAGACGTCCCGCAGGTAGACGACCCGCTGGTAGACGAAGGGCCAGAGAGTAGCCGAACGGTTGGATGGATCTCAGGCCAGGTGCCTGAACCGGAACTTTGGACTCCAATACGGGGTTAACACTGAAGCTAGGAAACTTTATGATCAATGCCGTGAATATTTAAAACCACGTAAGATGACACACGCTATGCACGTATTCACGCTGGATGCCAGGTTGTTTTAAGCTATATTTGACCGTCGTGCAGCGCTCCCACTCAACGTTTCTACAAATGGCGGGTGTGCAGGAGCCTCGAGAGAAAACAGAAGTACCAGAAGAGCTAGAGAAAGAGCCTCAGAAACGAGTTACACTCGAACATCTTTTCGATTTACTAGGAAACCCTGCGTACCGTTTTAGCGCGTAGCACCAACATATGTGTAGAGGAAAAGGAGTATGGCGTGAACGGATACGGGCCAAAATCATGGCAGCCATCAATAAGTGATACGCTAACGCCGCGTTTCGAAGTAGTGTGTATTGGGAGAGACCGTATCCCCTACATAATACGTAAACCGATATATATATCAAAAGTCACGGATATTGATAGTCTCATAAAAGAGACTCACTCAGCACTCGAGAATGTCTTGGCAAAAATGATGATATTCTTAAGAGAGCCTTCAACATTTCGTTTGATGGAACGGCAGCGGTGTGAACCTGAATCACTGGGCTTCCCCTACTCAGATCTCATGAATTCCGGACTTGATCCAGACATCGTCAATAACGCTGTTCATAGATTCTTAAACCCAACACGCCGTATGGGCAATCACAATTATTCAGACGGATTCATTTTCAATGGGATTCAGATGCAATGCGCGAATTCTTTGAGATATCGCAACATGAAATGCGTGTTCTGGCGGTAAGTATCGAAGCTGAAGAACTTCGCACTCGTAGAGGTATACCAGATGATGTCAAATTGCCTATTCTAGTGAATAACATGCTATTTGAAGTAGTAATGAATCCTTTCCTCGTTACTACAATGTTCGAATTTCTTCCAAGAAGAATGCGATTTTCTGCAGGATTAGTCCTCGAGTTACAGAAGCCCGATGTAATGCTTGGACCCATCGACATAGGAACTCTTCAGAAAACCGCTTCACTATCTATAACCAGAGCGACTTCAGTGTCGTCGATGTTCTCGATCGACTATACTCCTGATATCAGCGAAGCAATAAACGCCTTCTTCATATCGAAATTAACATGGATGACATATCCCCCGCAGATCATCCGCTTCGAGCACTATGCGCTTGTCTTTGCAAATTGATGTTCGCGCACTCCAATGTCCACCGCTGGAACAATGTAACACCGCGTGGAGCACGTGTAGTAGAACAAGCAATTGTGGACGCAGGTATTAGCGCTCAAATACTGACATTCGCGCCAGGCATGGTGGGGTTACCCCTAAACAGAGTCAACGCTACACTGGCGCCCATATCGTGGTTTTTTTCCAAAGTTTTTTTATTTTATTTGCTTATTGCTTCTATGGAGGTAGTAGTGTTTAATAGTGTTGTGTGTGTTGTCTTTTCTTTGTGTTGTAAAACGTTTTATTTTATTTTGGTTGATCGTAACTAAGGTGTACGTAATTGTTATATACAAAAAAAAAATAATTAAATAACGAATCTTATGTAGCAGTTATGCAGGGGTGTACTATGCCAAATCGAATACCAAATAATCGAATATCAATTGATCGACCACTATAAGTCGAACATCTAAATACTCGAACGTTCTTAATATCGAATGGTAAATAAATCGAACATTCAAAATATCGTACACTCAATACATCGAGTGTTCAAAATATCGAATGATTGTTTGATCGAGCGTTCAAGGCATCGCATATTCATTCTATCGAAATATCAATACACTGAATACTTTTTATATAGAATACAAGAAAAACACAATATTATTTTAATCTTTAATTATTATCTTTTACAGGTACATTTTAATATTTTGTGTGAATTGCAATTGCACGGAGATGTTGTTTTTATTCGATTTTAAACACCTTTATAAAATGATTACCTCTTTTTTTGAAGAGTATTATGATTATATTGAAAATTAATCATAGATAAATTAAATGTACTTATAATTTTATTACAATACATAAACTTTCGTTAAAAACAAGTATATTTCTGAACGAACAACTAAGTAAGTCATATTTATTTCAGGCTACCCTCATACATTGTAATATTGTTTTCACCTCATAAATAAAACTATGTTCATCTGCAGAAAGCATTGTGACTAAGTAGTGCATTACAAGTGAATTTTGTGAAAAATGTCTGTAGGGTCTTATTATAAGCCAGAATTGTCCCAAAAACGCAAGTCGGTCTTAGTTTTGGATGGCTATGTAATGGCAATAAACAAAAATATTAATAACAAGTTCTACTGGCATTGTTCCTACAAATATAAATACCATTGTAATAGTACTGCAACAACAAAATTGCACGGAAGTGAGGAGCATTTGTTGGAAAGCTATACAACGCAGCATAATCACGCACCAGATCCTGGTAAGGTAGATGAACTACGTTTTAGGAATTCCCTAAAAAGTGATGCTACCAGCTCGCTTGATAGACCGAGTCAAATTATTCAGCGAAATGAGGCCAACATTTCAAAATCAAGTTCGTGTGCTCTGCCAAACAAAAAAGCAGCATCGCAAATTATACGTCGAGCAAGAAGAAAAGAAATGCCAAAGGAACCGATTACTTTGGATGATATAAACATCCCCGATAGATTGCAGAAAGTTGATGGTGAAAGATTTTTAGGGCGTCAGGTTAAGTTTGAAGAAAACTGTGTTATGTTATTTGCAACGAAATCGAATTTAATACTATTAAATAAATCACAACTTTGGGTGATGGATGGTACCTTCGCAACATGTCCTATACTTTTCAAACAAATATATAGTATACATGGTTTGGTGGACACGGGTACAGATCGTTATTACGTACCTTTAGTATATGCGTTTCTAACGAATAAGACGCTAAATTGTTACTTGTATTTTTTTCAAGCACTAAAGGCATATGCTCTAGAATATGATATCCAATTGAACCCACGAGTAATAATGACGGATTTCGAGATGGCGGTCATTAATAGTGTAAAAGAAGAATTTCCTGATGCGCAACACAAATGCTGTCTATTCCACTTAGGTCAAAATGTATGGCGTCAAATTCAACAAAATGGTTTGCAAAGTAAATATGGCCAAGATGCTGAGTTTGCTGTCAAGTTAAGACACATTATCGCACTTGCTTATTTACACCAAGATGAGATACCAGATGCTTTCGATAAATTGAGAGAAGAAGTGTTACCCGACGAGGCAAGTGATATCACCAACTGGTTTGGAAAATATTATGTTTGGGGAAATATTAATTCTCGTGAGACGGGAAATAATAAATTACTTATAGCACGCTCAGCACCGATGTTTCCACCTTCACTGTGGTCTGTGTTTCAAAATAATACACTGGGTTTGCCTAGGACTCAAAATAACATTGAAGGATGGCACAGAAGATAGAACACGTTGCTTGATAAGCACAAAAGGGGTCTTTATGCTACCATAGAATTTTTAGTTAAGGAGCAAGCTATAACAAATAGGACAATTGAAAAGGCAAACGCGGGATTGGAAAGACCTACTCCACAAAAAAGAGGCAAAAGAGATGACAATGCGATTGAAAAAATATTAAACAGTAAAAACAACATGGATTTATTAGAGTTCCTCCGTGCAATCGCAATTCACACAAAATATTAAAATGTACCTGTAAAAGATAATAATTAAAGATTAAAATGTGATTTATTAGTAAATTTTGTGTTTTTCTTGTATTCTATATAAAAAGTATTCAGTGTATTGATATTTCGATAGAATGAATATGCGATGCCTTGAACGCTCGATCAAACAATCATTCGATATTTTGAACACTCGATGTATTGAGTGTACGATATTTTGAATGTTCGATTTATTAACCATTCGATATTAAGAACGTTCGAGTATTTAGATGTTCGACTTATAGTGGTCGATCAATTGATATTCGATTATTTGGTATTCGATTTGGCATAGTACACCCGTTATGCAGTAGTAGAATCAGTCAATTTAAAAAGTGTCTAATATTTTTTTTAATTCTTTCCTCTATTATTTTATGATTTAATGTTATCCACATGTTACACACAGCAATGGAGGATGTCTTCAAGGTTTTGGAATGGAGAGGGCTAGGCATTAATGTCAATGGCGAGTACATCACTCACCTTCGGTTTGCCGACGACATAGTAGTCATGGCTGAGACTACGGAGGAGCTCAGTACAATGCTTGGTGACCTGAGTAGAGCTTCCGAAAGAGTGGGACTTAAAATGAACATGGACAAAACCAAAGTCATGGTAAACAGCCATGTAGCACCCACTCCTATCAGGGTCGGGGACTCTACACTCGAAGTTGTAGACGACTACGTTTACCTGGGACAGACGGTCCAGTTGGGAAGGTCTAACTTCGAGAAAGAGATCAATCGTCGAATCCGACTCGGCTGGGCAGCGTTCGGGAAGCTGCGCGGTATCTTCTCGTCCAATATACCACAGTGTCTCAAGACGAAAGTCTATGACCAGTGCGTGTTGCCAGTGATGACATATGGCTCCGAAACGTGGTCGCTTACAATGGGCCTCATTAGAAGGCTTAAAGTCACCCAAAGGGCAATGGAGAGGGCTATGCTCGGAGTTTCCTTGCGTGATCGAATCAGGAATGAGGATATCCGCAGGAGAACCAAGGTTGCCGACATAGCACGAAGAATCGCCAAACTAAAGTGGCAATGGGCAGGGCACATTGCTCGCAGAACAGATGGCCGTTGGGGCCGAAAGGTTCTGGAATGGCGACCACGTACCGGAAGACGTAGCGTTGGAAGGCCTCCTACAAGGTGGACCGATGACTTGGTAACGGTTGCGGGAGTCCGATGGATGCGAGACGCACAGGACCGTTCGCTGTGGCGACGCTTGGGGGAGGCCTATGTCCAGCAGTGGACGTCGTTCGGCTGAAATGATGATGATGATGATGGTTATCCACATTAATTACTGTGATACATTTTTATTTTTTTGTTAGTATTTGATAATCGAATTTATTGTGAAACGTACCTACACATTAGTTGCAAATTTTTCTAGTAGTTTTGTGTAATTTTGTTTTTTTGGTTGCAATTTTTTTTATCAATTAATGCTTTTCTTTATTCTGATGAAAAAACAACCAAGACGTTAATTAATTTAAATAACAAATTGTAACAGACGGAGTGCTTTGTTTTCTTTGAAGGTATTGTTCTTATTGTTTTTTCACGTACCTACTAAAATTGTTCCCCAAACAACAAAAAAAAAATTTTTTTTTCTTCTTCAAAGCTTATTTCAATATGGTATTTGCCGTTAAATTTATGTCGTTGCAAAAGGCTGAGCTTGAGTATGAGGTGGCTATAAGAGGAGAAACACCTGCTGCCACGGTGCAAGAATTACGCAAACAAATTGCTAAGTGCGGTCCATTGTTTCCGTCTGAGGACATTCTTACTAGCCCTTTCGACCCAGCGGACGATTTGAGTGGTGTTTTAGATGTTTTAGAAAAAACTAACGTCATTTTAGAGTCTCCATCTTTAGATAAAAATACGTTGCTACGCACTCAAAATTTTCTTAATCATTTATATCATCGGCTGAACCGTATTGCATGCGATGACAAATTAAAGGACAGTTATGACCAATGTGTCAACTTTTACAAAAATATTGCAGCAAAACTTATCTCGCTAAGTCCCAGATACTTCCTCAGAGATAAATTTAAAGATATCAATATAATGACTGTACCTTCACAGTATATTTACGAGAATATTTTGTATGCACATAAAAAAAAATATGTTTAAAAAATACAGTGATATTCATAATTTTAATACTGGGAACAAACACAAAGGAGACAATTTTTTTTGTTTAGGAAATAGGCCCACCACAAATTGTGGTGTATAGCAATGAAAGGCACGTTAGCTTATTCCTTATAATCTCTAGATTACATTGGTAATATTAGCAAAACTTTATGTAACTGGAGTACCGTGAAATACGACAGTGAAAACATGACTCTCATAATAACCTAAAATCTCACAAGAGCGATTGTCTAATGAGTAGATAGGTCTCCTTGGTATTTTAAGTTAAAATAATGCACTGCACGTCTGTACTACGTGAAAGACTTCGATGGGATTTACACGATTTGATAGACTTATTCATGAAAATGCGTAGATGTATTCATTTCGAAATAGCGCGGCTTTTGCCGGCCATTGACTGTAGATCTAAAATAATAAGGTGATTTGTTATAAGCTGGTTCTGTAAGGAGAAAAAAAAAACACATTAGGTATATGTACATCACAAGAAGTATTTATTATTGTTCATCATTATCATTTTCAAAGTCATCTATCTCTCAAAAGCAGTACTTCATCTAAAAAAGATGCAGGTGGCTCAACCTCAACTTGATGCCGCGCCCAAGATAAAAACCACACTATACACATCACATATGCACAGCAGCCAACAGTGCGTCTGCCCACTAAACAATTACAACAGTATCCAGCAAGAGCAGTATTCAACATTCCGTTGAAATCGTTCTGCACAATTGATACAACGGCTTTGTGGATTATGTACTGTATCTACAGATTCCCGAAAAAAAAAAAACTATCTACAGATGCCATTTTCATAAAATCTTTCGAATAAAAATACGAAAAGAACAGAAGAAACATGCAACTATCTAGTAATCGGAAACAATAATAATGATGTCTGTCAGTGTCAAACTGATTGAAACGACCACAGAGCATCTGCAACGGGCTATTAATTACGTTTCGTTCCACGGTGATTTTTAAAGTACGGTACTTGATATTTGTGTTAACCGTTAATAACAGCATTAAAAACAAGTTCGCTAAACCAATTAATTATTATCTCTTGAAACACATTTAAATCCGATGTCACCGCTGCGCACTGTAGTAACATATTTTTTTTCACGTTAAAATAAACCTGAAAACTCTTCTAAACAAGCATTTTTTGCCGTAACACTTTTTTACTATTATTTCATTGTTCCGGTTAGATTTCTATATAATTTTTGGTCTGTTAATTATAATAAGATGATCGCTTTTTTCATGTGTAATAAATATGATTAATAAACGTAACCGTTTAATAGTGCGCCCAAAAAAAAATTGTCTCCTTTGTGGTTCATACAACCAGGCTCAAAAAAATAGGGGGCTCATTTAGATGCCAATGTATACACTTCTATAGTAAACTTCCCAGTCATATTCAACAATTAAGCCTTAATAAATTCAAATTGTTTGTAAAGCAAACACTTTGCCAAAAAGCTTTTTACTTTATAAAGGACTATGTTGAGGACGAAAAGGCTTGGGATTGAGAGAGCGACTTTTTCCGTGCGTACTATTACGCACGGAAAAAGTCGCTCTCTAGAAATTTTATGATTTTAATTAATTTAAACAGTAAATATACACAATTTTATATGATTGATAATATTTAACTATAACTACCTGCCAGATCTGTGTTTTTCCTTAACTTTTCCTTCGTTTCCCCTATAATTTTGCAATAACTAAAACTATGGATTCACTGAAGGGGTCAAGTTGGTGTCTAAATTTCTTTTCTCGGAAAATATCAAGAGCTGCCCTCAAACAAATCACAGACAAGGAGTACGAGATAGTTTTCACATGGAAAAAGAGCTGCCCTCAAAAAAAACACAGACAAGGAGTACGAGATAGTTTTTACATGGAAAATATCAAGAGCTGCCCTCAAAAACATTCGACTCCGATATTATGTTCCTGAATACATGGGAACTCACGAACGAAACAATTTATTGGAAGACCAAATATCGAAAATACCAGGACCTCTTGTCTCAGGAGCAATGGAAATCAAGCGAAAAACAAGAAAAAGACGAAGTCAAGAAGCACAAGACAATCTTGAAGAATTTAGACAAGATGAGACGGATGTTCGTTGTTTTGGATGATGAAAATTATTTCTCGCAGTCGATTGATCCGGAACGTGTTAAAGCCATTGTGAATTATCTTAAAGCAAATCAAAGTGATGATGAAATTTTTTATATTCTGGTAAGACGATATCGCGGTCAGAAAAACGAATTTGACCAAATTTTTTATCTTATATACGCAACATGGTCGTTGTACGGAGAGTTCAGAATACGGCCGTCACGTCGTAGTAGTGCAAGTGAAAGATTTTTTCTTTTTGAATAATGACTTTCATTTCCTTTTGTGTGTTATTGCAACATTATATGTAACTTTTCATTAGGTTAAGTAGTAATTTAAGCATACTATTGTAAATTAAGCTGTTGATCCCCGCATTAACGCCGGCGTTCACGCGCCATTGTCTTACTATTGTGTCTCTAATTACGCACTCAAAAGGTTAATAAATAAATAATTTTATGATAATGTTTAATCTTTTATTTATGTAAGACTTTTCCTGTAACATTTGACTACAGCTAACAGCTGATTCAAATTAGTCCTTTGTAATTTTAATTTTAAATGATAATTTTCTATGTTTTTAAAACAAATTTCCAATTACTCATCAAGTAAATAGGGTATTTAAGTGTATTCCGTATCAAATGCGTGCAATAAAGTGCAAATAAGTGTAAAAAATTCGATAAAACTTTTTGACAGGTAGAGGTTACCGGTACCAGTGATTTTTGCATTGTCATCTTGTTATCAGGTTCAATACTTTACATTTGACTTGTTATTTTATTGTTTGCGTTCTATTAACTTCATTATACTTAGAATCCTAATTTTTGTATTCGGTTGAATATTGTTTGTGAATGACAATTGAAACGTAACATAACCTTAGTTAGTTGGTGACAGAATTTAACTTTCTAAGTTTATTTTCTTTTAACTTTCTTTTAAACTTTTATCTCAACCTATCTTTTATTTTCTTTATAATTCCTTATAATCATTCCTATGACTCGTAGAGCCTATGATTGTCAGGAGGAGTCCAAACTCAGTCTTTCTTTGAGCCAAATAAAGGCGTCAAAAGAGTACTGTGACCAACTGATTAAGGAAATGGATGACAATGAAAATATACTCTTTGAAGTCCATGAAAAAAATCGAAAGTTAAAAAATGAAATGGCTCAGGTATACATTCAATTCACTGAAGCCATAGAAGACCGGGATAGGCTCCAACTTGTTGTGGACGGGTTCAGCCAATGTAGCACAGAGTATAAGCATGCTCTAAGTCACAAATATTTATTGCAACAACAGCTGCCAGAGGCAAAAACTCATAACTAGAGACAACTAATCTAAACATCACTGCCTCGATGAATCGAGTCTATTCAGCGAGTTGGTGCCTATTGCCCCATCACTAGTTTCAGAAATTAACCCCTCTTATTCTATAGATTTGACAAGCGATGATGACTCAAAATCAAGTAAAACAGTGAGGGTAGTCACTAGCAAAAATAAACTTAAAAAATATATAAAAATTAACAAATATATAGTTAGAACCAAGAAAATTGTCAAGAAATAAAAGTTTTTTTTATCAAAAATGTTAAATTAAATAGGTAAAGATTACACTAAACTTAGAAAAAAGTACAAGGAAATACCAAACTGACACTGAGGACTTGCATAGTGAACTAAACTGACTCGACACAAGATTTAATGACCATCAAATATACAGCCTCTGAAAAGCAAATGAGGGATTCTTTATTTACGAACTGTTGTGAAAAACAATTAGTAATTTCTACTGGCAAACTGACACTAGACTGGGGTAAGGTATATTGACAATGAATGACCTGGCGCAGATGCAATAGATGGTTGACAATGCTCACAGTTAGTTTTTTGTGAGGTCACCAGCTCATTCATTGCCAATTCGCTCGTCTGTCAACCAAACTTCTAAAGATATCGAATAAAAAGCGTGTCTGTCACCAGACTTCTAAAGTCTGCGCGCGGATGGTCGTTTTAAATGTACTAAAATGTCGATCAAAACTATATCTATCCTGTTTATATTGAGCAGAGTGTAAGAATATAGAACGAGACAGGCATAGAACATCACATGCTAGACATCTGCCAACAATTTTCGCTAAAAATGTCAAGCGTTTTAAGCAGCCCCGCCCGGGCCCCGCGCCACGGTCAGTGTCATTTCGAACTTCTCAAGTGCCAGTGATAGCAAGTGCCAGTGATAGCAAGTGCAAAAAAAAGAAATAGGATTAAAAACTATGGAACGGTTTAGAAGTAGACTTATTCCTTAATTGCAATAATATTGATATTCTATGCTTAACGGAACATTAGCTTAAGAGCCACTAGTTCATTTTCAATTTTAGTAATCACCAGGTGAGAGCAGTGGTGGCCGAGTGGTAACAGCACCGACTTACGAATTGTAGGTCGCGGGTTCGAACCCAGCCAGGCGCATTACTTTGTGTAATTTATTTCATCACCACTGCTCTCAAAACGGTGAAGGAAAACATCGTGAGGAAACCGGCAAGTCCTAGAACCAAAATATTCGAAGACATGTGACATTCACCAACCCGCACTGGGCCCGCGTGGTGGATTACGGCCCATTCCCTCTCCTAGAGAGAGGAGGCCTGAGTCCCAGCAGTGGGAACATTAAAAGGCTGATTATGCTATGTTATGCTAATCACCAGGTTGGTAGTTCGTTTAGTAGAATTGATGTCATACGTGGTGGCTCATTAATTTTAGTAAGCAACAATTTTTTTTTATTAATTATAGGCTTGCGTTTGACCACCATCTCATCTGATGGTAAGCGATGATGTGGTCGACGATGGAGCACGCTTGCCTAGAAGTAGCCTATTCACTCTTGACTTAAAGACCCCTAAGTTGTAGCTATCTGTTTCTTAATAATAATATATAAACGACTTACCTCATAAAGGATAACCATAACATAGTGTTGTTTGCAGACGACACTTCACTTTTGTTTAAACTTAAACGTCAGCAGCCGGTTACTGACGATATAAATATAGCACTTATAAAAATAGTACACTGGTTTGATGTAAATAAACTACTTCTTAATGAAAAAAAAAAGCTAAATGTATTAAGTTTACCATGCCTCATGTTAGGCAAGTAGAAATTAGTGTGCTAATAAAAGGTAAAGAGTTGAGTCCTGAAGATAATACAGTGTTCTTGGGCATAATTCTAGATGCTAAGCTTCAGTGGGGCCCACATATAGACAAATTATCGAAAAAACTTAGCTCTGCAGCATACCCTGTTAGACAAATTCGAAATTTAACTGATGTAGAGACTGCCCGTTTAGTTTACTTTAACTATTTCCAGTGTCATGTCGTACGATATAAAGTCATGGTAAACAGCCATGTAGCACCCACTCCTATCAAGATCGGGGACTCCCTAAACTTGAAGTTGTAGACGAATACGTTTACCTGTCTAACTTCGAGAAAGAGATCAATCGTCGAATCCGACTCGGCTGGGTAGCGTTCGGGAAGCTGCGCGGTATCTTCTCGTCCAATATACCAGTGTCTCAAGACGAAAGTCTATGACCAGTGCGTGTTGCCAGTGATGACATATGGTTCCGAAACGTAGACGCTCACAATGGGCCTCATCAGAAGGCTCAAAGTCACCCAAAGGGCAATGGAAAGGGCTATGCTCGGAGTTTCCTTGCGTGATCGAATCAGAAATGAAGATATCCGCAGGAGAACCAAGGTTACCGACATAGCACGAAGAATCGCTAAACTTAAGTGGCAATGGGCAGGGCACATTGCTCGCCGAACGGATGGCCGTTTCTGGAATGGCGACCACGTATCGGAAGACGTAGAGTTGGAAGGCCTCCTACAAGGTGGACCGATGACTTGGTAACGGTTGCGGGAGTCCGATGGATGCGACACGCACAGGACCGTTCATTATGGCGACAATTGGAGGAGGCCTATATCCAGCAGTGGACATCTTCCGGCTGAAATGATGATGTCGTACGGTATTTTACTGTGAGGAAATGCCGCCGATATCCAGACAATTTTTGATTTGCAAAAAAGGGCTATTCGTTCGATTTATAAATTAAGTCCCAGGATACTTCCTCAGAGATAAATTTAAAGATATCAATATAATGACTGTACCTTCACAGTATATTTACGAGAATATTTTGTATGCACATAAAAAAAAAATTGTTTAAAAAATACAGTGATATTCATAATTTTAATACTAGGAACAAACACAAATTTGTGGTTCATACAACCAGGCTGAAAAAAATAGGGGGCTCATTTAGATGCCAATGTATACACTTCTATAGTAAACTTCCTAGTCATATTCAACAATTAAGCCTTAATAAATTTAAATTGTTTGAGGACGAAAAGGCTTGGGATTGACCTGCTCCAGTACGCACTACAACTGTTGTCTTATTTTTTTTTCTTACGTTTTTATTTTTAATTGTGCTTTTTATTATTATTATTTTTTACAATTTGATATTGTAGATTATTTTTTATTTCGCAATTTGGACTTTTTTTTTCTATTAATTTTTGACATTAATATTTACTTTACTAAGTATTACATTTTGTAAACTATATTTTTCTTTTTATTATTGTGAACGTGAGGACTATGTTGATTGTTTTTTTTTTTCCTTTTCAGTAATTTTAAGGTATGTCTAGACTTGCGAACGAAATGATTTATTGGAAGACCAAATATCGAAAATACCAGGACCTCTTATCTCAGGAGCAATGGAAATCATGCGAAAAACAAGTGAAAGACGAAATCAAAAAGCACAAAACAATCTTGAAGAATTTAGACAAGATGAGACGGATGTTCGTTGTTTCGGATGATGAAAATTATTTCTCGCAGTCGATTGATCCGGAACGTGTTAAAGCCATTGTGAAATATCTCAAAGCAAATCAAAGTGATGATGAAATTTTTTATCTTATAAATACGCAACATGGTTGTTGTACGGAGAGTTCAGAGTACGGCCGTCACGTCGTAGTGGTGCAAGTGAAAGTGAAAGATTATTTCTTTTTGAATAATGACTTTCATTTCTTTTTGTGTGTTATTGCAACATTATATGTAACTTTTAATTAGGTTAAGTAGTACTTTAAGCATACTATTGTAAATTAATAAATAAATAATTTTATGATAATTTTTAATCTTTTATTCATGTAGCACTTTTCCTGTGACATTTCTAATATACATTTAAAGGGATTTTGCAGCACGAGAATTCCAAACTATCACATTGTCCGAGAGTATAGTAGGGAATCTTGAATCGGCACAATTAGTACAAGGCAAGGCATGGCATGCGCCGCTGAGGGCCAATACGTCTGCGGGCACCGGGAGAGAATATCTACTGGGCCCGATGACGCTCGGACCATTACCAGCACGCAACAGGGGTGCAACCCAGGCTAAAGAGGTTTTTCCGGACGTGGCGCCCACATCATTACAAGATGCGCCAATTGTAAGTACGGTGCAACAAGTTGTGGGCGCCCCCCCGGAAGCACCTACCACCAAGGTCGGGGGTTCGGAACACAAGGCGGAGACCAATACCGACCACGCAGAGCGTCAAGACACGGCATAAACCTGACTCCCATAAAGAAGATGTTGCCAGACTGGGAATGGACAACGGGAGAGTACCGTTCGCGACAGCGTAAGCTGGCGTCAGAACTAGAACCGTGCTGTGGCGAACGGGGCTGGGGTGCGCCTATGTCTGGTTTCAACAGCAATCTGAAAAGGTACAGGCTACCGAAACAACATCGATGTCAGGGCTGCGTCATGCCAGTGGGAGTGCTGGAGGAGGGGGTTCACATGCTTATGAGGATGCATCCGGGGAGAGCAGCTGCTACAGTGCTCAGGGAATATGACAGAATAAGGGCTATGACAGAACACCTCTGTATACACGGGGTAAAGAAGATATTAAAGGAATCAACAGGGTGGTTGAAGCTAGGCGGGAGGTTCATAGATCAGAATTGGAGGTTATTGACGTACTGGGAGACCTTTTTTGGATATGTCGCACCGGTAGCTCTTGACACCCTTAAGAATGATGTAGATGACTGGCTTACAATAACGAAGCACAACGGAGAGAATATAGGGGAGGAGAAATACATTTAGAAAGGAATGATTTGTTATGCTTTTTTTCGGTGCGGGTACAAAGTTGTAATAGTACGCACGGAAAATGTCGCTCTCTAGAAATTTTATAATTTTAATTAATTTAACAGTAAATATACACAATTTTATATGATTGATAATCTTTAACTATAACTACCTGCCAGATCTGTGTTTTTCCTTAACTTTTCCTTCGTTTCACCTATAATTTTGCAATAACTAAAACTATGGATTCACTGAAGGGGGTCAATGTCTGAGTTGGTGTCTCAATTTCACGACAGAATGACAAAATTTGAGGCGGAACTGTCCAAATCACCCAACACTGCAGTCCGCAGCCCGGTCGATGTAGCAGCAGAGTACGCATTATTCAAAACCTTCATACTCCAGGCTCTCAGCTGTGTTCAGCGTCAGATGGAGGTGCTTGCCAGTAATGTTGATGCGCTTGAGATGAGGGGCCGTAGGAAGATGCTGCTTATCGCGATCTTAAGCGAGCAGGATTTGCTAAGCTCCGACCTGGAGATAGCGAACATCCCGGAGATCCCTGGTGAAAATGTGGTGCACACTGTCGGGTTGATTGCGGCAAAGCTAGGGGTCACTCTGGAGGAACGCGACATAGTGTTCGCGCAGCGTGTGGGCCCACGAGTCGACCGTGAGGGGCATGTGACGGCTGCGGCCGCGGCGAGCCCGGCGGGAGCAGCGGCGGTGACGGGGCGCGGGCGACGGATCGTCATGCGCCTGACGCGCCGCACTCTGCGCGACGAGCTGCTTCGGAGCGCACGTGTCCGCCGTGGATCCACCACTGCGGACTTTGGCCTCCCTGCGCCTCCGCGTCGCTTCTACTTGAATGAGCGGCTCTCCAAAAATAACAAAAAACTTTTTTATCGGGTGCGTGAGGCTGGCAGCCGTCTTGGGTGGCGATATACTTGGACAAAGTCCGGTCGTATCCTTGCCAAGCAGGAAGACGGGAAGCCTACCTACTGTATCCGCACAGAGGAGGACCTCGCACGTGTTTTTGGCCAGGAAATGTCTGCTGAAACCAATGTTTAGTTTCGTGGTTGATAATTTGTTTAACTTAGGCTATCGAAATTTAAATTCTAGTGAACTTCAATTTGCTTTCTGTACTTTTATATTTTTTGTGTTTTTTAAATTGTGTTTGCTCGGTGTAGGGTCGGAACGGTTCCTGTCTCAGTGCTTGGTGGTTTCTTTCTGGGGCCCAGCTCTCCTAACATCAATCATATATATACTCTACTTATTTACACAACTTCGGCTTATTACCTGTCATTGTACACAGCTTAAAATATCTTATATATTACAACTATCATTGGTCTCTTCATATATAATTTGTGTTCTTAAACTATATATTATCATTAAAAAATATTCTATATTTTACACTGCACTTTACAGGGCCACACTGTCAGGAGTATCTATCTATATATTATTATGTAAACTTCCCTGCTATGACAATGATTAAGACCAAAAACCTAAAGTTGGTTTGTTTAATGCGGGGTCTCTGGGATCACGTCATGACGAGTTTCTTGTGGCTATGGAGGACATTGGGGTTGACATTATGGCGATAAATGAGACCTGGCTCAAGCACGGACAAGAAGGCCGTGCGCCCTGCATCCCGGGGTACCGGCTGCGACACGTGCCGCGCCCGGACTCCGTGCGCGGCGGCCGCGGTGGTGGCGTGGGCTTCTATGTTCGGCGCGGTGTGCGCGTGCGCGCCGTGCCGCACCCGACTGCGCCGCAGGTCGAGCAGATGTGGCTTCGGCTGAGTGTCAACTCCCATTCTGTCATCGTCGGCACAGCATACAGGCCACCGTGGCTCGATGTCAATGTCTTTCTAGATGCAATTACCGAGTCTCTTTTCTCTTTTGCTAGCGCGGATAAAATTATCTTGTTGGGCGACTTCAATATTAACATGTTAAGTCATACAAATAACAAATCAAAACTCCTAAACAATTTTCTGCTATGCTGCAAGTTAAATCAAATTGTATCTCAGCCAACCCATTTCACAGACCACAGCGAGTCATTAATTGATGTTATATGCACTGATGCCCGTGTGCGTGAGGTATCAGTTTCACATATTCCAGAGCTCGGCCAGCATGCAGTGGTATCCGCTGAATTTAACTTTAAATTAGATAAGCCTTCTCCGCGCTGGGTCACTTTCAGGCCCCTTAAGGATATACTGCTAGACCATTTCACCAAGGACCTTAATAAGATGGACTGGGAATATATTGAAAGCCTGGAGGATGTCAATTCCATGGTGGAAACTTTTAATGAGTATATTTTAAATTTATTTGATTTACATGCTCCCCTTAAAAAGGTCCTCATCAGGGATAAGTCCCCTCCATGGATAACTGATACTGTAAGGGATATGATGAAGCTGCGTGACAGAAGCCACAACAGGGCCAAAGCTACTAAAGCATCACATCATATTGACTCATATAAAGAACTTAAATATCTTGTTAGGGCGGCGTTGGACAGTGAGAAGCGTGCATATTTTAAAACTTATATAAATAAAAGTATAAAAAAACCTAAGAAGCTATGGAGTCATATTAAATCCTCTATAGCTATCTCTAAAACATCAGAGCACAGTTTACCAAACCTATGTAGTGATCCTGAAAAAATTAATGCACACTTTTTGGATGTACCAGGTAATGGTACAGTCACAGCTGCCGACTTAGAATATAATGAGCAAAACAAATTCAGTAACACTAATTTCCAGCTGGAGCCCGTTCAGGAGGATGTGGTGCTGAGGCTGTTGCGTGGTTTGAAGTCCAATGCTCAGGGCTGTGACCATATCTCGCTTGAAATGTTGATGATGACTCTTCCTCGTACCCTTGCAGCTATTACGGCCATCGTCAACCGTTCTATCTCCTCCTCCTCTTTTCCGGATCTGTGGAAATTGGCTATAGTTAGACCCATCCCTAAAGTATGTAATCCTACCAGCGTAAAAGATCTCCGCCCTATTAGCCTACTGCCATGTCTCTCCAAGGTCTTAGAGAAGGTTGTCTCCAACCAGCTCCGAGCATATCTCGAGGAGCACAACATATTGCCGCTTGCTCAGTCTGGTTTTCGCAAGGGACATAGTACAGCCACGGCCCTACTTGATGTGGTTGGGAATATCCTTGAGGGCAGAGACAAGGGAATGGGTGCCATGCTGGTCCTACTGGACTTCTCACGCGCTTTTGACTCAATTAATACGTCACTCCTCATTTCTAAGCTGTCGTACTATGGATGTCAGCCTGAGACGGTTCAGTGGTTTAAAAGCTACTTGACTCACCGTTCTCAGTTTGTCCAGGTGACAAGTGAAAGTGATGGAAGCATTGAGTCCTCTAGTCCTAGTCCAGGCAAGTCCAAATTTTTGATCATAGGATCACGTGATTTTTTAAATAAAGTGGGCCACAGTAATTTGGATGTGAGGATTGATGGTTGTCCCATTGAGAGGGTGTGGGAAGCCCGTAATCTTGGAGTAGTATTTGATGAGCACTTGCATTTTGAGACTCATATTACAGAAGCCGTGCGCAATTGCTTCTATCGTCTTAAGCTTTTATATCGTGTACGTCCCTACTTAAGTGTGGATATGCGTATCATGCTCTGTGAGTCACTTGTTTTATCCAAGCTGAACTACGCTGACACTGTGTATGGGGCGTGCATTCTCGGTAGAAGTGAAAAGTTAATCCAGCGAGTACAAAATGCATGTGCTAGGTTTTGTTTTAATGTCCCTCCAAGATCTCACATAACACCATTTTTAAATAAGGGTAATCTGATGAGAATGTCAGATCGCAGAAAACTCCATCTGGCTACCCTACTCTTTGGCACAATTCTCACTAAAAAACCTACATATCTCTATGAGAAACTAACTTGGTCACGTGATATAAACAAAGTTAAAACGAGAGCATCTTCTTACCTTCTGTTGACTTTGACCCATAAAACTGCTGCTTTCCGTGGAAGTTTCAAATACGCTGCTAGCAAAATCTGGAATAATTTGCCACCACCTATTCGTGCTTTAAAGGCGGTTGGTGCTTTTGGTTGCAAATACAAACAGCATTTATTACGCAACCAAAAGGAAGCCACCACATAATTTAACCAGAGTTCTGCACGGTTTGCAATGGTGACCTTTGAAAAGTTGGTGACATTGTCGCTCGGCTAGTTTGGCATCTTTTTCTTGCGTCCAACACTACACAACATTACACTTCACAGTCATACACAATAATATTTCAGATACTCCCGAATCACTTGTTTTTAGACGTATTCAACTTTTGTTTATTTGTATAATATAGACCCACCTAATTTTTCTTCTGACAGTCAATATATCGTGCCACAGAACACAAATATCCATAGATTATACACTCTAATATCCGTGAACCGTGCGCTCGCGTCCGTCCGTTTGTCTATGGTTCTGACAAATGATTTTGGAGCGCGGCATCAGGTGTCTGTCTATGGTTCATTATTTATTACATTTTTATAAATTTCTCTAACACATTACACGTTTTAACATAATTTCACGCTTTTTACCTTTTATTTTATGTATTTATTATTTTTTCAATGTTTGTTTTATCAATGTTTGTGTTTGTTATTTTGTTTCAATACCTACCTATATATATGTTTATTTAACCTCCGTGAGTGTGACCGTGGCATCACCGTGGGCCCTAGCAGAATACCAGCGCTGCGTTATTTATCGTTTAAAATCGTTTTAAATATCGCAGCATATGCTGAGTTAGGCGCCTTTTTGGCCTTGCACAGATTTTATGTTACTCTTTTTATACTTTTTTTTTTGTAATTCTACTGTATGTGTGAGGTACGAATAAAAGTTTTTTCTTTCTTTCTTTCTTTCTTTCTTTCTTCTTTCTTATCCACGGTGTCAGCGAGGTGAGCAAAGAGGAGACATCGCTAGTGGTTGCTGAAGTGGTGCGTGACATATTGAAGCTGGAGACGTTTTCCGCGGCTGATATACGAAGGTGCCATCGAATGGGCAATCAGGCCAGCACTGGCAGGCCTAGGCCCATTTTAGTGAAGCTGCTAGATGTGGACATCCGGGACAAGATTTGGCATGCAAAAACCAAAATTAAAGGGTTCCGGTGTAACTTTATCCGAGTTCCTGACACGGTCGCGGCATCGGGTATTCATGGCTGCACGTGAAAAGTTTGGCGTCACCAATTGCTGGACAAAACAAGGCTATATTCACATTTTGGGGCCTGATTCCAGTAAGCATCGTGTCGTCACCCATGGCGAGCTCAATTCTATCGGCGAGCCAAAGCTGGACGCCGCCAATAAGCCACCGGTTGTCGCTTTAAAGTAGCGTAGTAATATAGTACCTGGGCGGGTCAATAAGTCCGTGACTGTTTTAATTTATTGTCTTTTAAGTGAAAGGGCAACACTGCTCCTGTCAACAGGCAACTATCAGTTGACTTCTGTCAAAATTTGAATAAGCTGCGTCTTTAGGTTTGCCTTTGACAGCCTTTGATAGCAGACTGCCGCGTATTTTGAGAAGAAAATGGAAAAATGTGAATTTCGTGTGCTCATTAAGCATTATTTTTTGAGGAAAAAAACCATCACTCAAAGCAAGGCTAAGCTTGATAAATACTATGGGGACTCTGCACCATCAATTTCAATGGTAAAGAAGTGGTTCACAGAATTTCGTTGTGGCCGTACAAGCACGGAAGATGCTGAACGTTCTGGACGCCCAGTTGAGGTCTCTACACCAGAAACAATTGAAAAAATTCACGATATGGTGTTGGCCGATCGGAGATTGAAAGTGAGAGAGATTGTGGAAGCCATAGGCATCTCACATGGCTCAGTGGTTACAATTTTAAATGATCACTTGGGTATGAGAAAGCTTTCCGCAAGATGGGTGCCGCGGTTGCTCACAATCGACCACAAACGCAATCGTGTGACAATTTCGCAAGAGTGTTTGACGTTGTTCAACCGCAATATGGACGAGTTTTTGCGCCGTTTCGTAACCGTGGACGAAACATGGATCCACCACAACACACCAGAGACCAAACAGCAGTCAAAACAGTAGATTTCTCGGGGTGAATCGGCGCCAAAGAAGGCCAAGGTGAGTTTGTCGGCCAATAAAGTCGTAGCGACCGTTTTTTGGGATGCACGCGGTGTTATCCATATTGACTACCTTCAAAAGGGTAAAACAGTCAATGGTGAATATTATGCCAACTTATTGGGTCAATTTAATGCGAATTTAGTAAAAAAACGACCGCATTTGGCCAAGAAGAAAGTTCTTTTCCACCTAGACAATGCAAGGGTGCACACATGTGCAGTTTCCATGTCAAAATTTCATGAATTGGGCTACGAATTGCTCCCTCATCCGCCCTATTCTCCGGATTTAGCCCCGAGTGACTATTTCTTGTTCCCAAACTTGAAGAAATGGCTTGGTGGAAAGAGATTTGACTCCAATGATGAAATCATCTCAAAAATAAATACCTATTTTGATGACCTCGACAAATCTTATTTATTGGAAGGGATAAAAAAATTAGAGAAACGTTGGACAAAGTGTATAGAGCTCAAAGGAGAGTACGTTGAAAAATAAAGGAAAAATTTATCCAAAAACCTGTGTTTCATTCAAAAAGTCACGGACTTATTGACCCGCCCTCGTAGTATCATATATAGTTGTTAACACACAACTGGCGGATGGATTATATCAACCTATATACATATTATAAATATTTTTTTTTTATAGCTTAATATATTTGTTTTAATTTATTTATTTTAATTTATTTTACTGTTACACAATGTCAGATAGTGATAGTTTTTTATCAGCATGCAGTGACAGCGACAGCTTTTATATGTAGTATCCCGTCGCTGGCTGACATGCTTGTGTCTCAGTTTTCCGATGTACCAAAGAATCTTAATGTAGTCCTTATTAATGCATAAAGTATTCCGGCCCATCATCATGACATGCTGGCAAACCTTGACTGTAAGAACATTCATGCTATCCTTGTCTCTGAATCATGGCTAAAGCCATGCTTTCCATTCACTTCCTACTCTTTACCCGGATACCAACTGATTAGAAATGATCGCACAGGCTGCGGTGGTGGCGATGTTGCCATATATCTTAGAGCTAACATTCCTTTCAAAGTTGTTAATATGTCATCACAGCCACCACCGCCGAATGCTGGCGAGCATCTCTTCTTAGAAGTCAACCTTTATCATTCAAAGATTCTCCTTGGTGTCTACTACTGTCCCTCTTTGCGTATCGACTATTTTTCTTCTTTTGAAAGTCTCCTTGTAAACCTTATTCCTTCTTACAGTCACGCTATTATAATGGGGGATTTCAACACTTGCCTTCTCAAAAGCGATTCGCGGTCTTCTTTACTCCAATCTATTTCACACTCCTGTAATTTGTCTCTTCTTCCCCTGACTGCCACTCACCACTTTCCTAACTGTACTCCTTCATTACTTGATATTATACTTGTTTCATCTACTCAACATGTCGCTAAGCATGGACAATGTACCGCTGACGCATTCTCTTATCATGACCTTGTCTTGTAGTGTGTAACATTAAGTATACTTAGATTAATAACAGAGACCATGTCAGCAGCTGACATGGTTTTAGCAACTGTTCGGCGTAGCTGACAGTCAGCTACGCCGAACAGTCGCTAAATATACTTCGTACAGTAAAGACGTCTTTTAAGACAACCAAAGTACCTCTACATGGCGACCCTGCCAGAGGCACGGTGTCAGATTGCGTCGCGACGAAAGAATGTGACGGCGTCAGCGACTAACCGTGTGACCGCGTCGTAGAGCACCGTGCATTATGGGAGTGATAGTGAAACACAAAGGTTACAAGTTAAATAACCATTTGTCAGAACACAAGCACAAACAAATTTTAAAATTCAAAAATGGGAAAAGAGTGCAGTAAATGTTTATGTGAAAACAAGGAAACCATAATTACACAACACGGCAGTGAAAATAACGGCGGAGCTGATGTCTCTTCGCACTTTCGAACGAGCAATATCCTACTGGGGGTGATGGTTGCTGTTTGAGCTGCAGCAGTCTTATACGTACTATACGCTCAATACAAGAGATGCCACAGTGAATGGGTGCGTACAGGAATACAAAACGGCATGCAGGCGGACTACATCAAACGAATTCAAGAACGGATGTCGGTCCGAGGTACTTATTCGCATTGGTAGGTGTGAACAACTACCAATGCGAATAAGTACCTATACCTAGTGTTAAATAATTAAAATAAAAAGTGAAGTGCATTCAGTGTGTTAGAAGTGTAATACAACAAAAAGAACTACTAAAAATAACCTCTACAACAGGGATGGCGAACCTTTATATGAGAACGTGCCGCTAAAAATATTAAAAAAAAAATGTAGTCATTGCGTGTCGCCAAAGAATCTTGGCTTAGTGATTTAATGAACCAATATTTAAACAAAATGCTATAAAATTTTAATTAGCTGCCCAAAATTAGTATATATATATGTTTACAGTAGTTTGTTCATTCAATTATATGTATAAAAGAGAAAAAGGGTGTGATGACTAGTGTTTCAAATCACCTACATGTTGTAATTCTTTCACTGGCGTGCCCGAATTATTTTGCCGCGTGCCACCACTGGCGCGCGTGCCATAGGTTCGCCATCCCTGCTCTACAATAAATACATTGTGTCTGCGAAATATGAACATTTTAAGAACTTTAAGTTTAGATTATATCAAAATAAGTCTCAGGAAATTAGGACCAGAAAAAAGATTACGAGAAGTAGGTCTAAGTAAAATTAGAAGAGCTAAGGAAATATTTAACTTATATAAACAAAGTAAAAAGGAATTAGAAGTAAAACACTTAACTACAGAATATTCAGGGCTATTGATTGATAATTTGTGTTAATCTATAGAGGAAACTTATATAAAAATAGTTACAGTGGGTCTAAGGCCCGTATTACAGAACTACAATTAAGACTCAAGCATTACTTAAAACGAGTCTCAGTTGGAGTTTTCATTTTAGAACTTGACTTGAGCAGAGAAACTACAATCAATAATCACCTGAGCAATGTCACTTTAAAATGACATTTTTTACGTATTATAGAACAGTGCTTGAGTGAGCTCCACTCAATGTGTCCTTATTTTAAAATCACAATCAGCTCAGAATCTCTGCTTAAGGCGAGATTTGATCTTTGTTTTCGCAAGTGTAGTCGAGACCACGCTTGAGCATAGAATCTCATGGAAATTGTTGTGGATTTAAATCAGAGATCAAAATCTCTACTCAAGCGTAGTTTCGTTTGATTTGAATTTGAGGATAGTTCTAAAATAAACTGAACGCTTAAGTCGAGATTCTTCGCTCAAGCAGTAATCGGTTGAACGCAGTTTAAGTAGTACTTGAGTAAGGTTCTGTAATACGGGCCTAAGTCATCTGACAACATGGCAAGCTTCGATCTAAAAACGGCAATAACAAAATTGGCAAAATTAAAGTTAAAGACAGATTATTCCAGTACAGACCTCTTAATTACAGATATAAAAACATTCCTTTTAACAAAACAGTCTGCAAATTCTTTACTTATGCAAATGAATAAATTATCACAGAATGATTTGAGTATAGCTGAGTTCGGTAGTAAGTTAGAAGAGCTTTTTATTAATTTAACTATTTCTCAATCAAACGACAACGAAGCTACGAGCGACGTTCTACAACCAATAAATGAAAAGTATGCCATTAAACAGTTTTCAGATGGTCTTCGCAATAGAAGACTCAGTACTATCATTGCGGCTCGCGACTACCAACAGCTGAAGGACGCTATTCGTGCAGCACAAGATGAGGAGCCAGACCAGTCGGCCCAGCAAGCGGTAATGCACTTTAGAGGTAAGCCAAGGGGCAGAGGAAGATGGCAAAATAATCGCAGCCGTGCGTTCTACCATCCTGAGAAGGTCAAGGCTATTCAAAATTACACAACACCACAGAATTCAGACGATGTACGACGATTCGTCAATATGTGTAATTATTATCGTAAGTTTATTCCTCATTTTGCAGATAACTATTCCATTAAATAAACTTTGTAGGAAGGACATAAAATTTAATTGGACAGAAAATTGCGAAAAATCTTTTGAAATTTTGAAAGGAGCACTAATAACTCCTCCTATTTTGCAATACCCAGATTTTTCCACAGAAAATGAATTCATACTTATCAGGTATATCTATAGGATCAGTGTTATGCAATAAAGACTTAAAGCCAATCGCATATGCGAGCAGACCATTAAATAAAGCAGAATTAAATTACCCAACAATCCAAAAAGAGCTATTATCTTGTAGTATGGAGTGTGAAATATTTTAGACCATATTTATTTGGAAGAAAATTTACAATAATGACAGACCATAAGCCATATATATATTTATTTAGTATAAAAGACCCCTCAAGTAGACTATTAAAGTTCAGCTTACAGTTAGAAGAATATGACTATAAGATTGTTTTTATATTATTTTATATTAACTATAAGCATATTGCTGACTTGCACATTGTGTTTGAAAGGTTACGCTTGTTCAAGTTGCGCGCGAACAGAGAAAAATGTGTCTTTGCACGGGATAAAGTAAAATATCTCGGCCATGTCATTACCCAAGATGGTATTTCACCAGATGATGACAAGGTTAGTGCAGTTCTAGAGATGAAGACACCCTCGTCGTTGCGTCACCTGAGAACCTTTTTACAGACCTGCTCTTGGTTCAGGAAGTTTATTCCAAGCTTTTCTGCAATTGCTGAGCCGTTAACACGCTTACTGAAGAAGAATCAGGTTTGGTCTTGGGGTAAAGACCAGGACAGTGCCTTTCAGGAGCTGAAAAAGCGCTTGACTTCGGCACCGATTCTTATCCAAGCGGATTACAGCAAGCCGTTCGTGTTAAGGACAGACGCTAGCAATTACGCCGTTGGGGCGGTCTTGCTACAAGGTGAAGGTAAAGACCTATCACTACATTAATAACTGGCTTGAGTGTCATAAGATGGGGGGTGAAATACTGGCGGACAACCAGATAAGCTACTCTGATGACCTTCTGCTATCACTGGTTCTGTCCTATCTGGCTCCCGTCAAGATCACATGTCTTGCAGGTGAGAGGAAGGCTACACCAGGCACCAGAACGTCTGACAAGACACCAGAGGCCATTGACCAGGGCATTCTGGCTCTCACCTTGTCCGCCCTAATGACCCTGGCCAAACCGGTGACGGCCCAGAATACCCCCGCATACGCCAAGCGCTGGAAGGCCGCTATGGCATCAGCCAAGATTGTAGACATCTTCTAGTTCACTAATGATTTTCTTTAGTTCCAGGTCATCGAGCTGCGCGCGCCGTAGATCCGAAGCACTCCTGGCAGGTAAGTCCACGACAACAGAGCAAACCCCGCATTGATTTTTATTATCTTCTTTACAGGTTGGGCGACTGAGCGTATCAGCTATAACATTAGCCTTTCCAGGCGTATATTGAAATTGAATGTTAAAGCACTGCAGCTTCAAAGCCCAACGAACGAGTCTACCGGACGGTGACTTTAAGGTAAGAAGCCACTTTAACGGCTGATGATCGCTGCCTATTATAACCTCATGTCCTTCGATGTAACCTCTGAAACGTTCAACAGCCCAAACAACAGCAAGAGCTTCACGCTCTGTAGTACTGTAATTAAGTTAACTAACGCGAGCTCAGAGTAGGAAAATCAAAGAGGAAAATACATTAAAAGGATTAAAAGAGGAAGGGAGTTCACTGGATCACCCTAGTAAACCCATTGATTTGAGGCCTCATCAACCAAAAATCGTGGAGCTATTAAGGAAACCAATTGACTCAGTTGAAATGAAATTTATAAAAGGAAAAGAGTTAGAAAGCCTTCGAGAGAAAAATATTATAAGTAGAGAAGAAAAATGTTTAGCTTACGTAGAAAAGCAATTATTTACATTAATCTTAATTATAATGTCACAATTCACACGAGACGTATTTGTGAATATATTAAGTGAGTTTTGTAAGGAAATAAATGTAAAAGAAGTTTGTATAATTAAATAAAAGAATAACGATAAATTTATAAAAGAATTATGTGAAGAAATAGACAGTAGAAATGAGTGGTCCAGACCACCACGTATTCATATTTTAAGAAATGTAAGGAGAATTTTTGATAAGGATGAAATGACAGTCATATTAAATGCTTATCATTTATTACCTTCGAGCGGACACGCCGGCGTTCGACGAATGGTAAACAACATCAAAAGTAAGTACTACTGGCCAGGACTAGAAAGTGACGTTAGAAATTACATAACAAAGTGTACTAAGTGTCAGGTGATGAAACACTCACCCAGTTATAAGGAGCCTATGGTGATAACAACCACGGCGAATTCAGCGTTTGAAAAGATCTTCCTAGATATTGTTGGACCTCTAGACAAAGATGATGAAGGTAACCAATACATATTAACCCTGCAGTGCGAACTAACAAAATATGTGGAAGCTTACCCTCTTCCAACAAAGGAATCGGCTATCGTAGCGAGGTCATTAGTAAGTAATTTTATTTTAAGATATGGCGTACCGAGAGTAATCGCAACTGATCGTGGTTCAGAGTTCATGTCTTCTACAATGACGGAAATATGTAAGTTATTAGAAATAGAAAAAATAAACTCCACAGCTTACCACCACCAAAGCATAGGAGCTTTAGAAAACACACATAAAAGCTTACGTAACTTTTTACGTAATCAATGTGAGGAAAATTCTTACACTTGGAGCCATTGGCTTCCCTATTGGTGTTTTGCTTCTAATACAACAGTACACACGTCAACTAGTTATACACCATATGAACTCGTATTCGGTAAGCCATGTAATGTTCCAAGTAGGTTAAAAGATGATTTAGAACCATTGTATAATGTAGAAAATTATGCTTTAGAATTAAAATATAGACTACAGTTAGCACATAAGGACGCGAGAAAAAGGTTAATAGAAAGGTTAATAGAAAGATGAAAAGAAAAGTCATTTATGATAGACATAAAAATCCTATTAGTTTTATGAAAGACGATTTAATTTTGATAAAGAATGAAAATACTAATAAAATGGACAGATTGTATAACGGACCGTATGTTGTTATTGAAGAAGCTGGACCTAATGTTAAGATAATTAAAAATAGTAAGGTAGAAACGGTACATAAAAACCGTACAAAACCATACATGTATAAGTAAATAAAACAAAACAAAAATGTAAAAAAAAAAAATATTTCTTTCTTTTTTTTTCTCTCTTTTTTCTCAATTAAGGAGGGTGATGTAGTGTGTAACATTAAGTATACTTAGATTAATAACAGAGACCATGTCAGCTACGCCGAACAGTCGCTAAATATACTTCGTACAGTAAAGACGTCTTTTATTCCAAGACAACCAAAGTACGAGTACCTCTACGATCTTCCTTTCCTATAAAATTCGCCCTCCTAAGGCGAAACCTAAGATCCTCCTCCAGCGAAGTTTTGGTAGTATGAACCTTGAGAGTCTCCGTGAGGATGCCGGCAGCATTGACTGGTCTGATCTTATTGCCGCTGAGTCAATTGATGTTAAAGTCAATTTACTCAACTCCAAACTTCTACAACTGTACGATGTCCATGCAACTGTTCGGCCTGTGGAAATTAAGCACCTACCAAGCAACGGCGAAGTCTAGGTTCAGAAGCAAACCAAATGTTACGAATAGATTAAAAAATATGTTACAATCCGCAATCGCAATAACTTGGTGTGTAGGGATGCTCAACGCCACCACATTCATAAGTCCGTTGAAAACGGTGATCCAGCTAAAGTCTGGAAATATCTCAGATCAATGTGAGTCGGAAAGTCGCGCCAAGATTCTATTCCTAAGGATATATATAGATCTTGAATTACTTAATCAACATTTTTCCACTTCTTCTAATTTCAATAGTACTATCAAAGCCAAAACATTAAATGATCTTTCATCTCTTCCTTCTCCCGCTTATTCATTTGTCTTTAATCAATTTTCGGATTGTGATGTTAAGAGTATAGAATCTATCACGTCTAATGCTATTGGTAGTGACTGTATCAGTCGCAAGATGATACTCCCTGTTCTTGACCAAATCCTTCCTGTCATCTCCCATATCCTTAATTATTCCCTATCCTGCGGTAATTTTCCCTCTTCTTGGAAAGAAGCACAAATTACCCCTCTTCCGAAAAAGTGTAATCCTGTTTCCCCCACTGAATTCCGTCCTATCTCCATACTACCGTTTCTATCCAAAGTCCTAGAGCGCCTTATCCATAACCAACTCAGTACTTTCCTTGTCAAGAACCGCCTCCTTAATCTTTTCCAATCCGGGTTTCGTCCAGGTCATAGCACTACTACAGCTCTTGTTAGTATTACAAACGATATTAGACTTGGTATGGAAAACTGAAATCTGACGGTCCTTGCCTTGTTAGACTTTAGCAACGCTTTTAATACCGTCGATTTTGATATCTTACTTGGCATATTAAGCTCTCTTAACATGTCTCCAACGGCAATTGATTGGTTTCGTAGTTACCTGTGTGGCCGTCGGCAATGTATTTGCATTGACGGTTCGTCCTCGTCATGGTGCAATACCTCTGCCGGCGTACCGCAGGGGGGCGTTCTTTTTCCTCTTCGCTATCTTTATAAACTCAATTTCCAATGAACTTCTCTCATCCTACCACCTTTACGCTGACGATCTTCAAGTATATTCGCAAGCTCCGTTAGATGAACTATCCAAGGCAGTTAACATGGTCAACAAAGATTTAGCTCGTATATCTGAGTGGAGTGTTGCCCACGGTCTGAAAGTCAATCCTTTGTGTAGTGTAGGTACTTAGATATAAGTAGTAAATAGACAGTAAGTCATAGCGGGTAGCGGAAGATTTTGTATGCGTCGTCAGTTTGGAAAAAACCGTGTTATGAACAAGTTGTTTCGTTGTGACACTCCCCTTCCACACCCGCGTACTAGGACATTACATTGGCGACGAGGATAATAAAACGTGTCGCTTGTGGGTGGCCAAACACGTAAAACGCAAAATGTCGATCGGGAAGATTAAAGAGTTTGATGTGCGGTCGAGATTGTGGGCATCATACACAGATAGACTTGAAATGTATTTTGTGGTGAACAAGATCGCGGAAGAATTGAGGTTTCCCACATTAATCGCGAGCATGGGCGATGAAACGTATGAATTGCTAGTTAATCTAGCCAGTCTTAAGAAGCCTTCGGTGTTATCATATACACAAGCCAGCGAATTGTTACGTCAACATTTACAACCGGCACCATCATCATTGGCGGAAAGGTACCGGTTCCGACAAAAAAGACAAGGTGCAACGGAAGACGTTACCGCGTATGTGGCAGAATTGAAGAAATTATCACGTAATTGCAAGTTCAACACTAACTTGAACGAAAATTTGCGCGATCAATTCATCTGCGGCCTTAGAAGTGACGTCATTCGGCACCGGTTGTTCGCGGAAAATGAGGCGATAACCTTTACGGAGGCGGTAAAATTGGCGGGATCCCTGGAAGCAGCGGAGAGAGACGCAGCGGAGGTTGAGTGGCGTAAGGAAGCAACGGAGGCGAATAGTGCCAGCTAGGTTCATGCCCTAACCCCGAGCGCAGCACGCGTCGGGAAAGGACGCGGGCGTAGGAGTGGCGGAGCGGGACCGGTGGCACCGTCCGCAAGTTGGCGTGCTCGGCCGGACAAAGAGTCGACAACATTGAGCGGCTGTGCGGCGTGTGGTGCTACAAACCACGAGTACGATCGGTGCAAGTACACGGGAGGCAAGGCCATATTCCGGGTTCGCGAAGGGGCCCAGCCCGTGTTCCATCGAGCGCGGCCGCTGCCCTACGCGCTGCGCGAGCGCGTTGACGCTGAGCTCGACGCGATGCTGCGGGCTGGCATCATTGAAACCGTGGATTGTGTGGACGCCCAGTCCGAGCACTGGGCGTCACCATTGGTACCGGTTAACAAAGTACTTTACGGATTTGTGCGGATTACAAGTCTAAATCCGGCGTTACTAGTCGATCGTTACCCACTTTCTAGGATTGATGACGTTTTGATAGGTCTTAATGAAGCTCAATTTCTTAGCAAAATTGATTTGCCAAATGCTTATAACCAAATCGAATTTGACGAATCTAAAAAGTTCACTGTCATTAACACACACAAGGGCCTGTTTCGTTATAATAGGTTAGTATACGGTTTGCCGTAGCACAAATACCTACACTGGAGTAGGTATTTTCCAACGAATTATGACAAATCTATTGCAGGGCATTCCTCATGTACAAGGGTTCCTTGACGATGTCATTATAGGGGGTAAAACTAGAACGGAGCATTTAGAAGCGCTCGAGGCGGTTTTAAAACTGTTAGCAGACTAGACATGTGCAAAGTCGTTACTTTTCAGTCACCGTGACTGTCGTTCCAGTGACTCGAAAGTAACGTTCAGAAATAATCGTGACTTTGTCACGTCGGTCACTCTCAGCACAATACATGTTTCCTAGGTTATAAATGCCTTTCATTTAGATAGTTATCACTCAGATCACGACAAGGTACACGATTCAGTTAGAGGTAGTCATTCGGCAATGGTTTGCTCTTTGTTTGCGTTTTGTCTTATAATTCTAAATAAAAAGATACAAGAGACAGAGCGCGAGTTAATTCAAAATAACCTTCGCACTTTTACAGGCTTAGGACTGTCGCACTTTAAATCAATGTTGATATACCTAATTAAAATATACTAGTAATAAATAGATGGCAATTGATGCAAGTTTCTTTTACGATCGTATGCTGTTTTCTCTGACCATTTAGTGGAAATATAATTTGCTTTGAACTAAATCGTCAGAGAAAGCTGTTTTCATTTTATAAAAATAGATAATGCGGCGTGTTTATTATTTTGAATCAACTATTTACAATGATTTTAAATTTACATTATTTACAATTTTTTAAATATTGTATTTACAGTTTTTTATTTACATACGTATTTTATATATAGTTATTTTTCTTTTTTATATTTTATTTACAGCCATGTTTATTTTGGTATTTTTAAGGTTCGAAATTCGAATTTAAAAATAAAAGCTGTTGGACTTTCCGAATGCCCAGCCTTGTGCGCCTTTCATTGAGAATATTCCCTGCTTTGGAAAATAATCTTTCACATGGTACTGTTATAATAGCATCACATTGCATTACCAAGGCTAAGTAAATTGCTGAGCCAGCTTCAGTTGTTTACTTCGTTTTCTAGCGTTGTGCAATGGTATGACGTCAATGAAAAGTGATCGCAAGCCCTTCCGGCGATGGATCGGGCAGTTCGGTTTTTGCGTTTTTGGTGTGGACACTCTTTCAAAATCGTGTAACTAATTTCTAATTTCTTTAATTAAACTTCTAGAAAGTCTAAAGGTGTTTTTTTTAAAAAGTCTTCAGCATCCCACCCCGTAACAGTGGTGTCAGAAGTGGGATGTCTGATAGGCTTTCGCGATAAGTTTTAACAATCTAACTAAACACGTGTCCACATCGCCGAATCTCAATAATAAAAAAAATTCTTACGCTCGTGCTAAACCTAAAATCCTCTGCGCGAAAAAAAAAAAAAGAACTGTAAAAACATAAATCCACTGTGTCAATAAAAACTCTGTATCTTCCTTGTCACGAACCCTGTGTGAAGTGAAAATAAACGTTGACTGTGTTCATCGGTGCTGTCTCGAACTCTGCTATTCCTACCATCGCTGTTCCAATCGCTACAATTTCCTGCCCCGCATTGACTCCGACGTTGGGGCCTATTCCATCGACGCTGTGCCCTATTCCGCCGACGGCGAGTCTGCGACTTGTTCCGACGGCGCTGGACAGTCTTCCGACGGCGCTGAGCTTCGACTTCGACGGCGCTGGACAGTCTTCCGACGGCGCTGAGCTTCGACTTCGACGGCGCTGCGACTGACCTGAAGAAGGTCAGCACCCACTGGTTCTGCTACTTCTCTACGTTCGACCACGATGCTGCGCGTTTTCGTTACCCTATTGTGAGTAAAATATTCTAACATTTTGTTATTGCCATATCTGTTTGCGTGAGTTTCAAAAACATCATATAAATTTGTACGTTGTCTGTGCTTAAAATACCTTGGAAATGTCTACTAAAAGTGAAAGCAAGTCTGCACTAAGTTCTGAGCAATATCCTATGAAAGTTCTTTGTGATTTCATAGATACTTATAGTGGAGAACGCGATGTCCTACCAGCATTTTTAACGAATTGTAAGAATGCGCTTGATTTGGCTTCAGAATCGCAAAAAGATCTTTTATTAAAATTCATAATTTCTAAATTAAGAGGAAAAGCTCAAGTCGCGTGCTCCAATAGAGTATTTGAAGATTTTGATGGGCTTAAAGATTTCTTGAGGCAGAATTTTGGAGAACGAAAACACTATAACCATTTACTATTAGATTTGCAGTCATGTAAACAAGAGACAAATGAGTCTGTTGCACAGTATGTTTTAAGGATAGAAACTTGCCTCACAAATCTTCAAGCCGAGATACACAACTCAGACACTTTAAAGAAAGAGTTAGCGGGTCGCATTGCTATGACCGAAGACCTTGCGCTTTATACGTTCATTATTGGCTTACATTCCAATGTTAGTAACATAGTAAGATGTCGAGCTCCAAAATCCTTTAATGCTGCCGTAAATATTGCTCTAGAAGAGGAAAAGATTTTAAATACACAAAAAAGTACATTTGTTCAAACTAAAACAAAGTTTTGTAAAAATTGCAATAGGAAGGGACACTCAGAGTCAGAATGTTATCATAATAAAAGACGCGATGACCATCGAAATCGTGTACAATTACGAACACAGCCTAACCCATCGACGTCTAGTTTCAAGCATCCAGATAATTCAGCTCCCGTTGTTTGTAGATATTGCAAGAACGTGGGGCATGATATTTCGGAATGTCGAAAACGTCAATAATTTGAAGTTTCAACAACGATCATCCTACCAACAACAACACTGTATAGAGGCTTCCGAAGTGGCATCACCACCACAAATCCAAGAATTACAAAATAGTGATAATTTAAACTAAAAGCCGGATTCGCGTGCAAGTGCCGACGCGAATTGCAAATAAAAGGCACTACTAATACAAACTATATTTCTAATCCCAATGAATCAAATTCTATTTCTAATAATACTAATTCTAATTCTTTTACCAAATCAATTACTAACTCAACTTGTAAACTGTTATCTTCTATTTCGGCTTTAAAGCCCACTGGTAACAGTCCAAATTCTTCATTGTCTTCCATTTCGGACAAACGTCCCATTGGCAATGTACAGAAATTAATCTTAAAAAAACCTGTACGTGTACAGTCCACTGTTTCCACTGATTCCATTAGTACTAACTCTAGCAGGGACCTAATTGATAGTATTCTTGATAGCCCTGAAGAATGTCCTACAATCTATGATATATCTCAAAATAAAAAAAGTTCGTTACCATATATCGAAGTCCTGACGTCTCATTCCAAAAAAACACTAAAACTTCTAGTTGATACCGGTAGTTCTATATGTCTTGTAAAAGAAACAAGTTTATCAAAAATCCCAAATCTCGATTCAGATAAGGTTAAGTTTAAAGGAATAAATGATATTGGTTCATACGCTGAAACAAAAGGTAGATTTACGTTATCAATCAAGTATAACGACGACTGCGAATTCCCCTTTTTATTTCATGTTGTTGATAGAGTAAATCTTGACTACGATGGAATTTTAGGGACAAATTTTCTTACGGATTATTGCGCTTCCATATGTTACAAGACGTCACAATTACAGATACCAAGTAACCCACCCGTCTGTTTCGAATTAAACCGTGAGTTAACTTATATAATCCCAAGTCGCACTGAAATGATGATTGAGTGTTCAGTTACAAATCCAGAAATAAAAGAAGGTTTATGTTTGACAACAAAGTTAACAGACTATCCACGACTTCTATTTTCAAAGTGTCTCACTCGCGTTAAACCAAATAATAAGGTTAATATCTCTGTTTTAAATACGTCAGAAAACGAAATTACTCTATATCCAATAAAAATAACATTAGAACCAGTTTCATATATTTTAGAAAATACTCCTTCCGAGACTCCCGAACTACCTAAAGATACTTTCCCTTGCTTATCAACAACCTCATTTTATTTAGACCATAACAAGAGAGTACAGGAAGCTTTGAGATGTCATCATTTAAACAAAGAAGAAGAATCTCAGTTACGCGAGTTATGTTCCGAGTTTCATGATATTTTCTATCTTGAAGGAGATACTCTGACTGCTACAAAAACAATTCAACACGAAATTCGTACGACGTCCGAAACTCCTATTCATGTCAAAAGTTACCGTTTTCCTGAGTGTCACAAGGAGGAAGTTAGTAAACAAATAAAAAACATGCTAAACCAAGGTATTATCAGTCTATCAGTCTCGCCCTGGTCTGCTCCTATCTGGGTAGTACCAAAAAAACAAGACGCGTCTGGAAAACCAAAGTGGCGGATTGTTATAGACTACCGAAAACTTAACGAAATAACCGTTGGTGATGCTTATCCCATTCCTAACATCACCGACATACTAGATCAACTTGGACATAGTAAATATTTTAGCACACTCGATTTGGCATCTTCGTTCCATCAAGTTTATACTAAAGAGTCTGATGCTGAGAAAACTGCGTTTAGTGTTCCGGGTGTGTCAGGTCAGCCAGGCCACTACCAATTTAATAGAATGCCTTTTGGTCTTAAGAACGCTCCGTCGACCTTCCAGAGGCTCATGAATATAGTGCTTTCTGGACTACAAGGTATTCACTGTTTTACTTATTTAGATGATATTGTCGTTTTCGGTCACGATCTAACGTCTCACATCTCAAAACTTAAGTTAGTCTTCGAAAATTTACGTAAACATAATCTCAAGCTTCAGCCCGATAAAAGCGAATTTCTTCATAAGGAAGTGCAGTATCTAGGCCATATAATATCTGAGCACGGAGTGAAACCTGACCCTAAAAAGGTAGCGTGTGTACAAAACTTTCCTGTCCCCAAAAATCCTCGAGATATCAAATCTTTTCTAGGACTCGTTGGTTATTACAGGCGTTTCATAGACAACTTTTCTCATATAACAAAACCCCTTACCAGCCTTCTGAAAAAAGATTCAAAATTCTTGTGGCACGTCGAACAACAAACTGCATTCGAAACCTTGAAAAATAAGATTACTATGGCCCCAATCCTTCAATACCCTGATTTTTCAAAACCCTTTATACTCACAACGGACGCTTCTAACTATGCAGTCTCTGCTATTCTTTCTCAGGGTGAAATCAACAAAGATCTCCCAATTGCCTATGCTTCTCGCACCCTGAACAAGTCCGAAGGTAATTATTCCACAACCGAGAAAGAATGCCTTGCCATAATATTCGGCACAAAAGTATTTCGACCATATTTGTATGGACATAAGTTTAAAATTGTTACAGATCATAAACCACTACAGTGGTTATTTAATTGCAGAGACCCAAGTTCTAAACTAATTCGCTGGCGTCTGAAACTCGAGGAATTTGATTACGAGATTATCTATAAGAAAGGTAAAACAAATTGTAACGCAGACTCCTTATCTCGCAATCCGATTCTCGCTGTTGACCCTGATGCTCCTTCTACTTCCGAGACGTACGAAAAATATTTACAAATTTGTCAAAACCAAAACCCAACTTACGACACTGTAATAGTAGAACATAACGAATCGCTACTCAAAACAAAGTGTAGGATGATTACCTATCCCTCTGCAATCGACTTAGATGACTCAATTCCATATTGCTCTGAAATTATACAAATGTCTAAATATGATGAAGACTCGCCTGACATAAGAAACGTAGAACGGGAACTGTATACCTTCCAGAGTACATCTAATGAAAAACATACGTTTACACATTTATTTTTACGCGTACATCATTATGACGAAATGAGTTACAAAGATATATTTAATATGTTACGAGACTATCGAGACATGATAACTACATGGTATTTAGAAGAAAAGGAATTCGCTATCTCTGATTTTCAAGGTCCGTTTACCAAGGTGTCATTTACGAAGATTTACAATATGATAGGATTTATATTCCACAATACAAGTATCAAGGTCCATATATATCATAATAATATTCTATTTCCAACTCCTGTTGAGATCTCTCGTATATTGAAAGATAATCATGACTCCCCTACTGCGGGTCACCCGGGTATCACCCGAATGTATGAAAGATTAAAGTCTCTCTATTGGTGGAAAAATATGCGCCAAGATATTGAAAACTACGTTAAAAACTGCAAATCGTGCCAAGTCAATAAACCATTACGACATTCTAATCAAGCTCCTATGGTCATAACTTCAACGGCTACTAGACCAAACGAAAAACTATTCCTAGACATAGTTGGTCCACTTCCGGAAACTAGGATAGACCAATACAAAGGAGACAATTTTTTTTGTTAGGGGAATAGGCCCACCACAAATTGTGGCGTATAGCAATGAAATGCACGTTAGTTTATTCCTTATAATCTCTAGATTACATTGGTAATATTGGCAAAACTTTATCTAACTGGAGTACTGTGAAATACGACAGTCAAAACATGACTCTCATAATAACCTAAAATCTCACAAGAGCGATTGTTTAATGAGTAGATAGGTCTCCTTGGTATTTTAAGTTAAAATAGTGCACTGTTCAATAATATACAGTATAAAACAAAGTCACGTCTGTACTACGTGACAGACTTTGATGTGATTTACACGATTTGATAGACTTATTCATGAAAATGCGTAGATGTATACATTTCGAAATAGCGCGGCTTTTGTTGGCCATTGACTGTAGATCTAAAATAATAAGGTGATGTGTTTTATGCTGGTTGTGTAAGGAGAAAAAAAACCACATTATAGCATTACAAGTATTTATTACTGTTCATCATCATCATTTTCAAAGTCATCTCTTAAAAGCAGTATTTCATCTAAAAAAAATGCAGGTGGCTCAACCTCACCTTGATGCCGCGCCCAAGATAAAAACCACACTATACACATCACATATGCACAGCAGCCAACAGTGCGTCTGCCCACTAAACAATTACAACAGTATCCAGCAAGAGCAGTATTCAACATTCCGTTGAAATCGTGCTGCACAATTGACACAACGGCTTTGTGGATTATGCAAGTATCTACAGATGCCATTTTCATAAAATCTTTCGAATAAAAATACGAAAAGAACAGAAGAAACATGCAACTATCTAGTAATCGGAAACAATAATAATGTTGTCTGTAGCGGTGGGAGTTTCAACGACGAACAGTTTTCAAAGACCGTTTTTTGTTCTGCAACGTAACAACCGTTTTCCATCCTGCGACCAAACAGTCTTCGTTGCACAAACCAGTCTTCGAATTACTGTATGCGAATTGTTATCTTACTGTTAAGAAAATAAGGTCGAAAATCCATTGCTTCAACTATCACACTCGTCGCGTCGTCGTTTTTAAAACCAGTTATTGCAATGAAAAATGAATTTTATGTTTATAATCATAAAGTTCATTTTTCATTGTAATAATTGGTTTTGAAACGACGACGCGACGAGTACAGAATTTATTACCGTCCTCAAACTAGTTGCGACAACGAACGTTTTCTGCAACTACTTCACTCAACGATAGTTTCGTCTTCAAACCGGTTGCGACGACGACCGTTTTCTGCAACCGTTTTTGTCGTCACCAAAACGGTTACGTCTCGTCCGTCTAAAATTCGACAACGACCCACCACTAGTTGTCTGTCAGTGTCAAACTGATTGAAACTGGACCACAGAGCATCTGCAACGGGCTATTAATTACGTTTCGTTCCACGTTGATTTTTAAAGTAGGTACGTTACTTGATATTTGTGTTAACCGTTAATAACAGCATTAAAAACAAGTTCGCTGTACCAATTAATTATTATCTCTTGAAACGCATTTAAATCCGATGTCACCGCTGCGCAGTGTAGTAACATTTTTTTTTCACGTTAAAATAAACTTGAAAACGCTCCTAAACAAGCATTTTTTGCCGTAACACTTTTTTACTATTATTTCATTATTCCGGTTAGATTTCTAATATAATTTTTGGTCTGTTAATTATAATAAGATGATCGCTTTTTCCATGTGTAATATGATTAATAAACGTAACCGTTTAATAGTGGGCCCAAAAAAAACTGTCTCCTTTATTTTAACTCTTCAAGATGATCTCACAAAATATTCCCAGGCTTATCCCATGCAAACATGTTCCGCACAAGAAACCGCACAACGTTTGGTTCATTTTATCTCGCACCTAGGAATACCGCGAAACATCGTAACCGATCAAGGCACTAACTTCTGTTCAGAAGTATTCAAACAACTAGAACAACTTTTCGGAATCAAACATATTTTCGCGTCTCCGTATCACCCACAAACCTGTGGTGCTTTAGAAAGGAGTCATTCAACCTTGAAAGAATATTTACGGTCATATATAGAAGAAAACTCACACACATGGGATTTGTATCTTAACACAGCAATGTTAGCATACAACTCAAACGTTCATTCCACTACGGGTTTCGCCCCACTTGAACTTATGTTTGGTCATAAACCATATATACCGAAATCTATCGATACGCTCGAAAACAACACCTATACTGATTATGTACGAGCTCTTAATCACAGATTATACTATAGTCGACAAAAAGCTTTGCAAAATATTCAGCAATCCAAAGAACGATCAAAACATTATTATGATTCCCATTCTCGTCCCGTAACCTATAATGTCGGTAATACGGTATATATTCGATGCCATCACAAACAAAATAAGGCCTTATCTCCAATATGGAAAGGCCCTTATAGAATCATAAAGATAAACGGTAACCACACTGTCACACTACAAATTGGACGGAAACATATTCGTCATCACTATGACGAAATCAAACCAGCCTTCGAGTAATTAACTCTACAATATTATGCAGTTGTATCTATTGTTTACAGGTGCTCGGTGTCAGCTTACGCGGACCAATTTGTCACACAGATTTCAAACAGTTCCGGATTGTATTTTGATCAGTTATTAGATATAAAGTTTACTAATGATCATTGGAATGTAATAACTTACGTAGATCTTAGTCATATACAACCACATTTAGAAAATGTAGAATTTTTATTTGATAAGACATCTAAATATTGTGACTCTGTATCCTCATCCCAAGTCAAATCTGATTGATTTTGTAATTTAAGAGAATTCAGTAACAATGTTAAGAAATTTTCGTCTATTTCATACTTAGTTCAAGTAAATGAAGTTAAACGCTCAAAACGTGGCCTAATCGATGCAGGCGGATCCTTATTGAAAACTTTCTTTGGAACCTTAGATTCGGATGACGCGCACAAGTTCACAAACGCTATAAATAAAGTACAGTCAGACGAAAAACAGTTAACTATTTTAATGCGTTATAACATTCATGTAATTAAGTCTACTATTTCTACATTCAATAATACGATGACGAAAGTTAAAGATAATGAGAACCGTTTGAATCAAAATCTAAATAAAATCGAGGAAGCTTTTAGCAAGCTTATAAATACAAGTGATAAACTGGAAATAAAATCTCAATTAATGTTACTACTTACCTCTTTAGAAAGTATCATTATAACTTTATCTTTCGACATTGATGACATAAATAATGCTATATTGTTCAGTAAAATAAATGTATTGCACCCGACTGTACTAAGTCCCGTGCAATTGTATAAGGAGCTCGAGTTATATTCTAATCAGCTGCCTCGACACGCGGAGTTACCCATCCTATTGACGTTACAAAACATTAATGAAATAATAAATATATCCGACATCGTATGTTACTATCATGATAACAAACTTGTACTTATCCTAAAGATACCGCTAGTTCTTTCTCAAGTTTATAATTTATTTCAAATTGTACCTTTACCTACTTCATTAGACAATAAAACTCCAGATACTTATGTCTTAATTGCTCCAACCAAACAGTATCTGGCAATAACAACAGACCGTCTATTTTACTCACAATTTGAAAGTGTTAGTGAGTGCAAAGTGATAAAAAATCAGTGCTTCGTGTGTGTTTTAACAAACGTGTATTCAACTATTGCAAACCCTACTTGTGAAACGATTTTATTAACGGATGTAATAGATAAGTTACCAAATTCCTGCCAAACAAGAATTTTGCGCGGCTCTATTGAATTGTTTCAGAAGATTTCTAATAACCGTTGGATTTTTGTACAATCAGAACCTAGTAAGGGTCATATTTTGTGTAACGGTGACATGAGAGATCACGTCGAAATCTTGTTAGGTACAGGAATTTTACATCTTCCTAAATCTTGTAAAGCATTTTATAAAACTTTAACTTTTGTACCAACTGATAGTATTACATCTAACTTTACAACCACTGTATCCAATTTTAATATATTAACCGATGATTGTTGTAGTAATTTAAAATCCAACAAGACTTTACATGATGTCCCCCTTATTAAATTAAACGAGTTTAATAATTTTGATTCCTTATTAAAAGCAAGTACACATCTTGACGATTTTGAGAAACAGTTAAATAATATTGAAGAGCCTTCTCATCTAGAAAAGTATATTACACATTATGTTTCCTTGATTTATGTTATTTCATTTGTATGTATAATATACTTTTTGTTTAGAACTAGGAGATATCTATGTCCCAGATATCCAGGCTTTTGTGTTAAAATTTACAATAAAAATTATAGTAAGTCAAAAGGTTCAAAAAATAATGTTACGAATGTTGCTTATACCTCAGACTCTTCAGAAGCTGAAATTGATAATGTTTCAGTCAAATCTTTGCCAGTCCCGATTAAACGAAACACTATGAAGTAATTGTACTATGTCTAGTTTAGTTTATTAATAGTTAGTTATTATTAAGCTATTTTCTATCTCTGCCTAACTCTTTGGAGATCACAGGCATCTGGTTCATATTATTTTATTAAGTTAAGAATTAAGTTCAAGTTATATAAACTGTTTAGTTATAATTTTTATAGCGGGTTTTAATTGTTTCTTATAATGTCCACATCAAAATCTTAGATTTATTTGCATCTTTCTCATCACTTAATCTGTGATGATCAATCTTATCGGGGGGGCTGTTATAATAGCATCACATTGCATTACCAAGGCTAAGTAAATTGCTGAGCCAGCTTCAGTTGTTTACTTCGTTTTCTAGCGTTGTGCAATGGTATGACGTCAATGAAAAGTGATCGCAAGCCCTTCCGGCGATGGATCGGGCAGTTCGGTTTTTGCGTTTTTGGTGTGGACACTCTTTCAAAATCGTGTAACTAATTTCTAATTTCTTTAATTAAACTTCTAGAAAGTCTAAAGGTGTTTTTTTAAAAAAGTCTTCAGCATCCCACCCCGTAACAGTACCGACGTCGCGAGAAAATTGAGCCTTCTTCTCGCTAAAACAGCTAAATTTGGAAAACTGTGCTTGAAAGTTCGCCACCATTCCAGGGGGTTCTCCTTTCTTCCCAAAATTGGCAACTCCAAATACCTCTGCACTTCTATTACAGCTTGCGACGTTGGGGTCCCTTCGGGCCGCGCAGTATTTATTATATTGTCATACTCGCTCCATATATCAAACCTGGCTTTTTTGGGTGGAGGCTCAGTAGGCTCAGTATCTTCTGCGGGTTGCTGGTCTGGCTGCCTTTTTTTAATGTTGCCAGCAACCAGTTCAGTTACTACCCTTTTTACATCCAGAGCATAGTTTTGGTTCCTGAAAACGTTCAGTTTGAAGCGCGGATCTAGTAAAGTTGCAATCCCTATTGTTTTGCTGGCTTCCAAATTAGGAAATCTTTTTTCAGTTTCTGACCGCAAGGAACTTATCAAATTTTTTGAAGAATCATGTAATCCATCAACGAAATCTTCATCAAGATGATCATCGGTTATCTGCAACATTCGGTTCAGCGCCGAGATGAGGCCTCTTGTTAGAATTAAAATTTGACTCCCTGTCACGTACTTCTCCGCGCTCATTGTTTCAGTTAGCTGGTCGAACGGTTGTAGTACAACACACATTTCTCGACAAATGCGCCATTCTTCTGGTGTCAATGTGTCCCATTTTTCATCACATAATAAAGCCATAGTAGCCTTGATGGCGTCTTCGAGATGAACAAAGCGCTCTAACATTTTTAAAGTGGAATTCCACCTCGTAGATACGTCTTGCAGGACCTTTTTTGGAACGGTAACACCATTTTGTTTTTGGTACAATACTAATTTTTCGGTTGCTTTAACGCTTTTTTTGTAGTGAGACACAATGTTTTTCACCTTAATGATTAACTCACGAATGGTTTTGTCAGCAGTGTTTTCCGTGGTACAGTGTTTGACGATTAGGTTTAGAGTATGGGCATAACATCCAAAATGTTTGAAGCCCATTTTCTCCACAGCACTCTTCATATTACTCGCATTGTCAGTAACCATTATTAAAACCTTTTCTTTCAGTTTAAAGTCTTGTACGATGCGGACTACAATGCTTTTGATATTTTCGGCTGTATGTGAGCCGCACATAGGTACACACTCCAGCAGCACAGATTTTAACATATAATCTCTATCAATATAGTGGGCTGTGACTCCCAGGTAAGCATCATTTACATTTGATGTCCAAATGTCCGTAGTCAAGCAGACACTGTCTGCTTCAGCTTCAAGTTTTTCTTTCGTCTGTGCCAGACATGTTTCATATAGAGCAGGCAAAAGATTATTAGATAAAAATTTTCTATCTGGTAGATGGAACGATGGATTTAAACCTGCCACAAAAGCTCTGAATCCTCTATCTTGTACAATAGAAAACGGTTGATAATCGAAAATAAATAATTGCATCAACAGACGGTCCAAGTTTTTTTTTTCGTTTGCTGTAAGTTTTTTATTTACGTATCTAGTTATATTTTGATTGAGCAGTGTCTTGCTAATTTGATTAAGGTGTGTTGGTTTTGAAGAAGAGAGAATTGAAGACCATGATGTTGCGCGTTCCCCGCCGTCACCACTGCTAGTCGAGTTCGATGGCTGTCCATTTTCTTTGGAACTACAGGTGGAATCCGATGGAATGGTTGTAGATGTTGATGTAACGGAGGCCGATGTACGTGGTTGAGTAGTAGTAGTAACTTCTGGTAATGGTTGTGACGAATCGAATGATAGAGGTTTTGATGAAACAAATTGTACAGTGGGATGTTTCCGTTCCAAGTGTTTTTTTAAGTTGGATGTAGAGGACTTATAACTAATTTTGCTTTGGCATATCTTACAGGTAGCTATTTTATTTACATCAGTTGAACCGTCGAAACAATTCCATAAATTGCTCGTTTTCATTTTTCGTGTATCCGACATGGCTATCAAGAGCAGTTCACTGTTTATTATAGAAAAGTTATGAAATGGATATCACTAGTTAAATAATATTTTCACAAAAAATTAACCATATTTACACAGCACTTTTTTAATTCACTAATGTTATAGGTATATGCTTAAGAAAAAGAAATGTCAATATAATCTCACTAATTTAAAGTTATTAATTTATTATTTACAAATTTTTAACTATATTTACAAAGCACCTTTTTTTACTTCACCATAATGTCAATATTCACAATTTTGCTTAACTTTCTATTACTTTCTAATAGGTAATTCACGTGCACTTGTCAGATGAACACAAGCAAAAAAGTGACGAAATTTAAATAAAAAAATTATTTCTACATTTCTAGTTCGAGGAAATGCAAACAGACCAAAGCTAGAATAGACACGTACACAAGAAGTATTTAATTATTTATCTAAAAGAAATACGAATAGTACCTATTTACATACATATAAGATTACATTTACAGTCGAAAATTTTTTTATGAGACTCATCGGGTTGTAGGGAAAAAAATGTTAGAATTTTAATTCACCCGCTCAAGCCGCGTAAACACAAATTATATATTATTATGTATGAGTTTATATCGATGATACTTTACTATGTATTTATTATACCTAGCTAAACAAAGGACTAAGTAGGACTTTGAAATAAAATGAGGGGCTGTCTCTTATAAAAAGGGTCTCTCATAGAAAGCTTCGACTGTAGTAACATTACATAGTGGTAACATTGTTATTTCAATATACTTATATCCTGAATTAAAATATCATGACGCGTTTAGTTTTTAATCCGTCGTTTCTAATTGAACATAACTCTGTAGAATGTTATTGTGCTCTGTCTCTTTCTATCGCAATAACTCTACTGTTGCTGTGCCGAGTGCTGCCGACCAACGCCGAATCGCCGATTTGGCCGAGCGAGCAGTCACGAGTGACGTGCGGAAGTGACGCCATCACTGCGCGATCAGCGCGGGCTAGGCGCGATTGCTGTGATGGTGACAGTGCAGTGACACGGAACGTGGAACGACATACGTTACTGGAACGTAGTTCCTTCTTTACAGATCACAGTGATCACTTTAGTTAGCGGATCACAGTGATTTTTTCACTGTGAAGTTATTTATCACCCATCTCTATAGCAGACAATGGGTTAAAACTAAGGAAGGACAAATGTGTTTTCCTAGTAGACAGTATAAAATATTTAGGGTACGAGGTATCGAAGGAGGGTATTAGAGCGGACGCGACTAAAATTGATGCCATTTTAAAGATGCATCGTCAGTGTCACGATTTATCAAAAATCTTAGTTTTATGTAGATTAGTATACGGTTTGCCGTAGCACAAATACCTACACTGGAGTAGGTATTTTCCAACGAATTATGACAAATCTATTGCAGGGCATTCCTCATGTACAAGGGTTCCTTGACGATGTCATTATAGGGGGTAAAACTAGAACGGAGCATTTAGAAGCGCTCGAGGCGGTTTTAAAACTGTTAGCAGACAATGGGTTAAAACTAAGGAAGGACAAATGTGTTTTCCTAGTAGACAGTATAAAATATTTAGGGTACGAGGTATCGAAGGAGGGTATTAGAGCGGACGCGACTAAAATTGATGCCATTTTAAAGATGCATCGTCAGTGTCACGATTTATCAAAAATCTTAGTTTTATGTTACCACCGTTGCATAACTTACTACGGAAACAGGTTCCGTGGGAATGGAATAAGGACTGTGAGCGTAGCTTTGAGGAAGTAAAACGTGCGCTAATTAGTAGTGACGTACTGGCACACTATGATCCCAGCAAACCGGTAATCGTGACGTGAGACGCGAGCGCACGGGACATTGGCGGGGTACTGGCACAGCGCGGGGCCCACGGCGAGCGCCCGGTCGCGTATGTGTCACGTTCCCTCACTGATCGCGGAGAAAAACTACTGACAGATTCACCGCGAAGCATAAGCTATTATTTTTTGTGTGAAAAAGTTTCACCAGTACCTGTACGGGCGGAAGTTTACATTGCGTACTGATCACAAGCCTTTGGTGTCTATTCTAGGACCTAATGCTGGAATACCAACTATGACAGCAAGTAGAATGCAACGGTGGGCAGTGATTTTATCGGCGTATGAGTACGAAATAGAATTTATTAAAACTGACGCGAACTGTGCGGACGGCCTTTCGCGGTTGCCGAGTAGTAGTGCGGCGAAGGTACGTGACGTAATACCGGAACAGACTTATCTTCACTTTGCACAAGAGGCATTATTGTTGAATTACAAACAAATAAAAAAATCCACAAATAAAGATCCCATTCTAAGCAGGGTGTTAGCTTATATACGGGACGGTTGGCCGGAAAAATGTGACGTAGTAGGAATGCAGCCTTAATTTAACAGAAAAACTGAATTATATGAGGAATTAGGGTGTATTATGTGGGGCCATAGGGCAGTTATTCCTCAAGATTGCCGCGAACGGGTTTTACAGTTTGATTCATGAGCCGCATATGGGCGTAGTAAAGTGGCTGGCATCGACGAAGCAGTGGAGCGTGAGTACCACGCGTGCGCCACCTGTGCTAATCACGCGGACGCACCCACCCACCAGTGCTCCTCCTCGACCTTGGCCTCGGCCTTTAAAGCCGTGGGTTAGACTTCACTTAGACTTCCTAGGCCCAATCGAGGGAAAGTTGTACTTGGTCGTGATGAACGCGATGTCTAAATGGCTGGAAGTCATTAAGGTTTCAAGTACGGCAGCGCGTTATACTATTCCTAGACTTAGCGAACTATGGAGTAGGTTCGGTGTTCCCAAACAGATAGTTACAGATAACGGGCCACCCTTCAAGAGTATTGAGAGAATTAGCATCTTTCCTATACAATGACGGAGTGGAACACATCTTTACAGCTCCCTATCACCCGGCGTCTAGCGGGGCGGCCGAAAATGCGGTTAGAACCATTAAAAAGGTAATAAAGAAAGCCTTAACGGAAAATAAAAATATAGAATGATCAATTAATACGTTTTTACGACATTACCGTAACACTGACCATTGTTCTACTGGGGAAAGCCACTCCATGTTACTAATGGGTAGACATTTACGAACTCGCCCCCCTAGCCAAGTCACAAACGATAAACGTTAACTCTCTAGTCGTCTAGTAGTCTTTAATAGATTTTCAACTTTATGTTATTAGATATAAAGTTGAAAATCTGTTGAAGATTACATAGTGTTTTCGTTCGTTCCGGTCGCTAACGCTCAGTAGTGTTTAATAGATTTTCAACTTTATGCTCTTAGGTTTTAAGTTGAAAATCTATTGGAGATTACTAAGCGTTCACCTTTATCGTTTGCAACTTGGCTAGGGGGGCCGGTTAGACGCATTGAAACCGGACCGGGAAGCTAAGATTCACGGTGTGCAAAAACGACAAGTTGAAGCTAAGGGCGGGGTGAATAGAGAAGTAGGAGCTGGGGATATACACCATTTTTGATTATTAGTCCACAATATTATTTACGACAATAGACAGAAAACTTAAGCCAAAATATTTTGTTAGTTAAAAAGCGATGTGTATCGCCGATTGTGTATCCATTAGAAAAGGGGAGGGTGGGCTTTCCTAGGATTTAAATTTAAATTGCATCGGTCTCTATCTAACGAGTGTCACTCATGTCGGAGCTTGATAGATCGATGATTGTATCGAGACTAGAGAGAACATAATCCTTCATAAATATATACGTGCAGCTCTGCTTTACGGATGGGTTTGCATTTAGAATTTTTGAATCAAAGAGTTTAAAAAGTTTGATTTTTTTTTCATAGTTTTTTTTTTATATAGTTGAAAACCGAAGTCGCTTCTTGGAAGGTTTTTTTGTATGATTTAGGTACATTCATGCGAATACTATTTGATGATTATTATTTTTGAGTATTAAAGAATCTTGCAATCAGTTGATGATTTTACTTGTCATTATTATTTCATGTACTAGACTTTAACACAAGCTAAACTCTGGATTAAATATTATCAACTGGCACATCTGCCATTAGGATGTCGCCGATTCAAATTTTAAAGACACACGCACTGACCTACTGTCAGAGGACTATCAAAGCACAGCTATTTTTTATCATGTGGTTACTCCCAAAAATAACCTTGAACAAATGAAAAACTCGTCACTCAAAAACAAAATAAAAACACAGTTATAAATGCACATAATTTGAACGGCAGACCGCGAGATATCTAACAGAAAGAAAATATTAAAGGGAACTTTACCTACATTTTTAAAAGAAGTTTTCTTTATCCGACGAATAAATCGAAGGTGGGTGGGAGAAGTTACCCGGCGGAAGTAGAAATCTGTTGTTTTATTCATGAAAAAATAAAGAAGGGAAAAATGTGAAATGCCAAGCGGTTTGTTTGAAAAACTACGTTCAAGTTTGCTGGTAAACATGAAACCTAGAACTTTAGTGCTTAAAATTGTAAGCGGGTGAACAATGAGAAGACCTCTGAGCGATTATATGAGTAATGTACAGAAAAATACCAATGCTAAATGCTGTACGGATCATACATGTACGGTGTATTATATATTACATGATAGATTTTAGTTTAAAACACTGTCACTGTGGTTGACCTCGGAAGCAGGAAGGTATTTTTATTTTGCCACGTTTAATATTTCTTTGTTTAAATAATTTGTTGTGCTACTTTGCACAACAAATGCTATGTGCGTATTGCTTCTAAAGCTGCCAAATTAAAAAAATTCCTATAACCTTAAATTTTTCTCAAGATTTTTGCGACATCTTATCAAAAAATCAATTTCACCAACAAAAGTCTCCAAAACATGGACTCACGTTTAAAACAAGTGAAGTTGTTGACAAATCCTCACGCACCGTATCCATTAAATAATGCAATTTTGTTGTAATCCCCACTCCCAACCGGCGGCTGAGAGAGAAATATTTAATTTTCATAAAGTACACATTAGAGGAACAAGTCGGGGACTCACTGCCTTGTTAACTGAACCGCAGAAACACTTATAATATACCTATTTTGAAGACGCTGGGTATTAATTAAAAAGCTGGCTTTTATGGCGCTTTTAATATGATTTAGATTAAGTTTATAATGGACCTAAAATCCACTGGAATATTGCGAAAATAAGAAATGTACTTTGGTTTACTTTCAGACTTCTAAAGATTTTATTCTGTATTCTGTTACAAACATCAGTGTGACAATTCTCCCTTTGTTTCCCCTTTAAGATATTGTTCGAGGGTTGCAGTGATGTATCAATATTGAGTTCTAATTGACTTTATAATCTAGTTTTTCGAAAAGACTCTTATACAATAAAACATCCAGACATCCAACGTCACCATTGAAGAAAAATTGTCCCTAATAAACCCGATACTATGTCCAACTATTACAGGCACACAATCGTTGGCAGTTCGACGCGAGCCGACAGCAAATTTGCATATCACCAATATTATATCGTCACGCGAAAAACGTATCCCTTACGCCTGTGTACACATGAATGGCGCGTGATGCTGCCGACCTTCCCTGACGTCATCCATCATTCGACGTGGCGCCTGCACCTAGACTCGTGACAGCGCGGGTGGAACTCCAAAACACAGCCAAATTTCAACTGTGTCTTTTGATCAATAAGGTCAAAATTCCAGTGTTGTAGAAGAGTGAAAGGTGGCACTCCACCTCCCCGCGAGCGAGGGAGGATCCCTGTCAAACGCTGGCGAAGAGTTTGACAGACGCGGGGCGCGGAGTATTTGACATGAAGGGGCTTGTTTGATACGGGGGTGAGCTGAGCGTGGAGGGGGCGAATTCTGCCCGGTCATGAATAGGCAATGGGCTCGCTTTATTTATAAAGATTGTTAGCCCAAACACGGGCCCAGTGAACTTCTGTTGAAAATAAACACGTCGTTGCCAGTGACGTATGTAGATAATAGTCTTATTGGAATATAGTCCAATTTTCGATTAACTCCAAATATGGAAAATCACGGAAAGTCTGATTGGAATTCAAATCAGGTTTGAATGTGGGAGACTCGTAATGGAATCATTAAGAATAAGTCTGACAGCTTGTACGAGCGTTGTCTAATAGGAATTTAGAAATTGTATGCATAATTTCGTTGTGACTCAAAGACACTAGAGACAATACGGTAGTAATAGGAAAAAATACAAGCACTTACTTAAAATTAGTCATCCGCGTTGATATTTCACTTCTCAACCAAAAGGGCACATAGTTAATCAACGACAATTTTATTCAAGCAACCGCAACCTCCCATAGCATCTTGTTAGGGGAATAAAATCTATAAAAGACACGGCAGTGCAGAGGCAGCGTTGGGTACAAAATTTGATTATTCCGCGACGTTGGCCTATCGCCAGCGTTTGACTATTTATCAAGAGCTTTCCGCACTCGACGGTTTACAAGGATACTAATTATCGATACGGGATCTATATAGAGAGGCGGATCTGTGTGTTAAGTAGCATCCAAGTGTGACAAGTTTGTAATCATATTTATGTACCAAAAGCAGCCTATTTTTCATTGAAAGTTACATCATACCTAAAGTTTTATTGAACAATTTAATGTGTTGATTTATGTGAGAGTGCGTTGGGCAGTGAAATGTGTTGAAAAGTTAATTATTTAAATATCTTTACAGTGATAATCAAGGATGGAAACGAGTGTGTCTGTTTGAATGAATATGTGGCCGTCCAATCAATCATTAAACTTAGTAGATGTTAATCAAGTAAATAAGAAAAGATTTCTTACAAGGCATTTTTTATTTGAACCAAAATACATACAAAAAAGAATTACAATATTAATGTTACAATTGAAATAAATTAAGATTACAACACTATCTTTATACGGAGTAGATGACCTGATCCAAGTTAAGTACCAGTTCTCTCGATGGTGTCCCTAGGGGCACTTGGAGTGGGATCTTCATTTTTAAGTTTTACAATTTCTAAACTTCATTGTACGTGGACTGACAAGGCTGCATTAGCAAATGTAACTGTTGGTACTACGCTTAGTATTCTTTTTCCGTCATGAAATTATGATACAGGTTCTATACTGACGTCTGGGCTCGCAGACAACTGAATGGAAGTAGATGCAGCTGGGTAGTTTTCTACATAAATATTTATTTGACTGTAAACTTCCGACTGCCTGTAAACATTGTTCTTCATGCCAAGATACTGCTCATGAATGAGCATCGGTATCTGAGTGTTTCCTATTTCTGGACAAGACTCAGATGTTCTGACTTCTTCAGAGTCTTCCACTCTCAGCTCGGCCGATTTTCTTGCGACGGTTCTGGAACCATATCTTGATAGTGCGCTCATTTAGGCGAAGGATTTCTACTAGTTCAATTCTTCGAGCGCGTTCTAAGTAGTGGGTCTTAGAGTACTCTTGCTCTAGCTCCATCATCTATTAACTTGTGAACGCAGTTCTGATGTGTTTCTGTTCCTGACTCCTCCAGTTGTTTTGTTACTGGCTCAGCCAGGTAACTGAGAGATAAATCTTCCGAGCGCCGACTGATTGGGCCAAACTTGGTATCCAATAATCTGTTTGTTTTGAGTGCCACATTAAAAGTCTTTTAATGTTCTGTACTGAAGTCTGGGCTGGAATCGAGGGTAGCAGATTCGTCGCTGGCATCGAGGGTGGTAGACTCTGTCGCTGCCATCTGAACAGAGGTTGATGTAGCTGGGTAGTTTTCTACATTAATATTTCCTTGACTAATCTTTTGACTGACTAAACATTCTTCTTTATGCCAGAATACTGCTCATGAATAGGCATCATCTAACAATTAAAATTACAATACTAATCTTCAGTTATCTCTATTGGCATTTGGAAAGGGATTTTCATCTTTAGGTTTCAATTCCTGAACTTCATTGTACGAGGACTGACAAGGCTGCATTTGCAAATGTAACTGTTGGTACTGCGCTTGCATCATGTTAGTCTGAAACATGTTTTGTACTGAAGTCTGGGCTGGCATCGAGGGTGGTAGACCCGTCATTGGCATCGAAGGTGGTAGGCTCGTCACTGGCATCGAAGGTGGTAAACTTGTCGCTGGCATCGAGGGTGGTGGACTCGTCGCTGGCATCATGTATGGCAGACTCGTCGCTGGCATCGAGGGAGTAGACTCTCCCTCGATGCCAGCGACGAGTCTGCCATACATGATGCCAGCGACGAGTCTGCCATACATGATGCCAGCGACGAGTGTACCACCTTCAATGCCAGCGCAGACTTGAGTACAAAACATGTTTCAGACTTACATGATGGAGGAACAATGCCAAGCGCAGTACCAACAGTTGCATTTGCAAATGCAGCCTTGTCAGTCCTCGTACAATGAAGTTCAGGAATTGAAACCTAAAGATGAAAATCCCTTTCCAAATGCCAATAGAGATAACATTGAGAAGAACTGGGACTTATCTTGGATCAGATCATCTATTTCTTATGAAGATTAGTATGTAATTTTAATTGCAAGATGATGCCTATTCATGAGCAGTATTCTGGCATAAAGAAAAATGTTTAGTCAGTCAAAAGATTAGTCAAGGAAATATTAATGTAGAAAACTACCCAGCTACATCAACCCCTGTTACACTCGTCGCTGGCATCGAGGGTGGTGGACTTGTCGCTGGCATCATGTATAGCAGACTCGTCGCTGGCATCATGTATGGCAGACTCGTCGCTGGCATCATGTATGGCAGACTCGTCGCTGGCATCATGTATGGCAGACTCGTCGCTGGCATCATGTATGGCAGACTCGTCGCTGGCATCATGTATGGCAGACTCGTCGCTGGCATCATGTATGGTAGACTCGTCGCTGGCATCATGTATGGTAGACTCGTCGCTGGCATCATGTATGGTAGACTCGTCGCTGGCATCATGTATGGCAGACTCGTCGCTGGCATCATGTATGGCAGACTCGTCGCTGGCATCATGTATGGCAGACTCGTCGCTGGCATCATGTATGGCAGACTCGTCGCTGGCATCATGTATGGCAGACTCGTCGCTGGCATCGAGGGAGGTAGACTCGTCGCTGGCATCGAGGGAGGTAGACTCGTCGCTGACAATTGAATGGAAGTAGATGCAGCTGGGTAGTTTTCTACATAAATATTTCCTTGGCTGTAAACTTCCGACTGCCAGTAAACATTGTTCTTCATGCCAAGGTACTGCTCATGAATAAGCATCGATATCTGAGCATTTCCTATTGCTAGAGAAGACTCAGATGTGCTAACTTTTTCGGAGTCTTCCAGACTCTCAGCTCGGTCTTCCTTCTCCTTCATGCGGCGGTTCTGAAACTACATTTTGACGGTGCGCTCATTCAGGCGAAGGTTTTTGACTAATATAATCCTTCGAGCGAATTCTAGAGTATTCTTGCTCTAGCTCCATCATCAGTTGATTTGTGAACGTACATCTGATGCGTTTCTGTTTCTTGACTCCTCCAGTTGTTTTGTTACTTGACTGATAGATAAATCCTTTGAGCGTTGACTAATTGGGCCAGGCCTAGCCTCCGATAATTTCAGTAGTCAGTTTTGAGTGCGTTGAAGATTTGGCCCGTTGGTGATTTTATGGTTAATTTCTCCGCAAAGATTTGAAGTCATGTACCCTGTATTAGGTCCTATGTTTCTTTGGTAACGTATGTTCCTATAGTTAGGCGGGTTGGACAGACGTTGTTGACATTTCTCGTGACATGGTGGTTGTCCTACGCTGAAGGCTGTAAAAAGAAAAAGATTTGATTAGATAAATATAAAATTAGGAAAAACATAAACAGGGACAGTTCAATATTTAAGAACAAATATGCGGTCCTGAAACAGAGCAGAAAATATTATAAAAATCAAATTACCGAAGTGTTCAACAACATATTAGTGGTATCAACTTGGTTCCATCGACCCCCATTGAAAGTGACCGCACCATTGCCAACATTATTAGGAGTTGGTGTAGACAAACTCCTAATAATGTTGGTAATAGGACTATTCCTCGACGCTTCTACGATCGGTATATTCCAAAATACGACTATGACTTCCCGTATGGAAATCGTAGACTCCGGCATTTTGGAATATTCTTAATTATTATGAGAGAGAGTAACGATCGCTTTGAAAGTCCAGCAAACTATAATGTCTGCCAGTATTGTGCTTGGTTTTATATGACAACTCCATGTAATTAGCAAATTAGGTGAAAGCGGTGTGTGGTCTTTGATTCGGTCATTAGTAAACTGTTATGTAAACATTTTGTTTTTGTTTTGAAAGTTTTAGATAAAAGTTGCTTGCTTAATGTTTATAATGTTTCATAGTTCATGAAAAATCTTTCTTTTCTAGCATCTAAGATTTTGGAAAGGTGTTTTCAATAAAGTGAATTACCGTTTTGAGGCTTCTTTAAGAATTATCAAATAACACGTTTGTGATTAAATTATATATTTCTCAATTTACGAATGAGGGTTACTAAAAGTTTTTAAGTGGTTGTATCTAAAGACCTAAAGTCTATTAAAACATTACATACATTTATATTTGTTTACCTTTTCTGTTCCTTCTGTATCTCCGATTTGTTCCCCAAGCCTCTCCTACCCATCAGCATTTATATATTTAAGTAATCTTTAGCAGGCCTTCATGTATAAACTGAAGCTAATATTAACACTAACCAAATTTTTATATATTAGTTTTAATAAATGTTTAGCTTTTTCATGAATTGATTTGTTAGTTAACCAAATCAAAATCACTCATAAGAAATCCCAATTTTTTGGGGTTCCATAACCTCAATTGGCAAAAATGGAAACCTTACAAGATCACTTTGTTGTACGTTTGTCCGTCTGTCAAGACCTTTTTTCTCAGGAACGCGTGAAAATAAAAAAATAAGTACTCAGAGGTCTGCTACCCCTTGAAACAGTAAAAAAGTCCAACTTCTAACGCAGTCTTATGGACTCACGCTTCGTGCTGAAGTGTTTGTACAAAAACGCCACACTATGTCATTCCGACTACAAGACCAGACCTCGAAACCTATCCTCTTGCAGCGGGGCGTGAGGCAGGGAGCCGTTATTTCTCCGAAACTGTACACGGCAGCAATGGAGGTCTTCAAGGTTTTGGAATAATAATAATAATAAAGCCCTATTATCTTTGTTCTCCATATGTCGCAACAGTTTTTCAATAACCGGGGGTTGTCCTTGGGTGCACTAGCATAGCGCGTACAGGGATAATCGTCGGTTGGTATCATGTTCCATTATAATTATCTAAAGGGCCTCTGCGAGTTGGCTTCGGCTCCTTGTACGCCTCCCAAAGGTCCAGGACCTCAGGGTCCTGAGATAAATAAAATATATAAAATAATAATGAGAACTGGCGCAAACCTATAGTACTGGATACTAATGACCGCAGGGAAGTATGGCAGAGCAAGGAGCTTCACGGACGCTTTTACCGGGCCTTACATGGGCCCGATGTAGACCTGTTAGCGTCCGTATCTTGGCTGCGTTTCGGTGACCTCTTCGGGGAAACTTGTCTTTGCGATTATGGACGAAGTTATGATGACAAACAACTACCGGAAATATATTGTGAAGGACGGTACGGTTGACATCTGTCGGGCATGCCACCGACCCGGGGAATCAATCCGACACATTATTTCTGGGTGTTCTCATCTAGCTAACGGAGACTATTTGCATAGACACAACCTCGTAGCCAGGATTATCCACCAGCAACTTGCTCTTAAATACAATCTTGTGGAATCAGAGGTACCGTACTATAGGTATGTGCCCGACCCAGTTCTCGACAATGGCAATATCACGTTATATTGGGATCGATCTATCATCACTGACAGGACTATTGTTGCCAATAAACCTGATATAGTGGTGATAGATCGACTAGAGCGTCGCACAATGATTGTTGATATAGCGGTCCCTCATGACGAGAACCTCGTGAAAGCTGAGAAAGATAAGCCAACTAAATATCTTGACTTGGCTCGCGAGGTTGTCGACATGTGGGAAGTGGATAGAGCAATCATTGTGCCGATAGTCGTAACGGCCAATGGCTTAATAGCCAAGAGCCTCGAACAACATCTGAGGAGGCTCTCGTTAGGCAGCTGGACCAAGGGCCTGATCCAGAAAGCAGTACTCCTAGACACGGCGCGTATCGTTAGGAGATTCCTCTCTCAGGAGCCCTGACCGCCGCAACTTGGACTCTGTTCCCGATGCCGGTGGGCTACTATTTTTTATATTTTTAAATGTTTTTTTTAATGTGTTTTTTTTTTAAGGAAATATTTAAAAATATAATAAGTATGTAATATAATAAATAAATGGAATAATAATAATCTTCATTTATTTCTCCTCACAAAACAAGACCTTATGATTAACAAATATTCAAATAACTTGCAGGAACATTTTTGAGTCAAGTGAATGTGGGGAACTGGTGTCTGTTATAGGTGTTAACCTGTATTACAGCTCACCAGGTCCTCACCCCATGAACAGTAGGGATAACATAATATTAATTATATAATAGAGCGTTGGATAGAATTCATACTTAAATAAATCTCTTTAGTTGTTAAGGAGGCAAAACTAGCAGAAACAAAGAAAAAGCCACTTAGCACAATGTGAGTGTGTGTACAGTGAATGTTATGGTGCGTGTGATATGAATGGGATTTTAAACCTAAACTTGAATCTACTAAACGAGACAATTATTAAATTTTGAAACAACAACAAGACTACACAGTCCAGATTTTTCAGAGATCAAATAAACTTTTCTCAAATAATAAATATTTTTACGAGTTAAGTGTTTAGCATTTTCTCTGTGGCGAGGTAGTCCAGAGTCTGCAACCAGTCCCTTACTACAGTTTTACATTTGGCTATTGGGAGAGAGTATATTGACAAAATCCTGTTATTATACAAGTTACAGCCTTGATAACAGAAAAAACGATGCGCAAAACACGTTTTAAAAGAGGGTTTTGTGCAGACGATGTCCTTTCTGTGCCGATTTTCAATCATTTTTGGATCATATGTTAGTAGAGAATGCTGCTTAGTAACAGTATGCAGAATATAAAGCTGGCGAACCGTAAGAACTTTACTTTGCTTATATACATCGATGGTTGGGTGAAAAAACGGTAGAAACCAACTGACCTTTAAAACAGCTCTTTGAGCTCTTTCGACTTTTAGCAAGAGGGTCTTTGTTGTTCCGCCCCAGGTAGAGATACAGTAGCTAAGTTGTGACTGACCAAGCGCAAGATAAACTGATCTTATTAATTCCTTGTTAGCTACATGCCGTAAATTTTTGAAGATAAAGATTAATTTACGCGTTCTTCCCGCCAACAATTCAATATGTTCCTGAAAACTTAATTTACTATCCAGAATGACACCCAGGTACTTAATCGTATTCGTTCTTTCGATTTTTGGACACAGACACTGGGAGTCATTATAGTTGGTGCATTTATGAGATGTTATTGTAAATTGGGTAAAGTCAGTTTCTGGATTTCTCAGGGAAAACGTTATAAATTTTGTTTAAGCCACATTAAGAGTCAGTATATTTTCACCCAACCATTCTGTTACTACATTAAAACTCGCTTGAGCGCACGAAAAAGCTTCACCCCATGTATCTCCGCTAAAAAGTAACGCCGTATCATCAGCAAATGTTACGATTTTAGCCTTTGGAAAATTAAATTGACACAAGTCGTCGATGTAAGTAAGGAATAGCGTGGGGCCCAAGATGCTACCTTGTGGAACTCCGAAATGAACTGTGGCATCGTCACTTGTGAGGTTATCTAATTTAACACTGTGTTCTTTCCGTGAGATAACTTTCGAACAGTTTCAACTGAAGGTCCCTAATTCCTAGACGCTCAAGTTTTTTTATCAGGATTGGAATAGAGACTGTGTCGAATGCTTTAGCAAGGTCGAGGAATATTGCAATAGTTTTCTTTTTATTGTCAAGGTTAGTAACTACAAAGTTGATTAACGCTTGAACTGCATCTGAAGTTAATTTTTTGGACCTAAAACCGAATTGTGCTGGAGATATAAGATTGTTGCTCTCAAGATATTTCACTAGGCTTTTATTAATGACGCGCTCGAGAATTTTTGAAAAAGTTGGAAGAATAGATATAGGCCTATAATTATCGACACAGTCTCTACTTCCACTCTTGTGAATTGGGCAAATTCTCGACTTTTTAAGAGCTTTAGGAAACACTCCAGTCGATAGTGACAAATTGCAAATGTAAGTTAACGGTTTTGTCAAAATGTCTCTATTTTCCTTTATTATGTCCGCGGGGATCATGTCCAGTCAAGTTGCACTATCGCTGCTTAGATTATTTATTAGAGCACCAATCTCATATTCGTCAGTTGGTAGCAGAACAAATGAATTAGGGCATGATTTAGCGATACTTGGCTGCGCATGGATATTGATATTTTGCACCCTTTCTGCTAACGATTTCCCAACATTTGCAAAAAAATAGTTTACATTGTTAATAGATTTTAGGGGCTTTTGTATTTATCAGTTCAGAAGGGGTGTCCTTTTGCTTTGCAGTATACGTAATTTCTTTAATGGCTTTCCATAGTTTTTTATTGTTCTTGTTAGCACTGTGTAGCTGTTGTTTATCATGTTCTCTTTTTAATCTTGGAATGGAGAGGGCTAGAAATTAAGCTGTTGATCCCCGCATTAACGCCGGCGTTCACGCGCCATTGTCTTACTATTGTGTCTCTAATTACGCACTCAAAAGGTTAATGTCAATGGCGAGTACATCACCCACCTTCTTGTTTGCCGACGACATAGTAGTCATGGCTGAGACTACGGAGGAGCTCAGTACAATGCTTGGTGACCTCAGTAGAGCTTCCGAAAGAGTGGGACTTAAAATGAACATGGACAAAACCAGTCATGGTAAACAGCCATGTAGCACCCACTCCTATCAAGGTCGGGGACTCTACACTCGAAGTTTAAGACGACTACGTTTACCTGGGACGGACGATCCAGTTGGGAAGGTCTAACTTCGAGAAAGAGATCAATCGTCGAATCCGACTCGGCTGGGCAGCGTTCGGGAAGCTGCGCGGTATCTTCTCGTCCAATATACCACAGTGTCTCAAGACGAAAGTCTATGACCAGTGCGTGTTGCCAGTGATGACATATGGCTCCGAAACGTGGTCGCTTACAATGGGCCTCATCAGAAGGCTTAAAGTCACCCAAAAGGGCAATGGAGAGGGCTATGCTCGGAGTTTCCTTGCGTGATCGAATCAGGAATGAGGATATCCGCAGGAGAACCAAGGTTGCCGACATAGCACGAAGAATCGCCAAACTAAAGTGGCAATGGGCAGGGCACATTGCTCGCAGAACAGATGGCCATTGGGGCCGAAAGGTTCTGGATGGCGACCAAGTACCGGAAGACGTAGCGTTGGAAGGCCTCCTACAAGGTGGACCGATGACTTGGTAACGGTTGAGGGAGTCCGATGGATGCGAGACATACAGGACCGTTCGTTGTGGCGACGCTTGGGGGAGGCCTATGTCCAGCAGTGGACGTCTTTCGGCTGAAATGATGATGATGATGAACGAATTATAAAGTGAGTAAGCTGGTAAGTAAGTTAATCTTCTCAAAGCGCCTTAAAGACTTTTTATTTTATTTTAATTAACCAAATTATATTTCCGTCTATGTTACAGAAATAATAAAAAATATATTTCATGATTATATTATTACTTCCAAAATACATTTTAAGAAAAAATCTCAATAAAAATAAAACCAAAAAATATTCCTAGAAAACATTGGTCCGCACAGCCCTACAGCCCAGCCGCCGCGAAAGATCATCAATCATCGCAGCAAGACAATCACAACCGGGGCGACACATCGGCCACGCTCGCACCGCGCCGCGCCGCGTCGCTCCGCGCTGCAGCTCGCATCGATACCGCTCGGTAATCTTCGTTAATCGTCGGTAATTTTCGGATAACATATGCACAAACTTGCGAAGCGGGGTAACAATTATTTTGATGCAGTATTTTGGATAACAGAAGATCGGTTCAAAACTTTACTTTGGTATTTTATAGTTTGTCTAGAAGACAATTCGCCGAATCTATGAAAATAAAACTGCCAATTATAACCGGCGCGGCGGCATATACACATCTCTTCACCTACTTTCAGATGTCGTCAGGGACTCGATAAATATTACAAGCTGTATAGATTTCAAGGAGAGCTTATATTTTGGCATATACGCTCTCCTTGAAATCTGTGCAGTCTGTAATATTGTGAATATGTGCCTACATAAAACCATCCGATACATTGGAACTTGAAGACCTCGAAACAGTAATATGTCCACTAACCCCTTCCCTAATACTAGAAAATGTTGCCCCACTGCAGAGTAGATTGACAAGAAGAAAAAGGAATAAATAACACCATGCAATCTACAGAGTATTAAAATTAATTAAACATTAATCTGTAAAACATACTGTAATATTATAAGAGCAAAAGTATGTATGTATGTTTGTTACTCCTTCACGCTCAAACAGTTGAACGGCATTGGATAAAATTTGGCACGCGGGTAGTCCTGGAATAGCTTATAGGATATATAGAATATTATAGATATAGGACTTGTTATAACGTGAGTATGTTCCAGCCCCCCTAGCCAAGTCACAAACGATAAACGTAAACTCTCAGTAGTCTTTAATAGATTTTCAACTTTATGTTTTGGATATAAAGTTGAAAATCTATTGAAGATTACATAGTGTTTTCGTTCGTTCCGGTCGCTAACGCTCAGTAGTCTTTAATAGATTTTCAACGTTATGCTCTTAGGTATAAAGTTGAAAATCTATTGGAGATTACTAAGCGTTCACGTTTATCGTTTGCAACTTGGCTAGGGGGGCAGTTTGATGATTTTCTGTTTCCATTCGAGTGAAGCCGTTGGCAGAATCTAGTTTGCAAAAAGTTTGTAACTGGATTGCTTCAGAGATAGACATAGACATTCAACGTTCCTAAAAGTACGTGTTAAAACTCAAGAGCAACGCACAAATTGACTTTGGCCATTTTCAAATAGAAAAAAAAAAAAAAAACTTGTCCATACGGCTTTATTAATATAGGGTGACTGGCAATTAGTGTACGATACTTAAACACGTGATTGTGCTCATGATAACAAACAATTTTTATTATGGGAGCAAAGCCGAAATGGCGAAAAAAATATCAGCTGTGAAGTACATTAGGCAAACATAAATGTACTGAACAGCTGATTTTTTTTCGCGATTTCAGATTTGTTCCCATAGTAAAAGTTGTTGTTTATCATGAGCACAATCACGTGTTTAAGTATCGTACACTAATTACCAGTCACCCTATATAATTATTATTTCATAGAAGTGACTGCTGGTAATCACTTCATAGATCGATTAATTAATTAGGCCCACATTGCTGTACATAACATTACGCTAAAGACTACGATAACTAGGTACTTACTTAATGTGACTATAATTTACCTAATCAGCAGCAATTACAAAAAAGAATATCCCCTATGACTAATACTCACCAGTATTTTGATGGAAAGTCACTTAATAATAATACATTTTAGGCAATTAATAAATTAGAAATATATACCTAATTACCTATCGTTAGTCATACCAGTCATACCTATTCGATTGCACTTGCAATTAATTAGGAATTAATTTATCATCAGTGCTCTGCCCCCCTAGCTAGATTATAACCTTTTCGAATGTCAACAATTTATTGTAGAAAACGATAAATTGGTAGCCATGTTGACGCGCCTGAGTCGGCCGCTCGTTCTACAATGTCGTTATACTATAACAAAGGATGTAGCGTTGAAAATTGTAGAAACGATAACAATTCATTCTATCATTTTGAACGATGTGAACTTGGCTACGAATTTTCTATTCGTTTGTTCTGACCACGTGACTTAACGTTGAGATGATTCATTCCCATACATTTCATTAGTTTTCGATTGTTAACGAGCGTTAACGATTCAGATTATTAACTTGGCTAGGGGTGCTGTAGCGACTGGTCGTGCATTATAACCTCTACGTACTTTTTTTGCGTGACTCATTTGTTTATCAGTAAAGTGTGCGCGAACCCGAGCCGATCTGAACGCGCACGACGATGAAATGCTTCTATTAAATAAATGTGAACAACCATTAAAGGAGTTAGGCGAGATGGATGTGGTAATTTTTGAGAGTGGATAAACTTCAAATGGAGAAACACGGTTGGCGGAGAAGGGGAAGGAACGAGAAGGGGAAGGAACGAGAAGATGATTTTATTACTGTAAATAGACGGTTTAAACGTTTGGTGAGGAGTGAATCATTAGAAATAAGACAGGGATTGCAAAAAGAAAATGATGTTGTTACAGATATATTTAATTATGAAGTTTACGTTCCATCGTTAGAAAATCTACCGAAGCCAATAAATAGCTATGGCAAAATTACTTCGTTCGGAAAACAAAAGAGATAATAATAATAATAGCAAATATTCATTTCACATTGAATACGGTACCTCAACATCAACCCGAGAGGAAAGTAAAACACTCCTAGTAAATGTAGTATTTAAGCAGAACCAGTTAACAGTAAGAAAAATTATGTAAGACATATTGAAAAATCCAGGCCTGTGAAACTACACGTATGGGTAATATCAAAAATTTTTGTACATTCTAACATGCGAAAATGTCCATGGTAGGTTCTTTCGAAATTATGCATAAAAATTACAAAAAAAGTTATGATACGTAGACATACAGGGTTATGGATATATAATATCAAATTCACAGCATAATAGAGTATATAGTTTTTGAAGTACACATTTTTGTTTTGGGGTATAGCATATTTCTCCCATGTAAATAATAATGTCCTTGAAGACTTGTGCGTTACAAAAAAGCCTCTAGTTTTTTGCGTGCTGAATATAAATCTTTAATTCAGCTAGAAATGAACATTAGTATCATTATTTTATCTAGATCCTGTATTATCTCTTAAAAATAATAAAAAAAATAGATAATTAACTTGTCATTTTTGTTATTCCATTTAGTAACACCAATATTTGGTAGTTTTTTAAATATGAAACTAGCAACACTGCGTTTATTGTGCCAATCACGTAGTGCATCTAGTGACAGTCGGCCATGTTGCAACGTGTTTTCTGAGGAGTGCTGTGTGCCGAAGGCAGTGGTGAATTTTTTAAACATTTTTTAAACATTTTTAAGTTCCTTTTGTCCTGTGTTCTACTTAAAACCCAGTAAGTTATTTGTTTATTATTATACCATTTAAATATTGTATTACCCTCGCCCAAATGAAAAGTAAACAAGAATGCTAGCTAAGGAGTTTTTATTAATTTTTAATTCGTTTGAGGTTATATTCAACACGTGTTTTGCATTCCTTTTTGTAACAATTTGTTACGTTTCTTTGTCACGTAACAAAAATGAGTTAACAAAAAGGAAGTAAGGGTGATTTTATACTGCTAAAAAATACGACACATTTTTATTTTGTTACAAAAGAAATTAGTCATGCTTCCCTTACCTACTACAACTAGTAAATGATAGTTTTAGATATTTCGTGTTTACCCAACTTACTTCAACTTCAACCAGCCGAGCAATTACCGTTGTGTTTTGAGCTCATGATTAGAATACATTCGATATTAAAACTACAAAACAGCAACTAACAAAGAATTAATAAATACCTCAATGTTCTTAATATAAAAATTATATGTAAAAATATTGCTTTAACCCATTTAAACTAAATATCCTTGTGCAGAAATAGGTTAACTGGGTTCAAGTTTATTAAAACACACAACCGAGATTTTTCATAAAATTAAATTTGTTCTAGAAAAAATACTCATGACACCAGCCGAACGTCAACGGAAATACAGAGAAAATCTTAAATAAAACGATCCTGAAAAATATGAAGAAATCCGTAAAAGATACTTGGAAAGAGTAAAGTCAAGGTATGTTAAAATATCCAAACTACCAGAAAGTCAACAAAATAAACGAAGAAGAGACTGGAGAAGGCTAAAAAATAATTAGAAAAAGAATTTCAAAAAAAGTGACAAGAAAACGAAATCAAGAAAACTTTACCTAAAAAACTACTACAAATTGAAAGAAACCATTAAAAAAAAGAAGAAACTAGAAATCCAAAGGAAAAAAATAGCGGCACTCAAAAAAAATGTTATCGACAGAAAAAGCTGTTTCAAAAAACGGATGAAGCAACGACAAAACGACACTATTACAGAACTTACACCAAATTCTAAAGCAGATTCATTCTTAAAAGAATTAACTAGCGTTTCTACACAGGACAAAGAAAAGATTAAAAGAGTTTTACTTCAACATAATATTCTAACTGAAACTTTGGCAAAACAGTACGCAGATGCGAAAATTAATACCGAAAGGAACATTATAAAGAGACTTTGTAGTTCAGAATTAGCTTACCGTTATACTTTATACATTATGCGTACACGATTAGGTCGCAGTACAGGATTAATAGGCAGAATTAAGTTCTCTAACAAAAATAATGTGAGCAAGTGTAGTAGAACAGCGAATAAAATACGAAAATTCTTTATTCAGGATGATGTAAGCCGTCCAAGCGCTGGAAAAAAAGAAACGAAGACCTTTAAAAAACAGAAGAAGCAGAAACGTTACCTTCTCGATACTATGGCAAACTTAGACAAAAAATTTAAACGCGATACTGGGTCAACCATATGCTATGCTACTTTTATTAAATACAAACCCTTTTATGTTGTAAAACCCCGACTGACAGACAGAGACACTTGTGTATGTAAAGTGCATGCCAACATGAATTTAAAATTTATAGCACTAAAAAAAACTTTCAATCTCAATCTTAAGGCGACAACCAAAGTAATTGTGATTGATTATAATTAATAAATAAAAAAAAACTGAAACCTATTTTGTTTTATTCAGTGTGAAATTGTCCTAATAGTTCCTTTTTGTTTCCTTTTTGTTTCCTTTTTGCAACACTTTTCAATTTTGTAACGACACTCATTTTGGTTTCTTTTTGGTGACTGTACAATTTATTTTGATATTACCCGTATACAAACATATTGTGAAGGTATATTTACATACTCGTAAATAACATATCCAGAAAAATAAACGAGTGAAGCGTACATGTTTTTTTTTTAACCCTAATTAGGTACTAACAAAAGATTAAAGACAACCAGTAAGAAGATTCCCTACTTGTGAAAAGGTTCACTAATTGTCATTAGCCAGAGACATTTTAGAACACAATAAAAAACATTATTCTCATAATAAACACTCAAAACGAGGCCTCAAAGCTAATCAACACCCTGGATCCAATTTCTTCCAATGATATCATTAATGACTTTTTTGGATTGGTTAAATATCGCGGATATTTGGATTGGTTAAATATCGCGGATATTTGGATTGGATAAATATCGCTAATCGCTGTAGGTCTAGTAGCACTAATCCAATGTCACCCATGCACGATTTGCGCATGGAGATGCAACGCCGGGGCGAAACTGCGACAACAGGTCGCGGCATGGCGGGGCGAGTTCTCATGGTGAAATGGCGACAGCGGCTGTCGCAAACCAGTGCTGCAGTGCACGCCATAATCACGGCGGTAAGTCCCCTCTTTGAGGCGTGGTTAGAGCGGCAACACGGCGTTCTCACCTTACGCATGACGCAGGTCCTCACCGGACATGGCAAGTTCGGGAGGTTCTTGCATCGGATTCAGGCGGAAGAAATGCCCGGGTGTCACCATTTTGTGGACCGCCCACAATCTTCAAATGTGGCGACGGAGCCTTTGTCAACAATTACAGAACTATTTCCATCCTACCAGCTTTATACTTTTTACTTTCTACTAAGGCACTGGAGAGGATCATGAAAAAGCTCTTGGTTGGCTGTGCTTTACTCAGTAAAAGTCTAACACGCCCTCTCGCTTTAACCAGAGCGCGAGAAGTTTTTTGATGATTTCTAACATCAAAAATAATTAAAGTACTAAATATTACATAAGTAAAATGTGAGTGTACTAGATACATAAAACTTTGACCTTGTGGAACATATTTGATAATTTTTGACCACAAAAAGGCTGCTACTAAAAACCTCTGTGGAGGAACCCAATACCAATAATACTTTATATATAAGTGTATCCTTTAAGGCCAAGTTTTACACATTTTGAACTTATTTAAACCTCTGGAAATCCACAAATATTAAAGAGAACACCATGAAAAATTATTTTATAAAAATCGACTATATGACCAACAGCCGGGCAAAAATCAAAACATGATTTATAAATTAGTTGGCTCGATGAAAAAAAATTCGCGAATCTGACCCTAACTTACGATTTCAAACGTGTTTGGAGGTAAGCGGAATAGAGAGTAAAGTCCCGCAAACCTCGGTTGATAAGGGAGGACCCTCGACCAGATGGGTGTTATGTCTGGTGGGCAACTGCCCGATAGATGATTTCGGGCTGTTCTTTATGTACAAATCACGCGAAGAACTTTAATTGCGAGATTAGTTCTTATGTGACGCCATAGATGTCGCTACACGTGTATGGAAATATTTGAATGTTACAAAAAATAACAAAGTTTATTTTTTAAAAGGGCCTCACAAAATCAAAAATTTAGGATAGTTATTATTATTTTTTTATAAAAATAAAACTGATGTTACGGGGCCGCGAAATCGACATAGATCCGGGCGGAGTTCATACAAAATATTCAATGACTACAACCGGCTCATAATAAGGGATTTGAGTATGCAAATAAATAAATGCTGCCCGATCCGAGAGTCAAACCCAAAACATGCTCAGCAGTACGTACGCCTAGAAGCATCTGCTTGATAAATCACATCATCAAATAATCTTTAGACGTTACGGTAATTGCTTTAATGACATGTTCATTATTAGGTTAATTAGACACCCAATATTTCAGTTCTATGTATTCTAATGAGCTGCACTACTATTGAGGAGTCCCTATAATTAAATTTAATCGATAGATAAGCAACACAGCACAGCACCACCATCTATACAACTCTGCCACCCATAAATACACCTCTGCCAAAGTCTTTGGAGAGTATTCGACGCCCGTTTAGGCATGATGTTACGTGTTTAAGTTATTTTTATGTAATCAAGCCAGTCAGAATTTGTCGAAAATACCATTCTGATAAGCTGTTTACATATTTTACATACTTCTCTGCTCCTATAAAAAGCTTACAAACAAAACTATTTAACCAGGCATTGAAGGACTCCTTTATATCGCTGTCATCCCACGTATTTAAGCAAAGAACGAGCCAGCCCTCTGTCATGGTCACCCGGTCATACGAAATCTTGATCAGTCTGCGAGCAAAATCCTTAAACCGGACCGGTTGTCGAGCAAGTCCGTAATGGGACAAGCCTTTTTTCAAGTCGTTTAACGTATCAGTCATACACCTATGAGGAAGATAAAATATCCCTGGTTAAAACATCAGTTAAAGAAACAAGAAACAGTTTTCAGCAAAAAACCTTTGTTGGAAACTACACGCACACAAACATATGATGTAATTACATAATTAAACTCATCCAAAAAATTAACTAATGAAACGTAAACATGTTTTTCTGAACCCTAATTATATGCTAGTGAAAGGATTAAAAACAACCAATAGGAAGACCGCCTTATCTGTGGAAGGGCTGGCTAATTAGTAATTACCTAAAGACATGACACGTATAAAAAGGTATAGGAAATTGTTAATAGACATCATTTTATCCCAGTACTTTCTGTAGTAATCATGGCTTCGTACCAGAATACCAGTAGATATTACTGTGGCATAACTGTGAATACCCATCCAGGACATTGTCCTAATCCAAACGTATATTTTAACCAAAATCCTTGTAATTTTCATATAAGTATTTGCTCTTAAAAATCTTTTTAAAATATTCGATTTGTTTTAAGACATGTACTTACTTTTTTTATTTATTTTCAGACGCATGCAAGTGCTTACTATCCTGAAAATTATAAAAATCAGGAGATTTATCCAGAAAAATTTCCAGGGGGCAGTGTTTACAATACAACTCACAGACAAATAATCTATAATAATAATAATAATGGCAACGGTTATGGACATGTCCCTCAGTACAATACCATCCAGGTAACAATTGTTTTTATAACATACATCACAATTTGATACAGTTATTTCAATATTTTCTTTTTATCTATTTCAGAACACTCCATTTACAACAGAGCCAGTGACAAATCCAGTGTTTTACCAGGAACCAAGACCACAGCACAAAAACCAGTATATGGGTAGAAAACATCACGCTCAGATAACAAGTATCAATATTTTTCCTGTGGACACTATATCGAACTCCATTGTTGATACCACAATTGATGCTGTAATAAGAAAGACATTTATTAAAGTGTTTCGTAATCTTGTTTCAGTTTTACTATCATCCAAGGGAAATTTCAAAGCTCAAATTAAACGAAAACGTAAACGCACCATCTACACTACTGAACAAGTGGCAGCCTTAGAAGACATCTTCAAAACGAAAAAATATATAAACCGTGAAGAAAGACTTGCGATCGTGAACAAATTTCAAATTAATGACAAATCAGTAAAAATTTGGTTCCAAAATCGACGACTGAAAATTAAGCGTAAACAAAGAGAGGATTCTGAGGAAGAAGTAAAAAATTCTATTGCTGCAGTAGAATCTGAAATCAATGAAAAGACGGAATGACTTTGTTAGTCTTGACGATGGACTCATGACAGATTTAGTTAACGTCATTGATGTTGTGTTAACAAAAAACAATGTAGATGGAACACCATTTAAAGAAATTGTTGATAGTGACAGTAGTTCACCTTACGAACCTATTTCGCCAGCCAGTGTCAGTGACAATAACGAAGAAGATAGTTTAGTGAATTGGAGACCGTCTGAATCCAATGCATCCTTGCAAAGACTCTTCGACTTGCAATCTATGTTTTTAATATAACCTGCGTAGATTTTCTTTTAAATTATTTTTACTTTGAAGTTAATTTATTATGAATATGTATCATCCGAACACAAATAAAGAAAAAATGTTTTTATTTTAATTTGTGTATTTTTATTTACTAGTAAGTAATCTAAAAAGACTCCATGCACACATGCACGACCTGTGTATGGTGATACAACGCCGGGACGAAACTCCGCTGCCACGACAAGTCGCGGTATGGGAAACACTCCGAGATAAATTGTGTGTATAATTGCAATGGGTGTGCAGTCTCATAGTTTTTTCATAATATATATTACTTTCGTAACTCGACTAGAGAGCCGGTGTATGTGTGGTTTAAATGAAAGGTTTTCGTCTAGTGTGATGCCCATGTATGCGTGGTCTATGATCGTGCAGGAGCAGTTTGCAAGTAGTGGGGTCTGGGGGGCTATTGGCTAACTTTTTCAATAACAGTTGACAACTAGCATTCGTTGCACACTAAACTTAATTGTCAACTGACAATTTCATAAAATTGGTATTACGTATCACACAAGTGGCTAACAAACTACGGTGGAAATGTGGTGAATTATAAAAATTTACGATGCCTCTTGTGACCACTCTAAAATTTTATCGACTATTATACAGCTTCAAAAGCTTACACAATCGCAATTTTAAAAGTATCGATACAATAACATCTGTCAAAACGTGTTACGGTGGCTATCAAAGGCACCGCCAATGACGTCACTGCAGTTCCAAACTTCCGACTGCCTGTAGTCTTCCAGACTCTCAGCTCGGTCTTCCTTCTCCTTCATGCGGCGGTTCTGAAACTACATTTTGACGGTGCGCTCATTCAGGCGAAGGTTTTTGACTAATATAATCCTTCGAGCGAATTCTAGAGTATTCTTGCTCTAGCTCCATCATCAGTTGATTTGTGAACGTACATCTGATGCGTTTCTGTTTCTTGACTCCTCCAGTTGTTTTGTTACTTGACTGATAGATAAATCCTTTGAGCGTTGACTGATTGGGCAAGGCCTGGCCTCCGATAATTTCAGTAGTCAAGTTTTGAGTGCGTTGAAGATTTGGCCCGTTGGTGATTTTATGGTTAATTTCTCCGCAAAGATTTGAAGTCATGTACCCTGTATTAGGTCCTATATTTCTTTTGTAAGGTATGTTCCTATGGTTAGGCGGGTTGGACAGACGTTGCTGACATTTCTCGTGACATGGTGGTTGTTCTACGCTGAAGGCTGTAAAAAGAAAAAGATTTTATTAGATAAATATAAAATTAAGAAATACATGACAGTTCAATATTTAAGAACAAATATGCGGTCCTGAAACAGAGCAGAAAATATTATAAAAATCAAATTACCGAAGTGTTCAGCAACATATTAGTGGTATCAACTTGGTTCCATCGACCCCCATTGAAAGTGACCGCACCATTGCCAACATTATTAGGAGTTGGTGTAGACCAACTCCTAATAACGTTGGTAATAGGACTATTCCTCGACGCTTCTACGATCGGTATATTCCAAAATACGACTTCCCGTATGGAAATCGTAGACTCCTGCATTTTGGAATATTCTTAATTATTATAAGAGAGAGTAACGATCGCTTTGACAGTCCAGCAAACTATAATGTCTGCCAGTATTGTGCTTGGTTTTATATGACACTGACAACTACATGTAATTAGCAAATTAGGTGAAAGCGGTGTGTGGTCTTTGATTCGGTCATTAGTAAACTGTTATGTAAACATTTTGTTTTTGTTTTGAAAGTTTTAGATAAAAGTTGCTTGCTTAATGTTTATAATGTTTCATAGTTCATGAAAAATCTTTCTTTTCTAGCATCTAAGATTTTGGAAAGGTGTTTTCAATAAAGTGAATTACCGTTTTGAGGCTTCTTTAAGAATTATCAAATAACACGTTTGTGATTAAATTATATATTTCTCAATTTACGAATGAGGGTTACTAAAAGTTTTTAAGTGGTTGTATCTAAAGACCTAAAGTCTATTAAAACATTACATACATTTATATTTGTTAACCTTTTCTGTTCCTTCTGTATCTCTGATTTGTTCCCCAAGCCTCTCCTACCCATCAGCATTTATATATTTAAGTAATCTTTAGCAGGCCTTCATGTATAAACTGAAGCTAGTATCAACACTAACCAAATTTTTATATATTAGTTTTAATAAATGTTTAGCTTTTTCATGAATTGATTTGTTAGTTAACCAAATCAAAATTACTCATAAGAAATCCCAATTTTTTGGGGTTCCATAACCTCAATTGGCAAAAATGGAAACCTTACAAGATCACTTTGTTGTACGTTTGTCCGTCTGTCAAGACCTTTTTTCTCAGGAACGCGTGAAAATAAAAAAATAAGTACTCAGAGGTCTGCTACCCCTTGAAACAGTAAAAAAGTCCAACTTCTAACGCAGTCTTAAGGACTCATGCTTCGTTTAGGATCATATTTTGACACTCGCAAGGAAATCAAAACATATAGGGTAAGTAGGTACTTTCCGTTGGCCTAGAATCCTGAAATTAGACGAGAAGCAATGTGTCTTATTAGAGGTTAAGCAAAATGTCTGAAAACCGGAAATTTGTAGTTACATAAAATAAAATTATTTTTTTAGGATTTAGAAAAGTCTTGAGACTCGATTCGGGAATAGAACTAACTTTAAAAATTATTTAGTTTTACAATCTCTTTGAATTACTTTAAGTTCTATTAGAATACAGATGTAACATATTCCATTTTTTTTGGCATTAAATGTCAACCTTCTCGGTAAGCTTCACTGAAGTCATTCCCAAATTAGGTTTATTCTGTCCACATTATGACGTGTACAATAAAGTTTTTTTTTTTTTTAATTCATATAAACCAGTGCTTGACTGCGATCCCACCTGATGGTAAGCAGCGATGCAATCATTGATGGTGAGGCGCACTAGTTTATTAAGAGCCTATTCACTCTAGCCTTGAAGACACCTAAATTATAGTTGGACGGGAAGACCGCAGCAGACAAATTGTTCCAGTCCTTCGATGTACGCGGTATAAACGACGAAGCGAAACGCTTAGTCCGGACCGTTGAAGTTTCAACAACGTAAGGGTGGATACTCGCCGTACGTCGGGTTGTCCGATGGTAGAAAGGAGATGGCGGAATCAAGTCATGCAATTCCCGCGCACACTCTCCAAAATGCAACCTGTAAAATACCGATAGGCTGGCTACCCTGCGCCTGTGCTCGAGGCTTTGTAGATTGGACTTAACCAAATCTGGATCCCAATTAGCCTCTTCGCACGCCTTTCCACTGAGTCCAAAGCTGCTAGATGGCATTTTGCAGCACCAGCCCATATGTGACTACAGTACTCCACACACGATCGGACCTGTGCTTTATATAACATTAGAAGCTGTCCCGGTGTGAAGTACCGTCGGACCTTTGCAAGAACGTCTAGTTTTCTAGCAGCTACCTTGGCTTTGGACTCAATGAACCGCCCAAAATTGAGGTCTGAGGAAATTTCAACTCCCAAGAGCTGAAGGCGGCGCCCCACATGGAGACTGCCTGAAGTGAGACATTCGTACGCTCTACCATAGCCTCTCGTTCGGACCGGATTAGCTCCTTACTAGCCCGAGCACCTGGCAGGTATCTCTCTACAACTGTGCTATCATCTGCATACCCATATATACCGGGCATCAGCAGATCGTTAATATGCAGCAGGAAAAGAGTTGCAGAGAGAACTGACCCCTGAGGAACTCCGACATTGGTCGTCATGGGCTCTTATAAGCATCCATCGACAACAACTCGGAGAGACCGTTCACTCAGGAAGTCATTTACCCAGTTAATCAGACCAGGGGAAATGCCGTACGCTGGAAGCTTACTCAAAAGGCTGGCATGCCATACCCTGTCGAAGGCCTTCGAGACGTCTAAGGAGACAGCAATCGCTTCTCCATTCTTCTCAAGGGCCTCGCCCCACATGTGAGTGGTATACACTAGTAGGTCCCCAGTAGACCGATTGTGGCGAAACCCGTACTGTCGGTCACTGAGGAGATCGTTACCTTCCAGGTATGCCATGAGGCGCGAGTTCAATACACGCTCCATAATCTTGCAGAGTATGGAGGTTATTGAAATCGGCCGATAGTTGGCAGGATCGGCACGACTGCCCTTTTTGGGCACGGGTTGCACGTTGGCAAGCTTCCAGGACTTGGGCACTATACCAGTCCTAAATGAGAGGCGATACAAGCGCGTCAATACAGGAGACAACTCGGGCGCACATGCCTTGAGAACTATTGCTGGTATACCATCTGGTCCACTAGCTTTATTCACGTCTAGACGACACAGTGCTCTCAAAACTTCTTTGTTTCTTATGCGAACCTCGGGAATTGAGGTGTTGCAGTGAGGTAGAGTTGGTGGAGAAGCACTGCTAGTGTCAAGACGAGAGTTATGGGCGAAAAGAGATGCAAAGAGACCTGCTTTCTCTCTCGCCGTGTGAGCCAGTGTTCCATCAGGCTTAACCAGCGGAGGCAATGTGGGCCTACAGAAGTTCGCTTCGACCGATCTGGCAAGGGATCAGAACGCTCTGCTACCGGACGGCTGTGCAGAGAGCTTGGTGCCAATATGGGTAATGCGGTCGAACCGAGCCTTCTTTAGTGCCTTTTTGTAGGACTTAGCAGCATGGTTGAAAGCTCTCTTCTTTGAGCTCAGATCCGGAGCTTTGCGGTCACGAGCGTCAACCCAGGCGAAAAACGCCGAATGCTTACGCTCGTCAGCTTGAACGCAATCGGCGTTGAACCATGGGCGAGCTGAGCCTCCGATAGGTACGTCTCTATAAGGGATGAAAAACTCCATAGCTTGACGTATCACATCGGATATACCATCCGCACAGCTCGACGGACTTTTAGAAGAGAAGCAGACCTGCTGTTAAGGATAAGACGCAAAGAAGTGCCGCATCTCATCCCATTCTGCTGACCTGTAACGCCATATTCTCCGTTCACCGCGTGAGTCGCAGTCAGGTGGGGAGAAGCACGAAACAGACTTCACCAGACAGTGATCTGAAGTTCCAAGTGGTGAGGAAACTGTTACAATACATCTGTCCGGATCGGTGGTCATCAGAAGGTCTAAACAATTGGCAGTATGACCAACTACATCAGGCACCCTAGTCGCTTGCTTAACCAGCTGGGAAAGGCCCATCGATACTGCAAAGTTTCGCGCTTCTCTCCCAGCGTGGTCGGTCTTCTGGTATGGGAAAAGCCAGTCTTGGTGGCAGGCGTTAAAGTCCCCCAGAGCGACGAGCTGCGCATCAGGGTGCCGATGCAGAGCCTTATCGGCGGCCTCACTGAGGTGGTCGAACAGCCGAGTCGTCTCCTGATCACCGCTGTGCGATCGGTAGACACAGACATAAACTATTTTGTCCATACCAGTGTCCACCAACAGCCATAGCGTAGAGAAATTTGGGTCTTCAAGGTGACGGAGACGCTGGCAGCACATGTCATTACGGACGTACACACAGACCCCGGCACGCTGCAGGAAATGATGCTCCAGTGAGTATCCCGGGTAGTTGAGGTACGCCGTATCTGACGGACATCTAATTTGGGTCTCCGTCAAGAAAGTATATCATAAGTAACAATAATAAATAGTATATACATTTTTTATAAGTGAAACCAAGTTCTTTGAGTAGATACATACACCAGTCCCTGTTTGCACACTACAAATTCCACACATTCTACATTTCCAAATCAACAAAAGTTTAGAAAGAGACGGAGAGATGTGAACTGTCAATCACCAATACAATGGAGATAATCTCTTTATTGTTAAAAGATGTTTACAAACGTAGTTCATTTAGAAGTGTTTGAACAGTTAGTTATCTGAGTCAATAACAATAGATATATTGCTAATCACTTTGTTGACCGGATTTTGAGATATTTTTTTCTCCTAATTTGTTTGTTTGTAGACATTTGAGATATAATGGAATTCTAAAGTTGATATGGCGTCTTGTTTTGTTACTTTCTACTAATTTACTTGTAATATTGATGTGAAACTACTGACTATCGTAAACAGTATAGTTATTAGACTGAACATCAGCACCAAAGAAAAAATCTTTGTGCCGTAGTCTCGTCCCTGTCACACACACAGGAAACTAATAAGATGAAAGAAGATAACCGTGGTCCATATGTACTGCTTCAACTTTTACAGAAGCAGTAAATACATTATTTTATGATTCGATTACCTGAAAAATTTTAACGAATTATAGCTATAGTCGATTTTGTAAAGGGTCGGAAACAGTTGGGTGTCGAACTCCCATTCACTGCTGAACAGAAAAGAGCATTGTATATTCCCATGAATAAATCGGTGGCAGCTGGGGTAATTCTGGCATTTCATAATGGGATGAGAGATCCGATAGAAAAAATAATGTCCATGTATGGGAGTGAGACAGGGGATGCTGCTGATGAAATTAGCAGACTCTTAGTAACGTACTATGTATGCTGCATAAAATACATGACTGATGTCGACCTTAACCAAGTTGTACAGGACGGAGTTGAGGAGCATCTGGCATTCATGATGGACGACCAAACATGTGTCCCAACAGCGCTCCAAAAGAAGTATCTGAAACTTAAAGACACCAAAACTCCCATCCCTCAGGGGACAATAGGCTTCCATGCTGTATATGGGGCATATGTTCTGTGCCGTCCAGTTGCCAACAAGCAGGAATTTCGTTAACGATACAACGCCTTCTTATCGTCGATCCAACAAACTACGGAGATTAACATCCAACTTGATCTCCAGACAGGGGGAACTCGGGTAAATAACCTTGCTGTCTCACGGCCAACACTTAGTAAAGCTGTCTTTAAGGTGATTAAGAGTGATTACTCAGACATCAGAACTTCTGCTGTCAAAATCACATTAAAATGCTGATGGCTCTATCCGAGATGACCACCTTCTCCCTGGTCCAGAGAGTGATTGCTACTGGAGGAAGTATAATCTTTCTGAAACCTTTGCCCTCTCAAGTCATTTCGTTCATGAGTGAAAAGAGACAGCTAGAAGAGAAGATAATAGCAGAAGGCTTTAACCTTAATAGTAGACATCATTGAATATTTGCTTTTTCGTCGACAGGATGAAGTCAATCTCATTTCTAGTTGCACCGTCAGGACTTTGCCAGGTCCACCTTCTATGCTCACGCTTTTTGAAGAAGGAATTCATCATATAGAGGCCGCCCTCCTTCTCCATAAAGCTAGCCAGTAGGTGTCCCCGGTGATTCCGACGTCCAAATCCAAATTGCCCCACTCGCAGCTCGTCACCGTCTCGTTTACCCAGTTTCGCGTTAAAGTCCCTCATGACCACGGTGAAGTGAGTCTTAGAACCATGCATGGCTCTTGATATATCCTCATACATGGATTCTACTTCGTCGTCGGGATGCGGGCGTAGACCTGTATAACCTTCAGCGAATATCTTGATGATATTCGGAGTATTAGGTACGCCACCCTGGTCGACACACTCTCGATCTTCACCACATTGTTCACAAGGAACTTGTGGACGATAAACCCGACACCACCCTGGGACTGCTGGTCACCCTCCCGGAAATAGAGCGGGTTACCGGATTTGAGAATTATCGTATCCTCCCCCTGTCTTCGGACTTCAGACAATCCCACAATACTCCATCGCAACCTGCTCAATTCCTCCTCAAGTTCGGTGATCTTCTCGTCAGAACTCAGTGTACGCGTGTTAAAAGTTGCCAGGTCGAGTCGTTTTATAGATGGGTAGCCAGATCGCCTCGTCGTGGCCTTGACCGCTACCGGAGTCAAGGGTAGACGGGCTGCCGGGCACTAGGGGCCATTTTTTCATTCTGCTTTTCATTTTGGGGGGTGTTGCCATAATCGCCACGCTTGGCAGACGGGTTGGCGATCGCAGTTTGATTGTTGTAATGCACAGAGGATGCTGCTGCCCATTCTCTCTGCCCATTCTCTGTGATCAACGCGGTGAAAACTGGAAGTGATCACCGCGTGGTAAGAGGCACATTGAATATTAACATTAAGCTTGAAAGGCCTCGACTGATGAAGTCTACGCTCCGTCCAGCACAGATCCAGATCCAAAACCCCGAGAGCTTTCAGCTCGAACTCCACAATCGTTTCGAGTGCCTAGGAAGCTCCGTGGATGAATATAACGATGGGTTCGTGAAAACTGTCCATACGGTCGGGTCTAAGTTTTTCAAGACTCACCGTACAAATAAGAACAAGAAGCTCTCTGATCCGACCCTCGAGCTAATGATGAAGAGGCGTGAGATGATTCTGCAGTCTTCAGACGATGCGTGCATATACCGGCAGCTCAATAGACAAATCTCGAAGTCCCTGAAACGCGACCTTCGCCGCTTTAATACCGCAAGGATTAAGGATGCGATTGAGCGGAATAAGGGCTCTAAAGTATTTGCACGAGATCTGTCTATTAGCTCACGAAACTGAAGACCGACGATGGCAGAGTCATATCCGCCAAATCGGAGCTTCTGGGAGAGATCGAAGCTTTTTATGGACAGTTATACACGTCTATCGCTAAACCCGCTGTAAATCTAGTAAACGACCCAAGAGCTAGATTGACTCGACACTATACCGAAGATATCCCGGACGTCAGCCTGTACGAGATTAGGATGGCTCTGAAGCAGCTAAAAAATAACAAGGCGTCGGGTGAGGACGGAATTACGGCCGAACTCCTGAAGGCGGGTGGAAAACCGGTCCTTAAGGCCCTTCAGAAGCTATTTGATTCCGTCATACTCGAGGGAAAAACGCCACAGGCGTGGAGCAGAGGCGTGGTGGTACTCTTCTTTAAGAAGGGCGATAATGCCCAGCTTAAGAATTATAGGCCCATCTCGCTTCTGAGCCATGTTTACAAGCTGTTTTCCAGAGTCATCACGAATCGTCTCGCGCGCAGGTTCGACGACTTCCAGCCTCCCGAACAAGCCGGATTTCGAAAAGGCTTCAGCACCGTGGACCACATGCATACGCTGCGGCAGGTTATACAGAAGACTGAGGAGTATAATCAGCCTCTCTGCTTAGCGTTTGTGGACTACGAGAAAGCCTTTGATTCGATTGAAACTTGGGCTGTACTGCAGTCTCTCCAACGGTGCCAAATTGACTATCGGTATATCGAAGTGCTGAAGTGTTTGTACAAAAACGCCACTATGTCATTCCGACTACAAGACCAGACCTCGAAACCTATCCTCTTGCAGCGGGGCGTGAGGCAGGGAGACGTTATTTCTCCGAAACTGTTCACGGCAGCAATGGAGGATGTCTTCAAGGTTTTGGAATGGAGAGGGCTAGGCATTAATGTCAATGGCGATTACATCACCCACCTTCGGTTTGCCGACGACATAGTAGTCATGGCTGAGACTACGGAGGAGCTCAGTACAATGCTTGGTGACCTCAGTAGAGCTTCCGAAAGAGTGGGACTTAAAATGAACATGGACAAAACCAAAGTCATGGTAAACAGCCATGTAGCACACCCACTCCTATCAAGGTCGGGGACTCTACAATCGAAGTTGTAGACGACTACGTTTACCTGGGACGGACGATCCAGTTGGGAAGGTCTAACTTCGAGAAAGAGATCAATCGTCGAATCCGACACGGCTGGGCAGCGTTCGGGAAGCTGCGCGGTATCTTCTCGTCCAATATACCACAGTGTCTCAAGACGAATGTCTATGACCAGTGCGTGTTGCCAGTGATGACATATGGCTCCGAAACGTGGTCGCTTACAATGGGCCTCATCAGAAGGCTTAAAGTCACCCAAAGGGCAATGGAGAGGGCTATGCTCGGAGTTTCCTTGCGTGATCGAATCAGGAATGATGATATCCGCAGGAGAACCAAGGTTGCCGACATAGCACGAAGAATCGCCAAACTAAAGTGGCAATGGGCAGGGCACATTGCTCGCAGAACAGATGGCCGTTGGGGCCGAAAGGTTCTGGAATGGCGACCACGTACCGGAAGACGTAGCGTTGGAAGGCCTCCTACAAGGTGGACCGATGACTTGGTAACGGTTGCGGGAGTCCGATGGATGCGAGACGCACAGGACCGTTCGTTGTGGCGACGCTTGGGGGAGGCCTATGTCCAGCAGTGGACGTCTTTCGGCTGAAATTATGATGATGATAAACGAATTATAAAATGAGTAAGCTGGTAAGTAAGTTAATCTTCTCAAAGCGCCATAAAGACTTTTTATTTTATTTTATTAAACCAAATTATTTTTCCGTCTATGTTACAGAAATAATAAAAAAATATATTTCATGATTATATTATTACTTCCAAAATACATTTTAAGAAAAAATCTCAATAAAAATAAAACCAAAAAATATTCCTAGAAAACATTGGTCCGCACAGCCCTACAGCCCAGCCGCCGCGAAAGATCATCAATCATCGCAGCAAGACAATCACAACCGGGGCGACACATCGGCCACGCTCGCACCGCGCCGCGTCGCTCCGCGCTGCAGCTCGCATCGATACCGCTCGGTAATCTTCGTTAATCGTCGGTAATTTTCGGATAACATATGCACAAACTTGCGAAGCGGGGTAACAATTATTTTGATGCAGTATTTTGGATAACAGAAGATCGGTTCAAAACTTTACTTTGGTATTTTATAGTTTGTCTAGAAGACAATTCGCCGAATCTATGAAAATAAAACTGCCAATTATAACCGGCGCGGCGGCATATACACATCTCTTCACCTACTTTCAGATGTCGTCAGGGACTCGATAAATATTACAAGCTGTATAGATTTCAAGGATAGCTTATATTTTGGCATATACGCTCTCCTTGAAATCTGTGCAGCCTGTAATATTGTGAATACGTGCCTACATAAAACCATCCGATACATTGGAACTTGAAGACCTCGAAACAGTAATATGTCCACTAACCCCTTCCCTAATACTAGAAAATGTTGCCCCACTGCAGAGTAGATTGACAAGAAGAAAAAGGAATAAATAACACCATGCAATCTACAGAGTATTAAAATTAATTAAACATTAATCTGTAAAACATACTGTAATATTATAAAAGCAAAAGTATGTATGTATGTATGTTTGTAACTCCTTCACGCTCAAACAGTTGAACGGAATTGGATAAAATTTGGCACGCGGGTAGTCCTGGAATAGCTTATCTAATATATAAAATTCTCGTGTCACGGTGTTCGAACTTGAACTCCTCCGAAACGGCTCGACCGATTCTCATGAAATTTTGTGAGCATATTGAGTAGGTCTGAGAATCGGCCAACATCTATTTTTTTTTTTTTTTTATTTATATGGCAGAACAACGTTTGCCGGCTCAGCTAGTAGGATATATAGAATATTATAGATATAGGACTTGTTATAGCGTGAGTATGTTCCAGTTTGATGATTTTCTGTTTCCATTCGAGCGAAACCGTTAGCAGAAGCTTGTTTGCAAAAAGTTTGTTACTGGATTGCTTCAGAGATAGATATAGACATTCAACGTTCCTAAAAGTACGTGTTAAAACTCAAGAGCAACGCACAAATTGACTTTGGCCATTTTCAAATAGTTTAACGATTACGTGTTGCAAGACAAGGAGCTACCAAAATACTTGTCCATACGGCTATATTAATATAGGGTGACTGGCAATTAGTGTACGATACTTAAACACGTGATTGTGCTCATGATAACAAACAATTTTTATTATGGGAGCAAAGCCGAAATGGCGAAAAAAATATCAGCTGTGAAGTACATTAGGCAAACATAAATGTACTGAACAGCTGATTTTTTTTCGCGATTTCAGATTTGTTCCCATAGTAAAAGTTGTTGTTTATCATGAGCACAATCACGTGTTTAAGTATCGTACACTAATTACCAGTCACCCTATATAATTATTATTTCATAGAAGTGACTGCTGGTAATCACTTCATAGATCGATTAATTAATTAGGCCCACATTGCTGTACATAACATTACGCTAAAGACTACGATAACTAGGTACTTACTTAATGTGACTATAATTTACCTAATCAGCAGCAATTACAAAAAAGAATATCCCCTATGACTAATACTCACCAGTATTTTGATGGAAAGTCACTTAATAATAATACATTTTAGGCAATTAATAAATTAGAAATATATACCTAATTACCTATCGTTAGTCATACCAGTCATACCTATTCGATTGCACTTGCAATTAATTAGGAATTAATTTATCATCAGTGCTCTGCCCCCCTAGCTAGATTATAACCTTTTCGTGTCGAATTCCGTTCTCCAATCGGTAACGCCACCGAATGTCAACAATTTATTGTAGAAAACGATAAATTGGTAGCCATGTTGACGCGCCTGAGTCGGCCGCTCGTTCTACAATGTCGTTATACTATAACAAAGGATGTAGCGTTGAAAATTGTAGAAACGATAACAATTCATTCTATCATTTTGAACGATGTGAACTTGGCTACGAATTTTCTATTCGTTTGTTCTGACCACGTGACTTAACGTTGAGATGATTCATTCCCATACATTTCATTAGTTTTCGATTGTTAACGAGCGTTAACGATTCAGATTATTAACTTGGCTAGGGGTGCTGTAGCGACTGGTCGTGCATTATAACCTCTACGTACTTTTTTTGCGTGACTCATTTGTTTATCAGTAAAGTGTGCGCGAACCCGAGCTGATCTGAACGCGCACGACGATGAAATGCTTCTATTAAATAAATGTGAACAACCATTAAAGGAGTTAGGCGAGATGGATGTGGTAATTTTTGAGAGTGGATAAACTTCAAATGGAGAAACACGGTTGGCGGAGAAGGGGAAGGAACGAGAAGATGATTTTATTACTGTAAATAGACGGTTTAAACGTTTGGTGAGGAGTGAATCATTAGAAATAAGACAGGGATTGCAAAAAGAAAATGATGTTGTTACAGATATATTTAATTATGAAGTTTACGTTACATCGTTAGAAAATCTACCGAAGCCAATAAATAGCTATGGCAAAATTACTTCGTTCGGAAAACAAAAGAGATAATAATAATAATAGCAAATATTCATTTCACATTGAATACGGTACCTCAACATCAACCCGAGAGGAAAGTAAAACACTCCTAGTAAATGTAGTATTTAAGCAGAACCAGTTAACAGTAAGAAAAATTATGTAAGACATATTGAAAAATCCAGGCCTGTGAAACTACACGTATGGGTAATATCAAAAATTTCTGTACATTCTAACATGCGAAAATGTCCATGGTAGGTTCTTTCGAAATTATACATAAAAATTACAAAAAAAGTTATGATACGTAGACATACAGGGTTATGGATATATAATATCAAATTCACAGCATATTAGAGTATATAGTTTTTGAAGTACACATTTTTGTTTTGGGGTATAGCATATTTCTCCCATGTAAATAATAATGTCCTTGAAGACTTGTGCGTTACAAAAAAGCCTCTAGTTTTTTGCGTGCTGAATATAAATCTTTAATTCAGCTAAAAATGAACATTAGTATCATTATTTTATCTAGATCCTGTATTATCTCTTAAAAGTAATAAAAAAATAGATATCTTAATATCAAATCTTCGTCCACGATTTATGTCATTTTTTAACCGACTTCTAAAAAAGGAGGAGGTTCTCAATTCGGATGTTTGTATTTTTTTTTTTTTATGTTTGTTCGCGCATAACTTCGTCGCTTGCCAACCGATTTGAAAAATTCTTCTTTTGTTGGAAAGGGTATACTTTCCAAATGGTCCCATAGTCACCAAGTAGGGATCTGATGATGGAATCTTGGCGAAATCGAGGGAAACCCTCAAATATTATAGGCAATTATATAGTGATTTATGTATTTTCATCGAGAACTTAAGCATTTACAGTCAAAAAGTAACATTCGATGAAGTGGAACTGACGAAGAAGACATGAAGTGGAACTGACGAAGAAGACCAGAAATGGTCAACGGAACTTCATACTCGCATAGATATCACAATAAAGATACTTATACGACTATGACAATACAAATGAATGAATGGTTCTGAATAGTTACGTTGAAAATGGTATCATCGAAGTGATCTGATGATGATGATGGAGCCGGAAGGTGGAAGGTAGACACAGGAACTTCATAATAAAACAATGTAACCTAGCAGTGTTTGGGTTAATTGGAAATATCATGAGAAATAGGCACTCTGCTTATAAGTGTACCTATCGCAACTAAAAAGTGTGAAATAAAAAACTTTTTACAAAAAAAAAATAACCGACTTCACTAAAAAGATCAAAATAACTTTAATTTCGGAAGTCGGTGTTAAATAAGATACTGTATAATAATACCGAGAAACACCGACTTCCGAAATTACAGTTATTTTGATCTTTTTAGTGTTTTTTTTAGTGAAGTCGGTTATTTTTTTTTTTGTAAAAAGTTTTTTGTTATTCCATTTAGTAACACCAATATTTGGTAGTTTTTTAAATATGAAACTAGCAACACTGCGTTTATTGTGCCAATCACGTAGAGCATCTAGTGACAGTCGGCCATTTTGCAACGTGTTTTCTGAGGAGTGCTGTGTGCCGAAGGCAGTGGTGAATTTTTTAAACATTTTTAAGTTCCTTTTGTCCTGTGTTCTACTTAAAACCCAGTAAGTTATTTGTTTATTATTATACCATTTAAATATTGTATTACCCTCGCCCAAATGAAAAGTAAACAAGAATGCTAGCTAAGGAGTTTTTATTAATTTTTAATTCGTTTGAGGTTATATTCAACACGTGTTTTGCATTCCTTTTTGTAACAATTTGTTACGTGACAAAAAGGAAGTAAGGGTGATTTTATACCGCTAAAAAATACGACACATTTTTATTTTGTTACAAAAGAAATTAGTCATGCTTCCCTTACCTACTACAACTAGTAAATGATAGTTTTAGATATTTCGTGTTTACCCAACTTACTTCAACTTCAACCAGCCGAGCAATTACCGTTGTGTTTGAGCTCATGATTAGAATACATTCGATATTAAAACTACAAAACAGCAACTAACAAAGAATTAATAAATACCTCAATGTTCTTAATATAAAAATTATATGTATAAATATTGCTTTAACCCATTTAAACTAAATATCCTTGTGCAGAAATAGGTTAACTGGGTTCAAGTTTATTAAAACACACAACCGAGATTTTTCATAAAATTAAATTTGTTCTAGAAAAAATACTCATGACACCAGCCGAACGTCAACGGAAATACAGAGAAAATCTTAAATAAAACGATCCTGAAAAATATGAAGAAATCCGTAAAAGATACTTGGAAAGAGTAAAGTCAAGGTATGTTAAAATATCCAAACTACCAGAAAGTCAACAAAATAAACGAAGAAGAGACTGGAGAAGGCTAAAAAATAATTAGAAAAAGAATTTCAAAAAAAGTGACAAGAAAACGAAATCAAGAAAACTTTACCTAAAAAACTACTACAAATTGAAAGAAACCATTAAAAAAAAGAAGAAACTAGAAATCCAAAGGAAAAAAATAGCGGCACTCAAAAAAAATGTTATCGACAGAAAAAGCTGTTTCAAAAAACGGATGAAGCAACGACAAAACGACACTATTACAGAACTTACACCAAATTCTAAAGCAGATTCATTCTTAAAAGAATTAACTAGCGTTTCTACACAGGACAAAGAAAAGATTAAAAGAGTTTTACTTCAACATAATATTCTAACTGAAACTTTGGCAAAACAGTACGCAGATGCGAAAATTACCTATTAGCATCCTATTATTATTTCAGTAAAGTGTGTAAAACTGACGTAATAGAACTAGCATTGTTTGATCACACGGCACAGCTGCTTCATTGTCCAGTTCAATCCAAATGTCTCATAAATTATTGGTACACGGCTAAGAGAGACTACAGTGTAGAAAATATTTTAAAGTTTAAAAATCACATAAAAAGTCTATCCTTCGTAGAGATTTATGACACAGTCGATCCAAATGAAGCCTATAATAAATTTCTCGATTTATTTAAATTAATATATAATTTGTGTTTTCCAATTAAATTGATAAAAATAAATGTCTTAAAAAAACCTAAATGGTTGTCTTATGGAATCAAACTAGGCAGTAAAAAAAAAGAAATCTTTTGTGGAAATATCGGTTAAACCCAAGTAAAATTAATAAAAAGACCTTCAATGCCTACTCTCGCTTGCACAAAAAAACTATACATCTAACACAAAAGGCGCAAAATAATCATAAAATAAATTCTTCTAAAAATAAGTCTAAAACTACGTGGCAAATTATTAATCGTGCTAAATATAATATACCTAAATCTAATATTACTAAAATTATACATAATAACAGAATTTTTTCAAAACCTGCAGACATTGCTGAAGCTTTTAACAATTATTTTATCGACAAAGTACAAGGGAAACTAGATGTGACTAGCAAACCCAAATATAACAAAATTGATACCAATAATAAAACAATGTTTATGGCTCCTAGTGTGCCACTAGATATAGAAAAGATCATAAATTCATTAAACAATACAAATAGTGTAGGATATGACGGTATTGCCACAAAAATAATAAAACAGGTGTCAAGAGAAATAAGCGGTCATTTAAGTCACATAATTAAGTATTAGCGCAGGTGTTTACCCTGATGTATTAAAAACATCAATTATTAAGCCACTTTTAAAAAGAGAATAGAGAAAGAATGGAATACTACCGACCAATATCATTAATTCCAGTATTTTCTAAAGTATTTGAAAAGTATATTTATAGGGAACTTTATAAATTTATAGATAAACATAATATTTTGTGTGAGGAACAGAAAGGATTTCGTTTACATAGGACTATTAATATGGCGATATATGATTTTATATACAATGTAATTAAAAATGTTGATCACCGAAACCCTGTATGTGGTATATTTTGCGACATGACCCAGGCATTCGATTATGTCCACTACGCTACTCTGTTAAACAAGCTAGAAGCCTACGGGATTAGAGGCAATGTCCTTAATTTACTTAGTTCATACCTACAAAACAGAAAACAAATAACTGAAGTCAATAAAATTAATATAGCTACTAAACATGAAGAGACATTTTGGTCTTCAGAGCGTAAAGTATCATTTGGGGTACCGCAAGGCAGCGTCTTAGGTCCCTTTATATTCATTTTATATATAAATGATCTACCGAAATGTATTGAGCGCCCAATAACACTTTTTGCGGATGATAGCACGATTACAATACCTTGTCAAAGTATAGTTACGTATGAGAGTGACATTAATAATAGTTTAAAACAGACGATAAACTGGCTAGATTCAAATAATTTGAAAATAAATTTGATTAAAACTAAACTTATCCAATTTAGACAACAGACCTCTAGTATTAACTTGAATATACATTACAGGAATAATAATATAGAAGAAGTTGAAAGTACAAAATTTCTGGGTCTAGAAATAGATCAAAAATTAAATTGGAAATCTCACATTGATATTTTGTGTAAGAAAATTAGTAAGTCTGCATATGCTCTACACGCATTATCAACCATAATCAACACAGATTCACTTCTTACTGCCTATTATGGAATAGCAGAGTCACATTTGAGGTATGGGATCATATTTTGGAGAAACTCTACCGAAAGAGAAACCGCCTTCAAGGCACAAAAAAGATGTATTCGAGCGATGTTTAAGCTAAAACCTACTGACAGTTGTAAACCATATTTTCAAAATCACAAGATATTAACATTGCCTTGTCTGTATATCTTAGAAGTAGCTGTGTTTGTGAAGACAAACCCTATTCGTTTTAAACGCATAGCCGATGTATTTCCCCGCAACAGACGCGATAATAGCCTGCTATGTCAGGAGCCAGCCAAGACAGCACTTATGCGCAAAAGTGTCTACTGCATGGCTCCGGTCATTTATAATAAGATGCCCAAGAGTTGGAAAGAGCTTCCATTATCACTATTTAAAAAAAAAACTCCGAAGCTTTTTAGTGGTGAAATCTTATTATAACTTAAGTGAGTACCTAAATGAGAAAGATTTTTTAAGTTAGTTTATATATTTTAAGTTAGTTTAAATTTTTTCTTTGTATCTACTTGTTTGTACATCATTGTGTATTATTTTAAAATTGTACGTAGTTATAGTATATCTTTTGCATGCCTACATGGTAAAATATGGCTGAACTTGCTACCTATATTTTTCTGTCATCTTTTACTGTTACCCATATTTGCAAAATAAAATTATCTTTATCTTTATGATAAAAGAATTTAATACACTTATTGGTACATTGCGTTCACAAAGTATTATAGATGCACGGGAAACAGTTCAATATACTTTAAAAGTCAAGATACCTGCAATTGTAAGTCATTTGCAAGATAAGTTTTATACTAAAGAAGAGGTCGACAAATTACTTAAAAAAAACTCAGTAATGACAAAACAGCAAATTGTTAATGAAATACACAAAGCAGCACGAAGAAATTTACTTAGACGTCCTGTCATTCTAAAGGGAGTCGATGACTTGTGGCAAGCTGATCTGATGGACATGCAAAACCTAAAGAAATATAATAAAGGTTACAATTACATTTTAGTGGTGATTGACTGCTTCTCAAAGTATGCTTGGACAGAGCCATTAAAAACAAAAAATAAAGATTCAAGATTCAGAGCCATTAAAAACAAAAAATAAAGATTCAAGATTCAAAAGCATTTATTTCAAATAAACCATTTACAGGCACTTTTGAATTGTCAAGAAGTCAGTCAGTCAGAAAAAATGATGCTAATTGCACATTCCAAAGCGTAGATCTCTATGGAGAAGAATGTGCAAGAAACTCCATGGACACTCTTTTCAATCATGTTTTGCAATTACAAATATCTCTGTTACATGTTTCTTGTCGCTATTATGTGAGAACAATGTCAATAAAGTAAAAATAAAAACTAAATATAGATATTAAAATAGCAACTGGCAGCTAAGAGATGACCAGTCTCAACTGACAGCGCCCGTTCACGGACCTGACGCGAATATTAGCACCACTCAGCTCAACCATTTTGAAGGGAACCGAATGATCCAACACACGCGCCACCATCAGTGAGACATTTGAGTGAGCATGACAAACTCTCAACTGCCATGCTCATTTATGTCAAACAAGTCCAATAGTAACCTAAAAACCATAAAATAGCTCCATGGTACTCACATTTACAAACTTTGAAAAAAATGCTTCTACATTATACAATACTAATTAACTACAATAATATTTTACAAATTGAACAAATGAAAAAAAAAAGAAACATTAAAGAATATATATATATATATACGATTTTGAGGCTGGCAACACTGCCCCAGTGACATGTCAAATTTGTATTCCGTATTTTAAAATTAAATTTAAATAGTATTTAGGTGTAATTAATGTGTAATTGTTTATATAACTATAATATAATTGCATAAATCGTCAGGATAACTATAATATAATTGCATAAATCGTCAGGATTATCGTTTTCCTGGAAAAATATTTAGTAAAACACGAGTTTTGGGTGCCAACCGGTTGTCACCGGTAACGAACAGCTGACGTTTGAACTACGGAATTTCACGGGGAGTATTATTTACTTATTTTTTATTTTATAGTAGCCTCAATAGTAGCACACTCCTTAATTTAATTTAAAACACGATCTTACAAGTTTTATCTTTTCAAATTAGTTCACTTAACACTCAGCGTGTTGTGTCGAAATAGTTTTGTTTACATTGTAGAAAACAAAACATCGACGTTTCATATCATAATTTGATTAATTTAAACTTATCCCGTAATATTATACTGGTCAACAACGCTTCTGGTCGTTATTTTGCATGTTATATTGGTCATTAATTGATAAAAAATCTATTAATCCAGACCTTGACATTCTAATCAACTTACCCACATTAAGTAAAAGTTATATCATAAGGCAATGAAAAGCAAGAAAACTCAATAACTATTAGCTTTTCAAGTCAATTCAGCAGTCTACCTCATTTCCTTACTGTACTGCACTTTTTTGTTCTTATTATTTATTTATTTTTCATGCATTTCTAACTTTTCTTTTTTTTTTGTCATCTTTTTGATTCTCACTGTTTCTTTTTTTTCTATTTACAGTAACTTATTCTGAAACCATGCCTGTGATGACCCGTAAGGCAACAGCTATGGAGCTTAAATTGGAAATTGCCCTCCAGGAGCTTAAAGAATCCAAACTCCAGTGCCAGCAAATTTTGCAAGAAAATGAGGAGAGTGAGATTGAAATAAGGAACATAGTCTTCAAAAATACTAGCCTAAAACAAGAGTTGGTAGGGCTTAGTCAGCAATACCAAGATGTTGTTGATGAACGCGACCAACTGCGAGTGATCACGGATGGTTTCAATAACTGTAATAACTTGTATGAGGAGGCTTTGTGTAAGGTTAGGGATCTGGAAGATGAATTAGTTCATGCTAATAGTCATATTCTTAAATTGCAGAGGGAAAAGGAACGTACTCAGACTGAGAAAACTAACCGTCTATATGATGAATTACTAAATTCAAATTGTAACCCTCATTCCTTAGTTACAATTGATCTTACTGAAGATTCTCTATTAAAACACAATAATAATTATAAACTTAGTCAGAATAAAATTAAAAAATATGCGAGACTGAATAAAATCATTAAAAATTGTAAAAACCACAAGAAACAACAAAAACACTTTTCCAAAAATATTCAACTGCGGAAAGAACGTGTTACCTTAATTAATCAACTAAATAACTATCAGATTAAGTTGGAAGACAGTATAAATATTTATGAAATTGACACTCAGCGCTTACAGTCTGAAATACAGACTCTTGATGACTCACTTAAGTCAATTTATAACAAATATGTTTGTTCAAAGAACCAAATAAAGGAACATATTCTTCCTACAAATGAGTTAGTGGACAAAGTAGACTTACTTACTCTTAGAAACAACAATTGTACTTGTCAGAGAGAATCTAACCTGGCTGGCCTCCAACTTGTGGTAACAGAGGACACATCCCAGGCCATCAGTGCTCAAGACTGTATTCCCAGCCAGATACCCCACATTCAACAAGAATTAACTCAAGGGGTAGATTCAGCAAAATGTAGTTTTTCCTCTCATAAAAGCGGTGATTATAAATCAATTATGTTTTCAGACAGTATAGGAAGAGGTTTAGAGGTCAATTAGTTAGTAAGAACCTCCCTTTTTCTTCTCAAAATCATTGTATACCACAAGCTTCCTACCATCACATAATGTCATTAGTTAATGAACAAGTATATGATCCCAATGATATTATAACTTTATTTGTGGGTAATAGCTTAAATGTTAATAAAGATGACATCACTTATAATGTCACAGAGCTATTGAAGATAAATTGTAAGAGGATTATTTTATGTGCTTTTCCATACTTTGAGCACTTGTCATATAGGGAAAATAAGTACATACATATGCTAAATATGCATATGCAGTTTTTAGTTAGTCACCATAGTGATAAGTTTTTATTTTTTGACATCAACAATTTTGTTGACAAACTTTTTTCGACTAGGTATACTGTGTACCTACCTATTATATTTAGACGTCAAATAGCGAGGCTATTAGCATATAATATTAACTCGGACATAGTCAGTATGTCGAAGTTCCCAATTATTATTAGTCCCACCATTAGTAATAGTACTAATGTTACTTTAAACTAGATAATAAGACAACAGATGGTACTGTTTGCAATTTAGATCAACTTAACAATAAAGTATCTTCTGGCATTCAAGCTAAAGGGGCTAGGCAAAAATCGTTTAATTTGTTTCTTCAAAACATTCAGGGTTTTTCTTCGAAACAATTGGAAATTGAATTATTTTTAGAAAAAACAATGTTTGACATCATTTGTTTCACTGAGCATTGGTTAAAGGATTTTGAAATGCTTATTAATTATGAGAATTATAATGTGGGCAGTTGTTATAACCGAAAATCAATGTTACGTGGGGGTTCACTAATCCTAATTAAAAATAATATTAAATTTAAACCTCGTAAAGATATAGTTGCACTGTCCGTTGAACATAGCATTGAATTGTCTTGTGTTGAGCTGGATAGGCATGTCATAGTGTGCGTTTACAGGCCCCCTAATTATCAAAACTACTCTATTTTTGAGTCTGTCATGGAGGATGTTATGGCAAAACTTGCAACTGGTAACAAACTAGTAATTATCTGTGGAGACTTTAATGTTAATATTTTAGAAAAAAATTCAGATAGCAGTAGATTATTAAATCTCTTCAAATCATTTAATTTATCTAATGTGTTTATAGAACCTACTCGAACTACGACAACTACTGCTACATGTATCGATAATGTTTTTTGTTGCTGCAACTATTTAGAAAAGGCCATTGTAAATTATCTGCCCTCTGATCATAGCGGCCTAATGGTAACTTTTGAATCCAACTTACCCATACAACAAGTGCAGATTCAGTCCAGACCAATAACATCCGGTAAACTAAATAAATTTAACAGCACTTTAATTAGCAAGTTAGGTGATTGGAATCTTGAAGTGAACAATGGTAATTTTTTGTATAACGATTTTTTTTCAATAGTCCAAACTGAGTTCAATAAGACTTTTGAAAAAAAAAACTAAAAGTATCTGCCCTAAGTTTAGATTTAGTGACTGGGCAACTAAAGGAATCAGAATAACTAGGGAAAGACTTTTTGAGCTGTATGGCCTTAAGCCTATTATTAACACTGAAACTTTTAATAAGTATGTTGCTACATATTCAAAAATGTTTAAAAACACTTGTAAGGCAGCTAAGGCCTTGTACATTAGCAACAAAGTTAAATCGGCAGATAATAAAATAAAAACGGTTTGGAAAATTATAAATAATGAAACCAACAGGAACAAAATACATAACAATGATTACACATTGGAGACACATCATGGTCTTATTAGCGATAACAAACTAGTTGCAGAAGAATTTGTAAATTTCTTTGCCAGTATACCAATTAAAACTACTGAAGCCCTAAATTCGTCGCCATCGCATGCTTTTAGTTTATTACAGGCGAACGTTGCAGCCTGTTCGACTGAATTTAACTTTAAGCATATAAACCCTATAACCGTAATAAAAGCTTTTAAACAAATCAAGGTTAAATTGACAGAAGATTTGTGGGGTATGTCTATCAAAGTTTGTACCTCAATTATTGAGACTATAGCGCCGTACTTAGCTATAATATTTAATTTGTGTATAGATCAAGGAGTTTTTCCGGATCTGATGAAATATAGTAAAGTGATACCACTTTTTAAATCTGGGGACAGTAAAGACACTAATAATTATAGGCCGGTGTCCGTGTTGCCGGTTTTTAGCAAGATATTTGAAAAGGTGATGTTAAATCAAATACTTAATCATTTTAACACAAATAACATCTTACACGATAAACAGTATGGTTTCACCAAAGGACGTTGTACAACTGACGCTGGTGTCTCCTTACTAAATCACATTTTTAATGCGTGGGAAGAGGCACAGGATGCTATAGGTATCTTCTGTGACCTGTCTAAGGCGTTTGATTGTGTGGTTCATGAAACATTACTCCTGAAACTTGAGCATTACGGACTAGGCAAAACAGCTTTAAGCTTATTAAAATCTTATTTGATTGACAGACAGCAACAAGTTCAAATAAACGGTGTCAATTCGTCGGGATTAAATGTGAAAATGGGGGTACCCCAAGGTTCAATTTTAGGTCCTTTTTTATTTTTAGTTTATATTAATGATTTACCCTATTTGTTGCAAAATAAACTTAATATGGTGTTGTTTGCCGACGACACTTCTTTGATTTTTAAGATAAATAGAAGGACTAATAATCTTGACGACGAAAATAACGCACTATTGCAGGTCCAAAACTGGTTCACTGCTAATAATCTAGTTTTAAACGGGAAAAAAACTAAATGCATAAGATTTTCCTTACCGAATGTCAAAAGTAGTGATTGTGACGTAATACTAAACGATGAAAAACTAGAATTTGTCGACAAAACTGTTTTCCTGGGGATAACGCTTGACTCTAGGCTACAATGGGGTCCTCATTTAACATCCCTTGCAGGACGGCTTAGCTCAGCTGCATATGCTGTTAGAAAAATCCGCCAATTTACGGATGTTGATACCGCTAGACTAGTCTATTTTAGTTATTTTCATAGTATCATGTCATACGGTATCTTACTATGGGGACGGGCTGCAGACATCGACTCAATTTTTATACTACAGAAAAGAGCCATCAGAGCTATTTACAATCTTCGCCGGTGCGATTCTCTAAGGGAACTGTTTAAGGATATTAATATCATGACGGTGCCTTGTCAATATATTTATGAAAACATCATGTACGTTAGAAAAAATCTTTAAAGAGGCGATAGACATAATTATGTTACAAGAAATAGGGACCAATTAGTTCAACCAGGTTTCAGACTGGCTAAAGTGGCGTCTTCTTTCATGGGGTACTGTTTGAAATGTTATAATAAAATACCTCCACAAATATTAGAACTCAATGAAACAAAATTTAAATCTTGTATTAAACGCACACTATGCAGGCAGGCATATTATAAGTTGGAGGATTATATTCAAGATAAAAATGCTTGGCTCAATGCTGGTCCAGCTCCACTACCACCGGGGTGAACAAATTGATTAGTTTGGAAATTATTGTTATTATTTTTAAATGTTTTTTTTTTTTAATTTTTAAATAATAAAAGTATTGTATAATGTAGAAGCATTTTTTTCAAAGTTTGTAAATGTGAGTACCATGGAGCTATTTTATGTTTTTTTATGTTACTATTGGACTTGTTTGACATAAATCAGCATGGCAGTTGAGAGTTTATCATGCTCACTCAAATGTCTCACTGATGGTGGCGCATGTGTTGGATCATTCGGTTCCCTTCAAAATGGTTGAGCTGAGTGGTGCTAATATTGGCGTCATGTTCGTGAACGGGCGCTGTCAGTTGAGACTGGTCATCTCTTAGCTGCCAGTTGCTATTTTAATATCTGTATTTAGTTTGTATTTTTACTTTATTTACATTGTTCTCACATGATAGCGACAAGAAACATGTAACAGAGATATTTGTAATTACAAAACATGATTGAAAAGAGTGTCCATGGAGTTTCTTGCACATTCTTCTCCATAGAGATCTACGCTTTGGAATGTGCAATTAGCATCATTTTTTTTTTCTGACTGACTGACTTCATGACATTTCAAAAGTGCCTGTAAATGGTTTATTTGAAATAAAATGCTTTGAATCTTTGAATCTTGAATCTTGAATAGTAATAATAGTTTCAAAACTAATCAATTTGTACACCCTGGTGGTAGTGGAGCTGGACCAGCATTGAGCCAAGCATTTTTATCTTGAATATAATCCTCCAACTTATAATATGCCTGCCTGCATAGTGTGCGTTTAATAAAAGATTTAAATTTCGTTTCATTGAGTTCTAATATTTGTGGAGGTATTTTATTATAAGATTTCAAACAGTACCCCATGAAAGAAGAGGCCACTTTAGCCAGTCTCAAACCTGGTTGAACTAATTGGTCCCTAAAACTCGATGTTACTCGAGCATTCAAAAAAATATAGATAAACAGCAAACGCAAACCTGATAATTTACAAACGGATATGGGAACAGAGTTTTATAACCACTCATTTCAGATGCTTATGAAGTCATACAATATTAACCATTACTCATCATATTCTACCAAAAAAGCTTCGATCGTAGAGCGACTCATTAAAACTATTAAAAATAAATTATATAAATGTTTTAGTCTGAATGGAAACTATAAATGGTTAGATTTACCGTTACAAGATACGAGTATATTAAAGACATATCTGCCGCCATAAGGAAAAAAGACGTATCTAACATTTTTGTCGAAATTGAGTTACATACATATTCGAAATCAGTAAAAAAAATGGCATCCACCAGTATTTTTATAAGTCGCATAAATTAAACGGAACCTTATAAATCTAACTGTTATATAAGACGCATTTGCGATATGAATCAAATATTACTAAACAGAAAAGACATTTCTGTCATAGACTAAGTTGAAAAGACGCATTTTAGTAGAAGCGTTTTATTTATTTAAAAAAGATATAATTCATCATAAAATGAAAAGACACTTCAGCAGAGTCATACGAAGAAAAGACAGTTCTGCGTAGATGTGCCTTTTTAGCTTAGTTTTACGAAAAATGTGCAGGCGCAAGTGGCAGTAGTGCCTTTCTTACTTAGTATCGCTAGTTGTGCGGGGTGAAGTGGGGTTCGCGGTTGGAATACTGCACTTCAGTTGCGTCGCAGTCAGTCAGAAAAAACGTAAGTCAAACTTCCTCGAATCATTATTTTTAGATATTTGAGCATACCCATGAGTAATTTGAGATTAAATAAACTGCAAACGTATCAGGTGACACATACCAAATAAATATACCTGCTTTGATGTTAAATTATTTGAAATTTAAATAAATCGGTTAGAAAACAATATCTTACTCTAAGAAAACCCTTTGGTGAAGCGTCAATGCCTTTTCTTAAGGTATATGTATTTTTAGAGAATAAATAATATAAATTAGTTACCTTTCCCGCATTCTCTAAGTTAATTGAGTCTCTGTTGACGATTTCCTTCACCAATATCTACGACCACAACGCCCACTGGTGACGTATTTCTTGAGACGCTCGCTAAAGACCGCTGGATGGCGTCTAACCCGCTAACAAATCAGTTGTCCGCTCCGCAAATTCGACATTGCGTCGAATAGGAACCGCTCCGCGATATAAATCCCGTATATGTTGGAAACCTGAGAATTCTTCTGTAATAAGTGTATCTGCTACCGTGAGACATTGAGACCTTATAGTGCAGTGTTGGTTTTACGAGTTCGGACCAGCCCACCGGTGGATGAATCCAGATTAGCTCGCCGGCCGGCAGCACACACACCGACTACGCATCCGTGAATGAAGCGCTTTCCTTGACGACAAGTGGGGTCACTGGATTAGCAAGGTACGTGGGCTTTAAGTTGCTATCGTCGTTATAAGAGTCGGTGCCTCAGGGAGTCGTCAACAGGGATTTAATTTTGTGTAATATAACCATAATTTCACCGCCATATTGGTAGTCTTAAAACTCCACCCCCATTCAGGTGATGCTATTTACACGCGTCATCACCCTTCTTTCTCGAATTTGTTTACACCGTTGAGTATCTACTGTCACAATGAAGAGGTTTGCAGTTTATACATGTATTATTACTTTAAGACGACAGCGTCAGGGTAGCACGCGAAATTAAATTTTTCATCAACCCAACCCTTAAAGCTCATTTTACCCCATTGAATCACTTTTTCATGAGTTAGTCATTCAACGAGGTACAATGAACATAGAGGTGTTTTGATGATTATAATGTTTATAATTCCGTAAATACGTATTACGCCCGCTAATCATATTTTGTTAAATGTACAGCCTGACACACTAACAATAAACGTAAGAAATGGGGTTTTTCTTCCAGTTTTTTCATTTCTTCCTCTGCGCCGGTAATTTTTTCTAACAAATTTGTTTATTTTGTTTGTTTCAGTGTGACAAAATGCGACCTAATCGATCCTCAAAAATAATTTCTTTGGTGCCATCAACCAGTTCTTTTAAGGATTCAAACCTGAATACGAATAATCATGAGCCGCGTTTGTCCTCTGTGAACGAAAATATCGCTTTGAATGATGCGGATTTTCATAACTGCAGCTCAGATAGCATCCTGGATTTCGATTCAGACGATTCCGTTTTTGTTGTCTAAATGTTCAGAAGATTCAGATTCTTCTACAAATACCATCCCCCATTCACAGACAATTAACGTTACTATTTCTGAGTCACCTAAATTCTCAAGCGACGAAGATATGCCACAAAATCTTACAAAAAAGGGACAATCAGAAAACGTTAGAATTATGATGAATTACCGGAGCAGAGAAAACAAATTAAAAAACTGAAAGTTAAAGAATCTAAATACCAACTTAAGCCAGGGTGTAATGATGATGCAAAAAAAAAATCAAACGGTGGGTTACAGTTGGAAAAATGATAAATCTGTAAGCACCATAACAAACAACATTCCAGTTGATAAGGGAGGAACTAATCCTAATCCAAAAACGTTGGATGCCACTAAAATTGTAGAACATATAAATTCTTTTAATCCTTATAAATAAAATATATCTTACATAAAAAACTTTTTACGAAAAATAAATACATCTGACTTCAATGTAAAAAAACACTGGAAAGTGCAAAATAACTTTAATTTCGGAAGTCGGTGTTTTTATAATAGTTTCGTGTCTTCGTTATTTAACACCGACTTCCGAAATTAAAGTTATTTTGCACTTTTCAGTGTTTTTTTTTACATTGAAGTCGGTTGTATTTTTTTTTTTTTTTGTGAAACGTGTTATTTTACACTTTTTAGGTATGGGTACCACCACTAAAAAGTACCCTTCAGCCAAACTTAAATACCTTATAGCTAGAGTGCATCTCATGACAATTCTATTAATCCCAAAACAGAGTTCCGGTGCCTAACTTCAGGCTTCATCATCAGATCAGTTCGATATATTCCCCTCTTCTTTTAGTCAGTCATCCGACTACACGTATAAACAAAGCAATTTTACTTGTTACGACGGTTCTGCTGTGATCCTATGAGGAGTTCTGTTCCATATCTTTGAAGTTCATAATCAGATCATAACAATATTTTTATGGGACCAATTCGGAAGCATAACCCGTCAAGTGCAAAAAAAAAAATCGATATCGGTCCACAATTGACCGAGAAATCGGTGAACATACATTAAAAAAAAATACATTCAGCCGAACATAGAACCTCCTCCTTTTCGAAGTCGATTAAAAACTGTGATTATTATTTATATTAAGTATAATTAGTACAAACTTAGAAAGTTTTTATAATATTTGTTTTTAGAAGAGTTTAAAACTTTATGTTGAGAGAGGTTTGTAATTGCTATTTTTGTTATTCTTTATAAAAAATGTAGGTCTGATTCTCATATTTTGTGTTTTATTTAAGACAAGATAATTATCATGTTAAAACGTACTTCAGTTTACATTTATGGATCTAACAAACTGCAGGTATTTTTTAATGTCATTGAATATTAGTACCTATTAATAAGTTGAAAAGCAGCAAATGGCTATTAACGTCTTTTTTATTTAGTTAACTGGAACCTGGTAACAAATTATCACTAAGTAGGAAAGACATTAAAAAAATACTAAGATGAAAGGACGTTTCTAGCCAGAAACGTCTTTTCATTGCATTTTTTTTACTAAAAAGAAACGGAAAAAGTAATTTATTAAATACATAACAAATATTTAATTAAAATTTACATATTATTTCTTATAGACCAAATTCTAATACAGACTTTAGCACGATAAAATTATTATTTTGTTTATTTCCTTTCGCACAGCGCATTTTTTAGTTTTCTAAATATTTTTTTTCTCCGTTTCGTACTTCATGTAGATACGTCCTTTTTCCATATGGCGGCAGATATAACAACACAAAACATCGAACAATTAGAGTTAAACCAATCGAAGTGAATAAAGTTACTCAAGTCTCCTTAGTGTTCTCTCAGGAATGAACGTGATTTATCAAATTCAACATGCCAAGGTATTCAATAACAACATTACGACCCTTGGCCAATTGGTAGATCAATTCAAACTGAGCTCCCACCAGGCAAAGCAACAACACGCCATGGACAAGAGCTTTAATGAGGATATAACCAGACAACTCAATGTTTTTACAAAAGGGGTGGCGGACCTTTCAGAGAAACTAGAAAGCAAGACCTTGGACCAAGATCCAAGCCGTCAAGCAGGAGACCTTGTACCGCTGTGACCCCGCCCACTGCCGACTCCCTGAGCTCCTCTCAGGCGGAAATACCATGCTCCCTTGAGCATATTCCAGGAACCCGGTTCAGGTCGTCCCTCCTCACAGTAGACATAGAGGCAAATGGGGATTTCACCCTCACTCCAGCCCTCAGTCGGGCAAAGGCTTTGGCAAGGCTGGGACTACTCAAGATGTCCCCCAACGGGTTGGTGACCCTCCTCAACCAAGATCTATCCGCTGTTCTGGGCAGATGCACTACACATCCAGGGTTTCCTCAATTATTCAACTCCATGTCTACCCGAGAAGAGAAAAAGAAACTTTTGATCGATACCTTCGGCGACATAGCCCATCGCCCAGGTCAATGGATTCGGTCCTCTATCTAAGTTCCCTCTACCCATCTCAAGAGACCCTTGTAATATCTTGCAACCCCCTCACTATATAGGGTGAATGGTAATTAGTGTACGATACTTAAACACGTGATTGTACTCATGATAACCAACAACTTTTACTATGGGAACAAACCTGAAATCGTGAAAAAAAATCAGCTGTTCAGTACATTTATGTTTGCCTAATGTACTAAACAGCTGATATTTTTTTCGCGATTTCAGGTTTGCTGTAAGATGTAAGGTGGCACTCCACCTCCCCGCGAGCGAGGGAGGATCCCTGTCAAACGCTGGCGAAGAGTTTGACAGACGCGGGGCGCGGAGTATTTGACATGAAGGGGCTTGTTTGATACGGGGGTGAGCTGAGCGGGGAGGGGGCGAATTCTGCCCGGTCATGAATAGGCAATGGGCTCGCTTTATTTATAAAGATTGTTAGCCCAAACACGGGCCCAGTGAACTTCTGTTGAAAATAAACACGTCGTTGCCAGTGACTTATGTAGGTAATAGTCTTATTGGAATATCGTCCAATTTTCGATTAACTCCAAATATGGAAAATGACGGAAAGTCTGATTGGAATGTCTGACAGCTTGTACGAGCGTTGTCTAATAGGAATTTAGAAATTGTATGCATAATTTCGTTGCGTCTCAAAGACACTGGAGACAATACGGTAGTAATAGGAAAAAATACAAGCACTTACTTAACATTAGTCATCCACGTTGATATTTCACTTCTCAACCAAAAGGGCACATAAGAGTTTATCAACGACAATTTAATTCAAGCAACCATAACATCTTGTTAGGGGAATAAAATCCATTAAAGACACGGCAGTGCAGAGGCAGCGTTGGGTACAAAATTTGATTATTCCGCAACGTTGGCCTATCGCCAGCGTTTGACTATTTATCAAGAGCTGTCCGCACTCGACGGTTTACAAGGATACTAATCATCGATACGGGATCTATACAAAGAGGCGGATCTGTGTGTTAAGTAGCATCTAAGTGTGACAAGTTTGTAATCATATTTATGTACCAAAAGCAGCCTATTTTTCATTGAAAGTTACATCATACCTAAAGTTTTATTGAACAATTTAATGTGTTTGTTGATTTATGTGAGAGTGCGTTGGGCAATGAAATGTGTTGAAAAGTTAATTATTTAAATATCTTTATTACAGTGATAATCAAGGATGGAAACGAGTGTGTCTGTTTGAATGAATATGTGGCCGTCCAAACAATCATTAAACTTAGTAGATGTTAATCAAGTAAATAAGAAAAATTTCTTACAAGGCATTTTTTATTTGAACCAAAATACATACAAAAAAGAATTACAATCTAATTGAAATAAATTAAGATTACAACACTATCTTTATACGGAGTAGATGACCTGATCCAAGTTAAGTACCAGTTCTCTCGATGGTGTCCCTAGGGGCACTTGGAATGGGATCTTCATTTTTAAGTTTTACAATTTCTAAACTTCATTGTACGTGGACTGACAAGGCTGCATTAGCAAATGTAACTGTTGGTACTACGCTTAGTATTCTTTTTCCGTCATGAAATTATGATACAGGTTCTATACTGACGTCTGGGCTCGCAGACAACTGAATGGAAGTAGATGCAGCTGGGTAGTTTTCTACATAAATATTTATTTGACTGTAAACTTCCGACTGCCTGTAAACATTGTTCTTCATGCCAAGATACTGCTCATGAACGAGCATCGGTATCTGACTGTTTCCTATTTCTGGACAAGACTCAGATGTTCTGACTTCTTCAGAGTCTTCCACTCTCAGCTCGGCCGATTTTCTTGCGACTGTTCTGGAACCATATCTTGATAGTGCGCTCATTTAGGCGAAGGATTTCTACTAGTTCAATTCTTCGAGCGCGTTCTAAGTAGTGGGTCTTAGAGTACTCTTGCTCTAGCTCCATCATCTATTAACTTGTGAACGCAGTTCTGATGTGTTTCTGTTCCTGACTCCTCCAGTTGTTTTGTTACTGGCTCAGCCAGGTAACTGAGAGATAAATCTTCCGAGCGCCGACTGATTGGGCCAAACTTGGTATCCAATAATCTGTTTGTTTTGAGTGCCACATTAAAAGTCTTTTAATGTTCTGTACTGAAGTCTAGGCTGGAATCGAGGGTAGCAGATTCGTCGCTGGCATCGAGGGTGGTAGACTCGTCGCTGCCATCTGAACAGAGGTTGATGTAGCTGGGTAGTTTTCTACATTAATATTTCCTTGACTAATCTTTTGACTGACTAAACATTTTTCTTTATGCCAGAATACTGCTCATGAATAGGCATCATCTTACAATTAAAATTACAATACTAATCTTCATAAGAAATAGATGATCTGATCCCAGTTCTTCTCAATGTTATCTCTATTGGCATTTGGAAAGGGATTTTCATCTTTAGGTTTTAATTCCTGAACTTCATTGTACGAGGACTGACAAGGCTGCATTTGCAAATGTAACTGTTGGTACTGCGCTTGCATCATGTAAGTCTGAAACATGTTTTGTACTGAAGTCTGGGCTGGCATCGAGGATGGTAGACCCGTCATTGGCATCGAAGGTGGTACACTCGTCGCTGGCATCGAGGGTGGTGGACTCGTCGCTGGCATCATGTATGGCAGACTCGTCGCTGGCATCATGTATGGCAGACTCGTCGCTGGCATCATGTATGGCAGGCTCGTCGCTGGCATCGAGGGAGGTAGACTCGTCTCTGCCATCGAAAGTGGTAGACTCGTCGCTGACAATTGAATGGAAGTAGATGCAGCTGGGTAGTTTTCTACATAAATATTTCCTTGGCTGTAAACTTCCGACTGCCTGTAAACATTGTTCTTCATGCCAAGATACTGCTCATGAATAAGCATCGATATCTGAGCATTTCCTATTGCTGGAGAAGACTCAGATGTGCTAACTTTTTCGGAGTCTTCCAGACTCTCAGCTCGGTCTTCCTTCTCCTTCATGCGGCGGTTCTGAAACTACATTTTGACGGTGCGCTCATTCAGGCGAAGGTTTTTGACTAATATAATCCTTCGAGCGAATTCTAGAGTATTCTTGCTCTAGCTCCATCATCAGTTGATTTGTGAACGTACATCTGATGCGTTTCTGTTTCTTGACTCCTCCAGTTGTTTTGTTACTTCACTGATAGATAAATCCTTTGAGCGTTGACTGATTGGGCCAGGCCTGGCCTCCGATAATTTCAGTATGACTACTGTCAGTCAGTTTTGAGTGCGTTGAAGATTTGGCCCGTTGGTGATTTTATGGTTAATTTCTCCGCAAAGATTTGAAGTCATGTACCCTGTATTAGGTCCTATGTTTCTTTGGTAAGGTATGTTCCTATGGTTAGGCGGGTTGGACAGACGTTGTTGACATTTCTCGTGACATGGTGGTTGTTCTACGCTGAAGGCTGTAAAAAGAAAAAAAAATATTAGATAAATATAAAATTAAGAAAAACAAACAGGGACAGTTCAATATTAAAGAACAAATATGCGGTCCTGAAACAGAGCAGAAAATATTATAAAAATCAAATTACCGAAGTGTTCAGCAACATATTAGTGGTATCAACTTGGTTCCATCGACCCCCATTGAAAGTGACCGCACCATTGCCAACATTATTAGGAGTTGGTGTAGACAAACTCCTAATAACGTTGGTAATAGGACTATTCCTCGACGCTTCTACGATCGGTATATTCCAAAATACGACTATGACTTCCCGTATGGAAATCGTAGACTCCTGCATTTTGGAATATTCTTAATTATTATGAGAGAGAGTAACGATCGCTTTGAAAGTCCAGCAAACTATAATGTCTGCCAGTATTGTGCTTGGTTTTATATGACACTGACAACTACATGTAATTAGCAAATTAGGTGAAAGCGGTGTGTGGTCTTTGATTCGGTCATTAGTAAACTGTTATGTAAACATTTTGTTTTGAAAGTTTTAGATAAAAGTTGTTTGCTTAATGTTTATAATGTTTCATAGTTCATGAAAAATCTTTCTTTTCTAGCATCTAAGATTTTGGAAAGGTGTTTTCAATAAAGTGAATTACCGTTTTGAGGCTTCTTTAAGAATTATCAAATAACACGTTTGTGATTAAGTTATATATTTCTCAATTTACGAATGAGGGTTACTAAAAGTTTTTAAGTGGTTGTATCTTAAGACCTAAAGTCTATTAAAACATTACATACATTTATATTTGTTTACCTTTTCTGTTCCTTCTGTATGTCTGATTTGTTCCCCAAGCCTCTCCTACCCATCAGCATTTATATATTTAAGTAATTCTTAGCAGGCCTTCATGTATAAACTGAAGCTAGTATTAACACTAACCAAATTTTTATAAATATTAGTTTTAATAAATGTTTAGCTTTTTCATGAATTGATTTGTTAGTTAACCAAATCAAAATTACTCATCAAGAAATCCCAATTTTTTGGGGTTCCATAACCTCAATTGGCAAAAATGGAAACCTTACAAGATCACTTTGTTGTACGTTTGTCCGTCTGTCAAGATCTTTTTTCTCAGGAACGCGTGGAAATAAAAAAAAGTACTCAGGGGCTCCACTATTACGCTACTCGACGAAGAGATAGCTAACGAAATGGGCGCAAAAGGAATTAAGCGAGCGTTACGCGTCCACGGGATAGAGGTCTGCTACCCCTTGAAACAGTAAAAAAGTCCAACTTCTAACGCAGTCTTAAGGACTCATGCTTCGTTTAGGATCATATTTTGACACTCGCAAGGAAATCAAAACATATAGGGTAAGTAGGTACTTTCCGTTGGCCTAGAATCCTGAAATTAGACGAGAAGCAATGTGTCTTATTAGAGGTTAAGCAAAATGTCTGAAAACCGGAAATTTGTAGTTACATAAAATAAAATTATTTTTTTAGGAAAGTCTTGAGACTCGATTCGGGAATCGAACTAACCTTAAAAATTATTTAGTTTTACAATCTCTTTGAACTACTTTAAGTTCTATTAGAATACAGATGTAACATATTCCATTTTTTTGGCATTAAATGTCAACCTTCTCGGTAAGCTTCACTGAGGTCATTTCCAAATTAGGTTTATTCTGTCCACATTATGACGTGTACAATAAAGTATATCATAAGTAACAATAATAAATAGTATATACATTTTTTATAAGTGAACCAAGTTCTTTGAGTAGGTACATACACCAGTCCCTGTTTGCACACTACAAATTGGAGGCGGAGTCCAAATCAACAAAAGTTTAGAAAGAGACGGAGAGATGTGAACTGTCAATCACCAATACAATGGAGATAATCTCTTTATTGTTAAAAGATGTTTAGAAACGTAGTTCATTAGAAGTGTTTGAACAGTTAGTTATCTGAGTCAATAACAATAGATATATTGCTAATCACTTTGTTGACCGGATTTTGAGATATTTTTTTCTCCTAATTTGTTTGTTTGTAGACATTTGAGAGATAATGGAATTCTAAAGTTGATATGGCGTCTTGTTTTGTTACTTTCTACTAATTTACTTGTAATATTGATGTGAAACTACTGACTATCGTAAACAGTAAAGTTATTAGACTCAACATCAGCACCAAAGAAAAAATCTTTGTGCCGTAGTCTCGTCCCTGTCACACACACAGGAAACTAATAAGATGAAAGAAGATAACCGTGGTCCATATGTACTGCTTCAACTTTTACAAGAGCAGTAAATACATTATTTTATGATTCGATTAACTGAAAAATTGTAACGAATTATAGCTATAGTCGATTTTGTAAAGGGTCGGAAACAGTTGGGTGTCGAACTCCCATTCACTGCTGAACAGAAAAGAGCATTGTATATTCCCATGAATAAATCGGTGGCAGCTGGGGTAATTCTGGCATTTCATAATGGGATGAGAGATCCGATAGAAAAAATAATGTCCATGTATGGGAGTGACACCGGGGATGCTGCTGATGAAATTAGCAGATTCTTAGTAACGTACTATGTATGCTGCATAAAATACATGACCGATGTCGACCTTAACCAAGTTGTACAGGACGGAGTTGAGGAGCATCTGGCGTTCATGATGGACGACCAAACATGTGTCCCAACAGCGCTCCAAAAGAAGTATCTGAAACTTAAAGACACCAAAACTCCCATCCCTCAGGGGACAATAGGCTTCCATGCTGTATATGGGGCATATGTTCTGTGCCGTCCAGTTGCCAACAAGCAGGAATTTCGTTAACGATACAACGCCTTCTTATCGTCGATCCAACAAACTACGGAGATTAACATCCAACTTGATCTCCAGACAGGGGGAACTCGGGTAAATAACCTTGCTGTCTCACGGCCAACACTTAGGAAAGCTGTATTTAAGGTGATTAAGAGTGATTACTCAGACATCAGAACTTCTGCTGTCAAAAATCACATTAAAATGCTGACGGCTCTATCCGATATGACCACCTTCTCCCTGGTCCAGAGAGTGATTGCTACTGGAGAAAGTATAATCTTCCTGAAGCCTTTGCCCTCTCAAGTCATTTCGTTCATGAGTGAAAAGAGACAGCTAGAAGAGAAGATAATAGCAGAAGGCTTTAACCTTAATAGTAGACATCATTGAATATTTGCTTTTTCGTCGACAGGATGAAGTCAATCTCATTTCTAGTTGCACCGTCAGGACTTTGCCAGGTCCACCTTCTATGTTCACGCTTTTTGAAGAAGGAATTCATCATATAGAGGCCCTCCTTCTCCATAAAGCTAGCCAGTAGGTGTCCCCGGTGATTCCGACGTCCAAATCCAAATTGCCCCACTCACAGCTCGTCACCGTCTCGTTTACCCAGTTTCGCGTTAAAGTCCCCCATGATCACGGTGAAGTGAGTCTTAGAACCATGCATGGCTCTTGATATATCCTCATACATGGATTCTACTTCGTCGTCGGGATGTGTCGAGGTCGGGGCGTAGACCTGTATAACCTTCATTGAATATCTTGATGATATTCTGAGTATAAGGTACGACACCCTGGTCGACACACTCTCGATCTTCACCACATTGTTCACAAGGAACTTGTGGACGATAAACCCGACACCACCCTGGGACTGCTGGTCACCCTCCCGGAAATAGAGCAGGTTACCGGATTTGAGAATTATCGTATCCTCCCCCTGTCTTCGGACTTCAGACAATCCCACGATACTCCATCGCAACCTGCTCAATTCCTCCTCAAGTTCGGTGATCTTCTCGTCAGTCCTCAGTGTACGCGTGTTAAAAGTTGCCAGGTCGAGTCGTTTTATAGATAGGTAGCCAGATCTCATCCGGAGATTCTTCGCACCCCTTGCCTCGTCGTGGCCTTGACCGCTACCGGAGTCAAGGGTAGACGGGCTGCCGGGCACTAGGGGCCATTTTTAGGGTTCCGTAGCCAAATGGCAAAAAACGGAACCCTTATAGATTCGTCATGTCTGTCTGTCTGTCTGTCTGTCTGTCTGTCTGTCTGTCTGTCTGTCTGTCTGTCTGTCCGTCTGTCCGTCCGTATGTCACAGCCACTTTTTTCCGAAACTATAAGAGCTATACTGTTGAAACTTTGTAAGTAGATGTATTCTGTGAACCGCATTAAGATTTTCATACAAAAATAGAAAAAAAGCAATAAATTTTGGGGGTCCCCATACTTAGAACTGAAACTCAAAATTTTTTTTTTCATCAAACCCATGCGTGTGGGGTATCTATGGATAGGTCTTCAAAAATGATACTGAGGTTTCTAATATCATTTTTTTCTAAACTGAATAGTTTGCGCGAGAGACACTTCCAAAGTGGTAAAATGTGTGTCCCCCCCCCTCTAACTTCTAAAATAAGAGAATGATAAAACTAAAAAAAATATATGATGTACATTACTATAAAAACTGCCAACGAAAATTGGTTTGAACGAGATCTGGTCAGTAGTTTTTTTTTAGTACGTCATAAATCGTAAACCGCATTTTACCTTTCAAGTTTGTACGGAACCCTCAGTGCGCAAGTCCGACTAGCACTTGCCCAGTTTTTATATATTAACTATCTTCTGTCAGCGGCATTGCCAGTGTAAAAGTAGAAAATATAATAACCTATGTGATTCATTAACAAAGCAGCATTCTACTGGAGAAAGATTTTTAAAGTCGGTGCTTTTTTAACCGACTTCAAAAAGGAGGAGGTTATACGAGTATGTTCGGTTGAATGTATGTTTTTTATTTTATTTTTTTATGTATGTTAACCGATTTCTTGGTCAATTGTGGACCGATTTTGAAAAATTTTTTTTATTGAATGGTTATGCTTCCGAGTTGGTCCCATAGAAATATTGTTATGATCTGATCATGAACTTCGAAGATATGGAACAGAACTCCTCATAGGATCACAGCAGAACCGTCGTAACAAGTAAAATTGCTTTGTTTATACGTGTAGTCGATGACTGACTGAAAGTAGCGGGGGAACATATCGAACTGATCTGATGATGAAGCCTGAAGTTACGCACCGGAACTCTGTAATAAATTAATGTAATCTAACCGTGTTTGGGATTATTAGAATTGTCATGAGATGCACTCTGGCTATAAGGTATTTAAATTTGGCTGAGGGGTACTTTTTAGTGGTGGTACCATAACTAAAAAGTGTAAAATAAAAAACTTTTACAAAAAATAAATACAACCGACTTCAAAGTAAAAAAAAAACACTGTAAAGTGCAAAATAACTTTAATTTCAGAAGTCGGTGTTTCTATAATAGTTTTATCTCTTCGTTATTTAATACCGAGTTCCGAAATTGTAAAAGTTTTTTATTATTTTTAAAGTGGATCTAATGACTTCTCTCACTCTAGGGTGGAGCGAGAGTGCGTGTCAGACTTTTACTGACTAAATACACCTTCAGTTGCTCTTCGCATCCCAGGACCACGCTTTCAGAATTTCGGTTTTGCTTACATTTTGACTTTTTCGACGGCACGTGTGGAGCACTTCGTTCCGTCGACGACTCGGGTTCGGTCCGGACGGTTACCGGACGGCCGGACGACGAGAACTAACTACGTCGTCCGCAAGCCCACGCATACGGTGGCTGGTAGATGGGGTCTAAGAGGTTGGGGCGTGAGAAGAGTTTTTGCGTTTATTCATTACAAAGAAAAATACAAATCTTTTATAATATTTGTACCTATAGATGTAAATTTAACCAAGAAAACAGAGATGAAGTCGCTTTAAGTAATACTTACATTGGATTGTGGCCAGATGCGTCGCAGACCGGCCAAGCAGCTCGTACAGACTATCATTGTCGACCACAACTTATAATTTACTCTCTTTTCATAGATCTGCTTTCCATTTTCTTTTGAATTTTTTATTTTATTTTAAGATTAGAAAGACTTGCTTATTTCAATGATAACTGAAGTTACGTTTATTTTTAAATCAACTGCTTAGTCCTTGCAACCTCGATTGCATGGTGGAAGTTTCAACCCCCTTTGATGTTGAAATTCTGTAAAGTCTGTCATTAGAGGTTGAAGTTCTCTTTGTACCTAAACAATACCAATATTTATATATTTTGTAAATCATCATCATCATTTCAGATCATTTCGCTCAAACGGCAGAACATGCATGGAAAAATATTTAGCACAGAGTAGATTATGTCCTGAAATAGCAGATAAGATACTTTTTTTATCCCGGGAGAACATAAGTACTCTCGGGATAATAAGTATCCTTTGAGATTTTTATCCCGGGAGAACATAATCTCGGAATAATCCATTAAAGCAGCTTAAAATAATGTTCTAGTTATCTTTATTTATTAATTGTTGTAGTAGTGTAGGTTTTAGTTTTAAATCGCATGTTTTGCAAGTTTTTGCTATTGTGTATTTCGTGGAAAACGTTGTTGGTTACATTGGTTACACGTTTAACCATATTGTTTTATATTTTATTTTTCTATAAATTGTAATGTGTCACTGTTTGTTTTCCTATAACAAATAAATAAATAAATAATAAGTATCCTTTGAGATTTTTATCCCAGGAGGACGTAATCTCGGGAAAATAAGTATCCTTTGAGACTTTTATCCCGGGAGAACATACTCTCGGGATAATAAGTATCCTTTCAGATTTATTTTACTTATTCACACGGGCAAAGCTAACGACCACATATTAATAATATAGGTACATACTAATATTATATACATATTTACTTTATTTCAGTACATTAATTTACACTAATATTACAAACATAACACTTGTCTAAAACCTTTAAAGGTTTATGTGACAAAGTGGAGGAAGCATGCTTGCTCAAAACATGTTACTTAAAATAAGTAAACTTATATCTACTTCAATTTGTCTGTCTGTTACGGTTTTACGGTTAAAGTACTACATCGATTTTATGACATACTCGCTTTTGCCCGCGGCTTCGCCCGCGTACATAAAATATAGCCTATGTCACGCAGGAATAAAGCAGCTTTCTATCGGTGAAAAAATTTTTGCAATCGGATCAGTACTTGCAGAGATTACCTCCTACAACCAAATAAACATAAAAATAAACTTTACCTCTATTATAATATTAGTGTAGATGGTAAGCAGTAAGAGCTGGTCTACATGGCGTGCTGCGTCAGCGTTGCGGCGCCGCACCGCAATATTTCGACGAATCGGCGAGCCGTAAGAGCGGGGCGGCATCACTCATGTGCCCGCCGATTCGTCGAAATATTTGTGCTGCGTCGACGCAACGCGCCGTGTGGAATGGCCCTAAGCTTTTACCCCAAGGAAGGACAATCTGATATCGAAACCGTGACCGCGATAACCAACATTCACGTAGACGAAATCGCAGCAAAAAACAAATAATAAATGAATTGTACAAACTATTACAAATGCTATATTTAAATTCTCTATTCAAATTTCCTCTCCCCTTCTTCCCCCTTCTTCTCCCCTCTTCTTATATCCCTTCTACTGCCTCTAGACTTTACTTTTTTATACTTTGGAACGATGGATTCGCAGACGTCCATGCATTCCATGTTAGATGGGAATCTGTTGGCATTGCCCCCACAACCACTATATGAGAATCCTTTGCACGTGCGAGATGAAATATCGTAGTAAAATCTGCGGAATAAATACTTGTGATAAAGCTATTTGGTGTTGGATGGGTGATCGCTTCGGAAATTCCAATAGTGCAATAATAAAAAGGCATTTTTGAATGTACTTAATATGTCATGATTGATGTTGTCCACGTCACATTTCTTTGATTTTTTATACACGCAGAAGTCCTGAGGCGGATTTAACACCTTAGACATTTCCTATCGGTCGACCTTTGGGAGATGAAGAGAAAAACATTGCCAGGAGCAATATTGAACATTATTTACGGGAGAGAGATTTAACTCATTCGCTTTTTTAACCGACTTTAAAAAGTGGAGGTTATACGTTCGGCTATATGTATTTTTAACCGACTTAAAAAAGGAAGAGATGCCATATTCGGCTCAAAGATTTTTTTTTAATGTATGTTCACCGATTTCTCAGTCAATTGAGGACCGATTTTGAAAATTACTTTTTTGGTTGAAAGGTTATGCTTCCAAGTTGATCCCATAGAAATATTGTTATGATCTGATCATGAACTTCGAAGATATAGAACAGAACTCCTTATAGGACCACAGCATAACCGTTGTAGCAAGTAAAATTGCTTTATTTATAACGTGTAGTCGATGACTGACTGAAAGAATAGGGGCAATATATCGAACTGATCTGATGATGAGGGAGCAGTGGTGGCCGAGTGGTAATGGCCCCGACATACGAGTTGTAGGTCGCGGGTTCAAACCCAGCCAGGCGCATTACTTTGTGTAATTTATTTCATCACCACTGCTCTCAAAACGGTGAAGGAAAACATCGTGAGGAAACCGGCATGTCCTAGAACCAAAAATTCGAAGACATGTGACATTCACCAACCCGCAATGGGCCCGCGTGGTGAATTACGGCCCATTCCCTCTCCTAGAGAGGAGGCCTGAGTCCCAGCAGTGGGAACATTAAAAGGCTGATTATGCTATGCTATATGCTATGATCTGATGATGAAGCCTGAAGTAGGCACCGCAATTCTGTAATAAATTAATTTAATTTAACCGTGTTTGGTATTATTAGAATTGTCATGAGATACAATCTGGCTATAAGGTATTTAAGTGTGGCTGAGGGGTACTTTTTAGTGGTGGTACCATAACTAAAAAGTGTAAAATAAAAAACTTAAAAAAAAATATAACCGACTTCAATGTAAAAAAAAACACTGAAAAGTGCAAAATAACTTTAATTTCGGAACTCGGTATTAAATAATGAAGAGACAAAACTATTATAGAAACACCGACTTCCGAAATTAAATTTATTTTGCACTTTCAGTGTTTTTTTTTACGTTGAAGTCGGTTGTATTTTTTTTTGTAAAAAGTTTTTTTTTATGTATGTTCACCGATTTCTCTGTCAATTGTGGGCCTCTTTTCAAAATATTTGTATTTACTGAAAGATTATACATACTCCCGAATTGGTCCCATAGAAATATTGTTATGATCTGATCATGAACTTCGAAGATATAGAACAGAACTCCTTATAGGACCACAGCATAACCGTTGTAGCAAGTAAAATTGCTTTATTTATAACGTGTAGTCGATGACTGACTGAAAGAATAGGGGCAATATATCGAACTGATCTGATGATGAGGGAGCAGTGGTGGCCGAGTGGTAATGGCCCCGACATACGAGTTGTAGGTCGCGGGTTCAAACCCAGCCAGGCGCATTACTTTGTGTAATTTATTTCATCACCACTGCTCTCAAAACGGTGAAGGAAAACATCGTGAGGAAACCGGCATGTCCTAGAACCAAAAATTCGAAGACATGTGACATTCACCAACCCGCATTGGGCCCGCGTGGTGAATTACGGCCCATTCCCTCTCCTAGAGAGGAGGCCTGAGTCCCAGCAGTGGGAACATTAAAAGGCTGATTATGCTATGCTATATGCTATGATCTGATGATGAAGCCTGAAGTAGGCACCGCAATTCTGTAATAAATTAATTTAATTTAACCGTGTTTGGTATTATTAGAATTGTCATGAGATACAATCTGGCTATAAGGTATTTAAGTGTGGCTGAGGGGTACTTTTTAGTGGTGGTACCATAACTAAAAAGTGTAAAATAAAAAACTTAAAAAAAAATATAACCGACTTCAATGTAAAAAAAAACACTGAAAAGTGCAAAATAACTTTAATTTCGGAACTCGGTATTAAATAATGAAGAGACAAAACTATTATAGAAACACCGACTTCCGAAATTAAATTTATTTTGCACTTTCAGTGTTTTTTTTTACGTTGAAGTCGGTTGTATTTTTTTTTGTAAAAAGTTTTTTTTTATGTATGTTCACCGATTTCTCTGTCAATTGTGGGCCTCTTTTCAAAATATTTGTATTTACTGAAAGATTATACATACTCCCGAATTGGTCCCATAGAAATACTGTTATGATCTGAAGATGAACTTCGAAGATATGGAATGGAACTCCTAATAGTATCATAACAAAACTATCGAAACGACTAAAATTGTTTTGTCTGTACATATGTGTACCTAGTCGATAATTGATTGAAGAAAGAGGGATGGAACTGATCTGATGATGAAGCCGAAAGGTGGATGGTAAGCACTCCCGTGCTTACCTTCCGGAATTTTAATAGATAAGTTTTTTACGGAACCCTCAGTGCGCGAGTCCCACTCGCACTTGCCCGGTTTTTTTCATTCTGCTTTTCATTTTGGGGGGTGTTGCCATAATCGCCACGCTTGGCAGACGGGTTGGCGATCGCAGTTTGATTGTTGTAATGCACAGAGGATGCTGCTGCCCATTCTCTGGTATGTCCCATTCTCTCTGCCCATTCTCTGTGATCAACGCGGTGAAAACTGGAAGTGATCACCGCGTGGTAAGAGGCACATTGAATATTAACATTAACAGCCGCCCGGTAGCAGAGCGTTCTGGTCCCTTGCCAAATCGGTCGAAGCGAACTTCTGTAGGCCCACATTGCCTCCGCTGGTTAACCCTTAATTTGATTATGTTCACTGTGATAAACATTCAGAAAAAATAAATATCGAGCGAATATTATCTACCTTTTTTGGTTTTTATTTTAGTTATAGCAAGCTTTAAGTATTTTTATTGGTATAAAAAATAATTCTACTAGTGGCAACATCGTTCTTCTGTCATAATCGAAGCAAAATGTCAACGAAGCGCGGGCACTCGATTCTTCTCAAGGTAATTGTTTTTATTTTGCATGTTTTTCATAACTAAACTAACTTTTTTATGGTTTATATTTACTAAACAATGTTTGTGCTTTGTTTTAAAATGGGTTTTACGTAATGTTTTGTGCTTTTGGTAACAGTTTTTTGGGGGTAAACTTGTTTGTTCATCACAGTGAACACTGCCAAATACTCGAAAAAGTATTGCCATTTTAATATGTTCATTGTGATGAACAGTGCCAAATTAGGTATAACTTTTATTTGCAAATAATATGCTTTTATGTGGTGGGCTTTTACTGAGCTTGTTATTTTTTTCTGCTTGTTAACAGAATAAAATAAAAGACCGCACGCATAGAATACTAGCACTGGTTCCTGTCGAGCATGCACCATCCGACACTAGTGATAAATCTGAAAATAACAGTGACAACGAACTGCCACCACCTTCTCCAAGCCCTGTTTCATCTTCTGCACCTTCCATTAATTCTTCTTTGGAACGCTTAGACATCAATAGTAGTCCCGAACCTGAACATACTCAAAATGATGATGAACAGCCGCTAGAACTATCCGATTTATACCACTCCGAAGCTCTCCAGCTAACTCCAGTTTTGGAAGAAATTTGCCCTAATACACCGTCCAGAGAACCAAACTATGATAATGTTCCATCATTATCTTCAATAATATCGCTTCCATCTGAGACACAAGTACCAACACCTGCAACACCTGGTACGTCTTATACTAGAAAAACTAGAGCAAAAAAGCAGATAGCCCCAGCTGCCAAGAAATCGAAGAAAATTCCGAAATTTGCTCTTTCTTACAAATGGAAGAAAGGTATTTTTCGTCACCGTGCCGTAATCGAAGAAAGAACCGAAAACTATGTCGATTTTCCAGATGATGACCCCCTTGATTATTTGTATTTATTTTTTTCTGAAGATATATTTACCGATTTAGTGGACCAGACTAATCTTTACTCCGTTCAACAAACCGGAAGATCCATACACACATCAGAGAATGAGATGAGGGATTTTATAAGCATTCATATTCTGATGGGAATTGTTGAAATGCCATGCTATCTGGACTATTGGAGCAATAGGTTTCGATACGGCCAGATAGCAGACATAATGACGTTGAAACGTTACCAACAAATCCGCAGATTTCTACACTTTACCGACAATAGCCTGCAAGATTCTGACAGATATTACAAAATAAGACCCATAGCCGAAAAAATCCGAAGAAATTGTCTAAAGCAAGAAAACGAGAATAAATTTAGTATAGACGAGATGATGATACCCTACAAAGGCAGGAAAGCAGGAAACAGAAAACAATATATGAAAGACAAACCAAACAAATGGGGTTTTAAAAATTATGTACGTGCTGGTGTAAGTGGAATGATTTACGATTTCATTTTATATGCAGGAGAAGATACCTTTCGTTTAGTTAAGTTTACAGAACAGGAAGCTTCACTTGGGTTTGGGGCACAAATAGTAATAGCCTTGACTCAGACTATCCAAAAGAAACCATCAACTATATTTTGTGATAATTTCTTCTCATCGCCAGAGCTATTTTACATATTGAAAGAAAATTATGGTGTATTTGGTCTTGGTACGATACGTAGTAACAGGATAAGAGGAGCTGAACAGTTTTTACCGGATGAAAAGTCTATGAAGAAAAAACAGAGGGGTGCGTTTTCACAAGTTGTTTGTGATGCAAACAAATTAGTTATTGTACGCTGGAATGATAATAAACCTGTTACTCTTATAAGCTCATTTGTTGGATCCGAACCAGTACAAAAAATAAAAAGGTATTGTAAAGAGAAAAAACAAAAAATAGAAGTTGATTGTCCGCAAATTGTTCGCGAGTACAATAAACATATGGGGGGTGTAGACCTGGCTGATATGTTGATATCTTTATATAAAGTTCCATTTAAAACTAGACGGTGGTACATAGGAATATTTAGTCAATTACTAGATATATGTATAAATAACGCATGGCTATTGCATAAACGTAACTGTTATAGAAATCAACGAAAATCAAAGTCGTTGAAAGTTTTTCGATATGAGATTTACTTAAGTTTAACAAAGAAAAACAGATCTATACCTCATGAAAAAATGCAGGAATGTAAAATTATAAACCCTCGATCAGCCAGGCCTACAAGCCCCATAAGATTCGATAATACAGGACATTATCCTAGCACAAAAGAAGACATGGGGCGATGCAAGTTTTGCCAAAAAAATACTACAGTATATTGTATAAAATGCAATATGAGACTTTGCTTTGTTACCGGAAAAAATCCTCGCAATTGCGTTTTACATTTTCATAATAAATAATTTTATTTTGACTTACATAGTTTTTTATTTTGACCTATTTTAATGACACTAATTTGGCAAGGTTTACCACGGTGAACATTACAAATTACTTATTGTTCTCAACGTATTTCGCAGTGTTCACTGTGATAAACATTGATTTCCTGAAAACCTGTAAATACAACATTTTTTTGTCTCTTTTTCCTAAGTTGTATTTAACCCTAGAACTTCAGAAATACATCTTATTTCATAAAATAAAACAACTTAGATCTCTGCCAAATTAAGGGTTAAGCCTGATGGAACACTGGCTCACACGGCGAGAGAGAAAGCAGGTCTCTTTGCATCTCTTTTCGCCCATAACTCTCGTCTTGACACTAGCAGTGCTACTCCACCAACTCTACCTCACTGCAACACCTCAATGCCCGAGGTTCGCATAAGAAACAAAGAAGTTTTGAGAGCACTGTGTCGTCTAGACGTAAATAAAGCTAGTGGACCAGATGGTATACCAGCAATAGTTCTCAAGGCATGTGCGCCCGAGTTGTCTCCTGTATTGACGCGCTTGTATCGCCTCTCATTTAGGACTGGTATAGTGCCCAAGTCCTGGAAGCTTGCCAACGTGCAACCCGTGCCCAAAAAGGGCAGTCGTGCCGATCCTGCCAACTATCGGCCGATTTCAATAACCTCCATACTCTGCAAGATTATGGAGCGTGTATTGAACTCGCGCCTCATGGCATACCTGGAAGGTAACGATCTCCTCAGTGACCGACAGTAAGGGTTTCGCCACAATCGGTCTACTGGGGACCTACTAGTGTATACCACTCACATGTGGGGCGAGGCCCTTGAGAAGAATGGAGAAGCGATTGCTGTCTCCTTAGACGTCTCGAAGGCCTTCGACAGGGTATGGCATGCCAGCCTTTTGAGTAAGCTTCCAGCGTACGGCATTTCCCCTGGTCTGATTAACTGGGTAAAAGACTTCCTGAGTGAACGGTCTCTCCGAGTTGTTGTCGATGGATGCTCATCAGAGCCCATGACGACCAATGCCGGAGTTCCTCAGGGGTCAGTTCTCTCTGCAACTCTTTTCCTGCTGCATATTAACGATCTGCTGATGCCCGGTATCTATGGGTATGCAGATGATAGCACAGTTGTAGAGAGATACCTGCCAGGTGCTCGGGCTAGTAAGGAGCTAATCCGATCCGAACGAGAGGCTATGGTAGAGCGTACGAATGTCTCACTTCAGGCAGTCTCCATGTGGGGCAAAACCAATCTGGTAGGATTCAACGCCGCCAAAACACAAGCGTGTCTGTTCACCGCCAAAAGGAGTCCGTTCGCCTTGGCGCCTGCTTTTCAGAATGTATCTCTGGAGTGCACCGACCGCCTTCAGCTCTTGGGAGTTGAAATTTCCTCAGACCTCAATTTTGGGCGGTTCATTGAGTCCAAAGCCAAGGTAGCTGCTAGAAAACTAGGCGTTCTTGCAAAGGTCCGACGGTACTTCACACCGGGACAGCTTCTAATGTTATACAAAGCACAGGTCCGATCGTGTGTGCAGTCACATATGGGCTTGAGCTGCAAAATGCCATCTAGCAGCTTTGGACTCAGTGGAAAGGCGTGCGAAGAGGCTAATTGGGGATCCAGATTTGGTTAAGTCCAATCTACAAAGCCTCGAGCACAGGCGCAGGGTAGCCAGCCTATCGGAATTTTACATGTTGCATTTTGGAGAGTGTGCGCGGGAATTGCATGACTTGATTCCGCCATCTCCTTTCTACCATCGGACAACCCGACGTACGGCGAGTATCCACCCTTACGTTGTTGAAACTTCAACGGTCCGGACTAAGCGTTTCGCTTCGTCGTTTATACCGCGTACATCGAAGGACTGGAACAATTTGCCTGCTGCGGTCTTCCCGTCCAGCTATAATTTAGGTGTCTTCAAGGCTAGAGTGAATAGGCTCTTAATAAACTAGTGCGCCTCACCATCAATGATTGCATCGCTGCTTACCATCAGGTGGGATCGCAGTCAAGCACTGGTTTATATGAATTAAAAAAAAAAAAAAAAAGTGTGAAAGGTCTCGACTGATGAAGTCTACGCTCCGTCCAGCACAGATCCAGATCCAAACACCCGAGAGCTTTCAGCTCGAACTCCACAATCGTTTCGAGTGCCTAGGAAGCTCCGTGGATGAATATAACGATGGGTTCGTGGAAACTGTCCATACGGTCGGGTCTAAGTTTTTCAAGACTCACCGTACAAATAAGTACAAGAAGCTCTCTGATCCGACCCTCGAACTAATGAAGAAGAGGCGTGAGATGATTCTGCAGTCTTCAGACGATGCGTGCATATACTGGCAGCTCAATAGACAAATCTCGAAGTCCCTGAAACGCGACCTTCGCCGCTTTAATACCGCAAGGATTAAGGATGCGATTGAGCGGAATAAGGGCTCTAAAGTATTTGCACGAGATCTGTCTATTAGCTCACGAAACTGAAGACCGACGATGGCAGAGTCATATCCGCCAAATCGGAGCTTCTGGGAGAGATCGAAGCTTTTTATGGACAGTTATACACGTCTATCGCTAAACCCGCTGTAAATCTAGTAAACGACCCAAGAGCTAGATTGACTCGACACTATACCGAAGATATCCCGGACGTCAGCCTGTACGAGATTAGGATGGCTCTGAAGCAGCTAAAAAATAACAAGGCGTCGGGTGAGGACGGAATTACGGCCGAACTCCTGAAGGCGGGTGGAAAACCGGTCCTTAAGGCCCTTCAGAAGCTATTTGATTCCGTCATACTCGAGGGAAAAACGCCACAGGCGTGGAGCAGAGGCGTGGTGGTACTCTTATTTAAGAAGGGCGATAATGCCCAGCTTAAGAATTATAGGCCCATCTCGCTTCTGAGCCATGTTTACAAGCTGTTTTCCAGAGTCATCACGAATCGTCTCGCGCGCAGGTTCGACGACTTCCAGCCTCCCGAACAAGCCGGATTTCGAAAAGGCTTCAGCACCGTGGACCACATGCATACGCTGCGGCAGGTTATACAGAAGACTGAGGAGTATAATCAGCCTCTCTGCTTAGCGTTTGTGGACTACGAGAAAGCCTTTGATTCGATTGAAACTTGGGCTGTACTGCAGTCTCTCCAACGGTGCCAAATTGACTATCGGTATATCGAAGTGCTGAAGTGTTTGTACAAAAACGCCACTATGTCATTCCGACTACAAGACCAGACCTCGAAACCTATCCTCTTGCAGCGGGGCGTGAGGCAGGGAGACGTTATTTCTCCGAAACTGTTCACGGCAGCAATGGAGGATGTCTTCAAGGTTTTAGAATGGAGAGGGCTAGGCATTAATGTCAATGGCGAGTACATCACCCACCTTCGGTTTGTCGACGACATAGTAGTCATGGCTGAGACTACGGAGGAGCTCAGTACAATGCTTGGTGACCTCAGTAGAGCTTCCGAAAGAGTGCGACTTAAAATGAACATGGACAAAACCAAAGTCATGGTAAACAGCCATGTAGCACCCACTCCTATCAAGGTCGGGGACTCTACACTCGAAGTTGTAGACGACTACGTTTACCTGGGACGGACGATCCAGTTGGGAAGGTCTAACTTCAAGAAAGAGATCAATCGTCGAATCCGACACGGCTGGGCAGCGTTCGGGAAGCTGCGCGGTATCTTCTCGTCCAATATACCACAGTGTCTCAAGACGAAAGTCTATGACCAGTGCGTGTTGCCAGTGATGACATATGGCTCCGAAACGTGGTCGCTTACAATGGGCCTCATCAGAAGGCTTAAAGTCACCCAAAGGGCAATGGAGAGGGCTATGCTCGGAGTTTCCTTGCGTGATCGAATCAGGAATGAGGATATCCGCAGGAGAACCAAGGTTGCCGACATAGCACGAAGAATCGCCAAACTAAAGTGGCAATGGGCAGGGCACATTGCTCGCAGAACAGATGGCCGTTGGGGCCGAAAGGTTCTGGAATGGCGACCACGTACCGGAAGACGTAGCGTTGGAAGGCCTCCTACAAGGTGGACCGATGACTTGGTAACGGTTGCGGGAGTCCGATGGATGCGAGACGCACAGGACCGTTCGTTGTGGCGACGCTTGGGGGAGGCCTATGTCCAGCAGTGGACGTCTTTCGGCTGAAATGATGATGATGATGAACGAATTATAAAGTGAGTAAGCTGGAAAGTTAATCTTCTCAAAGCGCCATAAAGACTTTTTATTTTATTTTATTAAACCAAAATGTTACAGAAATAATAAAAAATATATTTCATGATTATATTATTACTTCCAAAATACATTTTAAGAAAAAATCTCAATAAAAATAAAACCAAAAAATATTCCTAGAAAACATTGGTCCGCACAGCCCTACAGCCCAGCCGCCGCGAAAGATCATCAATCATCGCAGCAAGACAATCACAACCGGGGCGACACATCGGCCACGCTCGCACCGCGCCGCGCTGCAGCTCGCATCGATACCGCTCGGTAATCTTCGTTAATCGTCGGTAATTTTCGGATAACATATGCACAAACTTGCGAAGCGGGGTAACAATTATTTTGAAGCAGTATTTTGGATAACAGAAGATCGGTTCAAAACTTTACTTTGGTATTTTATAGTTTGTCTAGAAGACAATTCGCCGAATCTATGAAAATAAAACTGCCAATTATAACCGGCGCGGCGGCATATACACATCTCTTCACCTACTTTCAGATGTTGTCAGGGACTCGATAAATATTACAAGCTGTATAGATTTCAAGGAGAGCTTATATTTTGGCATATACGCTCTCCTTGACATCTGTGCAGCCTGTAATATTGTGAATATGTGCCTACATAAAACCGTCCGATACATTGGAACTTGAAGACCTCGAAACAGTAATATGTCCACTAACCCCTTCCCTAATACTAGAAAATGTTGCCCCACTGCAGAGTAGATTGACAAGAAGAAAAAGGGATAAATAACACCATGCAATCTACAGAGTATTAAAATTAATTAAACATTAATCTGTAAATCATACTGTAATATTATAAAAGCAAAAGTATGTATGTATGTTTGTTACTCCTTCACGCTCAAACAGTTGAACGGCATTGGATAAAATTTGGCACGCGGGTACACCATGTCCTGGAGTAGCTTATAGGATATATAGAATATTATAGATATAGGACTTGTTATAACGTGAGTATGTTCCAGCCCCCCTAGCCAAGTCACAAACGATAAACGTAAACTCTCAGTAGTCTTTAATAGATTTTCAACTTTATGTTTTGGATATAAAGTTGAAAATCTATTGAAGATTACATAGTATTTTCGTTCGTTCCGGTCGCTAACGCTCAGTAGTCTTTAATAGATTTTCAACTTTATGCTCTTAGGTATAAAGTTGAAAATCTATTGGAGATTACTAAGCGTTCACGTTTATCGTTTGCAACTTGGCTAGGGGGGCAGTTTGATGATTTTCTGTTTCCATTCGATTGAAGCCGTTGGCAGAATCTAGTTTGCAAAAAGTTTGTAACTGGATTGCTTCAGAGATAGATATAGACATTCAACGTTCCTAAAAGTACGTGTTAAAACTCAAGAGCAACGCACAAATTGACTTTGGCCATTTTCAAATAGTTTAACGATTACGTGTTGCAAGACAAGGAGCTATCAAAATACTTGTCCATACGGCTTTATTAATATAGGGTGACTGGCAATTAGTGTACGATACTTAAACACGTGATTGTGCTCATGATAACAAACAATTTTTATTATGGGAGCAAAGCCGAAATGGCGAAAAAAATATCAGCTGTGAAGTACATTAGGCAAACATAAATGTACTGAACAGCTGATTTTTTTTCGCGATTTCAGATTCTATATAATTATTATTTCATAGAAGTGACTGCTGGTAATCACTTCATAGATCGATTAATTAATTAGGCCCACATTGCTGTACATAACATTACGCTAAAGACTACGATAACTAGGTACTTACTTAATGTGACTATAATTTACCTAATCAGCAGCAATTACAAAAAAGAATATCCCCTATGACTAATACTCACCAGTATTTTGATGGAAAGTCACTTAATAATAATACATTTTAGGCAATTAATAAATTAGAAATATATACCTAATTACCTATCGTTAGTCATACCAGTCATACCTATTCGATTGCACTTGCAATTAATTAGGAATTAATTTATCATCAGTGCTCTGCCCCCCTAGCTAGATTATAACCTTTTCGTGTCGAATTCCGTTCTCCAATCGGTAACGCCACCGAATGTCAACAATTTATTGTAGAAAACGATAAATTGGTAGCCATGTTGACGCGCCTGAGTCGGCCGCTCGTTCTACAATGTCGTTATACAATAACAAAGGATGTAGCGTTGAAAATTGTAGAAACGATAACAATTAATTCTATCATTTAGAACGATGTGAACTTGGCTACGAATTTTCTATTCGTTTGTTCTGACCACGTGAGTTAACGTTGAGATGATGTCATTCCCATACATTTCATTAGTTTTCGATTGTTAACGAGCGTTAACGATTCAGATTATTAACTTGGCTAGGGGTGCTGTAGCGACTGGTCGTGCATTATAACCGCTACGTACTTTTTGCGTGACTCATTTGTTTATCAGTAAAGTGTGCGCGAACCCGAGCCGATCTGAACGCGCACGACGATGAAATGCTTCTATTAAATAAATGTGAACAACAATTAAAGGAGTTAGGTGAGATTGATGTGGGAATTTTTGAGAGTGGATAAACTTCAAATGGAGAAACACGGTTGGCGGAGAAGGGGAAGGAACGAGAAGATGATTTTATTACTATAAATAGACGGTTTAAACGTTTGGTGAGGAGTGAATCATTAGAAATAAGACAGGGATTGCATAAACAAAATGATGTTACAGATATATTTAATTATGAAGTTTGCGTTACATCGTTAGAAAATCTACCGAAGCCAATAGCTATGGCAAAATTACTTCGTTCGGAAAACAAAAAAGATAATAATAATAATAGCAAATATTCATTTCACATTGAATACGGTACCTCAACATCAACCAGAGAGGAAGGTAAAACACTCCTAGTAAATGTAGTATTTAAGCAGAACCAGTTAACAGTAAGAAAAACTATGTAAGAAATTGAAAATTCCAGGCCTGTGAAACTACACGTATACAAACATATTGTGAAGGTATATTTACATACTCGTAAATAACATATCCAGAAAAATAAACGAATGAAGCGTAAACATGTTTTTTTTTTAACCCTAATTAGGTACTAACAAAGGATTAAAGACAACCAGTAAGAAAATTCCCTACTTGTGAAAAGGTTCACTAATTGTCATTAGCCAGAGACATTTTAGAACACAATAAAAACACGACACAGCTAGTGCATCACCATTAATACAACTCTGCCACCCAAAAATACAACTCTGCAGAAAGAGTTTGCTCTCTGGAGAGCTTTCGACGCCTGTTTAAGCATGATGTTACGTGTTTAAGGCAATTTTATGTTATCATACATGTTGGGAAATCATCCAATGACATCTTCCGCCATTTCGTGTCAGACTTTTACTGACTAAAACCGACTCGTTTTTTTCTTTGCCTTCGTTCCAGAGCCCCAGGGAAAAACGGGATAGAGATCAAGGTGGCTGGGGCGTGAGGGCCGTTCCTTTGTGTGTACGGCCGCCTCCTTTGCTAGCATTACTACTTTGTAGAAGGAGGCGACCGCCTGCCATTTTTCTTCGCTCCGGACCATGACCTGTACCAGGGCCTGGCGCCAGAAGTCGTTAAGACCGAACACCCCCACGAGGACACGGCGGTGCTCTGCCCAAGCGGAGCACATCTCTACCGTATGCTCCACCGTGTCCTCCGGGCGGTCTACACAATGGTCGCACCAGGGCGTTCCTTCCGCACGAATCCTGTGCAGGAACTCGCGCAGGCGCAGGTGCAGGAACTCGCGCAGGCGCAGGTGCAGGAACTCGCGCAGGCGCAGGTGCAGGAACTCGCGCAGGCGCAGGTGCAGGAACTCGCGCAGGCGCAGGTGCAGGAACTCGCGCAGGCGCAGGTGCAGGAACTCGCGCAGGCGCAGGTGCAGGTGCAGGCGCTCTCGGGCGGAGCGAGAAATAGTGTCAGACTTTTACTGACTAAAAAGCCAGGAGTCTGTTTTTAGTGTTCTTTCCCTGCCATTTTTCCAAAGCCCCAGGATCTCTTTCGCATCACCCATGGCCCCAGTAGGCTTCGACCCCTATAATTAAATTTAATCGATAGATAAGCAACACAGCACAGCACCACCATCTATACAACTCTGCCACCCATAAATACAACTCTGCCAAAGTCTTTGGAGAGTATTCGACGCCCGTTTAGGCATGATGTTACGTGTTTAAGTTATTTTTATGTAATCAAGCCAGTCAGAATTTGTCGAAAATACCATTCTGATAAGCTGTTTACATATTTTACATACTTCTCTGCTCCTATAAAAAGCTTACAAACAAAAATATTTAACCAGGCATTGAAGGACTCCTTTATATCGCTGTCATCCCACGTATTTAAGCAAAGAACGAGCCACCCGGTCATACGAAATCTTGATCAGTCTGCGAGCAAAATCCTTAAAACGGACCGGTTGTCGAGCAAGTCCGTAATGGGACAAGCCTTTTTTCAAGTCGTTTAACGTATCAGTCATACACCTATGAGGAAGATAAAATATTTTATTTATTTTCAGCCGCATGTAAGTGCTTACTATCCTGAAAATTATAAAAATCAGGAGATTTATCCAGAAAAATTTCCAGGGGGCAGTGTTTACAATACAACTCACAGACAAATAATCTATAATAATAATAATAATGGCAACGGTTATGGACATGTCCCTCAGTACAATACCATCCAGGTAACAATTTTTTTATGATCCAGATTTTATTAATCACTGTAGGTACTTTATTCAGAAACAAATAACATACACATCACAATTTGATACAGTTATTTCAATATTTTCTTTTTATCTATTTCAGAACACTCCACTTACAACAGAGCCAGTGACAAATCCAGTGTTTTACCAGGAACCAAGACCACAGCACAAAAACCAGTATATGGGTAGAAAACATCACGCTCAGATAACAAGTAAGTATCAATATTTTTCCTGTGGACACTATATCTAACTCCATTGTTGATACCACAATTGATGCTGTAATAAGAAAGACATTTATTAAAGTGTTTCGTAATCTTGTTTCAGTTTTACCATCATCCAAGGGAAATTTCAAGGCTCAAATTAAACGAAAACGTAAACGCACCATCTTCACTACTGAACAAGTGGCAGCCTTAGAAGACATCTTCAAAACAAAAAAATATATAAACCGTGAAGAAAGACTTGCGATCGTGAACAAATTTCAAATTAATGACAAATCAGTAAAAATTTGGTTCCAAAATCGACGACTGAAAATTAAGCGTAAACAAAGACAGGATTCTGAGGAAGAAGTAGAAAATTCTATTGCTGCAGTAAAATCTGAAATCAATGAAAAGATGGATTTAAATGGCTTTGTTAGTCTTGACGATGGACTCATGACAGACTTAGTTAACGTCATTGATGCTGTGTTAACAAAAAACAATGTAGATGGAACACCATTTAAAGAAATTGTAGATAGTGACAGTAGTTCACCTTACGAACCTATTTCGCCAGCCAGTGTCAGTGACAATAACGAAGAAGATAGTTTAGTGAATTGGAGACCGACTGAATCCAATGCATCCTTGCAAAGACTCTTCGACTTGCAATCTATGTTGTTAATATCAAAGAGGGTAAGGATCTATGTTGTTAATATCATAGTCAAAGAGGGTAAGGAGGAGCACCTTGTTTTTATGATGGACGACCAGAGTTGCATCCCAACTGCTCTTCAAGATAAATACGACAAGTTAAAGGAGGTCAAAATTCCAATCCCTCAAGGTACACTTGCCTTTCATGCCGTATACGGTGCATATGTGCTATGTAGACCCGTAGCTAATAAGCAGGAATTTCGTCAATGGATCCTGAAAAGGTATAATGCATTTTTGTCATCTATCCAACAGGCAACTGAAACAAGCATCCAAATGGATTTACAGACGGGTGGGACTCGAGTTAATAATCTTGCCGTTTCTAGACCAACACTAAGAAGAGCGGTTTTCCAGGTGATCAAGAGTGAGTATAGTGACATTTGGACGTCGGCCATTAAAAATCATATTAAAATGTTCACTGCCTTATCCGAGATGACCACCTATGCTTTGGTTCAACGGGTCATAGCTACAGGAGTGAGTGTTATATTCATTAAACCTCTCCCAGCCCAGGTAATAAGATTTATGAATGAGAAAAGAGAAATAGAGGAACTGCTCGAGGAAAGGAATTATTCCCGAGATGAAATCATATATATCCACCTCTTCATGCCACACGTTCAGGTCCGCTCAGTACGCAGATTTGGTGGTCACTGCCAATGCTCTCGAAGGATACTTGGATCCTAGAAATCAAACTCTAGAAAGATACCGTGCTAAGACTGAAGGGGCCACTATAAATGTTAAACAGTTGAAAGCCTTCCTTGCTGCGCAGGCCACTAGCATCAATTGTGCTGTCGATGACAATACTAGAGAAGAGATGAGAAGGATATTTGGGGACTCTGTTGATAGCCTGATTGAAGATGCTGAAAGGGTCATGAAAATCATTAATAAACAGTCACGCCTTGATTAAAAACTTCAAACCCTGTAAGCATGTTCCGTTGATGATTATTCAAATACAGAGGACAATAAAAATGTATGATCATAAGTTTTTATAAGTAGTACTAGACTTAAAAATAATCAGAACAAAGGCAAAGGGTAAAATTAGAACTGAAATATAACCTGCGTAGATATTCTTTTAATTTATTTTTACTTTGAAGTTAATTTATTATGAATATGTATCATCCGAACACAAATAAAGAAAAAATGTTTTTATTTTAATTTGTGTGTTTTATTTATTAGTAAGTAATCTAAAAAGACTCCATGCACACATGCACGACCTGTGTATGGTGTTGCAACGCCGGGACGAAACTCCGCTGCCACGCACGACAAGTCGCGGTATGGGAAACAGAGTTCCACTCCGAGATAAATTGTGCGTATAATTGCAATGGGTGTGCAGTCTCATAGTTTTTTCATAACATATATTACTTTCGTAACTCGACTAGAGAGCCGGTGTATGTGTGGTTTAAATGAAAGGTTTTCGTCTAGTGTGATGCCCAGGTATTTAATAGAGGGAGCGTGGTCTATGATCGTGCAGGAGCAGTTTGCAATTAGTGGGGTCTGATCTCTGCTGCAGGTATGGTATTTGAGAACTAGTTGTTGGGGGTCGCGACGCTATAGTTTGGACGAAAGTGACAAAGAATCATGACCATTTTTCACCTGACTTTGTATAGTAATGAAATAAATGTTAAAATTTAGCTAATTGGATTATGTATCAATTACACTTATAACAATGTTTAAAGAAACGCAGGAAAAAAATATTTTTAAGTTTTTGTATAAGCTTATTTTACGTTTAGGGTACACATATTACCATGTTTTGAACGCATCTCAATTACCTTTTTCTACGGCGTTCCATTTTACGCACTGCTGCTTCACTTTATTCATCTCCGTTTCCGAGTTTTATACATTATTTTACGTTTTATTCAATCAATATGTATTTTTTTATTTGTCTTTGTATAGTACAGATTAATTAAAAATAAAATATTGATTAAATAAATTAATAATTCAGTATGTAATGGAGGTCGGATGACTGAAATGGATTTTTTTACATTTGACAGTTCTACGATTGAAATTGGCGCAGTCCTTCGTTGGTGCGTTTGCGTCTCGTTGTGTACTGTGCTATTTTGTGTGTGTTACTTCTTTTACAACCCTACTTGCAGCCCCCTGGACCTCGATATCTTCCTCATCTGACGACCTTTGCTTTCCGTCAACAAAGAGTCGACGTATACTTTGCATAAACTGCAACGTCTGCCTAAATACGTTTCGGCGTTATCTCGTTTATGAGCTCAACACAAGAGTTATTTCGCTTCTTAGCGAGTGGATATCACCAGTAATCGTAAGTATTTATTTTTATAATGTTTAATCTAAAACTATCTATCATGTCCTAATCAAACTAACAGCTTGGCGCTTCTATAAAATGTATGACAACACACAAGCAAATGATAGAAAGATGGATTAAAAACTAATACAGTTTTGTCTTGTTATTTCATATCTTGGCATTAAACTATTACCTATAACAATTGTAAATCAAAGAAGTTTATATCGTCTTTCCTATTTCAGATTACTGAGGAAGATTACATTTGTGAACCTTGTAATGAACTCCTCATGAGAAGCATATACCAGCAATTAACGACAAGCGGTGATGGTGCTCAAGCTTCAGGGTTATCTCGACCAGGTCAAAGACAAGTGTGCAGTCTTTGTGGACGGTCAACACTTAGTCGTCAGAGCCATTCTATTGTTTTTGACAATCCTTCAGAAGAGCAAAGACAGATAAATGCTGTTATACAAACAAGGATTGCACCACGTCAGGTATTTATGTTTCTATATTGTTCTTTATTTGCCTGTATTACTTCACATACACTGTATATTAACTCAATATTTTCTTTCATAGATGTCATCATCTGATAGAATATGCCATTCATGTTGGATGAGTTGTAAGCGTGCTGCCATACGTATTGGGCAAGCTAATGAAGCTCGTGGTGTGTCAATTACTGAAGAAGTTGAACAGGTGTAGGTGTAAATATAAATAAAAGTTCCAATTACTCTTTCCAAAAAGATACGTATTCTTTACACAAATATAAAAATCTATTAAAGCCATTTTTATTTGTGGCATGTGATGGTTACATCTTAGATTGTTACGGTCCATACAAGGCTACATCTGATGCTGATATAATGATTTCTCTTTTTGATGATGAAAACTCTTCTCTTAGATTATATTTTCAAGAAAATGATGTGTTTATATTAGATAGGGGTTTCCGAGATTCTATAAGAATGCTAGAAGGTTGTAATTATCGGCCACATATGCCTGATTCTTTAGAAGGAGAACACCAATTGACAACACAACAGGCCAACCGTAGCCGTTGTGTAACAATATGCCGCTGGGTAGTTGAGGCAGTAAATGGACATTTTAAAAGAGATTTTAAGCTCCTGCGGTAAGACTATTTTAATAAATCAGTGCCAAATATGATGCAGAACTTCCAGATAGCTGCTAGTTTGCTTAATCGATTTGGAGTTCGTCTTCGTGATAGAAGTGATTCTAATGAAATAGTTGCAATAATTAGAGAGAGAATTAATTTTGATAATAATTTAGCCCTATTGGTTGAGGAACTAAATATGAATAGAAGGTCTACTGTTTTTCAGAGTATAACAGCTGACCGAGATAATTTATTTATGTTTCCAAGATTAAGCTATAGTGAATTAATACTATTTGCTCTAGGTACTTACCAGATAAGACAAGCCAGATCGTATTATGGCGAACATATTCGGTTTCATGGATCATATAGAATAGAAATATGTAGGGACACACAAGATTTTTCTCAATACAATCTGAGAGGAAGTGGTGACTTAACATTAATAAGAGGAAAAATTAAGTCCAGGCATATTTCAAGAAAACAATATTATGTCTACATTTTAATAGAAAATAATGTGTCTGGCAGAGCTGGTATAGCCGAATATTGTTGTAATTGTTTGGTCGGTCGACGAACCATTGGATGTTGCGCTCACGTTATGACATTAGTGTGGTATCTTGGGTGGGCTAGGTATCAAGAAAATATCTCTGCTCCAGCAGAATTTCTGGACGATGTAGTTATAAGAGATTTAGATGATAATGATGATAATTAATAAACCATTTCACTTAAACGGCGTATAATTTGTTTTTCCCTTTTTATTTATTATATATACAGAATATATACCGTAAGGCAATAAAATGTGTTGGGTAATTAAGTGATCACTTAATTACCCAACACAGAGATACTATTTATCGTTTTTCTTACACAGAGATACTATTTATCGTTTTTCTTTACTAAAAATGTATTTACTAGTTAGTAAGTACGAGTACAAGTTATTTGTGCTGGAGAAACAGAAATTATTATGCTCGACACTCGATTTATTTATTAAGTAGTGCCAATCATCGACAGTCTAAGCAGCGATGTAAGTTGAAGGAATACTTACACAAAATAAAAAAGACTGTTCGACCACAGCTAACTTGTACCTAAGTATTCCTATTTTAGATTGCATTTAGTTTTAACATCTTAATGGCGAATCCTAACCTAAAAAGTAACATTAATATTTTTTGGAGTTCGTGGCGTTTAAATCGTAAAAATGACTATGAGACATTATTTTCTAAACTTACAGGTAGTCTATCTACTATACCTTATAACTATACATAAACTTTTATTGTCAGGTTTTGAAATGTATGGAAAGTGGTCATTCTTCTTTAGTTTTTTTAATGTTAAGTGTTTAAGGGCTATGTTCACCGAAACAAATTTAAACGTTGATTTCGTAATCGGCCTGTTAATATTTAAACAATGGTTAAACAAGAAGCGGTTTTTTACTGTTCACCATCACCTTTCGGCGTTCGGTTACTTAACCGAGACATAACGAAGCGTTTTTGAATGAATGAGTGAGCAATGCAACACTACCAAATAAAATGTTAGGTTACATCTTGAAATCTCGTTCACGCTTACAACTTTTTAATATGGCCAGATAATAGTCTATGCCATAAAATGTGAAAGTTGCTGTTCATTGTTTCTTTGGCTTTACGAGAAACTCATTTTGCGTTGGAAGGTTTATTAGCGCGCTCTTTCTTGTCTGTCAGTGTCATTCATTTTGATTCTCTCGTGAAGTTTCGTGGTATTTTTGTTGTAATTGTAATCAAAAGTGTTAAGTGATCGACATGGAAGATAAGAAACAGCGTACTGCAAATTTTACCAATTATGAGAAAACTCTATTAGCAGAGCTTGTCATGAAGTACAAGGATATAGTCGAAAACAAACGGACTGACGCCACATCAAATGTTCAAAAAACAGCAGGTTGGACCCGGCTAGCCCAAGAATTTAATAGTATGTCATAGAATAGAAATAGAACTCCACATAATTTAAAAACATGTTGGGAAAATATTAAATCTGCAACGCATATTACTTGAACATTGATAGACATGAAGCCTTTTCGATTTCTAAATGTCTCTGCATATTGTCCTCCCGGAGAAATAATTTTGATGTGGGTGCAATCCAGAGCTCCAATCACCTTCGGAAATTTTGCTTATAAAATTTTATCTGTGTTCTTTTGATATCCGTTTCATTTTGTGGGAATTTTATAAAATTTTTGCTCAAAGATGCAATTGCAGCGGGCACTCTGAGGATTGTTCTGTTTGCAGTTGATCTACTGACACCACAAAAATCACCCATTGTAAGCTGGTGACATCCTGTTGCATAAAACCTTAATGTTAACAGTTACTGGTTTATTGGAAATAGTGAATTATTCCTGAAAACAAATCAAAGAAATTAATTTATCTTTCAGGTGAATGTGAATAATGAAAAAGAGTCAGCGAATAGTATTGCAGGTAGAGGCACTTACTTATCAGTGTTAAATTCTAATTTATCTTCAATTAATCCCAAAATATGTATAGCACTGCACTTGGATAATCGAAATCTAGTCTTAAATGAAATTTCGTCGTATTCTTCATAAAAGTTATGACGATTTTGAAAAATCCTATGTCTTCTCGTCATCGTTTCTAACTCATCCAAATAATCTAACATATTGAAATTGTATTCACCATCCATTATAAAATTAAAGGCCATTATTTTTCACAGATAAATAGATACTTCGTTGGTAAATCGAACAATATAACCTACAAAAGTTCTGTCAGATTATTGTAACCAACGTTTAAACAATGTCTTGAAGCTCGGTTAAGATAATCATCTGATTAACGTCAATAACCGACGTTTTGGCTGTGGTGAACAGCAAATATTGCTTAAACAGCCGTTGTAATATTTAAACAGTCGATTTAGTGTTGGTGAACACCGGCCTAAAAGATTTGCGTCAAGAGCTTCGAAAATAATCCATAAACCATTCTCTGCAAGGCGGTATACTTGGTCCCACGTTCTAGCGTGAAATAGTATAGTAGTTATTTATTTTTTCTGATGTCTGACTAATTTGTAACTGCGTATATAAAGTGTTTTCAAGAGTAATACCTAGCTTGCCTATTAGTCCTCATCATAGCGTACCTGGGTGGATCTCCAGAAAATATTATTTTTGAGTAAATTTTGTGGATTCTTGTAAACCTGCGTGCATCGCTCTTAATTTTTAATAGTATTAATAGGCATGTTCAGATTACAAGTTTCTTATCAGATTTACCCCAGATAAACAAGAATTTAAGGAGATATTCATATATTGTTTTTAACCATTGTTGAGGATAATGATGTAATTTGAGAAAAATGATTTTCAAGCTTAGGAAAATGATGATATGTTGAGGATAATGATAATGCTCATGAATTTAGTTTTGTACTTCTGTAAACGACGAAGGTAAATGAAAATAAAAATAATTAAGTATCTAAATGATATTTTTATTTGGTTTAAAGTATCACAAATCAAATAATATAAACGAACGTCAATATAAGTCCAACAAAAACCAACTTCTAAGAATTCTAAAAACATGATTGCATTCAGATAGATTATGTAAATTAAAAGTATCAAAATCAACAGTCGAATATCAAAATATTATAAGTTGTTCGCCGTAGGATCGTAAAAACCGTTAGTTCATAACCAGACTATAACAAACTATAAACTCACGGTTTTTACAATCATACGGTGACTGAGTTTAACAAAAATAAATTAAACATAGTCATTGATTAATTTTTCATTTTCACAATATTAATACTTATTAACAATTTTAAATTTTTAACAGCCTCATTTATGGTTATAAAAAATTCCTAACACTGTGTCAGGGATCATACAGGAGAGACTAAACATGGTTGAAAGGTGGTGTAAACTCAACCACCTATCCATCAACCCAAGCAAAACGGTGTTCATCCCGTTTACCAGAAGGAGGGACCTAACAGCAATGGGTACCATAAAGCTCTACGACACCGTACTAGAGTTGTCCACAGAAGTAAAATATGTTGGAAAGAAAGAAAGAAAACATGGGCCTTAGACCCCAGGTTATCAAATGGATCTACACCATGATGGAACCGCTAATCATATACGGGAGCATCGTATGGTGGACCAGAACCAAGCTGGCAACTTGCAGACAGGCCCTAAGCAAAGTACAACGGACTGCCTGCATGGCCATTACAGGAGTATTTAGGGCCACGCCAACTGCGGCGATGGAAACGCTGCTCAATCTCACCCCTTTACACATTGAAGTGGAACTAGAGGCGAGAAGGGCCATTCATAGGCTCAAAAGTATGGGGGCACTGGACAAACTCCGGATGTAAAACAAACCATACAAACACAAGACCAAACAGGGAACTTGACTGGATGATGGACATGGGATGTGACAAAATACATCATCATCATCATAATTTCAGCCGAAAGACGTCCACTGCTGGACATAGGCCTCCCACAAGCGTCTCCACAACGACCGATCCTGTGCGTCTCGTATCCACCGCACTCCCACGATTCTCACCAGTTCGTCGGTCCACCTTGTGGGAGGCCTTCCGACGCTGCGCCTTCCGGTGCGCGGTCGCCACTCTAAAACCTTTCGGACCCACCGACCATCCTTTCTACGAGCAATGTGCCCTGCCTACTGCCACTTTAGTTTGGCGATTCTTCGGGCTATGTCGGCGACCTTGGTTCTCCTGCGGACATCTTCATTCTTTATGCGATCACGCAAGAAAACTCCGAGCATAGCCCTTTCCATTGCCCTTTGGGTGACTGTAAACCTTCTGATGAGGCCCATTGTAAGCGACCATGTTTCAGTGCCATATGTCATCACTGGCAACACGCACTGGTCATAGACTTTCGTCTTGAGACACTGTGGTATATTGGACGAGAAGATACCGCGCAGCTTCCCGAACGCTGCCCAGCCGTGTCGGATTCGACGATTGATCTCTTTCTCGAAGTTAGACCTTCCCAACTGGATCGTCCGTCCCAGGTAAACGTAGTCGTCTACAACTTCGAGTGTAGAGTCCCCGACCTTGATAGGAGTGGGTGCTACATGGCTGTTTACCATGACTTTGGTTTTGTCCATGTTCATTTTAAGTCCCACTCTTTCGGAAGCTCTACTGAGGTCACCAAGCATTGTACTGAGCTCCTCCGTAGTCTCAGCCATAACTACTATGTCGTCGGCAAACCGAAGGTGAGTGATGTACTCGCCATTGACATTAATGCCTAGCCCTCTCCATTCCAAAACCTTGAAGACATCCTCCATTGCTGCCGTGAACAGTTTCGGAGAAATAACGTCTCCCTGCCTCACACCCCGCTGCAAGAGGATAGGTTTCGAGGTCTGGTCTTGTAGTCGGACTGACATAGTGGCGTTTTTATACAAACACTTCAGCACTTCGATATACCGATAGTCAATTTGGCACCGTTGGAGAGACTGCAGTACAGCCCAAGTTTCAATCGAATCAAAGGCTTTCTCGTAGTCCACAAACGCTAAGCAGAGAGGCTGGTTATACTCCTCAGTCTTCTGTATAACCTGCCGCAGCGTATGTATGTGGTCCACGGTGCTGAAGCCTTTTCGAAATCCGGCTTGTTCGGGAGGCTGGAAGTCGTCGAACCTGCGCGCGAGACGATTCGTGATGACTCTGGAAAACAGCTTGTAGACATGGCTCAGAAGCGAGATGGGCCTATAATTCTTAAGCAGGGCATTATCGCCCTTCTTAAAGAAGAGTACCACCACGCCTCTGCTCCACGCCTGTGGCGTTTTCCCCTCGAGTATGACGGAATCAAATAGCTTCTGAAGGGCCTTAAGGACCGGTTTTCCACCCGCCTTCAGGAGTTCGGCCGTAATTCCGTCCTCACCCGACGCCTTGTTGTTTTTCAGCTGCTTCAGAGCCATCCTAATCTCGTACAGGCTGACGTCCGGGATATCTTCGGTATAGTGTCGAGTCAATCTAGCTCTTGGGTCGTTTACTAGATTTACAGCGGGTTTAGCGGTAGACGTGTATAACTGTCCATAAAAAGCCTCGATCTCTCCCAGAAGCTCCGATTTGGCGGATATGACTCTGCCATCGTCGGTCTTCAGTTTCGTGAGCTGGCTTTGCCCAATAGACAGATCTCGTGCAAATACTTTAGAGCCCTTATTCCGCTCAATCGCATCCTTAATCCTTGCGGTATTAAAGCGGCGAAGGTCACGTTTCAGGGACTTCGAGATTTGTCTATTGAGCTGCCGGTATATGCACGCATCGTCTGAAGACTGCAGAATCATCTCACGCCTCTTCTTCATTAGCTCGAGGGTCGGATCGGAGAGCTTCTTGTTTTTATTTGTACGGTGAGTCTTGAAAAACTTAGACCCGACCGTATGGACAGTTTCCACGAACCCATCGTTATATTCATCCACGGAGCTTCCTAGGCACTCGAAACGATTGTGGAGTTCGAGCTGAAAGCTCTCGGGGTTTTGGATCTGGATCTGTGCTGGACGGAGCGTAGACTTCATCAGTCGAGACCTTTCAAGCTTAATGTTAATATTCAATGAGCCTCTTACGACGCGGTGATCACTTCCAGTTTTCACCGCGTTGATCACAGAGACATCATTGAATATTTGCTTTTTCGTCGACAGGATGAAGTCAATATCATTTCTAGTTGCACCGTCAGGACTTTGCCAGGTCTACCTTCTATGCTCACGCTTTTTGAAGAAGGAATTCATCATATAGAGGCCCTCCTTCTCCATAAAGCTAGCCAGTAGGTGTCCCCGGTGATTCCGACGTCCAAATCCAAATTGCCCCACTCGCAGCTCGTCACCGTCTCGTTTGCCCAGTTTCGCGTTAAAGTCCCCCATGACCACGGTGAAGTGAGTCTTAGAACCATGCATGGCTCTTGATATATCCTCATACATGGATTCTACTTCGTCGTCGGGATGTGTCGAGGTCGGGGCGTAGACCTGTATGACCTTCAGCGAATATCTTGATGATATTCTGAGTATAACGTACGCCACCCTGGTCGACACACTCTCGATCCTCACGACATTGTTCACAAGGGACTTGTGGACGAAAAACCCGACACCACCCTGGGACTGCTGGATATGATTTTATATACAATGTAATTAAAAATGTTGATCACCGAAACCCTGTATGTGGTATATTTTGCGACATGACCCAGGCATTCGATTATGTCCACTACGCTACTCTGTTAAACAAGCTAGAAGCCTACGGGATTAGAGGCAATGTCCTTAATTTACTTAGTTCATACCTACAAAACAGAAAACAAATAACTGAAGTCAATAAAATTAATATAGCTACTAAACATGAAGAGATATTTTGGTCTTCAGAGCGTAAAGTATCATTTGGGGTACCGCAAGGCAGCGTCTTAGGTCCCTTTATATTCATTTTATATATAAATGATCTACCGAAATGTATTGAGCGCCCAATAACACTTTTTGCGGATGATAGCACGATTACAATACCTTGTCAAAGTATAGTTACGTATGAGAGTGACATTAATAATAGTTTAAAACAGACGATAAACTGGCTAGATTCAAATAATTTGAAAATAAATTTGATTAAAACTAAACTTATCCAATTTAGACAACAGACCTCTAGTATTAACTTGAATATACATTACAGGAATAATAATATAGAAGAATTGATATTTTGTGTAAGAAAAACTACACGCATTATCAACCATAATCAACACAGATTCACTTCTTACTGCCTATTATGGAATAGCAGAGTCACATTTGAGGTATGGGATCATATTTTGGAGAAACTCTACCGAAAGAGAAACCGCCTTCAAGGCACAAAAAAGATGTATTCGAGCGATATATAAGCTAAAACCTACTGACAGTTGTAAACCATATTTTCAAAATCACAAGATATTAACATTGCCTTGTCTGTATATCTTAGAAGTAGCTGTGTTTGTGAAGACAAACCCTAGTCGTTTTAAACGCATAGCCGATGTATTTCCCCGCAACAGACGCGATAATAGCCTGCTATGTCAGGAGCCAGCCAAGACAGCACTTATGCGCAAAAGTGTCTACTGCATGGCTCCGGTCATTTATAATAAGATGCCCAAGAGTTGGAAAGAGCTTCCATTATCACTGTTTAAAAAAAACTCCGAAGCTTTTTAGTGGTGAAATCTTATTATAACTTAAGTGAGTACCTAAATGAGAAAGATCTTTTAAGTTAGTTTATATATTTTAAGTTAATTTAAAGTTTTTCTTTGTATCTACTTGTTTGTACATCATTGTGTATTATTTTAAAATTGTACGTAGTTATAGTATATCTTTTGCATGCCTACATGGTAAAATATGGCTGAACTTGCTACCTATATTTTTCTGTCATCTTTTACTGTTACCCATATTTGCAAAATAAAATTATCTTTATCTTTATGATAAAAGAATTTAATACACTTATTGGTACATTGCGTTCACAAAGTATTATAGATGCACGGGAAACAGTTCAATATACTTTAAAAGTCAAGATACCTGCAATTGTAAGTCATTTGCAAGATAAGTTTTATACTAAAGAAGAGGTCGACAAATTACTTTAAAAAAAACTCAGTATGAACAGATCCTTTATATCGTTAATCTATGCATTTGGAAAAATAAAGAAAATCTCTAGTAACCACGATGTCTAATCCTACTAGCTCAAGCTTAAAGAGAAAAGCAGAAGAAATTCTTGTTGATCCTGACACCCTGCGACCAATTGAAGACGCAAAGAAGCCAAAGATTGATCTATGTCCTGATAAGAAATTTGCTTGCTTGAATTCTATAGTTCAGATGCACACAAAACTTGTGAAGGCCGTGTTTCAAGAAAAACCTGCACCAGGAACTGCAAGTATGGACGTAGATGGCAGTTCCAAGTTCAGTTTAGAAGAGGTCCTAAATAATATAACTGTTGGGAATCACGTAATAAGCATAATCTTTACCATCCATAATGTATCGCGCCAAGCTACTAAGAGGTCGGATACTAATATGATAAAGAAAACGGAGAAGACATCATTCAAAATACATTTCAAAGGGGATGACTATCCGATTGCAAATGATGTTGTAAAGACTCTTTGGTTAGAGGTTCTAAAGGAAAATAAATTGGTTTACAAAGACTTTGACACTAGTGACCCCGAGAATTGGTACGGAACCATGGGACCGTATTTGGATATGTTCTCCGCGTTCGCACTTAGGGTGAACGAACTTCGTTTGGGACATAACAACATGCCTATCACTAAGCAAGACGGAGTTCATAAAAGCTTTCCTGTGTCTAAGTATGGACTATCTGGGGCCCATCATGTCCTTCTAGAAGGGGCATCCTTCCCTCCGGAGCGTAGGTCGTCAATAGTTCAGAGCCTTGGGCCTATGACCGCTTGGTTATGTATGCTCCGGAGCGAGGGTATCTACAGGAAGAAGTATGCTACCGCAGTGAAGAGGGCTATGTCCCACATCCCTTGCATAGATGATATTATTGAATTAACCAAAAATACTAAACAGGCTTCGGAGATCTCAACATTAACAACCTTGGTCGCTGAGATAATACTTATTACGACATCAAGGCAAGCTACTAGGATGTTCTTCCCTATATCAATATTTTCAGCTGCGTGGAGAGTTCATACTGATACACAAAAATTGTGCTCTTTCTTTAGTACCACGGGTGCTGGGGGGTGGTACCTGTACAAGTACAAACTCAGTAATGACAAAACAGCAAATTGTTAATGAAATACACAAAGCAGCACGAAGAAATTTCCTTAGACGTCCTGTCATTCTAAAGGGAGTCGATGACTTGTGGCAAGCTGATCTGATGGACATGCAAAACCTAAAGAAATATAATAAAGGTTACAATTACATTTTAGTGGTGATTGACTGCTTCTCAAAGTATGCTTGGACAGAGCCATTAAAAACAAAAAATAAAGATTCAAGATTCAAAAGCATTTATTTCAAATAAACCATTTACAGGCACTTTTGAATTGTCAAGAAAACAGTCAGTCAGAAAAAATGATGCTAATTGCACATTCCAAAGCGTAGATCACTATGGAGAAGAATGTGCAAGAAACTCCATGGACACTCTTTTCAATCATGTTTTGCAATTACAAATATCTCTGTTACATGTTTCTTGTCGCTATTATGTGAGAACAATGTCAATAAAGTAAAAATAAAAACTAAATATAGATATTAAAATAGCAACTGGCAGCTAAGAGATGACCAGTCTCAACTGACAGCGCCCGTTCACGGACCTGACGCGAATATTAGCACCACTCAGCTCAACCATTTTGAAGGGAACCGAATAATCCAACACACGCGCCACCATCAGTGAGACATTTGAGTGAGCATGACAAACTCTCAACTGCCATGCTCATTTATGTCAAACAAGTCCAATAGTAACCTAAAAACCATAAAATAGCTCCATGGTACTCACATTTACAAACTTTGAAAAAAATGCTTCTACATTATACAATACTAATTAACTACAATAATATTTTACAAATTTAACAAATTTAAAAAAAAAACATTAAAGAATAGTAATAATAGTTTCAAAACTAATCAATTTGTACACCCCGGTGGTAGTGGAGCTGGACCAGCATTGAGCCAAGCATTTTTATCTTGAATATAATCCTCCAACTTATAATATGCCTGCCTGCATAGTGTGCGTTTAATAAAAGATTTAAATTTCGTTTCATTGAGTTCTAATATTTGTGGAGGTATTTTATTATAAGATTTCAAACAGTACCCCATGAAAGAAGAGGCCACTTTAGCCAGTCTCAAACCTGGTTGAACTAATTGGTCCCTAAAACTTGATGTTACTCGAGCATTCAAAAAAATATTGATAAACAGCAAACGCAAACCTGATAATTTACAAACGGATATGGGAACAGAGTTTTATAACCACTCATTTAAGATGCTTATGAAGTCATACAATATTAACCATTACTCATCATATTCTACCAAAAAAGCTTCGATTGTAGAGCGACTCATTAAAACTATTAAAAATAAATTATATAAATGTTTTAGTCGAAATGGAAACTATAAATGGTTAGATTTACCGTTACAAGATTAAAGACATATAACAACACAAAACATCGAACAATTAGAGTTAAACCAATCGAAGTGAATAAAGTTACTCAAGTCTCCTTAGTGGTCTCTCAGGAATGAACGTGATTTATCAAATTCAACATGCCAAGGTATTCAATAACAACATTACGACCCTTGGCCAATTGGTAGATCAATTCAAACTGAGCTCCAACCAGGCAAAGCAACAACACGCCATGGACAAGAGCTTTAATGAGGATATAACCAGACAACTCAATGTTTTTACAAAAGGGGTGGCGGACCTTTCAGAGAAACTAAAAAGCAAGACCTTGGAATTATCCAAGCCGTCAAGCAGGAGACCTTGTACCGCTGTGACCCCGCCCACTGCCGACTCCCTGAGCTCCACTCAGGCGGAAATACCATGCTCCCTTGAGCATATTCCAGGAACCCGGTTCAGGTCGTCCCTCCTCACAGTAGACATAGGGGCAAATGGGGATTTCACCCTCACTCCAGCCCTCAGTCGGGCAAAGGCTTTGGCAGGGCTGGGACTACTCAAGATGTCCCCCAACGGGTTGGTGACCCTCCTCAACCAAGATCTATCCGCTGTTCTGGGCAGATGCACTACACATCCAGGGTTTCCTCAATTATTGAACTCCATGTCTACCCGAGAAGAGAAAAAGAAACTTTTGATCGATACCTTCGGCGACATAGCCCATCGCCCAGGTCAATGGATTCGGTCCTCTATCTAAGTTCCCTCTACCCATCTCAAGAGACCCTTGTAATATCTTGCAACCCCCTCACTATATAGGGTGAATGGTAATTAGTGTACGATACTTAAACACGTGATTGTACTCATGATAACCAACAACTTTTACTATGGGAACAAACCTGAAATCGTGAAAAAAAATCAGCTGTTCAGTACATTTATGTTTGCCTAATGTACTAAACAGCTGATATTTTTTTCGCGATTTCAGGTTTGCTGTAAGATGTAAGGTGGCACTCCACCTCCCCGCGAGCGAGGGAGGATCCCTGTCAAACGCTGGCGAAGAGTTTGACAGACGCGGGGCGCGGAGTATTTGACATGAAGGGGCTTGTTTGATACGGGGGTGAGCTGAGCGGGGAGGGGGCGAATTCTGCCCGGTCATGAATAGGCAATGGGCTCGCTTTATTTATAAAGATTGTTAGCCCAAACACGGGCCCAGTGAACTTCTGTTGAAAATAAACACGTCGTTGCCAGTGACTTATGTAGGTAATAGTCTTATTGGAATATCGTCCAATTTTCGATTAACTCCAAATATGGAAAATCACGGGAAGTCTGATTGGAATTCAAATCAGGTTTGAATGTGGGAGACTCGTAATGGGATCATTAAGAATAAGTCTGACAGCTTGTACGAGCGTTGTCTAATAGGAATTTAGAAATTGTATGCATAATTTCGTTGTGTCTCAAAGACACTGGAGACAATACGGTAGTAATAGGAAAAAATACAAGCACTTACTTAACATTAGTCATCCACGTTGATATTTCACTTCTCAACCAAAAGGGCACATAAGAGTTTATCAACGACAATTTAATTCAAGCAACCTCCCATAACATCTTGTTAGGGGAATAAAATCCATAAAAGACACGGCAGTGCAGAGGCAGCGTTGGGTACAAAATTTGATTATTCCGCGACGTTGGCCTATCGCCAGCGTTTGACTATTTATCAAGAGCTTTCCGCACTCGACGGTTTACAAGGGTCCTTAGACAAAGTAACATCGTTTCGTACCGAAACGATATCTAAATTCGTCATCGTCTCTGAGATAACGACAAACATTTCTTAGCCAATGTAACAATATGGTCGCGATCGTTGTGTCGAACTGTTTGTTCGTTAGAAAACAATAATATTGGTTATGGTATCGAAAATTTAGCTGTCAGTGTCAGTCAAGAAGTTCAAATTTCAAATCGGATCAAACCCGCGAGTTATTGTTGTTTTCAAATTTTACTAAATGAATATTGTTGGCGATCGCTGTGCTGTGAAAGGGTGATGTCACCGGATTGGCATCACAGTCAGCGACATAGATTATACACTTAGACTGGTAGTCAGCGACGGCGTTGGAGTGCTGGGTCACGTCACGGGATCGGCATGCGGGCATGGTGGTCGCCGTTCAAGTGGTTTTTCAGTGTTCAAGTACTCGTGCTGCGCCACCCTGAGCCCAGACGTAAACATCCGATAACCTCGGGGCTCAAGTACTATGGGAATGTAAACGCAACCAGTGTTCCCCACAAATAGAGAGACATTATTCGTTTAGTGTTTAACCAACCTTTGTGCAAGAAAGTCGTTGTAATTTCTATTAATATAGTCTTTGTTTTTGACTAAGTCGTTTTGCTTGAGTAAAGTCTGTAAAGTTATCCAGTTAGAGTTGCTAAAAATATTTTTACAGTGGTAAGTGAATAGTGTTATTACTTTTAGATCGTCTCCAAAACTTAATGATAATCAAAATAGACTCATTTTTATAAGTGACTGGTGTTCAAACGATGATGGAGTAATCTATTTAAATTTTTAGTGATAAAACATGGAATCAAGAGTGCGAGCAAGTCCCGAACAATTGTCAACGCTGCTTGAGTACCTATATGGAAACGTAAGTAAATCCAAGTTTTATTCATGAGTATGTAATGTAAACAATGACGGGATCTTAACAATGAAGTACTTATATTGAATCTTTGTATGTTTATGTTACAGTCATGGTGACCTGGCGAGGCCTCTTGCTGGACCACAAGGTCGGGTACGGTCAGACCGACTGTGGACTGAACTGACCAACATATTGAATGCTGTTGGTGGTGGTGTCAGCAAGACTACAGACAAGTGGAAAAAAGTAAGGATCTAATTAACATTTTTTTAAAGACTGGTGTGATGGTAGAGTGGCTAGCAAGCTATTTTCTCAAGGGTTTTGGATAAGAGGACACAACCTTGCGGTTATGAAGGTTGGCTTGTAATCGCTTCTCTGTTATTACTAGACTGGGGACTTTTGATAATTATGATGATTATGATCAATCTCTGACACCCATAGTAAGAAAGAAAAAACGTTTATTGGCACATGCCATAAGTACACATAACATAAACAAAGAAAGCAAATATTTAAAAGAAAACTTACAACTAAACATTAACCTTCTTACTACAAAAAGTCAAACGAGTACAAGTATAGTAGGTATAGTACAAGCTATGCTTTGGTGTCCGATGGCCATATGAGAAGATGGCATGTTATTTTTATTTTTCAATTTATTTCAGAAGTTCTTACCAATTTGGCTTTTTAATCTCATTTACACTTATAACATAGGTACTTACTTTTAACTATGACTGATTTTTATTCAATAAAGGTGTGGGCAGATTGGAAGTCCAAGACAAAAAAAAAGGCATTGACCATAAGGCAGCATGCAAGAGGGACTGGAGGTGGGCCAGCAAGCGGGCAAATCTTGTCAGCTAGCGATGAAAGAGTGCTGGCTATAATGGGTGCTTTGGCAGTGGCAGGACAAGTCTCTGTAGAAGAGCTAGGATTTAATGTAAGTACTATACACCTTCAAGGCTCCTGCTCAATAATGAAATAATTTTTTTTCTCTAGTAGACAGATGTTTTATAAAATATTTCTATTAACATTGGTCAACATGTTAGTTACTGGCAACAAAAGTATTTATTTAACATGAAAGACACATTTCATTTTTTGATAAATTATTTTTAACTTGGTTAAAGTGGTTATTAATTAGTATTTATAAAATAAATATTATTATATACCTGAAAAACGTTGCTATAATTTTTACCTAACTACATACTAAAAATAAATACACTTTTTCAGTAATAAATAATTTCATTACATCTACCACTTATTTTTATTAAATCTACCACTGCTAATTTTTTTCAGAAACCTCTAAATACTGCACAAGTTGATCCTGATGATCCCGTCACCCAAGATAATTCAGTATTTTTGGAAATTTTAGATGGTAAGTCTAAAGACTTAAAATCTTACTTCTTACTAATATTTAATTTTATTTTTAAACATGGAAGTTTGTTTGGATGGATGGATGTTTGTTACTCTTTCACGCAAAAACTACTGAACGGATTTGGATAAAACTTAGTACACACATAGTTTATAATCCAGATTAACACATGGGTTAGTTTTTATCCCGATTATGGGCGAAGTCGCTGGCAACAGCTAGTATCATAGTATTTATTTGTTATGTATATGTAAAATATAAAATTGTCTAAAATTCCTAAAGAACCTCAGTTTTGCTATTTATGTTTTATATCTGTGTGCCAATTTTCATCGAAATCCGTTCAGCCGTTTTTGCATGATTGAGTAAGAAACTAACAAACATCCAAACCTTCACATTTTACAAAATAATAGCAGTATTTGATTTAAGAAAACATTTTGAACAAACAAAGGATCCGTAAACTGTCCAAAATAACACTAATTTTCTTTTGCAGAAACTCCACAACTGACTTCATCTCCTCAACCTTCCACTTCACAGCCCTCAAATAATTGGCTTCCGAGGCTTCCGCCTTCATACCGGACACAAACACCATCACCCCTTCCGCTCGTGCTCACTCAGACTTCGGCTCAAGGACGGCAGCCTGTTCCGCCAGCCCCACCAGCCCCGGCTGCGCCATCCCCGCCAGCCCAATCCCCGTCAACCCCTGCAGCGCCCACTACTCCGAGGCGAAGGCGGCCACCTGCCCCCTGCTGCACGTCTGCTATTTCTCCATCTACCAGGCGTCGTCCGCGGTTGAGGTGTCGCTGCCTCTCCCGACCGCCCTCGTTTGCGCGCCCGCCGTAGACAGGCACCGACCCCCTTCGAGAGAGCGGCAAGCGAGTTTACGGCCGTGGAATTACGACGCCTGGAGCTTTTTTTTTTTTTTTTTGGAGGAAGCCCGGACTAGGCTACAACACGAGCGAGACATGCGAGCGTTGGAGGTTGAGCACGAACGGAACTAGGTTTTTAGCTCTTTAGTAAACGTCGCTCAAGCTTGGCTTGATTATTATCGCAGTAGGGACAACACAGAACCGCTGAACACCGAGTAGTTCAGCCATTGTCTTGTCCCTATTGCTATAGTAATCAATGGTTTTTTAGTATGTATGTCTGAAGCCTTAGGCATTCTGCATCTCAGACTTTTGCGAGTGGGATACTAGCAAAAGTCTGAGATGCAGAATTCCTAAGGCTGTTCAAGATGTTAGTTTGTTCTTACATAATGTGAACCCTTTGGGCGAAAGAAGTGACTTCGTTAAATTATCTAATATGTTGCCTCTTTTACTGTCCAATTTTAAGACTGTAACTGTGAGACTGATTCTTGATTTTGCGTTCTTAAGTTTTACTTATATTTACCTAAGGTAATAGTAATAATAGTAGTTCCCTCTCCTAGAGGAGGCCTGAGTCCCAACAGTGGGAACATTATAAGGCCGACTATGTTTCTGACCCGTGGAACACCAAAGCAGTTCACCTAGGTGTTGCATGGCTAACTTTCTGTATCCCTGGTTCATCTCTTTAATAGACAGTATGTCACACACATGGGCAATTATTTTAGTTAATAGTGAATATAATATTTAAGTTAATAGAGATTTGTTATCCATTAGATCTAGCTTGCATTATGGATTATTATTTTCTCTTCACTACCCTAGGTTGACTGGTAGAGAATGCCTAAGGCATTAAGTCCGCCTTTGTACTTTTGTGTTGCATGAAGTTTTAATAAATAAATAAATAAATTATGGCCTATTGAGGTGAGGCTTGTCTTGTGCCCAGCAGTTGACGTATAAAGGCTGATTAATATAATTATTATGTTTAGTAGAGATACTAATTATAAAAGGTTAAAATTTTATAGAGTTTATCAAGTGACTTTTTTATTTATTCACCCATATTACATCCTAAAGTCTGTTTTTTAATTAGAGATAATGATTTGACAATTCGAATGTTGCATGTTTTTTCCATTTCATAAATAGTGAGGTACCGCAACCGATATTGAACAAAAAAACCGAAAATATTCGTAAAAATAGTTTCATTTTAAAATGCAACTAATTATGGTAAGTTTTTGTATTTTCTGAAGGTAATTTGAAAGATGCAAATGTCTAACTCATAAAATAAAATATAATTTAAGCCTAAGAATTAAAGACTAGCAAAAGCTGCGTCATTTTATTTTTTCGTCTCGATTTGTTATCACCAAACCCAGACAAAAATATAGAATTACTCAGTGATATTTTTGCTGACATTTTATTACAACTTTAATAATAGGTAATGATAGGACTTCGGTTTGAAAACTAATAATAGTTAAAATTAAACAATCATAAGTCCTCTTTTTGTACTATTTTCGCATGGATCTCTTATAAAATTGTAGCGATAAACGAATCAAGTGTCCGTTTCTTGTAATGCAGTCATGTGAATTCACAGCTTGACGACCAATGGGCACGCCATAATCATGACGGTCAGTCCCCTCTTTGAGGAGTGGCTGGAGAGGCGTCACGGTGTCCTCATCTTCCGCATGAAGCAAGTCCTCACCGGACATGGTCAGGTTCTAGTACAGGCCAAGGTCCAGAGCGAGGAGGAATGGAAGGAGGAGGCTGCACGAGTGAGGGAACGAACATCTTTTCGCTCCAGTCGCCGAGACCCCAATCCCGACTACCACAATGTCAATACCAACGTCGAGCAATGGGTAGCTTGCCGTCCAGCAGTCCGGTAATTGCCGGGACTGAGCCCCATTCGTCGACAGCGCCACATTCATGTCAGCAAACCGGAGGAGCTCAGTAGAGCCGATCTGGTTTTAGGCAGTAAAAGTCTGACACGCCCTCCTGCCCCGCCCATACCGGGAGAAGTCATTGGATGAATTCCCATCTTGAAAAAATATTGACGACCAATGATGATAACTTTTTTAATTCTAAAGCATAAACTGAGACTGTCTCGTTCCGCTCTTGTAAACCGGATATAAAATTGTGTTGTGACTGGAGCTCCCTGGTAAAAGAAAGTAGCTAAGAATTCATGATTTTCAACCGGTTTTCAACCGCGCCCGCCACGGTGGAGCTAGTTTATTTCTAAACTCACGAGACCAGAGTTTTGTGTGGTTATACAGCTGTCGCAGTTGGGGTTATCGCTTGAAAACTTGGCAGATGACAATCGCAAGACGGGCGGTTCATTATCAATTGAGCTCCAGACCACCGTGGACATACACCAGAAACGAGCTGTTGCGTTATACTTAATTCACAGAAAAATTAAAAAAAGAAGGCCTATTAAGTTCTGGGTGCATCAATCGATTTTTGGATTTCGCATCGGATTTTTCTACCCCCTGAAGGCCACTACGGGTGTTAACCGACCGCAGAGAATGCGGGCGCAACCTGCCGAGTCTGCGGGTGACCGTGACCCACACCATTCTACTAGTAGCCCGCCGGTGCAGCGGGGAGCGGGATACATATATCTCTAGCATTCTACAGAAGCTGCGGGCCCGCAACCGCAGCGGATGCGGGTAAAAACGGTTTTGTGAGTTCTCAGTATAAGTAAAAGTCCGAGTGTAAAAAAATCTGGTAATATTTTAGAATATTTCTAATTATTTCAATCTTCAATTCATATTAGACTTTGCTATTAACAAACACTATCGTATTTTGGGCCTACTTTCCTTAGAGGTTGTATTATTAAAAGAACCGGTATAAAAAAATCGAATTTGGAGACATCACTTGTATCAAAAAGCAGGCAACATATTTCTGGAGTTTGACATTTGGACTTGTCAAATCATTATCTGGGATTAAAAAACGTACTTTACTAACTAAGCGATTGCGCATAGCCCTGCCTCGGATTAACTCATTTTGGTTATCATTGCTGGAGGTGCTATATTGTACTGCGTGATCTTCACTATCTTCTAGACCCCCAGCTGGCATATCACTTGGAGGTGGTATTCTAGCATCTAATGCAATGTTGTGCAGCACACAACATGCATTAGTGATTTTGCTAGCCATGTAAGGGTGATAGTGAAGAAGCCTTAAGTAGTCCGAAACAGCGCTCAATGCGGGACCTGGCTTGGACATGACGTCGTGTGTACACCTCTGCCTGGGATCCTGGTTCAGCATTTAATATAGGCGTCATCAACCAGGGCCGCAGTGGATAGCCAGAATCTCCTAAAAAAAAAGGAAATATATTTTTGTTAATAGTCTACTCCAGTTCTAATAAAGAATTGAATAATCATTGTTTATTTGTAGTCATGCTCACTTAAATATAGTACAATTACTGCATGGCGTATAGGGCTATTTCAGATGTCTCACTATTTACAAGACCTATACGGAACAACTTACCTAATAATCAAACATGTTCACCATTTTCATGAAGTCCTTCCATGTATGTGCTCACGTGACTTGCAGACCATATGTGCGAGTCATGTGTTGCTCCACCAAATTTCGAGTTCACATTTATAATGCACAAGTCATAATCACATATCTGAAAAGAAAATAAAATAAAACTATAGGTACTTATCGTTTGGTTTCCACAAAGAACCAAATTGCAAAGGGATTTAATTTCGAATTAAGGTACCTACTTACAAAACATTTCTAAGATAATTTATAGATTTCACTATGTATACAATAAATGGCCCTTTATTTCGCTGTGCCGCTTGGCACATAGGCTTCCTCTTACATTCTCCATTGAGTTATAAATAAGGGTTATTTTATTTATAAATACATATACACATAGTTTCAGAGAAGTTTGTTAACCACATAGTTTTATATGTAGGTATTATGATTACAATTTATCCAGCAGCTTACCATTTGAACATTTAAAGAATGATATCCTTTTCTATTAAAAAATGTGTGTTCTTCCTCAACCGGTCTTGAAATAGCGATATGGGTACAGTCAATGCACCCTATCACACCAGGCAAATTATGTGTCCTTTGAAATCTGTGAATTATTTAACAATTTTACAACAAATATCAAAGAGTAATTATTTAGGTATTTAGGAACCTAAGAAAAATTTTAATTAACTATTTAAAAATATATTTACATACTTCTCTTTGATTAAGGATCTCTCGTGTGGCGTTTGTGGAAACACTATCCACCTGCTGACCATCCAATTGTGATTAAGGGCGCTCACAACCTCCCTGATGCAGCGACTTGTTGTGCGCTGTGTCAAATGCTGGCCCACACCCACAATTTTCTGGTATGACCCTGTAGCTAAAAAGCTAAGAGCACACAGCACCTGAAAAATATAATAATACTTATGTAAGTTAACCTATTTAGGTTGATGTGGTTTTATTTTTATTTATACAGCAGTTCATAAAGTATTGTGTGGTACCACAATATTTTTGTTGTATAAGTACCTATAAACTAAGCAGACGAAGATGCTTTAACTCAAGTAATAAGGAACAACAACCAACAACATTATGGTTGCCTGCAATACCTATAATTATATTGTTTTATTAATGTAAAATTTCTTACCTTTATTTCCAGGGGAATTTCAAAGGAACCTTTTAATCGTGCATGAGCTTTTAGGTCCTTGCATAACTTCATAAATGCTCTTTTATTGAGTTAACAAAGTGGATGAACAACAATTCAGGCATTTCTTCAATTGTTTCCAATTGCCGTCGCTGTCATCGCTTTTGGCGCCTCTCCCAGGCGTTCTCATTGTGTGCAGCCCACAATAAACGTAAAGAATGCATTTTATAATCTATTTGATCTGCAGTAATGCCTCTAACACAGAATAAATACTAAGAGTATGTCATCAATCAATGTCAAAAATCTGCTGCCGAATGAAATCCGGCCATATTGTTTCGATAACTACAACGTTTTAGCATTCGTTTCGTTATCTTTTTTGGCGATCACGATCGAGGCGAAGGCGAACACTAAAAGCGCTGCTTGTCTACGCATTTGTATGGGATAAACACGATAACGATTCGTTACTTTATGGTTTCGTTATGAAATATAACATTGTCTACCAAATTGCGATAACGATGTCGATTGACCACGTGACTTAACGCGACTTATGTCAATCCCATACATTTAAGTCTTTTCTAACTTCGTTATCGTTTTTAAATTGTTACTTTGTCTAAGCCCCAAGGATACTAATCATCGATACGAGATCTATATAAAGAGGCGGATCTGTGTGTTAAGTAGCATCCAAGTGTGACAAGTTTGTAATCATATTTATGTACCAAAAGCAGCCTATTTTTCATTGAAAGTTACATCATACCTAAAGTTTTATTGAACAATTTAATGTGTTTGTTGATTTATGTGAGAGTGCGTTGGGCAATGAAATGTGTTGAAAAGTTAATTATTTAAATATCTTTATTACAGTGATAATCAAGGATGGAAACGAGTGTGTCTGTTTGAATGAATATGTGGCCGTCCAAACAATCATTAAACTTGGTAGATGTTAATCAAGTAAATAAGAAAAATTTCTTACAAGGCATTTTTTATTTGATCCAAAATACATACAAAAAAGAATTACAAAAGGCATTTTTTATTTGAACCAAAATACATACAAAAAAGAATTAAAATCTAATTGAAATAAATTAAGATTACAACACTATCTTTATACGGAGTAGATGACCTGATCCAAGTTAAGTACCAGTTCTCTCGATGGTGTCCCTAGGGGCACTTGGAGTGGGATCTTCATTTTTAAGTTTTACAATTTCTAAACTTCATTGTACGTGGACTGACAAGGCTGCATTAGCAAATGTAACTGTTGGTGCTACGCTTAGTATTCTTTTTCCGACATGAAATTATGATACATGTTCTATACTGACGTCTGGGCTCACAGACAACTGAATAGGAGTAGATGCAGCTGGGTAGTTTTCTACATAAATATTTCTTTGACTGTAAACATCCGACTGCTTGTAAACATTGTCCTTCATGCCAAGATACTGCTCATGAATGAGCATCGGTATCTGAGTGTTTCCTATTTCTGGACAAGACTCAGATGTTCCGACTTCTTCAGAGTCTTCCACTCTCAGCTCGGCCGATTTTCATGCGACGGTTCTGGAACCATATCTTGATAGTGCGCTCATTTAGGCGAAGGATTTCTGCTAGTTCAATTCTTCGAGCGCGTTCTAAGTAGTGGGTCTTAGAGTACTCTTGCTCTAGCTCCATCATCTATTAACTTGTGAACGCAGTTCTGATGTGTTTCTGTTCCTGACTCCTCCAGTTGTTTTGTTACTGGCTCAGCCAGGTAACTGAGAGATAAATCTTCCGAGCGCCGACTGATTGGGCCAAACTTGGTATCCAATAATCTGTTTGTTTTGAGTGCAACATTAAAAGTCTTTTAATGTTCTGTACTGAAGTCTGGGCTGGAATCGAGGGTAGCAGATTCGTCGCTGGCATCGAGGGTGGTAGACTCGTCGCTGCCATCTGAACAGGGGTTGATGTAGCTGGGTAGTTTTCTACATTAATATTTCCTTGACTAATCTTTTGACTGACTAAACATTTTTCTTTATGCCAGAATAGGCTGCATTAGCAAATGTAACTGTTGGTACTACGCTTAGTATTCTTTTTCCGACATGAAATTATGATACATGTTCTATACTGACGTCTGGGCTCACAGACAACTGAATAGGAGTAGATGCAGCTGGGTAGTTTTCTACATAAATATTTCTTTGACTGTAAACATCCGACTGCTTGTAAACATTGTTCTTCATGCCAAGATACTGCTCATGAATGAGCATCGGTATCTGAGTGTTTCCTATTTCTGGACAAGACTCAGATGTTCCGACTTCTTCAGAGTCTTCCACTCTCAGCTCGGCCGATTTTCTTGCGACGGTTCTGGAACCATATCTTGATAGTGCGCTCATTTAGGCGAAGGATTTCTGCTAGTTCAATTCTTCGAGCGCGTTCTAAGTAGTGGGTCTTAGAGTACTCTTGCTCTAGCTCCATCATCTATTAACTTGTGAACGCAGTTCTGATGTGTTTCTGTTCCTGACTCCTCCAGTTGTTTTGTTACTGGCTCAGCCAGGTAACTGAGAGATAAATCTTCCGAGCGCCGACTGATTGGGCCAAACTTGGTATCCAATAATCTGTTTGTTTTGAGTGCAACATTAAAAGTCTTTTAATGTTCTGTATTGAAGTCTGGGCTGGAATCGAGGGTAGCAGATTCGTCGCTGGCATCGAGGGTGGTAGACTCGTCGCTGCCATCTGAACAGGGGTTGATGTAGCTGGGTAGTTTTCTACATTAATATTTCCTTGACTAATCTTTTGACTGACTAAACATTTTTCTTTATGCCAGAATAGGCTGCATTAGCAAATGTAACTGTTGGTACTACGCTTAGTATTCTTTTTCCGACATGAAATTATGATACATGTTCTATACTGACGTCTGGGCTCACAGACAACTGAATAGGAGTAGATGCAGCTGGGTAGTTTTCTACATAAATATTTCTTTGACTGTAAACATCCGACTGCTTGTAAACATTGTTCTTCATGCCAAGATACTGCTCATGAATGAGCATCGGTATCCGAGTGTTTCCTATTTCTGGACAAGACTCAGATGTTCTGACTTCTTCAGAGTCTTCCACTCTCAGCTCGGCCGATTTTCATGCGACGGTTCTGGAACCATATCTTGATAGTGCGCTCATTTAGGCGAAGGATTTCTGCTAGTTCAATTCTTCGAGCGCGTTCTAAGTAGTGGGTCTTAGAGTACTCTTGCTCTAGCTCCATCATCTATTAACTTGTGAACGCAGTTCTGATGTGTTTCTGTTCCTGACTCCTCCAGTTGTTTTGTTACTGGCTCAGCCAGGTAACTGAGAGATAAATCTTCCGAGCAACGACTGATTGGGCCAAACTTGGTATCCAATAATCTGTTTGTTTTGAGTGCAACATTAAAAGTCTTTTAATGTTGCACTCAAAACTGAAGTCTAGCCTGGAATCGAGGGTAGCAGATTCGTCGCTGGCATCGAGGGTAGCAGATTCGTCGCTGGCATCGAGGGTGGTAGACTCGTCGCTGCCATCTGAACAGAGGTTAATGTAGCTGGGTAGTTTTCTACATTAATATTTCCTTGACTAATCTTTTGACTGACTAAACATTCTTCTTTATGCCAGAATACTGCTTATGAATAGGCATCATCTTACAATTAAAATTACAATACTAATCTTCATAAGAAATAGATGATCTGATCCCAGTTCTTCTCAATGTTATCTCTATTGGCATTTGGAAAGAGATTTTCATCTTTAGGTTTCAATTCCTGAACTTCATTGTACGAGGACTGACAAGGCTGCATTTGCAAATGTAACTGTTGGTACTGCGCTTGCATCATGTAAGTCTGAAACATGTTTTGTACTGAAGTCTGGGCTGGCATCGAGGATGGTAGACTCGTCATTGGCATCGAAGTTGGTACACTCGTCGCTGGCATCGAGGGTGGTGGACTCGTCGCTGGCATCATGTATGGCAGACTCGTCGCTGGCATCATGTATGGCAGACTCGTCGCTGGCATCGAGGGAGGTAGACTCGTCTCTGCCATCGAAAGTGGTAGACTCGTCGCTGACAATTGAATGGAAGTAGATGCAGCTGGGTAGTTTTCTACATAAATATTTCCTTGGCTGTAAACTTCCGACTGCCTGTAAACATTGTTCTTCATGCCAAGATACTGCTCATGAATAAGCATCGATATCTGAGCATTTCCTATTGCTGGAGAAGACTCAGATGTGCTAACTTTTTCGGAGTCTTCCAGACTCTCAGCTCGGTCTTCCTTCTCCTTCATGCGGCGGTTCTGAAACTACATTTTGACGGTGCGCTCATTCAGGCGAAGGTTTTTGACTAATATAATCCTTCGAGCGAATTCTAGAGTATTCTTGCTCTAGCTCCATCATCAGTTGATTTGTGAACGTACATCTGATGCGTTTCTGTTTCTTGACTCCTCCAGTTGTTTTGTTACTTCACTGATAGATAAATCCTTTGAGCGTTGACTGATTGGGCCAGGCCTGGCCTCCGATAATTTCAGTATGACTACTGTCAGTCAGTTTTGAGTGCGTTGAAGATTTGGCCCGTTGGTGATTTTATGGTTAATTTCTCCGCAAAGATTTGAAGTCATGTACCCTGTATTAGGTCCTATTTTTCTTTGGTAAGGTATGTTCCTATGGTTAGGCGGGTTGGACAGACGTTGTTGACATTTCTCGTGACATGGTGGTTGTTCTACGCTGAAGGCTGTAAAAAGAAAAAAAAAATATTAGATAAATATAAAATTAAGAAAAACAAACAGGGACAGTTCAATATTAAAGAACAAATATGCGGTCCTGAAACAGAGCAGAAAATATTATAAAAATCAAATTACCGAAGTGTTCAGCAACATATTAGTGGTATCAACTTGGTTCCATCGACCCCCATTGAAAGTGACCGCACCATTGCCAACATTATTAGGAGTTGGTGTAGACAAACTCCTAATAACGTTGGTAATAGGACTATTCCTCGACGCTTCTACGATCGGTATATTCCAAAATACGACTATGACTTCCCGTATGGAAATCGTAGACTCCTGCATTTTGGAATATTCTTAATTATTATGAGAGAGAGTAACGATCGCTTTGAAAGTCCAGCAAACTATAATGTCTGCCAGTATTGTGCTTGGTTTTATATGACACTGACAACTACATGTAATTAGCAAATTAGGTGAAAGCGGTGTGTGGTCTTTGATTCGGTCATTAGTAAACTGTTATGTAAACATTTTGTTTTTGTTTTGAAAGTTTTAGATAAAAGTTGTTTGCTTAATGTTTATAATGTTTCATAGTTCATGAAAAATCTTTCTTTTCTAGCATCTAAGATTTTGGAAAGGTGTTTTCAATAAAGTGAATTACCGTTTTGAGGCTTCTTTAAGAATTATCAAATAAGACGTTTGTGATTAAATTATATATTTCTCAATTTACGAATGAGGGTTACTAAAAGTTTTTAAGTGATTGTATCTAAAGACCTAAAGTCTATTAAAACATTACATACATTTATATTTGTTTACCTTTTCTGTTCCTTCTGTATCTCTGATTTGTTCCCCAAGCCTCTCCTACCCATCAGCATTTATATATTTAAGTAATCTTTAGCAGGCCTTCATGTATAAACTGAAGCTAGTATTAACACTAACCAAATTTTTATAAATATTAGTTTTAATAAATGTTTAGCTTTTTCATGAATTGATTTGTTAGTTAACCAAATCAAAATTACTCATCAAGAAATCCCAATTTTTTGGGGTTCCATAACCTCAATTGGCAAAAATGGAAACCTTACAAGATCACTTTGTTGTACGTTTGTCCGTCTGTCAAGATCTTTTTTCTCAGGAACGCGTGGAAATAAAAAAAAGTACTCAGAGGTCTGCTACCCCTTGAAACAGTAAAAAAGTCCAACTTCTAACGCAGTCTTAAGGACTCATGCTTCGTTTAGGATCATATTTTGACACTCGCAAGGAAATCAAAACATATAGGGTAAGTAGGTACTTTCCGTTGGCCTAGAATCCTGAAATTAGACGAGAAGCAATGTGTCTTATTAGAGGTTAAGCAAAATGTCTGAAAACCGGAAATTTGTAGTTACATAAAATAAAATTATTTTTTTAGGATTTAGAAAAGTCTTGAGACTCGATTCGGGAATCGAACTAACCTTAAAAATTATTTAGTTTTACAATCTCTTTGAACTACTTTAAGTTCTATTAGAATACAGATGTAACATATTCCATTTTTTTTGGCATTAAATGTCAACCTTCTCGGTAAGCTTCACTGAGGTCATTCCCAAATTAGGTTTATTCTGTCCACATTATGACGTGTACAATAAAGTATATCATAAGTAACAATAATAAATAGTATATACATTTTTTATAAGTGAACCAAGTTCTTTGAGTAGGTACATACACCAGTCCCTGTTTGCACACTACAAATTGGAGGCGGAGTCCAAATCAACAAAAGTTTAGAAAGAGACGGAGAGATGTGAACTGTCAATCACCAATACAATGGAGATAATCTCTTTATTGTTAAAAGATGTTTAGAAACGTAGTTCATTAGAAGTGTTTGAACAGTTAGTTATCTGAGTCAATAACAATAGATATATTGCTAATCACTTTGTTGACCGGATTTTGAGATATTTTTTTCTCCTAATTTGTTTGTTTGTAGACATTTGAGAGAAAATGGAATTCTAAAGTTGATATGGCGTCTTGTTTTGTTACTTTCTACTAATTTACTTGTAATATTGATGTGAAACTACTGACTATCGTAAACAGTAAAGTTATTAGACTCAACATCAGCACCAAAGAAAAAATCTTTGTGCCGTAGTCTCGTCCCTGTCACACACACAGGAAACTAATAAGATGAAAGAAGATAACCGTGGTCCATATGTACTGCTTCAACTTTTACAAGAGCAGTAAATACATTATTTTATGATTCGATTAACTGAAAAATTGTAACGAATTATAGCTATAGTCGATTTTGTAAAGGGTCGGAAACAGTTGGGTGTCGAACTCCCATTCACTGCTGAACAGAAAAGAGCATTGTATATTCCCATGAATAAATCGGTGGCAGCTGGGGTAATTCTGGCATTTCATAATGGGATGAGAGATCCGATAGAAAAAATAATGTCCATGTATGGGAGTGAGACAGGGGATGCTGCTGATGAAATTAGCAGACTCTTAGTAACGTACTATGTATGCTGCATAAAATACATGACCGATGTCGACCTTAATCAAGTTGTACAGGACGGAGTTGAGGAGCATCTGGCATTCATGATGGACGACCAAACATGTGTCCCAACAGCGCTCCAAAAGAAGTATCTGAAACTTAAAGACACCAAAACTCCCATCCCTCAGGGGACAATAGGCTTCCATGCTGTATATGGGGCATATGTTCTGTGCCGTCCAGTTGCCAACAAGCAGGAATTTCGTCAATGGGTTCTTAAACGATGCAACGCCTTCTTATCGTCGATCCAACAAACTACGGAGATTAACATCCAACTTGATCTCCAGACAGGGGGAACTCGGGTAAATAACCTTGCTGTCTCACGGCCAACACTTAGGAAAGCTGTATTTAAGGTGATTAAGAGTGATTACTCAGACATCAGAACTTCTGCTGTCAAAAATCACATTAAAATGCTGACGGCTCTATCCGATATGACCACCTTCTCCCTGGTCCAGAGAGTGATTGCTACTGGAAGAAGTATAATCTTCCTGAAGCCTTTGCCCTCTCAAGTCATTTCGTTCATGAGTGAAAAGAGACAGCTAGAAGAGAAGATAATAAGCAGAAGGCTTTAACCTTAATAGTAGACATCATTGAATATTTGCTTTTTCGTCGACAGGATGAAGTCAATCTCATTTCTAGTTGCACCGTCAGGACTTTGCCAGGTCCACCTTCTATGCTCACGCTTTTTGAAAAAGGAATTCATCATATAGAGGCCCTCCTTCTCCATAAAGCTAGCCAGTAGGTGTCCCCGGTGATTCCGACGTCCAAATCCAAATTGCCCCACTCACAGCTCGTCACCGTCTCGTTTACCCAGTTTCGCGTTAAAGTCCCCCATGACCACGGTGAAGTGAGTCTTAGAACCATGCATGGCTCTTGATATATCCTCATACATGAATTCTACTTCGTCGTCGGGATGTGTCGAGGTCGGGGCGTAGACCTTTCTTGATGATATTCTGAGTATAAGGTACGCCACCCTGGTCGACACACTCTCGATCTTCACCACATTGTTCACAAGGAACTTGTGGACGATAAACCCGACACCACCCTGGGACTGCTGGTCACCCTCCCGGAAATAGAGCAGGTTACCGGATTTGAGAATTATCGTATCCTCCCCCTGTCTTCGGACTTCAGACAATCCCACAATACTCCATCGCAACCTGCTCAATTCCTCCTCAAGTTCGGTGATCTTCTCGTCAGTCCTCAGTGTACGCGAGTTAAAACTTGCCAGGTCGAGTCGTTTTATAGATAGGTAGCCAGATCTCATCCGGAGATTCTTCGCACCCCTTGCCTCGTCGTGGCCTTGACCGCTACCGGAGTCAAGGGTAGACGGGCTGCCGGGCACTAGGGGCCATTTTTTCATTCTGCTTTTCATTTTGGGGGGTGTTGCCATAATCGCCACGCTTGGCAGACGGGTTGGCGATCGCAGTTTGATTGTTGTAATGCACAGAGGATGCTGCTGCCCATTCTCTCTGCCCATTCTCTGTGATCAACGCGGTGAAAACTGGAAGTGATCACCGCGTGGTAAGAGGCACATTGAATATTAACATTAAGCTTGAAAGGTCTCGACTGATGAAGTCTACGCTCCGTCCAGCACAGATCCAGATCCAAAACCCCGAGAGCTTTCAGCTCGAACTCCACAATCGTTTCGAGTGCCTAGGAAGCATAACGATGGGTTCGTGGAAACTGTCCATACGGTCGGGTCTAAGTTTTTCAAGACTCACCGTACAAATAAGAACAAGAAGCTCTCTGATCCGACCCTCGAGCTAATGAAGAAGAGGACAAATCTCGAAGTCCCTGAAACGCGACCTTCGCCGCTTTAATACCGCAAGGATTAAGGATGCGATTGAGCGGAATAAGGGCTCTAAAGTATTTGCACGAGATCTGTCTATTGGGCAAAGCCAGCTCACGAAACTGAAGACCGACGATGGCAGAGTCATATCCGCCAAATCGGAGCTTCTGGGAGAGATCGTAGCTTTTTATGGACAGTTATACACGTCTATCGCTAAACCCGCTGTAAATCTAGTAAACGACCCAAGAGCTAGATTGACTCGACACTATACCGAAGATATCCCGGACGTCAGCCTGTACGAGATTAGGATGGCTCTGAAGCAGCTAAAAAATAACAAGGCATCGGGTGAGGACGGAATTACGGCCGAACTCCTGAAGGCGGGTGGAAAACCGGTCCTTAAGGCCCTTCAGAAGCTATTTGATTCCGTCATACTCGAGGGAAAAACGCCACAGGCGTGGAGCAGAGGCGTGGTGGTACTCTTCTTTAAGAAGGGCGATAATGCCCAGCTTAAGAATTATAGGCCCATCTCGCTTCTGAGCCATGTTTACAAGCTGTTTTCCAGAGTCATCACGAATCGTCTCGCGCGCAGGTTCGACGACTTCCAGCCTCCCGAACAAGCCGGATTTCGAAAAGGCTTCAGCACCGTGGACCACATGCATACGCTGCGGCAGGTTATACAGAAGACTGAGGAGTATAATCAGCCTCTCTGCTTAGCGTTTGTGGACTACGAGAAAGCCTTTGATTCGATTGAAACTTGGGCTGTACTGCAGTCTCTCCAACGGTGCCAAATTGACTATCGGTATATCGAAGTGCTGAAGTGTTTGTACAAAAACGCCACTATGTCATTCCGACTACAAGACCAGACCTCGAAACCTATCCTCTTGCAGCGGGGCGTGAGGCAGGGAGACGTTATTTCTCCGAAACTGTTCACGGCAGCAATGGAGGATGTCTTCAAGGTTTTAGAATGGAGAGGGCTAGGCATTAATGTCAATGGCGAGTACATCACCCACCTTCGGTTTGCCGACGACATAGTAGTCATGGCTGAGACTACGGAGGAGCTCAGTACAATGCTTGGTGACCTCAGTAGAGCTTCCGAAAGAGTGGGACTTAAAATGAACATGGACAAAACCAAAGTCATGGTAAACAGCCATGTAGCACCCACTCCTATCAAGGTCGGGGACTCTACACTCGAAGTTGTAGACGACTACGTTTACCTGGGACGGACGATCCAGTTGGGAAGGTCTAACTTCGAGAAAGAGATCAATCGTCGAATCCGACACGGCTGGGCAGCGTTCGGGAAGCTGCGCGGTATCTTCTCGTCCAATATACCACAGTGTCTCAAGACGAAAGTCTATGACCAGTGCGTGTTGCCAGTGATGACATATGGCTCCGAAACGTGGTCGCTTACAATGGGCCTCATCAGAAGGCTTAAAGTCACCCAAAGGGCAATGGAGAGGGCTATGCTCGGAGTTTCCTTGCGTGATCGAATCAGGAATGAGGATATCCGCAGGAGAACCAAGGTTGCCGACATAGCACGAAGAATCGCCAAACTAAAGTGGCAATGGGCAGGGCACATTGCTCGCAGAACAGATGGCCGTTGGGGCCGAAAGGTTCTGGAATGGCGACCACGTACCGGAAGACGTAGCGTTGGAAGGCCTCCTACAAGGTGGACCGATGACTTGGTAACGGTTGCGGGAGTCCGATGGATGCGAGACGCACAGGACCGTTCGTTGTGGCGACGCTTGGGGAGGCCTATGTCCAGCAGTGGACGTCTTTCGGCTGAAATGATGATGATGATGAACGAATTATAAAGTGAGTAAGCTGGTAAGTTAATCTTCTCAAAGCGCCTTAAAGACTTTTTATTTTATTTTATTAAACCAAATTATTTTTCCGTCTATGTTACAGAAATAATAAACAATATATTTCATGATTATATTATTACTTCCAAAATACATTTTAAGAAAAAATCTCAATAAAAATAAAACCAAAAAATATTCCTTCCTAGAAAACATTGGTGTGCGCGCACAGCCCTACAGCCCAGCCACCGCGAAAGATCATCAATCATCGCAGCAAGACAATCACAACCGGGGCGACACATCGGCCACGCTCGCACCGCGCCGCGCCGCGTCGCTCCGCGCTGCAGCTCGCATCGATACCGCTCGGTAATCTTCGTTAATCGTCGGTAATTTTCGGATAACATGCACAAACTTGCGAAGCGGGGTAACAATTATTTTGATGCAGTATTTTGGATAACAGAAGATCGGTTCAAAACTTTACTTTGGTATTTTATAGTTTGTCTAGAAGACAATTCGCCGAATCTATGAAAATAAAACTGCCAATTCTATCCGGCGGCATATACACATCTCTTCACCTACTGTCAGATGTTGTCAGGGACTAGTAAATATTACAAGCTGTATAGATTTCAAGGAAAGCTTATATTTTGGCATATACGCTCCCCTTGAAATCTGTGCAGCCTGTAATATTGTGAATATGTGCCTACATAAAACCGTCCGATACATTGGAACTTGAAGACCTCGAAACAGTAATATGTCTACTAACCCCTTCCCTAATACTAGAAAATGTTGTCCCACTGCAGAGTAGATTGACAAGAAGAAAAAGGAATAAATAACACCATGCAATCTACAGAGTATTAAAATTAACTAAACATTAATCTGTAAATCATACTGTAATATTATAAAAGCAAAAGTATGTATGTATGTTTGTTACTCCTTCACGCTCAAACAGTTGAACGGAATTGGATAAAATTTGGCACGCGGGTAGTCCTGGAATAGCTTATAGGATATATAGAATATTATAGATATAGGACTTGTTATAGCGTGAGTATGTTCCAGTTTGATGATTTTCTGTTTCCATTCGAGCGAAACCGTTAGCAGAAGCTTGTTTGCAAAAAGTTTGTTACTGGATTGCTTCAGAGATAGATATAGACATTCAACGTTCCTAAAAGTACGTGTTAAAAATGCAAGAGCAACGCACAAATTGACTTTGGCCATTTTCAAAAAAAAAAATAAAAAAAAAAAAACTTGTCCATACGGCTTTATTAATATAGGGTGACTGGCAATTAGTGTACGATACTTAAACACGTGATTGTGCTCATGATAACAAACAATTTTTATTATGGGAGCAAAGCCGAAATGGCGAAAAAAATATCAGCTGTGAAGTACATTAGGCAAACATAAATGTACTGAACAAGTAAAAGTTGTTGTTTATCATGAGCACAATCACGTGTTTAAGTATCGTACACTAATTACCAGTCACCCTATATAATTATTATTTCATAGAAGTGACTGCTGGTAATCACTTCATAGATCGATTAATTAATTAGGCTCACATTGCTGTACATAACATTTCGCTAAAGACTACGATAACTAGGTACTTACTTAATGTGACTATAATTTACCTAATCAGCAGCAATTACAAAAAGTAATATCCCCTATGACTAATACTCACCAGTATTTTGATGGAAAGTCACTTAATAATAATACATTTTAGGCAATTAATAAATTAGAAATATATACCTAATTACCTATCGCTAATGTCATACCAGTCATACCTATACGATTGCACTTGCAATTAATTAGGAATGAATTTATCATCAGTGCTCTGCCCCCCTAGCCAGATTACAACCGTTTCGTGTCGAATTCCGTTCTCCAATCGGCAACGCCACCGAATGTTAACAATTTATTGTAGAAAACGATAAATTGGTAGCCATGTTGACGCGCCTGAGTCGGCCGCTCGTTCTACAATGTCGTTATACAATAACAAAGGATGTAGCGTTGAAAATTGTAGAAACGATAACAATTCATTCTATCATTTTGAACGATGTGAACTTGGCTACGAATTTTCTATTCGTTTGTTCTGACCACGTGACTTAACGTTGAGATGATTCATTCCCATACATTTCATTAGTTTTCGATTGTTAACGAGCGTTAACGATTCAGATTATTAACTTGGCTAGGGGTGCTGTAGCGACTGGTCGTGCATTATAACCTCTACGTACTTTTTTTGCGTGACTCATTTGTTTATCAGTAAAGTGTGCGCGAACCCGAGCCGATCTGAACGCGCACGACGATGAAATGCTTCTATTAAATAAATGTGAACAACCATGAAGTTTACGTTACATCGTTAGAAAATCTACCGAAGCCAATAGCTATGGCAAAATTACTTCGTTCGGAAAACAAAAAAGGTAATAATAATAATAGCAAATATTCATTTCACATTGAATACGGTACCTCAACATCAACCAGAGAGGAAGGTAAAACACTCCTAGTAAATGTAGTATTTAAGCAGAACCAGTTAACAGTAAGAAAAACTATGTAAGAAATTGAAAATTCCAGGCCTGTGAAACTACACGTATACAAACATATTGTGAAGGTATATTTACATACTCGTAAATAACATATCCAGAAAAATAAACGAATGAAGCGTAAACATGTTTTTTTTTTAACCCTAATTAGGTACTAACAAAGGATTAAAGACAACCAGTAAGAAAATTCCCTACTTGTGAAAAGGTTCACTAATTGTCATTAGCCAGAGACATTTTAGAACACAATAAAAACACGACACAGCTAGTGCATCACCATTAATACAACTCTGCCACCCAAAAATACAACTCTGCAGAAAGAGTTTGCACTCTGGAGAGCTTTCGACGCCTGTTTAAGCATGATGTTACGTGTTTAAGGCAATTTTATGTTATCATACATGTTGGGAAATCATCCAATGACATCTTCCGCCATTTCGTGTCAGACTTTTACTGACTAAAACCCACTCGTTTTTTTCTTTGCCTTCGTTCCAGAGCCCCAGGGAAAAACGGGATAGAGATCAAGGTGGCTGGGGCGTGAGGGCCGTTCCTTTGTGTGTACGGCCGCCTCCTTTGCTAGCATTACTACTTTGTAGAAGGAGGCGACCGCCTGCCATTTTTCTTCGCTCCGGACCATGACCTGTACCAGGGCCTGGCGCCAGAAGTCGTTAAGACCGAACACCCCCACGAGGACACGGCGGTGCTCTGCCCAAGCGGAGCACATCTCTACCGTATGCTCCACCGTGTCCTCCGGGCGGTCTACACAATGGTCGCACTAGGGCGTTCCTTCCGCACGAATCCTGTGCAGGAACTCGCGCAGGCGCAGGTGCAGGAACTCGCGCAGGCGCAGGTGCAGGAACTCGCGCAGGCGCAGGTGCAGGAACTCGCGCAGGCGCAGGTGCAGGTGCAGGCGCTCTCGGGCGGAGCGAGAAATAGTGTCAGACTTTTACTGACTAAAAAGCCAGGAGTCTGTTTTTAGTGTTCTTTCCCTGCCATTTTTCCAAAGCCCCAGGATCTCTTTCGCATCACCCATGGCCCCAGTAGGCTTCGACCCCTATAATTAAATTTAATCGATAGATAAGCAACACAGCACAGCACCACCATCTATACAACTCTGCCACCCATAAATACAACTCTGCCACCCATAAATACACCTCTGCCAAAGTCTTTGGAGAGTATTCGACGCCCGTTTAGGCATGATGTTACGTGTTTAAGTTATTTTTATGTAATCAAGCCAGTCAGAATTTGTCGAAAATACCATTCTGATAAGCTGTTTACATATTTTACATACTTCTCTGCTCCTATAAAAAGCTTACAAACAAAAATATTTAACCAGGCATTGAAGGACTCCTTTATATCGCTGTCATCCCACGTATTTAAGCAAAGAACGAGCCACCCGGTCATACGAAATCTTGATCAGTCTGCGAGCAAAGAACGAGCCACCCGGTCATACGAAATCTTGATCAGTCTGCGAGCAAAATCCTTAAAACGGACCGGTTGTCGAGCAAGTCCGTAATGGGACAAGCCTTTTTTCAAGTCGTTTAACGTATCAGTCATACACCTATGAGGAAGATAAAATATTTTATTTATTTTCAGCCGCATGTAAGTGCTTACTATCCTGAAAATTATAAAAATCAGGAGATTTATCCAGAAAAATTTCCAGGGGGCAGTGTTTACAATACAACTCACAGACAAATAATCTACAATAATAATAATAATGGCAACGGTTATGGACATGTCCCTCAGTACAATACCATCCAGGTAACAATTTTTTTATGATCCAGATTTTATTAATCACTGTAGGTACTTTATTCAGAAACAAATAACATACATCACATTATCTATTTCAGAACACACCATTTACAACAGAGCCAGTGACAAATCCAGTGTTTTACCAGGAACCAAGACCACAGCACAAAAACCAGTATATGGGTAGAAAACATCACGCTCAGATAACAAGTAAGTATCATTATTCTTCCTGTGGACACTATATCTAACTCCATTGTTGATACCACAATTGATGCTGTAATAAGAAAGACATTTATTAAAGTGTTTCGTAATCTTGTTTCAGTTTTACGATCATCCAAGGGAAATTTCAAGGCTCAAATTAAACGAAAACGTAAACGCACCATCTTCACTACTGAACAAGTGGCAGCCTTAGAAGACATCTTCAAAACAAAAAAATATATAAACCGTGAAGGAAGACTTGCGATCATGAACAATATTCAAATTAATGACAAATCAGTAAAAATTTGGTTCCAAAATCGACGACTGAAAATTAAGCGTGAACAAAGAGAGGATTCTGAGGAAGAAGTAGAAAATTCTATTGCTGCAGTAGAATCTGAAATCAATGAAAAGACGGATTTAAATGGCTTTGTTAGTCTTGACGATGGACTCATGACAGATTTAGTTAACGTCATTGATGCTGTGTTAACAAAAAACAATGTAGATGGAACACCATTTACAGAAATTGTTGATAGTGACAGTAGTTCACCTTACGAACCTATTTCGCCAGCCAGTGTCAGTGACAATAACGAAGAAGATAGTTTTGTGAATTGGAGACCGTCTGAATCCAATGCATCCTTGCAAAGACTCTTCGACTTGCAATCTATGTTGTTAATATAACCTGCGTAGATTTTCTTTTAATTTATTTTTACTTTGAAGTTAATTTATTATGAATATGTATCATCCGAACACAAATAAAGAAAAAATGTTTTTATTTTAATTTGTGTATTTTTATTTACTAGTAAGTAATCTAAAAAGACTCCATGCACACATGCACGACCTGTGTATGGTGATGCAACGCCGGGACGAAACTCCGCTGCCACGACAAGTCGCGGTATGGGAAACAGAGTTCCACTCCGAGATAAATTGTGCGTATAATTGCAATGGGTGTGCAGTCTCATAGTTTTTTCATAATATATATTACTTTCGTAACTCGACTAGAGAGCCGGTGTATGTGTGGTTTAAATGAAAGGTTTTCGTCTAGTGTGATGCCCATGTATTTAATAGAGGGAGCGTGGTCTATGATCGTGCAGGAGCAGTTTGCAAGTAGTGGGGTCTGGGGGCTATTGGCTAACTTTTTCAATAACAGTTGACAACTAGCATTCGTTGCACACTAAACTTAGTTGTCAACTGACAATTTCATAAAATTGGTATTACGTATCACACAAGTGGCTAACAAACTACGGTGGAAATGTGGTGAATTATAAAAATTTACGGTGCCTCTTGTGACCACTCTAAAATTTTATCGACTATTATACAGCTTCAAAAGCTTACACAATCGCAATTTTAAAAGTATCGATACAATAACATCTGTCAAAACGTGTTACGGTGGCTATCAAAGGCACCGCCAATGACGTCACTGCAGTTGGTCACTGAAAACAGGCAATACGAAACTAGCTGTTTGACAGTTCAATGATGCACATTGTTAACAAGTGATCATCACTCAACTGTCAACAGAGTTACGCAATAGCCCCGCTGATCTCTGCTGCAGGTATGGTATTTGAGTACTAGTTGTTGGGGGTCGCGACGCTATAGTTTGGACGAAAGTGACGAATTTAGTTTTTTTAATGTTAAGTGTTTAAAAGATTTGCGTCAAGACCTTCGAAAATAATCCATAAACCATTCTCTGCAAGGCGGTATACTTGGTCCCACGTTCTAGCATGAAATAGTATAGCAGTATCGTCGGCATATGATAGTATGTCTGCATCCTTTAATTATATATTTAAGATGTCATTCATATAAAAACTAAACAGTGTTGGACCGAGAGTACTACCCTGCGGAATTCCGAAGTCGATGGAAAGCAGGTTACTTGAGAAGTAATAAAAACTTAGTGTTAATGTGTATTATATGACCAGATCACCAGAGATAATAATTGGGGATTAGAATTAGAAATAAAAGATGGAGCGTTGCGATGAACTTGCAGTTTTTAATTGACTCGTAATGGAGTACAAAGGAAGGCATACTTAATAACTAACATAAGGATGCGTTCACTAACAGGGCTGCGTTCACACTTCTAACATCCCCTCTTGAACGTAGACCCATGCCAATCAGGAACTGGTGATGCTTCGGTTTTGCCAGGGCTTTGGTTAGACAGTCAGCCAGCATTGACCCCGTAGGAATATACTCGATGTGGATGTCACCAGACTTGACCTTGTCACGGATGTAGTGGTGGCGAACATCAATATGTTTACTTCTAGCATGATAAGCAGAATTACCTGTAAGTTTAATTGCACTTTGATTATCACAAAAAAGAGTTATACTATTAGCTTTGGTTGAAGACCATAATTCATAATGCAACTGTCTCAGCCATAGAGCTTCTTGTGTAGCTGCTGAGATTGCCATGTATTCTGTTTCTGTAGTTGACAATGCAATGGTTTGTTGCCTTTTAGAATTCCATGATATGGCACCATCCTGTAGCATGAAAACATATCCTGTGCAAGACCTTCTTTCTTCAGTGCATGATGGCCAATCTGAATCACAATATCCTGTGATTTCTTGGTTTATGTTTATTTTGTATGATATTTGAAAATCCTTAGTTCCCTGCAGATATCGAAAGATTCTCTTTACAGAAGCCCAATGTTCTAGTGTAGGAGACTTATTATAGCGGCTGAGTGTATTCACTGCATAGCATATATCTGGACGTGTACCCTGCGAGATGTATAACAAGCACCCTATTGCTTCTTGGTAGGGTATATTATTATCCGACAATTCAGGAAATTTGAAATCTGTTTCCATTGGTGTTCCCACAGCTTTACAGTTCTTCATACCAAACCGTTCCAAAATACTCTCTATATATTTTGTTTGATCTATATAGATTCTGAATGAATGTAATAACTAGCTTTTCCCAAATTCTTCATGTTGAACTTCTGTACTATTTTCTATTTAATCTCATTTGCAAACTCTATGTTATTGTAAAATAATAACAAATCATCAACATAAAGAGTCAAGTACAATGTGTTTCCTCCACTGTGGATATAATATACACATGGATCCAATCGTGATTTTATAAATCCAATTTCAAATAGGTAAGTATCCAATTTCTAATAGGTAATTATCCAATTTTTGATTCCATGTTCTACTTGCTTGCTTTAAGCCATATATACTTTTATTAAGTTTGCAGACTAGTTTTTCATTCTTTTCATAATGTGATGGTTGTGTCATATACAACTCAACATCTATATCACCTTGTAGGAATGCTGTGATGGCATCTAATTGTTCAATTTGTAGCTTATATTTCGCTGCCATTGCTAGACATCTCTGATAGATGTGAGCCGCACTACTGGAGCATACACATCAGTATAATCAATTCCATAGGTTTGTTCATACCCTTTGATGACTAATCTTGCTTTGTATTTTGCTATGTTTCCATTTGCATCTAGTTTTGTTTTAAATACCCATTTACATGGAATTGCTCCTTTACCAGGAGGTAATTCAGTGAGAGTCCAAGTCTTATTTTGTATTAGTGAATTATATTCAGAATCCATTGCGTTTCTCCATTCTTGCGCATTGTCGCTGTCTAATGCTTGCTTCACAGTCTGTGGATCAGGAGATAAAGTATTACTTTGACACAGATATGTAGGCGTTCGCCCATTTTTACGGCATCTCAAGCTTCGAGTGGTAGAAAGTGGTGGACTCAGGTTGACCTTACGTTCAGGAATATAATCTTCATCATTTGTATCATCTTCACTGGCCTGTAAACTCTCATTCTCCTTGAGTGTGCTACAGCTGTCATAGGCTTCACTGTCAACAGTTTCATCTATGTTTTCTTCTTCAACAAAAGAGTCTTTGAAGTGGCATTATTGCAAAATCTTTTCTTTATTTTTTCTTCCAAAAATACAACATCTCTACCTACTTCGAACAATTTTTCCTTCCTTTTTATCATATAATCTGTATCCTATAGATTCTAGGCAGTACCCAACAAAAATGAGCTCTAGATTTACAGTCCCATTTCATACGCTTCTCTTTGGGTATATGCATCATTGCCGGACAACCAAATATTTTCATGTGTTGTAGGTTAGGCTTCGTACCCGTCCACATTTCAATGGGAGACTTATAATTTATAGATTTTGTTGGTGACCGATTTATCACATAAGCCGCAGTGGAGATTGCCTCTGCCCAAAATTTCTTAGGAAGTTCAGCATTGAACTAATTGGTCCCTAAAACTCGATGTTACTCGAGCATTCAAAAAAATATTGATAAACAGCAAACGCAAACCTGATAATTTACAAACGGATATGGGAACAGAGTTTTATAACCACTCATTTCAGATGGTTATGAAGTCATACAATATTAACCATTACTCATCATATTCTACCAAAAAAGCTTCGATTGTAGAGCGACTCATTAAAACTATTAAAAATAAATTATATAAATGTTTTAGTCGGAATGGAAACTATAAATGGTTAGATTTACCGTTACAAGATTAAAGACATATAACAACACAAAACATCGAACAATTAGAGTTAAACCAATCGAAGTGAATAAAGTTACTCAAGTCTCCTTAGTGGTCTCTCAGGAATGAACGTGATTTATCAAATTCTACATGCCTAGGTATTCAATAACAACATTACGACCCTTGGCCAATTGGTAGATCAATTCAAACTGAGCTCCAACCAGGCAAAGCAACAACACGCCATGGACAAGAGCTTTAATGAGGATATAACCAGACAACTCAATGTTTTTACAAAAGGGGTGGCGGACCTTTCAGAGAAACTAGAAAGCAAGACCTTGGACCAAGATCCAAGCCGTCAAGCAGGAGACCTTGTACCGCTGTGACCCCGCCCACTGCCGACTCCCTGAGCTCCTCTCAGGCGGAAATACCATGCTCCCTTGAGCATATTCCAGGAACCCGGTTCAGGTCGTCCCTCCTCACAGTAGACATAGGGGCAAATGGGGATTTCACCCTCACTCCAGCCCTCAGTCGGGCAAAGGCTTTGGCAGGGCTGGGACTACTCAAGATGTCCCCCAACGGGTTGGTGACCCTCCTCAACCAAGATCTATCCGCTGTTCTGGGCAGATGCACTACACATCCAGGGTTTCCTCAATTATTCAACTCCATGTCTACCCGAGAAGAGAAAAAGAAACTTTTGATCGATACCTTCGGCGACATAGCCCATCGCCCAGGTCAATGGATTCGGTCCTCTATCTAAGTTCCCTCTACCCATCTCAAGAGACCCTTGTAATATCTTGCAACCCCCTCACTATATAGGGTGAATGGTAATTAGTGTACGATACTTAAACACGTGATTGTACTCATGATAACCAACAACTTTTACTATGGGAACAAACCTGAAATCGTGAAAAAAAATCAGCTGTTCAGTACATTTATGTTTGCCTAATGTACTAAACAGCTGAATTTTTTTTTGCGATTTCAGGTTTGCTGTAAGATGTAAGGTGGCACTCCACCTCCCCGCGAGCGAGGGAGGATCCCTGTCAAACGCTGGCGAAGAGTTTGACAGACGCGGGGCGCGGAGTATTTGACATGAAGGGGCTTGTTTGATACGGGGGTGAGCTGAGCGGGGAGGGGGCGAATTCTGCCCGGTCATGAATAGGCAATGGGCTCGCTTTATTTATAAAGATTGTTAGCCCAAACACGGGCCCAGTGAACTTCTGTTGAAAATAAACACGTCGTTGCCAGTGACTTATGTAGGTAATAGTCTTATTGGAATATCGTCCAATTTTCGATTAACTCCAAATATGGAAAATCACGGGAAGTCTGATTGGAATTCAAATCAGGTTTGAATGTGGGAGACTCGTAATGGGATCATTAAGAATAAGTCTGACAGCTTGTACGAGCGTTGTCTAATAGGAATTTAGAAATTGTATGCATAATTTCGTTGTGTCTCAAAGACACTGGAGACAATACGGTAGTAATAGGAAAAAATACAAGCACTTACTTAACATTAGTCATCCACGTTGATATTTCACTTCTCAACCAAAAGGGCACATAAGAGTTTATCAACGACAATTTAATTCAAGCAACCTCCCATAACATCTTGTTAGGGGAATAAAATCCATAAAAGACACGGCAGTGCAGAGGCAGCGTTGGGTACAAAATTTGATTATTCCGCGACGTTGGCCTATCGCCAGCGTTTGACTATTTATCAAGAGCTTTCCGCACTCGACGGTTTACAAGGATACTAATCATCGATACGGGATCTATATAAAGAGGCGGATCTGTGTGTTAAGTAGCATCCAAGTGTGACAAGTTTGTAATCATATTTATGTACCAAAAGCAGCCTATTTTTCATTGAAAGTTACATCATACCTAAAGTTTTATTGAACAATTTAATGTGTTTGTTGATTTATGTGAGAGTGCGTTGGGCAATGAAATGTGTTGAAAAGTTAATTATTTAAATATCTTTATTACAGTGATAATCAAGGATGGAAACGAGTGTGTCTGTTTGAATGAATATGTGGCCGTCCAAACAATCATTAAACTTGGCAGATGTTAATCAAGTAAATAAGAAAAATTTCTTACAAGGCATTTTTTATTTGATCCAAAATACATACAAAAAAGAATTACAAAAGGCATTTTTTATTTGAACCAAAATACATACAAAAAAGAATTAAAATCTAATTGAAATAAATTAAGATTACAACACTATCTTTATACGGAGTAGATGACCTGATCCAAGTTAAGTACCAGTTCTCTCGATGGTGTCCCTAGGGGCACTTGGAGTGGGATCTTCATTTTTAAGTTTTACAATTTCTAAACTTCATTGTACGTGGACTGACAAGGCTGCATTAGCAAATGTAACTGTTGGTGCTACGCTTAGTATTCTTTTTCCGACATGAAATTATGATACATGTTCTATACTGACGTCTGGGCTCACAGACAACTGAATAGGAGTAGATGCAGCTGGGTAGTTTTCTACATAAATATTTCTTTGACTGTAAACATCCGACTGCTTGTAAACATTGTCCTTCATGCCAAGATACTGCTCATGAATGAGCATCGGTATCTGAGTGTTTCCTATTTCTGGACAAGACTCAGATGTTCTGACTTCTTCAGAGTCTTCCACTCTCAGCTCGGCCGATTTTCATGCGACGGTTCTGGAACCATATCTTGATAGTGCGCTCATTTAGGCGAAGGATTTCTGCTAGTTCAATTCTTCGAGCGCGTTCTAAGTAGTGGGTCTTAGAGTACTCTTGCTCTAGCTCCATCATCTATTAACTTGTGAACGCAGTTCTGATGTGTTTCCTGACTCCTCCAGTTGTTTTGTTACTGGCTCAGCCAGGTAACTGAGAGATAAATCTTCCGAGCGCCGACTGATTGGGCCAAACTTGGTATCCAATAATCTGTTTGTTTTGAGTGCAACATTAAAAGTCTTTTAATGTTGCACTCAAAACTGAAGTCTAGCCTGGAATCGAGGGTAGCAGATTCGTCGCTGGCATCGAGGGTAGCAGATTCGTCGCTGGCATCGAGGGTGGTAGACTCGTCGCTGCCATCTGAACAGAGGTTGATGTAGCTGGGTAGTTTTCTACATTAATATTTCCTTGACTAATCTTTTGACTGACTAAACATTCTTCTTTATGCCAGAATACTGCTCATGAATAGGCATCATCTTACAATTAAAATTACAATACTAATCTTCATAAGAAATAGATGATCAGCCGTGCTATTCTGTAAATGGTAAATCATTTCGAAACTCATTTCACAAATCATCTCGAATGTCACACTCAGCGAATTGTATTTCAGAATACCAAATCCTATAGACAAATTTGTAGATAAATGTCAAAATACTCAACCGTTTTAGTTCCTCTCACTTTGATCATCACTCGGTGGCGCCAGTGTCGAATTCACTTCATTTCAGAATACGAAACTTTAATTTCACCATGATTTCACTGCGGATTCAGAAGTGATTTCGCAAATAAACTTTTCAGAATAGCAAGACTGATCCCAGTTCTTCTCAATGTTATCTCTATTGGCATTTGGAAAGGGATTTTCATCTTTAGGTTTCAATTCCTGAACTTCATTGTACGAGGACTGACAAGGCTGCATTTGCAAATGTAACTGTTGGTACTGCGCTTGCATCTTTTGTACTGAAGTCTGGGCTGGCATCGAGGATGGTAGACCCGTCATTGGCATCGAAGGTGGTACACTCGTCGCTGGCATCGAGGGTGGTGGACTCGTCGCTGGCATCATGTATGGCAGACTCGTCGCTGGCATCATGTATGGCAGACTCGTCGCTGGCATCGAGGGAGGTAGACTCGTCTCTGCCATCGAAAGTGGTAGACTCGTCGCTGACAATTGAATGGAAGTAGATGCAGCTGGGTAGTTTTCTACATAAATATTTCCTTGGCTGTAAACTTCCGACTGCCTGTAAACATTGTTCTTCATGCCAAGATACTGCTCATGAATAAGCATCGATATCTGAGCATTTCCTATTGCTGGAGAAGACTCAGATGTGCTAACTTTTTCGGAGTCTTCCAGACTCTCAGCTCGGTCTTCCTTCTCCTTCATGCGGCGGTTCTGAAACTACATTTTGACGGTGCGCTCATTCAGGCGAAGGTTTTTGACTAATATAATCCTTCGAGCGAATTCTAGAGTATTCTTGCTCTAGCTCCATCATCAGTTGATTTGTGAACGTACATCTGATGCGTTTCTGTTTCTTGACTCCTCCAGTTGTTTTGTTACTTGACTGATAGATAAATCCTTTGAGCGTTGACTGATTGGGCCAGGCCTGGCCTCCGATAATTGCAGTATGACTACTGTCAGTCAGTTTTGAGTGCGTTGAAGATTTGGCCCGTTGGTGATTTTATGGTTAATTTCTCCGCAAAGATTTAAAGTCATGTACCCTGTATTAGGTCCTATTTTTCTTTGGTAAGGTATGTTCCTATGGTTAGGCGGGTTGGACAGACGTTGTTGACATTTCTCGTGACATGGTGGTTGTTCTACGCTGAAGGCTGTAAAAAGAAAAAAAAAAATATTAGATAAATATAAAATTAAGAAAAACAAACAGGGACAGTTCAATATTAAAGAACAAATATGCGGTCCTGAAACAGAGCAGAAAATATTATAAAAATCAAATTACCGAAGTGTTCAGCAACATATTAGTGGTATCAACTTGGTTCCATCGACCCCCATTGAAAGTGACCGCACCATTGCCAACATTATTAGGAGTTGGTGTAGACAAACTCCTAATAACGTTGGTAATAGGACTATTCCTCGACGCTTCTACGATCGGTATATTCCAAAATACGACTATGACTTCCCGTATGGAAATCGTAGACTCCTGCATTTTGGAATATTCTTAATTATTATGAGAGAGAGTAACGATCGCTTTGAAAGTCCAGCAAACTATAATGTCTGCCAGTATTGTGCTTGGTTTTATATGACACTGACAACTACATGTAATTAGCAAATTAGGTGAAAGCGGTGTGTGGTCTTTGATTCGGTCATTAGTAAACTGTTATGTAAACATTTTGTTTTGAAAGTTTTAGATAAAAGTTGTTTGCTTAATGTTTATAATGTTTCATAGTTCATGAAAAATCTTTCTTTTCTAGCATCTAAGATTTTGGAAAGGTGTTTTCAATAAAGTGAATTACCGTTTTGAGGCTTCTTTAAGAATTATCAAATAACACGTTTGTGATTAAGTTATATATTTCTCAATTTACGAATGAGGGTTACTAAAAGTTTTTAAGTGGTTGTATCTTAAGACCTAAAGTCTATTAAAACATTACATACATTTATATTTGTTTACCTTTTCTGTTCCTTCTGTATGTCTGATTTGTTCCCCAAGCCTCTCCTACCCATCAGCATGCATTTATATATTTAAGTAATTCTTAGCAGGCCTTCATGTATAAACTGAAGCTAGTATTAACACTAACCAAATTTTTATAAATATTAGTTTTAATAAATGTTTAGCTTTTTCATGAATTGATTTGTTAGTTAACCAAATCAAAATTACTCATCAAGAAATCCCAATTTTTTGGGGTTCCATAACCTCAATTGGCAAAAATGGAAACCTTACAAGATCACTTTGTTGTACGTTTGTCCGTCTGTCAAGATCTTTTTTCTCAGGAACGCGTGGAAATAAAAAAAAGTACTCAGAGGTCTGCTACCCCTTGAAACAGTAAAAAAGTCCAACTTCTAACGCAGTCTTAAGGACTCATGCTTCGTTTAGGATCATATTTTGACACTCGCAAGGAAATCAAAACATATAGGGTAAGTAGGTACTTTCCGTTGGCCTAGAATCCTGAAATTAGACGAGAAGCAATGTGTCTTAGTTTATGGTTCTTAGGTTAAGCAAAATGTCTGAAAACCGGAAAGGAGACAATTTTTTTTGGGCCCACTATTAAACGGTTACGTTTATTAATAATATTACACATGGAAAAAGCAATCATCTTATTATAATTAACAGACCAAAAATTATATAGAAATCTAACCGGAATAATGAAATAATAGTAAAAAAGTGTTACGGCAAAAAATGCTTGTTTAGGAGCGTTTTCAAGTTTATTTTAACGTGAAAAAAAAAATGTTACTATAGTGCGCAGCGGTGACATCGGATTTAAATGCGTTTCAAGAGATAATAATTAGTTGGTCCAGCGAACTTGTTTTTAATGCTGTTATTAACGGTTAACACAAATATCAAGTACCTAACGTACTTTAAAAATCAACGTGGAACGAAACATAATTAATAGCCCGTTGCAGATGCTCTGTGGTCCAGTTTCAATCAGTTTGACACTGGCAGACAACTAGTGGTGGGTCGTTGTCGAATTTTAGACGGACGAGACGTAACCGTTTTGGCGACGACAAAAACGGTTGCAGAAAACGGTCGTCGTCGCAATTGGTTTGAAGACGAAACTATCGTTGAGTGAAGTAGTTGCAGAAAACGTTCGTTGTCGCAACTAGTTTGAGGACGGTAATAAATTCTGTACTCGTCGCGTCCTCGTTTCAAAACCAGTTATTACAATGAAAAATGAACTTTATGTCTATAAACATAAAATTCATTTTTCATTGCAATAACTGGTTTTAAAAACGACGACGCGACGAGTGTGATAGTTGAAGCAATGGATTTTCGACCTTATTTTCTTAACAGTAAGATAACAATTCGCATACAGTAATTCGAAGACTGGTTTATGCAACGAAGACTGTTTGGTCTCAGGATGGAAAACGGTTGTTACGTTGCAGAACAAAAAACGGTCTTTGAAAACTGTTCGTCGTTGAAACCCCCACCGCTACAGACACCATTATTATTGTTTCCGATTACTAGATAGTTGCATGTTTCTTCTGTTCTTTTCGTATTTTTATTCGAAAGATTTTATGAAAATGGCATCTGTAGATACATGCATAATCCACAAAGCCGTTGTATCAATTGTGCAGCACGATTTCAACGGAATGTTGAATACTGCTCTTGCTGGATACTGTTGTAATTGTTTAGTGGGCAGACGCACTGTTGACTGCTGTGCATATGTGATGTGTATAGTGTGGTTTTTATCTTGGGCGCGGCATCAAGGTGAGGTTGAGCCACCTGCATCTTTTTTAGATGAAATACTGCTTTTAGGAGATGACTTTGAAAATGATGATGATGAACAGTAATAAATACTTACTTGTGATGCTATAATGTGTTTTTTTTTATCCTTACACAACCAGCATAAAACACATCACCTTATTATTTTAGATCTACAGTCAATGGCCGACAAAAGCCGCGCTATTTCGAAATGAATACATCTACGCATTTTCATGAATAAGTCTATCAAATCGTGTAAATCACATCAAAGTCTGTCACGTAGTACAGACGTGACTTTGTTTTATACTGTATATTATTGAACAGTGCACTATTTTAACTTAAAATACCAAGGAGACCTATCCACTCATTAGACAATCGCTCTTGTGAGATTTTAGGTTATTATGAGAGTCATGTTTTGACTGTCGTATTTCACGGTACTCCAGTTAGATAAAGTTTTGCCAATATTACCAATGTAATCTAGAGATTATAAGGAATAAACTAACGTGCATTTCATTGCTATACGCCACAATTTGTGGTGGGCCTATTCCCCAAACAAAAAAAATTGTCTACTTTGTAGTTACATAAAATAAAATTATTTTTTTAGGATTTAGAAAAGTCTTGAGACTCGATTCGGGAATCGAACTAACCTTAAAAATTATTTAGTTTTACAATCTCTTTGAACTACTTTAAGTTCTATTAGAATACAGATGTAACATATTCCATTTTTTTTGGCATTAAATGTCAACCTTCTCGGTAAGCTTCACTGAGGTCATTCCCAAATTAGGTTTATTCTGTCCACATTATGACGTGTACAATAAAGTATATCATAAGTAACAATAATAAATAGTATATACATTTTTTATAAGTGAACCAAGTTCTTTGAGTAGGTACATACACCAGTCCCTGTTTGCACACTACAAATTGGAGGCGGAGTCCAAATCAACAAAAGTTTAGAAAGAGACGGAGAGATGTGAACTGTCAATCACCAATACAATGGAGATAATCTCTTTATTGTTAAAAGATGTTTAGAAACGTAGTTCATTAGAAGTGTTTGAACAGTTAGTTATCTGAGTCAATAACAATAGATATATTGCTAATCACTTTGTTGACCGGATTTTGAGATATTTTTTTCTCCTAATTTGTTTGTTTGTAGACATTTGAGAGATAATGGAATTCTAAAGTTGATATGGCGTCTTGTTTTGTTACTTTCTACTAATTTACTTGTAATATTGATGTGAAACTACTGACTATCGTAAACAGTAAAGTTATTAGACTCAACATCAGCACCAAAGAAAAAATCTTTGTGCCGTAGTCTCGTCCCTGTCACACACACAGGAAACTAATAAGATGAAAGAAGATAACCGTGGTCCATATGTACTGCTTCAACTTTTACAAGAGCAGTAAATACATTATTTTATGATTCGATTAACTGAAAAATTGTAACGAATTATAGCTATAGTCGATTTTGTAAAGGGTCGGAAACAGTTGGGTGTCGAACTCCCATTCACTGCTGAACAGAAAAGAGCATTGTATATTCCCATGAATAAATCGGTGGCAGCTGGGGTAATTCTGGCATTTCATAATGGGATGAGAGATCCGATAGAAAAAATAATGTCCATGTATGGGAGTGAGACAGGGGATGCTGCTGATGAAATTAGCAGACTCTTAGTAACGTACTATGTATGCTGCATAAAATACATGACCGATGTCGACCTTAATCAAGTTGTACAGGACGGAGTTGAGGAGCATCTGGCATTCATGATGGACGACCAAACATGTGTCCCAACAGCGCTCCAAAAGAAGTATCTGAAACTTAAAGACACCAAAACTCCCATCCCTCAGGGGACAATAGGCTTCCATGCTGTATATGGGGCATATGTTCTGTGCCGTCCAGTTGCCAACAAGCAGGAATTTCGTCAATGGGTTCTTAAACGATACAACGCCTTCTTATCGTCGATCCAACAAACTACGGAGATTAACATCCAACTTGATCTCCAGACAGGGGGAACTCGGGTAAATAACCTTGCTGTCTCACGGCCAACACTTAGGAAAGCTGTATTTAAGGTGATTAAGAGTGATTACTCAGACATCAGAACTTCTGCTGTCAAAAATCACATTAAAATGCTGACGGCTCTATCCGATATGACCACCTTCTCCCTGGTCCAGAGAGTGATTGCTACTGGAAGAAGTATAATCTTCCTGAAGCCTTTGCCCTCTCAAGTCATTTCGTTCATGAGTGAAAAGAGACAGCTAGAAGAGAAGATAATAAGCAGAAGGCTTTAACCTTAATAGTAGACATCATTGAATATTTGCTTTTTCGTCGACAGGATGAAGTCAATCTCATTTCTAGTTGCACCGTCAGGACTTTGCCAGGTCCACCTTCTATGCTCACGCTTTTTGAAGAAGGAATTCATCATATAGAGGCCCTCCTTCTCCATAAAGCTAGCCAGTAGGTGTCCCCGGTGATTCCGACGTCCAAATCCAAATTGCCCCACTCACAGCTCGTCACCGTCTCGTTTACCCAGTTTCGCGTTAAAGTCCCCCATGACCACGGTGAAGTGAGTCTTAGAACCATGCATGGCTCTTGATATATCCTCATACATGAATTCTACTTCGTCGTCGGGATGTGTCGAGGTCGGGGCGTAGACCTGTATGACCTTCAGCGAATATCTTGATGATATTCTGAGTATAAGGTACGCCACCCTGGTCGACACACTCTCGACCTTCACCACATTGTTCACAAGGAACTTGTGGACGATAAACCCGACACCACCCTGGGACTGCTGGTCACCCTCCCGGAAATAGAGCAGGTTACCGGATTTGAGAATTATCGTATCCTCCCCCTGTCTTCGGACTTCAGACAATCCCACAATACTCCATCGCAACCTGCTCAATTCCTCCTCAAGTTCGGTGATCTTCTCGTCAGTCCTCAGTGTACGCGAGTTAAAACTTGCCAGGTCGAGTCGTTTTATAGATAGGTAGCCAGATCTCATCCGGAGATTCTTCGCACCCCTTGCCTCGTCGTGGCCTTGACCGCTACCGGAGTCAAGGGTAGACGGGCTGCCGGGCACTAGGGGCCATTTTTTCATTCTGCTTTTCATTTTGGGGGGTGTTGCCATAATCGCCACGCTTGGCAGACGGGTTGGCGATCGCAGTTTGATTGTTGTAATGCACAGAGGATGCTGCTGCCCATTCTCTGGTATGTCCCCGGGTTGGCGATCGCAGTTTGATTGTTGTAATGCACAGAGGATGCTGCTGCCCATTCTCTGGTATGTCTCATTCTCTCTGCCCATTCTCTGTGATCAACGCGGTGAAAACTGGAAGTGATCACCGCGTGGTAAGAGGCACATTGAATATTAACATTAAGCTTGAAAGGTCTCGACTGATGAAGTCTACGCTCCGTCCAGCACAGATCCAGATCCAAAACCCCGAGAGCTTTCAGCTCGAACTCCACAATCGTTTCGAGTGCCTAGGAAGCATAACGATGGGTTCGTGGAAACTGTCCATACGGTCGGGTCTAAGTTTTTCAAGACTCACCGTACAAATAAGAACAAGAAGCTCTCTGATCCGACCCTCGAGCTAATGAAGAAGAGGACAAATCTCGAAGTCCCTGAAACGCGACCTTCGCCGCTTTAATACCGCAAGGATTAAGGATGCGATTGAGCGGAATAAGGGCTCTAAAGTATTTGCACGAGATCTGTCTATTGGGCAAAGCCAGCTCACGAAACTGAAGACCGACGATGGCAGAGTCATATCCGCCAAATCGGAGCTTCTGGGAGAGATCGAAGCTTTTTATGGACAGTTATACACGTCTATCGCTAAACCCGCTGTAAATCTAGTAAACGACCCAAGAGCTAGATTGACTCGACACTATACCGAAGATATCCCGGACGTCAGCCTGTACGAGATTAGGATGGCTCTGAAGCAGCTAAAAAATAACAAGGCGTCGGGTGAGGACGGAATTACGGCCGAACTCCTGAAGGCGGGTGGAAAACCGGTCCTTAAGGCCCTTCAGAAGCTATTTGATTCCGTCATACTCGAGGGAAAAACGCCACAGGCGTGGAGCAGAGGCGTGGTGGTACTCTTCTTTAAGAAGGGCGATAATGCCCAGCTTAAGAATTATAGGCCCATCTCGCTTCTGAGCCATGTTTACAAGCTGTTTTCCAGAGTCATCACGAATCGTCTCGCGCGCAGGTTCGACGACTTCCAGCCTCCCGAACAAGCCGGATTTCGAAAAGGCTTCAGCACCGTGGACCACATGCATACGCTGCGGCAGGTTATACAGAAGACTGAGGAGTATAATCAGCCTCTCTGCTTAGCGTTTGTGGACTACGAGAAAGCCTTTGATTCGATTGAAACTTGGGCTGTACTGCAGTCTCTCCAACGGTGCCAAATTGACTATCGGTATATCGAAGTGCTGAAGTGTTTGTACAAAAACGCCACTATGTCATTCCGACTACAAGACCAGACCTCGAAACCTATCCTCTTGCAGCGGGGCGTGAGGCAGGGAGACGTTATTTCTCCGAAACTGTTCACGGCAGCAATGGAGGATGTCTTCAAGGTTTTAGAATGGAGAGGGCTAGGCATTAATGTCAATGGCGAGTACATCACCCACCTTCGGTTTGCCGACGACATAGTAGTCATGGCTGAGACTACGGAGGAGCTCAGTACAATGCTTGGTGACCTCAGTAGAGCTTCCGAAAGAGTGGGACTTAAAATGAACATGGACAAAACCAAAGTCATGGTAAACAGCCATGTAGCACCCACTCCTATCAAGGTCGGGGACTCTACACTCGAAGTTGTAGACGACTACGTTTACCTGGGACGGACGATCCAGTTGGGAAGGTCTAACTGCGAGAAAGAGATCAATCGTCGAATCCGACACGGCTGGGCAGCGTTCGGGAAGCTGCGCGGTATCTTCTCGTCCAATATACCACAGTGTCTCAAGACGAAAGTCTATGACCAGTGCGTGTTGCCAGTGATGACATATGGCTCCGAAACGTGGTCGCTTACAATGGGCCTCATCAGAAGGCTTAAAGTCACCCAAAGGGCAATGGAGAGGGCTATGCTCGGAGTTTCCTTGCGTGATCGAATCAGGAATGAGGATATCCGCAGGAGAACCAAGGTTGCCGACATAGCACGAAGAATCGCCAAACTAAAGTGGCAATGGGCAGGGCACATTGCTCGCAGAACAGATGGCCGTTGGGGCCGAAAGGTTCTGGAATGGCGACCACGTACCGGAAGACGTAGCGTTGGAAGGCCTCCTACAAGGTGGACCGATGACTTGGTAACGGTTGCGGGAGTCCGATGGATGCGAGACGCACAGGACCGTTCGTTGTGGCGACGCTTGGGGGAGGCCTATGTCCAGCAGTGGACGTCTTTCGGCTGAAATGATGATGATGATGAACGAATTATAAAGTGAGTAAGCTGGTAAGTTAATCTTCTCAAAGCGCCATAAAGACTTTTTATTTTATTTTATTAAACCAAAATGTTACAGAAATAATAAAAAATATATTTCATGATTATATTATTACTTCCAAAATACATTTTAAGAAAAAATCTCAATAAAAATAAAACCAAAAATATTCCTAGAAAACATTGGTCCGCATAGCCCTACAGCCCAGCCACCGCGAAAGATCATCAATCATCGCAGCAAGACAATCACAACCGGGGCGACACATCGGCCACGCTCGCAACGCGCCGCGCAGCGTCGCTCCGCGCTGTAGCTCGCATCGATACCGCTCGGTAATCTTCGTTAATCGTCGGTAATTTTCGGATAACATATGCACAAACTTGCGAAGCGGGGTAACAATTATTTTGAAGCAGTATTTTGGATAACAGAAGATCGGTTCAAAACTTTACTTTGGTATTTTATAGTTTGACTAGAAGACAATTCGCTAAATCTATGAAAATAAAACTGCCAATTATAACCGGCGCGGCGGCATATACACATCTCTTCACCTACTTTCAGATGTTGTCAGGGACTCGTAAATATTACAAGCTGTATAGATTTCAAAAAAAGCGTATATTTTGGCATATACGCTCCCCTTGAAATCTGTGCAGCCTGTAATATTGTGAATATGTGCCTACATAAAACCGTCCGATACATTGGAACTTGAAGACCTCGAAACAGTAATATGTCTACTAACCCCTTCCCTAATACTAGAAAATGTTGTCCCACTGCAGAGTAGATTGACAAGAAGAAAAAGGAATAAATAACACCATGCAATCTACAGAGTATTAAAATTAACTAAACATTAATCTGTAAATCATACTGTAATATTATAAAAGCAAAAGTATGTATGTATGTTTGTTACTCCTTCACGCTCAAACAGTTGAACGGAATTGGATAAAATTTGGCACGCGGGTAGTCCTGGAATAGCTTATAGGATATATAGAATATTATAGATATAGGACTTGTTATAACGTGAGTATGTTCCAGCCCCCCTAGCCAAGTCACAAACGATAAACGTAAACTCTCAGTAGTCTTTAATAGATTTTCAACTTTATGCTCTTAGGTATAAAGTTGAAAATCTATTGGAGATTACTAAGCGTTCACGTTTATCGTTTGCAACTTGGCTAGGGGGGCAGTTTGATGATTTTCTGTTTCCATTCGAGTGAAGCCGTTGGCAGAATCTAGTTTGCAAAAAGTTTGTAACTGGATTGCTTCAGAGATAGACATAGACATTCAACGTTCCTAAAAGTACGTGTTAAAACTCAAGAGCAACGCACAAATTGACTTTGGCCATTTTCAAATAGAAAAAAAAAAAAAAAACTTGTCCCCTTTAAACTGTCCGTCACCCGAATCGGGTGATTGTCAAAATGACAGCAAAATGTCAGTCACCCGAATCGGGTGATGGTTTCATATCGCCTAAGTTTTATTGTTTGTGTATGTTTGCCTTTATAAAACCCGCTCAAAATTGCATAGACTTTAGTCGATTAATCGATTTAGTCTATGACGTTTTCATTGAATGACAACACTGAGTGATCATAGAGAAAGCACGCCAGTTTCGTTCGCCCAGCCTAGCGAAACTAGGAACAAAAAAAATTTTATATGGACTTTACGTGGCAAATAATGGTGGATATTGCTATCACTTTCCCTCTATCGTTTCTCTTTCTTACGTCAAGTGTCAGCCATGTTATTTGTCAAAACAAAGTCAAACTTCATTTCGTGCCGTGTGTTTTGAATGTAAATGCAAGTTTGATTGTGGATTTTAAATTGTAATTAAGTGTAATTTCTCATCAAAATTAGTGACGAGTGATCAGAGGCGTACTGTGAATCAAAATGCCACCGAAAAGACGGTTTATTACTTATGAAATTTGTAAAAATCGAGCAAGTCGTTCAAATCGTGAAAAAAGGATGTTTATGGCGAGATTCCCTTTAGATGAAGACCGGTAAGAACTTTAATAAGATATTTTGCAGCCACATGTAAGTAAAGCAGGCTAGGAACAAATAAAATTAACAAATTTATCTCATTTAAATTGTGTGCTAGTGATGTACTGCAACTGTAAGATCCACATATCGATAACAACGCTATTGTTTACATTAGAAAAAAAAATGTAATGTTGCGTGAAAGAGTAGGGGCACAATGTTTAACATATACATACATGAAATAGTATCAATATTTATTAATTTAACCAAGAAACATGATTTAATTTTAATTTAAAAATATTTTCAGATGCAAACAGTGGGTCAAGTTTGTGGGCAAAGAAGATTTAATATATGTTCCCATTGAAAAGTTGCATACATTAAAGTATGTATGTGGAAACCACTTTGATAAAAGAGCGTTTAATAAAAAACAAAATCGCCTTAAAAAATGGGCCATACCATCAAAAAATTTGAAAGCTGATCCACTTCCTGATGAAATGTTGCTTGAATTTCCATGTCACATTTATTCGAACGTTGACGTTACAACGACAAACACGTCTCAAGGGATTATTGACATTGAAGCTTCATTATTCCAGGCCGGACCCAGTACCTCAGGTACAATCTCTTTTTCTCAACTTTGCTTGGCAGCTGAACTTTTTAGAACTTTTATATTTACAGGATTTGGGTTCTATTTTTTATGTTGCAATTTGTTCCAGACTCATGTACAGGAGCACAGCAGCTGTTGGCTGATGAATCAAGTGACAAGCAAAAAATTCAATCACGTAAAAGAAAACAGTCATCTAGTTCAGGTAAATATAGTTCATTTCAATACACTTTGTTGAACACTACAGGGATATGTATGGAAATGACAACCAAAGGTTTAGAGTAGTACCACTTATATAAGTGGTACTACTCTAAACTTGGTCCAGGCCAAATGGATATAATTTTTTTTTAGGTAGTTGTCTTAAGGACCTATTTGTACCCGCCGGGAAAAAAATCGCTTGTCACCCGTTTACAAGATATGTTTTTTTTTTTGTAATTTTAATAACCACCACTTTTAATGATTTCATGGTTTTTATTAACTTTTGAAATGAAAAATTTATATTAGTATTTTAGGTTCTTACTTAAACATTGCACTCTCTCAGGAAGAAAAAAATGTGTGAGAGTGTCAGAAAGAAAAAAAAAAGTGCATTTAATTTCATATCAATGCAAGAATAGTTACTGTCCTTGAAATCGATTGATTTTTCGTAAACTCCAGTTTAAAAAGAAAAAAAAAATATTTTACTGGCGGTTTCAAATAGGTCCCTAAGGGACTACCTAAAAAAAAAATTATATCCATTGGGCCTGGACCACCCTGTATATTAATACTGTGGCGTAGCGCTAACTCATTAATTTCATTTAAATTTACAGAACCGTCAACTTCAAGACTCCAGTTGTCTGACCATGATTATTGCACAAAAAAGGAGATAGTGCTTTCACCTAAAAGAAAAAAAAAGATCAAGCCCAGGTATCTATACTTAATTCTATGCATTCTCGTACATAAAAGATATGTGGCGGCAATATTTTAAGCTCGTACGGCGCACCTATCCATAACTGTTTCTTTTTGCTTTTTTACGAGCTTTTATTTAACTTGCAATGTTTGTATGTTTGTTTGATTTCCTTGCACTTTATGTTGTTGGATTGACTTGAAATTAAGAGGAACAAAACTATAGAACAATGTGCGTGAGGTGACATGTATTTATTTTAAATCATTATTCTTTCAATTGCAGATTTAGAAGTGACACCTCGAAAAAGAAAGCTGATAAAAAAGATAAATTCGTACAAGCGCGAAATAAATGTTTTAAGAGAAGGAAATATAATGCCACGTATCAAGTCATTAGCACTAAAAACTCTGATAAAAGCATATATACGCAACCATGACAGAAAACCTGGAGGAAAACGATGGACTTCTTTAGAAAAAGCATTGGCTATTGCTATATATAAGAAGTCACCTCGCACATACAGACATCTACAACATTTAATGGCATTACCAAGCGTAAGAACCTTGCAAACTCTTCTTCAAAGCATCGAGTTAGAACCAGGTATCAGTCCAACTATCATGGATCATCTTAAAAAGAAAGTTGCAAAATTGAATGAAAAAGACAGGTTATGTGCTTTGCTTTTCGATGAGATGGCTTTGAAAAGGCGCCTTATCTTCAATCCAAGGACAGACAAAGTTAATGGATTTGTAGACTTAGGTGAAAACCAGCGCAGATCTTCAGAAATAGCTGATCACGCTTTGGTATTCATGCTTCAAGGTATACACAAAAAAATGAAGCAACCAATAGCATATTACTTTGTGAAAGGTACAGTGTCAACTCAAAGCCTGGCTGTACTTATTAAAGATGTAATTAAGGCTGTTACTCATGTTGGAATTACCGTGATTACCACAGTATGTGACCAAGGGCCCACAAATATTGGCAGTTTAAATTTACTTAAGAATTGGTGTGGCATCCCAAGTACCTCCAATTATTTCTTATTAAATGGTATGAAGGTATTTATAATGTTTGATATTCCACATTTATTTAAATCACTCCGAAATAATTTCCATAATGGGGGAGAAATTGTAATAAATGGAAAAAAAGGAAAGTGGTCTCACTTGCTAGATGTGGCAGAAAAAAATCAAAGTACTTTACATTTTAAAAAATTGACAGCCCTACACGTGAATCCTACATTTAAAAGTAAAATGAAGGTCAAGCTAGCTGCTCAAGTTCTAAGTAATACTGTTGCTGCCATCCTAAAACTTATGGCTGAAAAGTACGGAGATAGTGTCAAAACCAAAGAAATCTTAGAGACTGCACAAATTATAGAAAGCCTTGATCGACTTTTCGATTGTACCAATGGTCCCTCGTCCAGAAAAGACATAATCAGGAACAGAAGAGAAAATGTCTCCAAGAAAACTAACCACGTTGAATTGTGGAGAAATTACAAAAAAATTATGAGCACAATGTATTTTTTAAAATCTGATAGCTTTCTGAGACTGAAAAACGTAAGATGCGTCCAGGGATACGTTACTTCGCTGTCATCCTTGGAAGATATTTGGAAATATGTTGAGTCGAAAGGGTTCAAATACTTAAATCTTCGGCAGTTGAATCAAGACGGTTTGGAAAACCTTTTTGGAATGATACGACAACATTGTCCGACAAACAATAACCCGACGTGTCATCATTTCACAGCTGCTTTAAAATCCAACATACTGACGAAATTAAGCTCGCCAGTTGGTAGAGGGGCAAACTGTGAAGAAGATAATTGTGAAGCAATTATTGATTTCGAAGATTTCTTGAGAGAAATTGAAAATTCAAAACCCGTTCGATTTGAAAACCAGTCTCCTGAAAAATTTTTAGAGCAACAAGCTGAAATTCCCGTTTTACACCTACCCGAAGTTGATGATGCTGTCCTGCCTGACGATTTCGAATTTCCAGACGATGATGCCGAACTTATTCATATGGAAAACAACTTGTTCGAATCGTTTGAAAAGCAGCCAACTGTATATGTTGCAGGATATATAGCCTCAATGGTGCTAAAAAAACTGCGGTGGCAATGTGAGAATTGTGAGCAAAGCTTAAAAATAAAAGACCCAGAACGATGTGAGTCATCAATGTATAGCTACATAAAACTTCGTGAGTGGTGGCAAGATAAAAAGAGTCTTACATATCCCACATTAAATCTGTGCAAATTAGTCGACAGTGTTACATCATGCTTTGAAGTTCAAGTTAAACCGATTCTTCATGAAAGACATATTTCGCAGCAAGCTGTTACGATGATGTTGTCAAAATGTGACAATTTGTTGTGGATATGTGATAACCACAAAGATCGTCTGCTCCAAATGTTACTGGTTCGGCTGAGTAATCTTTTGATAAGGAATGAATGTCATCGAATAAATCTTTCGTTTGCTAAAGCGGAAGATTCCACTGCCGACATTATCAAAAGATCACAGCAACAGGGTGTCGCAAAATAATAATAAAAATTGAAAAAGAAATAGTTTTTTTATTTTATTTCGAGTCCGCATTTAAGTCCAATCTTGTATTAGTACAAAATATCCCCTTATCAACACTGGACTATAAATACGGATTCGATACTTACTTAATCCTAAAATAAATAGAATCTTTTTTTAGTAGTACCCTGAGTTTCTACATTGCATAGTTTATCGATATCGATAAAAATGATTAAGTACTATTTGTTAAGCACTATTTGGTTTGTTAGGTTGGTACTCCTGATGTTTTTTGACATCTTTGTGGTATCTGATGGTAATGTTGGTATTGGAATGCCGTGTAAATTGATTCCATTGGCTAGTATGGAAGTCCCGTCTCTTAAAACGTAGTGATTATATACTCTCTGCGTTCGCCGACCGCCCGCCGCCACAGCTGCTTGCGCCGCGCTCGAAAAACATTTAAATTTATAAGAATAAAGTGGTTGAGTGTTCTTCCTCGAAGATACAATATGCCTGGGTAAGTAATAAACATTTTTCAACGCTTGTACAGTGTCAATCATTCGAATTTTGACCAGAAATGGTCATTTCAACTAACATGTCAAACCGTTGGAACGTTGACGAAACATTTCGCGTTATTTTACCGCTAAATATTGATAGAAATGAAAAATATGTTTACTGTGTATGTTTTTATGTATCGTACTATAGATATTACGCGTTTAATTTGAAAATTAACCATTTTTTGTTGTGCACATTTTTAAATTAGAATTACGTAAACCTAACAAAACCGTGGGCCAATCACAGAGCCGCATTTTGTGTTCAAGGGCATTCAGGTCTAGGTCTTGTTGGATGACCAAATAGTGGAAGTGAAATCCGTGACTTTCAATTTGAATATTTTTTGTCGACTTTTTTTTTTAACCGACTTCATAAAAAGGAGGTTATCAATTAAGTTCGTTTGAATGTTAAACATATTGGATCGTAAAAATTTAATAGGTGTACGCGTGTGTGTATGTGCATGTAAATATACATAAATTTTTTTGTCTGTCGGTCCGTCTGTCACAACTTTTTCCGAAAATCATACAGTCATGTTTTTAATTTTTCTTGCTACCCGTAGACCACGACGTGGCCGTGGACGGAGGGGTGGTGGCAGTGGGGCCAGTGGGGCCCGGCCCGAATCCCCGGCGGCGTCTCCGCCGCCGTCATCACCGCCGTCTGGTGCAGTGTAAGTTTCTTTTTTAACCGACTTCAAAAAAGGAGGTTTTCAGTTTGACCAGTATGTATGTATGTATGTATGTGTGTATGTATGTCTGTCTGTCTGTCTGTCTGTCTGTCTGTCTGTCTGTCTGTCTGTCTGTCTGCGATTATCTCGCGATAGGCTGAAACGAATTTGATGCAGTTTTCAGAAAAGGGCTTGTTACATTTAGGAGAAGGTTTTAGTAATTTTTTATGTATTCTTGCATGTTTTTTTTTTCTTTAATTAGACGACGACCTCGTACGCGCGGACCGCGACGAGGGGGGCGATTGCGCGTGCGAGGTGGTACCAGAGCAGAGGCGGTGCAGACGGAGGTGGCGCCAATCCCGGGTGCTTCGGGGCTCAGGGTGGGCCGTGGCAGGGGAGTCCGCGGCTACACCCATGAGCGCCCGGGCCCATACAACCTTCAAGAGTCAGTTTTTATTGAAAATTAACCCTTTCTTTTTCCACTATTTCCACACATACACTTTAACAATTGAATCGTTTGATTTTTAGTCTAAGGATGCAGACGGTGGTGGATGTGGTGGGGAGCCACGGTTTGGAGACGCCCCTGCACCCTTATAGAGAGCGCAGGTGGCCAAAGTAAGTAGTTCTACTTATGTTGTAATACTCACTCGCAAACAAGTTCTAACTTTTATTTTATGTTCATCTAGCTTCGTGGCTCCTCCGATCCACCACCCATCATCGGCGCTACCCGTCCCGCCGGCGTAAGTAGTTCTACTTGTGTATGTTGGTTGTAATACTTACTCGCAAGCAAGTTTTAACTCTTGTTTGTCCATCTAGACCAGCTCTGGCGACGGACGAGCCGATGGCGACCTCGCCAGAGCCGCCGGACGTGGACGTGCAAGTGTTGGCGATGGAGACATCGCCAGCGCCATCATCGACGGCGGTACCATCGCCGGCTCTGTAAGTTACTTGCGAAGTTTTCTATTTATGTCTAAATATATTACGTGTGTATTATGTATTACAACACTGTATTTGTTCTAGATTTGCGCAATTGTCGTCCCAGGGGGGATCATCAGGTCCAAGAGCACCTCCTCGTCGCTATCGTCGGAACCTGGACGAATCGGATATTGCCGACCTCCTTGATTATGGTAAGTACTTGCTGATTTTAGTTTTATTTGGGGCTGTAGCTTCTTATTTCCACCCGATTTTAAACCAATCTATAATTTTGATACAGGATCCGACCCAGGTTCCGACGAGAGTAGCGATGAGGAGGGGGTGATCCCGGTAATTAATACCGGCCACCGGGTCACCCTCGCTCTTATGGACACCCCCCTGGACTACCAGCAGGGTGCTGAATTTGTCGCCGAGCCCGTCCTCGACGCCGGCGAAGATGCCCCCCCTCTGATGGCGACGGACCAGCCTAGGAGGTGGTATGACTTCGAGTGGAAAAAATTTCCGACTTCCTCGATTCCACCTGAATCGCGGAGGGAAACTTTTTCCCAGATAAATGTAGGTCCGACAACTCCACGGGACGACCCGTATGACATTTTCATTGACATTTGGGATCGTCCAATAATGGACTACATTGCCTCGGAGACCAACAAATATGCTCAGAGGGTGGCAGATCAATTGATGGCTTCCGACAACCTCCATCCCAACAGCCGAATAAGCAGATGGAAGGAGACGTCAGCGGACGAACTCCTCTGCTTATTCGGCATAATTTTGGCGATGGGGGTTGTCGTGAAGACCCGTATTGAAGAATATTGGTCTGCTACCCCTGACATATTTTGTACGCCCAATTTTAGCGCATACATGTCCATCAACAGATTTCTACTTCTATGCAGATGTCTGCATTTTGCTGACAATGATGGCATGTATGCGTTAAACTTGGATGTCTCCGGGGCAAGATTATACAAAATACAGCCAATATACAGCTGTCTGATCTTAAAAATGAGATAGTGTTAATAACCTGTCGCTTGAAAATATGGAATTAAAAAAAAATTAACCATACACAATACACGAAATCACAAAAAAAAGCTTTCAAATTAGAAACAAGTGAGACCCCCACCAAAAAACATAAATTAACAAAAATAAAACACCACATAAAAACAGCATCTAAGATCTATGTCAAAAACCATGCCATGATTCTTGTTCATTTCCGAGAACGCCGAATAATAACATGGTACCACGGCAACGGTCCTCACGCCCCAATCGCCGCCGGGATTCCGATCCCGATTTCCGGCCATCGTAGGCGCAGGCTTGCGCGGACGGCGAGCAATGGGAGGCTTGCGCGGACGGCAAGCAATGGGAGGCTTGCGCGGACGGCGAGCAATGGGAGGCTTGCGCGGACGGCGAGCAATGGGAGGCTTGCGCGGACGGCAAGCAATGGGAGGCTTGCGCGGACGGCGAGCAATGGGAGGCTTGCGCGGACGGCAAGCAATGGGAGGCTTGCGCGGACGGCGAGCAATGGGAGGCTTGCGCGGACGGCGAGCAATGGGTGGCTCGCCGTCCGGTAACCGTCCGAGCCCAAGTCGTCGACGGCGCGTGCTGGACGGCGCGTGGTGTTCCACGTGCGCCTCAAGGAGATGTCAGTAACTGTAGGGGCTTAGCAGGGTCGAAGCCTACTGGGGCCAAGGGTCTGATTCTGAAAGGAAGACTCGGCCCTGGTACGAAAGGCAACGAAGGAACAGGAGTGGGTTTTTAGTTAGTAAAAGTCTGACACTATATCCCGCCCCGCCCAAGGGCGGGGGATGTCATAAGATGATTTTCCCACCAAAAAAAAAATAAAAAACCCATGGCACCATAAAACAATCTTGGACGTCCCGGAGTATGTCTACGCAAGTTGTGCATGCGGCAACAGCCACACCCGATGTGTGGACGCGGCAGCAGATGTAAACCTTTTTAAATATATTCTTATTTTTAAATATTGTGACAGTTGTACAAAAATATAAAAAGACATTAAACTAAAATACGTAAAAATACAAGAAATTTAACTTATTTACAATAGTTTACTGGTTCACTGGTTTTAATTTGAACTCGATACCTAAACGCGCTCTCGAGATTAAGGGTCTTGACAGACAGTATAAGGGTTCCGTTTTTTTCTATTGAGGTACGGAACCCTAAAAACGATGATGTTGCTATTTTTGGCGATATCGGACCATATTATTATTATTGTAATGTAGATGTTTCTGTACTAAATAAAATGATATTTTACAGAATCCGAGCCGAGGAGCGCCGGCTGAGGGGCTTGCTCCGAGAGTCGCTGTTGGCAGAGCAGAGGTCGACTCAGCTCCTCTAACAGAGGGCGGCAATGCGCCTCAAACAGGAGGAGCTCCGCCAGCAGCGGTGGCGCCTCCGCGCCGAGGAAGTCCGCCAGCTTCAGGAGAACTGGCAGTAAGCGGTGGTCGCCGCGGAGGCCCGCCGTCCTCGCGGCCTCGGGGAGCTCTGTACGAGTTCCTAAATTCAAACAAACTGGGTGGTGCTGCTGCTAGCATGAATGACCAAGAAGTTTGACAAGAACTATAATTACATTTTCTTGTAAATCGGACTCGAAGAGCTCCCACTATCTTATGAATTGGGAATTAAAAAAATAGAAAAAAATATACGATTTGTTTTTTTTTCTGTTCGTCAGAAATATAAGTCTGACACTTGTCCTTTCTGATTTGCTGTTGTCGCTATGAGAATTAGCATGGTTTTGTCGTGTTTTTTACTAACGTATATTATACTATACAATGCCACAGTTTCAGTAAATTACCTTACGTTGGTGATGTATAGAATAATATACATTGCTAACTTCACGGGATCAATATTTTTTACTTTACTATAAAAATTTAAATTGCAATTATGTCTGTCTTATATTATACTAAACCAATTTTATCACAATTTATAAGACAGTTGTACTAATGTGTGACTGCCTCGTTGATATAGTGGTTATAGAAAGCGACACACAAAGTTGTGGCTTCGATTGTCACAAAAATACTACTATTATTATTACTGCATGACTACCTACCTATATAAAGGGACAAATAACATAATGTACATTATTTATCTTAATACAATATGGTTTGGCTTTACTATGGTGATGGTTTTTTTGCATGTTTCTTTTGCTTTAGTTTTGGACTGATATGGGTGAAAGAACTAGGCGCATTTTATCCTTAGTGCCTGAAAAGAATGCAGACTCTGACACAAGTGACGGAGCTAGTAGCGGTGATGAAGCTGGAATGATTGGATCAGCAGATAGTTCTCCAGCGCCATCGATAAATTCCAGTCTCGAAGGGTGCGCCATTCTGTCAATCCCCTTCCGAACGCCGGCGTTCGCGCTCTCCCACTTCATTGTAGGCCCTATTTTCAATACTTAGAGACTACTTTTGTATGAACAAGTTTAATTATTTACGTTCCTGGATAAATTTCCTATAAATTGAACGCAGCAATATTTTATAGTCTATGCTCTGCTTTTTTTTTTTCGGTTTGACATTCGCCCGAAATTGTGAGTGCGTGCGTGCTGTGAGCAATTTTCGTTTTCGTTTTTTTCCCGGATTTCACTCAAATAAGTATTGTTTGTTATTATAAAGTTATTATTTAGCTTATAATGATTCTATTTAGAGTATAAGTTGAACGAAATATATTGTTATAACTATTAGATAAAGCCGTTATAGTGTGTGAACATTTTTTCTGATTTCCGTGTAAATTATGATGATGTTTAGCAGTAAATGCAATGAAACTATTATAAAAATTAAGTACAATCATATAAACAGCGATATAATAACGTTTTTGTTCAATTTTAGTGAAAAAAATCTTGACAAAAAAGCACGCGTAACGGTCGTTTAGTCTTTCAAAATCCAGCAAGCCATTTTGGTCCTTATTTGTATCTTACGAAGGACAAAGTTGGTGTGAAACTTTTTTTTATGACTTTTTGATTAGGGAGACGTAGTGTGTCGATAAACGTGTCGATAAAATTTTGTTATTATCGATAGTGATAGCGGTATTTTATAATTATTGTATATTTATTTTTACATGATAACTTACCTAGTTTTTCTAAAGCTCAAACATGAATTTATATATATTTCTATTTTATTACAAAACAAAATCAACTGAAGAGACATAGGGGTATATACTAAAGTGATATTTTTTTCTCTTTTTGTTTGACATGCTGTAGCATGTCGAATTGGCGAGTGAACGAGCAGCCTCCTGCGGACTTCCTCGACTTGTTGTACGACGAGGAAGATCGGGACGTTGAAGAGGAGAACGGCGATGAACAAGACGAGTTATTTGACGATGAGGTTGTAATGTTTGCCTTGTAATTAGTTATAAAATAATAATTTGTTTACTGTTTTTTTTTTTATTGTATTTGGATGGGAATTTTTTGCATGGACATTTCTTTGTACATTTTAGGATGAAGTCTTGCATCGAAGTTCATCGCCGGAACGCATCATGGGGGGCTCTCCACGAGTGGTATTGCGTTTTTAGGGGTATGTGGAACAGAGAGTAAAGCCCCACATACCTCCGTTGAAAAGGGAGGATCCTCCGGCCAGACGGGTGTTATGTCTGGTGGGCTACTGCCCGGTAGATGATTTCGAGCTGTTCTATATGTTCTAATAGCGCGGAGAACTTTGATTGCGCGATGCAGGATTAGTTCCTATGTGACGCCATAGATGTCGCTACATCACTCCCCTCCGGAGATCGGAGATCGATGGTTCTTGATGCTTCTTGATGCGTGCCAGGCCAGTGGTAGGATGGTTCCAGTGGGTCGGAACCGAATGCCGCATAGTTCTCGGTGAGTCGGAACTGTCTGCGGTGATGCCCCAGTGAGTCGGGGTGTTGCTATCCCAGTGAGTCGGGGTGATGATGTCGCAGTGAGTCAGGATGATGCTGCAGGCTCCAGTGAGTCGAAGTAGTGCTGCTGGCTCCAGTGAGTCGGAGCGGTGCTGTGCGACGTAGTGGCTTACTGCTGGCGTCGACCAGGAGAGGTTCTTCGTTGCTCTTCATATGACTGGCCGAAGGTGCAGTGTGATTCGCCAAGGTCGCTGATGAGGCTGAGGGTGATGACCAGGTATGACCAGGTAGGCATGCTGGTGGTCAGGATACCCTTTATAGCCGTGGGTGCTGGCTGTATGGATCGCTGCTCGAAAGCTTGAAGTGATGATGACGTCACGAAGCAGTAGCTGCACGAAGGCTGCGCTGACGTTCATTGTCGAGGGTCACCATTTTGGTAGTAAGCGGAATAGAGTGTAAAGTTCCGCAAACCTCCGTTGAAAAGGGAGGATCCTCCGGCCAGACGGGTGTTATGTCTGGTGGGCAACTGCCTGATAGATGATTTCGGGCTGTTCTATATGTTCTAATAGCGCGGAGAACTTTGATTGCGCGATGCAGGATTAGTTCCTATGTGACGCCATAGATGTCGCTACATCACTCCCCTCCGGAGATCGGAGATCGATGGTTCTTGATGCTTCTTGATGCGTGCCAGGCCAGTGGTAGGATGGTTCCAGTGGGTCGGAACCGAATGCCGCATAGTTCTCGGTGAGTCGGAACTGTCTGCGGTGATGCCCCAGTGAGTCGGGGTGTTGCTATCCCAGTGAGTCGGGGTGATGATGTCGCAGTGAGTCAGGATGATGCTGCAGGCTCCAGTGAGTCGAAGTAGTGCTGCTGGCTCCAGTGAGTCGGAGCGGTGCTGTGCGACGTAGTGGCTTACTGCTGGCGTCGACCAGGAGAGGTTCTTCGTTGCTCTTCATATGACTGGCCGAAGGTGCAGTGTGATTCGCCAAGGTCGCTGATGAGGCTGAGGGTGATGACCAGGTATGACCAGGTAGGCATGCTGGTGGTCAGGATACCCTTTATAGCCGTGGGTGCTGGCTGTATGGATCGCTGCTCGAAAGCTTGAAGTGATGATGACGTCACGAAGCAGTAGCTGCACGAAGGCTGCGCTGACGTTCATTGTCGAGGGTCACCATTTTGGTAGTAAGCGGAATAGAGTGTAAAGTTCCGCAAACCTCCGTTGAAAAGGGAGGATCCTCCGGCCAGATGGGTGTTATGTCTGGTGGGCAACTGCCTGATAGATGATTTCGGGCTGTTCTATATGTTCTAATAGCGCGGAGAACTTTGATTGCGCGATGCAGGATTAGTTCCTATGTGACGCCATAGATGTCGCTACAGAATCACGACGTGATCAGAAGGTTGCGTGTTCACATCACGTCGGGGTCACCATTCAACCCCATGGTCCCAGATTCAACACCCGTCTGGTTGGAGGATCCTCCCTTTTCAACGGAGGTATGTGGGGCTTTACTCTCTGTTCCACATCCCCCAAACGTTTATTGTGGTTTGTGGTGATTTATTGATTAAGGGTGGCGGTGTATTTGCATGTTTTTTTTTTGTATGTTTAGGTTGAAGCATCGGACCATTTGTCTTCACCGGAGGACCCTACTCTCCTCTCACGTCACCAGAGCGCCCTACATGGAGGCTGCCGCAAACGGTAAAACTTTTCTTCTTCCGTTCGATTTGCAATATTTCTGTATTTGTTACAATAGGATTTCAGTGATTTTAACGTTTGAATATTTTAGGATGATTGGTCGCCACGTCCGTCAACGTCAGCGTGCCGGGACAGGTCACGACCCCCATTTTCGCGAATCTGCCGTCGCAATCGTAAGTTTATATCTACTGATATTATTTATGAATAGATCTTCCGTATCATACCGATATGGACGTATGTGAAATAAATTTAGTAAAATTATTTATTGTTACAGCGTACTGGATCCTGAGACACAAGGCACCGTGATCCGGATTTTTGGGGAGGATGGCCAACCGCTGGACGCTGGAATGTTTGGCGCCATCGAAGTTGAAGGCTGGCGCTTTTTTGTCCCCGGATGCCCACGCTATGTTTGTGTCCCCTGAGGAGCAAGAAATTAATAATAGACATTAGAATTCTTAGGTATTATGAAATTCGGAATTGTGAAAATCGGAACATCGAAATTCAGAATAAAATATTTCGGAGTATTTGGGTGTTCCCCTTATCAGTACTAAGCCGAACAGATAAAGTTTACACCATACAACTACACAATCGGCAAGCGAACATTTCGATCGACCGATTGAAGCCTGCATACGTCGTCACAGAAGATACCAGTAGTTAATTACCAACCACATCAAGTTCTATTACCTACACCTCACCATCAGCCAAGATTACCACGCCTGTTACCATATAATACAAGTACCAACATACAGAATACCAAGCACAGTACCACAACAACCGCTAGTGAGGTAACCCAAGTACCACATACAAACATGACGTCACAGCCCGCTAATAACAGAAAAACCAGCTGCAGTCGAAAATTTCACGCGGCTGGTCTGCACATTTCGATGTGTTGTAAATGTCGTTAGAAACATGATTTAGATACGTTCCTACGTTTGTACAAAACATTTTACTAGTGAAATTCATTGTTTTTTACGTAAAATACTTAAAGTAAGCGAAGAACGACGGTGGAGTCCGTAAATGCCTGTAGTAACGTCGCAATGAGGATGATCATATAAAGAAACAGAACAACCAAATTTTCCACGTACGGATGACGCAGAACAACCGCATGAGATTATTACTACTACATTGTTTGAATTGCTTAATTAATTGTCCAATCATCTGTCTTGTGCTTTAAAAGAACAATGAAAGAATAACACGATGGTGACAAAAATGAAGTTGCATAAAGCGATGAAAACGACACTCCAATGATCGACGACGAGCGTGACGTTGATTGCAGAAGGTGACATGGACAGTCTACTGGAAAGCGTAGTGTGACATCTTGACAAAGTGGACCAGTCTACGCAATGCAATATAATAAATGCAATGCAATGCGGTGCCAGGTTTTGATAGCGGTTTAATTTCCGCTACCTCCGCTGCTATTGAGGCAGAATTATCCGATTTAAAACACCGTGACGTCGGGGGAGAAATATCGTTACGTCTAGATCGTTTTGTGATGCACCATCAGAAAGAATCGATGAAAATTAAAAGAGCATAGCAACGAGTCTGCCTGTTACAGCTTCTCATCGTCTACCGCTTGTTCCTCATCTTGATATAATTCGTCTTCCAAAACAGCCACAGGACAAAGACACATTTTTAAGCGTTAATATTGACACGATTTTTTTTAATCACCTTCTAACCTTTTATCACCATCTAACCTCCACCTGCTTGTTCCAGTTGTCTAAAATCATATTAATAAGATAGCATCCCAAAATCAAAATGTTTATTACTCGTGGAGGACTACAATCGACAGATGAGGCTATCACAGCAGGAGTACCTCTGATTGGTATACCAATGCTGGGAGATCAGTGGTACAATATTGAAAAGTATCTACACCATAAGATTGGAGTCAAACTTGATTTGCTTATAATGACAGCTGAAGGTTTTAATTCTTGCTATTAACAAAGTCACAGAAGATAAAAGTTATCGTCAAAACCTCATCAAATTTAACAGCACGATGCGCGACCAACTTCTGTCTCCACTGGAACGCGCCATGTAATGACAGTCAACATGCCGCCGACAGCCTACATGTCGCCGACAGCCAACATGTCGCCGACAGCCAACATGTCGCCGACAGCCAACATGTCGCCGACAGCCAACATGTCGTGGGCAGACTACTTAGAATTAGAACTATTTCTCGTTTTGACAGCAATTTCGCTGGCTTTTATTTTAGTTCTGTCATTAATTGTATTCGCTATATGGAAGTAGTTTAGTTTGAGTCAAGTAAACGAAAAATTTATAGCAAATTAAATAACAGATTCACCATCTTTGTACTCAATCAAGAATTCAAGACAAAACACATTTGACTAGACACTGGGATCAATTACAGATAAACCCGAAATCCCGGGATTAGAAAAAAGGATCACGATCGAATCCTCAGGTCTCGAGTCCTAACTGCTGGATCCTCTCTTCACGACTGTCGCAACCCCACGTCGTGTCGCTGGTTCGGCCTCCGCCTGGCGCGACTCCTCCTGCGCCAGGACCAGCGTTTCGTTTGCGTAACAGACCACGCAGACCCTGTCGGGGAGTTCGCTGCAGTGCACGTAGTCATACCTGATGTTCCACATATGACAGTTTTCTCTAAATTACTTTAAAGATATCCTCTGAACGTTCAACAAGGATGACCTGCCAGAAGAGTACCTACAAGAGCAAGAACAGTTGTTCCGTGACTTCATACTAGTGTAATTGACCTACTCAGCGATAGGGTCTGGTCTCAGCAACTATATAGAAAGTACGGCGCAATTATTGGTTGTAATCATATATTTGAAAATTTATCAAATAATTCTGTACCTTTAGTGAAAAGTGATATAACTCCACTTGTAGCAGTTTTGAGTTCTGTGTACAATCTTGAAGCTTGAATTTTATTTTATTTTTCTATCTAATCAGTTTAACTCTATCTATGATATTATATGGCAATAAAAATATATAATAAATTGCCAAACCTATATAAAACTGAAAAATCAGTAACAGTATTTCAAAAAAGGCTAAAAATATACCTAATTCAAAAATGTTTTTACTCAGTAAAAGAATATTTAGAGTCTAGCTCAAAATAACGATTTTAATTATTGTATTAAATTTATAGTAATTGTATTAAATTAATTATTATTGACATGTAACTTTTTGACATAGCTCTAATTTCTCAATTGGACTGTTATTATTGACATTTAATTTTTGACATAACTTTAATTTCTCAATTGAATTGATAGTATTTGACATCAAAATTATATAAAATTCATCGATAAAATTCATTATTATTAACATATTTCTATTTTTTGACATAAATGTAATCACTCAAATAAATTGATAATATAATGATTCAATAATAATAATGTCTATTGTAAGTTAATTGGGATATATTAAAATTGCAATGCTTGTAAAAGGCTGCTAAGTCAAAAGTACTGACATGATATATAAAACAACATTGTAAACACTTAGTTCGCAATAAACATTTTGACTTTGACTTTGACTATGATAGAACGGGAAATAAGTTTCGTGTTGAATAATACAAGTCGCATTCTTGGTTAATTTTGATGATATTTTTTGTGTATACTGATATGTCTTTAGTAATATTAAATTGAACTAAAGCTTATACTTAAAAAAATACGTGTAAATAAGGCTATCTCGATTTATAATACTTGACACATTTAACATTAATTACATGAGCTTAGTGCTTGTTAATACAATACAATTTATATTATGTGACCCAAAAAATACCCTACAATTATCAAATGTGAATGATAATATAACTCAAATTATATCTCATATGTATAAGCAGCATTAAATTTCACCAACGTGTTAAGTGATACAACTAAACCTCTATCAAAATACACGTGTAATATTTTAGGAACGCGTTTAGTTCTTAATAATATAAATTTATTTATATCGCTGTAGTTTAGGATTTTTATAAACCGGTCGATAGTGATAATTGTGTAAAGTGATCTATGCAGATTAGTCTTCGCATTGAGAGAGCGAGAACGGCAATGATGACGGGGGAGGTAATCGCGCTCAAATGTCAGTCGGCCAGTCTCGTTTTGGCGTGCGTGGCGGGAATACGCGTCCATATTTCGCAAAAATGAGCCGCATGGTAAGTACTTGTATCATTTTACACAAATTCATAATTTAATTTTTAAATAGAATAGAGTGACTTATTTTCATTAAGTATTAGTAATTTGATGCACAATTATGTTTTCACAAGGGTTTGCTGACTAGGACAGGAATTATGAACAAAGTAGTTAGGTACTTTCTTGAGTGGCGAGCTTGTCCTTTGCAATAATGGCTTGTACAGAATATTAGCACCTGAGCATGCCGCGTGCTACCAACTATTATGCTTACTCCATGACAATTTTTTCTTTAACCTTCTTATTTGATTTACCTGTTTCCTTTCTACCTACTATTTACCATTTATGACAAAATAAACTTCTTGATGATGAAATGATGGCAATTTTTTGGTTTGATACTTCTATTTGTATGCCAACACATTCCATGTTTTGATTAAGGGGTATCTATATTAAGGAAGTTGTGTTCTATGTCCGACTTGACTAGGATGGCGACTCCCTGACCATGGCCATCAGGCTTCTTATCGCGGCGGTAACAAGAGAAACCAGGAGCATCTAATTTGCAATGGGGGGATATTCTAGTCTCAGACAAAGCTACGATATCAATAGAAAGCTCGTTTACCAGATCCAGCAGCTCCACCATTTTTGAGCGAATGCCATCGGCATTCCAGTAAAGAATGCGTAAATTTTGTGTTTCAGACATATTGACCAAGATGTGTTAAAATGAGAATAACTTTATCCATCATACTAGTGCATCCAATAAATTGACTTTTGATCGTCTTTATCGTCATCAATATGGCTAGCATGTCGGATGTTGCTGCATCTTGAGTATTGTCTGTGACGGTGACTTTTTGAGTGTTGGCAGCCGCAACAAGGTTCCAGGGTCGCTCCTCAACCATATTTGTTTTAAGTGGTATTTTAATAGTCCTGGCGGTTTTGAGTTGGTCTTGGCGTTCACGAAGGATCTTTAAATAGTTTTCGCGCTCTTTGCATTGACGAAAGTTTGCAGGATGATTTCCACCACAGTTACAACACTTGGCTGGTTGATCTCGAGTCTTTTTGGGGCAATCTTCAGTCCGGTGGGGATCAGTACATTTCACATAGCGAGGTGCCAAGTTGCAGTTGGTGGACGAGTGGCCGAATCCTTGGCATCTGTAACACTGGGTTCCGTAACGATTGTTGCTTCGGTATTTTCGCATTTGTACAACTGTGTTACAAAGGAGCTTAATCTGTCGAAATTTGGCAAAATCTGCACCAGGTGGTAATTGTACCTAAAAAGGAGGACAGAAGGAAGATTTTTCTGCAGGCACTTTCATTTTTCGAATAATCACGTTTTCGAATCCAAGCGAGGAGATTTCGGCCGGAAGTACATCCTCGAAAGTAATCCGGAAGACCAAAAATTACGGCTTTGAACATCTTCTCATCCTTGCGTGAGTAGGTGTGGAAAGCAATGTCTTTGACTCGTAGACCATCCTTTACAGCTTGATGGCTTTCAGGCGTGTGGCAGATAACAGCCACTCGGTTATTATTTATGATTCAGAGGAATTAGTTATTATTATTATTAATAGGTTATTATTTATGATTGTAGGGGCTGAGTCACCCGCGTCCGTAGGAGAATACCCATAGATAGGCCCTACACGTGGTCCCCGGGTGGTGCTAATCAGGTGACATTAACTGGTGGTAGGTTTCGACCGATGGCTTGTGACCACCCACTGGGCAAAGACGTACCGCCAAGCGGCCTAGCCGTGTTCCGGTACGATGCCCAGTGTAGCCAATTTAGGAGTTGGGTCGAAGTGGCGGTTCTAATGTATGCAGACCAGCCGGACCCGCGCTGGTATTGACATATCGGGAGACTAGTCGCGGAGGGTAGCGGGATCCGAGGCACGGTGCACCGCTGGCCGACCGCAGTTAGTTGGGGGCCCAAGTAATGTGCTAGCCACACATGAAAGGCTGCCCCGCCAACTGACGAAAAATCCCGGAATGCACCATCGTGCTGGTTGGCGACCAGATGAGAGGGCCCGATGGTCATTTCCGGGGGGCTCGGGCGTCCCCGCAGTCTCCAGACTAGTGCCCCAATGATGCTGTCCTGCCAGTGCGTGACGAAGGTTAGCAGCATGGGACTCCATTTCACTTCCTTCTCCTCTCCTACCTCACTCTCAATATGCCAAGGTTGAAAAAGAGAAAAGTTAAACAGCGGCTGCACTCCTTCTCACTTAAAGTGCACCTCAGCAATATTAGAGGTCTGCACTCAAATCTCGCAGCAGTCCATCATCACCTGGAGACTGAAAAACCTTCCCTCTTTTTCCTTTCGGAGACGCAGATAAGAAGTCCGTCAGACGTGTCGTACCTGACTTACCCAGGGTTTACCCTGGAGCACAATTTTAAACCACACGCTGGTGTGTGTTTGTACGTAAGGGAACGACATCTGCTATCGGCGTCTCCGTAACCTTGAAGATACCAGGTTCTCAACGCTTTGGGCTCTGGTGGACACAGGCATGGATAAAATTATCTATGCTTGTGTCTACCGTTCGCACAGTGGTGATCAGGAGACGACCAGGCTCACACAGTACCTTAGTGAGGCGGCGGATGCGGCTCAGCAGAGGTACCCTTCCGCACAACTAGTGTTACTGGGGGATTTTAATGCCCACCATCAGGAGTGGCTTTTCCCATACCGGTGCACAGACCATGCTGGTCGAGAGACGCGAAAGCTTGCGCTAGCGTTAAATCTCACCCAGCTGGTCCAGGGAGCTACGAAGGTGCCAGATGTTGATTCGCACACGGCCAACTGCTTGGACCTTCTGCTGACAACAGATCCAGACCGCTATTCAGTGTCGATATCATCACCGTTAGGTAGTTCCGACCACTGTCTGGTGAAATCTGTATCAGTCTACTCTCCGCCCGATCCCTGCCCTAGAGGCACCAGGCGGGTTTGGCGATATACGTCAGCAGATTGGGATGGCATGCGATCTTTCTTCGCATGTTATCCTTGGCAGCCTACTTGCTTTTCTTCGGATGATCCATCGTCGTGCGCAGATGCTGTGACAGATGTTTTGCGGCGGGGGATGGAGTATTACATTCCATTCTCTGACGTAACAATGTCTGGCCATGCTCGCCCTTGGTTTGGTGCGGAGTGTGATCGCGCTAACGCGCTTAAGCACACGGCATACCGGGCATGAGCCGACGCTCGTATGCATAAGGCGAGTGACGTAAGTCAGAAGAAGAGAGCCTTCAACAGAGCTGCCAAGTCTTGCAAGAAGGTGATGCGGAGGTCTCGGTTCGACCACATTAGCCGCATCGGGAACAAACTCGCATCATACCCTGCTGGTAGTAAGGCGTTTTGGTCCCTGGCTAAGTCGGTTGAATCGAACTTCTGCCGTCCCTCACTACCGCCACTGCTGAAACCCGAAATGGGTCGCTGGCCCATACCGCTGAGGAGAAAGCAAATTTGTTTGCCTCTCTCTTCGCGGAATCTTCGCGTCTAGATTCTGGTGACGCGCGGCCCCCTGTTAATCCTGATGGTTGCGAGACGAGTATGTCGGATATTTGCATCCATCAGAAGGACGTCCGTAGGGTGCTGCGTAACCTTGACGTGAACAAGGCTAGCGGTCCAGACGGGATACCGGCAATTGTTCTAAGAACGTGTGCGCCTGAACTGTCTCCGATCCTGACACGCCTATTTCGGCTTTCATTTGAGGCTGGAAAAGTGCCGATTGCATGGAAGCAAGCTAACGTACAGCCCGTGCCCAAAAAGGGTAGTCGGGCTGACCCAGCTAACTACAGGCCAATCTCAGTAACGTCCATTCTCTGTAAGACAATGGAACGTGTACTCAACAGTAAGCTCCTGGCATGCCTAGAAGCTAATGACATCTTAAGTGACCGACAATACGGCTTTCGCCGAAATCGGTCAACTGGTGATCTTCTAGCGTATGCCATCCACATCTGGAGTGAGGCCATCGAGAGACACGGGGAAGCGTCCAGGTCCCTCAGGGGTCAGTGCTCTCGGCAACATTGTTCTCTCACTCTCACCTTTGGGTATGCAGACGACAGCACTGTTGCTGAGAGTTACATATCCAGCGCGCAGGCTAGTGGGTCGCAGATCCAGTCTCTACGAGAGGCTATGGTCGAGCGCTTGAACTTGCCCTTGGAGGCAGTCTCTGAATGGGGCGATGCCAATTTGGTCAAGTTCAATGCTGCTAAAACCCAGGCGTGTCTATTTTCCGCTAAAAGGAGCCAATTCAGCCCTGCTCTAACTTTCCGGGGCGTAACCGTGCCAATAACCGACCATCTTGATCTCCTTGGTGTTACGCTGATGTCAACACTCAACTTTGGGCCATACATCGAAGCAAAGGCTCAACTGGCAGCAAAAAAGCTGGGAATCCTCGCGAAGGTCAGACAGTACTTCACGCCGGAACACCTGCTCAAACTTTATCAAGCGCAAGTTCGATTGTGTATGGAGTACTGCTCTAATCTTTGGGACGGATCTGCCCGATACCAGCTTGATGCACTTGAGGCAATTGAGAGGCGAGCCAAGAGGATCATTGGCAATGATGCACTCGTTGAGTCGAGGCTTCAAAGTCTTGAGCATCGACGCAGAGTTGCTAGCCTGTCGGTTTTCTACCGGTTGCATTTCGGGGAGTGTGCGTCGGAATTGCATAACCTAATTCCGCCTAGCCCGTTCCATCATCGGACCACCAGGCGTACGGCAATGCGCCACCGGTACATGGTGGACATCCCACCTATACGCACAAAACGTTTTGGGAACACATTCATAGTGCGTACAGCTAAGGAGTGGAATTCCTTGCCGGAATCTGTTTTTCCTGATGGCTACAACCCGGGAATCTTTAATTCAAGAGTGAATAGGTTACTTCTAGGTAAGCGCGCTCCATCGTCGACCGCATCGTCGCTTTCCATCAGGTGAGTTAGCGGTCAAGCGCAAACCTATCAAGAATAAAAAAAAAAAAAAAAAGATATACTGATTTGTTTTCAAAAGTCGCTTAGATTAAGTTTTAAAAGATAATATTATTATAATAATTATGTTTTAAGTACAAAGTAATAAGTACTTTTTGAAGACTTTTATAATTTGGATTGTTTTTTATTTTATTTTATAAATTTATTAAGTTTCATATGTATATTCAACTAAAAATGATTATTTAGCTATGCTAAAACAATTTAAGAAAATAAGTAGTTTTAAACTAGTTATGGAACTTAATTTTCGGTGATTTATTTTTCTAAGACCCGGCTCGTTGTTTTTGTTATAGTGGTTAAACAGACTGATTAAAGTGAGACTGTTATTTATATAAGTAAAACACTGTTGATTATACTTAAAATAATAAAAATATACTGATTGTATTTACACTTTTATTCACCCGCTTTTTAAATGAAAGTAGACCCCGACAGTATAAGTGCTAAACCAAGTACTAGGCACCTACAATAGAAATAAAATTAAACTTATATTACTTTACACCTTGAGAGTTTTGTAGTTTATTTGATATAATTAAAGATATATCGGAATACACCACGTCTTATATTGTGTTTAATGAGTAAATTGATATAAGTTTGATTTTATCACAGCGCACTAAAAAGACACGGTATCCATGAAATCTCAATGTGTACGAAACAAAATTAGTTCTAGTGTTTTTATTATTTACAACTCTATTGATATCAAAAAGATGTATCAAAAATACTTGTAACATTCAACACCAGTGCATTTTATAATATGTTAAATGATGTATTTGGAATTGTAACATGTAAGGTATGTGGGTCGGTACGTGTGATTGAAACGACAGGTCGCTTAGCACTGGTTTATTAAGACATAGGCGAGCGTGGGGACGCAGCCCGCACGTACTTACTTATACATATATAACATCCCTCCCCCTATAGTTACAATATACATTAACTCCAGTCACACACAGACGGTGTAATTAAAGTTAATAGTTCAAAGTCAAACGGAAATCAAGTCACTACATTACTAAGATGGCAAAATCTCAAATAGCGGAGACCTTTGCTCTGAAAGATGAGCAGCTGGTGGGTCTGATGGCTGGGCTGGGCATAACCGGCACAGACCAAAATGCATTCAAAATGAATTTTACTGAGCTCGAGTGGAAGCAATGTGCTGCCGTTAGAGAGGCAGTGAAATATCTCGGGTTTGATGCCAGACAGATAATGGCACAATTCTTCAAAAAAGCCGCGGAAAGTCCTGTAAAACCAGGAGAGGAACCAATGCTGAAAGTAGGTGATGCTAGTCTTTACGAGAACTGTGATCCGAAGACGGATCTTATGTTCTTTCTTAATGTATTCTTGGAAAGGGGTAATAACGTCACGAAGGCGATTATGAGATGTGACGGCGCTGCAGGAGCTGTTCTCAAGCGTAAAGCAAGTGCATACGGTATTATCATGGATCCGAGCCAGAATCGGACCATTTTAGGATCAAAAGAACTAACCTTGTCTAGGATTGCCCAGGCCTTCTCGATTCAGACTGCGACGGTCATAGTGAAGGACAAAGTTCCCGGAAAACTTAAAAGTAAACTGTTTGGGACAGACATTCCCTTAATTATGCAGCATACCGTGTTTTCGGGCATCATACCATCTGTCAGCGAGCTTTCTGAAGACCTTAGAGAGATAGCTCTATTGCTTAATGTGGAGATGACACTAACACTAGCATCTCCTAAAGATAAGAGGAAAATGGCAACAAGAACATTAGAGGACTTATTGGAATCCTCAACACAATATGTGGATGCTGCCATCAACGGAAACCTCATCGATGATGACATTAGGATAAGGATGCTAGCGAAAGCAGATGTGTGTGTGATAGGCGACGCTAGGAAGATAATCCTTAGTCCCAGAGTACATTTGATGGCCAAGGAACTTGGATACATAAGGCGATATGCTAGGTACACTTACCAAAAAGCTGTGGAAATGTTGATAGCTGACAAATCTCAGCAGGAGTCTAGTTCTTTAAACTAGAATGGCCCGGTCCCAGCACATCTTCGCAGCCCGCACGTACTTACTTATACATATATAACATCCCTCCCCCTATAGTTACAATATACATTAACTCTGACTTGCTAATAAAACTGCTTATAATTAACCCTAGGACGATTGCGTTTGCTTATTGTTGGAGACGCAGAAGATGAGTCTTGAGGTAAGTCTGTAGGTGCCAGGTAATCCCTGGCAACCGTGTTGCTCCCGGTCTCCTCCTCCCTGACATTAGACTCTTGTGCTTGGTCCCTTGATGATGATGATGATGAGCAGTCTGTACTTTGCGGTTGTGCGCTTACTGGTGCCGCCTCTGGCTCCGGAATATCGGGTAAACTCTCTATATCCCATGTTGATACAGCGATACTGTGATGATGTTTCCTTATTTGGTTTTTGTGACGAGTTACATAGGAGTTCAGTTCCGGTACAAAAACTTTATATAAAACATTACCGATTTTATTAACTATAGTTCCTCTAATCCAGTAGTACTTCTTTGCATTTTCAAATCTTTTTATTAAAACTTTTTCATTCGTTGCAAAGTCGTTACTCTTCTTACCCCCATAATATTTACTCTGTAACGATTGTTTGTGTTCTATCGTTGATGAAAGTTCCGATAAAGAAGGCGTCGGCGTTGACTTTAGCAAATCTAATCTACTTCTAAGTTGTCGGCCATATACAAGTTCAGCCGGCGTGCGTTCTGTCGAGCTATGAGTCGAGTTACGATAGTCAAATAAAAATTTGTTAATTTTACTATCCAAATTTTTCCTATCTGGGCTTGACAGTATTATACTTTTAATTCCCCTTTTTACTATTTTTACAGCGCTCTCGACTTGACCGTTACTGCTTGGATGGTAGACGGGTGAAAATACTTGACGAATGCCGTTTAATTTGCAAAACTCAGCAAATTTTTGAGAAGCAAATGATGTGCCGTTATCACTAACAATGGTCGCCGGTACCCCTACCCTAGACATTAATTCGTATAAGCGCTCGATTACTGCGTCTGAAGAAATTGTGGACTTCATCGTGTAACATTCGACCCATTTCGAGTAAGCGTCAACAACTATTAGATACATTCGATCATGCATCGGCCCCAAGAAATAAATATGTATCCTATAATACGACGGTCTAGCTCGTTATCTATTTTGCTCCGGAGCGCATATGCCACTGGTCGTGCTTTGCGGAAAACCGGTTTAGCGTCGGGTTTTAATGCTAACCTAACTTTATATTTCGTGAAACATCCTAGTTCCTCTGAAAACACTGATGGGAAATCGCTCATTAAGTTGTTTATTATATCATTATTTTCCGCAGCACAATATTTGATTTGGGAAATTTCTAAATTAAAACATTTTATGAAATCCCTTCCTAATAACGGTGGTCCACCATCGCGCACTACGTAGATTGTAAGGGAGTGTGTCTGTCTTAAATAGACTACCGGCACTCGTATCACGCCTATCACTATGATCCTTCCCCCACCGTAACCTCTCAGCGTCTTTGTCGCATGTGATAAGGTTACGTCGGCGAAATGACTGTAATATGTTTTATCCGAAATAGCAGTAACGGCCGCTCCCGTATCGATTTCAAACTGTAGACTTACACCTTTAATTAGAACGCGCACGTACATTGGCATCGTATCTGACTCACAACGAATATGACTAATAACCATACCTTCTCTCTCGGAACTTTCCTCAACTTGTTTCACGCACTTTGTTTTGTTAGAACACATGCGACGTAAATGACCCTTCTGACCACATTTCCGGCAGCTGAAATTTTTAAACCGACACTCGATTGTTTTATGATTTTTAAACCCGCACACTGCACATTTTAGTCCTTCATCCACTTTTTTGTCCCTTATCTTGAACACCGCGCTGGACGACGGCGCCGCTGGCACGTTGGCTGCGGCCGCGCGAGCACCACGCACGCTGGCTGCCAACTCCACCGCTTTCGCCAACGTCAGCTCCTTGATGTCCTTTGTGAACAGCTTGTCTCGCTCGGGTCCGCTTGTCATTCCCATGACAAAACGGTCTAGCAAAGACTCCTCTAGATTCCCGAAGCCGCAGTATGCAGCTAATCCTCTCAATCGGGCCGCCCATTGCGCGTGACCTTCGTCTGCCCTCTGTGTCGCCGCATAAAACTCTGCACGCTCGGCGAATCCATGACGCTTTGGTATGAAATGCTTGTCCAAAGCTTGAAGAATGGCTTCAAATTCTTCTTCTTCTATTGGTTTTGGTAGCAGAAGATCACTTGCGAGCTTGTATGTGGACTCGCTGAGTGCTGTGAGTAATATCGCTCTGCGTTTTACTCCCGACTTGTCTGCATCTACCAAATCGTTTGCAATGAACCATTGTTGCAGGCGATTCTTAAACGACACCCAATCCTGAGTTATATGGTCGAAACTGTTAAGAATTCCGAAATACGTTGCCGCCATTTTCAATTTTTAGAAAATGGCTTGGTTCGCTCGTCGCCAATGTAAGGTATGTGGGTCGGTACGTGTGATTGAAACGACAGGTCGCTTAGCACTGGTTTATTAAGACATAGGCGAGCGTGGGGACGCAGCCCGCACGTACTTATACATATATAACATAACATTATACACATAGGAACTTAAATATGGCTAATGATATAAGACTAGTTTTTTTTAAATATCTCAGATTCTAATCATATTTGAAAAAAATCAAAGCGTATCCTACGTAATAATAACAATTTCCAATTGATAAAAGTCAAAACCTTAAAAAAAAAATCTGTGATAAAAAGTTGTAGCCGTTTAAAAAATGCAAAACTTTTTATTTAAATTTCTCAAAACGAGACTTTGTAACTTATACCACTTTTCACTAAAGGTACAGAATTTACCGAAAAAATGTTTAATTGGAACATTTTTTCTGTGCAGATCATCCCAAGATTTAAAGTTTTCATTACAACAAAAGTGCCGACGAATGCGCTTTGCTAAAACACCATTTTGAAAAGGTCCTGGCGCATGGCCTGATGTCCACGTGCGAAAGTGTACTCTCAATTCCCTTACGATATCCTCTGAAAGTGGAACAAGGATGACCTGCCAGAAAGGAGTAAAGAGAGAGAGAGCATTAAATTTTTCTAGGAAAATTTAATGCATTTCTTCTATCATGGCAATGTACAAGGCTGTCTTAGAACTTGCCTTTCCTCACGCGAAGTCAGGGGCTCAGAGATGAATGTTGATTCTTTAACTGCCAACCTCATGTTGAAGCATCTAAGAACATCAGTGTAGGCAACCACATCATAAGTATTATCTTTACCTTGCATTACGTGTGTAGACAAGGTGTGAAAGATACTGAGACAAACATGATAAAGAAAACTAGTACCACATCCTACAAAATACACTAAGGGCAACGAGACATTAAGAACTAAATGGCTGGATATAAATGTAAAATGGAAATGGCCAAACCTATCATTCCATGAGGGTCATGATCCTTATATTAGACAATGCTATGAAGGAGGCTATTGGGGTGAGAAACCTAATGAACCATGGACCACAGCTATTGTTCAGAGAGGTAAGGTTTGAGAAAACACTAGAATTCGATTATCAGATTTAAACGACAGATCTCTTAGCTGATAAGGCCATTATACCTGGGTTGAACCATTGGCCATACGAATATGACTCCCAAGCCCATCGGACAAATCATGAGAGATACCCTACCAAACCTCCGCGCCAAAGCAATAATGTCATAATGCAGTATGTAGAAAGAGAAGAGGTCAATGTCAGGGAAATAAAGACAGTCTCCACTCGAGAGACAACCAAAGACTGGAAGGTTACTGTGGGAGTCGCAAAAGAGAGGGAGATGAAGAAAAGGAAGGCGAGGTTCTATGGTAAATTAACGTTGGAGATGAGACTGTTTCAGGTGGCAACAGAAAACAACATAAAGCATATCTTCAAATTCATCCCTCACCAAACTATGACGAAGTCAGAAGATGACCTGTTTAAGCACCTCTTAAAAATATCAGAGACCTCGTCCACAGATGAGGGAGGAGCAGTCTGTATGTCCATGGACTTCTCTAGCTGGTGCACAAGCTTTAGATATGAGGGCATCACCCCCCTATTTGAGGAGTTAGATAGGTTACTTGGTGTAGAGAATGTAATGGCCTATACTCAGAAGTTCCCTCTCGAGTCCATTTTGTTGTTCAAAGATAGATTCTGCCCACCTAGACAAGGCACAGATGGACTACCGGAGAATAGCCCAAGGTGTATTCACGGACCAGAAGCCTGGATGGAGGAACTAAGGCAGAAGGGGTGGACTTTAGCAACCTTATTGCTTATATTAATAGCGTCATGAAAATGCAGGACTATTGCAACGTTAACAGGTCAGGGAGACAATCAAGTTATCTACTTATCGTGTTGTGTGATCGCTTGTGTACAGAGCGTGAATTATGCTAGTTAAAGACTTTTCGTGCCGTGTCTGGAGAGTATTACTTATGTAAATATCTTAGTCAAGCTCCATGTGGTTATTTGTTGTCTCGGCGCAATTGATTCCTATAGATGTTAATGTTAAAGGTAAAAGCTAAACTGTATGATGCCTGATAAAGTTAGGCCTAGTCCTTGTCGTGGACATGGACAAGTAGAGGGCACGGAGTAAGCAGGCCCAGGCGTTCTAGGTGGGCTGCTGAGGCCGGGTAGCCAACCCTCTGCAGATAGGAGTAGGCGGCCTCTAGTATAATAGGGGTTTGTGCCGAGGCTTGAAGAGGTGTGTCTATATAGGGTGATAACCAACAACATTTACTATGGGAACAAACCTGAAATCGCGAAAAAAATCTCAGCTGTTCAGTACATTTATGTTTGCCTAATGTACTGAACAGCTGATATTTTTTTCGCGATGGTTTGTTCCCATAGTAAAAGTTGTTTGTTATCAAGAGCACAATCACGTGTTTAAGTATCGTACACTAATTACCAGTCACCCTATAAACAGGATGCTAAATGAAAACTAAATAAGAAAACTGGGCAACGGTTCCGTACAAACTATAGTACCTTCATATATTATGTAAAGTTTAATTCCAGAATGGAGTCTCGAAGATTTTTTCGAATCGCAATTTTTTTTATGTTGTAACGTAACAACATGAGGTACGGAACCCTAAAAACGAAGATGTTGCTATTTTTTGTAATATCGGACCATATTATAGTAATGTAGATGTTTCTGTACTAAATAAAATTATATTTTACAGAATCCGAGCCGAGGAGCGCCGACTCCGCGCCTTGCTCCGCGAGGCGATGCTGACCCAGCAGCGCTCTACTCAGCGCCTCGAGGAGAGGGCGGCAAGGCGCCTCGAGGAAGAAGAATTCCACCAGCAGCGGCGGCGCCTCCGCTCAGCTCTTTACGAGTTCCTAAATTGTAATTATAGTTCTTGTCAAACTTCTTGATCATTCTGTGGGTGGTACTGCTGCTAACATGAATGACCAAGAAGTTTGACAAGAACTATAATTATTTTTTTTTGTAAATCGGACTCGTATAGAGCTCCCACTATCTAGTGAATTGAGAATTAAAAAAATTGAAAAAAAAAATCGTTTTTTTTTCCTGTTCGTCAGAAATATAAGTCATGACACTTGTCCTTTCTGTTTAAACATCCACCAAGGTACGAGCGTGTGTTAACACTCAATTAAGGAAAAGTACTTACATAAGAAATTACAATCTGTCCTATTATTTTTTATAACCTCATCATCATTTCATCATTTCAGCCGAAAGACGTCCACTGCTGGACATAGGCCTCCCCCAAGCGTCGCCACAGCGAACGGTCCTGTGCGTCTCGCATCCATCGGACTCCCGCAACCGTTACCAAGTCATCGGTCCACCTTGTAGGAGGCCTTCCAATGCTACGTCTTCCGGTACGTGGTCGCCATTCCAGAACCTTTCGGCCCCAACGGCCATCTGTTCTGCGAGCAATGTGCCCTGCCCATTGCCACTTTAGTTTGGCGATTCTTCGTGTTATGTCGGCAACCTTGGTTCTCCTGCGGATATCCTCATTCCTGATTCGATCACGCAAGGAAACTCCGAGCATAGCCCTCTCCATTGCCCTTTGGGTGACTTTAAGCCTTCTAATGAGGCCCATTGTAAGCGACCACGTTTCGGAGCCATATGTCATCACTGGCAACACGCACTGGTCATAGACTTTCGTCTTGAGACACTGTGGTATATTGGACGAGAAGACACCGCGCAGCTTCCCGAACGCTGCCCAGCCGAGTCGGATTCGACGATTGATCTCTTTCTCGAAGTTAGACCTTCCCAACTGGACCGTCTGTCCCAGGTAAACGTAGTCGTCTACAACTTCGAGTGTAGAGTCCCCGACCTTGATAGGAGTGGGTGCTACATGGCTGTTTACCATGACTTTGGTTTTGTCCATGTTCATTTTAAGTCCCACTCTTTCGGAAGCTCTACTGAGGTCACCAAGCATTGTACTGAGCTCCTCCGTAGTCTCAGCCATGACTACTATGTCGTCGGCAAACCGAAGGTGAGTGATGTACTCGCCATTGACATTAATGCCTAGCCCTCTCCATTCCAAAACCTTGAAGACATCCTCCATTGCTGCCGTGAACAGTTTCGGAGAAATAACGTCTCCCTGCCTCACACCCCGCTGCAAGAGGATAGGTTTCGAGGTCTGGTCTTGTAGTCGGACTGACATAGTGGCGTTTTTGTACAAACACTTCAGCACTTCGATATACCGATAGTCAATTTGGCACCGTTGGAGAGACTGCAGTACAGCCCAAGTTTCAATCGAATCCAAGGCTTTCTCGTAGTCCACAAACGCTAAGCAGAGAGGCGGGTTATACTCCTCAGTCTTCTGTATAACCTGCCGCAGCGTATGTATGTGGTCCACGGTGCTGAAGCCTTTTCGAAATCCGGCTTGTTCGGGAGGCTGGAAGTCGTCGAACCTGCGCGCGAGACGATTCGTGATGACTCTGGAAAACAGCTTGTAGACATAGCTCAGAAGCGAGATGGGCCTATAACTTAAGCAGGGCATTATCGCCCTTTTAGAAGAGTACCACCACGCCTCTGCTCCACGCCTGTGGCGTTTTTCCCTCGAGTATGACGGAATCAAATAGCTTCTGAAGGGCCTTAAGGACCGGTTTTCCACCCGCCTTCAGGAGTTCGGCCGTAATTCCGTCCTCACCCGACGCCTTGTTGTTTTTCAGCTGCTTCAGAGCCATCCTAATCTCGTACAGGCTGACGTCCGGGATATCTTCGGTATAGTGTAGAGTCAATCCAGCTCTTTAGCTACTTTAGCTTTTATAACCTACATGTTTTTTATATTTTTAGAAACAATAAATGCGATCACGCGAGAAATTACCGGAATGGTGGCAAGATCAATGACTTAGTTATGAAAAAATATTTCACAGGAAAGTCTAAGGGCCAACGCTGCGTTAAGCGGGCACCCGTCGCGGGACTATGCGCGTGTGTCGTGTGCGGCGGTCCCCGTAGCGGAAACCGGATTATTCAGAAGCGAGATGGGCCTATAACTTAAGCAGGGCATTATCGCCCTTTTAGAAGAGTACCACCACGCCTCTGCTCCACGCCTGTGGCGTTTTTCCCTCGAGTATGACGGAATCAAATAGCTTCTGAAGGGCCTTAAGGACCGGTTTTCCACCCGCCTTCAGGAGTTCGGCCGTAATTCCGTCCTCACCCGACGCCTTGTTGTTTTTCAGCTGCTTCAGAGCCATCCTAATCTCGTACAGGCTGACGTCCGGGATATCTTCGGTATAGTGTAGAGTCAATCCAGCTCTTTAGCTACTAGGGCCGATGCTGCATATACAGGGTGTTTGGCAGAACGTTGAACATACGAAAATGGTGGATAGTTGGGGTCATCTGCTACTTACTCAGCCCTAATTTATTTGGCCCTGGCCCACTGGATATTTTTAATTATTTTTTTTTATCTTTTTTCTTGTTTCACCACTTTCTTAACTTTAAAGTGTAATTTTTATTAAAATTGGGTGAAACAGGCAATATTTAGTTTTTTTTTTTCATACTTTTATGTTGGCAGATTCTTATAAAATTATTGCTTTATTCAGATGTTAGCTAGAAAAAAAGTTAAGAGTCTTCAAACTTACAGAAAAATGTAAAAAAATACTTAAATCTTAATTTCAACTTGCATTTAAAAAAAACAAAAAATGATTGAGGAGTTCCAATTCTAGCAAAACATCCCTAGTGTGTGAGCTTTCTAATGGTATGTAATTTGCTTTTATAAAAAAAAAACTTTAAGAGTTATTTCATAATTTTATCAAGTAGGACATTTTTGAAGAAACTCTACCTTTACGGAAAGTGAAATGTTTTGCGAAATTTAAGCATATGGAAAGTGTGGTCTGTTCTCCGGGCAGATGGTCGGCATGCTTTTCACTACACTCCAGTGCAAGGTAAGATTTTAAGCTATTTATGTACTGCATCTGATACGATTTTGTGGAAACTAGTAAATTATGAGACAGTTCAATTGATCGTTCCATTTAACCTTGATTTCGTTACTTTCTTTATTAGTTGTTTTGCCTCATGTTGTTCTTAGCGCATTCAATTCTAATTTCAAATTAAATTCGAATAAACTATTCCTATTCGGCCGCATTCACGTAACAATCAGGCGGCTATCGCTTACAGGATTCGGATTTCGAATTCGGTGGTCAGCGTAGGTAAACTTGCCAGCGCTTATGGCTCCTTTTCAGAACAAATGGAAAATCGCATGCCTTTTTGTGAATGTGGTCTTACGTCTTTATGGCTAAGCCATAAAGCCAAATAGGTACATAATTAAAAATTGAAGATAATTTAATTTAGATAATTGTAGAGTTTGAACTCGGAATACTGAATCTTTTATTCAGCATTGAAATCAATTCTTAGACGTGTTTTGTTTGTTCTAGGTCTCGATGACAGTGATTTTGGGAGACGTGTGCAATTTTGTCGCCATTTGCTGCATACCGATGTGGACGACGGAAACTTTTTAAAAAGTATTCTGTGGACGGACGAGTCCAAATTTGACAAAGGGATTGTCAATTATCACAATCTTCACCATTGGGAACCCACACGTGAAGAGACAAAGGGGCTTCCAGAGGAGATTCAGTGTGAATGTCTGGGCAGGAGTGATTGGCGATAAGCTAATAGGGCCTCATTATTTGCCCGACAACATCAATGGGAACAACTACTTGGATTTTTTGATCAATGATTTACCACCATTAGTAGAAGAAGTGTTCCAAGTAGACATAAACAGGCCTCTTGTCTTTCAACACGATGGCTGTCCAGCTCACTTTAGTCTGATTGTACGTGAGCATTTGGATAATTGTTTCCCAAATTCGTGGATTGGCAGGGGAGGACCAATCCCCTGGCCTCCGCGATCGCCCGACCTCACTCCACTCGATTTTCACGTGTGGGGAAGGGCAAAGGAACTAGTTTACACTACAGAAGTAGAAAGTAGAGAAGATTTGATAAATCGAATTAATACTGCTTTCGAAGTTATGCGACAGGAGATGCTGCTGCGCACGACTGTAGAAACCAGACGTAGATGCCGCGCCTGTATTGTAAATGAAGGGCGTCAATTCGAACATTTGTGATTTATTATTTAAATAAATTATTTAACATTTTTTAATTGTTTCCTTAACACACCTAACTGGTACAGCATAATTTGAATCGACCATTTAATTTTTACCAACCTTGCAGTATTAAATTTCGCAAAACATTTCACTTTCCGTAAAGGTAGAGTTTCGTCAAAAATGTCCTACTTGATAAAATTATGAAATAACTCTTAAAGTTTTTTTTTTATAAAAGCAAATTACATACCATTAGAAAGCTCACACACTAGGGATGTTTTGCTAGAATTGAAACTCCTCAATCATTTTTTGTTTTTTTTTTAAATGCAAGTTGAAATTAAGATTTAAGTATTTTTTTACATCTTTCTGTAAGTTTGAGGACTCATAACTTTTTTTCTAGCTAACATCTGAATAAAGCAATAATTTTATAAGAATCTGCCAACATAAAAGTATGAAAAAAAAAAACTAAATATTGCCTGTTTCACCCACTTTTAATAAAAATTACACTTTAAAGTTAAGAAAGTGGTGAAACAAGAAAAAAGATAAAAAAAATTAATTAAAAATATCCAGTGGGCCAGGGCCAAATAAATTAGGGCTGAGTAAGTAGCAGATGACCCCAACTATCCACCATTTTCGTATGTTCAACGTTCTGCCAAACACCCTGTATAAGTATATATGCAGCATCGGCCCTATAAGTATTAACTTAAATTTCAGTCATGCCTTGAGTTCAGTCCTTCATATTCTGTTTTGATTGCGTTAAATGACGTGTCATCATTAATTTTATGTCAAAAACATGAAAATATAGTCGACAGAGATAAAAAATTATTTATATCAAATTTATCTCTACCCGAGTTTAATTTTAAACCTGTCCTCAACGCTAAGCAGGCCTCTTCCTTGCTGCACCAGCCTCTGCAGGTCTCTTCCGGCCTAGCGAGACTGTCCGCCATGTTGGGCAGACCTCTCTCCAGTTTATCTGTGCCCGGGGAACCTCACCGCTTTTCCACTCCAGCTGCCGACAGACTTATATTTTATTTCCTATTTATTTTAAGTATATTGTACCATACCTCACAAGGAACAGGTGAGTTAGCGGGAAAAAAAAGGAACATATTTTATTAATTTACCTCTCCCTCTTTCCTTTATAAATTATAAGCTCTCTACCTTTTATAACGTTACATTTAAAGGTTTTTTTAAAGAATTAATCTAGGTCCAGTGCACCTTATATGCCTGTACTAATAACTAACATCGCAATGAGGATGTTCATATAAAGGAAAAGAAGAACCAAATTATCCACGTATGGATGACGCAGAACAACCGCATGAGAATATCACAACAGGAAAGAACAGGATTTAAATTACTACTACATTGTTTGAATTGCTGAATTAATTGCCCAATCATCTCTGTCTTGTGCGGTCTGTTTCCAGTTAGGACCGGCTGTCTTTCTAATTTCATGAAAGGGAATAAAAGGGAAATACGAGTAACTTGTATCAAATTTAATATCAGGTTCTTACCGTCGTTAGAGCGATTCAATCCTTTAAGAGAACAATAAAAGAATAACACGACGGTGACAAAAATGAAGTTGCATAAAGCGATGAAAAAGACACTCCAAGGATCGACGACGAACGTGACGTTGATTGCAGAAGGTGACATGGACATTAAAAGTCTACTAAAGTGGACCAGTCTACGCAATGCAATAAAATCAATGCAAATGTTCAACGTTGATTTCGCAAAGTGGTTAAAAACCTACATTTGTGGTCCGCAATCATATTACGGTGCCAGGTTTTGATAGAGGTTCAATTTCCGCTACTCCACTGCAGTTGTGGCAAAACTATACGATTCAAAGCACCGTGGCGTCAGGGGAGAAATATCGTTACGTCTAGATCGTTTTGTGATGCAGCATCAGAAAGAATAGATGAAAATTAAAAGACCATAGCGACTAGTCTGATGGTCTTGTACAAAATAGGAAGGAATGAACAAAAATCTCAGTCAATCTTCGAATAAGCAGTCTCTTAAGGCTGAAGATTTAAAAAATAGTCGAGCACAGGAGGGGTGGGGGGTTCAGCAATCGAGAACTAAACATTTAGTGTTCCGAGATTGGAATGTTTTTCAAAAACACTACTTCAACAGAAGTCAAACACTGCTCATTGAGCAAATTTTTTATCACCATCTAACCTCCATCTACCTGTTCCAGTTGTTTCAAATCACGTTAATTAGACAGCATCCCAAGATCAAAGTGTATGTTACTCGTGGACGACTACAATTAACAGATGAGACTATCACAGCAGGAGTACCTCTGAAACCAATGCTGGGAGATCAGTGTTACAATGTTAAAAAGTATCTACACCATAAGATTGGAGTCAAACTTGATTTGCTTATAATGACTACTTAAGGTTTTATGGCTGTTATTAACAATGTCATGGAAGATGGAAGTTAAAGGATGTTTTGACGATAACTTAACAGCATGATGCGCGACCAACCCGTCTCCACTGAAACGCGCCGTGTGGTGGATTGGTTGATGTGGTTCGTCACGGCGGCGCGAGACATCTGCGCGCTTCAGCCGCCAACATGCCGAGGCCAGAGTTAGAATTAGAACTACTTCTCGAATTGACAGCAATTTCGCTGGCTATTATTTTAATTATGTCATTATTTGTTTTCGCTATATGTAAGTATTTTAGTGTGAGTCGAGTAAACGAAAAATTAAAAGAAAATTAAATAACAGATTCTCCATCTTTGTACTCAATCAAGACAATACACATTTGACTAGTTATCTGTATTTTTGAAGTTTATTTGAAGAGTCCCTAACATTCCCAAACGAAAAATAAAGTTAACGTTAGTTAAAATATCAAATAAAGTTAACCCGAAATCCCGGGATTAGAAAATAGGATTAGGATCGAATCCTCGAGGTCTCGAGTCCCATCTGCTGGATCCTCTCTTCACGACTGTCGCAACCCCACGTCGTGTCGCTAGTTCGGCTTCCGCCTGGCGCGACTCCTCCTGCGCCAGGACCAGCGTGTCGTTTGCGTAACAGACCACGCAGACCCTGTCGGGGAGGTCGCTGCACCGCACGTAGTCATACCTGATGTTCCACATATGAAAATTTTCTCTCAATTACCTTAAGATATCCTCTGAAAGTTCAACAAGGATGACCTACCAGAGGGAGTACCCACAAGAACAAGAATCGGTTGTCCTCGTGACTTCATACTAGTGTAATTGACCTACTCAGTGATAAAGTCTGGTCTCAGCAACTATATAGAAACTACGGCGCGATTATTGGTTAAGATCATAATATATTTGAAAATTATTAAATAATTCACCGAAAAAATATTCTATTGGAACATTTTTTCTTTGCAGAACATCCCAAGATTTTAAGTATTGATTATAACTTAATGTGCTGACGAATGTGCTTTGCTAAAACGCCTTTTTGAAAAGGTCCTGGCGCATGGCCTAATGTCCACGTGCGAAAATTTTCTCTCAATTCCCTTACGATATCCTTTGAAAATGGAACAAGGATGACCTGCCAGAGGGAGTTCTTACAAGAGCAAGAATCAGTTGGTGTAATTGACCTATTCAATGATAGGATCTGGTCTCAGCAACTATATAGAAAGTACGGCGCGATTATTGGTTGCGATCATTATATTTGAAAATATATCATTTGATAACCACTAAATGTGCCGACGAATGTGATTTGAAATAAATACTTAGTTTATTTATTTAAAACTTTATGCACTTATGAAACATTGTACAAAGGCGGACTTAATGCCTTAGGCATTTTCTACCAGTCGACCTTAGGGTGGTGCAGAGACAACATGGCAGGTGCAACTTAATAGAAGACTGACAGAGAGGAAATAAGAACAATAATAAATATATACTTAGATACATACCTACAAATAAAAAATGATATTGAGAGAAAAACGAATACAACAAATCAAGAGTGTGATGAATCTACCAACTTCTTGCGAAAGTATTCTTGTCCTTCTGTACTTTTCTTCATAAAACCCTTTCCTTACACACCAATCATAGGAACTTTGATACACAGTAAATAACCGTTATCCATCTTGCCATTTTAGTATATGTAGGAGAATATAAATATATATCCATATAGTTACCTCCTTATTTCTCACACAGGCATATGACCTACTATTAGCTATGTAATAAAATAAGCCTTCTAGTGGGTTCTTTAATGTGGAGTCATTCCATCTTCGCCTCGAGACGCGAGACCAAGGCCGTGATGCGCTGTACACCGACTGGTTGCTCGTTACACTGACGAAGGAACGCCCGCTGAGGTTGCCCACGAAATGGGAGAGACTGAACTGACTAGTAAATGCCTGGCCGTCGCGGTCTGAATGTGTAGATTGCTTTTGATTCTTGTGCTCAGAGTTTTTATTATGCGTTCGAATAATAATAAAAAAAACAGACGAAAAGAAAAAACTATTGAACGCACAGTTTTCGTCTTCTTTCTTCGGTGACGGCGCGTGGCGCCTCTCATTGAAAACAAACATGAAACAAAAAGAAATGATTAATCATTCATGCCCTGCTAACCTCACAAAAATAATGCAGTGACATGATAACAAAAACGAAAACCAAAATATTTACAAAATTCTCAAAATGAATCGTTTTCTTATTTTATAATTACTAAAAATAAAGTTTAATTTCTTTTTATAAAATTTCCAAAGCTTAAATTTCACTAAAAAGGATCGTTTTAAAAAGTTATTATCTTTACAAGATTTAAAATTTAATGAATGAGGTTTTATTTTATTTGTATGAAGTTGACGGATGGACTTTCTTCTAAATAAACTCCTTTCTACCACACATTTTTTTTTCTTAATTTGGGGACGATGATTCAACTTGGCATGGACGAACTTCCTTGGTGCCAAACCTTTTTCTGGTTGACATGTGGCATGACAACGATATTTGTTATAAAAAATAAACTCAAAATTAAAATTATTTGATTTTGTTGTTACCAACAGAGAATGGACCTCATCCCTTGAGCTCGGGACCATATCTTCCACTTTACTCTGGAAAAAACTCTGTCCAGTTTCGTTATTATTAATTTCATAACTAATCTCCAAATCGTGATCATTGTCAATGTGATCTTTGTTCGTTTGTTCATCCTGGTCACATTGCGATTCAAAAAAAAACGAATCTTGGTTTCCTGGAAATAAATTTGGAGAACAAATGATTGGAATGGACACACCCGAATTTTTGGCTTCATCCGTACACTCCAATCTCATCTCATCATCGACTAAGCTGCTTTCATTACAGCTCTGGTCATCAATTTCATCACTTTGGTCATCATGGTCATCATTCTGCTCATCAGTATGTGGTTCGTCCATCATCATGCTAGAATATAAAACAGCATTATCATCTTTATTTAAAATATTTGATGGTCCACCTTCTCCAATCAAATCTGCGGTTTTATCCTCAGTATTAAATGCTAATGTTGCAGTCGCTGCACGTTCTTTACAATTAAAACACCCGCATGGGAACTCCTCTCTCAATAACTTGCTTATCGTCGCGAAGTCCATATCGTAATTATACGTATATTTGTAGTAGTGTCTTGCCGCGCCATGTAAGTAGCCTCCTAGTATGAGAGCATAATCACTCTCCCACCATTCGTTTGACCTGGCGGTCTGCCTAAAATCGGCGATAAATTCCTCGAAGCACACTTCGTCTGTGCCCGAGAACATCATCTCTCCTTTTACACTTTTTATTATTCTACTAATATATAAAATCACTCAGCTTTCATATATTTTCAGGCGTATATTCCTCGCCTGCTGTGCTAGCTCACTCGTCGTATTTATTCGCTTTGGCTGCGAGGGGTTCCGTGTAGCCAAACTAGTTGTTTTTCTGGATCTGTCAGACTTCTATGTCTGAAAATATCATAAACTTTTTTCAACGACGGCCCTCCACCATTTGTGGGGTGGGGAGCTCAAATGAAAGGCTTTATGTTTTTCGAGTGGATATTATTTAGTTTATAGCCTTTAGCTCTTTCATTATATTTTTACATATATAATATATATGGACGTCCCTTGACGTCTTCCTTTCTTCTTAATAGGAACGTCAGTCCTAACTAAACTTTTTTATTACGTTAACCTTAAAAGTCTAACATGCCAGTTTTGCAAGTTAGTAATTAGTAGTGGAACCTATACACGGTTGCCACATGGGATCACAAGGCGCTTTGCTGGCTGAGGAAGAGAAAAGATATGAATGGACGTTTAGCTAGGTGGTCGCTGTGCATCCTGGCATAATGGATTCCTACTCAAAAAATCAGCAATGACATTATCTCTACAGGCTTAAATTAACATAAGTAAACACTTTTATATTTGGATTTTCTGGCTCTGTCCTCCGAAGGCGCCCGGCTGCGTACCTACACACACTGCACCGCAGCACGCAGGGAATATTTCAATGTATATCAGATATCATCTGTACATTACTAAATTAGAAAACCGTTATAATTACAAATTAGAGGGTAGAGAAAAGTTAGTGTGCCAGGCTAGAGTACATCTCTGCGACTGTGGTGTTTTATATACACAGCCTATAGTAAGTAAGAACGGTAATATTGAAATACAGTTATTTGTTGGAGGATTAGTGAGATCAAATAATAAGTATAATAAAACAGGTATAGCCACTGAGAGCGAATTGGATTCTTTAATATACAACTTAGCAAACCACCATAATTTGGAAGGAGAAATTTTGTATCACTCTTTTACAAAGGCTAAAAGAAGTCTAAATATTAATTATGGAGAAAGTTACAACCTTCTCGGATGCCATCAATGCACTTAGCCTAAATAGTGAAGATTCAGGTGAGGTAATAAAGGCTTCAGGAGTCACCCCTCAGAGTGTCGTTACCAGCACCCAGTTTAAGTCATATGTAGTGCTAGGTATTACACCAGAAGAATTCTCAGCCAGTTATGCTGCTGTGGAGTTTGACTATGATGAGCTTAAGACCACATTTCAACTGTATTGTAAGGACTTTGGGGAGGTATTAGAAGAAGGGAAGCCATCCAAGGCATTAGAGTTTTGCTCTAAAGTATTATTCGAAGTTGGGCCAAATTTAAGGAACGAAAAGAAAACCAAAGGAGATAAGATGGTTAGGTTTAATTTCTGCTATGCTAAGACTACTGGTGACAAGAAGGTTTTGACAGTTAAGACAGTTATAGTGTCTACATTTAGGGAGAATTCATATATAGCTAAGGTGGAAGATTCTAAAATGATCTTGACTTTCAAGCAGGCAGGCATGCTAGCTATGGATATATTTGTGATGGCTATAGGCTATGTTTATGCTAAGAGCCAATTGACTATGATGACACCATTATGTGGTGCTATATTCTCAAGAGATTGTATTAACCCAATTTCTGAGAGATTACGTATCAGTGCAGAGAAGGTTATTGCTATAATCAACACAAGTACCTGTTCTGGTGGCCAATACTTGGCGGATTCTGATATGGCTTGTGCTATAGTTGCTGCTATATGTGCAACTAAGAGAGTTACCAATAAAGGGGCAAGAGATTTAATTATTACTAAAATAGTAAAACAATATTCTGCTAAACATAAGCAGTTCATAACTGAAAATTTTAATATCTTCAGTGAATATGCTCTAGGAGGAGTGCCACCAGGGATGGATGCTGGATCTTTAATAGAGAATTATAGCAACATTCAAACTGCAGCTATAACTCGTAGGGTTGCAGCCAATGCAGCAAGGGAAACGATTACAACCAGCCATAGTGTTGATGCTGGAATGACCCCCCCAGCAATTAAGTCTAAGACAACAAAGAAGGGTCCCTAATCTGGGTTCTTATTATATTGAAATGAAGACAGGAATAATGTTTAGTACTAGTCTTCATTTTCAACCCAAAAACGAACCGATGTTCAGTGACACCGATATGATGGAGTTTCCAGGAGTAGCACTCTACCGCAGAACAAATGAGTTTGCGATTACTGCTGAGGGTTTCATCCCCTTATGTGAGAAGAAATATGATATTATTGCGACTCACCAGCCATAGACGTGAGGCATAAATATTGGAACAGGTATGTGGATTAGGTAGTTTTCGATGCGAGTCCGTACCTAATCCAAAGCGTCGGGGATTAGGTATGGCACACAATATTCGTACACAGTCTAGTGTCTACACAGAAGATATTCTGCACCTTAAAACGTGGATGTTAAGTTTGAAGTTTAATTAGCACTGTCGCTAGCGTCATCTATGTGAGATTACACTGGACTAGTTAGTGCTCTAGCGATATAAGTCGTCACGAATATACGTCGTTGATAGGTGGCGCTATTGTAAATACTTTCGAAAAAAATAACAAAACTTTCACGTCTTTTGAAAATAAATGTGTAAAAATCAGACTCACGTAATAATATGGGTGAAATGCATGTTAATCTAGTAATGCTGAGGTTTCTAGGTACCTGTTTTAATGTTAACCCATTTTTCAGTAATAAAGACAAAAAAATATCTCGTTTGAGTAATTCTACAATGAACTTTAACCTTGACCTAACTTTTGTGCAAGTGCATCATGCTTACGTGACCATTGATAGAATTGCATTATTTATTAAATTCCATTGGTTTAGCTTGTTTACGTATTACGCCTTTTGTGTGAATCTACACAAGATGACAGTCCTAAGCCTGTGAGAATGTCTAATAGACGATACTTTGATTATATAATCAATGAGACGACATTTTAAGATTCTGTGCTGTACCATTATAGCGTATTCACGATTGCTTTAAGTACCGTTAGCCTATAAAAAAAAACAAAATTAATATAATCCATTGTTCTACAATATTTATATTAGAAACGGAACGTCCATACTCCATGCCCAATATTTCTTACCTAATCCACATACGCTACGTAATATCGGTACAATATTTGTAACAGGCCAGCGGATATATTGAATAAAATATTCGGATTAGGTAAATGATTAGGTATTTTTAAATACTAGGATTAGGTGGAATAGGTATCGTTTTTACCTAATACGACCCATGTCTAACCAGCCATATTTCGCGAAGAGTGTTCCTAAGTCATATGACGAAGACTCCTTTGCCGGCCAAGTGTTGTCTGGCAACCATCAACTCCCTGCACCTATCGAGGCTTATGTTAAAGCTCTTGGGCATGTGGTGGATAGTTCATCTATTCGCTACAAGCTTAGTATGCCTGCATGGCCCAATGAAGCAGGCGACTTTGGAAAGGTTGGCCCACACACGCATTGGAAGTACATGGCTATGCCGTGTCCCATTGTGTGTAGACAACGAGTACAAGAAGACCTTCGGGTCACGGCCACGCCGGATTAGAGAATGGAATCTCCCTGAGGCGTTGCGACCAGAAGAAGCTGGAGCAGGCACCCCAACCCGCAATTGATGGATGGGCCAGAGCCGCTACGCTGACCAATGATCAGCTAGCTTTCTTGGAGAGTGCGAATGTTATGGAGGACGCGTTCCCTGTAAAATTCCAAAGATTTCAGTACAACACAGATCTATTCGAGAAGATCTCTTTAGCCAAAGACGACAATTTTGACAAAGACGGAGGAGAAGATTAAAATCCTACCTCATGTCCGAAACAATGCTAAGGGAGCTTTAGCGTTACTATGTTTGACTGCTGTCGAACAGGTGATGCAAGCAACGTCCCCGAACGTATTCTATAATGAAAGCAGGAACAATCAGATCGTCACGGCAGCTGAGACCGACGCCCGACAAGTGTTAGCGTCTTTGATATTATCGTACCGTCGCTGCTGTATACTCGTTTGGAGGATATGCAAACGTTCCAGATCCATGGCATAATACAAGAAATTATGTCTTTAACTACGGTCCAGTCGAAGCCTACTGGGGCCAAGGGTCTGATTCTGAAAGGAAGACTCGGCCCTGGTACGAAAGGCAACGAAGGAACAGGAGTGGGTTTTTAGTCAGTAAAAGTCTGACACTATCTCCCGCCCCGCCCAATGGCGGGGGATGTCATAAGATGATTTTCCCTCCGAAAAAAAAAAAGCAGGCCGTTGGAATGTTATGGAATATACGGCACCATTTACCGATAAATCAGAGTATCGGTTAGCATGGTTAAAACGACATATTAAATGATCGTTTTCGGAGAGAGGGAGTCACGCCCCGAACTTGTAATCTACGGAGCAAGTTGAGTGAATATTGTTTGAGGGACAGATGGCGCTAGTGCCAGCAATAAAACATCAGCTCCGTGATTAAAAAATCTCCGTGATTAAAAAATGTTTATAAATATTTTATCCATATTTAAGTGACAAATACAAGTAAAACAGTGAGGATATTGAAGAATAGTGACGCAACAGTGTTTTCAAACGATTCCAAGCAAAAACAGTAAAGTTATAAATGAAAAACATTGCCGTGATAATCGTCTGGTAAATAATGTCAATCACTTGTAAAACTGTGTCAACGTATGTGATTACTAAATAATCTGGATTTCTTAGTGACAAGTGAAGTGCAACGAAAATTTGTAAAGTTTTTTTTACTACAAAACATTGACAACGTAAATTTAGAAACAGAAAAATAACATCTCAAATTCAAATAATTATTTTTTACAAAGCATCAACAAATTCGCATCGAATATTATTGAACGTGTGGCCGAGTTGGTTAAGACGCCACGCTGGTTTTTTTGAAGAAACAAAATACTCTTCGTGACCGCGAGTTCAAATCCAAGTTCTACTATAGCACTTTTTCCTAATGTTTTCAATCAATTTATAATGATGGAATTCTTAGAGAATATCACATTTCGACATCCGGAAGACTATTTCTCAAAACAAACCCCGTAACCGATCATCGTCAATGAATAAAAGCAATAGTAGTTGCAACAATTCGACGCTAGATGGCACTAGTAACAGTTTACCAAACCTATCCGACGATGAAAATGATAAACAGCTGTCTGATCTTAAAAATGAGATAGCGTTAATAACCTGTCGCTTGAAAATATGGAATTAAAAAAAAATTAACCATACACAATACACGAAATAACAAAAAAAGCTTTCAAATTAGAAACAAGTGAGACCCCCACCAAAAATCATAAAATTAACAAAAATAAAACACCACATAAAAACAGCATCTAAGATCTATGTCAAAAACCATGCCATGATTCTTGTTCATTTCCGACAACGCCGAATAATAACATGGTACCACGGCAACGGTCCTCACGCCCCAATCGCCGCCGGGATTCCGATCCCGATTTCCGGCCATCGTAGGCGCAGGCTTAACCGTCCGAGCCCAAGTCGTCGACGGCGCGTGCTGGACGGCGCGTGGTGTTCCACGTGCGCCTCAAGGAGATGTCAGTAACTGTAGGGGCTTAGCAGGGTCGAAGCCTACTGGGGCCAAGGGTCTGATTCTGAAAGGAAGACTCGGCCCTGGTACGAAAGGCAACGAAGGAACAGGAGTGGGTTTTTAGTTAGTAAAAGTCTGACACTATATCCCGCCCCGCCCAAGGGCGGGGGATGTCATAAGATGATTTTCCCACCAAAAAAAAAAAATAAAAAAACCCATGGCACCATAAAACAATCTTGGACGTCCCGGAGTATGTCTACGCAAGTTGCAAGACTTTTTGATTAGGGAGACGTAGTGTGTCGATAAACGTGTCGATAAAATTTTGTTATTATCGATAGTGATAGCGGTATTTTATAATTATTGTATATTTATTTTTACATGATAACTTAGTTTTTCTAAAGCTTAAACATGAATTTATATATATTTCTATTTTATTACAAAACAAAATCAACTGAAGAGACATAGGGATATATACTAAAGTGATATTTTTTTCTCTTTTTGTTTGACATGCTGTAGCATGTCGAATTGGCGAGTGAATGAGCAGCCTCCTGCGGACTTCCTCGACTTGTTGTACGACGAGGAAGATCGGGACGTTGAAGAGGAGAACGGCGATGAATAAGACGAGTTATTTGACGATGAGGGTTGTAATGTTTGCCTTATAATTTGTTATAAAATAATAATTTGTTCTGTTTTTTTTTTTTTATTGTATTTGGATGGGAATTTTTTGCATTGACATTTCTTTGTACATTTTAGGATGAAGTCTTGCATCGAAGTTCATCGCCGGAACGCATCATGGGGGGCTCTCCACGAGTGGTATTGCGTTTTTAGGGGTATGTGGAACAGAGAGTAAAGCCCCACATACCTCCGTTGAAAAGGGAGGATCCTCCGGCCAGACGGGTGTTATGTCTGGTGGGCTACTGCCCGGTAGATGATTCCGGGCTGTTCTATATGTTCTAATAGCGCGGAGAACTTTGATTGCGCGATGCAGGATTAGTTCCTATGTGACGCCATAGATGTCGCTACATCACTCCCCTCCGGAGATCGGAGATCGATGGTTCTTGATGCTTCTTGATGCGTGCCAGGCCAGTGGTAGGATGGTTCCAGTGGGTCGGAACCGAATGCCGCATAGTTCTCGGTGAGTCGGAACTGTCTGCGGTGATGCCCCAGTGAGTCGGGGTGTTGCTATCCCAGTGAGTCGGGGTGATGATGTCGCAGTGAGTCAGGATGATGCTGCAGGCTCCAGTGAGTCGAAGTAGTGCTGCTGGCTCCAGTGAGTCGGAGCGGTGCTGTGCGACGTAGTGGCTTACTGCTGGCGTCGACCAGGAGAGGTTCTTCGTTGCTCTTCATATGACTGGCCGAAGGTGCAGTGTGATTCGCCAAGGTCGCTGATGAGGCTGAGGGTGATGACCAGGTATGACCAGGTAGGCATGCTGGTGGTCAGGATACCCTTTATAGCCGTGGGTGCTGGCTGTATGGATCGCTGCTCGAAAGCTTGAAGTGATGATGACGTCACGAAGCAGTAGCTGCACGAAGGCTGCGCTGACGTTCATTGTCGAGGGTCACCATTTTGGTAGTAAGCGGAATAGAGTGTAAAGTTCCGCAAACCTCCGTTGAAAAGGGAGGATCCTCCGGCCAGACGGGTGTTATGTCTGGTGGGCAACTGCCTGATAGATGATTTCGGGCTGTTCTATATGTTCTAATAGCGCGGAGAACTTTGATTGCGCGATGCAGGATTAGTTCCTATGTGACGCCATAGATGTCGCTACAGAATCACGACGTGATCAGAAGGTTGCGTGTTCACATCACGTCGGGGTCACCATTTTGGGGGATGTGGAACAGAGAGTAAAGCCCCACATACCTCCGTTGAAAAGGGAGGATCCTCCAACCAGACGGGTGTTGAATCTGGGAAAGGAAGGCGCAGAGGGAGCCATCCTGACACAAGTTAAGTTAAAGTGGGAATATTCTTCATTAAAGGCTGTGCAGTATATGGATAGATTTATCAAATCTCACTGCAGAGCACTGGAGATTCCTGCGGTCCTAGATCAAGCCATAGACTTAAAGCTCAAATGGGAAACCGCTCACGCAGCAGATCCACAGCTAGCTTACAGCAGAGTGATAGATATCAACTCCCATCAAGAACTGCACCATGCCCATTACCCTGACCTCTACTATGCCGCCATCGCCTATGCCAGAATCAATAAACTGATAGGAGACAACTTTCAGCTCTCCCAGTCCCACTCCTCTAGGCACACCATCCTTATCGACAAGTATGTCAAGAAGACAGCAGCTGCGGAGCTGGGGGAGCTGTCCGAAGACATGAAGAAAAAGCTCCAGGAGTTAGGATATCCCACCAGTCGCAGACGGCAACACGAGGAGACAGACTCGGAGGAAGAAGAGGCGGAGGAATCCCGAAGAAGGAAGCGCAGGCGCTGATCCTCCAAGAGATGCGACACTGGGCCAAGTAAGATACACATTATCTTCTTTAGAAAACGTCTGGTTGGAGGATCCTCCCTTTTCAACGGAGGTATGTGGGGCTTTACTCTCTGTTCCACATCCCCCAAACGTTTATTGTGGTTTGCGGTGATTTATTGATTAAGGGTGGCGGTGTATTTGCATGTTTTTTTTTTGTATGTTTAGGTTGAAGCATCGGACCATTTGTCTTCACCGGAGGCTCCCCCCTACTCTCCTCTCACGTCACCAGAGCGCCCTACATGGAGGCTGCCGCAAACGGTAAAACTTTTCTTCTTCCGTTCGATTTGCAATATTTCTGTATTTGTTACAATAGGATTTCAGTGATTTTAACGTTTGAATATTTTAGGATGATTGGTCGCCACGTCCGTCAACGTCAGCGTCCCGGGACAGGTCACGATCCCCAATTTTCGCGAATCTGCCGTCGCAATCGTAAGTTTATATCTACTGATATTATTTATGAATAGATCTTCCGTATCATACCGATATGGACGTATGTGAAATAAATTTAGTAAAATTATTTATTGTTACAGCGTACTGGATCCTGAGACACAAGGCACCGTGATCCGGATTTTTGGGGAGGATGGCCAACCGCTGGACGCTGGAATGTTTGGCGCCATCGAAGTTGAAGGTTGGCGCTTTTTTGTCCCCGGATGCCCACGCTATGTTTGTGTCCCCTGAGGAGCAAGGAATTAATAATAGACATTAGAATTCTTAGGTATTATGAAATTCGGACTTTTGAAAATCGGAACATCGAAATTCGGAATAAAATATTTCGGAGTATTTGGGTGTTCCCCTTATCAGTACTAAGCCGAACAGATAAAGTTTACACCATACAACTACACAATCGGCAAGCGAACATTTCGATCGACCGATTGAAGCCTGCATACGTCGTCACAGAAGATACCAGTAGTTAATTACCAACCACATCAAGTTCTATTACCTACACCTCACCATCAGCCAAGATTACCACGCCTGTTACCATATAATACAAGTACCAACATACAGAATACCAAGCACAGTACCACAACAACCGCTAGTGAGGTAACCCAAGTACCACATACAAACATGACGTCACAGCCCGCTAATAACAGAAAAACCAGCTGCAGTCGAAAATTTCACGCGGCTGGTCTGCACATTTCGATGTGTTGTAAATGTAGTTAGAAACATGATTTAGATACGTTCCTACGTTTGTACAAAACATTTTACTAGAATAAAAAATACTTAAAGGAAGAAAAAAACACGTTCAACATTTTTTGAATTGGCGCGCAAATCGCAGCCGTTGACGGGTCATGACCTCAAAACCGCCATGTTTTTTGTCTTGTGTGCCACAGAAAAGTGAAATGGTCAGTAATACAATTATTTGTATGTTTGTGTTGGTTTTTGATAGTCTTATGTTGAATTTATTTTTAATGTATTTTGTGTGTTGGTGGGTTGTGGGTTTTTTGTTTGGATTTTTGGTTTCTAACTGCATGTTTTTTTTTACATGTTTTTATTTTTTTGCTTTTTTTAACTAGCGAGATTAGTCGTCCTGGTACACGCGGTCCACGACGTGGCCGAGGACTGCGAGTACGAGGAGGACGAGGAGCAGCACTGCAGCTGGTAGCTGCTGCAGTGGGGGAGGCAGGTGCGGAGGTTTCGCGTGGTAGCCCGCCACGTGCTCGAATAGCGCGTGTGCGTGGCCGCCCGCGACGTGGTCGAGGTGGGCGTAGCAGGGGAGCCAGAGCCTGCTCCTCTGCTACGCCCAGGCCTGGACCGCGCACGTTGGACGACTAAATAGCTTTTAACGCTTTTATGACTAATATTTGTATACATCATTTGTGTTGTGCATTACAATTGAATCTTTCATTTCAGAATATCAATTATTAATATTGATAGTTGGCCGCCAAGTCAGGGCCTAGAGGTTCCCTTGCACGTACACCGAAAACGACGGTGGAGTCCGTAAATGCCTGTAGTAACGTCGCAATGAGGATGATCATATAAAAAAACAGAACAACCAAATTTTCCACGTACGGATGACGCAGAACAACCGCATGAGGTTATTACTACTACATTGTTTGAATTGCTTAATTAATTGTCCAATCATCTCTGTTTTGTGCTTTAAATCTTGTGCTTTAAAAGAACACTGAAAGAATAACACGATGGTGACAAAAATGAAGTTGCTTAAAGCGATGAAAACGACACTCCAATAAACGACACTCCAATAAACGACACTCCAATAAACGACACTCCAATAAACGACACTCCAATAAACGACACTCCAATGATCGACGACGAACGTGACGTTGATTGCAGAAGGTGACATGGACAGTAGTCTACTGGAAAGCGTAGTGTGACATCTTGAAAAAGTGGAGAAGTCTACGCAATGCAATACAACCAATGCAAATGTTACAACGTTGATTCCGCAAAGAGGTTAAATACCTACATTTGTCGTCCGCAAACATATTACGGTGCCAGGTTTTGATAGCGGTTCAATTTCCGCTACCTCCGCTGCTATTGAGGCAGAACTATCCGATTTAAAGCACCGTGACGTCAGGGGAGAAAATTAAATATCGTTACGTCTAGATCGTTTTGTGATGCACCATCAGAAAGAATCGATGAAAATTAAAAGAGCATAGCAACGAGTCTACCTGACAGCTTCTATTCGTCTACCGCTTGTTCCTCATCTGGATATAATTCGTCTTCCACCACAGCCACAGGACAAAGATAGACATATTTTTAAGCTTTAATATTGACACGATTTTTTTTTATCACCTAACCTTTTATCACCTTCTAACCTCACCATCTAACCTCCACCTGCTTGTTCCAGTTGTCTAAAATCATATTAATAAGATAGCATCCCAAAATCAAAATGTTTATTACTCGTGGAGGACTACAATCGACAGATGAGGCTATCACAGCAGGAGTACCTCTGATTGGTATACCAATGCTGGGAGATCAGTGGTACAATGTTGAAAAGTATCTACACCATAAGATTGGAGTCAAACTTGATTTGCTTATAATGACTGCTGAAGGTTTTAAGTCTTGCTATTAACAATGTCATAGAAGATAAAAGTTATCGTCCAAACATCATCAAACTTAACAGCATAATGCGCGACCAACTCGTCTCCACTGGAACGCGCCATGTGGTGGACAGAGTATGTGGTTCGTCACGCGGCGCGAGACATCTGCGCGCTCCAGTCGCCAGTGGAGGACTACAATCGACAGATGAGGCTATCACAGCAGGAGTAAGTACCTCTGATTGCTATACCAATGCTGGGAGATCAGTGGTACAATATTGAAAAGTATCTACACCATATGATTGGAGTCAAACTTGATTTGCTTATAATGACTGCTGAAGGTTTTAAGTCTTGCTATTAACAATGTCAGAAGATAATAATCAGAAGATAAAAGTTATCGTCCAAACGTCATCAAACTTAACAGCATAATGCGCGACCAACTTGTCTCCACTGGAACGCGCCATGTGGTGGACAGAGTATGTGGTTCGTCACGCGGCGCGAGACATCTGCACCGCTCCCGATCATCAATCACGTTTTCGAATCCAAGCGAGGAGATTTCGGCCGGAAGTACATCCTCGAAAGTAATCCGGAAGACCAAAAATTACGGCTTTGAACATCTTCTCATCCTTGCGCGAGTAGGTGTGGAAAGCAATGTCTTTGACTCGTAGACCATCCTTTACAGCTTGATGGCTTTCAGGCGTGTGGCAGATAACAGCCACTCGGTTATTATTTATGATTCAGAGGAATTAGTTATTATTATTATTAATAGGTTATTATTTATGATTGTAGGGGCTGAGTCACCCGCGTCCGTAGGAGAATACCCATAGATAGGCCCTACACGTGGTCCCCGGGTGGTGCTAATCAGGTGACATTAACTGGTGGTAGGTTTCGACCGATGGCTTGTGACCACCCACTGGGCAAAGACGTACCGCCAAGCGGCCTAGCCGTGTTCCGGTACGGTGCCCAGTGTAGCCAATTTAGAGGAGTTGGGTCGAAGTGGCGGTTCTAATGTATGCAGACCAGCCGGACCCGCGCTGGTATTGACATATCGGGAGACTAGTCGCGGAGGGTAGCGGGATCCGAGGCACGGTGCACCGCTGGCCGACCGCAGTTAGTTGGGGGCCCAAGTAATGTGCTAGCCACACATGAAAGGCTGCCCCGCCAACTGACGAAAAATCCCGGAATGCACCATCGTGCTGGTTGGCGACCAGATGAGAGGGCCCGATGGTCATTTCCGGGGGGGCTCGGGCGTCCCCGCAGTCTCCAGACTAGTGCCCCAATGATGCTGTCCTGCCAGTGCGTGACGAAGGTTTGCAGCATGGGACTCCATTTCACTTCCTTCTCCTCTCCTACCTCACTCTCAATATGCCAAGGTTGAAAAAGAGAAAAGTTAAACAGCGGCTGCACTCCTTCTCACTTAAAGTGCACCTCAGCAATATTAGAGGTCTGCACTCAAATCTCGCAGCAGTCCATCATCACCTGGAGACTGAAAAACCTTCCCTCTTTTTCCTTTCGGAGACGCAGATAAGAAGTCCGTCAGACGTGTCGTACCTGACTTACCCAGGGTTTACCCTGGAGCACAATTTTAAACCACACGCTGGTGTGTGTTTGTACGTAAGGGAACGACATCTGCTATCGGCGTCTCCGTAACCTTGAAGATACCAGGTTCTCAACGCTTTGGGCTCTGGTGGACACAGGCATGGATAAAATTATCTATGCTTGTGTCTACCGTTCGCACAGTGGTGATCAGGAGACGACCAGGCTCACACAGTACCTTAGTGAGGCGGCGGATGCGGCTCAGCAGAGGTACCCTTCCGCACAACTAGTGTTACTGGGGGATTTTAATGCCCACCATATTCAGGAGTGGCTTTTCCCATACCGGTGCACAGACCATGCTGGTCGAGAGACGCGAAAGCTTGCGCTAGCGTTAAATCTCACCCAGCTGGTCCAGGGAGCTACGAGGGTGCCAGATGTTGATTCGCACACGGCCAACTGCTTGGACCTTCTGCTGACAACAGATCCAGACCGCTATTCAGTGTCGATATCATCACCGTTAGGTAGTTCCGACCACTGTCTGGTGAAATCTGTATCAGTCTACTCTCCGCCCGATCCCTGCCCTAGAGGCACCAGGCGGGTTTGGCGATATACGTCAGCAGATTGGGATGGCATGCGATCTTTCTTCGCATGTTATCCTTGGCAGCCTACTTGCTTTTCTTCGGATGATCCATCGTCGTGCGCAGATGCTGTGACAGATGTTTTGCGGCGGGGGATGGAGTATTACATTCCATTCTCTGACGTAACAATGTCTGGCCATGCTCGCCCTTGGTTTGGTGCGGAGTGTGATCGCGCTAACGCGCTTAAGCACACGGCATACCGGGCATGAGCCGACGCTCGTATGCATAAGGCGAGTGACGTAAGTCAGAAGAAGAGAGCCTTCAACAGAGCTGCCAAGTCTTGCAAGAAGGTGATGCGGAGGTCTCGGTTCGACCACATTAGCCGCATCGGGAACAAACTCGCATCATACCCTGCTGGTAGTAAGGCGTTTTGGTCCCTGGCTAAGTCGGTTGAATCGAACTTCTGCCGTCCCTCACTACCGCCACTGCTGAAACCCGACGGGTCGCTGGCCCATACCGCTGAGGAGAAAGCAAATTTGTTTGCCTCTCTCTTCGCGGAATCTTCGCGTCTAGATTCTGGTGACGCGCGGCCCCCTGTTAATCCTGATGGTTGCGAGACGATTATGTCGGATATTTGAATCCATCAGAAGGACGTCCGTAGGGTGCTGCGTAACCTTGACGTGAACAAGGCTAGCGGTCCAGACGGGATACCGGCAATTGTTCTAAGAACGTGTGCGCCTGAACTGTCTCCGATCCTGACACGCCTATTTCGGCTTTCATTTGAGGCTGGAAAAGTGCCGATTGCATGGAAGCAAGCTAACGTACAGCCCGTGCCCAAAAAGGGTAGTCGGGCTGACCCAGCTAACTACAGGCCAATCTCAGTAACGTCCATTCTCTGTAAGACAATGGAACGTGTACTCAACAGTAAGCTCCTGGCATACCTAGAAGCTAATGACATCTTAAGTGACCGACAATACGGCTTTCGCCGAAATCGGTCAACTGGTGATCTTCTAGCGTATGCCATCCACATCTGGAGTGAGGCCATCCACATCTGGAGTGAGGCCATCGAGAGACACGGGGAAGCGCTTGCCGTCTCCCTCGATATCTCGAAGGCTTTCGATAGGGTCTGGCACGAAAGCCTTATTAGTAAGCTTCCTTCTTTCGGATTACCTGCTGGTTTGTGTGCTTGGATTGCAGACTTCCTGAGTGACCGGTCCATCCGAGTGGTCATCGATGGTTGCTCGTCCGGTCAAATGGCCATTAATGCCGGGGTCCTTCAGGGGTCAGTGCTCTCGGCAACATTGTTCTCTCACTCTCACCTTTGGGTATGCAGACGACAGCACTGTTGCTGAGAGTTACATATCCAGCGCGCAGGCTAGTGGGTCGCAGATCCAGTCTCTACGAGAGGCTATGGTCGAGCGCTTGAACTTGTCCTTGGAGGCAGTCTCTGAATGGGGCGATGCCAATTTGGTCAAGTTCAATGCTGCTAAAACCCAGGCGTGTCTATTTTCCGCTAAAAGGAGCCAATTCAGCCCTGCTCTAACTTTCCGGGGCGTAACCGTGCCAATAACCGACCATCTTGATCTCCTTGGTGTTACGCTGACGTCAACACTCAACTTTGGGCCATACATCGAAGCAAAGGCTCAACTGGCAGCAAAAAAGCTGGGAATCCTCGCGAAGGTCAGACAGTACTTCACGCCGGAACAGCTGCTCAAACTTTATCAAGCGCAAGTTCGATTGTGTATGGAGTACTGCTCTAATCTTTGGGACGGATCTGCCCGATACCAGCTTGATGCACTTGAGGCAATTGAGAGGCGAGCCAAGAGGATCATTGGCAATGATGCACTCGTTGAGTCGAGGCTTCAAAGTCTTGAGCATCGACGCAGAGTTGCTAGCCTGTCGGTTTTCTACCGGTTGCATTTCGGGGAGTGTGCGTCGGAATTGCATAACCTAATTCCGCCTAGCCCGTTCCATCATCGGACCACCAGGCGTACGGCAATGCGCCACCGGTACATGGTGGACATCCCACCTATACGCACAAAACGTTTTGGGAACACATTCATAGTGCGTACAGCTAAGGAGTGGAATTCCTTGCCGGAATCTGTTTTTCCTGATGGCTACAACCCGGGAATCTTTAATTCAAGAGTGAATTACTTCTAGGTAAGCGCGCTCCATCGTCGACCGCATCGTCGCTTTCCATCAGGTGAGTTAGCGGTCAAGCGCAAACCTATCAAGAATAATGATTTGTTTTCAAAAGTCGCTTAGATTAAGTTTTAAAAGATAATATTATTATAATAATTATGTTTTAAGTACAAAGTAATAAGTACTTTTAGAAGACTTTTATAATTTGGATTGTTTGTTATTTTATTTTATAAATTTATTAAGTTTCATATGTATATTCAACTAAAAATGATTATTTAGCTATGCTAAAACAATTTAAGAAAATAAGTAGTTTTAAACTAGTTAAGGAACTTAATTTTCGGTGATTTATTTTTCTAAGACCCGGCTCGTTGTTTTTGTTATAGTGGTTAAACAGACTGATTAAAGTGAGACTGTTATTTATATAAGTAAAACACTGTTGATTATACTTAAAATAATAAAAATATACTGATTGTATTTACACTTTTATTCACCCGCTTTTTAAATGAAAGTAGACCCCGACAGTATAAGTGCTAAACCAAGTACTAGGCACCTACAATAGAAATAAAATTAAACTTATATTACTTTACACCTTGAGAGTTTTGTAGTTTATTTGATATAATTAAAGATATATCGGAATACACCACGTCTTATATTGTGTTTAATGAGTGTAAATTGATATAAGTTTGATTTTATCACAGCGCACTAAAAAGACACGGTATCCATGAAATCTCAATGTGTACGAAACAAAATTAGTTGTGTTTTTATTATTTACAACTCTATTGATATCAAAAAGATGTATCAAAAATACTTGTAACATTCAACACCAGTGCATTTTATATTATGTTAAATGATGTATTTGGAATTGTAACATGTAAGGTATGTGGGTCGGTACGTGTGATTGAAACGACAGGTCGCTTAGCACTGGTTTATTAAGACATAGGCGAGCGTGGGGACGCAGCCCGCACGTACTTACTTATACATATATAACATCCCTCCCCCTATAGTTACAATATACATTAACTCCAGTCACACACAGACGGTGTAATTAAAGTTAATAGTTCAAAGTCAAACGGAAATTAAGTCACTACATTACTAAGATGGCAAAATCTCAAATAGCGGAGGGCTTTGCTCTGAAAGATGAGCAGCTGGTGGGTCTGATGGCTGGGCTGGGCATAACCGGCACAGACCAAAATGCATTCAAAATGAATTTTACTGAGCTCGAGTGGAAGCAATGTGCTGCCGTTAGAGAGGCAGTGAAATATCTCGGGTTTGATGCCAGACAGATAATGGCACAATTCTTCAAAAAAGCCGCGGAAAGTCCTGTAAAACCAGGAGAGGAACCAATGCTGAAAGTAGGTGATGCTAGTCTTTACGAGAACTGTGATCCGAAGACGGATCTTATGTTCTTTCTTAATGTATTCTTGGAAAGGGGTAATAACGTCACGAAGGCGATTATGAGATGTGACGGCGCTGCAGGAGCTGTTCTCAAGCGTAAAGCAAGTGCATACGGTATTATCATGGATCCGAGCCAGAATCGGACCATTTTAGGATCAAAAGAACTAACCTTGTCTAGGATTGCCCAGGCCTTCTCGATTCAGACTGCGACGGTCATAGTGAAGGACAAAGTTCCCGGACAACTTAAAAGTAAACTGTTTGGGACAGACATTCCCTTAATTATGCAGCATACCGTGTTTTCGGGCATCATACCATCTGTCAGCGAGCTTTCTGAAGACCTTAGAGAGAGCTAACACTAGCATCTCCTAAAGATAAGAGGAAAATGGCAACAAGAACATTAGAGGACTTATTGGAATCCTCAACACAATATGTGGATGCTGCCATCAACGGAAACCTCATCGATGATGACATTAGGATAAGGATGCTAGTGAAAGCAGATGTGTGTGTGATAGGCGACGCTAGGAAGATAATCCTTAGTCCCAGAGTACATTTGATGGCCAAGGAACTTGGATACATAAGGCGATATGCTAGGTACACTTACCAAAAAGCTGTGGAAATGTTGATAGCTGACAAATCTCAGCAGGAGTCTAGTTCTTTAACACGTTGCCTGTCCAGAGTACTTTGGGTACGGTTGTCGTGACGTCCAATTTTTGTTTTCGGCCAAACTGTTTCATTTTATGTACTTACAAAGAATTTACAAATGATTATCAATAAAACTTTCGGATTTACTGAATTTCAGCATTGCATTACAAATAATGCACAGACGTAGTAGCAAGAACATTGTGGATTACATAAAATGCACGGACGTTTAATTTAAATTGTTGTTATATCCATAGACAATAAATACATTTTTATGAACTTATTATTGCTTTTCGTTCATATCAATGTCAATGTCATTCAAAATTTTCATTGTTATATGTCATAAATGTCAGTTTTACCGCTAAAACGTATCTTTTCGTTAGTAAACATCATTCGAATTTTTCGTTGGTTCTTGTTATTGTTTTGAAGTGAAAATGCCTCAAAAACATCTATCTGATGAACAAATGCGACGTATTTTGGAAGATAGTGATGGCGAAGACGAATTCTCGCGCCAACTAGAAGATTTGGACTCACACGATGAAGACGATTTAGAATCAGGTACTTACGTATATAATGCACAAGATATCCCTATGCTTTCGGTGGAGGAGGATCTGATTAGTATTCAACAATTTATTGATATTACTAATACACAGAATGTAAACGCCACTATTGCACAATCGGGTAACATAACCGCTTCTGCTTCTGATAATGACGAGCTTGAATGCCACCCTGCTAGGTCTCTTTCTCAGCCGGATGAAGTAAATGCTGGTAGTTCTGGTTTGCCTGCTGATGCTTTACAAATGTCTGCTGCTGATGATTTGCATATGTCTCCTGCTGATTCCATTTTTTCTACTCCACACATCCCCCAGCTTAGTACTGAATGGCAGAGTGAGATAAGGAGTTTGCCACGGCAAGTTTTTACTGGTTATGATGAAGGCAAACGCCAGGAACGCTTATTTTCTGATCAATCTGACTTATGGACGATTTTCACCCACATTTTCGATGAAGACATAATTGAATTTATGGTAGTCGAAACCAATAGATATGCTTTGCAAACCACAGTGAATGATTTGAGGCCCAACAGTCGTCTAAGGAGATGGAAACCAATAACAGGAGATGAAATGAGAAAGTTCTTAGGTGTTTATTTACTGACGGGAGTCATCAATTTTCCAATGCTCGAAAACTACTGGAAAAAGGACAAATTATACTATCATCCACTTCTTCACGAGATAAATATGTCCTACAATAAATTCGCGCTGATATTGAAATGCTGGCATTTTGTAGATAACGAAGCCCCACGTAATGAAGGCGACCGTTTATATAAAATACAGCCACTCATCGACAAACTAACAAAAAACTGGCGAAAAATATTTACCCCCGGAGAATGTATAGTAGTCGACGAGTCGATGGTTGGTTTTAGGGGAAGAATTATTTTTCGAACTTACAACCCACAGAAATCTCATAAGTACGGCATAAAAATTTATAAATTATGTACTGATAGTGGTTATACCTGGAGTTACCGCGTTTATTCTGGTCAAGACGACCAAATAACTGGATTAGATAAACCGGGGTCAGTTGTTGTTAGTTTGTGCACAGATTTGCTTAAAGAAGGAAGAATCATGATAACGGACAATTACTACACTAGCATACCTTTAGCAAGGTACCTAAAAGAACAAGGTACTGATTTGTGTGGAACAATACGCAAAAACCGTCGAGAACTGCCCCGTGAAGTGGTTCAGCAACGTTTAGAAAAAGGTCAAATTTCTGTGCAGCAGAACAACTTTGCGACCATCCTAAAATGGCATGATAAACGGGATGTGCTTATGTTGTCGACGTGTCACAACCACGAAATGCAAATGTCAACTGGTTTTCGAAGAGTTTTGAAGCCTACTATGGTGCTGACCTACAATGAAGGGAAGAAAGGCATAGACTTGGCTGATCAACTAGCAAGTTACAATTCGCCGGCGAGGAAAACCTCTGTTTGGTATAAGAAAATTGCTGCGGACCTTGTTTCTATAAGTGTAGTGAATGCCATTCTGATTTATAACGAGTTACATCCACAGTCAAAATTGAAGGTTCTGGATGGTCATCAAATCATTATAAAGAAATTACTTAAGGTTGAAACTGAGAACTGTTCAAGTTCCAGTTCTGCAAGTTCTTTGCGTCCTACAAGTCATAAGTTAACGAAAATACCCAAGAAAGCTAATGGAAAAATTTGGCAAAAACGTTGTGCCAGTTGCTACAAAAAGCTGAAAGAATCGGGATTCACAGCTACTGATGCAAGGAAGAAGACTTCACAAGTTACAACTGAGTGCATTCCATGTAAAAAACCATTTTGCTTACAATGTTATAACGAATCTCACTAATTGCCAGTGGACTTTATTCAAATAATAATGCTTTTCAATAAACCAGTTCATGTGAGCAAACAATAAAAAAAAATTGGCGGGACATTGGTGTTTTATTATTCCCAATTCACTGCTCATACGTCTGTAAAATATTGTAGACGTAGCTCTCACGTCCAGTCTACAAAACCCCATTCAAAAAGAATAGGCTCGTGCATTATCGATAAAGCACGGGCGTCACAGCAGCAGCCAAAAATGCATTATATATAATGCACGGACAGGAAACGTGTTAAACTAGAATGGCCCGGTCCCAGCACATCTTCGCAGCCCGCACGTACTTACTTATACATATATAACATCCCTCCCCCTATAGTTACAATATCTTCGTAACTCAACTCGGGAATTTAACTGTTCATAGGTAAATTTGTACGGAACCCTCAGTGCGCGAGTCCAACTCGCACTTCACCGGTTTTTTTATAACACTAGAAGCGCGAAATATCAATGTCAATTTAAACATTTTATTTTTGCAACAGCAATATGAAGGGAGATATGGTATACAAATGAAACTGGTAACTGCTCCCCTAGCCAAGTTACAATCGTATCGTTCGCGCCGAACGCCTCGAGTAGGCCACGCCTCCGATTCCTTTGTTCTGACGTCATCTCAACGCTCAGTCACGTGATCAGAACAAAGGAATCGGAGGCGTGGCCTACTCGAAGCGTTCGGCGCGAACAATACGATTGTAACTTGGCTAGGGGGGCTGATTATACAATATTTTTATTAAGCACTAGGTTCTGCCCGTGGCTGCGCCCGCTTGACAGTAGGCTTCTCCAAGTCCAAACTGAGCCCTCGTTTCATCCCCTTAGAGGTTGTATTTTGGAAAATGCTCTCTTAGTACTCACCTACGTCATAAAAGGAAACCTTGTGCAAAATATCACGCTTCTAGTCCCAGTAGTTTCGGCTGTGCGTTGATATGTCAGTCAGTCAGTTTCTCTTTTTATATAGGGTGACTGGTAATGATTGTGCTCATGATAAAAAACAATTTTTATTATGGGAGCAAAGCCGAAATCGCGAAAAATATATCAGCTGTTCAGTACATTAGGCAAACATAAATATACTGAAGAGCAGATTTTTTTTCGCGATTTCAGGTTTGTTCTCATAGTAAAAGTTGTTGGTTATCATGAGCACAATCACGTGTTTAAGTATCGTACACTAATTACCAGTCACCCTAATTATAATAGATATTATATTAGTGTCCATGGAGTTTCTTGCACATTCTTCTCCATAGAGATCTACGCTTTGGAATGTGCAATTAGCATCATTTATTTTTTTTCTGACTGACTTCATGACATTTCAAAAGTGCCTATAAATGGTTTATTTGAAATAAAATGCTTTGAATCTTTGAATAAAAAACTGGTTTATAAAATATATTTTATTTATTCCACAATCAGTTCACACAATTTTTATTTTAAAAGACACTAAAATGAAACACAATTTTCTTGTCAAACATTGAAAAGGACAAAAATATGTCATTGAGATCATTGTATTAGTACAATATGGGCGAAGATTGTCATTGCAGTCGAGGCAGGACTGTGGCTCTATGGAGCCTAGAGTGCAATGTCATACGCTCAGGTGTATCGAACGACGTTTTTCAACACACCAAAATAAAATTGCGTTGATGCGTTTGTTTTATCATGCGTCATTTTTAATTAGTGTTTTATTGGTCGCTAACTGGATATGGCACAGCCGCGTATTTACAGCATGAGTGTGTAAAAAAACAGAAACGCACTACATTACGAACAGAGTTTTGAGGTAGATCTATATCAATTTTCTAATAAGTGTGTTGAAAAATAGGTAACATGCTTCATCGTCGACCACATTTTTTTCTTACAATCAGGTTCGGCAGTGATCACACGTAAGTCTCTCAATTATATAAAAAGAATTTATAATTAAAAACTTGAAGAATAGTTAAGCTCAAGTACTTTTTAGGTGTAAACCTGAAACGTTACTGTTCTCGCGCCGGGCCATGGTCTGGAGCGAGGAGTGGCAGGCGGTCGCCTCCGAGTGCGAAGCAGTAATGCTAGCAAAGGAGGAGGCCGCAAGCGTGAGGCAACGGTCCTCACGCTCCAACCGCCACCGGGATTCCGATCCCGATTTCCAGCCACCGTAGGCGCGGGCTTGCGGACGGCAAGCAATGGATAGCTCGCCATCCGACCGTCCGGACCGAGCCCAAGTCACCGACGGAGCGTACTGTTCCACGCGCGCCTCAAGGAGATGTCAGCAACTGTAGGGGCCTAGCAAGGTTTAAGCCTACTGGGGCCAAGGGTCTGATTCTGAAAGGAAGACTCGGCCCTGGTACGAAAGGCAACAAAGGAACAGGAGTGGGTTTTTAGTCAGTAAAAGTCTGACACTATCTCCTGCTCCACCCAAGAGCGAGATTAGTCATTAGAAAAAAAAACACGTGATTGTGGAAGGTACATTTATCATACCCCTTTGAAATGGAAGGATCCTCCTCCGACCACTCGTTGAGAGATACTCCGGCCAGTCTCCATATGGGACGAAGCTAATCTGGTGGGATTCAACACTTCCAACGCTACCAAAACACAAGCGTGTCTGTTCACCGCCATAAGCAGCCAGATCCTCTTCAGAATGTATCCCTGGAGTACACCGACCACCTCCAGCTCTTGGGAGTTGAAATTTCCTCAAACCTTAACTTTGGGCGGTACATTGAGTCCAAAGCTAAGATAGCTGCTAGGAAACTAGGAGTTCTCACAAAGGTCTGGCGGTACTTCACATCGGGACTGGAACAATTTGCCTGCTGCGTCTTCCCGTCCAATTATAATTTAGGTGTCTTCAAGGCTAGAGTGAATAGGCTCTTAATAAACTAGTGCGCCTCACCATCAACGATTGCATTACTGCTTACCATCAGGTGGGATCGCAGTCTAGCAAGTCTGACTCTATTCGTCCATTCAGAACTGGAGGAGTTACCTTATGATACCCTCAAATATACCCTCGCTTACAATGGGCCTCATCAGAAGACTTAAAGTCACCCAAAGAGCAATGGAAAGGGCTATATGCTCGGAGTTTCCTTGCGTGATCGAATCAGGAATGAAGATATCCGCAGGAGAACCAAGGTCACCGACATAGCACGAAGAATCGCCAAACTAAAGTGGCAATGGGCAGGGCACATTGCTCGTAGAACGGATGGTTGTTGGGGCCGGAAGGTTCTGGATGGCGACCACGTACCGGAAGACGTAGCGTTGGAAGGCCTCCTACAAGGTGGACCGATGACTTGGTAACGGTTGCGGGAGTCCGATGGATGCGAGACGCACAGGACCGTTCATTGTGGCGACACTTGGGGGAGGCTTATATCCGCAGGACGTCTTTCGGCTGAAATGATGATGATGTTACTCTCAAAAATATTCGACTTCGTGTAATCTGATGAATAACTGCCCAATGCTTGTTTTTAAAACTTTGTAATCGTGTGTCGTAGTTGACATGTGTGGGTGTAGATGTCGGTGCTCCCGGCTCAGAAGCCGGCCGTCACGCGGAAGTACACGTCGCACGGCGCGCGCCAGGGCTCGGCCTGGGCGCCGCCGCCGCCCGGGGACGCCTTCAGCGTCTCCAACTTGGGGGATGGAGCACCCGGACCCAGCTCCGGCTTGATCTGTAACAAGAGAAAGTGACACATTTTTGGCAGAATTTCTCCGAGTGAAGTTCTAGGTCTATTTTAATTATTCGCAAATTGATTTGATTCCTAGTGGATATTGTGATGTAAAATTGTTGTAGTTTTGTATCTCAAGTGTCTGCACAACTGGACAATATGTGGAGTCATTGAAACAGGCGCGACCTCGGTGAAATGGAGCTGAAAATTTTATTGTAGTGTTGACTACCTTTAAAAATTTCCAGAGAAAGATTAACTTGATACATTTGCTGCCAAATACTACAAAAACATTAGAATGTTTACATCCGCATTCTAATAATAAACAAATGAACTATTCACACGAAGACATGGCTTAAAGGACTTAGTATCCAAGCAGTGGCGTGCCTAGGGTTTCTGTAAGGTATGTGGGTCGGTACGTGATTGAAACGACAGGTCGCTTAGCACTGGTTTATTAAGACATAGGCGAGCGTGGGGACGCAGCCTTCACGTACTTACTTATACATATATAACATCCCTCCCCCTATAGTTACAATATACATTAACTCCAGTCACACACAGACGGTGTAATTAAAGTTAATAGTTCAAAGTCAAACGGAAATCAAGTCACTACATTACTAAGATGGCAAAATCTCAAATAGCGGAGACCTTTGCTCTGAAAGATGAGCAGCTGGTGGGTCTGATGGCTGGGCTGGGCATAACCGGCACAGACCAAAATGCATTCAAAATGAATTTTACTGAGCTCGAGTGGAAGCAATGTGCTGCCGTTAGAGAGGCAGTGAAATATCTCGGGTTTGATGCCAGACAGATAATGGCACAATTCTTCAAAAAAGCCGCGGAAAGTCCTGTAAAACCAGGAGAGGAACCAATGCTGAAAGTAGGTGATGCTAGTCTTTACGAGAACTGTGATCCGAAGACGGATCTTATGTTCTTTCTTAATGTATTCTTGGAAAGGGGTAATAACGTCACGAAGGCGATTATGAGATGTGACGGCGCTGCAGGCGCTGTTCTCAAGCGTAAAGCAAGTGCATACGGTATTATCATGGATCCGAGCCAGAATCGGACCATTTTAGGATCAAAAGAACTAACCTTGTCTAGGATTGCCCAGGCCTTCTCGATTCAGACTGCGACGGTCATAGTGAAGGACAAAGTTCCCGGACAACTTAAAAGTAAACTGTTTGGGACAGACATTCCCTTAATTATGCAGCATACCGTGTTTTCGGGCATCATACCATCTGTCAGCGAGCTTTCTGAAGACCTTAGAGAGATAGCTCTATTGCTTAATGTGGAGATGACACTAACACTAGCATCTCCTAAAGATAAGAGGAAAATGGCAACAAGAACATTAGAGGACTTATTGGAATCCTCAACACAATATGTGGATGCTGCCATCAACGGAAACCTCATCGATGATGACATTAGGATAAGGATGCTAGTGAAAGCAGATGTGTGTGTGATAGGCGACGCTAGGAAGATAATCCTTAGTCCCAGAGTACATTTGATGGCCAAGGAACTTGGATACATAAGGCGATATGCTAGGTACACTTACCAAAAAGCTGTGGAAATGTTGATAGCTGACAAATCTCAGCAGGAGTCTAGTTCTTTAAACTAGAATGGCCCGGTCCCAGCACATCTTCGCAGCCCGCACGTACTTACTTATACATATATAACATCCCTCCCCCTATAGTTACAATATCTTCGTAACTCAACTCGGGAATTTAACTGTTCATAGGTAAATTTGTACGGAACCCTCAGTGCGCGAGTCCAACTCGCACTTCCCCGGTTTTTTTATAACACTAGAAGCGCGAAATATCAATGTCAATTTAAACATTTTAAGACTCTTGTGCTTGGTCCCTTGATGATGATGATGATGAGCAGTCTGTACTTTGCGGTTGTGCGCTTACTGGTGCCGCCTCTGGCTCCGGAATATCGGGTAAACTCTCTATATCCCATGTTGATACAGCGATACTGTGATGATGTTTCCTTATTTGGTTTTTGTGACGAGTTACATAGGAGTTCAGTTCCGATACAAAAACTTTATATAAAACATTACCGATTATATTAACTATAGTTCCTCTAATCCAGTAGTACTTCTTTGCATTTTCAAATCTTTTTATTAAAACTTTTTCATTCGTTGCAAAGTCGTTACTCTTCTTACCCCCATAATATTTACTCTGTAACGATTGTTTGTGTTCTATCGTTGATGAAAGTTCCGATAAAGAAGGCGTCGGCGTTGGCTTTAGCAAATCTAATCTACTTCTAAGTTGTCGGCCATATACAAGTTCAGCCGGCGTGCGTTCTGTCGAGCTATGAGTCGAGTTACGATAGTCAAATAAAAATTTGTTAATTTTACTATCCAAATTTTTCCTATCTGGGCTTGACAGTATTATACTTTTAATTCCCCTTTTTACTATTTTTACAGCGCTCTCGACTTGACAGTTACTGCTTGGATGGTAGACGGGTGAAAATACTTGACGAATGCCGTTTAATTTGCAAAACTCAGCAAATTTTTGAGAAGCAAATGATGTGCCGTTATCACTAACAATGGTCGCCGGTACCCCTACCCTAGACATTAATTCGTATAAGCGCTCGATTACTGCGTCTGAAGAAATTGTGGACTTCATCGTGTAACATTCGACCCATTTCGAGTAAGCGTCAACAACTATTAGATACATTTGATCATGCATCGGCCCCAAGAAATCAATATGTATCCTATAATACGACGGTCTAGCTCGTTATCTATTTTGCTCCGGAGCGCATATGCCACTGGTCGTGCTTTGCGGAAAACCGGTTTAGCGTCGGGTTTTAATGCTAACCTAACTTTATATTTCGTGAAACATCCTAGTTCCTCTGAAAACACTGATGGGAAATCGCTCATTAAGTTGTTTATTATATCATTATTTTCCGCAGCACAATATTTGATTTGGGAAATTTCTAAATTAAAACATTTTATGAAATCCCTTCCTAATAACGGTGGTCCACCATCGCGCACTACGTAGATTGTAAGGGAGTGTGTCTGTCTTAAATAGACTACCGGCACTCGTATCACGCCTATCACTATGATCCTTCCCCCACCGTAACCTCTCAGCGTCTTTGTAGCATGTGATAAGGTTACGTCGGCGAAATGACTGTAATATGTTTTATCCGAAATAGCAGTAACGGTCGCTCCCGTATCGATTTCAAACTGTAGACTTACACCGTTAATTAGAACGCGCACGTACATTGGCATCGTATCTGACTCACAACGAATATGACTAATAACCATACCTTCTCTCTCGGAACTTTCCTCAACTTGTTTCACGCACTTTGTTTTGTTAGAACACATGCGACGTAAAAGACCTTTCTGACCACATTTCCGGCAGCTGAAATTTTTAAACCGACACTCGATTGTTTTATGATTTTTAAACCCGCACACTGCACATTTTAGTCCTTCATCCACTTTTTTGTCCCTTATCTTGAACACCGCGCTGGACGACGGCGCCGCTGGCACGTTGGCTGCGGCCGCGCGAGCACCACGCACGCTGGCTGCCAACTCCACCGCTTTCGCCAACGTCAGCTCCTTGATGTCCTTTGTGAACAGCTTGTCTCGCTCGGGTCCGCTTGTCATTCCCATGACAAGATTCCCGAAGCCGCAGTATGCAGCTAATCCTCTCAATCGGGCCGCCCATTGCGCGTGACCTTCGTCTGCCCTCTGTGTCGCCGCATAAAACTCTGCACGCTCGGCGATTCCATGACGCTTTGATATGAAATGCTTGTCCAAAGCTTGAAGAATGGCTTCAAATTCTTCTTCTTCTATTGGTTTTGGTAGCAGAAGATCACTTGCGAGCTTGTATGTGGACTCGCTGAGTGCTGTGAGTAATATCGCTCTGCGTTTTACTCCCGACTTGTCTGCATCTACCAAATCGTTTGCAATGAACCATTGTTGCAGGCGATTCTTAAACGACACCCAATCCTGAGTTATATGGTCGAAACTGTTAAGAATTCCGAAATACGTTGCCGCCATTTTCAATTTTTAGAAAGTGGCTTGGTTCGCTCGTCGCCAATGTAAGGTATGTGGGTCGGTACGTGTGATTGAAACGACAGGTCGCTTAGCACTGGTTTATTAAGACATAGGCGAGCGTGGGGACGCAGCCCGCACGTACTTACTTATACATATATAACATAACATTATACACATAGGAACTTAAATATGGCTAATGATATAAGACTAGTTTTTTTTAAATATCGCAGATTCTAATCATATTTGAAAAAAATCAAAGCGTATCCTATGTAATAATAACAATTTCCAATTGATAAAAGTCAAAACCTTAAAAAAAAAATCTGTGATAAAAAAGTTGTAGCCGTTTACAAAATTCAAAACTTTTTATTTAAATTTCTCAAAACGAGACTTTGTAACTTATACCACTTTTCACTAAAGGTACAGAATTTACCGAAAAAATGTTTAATTGGAACATTTTTTCTGTGCAGATCATCCCAAGATTTAAAGTTTTCATTACTGTTGTAATGTATTAAATATTATAATCTGGTTTTCATGTGGCAACATAAACGCCTTCCCTTAGCCTTTATAAAAAAGAAATGTAGAAATGTCATCATGTCATGGCGTTACTGCCCTTTTCTAATAAGATGCAAAAACCTGTGTTCTGTGTGCTGAGCGATAATAAACGTACTATAAAATATCTACTGGTCTAATCAATTAATATCACCACCACCACCACTCCAACATGGTAGCAGAGCGTGGTTGGGTGGTTAAATAACCAAATAAAGTGAGATCGAATTGTAAAATCGAAAAGCCGGCCGCCATAAAGAAAAAGTTTTAGTTCGCGCCTCGTGTAGTTTAGTTTGAGGAAAGAAAAAACGCTATTATCACCCATCGGTACGTAAGTCTCACGAAAATGGCTAATCAAGCGAAAATAGAAGACATAATGATGCCTATTTTTGACGGTATAAATTATTCAAGCTGGAAATTAAGGTTAGTAACTTTACTAGAATACAAAGAATGTAACGAGCCCGCCATTTGCATGATGCCTGCTAAGTTCAAAGGTCAAGAGGCGGTTTGGAACAAAATGGATCTAAAAGCAAGAACTATAATCATGAGTACAATTTCCGATAAACAATTGGAATATGTTAGCGAATGTAAAACAGCTTACGATATTATGAAAAAGTTTGACATGATGTATTTAACACAGTCTACTGCTATGCAAATAATATGTAGAGGAAAAATTGAAGAGATTAAATTGAACAATTACAATACAGTAGAAGATTTTTTTGTTGATTTCGAGAAAACAACAAATGATTTCAAAGCGGCTGGTGGAAATATAAACGAACCTGAGAAGATGAGATACTTGCTAAGAGCTTTACCTCCAAGTTACAGCTATATCGGAGATTTTATAGATGTAATTCCAGAAGAACAAAGAACCGTAGATTATGTGAAGTCTAAAATAAAAGAGAAAAATATGACTAGTAGTGACCCGGACAAGAAAAACAATATGAGTACATTCTCAACTAAAACTAAAGCACAATGTTTTATCTGTGGAAAGACCGGCCATCTCAAAAAGGACTGTTGGCATGGTCAGAAAAACAATCAAGGAAGAAATTCAACAACACATCGCCAGCAAGGACAACAAAGAGGTATCAACAGAGGTGGACTTCATCGAGGTCGTGGCCGAGGCAGAGGTCATGGTCATCCCAGAAGTGAGTCGTCAAGCACTCAGCAAGATGGTACTGCGGCAGAGACATGGACTGCTCAAGTATGTAATTCAGAAGTAAATCAGGTAACGGGACGTAGTGAAGGGGATTATCATAATAATAGTGAAATTCATTGGTTGTTAGATAGTGGGTGTACAGATCATATTGTAAAAAATGATACATATTTTTATAATTTTGTAGATTTAAAAATTCCCATTGATGTGAAACTTCCAGATGGTAAAGCGTTAAAAGCAACCAAAGTAGGTACCGTTAAAATCTGTTTCAAAAATTATTATAATGAAAAACACATTGATCTAAAAAATGTCTATTATGTAAAAGGTATTAAACAAAACTTGTTAAGCGTTTCAAAAATAACCAAAAATTGCACAATAGTAGCAAGAAATGAAAATGCTAAAATTTATAATCAATCAAGAGAATTAATAGTTGTTGCTAACAAAATAGACAATTTGTATTGTTTAAAAAGCTTTATTTCAAAAACTGATAACAATAAGATGTATGTAAATTCCATAAAACTAACCAATAAAGAAAAATGGCATAGGGCACTTGGCCATGTAAATTTTCAATACTTAAACAAGTTAATAAACAATAAATTAGTAGACGGTTTGCCAGATAAAATTGAAAGTACAGAAATGAAATGTTCAAATTGTATTGAAAGCAAAATGGCTAATGTACCTTTTGAGAATAATAGAACTAAGACTACTGAAATTTTAGAATTGATACATACTGATCTGAACGGTCCACATAGCACAACTGGTTATGGTGGAGAAAAATATTTTTTGACATTTATCGATGACTATAGCAAATGTACTAGAATTTTTTGTATTAAGAGCAAAGCCGAAACTGCAAGTTGTTTTATAGAGTTTGTTAATTTAGTAGAAAATAAATTTAATAAAAGAGTTAAGAAATTACAGTGCGATAATGGCAAAGAATATTTAAATCGTGATATTTATAACTTCATTAGGCAAAAGGGAATAGAGTTGTTACCATGTCCACCCTATGTGCATGAATTAAATGGAGTAGCGGAAAGATATAATAGGTCTGCTATGGACATAGGCAGATGCTTAATGAGAGAAGCTAAGATTCACAGAAGGTATTGGCCAGAAGTTATAAAAACAGCAGCATATCTAAAAAACCGAACCATTGCTAATACAGTAGAAAATAAAACTCCTTATGAAATATTTTTCGGTATTAAACCAAATGTTGAACATTTAAAGATTTATGGAAGTAGAGTTTTTGTTAGGGTTCCTGAAGTGTTAAGAAAAAGTAAATGGGATGATAAAGCCCGACTGGGAGTGCTAGTAGGTTACAATGAAAATAGTTACAGAGTCTTATTAAATAATAGAATAATTAATGCTAGACATGTTCAAGTAATCGAAGAAAATACTCAATTAATTTGTTTAGAAAAACTTGATGATGAAAAAGATAGGGACTTAGAAAATAAAACTTTAAATGTAAAAGATGAAATAGTTACAACAGATATTGAAGAAGACTATGTAGATGCAAATGAAACTACTTCTAATAATACTGTAGAAGATATGGTTAGTGATGATCTTGTGGATAGCTTAAGTAACAGAAGGGATGAGTCTGTAATAGAAGAAAGGTCTAAAAGAAAGAGAATTCCAGTTTCCAGATATGGTTATCCATTATCACATTTTATATATGTAAATTACATTGATGCAAATGTACCAAATACGTTTGAGGAGGCGATGAGCTCCCATGATTGCAAGGAATGGCAAGTAGCGATGGACTCTGAAATAAATAGCTTAAATAAAAACAAAACATGGCAAATTGTTGAACGTCCAAAAGATAAAAAGGTTATTGATGTCAAATGGGTCTTTAAAAGGAAAAGTAATGATGTTTATAAAGCTAGATTAGTTGTACGAGGATTCCAGCAAAAAGATTATCTTGAAAATGTTTATTCACCAGTAGGAAAAATGCAAACATTGAAAATTTTATTATCATATAGTTGCAAAAATAATTTATTTATAGAACAAATGGATGTTGAGACAGCATTTTTAAATGGTCATGTAAAGTCTGAAGTATATATAGAGCAACCAAAAGGTTATGAAACAGGAGATAATAAAGTTTACAAATTGCAAAGAGCACTCTATGGTCTCAGAGAGAGCCCTAGAGTATGGTATGATTGTTTCAGCAAATTTATTGAAAAATTGAATTTTGTTAGGAGTAACTATGATTATTGTTTATTTGTAAACAGTACAAACAAAGATCCAATATATATATTAATATTTGTTGATGATCTACTAATTTGTTGCAAAGATAAAGATAAAATAAAAAAGGTCAAAGCTAGTTTAATGGGTAAATTTTCTATGAAAGACCTAGGAAAAATAAAAAATTATATTGGCATAGATATTGAATATAATAATGAGAGGAATAAAATGACCTTAAGTCAAACAAAATATATTGAGTCTTTGGTTGTAAAATATAATTTGGAAAATTGTAAGTTATATGATACTCCAATGGAAACAAACTTAAAATTAGAACAAGCTAGAGAAGTAGATGATAGTATAAAGTATAGAAATATTATTGGTGAATTATCGTATGTTAGTACAGGCACTAGGCCAGATATAGCATACAGTGTCAATTACTTAAGTCGATTTCAAAGTTGTTATGACCAAACACATTACAAATATGCAATGAGAATCTTGAAATATTTGTATAAGACTAAGGATTTAAAGTTAACATACTATGATAATGTAAGCTCTTAAAAAATTAGATTGTATGGTAGATTCTGACTATGCAGGAGATAATGTAGACAGAAAGTCTACAACAGGTTTTGTAATTAGATTATATGGAAACTTAATTTTTTGGAAAACTCATAAACAAAGTACAGTAACTAAGTGTTCAACTTTTGCAGAATATACTGCTATGTCAGAAGCAGTGACTGAGGTACTTTTTATCAGAAACTTGTTAAGTGAATCATTCAATGTTAAATTTGATAAACCTATAAAACTATATGAAGATAATTCAGGTGCAATTTTGATTGCTAAGTATGGTAATTTTACTAAAAATTCAAAGCATATTGAAGTTCAATACCATTATATAAATGAAAATTATGAAAAAGGTATAATAGATATTGTCAAAATTGATACAAAGTTTAACTTAGCAGACATGTTAACTAAAAGTTTAGACAAGACCAAATTTTTGAAAAATAGGTTAGGGTTAAAATTAATTTAGTTATGTTTTTATTAATAATACTGTTTATGTAAAGAAAAAAACAAGATTATAAATTTAAGGAGGCGTGTTGTAATGTATTAAATATTATAATCTGGTTTTCATGTGGCAACATAAACGCCTTCCCTTAGCCTTTATAAAAAAGAAATGTAGAAATGTCATCATGTCATGGCGTTACTGCCCTTTTCTAATAAGATGCAAAAACCTGTGTTCTGTGTGCTGAGCGATAATAAACGTACTATAAAATATCTACTGGTCTAATCAATTAATATCACCACCACCACCACTCCAACAATTACAACAAAAGTGCCGACGAATGCGCTTTGCTAAAACACCATTTTGAAAAGGTCCTGGCGCATGGCCTGATGTCCACGTGCGAAAGTGTACTCTCAATTCCCTTACGATATCCTCTGAAAGTGGAACAAGGATGACCTGCCAGAAAGGAGTAAAGAGAGAGAGAGCATTTCTTCTATCATGGCAATGTACAAGGCTGTCTTAGAACTTGCCTTTCCTCACGCGAAGTCAGGGGCTCAGAGATGAATGTTGATTCTTTAACTGCCAACCTCTATGTTGAAGCATCTAAGAACATCAGTGTAGGCAACCACATCATAAGTATTATCTTTACCTTGCATTACGTGTGTAGACAAGGTGTGAAAGATACTGAGACAAACATGATAAAGAAAACTAGTACCACATCCTACAAAATACACTAAGGGCACAGATTATCCTCTTGACAACGAGACATTAAGAACTAAATGGCTGGATATAAATGTAAAATGGAAATGGCCAAACCTATCATTCCATGAGGGTCATGATCCTTATATTAGACAATGCTATGAAGGAGGCTATTGGGGTGAGAAACCTAATGAACCATGGACCACAGCTATTGTTCAGAGAGGTAAGGTTTGAGAAAACACTAGAATTCGATTATCAGATTTAAACGACAGATCTCTTAGCTGATAAGGGCATTATACCTGGGTTGAACCATTGGCCATACGAATATGACTCCCAAGCCCATCGGACAAATCATGGGAGATACCCTACCAAACCTCCGCGCCAAAGCAATAATGTCATAATGCAGTATGTAGAAAGAGCGAGGTCAATGTCAGGGAAATAAAGACAGTCTCCACTCGAGAGACAACCAAAGACTGGAAGGTTACTGTGGGAGTCGCAAAAGAGAGGGAGATGAAGAAAAGGAAGGCGAGGTTCTTTGGTAAATTAACGTTGGAGATGAGACTGTTTCAGGTGGAAACAGAAAACAACATAAAGCATATCTTCAAATTCATCCCTCACCAAATTATGACGAAGTCAGAAGATGACCTATTTAAGCACCTCTTAAAAATATCAGAGACCTCGTCCACAGATGAGGGAGGAGCAGTCTGTATGTCCATGGACTTCTCTAGCTGGTGCACAAGCTTTAGATATGAGGGCGTCACCCCCCTATTTGAGGAGTTAGATAGGTTACTTGGTGTAGAGAATGTAATGGCCTATACTCAGAAGTTCCCTCTCGAGTCCATTTTGTTGTTCAAAGATAGATTCTGCCCACCTAGACAAGGCACAGATGGACTACCGGAGAATAGCCCAAGGTGTATTCACGGACCAGAAGCCTGGATGGAGAAACTAAGGCAGAAGGGGTGGACTTTAGCAACCTTATTGCTTATATTAATAGCGTCATGAAAATGCAGGACTATTGCAACGTTAACAGGTCAGGGAGACAATCAAGTTATCTACTTATCGTGTTGTGTGATCGCTTGTGTACAGAGCGTGAATTATGCTAGTTAAAGACTTTTCGTGCCGTGTCTGGAGAGTATTACTTATGTAAATATCTTAGTCAAGCTCCATGTGGTTATTTGTTGTCTCGGCGCAATTGATTCCTATAGATGTTAATGTTAAAGGTAAAAGCTAAACTGTATGATGCCTGATAAAGTTAGGCCTAGTCCTTGTCGTGGACATGGACAAGTAGAGGGCACGGAGTAAGCAGGCCCAGGCGTTCTAGGTGGGCTGCTGAGGCCGGGTAGCCATCCGCCGGATTCCAACCCTCTGCAGATAGGAGTAGGCGGCCTTTAATATAATAGGGGTTTGTGCCGAGGCTTGGAGAGGTGTGTCTATATAGGGTGATAACCAACAACATTTACTATGGGAACAAACCTGAAATCGCGAAAAAAATCTCAGCTGTTCAGTACATTTATGTTTGCCTAATGTACTGAACAGCTGATATTTTTTTCGCGATGGTTTGTTCCCATAGTAAAAGTTGTTTGTTATCAAGAGCACAATCACGTGTTTAAGTATCGTACACTAATTACCAGTCACCCTATATACAGGATGCTAAATGAAAACTAAATAAGAAAACTGGGCAACGGTTCCGTACAAACTATAGTACCTTCATATATTATGTAAAGTTTAATTCCAGAACTGAGTCTCGAAGATTTTTTCGAGTCGCAATTTTTTTTTATGTTGTAACGTAACAACATGAGGTACGGAACCCTAAAAACGAAGATGTTGCTATTTTTTGTAATATCGGACCATATTATAGTAATGTAGATGTTTCTGTACTAAATAAAATTATATTTTACAGAATCCGAGCCGAGGAGCGCCGACTCCGCGCCTTGCTCCGCGAGGCGATGCTGACCCAGCAGCGCTCTACTCAGCGCCTCGAGGAGAGGGCGGCAAGGCGCCTCGAGGAGAGGGCGGCAAGGCGCCTCGAGGAGAGGGCGGCAAGGCGCCTCGAGGAGAGGGCGGCAAGGCGCCTCGAGGAGAGGGCGGCAAGGCGCCTCGAGGAGAGGGCGGCAAGGCGCCTCGAGGAAGAAGAATTCCACCAGCAGCGGCGGCGCCTCCGCTCAGCTCTTTACGAGTTCCTAAATTGTAATTATAGTTCTTGTCAAACTTCTTGATCATTCTGCTGCTAGCATGAATGACCAAGAAGTTTGACAAGAACTATAATTATTTTTTTTTTGTAAATCGGACTCGTATAGAGCTCCCACTATCTAGTGAATTGAGAATTAAAAAAATTGAAAAAAAAAATTCGTTTTTTTTTCCTGTTCGTCAGAAATATAAGTCATGACACTTGTCCTTTCTGTTTAAACATCCACCAAGGTACGAGCGTGTGTTAACACTCAATTAAGGAAAAGTACTTACATAAGAAATTACAATCTGTCCTATTATTTTTTATAACCTCATCATCATTTCATCATTTCAGCCGAAAGACGTCCACTGCTGGACATAGGCCTCCCCCAAGCGTCGCCACAGCGAACGGTCCTGTGCGTCTCGCATCCATCGGACTCCCGCAACCATTACCAAGTCATCGGTCCACCTTGTAGGAGGCCTTCCAATGCTACGTCTTCCGGTACGTGGTCGCCATTCCAGAACCTTTCGGCCCCAACGGCCATCTGTTCTGCGAGCAATGTGCCCTGCCCATTGCCACTTTAGTTTGGCGATTCTTCGTGCTATGTCGGCAACCTTGGTTCTCCTGCGGATATCCTCATTCCTGATTCGATCACGCAAGGAAACTCCGAGCATAGCCCTCTCCATTGCCATCTATCTCTGTAGAGTCCCCGACCTTGATAGGAGTGGGTGCTACATGGCTGTTTACCATGACTTTGGTTTTGTCCATGTTCATTTTAAGTCCCACTCTTTCGGAAGCTCTACTGAGGTCACCAAGCATTGTACTGAGCTCCTCCGTAGTCTCAGCCATGACTACTATGTCGTCGGCAAACCGAAGGTGAGTGATGTACTCGCCATTGACATTAATGCCTAGCCCTCTCCATTCCAAAACCTTGAAGACATCCTCCATTGCTGCCGTGAACAGTTTCGGAGAAATAACGTCTCCCTGCCTCACACCCCGCTGCAAGAGGATAGGTTTCGAGGTCTGGTCTTGTAGTCGGACTGACATAGTGGCGTTTTTGTACAAACACTTATACGTTAACAGGTCAGGGAGACAATCAAGACACTTATACGTTAACAGGTCAGGGAGACAATCAAGTTATCTACTTATCGTGTTGTGTGATCGCTTGTGTACAGAGCGTGAATTATGCTAGTTAAAGACTTTTCGTGCCGTGTCTGGAGAGTATTACTTATGTAAATATCTTAGTCAAGCTCCATGTGGTTATTTGTTGTCTCGGCGCAATTGATTCCTATAGATGTTAATGTTAAAGGTAAAAGCTAAACTGTATGATGCCTGATAAAGTTAGGCCTAGTCCTTGTCGTGGACATGGACAGGAAGAGGGCACGGAGTAAGCAGGCCCAGGCGTTCTAGGTGGGCTGCTGAGGCCGGGTAGCCATCCCCCGGATTCCAACCCTCTGCAGTTAGGAGTAGGCGGCCTCTAGTATAATAGGGGTTTGTGCCAAGGCCTGGAGAGGTGTGTCTATATACAGGATGCTAAATGAAAACTAAATAAGAAAAACTGGGCAACGGTTCCGTACAAACGAAGAATGAAGGTACTATTACCTTCATATATTATGTGAAGTTTTAGATTGATTATTTGACGATCGTAGTGAACAGACGTATCGAACAATATTAGTATAAACAAATAATCACTTGCGAAATCGTGACCTAGTTTTTATTAAACTGCTGTTAATAAAGTAAATTGAGTCATATATTAGGTTTGAATCTCGAAAGCATACTGAAACTAAGCTTCCTAAAGTAAATGCACGAAATTTCCCGTGGCAACTGATGAAAACGTTATATGTGTTGGTGATCTTTACGAACGATTGCGCACGGACGTTTGCATCTCCCAACCCTTCACCCTTACGACAATCAAGTGTTTCACTATATAAACGTCCACATCCCCTACATTAGTTGGTCCTTTGTTTTCCTATAAAAATGATCAGTGAATAATTCATAAATAGACTACTTTACGATGGAGGATAGTCCCTTCAGCCCAAGAAGTAGGTGTGCTCGCTCCCCGCCGCCTACACCCGTAGCAGTCTCCGCTCCTCCCCCTCAAGCGCCGCAACAAAGGAATGAAACTCTTGAAGCAATTACGACGTCGGAAATTCAGAGCTGGATGACGACCATCGACCAGAGCCTGCAGGAGGTGTGCGCTATCGCAGCGGAAGGCAAGCTGAATATGGACCAAAAATTGCGCATCAATGCCCTATGCCGGAAAGTCGGTAATGGCACATCGCAATTGGCGGTACAGTACCAGTACATGAAAGCGAAAGCTTTCCAATCCCACAATGCTGCCAAAGCTCTTGAAACCCAACTCGACCTTTCACAGCAACTAAAGGAACTCAAGTTGAGTGTCGAAGAAAAATCAAAACCTGCCCTGGGAGCTTCTTTTGCTGACATGGTCAAAAAAGGAGCCAACAATTACATCCAGCCGACAAACGTAAGTTCTGTGGCCATTTATCCGAAGGACAAATTAAAGTCTAGTGATGAGACGAAATCTCTCGTCCAAAAAATTATTTGCCCCGAACAGATGAAGCTGCATGTTAGAGGCCTGCGCAAGACCAAAAACGGCGGTGTTATCATAAGCACTGAGACGAAAGACGACATCGAGAAGCTGAGACAATCGGAACAGCTAACAAAATCAGGTCTAACAGTCGACGAACCTTATAAAAGGAAGCCTAGGGTTGTAATTATAGGAGTTCCGACGTCCATGTCAGAAAACGAGGTTTTTACGTGTTTGTACCACCAAAATCTCGCCGAGAAGCTTCAGGACTGCAGCCTTCAGACGTTTTTGACCTCAATCAAGTTAAGCCATAAGTCGGGTAAGAGAGACGCTGACAATTGCAACTATGTCGTAGAAGTATCGGCAGTCATACGCAAAGCCCTAGTATCAAAAGAACGAGTGTTTGTAAATTGGTCATCATGCCCTGTAAGAGATTTTACCTTGGTCACACGATGCTATAAGTGTCAGCAATATGGCCATGCTGCCAAATCATGTCGACAGACGTCCTACACCTGTGGTCACTGTGGCGAGCAAGGACACTCGATCAAAGAATGTCCAAAGAGGTCAGATGAGCCAAAATGCGCTACTTGCTTGCATTTCAAAAAGCCAGACAAGCACAACACAGGCGCAGCTGACTGCCCGGCGAAAATGATGGCCGAAAAAAGGTATATCAACACAATAGATTATGAAGGTGCCTAAGAGCGCCGTTAATAATTTATTTATTTAAGACCTTTTTCAGTTTTATAGTAAAGTTTTATTTATTTTTTGTTATTATGATAAACCATTTAATTAATGATTTAGATAATTTTTCTGTATCTGAGTCTAAACTTTGTGAAGCTGAAAGCTGCAAACAATATATTTCCGGCTACAAAACACCATTAACCATACTAACACAAAATATTCGCAGTATTTTTAAGAACTTTGACAGCTTTAGCGTATTTCAACAACGGCTCAACATTAACTGTGACATTATTGTTTTAACAGAATGCTGGCTTGCCAAACAATATAATATACCACTAATCACAGGGTATAAGATGTATAAAAGTGATAGGAATTATAATCAAAATGATGGGGTGATAGTTTACGTAAGAGATCATCTGAAGGTCTCTGTTGAGGAACCAAATATGCAAGACTGTAACAGTTTAGTAGTGAAGATTGGATCAGAATTTGCGATAGTGGCATTATATCGCCCCCCCTCTTTCAAAAATAGTAACAATTTTACTGACTCTCTGAATGATGTCTTGCAAAACCTATCACCTTTTAAAAACACGATAGTAATTGGAGATATTAATATTAACATTCTTCCAGGAAGTGCTGACGCATCTGCTCAGGACTACCTCAACCTATGCGCATATCATGGCTTGCTTCCCGCACATAGTTTTCCTACACATCATAGTGGCTCTTGCTTGGACCATATCATACTTAAAACAAATTTCCCTTCACTTGCACTTGTTATTAACTCTACAATAACAGATCATAATGCTGTCCTACTAACCCTAAATTGTAATTTACCTAAACAAAACACTCGCGTAGTCTCGAAATTGAATATAAATAAACTTGAAGAAGACTTACGCGTCATCAACTTCGATCCAGTCTATAATTCCGCTGACCCACAGTATTGTATGTTGTATGTAATAGAAAATGTACGTCATGCAATTCAGAAAAATACGGTCATATCGCAGTTTAGCAACAAAAATTGCAACATAAAACCCTGGATCACAACAGGTCTGATCCGCTGTATGAAACACAGAGATAAACTGCACATGAAATCTAAATCTCATCCAGAGAATACAGTCCTACAGCTGTCGTACAAAAGATATAGTAATTTTTGTAATGATCTACTTAAAAAAGTTAAAAACAACTACGATAAAACTGAATTGGGTAAGGCTGGAACAAATAGTAAAATGATATGGAAATACATTAAAAATGCAACTTTTTCATCAAAACAAAATGAGTCATCTTCAAGTTTATTACAAGCGCACTCGTCACAGCTGACATCTGCTAACATAGCAAATAATTTCTTTATTAATGTTGGAAAGTCTTTGGCGGAAAAAAATAACCGGGGTCACTCGCTTTGTCTGACGGACAGTCCTAATAAGGGTAGTTCCACTTTAACATCTTTTGCCCTGCTAGATACTGACGAGACAGAGATAGAAAGTATAATTATGACCTTGAAAGACGAATGTGCAGTTGGCTGGGATCAAATATCAAATAAAATTATTAAACAATTCAGGCATATTTTGGTACCACCACTGACTTACATTTTTCGCATGTGTCTATCTTTGGGTATTTTTCCTAAGTGCTTAAAGAAAGCAGTTGTTGTCCCTGTTTATAAATCAGGCAGTAAAGAACAAGTTACAAATTATAGACCTATCTCTCTGCTGCCTGCTATGTCCAAAATATTGGAAAAAATAATAAACAAAAGATTGTTCAAATATCTGGAAAACAAAGCAATTTTATCGGAACGTCAGTTTGGATTTAGACCTAAAGTTTCAACTGCCGATGCCGTACATCATCTGACTGACTTTCTGGCGCAGGAACTTGACAAGGGTAACCATTCAGTAGGTATTTTCCTGGACCTCGCAAAGGCTTTTGACACAGTTTCTATTCCTAATCTGTTGCGCAAGCTTGAGGCTGTGGGAATAAGAGGCATTCAACTGAAACTCTTCAAAAGCTATTTGGAAGACCGTACCCAGTGTGTTAAGATTGGCAGTGTCCTCAGCGAAGACCAAAAAAATACGTCTTTTGGTGTTCCCCAAGGAAGTATTTTAGGGCCTACCCTGTTTTTAATATATATAAACGACCTTTGTAATCTCAAGCTTAATCACGGCATAATAATATCGTACGCTGATGATACTGCTGTTCTCTTTTCGGCTGAATCGGAACATGAAGTCCACAAATTTGCGCAAGACGGCTTCGATATTGTAAATAAATGGCTTCAACACAACTCACTAACCCTAAATGCAGATAAAACAAATTATATAAAGTTTTCGATGCGCAAACAATCTACTAATAACGCCTCAACTTTATCTGCCCATTGTTGTACAACCCCTGCAGAATGCTCGTATATGTGTCCCAATATTAATAAAACTAATAAAATAAAATACTTAGGTGTCATAATAGATGAGACCCTTACGTTCAAACAGCATATGGAAGTTTTAAATAATAGGATTCGTAAGCTGATATTCGTATTTAAAAAGTTACGACATATTGCAGACACCAAAATTATTAGGCAAGTTTACTTTGCTCTATGTCAGTCAATATTGACTTACTGCATTACCTCATGGGGTGGAGCGGGTAAAACTTTGTTACTACCGATTGAAAGAGCCCAAAGAGCGATTCTCAAGGTGGCTACTTGCCGCCCTTTTCTTTTTCCCACTAACCTGCTTTATAAAACTTGTGAAGTACTAACAGTCCGACAATTATTTATATTGAGCACTGTACTGAAACAACACACAGCCCTCCATTACAGCACTGAGCTTACTAAAAAGAGACGGAAAGATATAGTTTGTCCCACAAAAAGTACAAAACATGCTTTCACAGCCAAATTTTATGTTTTTCTGGGACCTCTTCTTTATAATAGACTGAATGCGAAAGCAAGCATTTATTCCCTAAATTACGTAAATTGTAAGAAATCTCTCAATGAAGCTCTACAAAAATTGTCCTATGAAGATACAGAGAAGTTACTAGTTGTATTAAAATAAAGATTGATTGCACTATTTATTTTGATTAGTTAGCTAAGTTAGTATTAAGATTTTATTAGCAAGTAAGATTTTTTTGTAATGTATACACTTTTATTACTTGCTTACCTACTTGATGACTATTTTACCTTTTTGTTGTAAATTACTGTGATTATTTATTCATCATGTTTTACCTTTTCTCGCCTGAAACACAGGATGACCTAGTTCAGGCATAAAACACGTTGAGAACTTGTTATAGATTTAAGAAAGTCGATATTCACTGATTTACTGTGTAATTTTGAATAAATTTTATTATTTATTTATTTATTATTATTCCCTCTACTTCGCAGAAAAAGTTGTGATAAAAATGTTCTACTTTTTTATGTAATTCCGTCTAATAATATTGTTGTTTACCTAAAAAAAATAGAAAAAAAAATCTGCAACACTCAGTTTTTTAGGAATAGTATGTTAAAAATACGTAACATTGCGAAGCAGACAGTGTTCAAGTCTACAAACAACATGTTATGTATTTTTAACATTGCGTAATGTTCAGGGAATTAGAAATAAAACTTAAAACTGTTTTCTTTTAAGATTATTTATTAAAATAAAAACAAATGTTTAATGAAATTACATTAAAACGATTAATGATCATGAAATTGTTTAAAACAATTACGTTTTTTTACAAAATATAATCTTAAATTACACTTGCAACAGATAACGTTAGTCATCCCTTTCTTACAAAACTTACATCTACCCGGTGCTGTTGTGTAGTCAGGCATATGGCCTATAATATTGTCACAGCGGATAGCATCAGTAGGCCTTGGCCCAGAAGGTTTTTGATTTTTTTCAAATTTAGCCTGTTGAGTTTTTTCTAAAGATGTACTCGTTCCAGCCGGCGTTCGTTGTTTCGAGAGAAGTTCGTAGTAAACCATAATTCTAAATATTTTTAGTGTGGTAGGAACTTTATTATACCGAGCACAATCCTTTCTGTACATGATCCATGCATTATTTACGCAAATATCTAAGACTTGAGAGAACAATGCCATATACCATCTTTTCGTTTTATAATTAGTGCGGTAAAGGGAGATCAGCATGTCACACAAATCCACACCCCCCATATGGGAGTTATAATGTTTCACTATTTGAGGGCATGGTATATCAATCTTGGACTTGGTTTCTTTAGAAAATCGCCTTATAATCTCCATTGGAAACGAATCCACATAAGAGCTTGCTAATATAACAGATTTGTTATCATGCCATTTTACGACACTCAATTTATTTTTATTGCAAACTACTTGTTTACTGGAACCTCTACCTTTTTTTAACAAGTCTTTATTGCTAGGCAGTTTTTCCTGACACCCTCTTAAACGATTTGCTCTGATTGTGCCCAAGGAAAAGATACCATACTCACTACGTAACAAATGAATCAGTTCGAGAGATGAAAAGAAGTTATCGAAATACACAATCGCCGGTTTATGTTTAATACTCTGGCAGAGAGCTATTACAACTTTGGCACCAACTCCTAAAGAGTTCTCATATTCCGTGAAGGAATGGTATCTGAATGTATCTTCTCCTGCATAAGGTACAAAATCGTAGACACAGCCAGATACCCCAGCCCTGACAAACATTTTAAAACCCCACTTTTTTGGTTTCTTTGCCAAATATTGGCGCCTGTTACCAGCTCTTGTACCCTTGTAGGGTACCATCATTTCGTCGATACTATAGCGATGTTCCTCTTCTATTTTAAGGCAGTTTCTACGTACTGCTTCTAAAATCGGCCGGACTTTGAAGTAACGATCTCCATTTTGTTGAGAATTATCAACGAAATGCAAAAACTGGCGAATTTGTTCATAACGCTTTAAGCTCATAATATCGGCAATCAGATTATATCTAAGGTCCTTCTTCCAGTAGTCGCGATAAGACGGCATCTTAACAACACCCATTAACAGATTGATAGCAATAAAATCCAGCAACTCGTCATGAGTAAGATTTACAGACTTGAGATTTCGTTGCACTGCGTATAAATTTGTATTTTCAATAATTATGTTGATTACATCTTCACTAAAAAAATCCGCAAAATAATCAGACGGAGACTTCGATTCCGAACCAAATTGAGTGAAGGTTATTTCCTCCAAGGTTGCACCATGTTTAAATTTACTACCTTCCCATTTAAATTCAAGTGGCTTTCTTAAAAATCCTTTCTTTTTTTTGGTTAGTAAATGAGGTAAATTAGTTGCTGGTTTTTTTTTTGAACGTGTTTCTTTGACTATTTTAGAAGCAACAGGACTTGGTGACATGGATAACACTGAAGAAATAGATTGTAGTGCAGGCAAATGTTGTGGTGGGTTGTGTGTGGCGAGTACTTCACTTATAGCGGGTGTAGATGGTAATACTTCTTCCGGCAAAAACTCATCATTCTCTAAAATATTAAGTCGCTCAAACGAGGAATCTAATGAGTGGGGTTCGGAACTGTATACAGTATCATCAGTTAGTACATCGATCTCATTGTCATTTTCGCTACTATCGCTGGAAGAAGCATCTGTGCTAGTATTTTCCTCACACGCTCTAATCGCTGGTTACCCTAAAATAAATAAAGCAAAATTGAGCATGCAAATACCCCCAAATACCAATAAAAGCAATTAGGTACATCCTCCATTATTTCGCAATGTTAGCTATTTTTTACATTCTTATTAATAAGGCAATCACTAGTATCTTCGCAATGTTAAACATAGCTAACATTCAACTTTAACATGTTATAGCGCATACTCTCATGCGATATTTGTAAGATAGCTTTAGTAATGTCGTAGAATGCAATCTTAAAAACATAAATAATATGTTATTTTTACATGAAATACGAAATTTGATTGAAAAAAATAATATTTCTTACCTTTTGCGCGGGAGCAGCTCGCGATCGAAACGCCATTTTTCACAATACTGTCAAAATTGACATTAGTATGACGTATTTTATTTTTCTAGGGACGCATAGTGATGCCTTGTACTTACTAATTGAAAAAAATCGTAAGATGAACCGATAATATTGTCAGTGGATTTTTCGAATTATGAATGTTAAGTATAGCTAACGTTACGAATTAAAGGGTAAAGTTTAATTCCAGAATGGAGTCTCGAAGATTTTTTCGAATCGCATATATAATTTAAACAGACAGGAATGTAAAGGTAAGTTGAAGGCTTGGTTACTCACTTTGGACTATGATGACACAGAGTCACTTCTAACATAAAGTTATCTGTACACATGCTTCCACACACACACACATCATAACACACCATCACACATTTACACACACTCACAAACATACCCTCATTATTTATTTATTATTTTTAAATAGAACGGCCGAAGCCAATTACACTATTTAAACTTATACCTAATTTTTAACTCAGTCATGCATCCTTCTCACAAAAATTCAAACATTCTGACATTATCAGCTTCCATTCATCCGCAAACACATCAAGACCTGTGTTTGAGTTCAGGAGAGCGTTAATGGTGGCCATTGTCCGAGGAATAGGCGACTTGGAATGTGCGATAGTACGGGAAGTTGGAACAGCCAGTAAACGATGCTTTCTGCCACGACAGTAATTGTCTGGGACGAAAAGATTGCATATTTCATTATGCAGATCAGGATCATCAATAATCCCCCTAAGAATTTTAAATACTACAGTCATCTGATCGCGCGACCGTCTTACTTCTAGGGAGTTGAAATTTAAGCAACCCAACAAGAATTTAGTGGGATACAAATAGGGATAAAGCCCGTACGAGTGCTTGTAAAGGTACCTGAGGAATGCTTTTTGTACTTTCTCTAAAGCTAATACATACTGCTTCTCATACGGATTCCATACGCACGCACTAGACTCAAGCTTGCTACGGACTAATGCCCCAAAAACAAGCTTGATAACGTGGGAGTTGTGGAAATCACGACAGTTCCTTAAAACAAAACCAAGGCGCCTGAAGGACTCCTTGGCAGTAGATGTGATGTGGTCGTGAAAAGTGAGCTTGCGGTCGAATATGACTCCCAGGTCTTTCATGGAATCAGTTCTTGTAATTGTATCTCCATTCAGTTTGTATAGAAAGTTGACTGGGTGCCGCATTCGACCGAAAGACATCACGTAGCATTTTGATTTATTAAATTCCATTTTATTTTCTAAACTCCACTTATATACTGAATCAATGTCTGCTTGCAGGACTTGGCAATCGAGCTCAGATTTTATTTCATAAAAAAGTTTGACTATGTGTATATGTGAGGCCTACGGTACGACTGCCTGGCGGGCGACGCTTCTACGATTCCATTGAATATTGCTTACATGGCGCTTGATGACGTAGTGCGCCCGCTACATCCACTCCCCCCCTTATTGAAAAATGCCTTAAACCTTTGCCAACTTTGTCCGCATGTTTACGTCTCTTGGTAGTATATTCTGCTGGAGGATCATTGTCCGAATCATGTCTCCTTCTAGAGGCATGCGACATAGTTGGAGATATCTCTACTGGTCTATAACCACTATAATCATACACCTATAATCACATTGGTGACCCCGACGCAAACAGGAAAAGGTATCGCGTTACACGTGGCATCCGGGCGACTCAACCGCGTGGCAATAGCCAGAATAGTGTAAAAATGACATCAGAGAAAGTAAATCAGGATGTGAAAGAGGAACAGCAGGTATCGAGCATATCACTATCAGCGCGCATTCCAGATTTTTGGCGTGACGAACCTAAGCTCTGGTTCATACAGGCAGAGGCGGCATTGAACCCGCAAAAGGCGTCTGACGAAGCCAGGTACCAGATCGTAGTGTCCAAACTCGGCAAGGAGGCGCTGTCGCAGGTCACGGAGATATTACTGGACCCACCTGCATCAGGAAAATACGAGGCGTTGAAGACGCGACTATGCAGCATATACGAGCAATCAGAAACCCGCCAAGTGCAAAAACTAATCGGAGAAATGGAACTTGGAGACCAAAGACCATCGCAACTATTGAGGAAAATGAAGGAACTGGCGCGAGGGAAAATGACAGATGAAGCATTAACAATATTATGGAAGAGTCACTTGCCTAACACAGTGAGTAGCGTACTGGCAGCCACGGAATCACGAGACATCGAGATCTTGGCCACAGTAGCAGATAAAATTATGGAGTCAATCACAGCAAGGAACGACATTAGCAAAATAGACCTAAGCGGCCGCAGATTGATTGACAGTGAAACACAAATGAAGGTCGTAGCCTACATTTCTGACTCCAACCAGCCCACGATTAAAACAATAGTAGAAGATCACCCTTACATAGACCTATTAGCAAAATATCCAAACTTAACCAAACCGTTTTCTTTTAAAGAAATACCCAAACATAGCGTGTGTCATCACATCGAGACCAACGGCGCACCACTGTACACGCACACTACATTGGTGACTATAATCACATTCTTACTAGACTAGTAAGAATGTGATTATAGACCATCTTTTCCAATTATAACCCGACTATCCTATAGCATTCTTGCGCTCATTCAATATTCCCACCATGAGTTTTGCTTTCAGAGACAGGGTAGAACTAGTAAGCGGGGAGAAGGTGACCGTCTCTCCTAATGTGGTCAGAGCGACAACAGCATTGATGAAGTTAGACCCGGCCGCCCTTCAAACCAGCCTGAGAGACAATTATGTGATATCTTGTGCCTACTGGACCCTGAATGTCACTACGTCCACCGTTGTTACTTACAACCATGCAGCCCCACAACTATCCGATGTAGAGCCCACTGCCACAGGTCAGCAAGGAGTAGCATTTGTGGGACTGGCCTACCTGATGGGATTGGTCAAGGAGCCGACTCTTGTCAATGCTCCCGCCTGCAAGAAAAGATGGGCAGCAGGACTGGCCGGAGTGTCCAAGGTGAGCGCCTTGGTAGATACCTTCACGGATGGGATCTGGAAATATATTGTGGATAAGCGTCCCTCGCTCTATAGTCACATTGACATACGCCGTGAGCTTATGACTAAATATCTAGGGTTCCAAGACAGGGACAATGAACTGTCAGTCGCGAGAGCTGTACTCAGCCAACTGGACCTAATCTACACGGATGCCTATCTGAAGTCCGTGAACTTGATGCATCTGTTCACCAGCTCAGGCAGCCGGGTGGTAGAGATACCCTGTATCCTGGAGGAGATTCGAGTTCTTGAAGACAACCTGGCCAAGGTAAAAGCCATTGAGGGAAACAATTACAGCAAGTGCAGGCTGATAGACAACAACAAATACCCAGACCTGAACCACTCTCACTATCCCAACCTATACGCGGCCACCCTTGAATGGGCTCGCAGGAGTAAGAAGGTACAGAAGAACTATCTCGGAAGCAAGGCCTTGATAGATCAAGCAGTTAATCAAGATATAGTGAGGAGGGTCCTGAAGATGACATCCGCAGCTCTAGGCTCCGGTTCCCTCAGCTCGGAACAGATTGAGTGGCTGAGGGTCCACAAAGGGTATATTGTCCCCAACACCCCGCTATCCGAGGTATTAACCACCCAGGCCTCGAAGAGACCGACGCAAACAGGAAAAGGTATCGCGTTACACGTGGCATCCGGGCGACTCAACCGCGTGGCAATAGCCAGAATAGTGTAAAAATGACATCAGAGAAAGTAAATCAGGATGTGAAAGAGGAACAGCAGGTATCGAGCATATCACTATCAGCGCGCATTCCAGATTTTTGGCGTGACGAACCTAAGCTCTGGTTCATACAGGCAGAGGCGGCATTGAACCCGCAAAAGGCGTCTGACGAAGCCAGGTACCAGATCGTAGTGTCCAAACTCGGCAAGGAGGCGCTGTCGCAGGTCACGGAGATATTACTGGACCCACCTGCATCAGGAAAATACGAGGCGTTGAAGACGCGACTATGCAGCATATACGAGCAATCAGAAACCCGCCAAGTGCAAAAACTAATCGGAGAAATGGAACTTGGAGACCAAAGACCATCGCAACTATTGAGGAAAATGAAGGAACTGGCGCGAGGGAAAATGACAGATGAAGCATTAACAATATTATGGAAGAGTCACTTGCCTAACACAGTGAGTAGCGTACTGGCAGCCACGGAATCACGAGACATCGAGATCTTGGCCACAGTAGCAGATAAAATTATGGAGTCAATCACAGCAAGGAACGACATTAGCAAAATAGACGCACCAAATCAAACGACGGATATAATTAACGAAATAAGAAACCTCGGGGAACGCATCAAGGGACTAGAGACTAGAGACTCGAGACCAAGGTACAGCAATTGGGGAAGACAGAATTACAGAGCAAGATCGAGAGACCGCAGCACCAGTAGACGGCGAACACCGCGAGACCCGGATTGGCTTTGCCTATATCACTTCCGCTTCGGGCAACGAGCCAACAGATGTATAAACCCGTGCAACTGGAACAAGCAGAGAGAGAGCAAGTCGGGAAACTAGAACCGGAGCAGAGAATGGCGGAAATCTGTGCTCCGAGAGTGAACCACCGCCTAAGTGTAATGGACATAAATACTGGTATACAATACCTAGTGGACAGTGGTGCGAACGTATCGGTATACCCGCGTAATCTCATGAGTGAAAAAAGTGTAACGAAACAGTGTGAACCCGATAAGTACAAACTATTCGCAGCGAATGGCACACCAATAAAAACATATGGACTGGTAACGAAAGAATTAAATTTAAAATTACGCCGTAATTATAGATGGGTGTTTATTATAGCAGATGTAGAACAACCAATAATAGGTGCAGATTTCCTGGTAAAATATAAGTTGTTAATAGACCTAAGCGGCCGCAGATTGATTGACAGTGAAACACAAATGAAGGTCGTAGCCTACATTTCTGACTCCAACCAGCCCACCCTTACATAGACCTATTAGCAAAATATCCAAACTTAACCAAACCGTTTTCTTTTAAAGAAATACCCAAACATAGCGTGTGTCATCACATCGAGACCAACGGCGCACCAGTGTACTCACGCGCACGCCCCTTGCCCCCAGACAGGTACGTCAAAGCGAAGAACGAATTTCAACTCATGCTGGACATGGGCATATGTAGGCCTAGTAAAAGTGCGTGGGCCAGCCCATTACACATAGTTCCAAAAAAAGATGGCAACATTAGGCCGTGTGGCGACTATAGAATGCTGAACGCCATGACGAAACCAGATAGGTACCCTGTCCCGAGACTACATGACTTCACATACCTACTAGCCGGTAAGAAAATATTCTCTAGCTTAGACATTAATAGGGCATACAACTGCATTCCAGTGAACGAGGGCGACATAGAAAAAACAGCAGTAATCACCCCATTCGGATTATATGAATTTCCCAGAATGCCTTTCGGCTTGCGCAACGCAGCCCAAACCTTTCAGAGATTCATGGACCATACGGTATTACAGGGGTTGGACTTTTTATTCTCATTCGCAGATGACGTCATCATAGCTTCGGTAGACGCAGAAACGCACAAACGTCATCTGGAGGAGGTCTTCAAGCGATTTAATACATACGGCATCACAATAAACATTTCAAAGTGTTGTTTTGGACAGGAAAAACTCAACTTCCTAGGTTACGAAGTATCAACGGACGGGATTCGGCCTCTACAGGACAAGGTCAAGGCAATAGTCGAATACCCCAAGCCACAGACTGTCGAAGAGCTACGGAGATACCTAGGTATGCTAAACTTCTATAGATCGCACATTCCACACGCAGCACAAGACCAAACAGAGATGAACAAATACCTTCACAACTCAAAAAAAAAAGGACAAGACCACCATCGAATGGACCGAGGAGGCGGAGCGCGAGTTCCAGAAAAGTAAAGTAAGTCTACAGAACGCAGCTTTGCTGACACACCCCCGACCAGACTCCCCACTAGCCTTGATGACAGACGCATCAGACAGCGGTGTGGGAGCGGTATTGCAGCAACGCGAAGGTAACAAATGGAGTCCCCTCAGTTTTTTTTCCAAACGGCTCACTGAAGCGCAGCGGAAGTACAGCACGTATGATAGGGAGTTACTAGGTATATACTTAGCAATAATACATTTCAGAAAACTAATAGAAGGCCGCGAAGTAGTAATATATACGGACCACAAACCCTTGGTATATTTATTCAGCAAATTAGGTAGCGAAAAAGAAACTCCTAGGCGCGCTAGACAAATAATGTTCATTAGCGAGTTTACAACAAAAATCAAGCACATCAGCGGTGCAGATAACATCACAGCGGATTCATTGTCGCGCATAGAAACAATCGAGTGCCCAACACGTTTCGATTTAGTAGAATTAGCCCGAGCACAGGAAGCTGATAAGGAACTCTCGGAATTATTGAACGGCTCTACGAACAATAGGTTGCGTTTTAGCCAACACAAAGTAGCGGGCACTGAATATCAAATTACGTACGAGACGTCAACCGGGAGGAAACGTATGTACCTACCAGCACAGTTTCGCGTTAAGGCAATCGAGGCCACACACAACATCAGCCACCCGGGAATCAGAACAACTAGGCGCATGGTGGCAGATAGATACTTCTGGATAGGTATGAATAAGGATGCCAGTAGGATAGCGAAAACATGTATCAGGTGCCAAAGGGCAAAAGTACATCGGCACACCCAGTCGTACCGTAGGCCTCACATAGGCCAGTTGCCACCGAACCGCGAATCTATTGTATCCTGTAACTAAGTATAAATGTGAACTGTTGAGTGATCTAAATAAACCAAGTGAATTCCTCATCCGAATATTATTTACCATCCTGCATTCACGAGACACTGTACACGCACACTACATTGGTAAAAAAGACATCGGCACACCCAGTCAGAGCTAGGCCACTTCCCAGACTGCGATCGCTTTGACCACATTCAAATTGATATCGTCGGCCCTTTACCTACATCACAGGAAGGCCATCGATATCTGATAACGATGCTAGACAGAGCCACTTCATGGCCAGAAGCAATACCAGTATCAGACATCTCAGCAAGTACAGTAGCCAAAGTTCTATACGAAAATTGGATTGCTCGTTTCGGCTGCCCTTAAGACTAACAAGCGATCAAGGCAGACAATTCGAAAGCGAATTATTCAAACACTTAATGAGCTTTTTAGGGGTAGAGAAAATACGCACTACCGCCTACCACCCGCAAGGGAACGGAGCGGTCGAGAGGATGCATAGGTCACTAAAAGTAGCACTCAGGGCTAGATTGAATAACGAAAACTGGGTAGGAGAACTACCAACCGTTTTACTGGGACTCAGGGCCGCACCGCGGTGCGACACCAACGTTAGCGCGGCGCAATTGGTATACGGCTCCACCTTAAGGTTACCGGGAGAATTTTACGACAACGCAAACGTACAAAATTACGACGCAGCCGAATATGTAAAACAATTAAGGGAAAACATTAGAAACTTAAAGCCTAAACCAAGTCAGCATAGGGACTCTAGAACTATTTTTGTACACCCAGAGCTAAAAAAATGTAGCCATGTATTTATTAGGCGGGACATGGGAAAGAAATCACTGCAACCACCATACGACGGACCGTACCCAGTCATAAATAGAAGCGATAAAATATTCACGGTACAGTTGCCAAGTGGCATTAGCAACATCTCCATAGACCGACTCAAACCAGCGTACCTATTAAACTCGCATGACGATCAAACACCAGAACAGGCACCCAAAAACACAAAACCGGAAGATAAAAATAGCAGTTGTTTGGAGTCAGAAAAGGTAAACGAACCACCATACACACACACTCTTACGTGCCGATATACACGTACATATCATGCAAGTAGATGAATGGCAATCTATTTAATATTATTAAGCAGTTTTTCGTCTTTAACCAGTTTTTTTTTTTTTGGTATTTAATCTTTTCTGTTTTTGTTTATTTTTCATTCATTTTTTTTTTTTTTTTAACTTATTTTTTCATTTTTGTTCACGTCGTCTTACATGGGCTACGGACCAGATAATGTATAATTTGTATATACTGCCTCCCAAGATACAGGTTTTTGCCTAGTTTGGGAGACAGCAGGCTATGTTTTGTTTAATTTACTGTTCCTGTTCTAGTTTATTAAGACATGAATTATGGTTGTGTTCCAAATAAACTTATTATTATTATTATTATTATTATTATATTATAATTTTTTTTTATGTTGTAACGTAACAACAAACTTAGTTAGATTTTTATTACAGTTTCAAGGGACCGCAGACTTGAGTACCCCTATACGGTTTAATTTTAAACTCGATACCTCCACGCGTTCTCGAGATAAAAGGTCTTGACAGACAGACAGACAGACGGAAGGACAACAAAGTGATCCTATAAGGGTTCAGTTTTTTTTATATTGAGGTACGGAACCCTAAAAACGAAGATGTTGCTATTTTTTGTGATATCGGACCATATTAATGTAATGTAGATGTTTCTGTACTAAATAAAATGATATTTTACAGAATCCGAGCCGAGGAGCGCCGGCTGAGGGGCTTGCTCCGAGAGTCGCTGTTGGCAGAGCAGAGGTCGACTCAGCTCCTCTAACAGAGGGCGGCAATGCGCCTCAAACAGGAGGAGCTCCGCCAGCAGCGGTGGCGCCTCCGCGCCGAGGAAGTCCGCCAGCTTCAGGAGAACTGGCAGTAAGCGGTGGTCGCCGCGGAGGCCCGCCGTCCTCGCGGCCTCGGGGAGCTCTGTACTAGTTCCTAAATTCAAACAAACTGGGTGGTGCTGCTGCTAGCATGAATGACCAAGAAGTTTGACAAGAACTATAATTACAATTTTTTGTAAATCGGACTCGTATGGAGCTCCCACTATCTAATGAATTGAGAATTAAAAAAATAGAAAAAAAAATACGATTTGGTTTTTTTTCCTGTTCGTCAGAAACATAAGTCATATACCTGATCTCCCGGATTATCTACGACTTTCTCAGTCAAAGTCAAGGGATGAACCGCTTAAAAGCAATGAAATAGCTGACGCGCTAGATCGAGTTGGTCTATCATACACTAGACACTCGACGAGCTCAGACGAACCGCCTTTAGAGGCTCACTCCATACATTCACTTGATTCCAATACCACCTCTACCAGATATCGCTCCATCTACCCCTTAATTGACAGCACTTCCATACCCGAAGACTTAGGATCTCTATCCCCAAATTCTAGCGTCATGGACGAAACCAACATGTAATCCGCATATAATACACCCAATGTATTTACACACTTCCCCACACCATATCTACTGTGCATCACCTTTGCCCATCAGAAAAAGGTATTTTTTCTTTTTTTTTTGTTTACTAATTTTTTTTTTTTCCATCAAGATCACATCATTATAACTATTTCAAATTTAATAAAAACCTCGGCAATCAATCGTGAGCAACCAACCTTAGTTATATCCTATTTTACTGACAAGCCTAGTATCTGTCCTGTAAAATGTTTGGAAGATTACTTAGAAATTACAAAACATATTAGAAATGACTCTCTTATTTCTAACTTACAAACGTCCACATAAGCCGGTGACGTCACAAACCATCAGTCGATGGATTAAAAATATGTTAGCAGAGAGTGGCGTCGACGTGACGAAGTTTAGTGCTCATAGCACGCGTCACGCTTCCACATCGGCCGCTCGCGCCTCTGGTGTATCACTGGACGCGATTCGTAAAACAGCTGGATGGACGGCTACATCAAAGACCTTTGCAAAATTTTGGACCCAATCATAGAGCAATTGGAGTAGTGATATTCCTGACACACTTAGTTGAATTTGATCCACGATACTTAGACTTATCAGACTATTATGCTTAATGTGGCCATCAAACTTTGGAGGTTTACCGATACTCCCATACCTAAGGTGTTTATATAAAGGAGATAGTGACTTAGAAATAGATGGATTCCCAACTTTATCGATGATATCTCTGAAATTGAACATGTACTAAACAATCGGGCCTTTCTGAACCCTGACTTACCACCCATTCTACAATCTCCAGAACAGGAGATCAAATGCACGACGATTGGATAATACTTGCTATTAGCGATGTGTGAGCGTCTAAGAAGAAGGATTAAACAGGGACCAAGTTTGAGATGCCTGTTCTAAGCTATATCTCTCATAGCTCGTTTCTCAATGTAGTGATTGTGACGTAATACTAAACGATGAAAAACTAGAATTTGTCGACAAAACTGTTTTCCTGGGGATAACGCTTGACTCAAGGCTACAATGGGGTCCTCATTTAACATCTCTTGCAGGACGGCTTAGCTCAGCTGCATATGCTGTTAGAAAAATCCGCCAATTTACGGATGTTGATACCGCTAGACTAGTCTATTTTAGTTATTTTCATAGTATCATATCATACGGTATCTTACTATGGGGACGGGCTGCAGACATCGACTCAATCTTTATACTACAGAAAAGAGCCATCGGAGCTATTTACAATCTTCGCCGGTGCGATTCTCTAAGGGAACTGTTTAAGGATATTAATATCATGACGGTGCCTTGTCAATATATTTATGAAAACATCTTGTACGTTAGAAAAAATCTTCATCTTTTTAGCAAAAGAGGCGATATAATTATGTTACAAGAAATAGGGACCAATTAGTTCAACCAGGTTTCAGACTGGCTAAAGTGGCCTCTTCTTTCATGGGGTACTGTTTGAAATGTTATAATAAAATACCTCCACAAACATTAGAACTCAATGAAACAAAATTTAAATCTTGTATTAAACGCACACTATGCAGGCAAGCATATTATAAGTTGGAGGATTATATTCAAGATAAAAATGCTTGGCTCAATGCTGGTCCAGCTCCACTACCACCGGGGTGAACAAATTGATTAGTTTGGAAATTATTGTTATTAAATTTTTAAGTAATAAAAGCATTATGTAGAAGCATTTTTTTCAAAGTTTGTAAATGTGAGTACCATGGAGCTATTTTATGGTTTTTTATGTTACTATTGGACTTGTTTGACATAAATCAGCATGGCAGTTGAGAGTTTATCATGCTCACTCAAATGTCTCACTGATGGTGGCGCATGTGTTGGATCATTCGGTTCCCTTCAAAATGGTTGAGCTGAGTGGTGCTAATATTGGCGTCATGGTCGTGAACGCCCGTTCAACGCTGTCAGTTGAGACTGGTCATCTCTTAGCTGCCAGTTGCTATTTTAATATCTATATTTAGTTTGTATTTTTACTTTATTTACATTGTTCTCGCATGATAGCGACAAGAAACATGTAACAGAGATATTTGTAATTACAAAACATGATTGAAAAGAGTCTCCATGGAGTTTCTTGCACATTCTTCTCCATAGAGATCTACGCTTTGGAATGTGCAATTTTTTTTTTCTGACTGACTGACTTCATGACATTTCAAAAGTGCCTGTAAATGGTTTATTTGAAATAAAATGCTTTGAATCTTTGATATCTCTTCAAACCACGTACGCTACGCTAGGACAGTGGTTCCTGAAGTTGCTCTTGGATCGGGTGCGTCGGCAGGTAACTGCTGGAATTGGCCTCCGCACCCTGATATACTGCGTGTGCTGGTGTGCGCGTTTAGTTATGGAACATGACTATGACCGACTGAGAGCGAGCGCTACAATAATTAAGGCATGGCTGCTTCAAGCAACATGCCAAGATTGCGTATACAAGTACCTTAGAGAGCTTAGAGAGGATGTGGCTTTTGAATATATATTTAATATAGCTGACTCCTTCTCTGAGTTTATAGCTCTACCTGATCTAATCTACGAACCACAGTGAGAGTTGTTGGAGTGTGCGGAGACGGGGGCTCGGAAGTCACCAGCCAGCCGGGATTCTTGCGTGCTTTTTTACATTTATCTTTATTAAATTTGACATGGTACTCCTTAGCTCTTTCAAAGACTTTATTAAGTCGCTCATTATGTTGATTTAATGTTAACCCACTCACTAAAATATCATCGCTGTACACCGCTACCCCTGGTATATCACCAAATATTTCGGTCATCATTCTATGAAAATATTCAGGAGCACAGTTCACACCGTATGGTAGACGCTTAAAACGGTATCGACCAAAAGGAGTATTGAAGGTTGTGAGGTAAGAGCTCTCCTGACTTGATTTGCACATCCAAAATCCACTGCTTGCGTCCAAAGTGGAGTAAAATCTTGCTCCTGCCACCTTGGCACGGACCATGTCTACTGAAGGAATAGGATAATGTGTCCTATTGATAGCCTGATTTAAATTACGGGGGTCTAAGCATACCCTTAATTGACCATTCTTCTTTTCAACTAAAATCAATTAACTCACCCACTCAGTAGGCTCTGTGACCTTGGTTAGGGGCGGGATTGTAATTATTGGTTGGATAATTATGCAAGAAGTTTTTGCTCTTATAATATTAAACATGCTGAGAGGGGCAAGAAAGATAGAAGAGCTATAGCTTCAGGTTCAATTGCATTGAGGTTGCATCTTAAAACAATAGAAGAGTTCCACTTAAATTATTATTAGTATAGGTGGAGAAGAAAAAAATAGGAAAATAGTAAATGAATAACAAATGTCTTCTTTACGTGAAAATATGCCCACTTCTTATAGCCTTCAAGCTACGGAAGATGCCACTAAGTGGAATGAATGCTTAAATCCACTTCTTTTTGATTTGATGAATAAATGCTGGTTTGATGATGCTGTTAGAGAAAGTAATAATTTACCCCCTATAACACCAGAACATATGGCGCTGTAATTTCAGTGCCAGGTAAATTTGTGCTTTCTGGAACGTTAAATGTGTTTGAAATTAATGCTTTTCCGATGTTTGAATTTGAAAAAATACCTCCGTCACTGTTTTTTCCATAAGCGCCGACGTCGACACATATAAACTTGTAGTTAGCGTCCACAATTGCCATCAACACGATTGAAAAAGTTTTTTTTATAGTTAAAGAACTGAGATCCAGAGTTTGCCGGAGCAGTTATTTGAACGTGCTTGCCGTCAATGGCTCCTATACAATTTGGAAAATTCCAAGTATTCCAAAACTCCTCTGCGATTTTTTGCCACTGTTCTTTTGTAGGGACAGGCATTGTTTCACTCATCAGCCGTTCTATTATTACACTGCAAACCTCTTTCACTATCTTGTGTACAGTGCAGTTTGGTAACAAAAAAAACTTATTCATCAAGAAGAAATAATAGTTTAATAGAAACAGAATTATTGGAACCATAATACTCTTCTAATTTACCTATTACATTGGCCAAATTTAATGATTTACTTAGTCTATGTCAAGAAAGTATAATACCCCAAGTGTACCATAGTTTTTATCAGCAGTTGTCACACAGTGGTACTGTTACTGAAGAGAACAGTAATGATTCCTGTGACTAATCATCAATTACTTATACATATTATGTATAAAGGTGTTATTTTATCTCAAATATCCTAATTTCTATTGTAATTATTATGTTACGTACAAGAGTAGTGATTTTCATTTAATTTAGAAAACAAGTATTATTTGATTATGAAACTGAAATTAACTGAAAAAATGTTTTTTTAGCCTTACGACCTTATGCGTGGGTGGCGTCGATTGACAGTGTACGCCCTTGTTAAAGCTGTCCCTAATCCTAGTCCTGCCAATGCCTCTCCACCCTCACAAAAGATACAGTCATTGCAGTGGAGTAGCGTAGGTTTTTGCCACTTAGGGCCGACCGGAAATACGCCGCCCCTTTATTTCATTCACCTCACCTCTAGCGCTTCAACATGTGTCCTGAGGTCTTTTTAAAAACTATTTTTTCACCAGTTGGGGATGACTGTGAGTGAACCACTCCTTTCAATAACTGCAAGAAGAACCTCCTAACAACGCGTTGACGTAGAAAAAAAGTGAAATAGCTTTCTAGCGTTCCAAAAAAGGCTTTTTGATATCTTTTATCCTCTGTTGCACACCTGTGTCGTCGCATCCAGTCATTGACCTCTACAATATTCATAATATCGAGCCTATCAGTCACAAATTTTTTTTCTTTCGCAGTTTTGTTTTTAGTTTCTATAAAATCGTAATAAAACGGCCCCTTTTCGTATGTCGCCCGCCACCGCCCTCCCCTAAACTACGCCCTTGAGTCACTGCATAAATTGTTGCGTCCTAAGCAAAAACTTAGGTAAATTGTTATTCCAGTTTTTATCCGAGCTATACAATTTTGGAAATATATCTAAAGCATTTTATAAGCCCCTGTGCGTACTCGAGGTAAAAGTCGTCCGACACGTATAATTTTTTTTCAATATTAAGTGGGTTTTTTTTTAATATTACGTGGGTTTTTTTTCATCGTCTCATACTTTGCTACTAGAGCCACCACTAGACCAAATTTTTTTTTTGTTTTCTGCACGGCTCATGGTGCCTATAAGCGTATGGTACCAATTAGTCCCGCGCCATAGCGCCCCTAAGGCTACACTCCAACCAATCATCGCTTACCATCAGGTGAGATGGTGGTCAAACGCGAGCCTATCATTAATAAAAATAAAAAATAAAATTTGCAGAGAATTCAATACACGTTATCAGTGTTTTTGTAGTTTATTTGAAGAGTCCCTAACATTCCCCAACAGACTGGCTTTTTGTTACCATTTTTCATAACCAATACTACTCCGGGATTACAAGGATTAGGATCGAATCCTCGAAGTCTCGTCCCATCTGCTGGATCCTCTCTTCACGATTGTCGCAACCCCACGTCGTGTCGCTAGTTCGGCCTCCGCCTAGCGCGACTCCTCCTGCGCCAGGAACAGCGTGTCGTTTGCGTAACAGACCACGTAGCCTGTCGGGGAGGTCGCTGCACAGCACGTAGTCATACCTGATGTTCCACATATGAAAATTTTCTCTCAATTACCTTAAGATATCCTCTGAAAGTTCAACAAGGATGACCTACCAGAGGGAGTACCCACAAGAACAAGAATCGGTTGTCCTCGTCGTGACTTCATACTAGTGTAATTGACCTACTCAGTGATAAAGTCTGGTCTCAGCAACTATATAGAAACTACGGCGCGATTATTGGTTGCGATCATAATATATTTGAAAATTATTAAATAATTCACCGAAAAAATATTCTATTGGAACATTTTTTCTTTGCAGAACATCCCAAGATTTTAAGTATTGATTATAACTTAATGTGCTGACGAATGTGCTTTGCTAAAACGCCCTTTTGAAAAGGTCCCGGCGCATGGCCTAATGTCCACGTGCGAAAATTTTCTCTCAATTCCCTTACGATATCCTTTGAAAATGGAACAAGGATGACCTGCCAGAGGGAGTTCTTACAAGAGCAAGAATCAGTTGGTGTAATTGACCTATTCAGTGATAGGATCTGGTCTCAGCAACTATATAGAAAGTACGGCGCGATTATTGGTTGCGATCATTATATTTGAAAATATATCATTTGATAACCACTAAATGTGCCGACGAATGTGATTTGAAATAAATACTTAAGTTTATTTATTTAAAACTTTATGCACTTATGAAACATTGTACAAAGGCGGACTTAATGCCTTAGGCATTTTCTACCAGTCGACCTTAGGGTGGTGCAGAGACACAACATGGCAGGTGCAACTTAATAGAAGACTGACAGAGAGGAAATAAGAACAATAATAAATATATACTTAGATACATACCTACAAATAAAAAATGATATTGAGAGAAAAACGAATACAACAAATCAAGAGTGATGAATCTACCAACTTCTTGCGAAAGTGTTCTTGTCTTTCTGTACTTTTCTTCATAAAACCCTTTCCTTACACACCAATCATAGGAACTTTTCAAAGAGATTCAAAGATTCAAAGATTCAAAAGCATTTATTTCAAATAAACCATTTACAGGCACTTTTGATATGTCAAGAAGTCAGTCAGTCAGAAAAAAAAAATGATGCTAATTGCACATTCCAAAGCGTAGATCTCTATGGAGAAGAATGTGCAAGAAACTCCATGGAGACTCTTTTCAATCATGTTTTGTAATTACAAACATGTTTCTTGTCGCTATCATGTGAGAACAATGTAAATAAAGTAAAAATACAAACTAAATATAGATATTAAAATAGCAACTGGCAGCTAAGAGATGACCAGTCTCAACTGACAGCGCCCGTTCACGAACATGACGCCAATATTAGCACCACTCAGCTCAACCATTTTGAAGGGAACCGAATGATCTAACACATGCGCCACCATCAGTGAGACATTTGAGTGAGCATGACAAACTCTCAACTGCCATGCTCATTTATGTCAAACAAATCCAATAGTAACCCAAAAACCATAAAATAGCTCCATGGTACTCACATTTACAAAGTTTGAAAAAAATGCTTCTACATTATACAATACTAAATACAATAATAATTAACTACAATAATTTTAACAAATTCAAAAAAAAAAAAAAACATTAAAGAATAGTAATAATAGTTTCAAAACTAATCAATTTGTACCCCCGGTGGTAGTGGAGCTGGACCAGCATTGAGCCAAGCATTTTTATCTTGAATATAATCCTCCAACTTATAATATGCTTGCCTGCATAGTGTGCGTTTAATACAAGATTTAAATTTCGTTTCATTGAGTTCTAATATTTGTGGAGGTATTTTATTATAACATTTCAAACAGTACCCCATGAAAGAAGAGGCCACTTTAGCCAGTCTGAAACCTGGTTGAACTAATTGGTCCCTATTTCTTGTAACATAATTATGTCTATCGCCTCTTTTGCTAAAAAGATGAAGATTTTTTCTAACGTACATGATGTTTTCATAGATATATTGACAAGGCACCGTCATGATGTTAATATCCTTAAACAGTTCCCCCCTTAGAGAATCGCACCGGCGGAGACTGTAAATAGCTCTGATAGCTCTTTTCTGTAGAATAAAAATTGAGTCGATGTCTGCAGCCCGTCCCCATAGTAAGATACCGTATGACATGATACTATGAAAATAAATAGACTAGTCTAGCGGTATCAACATCCGTAAATTGGCGGATTTTTTTAACAGCATATGCAGCTGAGCTAAGCCGTCCTGCAAGAGATGTTAAATGAGGACCCCATTGTAGCCTTGAGTCAAGCGTTATCCCCAGGAAAACAGTTTTGTCGACAAATTCTAGTTTTTCATCGTTTAGTATTACGTCACAATCACTACTTTTAACATTCGGTAAGGAAAATCTTATGCATTTAGTTTTTTTCCCGTTTAAAACTAGATTATTAGCAGTGAACCAGTTTTGGACCTGCAGTAGTGCGTTATTTTCGTCGTCAAGATTATTAGTCCTTCTATTTATCTTAAAAATCAAAGAAGTGTCGTCGGCAAACAACACCATATTAAGTTTATTTGTTTATTTTGCAACAAATAGGGTAAATCATTAATATAAACTAAAAATAAAAAAGGACCTAAAATTGAACCTTGGGGTACCCCCATTTTCACATTTAATCCCGACGAATTGACACCGTTTACTTGAACTTTTTGCTGTCTGTCAATCAAATAAGATTTTAATAAGCTTAAAGCTGTTTTGCCTAGTCCGTAATGCTCAAGTTTCAGGAGTAATGTTTCATGAACCACACAATCAAACGCCTTAGACAGGTCACAGAAGATGCCTATAGCATCCTGTGCCTCTTCCCACGCATTAAAAATGTGTTTTAGTAAGGAGACACCAGCGTCAGTTGTACAACGTCCTTTGGTGAAACCATACTGTTTATCGTGTAAGATGTTATTTGTGTTAAAATGATTAAGCATTTGATTTAACATCACCTTTTCAAATATCTTGCTAAAAACCGGCAACACGGACACCGGCCTATAATTATTAGTGTCTTTACTGTCCCCAGATTTAAAAAGTGGTATCACTTTACTATATTTCATCAGATCCGGAAAAACTCCTTGATCTATACACAAATTAAATATTATAGCTAAGTACGGCGCTATAGTCTCAATAATTGAGGTACAAACTTTGATAGACATACCCCACAAATCTTCTGTCAATTTAACCTTGATTTGTTTAAAAGCTTTTATTACAGTTATAGGGTTTATATGCTTAAAGTTAAATTCAGTCGAACAGGCTGCAACGTTCGCCTGTAATAAACTAAAAGCATGCGATGGCGACGAATTTAGGGCTTCAGTAGTTTTAATTGGTATACTGGCAAAGAAATTTACAAATTCTTCTGCAACTAATTTGTTATCGCTAATAAGACCATGATGTGTCTCCAATGTGTAATCATTGTTATGTATTTTGTTCCTGTTGGTTTCATTATTTATAATTTTCCAAACCTTTTTTATTTTGTTATCTGCCGATTTAACTTTGTTGCTAATGTAGAAGGCCTTAGCTGCCTTACAAGTGTTTTTAAACATTTTTGAATAACTTTGATACACAGTAAATAACCGTTATCCATCTTGCCATTTTAGTATATGTAGGAGAATATAAATATATATCCATATAGTTACCTCCTTATTTCTCACACAGGCATATGACCTACTATTAGCTATGTAATAAAATAAGCCCGAATCTGTTTGAATTTGTGGACTCTCCACAATGGCAACATACACCAGTAACATGGACGCACAACCTGAAGTCAAAGATGGAGACACCGTGCCGTGTCAGGACACGCGTAAGAAGCAGCGTGGAAAGGTATACCAAAAGAGATCAAAAGGATCGGAGAAACCGCAGCCCCACCACTTCCTCCGCGAGACCCAAACGTAACAGGGCCTAAGCCCACACGTTTGTCTACAACAGCGACGAAACCCAAAAACGAACCGATGTTCAGTGACACCGATATGATGGAGTTTCCAGGAGTAGCACTCTACCGCAGAACAAATGAGTTTGCGATTACTGCTGAGGGTTTCATCCCCTTATGTGAGAAGAAATATGATATTATTGCGACTCACCAGCCATATTTCGCGAAGAGTGTTCCTAAGTCGGCTCCGGTTTATTATTGTGTGAATTTGTGTGATGTGCTTATATGCACGCCTTGTTACACTGAAACAAGAAGAGGGAGACTCGTCATATGACGAAGACTCCTTTGCCGGCCAAGTGTTGTCTGGCAACCATCAACTCCCTGCACCTATCGAGGCTTATGTTAAAGCTCTTGGGCATGTGGTGGATAGTTCATCTATTCGCTACAAGCTTAGTATGCCCGCATGGCCCAATGAAGCAGGCGACTTTGGAAAGGTTGGCCCACACACGCATTGGAAGTACATGGCTATGCCGTGTCCCATTGTGTGTAGACAACGAGTACAAGAAGACCTTCGGGTCACGGCCACGCCGGATTAGAGAATGGAATCTCCCTGAGGCGTTGCGACCAGAAGAAGCTGGAGCAGGCACCCCAACCCGCAATTGATGGATGGGCCAGAGCCGCTACGCTGACCAATGATCAGCTAGCTTTCTTGGAGAGTGCGAATGTTATGGAGGACGCGTTCCCTGTAAAATTCCAAAGATTTCAGTACAACACAGATCTATTCGAGAAGATCTCTTTAGCCAAAGACGACAATTTTGACTAAGACGGAGGAGAAGATTAAAATCCTACCTCATGTCCGAAACAATGCTAAGGGAGCTTTAGCGTTACTATGTTTGGCTGCTGTCGAACAGGTGATGCAAGCAACGTCCCCGAACGTATTCTATAATGAAAGCAGGAACAATCAGATCGTCACGGCAGCTGAGACCGACGCCCGACAAGTGTTAGCGTCTTTGATATTATCGTACCGTTGCTGCTGTATACTCGTTTGGAGGATATGCAAACGTTCCAGATCCATGACATAATACAAGAAATTATGTCTTTAACTACGGTCCAGTCGAAGCCTACTGGGGCCAAGGGTCTGATTCTGAAAGGAAGACTCGGCCCTGGTACGAAAGGCAACGAAGGAACAGGAGTGGGTTTTTAGTCAGTAAAAGTCAGTAAAAGTCTGACACTATCTCCCGCCCCGCCCAATGGCGGGGGATGTCATAAGATGATTTTCCCTCCGAAAAAAAAAAAAGCAGGCCGTTGGAATGTTATGGAATATACGGCACCATTTACCGATAAATCAGAGTATCGGTTAGCATGGTTAAAACGACATATTAAATGATCGTTTTCGGAGAGAGGGAGTCACGCCCCGAACATGTAATCTACGGAGCAAGTTGAGTGAATATTGTTTGAGGGACAGATGGCGCTAGTGCCAGCAATAAAACATCAGCTCCGTGATTAAAAAATCTCCGTGATTAAAAAATGTTTATAAATATTTTATCCATATTTAAGTGACAAATACAAGTAAAACAGTGAGGATATTGAACAATAGTGACGCAACAGTGTTTTCAAACGATTCCAAGCAAAAACAGTAAAGTTATAAATGAAAAACATTGCCGTGATAATCGTCTGGTAAATAATGTCAATCACTTGGTAAAACTGTCAACGTATGTGATTACTAAATAATCTGGATTTCTTAGTGACAAGTGAAGTGCAACGAAAATTTGTAAAGTTTTTTTACTACAAAACATTGACAACGTAAATTTAGAAACAGAAAAATAACATCTCAAATTCAAATAATTATTTTTTAGAAAGCATCAACAAATTCGCATCGAATATTATTGAACGTGTGGCCGAGTTGGTTAAGACGCCACGCTGGTTTTTTTGAAGAAACAAAATACTCTTCGTGACCGCGAGTTCAAATCCAAGTTCTACTATAGCACTTTTTCCTAATGTTTTCAATCAATTTATAATGATGGAATTCTTAGTTCTTCACATTTCGACATCCGGAAGACTATTTCTCAAAACAAACCCCGTAACCGATCATCGTCAATGAATAAAAGCAATAGTAGTTGCAACAATTCGACGCTAGATGGCACTAGTAACAGTTTACCAAACCTATCCGACGATGAAAATGATAAACAGCTGTCTGATCTTAAAAATGAGATAGCGTTAATAACCTGTCGCTTGAAAATATGGAATTAAAAAAAAATTAACCATACACAATACACGAAATAACAAAAAAAGCTTTCAAATTAGAAACAAGTGAGACCCCCACCAAAAAACATAAAATTAACAAATTAAAACACCACATAAAAACAGCATCTAAGATCTATGTCAAAAACCATGCCATGATTCTTGTTCATTTCCGACAACGCCGAATAATAACATGGTACCACGGCAACGGTCCTCACGCCCCAATCGCCGCCGGGATTCCGATCCCGATTTCCGGCCATCGTAGGCGCAGGCTTAACCGTCCGAGCCCAAGTCGTCGACGGCGCGTGCTGGACGGCGCGTGGTGTTCCACGTGCGCCTCAAGGAGATGTCAGTAACTGTAGGGGCTTAGCAGGGTCGAAGCCTACTGGGGCCAAGGGTCTGATTCTGAAAGGAAGACTCGGCCCTGGTACGAAAGGCAACGAAGGAACAGGAGTGGGTTTTTAGTTAGTAAAAGTCTGACACTATATCCCGCCCCGCCCAAGGGCGGGGGTTGTCATAAGATGATTTTCCCACCAAAAAAAAAATAAAAAAACCCATGGCACCATAAAACAATCTTGGACGTCCCGGAGTATGTCTACGCAAGTTGTGCATGCGGCAACAGCCGCACCCGATGTGTGGACGCGGCAGCAGATGTAAACCTTTTTAAATATATTTTTATTTTTAAATATTGTGACAGTTGTACAAAAATATAAAAAGACATTAAACTAAAATACGTAAAAATACAAGAAATTTAACTTATGTATTTACAATAGTTTACTGGTTCACTGGTTTTAATTTGAACCTAAACGCGCTCTCGAGATTAAGGGTCTTGACAGACAGACAGACGGACGGACAACGAAGTGATCTTATAAGGGTTCCGTTTTTTTCTATTGAGGTACGGAACCCTAAAAACGATGATGTTGCTATTTTTGGCGATATCGGACCATATTAATGTAATGTAGATGTTTCTGTACTAAATAAAATGATATTTTACAGAATCCGAGCCGAGGAGCGCCGGCTGAGGTGCTTGCTCCGAGAGTCGCTGTTGGCAGAGCAGAGGTCGACTCAGCTCCTCTAACAGAGGGCGGCAATGCGCCTCAAACAGGAGGAGCTCCGCCAGCAGCGGTGGCGCCTCCGCGCCGAGGAAGTCCGCCAGCTTCAGGAGAACTGGCAGTAAGCGGTGGTCGCCGCGGAGGCCCGCCGTCCTCGCGGCCTCGGGGAGCTCTGTACGAGTTCCTAAATTCAAACAAACTGGGTGGTGCTGCTGCTAGCATGAATGACCAAGAAGTATGACAAGAACTATAATTACAATTTTTTGTAAATCGGACTCGTATGGAGCTCCCACTATCTAATGAATTGAGAATTAAAAAAATAGAAAAAAAAATACGATTTGGTTTTTTTTCCTGTTCGTCAGAAATATAAATCATGACACCTGCAGTAGCCCAGAGAATGCGTCTGCTTCTACCACCTCTACACCCATCATGCCAACTACCGATGTCGAGAGCTCGCGAGATTCATCTCCTGAGACAGGCACACTACCTGATCTCCCGGATTATCTACGACTTTCTCAGTCAAAGTCAAGGGATGAACCGCTTAAAAGCAATGAAATAGCTGACGCGCTAGATCGAGTTGGTCTATCATACACTAGACACTCGACGAGCTCAGACGAACCGCCTTTAGAGGCTCACTCCATACATTCACTTGATTCCAATACCACCTCTACCAGATATCGCTCCATCTACCCCTTAATTGACAGCACTTCCATACCCGAAGACTTAGGATCTCTATCCCCAAATTCTAGCGTCATGGACGAAACCAACATGTAATCCGCACATAATACACCCATATGTATTAACACACTTCCGCACACCATGTCTTCATAAGTGTCCATCAAGATCACATCATTATATTTATTTCAAATTTAATAAAAACCTCGGCAATCAATCGTGAGCAACCAACCTTAGTTATATCCTATTTTACTGACAAACCTAGTATCTGTCCTGCAAAATGTTTGGAAGATTACTTAGAAATTACAAAACATATTAGAAATGACTCTCTTATTTCTAACTTACAAACGTCCACATAAGCCGGTGACGTCACAAACCATCAGTCGATGGATTAAAAATATGTTAGCAGAGAGTGGCGTCGACGTGACGAAGTTTAGTGCTCATAGCACGCGTCACGCTTCCACATCGGCCGCTCGCGCCTCTGGTGTATCACTGGACGCGATTCGTAAAACAGCTGGATGGACGGCTACATCAAAGACCTTTGCAAAATTTTGGACCCAATCATAGAGCAATTGGAGTAGTGATATTCCTGACACACTTAGTTGAATTTGATCCACGATACTTAGACTTATCAGACTATTATGCTTAATGTGGCCATCAAACTTTGGAGGTTTACCGATACTCCCATACCTAAGGTGTTTATATAAAGGAGATAGTGACTTAGAAATAGATGGATTCCTAACTTTATCGATGATATCTCTGAAATTGAACATGTACTAAACAATCGGGCCTTTCTGAACCCTGACTTACCACCCATTCTACTATCTCCAGAACAGGAGATCAAATGCACGACGATTGGACAATACTTGCTATTAGCGATGTGTGAGCGTCTAAGAAGAAGGATTAAACAGGGACTAGGTTTGAGATGCCTGTTCTAAGCTATATCTCTCATAGCTCGTTTCTCAATGTAGTGATTGTGACGTAATACTAAACGATGAAAAACTAGAATTTGTCGACAAAACTGTTTTCCTGGGGATAACGCTTGACTCAAGGCTACAATGGGGTCCTCATTTAACATCTCTTGCAGGACGGCTTAGCTCAGCTGCATATGCTGTTAGAAAAATCCGCCAATTTACGGATGTTGATACCGCTAGACGTCTATTTTAGTTATTTTCATAGTATCATATCATACGGTATCTTACTATGGGGACGGGCTGCAGACATCGACTCAATCTTTATACTACAGAAAAGAGCCATCGGAGCTATTTACAATCTTCGCCGGTGCGATTCTCTAAGGGAACTGTTTAAGGATATTAATATCATGACGGTGCCTTGTCAATATATTTATGAAAACATCTTGTACGTTAGAAAAAATCTTCATCTTTTTAGCAAAAGAGGCGATATAATTATGTTACAAGAAATAGGGACCAATTAGTTCAACCAGGTTTCAGACTGGCTAAAGTGGCCTCTTCTTTCATGGGGTACTGTTTGAAATGTTATAATAAAATACCTCCACAAACATTAGAACTCAATGAAACAAAATTTAAATCTTGTATTAAACGCACACTATGCAGGCAAGCATATTATAAGTTGGAGGATTATATTCAAGATAAAAATGCTTGGCTCAATGCTGGTCCAGCTCCACTACCACCGGGGTGAACAAAATAAAAGCATTATGAAGAAGCATTTTTTTCAAAGTTTGTAAATGTGAGTACCATGGAGCTATTTTATGGTTTTTTATGTTACTATTGGACTTGTTTGACATAAATCAGCATGGCAGTTGAGAGTTTATCATGCTCACTCAAATGTCTCACTGATGGTGGCGCATGTGTTGGATCATTCGGTTCCCTTCAAAATGGTTGAGCTGAGTGGTGCTAATATTGGCGTCATGTTCGTGAACGGGCGCTGTCAGTTGAGACTGGTCATCTCTTAGCTGCCAGTTGCTATTTTAATATCTATATTTAGTTTATTTACATTGTTCTCACATGATAGCGACAAGAAACATGTTTGTAATTACAAAACATGATTGAAAAGAGTCTCCATGGAGTTTCTTGCACATTCTTCTCCATAGAGATCTACGCTTTGGAATGTGCAATTTTTTTTTTCTGACTGACTGACTTCATGACATTTCAAAAGTGCCTGTAAATGGTTTATTTGAAATAAAATGCTTTGAATCTTTGATATCTCTTCAAACCACGTACGCTACGCTAGGACAGTGGTTCCTGAAGTTGCTCTTGGAACGGGTGCGTCGGCAGGTAACTGCTGGAATTGGCCTCCGCACCCTGATATACTGCGTGTGCTGGTGTGCGCGTTTAGTTATGGAACATGACTATGACCGACTGAGAGCGAGCGCTACAATGATTAAGGCATGGCTGCTTCAAGCAACATGCCAAGATTGCGTATACAAGTACCTTAGAGAGCTTAGAGAGGATGTGGCTTTTGAATATATATTTAATATAGCTGACTCCTTCTCTGAGTTTATAGCTCTACCTGATCTACGAACCACAGTGAGAGTTGTTGGAGTGTGCGGAGACGGGGGCTCGGAAGTCACCAGCCAGCCGGGATTCTTGCGTGCTTTTTTACATTTATCTTTATTAAATTTGACATGGTACTCCTTAGCTCTTTCAAAGACTTTATTAAGTCGCTCATTATGTTGATTTAATGTTAACCCACTCACTAAAATATCATCGCTGTACACCGCTACCCCTGGTATATCACCAAATATTTCGGTCATCATTCTATGAAAATATTCAGGAGCACAGTTCACACCGTATGGTAGACGCTTAAAACGGTATCGACCAAAAGGAGTATTGAAGGCTGTGAGGTAAGAGCTCTCCTGACTTGATTTGCACATCCAAAATCCACTGCTTGCGTCCAAAGTGAAGTAAAATCTTGCTCCTGCCACCTTGGCACGGACCATGTCTACTGAAGGAATAGGATAATGTGTCCTATTGATAGCCTGATTTAAATTACGGGGGTCTAAGCATACCCTTAATTGACCATTCTTCTTTTCAACTAAAATCAATGAACCCACCCACTCAGTAGGCTCTGTGACCTTGGTTAGGGGCGGGATTGTAATTATTGGTTGGATAATTATGCAAGAAGTTTTTGCTCTTATAATATTAAACATGCTGAGAGGGGCAAGAAAGATAGCAGAGCTGCTATAGCTTCAGGTTCAATTGCATTGAGGTTGCATCTTAAAACAATAGAAGAGTTCCACTTAAAACTGGCTAAACTAGTTCCTGGTAGTACTATTAGTATAGGTGGAGAAGAAAAAAATAGGAAAATAGTAAATGAATTACAAATGTCTTCTTTACGTGAAAATATGCCCACTTCTTATAGCCTTCAAGCTACGGAAGATGCCACTATGTGGAATGAATGCTTAAATCCACTTCTTTTTGATTTGATGAATAAATGCTGGTTTGATGATGCTGTTAGAGAAAGTAATAATTTACCCCCTATAACACCAGAACAGTTGGTATTTAAGAAGATTTGTAGTGTTGGGTTTTATTATTTGCTTATTAAGAGGATTCACCTTGGAGTTGGGTTCATATTGGAAAATGAAGTTTATTACACTAGATATCTCTGGTCAGAAACTAAGCTATCTATGCTCAATCCCCACAATCAAGAGTGGTTATGGGAAGATAGTAGATAGTGTGGATGATGAGGACTATATACCGGCATCTCCTGGATTATTGATGGGGATGTTGAATGCTGGTTCAACTACAATGGGTTTGGCAGCAATTTCTGGAGTAGAAATTCAAGGAACAATAGTGGAGAAGTTTAAGATCAAGTGATGATTCAATGACTGTATTTGTTGCATCAAAAATCCCTCAATTAGCTGCTCTTATAGGTATAACATATAGCACATATAGGTTGTTTGGAATTAATCCTAGTTGAGAGAAAACTATATTTTTTCCTGAATCTTTTGGAGAATTTACTAGTAGGTATCAAGATATAGATTTTGTAGGGCAATATGGAGTAGAAACTAGTTCACTCAAACCAGGAGGTAAGAATCCTCAAGATGATTTTAATGCGGTTGCAGCTAATACTTTGCAATTGATGAGAACCCATATAATAAATGTATTAGGGGCTATAACAAGATTAGCTGTGGGTATTGACAATGTAAGAAAATTGTGGAACATAAAGGTTAAATATGGGGATGATGAAAGAAAGAATATTAGCCCCAAGATAATTTTCTTATCTGATGGAGGAATGAACCCTTGGCTCCCTGAAAACATAGCTTGTGATGAGGCAACTTTAAGATTTAAGAATATCCAAACAGATTTAGATCATAAGTATTTCTCTAGAATTATGGAACCTGAGAATCCGTTCTCTGAACCTCCTGAGGAACAATTAGTATTTCAGAAGGATGTTGGACTATTAGTTTCAAGTGATGACAACACTCCTAGGAATGTTTTCTGTTTTGTAAGAAGGTCTAACAGGACAAATAAAGTAATTCCGAAGCTGAGGCAAAATTTGAAAAAGCAAATCAAGAAGCATTTGAGATAGCTACTACGGTAGATCCTTCATTCCTCCTTACTATCCTTTGTTCGAAAACACCCTTAAATAGATATTTAGCCTCAACAATATTGCTGCTTAAACAAAAATTAAAGGATAAGTAATATTTCAGAAACTAACAAAGTTAGAATTGACGAGGCGGTATCAATATTGATTTCCTTGATGAACTATCGGTTTATTTCTGTTCTGAATTTACTAACAATAAAAAATTAAAAAAGTTATGGTCCACAAAGTATTTCTGTTTAAATTGCGATATATTAAGATGTCCAGTTACGGCCAACGAAGTTCTGAACCCCAAATGTAATAAATAAAATAGGTATCGTATCACACAGGTACATGTCCGTTACAAAAAACTTTAACCTTAAATGAATAATTATGTTTAGTTGACAACTTATGTACCCAAGTTGTATTAAACTTTCGTAAGAAGTAATAAATTTTAAAATATCCTCGCTCGTGTGTTGGTAAACAAACGTCAGTTTAAGAAGCCACGCGCGCAAGTTTTACAAACGACAGGTTTGGTCTTTTAATTTAACAGCGCATGATTTAGCAACTAATGAGGCTACACTGCTATATGTGGGACGAGACAATAGGAGCTCGAGGAGTAAACCAAATTGCCTCATGTTGGTGGCACTTCTGCAATAGTTTGTCATCCAAAGTCAAAGAACTGTTTATTTTTTTCGGATACTTGTGGTGGCCAAAACAAAAACAATGTCGTGGCAATGATGTTCATGTTTTTGCTACATAATAATCCGACGCTGCAAAAGATAAACCACAAATTCCTCCTCAGTGGGCACACATATAGAGTGAGTCTGACCACGCGATCATTAAAAAAACAAAAAGAGAACACAAATGAGAATCAATCATTTATATGATTGGGTGCGGCTGTTGAGGACTTGCAAAGTTCAGAAACCATTTAAGGTCGTGGTGATGACGGTAAATGATTTCTTGGATTTTGCCGAACTAAAATCCAAGAAAGGACCCTTTACTGTCAAAAAACTGGACGATTCTGGGGACAAATTTCTATGGAAACCTATTAAATGGCTGCAATATAATAAAAAACAGCGTAAGAAAAATAAATTTCAAGAAAAGCCTGGGTCGCGAACCAAGTCAGTAAATTTTCTGAAAAGAGGAAAAACCACCATAGATGTCTTTAGGTTGAGCCTAATCTAAAAAATAATAATAAAATAAATCTCCAAGGAAGCTTTGCCAATCAGTGCAGAGAAAAAAAAAGGATTTTGATGGACATGATTGACCTGATTGACGATTCGTTCAAAGAGTTTTATATATTAATATAAAAAGTAAAAAACTAAACCCGACTACGACAAAAAAAAAACGACGCTGAAAAAGTATGAAACAAGATTTTCATACTTCGAACAGAACAAAAAGAAAAGCCGCAGTCACACGTTATAGGTACCAACCGAAACACTTTAATAACGTCTGACTACGGTTTTTCTTTTTGTTCTTTTCGAAGTATGAAAATCTTGTTTCATACTTTTTCAGCGTCGTTTTTATTTTTTTGTCGTAGTCGGGTTTTAGTTTTTTACTTTATTTTTATTTAATCAATTTTGGTGTTAAACTTAACACATAACTTTTTGTCCGCTAGAGGGCGTCACTTTAAATTTGAGCAATATTTTCGAAATTTACAAATGTAGCCCTTTCCATTTTTATTTTTTAACACATACTTTTTGTCCGCTAGAGGGCGCCATGTCGACTTTTGTGACACGTCAAGTAGCCTATGTTCAGCGGACAATGAAGACGGTTCTAACGATACCTCATATGTCGAGTTCCGATTGGTAGATTAGGAGCTATGAGGGAACAGATGAACATACTCACATACATACATAGCCTGTCAAAATCATAACCCTCCGTAGTCGGGTAAAAACTGTCGGTGATGTCTCTGCATCTACTGATCCAGATTTGAACGAAAACAACCCAGCTGAAGAAGATGAAGATTCTGAGGTCCAATAAAATAAGAATGGTCTGCGACGAGGTTGAGGAGTCAATGTTTAAGTTATTTGTGTTAGTAACACACTGGTATCTGTACGATGACGTTGTTTGTGGTCCAATAAAACAATTTTCTATTTTTTGTTTTTTTTTTTTTTGTTGCAAAAGTACTAAGGAACTGATAGTTTTGTGGTGTTTCAATTAAATATTTGTTCAGTTAGAACAACATTACTTGATTTGAGTGAGTAGTAGGTATTTCAGCAAATCATGTGTTTTTCATTAAAATAACATTGTTTACCTACTAATACTCCCCACTCAGAGGGTGAATAAGTTGATAACTCGTAGGTGAACGACTTGACAAGTCTATTATTATGCAATCCGTGGAAAATTTCATATTTAATGTCATCATTTAAAAGATGGCATAAAATAACCTTTAAAGCAACTAAAACATATATGTTAAACTAATTTACCGATTTGCCAGAAGACGCCAAAACTTTAAAATGGCCGCCCTGACAAATTACAATTTTAGATTGCTTGCTTGGGGAGCACATTTTGCTTGGGGAGCACATTTTGCTTGGGGAGCACATTTTGCTTGAGGAGCAGCACGCAGGGAACATATAAATGTATAACAGATATCACCTACACATACATTAATAAATCAGAAAACAATTATAATTATAAAATAGAAGGAAAAGTTGGAGTACCAAGCAAGGATAGAGCTCTGTACGTGTGGGCTGTTATATACACAGTCTACAGTAGCAAAGAACTGCATCACTGAAATACAGTTATTTGTTGGTGGCATTGTTAGATCTAATAACAGGTTTACTCACGCTAGTGTGGTGTCTGAATCTGAATTAGATTCTGTCATCTTTAAATTGGCAAATCATCATAATTTAGACCAAATTTTCTTACATCATTCTTTCACTAAAGCCAAGAAGATATTAAACAAGCCATGGAGAAGATTACCACTTTCTCGGATGCCATGAACAGCCCTAATGTCAGCAGTGACAGCTACCGAAGTTATCAAATCATCAGGGGTTACACCTCAAAGTATATTATTATCTAGCACACAATTTAAATCATATATTGTGGTTGGTGTAACCCCTGATGAGTTCTCAACCAATTATGCTGCAGTTGAGTTTAATTATGAGCTTAAAAGTACTTTTGTCACTTATTGTAAAGATTTTGGTGATATACTAGAAGAGAGAGAGAGGGAAACCATAAAGGGCCTTGGAATTTTGCTCTAAAATTTTATTTGAAGTTGGTCCCAACCTCAGGAATGAGAAGAAGACCAAAGGTGACAAAATGGTAAGATTTAACTTTTGTTATGCAAAAACCACTAATGATCAAAAAACACTCAATTAAAACTGTTACTGTGTCTACTTTCAGAGAAAATGCTTATGTAAAGAAGGTGGAAGACAATAAAATGATACTGACTTTTAAGCAAGCTGGAATGTTGGCCATCGATATCTTTATTAAGGCTATTAACTACGTATATACAAAGGATGCATTGGTTATGATGACACCATTATGTGGTGATTCAAGGGATTGTGTAGGTCCTATATATATACATCCTATATATATCCCAAGGCTACAGGATTTCACCTATGGACAAGCAGGTAAGAAAACTTTTGCACGCTTAGACATTAATAGAGCCTACCACAATATTCGCGTAGCACCACAGGATGTAGAGAAAACAGCTATCATTACCCCATTTGGACTGTTCGAATTCTCCAGAATGTCATTCGGTTTGCGTAATACGGCGCAAACATTTCAGAGGTTCATGAACAATACAGTTTTACAGGGTTTAGAGTATATAAATGGAGAACGGAAAGGGACTTACTTGCTCGTACCTATTCTGTTATAGATGACGTAATCATCGCCAGTACAGACTCTATGCTTCGCAAGCACCTAAGACTCGTTTTTAGCAGATTCGAACAGTTCGGAATAACCATTAATCTGTCAAAATGTTGTTTTGGAAAGCCGGAAATAGAATTTTTAGGTTACAGTTTTACAGTTTTAATCCGGCTCGAAGGACAATATGTTCACGCCGATAAGGTTGAATTTTGGTTTGTTGGATTTTTGAATAAAATAGACGTGTAGGTTCTTCGAAGAATTATATATAAGCTACAAATCCTGGGTGGAGCTATATTATATGTCCCTGATCTCAAGTACCGCTCATTCTTGGAAGGCTATCATTACTTTCCTTAAGAAGTATCAATCCATAGGTTACCCTGACATGACCGTTTCTTGGGCCCGTGTCATTGATGATGCTTATTTCATGAAGATGGGACCGAGAGATCATCCTACCCTGGCTGCACTACTATACAAAAGTCTGGAGTACTCTCAGGGGGATGAAGGAGGGTTGGATCAAGCTGTATGGGTCCAGCGTCATCACAAAATAGTGGAACGATGTGCTGCTGGGGCCGAACACATTCTCGGGGTCCTCAACCAGGAGAACATAGTAGTTGCTGCAGGGGCCAAGGAATCCCAAACATTGGCTCAGATTCTCAATGCCAAGACCACAACAGTGCAGATAGGAACTGGTGGACAGCAACACCATGACACCAGATATGATGACGCGAAGGGGTAAAGCCCTTGAAAGATAACGTTGAGGCTAAACAAAGTTACCCGCGACCGGAAACCGTCGAACAGTTACGACGATTTCTGGGAATAGTTAACTTTTACAGACTACACGTATAGCAGGCGGCTGAACATCAAGCAGAGTTGAATAAGTTTTTGCATGGGGCCAAGAAAAAGGATAAGTCTAGAATAACATGGTAAGGCAAGCCTACAAAGCGCCATTACACCACTGGCATATCCAGAGGTCAAAGGTAGATTTATCTATGTGTGACGCATCAAATACATGCGTGGGGGCAGTGCTACAACAAGCAAGGAGCCGCCGGAAAAACAAAGCCATTAGGTTATTTCTCTAAGAGACTATCGGAAGCCCAGCAAAAATACAGCACTTACGATCGAGAACTGTTGGCAGTTTATTTAGCTATTGTACATTTTAGAAACATGATTGAAGGTCGAGAGATTACTATTTTCACTGATCATAAACCATTAACGTATGCTTTTTCTAAAATAGTGTTACACCGTGAAACTTGAACACGCCATATCTTCTATTATTATTAAATAAGGTTTAGTAGGTAGGTACGTAGATAGATAAGGGAATTCGTACCTTCCGTAATTAACAATAGATTCGAAATTCGCGTGAAAGGAGGGAGGTACATGTTTATTGTGATTAGGTTATTCGTTGATTGAACAAATTTGGGTGAATACCACATGAATGAGGATATCCGCAGGAGAACCAAGGTTGCCGACATAGCACGAAGAATCGCCAAACTAAAGTGGCAATGGGCAGGGCACATTGCTCGCAGAACAGATGGCCGTTGGGGCCGAAAGGTTCTGGAATGGCGACCACGTACCGGAAGACGTAGCGTTGGAAGGCCTCCTACAAGGTGGACCGATGACTTGGTAACGATTGCGGGAGTCCGATGGATGCGAGACGCACAGGACCGTTCGTTGTGGCGACGCTTGGGGGAGGCCTATGTCCAGCAGTGGACGTCTTTCGGCTGAAATGATGATGATGATGATGATGAATAAAGTTCTCTGCTAGTATACCGGCATTTAATTACTCACGTTCGTAACAATAGGTACCGATCGAGAGACCCCACGGCGCACAAGGCAGTTTTTGTATATTAGCGAATTCACGAGCGACATACAATACGTCAACGGAAACGAGAACCCGGTTGCTGACGCGCTATCACGGGTAGAATCCGTTGTTTGCCTAACGTCTATCGATTTCGACGAAGTCGCACGGGCACAGGAAACAGGCGATCAAATGGCGCGTATGTTAGCAGAATCACGAGGTAACATTTCAGATAAACAGGTAATATCTCCCACAAAGATTTCGTAAATTAGCTTTCGATACAGTACATAACATTAGACACCCCGGAATTAAGGCCACACGAAAAATGATAACGAAGCGTTTCTTTTGGCCAGAAATGAACAGAGATGTAACCAGATGGGCTAGGTCTTGCATTCAGTGTTAGTATTAGGACAAACACAACGTTTACCAGGCGATTTTAATTGCGAAATCGAGAAAATCAAAGTAGATCATTTACCAGCGTTAGTAAGTAAACTTCAAAACGTTATAAATAGCATGCGGCCTAAGTCAAGAGAGAACAGCGAAAAATATTTATCCATAAAGATTTAAATACGTGTTCTCATGTTTTCATAAGAAATGATATGGTAAAAAGTCCTCTAACCCTATCGTATAGCGGCCCTTATAAAGTTATCAGTAGGGACAAGAAAACGTTTTACATACAAATAGGCGATCGTCAATCAACCATTTCCATAGAAAAATTAAAACCAGCGTATATTATTAACGAAGAAAAACCACCCGAAAATACTTGAACTAATAATGAGTGTCAATCGGATATAGAACCAAGTGAACAAAAACCGCTACCGCCTATGGCTAAAACCACACGCTGTGGTCGAGTGATTAAGCAACCAGTGCGATTTTTGCACACATGACAAAATAACATAAGTATATCGAATGTTGTTAGGAATTTTTGTACATTTCACCACGGTTTTTACTATTAAAATTTTATTTTAAGAGTGCCAACTAAATAGAGTTTTGAGATGGGCAATCACCAGAATAAGGAGTACGTAGCTATAGCACAGGCTCAAGAAGTAGCAGGACAGCAGTTAGAGAGCAAACTGAACTACTTCGGAATAGTACTCATTATCATCGCTTTAATATTGGGCATACTCATAAGGACAGCAGTTAGAGAGCAAACTGAACTACCTCAGAATAGTACTTATTATCATCGCCTTAATATTGGGCATACTCATAGATATCCGGAGATATGCCTTTATTTCCGATTAGTAAGGAGTCCTAGTGATGCCGCTTATCTCCCACCAAAATAATTACAACATTCACAAATAGTGTATTTACGACACACATTTAAAATTTGCACACGCACACTAAGAAGAAAGCAGCTACACTGAATCAATTTCTAATAGCACACATAAATAGAATGGGCGGAGCATGCACTTGTAAACACTTGTTATTTGGAAACATTCAATGCACACGCATGCAATTAGGGAGTCGAACGCGATGGTCGATAATATTTATCGATATTGAATTTCATTATATTCTTGTAATATAATTATTCCGTTTGATTTTCTTTTATATATTTTTGTCGCTTCTATTATGTGAACACAATATCAATAAATAAATCTTTTAATGGAATTATTTATTGTCCAGTAATATGCAAATATTTGGGTAAGATTTGACGCTTTGAAATTTTTGGTGTCACATTTTTTGCCAAAGAGTGAAGTCTTATGTAAATGTATTTTTCCATGACACATTTTGTCAACTGGATGATATGATTATCTAGTGGTTCCTGGTCGAATTGATGAAAATCAATGGATTTAAACACATTTGATCCGATGAAGTGGTTAAGAGCTTTTGGTACCAGTAATGACTTTATAAAAGTTTGTTTCTATGTCTGAGGCCGGATTAGAGCCAAAAGCGTAATAATACAATGCTCTCGCCAGTTATACGACATTTTTACCACATTTGCGAAGAAATAAAATGTGAATGAAATGAAAGAAATAAAACGAAGATTTAATAAAAATAGCGATGGATCACGAATTTTCTAATTCAAAGTTCGAACATTGACGGCTGCTCGGCCTTATGATTGACTAAGGTGGGCTTGCCTACTCGGTCAATAATATTGAGCAATATTATTAATCTTTTAGGGCCTAGCTTACGAATTAGGCTTACGGCCGCGCAATAGCTAGATTTTTTTAAAATAATAATTGAATACTTTTACATAGCGAACACAAATTATTGTAACTTTAGGCCAAAATTAAAAAAAAAAAACTGAATGAAATTATAATGTCTTAATTTTGTTCAAACAACATTAAATTAATAACTAATTTAACATGTAATACGACAATATCCATTGAAATGTAAAAAAAATATCGAACTGCAATAATGCAGACACAACTATGCAGACACGGAAAAACTACTAGAAATTGTAAAATAAAGTTTCTATATACCTACTCTAATATAAGTCTCTTTCTATACCTAATTAATATAGTATCCACTTTATAGGCTGTATTATTATTCGTTAATTTATTTAATCCTAATATATCGTACATACGAGTAATCTAGTTTTAAAATAATCTATTCAAATTGTTAGATTAGATAGAGGTAACACACACAGACCTGGTAAATATATAATATAAAGTTAACATTATTATCATATGTCCAATTTACTTACAGAGCAAACAAAGCGAGAGTAAACAAACAAGAGGAATCTAGCCAATCTACAGACATGACTGAAGAGACTGTTTACGGAAATACTGCCGGAGCCTCAGGCCAACCACCTGATCTGCCTCCAAAAGGCTCTCCTTCTGGTGAAGACTGGGACATACTCAAAGGATTCTTGCACGTGTCTACAGCCACTATAGATTCTATTGCATCCGGCCAATTGGATCTCATAAACCCCACCGATAGATAAGGATATGGTCAGAGCAGCTATCATAGGGAAAGTGGCCAAATCCAACTTTGAGGCAACTAAAGCTTTGGTGAAGTTGATGGCTTATGAGGGTTTCAATCCTGTCACAATCATTGCAGAAATGGCTGCTAGGGCAGAGAGGTGGAACAAGACTGAAAGGAATGGCTCATGGAATTTGTCCTTAGATGGGATGGACTTCTCCATCCTAGAAAAAGCTGAGCTTGCTAATGATGTCTTCTTTATATGCACACTGTTTTTGACAAGAGGGAACAACTTGAGGAAGATACTAGCTAGCATTGATAAGACTGAAAACACCCTTGCTTAGTAAGATCCAAGCATATGGAATTAAAAGTGACACAGACGAAGAGCTTGCCAGTGAGAAAATAGACCTAATCTCAAAAGACATAACACTCAGCAGGATTGCAGCATCATTCCCTCATATTGCTCTAGCTGTGGTCAAACAAACTGAGGTCAGGGGAAAGGTTGATCTTGTGTGCAAGAATTTGCAATATAGATTAGACCATGGTGAATTGAAGGAGATACCAGCTCTCTTGACCCATGGATTGATACCATCACTGCTACCAAAGACAGATTGCACCGAGGTTGCTGATCTCAAACGATTCTCTTACTTTTTCAATATCGAACAATCAGTCACCCTTCAGATGCCAAGTGTTAAGAAGAACATTGTGAATGAACCTATGAGCAAAACTATGGATTTTTAGTGTATTTAAAGATTATTTTTAGTGTATTCTTTTTTAAATGTTTGATGTAAATTGAACCTGTGTTTCAACACAGGTTTTCATTAACCTAGATCAGGCAGGTCTACGTTACTGTTAGAATTACTTTTTTTTTCTCGATTGCACTTAATGTAAATCATAATTTTACTTACTTTATACTTGAATAAAATTTTATTATTATTCCGTTTATTCATAATTATAACATATAAATTATATTTTTAAATATTTCAATAAAAAAATAAATAAAAAAACATTTAAAAATATAAAAAACAGTGTCCCACCGGTATCGGGAATAGGGTCCAAGCTACCGGCTGTCAGGGCTCCAGAGAAAGAAACCTCCTGACAATACGAGCCGTGTCCAGGAGTACCGCTTTCTGGATCAAGCCCTTAATCCAGCCGCCTAACGCGAGCCTCCTAAGGTGTTGGTCAAGGCTCTTGGCTATTAAGCCATTGGCTGACAAGACTATCGGTACAATGATCGCCGAGTCTACATCCCACATGTCGACAACCTCGCGAGCCAAATCAATATACTTGATTTGTTTCGTCTTTCTCGGCTTTCACGAGGTTCTCGTCATGCGGAACGGATATGTCAACAATCATTGTACGCCTCTCTCTTCGGTCCACCACCACTATATTAGGTTTATTGGCTACAATAGTCCTGTCAGTGATGATGGACCGGTCCCAGTACAGCGTGATATCGCCATTATCGAGAACTGGGTCGGGCACATACCTGTAGTATGGCACCTCCGATTCCACAAGAGAGTAATTCAGAGCAAGTTGCTGATGGATAATCCTGGCTACAAGGTTGTGTCTATGCAAGTATTCCCCGTTAGCTGGACGAGAACAACCAGAGATAATGTGGCGGATTGATTCACCCGGTCGGTGACATGCCCGACAGATGTCAACCGTGCCGTCCTTCACAATAAATCTCCGGTAGTTATTCGTCATGATAACTTCGTCCATAATTGCACAGACAAAACCTTCGGTTTCCCCAAAGAGGTCACCGACGCGCAGCCAGGCTACGGACGCTAGTTGATCTACATCGGGCCCATGAAGGGCCCGGAAAAAGCGTCCGTTATTATTATTATTATTTATTTATTATTTCTTAAATCACTCTAGACAATATAACTCTGTTTCAGATGACTTCATTTGGTGCCAAAGAAATTCGTGAAGGAAACTTTATGCCCACTTTTAAAGTCCAGCGGCAAGTTTACCATCTGATCGGTAATTTACTTCCACCTGAAGGCGCACAACCCGAATTTTAGCAAATATATTTTTATTTCCTATGCAGATCAGGTATCTTTACGCTCAAATTTAAACCCAACGTTAAAAACCGACCGACCGAACCGAAACGCAGATTATCGACGCTCTCCAAAAATATCTTTACGAACACAATACTTATATTCAAAGTTTTAAATATAATCTCGAAAACAGACCAACGAATGATTTTAAACTTATCATTCATGCTGATGTGAAACCTAATGAACATCGAGGTCGATATAATGCGCCCATGGTAGATGAAGTAGCTGTTCTTTTAATAGATGAAGACAAAGGTCCCCGAGATATAGTGTTAAATACCAGAGATGGGCGCCTTCAGCGAGTTTCTGAAATACATAGATCTTATGACCCACTTCAATATCCTTTACTGTTTCCCTTTGGAAATGACGGATATTGTATAAATATTCCACAGCAAAATACTGCTGCTAGATCTAAAACTATATCATGTATGCAGTTTTATGCATTTAGACTCATGGTGAGAATAAATGACTAACAGCATACATTATTTCATCAATACTGTGTTGATATGGCGGCAAAAATGATTTCTGAGAGGCTTGACTTCATAAAAAGAAATTAAAAAAAACTAAGAGTACTTTCATTTAAGAGATGCCGTGGTTAATGATGGCAATGTAGACGCTTCTAATGTTGGCCAGCACGTTATATTGCCATCGTCATTTACAGGATCTCCTAGATACATGAATGAAAAAAGTCAAGATGCCATAATCTATGTCAGGAAATTTGGAAGACCAGGGGGCCTAAAAAGGTCACAATACGCAATTCATCTAAAAGCAAATCATTTCCCGAATTCCTGCCTACATATGACTTTATGCAATTCTTCTAAAAATCGCAAAATGGTTGCACAAATTATTTAAGTTATCTACTTAAGGCTGCCAAATGTAGCCACACTAGAAGGCCTCAGGATGACACGGGCCGGAAACTTTATTAGATTTATGTACCAAGGCCGGTATCACTTTGAAACTGGAGGAGACATGGGTGTCGACATCATTATTGGAGTATCGACTGTTGCGAAACCTTTGCCCCCACGCCGGTCAGAATTGCTAGATGAGCAACTGGCAAAAATGATTGCGAAGGAGTATCATCCTTTGCGTATAGTTGAAGATAAGAATTTCAAAAATTCGTGAATATGTTGTGTCCTGGGTACAGTTTGCCAACAAGAAAAACTTTAACAGAAAATATAATTAGTAAACTATACGAAAAAACTAAAACAAAAGTGCAAAATAAATTATCCACCGCGGCGGCAGTTTGCCTCACAGTTGACGGTTGGACTTCGATAAATAATGAAAGCTTTTTTGCAATTACTGCTCATTTTATTATGAAGACTGAACGTGCAACCACTCTTGAGTCTGTATTGATCGGTTGTATGGAATATACAGAACGACACACAGGCAGCAATCTGTGTGAATATATACAAAACGTAAGCCGGGAATGGAACATAGGAAACAAAATTGTCGCTATTGCTAGCGATAATGCTGCTAATGTCACTGCTGCCATACGAGAGGGAAACTGTCGCCAAGTTCCCTGTTATGCCCATACATTAAATTTGTTGGTTAAGGAAGCGCTTAGTGCAATAACCGAAACTGTTACAAAAGTGAAAGCAGTTGTTGAATATTTTAAAAGAAGTTCACATGCGCAACATAAATTAAAGGAATTGCAAACACAAATGCAACTACCTGAATTAAAATTAAAACAAGATGTGTGCACCAGGTGGAATTTGACGTATGTTATGTTATCCAGGATTTTGAAAATTAAAGATGCAGTCGTAGCCGCTGTTGCACTCTTACGTAGTGAATTGTCACTCACTGAAAACGACTGGAATATTATAGAAGCAGCGGTTCCAATCTTGGAGCATTTTCATGAAGTGACTGAAGAAATTAGCTCGGAAAAATCCGTATCATTATCGAAAGTAATACCATTAAGCCGAATTATTATAAACAATATTAGAATAGCTATGCGACAACCATCACCTCGAGAATCTACCTATTACCTCTATGAAATAAATGTATTGCTGGACACTTTATATAGAGAATTGGAACGTCGTTTCGGAAGTTATGAAAACAGCTCTCTTTACGCGGAAGCTACAATTTTGGATCCACGGTTCAAAAACAGAGGTTTTCGTGATCCCAGAAATTATGTACGGGCAGCAAATAATTTAAAAACTAAAATCGCAGTTGTCGCAAATCAAACAGCCGAAGTTACAGAAACAGTACCACCCCCAAGTTCATCAAGTTCAAAAAAATCAGTTTGGGATGAATTTGACACGGAAATAGCTCGATTGATGCCCCAAAACACTACAGCAGCAGGGACAGTCGAGTTTGACAAATACATACAAGAAATCATCCTTAACAGAAAAAAGGATCCGTTGCAGTGGTGGCACGAGCGAAAGCTGGTATATCCTCTATTATACAACTACATCTTAAAACGTTTAAATGTCGTCGCCACTTCAGTGCCGTGCGAGCGCATTTTTTCAAAAGCGGGTTATACGCTTAATGAGAGACGTACGAGGTTACGATCTAAAAAATTATCGGAAATATTATTCATAAATAGTAACGCTGATTGAATAAAAACCCATTTTTCACAGGCTGTAAATATAATGTAAATATAAATGTATATAATGTATATTTAATCAATGTACATACGAATTGATTTTTAAATACGCCAACCTCATTATGAAACTTTATAATTTAATATAGCTAAAAGCAAAATAATACATAGAAACTAAATTTATTGTGTATGGAGGTTGACAGTCCTAACCCTGACAAGTATGAAGGGAAATCAATTTGTTGCTTTTTCTACTAACTTTTTTTATGTAGATAAGTTGTGTATATGTGAATACAGTAGAAATTAGAAAATTAATAGAATAGATAAATCATGATGACGTATCTTTAAACAAGTATAGAAACCAATATCTGTTGACCTCGAATCATATAAGCGTACCCAACAATGACAGGTCATTTTATACTGGTCATAAATTGAACTAAATGAACTAGTGAACTAGATGAAAGATATAGTTCGTCGGACAAGAAAGATACGTATCTCTCTTTTCATCTTATTGAATTATTATTCGCAAGTCTAGTCAGTATAATTAAATCAATTGCATGTCGTTATAGGTAGGTACATAACGATTTCCTTTTTGCGATGAAATTTTACAGGTCACTATGAAAATATAATTAAAACAAATTAAATGAGTCTCAATCAGCTTTATTTGTTTGCTCTCTGAAAGTGCTGGTCCGATTACGAAAAATTTTAAAACATAAAAGATTTGTAATATTGATATGGTCAATAATAGTACATTTTGATACAAGTGCAGAAAGTTTGTCATTGCGACCGAGGTGGAATTCGCACGAGCTGTAGGCGAGTGTGTTATGGAGCCGAGGGCTGCAGTGACAAATTTGCACGTGTGTCAAACGACTTTTTTCAATAGGCTTACGAAGAAATGAATAAACGGGGGTTGACCGGCGACTCGTGGGTGTCGACGCGCGCCCAGCCTGATGCGATACATGGAGCGGGTTTTCGAGTAAGTGTATTGAAAAAGATTGCAAAAGGTCCCTCGAGTAGGACTTAATAAATTAACCGACTTGGTATTACATGGATGTCGCAACTTTTTACGGAAGAAGAACTAAGTTGCGTGATGGCATTGTAATTAACTTAATGTTATATTAATTAGGTAGGTATTAGTATATTTAAAAGCTATTATAAAATACAATATAGTTTGCATAAGCATAATGTGTAAAACATAGCAAAATTACTGTCCTTTGAATAAAACAATCTTTTTAAATTTTTGTCTCTCAGTTCCTCTCCCCGTGTTTTCCGTGATAGACTCGTGATGCATTCTGACATTTATATATTTCTTAATGATAGCTCGAATAAGATGCAATCTATTTATTTATTAAAACTTCATGCAACATAAAGGTACAAAGGCGGACTTAATGCCTTAGGCATTCTCTACCAGTCAACCAAGGGTAGTGAAGAGAAAACATGGTAGGTGCATAAAAAAAAAAGAAAAGAATAATACGAAAACAAGGGATCAAATGTATAAATACATAAAATAAACATACACAAATATTTAATATAAACACACGGCCACATTAAATCTATGATTTAATGTGGCCGGTTGATCAACAGAGTGCAAGTTTAAAATAGTGAAAGTGCTTTTTCCTACAAACTTTGCAAGAGTTTTTGTGGATAGGAACATATAGTCACTTTTTGCCATAAATTGGGGTCTATTATAATGTCTTATATTTTTTTCGGTTTCTAAGCATACCTCAAACAGGTCAGGAGAAGGAAAATAAAGTCCGCCCATATTTGTCAATTCTATCAGCCTATGAAAAAATAATTTTTCGTTACTCACTAGACTGTTTACACAAATTTCACACTTTATGTTTTTTGTTAAACTTCTGGCTACCCATCCAGCAATATACCCAACAATGAGTTCTTCGGTTGGATTATCCAAAGTATGCGATAATTGAGCACAATTATTGGACTTATGTTAGATTTTACGATCATTTTTATTTTTAAGACCAAATGTTTCTTAGAGAAATTTTACCTTGACTAATAACCTTATCGATTAGTAAAATAAAATAGCGACTTTGTTTTTTTAAATTTTAGTTGGTTCGAGTCCCGGGCTGGGCAAGCAACTTTTAGAAAATCTTTGAATGCGGTTATGTTTCTTTTTAAAAATAAAGGAATGTTTCCTTTAAGTAAAATAAGCTAACTTAAGGATTTAAGGTACTTTGCCTTCAACGCCAGACTTATCGCCTCGTCACATAATTCGCTTTTAGGCGATTTCCGAACCGATAATGTGTAGGCGTTCCTAAAAGGTCGTGTATCCAAGTAACGAAATTTTTTAAAAAGTGAGCTGTCAGATTGGTTTTTTTCACTTTCTGACCCGATCATATCTCCATTTGGTCAAAAGTCAACCGAACGCCGGCGCTCGCTCTCTCCCACTTCATTGTAGGCCCTATTTTCAATACTTAGAGACTACTTTTGTATGAACAAGTTTAGTCATTTACGTTCCTGGATAAATTTCCTATAAATTGAACGCAGCAATATTTTATAGTCTATGCTCTGCTTTTTTTTTTCGGTTTGACATTCGCCCGAAATTCTGAGAGCGTGCGTGTGTAAGCAGATAAAATTTTTGTGTTTTTCCCTGATTTCACTCAAGTAAGTATTGTTTGTTATTATAAAGTTACTAGCTGAGCCGGCAAACGTTGTTCTGCCATATAAATAAAAAAAAAAAAAACAAAATTTCATGAGAATCGGTCGAGCCGTTTCGGAGGAGTTCAAGTTCGAACACCGTGACACGAGAATTTTATATATTAGATTATTTAGCTTATAATGATTCTATTTATAGTATAAGTTGTACGAAATATATTGTTATAACTATTAGATAAAGCCGTTATGGCGCGTTGACGTCACGCCCGAACGCCGGCGCCCGGACGCGTCAGAGAATTAACCTTCTCTTATGGATCAGAAGCGTATTTGACTTTTTAAAAAGAAAACTCAGAACAACCTACAGGTATTTTATTAATTTAAAATGACAAACAATCAAAAACCGTTACACCAATACAATTCAAAATTATGATGCCTAAAAACACGTCCGTTGCATCCGAGCTCCCAAGCAAAAGTGGAAGAGGCAAAAGTGGAAGAGGCAAGTCCGCACACACCACTCATAGTGTGTTGCCCCCCTCTACTTGACAGCGTCATCGCTGTCGCGTGATGTCATCGTCTTCACAGCTGTCAAAACCTCTAAGACTTGACAGCGTCATCACTGTCGCGTGATGTCATCGCCTTCTCAGCTGTCAAATCTAAGACTTCTCAAATGCGACCGGGCGCCGGCGTTCGGGCGTGACGTCATCGCGCCATTTGGTCAAAAGTCAAGCGGACGCCGGCGCTCGCTCTCTCCCACTTCATTGTAGGCCTTATTTTCAATACTTAGAGACTACTTTTGTATGAACAAGTTTAGTTATTTACGTTCCTGGATAAATTTCCTATAAATTGAACGCAGCAATATTTTATAGTCTATGCTCTGCTTTTTTTTTTCGGTTTGACATTCGCCCGAAATTCTGAGAGCGTGCGTGTGTAAGCAGATAAAATTTTTGTGTTTTTCCCTGATTTCACTCAAGTAAGTATTGTTTGTTATTATAAAGTTACTAGCTGAGCCGGCAAACGTTGTTCTGCCATATAAATAAAAAAAAAAAAAAAAAATTTCATGAGAATCGGTCGAGCCGTTTCGGAGGAGTTCAAGTTCGAACACCGTGACACGAGAATTTTATATATTAGATTATTTAGCTTATAATGATTCTATTTATAGTATAAGTTGTACGAAATATATTGTTATAACTATTAGATAAAGCCGTTATGGCGCGTTGACGTCACGCCCGAACGCCGGCGCCCGGACGCGTCAGAGAATTAACCTTCTCAAATGCGACCGGGCGCCGGCGTTCGGGCGTGACGTCATCGCGCCATTTGGTCAAAAGTCAAGCGGACGCCGGCGCTCGCTCTCTCCCATTTCATTGTAGGCCTTATTTTCAATACTTAGAGACTACTTTTGTATGAACAAGTTTAATTATTTACGTTCCTGGATAAATTTCCTATAAATTGAACGCAGCAATATTTTATAGTCTATGCTCTGCTTTTTTTTTTTCGGTTTGACATTCGCCCGAAATTCTGAGAGCGTGCGTGCTGTAACCAACTATAATTTTAGTGTTTTTCCCTGATTTCACTCAAGTAAGTATTGTTTGTTATTAAGAAGCAGCTATTTTTTGTTTCTTAATTTTTTAAATAAATCGACAGAAATCGTCGATATTTTGTGCCCTGTAATGGCCTAAAAGGAAAAGAGAAGTCTATCCTCTATATTTTGATCGGATTGCTACATATTTTCCGTTGAAGTGATTTTCGCCCAACTGTTTGTTTTTTGATGATTTGAGGCGCACTCAACGAGCAAAGGAAAAAAAAGTTTTTTATATATATATTTACTCTCCATTTTCTCATATTCCTCGATGTTGGAACCCTTCGGACTGGTGTACATTGCCTGGATGAGGATTATTTATTAATTTATTTTTCCTAACTTAGTTTCAAAGGTGCAACAATACCAAATCAGTTTCAATAATCTATGTCACTTATTAAACATTTCATGGGCATGGGTATCTAAACCAGGTCATGAACTGCGGGCTGGGAGAAATTAAAGGCTAAAGCTTGACTTATATTTTTAATCTTTTATTTTCCCATATAGTCTCCCGCCTGAAGATTAAAAGGCCTAGGCTCTCAAACTTGTAGTGAATCCGAGCTTATTTTTTTGAGGAAGTACCTGGCGCCCGAATTATCCATTTACATATTGGTGCATCTTCAACCCTCTATTAACACACACATTTCATCACCCAATACATTACATTTGAACTGCGAACAGTACATTACATTTGGCTGCGAACAGGAACATTACAATATCCTTTAAAACTGTCTCTTGTTTCATTTTGATTCTGGAAACACTGATAGACAAACATCCTAATTCTATAAATCCTTCACAATTCTAAAATGGGCAATATGTTGTTTTTGTAATTATGTAAAGAAAATCACTATACTATAAAGTGTAGCTTTTCTTAACTATTTTGAATTTGCCTCCTTTTACAGTTTAGATGTCACATTTGACAGTAACATACAAACGTCATTGTCAATTGTTTTGTGAGGAGAGGTTATGAAAAGATTGTGCAGTGATTGATCCCTGTAAAAGAAATTAAATATAAAAAGAAGTAAAGTAAAGGCTTTAAATGTTGTTTTTTTGGTTACAGAAAAACGCAATTTCGCCTTTTTACTTACTAAACTGAAATATTATTATAAAACAACATTTACTGCATTATATTTAAGAAAATATGGAGAAATTGAGGTTTGATTTTGCAGTAAAAACGTCAGCAGATGGAAAATCAAATGTCATTTGCATAACCTCAATAGGTACACCAAATGGACAAATTTTTGTTTTGTGAAGAGAATTGGTATGGTACCATGGGCCTATATTTAGACATGTTCGCATTCGCAGCATAAGCTGAGAATGGATGAGCTGAGACTGGGACATAGTACCATGCCAATAACAAAGAAGGATGGGACACACACTTCCTTTCAAGTGTCGAAATACGGTCTCACTGGAGCACACCACATATTACTTGAAGGAAGTAGTTTCCCACCTGAAAGGAGGTCATCGATAGTACAAAGTCTTGGGCCCATGACTGCATTTTTGTGCATGGTAAGGACGGAAGGAATATATCGTGGGAAGTTCGCTGCTGCAGTAAAGAGGGCCATGTCACACATCCCAGCTATCGATGACATCATAGAACTCACCAAGAATGTAAAATTGTCATTTGAGCTGTCAACATTGATAAGCTTGATAGCTGAAATACTGTTAATAACTACATCAAGACAGGCGACAAGAATGTGTTTCCCATTAAACTTCTTGGCTGTGACCCTAGAAAATTTGAAAGCAGAGGAAAGAGACTCATTCCTCAAGTTTTTCAACACTACTGGATCTGGAGGGTAGTTGCTCTACAAGATGTACATGAACAAACAATGGAAGATGCAAGGCACCATGACTGAAGTGGCAGCCCAGATATTGTATCATAGCATTTTTGGAACATACAAAGAAGACCTGAGCATTTTATCTCAAATAACTAAAACGGGAAATTGGTACACAAGGGAGGAGATGGGGAATTCATTCCGCAACATGACTGGTGGTGGTTTGGTCAACCTTAAGCCACCAGTGCAAGTCATCGGCGAGAGATGTCGTGCGGTGTTCCGCAGGGATCGGTACTAGGACCGCCCTTGTGGAACATCGGGTACGACTACGTGTTGCGCGGCGACCTCCCCGACGGGGTCAGCGTGGTATGTTACGCAGACGACACGCTGGTCCTGGCGCAGGGGGAGTCACACCAGGCGGCGGCCGAACTAGCGACACGTGGGGTTGCGACAGTCGTGGACAGGATCAAAGAGTTGGGACTCGAAGTGGCACTGCACAAGTCCGAGGCCATGTGCTTTCATGGCCCTCGGAACGCGCCACCACCGGGTTCCCAAATAACAGTAGGAGGGGTTCGCACCGACGTCGGGTCGACGATGAAGTACCTGGGACTTGTCCTCGACAGTCGGTGGAACTTTGTGGAGCACTTTCGACGTCTGACTCCCAAACTGCAACGGACCGGGGCTGCCCTAAAGCGGCTCCTGCCCAACCTTGGGGGTCCAGACGCCTCCTGCCGGAGGCTCTACGCGGGAATCGTTCGGTCCATGGCCCTTTACGGGGCGCCGGTGTGGGCGCCGTCGCTGCAAAGGCGACCGGCGGCCATGCTGAACGCTTGCCAGAGGGTCATGGCCATCCGGATGGTACGGGGATACCGCACGATTTCCCGCGAAGTGGCGAGCCTCCTTGCTGGCCTGCCACCATGGGATTTGGAGGCAACAGTCCTTGCACTCATGCACGATTTGCGCGTGGAGATGCAACGCCGGGGCGAAACTCCGCTGCCGCGCCAAGTCGCGGCATGGCGGACAGAGTTCCGGCGGGATCTCATGGTGGAATGGCGACGGCGACTGTCGCAACCCAGTGCTGGGCACGCTACAATTATGGCGGTAAGTCCCCTCTTTGAGGAGTGGCTGGAGCGGCAACACGGCATCCTCACCTACCGCATGACGCAGGTCCTCACCGGACATGGCAAGTTCGGGAGGTTCCTGCATAGGATTCAGGCGGAAGCAACGCCCGGGTGTCATCATTGTGCGGACCACCCAGAGGACACGGTGGAGCATACGGTGGAGGTGTGCCCCGCTTGGGCGGAGCACCGCCGTGTCCTCGTGGAGGCAATTGGCGGCAGCGACCTTTCGCGTCCGGCCCTGGTTCAGGCTATGGTCCGGAGCGAGGAGGAATGGCAGGCGGTCGCCTCCTTCTGCGAAGCAGTAATGCTAGCGAAGGAGGAGGCTGCACGCGTGAGGGAACGAAGGTCCTCACGTCCTAGCCGCCGTAATTCCGACCCCGACTACCAGCCACGGTAGACGCGGGCTTGCGGACGTCGAGCACTGGGTAGCTCGTCGTCCGGCTGTTCGGTAATTAACCGGACCGAGCCCAGTCGTTAACAGCGCGTAGTGATCCTCGCGCTCCTCAAGAGATGTCAGCAAACCGTAGGGGCCCAGCAGGGCCGATGCCCGCTAGCTAGGACCGCGGAGAATTTCTGAAAGGGAAACCCGTAGTCCTAGAACGCAAAGGGTAATTGAAGGATACAGGTGTGGTTTTAGTCAGTAAAAGTCTGACACGCCCTCGCGCTCCACCCAGAGCACGAGAAGTCATTTGGATGATTTCCCACCTTAAAAAAAAAAAAAAAAAAAAAAAACCAGTGCAAGTCATGTATGCTAAAATGTCGTGTGCCAACCAAACAGGGATGCTTTCAGGAGTGTACAATCAAGTGAGTTGTCTTCCCTGCTTCAGCGGTCCTAGAATTCAGGCATTTGGTGAAGACTTCTTCGACCATATAGAGAAACGTAGAGTGGTCGGATCTGGTGGGAAAAACATGCAACTGATTATAATGGGTTTGACTACTACTTTAGAAGAATTACACCAACAACTAAAGAAAGAAGGGGGAAGAATAAAAATGGGGACAGCAGTGTGGAGATCCATAGGAGTTTGCAGGTTGATGCACCAGGATTGGAAGTGGAAACCCAACTAATTGGAGCAGGCAAAATGTTTATGGGAAGAAACAAAAATTAAAAGTATTTTTACACACATTAATAGAAGACTACATTGGTCTGATGATTTAACTTTAAAGGATTACACATTAGGTTTATTTTGTATTTCTTTTTATCTTTTATATTGGGTATAAAATAAAGGTTAATGAAAAAAAAAAATGTGCGGAAAAATATAACGAAACGGAACATACAGTCACGAAGTTTACTCCAAAATACCTTTTAGAAGGCAAGAATGTGGATATTCTGCCACCCGATTTTTAGGTTTGGATATCCAGCCTACTAAAATGCCTTTACATTATATAGGAAAAGTACCGGGATTTTCCCAACGGACGTATTCGCATGTATTGAATTAAAATCAAAATGCACGAATGAAGACCTAAAAAGAGACAGACAACTAGCCCTTGAAAATTCAATTAAATCCCACAACTATAACAAAAAAATATATGATTAACATAGGGAAGAATATAAATTCGAAGTGGGAGACAGAGTCTATGTAGAAAATGGAAATCGTCTAAATAGAAAGAAAATGGATGAACTGAGGATTGGCCCATACAAAATCTTAAGGAAAATTTCCACTTCAATTTATGAAGTTGACGCCGGTCATAAGAAGCCAGAATCCAATCTGTACCATATTACAAATCTATCTCCTGTAATGGTTACCAGCTGATAGAACAATTTCTTGGAATTGTTCTTTTCCAGGGTGGGAGATGTAAAGAAAATCACTATACTATAAAGTGTAGCTTAACACGTTCGTGGACAGTAACGACCACAGGCGTCTAGATAGCTAAAAGTGATACGACAGTACGCCTGTCGACGTATCAGTTATTACTTGCATAAAATCAGTACGCCACACGACGCCCGATTTTTCATACTATCATAAGGAACGGCATGTTGTACTGTCATCACAGGTATAATTACGACTTTTGTACTGTCACTGCATTATTTACAAAAAATCGTCAAAGGTACTTCCACGCACACATTCATATTTTTATTCCCCTCTCCCCGCGCACACTACGCCCGTGGGCGCCATGTTTGCATACGATCAGTCGAGTACTGCGCCGCTGCGGTGATCCCGCGTGTCGCTGCAGGTTTTCGCGCGCAATTGTTGTTTAGAAAGTGAGTATTTTGTTTCCAACGTAATTTTATTGTTTTACGCATACTGAATATACTAATTCAAGTCTAGTTGCTTATGTAAACAACATATTTATGTCGCTATTGTTCGATTTTGTTGTACTAAATTTGTAACGAATATTTTTGCAGATGGCGTCTCGAGACTCGTTCGAAAAAGAACAAAAACGACTTCAAGACCTATTTGATGCAGCTTCTACCCCTGAATCGAGTCAAGACCCATTTGCTGATGATGGTGACTTTGGGTCTGATGCTGACTACTTACCATCCCGTGCCGAATCCACGAGTTCAGAGGATGAAACTCAAGCCTCAAAAGCAAGACGCATACGACAAGTTACAGCTACTTTATCATCTGGTGAGTCAATATCCTCTTCGTCTAGTGATGCAGATGATGATACTGACAAATCATCATATATTGACTCGACTCAACTCGACGTAAACCGCGAAAATATTGAATTCACACGAAATACTGATTGCCCTGTAGACCTAATACAAGAACCTGTCCCAGTGATAACTGGTCTGCCTTTGAATGACGAAGAATGCCCTAACATGTCACTAGAGCCCTCTGATCAGCTAAACCCTGTCAGTGTTAGTAATAGGAGATCAAATACACCTGTCAGAGAGGAATTATGGTCTCAAACGGTAACTGATATACCCGATTTTCATTTTGATAACTCGCAATGTGGTATAACCGTGAATATTGATAGTATGAACCAAGTAATTGACTTTTTCCATCTTGCATTCCCACAAAGTGCCGTTGAATATTTGGTAAACTGTACAAACAATTATGGAAACGCTCTATGCAACACGAATAGGCCTCATACCAGACATAGCCGCAAAACAGTATATCGTGAGACCACCTGTGAAGAAATGATGAAATTTCTTGGGATTACGCTTCTCAAAGGTCACATTAAATGTCCTAAACAAAGAAGTCTCTTTTCATTATCGAATGTACTATATTATCATCCCATATTTAGCTTTATAATGTCAGGACGACGATATGAACAAATTTTGCGCTGCATCTGTGCATCGGAATTAGATGCAAAAGGAGAAAATAAGATTGCGCAATTCATTGATATGTTGACACTAAACTTTCGTAAAATTTACAATGCTGGTGAAGAGTTGTCGCTGGATGAGTCGCTTCTTCTGTTTCGCGGTCGATTGATTTTTCGTCAGTACATCAAGTCGAAAAAAGCTCGCTACGGCATCAAATTCTATGAGCTCACTACTGACGATGGCTATGTGCTAAATGTAAAGATGTATTCGGGAAAGGAAGCGACAACTTCAAACATAGGTGAGTCCGAATCTAAGACAGAAAAACTTGTCATGAGGTTAATGCGTCCATACTTGCTACGTGGACATCATCTCTTTATGGACAATTTCTATAATTCTGTGACATTATCACAAAAGTTGCTTGATCTGAAAACTCATTGTACCGGTACCTTGCGTTCAAATCGTAAAGAAAATCCTAAGACTATTGCAACGAAAAAGGTGAAGAAAGGTGAGCATGTGTGGGCACGCAAGGGCAAGGTGTATGTTTCAAAGTGGAAGGACAAACGTCTAGTCTTGATGATTACCACAAAGGTACATCCTTCTCTTGTGGAAGTGAGAAATCGATATGGCAAGACCAAATTGAAACCTGCAGAAGTTGATCTCTATAACCGACATATGTCCGGTGTTGATAGGTCCGATCAAATGGTATCCTACTACTCATGCCCTCGGAAAACGATTAGGTGGTACAAAAAGGTACTGTTTCACTTCTTGGATATTGCAGTTTGGAATGCATACTTCTTATTAAAAAAATATAAGAAAAACAATGCCGCCTCATATAATTACGTAAACTACCGAGAAGAATTGATTATGGTAATGATTGGGATTAGTAATCTGAAAATAAAAGGGAGAGACATGGTCAATAAAAACAGCATTCATGATAACAGGCGCTTCCGACCCAGTACTTCATCTGCTCCTCCGCCGGAAAGCATTTCTGTAACTGAAAATTTAATGAGTGGCCACTGGCCAGAGCAAGTACCATCACGACCTGGAGCAAAGAAAAAGTTTGCCTTCCTAAAGTGTAAAGTTTGTACTAAAAACAAAATTCGTAGAGAAACGAGCTATCGCTGTAAAGGGTGTCCAGATAAACCTCCATTATGCCCATCTTGTTTCGAAATTTACCATAGAAGTATAAGGACTGATGAATAAAGATTTCGGAATCAGTAGTGATTTCAAAATCTTTATTCATTATAATGTTATAATCTTATTGTTAGATGTATATGTAGTTGTTTAGATTATAACAATAAAACTGATTAGAATATAACTGATTGTGATATCCAGTTCCTTCCGTACAAATTGTAAGGCTGATAATTATAATTATAATAATGTTAATTTTAAGAAGATTTGTTTTTGGTTAGTTTATTTTAAGTTTTTTTTTGCTATTGTAATAATTACATAGAAGTAACAGGAAGTGATTGTGCTGTTTCTTAAATAAAACTACGTTTTGATTTATTAAATCTACTTTTTATTACCTTTCTATCACACACAGCACTGACGCCTGAAGGCGTAAGTGCACCACGCATACTATTTTGCAACGTAAATATGACACTACGGATATAAGCGTATACGCCTAAGACCGTACTGTCACATCCCTACAAAATAATAATATTCTATGTGACAGAACGCCTTACGACGTTTACGCCTATATCCGTTCTGTCATATCATAATGGTTTTTTAACCATGCGTTGTGACACTACGCCCCTGGGCAATGTATGAAAAAAAGTAGTGTCTCAGTAGCTGCAACCTGTAAGATAGTACTGTCCACGAACGTGTTAATGTAGAAATGACCTTGACATTGGCATCTCCTAAGGATAAAAGGAAGATGGCGACAAGGCCCTTGGAGGATTTGTTGGAATCCTCTACCCAATATGTTGACGCAGCAATCAATGGTAACCTTATCACTGATGATATCAGGTCCAGAATGCTTGTTAAGGCAGGTGTGTTGAACATGGTCTCTGGAAGACTCACACTAAGCCCTAAAGTGCAGGTGATGGCTACGGAGTTAGGCCAGATAAGGCGGTATGCCAGGCATACTTATCAGAAGGCAGTCGAAATGATGATGGCTGATAAGTCACAACAAGCATCTGGGTCTTTAAACTAGAGCGGCCCGGCCCCAGCACGCCTTCACACCCATCATCAGGGGAGGAACACGATGTGAACACCAGCCATACCCCTCAAAGGAATCTGCTACAGCAGATGACCGATGTGATGGGAAGGCTTGCTAGAGGGATCACGGGCCCTACCCTAGATGATGAGACAAGGCCTAATCCACAGCCTGATTACGATGACGTGGATTGACTAGTTTTGGGACTCTTTATGCTTATCGTAATGGTAGGTCCTTTGTCACTACATAGATGATAAGCAATGAGATTCCCATGACTCATCATCAATATATTGTTATTATCATTTTATATTATTTGATTTGGTTGCATGTTAGTCTAGGTTAAGTTGACATTATACTGCATGTTAGTTTGTAAGTAAGTTATAGTATACCTCGTTCTAATTTCATCTAAATATTCTGTCTATTTAATCTTAGGTATTATTTTGGATTATTTTATCAAATAATCATTAATCATAATTCTAATATTATATTATATTATACAAGTGTAGGTTGGCCGCGCAAAATTGTTTGCGAGTCTATTCGTCCTTTCTTTTTATGTCGTACGACGGATTTGCAATATGAGAATGGTGTTTTAATGCGGGGTCATAAAGTGGTAATTCCGACGACACTGCGAGAGAGAATGTTACGCGAACTGCATAGCACGCATTTAGGCATCGTCAAAATGAAATGCAATGCGCGTGGTAGGATATGGTGGCCCGGTATAGACGATGATATTGAGAGGTGGATCGGCGCATGCGATGTCTGCGCGAGTGTGAGGCCTGCGCCGCCACGAGCCGCGCCCGCTCCGTGGCGTTACGTCTCCATTAAAATGGACTTTTTTGAACGTAGCAATGTGTCAATTTTGAACACGTTGAGACTTTTGCTGCACTTTTTTAGAAAAGACTAAGTGTCACAGGCTGCTAGAGACGTAGGAGTAACCCGCAAAACAGCCATTCAGGTATACCGCTACCTACGTGAGGTGTGCGAGGTGGCCGAAGCTCATGACCGCGAAATGATCGGCGGGGACAACGACATTGTAGAGGTCGACGAAACCCACCTTTATATCAACAAATACCACAGGGGCCGATTATTGCAGCGACAAACGTGGTCTTTCGGATGCATAAGTCGGTTAACAAAAAAAATTCACGTGGAGCTTATACAAAATAAAAATAGGACCACATTAGATCCAATTATCCAAGCAAATGTTAGACCTGACTCTTATATTATGTCTGACCAGCACCGATCATACATGGGCGTACACTTGAGACTGGGTATGCGTGGACATTCCAGTGTCAACCACAGCCGACAATTTACGGCAGGGACTGTCAGTATCCCTGTGGATCCCAGCCTTGGGATCCCAGTACCAGGCACAAATAACGTTCGGTGCGTGGTCCACACAAATACCATAGAGCGGCAATGGCTAGAATTAAAACGCCAATGTCGCACGTGTAGGAGTCAGCGGCGGTTAAAGTGGTACATGGGCGAATACACTTGTCGTGCCTGGCCAGTATTCTCGGAAAGAATATTTTGTCTGCGCGGTTCATGTCTGTACCTACGTGTCTGTGGCTCCTTGCCGGGCAGTGTGAATAGAGTATCGGAACTGCGTACACGTGCTTTCTTTTTTATTTTGCATTTTTACAATGGATAACGAAAAGCTCATAGAATTTGTACGAGATTACAAATACCTTTATGATTTAAGTGATAAAAGGTATAGTGATAATCAGAAAAAGGATCAGGCGTGGAACGAAATAGGAATAAAACTTAATAGTAATGGTGAGTACATATTTTATTTTTTTATAATGTATTTTACACTTTTTTTTTTAAGATCTTTATTTAACATAACAATATTTAAAAAAATATTATTTTAAAAATAGACACAGTCACATAATATAATTTACTTAATTTTAATTCGACTTGACAGGCTAATGACGCCTTTATTAGTCTTACAACAACAATAGTATGTTGGGTTTTTATTAGATACGATATAATCACCTAGTAGTTTAACGCAACGCGGGTGAAAATTACCTTATCGATAGCCTAAAAGAGTCTTTGCGAAAATGCGGAACTATTGCGGACTTTTGGTGAGCCCGAAGCTCTACGCGGAACACGGATACGTAGTTGAGAACAAACTCGTATTCATCTCAAATAACAGCAGCAACTTGGAATCCACAGAGCGCTTGTGGTTCATGTGCGGATATGGTGACACGACCCTGATCGTCGTTAAGAAGAACAATGAGAATGAGAGTGCCCTAGTAGAGTCTGGAATGTTAATAGACTTAACCACGATGCCACGGGTTATGCACCCGGCTAGCTTCTTTGATCATGCCCTTCATCGGCTGAGCTCTCGGTCTGAAAGAGTTAAGACTATGCAACGAATTGCGAGATTTACTCGCTAAGAGGAGCAAATACAGATGGTGCGGCGGGAGAATTAGAGTCGATCTTCAACAGGGACATAGTTGAAAACGCTTGTGAAATAAACGGGCTAGCCTTGCTAGGCCGTGCCTTCGATCATGATGGGGTGCTTCAGGGCTCTTACCCAGAAATAATGACGCTCCTTCGGGTGAATCGAAAAACCTAGCAAAATTCTCTCTGACATTAAATGCGGCTACCTGATGATTTCCACCCTGTCTAGGTAGGTTTGACAAAGAATATGATGCAATAATGTCTTATGTCTTCTTCATTATGTGAATGCTGAGAACCACCAGATTTTATATAATTATGTAAGATACACGTCGCCATAATAACATTGTCTGCATTATCTGGATCAAGTTGTATTCTCCTGTTATAGATACGAAATTTTTGAGACAAAATCCCAAATGCATTTTTGACAACTTTTCTTGCACGAGATAGTCTATCGTTGAATATATTTTTTCTTTGGTCACCTAGTTGAGGTTTAGGATATGGTCTCATTAGATAAGTTGTCAAAGGGAATGCTTCATCTCCTATGATAACATATGGCGCTGTAATTTCAGTGCCAGGTAAATTTGTGCTTTCTGGAACGTTAAATGTGTTTGAAATTAATGCTTTTCCGATGTTTGAATTTGAAAAAATACCTCCGTCACTGTTTTTTCCATAAGCGCCGACGTCGACACATATAAACTTGTAGTTAGCGTCCACAATTGCCATCAACACGATTGAAAAAGTTTTTTTTATAGTTAAAGAACTGAGATCCAGAGTTTGCCGGAGCAGTTATTTGAACGTGCTTGCCGTCAATGGCTCCTATACAATTTGGAAAATTCCAAGTATTCCAAAACTCCTCTGCGATTTTTTGCCACTGTTCTTTTGTAGGGACAGGCATTGTTTCACTCATCAGCCGTTCTATTATTACACTGCAAACCTCTTTCACTATCTTGTGTACAGTGCAGTTTGGTAACAAAAAAAACTTATTCATCAAGAAGAAATAATAGTTTAATAGAAACAGAATTATTGGAACCATAATACTCTTCTAATTTACCTATTACATTGGCCAAATTTAATGATTTACTTAGTCTATGTCAAGAAAGTATAATACCCCAAGTGTACCATAGTTTTTATCAGCAGTTGTCACACAGTGGTACTGTTACTGAAGAGAACAGTAATGATTCCTGTGACTAATCATCAATTACTTATACATATTATGTATAAAGGTGTTATTTTATCTCAAATATCCTAATTTCTATTGTAATTATTATGTTACGTACAAGAGTAGTGATTTTCATTTAATTTAGAAAACAAGTATTATTTGATTATGAAACTGAAATTAACTGAAAAAATGTTTTTTTAGCCTTACGACCTTATGCGTGGGTGGCGTCGATTGACAGTGCACGCCCTTGTTAAAGCTGTCCCTAATCCTAGTCCTGCCAATGCCTCTCCACCCTCACAAAAGATACAGTCATTGCAGTGGAGTAGCGTAGGTTTTTGCCACTTAGGGCCGACCGGAAATACGCCGCCCCTTTATTTCATTCACCTCACCTCTAGCGCTTCAACATGTGTCCTGAGGTCTTTTTAAAAACTATTTTTTCACCAGTTGGGGATGACTGTGAGTGAACCACTCCTTTCAATAACTGCAAGAAGAACCTCCTAACAACGCGTTGACGTAGAAAAAAAGTGAAATAGCTTTCTAGCGTTCCAAAAAAGGCTTTTTGATATCTTTTATCCTCTGTTGCACACCTGTGTCGTCGCATCCAGTCATTGACCTCTACAATATTCATAATATCGAGCCTATCAGTCACTAATTTTTTTCTTTCGCAGTTTTGTTTTTAGTTTCTATAAAATCGTAATAAAACGGCCCCTTTTCGTATGTCGCCCGCCACCGCCCTCCCCTAAACTACGCCCTTGAGTCACTGCATAAATTGTTGCGTCCTAAGCAAAAACTTGGGTAAATTGTTATTCCAGTTTTTATCCGAGCTATACAATTTTGGAAATATATCTAAAGCATTTTATAAGCCCCTGTGCGTACTCGAGGTAAAAGTCGTCCGACACGTATAATTTTTTTTCAATATTAAGTGGGTTTTTTTTCAATATTACGTGGGTTTTTTTTCATCGTCTCATACTTTGCTACTAGAGCCACCACTAGACCAAATTTTTTTTTTGTTTTCTGCACGGCTCATGGTGCCTATAAGCGTATGGTACCAATTAGTCCCGCGCCATAGCGCTCCTAAGGCTACACTCCAACCAATCATCGCTTACCATCAGGTGAGATGGTGGTCAAACGCGAGCCTATCATTAATAAAAATAAAAAATAAAATTTGCAGAGAATTCAATACACGTTATCAGTGTTTTTGTAGTTTATTTGAAGAGTCCCTAACATTCCCCAACAGACTGGCTTTTTGTTACCATTTTTCATAACCAATACTACTCCGGGATTACAAGGATTAGGATCGAATCCTCGAAGTCTCGTCCCATCTGCTGGATCCTCTCTTCACGACTGTCGCAACCCCACGTCGTGTCGCTAGTTCGGCCTCCGCCTAGCGCGACTCCTCCTGCGCCAGGAACAGCGTGTCGTTTGCGTAACAGACCACGTAGCCTGTCGGGGAGGTCGCTGCACAGCACGTAGTCATACCTGATGTTCCACATATGAAAATTTTCTCTCAATTACCTTAAGATATCCTCTGAAAGTTCAACAAGGATGACCTACCAGAGGGAGTACCCACAAGAACAAGAATCGGTTGTCCTCGTCGTGACTTCATACTAGTGTAATTGACCTACTCAGTGATAGGGTCTGGTCTCAGCAACTATATAGAAACTACGGCGCGATTATTGGTTGCGATCATAATATATTTGAAAATTATTAAATAATTCACCGAAAAAATATTTTATTGGAACATTTTTTCTTTGCAGAACATCTTAATGTGCTGACGAATGTGCTTTGCTAAAACGCCTTTTTGAAAAGGTCCTGGCGCATGGCCTAATGTCCACGTGCGAAAATTTTCTCTCAATTCCCTTACGATATCCTTTGAAAATGGAACAAGGATGACCTGCCAGAGGGAGTTCTTACAAGAGCAAGAATCAGTTGTTCTCGTGACTTGTAATTGACCTATTCAGTGATAGGATCTGGTCTCAGCAACTATATAGAAAGTACGGCGCGATTATTGTATATATCATTTGATAACCACTAAATGTGCCGACGAATGTGATTTGAAATAAATACTTAGTTTATTTATTTAAAACTTTATGCACTTATGAAACATTGTACAAAGGCGGACTTAATGCCTTAGGCATTTTCTACCAGTCGACCTTAGGGTGGTGCAGAGACACAACATGGCAGGTGCAACTTAATAGAAGACTGACAGAGAGGAAATAAGAACAATAATAAATATATACTTAGATACATACCTACAAATAAAAAATGATATTGAGAGAAAAACGAATACAACAAATCAAGAGTGTGATGAATCTACCAACTTCTTGCGAAAGTATTCTTGTCCTTCTGTACTTTTCTTCATAAAACCCTTTCCTTACACACCAATCATAGGAACTTTGATACACAGTAAATAACCGTTATCCATCTTGCCATTTTAGTATATGTAGGAGAATATAAATATATATCCATATAGTTACCTCCTTATTTCTCACACAGGCAAATGACCTACTATTAGCTATGTAATAAAATAAGCCTTCTAGTGGGTTCTCTAATGTGGAGTCATTCCATCTTCGCCTCGAGACGCGAGACCAAGGCCGTGATGCGCTGTACACCGACTGGTTGCTCGTTACACTGACGAAGGAACGCCCGCTGAGGTTGCCCACGAAATGGGAGAGACTGAACTGACTAGTAAATGCCTGGCCGTCGCGGTCTGAATGTGTAGATTGCTTTTGATTCTTGTGCTCAGAGTTTTTATTATGCGTTCGAATAATAATAAAAAAAACAGACGAAAAGAAAAAACTATTGAACGCACAGTTTTCGTCTTCTTTCTTCGGTGACGGCGCGTGGCGCCTCTCATTGAAAACAAACATGAAACAAAAAGAAATGATTAATCATTCATGCCCTGCTAACCTCACAAAAATAATGCAGTGACATGATAACAAAAACGAAAACCAAAATATTTACAAAATTCTCAAAATGAATCGTTTTCTTATTTTATAATTACTAAAAATAAAGTTTAATTTCTTTTTATAAAATTTCCAAAGCTTAAATTTCACTAAAAAGGATCGTTTTAAAAAGTTATTATCTTTACAAGATTTAAAATTTAATGAATGAGGTTTTATTTTATTTGTATGAAGTTGACGGATGGACTTTCTTCTAAATAAACTCCTTTCTACCACACATTTTTTTTTCTTAATTTGGGGACGATGATTCAACTTGGCATGGACGAACTTCCTTGGTGCCAAACCTTTTTCTGGTTGACATGTGGCATGACAACGATATTTGTTATAAAAAATAAACTCAAAATTAAAATTATTTGATTTTGTTGTTACCAACAGAGAATGGACCTCATCCCTTGAGCTCGGGACCATATCTTCCACTTTACTCTGGAAAAAACTCTGTCCAGTTTCGTTATTATTAATTTCATAACTAATCTCCAAATCGTGATCATTGTCAATGTGATCTTTGTTCGTTTGTTCATCCTGGTCACATAGCGATTCAAAAAAAAACGAATCTTGGTTTCCTGGAAATAAATTTGGAGAACAAATGATTGGAATGGACACACCCGAATTTTTGGCTTCATCCGTACACTCCAATCTCATCTCATCATCGACTAAGCTGCTTTCATTACAGCTCTGGTCATCAATTTCATCACTTTGGTCATCATGGTCATCATTCTGCTCATCAGTATGTGGTTCGTCCATCATCATGCTAGAATATAAAACAGCATTATCATCTTTATTTAAAATATTTGATGGTCCGCCTTCTCCAATCAAATCTGCGGTTTTATCCTCAGTATTAAATGCTAATGTTGCAGTCGCTGCACGTTCTTTACAATTAAAACACCCGCATGGGAACTCCTCTCTCAATAACTTGCTTATCGTCGCGAAGTCCATATCGTAATTATACGTATATTTGTAGTAGTGTCTTGCCGCGCCATGTAAGTAGCCTCCTAGTATGAGAGCATAATCACTCTCCCACCATTCGTTTGACCTGGCGGTCTGCCTAAAATCGGCGATAAATTCCTCGAAGCACACTTCGTCTGTGCCCGAGAACATCATCTCTCCTTTTACACTTTTTATTATTCTACTAATATATAAAATCACTCAGCTTTCATATATTTTCAGGCGTATATTCCTCGCCTGCTGTGCTAGCTCACTCGTCGTATTTATTCGCTTTGGCTGCGAGGGGTTCCGTGTAGCCAAACTAGTTGTTTTTCTGGATCTGTCAGACTTCTATGTCTGAAAATATCATAAACTTTTTTCAACGACGGCCCTCCACCATTTGTGGGGTGGGGAGCTCAAATGAAAGGCTTTATGTTTTTCGAGTGGATATTATTTAGTTTATAGCCTTTAGCTCTTTCATTATATTTTTACATATATAATATATATGGACGTCCCTTGACGTCTTCCTTTGTTCTTAATAGGAACGTCAGTCCTAACTAAACTTTTTTATTACGTTAACCTTAAAAGTCTAACATGCCAGTTTTGCAAGTTAGTAATTAGTAGTGGAACCTATACACGGTTGCCACATGGGATCACAAGGCGCTTTGCTGGCTGAGGAAGAGAAAAGATATGAATGGACGTTTAGCTAGGTGGTCGCTGTGCATCCTGGCATAATGGATTCCTACTCAAAAAATCAGCAATGACATTATCTCTCCAGGCTTAAATTAACATAAGTAAACACTTTTATATTTGGATTTTCTGGCTCTGTCCTCCGAAGGCGCCCGGCTGCGTACCTACACACACTGCACCGCAGCACGCAGGGAATATTTCAATGTATATCAGATATCATCTGTACATTACTAAATTAGAAAACCGTTATAATTACAAATTAGAGGGTAGAGAAAAGTTAGTGTGCCAGGCTAGAGTACATCTCTGCGACTGTGGTGTTTTATATACACAGCCTATAGTAAGTAAGAACGGTAATATTGAAATACAGTTATTTGTTGGAGGATTAGTGAGATCAAATAATAAGTATAATAAAACAGGTATAGCCACTGAGAGCGAATTGGATTCTTTAATATACAACTTAGCAAACCACCATAATTTGGAAGGAGAAATTTTGTATCACTCTTTTACAAAGGCTAAAAGAAGTCTAAATATTAATTATGGAGAAAGTTACAACCTTCTCGGATGCCATCAATGCACTTAGCCTAAATAGTGAAGATTCAGGTGAGGTAATAAAGGCTTCAGGAGTCACCCCTCAGAGTGTCGTTACCAGCACCCAGTTTAAGTCATATGTAGTGCTAGGTATTACACCAGAAGAATTCTCAGCCAGTTATGCTGCTGTGGAGTTTGACTATGATGAGCTTAAGACCACATTTCAACTGTATTGTAAGGACTTTGGGGAGGTATTAGAAGAAGGGAAGCCATCCAAGGCATTAGAGTTTTGCTCTAAAGTATTATTCGAAGTTGGGCCAAATTTAAGGAACGAAAAGAAAACCAAAGGAGATAAGATGGTTAGGTTTAATTTCTGCTATGCTAAGACTACTGGTGACAAGAAGGTTTTGACAGTTAAGACAGTTATAGTGTCTACATTTAGGGAGAATTCATATATAGCTAAGGTGGAAGATTCTAAAATGATCTTGACTTTCAAGCAGGCAGGCATGCTAGCTATGGATATATTTGTGATGGCTATAGGCTATGTTTATGCTAAGAGCCAATTGACTATGATGACACCATTATGTGGTGCTATATTCTCAAGAGATTGTATTAACCCAATTTCTGAGAGATTACGTATCAGTGCAGAGAAGGTTATTGCTATAATCAACACAAGTACCTGTTCTGGTGGCCAATACTTGGCGGATTCTGATATGGCTTGTGCTATAGTTGCTGCTATATGTGCAACTAAGAGAGTTACCAATAAAGGGGCAAGAGATTTAATTATTACTAAAATAGTAAAACAATATTCTGCTAAACATAAGCAGTTCATAACTGAAAATTTTAATATCTTCAGTGAATATGCTCTAGGAGGAGTGCCACCAGGGATGGATGCTGGATCTTTAATAGAGAATTATAGCAACATTCAAACTGCAGCTATAACTCGTAGGGTTGCAGCCAATGCAGCAAGGGAAACGATTACAACCAGCCATAGTGTTGATGCTGGAATGACCCCCCCAGCAATTAAGTCTAAGACAACAAAGAAGGGTCCCTAATCTGGGTTCTTATTATATTGAAATGAAGACAGGAATAATGTTTAGTACTAGTCTTCATTTTCAACCCAAAAACGAACCGATGTTCAGTGACACCGATATGATGGAGTTTCCAGGAGTAGCACTCTACCGCAGAACAAATGAGTTTGCGATTACTGCTGAGGGTTTCATCCCGTTATGTGAGAAGAAATATGATATTATTGCGACTCACCAGCCATAGACGTGAGGCATAAATATTGGAACAGGTATGTGGATTACGTAGTTTTCGATGCGAGTCCGTACCTAATCCAAAGCGTCGGGGATTAGGTATGGCACACAATATTCGTACACAGTCTAGTGTCTACACAGAAGATATTCTGCACCTTAAAACGTGGATGTTAAGTTTGAAGTTTAATTAGCACTGTCGCTAGCGTCATCTATGTGAGATTACACTGGACTAGTTAGTGCTCTAGCGATATAAGTCGTCACGAATATACGTCGTTGATAGGTGGCGCTATTGTAAATACTTTCGAAAAAAATAACAAAACTTTCACGTCTTTTGAAAATAAATGTGTAAAAATCAGACTCACGTAATAATATGGGTGAAATGCATGTTAATCTAGTAATGCTGAGGTTTCTAGGTACCTGTTTTAATGTTAACCCATTTTTCAGTAATAAAGACAAAAAAATATGTCGTTTGAGTAATTCTACAATGAACTTTTAACCTTGACCTAACTTTTGCGCAAGTGCATCATGCTTACGTGACCATTGATAGAATTGCATTATTTATTAAATTCCATTGGTTTAGCTTGTTTACGTATTACGCCTTTTGTGTGAATCTACACAAGATGACAGTCCTAAGCCTGTGAGAATGTCTAATAGACGATACTTTGATTATATAATCAATGAGACGACATTTTAAGATTCTGTGCTGTACCATTATAGCGTATTCACGATTGCTTTAAGTACCGTTAGCCTATAAAAAAAAAACAAAATTAATATAATCCATTGTTCTACAATATTTATATTAGAAACAGAACGTCCATACTCCATGCCCAATATTTCTTACCTAATCCACATACGCTACGTAATATCGGTACAATATTTGTAACAGGCCAGCGGATATATTGAATAAAATATTCGGATTAGGTAAATGATTAGGTATTTTTAAATACTAGGATTAGGTGGAATAGGTATCGTTTTTACCTAATACGACCCATGTCTAACCAGCCATATTTCGCGAAGAGTGTTCCTAAGTCATATGACGAAGACTCCTTTGCCGGCCAAGTGTTGTCTGGCAACCATCAACTCCCTGCACCTATCGAGGCTTATGTTAAAGCTCTTGGGCATGTGGTGGATAGTTCATCTATTCGCTACAAGCTTAGTATGCCTGCATGGCCCAATGAAGCAGGCGACTTTGGAAAGGTTGGCCCACACACGCATTTGAAGTACATGGCTATGCCGTGTCCCATTGTGTGTAGACAACGAGTACAAGAAGACCTTCGGGTCACGGCCACGCCGGATTAGAGAATGGAATCTCCCTGAGGCGTTGCGACCAGAAGAAGCTGGAGCAGGCACCCCAACCCGCAATTGATGGATGGGCCAGAGCCGCTACGCTGACCAATGATCAGCTAGCTTTCTTGGAGAGTGCGAATGTTATGGAGGACGCGTTCCCTGTAAAATTCCAAAGATTTCAGTACAACACAGATCTATTCGAGATTTAGCCAAAGACGACAATTTTGACTAAGACGGAGGAGAAGATTAAAATCCTACCTCATGTCCGAAACAATGCTAAGGGAGCTTTAGCGTTACTATGTTTGACTGCTGTCGAACAGGTGATGCAAGCAACGTCCCCGAACGTATTCTATAATGAAAGCAGGAACAATCAGATCGTCACGGCAGCTGAGACCGACGCCCGACAAGTGTTAGCGTCTTTGATATTATCGTACCGTCGCTGCTGTATACTCGTTTGGAGGATATGCAAACGTTCCAGATCCATGGCATAATACAAGAAATTATGTCTTTAACTACGGTCCAGTCGAAGGCTACTGGGGCCAAGGGTCTGATTCTGAAAGGAAGACTCGGCCCTGGTACGAAAGGCAACGAAGGAACAGGAGTGGGTTTTTAGTCAGTAAAAGTCAGTAAAAGTCTGACACTATCTCCCGCCCCGCCCAATGGCGGGGGATGTCATAAGATGATTTTCCCTCCGAAAAAAAAAAAGCAGGCCGTTGGAATGTTATGGAATATACGGCACCATTTACCGATAAATCAGAGTATCGGTTAGCATGGTTAAAACGACATATTAAATGATCGTTTTCGGAGAGAGGGAGTCACGCCCCGAACTTGTAATCTACGGAGCAAGTTGAGTGAATATTGTTTGAGGGACAGATGGCGCTAGTGCCAGCAATAAAACATCAGCTCCGTGATTAAAAATCTCTGTGATTAAAAAATGTTTATAAATATTTTATCCATATTTAAGTGAAAAATACAAGTAAAACAGTGAGGATATTGAACAATAGTGACGCAACAGTGTTTTCAAACGATTCCAAGCAAAAACAGTAAAGTTATAAATGAAAAACATTGCCGTGATAATCGTCTGGTAAATAATGTCAATCACTTGTAAAACTGTGTCAACTTAGGTGATTACTAAATAATCTGGATTTCTTAGTGACAAGTGAAGTGCAACGAAAATTTGTAAAGTTTTTTTTACTACAAAACATTGACAACGTAAATTTAGAAACAGAAAAATAACATCTCAAATTCAAATAATTATTTTTTAGAAAGCATCAACAAATTCGCATCGAATATTATTGAACGTGTGGCCGAGTTGGTTAAGACGCCACGCTGGTTTTTTTGAAGAAACAAAATACTCTTCGTGACCGCGAGTTCAAATCCAAGTTCTACTATAGCACTTTTTCCTAATGTTTTCAATCAATTTATAATGATGGAATTCTTAGAGAATATCACATTTCGACATCCGGAAGACTATTTCTCAAAACAAACCCCGTAACCGATCATCGTCAATGAATAAAAGCAATAGTAGTTGCAACAATTCGACGCTAGATGGCACTAGTAACAGTTTACCAAACCTATCCGACGATGAAAATGATAAACAGCTGTCTGATCTTAAAAATGAGATAGCGTTAATAACCTGTCGCTTGAAAATATGGAATTAAAAAAAAATTAACCATACACAATACACGAAATAACAAAAAAAGCTTTCAAATTAGAAACAAGTGAGACCCCCACCAAAAAACATAAAATTAACAAAAATAAAACACCACATAAAAACAGCATCTATGTCAAAAACCATGCCATGATTCTTGTTCATTTCCGACAACGCCGAATAATAACATGGTACCACGGCAACGGTCCTCACGCCCCAATCGCCGCCGGGATTCCGATCCCGATTTCCGGCCATCGTAGGCGCAGGCTTAACCGTCCGAGCCCAAGTCGTCGACGGCGCGTGCTGGACGGCGCGTGGTGTTCCACGTGCGCCTCAAGGAGATGTCAGTAACTGTAGGGGCTTAGCAGGGTCGAAGCCTACTGGGGCCAAGGGTCTGATTCTGAAAGGAAGACGGGGCCAAGGGTCTGATTCTGAAAGGAAGACGGGGCCAAGGGTCTGATTCTGAAAGGAAGACTCGGCGCTGGTACGAAAGGCAACGAAGGAACAGGAGTGGGTTTTTAGTTAGTAAAAGTCTGACACTATATCCCGCCCCGCCCAAGGGCGGGGGATGTCATAAGATGATTTTCCCACCAAAAAAAAATAATAAAAAAACCCATGGCACCATAAAACAATCTTGGACGTCCCGGAGTATGTCTACGCAAGTTGTGCATGCGGCAACAGCCGCACCCGATGTGTGGACGCGGCAGCAGATGTAAACCTTTTTTAATATATTCTTATTTTTAAATATTGTGACAGTTGTACAAAAATATATTAAACTAAAATACGTAAAAATACAAGAAATTTAACTTATTTACTTATTTTGGTTTACTGGTTCACTGGTTTTAATTTGAACTCGATACCTAAACGCGCTCTCGAGATTAAGGGTCTTGACAGACAGTATAAGGGTTCCGTTTTTTTCTATTGAGGTACGGAACCCTAAAAACGATGATGTTGCTATTTTTGGCGATATCGGACCATATTATTATTATTGTAACGTAGATGTTTCTGTACTAAATAAAATGATATTTTACAGAATCCGAGCCGAGGAGCGCCGGCTGAGGGGCTTGCTCCGAGAGTCGCTGTTGGCAGAGCAGAGGTCGACTCAGCTCCTCTAACAGAGGGCGGCAATGCGCCTCAAACAGGAGGAGCTCCGCCCGCAGCGGTGGCGCCTCCGCGCCGAGGAAGTCCGCCAGCTTCAGGAGAACTGGCAGTAAGCGGTGGTCGCCGCGGAGGCCCGCCGTCCTCGCGGCCTCGGGGAGCTCTGTACGAGTTCCTAAATTCAAACAAACTGGGTGGTGCTGCTGCTAGCATGAATGACCAAGAAGTATGACAAGAACTATAATTACAATTTTTTGTAAATCGGACTCGTATGGAGCTCCCACTATCTAATGAATTGAGAATTAAAAAAATAGAAAAAAATATACGATTTGTTTTTTTTTCCTGTTCGTCAGAAATATAAGTCTGACACTTGTCCTTTCTGATTTGCTGTTGTCGCTGTGAGAATTAGCATGGTTTTGTCGTGTTTTTTACTAACGTATATTATACTATACAATGCCACAGTTTCAGTAAATTACCTTACGTTGGTGGTGTATAGAATAATATACATTGCTAACTTCACGGGATCAATATTTTTTACTTTACTATAAAAATTTAAATTGCAATTATGTCTGTCTTATATACTAAACCAATTTTATCACAATTTATAAGACAGTTGTACTAATGTGTGACTGCCTCGTTGATATAGTGGTTATAGAAAGCGACACACAAAGTTGTGGCTTCGATTGTCACAAAAATACTACTATTATTATTACTGCATGACTACCTACCTATATAAAGGGACAAATAACATAATGTACATTATTTATCTTAATACAATATGGTTTGGCTTTACTATGGTGATGGTTTTTTTGCATGTTTCTTTTGCTTTGATTTTGGACTGATATGGGTGAAAGAACTAGGCGCATTTTATCCTTAGTGCCTGAAAAGAATGCAGACTCTGACACAAGTGACGGAGCTAGTAGCGGTGATGAAGCTGGAATGATTGGATCAGCAGATAGTTCTCCAGCGCCATCGATAAATTCCAGTCTCGAAGGGTGCGCCATTCTGTCAATCCCCTTCCGAACGCCGGCGTTCGCGCTCTCCCACTTCATTGTAGGCCCTATTTTCAATACTTAGAGACTACTTTTGTATGAACAAGTTTAATTATTTACGTTCCTGGATAAATTTCCTATAAATTGAACGCAGCAATATTTTATAGTCTATGCTCTGCTTTTTTTTTTCGGTTTGACATTCGCCCGAAATTGTGAGTGCGTGCGTGCTGTGAGCAATTTTCGTTTTCGTTTTTTTCCCGGATTTCACTCAAGTATTGTTTGTTATTATAAAGTTATTATTTAGCTTATAATGATTCTATTTAGAGTATAAGTTGAACGAAATATATTGTTATAACTATTAGATAAAGCCGTTATAGTGTGTGAACATTTTTTCTGATTTCCGTGTAAATTATGATGATGTTTTGCAGTAAATGCAATGAGACTATTATAAAAAGTAAGTAGAATCATTTATACAGCGATATAATAACGTTTTTGTTCAATTTTAGTGAAAAAAATCTTGACAAAAAAGCACGCGTAACGGTCGTTTAGTCTTTCAAAATCCAGCAAGCCATTTTGGTCCTTATTTGTATCTTACGAAGGACAAAGTTGGTGTGAAACTTTTTTTTATGACTTTTTGATTAGGGAGACGTAGTGTGTCGATAAACGTGTCGATAAAATTTTGTTATTATCGATAGTGATAGCGGTATTTTATAATTATTGTATATTTATTTTTACATGATAACTTACCTAGTTTTTCTAAAGCTCAAACATGAATTTATATATATTTCTATTTTATTACAAAACAAAATCAACTGAAGAGACATAGGGGTATATACTAAAGTGATATTTTTTTCTCTTTTTGTTTGACATGCTGTAGCATGTCGAATTGGCGAGTGAACGAGCAGCCTCCTGCGGACTTCCTCGACTTGTTGTACGACGAGGAAGATCGGGACGTTGAAGAGGAGAACGGCGATGAACAAGACGAGTTATTTGACGATGAGTTTGTAATGTTTGCCTTGTAATTAGTTATAAAATAATAATTTGTTTACTGTTTTTTTTTTTATTGTATTTGGATGGGAATTTTTTGCATGGACATTTCTCTGTACATTTTAGGATGAAGTCTTGCATCGAAGTTCATCGCCGGAACGCATCATGGGGGGCTCTCCACGAGTGGTATTGCGTTTTTAGGGGTATGTGGAACAGAGAGTAAAGCCCCACATACCTCCGTTGAAAAGGGAGGATCCTCCGGCCAGACGGGTGTTATGTCTGGTGGGCTACTGCCCGGTAGATGATTCCGGGCTGTTCTATATGTTCTAATAGCGCGGAGAACTTTGATTGCGCGATGCAGGATTAGTTCCTATGTGACGCCATAGATGTCGCTACATCACTCCCCTCCGGAGATCGGAGATCGATGGTTCTTGATGCTTCTTGATGCGTGCTAGGCCAGTGGTAGGATGGTTCCAGTGGGTCGGAACCGAATGCCGCATAGTTCTCGGTGAGTCGGAACTGTCTGCGGTGATGCCCCAGTGAGTCGGGGTGTTGCTATCCCAGTGAGTCGGGGTGATGATGTCGCAGTGAGTCAGGATGATGCTGCAGGCTCCAGTGAGTCGAAGTAGTGCTGCTGGCTCCAGTGAGTCGGAGCGGTGCTGTGCGACGTAGTAGTGGCTTACTGCTGGCGTCGACCAGGAGAGGTTCTTCGTTGCTCTTCATATGACTGGCCGAAGGTGCAGTGTGATTCGCCAAGGTCGCTGATGAGGCTGAGGGTGATGACCAGGTATGACCAGGTAGGCATGCTGGTGGTCAGGATACCCTTTATAGCCGTGGGTGCTGGCTGTATGGATCGCTGCTCGAAAGCTTGAAGTGATGATGACGTCACGAAGCAGTAGCTGCACGAAGGCTGCGCTGACGTTCATTGTCGAGGGTCACCATTTTGGTAGTAAGCGGAATAGAGTGTAAAGTTCCGCAAACCTCCGTTGAAAAGGGAGGATCCTCCGGCCAGACGGGTGTTATGTCTGGTGGGCAACTGCCTGATAGATGATTTCGGGCTGTTCTATATGTTCTAATAGCGCGGAGAACTTTGATTGCGCGATGCAGGATTAGTTCCTATGTGACGCCATAGATGTCGCTACAGAATCACGACGTGATCAGAAGGTTGCGTGTTCACATCACGTCGGGGTCACCATTTTGGAGGATGTGGAACAGAGAGTAAAGCCCCACATACCTCCGTTGAAAAGGGAGGATCCTCCAACCAGACGGGTGTTGAATCTGGGAAAGGAAGGCGCAGAGGGAGCCATCCTGACACAAGTTAAGTTAAAGTGGGAATATTCTTCATTAAAGGCTGTGCAGTATATGGATAGATTTATCAAATCTCACTGCAGAGCACTGGAGATTCCTGCGGTCCTAGATCAAGCCATAGACTTAAAGCTCAAATGGGAAACCGCTCACGCAGCAGATCCACAGCTAGCTTACAGCAGAGTGATAGATATCAACTCCCATCAAGAACTGCACCATGCCCATTACCCTGACCTCTACTATGCCGCCATCGCCTATGCCAGAATCAATAAACTGATAGGAGACAACTTTCAGCTCTCCCAGTCCCACTCCTCTAGGCACACCATCCTTATCGACAAGTATGTCAAGAAGACAGCAGCTGCGGAGCTGGGGGAGCTGTCCGAAGACATGAAGAAAAAGCTCCAGGAGTTAGGATATCCCACCAGTCGCAGACGGCAACACGAGGAGACAGACTCGGAGGAAGAAGAGGCGGAGGAATCCCGAAGAAGGAAGCGCAGGCGCTGATCCTCCAAGAGATGCGACACTGGGCCAAGTAAGATACACATTATCTTCTTTAGAAAACGTCTGGTTGGAGGATCCTCCCTTTTCAACGGAGGTATGTGGGGCTTTACTCTCTGTTCCACATCCCCCAAACGTTTATTGTGGTTTGCGGTGATTTATTGATTAAGGGTGGCGGTGTATTTGCATGTTTTTTTTTTGTATGTTTAGGTTGAAGCATCGGACCATTTGTCTTCACCGGAGGCTCCCCCCTACTCTCCTCTCACGTCACCAGAGCGCCCTACATGGAGGCTGCCGCAAACGGTAAAACTTTTCTTCTTCCGTTCGATTTGCAATATTTCTGTATTTGTTACAATAGGATTTCAGTGATTTTAACGTTTGAATATTTTAGGATGATTGGTCGCCACGTCCGTCAACGTCAGCGTCCCGGGACAGGTCACGATCCCCAATTTTCGCGAATCTGCCGTCGCAATCGTAAGTTTATATCTACTGATATTATTTATGAATAGATCTTCCGTATCATACCGATATGGACGTATGTGAAATAAATTTAGTAAAATTATTTATTGTTACAGCGTACTGGATCCTGAGACACAAGGCACCGTGATCCGGATTTTTGGGGAGGATGGCCAACCGCTGGACGCTGGAATGTTTGGCGCCATCGAAGTTGAAGGTTGGCGCTTTTTTGTCCCCGGATGCCCACGCTATGTTTGTGTCCCCTGAGGAGCAAGGAATTAATAATAGACATTAGAATTCTTAGGTATTATGAAATTCGGACTTTTGAAAATCGGAACATCGAAATTCGGAATAAAATATTTCGGAGTATTTGGGTGTTCCCCTTATCAGTACTAAGCCGAACAGATAAAGTTTACACCATACAACTACACAATCGGCAAGCGAACATTTCGATCGACCGATTGAAGCCTGCATACGTCGTCACAGAAGATACCAGTAGTTAATTACCAACCACATCAAGTTCTATTACCTACACCTCACCATCAGCCAAGATTACCACGCCTGTTACCATATAATACAAGTACCAACATACAGAATACCAAGCACAGTACCACAACAACCGCTAGTGAGGTAACCCAAGTACCACATACAAACATGACGTCACAGCCCGCTAATAACAGAAAAACCAGCTGCAGTCGAAAATTTCACGCGGCTGGTCTGCACATTTCGATGTGTTGTAAATGTAGTTAGAAACATGATTTAGATACGTTCCTACGTTTGTACAAAACATTTTACTAGAATAAAAAATACTTAAAGGAAGAAAAAAACACGTTCAACATTTTTTGAATTGGCGCGCAAATCGCAGCCGTTGACGGGTCATGACCTCAAAACCGCCATGTTTTTTGTCTTGTGTGCCACAGAAAAGTGAAATGGTCAGTAATACAATTATTTGTATGTTTGTGTTGGTTTTTGATAGTCTTATGTTGAATTTATTTTTAATGTATTTTGTGTGTTGGTGGGTTGTGGGTTTTTTGTTTGGATTTTTGGTTTCTAACTGCATGTTTTTTTTTACATGTTTTTATTTTTTTGCTTTTTTTAACTAGCGAGATTAGTCGTCCTGGTACACGCGGTCCACGACGTGGCCGAGGACTGCGAGTACGAGGAGGACGAGGAGCAGCACTGCAGCTGGTAGCTGCTGCAGTGGGGGAGGCAGGTGCGGAGGTTTCGCGTGGTAGCCCGCCACGTGCTCGAATAGCGCGTGTGCGTGGCCGCCCGCGACGTGGTCGAGGTGGGCGTAGCAGGGGAGCCAGAGCCTGCTCCTCTGCTACGCCCAGGCCTGGACCGCGCACGTTGGACGACTAAATAGCTTTTAACGCTTTTATGACTAATATTTGTATACATCATTTGTGTTGTGCATTACAATTGAATCTTTCATTTCAGAATATCAATTATTAATATTGATAGTTGGCCGCCAAGTCAGGGCCTAGAGGTTCCCTTGCACGTACACCGAAAACGACGGTGGAGTCCGTAAATGCCTGTAGTAACGTCGCAATGAGGATGATCATATAAAAAAACAGAACAACCAAATTTTCCACGTACGGATGACGCAGAACAACCGCATGAGGTTATTACTACTACATTGTTTGAATTGCTTAATTAATTGTCCAATCATCTCTGTTTTGTGCTTTAAATCTTGTGCTTTAAAAGAACACTGAAAGAATAACACGATGGTGACAAAAATGAAGTTGCTTAAAGCGATGAAAACGACACTCCAATAAACGACACTCCAATAAACGACACTCCAATAAACGACACTCCAATAAACGACACTCCAATAAACGACACTCCAATGATCGACGACGAACGTGACGTTGATTGCAGAAGGTGACATGGACAGTAGTCTACTGGAAAGCGTAGTGTGACATCTTGAAAAAGTGGAGAAGTCTACGCAATGCAATACAACCAATGCAAATGTTACAACGTTGATTCCGCAAAGAGGTTAAATACCTACATTTGTCGTCCGCAAACATATTACGGTGCCAGGTTTTGATAGCGGTTCAATTTCCGCTACCTCCGCTGCTATTGAGGCAGAACTATCCGATTTAAAGCACCGTGACGTCAGGGGAGAAAATTAAATATCGTTACGTCTAGATCGTTTTGTGATGCACCATCAGAAAGAATCGATGAAAATTAAAAGAGCATAGCAACGAGTCTACCTGACAGCTTCTATTCGTCTACCGCTTGTTCCTCATCTGGATATAATTCGTCTTCCACCACAGCCACAGGACAAAGATAGACATATTTTTAAGCTTTAATATTGACACGATTTTTTTTTATCACCTAACCTTTTATCACCTTCTAACCTCACCATCTAACCTCCACCTGCTTGTTCCAGTTGTCTAAAATCATATTAATAAGATAGCATCCCAAAATCAAAATGTTTATTACTCGTGGAGGACTACAATCGACAGATGAGGCTATCACAGCAGGAGTACCTCTGATTGGTATACCAATGCTGGGAGATCAGTGGTACAATGTTGAAAAGTATCTACACCATAAGATTGGAGTCAAACTTGATTTGCTTATAATGACTGCTGAAGGTTTTAAGTCTTGCTATTAACAATGTCATAGAAGATAAAAGTTATCGTCCAAACATCATCAAACTTAACAGCATAATGCGCGACCAACTCGTCTCCACTGGAACGCGCCATGTGGTGGACAGAGTATGTGGTTCGTCACGCGGCGCGAGACATCTGCGCGCTCCAGTCGCCAGTGGAGGACTACAATCGACAGATGAGGCTATCACAGCAGGAGTAAGTACCTCTGATTGCTATACCAATGCTGGGAGATCAGTGGTACAATATTGAAAAGTATCTACACCATATGATTGGAGTCAAACTTGATTTGCTTATAATGACTGCTGAAGGTTTTAAGTCTTGCTATTAACAATGTCAGAAGATAATAATCAGAAGATAAAAGTTATCGTCCAAACGTCATCAAACTTAACAGCATAATGCGCGACCAACTTGTCTCCACTGGAACGCGCCATGTGGTGGACAGAGTATGTGGTTCGTCACGCGGCGCGAGACATCTGCACCGCTCCCGATCATCAATCACGTTTTCGAATCCAAGCGAGGAGATTTCGGCCGGAAGTACATCCTCGAAAGTAATCCGGAAGACCAAAAATTACGGCTTTGAACATCTTCTCATCCTTGCGCGAGTAGGTGTGGAAAGCAATGTCTTTGACTCGTAGACCATCCTTTACAGCTTGATGGCTTTCAGGCGTGTGGCAGATAACAGCCACTCGGTTATTATTTATGATTCAGAGGAATTAGTTATTATTATTATTAATAGGTTATTATTTATGATTGTAGGGGCTGAGTCACCCGCGTCCGTAGGAGAATACCCATAGATAGGCCCTACACGTGGTCCCCGGGTGGTGCTAATCAGGTGACATTAACTGGTGGTAGGTTTCGACCGATGGCTTGTGACCACCCACTGGGCAAAGACGTACCGCCAAGCGGCCTAGCCGTGTTCCGGTACGGTGCCCAGTGTAGCCAATTTAGAGGAGTTGGGTCGAAGTGGCGGTTCTAATGTATGCAGACCAGCCGGACCCGCGCTGGTATTGACATATCGGGAGACTAGTCGCGGAGGGTAGCGGGATCCGAGGCACGGTGCACCGCTGGCCGACCGCAGTTAGTTGGGGGCCCAAGTAATGTGCTAGCCACACATGAAAGGCTGCCCCGCCAACTGACGAAAAATCCCGGAATGCACCATCGTGCTGGTTGGCGACCAGATGAGAGGGCCCGATGGTCATTTCCGGGGGGGCTCGGGCGTCCCCGCAGTCTCCAGACTAGTGCCCCAATGATGCTGTCCTGCCAGTGCGTGACGAAGGTTTGCAGCATGGGACTCCATTTCACTTCCTTCTCCTCTCCTACCTCACTCTCAATATGCCAAGGTTGAAAAAGAGAAAAGTTAAACAGCGGCTGCACTCCTTCTCACTTAAAGTGCACCTCAGCAATATTAGAGGTCTGCACTCAAATCTCGCAGCAGTCCATCATCACCTGGAGACTGAAAAACCTTCCCTCTTTTTCCTTTCGGAGACGCAGATAAGAAGTCCGTCAGACGTGTCGTACCTGACTTACCCAGGGTTTACCCTGGAGCACAATTTTAAACCACACGCTGGTGTGTGTTTGTACGTAAGGGAACGACATCTGCTATCGGCGTCTCCGTAACCTTGAAGATACCAGGTTCTCAACGCTTTGGGCTCTGGTGGACACAGGCATGGATAAAATTATCTATGCTTGTGTCTACCGTTCGCACAGTGGTGATCAGGAGACGACCAGGCTCACACAGTACCTTAGTGAGGCGGCGGATGCGGCTCAGCAGAGGTACCCTTCCGCACAACTAGTGTTACTGGGGGATTTTAATGCCCACCATATTCAGGAGTGGCTTTTCCCATACCGGTGCACAGACCATGCTGGTCGAGAGACGCGAAAGCTTGCGCTAGCGTTAAATCTCACCCAGCTGGTCCAGGGAGCTACGAGGGTGCCAGATGTTGATTCGCACACGGCCAACTGCTTGGACCTTCTGCTGACAACAGATCCAGACCGCTATTCAGTGTCGATATCATCACCGTTAGGTAGTTCCGACCACTGTCTGGTGAAATCTGTATCAGTCTACTCTCCGCCCGATCCCTGCCCTAGAGGCACCAGGCGGGTTTGGCGATATACGTCAGCAGATTGGGATGGCATGCGATCTTTCTTCGCATGTTATCCTTGGCAGCCTACTTGCTTTTCTTCGGATGATCCATCGTCGTGCGCAGATGCTGTGACAGATGTTTTGCGGCGGGGGATGGAGTATTACATTCCATTCTCTGACGTAACAATGTCTGGCCATGCTCGCCCTTGGTTTGGTGCGGAGTGTGATCGCGCTAACGCGCTTAAGCACACGGCATACCGGGCATGAGCCGACGCTCGTATGCATAAGGCGAGTGACGTAAGTCAGAAGAAGAGAGCCTTCAACAGAGCTGCCAAGTCTTGCAAGAAGGTGATGCGGAGGTCTCGGTTCGACCACATTAGCCGCATCGGGAACAAACTCGCATCATACCCTGCTGGTAGTAAGGCGTTTTGGTCCCTGGCTAAGTCGGTTGAATCGAACTTCTGCCGTCCCTCACTACCGCCACTGCTGAAACCCGACGGGTCGCTGGCCCATACCGCTGAGGAGAAAGCAAATTTGTTTGCCTCTCTCTTCGCGGAATCTTCGCGTCTAGATTCTGGTGACGCGCGGCCCCCTGTTAATCCTGATGGTTGCGAGACGATTATGTCGGATATTTGAATCCATCAGAAGGACGTCCGTAGGGTGCTGCGTAACCTTGACGTGAACAAGGCTAGCGGTCCAGACGGGATACCGGCAATTGTTCTAAGAACGTGTGCGCCTGAACTGTCTCCGATCCTGACACGCCTATTTCGGCTTTCATTTGAGGCTGGAAAAGTGCCGATTGCATGGAAGCAAGCTAACGTACAGCCCGTGCCCAAAAAGGGTAGTCGGGCTGACCCAGCTAACTACAGGCCAATCTCAGTAACGTCCATTCTCTGTAAGACAATGGAACGTGTACTCAACAGTAAGCTCCTGGCATACCTAGAAGCTAATGACATCTTAAGTGACCGACAATACGGCTTTCGCCGAAATCGGTCAACTGGTGATCTTCTAGCGTATGCCATCCACATCTGGAGTGAGGCCATCGAGAGACACGGGGAAGCGCTTGCCGTCTCCCTCGATATCTCGAAGGCTTTCGATAGGGTCTGGCACGAAAGCCTTATTAGTAAGCTTCCTTCTTTCGGATTACCTGCTGGTTTGTGCTTGGATTGCAGACTTCCTGAGTGACCGGTCCATCCGAGTGGTCATCGATGGTTGCTCGTCCGGTCAAATGGCCATTAATGCCGGGGTCCCTCAGGGGTCAGTGCTCTCGGCAACATTGTTCTCTCACTCTCACCTTTGGGTATGCAGACGACAGCACTGTTGCTGAGAGTTACATATCCAGCGCGCAGGCTAGTGGGTCGCAGATCCAGTCTCTACGAGAGGCTATGGTCGAGCGCTTGAACTTGTCCTTGGAGGCAGTCTCTGAATGGGGCGATGCCAATTTGGTCAAGTTCAATGCTGCTAAAACCCAGGCGTGTCTATTTTCCGCTAAAAGGAGCCAATTCAGCCCTGCTCTAACTTTCCGGGGCGTAACCGTGCCAATAACCGACCATCTTGATCTCCTTGGTGTTACGCTGACGTCAACACTCAACTTTGGGCCATACATCGAAGCAAAGGCTCAACTGGCAGCAAAAAAGCTGGGAATCCTCGCGAAGGTCAGACAGTACTTCACGCCGGAACAGCTGCTCAAACTTTATCAAGCGCAAGTTCGATTGTGTATGGAGTACTGCTCTAATCTTTGGGACGGATCTGCCCGATACCAGCTTGATGCACTTGAGGCAATTGAGAGGCGAGCCAAGAGGATCATTGGCAATGATGCACTCGTTGAGTCGAGGCTTCAAAGTCTTGAGCATCGACGCAGAGTTGCTAGCCTGTCGGTTTTCTACCGGTTGCATTTCGGGGAGTGTGCGTCGGAATTGCATAACCTAATTCCGCCTAGCCCGTTCCATCATCGGACCACCAGGCGTACGGCAATGCGCCACCGGTACATGGTGGACATCCCACCTATACGCACAAAACGTTTTGGGAACACATTCATAGTGCGTACAGCTAAGGAGTGGAATTCCTTGCCGGAATCTGTTTTTCCTGATGGCTACAACCCGGGAATCTTTAATTCAAGAGTGAATTACTTCTAGGTAAGCGCGCTCCATCGTCGACCGCATCGTCGCTTTCCATCAGGTGAGTTAGCGGTCAAGCGCAAACCTATCAAGAATAAAAAAAAAAAAAAAAAGATATACTGATTTGTTTTCAAAAGTCGCTTAGATTAAGTTTTAAAAGATAATATTATTATAATAATTATGTTTTAAGTACAAAGTAATAAGTACTTTTAGAAGACTTTTATAATTTGGATTGTTTGTTATTTTATTTTATAAATTTATTAAGTTTCATATGTATATTCAACTAAAAATGATTATTTAGCTATGCTAAAACAATTTAAGAAAATAAGTAGTTTTAAACTAGTTAAGGAACTTAATTTTCGGTGATTTATTTTTCTAAGACCCGGCTCGTTGTTTTTGTTATAGTGGTTAAACAGACTGATTAAAGTGAGACTGTTATTTATATAAGTAAAACACTGTTGATTATACTTAAAATAATAAAAATATACTGATTGTATTTACACTTTTATTCACCCGCTTTTTAAATGAAAGTAGACCCCGACAGTATAAGTGCTAAACCAAGTACTAGGCACCTACAATAGAAATAAAATTAAACTTATATTACTTTACACCTTGAGAGTTTTGTAGTTTATTTGATATAATTAAAGATATATCGGAATACACCACGTCTTATATTGTGTTTAATGAGTGTAAATTGATATAAGTTTGATTTTATCACAGCGCACTAAAAAGACACGGTATCCATGAAATCTCAATGTGTACGAAACAAAATTAGTTGTGTTTTTATTATTTACAACTCTATTGATATCAAAAAGATGTATCAAAAATACTTGTAACATTCAACACCAGTGCATTTTATATTATGTTAAATGATGTATTTGGAATTGTAACATGTAAGGTATGTGGGTCGGTACGTGTGATTGAAACGACAGGTCGCTTAGCACTGGTTTATTAAGACATAGGCGAGCGTGGGGACGCAGCCCGCACGTACTTACTTATACATATATAACATCCCTCCCCCTATAGTTACAATATACATTAACTCCAGTCACACACAGACGGTGTAATTAAAGTTAATAGTTCAAAGTCAAACGGAAATCAAGTCACTACATTACTAAGATGGCAAAATCTCAAATAGCGGAGACCTTTGCTCTGAAAGATGAGCAGCTGGTGGGTCTGATGGCTGGGCTGGGCATAACCGGCACAGACCAAAATGCATTCAAAATGAATTTTACTGAGCTCGAGTGGAAGCAATGTGCTGCCGTTAGAGAGGCAGTGAAATATCTCGGGTTTGATGCCAGACAGATAATGGCACAATTCTTCAAAAAAGCCGCGGAAAGTCCTGTAAAACCAGGAGAGGAACCAATGCTGAAAGTAGGTGATGCTAGTCTTTACGAGAACTGTGATCCGAAGACGGATCTTATGTTCTTTCTTAATGTATTCTTGGAAAGGGGTAATAACGTCACGAAGGCGATTATGAGATGTGACGGCGCTGCAGGAGCTGTTCTCAAGCGTAAAGCAAGTGCATACGGTATTATCATGGATCCGAGCCAGAATCGGACCATTTTAGGATCAAAAGAACTAACCTTGTCTAGGATTGCCCAGGCCTTCTCGATTCAGACTGCGACGGTCATAGTGAAGGACAAAGTTCCCGGACAACTTAAAAGTAAACTGTTTGGGACAGACATTCCCTTAATTATGCAGCATACCGTGTTTTCGGGCATCATACCATCTGTCAGCGAGCTTTCTGAAGACCTTAGAGAGATAGCTCTATTGCTTAATGTGGAGATGACACTAACACTAGCATCTCCTAAAGATAAGAGGAAAATGGCAACAAGAACATTAGAGGACTTATTGGAATCCTCAACACAATATGTGGATGCTGCCATCAACGGAAACCTCATCGATGATGACATTAGGATAAGGATGCTAGTGAAAGCAGATGTGTGTGTGATAGGCGACGCTAGGAAGATAATCCTTAGTCCCAGAGTACATTTGATGGCCAAGGAACTTGGATACATAAGGCGATATGCTAGGTACACTTACCAAAAAGCTGTGGAAATGTTGATAGCTGACAAATCTCAGCAGGAGTCTAGTTCTTTAAACTAGAATGGCCCGGTCCCAGCACATCTTCGCAGCCCGCACGTACTTACTTATACATATATAACATCCCTCCCCCTATAGTTACAATATCTTCGTAACTCAACTCGGGAATTTAACTGTTCATAGGTAAATTTGTACGGAACCCTCAGTGCGCGAGTCCAACTCGCACTTCACCGGTTTTTTTATAACACTAGAAGCGCGAAATATCAATGTCAATTTAAACATTTTATTTTTGCAACAGCAATATGAAGGGAGATATGGTATACAAATGAAACTGGTAACTGCTCCCCTAGCCAAGTTACAATCGTATCGTTCGCGCCGAACGCCTCGAGTAGGCCACGCCTCCGATTCCTTTGTTCTGACGTCATCTCAACGTTCAGTCACGTGATCAGAACAAAGGAATCGGAGGCGTGGCCTACTCGAAGCGTTCGGCGCGAACAATACGATTGTAACTTGGCTAGGGGGGCTGATTATACAATATTTTTATTAAGCACTAGGTTCTGCCCGTGGCTGCGCCCGCTTGACAGTAGGCTTCTCCAAGTCCAAACTGAGCCCTCGTTTCATCCCCTTAGAGGTTGTATTTTGGAAAATGCTCTCTTAGTACTCACCTACGTCATAAAAGGAAACCTTGTGCAAAATATCACGCTTCTAGTCCCAGTAGTTTCGGCTGTGCGTTGATATGTCAGTCAGTCAGTTTCTCTTTTTATATAGGGTGACTGGTAATGATTGTGCTCATGATAAAAAACAATTTTTATTATGGGAGCAAAGCCGAAATCGCGAAAAATATATCAGCTGTTCAGTACATTAGGCAAACATAAATATACTGAAGAGCAGATTTTTTTTCGCGATTTCAGGTTTGTTCTCATAGTAAAAGTTGTTGGTTATCATGAGCACAATCACGTGTTTAAGTATCGTACACTAATTACCAGTCACCCTAATTATAATAGATATTATATTAGTGTCCATGGAGTTTCTTGCACATTCTTCTCCATAGAGATCTACGCTTTGGAATGTGCAATTAGCATCATTTATTTTTTTTCTGACTGACTTCATGACATTTCAAAAGTGCCTATAAATGGTTTATTTGAAATAAAATGCTTTGAATCTTTAAATAAAAAACTGGTTTATAAAATATATTTTATTTATTCCACAATCAGTTCACACAATTTTTATTTTAAAAGACACTAAAATGAAACACAATTTTCTTGTCAAACATTGAAAAGGACAAAAATATGTCATTGAGATCATTGTATTAGTACAATATGGGCGAAGATTGTCATTGCAGTCGAGGCAGGACTGTGGCTCTATGGAGCCTAGAGTGCAATGTCATACGCTCAGGTGTATCGAACGACGTTTTTCAACACACCAAAATAAAATTGCGTTGATGCGTTTGTTTTATCATGCGTCATTTTTAATTAGTGTTTTATTGGTCGCTAACTGGATATGGCACAGCCGCGTATTTACAGCATGAGTGTGTAAAAAAACAGAAACGCACTACATTACGAACAGAGTTTTGAGGTAGATCTATATCAATTTTCTAATAAGTGTGTTGAAAAAATAGGTAACATGCTTCATCGTCGACCACATTTTTTTCTTACAATCAGGTTCGGCAGTGATCACACGTAAGTCTCTCAATTATATAAAAAGAATTTATAATTAAAAACTTGAAGAATAGTTAAGCTCAAGTACTTTTTAGGTGTAAACCTGAAACGTTACTGTTCTCGCGCCGGGCCATGGTCTGGAGCGAGGAGTGGCAGGCGGTCGCCTCCGAGTGCGAAGCAGTAATGCTAGCAAAGGAGGAGGCCGCAAGCGTGAGGCAACGGTCCTCACGCTCCAACCGCCACCGGGATTCCGATCCCGATTTCCAGCCACCGTAGGCGCGGGCTTGCGGACGGCAAGCAATGGATAGCTCGCCATCCGACCGTCCGGACCGAGCCCAAGTCACCGACGGAGCGTACTGTTCCACGCGCGCCTCAAGGAGATGTCAGCAACTGTAGGGGCCTAGCAAGGTTTAAGCCTACTGGGGCCAAGGGTCTGATTCTGAAAGGAAGACTCGGCCCTGGTACGAAAGGCAACAAAGGAACAGGAGTGGGTTTTTAGTCAGTAAAAGTCTGACACTATCTCCTGCTCCACCCAAGAGCGAGATTAGTCATTAGAAAAAAAAACACGTGATTGTGGAAGGTACATTTATCATACCCCTTTGAAATGGAAGGATCCTCCTCCGACCACTCGTTGAGAGATACTCCGGCCAGTCTCCATATGGGACGAAGCTAATCTGGTGGGATTCAACACTTCCAACGCTACCAAAACACAAGCGTGTCTGTTCACCGCCATAAGCAGCCAGATCCTCTTCAGAATGTATCCCTGGAGTACACCGACCACCTCCAGCTCTTGGGAGTTGAAATTTCCTCAAACCTTAACTTTGGGCGGTACATTGAGTCCAAAGCTAAGATAGCTGCTAGGAAACTAGGAGTTCTCACAAAGGTCTGGCGGTACTTCACATCGGGACTGGAACAATTTGCCTGCTGCGTCTTCCCGTCCAATTATAATTTAGGTGTCTTCAAGGCTAGAGTGAATAGGCTCTTAATAAACTAGTGCGCCTCACCATCAACGATTGCATTACTGCTTACCATCAGGTGGGATCGCAGTCTAGCAAGTCTGACTCTATTCGTCCATTCAGAACTGGAGGAGTTACCTTATGATACCCTCAAATATACCCTCGCTTACAATGGGCCTCATCAGAAGACTTAAAGTCACCCAAAGAGCAATGGAAAGGGCTATATGCTCGGAGTTTCCTTGCGTGATCGAATCAGGAATGAAGATATCCGCAGGAGAACCAAGGTCACCGACATAGCACGAAGAATCGCCAAACTAAAGTGGCAATGGGCAGGGCACATTGCTCGTAGAACGGATGGTTGTTGGGGCCGGAAGGTTCTGGATGGCGACCACGTACCGGAAGACGTAGCGTTGGAAGGCCTCCTACAAGGTGGACCGATGACTTGGTAACGGTTGCGGGAGTCCGATGGATGCGAGACGCACAGGACCGTTCATTGTGGCGACACTTGGGGGAGGCTTATATCCGCAGGACGTCTTTCGGCTGAAATGATGATGATGTTACTCTCAAAAATATTCGACTTCGCGTAATCTGATGAATAACTGCCCAATGCTTGTTTTTAAAACTTTGTAATCGTGTGTCGTAGTTGACATGTGTGGGTGTAGATGTCGGTGCTCCCGGCTCAGAAGCCGGCCGTCACGCGGAAGTACACGTCGCACGGCGCGCGCCAGGGCTCGGCCTGGGCGCCGCCGCCGCCCGGGGACGCCTTCAGCGTCTCCAACTTGGGGGATGGAGCACCCGGACCCAGCTCCGGCTTGATCTGTAACAAGAGAAAGTGACACATTTTTGGCAGAATTTCTCCGAGTGAAGTTCTAGGTCTATTTTAATTATTCGCAAATTGATTTGATTCCTAGTGGATATTGTGATGTAAAATTGTTGTAGTTTTGTATCTCAAGTGTCTGCACAACTGGACAATATGTGGAGTCATTGAAACAGGCGCGACCTCGGTGAAATGGAGCTGAAAATTTTATTGTAGTGTTGACTACCTTTAAAAATTTCCAGAGAAAGATTAACTTGATACATTTGCTGCCAAATACTATGTTTACATCCGCATTCTAATAATAAACAAATGAACTATTCACACGAAGACATGGCTTAAAGGACTTAGTATCCAAGCAGTGGCGTGCCTAGGGTTTCTGTAAGGTATGTGGGTCGGTACGTGTGATTGAAACGACAGGTCGCTTAGCACTGGTTTATTAAGACATAGGCGAGCGTGGGGACGCAGCCTGCACGTACTTACTTATACATATATAACATCCCTCCCCCTATAGTTACAATATACATTAACTCCAGTCACACACAGACGGTGTAATTAAAGTTAATAGTTCAAAGTCAAACGGAAATCAAGTCACTACATTACTAAGATGGCAAAATCTCAAATAGCGGAGACCTTTGCTCTGAAAGATGAGCAGCTGGTGGGTCTGATGGCTGGGCTGGGCATAACCGGCACAGACCAAAATGCATTCAAAATGAATTTTACTGAGCTCGAGTGGAAGCAATGTGCTGCCGTTAGAGAGGCAGTGAAATATCTCGGGTTTGATGCCAGACAGATAATGGCACAATTCTTCAAAAAAGCCGCGGAAAGTCCTGTAAAACCAGGAGAGGAACCAATGCTGAAAGTAGGTGATGCTAGTCTTTACGAGAACTGTGATCCGAAGACGGATCTTATGTTCTTTCTTAATGTATTCTTGGAAAGGGGTAATAACGTCACGAAGGCGATTATGAGATGTGACGGCGCTGCAGGAGCTGTTCTCAAGCGTAAAGCAAGTGCATACGGTATTATCATGGATCCGAGCCAGAATCGGACCATTTTAGGATCAAAAGAACTAACCTTGTCTAGGATTGCCCAGGCCTTCTCGATTCAGACTGCGACGGTCATAGTGAAGGACAAATTTCCCGGATAACTTAAAAGTAAACTGTTTGGGACAGACATTCCCTTAATTATGCAGCATACCGTGTTTTCGGGCATCATACCATCTGTCAGCGAGCTTTCTGAAGACCTTAGAGAGATAGCTCTATTGCTTAATGTGGAGATGACACTAACACTAGCATCTCCTAAAGATAAGAGGAAAATGGCAACAAGAACATTAGAGGACTTATTGGAATCCTCAACACAATATGTGGATGCTGCCATCAACGGAAACCTCATCGATGATGACATTAGGATAAGGATGCTAGTGAAAGCAGATGTGTGTGTGATAGGCGACGCTAGGAAGATAATCCTTAGTCCCAGAGTACATTTGATGGCCAAGGAACTTGGATACATAAGGCGATATGCTAGGTACACTTACCAAAAAGCTGTGGAAATGTTGATAGCTGACAAATCTCAGCAGGAGTCTAGTTCTTTAAACTAGAATGGCCCGGTCCCAGCACATCTTCGCAGCCCGCACGTACTTACTTATACATATATAACATCCCTCCCCCTATAGTTACAATATCTTCGTAACTCAACTCGGGAATTTAACTGTTCATAGGTAAATTTGTACGGAACCCTCAGTGCGCGAGTCCAACTCGCACTTCCCCGGTTTTTTTATAACACTAGAAGCGCGAAATATCAATGTCAATTTAAACATTTTAAGACTCTTGTGCTTGGTCCCTTGATGATGATGATGATGAGCAGTCTGTACTTTGCGGTTGTGCGCTTACTGGTGCCGCCTCTGGCTCCGGAATATCGGGTAAACTCTCTATATCCCATGTTGATACAGCGATACTGTGATGATGTTTCCTTATTTGGTTTTTGTGACGAGTTACATAGGAGTTCAGTTCCGGTACAAAAACTTTATATAAAACATTACCGATTATATTAACTATAGTTCCTCTAATCCAGTAGTACTTCTTTGCATTTTCAAATCTTTTTATTAAAACTTTTTCATTCGTTGCAAAGTCGTTACTCTTCTTACCCCCATAATATTTACTCTGTAACGATTGTTTGTGTTCTATCGTTGATGAAAGTTCCGATAAAGAAGGCGTCGGCGTTGGCTTTAGCAAATCTAATCTACTTCTAAGTTGTCGGCCATATACAAGTTCAGCCGGCGTGCGTTCTGTCGAGCTATGAGTCGAGTTACGATAGTCAAATAAAAATTTGTTAATTTTACTATCCAAATTTTTCCTATCTGGGCTTGACAGTATTATACTTTTAATTCCCCTTTTTACTATTTTTACAGCGCTCTCGACTTGACAGTTACTGCTTGGATGGTAGACGGGTGAAAATACTTGACGAATGCCGTTTAATTTGCAAAACTCAGCAAATTTTTGAGAAGCAAATGATGTGCCGTTATCACTAACAATGGTCGCCGGTACCCCTACCCTAGACATTAATTCGTATAAGCGCTCGATTACTGCGTCTGAAGAAATTGTGGACTTCATCGTGTAACATTCGACCCATTTCGAGTAAGCGTCAACAACTATTAGATACATTTGATCATGCATCGGCCCCAAGAAATCAATATGTATCCTATAATACGACGGTCTAGCTCGTTATCTATTTTGCTCCGGAGCGCATATGCCACTGGTCGTGCTTTGCGGAAAACCGGTTTAGCGTCGGGTTTTAATGCTAACCTAACTTTATATTTCGTGAAACATCCTAGTTCCTCTGAAAACACTGATGGGAAATCGCTCATTAAGTTGTTTATTATATCATTATTTTCCGCAGCACAATATTTGATTTGGGAAATTTCTAAATTAAAACATTTTATGAAATCCCTTCCTAATAACGGTGGTCCACCATCGCGCACTACGTAGATTGTAAGGGAGTGTGTCTGTCTTAAATAGACTACCGGCACTCGTATCACGCCTATCACTATGATCCTTCCCCCACCGTAACCTCTCAGCGTCTTTGTAGCATGTGATAAGGTTACGTCGGCGAAATGACTGTAATATGTTTTATCCGAAATAGCAGTAACGGTCGCTCCCGTATCGATTTCAAACTGTAGACTTACACCGTTAATTAGAACGCGCACGTACATTGGCATCGTATCTGACTCACAACGAATATGACTAATAACCATACCTTCTCTCTCGGAACTTTCCTCAACTTGTTTCACGCACTTTGTTTTGTTAGAACACATGCGACGTAAAAGACCTTTCTGACCACATTTCCGGCAGCTGAAATTTTTAAACCGACACTCGATTGTTTTATGATTTTTAAACCCGCACACTGCACATTTTAGTCCTTCATCCACTTTTTTGTCCCTTATCTTGAACACCGCGCTGGACGACGGCGCCGCTGGCACGTTGGCTGCGGCCGCGCGAGCACCACGCACGCTGGCTGCCAACTCCACCGCTTTCGCCAACGTCAGCTCCTTGATGTCCTTTGTGAACAGCTTGTCTCGCTCGGGTCCGCTTGTCATTCCCATGACAAGATTCCCGAAGCCGCAGTATGCAGCTAATCCTCTCAATCGGGCCGCCCATTGCGCGTGACCTTCGTCTGCCCTCTGTGTCGCCGCATAAAACTCTGCACGCTCGGCGATTCCATGACGCTTTGATATGAAATGCTTGTCCAAAGCTTGAAGAATGGCTTCAAATTCTTCTTCTTCTATTGGTTTTGGTAGCAGAAGATCACTTGCGAGCTTGTATGTGGACTCGCTGAGTGCTGTGAGTAATATCGCTCTGCGTTTTACTCCCGACTTGTCTGCATCTACCAAATCGTTTGCAATGAACCATTGTTGCAGGCGATTCTTAAACGACACCCAATCCTGAGTTATATGGTCGAAACTGTTAAGAATTCCGAAATACGTTGCCGCCATTTTCAATTTTTAGAAAGTGGCTTGGTTCGCTCGTCGCCAATGTAAGGTATGTGGGTCGGTACGTGTGATTGAAACGACAGGTCGCTTAGCACTGGTTTATTAAGACATAGGCGAGCGTGGGGACGCAGCCCGCACGTACTTACTTATACATATATAACATAACATTATACACATAGGAACTTAAATATGGCTAATGATATAAGACTAGTTTTTTTTAAATATCGCAGATTCTAATCATATTTGAAAAAAATCAAAGCGTATCCTATGTAATAATAACAATTTCCAATTGATAAAAGTCAAAACCTTAAAAAAAAAATCTGTGATAAAAAAGTTGTAGCCGTTTACAAAATTCAAAACTTTTTATTTAAATTTCTCAAAACGAGACTTTGTAACTTATACCACTTTTCACTAAAGGTACAGAATTTACCGAAAAAATGTTTAATTGGAACATTTTTTCTGTGCAGATCATCCCAAGATTTAAAGTTTTCATTACAACAAAAGTGCCGACGAATGCGCTTTGCTAAAACACCATTTTGAAAAGGTCCTGGCGCATGGCCTGATGTCCACGTGCGAAAGTGTACTCTCAATTCCCTTACGATATCCTCTGAAAGTGGAACAAGGATGACCTGCCAGAAAGGAGTAAAGAGAGAGAGAGCATTTCTTCTATCATGGCAATGTACAAGGCTGTCTTAGAACTTGCCTTTCCTCACGCGAAGTCAGGGGCTCAGAGATGAATGTTGATTCTTTAACTGCCAACCTCATGTTGAAGCATCTAAGAACATCAGTGTAGGCAACCACATCATAAGTATTATCTTTACCTTGCATTACGTGTGTAGACAAGGTGTGAAAGATACTGAGACAAACATGATAAAGAAAACTAGTACCACATCCTACAAAATACACTAAGGGCACAGATTATCCTCTTGACAACGAGACATTAAGAACTAAATGGCTGGATAGAAATGTAAAATGGAAATGGCCAAACCTATCATTCCATGAGGGTCATGATCCTTATATTAGACAATGCTATGAAGGAGGCTATTGGGGTGAGAAACCTAATGAACCATGGACCACAGCTATTGTTCAGAGAGGTAAGGTTTGAGAAAACACTAGAATTCGATTATCAGATTTAAACGACAGATCTCTTAGCTGATAAGGCCATTATACCTGGGTTGAACCATTGGCCATACGAATATGACTCCCAAGCCCATCGGACAAATCATGGGAGATACCCTACCAAACCTCCGCGCCAAAGCAATAATGTCATAATGCAGTATGTAGAAAGAGCGAGGTCAATGTCAGGGAAATAAAGACAGTCTCCACTCGAGAGACAACCAAAGACTGGAAGGTTACTGTGGGAGTCGCAAAAGAGAGGGAGATGAAGAAAAGGAAGGCGAGGTTCTTTGGTAAATTAACGTTGGAGATGAGACTGTTTCAGGTGGAAACAGAAAACAACATAAAGCATATCTTCAAATACATCCCTCACCAAATTATGACGAAGTCAGAAGATGACCTATTTAAGCACCTCTTAAAAATATCAGAGACCTCGTCCACAGATGAGGGAGGAGCAGTCTGTATGTCCATGGACTTCTCTAGCTGGTGCACAAGCTTTAGATATGAGGGCGTCACCCCCCTATTTGAGGAGTTAGATAGGTTACTTGGTGTAGAGAATGTAATGGCCTATACTCAGAAGTTCCCTCTCGAGTCCATTTTGTTGTTCAAAGATAGATTCTGCCCACCTAGACAAGGCACAGATGGACTACCGGAGAATAGCCCAAGGTGTATTCACGGACCAGAAGCCTGGATGGAGAAACTAAGGCAGAAGGGGTGGACTTTAGCAACCTTATTGCTTATATTAATAGCGTCATGAAAATGCAGGACTATTGCAACGTTAACAGGTCAGGGAGACAATCAAGTTATCTACTTATCGTGTTGTGTGATCGCTTGTGTACAGAGCGTGAATTATGCTAGTTAAAGACTTTTCGTGCCGTGTCTGGAGAGTATTACTTATGTAAATATCTTAGTCAAGCTCCATGTGGTTATTTGTTGTCTCGGCGCAATTGATTCCTATAGATGTTAATGTTAAAGGTAAAAGCTAAACTGTATGATGCCTGATAAAGTTAGGCCTAGTCCTTGTCGTGGACATGGACAAGTAGAGGGCACGGAGTAAGCAGGCCCAGGCGTTCTAGGTGGGCTGCTGAGGCCGGGTAGCCATCCGCCGGATTCCAACCCTCTGCAGATAGGAGTAGGCGGCCTTTAATATAATAGGGGTTTGTGCCGAGGCTTGGAGAGGTGTGTCTATATAGGGTGATAACCAACAACATTTACTATGGGAACAAACCTGAAATCGCGAAAAAAATCTCAGCTGTTCAGTACATTTATGTTTGCCTAATGTACTGAACAGCTGATATTTTTTTCGCGATGGTTTGTTCCCATAGTAAAAGTTGTTTGTTATCAAGAGCACAATCACGTGTTTAAGTATCGTACACTAATTACCAGTCACCCTATATACAGGATGCTAAATGAAAACTAAATAAGAAAACTGGGCAACGGTTCCGTACAAACTATAGTACCTTCATATATTATGTAAAGTTTAATTCCAGAACTGAGTCTCGAAGATTTTTTCGAGTCGCAATTTTTTTTTATGTTGTAACGTAACAACATGAGGTACGGAACCCTAAAAACGAAGATGTTGCTATTTTTTGTAATATCGGACCATATTATAGTAATGTAGATGTTTCTGTACTAAATAAAATTATATTTTACAGAATCCGAGCCGAGGAGCGCCGACTCCGCGCCTTGCTCCGCGAGGCGATGCTGACCCAGCAGCGCTCTACTCAGCGCCTCGAGGAGAGGGCGGCAAGGCGCCTCGAGGAGAGGGCGGCAAGGCGCCTCGAGGAGAGGGCGGCAAGGCGCCTCGAGGAGAGGGCGGCAAGGCGCCTCGAGGAGAGGGCGGCAAGGCGCCTCGAGGAGAGGGCGGCAAGGCGCCTCGAGGAGAGGGCGGCAAGGCGCCTCGAGGAGAGGGCGGCAAGGCGCCTCGAGGAAGAAGAATTCCACCAGCAGCGGCGGCGCCTCCGCTCAGCTCTTTACGAGTTCCTAAATTGTAATTATAGTTCTTGTCAAACTTCTTGATCATTCTGTGGGTGGTACTGCTGCTAGCATGAATGACCAAGAAGTTTGACAAGAACTATAATTATTATTTTTTTGTAAATCGGACTCGTATAGAGCTCCCACTATCTAGTGAATTGAGAATTAAAAAAATTGAAAAAAAAATCGTTTTTTTTCCTGTTCGTCAGAAATATAAGTCATGACACTTGTCCTTTCTGTTTAAACATCCACCAAGGTACGAGCGTGTGTTAACACTCAATTAAGGAAAAGTACTTACATAAGAAATTACAATCTGTCCTATTATTTTTTATAACCTCATCATCATTTCATCATTTCAGCCGAAAGACGTCCACTGCTGGACATAGGCCTCCCCCAAGCGTCGCCACAGCGAACGGTCCTGTGCGTCTCGCATCCATCGGACTCCCGCAACCATTACCAAGTCATCGGTCCACCTTGTAGGAGGCCTTCCAATGCTACGTCTTCCGGTACGTGGTCGCCATTCCAGAACCTTTCGGCCCCAACGGCCATCTGTTCTGCGAGCAATGTGCCCTGCCCATTGCCACTTTAGTTTGGCGATTCTTCGTGCTATGTCGGCAACCTTGGTTCTCCTGCGGATATCCTCATTCCTGATTCGATCACGCAAGGAAACTCCGAGCATAGCCCTCTCCATTGCCATCTATCTCTGTAGAGTCCCCGACCTTGATAGGAGTGGGTGCTACATGGCTGTTTACCATGACTTTGGTTTTGTCCATGTTCATTTTAAGTCCCACTCTTTCGGAAGCTCTACTGAGGTCACCAAGCATTGTACTGAGCTCCTCCGTAGTCTCAGCCATGACTACTATGTCGTCGGCAAACCGAAGGTGAGTGATGTACTCGCCATTGACATTAATGCCTAGCCCTCTCCATTCCAAAACCTTGAAGACATCCTCCATTGCTGCCGTGAACAGTTTCGGAGAAATAACGTCTCCCTGCCTCACACCCCGCTGCAAGAGGATAGGTTTCGAGGTCTGGTCTTGTAGTCGGACTGACATAGTGGCGTTTTTGTACAAACACTTATACGTTAACAGGTCAGGGAGAGAATCAAGACACTTATACGTTAACAGGTCAGGGAGACAATCAAGTTATCTACTTATCGTGTTGTGTGATCGCTTGTGTACAGAGCGTGAATTATGCTAGTTAAAGACTTTTCGTGCCGTGTCTGGAGAGTATTACTTATGTAAATATCTTAGTCAAGCTCCATGTGGTTATTTGTTGTCTCGGCGCAATTGATTCCTATAGATGTTAATGTTAAAGGTAAAAGCTAAACTGTATGATGCCTGATAAAGTTAGGCCTAGTCCTTGTCGTGGACATGGACAGGAAGAGGGCACGGAGTAAGCAGGCCCAGGCGTTCTAGGTGGGCTGCTGAGGCCGGGTAGCCATCCCCCGGATTCCAACCCTCTGCAGTTAGGAGTAGGCGGCCTCTAGTATAATAGGGGTTTGTGCCAAGGCCTGGAGAGGTGTGTCTATATACAGGATGCTAAATGAAAACTAAATAAGAAAAACTGGGCAACGGTTCCGTACAAACGAAGAATGAAGGTACTATTACCTTCATATATTATGTAAAGTTTAATTCCAGAATGGAGTCTCGAAGATTTTTTCGAATCGCAATTTTTTTTTATGTTGTAACGTAACAACAAACTTAGTTAGATTTTTATTACAGTTTCAAGGGACCGCAGACTTGAGTACCCCTATACGGTTTAATTTTAAACTCGATACCTCCACGCGTTCTCGAGATAAAAGGTCTTGACAGACAGACAGACAGACGGAAGGACAACAAAGTGATCCTATAAGGGTTCAGTTTTTTTTATATTGAGGTACGGAACCCTAAAAACGAAGATGTTGCTATTTTTTGTGATATCGGACCATATTAATGTAATGTAGATGTTTCTGTACTAAATAAAATGATATTTTACAGAATCCGAGCCGAGGAGCGCCGGCTGAGGGGCTTGCTCCGAGAGTCGCTGTTGGCAGAGCAGAGGTCGACTCAGCTCCTCTAACAGAGGGCGGCAATGCGCCTCAAACAGGAGGAGCTCCGCCAGCAGCGGTGGCGCCTCCGCGCCGAGGAAGTCCGCCAGCTTCAGGAGAACTGGCAGTAAGCGGTGGTCGCCGCGGAGGCCCGCCGTCCTCGCGGCCTCGGGGAGCTCTGTACTAGTTCCTAAATTCAAACAAACTGGGTGGTGCTGCTGCTAGCATGAATGACCAAGAAGTTTGACAAGAACTATAATTACAATTTTTTGTAAATCGGACTCGTATGGAGCTCCCACTATCTAATGAATTGAGAATTAAAAAAATAGAAAAAAAAATACGATTTGGTTTTTTTTCCTGTTCGTCAGAAACATAAGTCATATACCTGATCTCCCGGATTATCTACGACTTTCTCAGTCAAAGTCAAGGGATGAACCGCTTAAAAGCAATGAAATAGCTGACGCGCTAGATCGAGTTGGTCTATCATACACTAGACACTCGACGAGCTCAGACGAACCGCCTTTAGAGGCTCACTCCATACATTCACTTGATTCCAATACCACCTCTACCAGATATCGCTCCATCTACCCCTTAATTGACAGCACTTCCATACCCGAAGACTTAGGATCTCTATCCCCAAATTCTAGCGTCATGGACGAAACCAACATGTAATCCGCATATAATACACCCATATGTATTTACACACTTCCCCACACCATATCTACTGTGCATCACCTTTGCCAATCAGAAAAAGGTATTTTTTTCTTTTTTTTTTGTTTACTAAATTTTTTTTTTTTCCATCAAGATCACATCATTATAACTATTTCAAATTTAATAAAAACCTCGGCAATCAATCGTGAGCAACCAACCTTAGTTATATCCTATTTTACTGACAAGCCTAGTATCTGTCCTGTAAAATGTTTGGAAGATTACTTAGAAATTACAAAACATATTAGAAATGACTCTCTTATTTCTAACTTACAAACGTCCACATAAGCCGGTGACGTCACAAACCATCAGTCGATGGATTAAAAATATGTTAGCAGAGAGTGGCGTCGACGTGACGAAGTTTAGTGCTCATAGCACGCGTCACGCTTCCACATCGGCCGCTCGCGCCTCTGGTGTATCACTGGACGCGATTCGTAAAACAGCTGGATGGACGGCTACATCAAAGACCTTTGCAAAATTTTGGACCCAATCATAGAGCAATTGGAGTAGTGATATTCCTGACACACTTAGTTGAATTTGATCCACGATACTTAGACTTATCAGACTATTATGCTTAATGTGGCCATCAAACTTTGGAGGTTTACCGATACTCCCATACCTAAGGTGTGTTTATATAAAGGAGATAGTGACTTAGAAATAGATGGATTCCCAACTTTATCGATGATATCTCTGAAATTGAACATGTACTAAACAATCGGGCCTTTCTGAACCCTGACTTACCACCCATTCTACAATCTCCAGAACAGGAGATCAAATGCACGACGATTGGACAATACTTGCTATTAGCGATGTGTGAGCGTCTAAGAAGAAGGATTAAACAGGGACCAAGTTTGAGATGCCTGTTCTAAGCTATATCTCTCATAGCTCGTTTCTCAATGTAGTGATTGTGACGTAATACTAAACGATGAAAAACTAGAATTTGTCGACAAAACTGTTTTCCTGGGGATAACGCTTGACTCAAGGCTACAATGGGGTCCTCATTTAACATCTCTTGCAGGACGGCTTAGCTCAGCTGCATATGCTGTTAGAAAAATCCGCCAATTTACGGATGTTGATACCGCTAGACTAGTATATTTTAGTTATTTTCATAGTATCATATCATACGGTATCTTACTATGGGGACGGGCTGCAGACATCGACTCAATCTTTATACTACAGAAAAGAGCCATCGGAGCTATTTACAATCTTCGCCGGTGCGATTCTCTAAGGGAACTGTTTAAGGATATTAATATCATGACGGTGCCTTGTCAATATATTTATGAAAACATCTTGTACGTTAGAAAAAATCTTCATCTTTTTAGCAAAAGAGGCGATATAATTATGTTACAAGAAATAGGGACCAATTAGTTCAACCAGGTTTCAGACTGGCTAAAGTGGCCTCTTCTTTCATGGGGTACTGTTTGAAATGTTATAATAAAATACCTCCACAAACATTAGAACTCAATGAAACAAAATTTAAATCTTGTATTAAACGCACACTATGCAGGCAAGCATATTAAAAGTTGGAGGATTATATTCAAGATAAAAATGCTTGGCTCAATGCTGGTCCAGCTCCACTACCACCGGGGTGAACAAATTGATTAGTTTGGAAATTATTGTTATTATTTTTAAATGTTTTTTTTTTTAATTTTTAAGTAATAAAAGCATTATGTAGAAGCATTTTTTTCAAAGTTTGTAAATGTGAGTACCATGGAGCTATTTTATGGTTTTTTATGTTACTATTGGACTTGTTTGACATAAATCAGCATGGCAGTTGAGAGTTTATCATGCTCACTCAAATGTCTCACTGATGGTGGCGCATGTGTTGGATCATTCGGTTCCCTTCAAAATGGTTGAGCTGAGTGGTGCTAATATTGGCGTCATGTTCGTGAACGGCCGTTCAACGCTGTCAGTTGAGACTGGTCATCTCTTAGCTGCCAGTTGCTATTTTAATATCTATATTTAGTTTGTATTTTTACTTTATTTACATTGTTCTCACATGATAGCGACAAGAAACATGTTTGTAATTACAAAACATGATTGAAAAGAGTCTCCATGGAGTTTCTTGCACATTCTTCTCCATAGAGATCTACGCTTTGGAATGTGCAATTTTTTTTTTCTGACTGACTGACTTCATGACATTTCAAAAGTGCCTGTAAATGGTTTATTTGAAATAAAATGCTTTGAATCTTTGATATCTCTTCAAACCACGTACGCTACGCTAGGACAGTGGTTCCTGAAGTTGCTCTTGGATCGGGTGCGTCGGCAGGTAACTGCTGGAATTGGCCTCCGCACCCTGATATACTGCGTGTGCTGGTGTGCGCGTTTAGTTATGGAACATGACTATGACCGACTGAGAGCGAGCGCTACAATGATTAAGGCATGGCTGCTTCAAGCAACATGCCAAGATTGCGTATACAAGTACCTTAGAGAGCTTAGAGAGGATGTGGCTTTTGAATATATATTTAATATAGCTGACTCCTTCTCTGAGTTTATAGCTCTACCTGATCTACGAACCACAGTGAGAGTTGTTGGAGTGTGCGGAGACGGGGGCTCGGAAGTCACCAGCCAGCCGGGATTCTTGCGTGCTTTTTTACATTTATCTTTATTAAATTTGACATGGTACTCCTTAGCTCTTTCAAAGACTATTAAGTCGCTCATTATGTTGATTTAATGTTAACCCACTCACTAAAATATCATCGCTGTACACCGCTACCCCTGGTATATCACCAAATATTTCGGTCATCATTCTATGAAAATATTCAGGAGCACAGTTCACACCGTATGGTAGACGCTTAAAACGGTATCGAATTGAAGGTTGTGAGGTAAGAGCTCTCCTGACTTGATTTGCACATCCAAAATCCACTGCTTGCGTCCAAAGTGGAGTAAAATCTTGCTCCTGCCACCTTGGCACGGACCATGTCTACTGAAGGAATAGGATAATGTGTCCTATTGATAGCCTGATTTAAATTACGGGGGTCTAAGCATACCCTTAATTGACCATTCTTCTTTTCAACTAAAATCAATGAACTCACCCACTCAGTAGGCTCTGTGACCTTGGTTAGGGGCGGGATTGTAATTATTGGTTGGATAATTATGCAAGAAGTTTTTGCTCTTATAATATTAAACATGCTGAGAGGGGCAAGAAAGATAGCAGAGCTGCTATAGCTTCAGGTTCAATTGCATTGAGGTTGCATCTTAAAACAATAGAAGAGTTCCACTTAAAACTGGCTAAACTAGTTCCTGGTAGTACTATTAGTATAGGTGGAGAAGAAAAAAATAGGAAAATAGTAAATGAATTACAAATGTCTTCTTTACGTGAAAATATGCCCACTTCTTATAGCCTTCAAGCTACGGAAGATGCCACTATGTGGAATGAATGCTTAAATCCACTTCTTTTTGATTTGATGAATAAATGCTGGTTTGATGATGCTGTTAGAGAAAGTAATAATTTACCCCCTATAACACCAGTTGGTATTTAAGAAGATTTGTAGTGTTGGGTTTTATTATTTGCTTATTAAGAGGATTCACCTTGGAGTTGGGTTCATATTGGAAAATGAAGTTTATTACACTAGATAACTCTGGTCAGAAACTAAGCTATCTATGCTCAATCCCCACAATCAAGAGTGGTTATGGGAAGATAGTAGATAGTGTGGATGATGAGGACTATATACCGGCATCTCCTGGATTCTTGATGGGGATGTTGAATGCTGGTTCAACTACAATGGGTTTGGCAGCAATTTCTGGAGTAGAAATTCAAGGAACAATAGTGAGAAGTTTAAGATCAAGTGATGATTCAATGACTATTTGTTGCATCAAAAATCCCTCAATTAGCTGCTCTTATAGGTATAACATATAGCGCATATAGGTTGTTTGGAATTAATCCTAGTAGAGAGAAAACTATATTTTTTCCTGAATCTTTTGGAGAATTTACTAGTTGGTATCAAGATATAGATTTTGTAGGGCAATCATCATCTTCCTGCCCTTGTCCCGTGTTATTTGGGGTCGGCGCAACATGTTTTTTTCTTCCATTCTGCCCTGTCACTCGTCATACTATCACTAACTTCCTTTTCTTTCATATCACTCTTCACACAATCCATCCATCTTTTCTTTGGTCTCCCTCTCCCTCTCCATCCATCCACATGTAAACTCATAACTCTTTTAGTAACATGCGTTTCATCCCTCCTCTTCACATGACCATACCAGATTTTGTAGGGCAATATGGAGTAGAAACTAGTTCACTCAAACCAGGAGGTAAGAATCCTCAAGATGATTTTAATGCGGTTGCAGCTAATACTTTGCAATTGATGAGAACCCATATAATAAATGTATTAGGGGCTATAACAAGATTAGCTGTGGGTATTGACAATGTAAGAAAATTGTGGAACATAAAGGTTAAATATGGGGATGATGAAAGAAAGAATATTAGCCCCAAGATAATTTTCTTATCTGATGGAGGAATGAACCCTTGGCTCCCTGAAAACATAGCTTGTGATGAGGCAACTTTAAGATTTAAGAATATCCAAACAGATTTAGATCATAAGTATGTCTCTAGAATTATGGAACCTGAGAATCCGTTCTCTGAACCTCCTGAGGATCAATTAGTATTTCAGAAGGATGTTGGACTTTTAGTTTCAAGTGATGACAACACTCCTAGGAATGTTTTCTGTTTTGTAAGAAGGTCTAACAGGACAAATAAAGTAATTCCGAAGCTGAGGCAAAATTTGAAAAAGCAAATCAAGAAGCATTTGAGATAGCTACTACGGTAGATCCTTCATTCCTCCTTACTATCCTTTGTTCGAAAAAACACCCTTAAATAGATATTTAGCCTCAACAATATTGCTGCTTAAACAAAAATTAAAGGATAAGTAATATTTCAGAAACTAACAAAGTTAGAATTGACGAGGCGGTATCAATATTGATTTCCTTGATGAACTATCGGTTTATTTCTGTTCTGAATTTACTAACAATAAAAAATTAAAAAAGTTATGGTCCACAGAAGTATTTCTGTTTAAATTGCGATATATTAAGATGTCCAGTTACGGCCAACGAAGTTCTGAACCCCAAATGTAATAAATAAAATAGGTATCGTATCACACAGGTACATGTCCGTTACAAAAAACTTTAACTTTAAATGAATAATAATAATAATAAATAAATAATAAAAACGTTTATTTATCTCCAACAAATTACAACACAGTTTTAGTTGACAAGTAGTTCGACAAGAGAAAGAAGGTAATTTGTGGGAGATCTGGAGTCCAAACTAGGCGAAGGCCTGTATTTTAGAGCTCCAGGCCCCCCCATTACATCACAAATTGCAATAGTCAACGTGCGTGTGTGTTGCATGAGTGTATGTGCATGCATGAGTGTGTGTACATGTAAATATAATGTGTAAATAGATAGGGTATAGTAGAAATATATATTTGTATATATTATTATATATTAAAATAAGAAAGTACACAGTAAATAGATACATACAGATAATCCTAGCTACTACTTTGCTACATCAAGTAATTTTTCCGTTTCCTTATAATTTAAAGACAGTAATAATTTAATCAATTTCTTTTTAGATTCATTTTTACGACAGTTGGCTATATTTATAATTTTATTTAATTTATTGTACAATTCGCCTCCACGAAATGGGAAATATTTTTGCGCGAATGAAGTATTAACCGCAGTCGTCCTACATATTGCGTAATTTCTTCTGGAGTGTGCTATGCGTTTTTTCCGTTCTTCAGGTAAGTTGGAGTGTTGAAGAAGTACAGTAAGCAATATGTAAAGTTGACGAACAGTTAGCACTTGGGCTTCTTCGTAAAGTGTTGCGGTGGAGAAAAGACGCGGTTTGTTTAAGCTGACTTTCAATATCATCCTTTGGGCTCTTTCAACAATCACCAGTTTAGACTTCGTATACCATCCTCATCGTTTGTTTCTCCGCTACACCACGAAGTTCTTTAAAAATGTATGTGAGCTTTCGTATTCTTTTTGACAGAAAATCAATGTGGTTACCAAAAGTTAAATTTGCGTCAATTTGAATTCCAAGATACTTGATACATTTGATGGGATTAATACTGGGACAGTTACAGTTTGAAGTTGGAGGAAAGTTACATTTATGAGCACGGATATTATAATTAGCGAGATTAGAGACTTCCTTATGATTCCGAATAGAAAATAAAATGTATTTGGTTTTGTCGTCATTTAAAGTGAGAGAATTTGATGATAGCCAGTGACACACTGTGTTAAAACCTTTCTGGGCGAGATTAAAAAGTTCATCCCACGAGTCTGCGAAAAAAGTTAAGGCAGTGTCATCAGCATATGCGGAGATGCGACAATTTTTTATCTTAAGGGAACATAGCTCATTTATATAGCAGATAAAAAGAGTAGGACCCAATATACTACCCTGTGGCACACCAAAATCAACCGGAAGTTCATCACTAATGTGTTCTCCAACTTTTACTGATTGCGTTCTGTTATTTAAGTAATCAGATAGTAACGCCAGTGGAACACCTCTGATACCAAGATCTTCTAGTTTTCGCACAAGGCGTGGAACAGAAACAGTGTCAAAGGCTTTAGCTAGATCGAGAAATATAGTCAAGCATGTCCTTATTATCTAATTTATGTACTAAAAAGTTTACAAGATCAAGTACTGCATTGTCAGTTGAGCGGTTAGCTCTGAAACCGTATTGCGCGTCAGAAAACAAGTTATATTGTTCTAGGTATTTTGTTAACCTGGTGTTGATTATGCGTTCAAATATCTTAGATAAGGTGGTTAGAATCGCAATCGGCCTATAGTTACTGACGCTGCCTCTGTCCCCCGCCTTATGTATTGGGTGCACCACAGCTCTTTTTAATGCGAGGGGAAATACTCCAGAAACAAAGCAACGGTTTATTAAGTTGGTAAGTACTGGCGTTATAGTAACAGATATTTTCTTTAATACATCAGCACTAATCTGGTCCCAACCAGGTGAGCAATCGCTTTTTAATAGTTGAAGGGTCCTTTCAACTTCTCCAATGTCAGTGGGAAGGAGAACAAAAGAGTTTACTGGTGGCTTAGTGACTCTGGTAAAGGATGGTATATGTGAAGGAATCATGTCTGACAATCGTTTACCGATATTTGAAAAGTATTCATTCGTTTTATTTACCGATTCTTTAGGAGTTTTCTCTGTAGCTAATAGTTGTTGCGGTATCTGCTTTATATTGCGGTTGGTAATGGTTTTAATCGTAGACCAAAGCTTTTTAGAGTTATTTTTTGACATTATAAGTTGATCTCTCTCGTATTGTTTTTTAAGTTTTTTTAAAAGGTTGTTGCAATAGTTCCGATATCGCAAGTACGATATTTTTAATATGGCGTCATTATCATTTGCTTTTAGTTTTTTGTGCATCCTGTCTCTGGTTCGGATGCAGCGTAACATACCGGCAGTTATCCAAGGTTTGATTATAATTTTATTTCTAGGGATTATTCGTTTGGTTGAATTATTTGCAATCAATTGTTGTATTATATGAATGAAATTGTTCATAGCGATATTTAAATTTTCTTCCTGATTCACTGAGTCAAAACTTAAGCTATTACAATCTGATTTTAATTTGTCTATGTCAATTTTAAAATTGACTTTCATTTTCATGGATTTCGGTTTAGTCCAGTGGGTTTTTATGCAGAATAAGACTGATTCATGGTCGGTAATAGTGGTACCCAAGGAAAACGTGAACGCTTTTAGATTTGTTTTCAGTATAACATGGTCCAAACATGCCTTTCCTCTGGTGCTAGTATTTATGGCTGGGAGTAGTCCATGGAAAGCAATGGTATCTAGGTACGCGGTAGTCACGTGACCGGTTCCGATAAGGTCAATATTTATATCACCGACTATAATAATATTTTTAAAAGAAGACACGCTCAACAGTAAATTATGCAATGAATTTAGAAAAATGTCAGGTGATTTAAAACTAGGGGGCCTATATATTGCAATTATTATTGTTTCATTTTTAATTTTAATAGTCAAACAATTTGCTTCTGATAGGTGAGGTTCATCCACACTGCATTCAAGATTAATGTTTGTGTAAACAACTAAATATTTAATAATGTTAAATAAGAATAATTATGTTTAGTTGACAACTTATGTACCCAAGTTGTATTAAACTTTCGTAAGAAGTAATAAATTTTAAAATATCCTCGCTCGTGTGTTGGTAAACAAACGTCAGTTTAAGAAGCCACGCGCGCAAGTTTTACAAACGACAGGTTTGGTCTTTTAATTTAACAGCGCATGATTTAGCAACTAATGAGGCTACACTGCTATATGTGGGACGAGACAATAGGAGCTCGAGGTGTAAACCAAATTGCCTCATGTTGGTGGCACTTCTGCAATAGTTTGTCATCCAAAGTCAAAGAACTGTTTATTTTTTTCGGATACTTGTGGTGGCCAAAACAAAAACAATGTCGTGGCAATGATGTTCATGTTTTTGCTACATAATAATCCGACGCTGCAAAAGATAAACCACAAATTCCTCCTCAGTGGGCACACATATAGAGTGAGTCTGACCACGCGATCATTAAAAAAACAAAAAGAGAACACAAATGAGAATCAATCATTTATATGATTGGGTGCGGCTGTTGAGGACTTGCAAAGTTCAGAAACCATTTAAGGTCGTGGTGATGACGGTAAATGATTTCTTGGATTTTGCCGAACTAAAATCCAAGAAAGGACCCTTTACTGTCAAAAAACTGGACGATTCTGGGGACAAATTTCTATGGAAACCTATTAAATGGCTGCAATATAATAAAAAACAGCGTAAGAAAAATAAATTTCAAGAAAAGCCTGGGTCGCGAACCAAGTCAGTAAATTTTCTGAAAAGAGGAAAAACCACCATAGATGTCTTTAGGTTGAGCCTAATCTAAAAAATAATAATAAAATAAATCTCCAAGGAAGCTTTGCCAATCAGTGCAGAGAAAAAAAAAGGATTTTGATGGACATGATTGACCTGATTGACGATTCGTTCAAAGAGTTTTATATATTAATATAAAAAGTAAAAAACTAAAACCCGACTACGACAAAAAAAAAACGACGCTGAAAAAGTATGAAACAAGATTTTCATACTTCGAACAGAACAAAAAGAAAAGCCGCAGTCACACGTTATAGGTACCAACCGAAACACTTTAATAACGTGTGACTACGGTTTTTCTTTTTGTTCTGTTCGAAGTATGAAAATCTTGTTTCATACTTTTTCAGCGTCGTTTTTTTTTTTGTCGTAGTCGGGTTTTAGTTTTTTACTTTATTTTCATTTAATCAATTTTGGTGTTAAACTTAACACATAACTTTTTGTCCGCTAGAGGGCGTCACTTTAAATTTGAGCAATATTTTCGAAATTTACAAATGTAGACCTTTCCATTTTTATTTTTTAACACATACTTTTTGTCCGCTAGAGGGCGCCATGTCGACTTTTGTGACACGTCAAGTAGCCTATGTTCAGCGGACAATGAAGACGGTTCTAACGATACCTCATATGTCGAGTTCCGATTGGTAGATTAGGAGCTATGAGGGAACAGATGAACATACTCACATACATACATAGCCTGTCAAAATCATAACCCTCCGTAGTCGGGTAAAAACTGTCGGTGATGTCTCTGCATCTACTGATCCAGATTTGAACGAAAACAACCCAGCTGAAGAAGATTCTGAGGTCCAATAAAATAAGAATGTTTGTGTTAGTAACACACTGGTATCTGTACGATGACGTTGTTTGTGGTCCAATAAAACAATTTTCTTTTTTTTTTTTTTTTTTTTTTTTGTTGCAAAAGTACTAAGGAACTGATAGTTTTGTGGTGTTTCAATTAAATATTTGTTCAGTTAGAACAACATTACTTGATTTGAGTGAGTAGTAGGTATTTCAGCAAATCATGTGTTTGTCATTAAAATAACATTGTTTACCTACTAATACTCCCCACTCAGAGGGTGAATAAGTTGATAACTCGTAGGTGAACGACTTGACAAGTCTATTATTATGCAATCCGTGGAAAATTTCATATTTAATGTCATCATTTAAAAGATGGCATAAAATAACCTTTAAAGCAACTAAAACATATATGTTAAACTAATTTACCGATTTGCCAGAAGACGCCAAAACTTTAAAATGGCCGCCCTGACAAATTACAATTTTAGATTGCTTGCTTGGGGAGCACATTTTGCTTGGGGAGCACATTTTGCTTGGGGAGCACATTTTGCTTGGGGAGCACATTTTGCTTGAGGAGCAGCACGCAGGGAACATATAAATGTATAACAGATATCACCTACACATACATTAATAAATCAGAAAACAATTATAATTATAAAATAGAAGGAAAAGTTGGAGTACCAAGCAAGGATAGAGCTCTGTACGTGTGGGCTGTTTATATACACAGTCTACAGTAGCAAAGAACTGCATCACTGAAATACAGTTATTTGTTGGTGGCATTGTTAGATCTAATAACAAGTTTACTCAGGCTAGTGTGGTGTCTGAATCTGAATTAGATTCTGTCATCTTTAAATTGGCAAATCATCATAATTTAGACCAAATTTTCTTTTACTAAAGCCAAGAAGATATTAAACATAAGCCATGGAGAAGATTACCACTTTCTCAGATGCCATGAACAGCCCTAATGTCAGCAGTGACAGCTACCGAAGTTATCAAATCATCAGGGGTTACACCTCAAAGTATATTATCTAGCACACAATTTAAATCATATATTGTGGTTGGTGTAACCCCTGATGAGTTCTCAACCAATTATGCTGCAGTTGAGTTTAATTATGAGCTTAAAAGTACTTTTGTCACTTATTGTAAAGATTTTGGTGATATACTAGAAAGAAGAGAGAGAGAGGGAAACCATAAAGGGCCTTGGAATTTTGCTCTAAAATTTTATTTGAAGTTGAAGAAGACCAAAGGTGACAAAATGGTAAGATTTAACTTTTGTTATGCAAAAACCATTAATGATCAAAAAACACTCAATTAAAACTGTTACTGTGTCTACTTTCAGAGAAAATGCTTATGTAAAGAAGGTGGACAACAATAAAATGATACTGACTTTTAAGCAAGCTGGAATGTTGGCCATCGATATCTTTATTAAGGCTATTAACTACGTATATACAAAGGATGCATTGGTTATGATGACACCATTATGTGGTGAAATCTTTTCAAGGGATTGTGTAGGTCCTATATATATATATGGACAAGCAGGTAAGAAAACTTTTGCACGCTTAGACATTAATAGAGTCTACCACAATATTCGCGTAGCACCACAGGATGTAGAGAAAACAGCTATCATTACCCCATTTTGACTGTTCGAATTCTCCAGAATGTCATTCGGTTTGCGTAATACGGCGCAAACATTTCAGAGGTTCATGAACAATACAGTTTTACAGGGTTTAGAGTATATAAATGGAGAACGGAAAGGGGACTTGCTCGTACCTATTCTGTTATATAGATGACGTAATCATCGCCAGTACAGACTCTAAATTGCTTCGCAAGCACCTAAGACTCGTTTTTAGCAGATTCGAACAGTTCGGAATAACCATTAATCTGTCAAAATGTTGTTTTGGAAAGCCGGAAATAGAATTTTTAGGTTACAGTTTTACAGTTTTAATCCGGCTCGAAGGACCATATGTTCACGGCGATAAGGTTGAATTTTGGTTTGTTGGATTTTTGAATAAAATAGACGTGTAGGTTCTTCGAAGAATTATATATAAGCTACAAATCCTGGGTGGAGCTATATTATATGTCCCTGATCTCAAGTACCGCTCATTCTTGGAAGGCTATCATTACTTTCCTTAAGAAGTATCAATCCATAGGTTACCCTGACATGACCGTTTCTTGGGCCCGTGTCATTGATGATGCTTATTTCATGAAGATGGGACCGAGAGATCATCCTACCCTGGCTGCACTACTATACAAAAGTCTGGAGTACTCTCAGGGGGATGAAGGAGGGTTGGATCAAGCTGTATGGGTCCAGCGTCATCACAAAATAGTGGAACGATGTGCTGCTGGGGCCGAACACATTCTCGGGGTCCTCAACCAGGAGAACATAGTAGTTGCTGCAGGGGCCAAGGAATCCCAAACATTGGCTCAGATTCTCAATGCCAAGACCACAACAGTGCAGATAGGAACTGGTGGACAGCAACACCATGACACCAGATATGATGACGCGAAGGGGTAAAGCCCTTGAAAGATAACGTTGAGGCTAAACAAAGTTACCCGCGACCGGAAACCGTCGAACAGTTACGACGATTTCTGGGAATAGTTAACTTTTACAGACTACACGTATAGCAGGCGGCTGAACATCAAGCAGAGTTGAATAAGTTTTTGCATGGGGCCAAGAAAAAGGATAAGTCTAGAATAACATGGTAAGGCAAGCCTACAAAGCGCCATTACACCACTGGCATATCCAGAGGTCAAAGGTAGATTTATCTATGTGTGACGCATCAAATACATGCGTGGGGGCAGTGCTACAACAAGCAAGGAGCCGCCGGAAAAACAAAGCCATTAGGTTATTTCTCTAAGAGACTATCGGAAGCCCAGCAAAAATACAGCACTTACGATCGAGAACTGTTGGCAGTTTATTTAGCTATTGTACATTTTAGAAACATGATTGAAGGTCGAGAGATTACTATTTTCACTGATCATAAACCATTAACGTATGCTTTTTCTAAAATAGTGTTACACCGTGAAACTTGAACACGCCATATCTTCTATTATTATTAAATAAGGTTTAGTAGGTAGGTACGTAGATAGATAAGGGAATTCGTACCTTCCGTAATTAACAATAGATTCGAAATTCGCGTGAAAGGAGGGAGGTACATGTTTATTGTGATTAGGTTATTCGTTGATTGAACAAATTTGTTATTGTTTGTGGTGAATAAAGTTCTCTGCTAGTATACCGGCATTTAATTACTCACGTTCGTAACAATAGGTACCGATCGAGAGACCCCACGGCGCACAAGGCAGTTTTTGTATATTAGCGAATTCACGAGCGACATACAATACGTCAACGGAAACGAGAACCCGGTTGCTGACGCGCTATCACGGGTAGAATCCGTTGTTTGCCCAACGTCTATCGATTTCGACGAAGTCGCACGGGCACAGGAAACAGGCGATCAAATGGCGCGTATGTTAGCAGAATCACGAGGTAACATTGTATTAAAACAAATTCATTCACCCTTGTATAATAAAACCATTTATTGTAACATTTCAGATAAACAGGTAATATCTCCCACAAAGATTTCGTAAATTAGCTTTCGATACAGTACATAACATTAGACACCCCGGAATTAAGGCCACACGAAAAATGATAACGAAGCGTTTCTTTTGGCCAGAAATGAACAGAGATGTAACCAGATGGGCTAGGTCTTGCATTCAGTGTTAGTATTAGGACAAACACAACGTTTACCAGGCGATTTTAATTGCGAAATCGAGAAAACCAAAGTAGATCATTTACCAGCGTTAGTAAGTAAACTTCAAAACGTTATAAATAGCATGCGGCCTAAGTCAAGAGAGAACAGCGAAAAATATTTATCCATAAAGATTTAAATACGTGTTCTCATGTTTTCATAAGAAATGATATGGTAAAAAGTCCTCTAACCCTATCGTATAGCGGCCCTTATAAAGTTATCAGTAGGGACAAGAAAACGTTTTACATACAAATAGGCGATCGTCAATCAACCATTTCCATAGAAAAATTAAAACCAGCGTATATTATTAACGAAGAAAAACCACCCGAAAATACTTGAACTAATAATGAGTGTCAATTGAACTAATAATGAGTGTCAATCGGATATAGAACCAAGTGAACAAAAACCGCTACCGCCTATGGCTAAAACCACACGCTGTGGTCGAGTGATTAAGCAACCAGTGCGATTTTTGCACACATGACAAAATAATATAAGTAAATCGAATGTTGTTAGGAATTTTTGTACATTTCACCACGGTTTTTACTATTAAAATTTTATTTTAAGAGTGCCAACTAAATAGAGTTTTGAGATGGGCAATCACCAGAATAAGGAGTACGTAGCTATAGCACAGGCTCAAGAAGTAGCAGGACAGCAGTTAGAGAGCAAACTGAACTACTTCGGAATAGTACTCATTATCATCGCTTTAATATTGGGCATACTCATAAGGACAGCAGTTAGAGAGCAAACTGAACAACCTCAGAATAGTACTTATTATCATCGCCTTAATATTGGGCATACTCATAGATATCCGGAGATATGATGAGTCCTAGTGATGCCGCTTATCTCCCACCAAAATAATTACAACATTCACAAATAGTGTATTTACGACACACATTTAAAATTTGCACACGCACACTAAGAAGAAAGCAGCTACACTGAATCAATTTCTAATAGCACACATAAATAGAATGGGCGGAGCATGCACTTGTAAACACTTGTTATTTGGAAACATTCAATGCACACGCATGCAATTAGGGAGTCGAACGCGATGGTCGATAATATTTATCGATATTGAATTTCATTATATTCTTGTAATATAATTATTCCGTTTGATTTTCTTTTATATATTTTTGTCGCTTCTATTATGTGAACACAATATCAATAAATAAATCTTTTAATGGAATTATTTATTGTCCAGTAATATGCAAATATTTGGGTAAGATTTGACGCTTTGAAATTTTTGGTGTCACATTTTTTGCCAAAGAGTGAAGTCTTATGTAAATGTATTTTTCCATGACACATTTTGTCAACTGGATGATATGATTATCTAGTGGTTCCTGGTCGAATTGATGAAAATCAATGGATTTAAACACATTTGATCCGATGAAGTGGTTAAGAGCTTTTGGTACCAGTAATGACTTATAAAAGTTTGTTACTATGTCTGAGGCCGGATTAGAGCCAAAAGCGTAATAATACAATGCTCTCGCCAGTTATACGACATTTTTACCACATTTGCGAAGAAATAAAATGTGAATGAAATGAAAGAAATAAAACGAAGATTTAATAAAAATAGCGATGGATCACGAATTTTCTAATTCAAAGTTCGAACATTGACGGCTGCTCGGCCTTATGATTGACTAAGGTGGGCTTGCCTACTCGGTCAATAATATTGAGCAATATTAATAATCTTTTAGGGCCTAGCTTACGAATTAGGCTTACGGCCGCGCAATAGCTAGATTTTTTTTAAATTATAATTGAATACTTTTACATAGCGAACACAAATTATTGTAATTTTAGGCCAAAATTAAAAAAAAAGAACTGAATGAAATTATAATGTCTTAATTTGGTTCAAACAACATTAAATTAATAACTAATTTAACATGTAATACGACAATATCCATTGAAATGTAAAAAAAATATCGAACTGCAATAATGCAGACACAGAAAAACTACTAGAAATTGTAAAATAAAGTTTCTATATACCTACTCTAATATAAGTCTCTTTCTATACCTAATTAATATAGTATCCACTTTATAGGCTGTATTATTATTCGTTAATTTATTTAATCCTAATATATCGTACATACGAGTAATCTAGTTTTAAAATAATCTATTCAAATTGTTAGATTAGATAGAGGTAACACACACAGACCTGGTAATTATATAATATAAAGTTAACATTATTATCATATGTCCAATTTACTTACAGAGCAAACAAAGCGAGAGTAAACAAACAAGAGGAATCTAGCCAATCTACAGACATGACTGAAGAGACTGTTTACGGAAATACTGCCGGAGCCTCAGGCCAACCCCCTGATCTGCCTCCAAAAGGCTCTCCTTCTGGTGAAGACTGGGACATACTCAAAGGATTCTTGCACGTGTCTACAGCCACTAGAGATTCTATTGCATCCGGCCAATTGGATCTCATAAACCCCACCGATAAGGATATGGTCAGAGCAGCTATCATAGGGAAAGTGGCCAAATCCAACTTTGAGGCAACTAAAGCTTTGGTGAAGTTGATGGCTTATGAGGGTTTCAATCCTGTCACAATCATTGCAGAAATGGCTGCTAGGGCAGAGAGGTGGAACAAGACTGAAAGGAATGGCTCATGGAATTTGTCCTTAGATGGGATGGACTTCTCCATCTTAGAAAAAGCTGAGCTTGCTAATGATGTGCTCTTCATATGCACACTGTTTTTGACAAGAGGGAACAACTTGAGGAAGATACTAGCTAGCATTGATAAGACTGTGAAAACACCCTTGCTTAGTAAGATCCAAGCATACGGAATTAAAAGTGACACAGACGAAGAGCTTGCCAAAAGGAAGAGAAGTGAGAAAATAGATCTAATCTCAAAAGACATAACACTCAGCAGGATTGCAGCATCATTCCCTCACATTGCTCTAGCTGTGGTCAAACAAACTGAGGTCAGGGGAAAGGTTGATCTTGTGTGCAAGAATTTGCAATATAGATTAGACCATGGTGAATTGAAGGAGATACCAGCTCTCTTGACCCATGGATTGATACCATCACTGCTACCAAAGACAGATTGCACCGAGGTTGCTGATCTCAAACGATTCTCTTACTTCTTCAACATCGAACAATCAGTCACCCTTCAGATGCCAAGTGTGAAGAAAAACATTGTGAATGAACCTATGAGCAAAACTATGGATTTTTAGTGTATTTAAAGATTATTTTTAGTGTATTCTTTTTTAAATGTTTGATGTAAATTGATGGCCTGAAACACAGGTTTTCATTAACCTAGATCAGGCAGGTCTACGTTACTGTTAGAATTACTTTTTTTTTCTCGATTGCACTTAATGTAAATCATAATTTTACTTACTTTATACTTGAATAAAATTTTATTATTACTCCGTTTATTCATAATTATAACATATAAATTATATTTTTAAATATTTCAATAAAAAAAAAATAAAAAAAAAACATTTAAAAATATAAAAAACAGTGTCCCACCGGTATCGGGAACAGGGTCCAAGCTACCGGCTGTCAGGGCTCCAGAGAAAGAAACCTCCTGACAATACGAGCCGTGTCCAGGAGTACCGCTTTCTGGATCAAGCCCTTAATCCAGCCGCCTAACGCGAGCCTCCTAAGGTGTTGGTCAAGGCTCTTGGCTATTAAGCCATTGGCTGACACGACTATCGGTACAATGATCGCCGAGTCTACATCCCACATGTCGACAACCTCGCGAGCCAAATCAATATACTTGATTTGTTTCGTCTTTCTCGGCTTTCACGAGGTTCTCGTCATGCGGAACGGATATGTCAACAATCATTGTACGCCTCTCTCATCGGTCCACCACCACTATATCAGGCTTATTGGCTACAATAGTCCTGTCAGTGATGATGGACCGGTCCCAGTACAGCGTGATATCGCCATTATCGAGAACTAGGTCGGGCACATACCTGTAGTATGGCACCTCCGATTCCAAAGAGAGTAATTCAGAGCAAGTTGCTGATGGATAATCCTGGCTACAAGGCTGTGTCTATGCAAGTATTCCCAGTTAGCTAGACGAGAACAACCAGAGATAATGTGGCGGATTGATTCACCCGGTCGGTGACATGCCCGACAGATGTCAACCGTGCCGTCCTTCACAATAAATCTCCGGTAGTTATTCGTCATGATAACTTCGTCCATAATTGCACAGACAAAACCTTCGGTTTCCCCAAGAGGTCACCGACGCGCAGCCAGGCTACGGACGTTAGTTGATCTACATCGGGCCCATGAAGGGCCCGGAAAAAGCGTCCGTTATTATTATTATTATTTATTTATTATTTCTTAAATCACTCTAGACAATATAATACTCTGTTTCAGATGACTTCATTTGGTGCCAAAGAAATTCGTGAAGGAAACTTTATGCCCACTAGGAAACTTTATGCCCACTAGGAAACTTTATGCCCACTTTTAAAGTCCAGGGGCAAGTTTACCATCTGATCGGTAATTTACTTCCACCTGAAGGCGCACAACCCGAATTTTAGCAAATATATTTTTATTTCCTATGCAGATCAGGTATCTTTACGCTCAAATTTAAACCCAACGTTAAAAACCGACCGACCGAACCGAAACGCAGATTATCGACGCTCTCCAAAAATATCTTCACGAACACAATACTTATATTCAAAGTTTTAAATATAATCTCGAAAACAGACCACCGAATGATTTTAAACTTATCATTCATGCTGATGTGAAACCTAATGAACATCGAGGTCGATATAACGCGCCCATGGTAGATGAAGTAGCTGTTCTTTTAATAGATGAAGACAAAGGTCCCCGAGATATAGTGTTAAATACCAGAGATGGGCGCCTTCAGCGAGTTTCTGAAATACATAGATCTTATGACCCACTTCAATATCCTTTACTGTTTCCCTTTGGAAATGACGGATATTGTATAAATATTCCACAGCAAAATACTGCTGCTAGATCTAAAACTATGTCATGTATGCAGTTTTTATGCATTTAGACTCATGGTGAGAATAAATGACGTTAACAGCATACATTATTTCAAAGGATTATTTAATCAATACTGTGTTGATATGGCGGCAAAAATGATTTCTGAGAGGCTTGACTTCATAAAAAGAAATTAAAAAAAACTAAGAGTACTTTCATTTAAGAGATGCCGTGGTTAATGATGGCAATGTAGACGCTTCTAATGTTGGCCAGCACGTTAAAAACTGGTATGGCACAATGGGGCCATATTTGGACATGTTTTAGTCTTATGGTCTAAGGGTGAATGAATTGCGTCTTGGACACAATAACAATAATATTAAGTATTCTGTCAACAGGTTTCAAAATTAGTGTGGAGGAGTGATGTGTATGTGCTTCTCGCTCACTCATATGTAGCACCGTATAGTGTAAAGGTGACATTGCGAATCGTCAGTATTAAACTAGCGTTCATTGAAAGCACCCGACTTCTTATTTCTGCACCTTCTACCCGAAAACATATCAATAGGTCTTCGATTGTGCAGAGTATTGGTCCAATGACTGCCTGGATCTGTATGCTTAGAAATGAAGGAATTTGTCGTCGCAAATACGCAGCAGCGGTTAAGAAGGCTATGTCGCAAATACGCAGCAGCGGTTAAGAAGGCTATGTCGCAAATACGCAGCAGCGGTTAAGAAGGCTATGTCGCAAATACGCAGCAGCGGTTAAGAAGGCTATGTCGCAAATACGCAGCAGCGGTTAAGAAGGCTATGTCGCAAATACGCAGCAGCGGTTAAGAAGGCTATGTCGCAAATACGCAGCAGCGGTTAAGAAGGCTGTCGCAAATACGCAGCAGCGGTTAAGAAAGCTATGTCGCATATCCTTGCATAGATGACATACATTACACATTTCATTTTTTAGATATGTCGGTAATGAGTAATTATAGGGGTATACTGGTCGATTCAGGGCAGTACAGGATCATCTCAAATATGATCGAGTTCAAGCACGTAGTGCACTTCAACCCGCCCAAAGATGGGATCTGGTTCCGAATAGGACATAGATCCATACCAACATGACAATGACACAACAACAATCAACAATGACTTGAAAGAATCCCTTACCAATAAATTACTATGACTATGACTATGACATTCATTGTCGCTACGCGCCCACATCATGTGTTGACCGACCTATGCCACTCGGGTTTGTTATATGACATGCGAGGGTTAACGATACCAAATTCAGAGGGTGGAATGTATGATCTCATGCATGAGATTATCAGTGGCAAAGCGACTTTCATACACAAATGTAATGAGATACGCGATGTGTTAGCCTCAAAGCCAAAAATACGGTGGTGCGGAGCCGAATTGGAGTCCGTGTTCAACCGTCATATCTATCATAACGCTACAGAGATATGTGGCAATGCGATTTTAGGGTTCTATTGTTCACCTATCAGCGGCATTGTGGGCACTCTGCCTAAACCCATGAATGAATCACATCTACGTGAACTATATGTAAAAGTTATCGAGGCTCATGCCAATGATGGACAGCGTAAATTAGGTCTAATTATGTACGCCGTTCCGCGCGTGGGTTACAACATCGTATATGTTGGAGGTTCCCCCGGCAGCGCTTGGCTTGATACGCTAGTTCGACGCGAGTTTGTTGGGACCGTTGTTACAATTGATCCCACGCCATTAACCGACCGAAATGCAGCCATGTGCCGCATTGTTGAGATCAGAGCCATGGTTAATTCCGCTAATGATATTCCCTCTCTTTTAGAAAAAGAGGGGTTGAGCGATCTACAGAATATTATATTTATATGGGATGTGCGGCACTCGGATGCCAGCACTATGGATGAGAATGCGCGTGCTACCTGTATAGCGCATTGTTGAACGAAATATGTAATTCTCTGTGGTTTAGAAATCACGTAAAGATTTACCAGCTCAAAATGAATTCAAACAATCTAGACATATACGAAATGCCTGCGAATGCTTGCATTTACGCCCAACCATTTACTTTAACGAGGGACGTATATGAGCTTAGAATTGTTGGCCATGTAGATGTTCCCGACTATTCACTAATAACAGAGAGCGTTATTAGTGAATAGTCGCTAATAACTAATAACGCTCTCTCCAGAGATGCAAGTTGCCGTACGCGAGTACTCCCACAAAATAAAGGAAATGGATATAAATAAAATGGAAATATTGGACAGATAGATGACTATGATCTGTTCATTAATTTCATTTGTAGCATATACCGCAGGTGCGACTATATTGAATCACCACCATTAGTTGATCCAGACTGGGAAATTGCGCTGTTCACCTTGAATTGGAATCCTAGCGCAAAATTAGCTAGATATTTCGACAGAGTGTATAGCTCTGAAATCAAGTTTGTGGGCAGCTTCTTTACCACGCAAAGACTTACAGATGGAGAATATCCATTTCCAGAGCACCTACTATTACTACGTTACCCATCTATGGTATTCGATTCTCGAGCCTTGATTGATGCGAAGCTTGAAGGACTTTACTTCTTCACGAATGCCATTAATTGTAGATGTATGGAAAACGAATTAATCTTTTCCGAAAGTTACCTTATTGGTTCTACGGAATATAACTTACATACGGCTGGAAAGATGCACCAGTACGACGAAGTTCGTAGGTACTGCTGAATGCGCTCTCGCAAACGCGGTCTTTCCCAAGTTTCCAAATATATTTTCTGCTTCCGAGAATATAATATCCCCTTCTGGACATGCGCTTCGCATGTTCATCGAATATGCTCAAGACAGTGCCTCACTGTGTATGTTCGCGCATAAAATCTTATCAAACTTCCACCGTACAGGATCTTCCAGAATACGACGTGAATACGTTAATACATTCTTTCCAGACAGCGAATCCTCGTGGCTAAATGCCATTACAACGAAATTTGCACCAAAGATGGAACGCGCGGATGATACGATTTGGCATAGTAAAGAGGAATGGATTGTCGGATATTCCTCCGGATATAGAATCGCTCAACGTTGCGTTAAAGCTTTCAATGAAGTAATAAACTTCCTTAATAAGACTTGATTGCGATTTAAAAGGTATAGAAATATTCACCTTTAGGCAGCAAGGTTGGCAACAGGTCGCGGCCTCCACATTACGTATGCCCAAATTGATACCACAAGCTAATATGAGAGATCCATACATTATAAAAATTTCTCATTTATATGACGGCTTTAAGAAAATGAATATATCTGATTACGCTAAATGGCTTACGCTACCCAGTTGTGACTCTAAATCATTATTATGGAGACGTGCAATTTTCGCGCTCTCTCTAGATAAACATGCACGCGAATGTCTTATACATTCAGCATACATTACTACGCTTGATCCATCAGCGACGACTCACGGAAAGAGCAGACGTAGCATTCTTGAGATATGTCTACGAGCAGTTGCTCACTCTAATCCGTCCTATCAAAAGTGGGCGAACATTCCACATATACTTTTCAATGATTACGAACCTATGCATTGTGCATACAAAGCTCCTACTTCCAGACCTACTAGTTAGAATTCACGCGATGAATGATTTTGGCATGATATGTCAACTGCTTATGGATTCTCAACATCTAGTTGACAGATCGTTCCCAAATGCCATGTGCTCAGTATTTACATCATACATTTCGATGTGTTGTAAATGTCCTTAGAAACATGATTTAGATACGTTCCTACGTTTGTACAAAACATTTTACTAGTGAAATTTAATAGCGATTCTAATGATATAACTGGTAATGAGCTAGCTAACGTAGTTTTGAAGATAACGACGTCGTTTTAATAAGACGCGCCGAAATTTCCCGCCAATAATCCGCGAATGTACACATATGTCGAAGAGAGCGATTAGCGCGCGACACAGTTGAAAGGATAATTATTGTATATTTATTTTTACATGATAACATCTTTTTTATTACAAAACAAAATCAACTAGTGATATTTTCTCTTTTTGTTTGACATGCTGTAGCATGTCGAATTGGCGAGTGAACGAGCAGCCTCCTGCAGACTTCCTCGATTTACTCTACGACGAGGAAGATCGGGACGTCGAAGAGGAGAGCGGCGATAACATGACGAGTTTTTTGACGAGGTTGTTATGTTTTTTTTATTGCATTTGGATGGGATTTTTTTTGCATGGACATTCGCCGGAACGCATGGGGGGCTCTCCACGAGTGGTATTGCGTTTATTGTGGTTTGCTGTGATTTATTGATTATGGGTGGCGGTGTATTTGCATGTTTCTTTTTGTATGTTTAGGGTGAAAGCATCGGACCTATCGTTGTCACCGGAGATTCCCACCTACTCTCCTCTCACGTCACCAGACCGCCCTGCAAGGACGCAGCCGCAAACGGTAATACATCTCTTCTTCTGTTCGATTTGAAATATTTCTGAACGTTTGAATATTTTAGGATGATTGGTCGCCACGTCCTTCAGCGTCCCGGGACAGGTCACGATCCCCAATGTACATTAATCCGCCGTCGCAAACGTAAGTTTATATCTACTGATATAATTTACAATGGAACTGTAGAGGTGCAGTTTCTAAAAAAAATGAAATTATCTATTTGTTAAATAAATATAATGCTTCGTTATTTGCAATATCGGAAACCTGGTTAAAGCCAGGCTCCATTTTCAAAATTAATGGTTTTTCTTGCCTAAGAGATAATAGGTCTGATGGGTATGGCGGGGCTATAGCAGCCCCAAGCGTATAGCAATGAGTATAGCATACTCATCAGAAATTCTGTCTCTTACTATCCTCTATCCGTTCCCGTATTTAATTATTTTTCTGTGGTAGCTGCACAAATAAATAATACTTGTATTGTTTCTGTGGTAGCTGCACAAATAAATAATACTTGTCGCGAAGAACGCGAAGCCATAGACCAAACATATAAATTCAATTCTAGCAACATCTAGAGGCGCCATCTTGAATAACTATGGTACGCATAGATTATTATAGACTTTGCAATAGCGTGAGATTATTTGGCGCCAACCGAGCTAGTAACTAGTAGCCGCCATTTCTAAAAGTCGCAAACTATAGTTAACGTGTTGTGTGATCGCTTGTGTACAGAGCGTGAATTATGCTAGTTAAAGACTTTTCGTGCCGTGTCTGGAGGAGAGAAATGTATCCAGAATTCGACGGCAAGAAAGTTAAGTATTACTTATGTAAATATCTAGTCAAGCTCCATGTGGTTATTTGTTGCCTCGGCGCAATTGATTCCTATAGATGTTAATGTTAAAGGTAAAAGCTAAACTGTATGAGGCCTGATAAAGTTAGGCCTAGTCCTTGTCGTGGACATGGACAGGAAGAGGGCACGGAGTAAGCAGGCCCAGGCGTTCTAGGTGGGCTGCTGAGGCCGGGTAGCCATCCCCCGGATTCCAACCCTCTGCAGTTAGGAGTAGGCGGCCTCTAGTATAATAGGGGTTCTCCGGACTACATTAAAAATTGGAAAGTGCGGCGACGAAGGCACCGGATCGCAGTCACAGCCAGGTTTCTTGAGAACATTTGGTCAACATTCGTTTCTGACTTCGCCGTACGCCAACACGAGCTTGCCAGTCAAGATTAAGCTCGTGGATGGCGAGGAAGCAAGAGTGTTTAAAATGACCGGTCGTCAGACCGCCTCTATCCTAGTTATGCTGGATTTGCACTCCCGCGTACTGCGCGCGAGAGGGTGGAAGCAATGTCGCAGAGCGTTCCTTGCCTGCCTTCGTGAGCGTCGTGTAAATGACGGAAACTCACTCGTAGCTGTAATGAGCCAAATCATTGAAGACATGCGCAGCTTATCGCTAATGGATGCGGGCCTAGCTACCACGGTAGCCCACTTTGCTCCATTAATCTTCACAGGGCGGTTGAGCGCAGAGATGCTTAGCGCCTATAACCAAGCCAGAGAACACGATAATATGAGTGCCCAGAAATTCATAGTGGGATATTGCTTTCTTCGAGCGTCCACTCCAGATACCCAAGCGTATGCCAATAGCATGTATCCAAGCTTCCTCGAGAAGAGCTTGGAGCAAAGACGCGGCACCCTAGAATACACTATTGAGAAAGATGACTTCGAATACGAACTAAGCGAAGTCGAGATAGATATAGAAGAACGATGGAACATTATCGGATCAATACCAGAAGATGCACTGATTGACGAATATTCCCGAGAAAGCCTAAGCTTCACGCGAGGATCCAGGGCCCCCTCTCCATACGAAAACGACGAGCCAGCCTGCGGCGCCTCGGAATCAACAGACTCAAATGAGGTACCGTTCCAATTATCCATACATGACAACGACAATTTATCGCTCACTAGTGGAGAGCTTGCGATGATTACCGGCCATGCCTATGAGGAAGAAGGATCAATCCCCCCTGAGGAAGAATCCGCAATACAGACCTACGCCGACGCCAATGACTTCACTGCCGCTGGCTCCAGCGGTTTCTCTACATTTAGAGAGCCTTCCGAGGCTGGGACTTCCACCAGTCACAGCACTCTGATAGTACCCGGCGCCTCCACCACTTTGTCGCAACTCTCTGTGCGACAGTACCAGGATCTTCAATTCAGGGCTGTAGCAATGAAACGCTTATTTCATTGAATACTTATATTGCTTCACGATAATGACTTCACTTTACAATGGTCGCGTCCGAACTGCTTAAACTAGACATTATTTTGTTCTATTTAATTTTCAAACCTATTCTAGAACAACAAAATCCTTAGAAATATATTTTACATGCCAGTTCGCTAACTTACCTCATGCGATCTCCTTTCGATATCACAGTACACAACACGCTCCAGGATCTTCGAAAGGCAGGGCAGGATGCTAATTGGCCTAAGATCCTTCATGTTGGCTGGGTCATTGGTTTTCGGGATAGGGCGCACCATTGCACGTCTCCACAATTTAGGAAAGGTCTCAATGGATCTGTTGATGATGTCAGTGATGGCTTGCAAGGTAGTTGGCAATGTGAGAGATAACATCTCCAGACTGATACCATCCACACCCTGAGCATTTGAAGCTAGCAGGAAGTGTTATCTAACATTTCCTTGACCATTTCTCTTACTAATTGTTTTTCACTAAAAGACAATCTATATGGGCGGTAAACTACCGGTTCAGAGTCATTTAGAGTCATTTAGCTGAATCGTCATTTAGCTGAATCACCATTTCAGTTTCCTTAGCATAACCCAGGTCATGTAGGCCAAAGGAAAAACAAGTGGGGTATTTATCAATGACCGATTTTAAAATATCTTTTTGCTGCGAGGTTAAGCCTTCTCCACATTGCAATGATGATTCATCTAAGCCCCGCTTGTCATTCTGTTCAACCCTATTCACAAGTAAAGTTTTGCTTACAACGAGACTACGTGTTATCAGGTCTTGTGTGTTAAATTTTAAATTCTTTGAGGATACGTTTTGAATTAGCACGAATCCTAAACCTTTATTTAAATTATATTCGCCAGGCAGCAAGTAATATTCTTCGCCCTCGCGACCCCTTAGGGAACCTTGCACATAAATACATCCAGTATATTCTTCGTTACTTTTCACGGGAATAGTTTTAATATCATTACTGTTTACAATAGTGTCGGCAGAACAAAATAGTGGGTATTTTATGCTTCCGGTTTCTTTATTTCTTTTAAATATAACGTCTGAATTGGTTTTTTCAATTTTGACTGATGGTCGTTCAGTAAACGTGTGACCTACCAACAGAGGAGCATTTAGGAGATGGTCGTCTACTATTAATAACTCAACGTCTTTTTCTTCTAAACCTTGAATTTCTAATGTACACAAAGTCAAGCCAATTGGGCAATATGGAGTACCACCAAACCCCTTAAGCATAGGTCCTACCGCTGGGGTCCAGTCTAACTTTAAACGTTGAGCATCGCTATGACGAATCAAAGTACCTTCGCTACCTAAATCTACATAGCCATTGACAATTTCGTTGTTAATTTTAACCGGCATTTTATATTTAGAATTGGTGTTTCCAAAAGTTTCAACTTGCAAGACATTTTTAGTCACATTAGTAGTTTCACTTTTACTTTGATTGGCCTTAGGACAGCTATCTGTTAAATGACCCATTAGTCTACAATTACTACATCGCAATTTGGGCTTCGAGCATCGATAAAATGTATGACCTTTCTCGTTGCAATTAAAGCATGTTACGTTTTCAAACCTATTATCCTTCCGCGAAGTATTATTACTTTGAGTGTCATTACTACTAGCCGCAGCAGGTTTGTTACGCCTATCTTTATTGACGTTATTGTCGGTCGAAGCCCTATCTTGACCAACCTTAATAGTTATCAAAAATTTCAGTACTTGTTCAGGTTCGATAAAACCGGCTGATTGTGCTCCCAACCTAACACCTCTATCCTCTATACCGAATAACAAACAGTCTACTGCTCGTTTACCTGATATCTCGCACCTATTAAGCAAGTTCATTTTCGAATAGTAATATAATTCAAGCGATTCCCCAAATTTAACCCTCTTATTCAACATTTCTGTTAATAGCTCTGCATTTTTTTTCCTTTTTTTTAATTTAAATTATTTTGGTGTTAAATCACTGTACTTTTTTTAATTTAAATTATTTTGGTGTTAAATCACTGTGCTTCTATACCATTTGCAAAAGCTAAATTTAAAATTTCTAATTAATAATGGTAAATTAATTTTTGTCCACCAGAGGGCGCCACATTGAATTTTGATGATATATTTTGATAAGTACCAGTGAAGCCCTTTCAAATGATATCAAACACGGTGTATTTATCTTAACATTTTTTTTAACACATGACTTCTTGTCCGCTAGAGGGCGTCACTTTAAATTTGAACAATATTTTGGAAATGTACAAGTAAAGCCCTTTCAAATGATACCAAACACGGCGTATTTATCTCCATTTTTATTTTTTACACATTACTTTTTGTCCGCTAGAGGGCGCCATATCAAGTTTTGTGACACGTCACGTAACCTATATTCAGCGGACAATTAAGACGGTTCTAACGATACCTCATACGTCGAGTTCCGATAAGTAGATTAGGAGCTATGTGGGAACAGATGAACAAACTCACATACATACATAGCCTGTCAAAATCATAACCCTCCGTAGTCGGGTAAAAACGACCAGCATTCGAAGATACACCTACTGAAATATCACAAGCTATTAAAAAATTGGATGAAATTGCCAAGGAGTCATCAGATGAGAAGCCGTATGACCAGTTCGGAAAATTTGTTGCATCTGAGCTCCGTCTTCTGCCACAGCGACAAGCCATCTTGCTACAACAGGAAATTCAAAACTGCATCATTCGTTTTAAGCTGTCATCTTTAGATCAGCAGGCCCCATATTCTGTCGAAAGTGCAAACTCGCAATTTTCTTTTACTTCGACTAGTGCCTCATCGTTGAACAATGAAAATGACGATGGAGATGTTTTGCAGCAGGCCATTATTAATGCGTTTGGAGGAAACGTATAAATTGTCGTCAAATATAATATTGTCTAATAAAACTGGTGTTTAATTTTGTAGTAATTTTATTTTCACTCACCTGAATAAACGGTCGAAGGGCATGAGAAATTGCTGTTAGCACTTCGGGTAAAGAATCGCCCGTGGCTAGATAACGTAATGTTATTTCCAATTTCGTGGTAACTGGTATTGCCGGTCTCATTGTCGTATCATTTTTTTTAAGCATTCCGTCTACCATTTGCAGTAAGTCATCAAATTTGGAACTGTTCAGTCTCAACACATTTCTATAGGCCAAAGGATCTTGATCTTTCAACTCTCTTAATAAACCGCTGGAAGCACCATATTCATCACGTTTTTCTATCCACGATCTTACCCATTTTCTTTTCTGTTTACATTTTTTCTTCAGTTTTTGTTGTAAATGCTTCTTCATAACATGAGCTAAAATAACTGCTCCCGCGTGAACTACTCCCTTCGACATACCTAGCTTGAACTGCCAAAAGTCCAAAACACAAAAAGGTGCTCGCAACTAGTTCACTAGCAGCGACGATGACACACAGCTAGTTGACTAGCTTACAGGCCAACACGCCAGCGAATGGCTAGTAAATTAGCCCAGCTTTCTATTTTTTCAAGCAGCTTTTTTACAATCGGATATTTAAAAGCAGGTTGTAAAAAGCTCAATGACACGGAGCAAGTTTACAAGCTACTCGCGAATACAAGCTACTCGCGAACTCGCCGACTAGCAGCTTAAAAACTAGCCCAGTGTCATCGAGGCTTTATGTTGCTGCAACTGTAAACAGGGCTTATGAGTACAACAGGAAAGGGAAAGACGAATCGCAAGCTAAGATTCTTAACCATCCTATAATAAATGCTCAGATCCCAAACATTGGAGATTTCCCTAAAGATGGAATTGTTGGGAATTTTAATCCTTCTTTTGCCTGGTTGTTTGGTCAAAATTATTTAGTTAAGAATTTTAAAGCTATTACTATTCAGTAATACAGCGCAGAGAAAACAATAGAATTCCTTAAGACTAGTAACTCAGATGTTCTTAGTAAAGGACGCCAAACTTGGGACCCTGAATTACTAAAAAGTACTACTTGCTCTAAAGCTTTCAATGGGTTTATAAACTTAATAAAGAGGAATTTGGGGAAAACACCTTCCACATTGATTGAAGCTTTAATATACTGGTACGAGCTCTATAATCTCAATAATCTGTTTTATCAAAAAAGTATTTTAGTGTGAGTCAAGTAAACGAAAAAGTTATAGAAAATTAAATAACACATTCTCCATTTTTGTACTCAATCAAGAATTCAAGAATTCAATACACATTTGAGTAGTTATCAGTATTTTTGGGGTTTATTTGAAGAGTCCCTAACATTCCTTAACAGACTATTTTAGAAAAAGTTGAAGTATACTGTTAGGTTTTGTTTCTAATAATAAATAGTACCTTAAGTTTTTAAAGATAATTGTTAAAATGAGTTAAAATTGTAAACATTTTTTATTGTTTTAAGTTATATCTAAGGTATGTTGTATAAGCGATTAATTTCTATTGTTTGGGAATGTTAACTGATATCGTGGACCAATGGGAAAGCGCGACGCGGCTGGGCCGCGGGGGGGTTGTTTTTGGCTACAAGCGTGGGCGGAGACGGCACTCTTCCCGGGGTCTCCGTCTGGGACACTCGATTGGAATATTCGTTTTGAGCAGTGTAATGATTGTGAATTATTACTTAGTTGTTTGTTCTTGATATAATTAATAAAAGTAAGTGAACAGTTTGAGTTTATCTTAATATGGTCCTCCCAGTTGAAATAGTTCCTCTCAAATACCGCGACCGCCTAGACAACGAGTTTTATACTTCAGAAGTGACAAGTGCACCCAAAACGTAAGTATGCGCCCAAATTGTATTTCTACTTTGTTTGGTACTGGTCTGGTTAATTGCCAATTAACCCGAGACCTATTAGTTCTCTCAATTAACCTGAGACCTATTAGTCTTAGGATAGGTTTTACATTGTGGTAATTAGGCATCAATACGATTCTGTTTTTAAATCATGTCATCATAAGTACCATTGTTGAAAGTTTTCTTGCTAAAATCGGTAATCACATTAAGTTTACTATTTTTACTATTATTTTTCGTGGGCCGACAGTATTTTAGCGAGTGAATACCCGTTAACACTATTGCGTGATCTTACTGTGGAAGACGTAAAATCGAATAATTTAGGTGGGTGTTATGTAACCCTTTAAAACAAAGTTAAAAATAGTCAACGATAGAGCTGTGTTGTAGTTTTTTTCGTCATAGACCTTTTTAAGTTTGGGTTGTAACAGCGCTTACCTACTAAGAGCGTCACCCGACACTTTCCACGATAAGTTCGACTGAGGCGAGCGAAGCACTTGACGCCGCATACCGCATCTATCACCGGACTTAAGTGTTTATACTTGAAAAGGTGGTTGGTGCCTATGTTTTATTTTTAGAATAGGACGAATTAGACTTCATTCTCTATTTAAGAAATACCGATTTTGATTTTAAAGAATAAAGGCGACTTGCTCAGCAAACATGCTCCACTAAAACAATATAAGTATCTGTACCTTATTCTGTTTTCTATGATATTCAAAGAAAGGATAAACGAAAACTTAGAGGTTTTGTCTGTCGGCAATCACTAGCTTCTCAGTTACTACTTCTAGATACGGCTCTAAAGTTTCTTTACCGTGAGATTTCAGACAATGTCAAAGTCAACGGGTCAACGAAGGCTCGTGATTCCGAATCGCGGAGAGCCACACTCTGCCGGAAGGAATCGAAGTCGGCTGTGACGTCGTGGCCCCGAGCCAGACATCGAGCTGCGCTGTGAGCGGCTTTGGATGCTGGATCGCGAGCTACGGCGGGAGCGCGACCGGGAGCGCGACCGTGCGCGCGCCGCCGAGGATCTGCACCACGTGTCGCGTCGCGGCAACGAGCTGCGAGTGGACAACCGTCACCGCGGCACCTCCGCGGTATCGACACGGTGCGGGCCGGGACGCCGAGCTACGCGCAAAGCAGTGCGGGGAGCGCGGACAGCGGACCGAGGCAGGAGTGCGACCGTGTACGCGCCGCCGAGGACCTACACCAAAAATCGCGTCGCGGCGGCGAGCCACGAGCGAACGACCGTCTCCGCAGCATCTCCACGGCATCGACGCGGCGCCGGTACGCTGAGCCATGTGCGGAGCAGTGTGGGGAATTCGGACCGCGGCGGCAGGACCGCGCGGAACGGATTAAGAGGTCATGTAGCCGTTCTTTTTCAATAAGAGATTTGTTTAATATTATTAGGGACTTGAGGGATGAAGGAGCCACCACTCATTTTGCAATGCAAGAGTTGCTAGGTCTGGCCAAGACGTGGTACGAAAGTTTACGTACCATCCTATTTACCTGGCGGGAATGGCAAGCGAGGTTATTAAGCGCGTTTCCATGCGGACAGAACTACGGTCGGACCTTGAAAGATATGATTAGGAGAGGGAGCAGATATAATAAATCCATAGAAGTGTATTAGGTACTATGGAAAGCTAAGTCTAGTGTATCAAAGCGATATAGTAGGTACCCACGCGGCAGAATTTATTTATTGTTTTATTTATTTGCATAGGCTCACCAACGACTTATTTACAATATAATTTAAACAATATTGTAATAATATATGAGGTGATCTCCTATAAAAAGTCACTTACAGGTATGCACAACACTTACAGTAGGTCTATTTATTTAAATAGATTAAGAACGATAAATAATAAACATTTAAAACGGGCACAAAACAGAAAATTAAAAAGGGAAGGGAAAATAGAGATTAAAAACCAAAGTCCCAAATTAAAACAAATTAAATTACATTATTAAGAGAACTAGAATGCATAATAAATGGCATAACAGATACTGCGTAGCAGTACTTATTCAGTAAAAAGGACTATAATAATCCATCTGTTCCGGTCCGTTTTCAAGCTAAAAATTGTAATTTTGATAATTCTCGAGTTTCCAAAACAGCGAGCAGTAGTTCTGGTGCCCAACCAAGCCACCTCAATGGATGTTACAATTGCAAGGAAAAGGAACATAGTTTCTTGCACTGCACTAAGCCGTTCATGAAGTGCACGCGTTGCAATAAGATTGGTCACATCACGGAAAAGTATTATAGTAAAGTAAGTCAGGTGATAAAGTGACAAACACTAGTGGTACAGTGCAGAAAACTATGCGGATTGATCTATAAACAACGAAGACACACATATTGTCTGTCTCTAAGTTTATAAAAGAGATAATAGCCAATAGTTGTATACTTAAACCTTTTATAGATTTTGGAACCGACGTTGCCCTGATTAGGGAATCTACTGCCAGCCAGCTAGGTGTATCTCACGATAATGTTCCTACACTACTAAAAGGATTTGGCAATAGCGTAGTCCAGTCGCTAGAAAATTTGACTCTTGATATATGATTGTCGATGAGGTAGAGGCTACAGTTGCTTACAAAGTAGTACCCGACTATTTATTAAAGGCAAAGGGACCTCTTATGGGACAATTACTCACAGAGCAATCTCACATCGCAGTTTATGAAGATAGGAGCAGATTGCAATTCCACAATATTGGGAATAAAGTACCTTGTTCTGAACCTGCTGTTGACATTGATAACTTGGTAAGATTTTCTGTCGTTAATACAATACCCAGATATTTGGACATTCTTTTAGAAAATAGTATAGTGGGAAAGCCTAATAATCAGCACTTCATCGTTGGAGGACTTCATCGTTTAATCAATGGACATAATCATGTATTGGCTGCATTATGTTTAGGTTTTTGCTGTATTTTATCTAAGTTAATCTTTTGTCACACTGAGAGAGTAGATATTGTGAATAGAGTTATTAATGAACAGTCAATGGAGTCCAAAGTCGGGCAGCGATTCGATGAAAGTCAGGTGCGTGTACGTAAAGGAGTAATTGACATGTAAGACGAACTCTTATAAAGATACTTGAGAAATATCAGCATTGTTTCGCTTCTTCCTTGAGGGACTTAGAATGTACCGGCGTCACTGAGATGAGCATAGAACCTTTTAGTCAGTGTCCAGTCGTTTGTCGCCCACACAGGTTGTCGCACCATGAGCGGGAAAAGGTGCACTCTATGGTTGGAGAGATGTTAGACGCTGGCGTGATAGGAGAACCTGTTTCCGAGTATGCTAGCCCTATCCTACTCGTACGTAAAAAGGATGGTTCTTCAAGATTGTGTGTTGACTATCGCATGCTGAATTTAGTGACTCAAAGATAACCAATGCCTATTATTGAGGAAGAAATGGCACGTCTTTCTGGGCAATCGTGTTTCATAACCCTCGATATTCCGTCTGGTTATTATCAGGTGCAGAGCAAGCATTTATCCTCCATTTTTTTTTCTACACCAGACGGCTAGTACAAGTACAATCGTATGTCGTTGGGCCAAGCCAATGCACCTGCCGACTTTCAACGCATGATCAACACAATACTACGTTCAGCTCGATCTAGTAAGGCTCTCATTTTTGGGAAGGATGCTACCCAGCGTTTAGAACGCTAAAAGTTAAATTTTACCTTGAACTTGTCAAAATTTTAATTCTTATGTGATAAGGTCGTCTAATTAGGCTACAGCATTAGCGCCAGCGGCATCAGACCTGGCGAAAAGAAGATGTTTAGCGTGATCAACTTCCCTCGATCCGAAAACGTGCATAACACACAGTAAATTCTAGTCCTGACTATTTTCGAAAGTTTATAGAAAATTTTGCACAGATCTCGTCCCCTCTTAGTGAGCTAATCGAAAAGGCGCAGCCTGGGAGTGGAATGACGATCAAAAGGCTGAAAGCGAATTTGGTTAATAGGCCGGTTTTAGATTTACATTATGACCCTGATGCGGAATTAGAACTACACACAAATGCAAACAAGTTAGGAATCTGCGGAATTCTTCTCCAACGAAAGCGAAACCTCGAGAATTTTCATCTTGTAGCATACTATAGTCGGCAGGCTTTCCTGGAAGAGAAGAACTTCCACTCTTATGAGTTACGAACCCTAGCAGTGGTTTGCTCCCTTCGAGTGTTTTATTAAGGAAAAAGTTCAAGGTTATCATGGTGTAGGCTGATATTACGAAAATTCGAATGCACTGTCGAATATAGAGCTAGAACTAAAATGAGTCATGTTGATTTAGTAGTGAAGAGTCATGTTGATTTAGTAGTGAAGAGTCATGTTGATCTAGAAGTGAATTGTATTCTTTATGAGAAATAAATGCCTTAAACCGTAAAATTAGCTTCATACGCTTCAAATTGGTGAATCCGAGCTCGTAAAGATAACAAATACTTGTTTTAATAACAACAAAAATTTTACTTAAATTCGTAGGACTGTACTGTGCTAGCAAAGTTCTGGGTATGGACCGTTATGTTGTGACACCGATACCAGGATTAGCCGATACAGAAAGCAGACGTCCGACAACGTTCGCTGCGAATCGCGTGAAGCCGTGGTTACACGTGACCGCACAAGAGATTGATGAAAATAAAAATAAAAATAGTGACGACAATAATACTGGGAGTAGTTCGAGTTAGAATACGAGCACCTTACTTGTTATGTTGTATCGAATGTAAATGACCATTTATTATTTACAGAATTTTATCTATTGTTACAGATCAAGTACGCGAGAATCGATTGGTTCGTGACTTGATCGTCTGGGTTCACCTTGTGTTGGGGTTCTAATGCCCAACGGTGAAGTGTTGGGGTTCTAATGCCCAACGGTGAAGTGTTGGGGTTCTAATGCCCAACAGTGAGTGGATTCACCTTGTGTTAGGGTTCTAATGCCTAACGGTGAAGTGTTGGGGTTCTAATGCCCAACAGTGAATGGGTTCACCTTATGGTAGGGTTCTAATGCCTAACGGTGAAGTGTTGGGGTTCTAATGCCCAACAGTGAGTGGATTCACCTTGTGTTAGGGTTCTAATGCCTAACGGTGAAGTGTTGGGGTTCTAATGCCCAACAGTGAATGGGTTCACCTTATGTTAGGGTTCTAATGCCTAACGGTGAAATGTTGGGGTTCTAATGCCCAACAGTGAGAAGTGTTAGGGTTCTAATGCCTAACGGTGAAGTGTTGGGGTTCTAATGCCCAACAGTGAAGTGTTGGGGTTCTAATGCCCAACAGTGAATGGGTTCACCTTATGTTAGGGTTCTAATGCCTAACGGTGAAGTGTTGGGGTTCTAATGCCCAACAGTGAGAAGTGTTAGGGTTCTAATGCCTAACGGTGAAGTGTTGGGGTTCTAATGCCCAACAGTGAAATATTGGGGGTTCTAATGCCCAAAAGTGAAAGAGTTAATGGGGTTGTAATGCCCAAAAGTGAAAGAGTTAGTGGGGTTCTAATGCCCAAAAGTGAAAGAGTTAATGGGGTTGTAATGCCCAAAAGCGAAAGAGTTAGTGGGGTTGTAAAGCCCAAAAGTGAAAAGTTAGTGGGGTTGTAATGCCCAAAAGTGAAAGAGTTAATGGTGTTGTAATGCCCAAAAGTGAAAGAGTTAATGAGGTTGTAATTCCCAATAGTGAATATACAACGTAACTCGTACACCTTGTTTCGATCCAGCAAATCGATTGCTGGTGGATATCGTTAAGTGTAAAAATGTTTATTAATGTTTACTTACAAAATTTGTGTAATAAAATCGAAATATACTTTAAAAAAAAAAACAGGTGTTTAAAGTTATGTAATGCTATTTTGTCTTCACTATTTTATTTGATTGTTGTTAGTTCATCAAAACTAGTTAGTATGTAAAAATAATAGTAGTTATTAATTATTATTGTAATAAGTTCAAACAACTAGTAATAGTTATTAATTATTATTGTAATAAATTCAGATAACTAATTAAAAGTCAGATTGTTAGGTTTCCACCTGGAGCCGTGTGCAGGGCCGCACACGATGTCAGGACGGACGATTGTTAGGTTTTGTTTCTAATAATAAATAGTACCTTAAGTTTTTAAAGATAATTGTTAAAATGAGTTAAAATTGTAAACATTTTTTATTGTTTTAAGTTATATCTAAGGTATGTTGTATAAGCGATTAATTTCTATTGTTTGGGAATGTTAACTGATATCGTGGACCAATGGGAAAGCGCGACGCGGCTGGGCCGCGGGGGGGTTGTTTTTGGCTACAAGCGTGGGCGGAGACGGCACTCTTCCCGGGGTCTCCGTCTGGGACACTCGATTGGAATATTCGTTTTGAGCAGTGTAATGATTGTGAATTATTACTTAGTTGTTTGTTCTTGATATAATTAATAAAAGTAAGTGAACAGTTTGAGTTTATCTTAATATGGTCCTCCCAGTTGAAATAGTTCCTCTCAAATACCGCGACCGCCTAGACAACGAGTTTTATAATACTTCAACTTTTTATTATTGCCAAAAGACAAACGAAAACTGATCTTGACATGCTATACTGGCTTTTTGTTACCATTTTACATAACCAATACTATTCAGGGACTATCTTGGGATACCGGGATCAATTAAAGTTAACCCGAAATCCCGGGATTAGAAAAAAGGATTAGGATCGAATCCTCGAGGTCTCGAGTCCCAACTGCTGGATCCTCTCTTCACGACTGTCGCAACCCGTCGCAACGTCGTGTCGCTAGATCGGCCTCCGCCTGGCGCGACTCCTCCTGCGCAGCGTGTCGTTTGCGTAACAGACCACGCAGACCCTGTCGGGGAGGTCGCTGCACAGCACGTAATACCTGATGTTTCACATATAAAATTTTTCTCTCAATTACTTTAAGATATCCTCTGAAAGTTCAACAAAGATGACCTGCCAGAAGAAGTACAAGAAAGAGCAAGAATCAGTTGTTCTCGTGACTTCATACTAGTAAGTGATAGGGTCTGGTCTCAGCAACTATATAGAAACTACGGCGCGATTATTGGTTGCGATCATAATATATTAGAAAATTTATCAAATAATTCACCGAAAAAATATTTTATTGGAACATTAACTTAATCAGCGTTGCCAGATGTACGAGAAATCTCATAACTTTACGAGATTTAGCAGTCTCTGTACGAGAAACGAGAAAAAAAAAAATCTCGTACACTGTTTTACGAGACTAACAATGTTATCCGGAATCAGTAGAACAACATGAAAAACTATACAATAAAAACGAAGATGATTTTACCAATACCCCTGACATTACGTATCACTAACAAATAAAACCATAATTAATATTATGTACTAGTAGCAAGTACCTACAAAATTTATTGCCTAGTAATTTGTTTCATTTTTTGAAGACTGGTAAAATTATTAAAAAAATTAATAAAAAATATGAATCACCTAGACTAATGAATTTGCATTTGGCGGTATTCCTGCCAGGCCCAGGCCAGCTAGTTACAGTACATTTTTTAAATGTATACTTTTACGAGATTTTTTATTGAAAGTACGAGATATTTGACAGCCCTAGTACGAGATAAAAAATTCGGCATCCGGCAACCCTGAACTGAATGTGCTGAAGAATGTGCTTGCTAAAACGCCCTTTTGAAAAGGTCCTGGCGCATGGCCTAATGTCCACGTGCGAAAATTTTCTCTCAATTCCCTTACGATATCCTTTGATAGTGGAACAAGGATGACCTGCCAGAGAGGAGTATCGAAATCGGAAAGAAAAAAATGCATTTCTTCTATCATGGCAATGTACAAGGCTGTCTGAGAACTTGCCTTTCCTCCCTCACGCGAAGTCACGGGCTCAGAGATGGATGTTGATTGTTGATTCTTTAACTGCCAACCTCATGTTGAAGCATCTAAGAACATCACTTAGGCAACCACATCATAAGCATTATCTTTACCTTGCACATGGTGTGAAAGATACCGAAACAAACATGACAAACTAGTACCACATCCTACAAAATACACTATAAGGGCACAGATTATCCTCTTGACAACGAGACATTAAGAACGAAATGGCTGGATGTAACTAAGATCCATGGACTTGAATATCAAAACTGCTCCTAGCGACAATAAGAACTGATATGGCACAATGGGGCCATATTTGGACATGTTTTCGTCTTATGGTCTAATGGACATGTTTTCGTCTTGATGGTCTAAGGGTGAATGAATTGCGTCTTGGACACAATAACATGCCTATAACTAAAGTAAATGGGATGCACAAGAGCTTTCCAGTGTCCAAATATGGTTAATCAGGGGCTCATCATGTGTTGTTAGAAGGCGCTTCCTTTACGCCAGAGCGTAGGTCTTCGATTGTGCAGAGTATTGGTCCAATGACTGCCTGGACAGATCCAGAGTTGGATGTTGATTCTTTAACTACCAACCTAGGCAACCACATCATAAGTATTATCTTTACCTTGCATAAGGTGTGAAAGATACCGAGACAAACATGATAAAGAAAGCTAGTAACCACATCCTACAAAATACACTAAGGGCACAGATTATCCTCTTGACAACGAGTCATTAAGAACTAAATGGCTGGATATAACTAACATCCCCTAGCGATAATAAAAACTGGTATGGCACAATGGGGCCATATTTGGACATGTTTTCGTCTTATGGTCTAAGGGTGAATGAATTGCGTCTTGGACACAATAACATGCCTATAACTAAAGTAAATGGGTTGCACAAGAGCTTTCCAGTGTCCAAATATGGTTTATCAGGGGCCCATCATGTGTTGTTAGAAGGCGCTTCCTTTACGCCAGAGCGTAGGTCTTCGATTGTGCAGAGTATTGGTCCAATGACTGCCTAGATCTGTATGCTTAAAAATGAAGAAATTTATCGTCGCAAATACGCAGCAGCGGTTAAGAAGGCTATGTCGCATATCCCTTGCATAGATGGACATACTAGAGCCTAAGAGGTACGTCGCTAGACTGTTTTGTCTTCGATGTGCGCGCCCGCATACATGCAAAAGAGAAGCCGAGTGTCGTTAGACAGACTTGTCACTGTGTAGTTTTTGTAGTTGTTAGACAGACTTGTCACTGTGTAGTTTTTGTAGTTGTTAGACAATTTTGTCTATGAGACGTCTTGTCTCATAGTCTATCTTAGACTGTCTTGTCTCAAGTGTGCGGTCAGCCTTTAACGACCATTCAAAGTCATTGAACCTTTGGGGTTCTGGCTTGCTGCAAAAAAATACCATTAAAACAGAATTATACAAGAAGTAGTACTAATCCTTGGCTATAACCCGACGTTTATTTCCAGCGCTTTATGCACAGGTATTCCATCTGACGTGGAAGGTTCCGTCAGTGTACTTTCACCTATTTCACTGAACTTTCTCTGGTAAGGTTTCGAAGCCTTCCCAATGCCTAAAGTAAGATACTTCCAATTTGGACCATACATTGACAGATCTTTGCTTGATATGATGCATTTTTTCGCATAGTAACAGTCAGTATAATTAAATCAATTGCATGTCGTTATAGGTAGGTACATAACGATTTCCTTTTTGCGATGAAATTTTACAGGTCACTATGAAAATATAATTAAAACAAATTAAATGAGTCTCAATCAGCTTTATTTGTTTGCTCTCTGAAAGTGCTGGTCCGATTACGAAAAATTTTAAAACATAAAAGATTTGTAATATTGATATGGTCAATAATAGTACATTTTGATACAAGTGCAGAAAGTTTGTCATTGCGACCGAGGTGGAATTCGAACGAGCTGAAGGCGAGTGTGTTATGGAGCCGAGGGCTGCAGTGACAAATTTGCACGTGTGTCAAACGACTTTTTTCAATAGGCTTACGAAGAAATGAATAAACGGGGGTTGACCGGCGACTCGTGGGTGTCGACGCGCGCCCAGCCTGATGCGATACATGTAATAACATTGTGGCGGGGGACAGCACAAGCTATTTCTGCACTAGTGCGGGAAATAGTCTATTGCGTGCCTAAAAGCGGTGGGATAAGAGCGGGTTTTCGAGTAAGTGTATTGAAAAAGATTGCAAAAGGTCCCTCAAGTAGGACTTCTTTTTACGGAAGAAGAACTAAGTTGCGTGATGGCATTGTAATTAACTTAATGTTATATTAATTAGGTAGGTATTAGTATATTTAAAAGCTATTATAAAATACAATATAGTTTGCATATGCATAATGTGTAAAACATAGCAAAATTACTGTCCTTTGAATAAAACAATCTGTTTAAATTTTTGTCTCTCAGTTCCTCTCCCCGTGTTTTCCGTGATAGACTCGTGATGCATTCTGACATATTTCTTAATGATAGCTCGAATAAGATGCAATCTATGATTTAATGTGGCCGGTTGATCAACAGAGTGCAAGTTTAAAATAGTGAAAGTGCTTTTTCCTACAAACTTTGCAAGAGTTTTTGTGGATAGGAACATATAGTCACTTTTTGCCATAAATTGGGGTCTATTATAATGTCTTATATTTTTTTCGGTTTCTAAGCATACCTCAAACAGGTCAGGAGAAGGAAAATAAAGTCCGCCCATATTTGTCAATTCTATCAGCCTATGAAAAAATAATTTTTCGTTACTCACTAGACTGTTTACACAAATTTCACACTTATGTTTTTTGTTAAACTTCTGGCTACCCATCCAGCAATATACCCAACAATGAGTTCTATATTCTCTAACAGGTGCCCAAAGACGGTTTCGGTTGGATTATCCAAAGTATGCGATAATTGAGCACAATGTTTCTTAGAGAAATTTTACCTTGACTAATAACCTTATCGATTAGTAAAATAAAATAGCGACTTTGTTTTTTTAAATTTTAGTTGGTTCGAGTCCCGGGCTGGGCAAGCAACTTTTAGAAAATCTTTGAATGCTGTTATGTTTCTTTTTAAAAATAAAGGAATGTTTCCTTTAAGTAAAATAAGCTAACTTAAGGATTTAAGGTACTTTGCCTTCAACGCCAGACTTATCGCCTCGTCACATAATTCGCTTTTAGGCGATTTCCGAACCGATAATGTGTAGGCGTTCCTAAAAGGTCGTGTATCCAAGTAACGAAATTTTTTAAAAAGTGAGCTGTCAGATTGGTTTTTTTCACTTTCTGACCCGATCATATCTCCATTTGGTCAAAAGTCAACCGAACGCCGGCGCTCGCTCTCTCCCACTTCATTGTAGGCCCTATTTTCAATACTTAGAGACTACTTTTGTATGAACAAGTTTAGTCATTTACGTTCCTGGATAAATTTCCTATAAATTGAACGCAGCAATATTTTATAGTCTATGCTCTGCTTTTTTTTTTTCGGTTTTACATTTGCCCGAAATTCTGAGAGCGTGCGTGTGTAAGCAGATAAAATTTTTGTGTTTTTCCCTGATTTCACTCAAGTAAGTATTGTTTGTTATTAAGAAGCAGCTATTTTTTGTTTCTTAATTTTTTAAATAAATCGACAGAAATCGTCGATATTTTGTGCCCTGTAATGGCCTAAAAGGAAAAGAGAAGTCTATCCTCTATATTTTGATCGGATTGCTACATATTTTCCGTTGAAGTGATTTTCGCCCAACTGTTTGTTTTTTGATGATTTGAGGCGCACTCAACGAGCAAAGGAAAAAAAAGTTTTTTATATATATATTTACTCTCCATTTTCTCATATTCCTCGATGTTGGAACCCTTCGGACTGGTCTACATTGCCTGGATGAGGATTATTTATTAATTTATTTTTCCTAACTTAGTTTCAAAGGTGCAACAATACCAAATCAGTTTCAATAATCTATGTCACTTATTAAACATTTCATGGGCATGGGTATCTAAACCAGGTCATGAACTGCGGGCTGGGAGAAATTAAAGGCTAAAGCTTGACTTATATTTTTAATCTTTTATTTTCCCATATAGTCTCCCGCCTGAAGATTAAAAGGCCTAGGCTCTCAAACTTGTAGTGAATCCGAGCTTATTTTTTTGAGGAAGTACCTGGCGCCCGAATTATCCATTTACATATTGGTGCATCTTCAACCCTCTATTAACACACACATTTCATCACCCAATACATTACATTTGAACTGCGAACAGTACATTACATTTGGCTGCGAACAGGAACATTACAATATCCTTTAAAACTGTCTCTTGTTTCATTTTGATTCTGGAAACACTGATAGACAAACATCCTAATTCTATAAATCCTTCACAATTCTAAAATGGGCAATATGTTGTTTTTGTAATTATGTAAAGAAAATCACTATACTATAAAGTTTAGCTTTTCTTAACTATTTTGAATTTGCCTCCTTTTACAGTTTAGATGTCACATTTGACAGTAACATACAAACGTCATTGCCAATTGTTTTGTGAGGAGAGGTTATGAAAAGATTGTGCAGTGATTGATCCCTGTAAAAGAAATTAAATATAAAAAGAAGTAAAGTAAAGGCTTTAAATGTTGTTTTTTTGGTTACAGAAAAACGCAATTTCGCCTTTTTACTTACTAAACTGAAATATTATTATAAAACAACATTTACTGCATTATATTTAAGAAAATATGGAGAAATTGAGGTTTGATTTTGCAGTAAAAACGTCAGCAGATGGAAAATCAAATGTCATTTGCATAACCTCAATAGGTACACCAAATGGACAAATTTTTGTTTTGTGAAGAGAATTGGTATGGTACCATGGGCCTATATTTAGACATGTTCGCATTCGCAGCATAAGCTGAGAATGGATGAGCTGAGACTGGGACATAGTACCATGCCAATAACAAAGAAGGATGGGACACACACTTCCTTTCAAGTGTCGAAATACGGTCTCACTGGAGCACACCACATATTACTTGAAGGAAGTAGTTTCCCACCTGAAAGGAGGTCATCGATAGTACAAAGTCTTGGGCCCATGACTGCATTTTTGTGCATGGTAAGGACGGAAGGAATATATCGTGGGAAGTTCGCTGCTGCAGTAAAGAGGGCCATGTCACACATCCCAGCTATCGATGACATCATAGAACTCACCAAGAATGTAAAATTGTCATTTGAGCTGTCAACATTGATAAGCTTGATAACTGAAATACTGTTAATAACTACATCAAGACAGGCGACAAGAATGTGTTTCCCATTAAACTTCTTGGCTGTGACCCTAGAAAATTTGAAAGCAGAGGAAAGAGACTCATTCCTCAAGTTTTTCAACACTACTGGATCTGGAGGGTAGTTGCTCTACAAGATGTACATGAACAAACAATGGAAGATGCAAGGCACCATGACTGAAGAAGTGGCAGCCCAGATATTGTATCATAGCATTTTTGGAACATACAAAGAAGACCTGAGCATTTTATCTCAAATAACTAAAACGGGAAATTGGTACACAAGGGAGGAGATGGGGAATTCATTCCGCAACATGACTGGTGGTGGTTTGGTCAACCTTAAGCCACCAGTGCAAGTCATGTATGCTAAAATGTCGTGTGCCAACCAAACAGGGATGCTTTCAGGAGTGTACAATCAAGTGAGTTGTCTTCCCTGCTTCAGCGGTCCTAGAATTCAGGCATTTGGTGAAGACTTCTTCGACCATATAGAGAAACGTAGAGTGGTCGGATCTGGTGGGAAAAACATGCAACAGATTATAATGGGTTTGACTACTACTTTAGAAGAATTACACCAACAACTAAAGAAAGAAGGGGGAAGAATAAAAATGGGGACAGCAGTGTGGAGATCCATAGGAGTTTGCAGGTTGATGCACCAGGATTGGAAGTGGAAACCCAACTAATTGGAGCAGGCAAAATGTTTATGGGAAGAAACAAAAATTAAAAGTATTTTTACACACATTAATAGAAGACTACATTGGTCTGATGATTTAACTTTAAAGGATTACACATTAGGTTTATTTTGTATTTCTTTTTATCTTTTATATTGGGTATAAAATAAAGGCTAATGAAAAAAAAAATGTGTAGAAAAATATAACGAAACGGAACATACAGTCACGAAGTTTACTCCAAAATACCTTTTAGAAGGCAAGAATGTGGATATTCTGCCACCCGATTTTTAGGTTTGGATATCCAGCCTACTAAAATGCCCTTAAATTATATAGGAAAAGTACCGGGATTTTCCCAACGGACGTATTCGCATGTATTTCGCATGTATTTCGCATGTATTTCGCATGTATTGAATTAAAATCAAAATGCACGAATGAAGACCTAAAAAGAGACAGACAACTAGCCCTTGAAAATTCAATTAAATCCCACAACTATAACAAAAAAATATATGATCAACTTAAGGAAGAATATAAATTCGAAGTGGGAGACAGAGTCTATGTAGAAAATGGAAATCGTCTAAATAGAAAGAAAATGGATGAACTGAGGATTGGCCCATACAAAATCTTAAGGAAAATTTCCACTTCAATTTATGAAGTTGACGCCGGTCATAAGAAGCCAGAATCCCAATCTGTACCATATTACAAAGCTATCTCCTGTAATGGTTACCAGCTGATAGAACAATTTCTTGACATTGTTTTGTGAGGAGAGGTTATGAAAAGATTGTGCAGTGATTGATCCCTGTAAAAGAAATTAAATATAAAAAGAAGTAAAGTAAAGGCTTTAAATGTTGTTTTTTTGGCTACAGAAAAACGCAATTTCGCCTTTTTACTTACTAAACTGAATATTATTATATACATATAGTTTTTTTTAATATTTAAGATAAGTTATCAATACGTAGATTGTTATTTGAAAAGATACGCCGAAGAAAGAAAATATTTTTTTATTTTTGCAGCAACCTTGCAGTATTTCGTTTATTTAATACTTTTATCTGCAGGTACACAAGAGGTACCAAATTTGGTACATAAACAGTACGCTTGGCTACATATATTGGTTAGCAGTACACCCGCGGTTCTGACATCAGGATGGCGGGTGTACCTAATTTTTAAAATATCATACGGGTGTAGGTACACAGATTTTCAAGAGAGGTACGTAAAGGTACACAGAAGGTACCAAATAACTGTAATAAATTTAGGCAAATCTGGAAATTACACCCGCCAATCTGATAACTGAATTTAAGCGCCGCCTCTAGAAAGGCACTTTATACCTTTGTATCAAATTGATAGCATAGCGTAATCAGCCTTATAATGTGGCCACTACTGGGACTCAGGCCTCCTCTCTATGAGAGGGAATTATTATTAACTTATCAAAAATAAATTACATTCCATTCGAGAGAAAATAATTGAAATCGTTGGATGATGTTTAACTAGTCATATTATCAACAATTTAATCCATATAAAATTGGTAATCTGATGTATCTCTAAATTATTTATCGAGAAAATAAAAACAGACAAATATTGACGCCTACAGTTTTTTTATTGCAATGTTTATAAAAAATGGTAATGATGGCTCATAAAAAAGGGTAGGCGTCAATTTCTTGATTTTCTCTATAGTTATTCGTTGTATTATATGTATTTTCACTTTATATGAATAAGATACTTTGAAGGTTAAATGTTAGGTAGCCATAAGATATCTATTACATTCATTATCATCAGTATTCTCCTGTAATTCTGACTGTCAGGATAGAGGCTCATTATATCATTATAATTGTTCTTGTTTCGTGGAGGTAAATTTCATTGAAGATGCATTTAAGTACATTGCTGGTACATTTAATTAATATATATAATATATAACATAACACACTCATTTCTACAACAGTACACCTACCATTCTGACTTACACAATTACTTGACGCGATTTTTTATTTTGCTTCTAAGACAATATAGTTGAGAATCCACCCATCGCGGCCGTCGATGTTCTTATCGTTTCAAAAAAAGTTCTCCTAATGAAAAGTGAACTTTTTGTAAACGACATACAGTCGAAATTTTATTACCACTCGTCAGTGCTGTCGTTCGTGACACGAAGTTCAAACCCGTGTAAGCTTACTGTCGTTGACTTACAAGTGCAAAATCGCCTAGCATAATTAACTGGGATAATAGGTAAATAAACCAGGAGATCGAGTAGGTGAGCGGCTCGCAAGGATTGTTTGTTTGTTTACATTTTTTTGGTCAGTTGTATTGTGCACGAGCAAAGAGACACCTATAGTAATATATTGTTTGCAAATTGAAGTGCTTACTAGTGATTCTTTGTAAATACTAAATAGTTCTGTAAATATTGAAGTGTCCGTGATATTTTATAATATATTCGTAGGTATCATAACTTAAATAGAAAAATACATCCCAAAAGTTCTAGTGTTTTATGGTCATATTTTGATAAAGACAATGAAAGTAAAAAAGCTAAATGTCATTTATGCCATGAAAAATTGTGTTATAAGTCAACAACGGCAAACTTGAGAAATCATTTAAAAAGAAACACATAGGCACTTATACTTCGTTAATGGAGGAAGAAAACCAGCAAGTTTCAACAAATGAGCCTACAGTGTTACCTACCTACACAACCACCACACACTAAACCTACAGCAAGTTCAGTAAACTTACTTAGTAGTTTACCGTCTACTTCAAGAGATTTTGTGACTAATGTTCCACAAGAGATTTTGTGACTAATGTTCCACAAGAGATTTTGTGACTAATGTTCCACCAAAACGACCTAGAACTCAAGATATTATTGATTCTTAAGTTAATAAAAAGATTAGTGTTGAACAAAAAAAAAAATATTGATCAAGATCTAGATTTATGCGTGGATGGTTTTCATCCATTTTCTATAGTTGAAGAACGAGGATTTAAGAAATTTTGTCGTTGGATACCTTGCTACAAATTACCAACCAGAAAAACTTTGTCTAATTCTTTGCTCGACGAAGCTTATAATAGAGTTTTACAAAAAATAAAAGCTGAAGTAGCTAATGAAGCCCAATCTATTTGCTTACCCACAGATTTATGGACGTCTAGGATAACCGAGAGCTACATAGCTGTTACGGGACATTACTTGACTAACAACTTAGAGTTCAAAACTGTTTTATTGGGATGTTGCTTTTTCTCTGGTAACCACACAGCTGTAAATATAGCAAATGAGTTCAGTGCTGTTGTGGATAAGTGGAAAAGTGGAAACTCACGGGAAAAGTGAACTTTGTCGTTAGTGACAATGCAGCAAATGTTGTAAAGGGCGTAAAAGAGCATTTAGGATTTAAACATTTTGGATGTTATGCCCACACATTAAATTTAATCGTCGAAGATGCAATAAAACCTTGCGCAAAGACCTAATCGACAGTACAAAAAAAGTACTGTATCGGCAGAGCGCTTGGCCAAGTACCAGTTGCAACAGAATACGCAACCCAAACGCCTAATTCAAGATGTACGAAGAAGTACGAATTCAAGATGTATGATGGTGGAATTCCACTTTTTATATGTTGAGCAGATTTTTGGAATTAAAAGAAGCAGTCCGATCCACAATGGCCTTAGTGGATCGGGATTTACCGCAAATAAGTGTTGATGACTGGGGTATACTGTGCCAATTAATCACTGTCTTACGGCCTTTTGAAGAGCTGACCAAAGACATGAGTGGTGAAAAATATTTAACCGCAAGTTCGGTCATCGTTATGACAAGATGTCTAAAAGAGGCATTAAATATGATAATGGAAAAGGTTAATCATGAAACCGTCATAGACATTGTGGTTTTATTAAAAGCAGGTCTATCTGAACGACTTAAGGGCGTGGAACAAAGTGGCACATTTTCACTATGTACATTCATGGACCCAAGGTTCAAAATGCAGGCTTTTGCGGATCAAAACGAGGCAATGAAGACAAAAGACCGTGTGAGGACGCGCTCGTAGCTGAGATTATCAGTAAAGAACAAGCAAACCAACCAATACCTGAACGGATCCATGAACCCCAGCCCAATGATGATGTGAGCCCTTGGTCGATTTTCGATAAGTTACTTGGGCAACCTACTGGACAAGGCACACTATGTACTTGTCCGACGAGAGGTTACCTCGGAAGAACTCGACTGGGGACTGGAATTGTCCATTGAGTGGTGGAGAAACCACCGTGCAGTCTATCCACACATGGCCAAATTGTTTGTTCAACACTGCAATATTGTGGCAACATCCGTTCCCTGTGAACGAATGTTTTCAAAAACAGGATTAATAATCAATCGACGCAGGACAAGTCTGACTACTAGTAAGGTTGAGAAGATTATGTTTTTAAACGTAAATATATCGGAGGACCGTTTCACTGGGTTTATGTAAAAAATTGAAAAAAAAAGTAAAAAAAAAACAAAAAGAAAAAAAAAGTGCCTCAAATTATGTAAATACAATCAAATGATCTTTTAAATACGCCTGGAAATAAAACTATTTACCAGCCAGTCCTAAGCCTGGAAAAGTACGAAGGGAAGTTCATTTCATCGTATAGCAATGTCAACCGATAAAATTAATTATTTAGTAAATCGATTCATACATTATTTGTACGAAACTGCAACTACATCATTTAACGACAGTTTTGTCTTTTAAACCGTCGTCGTCAAACCAGTTGCGACGGTGACCTTTTTTTTTTGCAAACCAGTTGCGACGACGACCGTTTTCTGCAACCGTTTTCGTCGTCGCCAAAACGGTTACGTCTCGTCCGTCTAAAATTCGACAACGACCCACCACTAGTATCGGGATCTATATTATTTCTTGAAATGAAATAAATACATTTACTATGACTGAATATTTTGTTTTTTACTGGACTTCAATATTATTACATCGCACTACAACGGTTGCGTCCGGACTGAAAAAACTAGAAATTTCTTTGTTCTACTCAATTTTTAAACCTATTCTAGAACAACAAAATCCTCAAAGGGCGTGCGTGTGGCTTTTTGCTTGGTTTTGCTGCAGTGGGGTTTAAGTCAAACCAACGGTAATTATTGAGTGTGGATTAACACAGTAGTAATCATATAGGAATTTTAAAATAATTATTTTAAATAATTATTTTAAAATTCTTATATGATTACTACTGTGTGTGTGTGTGTGTGTGTACAGCGAGCCTAAGTCAACGTCAACGATAAATAAATTAATATATATCGTTGACGTTGACTTAAGCTCGCTTTAGAAAGACGTAAACCGTTATTAATATTTTTCCAAGCAAGGTGTGTTAGGTAATAGGTAGGTCATGCTTAATCCTTCGAAAGTTTTTTTTAGAATATAAATGTTTGCTGCCTCCACATTTCTATTCATTGGGGCGTAGCTCATGTAATATCGAAAGGAGAGGTTAACGAACTGGCATGTAAAATATACGGAATTTGTTATAAAAAATGAAATCGAACTACCTATTCTGTGTTAGTCATTCTGTGACTAACACAGAATGGACCTCATCGTGACACATGTCAACCAAAAAAAAAGCATGGCATCGAGAATGTTCATCCGTCGACTTCGATGGCAAAGTGATCGACAAGCTCAGCTGGCTAGAACAGCAGCTCAGCTGGCTAGAACAGCAGCTCAGACGGACGCTCAACCTGTCTCAGTGCATTATGAGTACACACTTCTAGTGATGTTTTTTTTATCTGTAATTGTGTCCAACAGGTGAATTTTAGGAAAAATATTGTGAAGTTAAGATAGCTATAGTTATACATAGCGAGAAATATTCCAGTCTCACATAGTTCAGCCCCACAAGAGAGGCAATTGTATTAAAATAAGTAACCCAATGTATCGGCTATAAACATTTAATTTTAAGAACCAGTTTCATAACATAACACTTTGTTATCGTATGACGTACACATAGGTAGGTAGAGCGATCAAGTAACGAGCGAACAATGTGCTGACGCCTTGTCTGTTCCTTACTTGAGCACTCTGGCGACGATTAAGTCATGGTTTAAATAGCATGAATGATGTATCAAAAGTAGTGAAACTTGTATTTTCGGCTAGATCATTTTTTTGTATTATCAATTTTTTTTATAAAAAAAAGAGGGAATTATTTAGGGGCTCACCCAACACATGCTTACGCGACAAAATGTATAGTTGCTAAGCGGGACCGTGGCGTGCCCGAGCGCCAGTCCCTTACGCAGTGGTGGTGCAAACATGTAGTACAATAGATGTAAACTAATGTGAACTGAACCAAATAAATCTTCATGTAACTGTCTGCAGTGACTTTTAATCATACTCCCTACACAAGGCTACACCGTGCCCAGGATACACACACACCACCACCAAGGGACTCAACAAAAGTTTTATTATTAAGTTCCTGTGTCCACCTTCTGCGCTTACAATATCTATGTGTGCGTGGCTGCGCCCGCGCGATGTGTCTACACCAGAATACTCGAGTTGTGATTGCTCAAGATTGTGGAGGTTGTAAAAAAACAGAAGCCTTTAGAAATCATCCTCAATAAGGATCTGCAACAGTTGATTAACCATATGTCGAAGGATAGAATTCTTCTGGACTGCTATGCCACCATGGATCCTAAAGGAAAAGTAAAGGTTAGAAGTGATTTGAACCTTTCTCTTCCTGATTTGACTAATCAATGGATTAAAATTGATTCTTCTTAAGTCATTTAACAAACATTAAGTACAAATTCTAGCAAAAAAAAATATGCAAAGATTTTGGTATAATTTAAAGCTAATCTCTCAGGAGGATTCACCCGAAAACAATCATCCAGAGATCCATCTCTTTATCAATCAAGCAGGATTTGGAATACCCTAAAAACAACAACAGGTAGTATATACAGCAGAATGGAGCGTATATCCATAGATGAGATAGGCATGTCTCAAGATGATCTTGATAGACTTAGTGATCATATGGTGGGTCAGCCGCATATTTCATACGTAAAGTGTATTGAGGAAATGAGGACTTATGCACTTTGATGACTGATGATATGCAGAAGTTGTTAGGCAAACTCAAAAACTACTGGACACAGCTTGAGGATCCCTTAGATGAAAAAATCTTAGCCACAATGAAGGAAATCAGTGAATTAACTCAAGATCATAGAAACGATCTGTCTAACAAATACAAACATCTGGTGAAGATAAGTGGAGATGACATGCCACAATTAATAGATGAATTGTTGGACCTATGTCTGTTGGGTCCCAAGATTTTTCTGCCAAGACCAATAAGCGAGGAACTAGCTAGGTTTCATCTTTGAAACCATAGATAGACAAGGACTACCTGGTCACCACCTATTACACTTTCTTTGCAAACCTTTTAAATAATATATTGAGTACTAGCAACAATCAAACTACTATATCAGGATCAGTTAATGAGTGCGAGGTGCACTAGTTTATTAAGAGCCCTATTCACTCTAGCCTTGAAGACACTTAAATTATAATTGGACGGGAAGATTACAGCTGGCAAATTGTTCCAGCCCTTTTATGTACGCAGTATAATCAACGACAGCTTCAAATCTAAGCATATGCAGCTGAATACCCGCATTTTACATGAAGCGACTGCCTATCCTATCCGATTTCAACAACCTAGTAACTTCTTGGGACTGTTGAAAACCCGAATTATTAAAAATAAAACATTATGGCACCTTCCGCTTGTCAGCTTCGGTGCATTAAAAATAATTGGTAAAAGTTAATGATTGTGCACAATCCTTTGATAAATGTTATTGCTAATAATTAATTTTGAATGGGTCATTTTATTAGATAATTCAGTTGTACACTAATAGTACTTTATTTGTGTAAGCTATAAAAGCCATTGTGTTGACAGTTTCTTTGGTTGAAATGTTCTCCTTAGTTACGGTTGTCTAGGAAATAACTTGGAAAAAGATTGTTGATACAAATAACTAAACTCAATTGCTAAAAGTATCGTTTTTTCTGTTTGTGACCATCCTGATCCGACTGCTGGTTCACACAATACAATAACCTTTAGCAGGAACGGTGTCACAGGAACTATGCAACGAATTTCTCCAACTGGTTACAACACTAAAAATATTTTTACACGAATCAAGCAGGTTTTAAGACACTTATTTCTCAAGAAACAAAACACAAAGTCACTTACTAGAGAAAAATTTTTCTAATACCAAACTAATACATAACAATTGTCACCGCATACGTATGTTTGTTTTACTCATCCAATGTGTTCAGTCTACGTGGATATTTTGTAATAGTTTTGTACATTTTGTGCCAGTTTGTTCTTGAATGCATTGAATGAGGGAACATTTTTCTTTATATAAATGGGGGCTACGCTAACAGATATTCATAAAACACAAAAAGAGATACTAGCCAAGGTGAATACAATGAGTGAACAAGCTCAGCAAGAACGCCAACGCCTACACAACTTGGAGATGAGGGTAGAAAACCTACAAAATGCAAGGATGCTAGGATTAACCACACAACCCCTAACCCCCAATGTGAGCTTACCAGCAGGGGGAACAACACCTCATATAAGCTCCATAACTGATGGACCCCTTTTGCTTTAGCAGAACCAATCTTTTATTTTGATATAAAACTGTACTCCTTCAAATATTAACATTTTTTCATAATCAAACTTACGTTCTCATCTTTGGTAAGAAAACCAGCCCAGCGATTGCTATGTTGTATTATTTCTTTTATTTTAGTTAACGAGTTTTGTTGAGAGCCTTACGAATAAAAATACTAATGTTGTAAATATATAAATGCCTGACGTTCACTCAACCTAACATTTTTGGTAAAAACAAGGAACAAGGAACCAACTTAGGCAATTGATACTTTTTTAACATTTTCTTTCTACACTAGAAACTTAATATAGGTCAGTGTGTAGCCTTAGAAAGGCAACAACTAACGCTTAGCCAAATATGTCGTGATTAGCTTCGACTCTTCAAGGGGTGACCAGATGGTTGCAAACCAACGTCCCAACCCAGGTGACCTTGCTAGTTTCAATCCGTGTAGACAGCAGTTGTAAACCAAGACCTTCAACGCCCTTGGTTGGGAGGCGCAGTTTCCCAACCACCGAACGTGTTAGCGCGTGGTTTACATCCATGTAGCCGCAACACAAACCGAACACAAAAACCAGTCACCTTGGTTGGAACGCTAGTTTGCAACCGTCTGGTCACCACGAAACCGGGTGCGGCTGAAACCCAGCACTCTCAGACCAACAAAAAAATGGTCTGAGCCCAGCACTATACTTGTGACGACTGACTTATACAACCGAGTAAAACAATACCTCTAAAGCGAGACAGGTGTCCCTGACTACCACAACGACCATGAAACAAGATTACACCAAGAAACAGAAAAACCACAAGAAATTATAACTTCAGACTTCACACTGTTTTCATATTATATTTCCCCAAGCAAAGGCGCCATTTGAAATTCAAAGAAACAGAAAAACCACAAAAACTATCGATTAAGAGATTCCAATAAGAAATTATAACTTCAGTCTTCACTCTTTAGAATACTATTTTCATATTACATATTTCCCCAAGCAATGGCGCCATTTGAAATTCGGACTACCTACTACCTCCGACAAAAGACAATTAATACAACGACGATGGACGACCAAGGATTTTATCAGACTTTGTGGATTTTATATATCCTACGGCAAGATTCTTGACGAAGACACATTACTATAACGACACAATCAAATCCACTACTTTTTCAAAACTAATGAAAAATTTTCAAATTTTGAACTTCTTGAGAAGAAAAAACTTGTACGAATTTATGTGCTGGGTGCGTGCCAAGAATAGAATGTGCTGGTGTGCTGTGGAATTTGGAATGTGCATTCCAATCACAGACTAAAGAGTGATTCGTTCCAATAACTGATTTTGGTAGTTGCCAGTGTTAACATTTTTCGAGCGATCAGATTTAAAATCGACTAAAGTTTCAATTCAATTGACTAAAAAATGCTATAACTGAAATTAGATTATTTTTAAGGAGGTTATGTAACAAATATAACGAAAAATGGACATCAAGCGGTAGACATCGTGAAAGCTTTTTAAACATGTGACTGTGTCGGCCGATGCATCTTAGGGAATACTATCATGGCCCGATCTAGCTATATAGCCGCTCCGAGCAAAGATAATTTTTGCCGCCCTTTACATACACAAAACCATATAAGTCATGAGCTAGTTATGTTGGGGGTTGTTAAGCATATAAGTACCTACATAAAATACGTGATATTGTTGAGATTATACCTACCTATAATATTCACGTCAGTCTATTGAGCCTTCTGTAGAAGTACCTACTTATATGAAAGTTGATGAGTGTTTTTATGTTAGTAAGTATACAATGTATCTTTTAAAGAATTTCACAGAAACTACTGAATGGATTGATATATTTATTTTATCGACATAGTTGTGTACCTTTCAGCTTTACCATCATTATCAACCTATTGCGACTCACTGCTGCGTATGGGCCTGTTTTCCATTGTGCTATTTTTCCCTGTCTCGGGCTTTTTTTTTTTTTTTTTCGGTGGGAAAATCATCTTATGACATCCCCCGCCCTTGGGCGGGGCGGGAGATAGTGTCAGACTTTTACTGACTAAAAACCCACTCCTGTTCCTTCGTTGCCTTTCGTACCAGGGCCGAGTCTTCCTTTCAGAATCAGACCCTTGGCCCCGGTAGGCTTCGACCCTGCTAGGCCCCTACAGTTGCTGACATCTCCTTGAGGCGCGCGTGGAACAGCACGCGCCGTCGACGACTTGGGCTCGGTCCGGACGGTTACCGGACGGTCGGACGGCGAGCCACCCATTGCTCGTCGTCCGCAAGCCTGCGCCTACGATCCCTGTCTCGGGCTAATCTTGCCTATGTATGATGACCCTTTAACTAAAGGAAAAATAAACATTTTTCATTAAAATCGTTTCAGAAGTTAAAAAGATTAGGACCAAGCTGTTTAATTGCTTATTATGGTCAATCGGTTCATATGTATTTAAGTTAAGGGTCACACGGTAGTATAAAAGAGACAAAACTAAAGATTTGTTTTAACTTTTTGAGTAGCGTAATTAGAGACACAATAGAAAGACAATGGCGCGTCAACGCCGGCGTTATTGCGGGGATCAACAGCTTACAATGTAATACTGATAAAAAAACAATTATGTTACTATAAAATAAAATAATTTTTCCCTTCCTTTCCCTCAAAATAAATCAAGCAATACTGATATTTGGACCAAATCTTAAATCTGTAACAAATTTCAAAATTTCTTGAGGAGATAAATTAGTATTTAAAAACATACAAAGGACTGACAACATCTCACAAAGTTCTAATGCATTTATATCGCTTGAGTTCTCATGAGTTAAAATAGCCTCGAGGTTCTTACAATGTTCTAACAATTCATCTTTTGAGAGTTTTCTTATGGCATATATGTTATACAAAAAAGTAAAATGTTTATCTTTATTGTGCTCAGAAGTCCATAATGTGAAAAAATACTTCAATTTTATATTTTTGACGAGGCTCAATGATTGGTTGGTCAACACATTCATAAGTAAATTGCTTTTTTTTGGATCGTGCATGAGGTCTAGCCACATTTTCAAAGTCTAACACCTCGCAATCAATTTCAGAAGCTAAGGCTTTGGCATCTTCAAGAACTTGAGTAAAATCTCATCTGAACGTGAGTTTTAAACCGACTTCAAAAAAAAGGAGGAGGTTATCAATACGGTTAATTTTTTTTATCATTTTTTTTTATATTTGTGACCTCAGAACTCCGTCGTTTATGGACTGATTTGCAAATTTTTTTTCTCTTTTCTAGGATATGCTTCTAGACTGGTCCCATTTTTTCAAAATCCAGTTCTGATGATAGGATCCATGAGGAATCGAAGGAACTCCTCAAATATTATAGGAAACCATATAGTGATTTTGGTATTTTCATCGAGAACTTAAGCATTTACAGTCAAAAAGTAACATTTGATGAAGTGTAACTGATGAAGAAGACCAGAAATGGTCAACGAAACTTCATACTCACATAGATATGAAGATAGTTAAGCTACTATGACAATGCAAATAAATGAATAGTTCTGAATAGTTACGTTGAAAATGGTATCATCGAAGTGATCTGATGATGATGATGGAGCCGGAAGGTAAGCACTGGAACTCCGTAATTAATAAATGTAACCTAGCCGTGTTTGGACTTATTCAAATTTTCATGAGATGCACTTTGGCTACAAGGTGCTATCGAACTGATCTGATGATGGAGCCGGTAGGTGGAAGATAGACACAGAAACTTCATAATAAAACAATGTAACCTAGCAGTGTTTGGGTTAAATGGAATTGTCATGAGAAATATGCACTCTGTTTATAAGTGTATCGCAACTAAAAAGTGTGAAATAAAAAACTTTATAAAAAAAAAAATAACCGACTTCACTAAAAAAAACACTAAAAGGATCAAAATAACTTTATGGAGGAGCCGGAAGGTTGAAGGTAGACACAGGAACTTTATAATAAAATAATGTAACCTAGCAGTGTTTGGATTAATAATAATATAATATTCGACAACTATCACACAACGCCGTCTAGTCCCAAGCTAAGCAGAGCTTGTGTTATGGGTACTAGACAACTGACAAACATACTTATATATTTCTAAATATATACATATTATAGATAAATTACACCCAGACACAGAACAAATGATTGTGCTCATCACACAAACATTTGTCCTGAGTGGGAATCGAACCCACAACCTCCGGCATAGCAGTCAGGGCTACTAACCACTAGACCAACAGGCCAGTCAAAACAAACAAAAAAAAACAAGAAACAAACAATACCGAGAAACACCGACTTCCGAAATTAAAGTTATTTTGATCCTTTTAGTGTTTTTTAGTGAAGTTGATTATTTTTTTTTTATTTGTAATAAGGTTTTCACAGAAATCTTTTGTATTTTTACGTAATTTAGCGACAGAAACTAGGTCAAAATCTTTACTTTAGATTAATTTACTAAAAGGTTTATGCGATTCAAAGTTTCGTACTAAATTATAGTGTGTTGGAAGGCGACACATAAAATTCTCAACCTGCCAACTTGGGTGTGGATGGCTAATGGCAAGGTTTGATGATAGGAATAAGTTAATTTTGCCGCCCCTCATTTTCTGCCGCTCTGGATAAATGCCTGGCTTGCCATTTCTTTGATCGGACCCTGAATCATGGTATAACACGCCAGTATAGCATGCACAGTTTAAAATAAAAATTATTTAAAAATATATATATACAACGTGTTAATGAAATAACCCAAAACCTCGGATACCCCAACCGATTTTTATATTAATAAATTGATATGACATATAATTATTTATTTTTATAAATTATAGTAAAAGATATTTGTAAATGTTGTTGTCGCGCTACTTCTTACAGATTCGTAGCTCTATCGCCCGGCTCGCCAGCTCTAGCGCCCGCGCTGTTTGTTTACATCGCGTTGGACAGTAGTGTACAGCGTCGTTGAAAATATTAGAGGCGGCATGACAAATAGTTATTTTTTGGAAAAAAAATAACCTATATTAAAAATTATTGTAATCGATTTTGCTGCCGATTCTAAACAAACTAGTTTCAGGTTTTGGGTTATTTCATTAACACCTTGTATATATAAGGTGTAAAAAAATTAACTTTAAGAATTTCGAGGGGACATTGTACTCCTCATTATGAACAACTTTTACTATGGGACCAAACCTGAAATAGCGAAAAAAAAATCAGCTGCTCCATACGTTTTGACGAGTTATGCGAACATAAACGTAGGGAACAGCTGATTTTTTTTCGCGATTTCAGGTTTGGTCCCATAGTAAAAGTTGTTCATAATGAGGAGTACAATGTCCCCTCGAAATTATTAAAGTTAATTTTTTTACACCTTATATGTATATACTTAAAAGCATTTTTTAATACAACTTTATATTTTCTATCACTATTTAAGTATTTTTATGTATTTGAATACCAATCAATATTATTTTTTAACTTTATCTTTTATTTAATTCAATTTGGAATTAAATCCCTCTAGATTGCGAGATTCCCACACAGTGGGGCGTCGCGACTCGTGTTATTTTGCTTTCTACCATCTGCCAGAGTTGTAAATTTTAGAACTATTTTCTCGTACATAAGCAACTAATAATCTCTTAATTTGACTTTCGAACATCGTACTTTCAATACATAATACGGGAGACTACTCGGGGATTTCCAATACTAAACAAGTTATGCACTTTAGGCAAAATATAGAATCAAATCGATTAGCTATTGCTCTATTTGAAAAATATCAATTTATTACTTAATCTCAAATATGGATTGCGAAACTCAATGATTTTATTTTTCCCTTTTTTTTTCTTCAAGTTTTTAAATTTGATCTATAAAACATTGTGCCATCTTTAAAAAATAACTAATAGTAAGAATCCAATAAGTAGATAATACCAAAGAGAATAGAGATATACATATCTCTGTTACGCATCATGCATCATTTCCGTGCAAATTGGAAATATACGCTAATATTAAAAGTAAAAAAAAAACTTCCATTATGTCTTCTTTCCATTAAATAGAATAATGCACTGTAGCCAACGCGTATTAACCCATTTTCGCAATAAAAAATAGTCGATAATAAATCATGTTATAAAATTTCATATAACGAAGTCTCGTACTTATTTGTACTAGCCTGAACGTGTCCTCGTACCTCGTACGGCTGACAACAAATCTCGTATTTGTACGAGAAACCTCGTACGATTGGCAACCTCGTCTGCTGAACCACTACCGAGTTACATGACAGCGTTAACTTTACATACTCTTTGTTACTGATCCTGTAACGTCGAGTTCAAGGAAAAAACAACTCAAGTTGACTCCATTATTGTTTGACTCTTGAATCAAGTAACTCGCTTAGGCGAGTACAGTTTCGACTCGCCTATTTTGAAATATTTTGACAGTTTGTCGAGATATTTTGGCGGGATTTCTTATATGTCTTATATTATTCGCAAATTGATTTCTAATGGATATAGTGACGTTAAATTGTTGTAGTTTTGTATCTCAAGTGTCTGCGCAACTGGACAATACGTGGAATTATAAAAACAAGCGCGATTTTGGTCAATGGAACTGAGAATTTTATTGTAGTATTGACCACCTCCGCACAGTTTGCTGAGAAGGTTGACTTACTACATTTGCTGCCAAATACTACAAAAACATAAGAAATAAATAATAAAGTGGTAAACAAATTAACAATTTTAGGAAGGCATGGCTTAAAAGACTTAGTATCTAAGCTAAAAACATTTTAAAAAAGCTATTAATATTGACTAGTGATGAGCCGAGTAGCTGTTTTTGTGGATCGAGTAAACTCGAGTCAGATAATACGGTATTCGAATTATGACTTAATTCCACCATTCGATCCTAGTACTCGAGTTCTCTGAGTGGAATTCGAATGTTGACTTGAGTCCCTGACTCGGAGTCCAGAACTCGAGTCCCAGACTGGACCAGGACCCAAGTCCAGGATTCGAGTCTAGGACCCAAGTCCAGAAGTGTAGTCTAGAAATTAAAATCCAGAAGAGTCCGTTATTGATACATTTGAGAACAAAAAGGAAAGCTTCAGACAGCATGTAGTTTAAGTTTAGGATAACGACACAACGATAAATAAATCAACCATTTTTATTGTAATCAAATATTATTATAAAAACATAGAATATACTGAGGAGGTATCTAGAAACTAGAAATGAGATCAAGTTTTATTTGTTTTATCTCAAATCAGAAACAGATCCTTTTTCGTGTAATTGTACGCTTCTATATAATGCAGGGTCAAACTTATGTTAGCGTCATTTCAGATCGAGTACGAGCGAGTCAACTTATGGTTACACTAGTCGACACTTTTTCCATACAAATTTTGGGGGGGTATTACTCCACAGTTTGACATTGTACATCCAAAGTAAAACATGATATGGTTTTATCTTATTCTTAATGTTGTCTGTATGGAAACAGAAAAACAAAAATAATTTCCGTTGCAAAGTTAAGAGACAACAAAGTTTCTGTTTTTTGATGATTTTAACGCAACTTTAAGTGTAAAAAAGTAACAATAATCGTACAAAATCTCATAAACGAAGTCGGTACCGACAAACTTTTATTATCGAAGAGTTCTATACAATTTATTTGCATTAGATTTATGCAGTGGTTTTTTCATAAAACTCGATTTTCCAAAGCACTAGTCTCAGATTTTACGCACCGTCTAATTTCATTTCAGTTCGAAACGGTGCGAACCATACGATGTGCATATAGACTAGCGTCTAATTGCTCATACTTGATATTATCGCTGTCGGACACAGTGTCAAATGAGACATCGCAATTTTTGGTCTCACCCATCAGCGAGTTCGAGCCCGCGACTAGTTCAACCTTAACTTGAATGCTAGACTCGAGTCAGCTGGACTCGCGTAATAAAATCGAGTCAGCGAGTTGAAAATCGATTCTTTCTGACTCGAGTCCTGGAATCGAGTCTTGCGTACGCGAGTCCTGAAATCAAGTCTTGCGTACTCGAATCAAACTAAATTGGTACTCGAGTAAGGGAGTCCAAGGCAGGTATCGAGTTTGACTCGAGTCAAGCCGTACTCTGCACATCTCTAATTTTGATAATTAACTTCTTGTCAGTCTGTGTTGTCCTCGTCAGTGTCAGATTATCGTTGGTGTGTTGTGGTCGTGTCGTGTTATTTATTTCTACATAAACATTTATAATGGCTGAAGATATCATGGAGCCTAAACTTTTACCTCATCATGAACAGCAGGATCTATGCTCGACGCGTCTACCTTACAGACAGGGCAGAAAACTTACTGCTGTGAAAGTAAGTCGCAAAAGAAAAAGTTGTTTACTCTAATCCTTTGTTTTTGTGGTGTTTAATTTAAGCCCCATGTAATAGGTAGGCGGTCTGAACTACTAAGTTACACAATTGTAGAGGTTTGTCAATTTTCAGTGGGTCCTTGCAAGTCCAACTCTTGTTTGCGTTCGCCTGTTCGCGGAATGGTTGATTCTTACAATGAGACTTTTGAACGTATAGATATCTTTGCATGTTCACCGTGTTTGTTCAAAAGTCTCATTCTTAACCCTAGATACATAATGTGTGTCAAAACGACTCGCTCGCGAAGCGTATCCACCCCTGCCTTCCTAAATAGTGGTTGCATTGTGACGGTTTTTCGAAACAACTCAGTGTCACTACCAGGGGACCGAATGGTGCCTGCGGTTCGCAGGTATTAATGTTGTATTTATGTAGATATGTCATCACTGTAACATTTTGAACTTTGAAGTCCAAATGTATGATCAATTGTTTTATCTGATTTTATAAGGTTTTGTTTTAAGTTGTTTGATATATTCTTTTGTTAAACATGTATGTAAAACTTACATGATGATGTCATCTCTAGAACGCAGGTAGGATTTGATATTTTAGAACTTTTAGAAGCAGAGGAAGATGCAGAATCAGTTGATGTTTGGTAGTGAAGAAGATAATAACGTGAGCATAGATGATTTCCAAAGTGATTACGAGAATAAATGAATAATTCAAGTGATTATTTATCAATATAATAATCATTATCGGATTTATAATGTTCTCACTGCTGGGACTCCTTTCTGGGAGAGGGAATGGTTCATAGTCCAGCCGTGGGCCCCAATTGTGTTGGTTGGATATCACACGACTTTGAATTTTCATTGTAGAACAGTTTCCTTACGAAACTTTCATGCACCACTGTGTGAGCAGTGGTGATGAAATAAATTCCACAAAGCAAAGCACCTGCCTGGGTTTGAACCCACAACATACAACTAGTAAGTTGGGGTCTACTCAAGTACTCAAATATATTAACTAATGTATCTTCCGAGGATTTATTATCAACAAAGGATGATCCTGTTACTAAAAAAAGAATTGCGGTCTCTATCCATGGAAAAAATGGAGAAAGACACAATCAGATTGTAAAAAACCTGCTTGCGGAAAACATAAAATACTGACATGTTGCAAATACAAACTGTGCATCTTATCTTATCTTGTCGTGGGGCTGGCCCTAAAACCAGAGCACTTCGACCCTTCTGGATCTTTTGTGCTAATCCCCCTCCCTTCTACTCAATCCCCAGCCCTCCGTGCACCTTCTTCATGAGTCCCAGTATGGCCTTGATGGGGCTGAGCCTGTAGTCCTCTGGTCTTGGAAATGGTTGGCCCAGATACTCTAGTCTTTTGGAGCCTAGTGCTGCACAGTCGCACAGTACGTGTAGCATATTCTCCTCTGCCTCTCCACAGATCCTGCAAGTCGGGTCGCTTGCTAGTCCCATGTTGTGGAGCTGTTTGTTGGTGGCATAGTGCCCCGTGAAGACTCCTGTGATTGTTCGGAGCTGTGATCTGCTGTACCTCCATAGTTTTTGGGTCCAGGCCTTATCTATGTCATTAAGAAATAGCTTTGCATGCTTCTGGCCTGTTGTGTTGCGCCAGTGTGTGCTGTGTATTTCCAACGCAGCCCTTTTTAATGCTTGGTTGATGACCCTTGGTGAGAGTCCTACGAAGGGTTCCGGTCCGTGTAGGGGTGTCTCGGATCCTATCCTTGCTAGAGTGTCGGCTCTTTCGTTGCCTTCTACTCCTGTATGACCTGGCACCCAGATCAATCTGACCTTGTTGCGCTTTCCTATCCGGTTTAGTATTTTAATACAGTTTAGTACGAGCCCAGAATCCACTCTATTGGACGTGAGTGCCTTGAGTGTTGCTTGGCTGTCGCTTAACATGTAGACAGTGCCCCCTTCGGTGCCTCTGTCTAGTATTTCCTGCGCACATGCGATTATAGCATAGGTCTCTGCTTGGAAGACCGTTGCCAGTTTGCCCATGCTTAGGCTGAGATTGCAGTTGTCGCTATGTACCCTCGCTCCTGTACCGGTGTTCGTTTTAGAACCATCCGTGTACCATACCTGGTTCTTCCCTTTGTGGGGTTTTATCACACCTTTCCATTCCTCCCTACTCGGAATGTAGATCTTACTGTGCATAGTTTTTATTTTGAGTTTTATACTACTTTTATAGTTTCGTGCTTTAGATTATGTGAATACTAGCTTTTGCCAGCGGCTTCGCCCGTGTAAAAGCAAGTTTTTCCATACAAACTTTGAATCTCCGTTTAATCCCCTTAGGGGGTGAATTTGGGACAATCCTCTCTTAGTGCTCGCCTCCGTCATAAAATTAAACCTTGTGCAAAATTTCACGCTTCTAGTCCCAGTAGTTTCGGCTGTGCGTTGATATGTCAGTCAGTCAGTTTCTCTTTTTATATATAGAGATAATTATAGCTTGTAAAAAATATAAGGTTTTTTTTAAATACAAGTAAAAAAGTGATAAGTATTGATTTTGTTATCTGATTATTGCAATACTAATTAACTGAGGTTTTTATTTCATCTATAAATATCATTTAAATAAACTTTTTCAATAATTAAATTCAAGTATAAATCAATAGTGGCTAAATCTCATTGAAATCATTTGTGAGTCATATTGACCTCACGTTATGCGCTGAGGGGTTTAAAATATTATTATGTATCTAGGGTTAAGGAGCCAGCTTATATGGTTTTTATTTTATTTTTTCTCTCTATCACTCTCCACTCATTTATTTCCATTTGATTATTGCTCTTTGCATTTGTTTTTGATTTGACAATGGTTAAATTAATTTTAGCATAGAATGATAAATGATAAATGATATTTATTTTGTAAATAGGTTTAAAAAACACTTTTACACGTCAATTTTTTTTTCGTCATTTTTAAACTAGATGAGGCCGGTGTTTCCTAGCTGACTACCCTGAGAAGAAACACCGAAACAAACTCAGGGGTCAAAGTCTCTTTTAAAGTCCATACAGTAAATATGTAATGGTCAAATCACATGAGAACCATGCAGATTTGTCTGAAATGGTCTTTTGAAGAAAGAACCATACAGATTTGAGTGGACCTGTCCAGTCGGTGCAAGCATTTGTCAGTATTCGTAAAGCTCAACTCAGGACTACTAAGGAGCTCAACGACTTGACGAACAATACCAAGGAAAGGACATTTGGGTAGGCCGCAGAAAATACTCAAATTGCCAGACATACATTAAAATTACTGAAAAGGAAAAAAAAAAACAATCAACATAGTCCTCACGTTCACAATAATAAAAGGAAAAATATAGTTTACAAAATGTAATACTTTAGCAAAGTAAACATTTTTGTCAAAAATTAATAGAAAAAAAAAAAGTCAAATTGCAAAATAAAAATAATCTACAATATCGAATTGTAATAAATAATAAAAAACACAATTAAAAATAAAAACAAAAGAAAAAATAATAATAATAAGACAACAGTTGCAGTGCGTACTGGAGCAGGTCAATCCCAAGCCTTTTGGTCCTCAACATAGTCCTTTATAGTGTAAAAAGCCTTTTGTCAAAGTTTTCGCTTTACAAATAATTTGAATTTATTAAGGCTTAGTTGTTGAATATGACTAGGAAGTTTATTATAGAAGTGTATACATTGGCATCTAAATGAGCCCCCTATATTTTTCAGCCTGGTTGTAGGAACCACAAATTTGTGTTTGTTCCTAGTATTAAAATTATGAACATCACTGTATTTTTTAATTGGTCATTATCTCATTATCTATGATTTTATTTATGTATCCCACAGCTAATCTGTGAGCAGCGCTGTGGAGTACAATATTGTTTATATGTTTTGTGTACCTGTACTACTGGCCGCTATCCCACTGGCGTTTTACGAGCGTTAACGCTTCTCCAACGTCTGCGCAACGTTATCGCTGCGCTGTTAGCGTGTCGTGAGTGTCTAGTAGCAAGCGTTACATCCAAATAAGTGTGCGAACACATGCTGCGATTTGAGGCGTGTGTGTCAAGAAACTCACGACGATAACGTCGCGTCTGCGCAGCGCCTACGTTGCTGTTGTTTGAGAAGTGCCAATGCAAAATCTATAAGGAGAAACTGACTGACTGATATATCAACGCACAGCCCAAACTAGTAGGACTAGGAGCGTGAAATTTTGCACAAAGTTTCCTTTTATGACGTAGGCGAGCACTAAGAGAGGATTTTTTAAAATTCACACGCTAAGGGGATGAAATGGGGGTCCAAAGTGTAATAAGAGTTAGACCGGTCTTACTCGGAACAAAAAATAAAACAGTCTGAATATCGTGTGCTGAATATCGCGTAGTGTAATAGGCCCTTTAGAGTTAGAACGGTCTTACTCGGAACAAAAAATAAGACAGTCTGAATATCGTGTACTGAATATCGCGTAGTGTAATAGGCCCTTTAGAGTTAGAACGGTCTTACTCGGAACAAAAAATAAGACAGTCTGAATATCGTGTGCTGAATATCGCGTAGTGTAATAGGCCCTTAAAACGTACTCATATTTTTCTTCTTTACCCCCTCCCCGGTTTCTCTTCCGTAAGCCAACCCAAGGATTCAGCCCTGGTGGGCCCCTACAGTTTTCTTGACATCTTTATTAGGGTTCCGTACCTCAAAAGGAAAGAATTGAACCCTTATAGGATCACTTGGTTGTCCGGCTGTCTGTACCTACGAGTATATCTGTCAAGACCCTTTATCTCGGGAACACGTAGAAGTATCGAGTTGAAATTAAAACCATATACTCAGGTCTGCGGTCCCTTGAAGCTGTGAAAAAATCATACTTCTTAGTTTTTTTGACTGGCCTGTTGGTTAGTGGCCCTGACTGCTATGTCGGAGGTCGTGGGTTCGAATCCCACCCAGGACAAATGTTTGTGTGATGAGCATGGTCATTTGTTCTGTGTCTGGGTGTAATTTATCTATATATGTATATATTTAGAAATATATAGGGTGACTGGCAATTAGTGTACGATACTTAAACACGTGATTGTGCTCATGATAACAAACAAATTATTTTTATTATGGGAGCAAAACCGAAATCGCGAAAAAAATATCAGCTGTTCAGTACATTAGGCAAACATAAATGTACTGAACAGCTGATTTTTTTTTCGCGATTTCTGGTTTGTTCCCATAGTAAAAGTTGGTGGTTATCATGAGCATAATCACGTATCGTACACTAATTGCCAGAATGCCAGTCACCCTATATAAGTATGTTTATCAGTTGTCTAGTACTCATAACACAAGCTCTGCTTAGCTTGGGACTAGACGGCGTTGTGTGATAGTTGTGGAATATTATTATGATTATTATAGTTAGGTAACGAAAAAGAAAGATACGGCCGTACCGGCGACCTAGCCAAAAACATGGAAACGTGGTGTCATGGATATGAATAAATAAATTGAGTTTTCTTTTCCAGGTATATACAGTCAACAATGAATCCAGACATCTCTTGATCTTCGGAGTACCATCCCTCAGCCTACGCCAAGAAACCAAACGTTTGTTCTCAAGATATGGGAAACTACTGCTCTATATTACTAAATACCCATCGGAGCCGTTCACGGAGACCTACCATGCTATATTTGAAGATATACAAGCAGCCAGAATAGCTAAAAAAATGCTAGATACAAAAAGTTTCTACGGAGGCATTTTACACATTAGCTATGCTCCAGAACTTGAAAGTCTAAACGAAACCAAGGCTAAGTTACTCCAACGCCAAAAGAGTGTTGTTGCCAGAGTAAAAAATTTACAGAAAACTACCATTACCAAAAATTTTGCTATAGAAACTTCACCGGAACAGAAAATAGTTCAAAAAGATGAAGAAATAAAAAAGCTGTATATGGGTAATGAAAATAATATTGGATTTGGTAAAAGAAAAGCTGATAGTGAAACAGTAAAACATTGCAACCTCAAAAAATCGAGGAATTTTGACAGGAAAAATTGTGTTGCCGTTACAGAAAATACTTTTGGAAATAACAAGGAGATGCAATCGGCTAAGGTTATTGCTGTACCGGAATCTAAATGTGAAGTTGTTGATTTTACTTCTACTGAATCTGAAGTTCTAACTAATATAAATGAGAGTTTAAACTTTAATAATTTTGGATTTGGTAAAAGAAAAGCTGATAGTGAAACAGTAAAACATTGCAAGCCCAAAAAATGGAGGAATTTTAAAAGAAAAAATTGTGTTGCTGTTACTGAAAATACTTTTGGAAATGCTGCTACTAATATAAATGAGAGTTTAAACTTTAATAATTTTGGCAATGAATTGATCAAAAAAGTACCTTACAAGCCCGTTAATAAAATCAAATTTAATTTAAATAAAAATGTATTATAAATTTCTTTTTTTTATTGAATTATCCCTTACTAATATATATATATATATATAAAATGAGAAACTGACTGACTGACACATCAACGCACAGCCGAAACTACTGGGACTAGGAACGTGAAATTTTGCACAAGGTTTCCTTTTATGTTGAAGGCGAGCACTAAGAGAGGTTTTCCCAAAATCCACCCCCTAAAGGGGTGAGACGAGGGTCCAAAGATTGTATGGAGAAACCTTTCAAGCGGACAAAGCCGCAGGTAGAAGCTAATAATCTATACTAATGGTGCGTTTACACGTGGGCCCAGCCTCGGCCAGTCGCCACAAACTGCTCTTAGATTAGATTGTATACTATGGCATCCGTGGCAACTTGTTACGATGGGTCATGTCTTATAAAAAATAGTTTAAAAAACTAAAAAAACACGCTTTTAGCACGCACTAAAAATTACAAAACGTCCGCCATATTGGATTTAAGTCACGTAACATTTTTTTTTGTTTTCCTGACAGCAAACCCTTTCATTTGATACCTATATCATGGGGGTGGATTTCAAACAGCCAGTCCGCCATCTTGGGGAGGCCGCCATATTGGATTTGTAATGACATTTCTTAGCTAGTCATGTATTGTCATCAGAACTCAGAGCGTGTGCAAAATTTCATCCTAATCGAAGACCGGAAAGTGGGTCAAATTAAGATTCCAAGATTTTCTTACATACATAGTTATATGTGAAGCTAATAAAAGCGTGTTAAAAAGGTACTCTGTGTACTTATCTTATGTGTTGAACAGGACACAAAAAATTGTTTTAATAAAAGGCTACCTAACCATATCTAACTCAATCATTGTGTCCTCTGGGGTGACCCAGGGCTCAATGCTGGGTCCTTTACTCTTTGTACTGTAGGTACATTAATGACATTAAAAAATGCTTTAATCATTCCCAATTTCTAATGTATGGCGACGACATTAAAAATTACAAATCGTGCAAAAGCACACAAGATTGCCTCCTACAGGAGGACCTTGATATACTCTCTCGATATTGTTCATATAACAAACTTCAGCTCAGTCTGTCAAAGTGCAATTTAATGCAAAATTGTTTAAATAAAAATAAAGTAAAAAAACTAAAACCCGACTACGACAAAAAAAAAACGACGCTGAAAAAGTATGAAACAAGATTTTCATACTTCGAACAGAACAAAAAGAAAAGCCGCAGTCACACGTTATAGGTACCAACCGAAACACTTTAATAACGTGTGACTACGGTTTTTCTTTTTGTTCTGTTCGAAGTATTTATATCTTGTTTCATACTTTTTCAGCGTCGTTTTTTTTTTGTCGTAGTCGGGTTTTAGTTTTTTTACTTTATTTTTATTTAAACAATTTTGGTGTTAAACTTAACACAAGACTGTTTTTCCGCTAGAGGGCGTCACTTTAAATTTGAGCAATATTTTCGAAATTTACAAATGTAGCCCTTTCAAATGATACCAAACACGGCGTATTTATCTCCATTTTTATTTATAAACACATACTTTTTCGTGTCCGCTAGAGGGCGCCATGTCGAGTTTTGTGACACGTCACGTAGCTTATGTTCAGCGGACAATGAAGACGGTTCTAACGATACCTCATATGTCGGGTTCCGATTGGTAGATTAGGAGCTATGAGGGAACAGATGAACATACTCACATACATACATAGCCTGTCATAATCATAACCCTCCGTAGTCGGGTAAAAAACAAAAAACATTATAAACTTTGATTATAAGCTACATGGTATCAGTTTGAAAAATCAAATTATGTAATCAAAAATCGTTTGTCTTGGTATGGTCATGTGAAGAGGAGGGATGAAACGCATGTTACTAAAAGAGTTATGAGTTTACATGTGGATGGATGGAGTGGGAGAGGGAGACTAAAGAAAAGATGGATGGATTGTGTGAAGTGATGTGAAAGAAAAGGAAGTTAGTGATAGTATGACGAGTGACAGGGCATAATGGAAGAAAAAAACGTGTTGCGCCGACCCCAAATAACACGGGACAAGGGCAGGAAGATGATGATGAGATGATGATGATGATGATGGTATCAGTTTGAAAAGAGTTGACCACATTCGAGATCTTGGGATTACACATGACTCTAAATTGCACTTTGATCTTCATATTCACTAACTGGACTGGCCTGTTGGTCTAGTGTTTAGTGGCTGACTGCTATGCCAGAGGTCGTGGGTTCGATTCCCACCCAGGACAAATGTTTTTGTGATGAGAACAATCATTTGTTCTGTGTCTGGTTGTAATTTATCTACAATATGTATGTATTTAAAAATATATAAGTATATTTATCAGTTGTCTAGTGCTCTGCTTAGGACTAGGTGGCGTTGTGTGATAGTTGTGGAATATCATTATATTCACAACATTGTCAACAAAGCATATCGTATGTTTGGTTTCGTCACAGTATAGATATATGGAACAGTACGGAAACTACCTACAAATATTCGAAACGTCACACTCAGACAAACATACGCATCGACGAGACTCCTAAGCGTTTCTCGCAGTCCTGTCAGTAGCGAATGCCGCTTAGGAATCTCGTCGATGAGTATATTTGTGTGAGTGAGCCGTTTCGAACATTTGTAGGTAGTTTCCGTACTGTTCCATATATCTATACTGTGGTTTCGTCATGCGTTCTTCAAATGAAGAACGCATGACGAAAAGACCAGACTATTTTCCTACTTCTATACAAAGCTTTGGTCCGCTCTCAATTGGAATTCGCAGTCCCGATCCGGATTCCCATTCATGATGTCTATGTAAAAAGAATTGACACGTACTATGCACTAAATCTAGAATACCATACACACAGTTATTGAAATATTATAAACTTCAAAGTTTTTTTTTTTTTGGTGGGAAAATCATCCAATGACATCCCCCGCTGGACCACTACGCGCCGTCGACAACTTGGGCTCGGTCCGGACGGTTACCGGACGGTCGGATGGCGAGCTACCCATTGTTCGCCGTCCGCAAGTCAGCGCCTACATCGGGATCGGGATCGGGATCCCGGCAGCTGGGGCGTGAGGGCCGTTCTCTCGCGCGTGCGGCCGCCTCCTTTGCTAGCATTACTGCTTCGCAGAAGGAGGCGACCGCCTGCCACTCCTCGTTCCGGATCATGGCCTGTACCAAGGCCCGGCGCGAGAGATCACTGCCGCCGATCGCCCCCACGAGGACACGGCGGTGCTCTGCCCAGGCGGGGCACACCTCTACCGTATGCTCCACCGTGTCCTCCGGGCGGTCCACACAATGGTGACATCCAGGCGTTTCTTCCGCACGAATCCGGTGCAGGAACCTCCCGAACTTACCATGTCCGCTGAGAACCTGCGTCATGCGGAAGGTAAGGACGCCATGTTGTCTTTCCAGCCACTCCTCAAAGAGGGGACTTACCGCCATAATTGTGGCGTGCCCAAAAACTTCAAAGCTTGGAGTCTAGACGTATCTTGCTTAAGGCCATGATGCTTCATGGTCTCTGCAATAACAGGTCGGATTGCACTGATATTACTAATCATCATTTCAGCCGAAAGACGTCCACTGTTGGACATAGGCCTCCCCCAAATGTCGTCACAATGACCGGTCCTGTGCGTCTCGCATCCATCGGATTCCCGCGGCCCTCACCAGGTCATCGGTCCACCTTGTGGGAAGCCTTCCAACGTTGCGTCTTCCGGTACGTGGTCGCCATTCCAGAACCTTTCGTCCCAATCGACCATCTGTTCTGCGAGCAATGTGCCCTGCCCACTGCCACTTAAGTTTGACGATTCTTCGGGCTATGTCGGTAACCTTGGTTCTCCTGCGGATATCTTCATTTCTGATTCGATCACGCAAGGAAACTCCGAGCGTAGCCCTTTCCATTGCCCTTTGAGTGACTTTAAGCCTTCTGATGAGGCCCATTGTAATATATACTAATAGTATAAGCTATATTGTACCTAGAACTGTAACGCGTCGGGGAGCGCGCGTGCCTCGGCTGTTCTTTACTGCAATGTGCACACTTAAAGTTCAAAAAAATGGCTATTGAATCCTTAAAATAGTTACTTTAGTCACCAAATATTATTATATCTACGAGTACCTACTTTTTAACTTCTCACGCATGCTTTTAATAATAACTATAATAGTTCGTCACTTCACTTCACTTCGTTTAATTAATTCTGGAATACCTTAATTGTAACGTGTAACTGTTCTGTTCCAATAAAGTAAAAAATAAATAAATAAATATTATAATTATCAATGATAACTGCCCCCCTGGCCAAGTTACAACCGTTTCGTGTCGAATTCCGTTCTCCAATCGGTAACGCCTCAGTGTCAGCAATTATAGAAAACGATAAGTTGGTAGCCATGTTGACGCGCCTGAGTCGGCCGCTCGTTCTACAATATCGTTCTACAATAACAAAGGATGTAGCGTTGAACATTGTAAAAACGATAACAATTCATTCTATCATTTGGAACGATGTGAACTTGACTACGAATTTTCTATTCGTTTGTTCTGACCACGTGACTTAACGTTGAGATGATGTCATTCCCATACATTTCATTAGTTTTCGACTAGCTTTAACGATTGCAGATTATCAACTTGGCTAGGGCCTAGGGGTGCTGGAGTGCGGGCGTGCGGCGCCGGCGCCGAGCGCGCGAGCGAGCGCCATCACTAATCAGTTCATCATATGCGCTAGCAGCGTCTTGACGTCCGCGCATCCATACCGCACAATCTCCGCGCCTTGTGCGTATCGCGTCTTATCGCTCACTATGTCAAATTTTGTTCACCGTGAATATAAAAAAATGTTCCAAGTGTATTTACTTAGGAGTGAAAATCTAGGAGCAGCTCGAAGATGGTATAAGGGGGAGCGTAGCTCTTCTCAAAGCCCAGGGGTACCGGAACCTCATGGTACTTAAAGAAAGAATTATTTTACCAACCAATCAAAGGCTTCCTGATAGTGGCCAGTTCATCACACACAAGGGACTGCCGATCGAAATTGAAGACAGCATTTTTGGACGAGATCCTAGAGCCAATACCTATGATGCGGTACGTCCGCGTCGCTTCGCTGTGAGCGAACACGCAATATAGACTGCTAAAGACAGTCGAACTCCATCCATATCTGCCATTCTTTCAGACGGTACACCATCACCAGCTCCAAGACCTAGACCTTGTGCGAGATTTCTAAATCAACTCGAAAGTTCTTGTGGATGGTTGAGGCATTGCATTGTACAAACGTCTGGGTGTATAGGTACAACATTCGTAACGAGGATTGGCATTTGAAATCGCCATTTGGTACTAGATGCGTCACTGAATACTTTTTTGTGGAAACTAATGCACGGATGTCTAAAAGAAAATGATACGAGCCCAGTTTTAATGATGGCATATTAAACGGGGTAATGAAGTTTTTTTGAGGTTTCTGAATAACCTAATTTACCACCTTGACAGCACCATATTGGTGCCATCGAACTACCAGACGTAAGGGGAGTATCCACTCTTTGTTGTTAACACCGGTACGGTCCGGACTAAGCGTTTCGCCTCGTCAATAAAACCGCGTACATCGAAAGACTGGATCAATTTGCCTGCTGCAGTCTTCAAGGCTAGAGTGAATAGGCTCTTAATAAACTAGTGCGTCTCATCATCAACGATAGCATCACAGCTTACGATCAGGTGGGATCGCAGTCAAGCATTAGTTCATATTATTTTTAAACTTAAATGATACCTAACGCATTAAGGCCAGTGTCATGGTGGGTTATGTCCCCGGGTTCCCTGTGACATTTTTTCTCCGGGTGTATGTACTCGTAAACGGGATTCAGAATAAAATAAGCAATGATTTTAATAAAGTGAAAAGTGATATTAGTGTGATAAAGAAACTAAAAGGTGATTTGTTACGCAGTGCGGGATAGGTCAGGGCTGAAAATAAGATTTCATTGCGAACATTTAAAATGCTGTGTCTGGCGCTAATGTGGGGTAAGCAATCATTCATTATAGTTTTTTTTTTAAAATATATTAATATTTATATTTTAGTAACTTTTTCAGGGTTCCATACCTCAAAAAGAAAAAAACGGAACCCTTATAGATTCACTTTGTTGGCCGACCGTCTGTCTGTCTGTCTGTCAAGACCCTTTATCTCGGGAAAGCGTGGAGGTATCGAGCTAAAATTGAAACCATATTCTAAGGTCTGCGGTCCCTTGAAGCTGTGAAAAAATCAAAATTCTAAGTTAACAAAAAAAAAAAGATACGGCCGTTTATGTCTCAAAAAACGCATATTTCGACACTCTTGACGAAATCAAAATTCATAGGGTACTTCCCGTGGACCCAGAACCCTCAAATTTTGCATAAAGCAAGGTCTTATAACACAGGTATAGGAATAAATCTGAAAATTAAATTTGTTGTTACGTCAGAACAAAATAATTTTTTGCAATCGGAAAAATGTTCGAGACTCCATTCGGAAATTGAACTGTTTACCTACATAGGTAAGTTTGTACGGAACCCTTAGGGCGCAAGTCCGATTCCCACTTGCCCAGTTTTTCTTAATATTCAGTTATTATTTACTCTACTTATTTAAAACAAACTTAATACGTAATATATAAATAAAAACCCTTAAGAACTAACTAAAAGTAATCTAAAGTATGGCGACAAAAAACTTCTCCGCATCGCTGTGGACTGCTATTGTACCTAAAAAGGCTGGCGGCCAAAGAGCTGGCGGCATTGCCACGCTGCATTGGAAATGCTTTTTCAATACACTTACTGGAAAACCCGCTCTTATCCCACCGCTTTTAGGCACGCACTAGTGCAGAAAAGAGCGCGTGCTCTCCCCCACCACAATGTTATTACATGTTTCGTGTCAGGCTGGGCGCGCGCCGACCCTCACGAGTCGCCGGTCAACCCCCGTTCAATTCATAGTTATCAATTTTCTTCGTAAATGTATCGAAAAAAGTCATTATATTTGTCACTGCAGCCCTCGGCTCCATAACACACTCGCCTACGACTCGTGCGAATTCCCCCTCGGTCGCAATGACAAAAACGATTGCATCACTACTTACCATCAGGTGGGATCGCAGTGAAACACTAGTTTATGTCATTTAAAATAAAAATCTAAACATCACAGCGAAAACTTAAAAAAAGTAGTTCATAATTGATAATGTTAGTGATCAGTAACCTTGCAGTTGATAACCTATCACCACACCACCCTTACTCGCCTCACATTTGTTCTAACGCACAAAAAGTCATGTCAACTATCTAAACGAGTAGGTAGGATGTAGGCCATCATTAAAAATAATATTGATTCCGTGCGGGGATCCCAACCCGCTACACCAATGTGCAATGCGTTCCAAATAAGAATAGGATCGACGCCATGTTATGACGTCACGTTATACTGTCAAAAAAAATTAAAATTTTATTTGTTTACGAACTGTGAACGAAAAAAGTTTAACCAGAATTCTTCAATTTTGCTCATCTCTGAGTTCTTCAATTTTGCCCAATTTCTTGCGATTTGACAGTATGCCGTGACGTCACAACATGGCAATCGATCCTATTCTTATTTGGAACGCATTGTATGCGCGCAGCAGCTAATCGCTCAGCCACTGTTGGTAATCGTACAATGCGTTCCAAATGTAACCTCGATCAGTCAAATGTTGATTGAAAAGTACGGTTTGCAAAGACAACTTATTTGCGTATCAATAACGGGTTTTTTTTTTGCTTTGTATTACTGAGTCTTAGTTAATCTAGGTGAAGTAAAAACTTTATTGTTTAATAAATTGTTTAAGTCATAATTAGTTTAAAAAAAAAACTATTTTCTTTCTTATTTTCATTGTTAGGAACAATTCGCCTTCTTCTTCCATTTGCCACTACTCAGACACTTCACACAGTGACGCAGAGATTAGCAAAATTGAAGAACTGGATTCTGATTCAACTTTTTTCGCTCACGATTCGTAAATAAATAAAAAAATCTTATTTTGCTCACCCAATTTCTTCGATTTGACAGTTTGACGTCACAACATGGCGTAAAAATCGATCCTATTCTTATTTGGAACGCACTGTACAGATACCGGCACGAATCTTGAGCGCTCGGCGAAAGAGTGAGGATCGCTTTGCGCATCGTACACATCGGCGATCATCACTGTACAAGGATTACACTCCCCGCCCCCACGTCTCACTTCATACCACTAAAGAGACCCGATAATTCACTTTTGCGCAAGTGGAAGACAACGCTCAAGATCTGTGCCGGTATCTGTACCGTCTCTCATTTCGTTTTATGACAAATATATATTTACTAGCTGTTGCCAGTGTCTTCGCCCGCGTGATAATAGAAAATTACTCCAAGGAAACATACTGCCAGGATAAAAGTTCCTATATGCTGTTCCAGTACCTGGTTTATCTGTTGGCATAGGTACCAAGTTTTATCGAAATCCATTCAGTAGTTTTTGCGTGAAAGAGTAACAAACATACATAAAAAGAGTGTGTGTACTTATGTACACGCGTTAGAAGTTATACTTCTTTGGCGTATGGAAAAAAAATAACTAAAATGCAGTAGTGATTAACGATAAATATTAAAATTAATCAAAAATATTTTATTTAAATAATATTAGTATCACCGTCGTTTAGGAAATTGATTTAATAAAAACACCAAAATAATATTTATTTATTCACACTGTTTAATTGTACTCTTACGAAACACGTGTTCTAAATATAAAAATACTAGAATATACAACTTGAACATAGTTATCAATTTTCATGCATGCCACCTAGAACTAACTTCACGATGTAGAATTTAGGTGTCGGTGTGCGCGCGCATCGTAAAAATTCACTCTCATCATTTTTCTCTATCGCGCCAAAAGAAGTATAACTTCAAAAACTTTCGCGTTTAAAATATTAGGTACCTAGTAGAATTTATACAAAAAACACAAACATGATTGAAAAGAGTGTCCATGGAATTTCTCGCACATTCTTCTCTGCGCTTTAGAATGTGCAATAAAATAAGCATAATTTTTCTAATCGACTGACTTCTTGACAATACAAAAAAACTTTTTACAAAAAAAATACAACCGACTTCAAAGTAAAAAAAAAACACTGGTAAGTGCAAAATAACTTTAATTTCGGAAGTCGGTTTTTCTATAATAGTTTTGTCTCTTCGTTATTTAACACCGACTTCCGAAATTAAAGTTATTTTGCACTTACCAGTGTTTTTTTTTTACTTTGAAGTCGGTTGTATTTTTTTTGTAAAAAGTTTTTTATTTTACACTTTTTAGTTATGGTACCACCACTAAAAAGTACCCTCAGCCAAACTTAAATACCTTATAGCCAGAGTGCATCTCATGACAATTCTAATAATCCCAAACACGGTTAGATTACATTAATTTATTACAGAGTTCCGGTGCCTAACTTCAGGCTTCATCATCAGATCAGTTCGATATATTCCCCCTCTACTTTCAGTCAGTCATCGACTACACGTATAAACAAAGCAATATTACTTGTTACGACAGTTCTGCTGTGATCCCATGAGGAGTTCTGTTCCATATCTGCGAAGTTCATGATCAGCGGGCCTAAAAAGGTCACATTGGGCAATTCATCTAAAAGCAAATCATTTCCTGAATTCCTAGCAGATCATAAGCAATTCCTCTAATTTTCGTAAAATGGTTGCACAAATTAGCAGAATCATACTCAATTCATTTCATATCTGAATCATATTCCGTGTAAATATTGCCGCATGAAAAAAAATTAAATCTTATATCTTTACCGGTTATATAAATCTTTACCGGTTTTTTTTCTTTGCAGTTTTTATTCATCGGATAATTATTTTGTAATAACGTATTGTATCAAAATATAACTTCTGTATTATATAATAATAATTGATAAAAATAATCAGCAATTAAGCCCATAAAAACGAGGTATCAACTTGTTATGCTGACAACACCTGCATTTTTGTTTAAATTTACTACCTAAAGGACTTTGTATCCATGGTCAAGAAATAAATTAAAAACAAAAGTTTTAGATCAACATTGCGAATTTGCGCAAAGTAATAATAAAATGTAGACATGGGTCGTATTAGGTAAAAACGATACCTATTCCACCTAATCCTAGTATTTAAAAATACCTAATCCATTTACCTAATCCGAATATTTTATTCAATAGAGCCGCTGGCCTGTTACAAATATTGTACCGATATCGATATTACGTAGCGTATGTGGATTAGGTAAGAAATATTGGGCATGGAATATGGACGTTCCGTTTCTGATATATTGTAGAACAATGGATTATATTAATTTTGTTTTTTTATAGGCTAACGGTACTTAAAGCAATCGTGAATACTCTGGTTTTTAACGTCTAATCTTATATAGTGATCAAAATTACCCTTCATACTTAAAGATTACGCAGTCTGCACAATGTGTTAATAATGGTACAGCACAGAATCTTAAAATGTCGTCTCATTGATTATGTAATCAAAGTGTCGTCTATTAGACATTCTCACAGGCTTAGGACTGTCATCTTGTGTAGATTCACACAAAAGGCGTAATACGTAAACAAGCTAAACCAATGGAATTTAATAATTATTGCAATTCTATCAATGGTCACGTAAGCATGATGCACTTGCGCAAAAGTTAGGTCAAGGTTAAAGTTCATTGTAGAATTACTCAAACGACATACTTTTTTGTCTTTATTACCGAAAAATGGGTTAACATTAAAACAGGTACCTAGAAACCTCAGCATTACTAGATTAACATGCATTTCACCCATAGTCTGATTTTTACAAATTTATTTTCAAAAGACGTGAAAGTTTTGTTATTTTTCTTCGAAAGTATTTACAATAGCGCCACATATCAACGACGTATATTCGTGACGACTTATATCGCTAGAGCACTAACTAGTCCAGTGTAATCTCACATAGATGGCGCTAGCGGCAGTGCTAATTAAACTTCAAACTTAACATCCACGTTTTAAGGTGCAGAATATCTTCTGTGTAGACTGTGTACGAATATTGTGTGCCATACCTAATCCTCGACGCTTTGGATTAGGTACGGACTCGCATCGAAAACTACCTAATCCACATACCTGTTCCAATATTTATGCCTCACGTCTAATTAAAATGTTTGCAAACAATAAATCGTGATTTCAAATGGATTTCTACAAGTGCAGCGGCCCAAAAATGCGTGTTTTTTTTTAAATACACTGAAGCAAACCTTTTAGGTACCAATAAGTGGTACCATTCCCGCATTTTACTCAGTATATTACAAAGTACTCTGTGATTTTACTTGTGAGTTGGACTGTTTACCTTTAACAAAGTAAGTGCCTACTATTAATTTTATTCTCAAAGTTTATAGGTAAATGAACTTTCTGTGGTCGCTAATCCTATGATTTTGTACATGAGTTATTGTATGTAAAAAGGTGAAAGATTTTTGGCGTGATTTTGGTCAGTGGGACGTCTTATGGGTTTTTAGAGTGAACTTCATTCCCAGTGGCAAAATTAAGCTGAGAAATTTATTGTAGTATTGACTACCTTAGCGAAGCTTGCCGAGAAGTCTTTTGCACCCGTATTACATTATTTAGCGGCGGTATGGTCAGATACCATTTGGGCAGGTCAAGGTAAACTTAGCCTGTATAAAATGAATGAAAAAAAGAGTAGGGCTCGGGGTTATAATAATAATGCCCAAGGAAGAGCAGAATCCTCTCGATTGTGGCTAGAGGTGGCTGCATTGCTCAATGCTGAAGGAATTGGCACAACAAAAACCCCAAAGCAATGGTCTATTGTATGTATTATAAAGAATGAATTTTTTTATTCTAAGTGTTATTCCAACTTTGTCTTTGTTTTTTACAGTATGTCAACAACTACAAAAGTAAAATTAAAAAGATTGTTGCTAACATAAACGCTGACTTGAATGGTACCGGTGGAGGACCTTTCCGGGCAAACACCTTGTCCTTGTTGTTGCAGAGAGTAGGTTTCTGGCGCTCATGGGACAAGGATTTGGACTAACTGCGCCTCGAGTGAGTGTCAATCCTTTCCCAGATATGGTAATATTTTGTTTTATTACATTACATTTGTGCAGACCTCTGCCTAAACAACAAAGTGTTATGAATATTCAACCATTTAATTTTTATAGGAAGTGCCAGAGCCAATATCTCTGCTCATGTCTCTGATGGTTTGTTCCAGTGCCGAAGAAGTACAGTGAGTAAATTTTCCTATTTAACTCTTAATAATGAATTAGGTCAAGAGCAAAGTTAACTTGAAGTGAAAAAAGTCCCTATATTTAGTGGTGGAATATGGTCTCCTTATACCTAAATAATTGTTTAGTAAGTAATACTTTGTAGACTGTCAAATCTTACTATTTTCAATACCCTATGAAAAAAAATACTTGGAAAAATAGAGTAATATCCACTGTTTAAAAATAAATAAATATTGATAAAGAATGCTCATTCTAAATTTAATTTTATTCTAATTCATGTTTGTGCCTTTTACAGAAGTAGTAGCAAGTGCGGCTGGGAGCCCTGTAAGTGTTGAACCAACCCAAGCGACAAATACCACAGCCACAAGCCACATACCTCGTCAAACTCGGCAAAGAAGGTACCACAACAGTAAATGTTATTTGTTGTTACACCCCATAATGTTTTCGTAAGGTTATAAACCTTAATGATAATTGAATTGTTTCAGGCCGCCCTCTGGCGCCATTAGATGAGGCTTGGAGAATACTTTCTCAGGTGAAGATGCAACATGCTGCAGCTGATGCTGATAGTACTCGTGCTCACCACCTTCAAAACCTCATACCGTAAATCGATAATTTGTCATATACAATTTTGTCTTTGGGACACGTCCATTTATTTATTGTGCACACCTACCACAGTGTTGTCTTTTTTAATACATAGGTTGACTGGTAGATAATGCATTGTTGCATTAAGTCTGCCTGTGTACCACTACTGTACATGAAGTTTAAATAAATAATTAATAAATGTAATAAACTATGCAATAAGAAAAGTAAAGTACAGCAATAAGGAAATTAAACTATATTTGAACATTTAATCAGCATAAAAGCTTAGAAGCAAAATAAACCTAATATAATATCATTGTGCTGCGTGCCAAAGCCGGTGTATAAGTGCATTTCGTATCGCTTCACCAACAACAAGATGGTGATTTCTTCGTGATACAGTTTCAATTTGTGTGTTTGTTATCTGGAACATTTTTTTTGCTGTTCATTGGGAATTTTGATAGGCCTATAATTTCAAAATCTTTTAATGTAATAAGTATAAAGAAATCAAACAATAGTTTTGTATTATTGTAAGTGTTTTTACACATTCATTTTTGATGATTGGAGCAATTGTAAAATTTATCTATTACTTACATCAATTAAATTGCATTTCTTACTGAAATATCTTACCTACAAATTCGTTTCATTATGCTCTTCCTGTGTTGATAGTGCCATTATTGGTATCCTTGCGCTATTAGCGATGTTGTGTAATACCACACAAGCATTTGCTAAAGAACCGGCAATGGTAGGATGGTAATGTAGTTTCCGATCTACTAACAAACACCTCCAACGAGATTTAAGTATGCCGATGGTTCGCTCTACTGTATTTCGTACCCGACAATGCAGTTCCGTACCTATAGAATCGTTTAGGTGTCTCAGGTTCTGTGTCCACTACTGGAGTCATCAGTGTAGGTCTCAGGGGATAACGGGAGTCACCTGAAATAGTGTTATTAAAACACCTCTATTCAGAGAACATGTTAATTTTATTTTATTTAAACAAATAAAAAAAAAGTTAATAATATATTTATTCAGAGTTAAAATTTGGTAAAATAGGGGCCATATCGCGGCGATATAATCGTCGTGCTACGTATTTCTATACTCTCTTATAAAGTGTCAACACATGGCGATGTTATCGCGGGGATGCGACGAGTGGCTGAGTTGGGCTGAGTGCGAGCGAAAAGTCATCGTATAGCCGCGCGCCTGTCGCTACCGACAGCGGGCAGCGGGCCCGCCGCGCGCTCGTCTCGAAATGTGGCGCTCTCGCGGCGAAAGCGCTGTCAAACGCAGGTGATTTGTGCGTTGCCTGTCTGTCAAGCAAGGACGTTACGTATTAACAAGCTTTTTTAAACAATAAACAATGTTTGACATTGAAAAGTGTATACTTGAAGTGCATCTTATGATGTGCGCTAGCTCCTTTAAACCTTGGGTATGAACCAGATGCATCAAGCTTAAAGCAGTCAGAACCTAAAATAAAAATAATATTAATGCTCATTCAATAAAGGTCTCCTATCATAGTTTTTTTAAACAAGGAGATAAACTAGTAGGTATCTAGCTACTATGTCATAATAGTACCTAGGTACCTAATATTTTAGCTTACCTTGGAGACAGTACTTATTCCACCACGACGTGAACATAAGTAGGGCTCCAGCTTATTTATGAGGTCACGACATATTTAATCTACACTTTTATTTAAATCTATAAAGCCCGATAAACTCGGGGTCCGGCATTTCAAATGCCAATTCCATTTTGCGAAGAGCATCACTTCGTCGGCAATATAATAGGCTCTCCGTAATACGCGTGTGTTCTAAGAAGTTTTCGTAAAGTCCTAAATCTGCCATTATTTAAATTTTGATAAATAAAATCTGCGAAATGAATTGAAATATGTTGCTTGTCAGTAACTTTTTATGATTCTGCTAAATGACATAAAAGCAATTCATATTAAGTGAACCATTTTACGAATCCCCATACAAAACTGTCAAACAGATGAATTGCAGAATATGAATTGTTTACGGATCATAATATGAATTGCCAAATTGTGACCATTTTGTGATTTGTAATATGATTCATATTATTATCATATTATGATTCTGCTAAAGTGACCTTTTTAGCCCCCCAGATCATAACAATATTTCTATGGGACCAATTCGGAAGCATAACCTTTCAATCAAAAAAAAATTTTTCAGAGTCGGTCCATAATTGACCGAGAAATCGGTGAACATACATAAAAATAAAAAACATACATTCAACCGAACATATAACCTCCTCCTTTTTGAAGTCGGTTAAAAAGTGTAAATGATTTATTTGAAATAAATGCTTTGATTCTTGACTGGCCTGTTGGTCTAGTGGTTAGTGGCCCTGACTGCTATGCAGGTCATGGGTTCGATTCCCACCCAGGACAAATGTTTGTGTGATGAGGACGATCATTTGTTCTGTGTCTGGGTGTAATTTATCTATATATGTATGTATTTTTTTTTTTTTATAAATTAAACACCATTACTTATTTATTATAAAAACAATTAAAATGTCAATACAATTAAATCTAAAAAAAAATACATTAATGTCATAAATTAAATGTCAATCGTCAATAAATAACCCGCCCCTGATCGTTCCCGGTGCAAAGGTGCCCATAACACTCGCCGCATTACCTCGCTGAATAGCGATGGCCATCCTTTGAACCAAGAACGACCTGGACCGGGAGTCACCCGTTGCCTCCCCGAGCCTACGGCCCAAGTCCCCCACAAAACACTTTGCCTCCGTACTCCAACTGCCCAGAGTCTCCACAGCAACCGGCACAAAATGGTAAAGCTGATCCAAGGCAGCGTACTTGAGCCTTTTTTTAGAGCAGGCGTCTTCAGCGGCGGCAGAGGCAGTGTGCATGGTGCGACTCAGGTGACTGGCGGCGACAGTGCTGACGCAAGTTGCGTCCCAGATCAAGCACTTCCCGTTTTTCCATGGCACCAGAGTCAGCCCATCCGGTCTCTTACCATCAGACCTGCTAAGACCTGGAGGCTCAAGCACGCAGGGGACGTTTGCCGATATAAGGGCTCTACGGACTATGTCGTTCAGGGCATGATGACGTGGGAACCTCCCTGTGCAGCGCCGACAGTTCAATGCGTGATGGCCATCGGTCTCCACCATAGAACCGCAGGTGCATGTATGAGGTTCGCACACCTTACAGCCCAGGCGGAGAGCCACCGCCACACGCAAAGAGTCATCGTCAAGTAGAGTGCCCAGATGAGGTGAAGGAATCGCCTGTAACCACGCCCCGGACTCGGGTTGCGACACTGCTCGTAGTCTAGCCTTATCGACTCCCAACGCACCCCCCAACAACTGCTCTTGGAGCAGCTTCACCCCCCTGTCATCCCACGCCCGCTGAACATGAACTGAATCGGGAATTGTTGCACCCGAGTTGAGGGTCAACCAAGCTGACACAGCATCCGACACAAAAGGCAGTATTATTGTATGTATTTAAAAATATATATACATATAAGTATGTTTATCAGTTGTCTATTACTCATAACACAAGCTCTGCTTAGGGACTAGACGGCGTTGTGTGATAGTTGTGGAATATTATATTATTATTATATTATTCTTGACAGGTTTTTTGTCTACCAACTTTTAGTTAAGCCACTTTCAAAAATAGGTAGAATTTTTTTTTTTAATAAAAATGGTTAGATGTGCGGTGATCCTTCCCCCAGAGACGCCCCACGCGTCAGGAGTCGCAGGACGACTACCGGCCACCGAAGGCGCGGGTTTGCAGACAGCGAGCTATAGGTAGCGCACCGTCCGGCCGTCCGGTAAGGACCAAGTCCGGGTCGACGGCGCATTTTGTTCCACAAAGATATGTCTAATTCTAACTTGATACTATTACAAAATAGCATTTTCCAGCGGCTTCGTCTGTTTCAAAGTATAAAATTACCTCGAGGGAACATACAAGACATGGCCTACCAGTGTACCAAAATTCATACAAACCCGTTGTAGCGACATCTATGGCGTCACATAAGAACAACAAACAAAAAATAACAAACGAAAAAAACAACAAAAAAAATTTAATAAGTTTGGCACTCGGGGACTGCCGCGGTAAAGCTATTGCATAGCATTTTGTATCAACTTATGCAATTATAATTATTTATTTATTTTATTTATGCAGTATTTCTTTTTCTTTGATATTAATTCAAGTTACACTTTTTGAGCGTGGTGACCGATAAGAAAACAATTTTTTTTCTTTTATTAAATAAATAAACGAGCTTCGTAGAGTCGTACAATACGGCTAGTTGCACGCACACAAACACCGTGTCGAAGACTGCCGAAAAGAAACGACGTTAGACAATGCACGGCCTTCAAGCCACACCTCCGTGCCCGTCGGAGTGGGGAGCGTGAGGTTTTTTACGTTACGGAATTTCTGGATTCGGTCCCCGCGCTCAAGGCCCTCGATAGAAGCTATGCAATAGCTTAAAAAAACAAACAATAAAAAAAAAACAAACGTACTGACGTACGCATGACGAGTTCTAAGTTCAATAAATAAAGAATGTCAAGATGGTGAAAAACATATTTTATTTATAATAACATAATCTACATAATACTGAGCATCAAGTTGCAAAAACGTAAAAAAGTTTAAATTTCGCGAACTGCCATTTAGGCGCCGTCCTAACAGAAAGCGAACATCGCGCCGACAGAGGGCGCCTTCCAGTTATATGTTAGGACGAAACCTTAGATAGTCTAAGTACAATGTGATTCAAGTAAGAATGGGAACGTTAATGACCTCTATCTGTCAAATATTACTTGAAAAGTACGCTTTGCAAAGAAAACTTATTTGCTTTACTCGTAACTAAATATATTATTTATGCCATAATTAGTTGTTTTTTATACTATTTTCTTTCTTATTTTCATTGTTGGCAACAATTTGGCGTTCTTCCATTCGCCACTACTCAGACACTTCATATAATGATGCAGAGATAAGCAGAATTGAAAAACTAAATAATTAAAAAAGAAAAAAAAATGTGCACCTAATAACCTGATTCGATTTGACAGCTATGACGTCACAACATGGCGATAAGTCAATCCTATCCTTATTTGACACGCATAGTATAGCAGTCCGTGGTCGAGACAAGAGGCTACTCCTCATCAGGATATTCTTCACAAGCCTCTTCTTCTTGCTCGTCAAACTCTGCGTCATCTACTCCCACTTCCTGCAAACATAATAAGATATTTTCATTCGGTCAATTTGGCCATTGCAGCAGAGGTGGAATCGAGACCCGAGTTGAAGGCCACTTGTATCAGATATTTTCCAACATATTTACCAGCCTTTGACCAGTAGAGGCTGCTCAGTCGTCAGCCGGACACAATAGCATAAACAGCCTTTTAATGTCCCCGCTGCTGGGACTCAGGCCTCCTGGGGATGGGCCGTAATCCAAAACGCGGGCCCAGTGCGGGTTGGTGGATGTCACATGTCTTCGAATTTTCGGTTCTAGGACATGCCGGTTTCCTCACGATGTTTTCCTTCACCGCAGGGGTGATGACGGACGAGCCCAGCTGGATACAATAAATATATGTCCTCCAACATGACGCGCAACGCTCGATTTAGGTGACGCTGGAATATTGCCCAGTGTCCCGCAACTTGCCCCTAAACATTTTACAACGCATTTGCGTGACGTGGGACATGACATGTTAGACAATTTGAGAGCGTTACGCGTCATGTTGGCGAACCCTTAGAGTATCTGAGGCTTTAAAATCATAAAGGTGCATATTTCCGCACAAGTGCGAAATACACATTTGCGTACTTTGAAGTGGGTGTAAGATGGTCATTTCAGGCTGCAGACGTGCACTGTTGGACATAGGCCTCCCCCAAATGTCGCCATAATGACCGGTCCTGTGCGTCTCGCATCCATCGGATTCCCGCGACCCTCATCAGGTCAACGTCCACCTTGTCGGAGGCCGCGCTAACACTCCACACTAGAACCTTTCGGTTCCTATCGACAATCAGTTCTGCGAGCAATGTGCCCTGCCCATTGCCACTTTAGTTGGCGATTCTTCGTGCTATGTCGGTGACCTTGGTTCTCCTGCGGATATCCTCATTCCTGATTCGATCACGCAAGGAAACTCTGAGCATTAACCTTTCCATTGCCCTTTGGGTGACTTTAAGTCTTCTGTTGTTCTGTCTTGTTGGAGCCATATGTCATCACTGGCAACACGCACTGGTCATAGACTTTCGTCTTGAGACACTGTGGTATATTGGACGAGATGATACCGCGCAGCTTCCCGAACGCTGCCCAGCCGAGTCGGATTCGACAATTGATCTCTTTCTCGAAGTTAGACCTTCCCAACTGGACCGTCTGTCCCAGGTAAACGTAGTCGTCTACAACTTCGAGTGTAGAGTCCCCGATCTTGATAGGAGTGAGTGCTACATGGCTGTTTACCATGACTTTGGTTTTGTCCATGTTCATTTTAAGTCTATACTCTTTCGGAAGCTCTACTGAGGTCACCAAGCATTGTACTGCCACTGCCACTTAAGTTTGGTGATTCTTCGGGATATGTTAGTATCCTTATCTCCTGAAGAACCAAGATCTGAGTGTGTTAAAAAATACCGACAAACACTTTCGCGTTTATTTCGCCAGCGTCGCACATCCACGACCAAATACTCCATCTCTTCAGCACTACTGTCACCTATGGGGATTGATGAGCTAACGCTAACACACGACCCTGGCGAATACGACGCAAAAATACCCGTTGGGTAAAAGTTCTAAATGTTGTTTTTACAGTGTGTGTATGTATGTGTGCCTCATAAAATATTTTTCTTTCTTTTTCTTCTTTTCATTCCAAGTCATTTCCTCCACTCGGACCAATCAAATTGACAATCACCTCTGGGGAAGCTTGTACTCACCTCGTACTGCTGGTACTCGGAGACCAGGTCGTTCATGTTACTCTCAGCTTCAGTGAACTCCATCTCGTCCATACCCTCGCCGGTGTACCAGTGGAGGAAGGCCTGCAACAGAAACGAGTCTTTTTGAGGGCAACATTTATAATCCTCGTATTTCGTTCACTTACGATCTTACTCGTAACGTAAATTCAAGTCTGTCTTGCTTAAAGGGGTGACCAGACGGTTGCAATTTAGCGTTCCAACTAAGGTGACCTTGGTTTGTGTTGCGGCTACATGGATGTAAACCACGCTCCAACACGTTCGGTGGTTGGGAAAACGCGCCTCACAACCAAGGGCGTTGAAGGTCATGGATTACAACTGCTGTCTACACGGATTGAAACTAGCAAGGTCACCTTGGTTGGGATGTTGGTTTGCAACCATCTGGTCACCCTTTAAGGCATTATCAGAAGAGTGAAAAGATAATTTTGTCCTTTTCACATATATACCTTATGTGAGTAGTAGTATTATATTATTATTTCCTTTATTCAGTTTTTTTTTTTATTCTTGATAGGTTCGCGCTTGACCGCTATCTCACCTGATGGAAAGCGACGATGCGGTCGACGATGGAGCGCGCTTACCTAGAAGTAACCTATTCACTCTTGACTTAAAGATTCCCGGGTTCTAGCCATCAGGAAACACAGATTCCGGCAAGGAATTCCACTCCTTAGCTGTACGCACAATGAATGTGTTCCCAAAACGTTTCGTGTATAAACACATATAAATTACATTTTTAAATATTTTATTAAAAAACATTTAAAAATATAAAAAATAGTACCCCACCGGAATCGGTAACAGGGTCCAAGCTACCGGCGGTCAGGGCTCCAGAGAAAGGACCCCCCTAACAATACGAGCAAAGGAATCGGAGGCGTGACCGATTCGAGGCGTTCGACGCAAACGAAACGATCGTAACTTGGATAGGGGCCCCCCTATCCGGTGGTGTGTGGTGGTAAGTGGTTAAGGCATCCATTACCGCCATTAGCGAACGCTGGCATGTCATTACATGATGAATCGTGTTAGGACGCGGCCGTTGGGAGGGCGGGCATTCTAAGATCGAAGCTCGCACCGAGCGGACGTGTCTCTTCGAATATTATCAGTGACATATGGATAAAAAATAATAGATTATGTGACTAGGGGATAAAAGTCGCGGGCGGCATGTTGAATTCCGAACGAAACGAAGGTTTCTAATTTTAATCCCGAACGACAGTGAGGGATTTATGCGAGGGAGTTAATAAAGAAACCTGAGTGAAGTGAGGAATTCAAGCCGCCCAAGATAAAGACAGCTTTATCCCCGTGTTGGATACTCTACTTTTTACACCATCTGTGAGATAACTAAAAGACAATTTAGTCAAACAAATCAAATAGAGAAATATAAGTATTATGTACAAGTTAATCTTAACTATCACTCAACATGTTTTGAGATTAGAAACAAACCAAATTCACTACTCTAGATTCTATAGTTTCAATTTTCTTTATCGGCCCCGCTTTTTCATTACTTTTTTTTTCGAACGTCGTCAGTAACCACGACCACGTTTTATTCTGTTTTTAGTGGCCAGTTTGAATTTTGAATAAACTTGTTTGATGCACGTACATTTTAGTTCTCATAATGTTGACGATTTTTGACGTTCCAAATTCAAATCTCATTATTCCCTAGGGATCGCCCATACTGCATTATCTCCCTAGGGACATAATGACTTGCTTTAAGTGATGGTTGTATGACATATAAACGGGCATTATCGAGCAGGTGGTGTAAAAAATCGATACAATAGCCGATTCTGAACAAACTAACATAACAAACTTTTTGTTTTGTTATGTTACAAACTGTATGTTTATGAAGCGTACCTTCCTCCTAAACATGACGGTGAACTGCTCGGAGATGCGCTTGAAGATCTCCTGGATGGCGGTGGTGTTGCCCACGAAGGTGGCGGCCATCTTGAGTCCCCGCGGGGGCACGTCGCACACGGCCACCTTCACGTTGTTGGGGATCCACTCCACGAAGTAGCTGCGGGGAGAATTAACCTTTTAAGCCCAGGTTTTACTAATTTTGAACTTTTTTGAACAAATATAAAAGAGAACATTTTGAAAAATTACTTTATTAAAATTGACCATACTGTCGCACTCTCTATGCGACAGTACCGGCCCCCCTAGCCAAGTTGCAAACGATAAACGTGAACGCTTAGTAATCTCCAATAGATTTTCAACTTTATACCTTATATCATAAAGTTGAAAATCTATTAAAGACTACTGAGCGTTAGCGACCGGAACGAACGAAAACACTATGTAATCTTCAATATATTTTCAACTTTATATCCAATAACATAAAGTTGAAAATCTATTAAAGACTACTGAGAGTTTACGTTTATCGTTTGTGACTTGGCTAGGGGGGCAGGATCGTTGGGGCTTCTAGCAATGAAACACTTATTTCATTGAATATTTGTATTGCTTCACGATAATGACTTCACTTTACAATGGTCGCGTCCGAACTGCAAAAACTAGACATTATTTTGTTCTATTCAATTTTCAAACCTATTCTAGAACAACAAAATCCTTAGAAATATATTTTACATGCCAGTTCGCTAACTTACCTCATGCGATCTCCTTTTGATATCACAATACCTATAGCCAACCGCTTGGTGAAAATTAAAAAATGATATAAATTAGTTAGCTTGATAAAAAAAAAATCACGAATCTAACCCTAACTTACGATTTCAAAAGTGTTACATATCTACGAGATTACGTTACGGCAATATTTAAAAGTTACATAAAATAATAAAGCTTGTTACCCGACTGCGCGACGCAAAGGAGGGTAATGTGTTTATCAGTCTATGTATGTATGTATGTATGTTTGTTTCTATGTGGCGTTCTAGAGACCAAATGCGTAGGCCGATTTTGATAATTCTTACGTCAATCGATTCGTCTTAACCTTGCGAGTGTCACTAAAGACATGACAGTAATCAAAATTCACCACAGCTACAACCAGACGCCATATTGTCAAAATTAAAAAAAAAGTCGATGAACTATGTGAAGTGGGGTGTCGTTGAATAGGTATTTTAAAATCATCTTTAGGTTCCTTTTATCATTTTTCATTTTTAATAATAGTTTAGGATATATAACGATTTAAAGTTGTTTAACAAAACAATCATTCTCGCTAATTTTCTTACTTATTGATTTAAGTTTTCATTTCAAGTATAAACGATACACAAATAAAAAAACAGTGAAAAAGCATGAAGAACAAATATTTTTGGTAAAAAAAAGTTTACCACCAAACTCGATAGATGGCGTTGTTCATTTGATGCACGTTTGTAAATCAAATCATTCGAGTTTTCCCATCTACTAGACAGGTCGATGAACATAAGCAAAATATGACAACTATATTGGCAAAAAGTACTAGGTTGTATAAATTACATGCAGTTGATATATCAGTAGAATCGAAAACATATGGTCAAAAAGCGAAAGATGTAGGTATATGTTTCTGATGATCCTAACAAAACTGGAGGAATTGTTAAATATTTAACAGTCGGTTTAGGATCACGAGTTATGTTACGAAGAAATTTGAATGTTAGAATGTTACCCATGGTCTTGTTAACGGAGCAATGGGAGTTATAAGGACAATTGAGTGGCCAGCTCTTCGGAGAGACCAATTGGAACCCGGAGAATTGCCACAAGCTGTTTATATAGAATTTGACGACAAAGCAATTAAAAACAATGTTCCTGGAGTAGGAGTCAGAATCGAACCATCGACGACAGAATTCCATGCACTTCGCGGACAGGGTAAAATAGAGCGAAAAATGTTGCCATTGATATTGTGCTGGGGTGTAACTGTACACAAGCTCCAAGGAACTATTTTGGACTTTTGGACCGAGCTGTGGTTGACTTAAGTTCACGCATTTTTGCTAAAGGTCAAGCATATGTAGCTTTGAGCAGAGTTAGGTCTCTAGAGGGACTAATCATCAGTAGTTATACCACCGCAAGTTACTTAATAATCCCCACGATATTAACTCTCTCAATGAAATGACTAGATTGCGAAATTTACCATCTTATAACGAAGTCAATGAATCGTAACTAAAAAGTATAAAATAAAATAAAAATATTTAAAGAAAAACAAAAAACCCGACTGCGTCGAAACTAATTTTAAAAAATACGTAAAAAAATTAACTTAAATAAAAACTAAAAAGAAACAAACAAGCCCAGTAGTTTAGAATTCTGTTATGTAATTTTTTTTATTTTATTTTATTTTTTTTTTATAAAAAGGAACAGCAAACAGCTACAATATAAGACTTAGGTACTACAGGTATACAAAACATATAAACAATATTGTAGCCCACAGCGCTGCTCACAGATTAACTGTGGGATACTTAAATAAAATCACTAGGATGACTAAATTTAAACTAACTTAACTATCAGGCATGATTAAAAACAAACACAAAGAGAAGTAATAAAACAAACTCAAATATGTGGAGTGAGAGAGAGAAAATAAAAAATAAAACAAGAAAAACATTTATGAAAGCTCCTTAAGAATGAGACTTTTGAACTTACAAGGTGAACATGCGAAAATATCTATATGTTCAAAAGTCACATTGTAGGCATCAACCATTCTGCGAACAGGCGAACGCAAACCAGAATTGGACTTGCAAGGGCCCACTGAAAATAATTTACCAGCGCGCACCTTTCGCTTATGGACTGTCCTAGGAACCACATAACTTAACATGTTAGATAAAGCAGTCAAATTTATTTCTAACAATATTATATAAATTCATAGCCTCTAAGTATTGTCGTCTATTTTCAAGCGTAGGTAGCTTGTACTTGGTAAGCAAATTTTTATAAGGTAAATAATATCCGTTACATCTATAATGCATGGCACGCAGGAATTTGTACTGAACACGCTCAATAATTTCATTGTACTTCCTGTAATATGGACTCCAGACGGACACGGCATACTCCAACTGAGAGCGCACTAGGGACTTATACAAGTAGATATAAGAAGACGCCTTCTTAAAATCTCTTGTAGAACGCATTACAAATCCGTAAAGTTGATATGCTTTGTTGACAATTTTCCCTATGTGTAGGTCTAGGCAAAGCTTGGAATCAAGGACAACGCCGAGATCACGAATAGAGTCCACTTTAAGCAGAGGGGCATCGCACAGTGTATATGTGTGTTTAATTACAATTTTATTTTTAGTGAAACTTATGAAGTTACATTTAGGTAGACTTAATTGTAACTTATTTTGCTGGCAATAGGAGGATAGTCGGTCCAAGTCTTGTTGAAGAAGAAGACAATCATCCGATTGTTGAATGGCCCTGTAAACCTTGAGGTCGTCGGCATATAAAAGAAACTTTGTATTTTGAAAACATTGACTGATGTCGTTTATGTATAGAATAAATAAAAGAGGACCAAGAATTGAGCCTTGAGGGACTCCAGAGGTCACCTGTGCTATGTTTGATTGATGACCATTGATAACAACCCTCTGACTCCGATTGGTAATATAAGAAGCAAACCATCTCAGAAGATTGCCACGGATTCCGTTGAACGAAATTTTGTTGAGGAGTATTTCATGATCTACCTTGTCGAAAGCCTTACAGAAGTCAGTATAAACTGCATCCACTTGTACACGGTTGTCAACGCTATCAAACAAAAAACTTGAAAACAGTAAAAGATTAGTATTAGTCGATCGCCGTTTGACAAAGCCGTGCTGTTGCTGAATAATGATATTGTGAAGTACAGGATAAATTTCGTTATGAACTACCCTCTCAAAGAGTTTCGACAAGACAGACAGAATGGAAATTGGACGATAATGTTCAACGTTGCGTTTAGAACCACTTTTATGAACGGGTATAATATAATGTAATACTAAATAACTACACAATTTAAATAGTTTTATAATCGATACACACATAAAACAAATCATACATTCTAATGCAGAACAGAACGACTCACAGTCGGGGCCCCTTGGGAAGATTTGATTGGTAAAATTTTTACGTATTTTTTAAAATTAGTTTCGACGCAGTCGGGTTTTTTGTTTTTCTTTAAATATTTTTATTTTATTTCCGAATTTATAAGAACTATGCTGTTGAAACTTGGTAAGTAGATATATTCTGTGAACCGCATTCAGATTTTCACACAAAAATAGAAAAAAAAAAACAATAAACTTTATGGTTTCCCCATACTTAGAACTGAAACTAAAATTTTTTTTTCATCTGACCCGTACATGTGGGGTATCTATGGATAGGTCTTCAAAAATGATATTGAGGTTTCTAATAATTTTTTTTTCTAAACTGCATAGTTTGCACGACAGACAGTTCCAAAGTGGTAAAATGTGTCCCCCCCCCTCTGTAACTTCTAAAATAAGAAATTGATAAAACTAAAAAAAATATATGATGTACATTACCATGCAAACTTCTACCGAAAATTGGTTTGAACGAGATCTGCAGGGTTACCATGACGTTCAAAGTAAGATTGTTTCATTTTTATTTCAGTGTGGGTAAGAGAAAGAGCTATACAGGTTGTCTAGAGCCATCTCTCACCCACACTGGAAATAAGAATGAAACAATCTTACTTTAAGCGTCATGGTACAGGTCCTAGTTAGTAGTTTTTTTTATTAAATTTTTTATTAAAAAAAAACTACTAACTAGCGGAACCCTCAGTGCGCGAGTCCGACTCACACTTGCCCAGTTTTTTTAAAGGGTCTGGCAAAAACAAAAATCTTGAATATGTACTGTTTTTTTTTATAAAAAATAAAATCACTGTTACGGCGCCGCGAAGTCCACACGAGATCCAAGCCAGTGCCTACAAAATACTTTGTGACTATAATTGCCTATGTCCACCGAATACTCCATCTCGTCAGCTCTTCTGTCACCTATGGGGATTGAAGAGCTAAACGAGATGGAGTACCCAGTCGCGAACACACGACCCTGGCGAATAGAACACGACAACACTCGTCGGAGCAATCCGAAACAAGTGGTTAGCGGGTTAAAGCCAAAGTGAAATCATTTGGTCTAGTGGTTAGTGGCCCTGACGGCTATGCCGGAGGTCGTGGGTTCGATTCCCACCCAGGACAAATGTTTGTGTGATGAGCACGATCATTTGTTCTGTGTCTGGGTGTAATTTATCTATAATATGTATGTATTTAGAAATATATATGTATGTTTATCAGTTGTCTAGTACTCATAACACAAGCTCTGCTTAGCTTGGGACTAGACGGCGCGGCGTTGTGTGATAGTTGTGGAATATTATATTATATATATATTATATTTATTTCAAATCCAGAGTGAATAGGTTACTTCTAGGCAAGCGTGCTCCATCGTCAACCATATCGTTGCATCGCTTCTAGTCTAGTGTAGTTCACGAATGATCCAAGAATAGGAAACGGTATCTTCTTGCTGTATACGCAATAATTATAGCGGTAAGTCCTCTCTATGAGGAGTGACTGGGAAGACGTCACGGCGTCCTCACCTTCAGCATGACGCAGGTCCTCACCGGACATGGTAAGTTCTGGAGGTTCCTGCACCTGATTCGTGAGAAAGAAACGTTCGAGTTTCACAATTGCGTGGACCGCCCAGAGGACACGGTGGAGGTGTGCCCCGCCGGGGCAGAGCACCGCCGTGTCCTCGTGGGGGAGATTGACGGCAACGATCATGGTCATCATGCCATGGTCCGAAGCGAAGAGGAGTGGCAGCTGGTAGCCTCCTTCTGCGAAGCAGTAATGCTAGTGAAGGAAGCGGCCGCACGCGTGAGAGAACGGAATTCCTCACGCCCCAGACGCCGGTATCCCGACCCCGATTTCCAGCCACCGTAGCGGCGTGGTTTAAGTCTAGAGTGAATAGGTTACTTTTAGGTAAACGTGCTCCATCGTCGACCAAGTCATCGCTTACCATCAGCAGGCAAATGATTGTTCTGTTAACGTTTCTGACAGCGAGCTACCCATAGCTCACCGACCGCAAGCCCGCGCCTTCGCTGGCCGTGACGTTTCGTTTACCTGGAGTTCTTATCCTGCACGGTGAGCATCTGCTCGTCCACCTCCTTCATGGACATGCGTCCGCGGAAGATGGCGGCCACGGTGAGGTAGCGGCCGTGGCGAGGGTCGCAGGCGGCCATCATGTTGACGGGGCTGAACATCTGCTGCGTCAGCTCGGGGACGGTGAGCGCGCGGTAGCCCTGGCTGTTGCGCGCCGTCAAGGGCGCGAAGCCTGGAGGGTGAGATAATGCTGTCATTTTCAACACAATATGTATACGAGTATATGTATATAAAAGGGTACTAACTAATTTTTTTTTTTTTTTAAGATAAGCCACAGGTAAGTGTATATAGGGTGACTGGCAATTAGTGTACGACACGTAAACACGTGATTGTACTCATGATAACAAACAATTTTTATTATGGGAGCAAAGCCGAAATCGCGAAAAAAATATCAGCTGTTCAATATACATTAGGCAAACATAAATGTACTGAACAGAACAGCTGATTTTTTTTCGCGATTTCAGGTTTGTTCCCATAGTAAAAGTTGTTTGTTATCATGAGCACAATCACGTGTTTAAGTATCGTACACTAATTACCAGTCACCCTATATATAGTTTTAATTAGTTAAGTGTTTTATTAAAATTTTATATTATTACAAATATCTCGGTGACATATTTCTTGTCACTTCTATTATGTGAGAATAAAACACTAACTAATTAAACATATAGCATTATTTGCCTTCTAAATTACTAAGTCAGCATCTTAGCCACTAGTATATTCTATGTAAGCCACTTTCTGGGTGGCTATAAACAAAGTAACCACGAAGGCTAAGACGGCAGAGCGAAGTGGAGCGGAGCTGCCTTAGTCTTCTAACCTAAGCTGTCCGTGTCGGGGTGCCCTAAAATATAATTTGATGAAGTGGAACTGATGAAGAAGACCAGAAATGGTCAACGGAACTTCATACTCACATAGATATCACAATGAAGATAGTTAAGCGACTATGAAAATACAAATAAATGAACGATGTAAGGGGCAATCAAATTATAGACGCAGCACTAGAATACGGATATATGTCTATTAACGATGGCAGTGCCACTAGGGTAAATTTGTTACTAATAATTATGTAAATTCTTCATGCGAAAAAAGGCATCAGACTTTAGATTATTATAGTAATTACAATGAATTCGAATGTTTTATTCAAGCAAAGAACTTGTTTTATAATTTAACCGTATGCTTGGCCGTTAGTCTGCAGATTACCTAGGAAGTCTGAAGATTAACTAGATAATATAAGAACTTATACATTTTTTCCACTTTAACGAAGTCCCTTATGTGAGGCCGCGACAACGCGCGACGCGCCACTCCAGAACCGTTCGTCCCCATCGACCATCTGTTCAGCGAGCAATGTGCTCTGCCCTTTACAATACTTTTTAACCGACTTCAAAAAAAGGAGGAGGTTATCAGTTCGGTTGTATGTTTTTTTTTTTTTGTGTTACCTCAGACAGAACTCCGTCGTTTATGGACGATGTGCAAATTTTTTTTTCTTCTTAGAGGACATACTTTCCGATTGGTCCCATTTTTTCAAAATCCAATTCTGATGATGGGATCCATGAGGAATCGAGGGAACTCCTCAAATATTACAGGCATCCACCATATAGTGATTTTGGTATTTTCATCGACAAAAAGTAAAATTTGATGAAGTGGAACTGATGAAGGGTCAAAATAACTTTAATTTCGGAAGTCGGTGTTAAATAAGAAACAAACAATACCGAGATACACCGACTTCCGAAATTAAAGTTATTTTGATCCTTTTAGTGTTTTTTTAGTGAAGTCGGTAATTTTTTTTGTAAAAAGTTTTTTATTCGAAATGTACATATTAAAAACGCAGCGCGATAAAGCTTCAGTAGATACTTCTAGAACTGTAAGAAGACAGAAAGAAAATGAACTACACACCTGGCATGAAGAAGTGTAGCCTCGGGAAGGGTACCATGTTCACGGCTAGCTTACGGAGATCAGCATTCAACTGTCCGGGGAACCGGAGACATGTGGTCACTCCGGACATTGTGAGCTGAAACAAACAGACCGAATTTCGATCATGATTGCCAATATCTACGAAAATTAACCAAGTATGTAGGAGATATTAAAGTGCACCAGTGTTTGGAGGTATGCGGAACAGACAGTAAAGTCCCGCAAACCTTCGTTGAAAAGGGAGGATCCTCCGACCAGACGGGTGTTAGGTCTGGTGGGCAACTGCCCGATAGATGATTCGGACTGCTCTATGTTCAAATCGGGCGGAGAATTTTATCTGCCATGGAGTTTCTTGCTCATTCTTCTCCATAGAGATCTACGCTTTGGAATGTGCAATTAGCATCATTTTTCACCATTGTGTGGACCGCCCGGACGACACGCTGGAGCATATGGTGGAAGTGTACCCCGCCTGGGCAGAGCACCGCCGTGTCCTCGTGGGGGGCGAGAGGCGGCAGCGCTCTGCGTCGGCTCCGCGTGCGAAGCAATAATGCTTGCAAACGAGGACGCCGCACGTGCACTCGCAAAGCAATAGCCCTCGCGCCCCAGGCGCCGGGATTCCGATCCCGATTTCCGGCCACCGTAAGCGCGCGCTTGCGGACGGCGAGCAGTGGGTAGCTCGCCGTCCGACCGTCCGGTAGCCGCCCGGACCGACCCCAAGTCGTCGACGGCGCATACTGTTCCACGCGCGCCTCAATGAGATGTCAGCAACTGTAGGGGCCCAGCAGGGTCGAAGCCTACTGGGGCCAAGGGTCTGATTCTGAAAGGAAGACTCGGCCCTGGTATGAAAGGCAACGGAGGAACAAGAGTGGGTTTTTAGTCAGTAAAAGTCTGACACACCCTCTCGCTCTGCCACAGTGCGGGGATGTCATTGGATGATTTTCCTAACAAAAAAAAAACTGCACGCGTCCGAGATGGTCGCGCCGCCAAATTGGTTGCGCAACCAAACGGACACCAGGTGAGTAACTCTTAGAGCTGTATACATTTTGTTCGTGTGTCGCACCGCCATGGCGTCCCGGTGAAATATAGCCCTCATAGTCGATCGAACTAAAAACTAAAATTATTGTCAATGCGCAATCACAAAGTCAAAGAAAAAGATACTTACAGAAACCAGATGGTTGAGATCACCATAGGTCGGGGACGCCAGACGCAGCGTCCTGAAGCATATGTCGTACAAGGCTTCGTTGTCGATGCAGAACGTCTCGTCCGTGTTCTCCACGAGCTGGTGGACGGACAGCGTCGCGTTGTACGGTTCCACCACCGTGTCGGACACCTGGAACAGACAATTCAACCAAAACATAATCAGCCTGACGGCGAACAATAGGAGGCTCGCCGTCAGCATCGTGTTTTACGCGCCATAAAGAGATGTCAGCTAGATTGGCGATACCAGTTAGGGCCAATGCTGAATTTTTATAATTTTTTATGAATTTCAATGAATGAATCATATTTTTAACCGACTTCAAAAACGCCGGCGTTCGCTCGCTCATTGTCTTTCTATTGTGTCTCTAATTACGGTACTCAAAAGGTGCCTTGGGCATTCTCTACCAGGCCTAGGGGAAATAAAAATATTAATAATTTACTAAAAGAAAATACAACTAAACCTTGCACCTTTAATAAAGATTATGAATGATGAATTTTTTTCCAAAAACTTTTAAGGTTTAAAAAAAAAACACATTTTTTTTCTGATATATTCGAGTTAATGGCGGAATTACCGAATGCCAACAGAGTCTTCAGGCGTTATTCCACTTTTTTCGCGTCCCAATTCATCAAACATTGTTTTCAATGAAATAACAAGCTTTTAAAGTTAAACCAAGCTCACGTTGACGATTGACGAGTAAGAAAGGACCCTTTTTAAAATTTTAAGTCATAAATGCTATTCTTGAAAACGAACTTAAAATCGGGGGGGAAATGGACAAAAACCTGTATACACTGACTTTAGGAGACGGCATCACACTGAAAGTGTTCACGATCCTGTCTGGATACTCCTCGCGGAGCTTGCTGAGGAGGAGCGTGCCCAGACCTGACCCTGTGCCTCCGCCCAGGGAGTGGGTGAGCTGGAAACCTGGACACCAGAGACAGAATAAAAACAATCAATCATTATTAGTACATTTTGATGAAGTGGAGAGAGTTTGTCATTGTCGAGGCGTAATTCGCCCGAGCCGCAGGCGAGGGTTGTATGGAGTAGAGTGCTGCACTCACAAACCACATGTATCATTACGAATGATCAATTCAAGTTTTCAATGAAAATCATTTTTTCATAGCACGTTTTTACAGCGCTGTACATAAGTACCAATATAATTAATAGGTACTCATCAAGACCATTCCGAAAAGCTCAAACACGATTTATCTTACTGGGCTTATTACTGAGTTCCTATGGCCATCTTCCAGCTCCATCACCAGACCCTGGTGACCATCTAGCACCAAAGTACTCGTCAAGACGGATCAAACGAGTCCAAACTCGATGGCGTTGTGTCGTTTAACTACCGAGTTCCTATGGCCACCTTCCTGTGCCATCATCAGATCAGCTCCATGTCATAATAACTTTGCATTGTCATCATCGGTAACCGGGAAGTGGATCAAATTTAATTTGCAAAATTACTGACATTCAAATCCGTGATAAGACCGTCATACTGATCAGAATGTTGGGCTGTGAAAAAGACTGATGAAAAAAGATTGCACGTAGCGGAGATGATAACGTTGAGATGGATGTGTGGTGTGACGAGAATGGATTAATTGAGAAATGAGTATATTAGAGGATGTTTGAAAGTGGCGCCAGTGACTGAAAAGTTGAAGGGGAATCGTTTGTCTAGGTATGGTCATGTAAAGAGGAGGGATGAAACGCATGTTACTAAAAGAGTTATGAGCATACATGTGGCTGGATGGAGAGGGAGAGGGAGGCCAAAGAAAAGATGGATGGATTGTGTGAAGAGTGATATGAAAGAAAAGGAAGTTAGTGATAGCATGACGAGTGACAGGGCAGAATGGAAGAAAAAAACTTTTTGCGCCGACCCCAAATAACACGGGACAAGGGCAGGAAGGTGATGATGATGACAGACATACAAACATCGGGATAGGTGAAACTAAATTAAAGCTTTGTAATAAACTGGTATTGATCGTCTACGCGTGGGGGCTGCGCGGCGCCCGGCCTGCCCCCCTAGCCAAGTTACGATCGTATCGTTCGCGTCGAACGCCTCGAGTAGGCCACGCCTCCGATTCCTTTGTTCTGACGTCATCTCACGTGGTCAGAACAAGAGGCGTGGCTAGGGGGGCTGTTATGATACATACAATAAATTATGGCATGATACAGTTGTGAAATTTTGTACATAGATTCTTTCAATACAAATACACGTGTTTCTGGTTTCGCATATACTAAAAACTAACCTTCCTGATCAGAAGGTCTAAGTAGCTAAACGTCCAACAGTGCGAAACGTCTAATGAGCAGCAAGTCTAATTAGCAAAATGCCCATGTAGCAAAACGTCCAACTAGCAAATGGTCTTTATAGCAGAAGGTCCATTTAGCAAATCGTCAGATTCTCAAAATGTCTGGATACTCAGGCACATAATTCAACACATACATAATTATCAATAAAAAAGTAACATATAAAGACTTGTACATACATACTCTTTGGTCTATGCACGCGTAGCGTATATCATATTATTTTTTAACCGACTTCAAAAAGGAGGAGGTTATATGTTCGGTTGAATTTATGTTTTTTTTTATGTATGTTCACCGATTTCTCGGTCAATTGTGGACTGTTGTATATCTAATCGCAGAGAGACGCTATTATGTAAGTATTTTTTGTTCACCTTGCAGGCAGTCACAGGGCTCTGCCTCCTTCCGCACCACGTCCATGACTGATTCCACCAGCTCAGCCCCCTCAGTGTAGTGACCCTTGGCCCAATTGTTACCTGAGAAAACAAAAAAATTACGTCTAGTAGTCGCGTTGGGATCAAAATCGTCGGGTAGTTAGAACTACATTAGACCGACGCACTCGTGTAATACGCCAGCCCCCCTAGCCAAGTTACAATCGTATCGTTCGCGCGGAACACCTCGAGTAGGCCACGCCTCCTTTGTTCTAACGTCATCTCCACGCTCAGTCACGTGGTCGGAACAAAAGAAATCGGAGGCGTGGCCTACTCGAGGCGTTCGGCGCGAACGAAACGATTGTAACTTGGCTAGGGGGGCTGATTTGTACGTAGAACGACATCGCGTGGCGTGGATCTAGTGTAGCTCTACAAGTCTAGTTTCCATATAATATGTATGGAGACCGATGCGTCCAGATCGGCGTGTGTAGCACACGTGTGCGCAGTGTTCTAGCTTTACGTAGCCTTGTAGAAGAGCCTTTGTAACCGTACGTTGTCGTTCAAACCAAACGTGTATGCAAAATAACTCAACGAGATAGGGACAGCCGTTTTAAAGTTAAGTAGCAAGATTATACAATTTTTTTACCACTATCTATCACCTGATGGTAAGGGATGATGTGGTCGACGATGGAGCTCCCTTCCTTTCAGAAGTAGACTTCGACCCTGCTAGGCCCCTACAGTTGCTGACATCTCCTTAAGGCGCGCGTGGAACAGCACGCGCCGTCGACGACTTGGGCTCGGTCTGGACGGTTACCGGACGGTCGGACGGCGAGCCACCCATTGCTCGCCGTCCGCAAGCCTGCGCCTACGATGGCCGGAAATCGTGATCGGAATTCCGGCGGCGATTGGGGCGTGAGGACCGTTGCCTCACGCGATCAGCCGCCTCCTTTGCTAGCATTACTGCTTCGCAGAAGGAGGCGACCGCCTGCCACTCTTCCTCGCTCCGGACCATGGCTTGTACCAAGGCCCGGCGCGAGAGATCGCCGTCGCCGATCGCCCCCACGAGGACACGGCGTTTCTCTGCCCAAGCGGGACACACCTCCACCGTGTGCTCCACCGTGTCCTCCGGGTGGTCCACACAATGGTGACACCCGGGCGTTTCTTCCGCACGAATCCGGTGCAGGAACCTCCCGAACATACCATGTCCGGTGAGGACCTGCGTCATGCGGAAGGTAAGGACGCCGTGTTGCCTTTCCAGCCACTCCTCAAAGAGGGAACTTACCGCCATAATTATGGCGTGTCCAGCACTGGGTTGCGATAGTCGCTGTCGCCATTCCGCCATGAGACCCCGCCAGAGCTCTGTCCGCCATGCCCTGTCCGCCATGCCGCGACTTGTCGTGGCGGCGGAGTTTCGCCCCGACGTTGCATCTCAGCGCAGATCGTCCATGCGTGCAAGGCCTGTTGCCACCAGATCCCATGGCGGCTGGCCAGCAAGGAGGCTCGCCGCTTCAAGGGAAACCGTGCGGTATCCCCGCACCATCCGTATGGCCATGACCCTCGATCTGGCACGCGTTCAGCTGGGCTGCCGGTCGCTTTCGCAGTGACGGCGCCCACACCGGCGCCCCATAAAGGGCCATGGACTGGACAATGCCTGGGTAGAGCCTCCGGCAGGAGGCGTCTGGACCCCCGAGGTTGGGCAGGGGCACTTATGACTAGTGTGGGACTACTTTTTTTTTCTAAATAAACATTTTCACGGGTTTAATTAATTACCACTTAAATTATTAGAAAGAAGGACTTACCAGCTCCGCTCTGACCAAAGACGTAGTTATCAGGTCGGAACAGCTGTCCGTAGGTGGAGGACCTGATAGCGTCCATGGTCCCTGGCTCCAAGTCTACCAGTACAGCCCTCGGGACGTACTTCTTGCCTGCGAAAGGATAAGAAAAGAACATCATCACATCTTGATTGACCTGTTGGTCTATTGGTTAGTGGCCCTGACTGCTATACCGGAGGCCGTGTTCGATTCCCAACCAAGACAAATGTTTGTGCAATGAGAACGATCATTTGTTCTGTGTCTGGGTGTGATTTATCTATAATATGTATGTATTTATAAATATATAAGTATGTTTATCAGTTATCTAGTATTCATAACACAAGTTCTGCTTAGTTTGGTACTAAATAGCGTTGTGTGATAGTTGTGGAATATTATTATTATTATTTGAAAGGTTTCTAACTTGATTAATATTGAACGAATTTAAAAATTTCATTCTATTTGCGATTTTAGATAAAGTTACTTTTGGGGAAGTTTAATTAAATACAGTAAGTACTAAAACAAGAAAAATAAGTAACAATAAACAATAACTCTTAGCTAAAATATGGCGTCATAAAACTCCTCCACATCGCTGTCGACTGGAAGTGTGCCGCCCAAAAGGCTGGCGGCATTGCCACGTTGTATGGCAATGCTACAGTCTAGTTTTCATATAAAATGTATGGAGACCGACGCGCCCAGCAGGGCTATTGCGTAACTCTGTTGACAGTTCAAGTGATGATTACTTGTTAACAATGTGCATCATTGAACTGTCAAACAGCTAGTTTCGTATTGCCTATCTTCAGTGACCAACTGCAGTGACGTCATTAGCCACTGGTGCCTTTGATAGCCACCGTAACACGTTTTGACAGATGTTATTGTATCGATACTTTTAAAATTGCGATTGTGTAAGCTTTTAAGCTGTATAATAGTCGATAAAATTTTAGAGTGGTCACAATAGGCACCGTAAATTTTTATAATTCACCACATTTCCACCGTAGTTTGTTAGTCACTTGTGTGATACGTAATACCAATTTTATGAAATTGTCAGTTGACAACTAAGTTCAGTGTGCAACGAATGCCAGTTTTTTTTTTTTATTCATATAAACCAGTGCTTGACTGCGATCCCACCTGATGGTAAGCAGCAATGCAATCATTGATGGTGAGGCGCACTAGTTTATTATGAGCCTATTCAGTTGTCAACTGTTATTGAAAAAGTTAGCCAATAGCTCCCCAGATCGGCGTGCGTGTGGCACACGTGTGCGCAGTGTAGTTCTAGCTCTGACCGTGGCAAAAGCCAGCCCTGGCCAGCCCTTCGGTCACGCGAAATGTCAACTAATAAGCATTTGAATAATTCTTTAAAAAGCGTATGAGCACTTGGATCAAAAGTTTACTTTTTGATGAAAACATTAAAAAAATTAGGGTCAAGTACAAAATTATTAAAACCATTGTCTCACCATCAGCCGCTTCATTGTAGTAGACCTGGATTCTTTCGAGCTGGAGGTCGCTGTCTCCACGATAGTAGCCCGTCTGGTCGATGCCATGCTCGTCCGAGATGATCTCCCAGAACTGAAGATGAAGACGGAAAAAATCGCGTTAAACAAAACAAATGGCTAAATTTAAAATAGCAACTTTTAGGCACGCAACTGTTTTTCGCACTAGTGCGGAAAAGTGTGCGAGCTTGGCCCCGCCAGAATTTTATTACATTTGTTATATCAGGCTAGGCGCGCCTCGAACCCCAAAATCGCGCGTCAACCCCCGTTTATTTATGTCTTAGTAAGTGTATTGAAAAACGTCGTTTGAAATACGTACCGTGGTTTGTCACTTGACTCCATAACGTTGGGCGTTATGGCTCAAGTTATCACGTTTTAATTTCTTTTTCTACCCGTTTATAAATATTATTAGTTTTAACCGACTTCAAAAAGGAGGAGGTTCTATGTTCGGCTTAATGTATGTTTATTTTTTTTTATTTATGTTCACCGATTTCTCGGTCAATTGTGGACCGATTTTGTTTTTTTTTTTTTTATTATATGGTTATGCTTCCAAGTTGGTCCCATAGAAATATTGTTATGATCTGATGATGAACTTCGAAGATATGGAACAGAACAGAACTCCTCATAGGATCACAGCAGAACTGTCTTAACAAGTAAAATTGCTTTATTTATACGTGTAGTCGATGACTGACTGAAAGAAGAAGGGGAATATATCGAACTGATCTGATGATGAAGCCTGAAGTTAGGCACCGGAACTCTGTAATAAATTAATGTAATCTAACCGTGTTTGGTATTATTAGAATTGTCATGAGATGCACTCTGGCTATAAGGTATTAAATTATGGCTGAGGGGTACTTTTTAGTGGTGGTAGGTTTCATAACTAAAAAAATAAAGTAAAAAACTAAAACCCGACTACGACAAAAAAAAAACGACGCTGAAAAAGTATGAAACAAGATTTTCATACTTCGAACAGAACAAAAAGAAAAGCCGCAGTCACACGTTATAGGTACCAACCGAAACACTTTAATAACTACTACTTTATTTTTATTTAAACAATTTTGGTGTTAAACGTAACACATGACTTTTTGTCCGCTAGAGGGCGTCACTTTAAATTTGAGCAATATTTTCGAAATTTACAAATGTAGCCCTTTCAAATGATACCAAACACGGCGTATTTATCTCCATTTTTATTTTTAACACATACTTTTTGTCCGCTAGAGGGCGCCATGTCGAGTTTTGTGACACGTCACGTAGCCTATGTTCAGCGGACAATGAAGACGGTTCTAACGATACCTCATATGTCGAGTTCCGATTGGTAGATTAGGAGCTATGAGGGAACAGATGAACATACTCACATACATACATAGCCTGTCAAAATCATAACCCTCCGTAGTCGGGTAATAATAAAAAGTGTAAATTATAAAACTTTTTACAAAAAAAAAAAAATACAACCGACTTCAAAGTAAAAAAAACCAATGAAAAGTGCAAAATAACTTTCAATTTCGGAAGTCGGTGTTAAATAACGACGAGACAAAACTAATATAGAAATGCCGACTTCCGAAATTAAAGTTATTTTGCACTTTTCAGTTTTTTTTTTACTTTTTGAAGTCGGTTGTATTTTTTTTTGTAAAAAGTTTTTTTTTAGTTTGTATATGTATATACCTAAATATTTATTAAAATTAAACCGCCGAAAGTTTGTATGTTTGTTACTTTATTTTTATTTTTTGGGTTCCGTACCTCAAAAGGAAAAAACAGAACCCTTATAGGATCACTTTGTTGTCCGTCCATCTGTCTGTCTGTCTGTCAATACCCTTCATCTCGGGAGCGCGTGGAGGTATCGAGTTGAAATTAAAACGGTCTCTTGAAGCTGTGAAAAAATTAAACTTCTGAGTTATCGAAAAAAAAGTTACTGCCGTTTACATAGAAACCTTTCTTAAATCTATGGCCGTTTATGTCGTAAAAAACGTATATTTCGACGACTCTCAAGGGAATCAAAATTCATAGGGTAGGTACTTCCCGTTGACCTAGAATCCTGAAATTTGGCTTTAGTGCTACATATTGCTGCAACTGGCAAGCTTTAAAACAATTTATTGGTAGTCACGTCAACAAAAGTTGCTCGGTCTCCGGAGCACCTTACGGCGCAGCGCATCTCTTACTTTCTATTAATTACTTACTAATTAAAAGCATTACCATACAAAGCTAATGATGCGAATCTCAGATCTTTGTCTGAACCACATCGTGTGGACCGACACTAACCTACTTTGTATATGGGTCTTACTGTACTTTGATTATTGCAGTCATTCTATAGATCCATGATCCATGGATCCTAGCCTAAGTCGTACTTACTTTCTACTTATAATTATGTCCTGGCCAAAAATCAGATATTTACCTAATCTTATACATTTAATAATAAAATCTACCATAACAAATTTAAAATTATAATGATTACCTACATTAAATTTGATTATATATAACTTATTATAATCAAATTTAAGTAATTATAATTCAATTTAATATAATTTATTGTAATTAATTTTAAACATTATAAATGAATTTTAATATTATTTATTGTTATCAATTTTAATTAATCATTATAATCAAATTTAAAATAAAAAAATATTGGCAAATTATTGGCAGGTTTTATTTTTTTCTTTTCCCCAGTAATCGAAACCTAACCTAACCTTATCTTAGAGGCCAATGCGAAAAACAAAGCATAGCATAGTCCATTTGCGTAAAGAAAATAGTAACGTCAACGTTATCAACGTCAACTCAGGTAGGTAAGCAACACCCCTAATAACTTAGAAACCGGTGTTCACACTGACTATTTGAAGTAACAAAAAAACTGGGCAAGTGCGAGTCGGACTCGCGCACTGAGGGCCGAAGCGGGCGCCCTCGACGGATTATTACATGCGCAGTGTCGCTAGTTCAACTTTAACGGTGTGCATGTAGTCGTGTCGATGTATTATTACATTTGTTACGTAGCAAAATGTGCACGGGGCCCCGCACTTTTGTATGGGACCGCGCGGGCGATCGCTTAACGTTGTTTCGGCCCTGTGGGTTCCGTACAAACGTACTTATGTAAGTAAATAAGTCAATTCCCAAATGAAGTGTCGAAGATTATTCCGACTCGCAAAAAAAAATTGTGACGTAACAACAAATTTATTGTTTTCAGATTTATCCTATACCTGTGCTTTAAAACCTTGCTTCATGCCAAATTTCAGGATTCTGGGTCAACGGGAAGTACCCTAAGAATTTTGATTCCCTTGAGAGTGTCGAAATTTACTTTTTTTGTGACCCAACCGGCTGTATCGTTTTTTTAAAGTTAACTCAGAAGTTTGATTTTTTCACAGCTTCAAGGGACCGCAGACCTGAGTACATGGTTTTAATTTCAACTCGATACCTTCACATGTTCCCGAGATAAAGGTTCTTGACAGACGGACAACAAAGTAATCCTTTAAAGGTTCCACTTTTTCCTTTTGAGGTACGGAACCCTAAAAAATGGAAAGGGAAACTGTCAAGATTTTGATTCGATTTGACAGCTATGACGTCACAACATGGCGGTAATTCGATCCTATTCTTATTTGAATCATCATCATCATCATTTCAGCTGAAACACGTCCACCGTTGGACATAGGCCTCCCCCAAGCGTTGCCACAACGACCGATCCTGTGCGTACCGCATTCCCGCGACTCTCACCAGGTCGTCGGTCCACCTTGTGCAAGGCCTTCCAACGCTGCGTTTTCCGGTGCGCGGTCGCCACTCTAGAACCTTTCGGCCCCATCGACCATCTGTTCTACGAGCAATGTGCCCTGCCCACTGCCAATTTAGTTTGGCGATTCTTCGGGCTATGTCGGCGACCTTGGTTCTCCTGCGTAGTACATATAAAGTGATATAAGTGACGGCACGTTTGCCACTGGTTAAGCGAGTAGCTGTTACGCTGCGAGTCGCAGGTTTAATTCCTGCGTGGATCAAATATTTGTACGGTCTATAGATAAGTGTTCTGGATCCGGGTGTCTTGTTTATGTGACTTTACATGATTCTGAACGCGCCCACTTTTTTTGGATTTTAATGACCTGCGGGGCTATTGCGTAACTCTGTTGACAGTTCAAGTGATGATCACTTGTTAACAATGTGCATCATTGAACTGCCAAACAGCTAGTTTCGTATTGCCTATCTTCAGTGACTAACTGCAGTGACGTCATTAGCCACTGGTGCCTTTGATAGCCACCGTAACACGTTTTCACAGATGTTATTGTATCGATACTTTTAAAATTGCGATTGTGTAAGCTTTTGAAGCTGTATAATAGTCGATAAAATTTTAGAGTGGTCACAATAGGCACCGTAAATTTTTCTAATTCACCACATTTCCACCGTAGTTTGTTAGTCACTTGTGTGATACGTAATACCAATTTTACGAAATTGTCAGTTGACAACTAAGTTTAGTGTGCAACGAATGCTAGTTGTCAACTGTTATTGAAAAAGTTAGCCAATAGCCCCCACGGGCACTTGGACCTTATTTTTTAAAACACTGCACTATGTATCACATTAGAATGCTGGTGCAACACATTCTAAAGCTAGAACTACACTGCGCACACGTGTGCTAGACACGCCGATCTGGGAGCGTCTGTCTCCATACATTTTACATGGAAACTAGACTTGTAGAGCTACACTTGATCCACGCCACGCGACGTCGTTCTACGTACAAATCAGGCGTGTTACACGTGTTAGTCGGTGTTATGTAGTTCTAGCTTATTGTTTTTGTAGTATTTAGCAGCAAATATATCAAGTCAACCTTCTCGGCAAGCTTCACTGAGGTAGTCAACACTACAATAACATTCTCAGCTCCATTTCACCGAGATCGCGCCTGTTTCAATGACTCCACATATTGTCCAGTTGCGCAGACACTTGAGATACAAAACTACACCAATTTCACATCACAATATCTACTAGGAATCCATTTGCGAATGATTAAAACAGACACTGATCTTCACTCGGAGAAATCCCGCGGGGCTTTGTGGGCATTGAATGGGTTTTTTGTATATCAATGTTTGTGGGGCAACGTTTCCGCTTGCCTCGGATTGCTCCGACGAGAGTGTTAGCGACTGGGTACTCCATCTCGTTTAGCTCTTCAATCCCCATAGGTGACAGAAGAGCTGACGAGATGGAGTATTTGATCGTGGATGTGCGACCCTGGTGGATAATAAACGCGAGTGTGTTTGTCGAATATATAGGGTGACTGGTAACTAGTGTACGATACTTAAACACGTGATTGTGCTCATGATAACCAACAACTTTTACTATGGGAACAAACCTGAAATCGCGAAAAAAAAATCAGCTGTTCAGTACATTTATGTTTGCCTAATGTACTGAACAGCTGATATTTTTTTCGCGATTTCGGCTTTGCTCCCTTAATAAAAATTATTTGTTATCATGAGCACAATCACGTGTTTAAGTATCTTACACTAATTGCCAGTCACCCTATATACGATGTAGGCTGATATAGGGATAAAAAACTGGGCAAGTGCGAGTCGGACTCGCGCACTGAGAGTTCCGTACAAACTTGAAAGGTAAATTGCGGTTTACGATTTATGACGTATTAAAAAAAAACTGCTAACTAGATCTCGTTCAAACCAATTTTCGGTGGAAGTTTGTATGATAATGTACATCATATATATTTTTTTAGTTTTATCATTTTCTTATTTTAGAAGTTACAGGGGCACACATTTTACCACTTTGGAAGTGTCTCTCGCGCAAACTATTCAGTTTAAAAAAAATTATATTAGAAACCTCAATATCATTTTTGAAGACCTATACATAGATACCCCACACGTACCTATGGGTTTAATGAAAAAAATATTTTTGAGTTTCAGTTCTAAGTATGGGGAACCCCCATGTTCCCAATCCCCCCAATCTTAATGCGGTTCACAGAATACATCTACTTACCAAGTTTCAACAGTATAGTTCTTATAGTTTTGGAAAAAAGTGGCTGTGACATACGGACGGACAGACAGACAGACATGACGAATCTATAAGGGTTCCGTTTTTTGCCATTTGGCTACGGAACCCTAAAAAGAGAAAGGAGAATAATAAAAGTGTTATGGTTTGGATTTGGAACAGTAAAAATGAAATAAAAACTGGGCGGGTGCGAGTCGGACTCGCGCACTGAGGGTTCCGTACAAACTACAATTCCCGAACATTTTTCCGAATTTCAAAAAAGTATCTTTTTTTGTGACGTATGTAACAACAAATTTACTATTTTCAGATTTATTGCTATTCTGTGCTATTAGACCTTGCTTTATGCCAAATTTCAGGACTCAGGATCAACGGGAAGTACCCTATGAACTTTGATTCCTTTGAGAGTATCGAAATATAAGTTTTTAGCGACATAAACGGCCGTATCTTTTTCACCCGCGATTCAGAAGTAATTCTTAGTGTGGGGTAAAGTTTAAAAGAAATAAAATAATTTTGCGCGCGAATTTTCATCGCATGGAAAATGCTATGGCCTCCACAATGCTTAACTCCCTTAAAACTGTACTTAAACTACAATATCTAGACGCTAGTTAAATTACTGTAAAACTAATACCATTGGTCTATTTAACTTTAAAAGTCAGTCAACGGGAAATATCACATCTTATAATAACACACAGTGCCGTTAGACAGAGTCAGATCAAGCGTATCATAACGTAAAAATAGATTCACTAATTCTGTTAGAAAAAGAGAGAATAGAAATATAGAAAAACACTGTTTACATTCCCACCTTTGAACCAATCTGGTTGCCGCACTGTCCCGCCTGCAAATGCACAATTTCACGCATTTTCAATGTTTTCTCTTCAAAAACATCCAAACGAAAGCAACTGTGCTAGACAAATGTACTATTTTTAGGATGGTCTACGCGCGCAGTTTTAGCTAGCACGTGGGATGACTAGAAGTTCTAAGATCGGAGTAATTAATTTTTAATTAGTTTCAGATTAAAATAAAAGTGTTTGAGTTGATATTGTTCTTTTATTAATCGTAGAAATCTGTAAAATAAAATCATACTCTTGCCGCTGGCAGAGGATAGTGGGGACAAAATGTGGAAATTAATTGCAGCGCCATCTATTGAAAAATCTGAAAGTTATTAATTCTGTAAACATTTTGACTTGCTAACTAGACCTATTTAACTGTATTAAAATAATAAGAGTAGAAACTTAAAATTGAAATTGTAATTTTCTATTAGATATTTCTTTTGTTCAAAAACCAACTAAACCAAACGCATTCTAATAGGCCCGCATTGCTTTGCTTCTCACTTGCAGGGTTGTCAACTTACTAGATTTTCCTCTAAAACTGGTATTTTTGACCATCCGATTGATAGAGAAATATTGTTTTTAGTGGCTAGTGGTTCAAAGAATTTCATTTCTTTGTAATTCGCAAATTCATTTACTGATTACATGAAGTAAAGTTAACTAAGTATTTTTTATTTTCTCTGAAATACTTTTAGTAATAAGTAGTATCCATTGTCTAATTTAATTATACATGTCGAGTTTATATTTCATTTCGAATTATTATTTCGCTTTATTTTTTATATATTTACTTTTATCCAATCTGTTTATTTATTGTTTTCAGTAGAATATTTAAATTGTAATTTAAACGTTGTTTTTTTTTTGCTGATTTTCATATATTTTTCACAAAAAAAGCATAAATTCCTTAAAATAAAATAAAAAAATTAATGAAAATTGAATGATTTATGTAAGTAGTTTTTTGTTAGGGTGGTTTTGGAAGTTCAAACTGGGGCCTTTACCTTGAAATGTTAAAATGACAGTCGTGCGAGCGAGAACGACGGCTGGAGCTATACACCCTATATAGCTCTATCCCTTTAACAGTTCAGTTTTGGTCGTCAAGTGGATCGCGATAAGATGTCGTGATAGGGTTTCAGCTCTGATGGAAACCTAGATTAACTATTGGCAACACTGCTCACCTGACGTTTTGCGTTACTGATTGAATGACAAAACCAAACGTCAAATCAGGATTTTCTTTAATAATTTTATCGCCGCAACCTCAGAAGTAATTAATCGTTAAACCACCCATTGGATTGCAGTAACAGTGATTTAGTTTATTATCGTAGTATTTAATTGTGTTAAAAGTGAAAAATATGGATTCGCCATATTGCTACGTTGTTTCAATCGAGGGCAATGGCGATTATTAAAGTGTAAAACTCTTTTGTGCTGCATCAAGATATTGATAAGTCTGACGTGTTATACATAGCCGTCACTAGTTGTACTGTGAGTAAAACTAAATTGTTTGTAGGTATGCTTTTTGTACTGTACACAATATTCCTACCGACATTTTAATACATATGTACCGAGACAAAACAATTACGTTCGGGTTTAGTTTCACGTAAATGTCGAAATATAGTATTATTTATTGTTGCTACAGGTGTGTTCACAATAAAGGTGTTAATGATGTAAAGTGTACAATTAAAAATCTAATACAAAATAAGTACTTTAAAACTAGTAAGACTATTTGTATCTTAGCTCTATGAGTTTTTAATTAAGTAGTATTATTACTTATTTTATTTTTTGTTCTTTTTCTATCCCATAAATTTATTAGATAGCCTTCATTCCATCTTTTACTCTCATATATTATTTATTGGCACACATCTTTATTATCAAGAAAATAGTAATAAGTGTTGCTAGTAATATAAGTATTTTGTTTAGTTAGTAAGACAGTATTTATATTATTTAATTGTACTCCTGTTTTGTATCCCAAAATAAAATAAAAATAAATAAAGTAGGAAGGAATAGATATTTAGTAAAAAATTCGACAAAAAAGGAGGAAAACCTGGTGTATTTTATAAAAAAATAATTCCTGCAGTAGAATTTTGTATTGACAATAAGAAATATGACAAAAAAAAGTAGCTTATTTGTTCAAACCATTCTTAAGTGGTAAACTTTCAAATATTTTCAAAAAATAAAAAAATATTTGAAAGTTACAGCTAGTTAGCTTTTGTCCGTGGCTTCACTCCCGTCAACTGACTACTCTACCCAACTCTACCCTGCCCTACCCTACCCTACTCTACCCCACTCTACCCTACTCTACCATACAAGTTTCAATTTGACAGCAAAATCCCCATTAACAAAATGATCCGTCATTTATTGAATTAATTTGTTACAAAAAATGTGATAAATGAAGAACCGCACGATTGAAATGTTCATACTTATTGGGAGGTGGTGTATAATATTTAAACAGAAAAATAACACAATATGTTTTAACGCTCCTAAGGACAGGTGCGACCCGATGATGTTTCAACCCTCTTAATAGGAATAGGTAGATCTACAAATTATTTACTAGCGACCCGCCCCGGCTTCGCACGGGTGCAATTCTGATACCACCGCTACAGCGATGTCCTTGCATTTTAAATCGGTAATATCTTCGAAAATATTCATTTAAGTAAATTACATGCACAATGTATTTAAAGTACTTACTTAATTGGATAAGGTTTAATGCTGTATTGCTTGAAATCGCTTCGTAAATAAGCCATTATTTCTTGTAAAAAGTAAAGGATAAAAAATGGTTATTGTGGATTATCCCTAAGAGATAGACATATACCATCCCACACTTTTTTGTAGACCTTTTTAAAGTGTACAATACTGTAGTACATTATTTTGATGTAGCTCATAGGGTTCAGCCAGCGTTTGCAATGTAAGCGCAAAAAACATGTGTTTATTTACGACATCACATTAGAAATCTATACCTATAGTTTCTCTACTATATTATGCATGTATTATACATATAAACCTTCCTCTTAGATCACTCTATCTATTAAAAACCGCATCAAAATCCGTTGAGTAGTTTTAAAGATCTAAGCATGGACAGACAGTGGTAAGCGACTTTGTTTTAAGTTTTATACTGTGTAGTGATTTAAAATTAGATAAATAACACTATTTTATTTGTGGTGGATAATCATCAAATAACTTCTCACGCTCTAGGTTGAATCACGAGGGTGTGTCAGTCCTTTACTGACTAAAACCACACCTGTGACCTTCAGTTGCCCTTTGCGTTCTAGGACCAGGGGTTTTCTTTTCAGAAATTCCTCGTGGTCCTAGCGGGCTCCGGCGCTGGGCCCTTAAGCTTTTTGCTGACATCTTGAGACGCGCGTGGAACACTACGCGCCATCGTCTACTCGAGCTCGGTCCTCAAAGGACGGCCGGACAGCGAGCTACCCATTGCTCGTCTCCCGCAAGCTCGCAGCAACGGTGGCCGGGAATTGCCCTGTGACTCCCGACACCACCCGTGTTCCTACAGTTGCCCTCTACATTCTAGGGCCATTGAGAATCGTTCGGTAGTCCCAAACAATTCTCAATTCCTTAGTCCCGGTAAGCCGTCATCTGCAGCTGTAGAATGTTGACAGTAATTACGCGTAGTTAACGTGGTGAACGTGACAGCCAGTCTTATATCATTGTGTTATCTATCATTGGAATGCAGGATTTTTCCAAAGTGTTACCGTGTCTCTGGAACATGCATAGCGTAATCAGCCTTCTTAATGTTCCCACTGCTGGGACTCAGGCCTCCTCTCTAGGAGAGGGAACGGGCCGTAATCCACCACGCGGGCCCAGTGCGAGTTGGTGGATGTCAGATGTTTTCGAATTTTTGGTTCTAGGACATGCCGGTTTCCTCACGATGTTTTCCTTCACCGTTTTCAGAGCAGTGGTGATGAAATAAATTACACAAAGTAATGCGCCTCTGGGTCGACCCGCGACCTACAACTCGTAAGTCGGTGCCGTTACCACTCGGCCACCACATACTTATATATTTCTAAATACACCCAGACACAGAACAAATGATTGTGCTCATTACACAAATATTTGTCCTGGGTGGGAATCGAACCCACGACCTCCGACATAGAAGTTAGGGCCACTAACCACTAGACCAACAGGCCAGTCCAAATTTTTTCGACGTTAATTTTACGTTAAGGCATCCCCCCAAACACTCGTCCGTCACCAAGTGTTGTAACTGTAAATAAATGGCGCAACAAACAGCTCAGCAACAATAATGTATCTAACACAAGAATATTTTTATTTCCAGATAAAAATGGAAGAGGTCAAAGTGGAGGACCCTCCTCCAGTCGTGAAGTTCATCAGCGTCACCAGCGACGCCCTGACCGAGGAACAGAGAGAGATGTACGAGTCCGTACTCTCCACATGGAAGCCGGTCATGTTCCCCAAGAGGATCAAGCGTTACATCTGCAATAAGTGCAATAAAGAGTTCAAGAACTACCAAAATTTATATCTCCACACGACCAGGGTGCATTCCTCAGAAGAATCTGCAGTCATCTGCGATATTTGCGACAAAACCTTCAAAAATAAACACTATCTTTACATGCATCGAATGAATAAGCATTATTCTGAACTGGAGAAGTGCTATTGCCAGTTCTGTCTCCAAGAGTTTCGAACTAGGAGGGCTTTACATATGCATGTGAAACGGATCCACCCTAACACGCTCCCTGAACTAAAGTGCAATGAATGCGGGAAAGAGTTTCCGGTACCCTACAAACTGAAATACCACATCGAGGCCTGTCACAGACAAGATAAAGAGAAGTTCAAGTGTCATTTATGCGATAAGTTGTACAAGAATACTCTAAATTTGAACAGGCATCTCCATTTTCAACACACGCCCATAGAAAGACATCCCTGTGTCTTCTGCAATATGACGTTCAAATCGCGACATCATATGAAGAGACACGTCTTGAACATACACCCTCCTTTGGAGTCCAAAGTCCAATGTCCAGAATGCCTGAAGGAGTTTAAAAATGACCAGTATTTGAAAGAACATATGCAGGTTCATTCCTCTCTCGATTCCAAGATCAAATGTGATATTTGTGACAAGTTATTTCACTCCGCCATTCGCTTGAAGAAGCATAAAAAGATCGTGCATCCCTCTAAACCTAAACTGCGTTGTGAGAAGTGTAATAAAGAGTTTGCGCATGCGCATTATCTTCGCCGGCATAACAATGCTGTTCATTTAGAACTAGACGAGACGGAGTACCCACATTCTTGCGATCAATGCGGGAAAAAGTTCAAACTGAAGAAGTATTTAAATAATCATCTTCAAAGACACGAGCAACAGCATTTGAAGAGAATATCACAGATGGTGAAAACTGTGATGGGCGATGAGAAAGATACGCCTATCAAGAAACGAGGCAGGCCCAGGAAGACCAGAGCAGAAATTGAGTTTATAAAATGCGAACCTGTATCCAGTTCTGAATCAGAATCTGGTGAAACCGATTCGGATGACTCCGATTGAATTTTTCGCAGAAAAAGTGTCTGATTTTCCGTGTTATTACAGTTCAAAGTGTATATTATTCAGTTAAAAGATGTCAAAATGGTGTCCGGGAATGCAATCGTGATTTTTTTTCGTGGTATGTCGTTGTAGATATGTTCCAGGGGTAACCTAACAAGTTTTTTATGGTTATTGATCCTGCAAATGGGTCTCGATTTAGACCTTTTATAGTTAGGACCAAATTTTTGCAATTTATTCTTATTCGTATAGACTTTTTATAAGGTTAGCGTCGGACGGATGAGTAGGGATTGGTGATTATAAAGGAATTATTGTCTTGTGGCTTGTATGCGAGTCCGTGTACCTTTTCGAGGGTCATCTTATAAATTTTTCAGCTTTGGGTTTTTTTTGGTGGGAAATCATCTAATGACATCTCCCGCCCTTGGGTGGGGCGGGAGGGCGTGTCAGACTTTTACTGACTAAAACCCACTCGTTTGGTGTGCCATGGCCCCAGTAGGCTTCGACCCTGCTGGGCCCCTACAATTTCCTGACATCTTCTTGAGGCGCGCGTGGAACACTACGCGCCGTCGACGACTTGGGCTTGGTCCGGACGGTTACCGGACGGCGTGCTACCCATTGCTCGCCGTCCACAAGCCTGCGCCTACGGTGGCTGCAAATAGGGATCGGGATCTCGGCGGCTGGGGCGTGAGGGCCGTTCCCTTCCAGCTCTGGGTGGAGCAAAAAGCAATGTCAGAGTTTTACTGCCCACACGTGTTGCCTTGTACGTTCCAGAGTCCGTGTGCCGTAGGGTGCGTTTCCAATGAGGAGTTGACTCTTCGCCACGGACGGGTAGCTTCATAGATGCATGTCGTTGCTGCTTCGTCGACAGTGTCATAGTTTTTTTATGTAAGCTTCACACAGGCGTAAACCAAGCGTATAATGACGAATATGCGTCTATAAAGGTACGCTTCCAGATGCGCCTTACGCTTTGGCCAGAGTGAGGAATCGTTGGCGTAAAAGCTACTACACTATTTGTTTCTTTATTGAAGTGACTATGGCACGTAGTGAGCGAGTGACCCAGTGTTCGATCAGACTGGCAGAACGGACAAGTGCGCAATGTGCCTGTCCGCAGCCGAGCCATTTTTTTTTTTTTAATTGATATAAACTAGTGCTTGACTGCGATCCCACCTGATGGTAAGTGGTGATGCAATCGTAGATGGTGAGGCGCATTAATTTATTAAGAGCCTATTCACTCTAGCCTTGAAGAGACCCAAATTATAATCGGACGGGAAAACCGCAGCAGGCAAATTATTCCAGTCCCTCGATATACGCGGTATAAACGACGATGCGAAACGCTTGGTCCGGACCGTAGAGGTTTCAACAACGTAAGGGTGGATACTCGCCGTTTGTCGGCTTGTCCGATGGTAGAAATGAGATGGTGGAATCAAGTCATGCAATTCCTGCGCACACTCTCCAAAATGCATCCTGTAAAACACCGAAAGGCTGGCTACCCTACGCCTGTGCTCAAGACTTTGTAGATTGGAATTAACCAGATCTGGATCACCAATTAGCCTCTTTGCACGCCTTTCCACTGAGTCCAAAGCTGCCAGGTGGCATTTTGCAGCACCAGCCCATATGTGGCTGCAGTACTCCACACACGAACGGACCTGTGCTTTGTATAACATTAGAAGCTATCCTGGTGTGAAGTACCGCCGGCCATCATAACAATGCGAGTGATTACCTCGACTAGTTAGGAATATCTGCCCCCACGCGGGTATCCGAGTTAATGAGCGCTCGTGTGAATTACCTGCGAGCGTCCCGCTTCAAGCAGCCCGCACCGCTTCCCATGTCCGCTTGCTCACTATGAACACTCAAATGAAGTTCATATGTTTGAGTTCGCAGTCTGGCCCAACACTGAGGAAACACGTGTAAGCTCTACTGCCCGCTTCAACAAATCGTGATGCACTATGACCACCTAGAGCTGAATAGAATGTGAAATTGACCACGTGCCATTTGGGTAGCGCTTGTCTATGCTACATTTTGACATTTGAATGTCTTAAAAAGTGGCATCTGGGCCTCGTATTGCGCCCACATCCCCTTCTTAGTCATCACGCGCACACTCAAGATATTAAGCGATAATAATTTCGAAAAAACAAAACAACTATAAGGGGACAATGATTTTTTGTGTGACTCGAAGGAGGATCTCAAAAAGTGCAAGCCATAGATTTCTGCCAAGCTGTCAAAAGCAAGTCCGTGGTCTGTCATTCGCAGGTCCAATTTGACATTAGCCCCATTCACACAGCAGTTCTATCACGCGTCCTCAGGTGCGTACGTAAGAACTAATTTATGAATTAAATAGTATATTAAATGCATTAAAAAAAAACGTTATTGATGCGCAAATAAGTTTTCTTTGCCAACCGCATAACTTTTCAAGTAACATTTGACAGGTGGAGGTCATTGATGTTCCTATTCTTATTTAAATCGCATTGTATAAGGGTGTGTATTACACCAGTTAGAGCTCATACACACGGCATGTTGCCATCGCAGAGATAACTGCAGCCGTCGACGATCTTCATTTATTGGAATGTCGAAGGCCGCCGTCGAGCGTTGACAGCTGCCGCCGACGTATCGACGGCTGCAGAGTTACCTCTGCCGTTGATAACATGCCACTCGTGTGTTTGAGTTCTAATATGTTGTACAATGCGTTCCAAATGAGAATAGGATCGATTGCCATGTTGTGACGTCACGTCATACTGTCAAATCGAAGAATTAATAGGGTGAGCAAAACAAGAAATTTTTAAAATTTAATTTATTTACGAACTGTGAACGAAAAAAGTTGTAATCAGAATCCAGTTCTTCAATTTTGCCCAATTTCTTGCGATTTGACAGTATGCCGTGACGTCACAACATGGCAATCGATCCTATTCTTATTTGGAACGCATTGTAGATCTTGCCATATTGCTGTACAAGTGACATTCAACCTTGCAATAAATTTCACAGACTACTCTTTCCGTCCGATGCATTTTAAATTCAATTTTAAATCTTATCGAGTCTTAGCTTGTGGGATAAGCTTATGCTATTTAAGTAGGGAGCGACAGTGTAGTTGCGAAATACACAAGATATCATTCAGTCCCCCAACTACAACGGTTTAGGCGCAAAAGGCCTATGCCAAAATGGCCAATTCCTTAAACGCCTAATTCTCAAAACGGCCAATTCTCTAAATGGCAAATTTCCTACAATCGGGAATTCTTATTAGTAAAAAAATTTAGGTGTTTAGAGATTTGGCCATTTTGAGAATTAGGCCTTTTGGGCTTAAACCACTGCGACGTGTCATTATTGTCATCATGAATTCGACGTCAAAAATTGAGTAGTCTTATATGGCTGCGTCTCTCTCAGACAACGCAATCTTGGCTTTGGCACGTCATATGAGGGTTGTTCGTACCAAAAAACTAGTACAGCCATAAACAAAAATACTGTTTTTGACGGTAGTTTTGAAAAACTAATAATAATAATATTCCACATCTATCACGCAACGCTGTCTAGTCCCGAGCTAAGCAGAACTTGTGTTATGGGTATTAGACAATTGATAAACAAACTTATATATTTCTAAATACTTACATATATAGATAAATTACACCCCGACACAGAACAAATGATCGTGCTCATCACACAAACATTTGTCCTGGGTGGGTCAGGGCCACTAACCACTGGACCCAACAGGCCAGTCAATAAGGAGTCATTATTATTCATTTTGGGTAGTGCCAGGTTTCAAGTTTATTTTTCCAAGGAATAAGATTTTCCCATATATAGTACTGTCATCATTAGTTTTTCAAAACTACCCTCGAATCACTTTCTGATATCGAGATATAAGTACTAACGTACTAGAGAAGCTACGTCAAATAACTGAATTGTCCTATTTTCGTAATTTGAATCTTTAGTTCGCTGCAGCGCTAAAATAATAACAATTCGTCTAAACCGTAACTAATTTACCACAGCGCTAGATTTGCTGCGAAAGTGTATTTATTCTCGGCAAAAAGGTCTTAAGCGCCATGTAAATCATGGTACTTACGCGTTTTCTTCGACAAAGTGCGGCGCGATCGCCGCAGTTGAACGAGACAAAGTAGGAATTTACGGTGTCTTCTCTAGTACGTTAGTACTTATATCTCGATGCTTTCTGATATTTTTTTACTACTGCCGCGAAAGTCTGTGGTTAATGTATTTTCAAAATCATGTTAATCGAAATCATGGTGTAAAAGTATTATGTACTGAAATAAACCTTTTTTTTCCTAAGGTAGCGCGAGAAATTCAAATTTTCTTAAATTTTTGCATTTTGCAGGTAAGTGTCAAGTTGTGTATTGATTTAAACTATGATTGGCGGCCGTAGCACGTATTTATTTACGAAGTAAACCTATTGATAGACTTTTTCATAAAATAGCCATTCAATGGTTAGAAAAAACTTAAGAAAATTTGAATTTCGCAGACTACCCTACAACCTGTCATCTTAGTCAAGAGTGAATAGGTTACGTCTAGGCAAGCGTGCTCCATCGTCCACCACATCATCGCTTTAATCAGGTGAGATAATGGTTAATCGCGAGCCTGTCCATAACAAAAAAAGTAGAAATTTTAAGTTTATTGGGTTACAAAACAGTATTTTTGTCTTATAGCTGTTACTTTCAAATTTGGGTACTAAATTGTCGACATTTGAATGATTTTAATTATTTTGTTGCGATTTTTGGCTCAGTATTAGGTTGTATTATATTTAAAAAATTGCCTCCGTAACAAATAATTTAATAAAAGCATCGTCCTATGAAAATCATCAATACATACTGATTTTTTTGTTGATATTAAGAAATAAAATTATGTTGTAATATGTCCATTTTTGTATGCGAAACTCGACAAAGTGATCAACTGAAGAGGGTATTTGAAAATTGAACCTTATAATTGACACGTATGTTTTAAGTTTCAAATACCCTCTTTTTGAGTTATGTCTTTTTATTATTAAGCGTGCGATGTACTGAATGCCTGTTTTTTTTTGTTTTGTAGGTATTTTTTTTGGTAATTAAATCTTTTCTTTGATTGAAAAGTATAGCTTGAAAAATTATATATTATATCGAAATGTACTGACGATTTTAATGACGAAGTTTCTGTCAAAAATATATACATGTATTTAATTTAAAAAAAATGTATTTCGCAGGCTACATGCGCCTCCAACTTAACTTAAAATATCTTGCGCGTCTAAATTATTAGGAAAAGGGAGATAAAATATTTAACTTTAAATATATTTAATAGTTTTTTCTTATTAACTGTTTCTTTTTTGGTAGATTTATATTGAGTATGGCAACATTGAGATTTTGGTAGAAAAGACTGATGGTGACTGGAATTGGCGTCACGTTATGTACCTACGATTGTAGTCGCGCCTCGCCGTAGCGCATTTTGCGATGTTTAAAAAAACTGAAGTTGTCATGAATCAGCTAAATAGTCATACTGCGTGGTAGCCGTTCGGCTGATCCAAACTAGGTTTAACCTTTTAACAAACACTCTCGCGTTTATTTCGCCAGCGTCGCACTTCCACGACCAAATACTCCATCTCGTCAGCTCTTGGCACCTATGGGGATTGAAGAGCTAAACGAGATGGAGTACTCAGTCGCAAACACACGACCCTGGCGGATAGAACACGAAATCACTCATCGGACCAATCTGAAATATGACATGAAATATGATTGCAAATTGCGCTACAGCACGGCTCGTTGGTTGCCTTTTGGCAGCTATACTCCATTCGCAATGAGACATTTGAGCAAACCTGTTTTTACTGTCCGTTCAAGCGATTTTGACTCTTATTGCGTTGCTGGCATGATAAATAATGGCTGCAGTAAATAGTTGGTATTGTAACCAGTTTCTCGCTTTGAGTGCCATCCTTTATCATCATCATTTCAGCCGAAAGACGTCCACTGTTGAATATAGGCTTCCCCCCAAGTGTAGCCATTATGAACGGTCCTGTGCGTCTCGCATCCATCGGATTCCCGCAACCTTTATCAGGTCATCGGTCCACCTAACAACAAGCAGGCTTTCTGCTGCGTCTTCTGGTACGCGGTCGCCACTCCAGAACCTTTCGGCCCCAATGTGTCCTGCCCATTGCCCTCCATCATGCCATTCTTATGATTATGGAATAGAAGCCAAGATCGGTTGAAAGGACAGCAAAAGTTTTTTTTTTAATGTGTAATCATATTGCAAATGGAGTATAATTAAGAAGTATTAGTACCTTGTGATCTCGGTATGTTCACTTCAGATGTCGCCACTATCACTGGACCCTTAGAACAATGCTCAAAACATACTTTAAGTTTAAAAATTAGTCGATTAATAATAATGAGGAATAGTAAGTTATTAATACAGTTTAAGTGGCATTGTTTTCAACCATGGCGTATTTTTTTTTAGCATGTGACGTCATTATGCATCTTCGTGATCGATGCTGATTGATTTTGTCAGTTTTCGTTCATAAATCTTGAGCATCGTTCTTGGACAGTGTGTTTAATTAACTGAAGACGTTCAATTGTATTAGTAATTTAGGAAAAATGTCCGGCGTCCAAATGTTGCCAATAAAAGAGAAACTAAAATAGAAGAGTGTGAGACTTAACAAGAAAATTGAGTGTTGCCATATATCAAAATTGTTATCTATTTCGGGTCAGTAATTTTAGTGGTTAAGTAGGACTTTTAAAATTATGAGGATGTAGCTAAAATTGTTTCAAAATGGTAAACGTCCATTGGACTAAGTACTTCGCTAGCATGGTGTTTACGTAGGCAATACAACGCGAAGGTAATCGCTAAGCAATCTGATGTGGTTTACGCGAATACAACTCGAAGCGGCGGCATGTCATACGTGCGCGTGAATAGCCATTTATTTTTAAACAAGACACCGTACCGCAAGAGTTCGCGCGAAAATATCAAACCAACATTGCGTCCGCTTCGCTTTGCTCATCGCCGCACCACACCCACGTGTGTGGTTGGTTACTTAAGCCACCGCGTAAGTGTTGTCACCGGCCGCCGACATCTAGCGAAGTCCTGCGACCCTGAAGAAGCATAATATTAATAAAAAATTACACAACTTAGGTTAGGTTCAATTCTTCTTCCTTCCCTTTTTTGAGGAAGGAAATCATTAAATAAGTCCTCTCGCTCTGCGTGCAGTGAGAGGGAGTGTTGCTTTCTCATTTTGTTGATTACAACGCACCTTCCTTCATTTACCCTTCGCGTTCAAGGACCATGGAAACTTTGAAATTTTTCCGCAGCATCCATTTGGGTCCTGCAACCTTCAAGAAGCATAATATTTGAAATTATCACAAGTTTAGGTTAGATGAATTTCTTCTACTTCTATATCCACTGTTTTTGAGATGGGGAACCATCAAACAGCTCATCTTGTACTGGGTGGAATGAGAGAGAGTGTCAGGCTTTTACTGAGTGATCACCTATGGTCCTTGGGCTCGGTAACTACGCGAACGAACCGAGCTACAGCCCTGAGGCTTAACCATGACGTGTTATAATGTCAGGCTAACGAACGAGAATGAAGGATGGAGCTATAACCCTATATAGCTCCATCCTTTTAACAGTTCAGGTCGTAAAATGGATCGCGTTAAAAACAAATGGTAGAACTGGTCTTCACTTTGCTGCGGCACATGGCTGTCTTTGGTTGTCAATTATAGCCCGGGGCGTTAGAAAACCTCGTGGGTGCTCATGCTCATTTGATGACTCGAAAAAGTGGCGAAGTGTGAGAAGAGAAATACACACTGATCGACATTTTGATAACATCATCAGTAACTGGCATCCGTTGCTCGCATCGCATCGTTAATAAAAAATAAATTGAGACAACATCACATAGATTGTCCTGGTCCTAAACTATGGTTTTCCCTTGTACTATGGAAACCATGAACAACGAAGGTACCACAAACACTCAGACCCAACACAAATATCTGTTTCATCAACAACTATTTGTGTTGGTGCGGGAACCGAACCCGCGACCCTTGCGTCTCAACCGGCGCTCTGAACTACAGCGCTGAATGGGTCAAGTAATGAAAAGACGCCCATCCCTAATAGGCGATTACTGATCTGTTTTTTGATGACTATTCTCAGGGGTGCTCGGCACCCACTGTTTATTTCTCATGGGTGCTCGACCCCCACTGTTTATTTCTCATGGGTGCTCGACCCCCGAGCACCCACGGAGTCGGCGCCCCTGATTATAGTAATTGGTTTTGCTTTAGGTCCCCCTCCACCTCTCTATTGGATCACCAGGTCAATGGTGGGCAGCCTCTATCTATTTTTATTCTGGTAGAGGCTGAACGATTTCTACTACGTGATTCTCACAACGAACGTCTTCATCAAGTGCAATATTTTTAATTACGTAGATATATCGTGGATTATATATATATAAGTTTTATTCTATTCTATTCTATTATATATATATTTTGTTTTCGTCATAATTATAGCATAATCAGCCTGTGATGGTTTCCTCTGTAGCGACATCTGTGTCATCACATAGAAACTGTCCTGTATTGCGATATCGAGATTTCTTCGCGCAATTAGAAAATATACAAAAGTCCGAATTCAGTTGGGCAGTTGCCTGGTCCAGACTCACAACAGTCTGAATGGAGGATCCTCCCTTTTCAACGGAGGTATGTGACACTTTACACTCTGTGCCGCATGCTTTTAAACCACTTCTGGTATATGCCGGAAACAGAATGGGTCGATAGTTGTCAGATGTCAACGAATTTCTGGTTGGTGTAGGTTTGCTCATGATATTTGAAATGGTGATGGAAGAAATGATTGAGCCCATACTGAGTCCTCCTGGTAGAGTACAGCCCCTCTCTGTCACAGAGTTCTGTCTCCCAGCAGTGGGGGACAACATAAACTGATTACATATCGTATAGTTGCATTTTTGTACTTCAATGGCACGCGGAACTATAAGCGAAAAATTATTTTGCCAAGACTAAAATACTTTATTTTTAGCCCTTTAACCGCTTGCATTGGATTGGTACGACAAGTGTATTCGTGTCTTATTCGCCAGGGTCGTGTGTTTGCGACTGGGTACTCCATCTTTTAGCTCTTCAATCCCCATAGGTGACAGAAGAGCTGACGAGATGGAGTATTCGGTCGTGGATGTGCGAACCTTGCGGAATAGATGCGAGGGTATTTGTCGGCTATATCAAACGTTGGCGGTTAAAAAGTAAATATTGGTGTGTGATATCCTCATGATTTTGAAAGATTTCAAGTTCTGGACTAAGAGACAATGATGAGACAAAACTTCAGACCTAATAGGAAATAAGACAAAAAGAGGAGAATTGGAAAATTTCAAGTGACTACAAGCTGTTGTAGTAGACCTCTATGTTCTAAATCATTACCTCCACTCGGTTCAATGAAATGGACAGTTTTGCTTGTTATTTATAAATCGAAGGTTTTTTCTTTTGGCATCTGAGTATAAGTGGAGGAAGTTTCCTTCAAAGCGACTTGGATTATAAGTATCCCCCAGTATAAGTGACCTTTCGTATGGCTATTAGAGACACAATTAAAAAACATTGTGTCTCGCGTGGATCTACGCTTCCGGCATTCAGACAGTTAAACGACCGATTTCAGTTTAGTTTTTTTAATTAAACGTTTTATAATACGTTTTTCTTGCGAGCCTCTCAGAAATTCTTCATAGGTCTGGTCAAAAATCATAAAGAGAGGAGTTTGATTCAATTCTAAATATTTTTATTTCACATAGGCCTACATGGGCACGTTTCACGTTTCTATGGAGAACAACCGGTCAGAAACTCCTCTTAATTATTAATTATTCAATATTAATAGGTAGCAGAAATCAGAAACGTTTATTTCAAATAGACCTATTAGAGGCACTTTTGAATTGTCAAAATGTCGGTCAGCCAAAAAAAAAGTGAAGCTAAATTGCACGTTCCAAAGCGTAGATCTCTACGGAGAAGAACGTGCAAGAAACTCCATGGACACTCTTTTAAATCATATTATGAGTTACATAAATCTTGGTTACATATTTCTTGTCGCTTCTAATAGCCATGGGAGGACAGTGTAGACCAATCAATAAGTACAATTAAAATCGGAATAGAAAATAGTCTGAGTCTGTGGAGTCTACAGTGTTCTCACATTCGCATTTTAAAAATGGAAGCTATATAAAAATTTAAACCCATTTATAAATGACACTTGTAGTGACAATTTCTAACTACCCACCAAAAAAATATTTAAGTTATTGTCTCCTCAGTCCACAGCTAGCAAAGTACATACTATTGATGTTATAAATATGTATATAAAGTTATTATTTAATTGTTAAGTTAGTAATTGAGGGTGGCAAACCAGTTTTTCAGTTACATGAAACGTTAGTTTTTGCACGCGGTCTCTCCCGTGACCTAACAAAAACAGGGCATTTGTCTGGTAAAAAAAAGATAGTAAAAAAGATTTCGTGATTGAATCGGTACTTTCAGAGAACATATCATTTCAGCCGATAGACATCCACTGTTGGACATAGGCCTCCCCCAAGTGTCACCATAACAAACGGTCCTGTGAGACCTGGTGAGGAGGCCTTCCAACGCTGCGTCTTCCGGTACGATTCTGGAGTAGCAGAACCGTTTTGGCCCCATCGACCATCTGTTCTGCGAGGAACAGATCTATAAAGAGAGAGAATTTAGTTTCAGAGCTTACAAACATACAATTTTAATAATTTTATCTTTCTATTCGTTGTAGACCACGGGGACTATGACGGGATAAAAACTAGTCCTTAACGCGTTCCGCATCTGTGCGCTGAATGCGAGTTACTGTAATGGTAGGGCCTGTCCGCACAGCGATATTTCACCGCGAGGATTTTTTTTAAGCTATTGCATAGCTTCTATCGCGGGCCTTGAGCGCGGGGACCGAATCCAGAAATTCCGTAACGAAAAATATACCTCACGCTCCCCACTCCGACGGGCACGGAGGTGTGGTTTGAAGGCCGACAGAGACCGAACATCTATTTTAGAAAAGTCGTTAACGACCTGTGTGGCGCATTGGTACAGCATTCTACCTATGTTATCATCGTGCCTCGAGTTCAAATCTCGGTCAAACAAAATAGTCTTTTTGTATTATAATAGATTATAGTAATGTTCTATGATAACAACTGAACATACTTGTAGCAATTTATAAGGTAAACAAGAAAGAAAAAAAATTGTTTTCTTATCGGTCACCACGCTCAAAAAGTGTAACTTGAATTAATATCAAAGAAAAAGAAATACTGCATAAATAAAATAAATAAATAATTATAATTGCATAAGTTGATACAAAATGCTATGCAATAGCTTTTTTCGTCATTCCGTAACACATTGAATCTTATGGAAGTATCCGCACAGGCGATAAAAATAAGTCTGATTTCATGCAGATTTGACGCGATGTTTTGTGCAATAAAGACTAGTTATAGCTATGTCCGTTTGTGAAATAAAATTCGCGCGTTTTGCTCAGTCCGGCAACGGCGGCGCTGTGTAAGATTTTTGTTCGATTGTCCATTCTAAATGTGCGTCTCAGCCGGGAACAGCATCGAACTGGCAAAAATCGTACGACATTTTATTCATAGTGCGTACTAGTGTAATTCGATCGCGGAATATAATACGCAAGAATAAAAACGTCGCGGTGAAATATCGCTGTGCGGACAGGACAATGCGATCTGAACGTTTACCGCGTTTACCTCTCTGATTGGTTAAGAGCTTGGAGCGGGCCAATCGAAGCAACGAACGTAATACGAACTTGCACAAGGCACTTTGTTTATCCGTTAACGCTTAAACCACGTAACGGAATTTGAAGCGGTTTTCGCCGTAGAAAGAGCGATATCCAAGGAAGGGTTGTGTTTAAAAATTTCATCCGTTTTCGCTTAATCATCATCATCATTTCAGCCGAAAGACGTCCACTGTTGGACATAGGCCAAGTATCGCCATAACGATCGGTCCTGTGCGTCACACCATCGTATTCTCGCGACCCTCACCAAGTCATCGGTCCACCGCGTGTGAGGCCGCGTCTTGCGGTGCGTGGCCGCCAATCCAGAACCTTTCGTCTCCATCGACCATCTGTTCTACGAGCAATGTGCCCTGCCCACTGCCACTTAAGTTTGACGATTCTTCGAGCTATGTCATCTTTTTCGCAAAAAGTGACATTATTACAAAATCGCAGATAGAAAGAAATTTTCCAGGACCTGGCCATGACGTTTAAAGTAAGATTGTTTCATTCTTATTTCCAGTGTGGGTAAGAGATGGCGCTAGACAACCTGTATAGCTCTGTCTCTTACCCACTGAAATAAAAATGAAACAATCTTACTTTGAACGTCATGGTAACCCCATAGTTCGTTCAATATTAATCAAGTTAGAGAGACCTTTCAAAACTCGTGGAAGGGGAAACTGTCAAATACCAGTATAAGAATGCACATACTAAAATGTGACGTCACTTCCACTAGGTTACGTGTGCCCCAAACAGATGGCGAGATATTCCCGCCGCGCCCCCACCTTCTTCAAACCAATATTTGGGATGCTAATTGCTGCTTCATTTAATAACCAATTTTGAAGGTGTTTTCAGAAAAATATTTCTTTTTAGTGTTATTTGTTGTTTGGTATAAAATATGGTACAAAAATAAACACAGACAAACACCATATTAAATAATTAAAATAGCGCGTAGCTAATAAAAGATGACCTGTCTCAACTGAATATGCTGTTTCTTGATGTAAATTGAAACGTCGATGGTACTAACGTGGGCGATTTGACGCGATGCGTCAGCTATGCCCTTCGTGCGCGCGAAATCGCCGCTTTAGCCGCCATTTATATAAAACAAGTCACTGCACTGCAAGAATTCGCGCGAAAATTTTAAAGTAACAAACGCGACCGCATCGCTTCGCTTATCGCCGCACCACACCCACGTGCGGTTGGTCATGTAGGCCACCGCAATTTTCTTTTGTTTGTTCAAATAGCGCCGCATCGCTTCGTGATCACGTAGAATTGCCTACGTAGGCCTTGCTCATACCTACACTCCATTCGGGCCTTTTTCACTGCCGTTCAAACGATTTTGACTTTTATTGCGTTGCTGGCAAGACAAATGGCGGTTGCAGTAAATAGTTGGTATTGTAACCCCTTTTTTTGCTTTTAATGCCATCCTTATGTCCACGGCATAGAAGTCAAAATTGGTTGAGCAGACAGTAAAATAGGCTTGTTTAAATATTTAATCCTAACTCGTATGGAATTTAAAGCATAAAAAAACAAAAGACGTTTGATGTTATTCAAAAATAGACTTTATCACTGCTTTTATAAATTCCAAACTTGTACAAACATCAACGCTTCAAGGTTTCTCTGGTTAGCTCGCCCGTTCTTGTTTGTTCTTTAAGTCGTGGGCAATAAGGTTTAATATACAATGTCAACATGCTAGCTTGAGCCATGTAACTGAAAATTGGTTTGCACAGTAAGGGGGGTACTTTTATAATTGTATTTTATTTTTATTTCTATTGAATATTTATTGTAAATAAAATATTTTGATGTGAAGCTATATTATTCGTTTTTATTTTATACCTTTTATTATTGGTTAGTCTTAGAGATGAGACGGATAGTGGTTTAGCCGGATACCGGATATTCGGCAAGCTGCTACCGGATATTCAACCCTTTATCGCGTTAAGTACATGACGCGATCAGTTTGATTTGCTAGAATTTATTTTTCAGCATTTGGCAAGTACAGTTTACAGTGAAAGACTATTTTCAGAAGCTGGTCTGGCAAACGAAGTCAACCGGAGTCACCTCTTATAAAATGCGGAAAATTTGGTATTCATTCCCCACAATTTGCCAATTGTTAATTTAAAAATATAATATTCTAAAACAAAAAATGTTGACGTGCGATTATAAAAATAAACGGTGTCCATAACGTATTGTGATATTATTTGCCTTGTGTAAAATAATGAGGATTTTTTTAAATTTTAATATCCGGGATCGGCCGGATACTGAATTACTATCCGGTATCCGTTTCATCTCTTATTAGTGTATCTCAGAAGTCTGGGGTCGTGGACCTTTGGAAGGCTTACGAGGGGCCGAAACCAACTCGCAGAGGCCATTTAGACAATTTACGTGAAAACGTGCAACCAAGACCAACTGACGATTATCTCTGCACGCGCTATGCTAGTGCTCCCAAGGACAACCCCCGATGGGTGGGAAACTTGCGATATATGGAAAACTAAGATAATTATAGGGTTATGGTTTTTGGAGTCTGAAGTTGACTGGTTACCTGGTACGTATCCCTGAGTAGTCTGACTGCCAGGAACTATGTTAAGACTATGGCCTCTGCCTGAACAATATTATTAATAAACAGTGTGCAATGCACACTCAATAAATGATAAACGTTATAATGGCGGGACCAACTCTTGTATCCGAATGATTCTACCACGTATATTTAGTACGTTTTAGTACTATTTTGTACCCTTCCTGAGATTTTTGTACCTCACACGGTGTAAACGGAATTTCATGATATTGTTGGCCCCGCCATTATAACGCGTTATAATGGCGGGACCATGCTTGTTCGCCAAAACTATAACGAATTTCAGCATTCTGATAAAACTAGTATTTAGTACGCGATTTAGTACCTCCGAAAATCAACAATAAGTGACGATGATATTATTAGTTTCTTTATAAAATCATTTTTTTTATTTTTGACATTTTCTGCGCCTGAACAATTTGACGACCGAAATACGTCAGGTAAAAAGTTGCAGTTACATTTCGTGCAGGCGCTTTGTTATTATTTATGTATTTTATTTATATTATTACATAGCACTATATTATTAATAAATATTGATTAGGCCACACAGGAAAATTATTATTGTACGTTTTAATATATTGTATAAAGTTATTACTATTAATAATCTGTATATCCTACTTTTTGATGATTTTTACAATTTTTACTTAAAATTTAAAGATATTAAAACCTACAATAATAATTTTCCTGTGTGGCCTACTCAATATTTAGTAATAACATAGTGTTATGTATTATTATAAATAAGACACATAAATAATAACAAAGCGCCTGCACGAAATGTAACTGCAACTTTTTACCTGACATATTTTTGGTCGTCAAATTAATCAGGCGTAGAAAATGTCAAAAATAAAAAAAATGATTTTGTAAAGAAACTAATAATATCTCCGTCACCTATTGTTGATTTACGGAGGTACTAAATCGCGTACTAAATACTAGTTTTATCAGAATGATGAAATTCTTTATAGTTTTGGCGTCCAAGCATGGTCCCGCCATTATAACGCGTTATAATGGCGGGGCCAACTATATCGTGATATTCCGTTTACACCGTGTGAGGTACAAAAATTTCAGGAAGGGTACAAAATAGTACTAAAACGTACTAAATATACGTGGTAGAATCACTCGGATACAAGAGTTGGTCCCGCCATTATAACGTTTATAATAAATGGCCCCCCAAAAACGATCACTAGCACAAAGTGACGCAGCAACAAGAGCGCAACATCCTGAGGAGTATATAGGTATACCACTTCTATCAAGACAATCCCGGAAATACGTTTTGTAGATTGGTCTTAGCCAAATCTGGATCACCAATTTAGTCGCTTCGACGCCTTTTCACTGATTCCAAAGCTGCTATTCTAGAAAGAAGTTTTGAAAGTATTTAGTTTATGATACACAATAGTCACTTTGTTTTTTTTTAGAATGCAGATTTAACTTATTATAATGATTTTTGTAGTCAAAAGCATTAGAGAAGTCACTCGATTTAGTTACTGCAAAATTTGTATAACAGTTTTACGGCAAACTTCGTTGAGGTGGCCAGTAGGTACCTACTACAATAAAATTCTGACTGAGATCCAGCATATTTGAATGGTTCCAAAGGAAAAACACCACATTACTACATGAGTCGGTTAACTAACGCAATACTTCGTGCTCAGCAGTTGTGCTAGCGGCCTCTAGGTAACGAGGGAAGCAAATACTCATAATCTACATCTACACTAATATTATAAAGTGGCAAAGTTTGTTTTTTTTTTTTGTTTGTAGGAGATAATCTCTGAAAGTACTGGGCCAATTGCTAAAATTGTTCGTCAATCATCGATAGATATGCTTTATTCCTGAGTGACATAGGCTATATTTTATGTACGCGGCTAAAGCTAATAATAATATAAGGCAACTCCATCGCCGTATCTCTACGTTGACGTCCGGTGAGGCTTGCGCGCTCCAATATACCTTAGGTCTTCTCCCCATTCTGGGGCGTGCTACACCACAAAAATGTGACTGAGCGCACGAGCAGCCCTAGCGGCTTGCCATCAACTAAAGCTGAAAAGCTGTTCCTACTGTCCTAGACTTCATTAGAATTACTGTTCCTAACTGTCCTACATGTTTCCTAACAGGTTTCCTACTGTAATTCTGGGAAGGTGAGAGCGGAGGTAATGGCTCAGTTTGCTTTGCCGTAAAAGACATAGCTTAAAAGACTTAGTATCCATGGCAAAAAAATTACCAAAAAAAAACTACCAAATCGCCATATTGTTTACATTTCTCAGATTTGTGTCGAACATATTTGTGTGTTATTAATTTTATTTTATACATTATCTGCCGGTAATAAAAATGGAAACATTGAGTCTAGACCATGAGGAGGATATTAAGTATGATTTTGAGCCGGAAAAAGCCATTTGCAGGTGTTGTTTGACGACGGACAGAAGAATGTTTAACGCTGTTGTTTTCGAAGCGTTTTTTAAGGAACTAGCCGATATTAATGTAAGTATTTAGCTATTTTATACATAAACTAGCTTTTCCTCCTGGTTTCTCATACTCTTGACCGCATCCCAATTTATTTAGGGTCAGTACAACTTTTTTTTCAACCATACTTCTCTGTTATTTATTTATTTTATTGAATAAAACGTTTACCTATTACAGTAAATAAACAAAAACAATAAAAATGATAAAAACAATGTGTTTTGCATCTATCCCCCTCACAATACTCCTGACAATTGTTGTTAATTGATTTAAGATATTTACTTCACAAATAGGTTATAAATGACACTTTTTACACATTAATATTTTTGGTCAGTTTAAGTAGAATGAGGCATTGAGAGTTAGTCATCAATTCAATAGTCACCTTTTCTAGACATCCTTAACACAGTCCATTTATCGTTTTTTAGGGTTCTGTTCCCAAAGAGTATAAACAGGACAGGACCCTATTGCTATCCCTCTGCTGTCCGTCTGTCTCATGAACTATGGTATCTAGACAGTTGAAATTTTCACAGATCATGTATTTCTGTTGCCGCTATAATAACAAATACTAAAAACAGAATAAAATAAATATTTAAGTGGGGTTCCCATACAGCAAACATGTTTTTTTTACTGTTATTATAGATAATGATACGGAACCCTTGGTGCGAGAGTCCGACTCGCACTTGTCCGGTTTAAAAAGCTATAATGATAGCTTAAAAGTAACTTTTATAATTTTTCCAGGTGACAGAGTCTGATGGTCTGCCGCAATGGTTGTGCTACGAGTGTGCCACCCTCCTACAGAAGTCTGTACGCTTCAAGCACAAGGTGCTGCGGGCACACACAATGCTATATGAGTACCTTACACGCTGTGCCCCTGTGAGTATTTATAATAATAATAATATAATAATAATTTATTTATTGCAAGTAACATTGACTTATATACAAATTAAAAAAAAAATAATAATCAAAACAGTCACAATTAAACTCACAATTTGTAAAATTAAAATCAATTAAGCTTAATCATATTATAAAATTAATGCAAATAATTAAATTTAACCTATTTATATACAATTAGATAGTAAAGTAAAAATTGTAAATATGAAAATTCAATCAATAAAAATTAAATAATAAAATCAAAAACAAATAATAAAGTCAAAATCAAATAAGTAATAAAGTAAATCAAAATTAAATAATTTAATCAAAATTAAATAGTAAAATCAAAATTAAATAATTTAATCAAAATTAAATTCATGTGATTTATGTGATCACTATACTCCATTCACAATATTAGACATTTAACAGAAATCTTTCTCACTTGTCACGCTGGTGTGACAAACGATTGTGCCACAATGTTAATTCTTTAAGAAAGGACATCTTGTCTGACTCATGAGACTGGACAGAGGCAGCCTGCGCCTGGTGACGGGGACCATCACCAGACACTGCACACTGAACAAGCACCTCCACACAATAGGCATCACAGACAGTCCCCTGTGCAGAGCATGCTTGGAGGGGGAGGAGACAATTGCACATGTGCTTCTAGACTGCACAGGTGTCACTGAAATACGTACACAAACCTTAGGATCCCCGAATTCACTCAGTGATGCCCTGAGAGGCCTAATCTGTTTTTGGAGAGAGGCGGGCTGGTTGGAATAAGCCCGCCTAAGGTTATGGCCGCCATGGTCCACGTACAATGGGCCGCATAGGACTAAGTGCGGTAACCATACTCAGACTCATAACATAAGACATCTTGTCAATTTCGCTAAGGGGCTGTCTCCACGAGCGAGAGAATCGCGACGAGTCCGCCCTTATATCGTCGGATAATCTCCACGAACGAGCGATAATTCCGCCGCGTATCGTCGCGAGTCGTAACGGAACCGCAGCGTTTCCGCGGCGACTCGTAACGGTATCGCCGCGTTTCCTTGACGACGCGTTGCGAAAGAAAGAATTCAGTTACGTGCCAGACTAGAGTCGTCGCGAGAGCGCCGGGTCCGCTGCGCGAGCGCGCGGCGGGCCCGCTGCTAGTCGCGGCGGGCTAGCGACGATGTAATGACGTTTCGCGCGCTCGTTGCCACTCGTCGCATCGCGGCGATAATATCGCCGTGTGGAGACGGTTCCATAGAGAGTGTATAGAAATACGTGGCACCACGATAATATCGCCGCGATTCTCTCGCTCGTCGTAGTACTTACAAAACGTCGAAATATGAGTAAGTAATTGTCCTCGCTGGGGGGCACACTCCACCTGGACCAATCTTCCAAGACATCTGCTTATAGTAGTAAAGGATTGCAGAAAAGCCTAAAAAAAAATCGGGCAAGTGCGAGTTGGATTTGCGCAATGAGGGTTCCGTATAAACTTACCTAGGAAAACAGTTCAGTTTCCGAATTGAGTTACAAAGATTTTTACGAATCGCAAAAGAATTTTTTTTTGTGACGTAACTACAAATTTACAGTTTTCAGATTTTTTCCTATACTTGTGCTATGTGACCTTGCTTCATGCTAAATTTCAAGATTCTAGATCAACGGGAAGTACCGTATGAATTTTGATTACCTTGAGAGTGTCGAAATATACGTTTTTTGCGACATAAACGGCCGTATCTTTTTTGTTCGTTAAATCAGAAGTTTGATTTTTTCACAGCTTCAGACGACAGACAGACGGACGGACAACAAAGTGATCTTATAAGGGTTCCGTATTTTCCTTTTGAGGTACGGAACTCTAAAAATTGTTAATTCTTGTCGCACCACAGTAATTTTGAGCTTTCAGTGTGTCGCACAAGTGTGCATTTGAACTATGGTGTGTCGCAGTAAAGTTTTGTCGCACAGCCATTTGTTGAGATCACGTGACTTGTTTCATCATCATCATCATCATCATCATCATCATTTCAGTTAATTACTACACGTCAATTTTTTTTCGTCATTTTTAAACTAGATGAGGCCGGTGTTTCCTAGCTGACTACCCTGAGAAGAAACACCGAAACAAACTCAGGGGTCAAAGTCTCTTTTAAAGTCTATACAGTAATTAATATGTAATGGTCAAATCACATGAGAACCATGCAGATTTGTCTGAAATGGTCTTTTGAAGAAAGAACCATACAGATTTGAGTGGACCTGTCCAGTCAGTGCAAGCATTTGTCAGTATTCGTAAAGCTCAACTCAGGACTACTAAGGAGCTCAACGACTTGACGAACAATACCAAGGAAAGGACATTTGGGTAGGCCGCAGAAAATACTCAAATTGCCAGACATACATTAAAATTACTGAAAAGGAAAAAAAAAAACAATCAACGTAGTCCTCACGTTCACAATAATAAAAGAAAAATATAGTTTACAAAATGTAATACTTTAGCAAAGTAAACATTTTTGTCAAAAATTAATAGAAAAAAAAAAGTCCAATTGCAAAATAAAAATAATCTACAATATCGAATTGTAATAAATAATAAAAAACACAATAAAAAATAAAAACTGTTGTATATTGATTCTGTGGGTCGAAATTATTATATGTATGTGGGTACCTTTAAATAAACAGTTTATGCTTCAATCTCGAACTGCTTGTATCTTTTATTGGCGACTTCGGAAAATTAATGTATTATCAGTGGAAAAATGGCGTGTAACTTACAAAATATTGTATTTCCCGGACAGTTTAACCCCAAGACTGATAAATGGTGTGAATATAAAGAACGATTATTGTGCTCTTTGGATGTGGTTGGTGTGAACAATGATGACCTCGAAAAAGCGCGATCTATATTTTTATCTCAGTGTGGAAAAGATACTTATTCATTGATTGTATCACTTTTAGTGCCTAAACGACCAACTGAGGTCCCATTTAAAGACATTCTTGTGGTGTTGGACCAGTTTTATGAGCCAGAATTGAATGAAATACTTCAAGCCGGGAAATTTCATACACGTAAACAAACTGATAGTGAAAGCGTGCAAGACTTTGTGGCGGCCATTGGTTTATTAGGTGCCAAGTGCAATTTTGTCGACCTAAAGCGTCAGTTACGAGACCGTTTAGTGTTGGGTGTGCGCGATCAGCGCTTGCGTCGAGAGCTGTTAAAAACTAAAAATTTGACGTATGAAACAGCAGTACAGTTGTGCTTTAATCATCAGGCGATTGTACAAGATATTTACCCAGACACTAAACTCTGTACGAAGCAAACTCATTTGGATGTTACCGAGGCTATGGATATTGATAAGATTAGTGCTGCGGAGTCTCGACATTGTGCTCGACATCACAAAGACGGTGAACGATGTCCGTTTATGAAGGCTAGGTGTTTTTATTGCAAACGCCTAGGGCATATCCCGTCGGCTTGTGATAGGAAGAGTAAGAAGCAGCACCAGGTGGCAGATCTCGCAGAAGAGGCTAAGACGGGAAATGTAGAAGATATGATGGGTGTCTATGTGTGTTCAGAAAGTCACGCTCCTCCTATAAAGGCAGAAGTAACAATTAATGGTGCTGCAGTTACAATGGAGGTTGATTCTGGAGCATCTCGAACAATTATTTCGGCAGCTACGTATCGACGCCTGTGGATTAAACCTCCACATCTGCGAGCTACAAATGTTAAATTAGTAACATATTCTCGTGAAGCCTTGCAAGTTCTTTGCGCCACATATGTTCACGTCACGTTGGGCAACAAGGAAGCTCAATGTGAGCTGTTTGTGGTGTCAGGGGAGGGACCCAGCCTTCTTGGTCGAAGTTGGTTTAAAGCTTTAGACCTGCAAGTAACTGGAATCTGTTGGACACAAGCGGACGTCAATAATGATCTGTTGAAGCAGTTTCCTGACTTATTTAAGGATACTCTGGGAGATTACACGGGGCCGGAGGTGTCTCTGCATGTACGTGCGGATGCCACGCCGAGTTTCTTAAAGGCTCGTCCAGTACCATTCCCTTTGAAAAAACAAGTAGAAGAGCAATTGACTCAGATGATCAGTGAGGGAATATTAACTCCTGTAAGATATTCCAAATGGGCTACACCGCTAAGGATAGTGAAGAAAGACGATGGTTCCCTTCGGATTTGTGGAGATTATCGATCAACAGTGAACATGGCGATTAATGTCGATACATACCCCTTGCCGGCAGCCACGGAGAGTTTTGTAAAGCTCAGTGGGGGGCGAATCTTTAGTAAATTGGACTTAAAACAAGCCTATATGCAATTGAGGGTAGATGATGACACAGCTATGCTGTTGACACTAAATACACCTCTAGGACTCATGAAGATGAACAGACTAGCCTTTGGAGTGAATGCGGCACCTGGCATTTTTCAAAGAGTAATGTCATCAGCGCTAGCAGGAATGGATGGCGTGGCATGTTTGCTGGATGATATTGCCGTGTCTGGAAGGACAACAGAGGAACATGATACAAGGTTACAGGCTGTTCTACAAAAATTAAATGAAATGGGTCTTAGACTAAAATTAGATAAATGTGTCTTTGGTTCAAACAGTATTAATTTCTTGGGACATATGATAGACGCTGAGGAGCTACACCCATCCCCCAACAAAATCAAAGAAATTAAGGAAAAAGCAGCCCCAACAAACAAGCAGGCTTTGCGTGCATTCCTAGGCTTATATAACTTCTATGAAAAGTTTTTGCCTGACAAAGCAACTTTGTTGGAGCCCTTATACCGTCTCTTGGAGACTAAGAAGCCATGGCATTGGGGCCAGGTTGAGCAAACAACATTTGATAAGGCAAAAGATCTATTAGCTTCTGATTTGACATTAACTGGCTATGAAATAGACCGAGAGTTATTGCTTATTTGTGATTCATCTGACTATGGATTGGGAGCAGTGATAGTACATGTAATGGATAATGGATGTGAAAAACCCATCATGATGGCTTCGCGAACTTTACAACCTCATGAAAGAAGATATGGACAAATTGATAAGGAGGCTTTGGCGATCATGTTTGGATTAAAGAAGTTTCATGAATTTCTATCAGGTCGCTCATTTTGCATTATAACTGATCACAAACCTTTGGTGAGTCTATTTAACCCTAGCAAACAAATTCCTGATCAAATTTCTCCCAGAATGTTACAATGGTCTCTGAAACTAGCTTGTTATAGCTACCAGATCAAGTATAGAGCTGGAAAATTGATTGGCAATGCAGATGCACTTAGTAGGTGGACTGAGCTCGAGACTTCTGAAATAGCAATGAAACCACTCAGAGATGTGTTGTTATTAGAGGAACAACCTGATGGCTGGAACTTAGATGTATCTAAATTAGCCACAGAAACAGGGAGAGATCAGGTGTTAAAGAGGGTTTTGTTTCACATACGTCATGGCTGGCCAAATAAAGCTCCGGACACCACCCTGCAGCCATATTGGACACGCCGAGAGGCTCTTTCACACAATAAAGGATGTTTATTGTGGTGCAACGGAGTCATTATTCCTGCTAGTTTACGACAGGAAGTACTTCGATTATTGCATGCACCGCATGCTGGTGTAGTCCAGACAAAGGCTTATGCTAGAGGATATGTGTGGTGGCCAGGAATGGACACACAAATTGAGAGTATGGTGGGAAGCTGTGAGGCATGCCAAGCTGTTAGAAATAATCCACCAAGAGATCCACAAGCGTGGATTGTTACTGAAAAGCCATGGAGTCGGGTACATATGGACTTTGCAGGCCCATTCCAGGGTAAAACATTTTTTGTAATGATTGACAGTTACAGTAAGTGGTTTGAAGCAGAGATTGTTTCTTCCATGTCTAGCGAGGCAGTGATAGCAGTGTGTAGGAAGATATTTGCATCACAGGGCATACCAGATATTCTTGTGTCGGATAATGGCAGGGCATTTACTTCAAATGAATTTAATATATTTTTGAAGAATAATGGCTTAAAGCATTTGTACTCGCCACCATATCATACAGCATCAAATAGACAGATTGAACGGGCAATTTAATACAAACTTTTAAAAATAAATTGAAGAAAATGTCCCTAAACCACCTACCATGGAGTGAAAAGCTTCCTAGAGCACTGTACTCACTTAGAACAGTACCAAATAGTTCTAGTAATAAAACTCCTGCAGAGATGTTGAACGGACGTAAATATAGAACAGCTGTATCAAGACTGCACCCTGATAATGCACCAAGTCTACAGGAACAACAGCTAGAGGATAGATCTCAACAAAAGGCTGTAAGGAGATTTACAGTGGACCAGCCAGTTTTGATTCGCAACTATGGATCAGGGGAGAAGTGGAATAGAGCCACTGTAGAAGTGGTAGAAGGGCCTAGCTCATATATGGTGAGGACGGAGGATGGTGAGCTACACAGACGTCACGTTGATCAAATACTTGCTCGTAGATTAACTCAATCAGCCGACAAACAAGCACATGCAGACCATTCAGCGTCAAGTTCGTGTTCACCAGAGCCACCAATAGAGATACCTCCTCCTGAATTATGGCCAGACATAATTGGTATACCAAATACAGCCGAATAGGTTTTAAGAATTATATCTGTTCTTTGAAAGTTATTGTCATTTTTTAAATAATGTTTAGTTTGTTCATGTGATTACTTAGTTGTCATCATTTAGTTTGTTATTGTCAATCAATATAATTATGATTATTTAGTTGTTAATGACTGTTGATACTTAATGATTATGAGGGGAAGGTATGTTGTATATTGATTCTGTGGGTCGAAATTATTATATGTATGTGGGTACCTTTAAATAAACAGTTTATGCTTCAATCTCGAACTGCTTGTATCTTTTAAAAACAAAAGAAAAAAATAATAATAATAAGACAACAGTTGCAGTGCGTACTGGAGCAGGTTAATCCCAAGCCTTTTGGTCCTCAACATGTCCTTTATAGTGTAAAAAGCCTTTTGGCAAAGTTTTCGCTTTACAAATAATTTGAATTTATTAAGGCTTAGTTGTTGAATATGACTAGGAAGTTTATTATAGAAGTTTATACATTGGCATCTAAATGAGCCACCTATTTTTTTCAGCCTGGTTGTAGGAACCACAAATTTGTGTTTGTTCCTAGTATTAAAATTATGAACATCACTGTATTTTTTAAACATGTTTATATTTTTATGTACATACAAAATGTTCTCGTAAATATACTGTGAAGGTACAGTCATTATATTGATTTCTTTAAATGGTCCTGTGCGACTCGCATCCATCGGACTCCCGCAACCGTTACCATGTCATCGGTCCACCTTGTAGGAGGCCTTCCAACGCTACGTCTTCCGGTACGTGGTCGCCATTCCAGAACCTTTCGGCCCCAACGGCCATCCGTTCTGCGAGCAATGTGCCCTGCCCACTGCCACTTAAGTTTGGCGATTCTCCGTGCTATGTCGGTGACCTTGGTTCTCCTGTAGACTTGTTTAGTAAGTTATAATCTATCTCTCATTTTCAAATGTTTCAGTTCCCGATCGAGCCCCAAGATGAGGAGTTGACCAAATACGCCAGCCCTCACCTGAGTACCACCAGTGTTCTGACCATCGACATCGTGGGCAGGGGGAAGACGGGCTACCAACAGGTTTTAGAGGTATGCGTCGATCTCTTCTGAAAGCTAGGGGCTGTGGCTTTCTTTGGTACTTAATTATTAATGTGTTTGATTAAGTTCGTATACCTACGCGTGATATCATATATAGGGTGACTGGCAATTAGTGTACGATACTTAAACACGTGATTGTACTCATGATAACAAACAATTTTTATTATGGGAGCAAAGCCGAAATCGCGAAAAAAATATCAGCTGTTCAGTACATTAGGCAAACATAAATGTACTGAACAGCTGTTTGTTTTTCGCGATTTCAGGTTTGTTCCCATAGTAAAAGTTGTTGGTTATCATGAGCACAATCACGTGTTTAAGTATCGTACACTAATTACCAGTCACCCTATATTTAAAAGTTTCTCGGTATGGGTATAGTCGTTGAGTATTAACCATTTGTATAATGTCTAATCATATTGAGAATGGAGTACCTACTTATGGCTGATAATAAATTGGATGAAGTACAGTTTAGCCTTGAATTTCAGCACGAGAAGCAAGTCCAGCCATCAGGGTTGGATGACATAGACATTCAATTTATCAACAAGATGGACGATGAGATAGTAAAGGAAGAGCATAGCTTCTCAGATTATGAGGACAACATGACACTAGAAGAATTCAGGTGAGATTTTTTTTGTTTTACAAACGGTTTCCCCACACTGGGAATGACTGCTGAGACCTTACCATGAGCTCTTCACTGTCCACTGTTAGACATAGGCCTCTCCCAAGTGTCGCCATAATGACAGGTTCTGTGCGTCTCGCATCCATCAGATTCCTGCGACCCTCAACAGGTCATCGGTCCACCTTCTTCATCGGTCATCTATGTATATAAAAGGAGAAATTGACTGACTGACATATCATCGCACAGCCGAAACTACGGGGGTTGGGGGCGTGAAATTTAGCACAAGATTTCCTTTTATGAATTAGGTGAGCACTAAGAGAGGATTTTCCAAAATTCACCCCTTAAGGGGGTGAAACGGGGGTCCAAAGTTTGTATGGAGAAATTTCTTTCAAGCGAGCGAATCCGCTGGCTTTGTAATTATTACTAAGATTTTATGTAACTATTTTACCAAATTTTAATTCTGAATAAATATATTATTATTTCGTTTATTCATTGTATGGTCTATAGTCGGCCTTATAATGTTCCCACTGCTGGGACTCAGGCCTCCTCTCTAGGAGAGGGAATGGGCCGTAATCCACCACGCGGGCCCAGTGCGGGTTGGTGGATGTCACATGTCTTCGAATTTTTGGTTCTAGGACATGCCGGTTTCCTCACGATGTTTTCCTTTACCGTTTTGTGAGCAGTGGTGATGAAATAAATTACACAAAGTAATGCACGCCTGGCTGGGTTTGAACCCGCGACCTACAACTCGTAAGTCGGGGCCGTCACCACTCGGCCACCACTGCTCACTCATTATCATTAACATATAAGTTATATTTAAAAAATAAAACATTTAAAAATATTAAAAAAAAAAACAGTATCCCACCGGTGTCGGGAACAGGGTCCAACTTACCGGTGCTGGTTAGTGCTCCAGAGACAGGACCCTCCTCACAACGCGAGCCGTATCGAGGAGTACTGCCTTCTGTATCAGGCCCTTGATCCAACCGCTATTATTATTATTATTACCTTACAAAAAAAAAAAAAAAATGTTTTCAGATCCGTAGCAACCAAAATAACAGAGGACGACCTGGCGTCCTTACTCCAAGAGACTGGGCAGGTGGAAATAAAGGAAGAAATAGTCACCAAGAAGAGAAAGACTAAAAATAAAGTAGTTAAAACCAAAAAGAAGAGAAGGTTAGACATGTGAGTATTCTAGAAGCTATCTTCGTAGTGCCCATGTTAGAGGCGGCGTGTAGGGTCAAAGAGATGTCAGCAAAACCGTAGGGGCCCCCATTGGGGCCATGGCAGCGTTTTTTTAGGGTTCCGTACCTCAAAAAGAAAAAACGGAACCCTTATAGGATCGCTTTGTTGTCCGTCCGTCTGTGTGTCGGTCTGTCTGTCAAGACCCTTTATCTCGGGAACTCGTGGAGGTATCGAGTTGAAATTAAAACCATATACTCAGGTCTGCGGTCCCTTGAAGCTGTAAAAAAATCAAAAAAAGATACGGCCGTTTATGTAGCAAAAAACGTATATTTCGACACTCTCAAGGAAATCAAAATTCATAAGGTACTTCCCGTTGACCTAGAATCCTGAAATTTAGCATAAAGCAAGGTCTTATAGCACAAGTATAGGAATAAATCTGAAAACAGTAAATTTGTTGTTAAGTCACGAAAAAAATCTTCGAGATACCATGCGCGAATTGAACTATTTACATATGTAAGTTTGTACGAAACCCTCTGTGCGCGAGTCCGACTCGCACTTGCCCATTTTTATTTTTTAATTTAAACTAGATCTTATCTGCGATCCCACCTGATGGTAAGCAGTGATACAATCGTTGATGGTGAGGCGCACTAGTTTATTAAGAACCTATTCACTCTAGCCTTGAAGACACCTAAATTACAATCAGGCCAATTGATCCAGTCCTTGACTCGATAATGCTCCCATACATTAATAAGGAAAAAAAAGGAAAATAAAAAACTGGGCAAATGAGAGTCGGACTCGCGCCCTGAGGGTTCCGTACAAACTTACCTATGAAAACAGTTCAATCCCCAAATTGAGTTAAGAAGATTATACCGAATTGTAATTTTTTTTTTTGTGACAACTAGAAATTTACAGTTTTCAGATTAATTCATATATCTATACTATGAGACCTTGCTTCATGCCAAATTTCAGGATTCTGGGTCAACGGGAAGTACCCTATGAATTTTGATTTCCTCGATAGTGTCGAAATATACGTTTTTTGCGACATAAACCGAAGTATCTTTTTTCTCGTTAACTTACAAGTTTGATTTTTTTACAACTTCAAGAGTCCGCAGACTTGAGTATATGGTTTTAATTGCAACGCGATACCTCCACGTGTTCCCGAGATAAAGGGTCTTGATAGACAGACAGACAGATAACAAAGTGATCCTATAAGGGTTCCGTTTTTCCCTTTTAAGGTACGGAACCCTAAAAATAAATAAATAATGATAATAAATTTTATTTCCTTAAAGTTAGTGATAGCGTGACGAGTGACAGGGCAGAATGGAAGAAAAAAACGTGTTGCGCCGACACCAAATAACACGGACAAGGGCAGGAAGATGATGAATAAATTATATTTTCTTAAATAAAGGAAATAAATGACCACAACATCGCTTACCATCAGGTGAGATAGTGGTTGAACGAGAGCCTATCAGTAAAAAAAAAAAAAGAAACAACTAAAATTGTTCAGCGCGCTATCGCCAGCGCCATCTAGCAAGAACCACAGTTTCTGGTTTGAATACCATGTCCTTTAAGCCATGTCTTCGTAATAAATAGTTAATTTATTTACCATTAGAATATCGAATATCGCTGTAAACAGTACCACTTCCTACCTCTGGAGATGAGGCGTCATATTGGAGACTTAAGTATGCTGATGGGTATCGCAAGTGGCCACACTGACTGTCCTGAACTCGTTTCTAATTTAGCACTACGCACAAACCTAATGGGATTACGTCAGCGACCAATATTAAGTGTACCTTCCGCATTGACCAATTATATGAAAAATGTTTTATCTATAATATGTATGTGTTTAGAAATATATAAGGTGTAAAAAAATTAACTTTAAGAATTTCGAGGGGACATTGTACTCCTCATTATGAACAACTTTTACTATGGGACCAAACCTGAAATAGCGAAAAAATAATCAGCTGCTCCATACATTTTGACGAGTTATGCGAACATAAACGTAGGGAACAGCTGATTTTTTTTTCGCGATTTCAGGTTTGGTCCCATAGTAAAAGTTGTTCATAATGAGGAGTACAATGTCCCCTCGAAATTCTTAAAGTTAATTTTTTTACACCTTATATAAGTATGTTTATCAGTTGTCTAGTACCCATAACACAAGCTCTGCTTAGCTTGGGACTAGACGGCGTTGTGTGATAGTTGTGGAATATTATTATTATTATTATTATTAATAAGGAGTGCACTTGATTTCAATAGACTTTCTAGGGACCTTGATATCGACTTGTTTTGCACCAGTGTGGCGACCTTACGACGGCAAATGGCACAGAATTTTTTCGGTGATTAACTTCTCGTTAGTAATTAATTGCATAGCATAGCATAGCATAGTCGGCCTTATAATGTTCCCACTGTTGGGACTCAGGCCTCCTCTCTAGGAGAGGGAAAGGGCCGTAATCCACCACGCGGGCCCAGTGCGGGTTGGTGAATGTCACATGTCTTCGAATTTTTGGTTCTAGGACATGCCGGTTTCCTCACGATGTTTTCCTTCACCGTTTTGAGAGCAGTGGTGATGAAATAAATTACACAAAGTAATGCGCCTGGCTGGGTTTGAACCCGCGACCTACAACTCGTAAGTCGGGGCCGTTACCACTCGGCCACCACTGCTCTTCGTAATTAATTGATTTGTGTGTAATTTCTTTTTATCGATATATATATTTTTCTATCTATGTGTGGGGGCTTGTAATTAGCTTTTGATAATGTTACAATGTTTATATCATTTTTTTCTATTTGTCTGTGAGCCTTCTATAAAATAAAATAAATAAATAAATAAATATGGATGTTCACATTCTAATGTTATTGTAGTATTTGACAGCAAATGCATCAAGTCAACCTTCTCGGCAAACTTCACTGAGGTAGTCAACACTACAATAACATTCTCAGCTGCCTTTCACCGAGGTCGCGCCTGTTTCAATGATTTAATATCAAATACAAAAGCATTTTATTTCAAATAAACCATTTACAGGCAATTTTGAAATGACAAGTCAGTCAGTCAGAAAAAATGATGCTAATTGCACATTCCAAAGCGTAGATCTCTATGGAGAAGAATGTGCAAGAAACTCCATGGACACTCTTTTCAATCATGTTTTGTAATTACAAATATCTCTGTTACATGTTTCTTGTCGCTACTATCATGTGAGAACAATGTAAATAAAGTGAAAATAAAAACTAAATATAGATATTAAAATAGCAACTGGCAGCTAAGAGATGACCAGTCTCAACTGACAGCGCCCGTTCACGAACATGACGCTGATATTAGACTCCACATATTGTCCAGTTGCGCAACACTTGAGATACAAAACTACAACAATTTGACGTCACAATATCCACTAGGAATCAATTTGCGAATAATTAAAACAGCCACAGAACTTCACACGAAGAAATTCCGACAAAAAACTCAAAGAATCGTGTTTTCAGCGAAACATATCCTGAAAATGAAAATGACAGTCAAGCGGAAACCAGATCTTCAATTAGGAAACCTGTGGAACTGGATCCCACCAAGATCAGGATAGTTACCCTCAATCCTGAAGAACAGATCAAACAGAGAGAGGTGAGTTATATTACGCAATCATCCAATGACTTCTCGCGCATCGCCATTAAGGCAATACATGACAGTGATTTAACTAAACTTTATGTAACATCTTGCATTTATATGTTTACTCACGTTTTAGCAAAATAAATAATCTTTTTTCTTTTACCCCCTTAAAAGTTGAAGTTTCAAAGCCCTCTCTTAGTGCTCGTTTTCAACATAAAATAAAACCTTGTGCAAAATTTCACGCTCCTAGTCCCAATAGTTTCGGCTGTGCGTTGATATGTCAGTCAGTTTCTTCTTTTATATATATATACTAGCTTTTACCCGCGGCTTCGCTCTCCCGTCAACTTGGTCTTATCTTATAGTGGGGCTAGCCCTAAACCAGAGCACTTCGACCCTTCTGGATCTTTTGTGCTATTCCCCTCCCTTCTACTCAACCCCTAGCCCTCCGTGCACATTCTTCATGAGTCCCAGTATGGCCTTGATGGGGCTGAGCCTGTAGTCCTCTGGTCTTGGAAATGGTTGGCCCAGATACTCTAGTCTTTTGGAGCCTAGTGCTGCACAGTCGCACAGTAAGTGTAGCATTTCTCGTCTGCCTCTCCACAGATCCTGCAAGTCGGGTCGCTTGCTAGTCCAGTAGTCGTCAACTTGGTAATAAGTTTCTCTACCCAGTGAATAAAACAAAAAAAGAATTATTAAAATCGATCCATCCGTTCTCGAGTTTTAGTGAGAATAACGAACAGCAATTGATTTTATGGCCAAGCACTTTATGATATGGCCAAGTAAAACTGGTTAGATCGTTTTAAACGTTAAAGCTTAATGATATGTCAATTTTTGTTTGGCCTACTTTTTATTATCCTACAAACCCATTTAGAAATCCTACATCAATGGGTACATTGATGTAGGATTTCTTTTTTCAAAATTAAGTGTTTATTGGTTTCTTTGTGTCTCAAGCGGTATGCAATATTGATGATGTATATGGACTTAAAACTGCTAATGAATGGGATGTCTATTTTTGTTTCAATTACTTTTACGTGGGAAATTTTATCTCACGAATAACATTTCTCCTCATTGCGGCAACAAGACGAAATTTCCAAAACGAAAGCTTTTAAACCAAGAACACAGTTCTTTTCTTAGAAGAAAGTCGTAGGTTTACGTAATTGATATTGCTTGCCCTTTGAAATGCATATTTTCTATGTTGGAAATCATAATATGAAAAAAAAAAGTTTTTTTATTAGCTTTCATGGTTATAAGAACTGCGATATTACAGAAAATACAAAACACAAAGAAACCAATAAATACCTAATTTCGGAAAAATAATAACGTACCATTAATCTATAGTCTATTTGAACTTATAATTCCAAGTCAATCCAAAGATATAACACTTCAAAGCAACCCGTTTTAAAAAACGGCATTTTAATACTTTCGAACCTGCAGCATTCATGTCGACCTTGAGAACGAATGCGACTCTTAATGTGTTAGACAGAGATAGCAATAAACTGTTTTGTTCCAGGAAGAGAGTAAGGCTGGCGTGAAGTTCCCGTTCCAATGTAATTTGTGCTATAAAGGGTTCAACTTTGAGTCGAAATTACAAAATCATATGAGCAAGCACAGCCCGGTAAGTCGAAACAATCTTTTTCCGACAAACGCACATCCACGACCAAATACTCGCATCTCGTCAGCTCTTCTGTCACCTATGGGGATTGAAGAGCTAAACGAGATGGAGTACCCAGTCGCGAACACACGACCCTGGCGAATGGGACACGACAAAACTCGTCGTTCTTGCAAAGGTCCGACGGTACTTCACACCGGGACAGCTTCTAATGTTATACAAAGCACAGGTCCGATCGTGTGTGGAGTACTGCAGTCACATATGGGCTGGTGCTGCAAAATGCCATCTAGCAGCTTTGGACTCGGTGGAAAGGCGTGCGAAGAGGCTAATTGGGGATCCAGATTTGGTTAAGTCCAATCTACCTTGCCTCGAGCACAGGCGTAGGGTAGCCAGCCTGTCGGTATTTTACAGGTTGCATTTTGGAGAGTGTGCGCGGGAATTGCATGACTTGATTCCGCCATCTCCTTTCTACCATCGGCACACCCGACGTACGACGAGTGTCCACCCTTACATTATTGACACCTCTACGGTCCGAACTAAGCGTTCGTACGCGTCGTCGTTTATACCGCGTACATCAGAGGACTGGAACAATTTGCCTGCTGCGATCTTCCCGTCCGATTATAATTTAGGTGTCTTCAAGGCTAGAGTGAATAGGCTCTTAATAAACTAGTGCGCCTCACCATCTACGATTGCATCACTGCTTACCATCAGGTGGGATCGCAGTCAAGCACTAGTTTATATCAAATACGACATTTTTAATAAAAAAACCGAGCAAGTGCGAGTCGGACTCGCGCCCTGAGGGTTCCGTACAAACTTACCTATGATAACAGTTCAATTCCCGAATTGAGTTACGAAGATTTTTCCGAATCTCAAAAAAGTTATTTTTTGTGACGTAACTACAAATTTATAGTTTTCAAACTTTTTCCTAGACTTGTGCTATGAGACCTTGGTTCATGACAAATTTCAGGATTCTAGGTCAACGGGAAGTCCTTTATGAGATTTGATTCCCTTGAGTGTCCAAATACACATTTTTTTTTGCGACATAAACGGCCGTATCTTTTTTTTCGTTAACTCAGAAGTTTGATTTTTTTCATATCTTTAAGGGACCGCAGACCTGAGTATATGGTTTTAAAGTCGCGTTCCCGAGATAAGGGGTCTTGACAGACAGACAGACACGACAGACAGATAGAAAGACAAACAGAAAGACAGACGGACAAGAAGGTGATCCTATAAAGGTTCCGTTTTTCCTTTTGAGGTACGGAACCCTAAAAAAAAGCATTTGTCAGAATTCGTGTAGCTCAACTCGAGAGTAGTGAGGAGCTCAACGACTTGGCGTTCTTTTGGCAAAAGCGTGCTCTCGGACCCAAACTAACGCGGCTTCCCATGTGGGCAATCCAACGTGGTTGCGAATTGATCCGATGCGGTTCATGCGAAGAGCAGTGGTGGCCGAGTGGTAACGGCCCCGACTTACAAGTTGTAGGTCGCGGGTTCAAACCGAGCCAGGCGCATTACGTTGTGTAATTTATTTCATCACCACTGCTCTCAAAAACGGTGAAGGAAAACATCGTGAGGAAACCGGCATGTCCTAGAACCAAAAATTCGAAGATATGTGACATCCACCAATCCGCTCTGGGCCCACGTGGTGAATTACGGCCCATTCCGTCTCCTAGAAAGAGGAGGCCTGAGTCCCAGCAGGGGGAACATTAAAAGGCTGATTATGCTATTATGCTATATGGTTCATGCGAAGACGGCTTTGTCCCACTTGCGCGCGAAGTCACTTTAGCTGTCACTTCTATAAAACAAGTCATAGCACCGCAAGAGTTCGCGCGAAACTATCATCCTTTAATTTGTCATGCAGTCGTGACCCTGGCGTGCTAGACACATTTTTACTTTGTCATCTATACGTGACTGTGGCGGTTGAAAGGATAAAATGGTGTTCTGTTCCAGTCGCGCGGCTCGTACGAGTGCAAGCTGTGCCGCATGTACCTGCCGACCTCGTACAGCTTCAACGTGCACTCGCTCATCCACCAGCGCCGTTACGAGTGCGTCGCGTGCGGACGGCGCATGATCGACCGCCCTTCCATCATAGATCATTACAAGTACGCACCTGTTTTAATCATCATGGCGTGTTTAAAAATATTAATCACTATGTTATGCCCGCGGCTTCGCCCGTGTACGTAAAATATAGCCTATGTCACTCAGGAATAAAGCAGCTTTCTATCGGTGAAAATAATTTAGCAATCGGACCAGTACTTTCAGAGATTACCTCCTACAAACAAAAAAAAAAAAAAACTAGATGGATAAAGTGAGAAATGAGTATATTAGAGGAAGTTTGAAAGTAGCGCCAGGGACTGAAAAGTTGAAGGAGAATCGTTTGTTTGGTATGGTTATGTGAAGAGGAGGGATGAAGCGCATGTTGCTAAAAGAGTTATGAATTTACATGTGGATGGATGGCGAGGGAGAGGGAGACCAAATAAAAGAGGGATGGATTGTGTGAGAAGTGATATGAAAGAAAAGGTAGTTAGTGATTGACGAGTGACAGGACAGAATGGAAGAAAAAAACGTGTTGCGCCGACCCCAAATAAAACGGGTCAAGGGCAGTTCTTTATAATATTAGTGTAGATCAATATTTACAATAATTGACTTAATTACTACTTAGGTACAATGTCTTACTAGTCACTCCCTCCTGATTTACATTTTAGTTTTTACATACGATAAGAAGCAGTTTCCTACAAGATCAAGCATCAAAGTCAAAGACCCACGGCAGCCGCGTGCTCGCGTAATGCAACCGGAACGAAAGAGAGTGCGACGCGTGCATTCTGTGGCATTTTTGCGACTGAGGGGAACGGGGATGTTTCCCCGCGCCCGCTGTGTGCTCGCGTCACCTGTGTCGTACATATGATTTCTGATAGGTACTTACTGCCGCGCGGTGACCAACTTGTAACCATTTTTAAATATTTTTAGAAAAAAAATATTTAACATGGTCCTCACGCCCTAACCGCCGCCGGGATTCCGATCCCGATTTCTGGCCACCGTAGGCGCGGGCTTGCGGACGGCGAGCAATGGGTAGCCCGCCGTCCGACCGTCCGGTAACCGTCCGGACCGAGCCCAAGTCGTCGACGGCGCGTATTGTTCCACGCGCGCCTCAGGGAGATGTCAGCAAATCGTAGGGGCCCAGCAGGGTCGAAGCCATGGGTAGTGTGAAAACGAAACCCGGGGCCCTGGGACGAAGGCAACGAAGGAACAGGAGTGGGTTTTTAGTCAGTAAAAGTCTGACACTATCTCTCGCTCCGCCCAAGAGCGAGATTTGTCATTAGATGATTTTCCCACCTAAAAAAAAAAACATGGTGTAAAAAATATTGAAATCGATTCGGTTACTGATTCTAAACACTATATTCAGGTTTCGCATATGCTAAGAATAATGTTGTATATACATATGTCGTGGCCAGATCTTAGAAATTGATCACTTCATGATATGGCCAAGTAAAACTGGCCAGGGGGGCTATTGGCTAACTTTTTCAATAACAGTTGACAACTAGCATTCGTTGTACACTAAACTTAGTTGTCAACTGACAGTTTCATAAAATTGGTATTACGTATCACACAAGTGACTAACAAACTACGGTGGAAATGTGGTGAATTATAAAAATTTACGGTGCCTATTGTGACCACTCTAAAATTTTATCGACTATTATACAGCTTAAAAGCTTACACAATCGCAATTTTAAAAGTATCGATACAATAACATCTGTGAAAACGTGTTACGGTGGCTATCAAAGGCACCAGTGGCTAATGACGTCACTGCAGTTGGTCACTGAAGATAGGCAATACGAAACTAGCTGTTTGACAGTTCAATGATGCACATTGTTAACAAGTGATCATCACTTGAACTGTCAACAGAGTTACGCAATAGCCCCGCAGATCGTTTTAAACATTAAAATTTGATGTTATTTCAATCCTCGTTTGGCCTACTTTCTTTAGACCTTTTATTATCATAGAAATCCTACATCAATGATATAGCCAAACGAGGATTGACATATCATCAAATGTTAAGGTTTAAACGATCAGCGGGGCTATTGCGTAACTCTGTTGACAGTTCAAGTGATGATCACTTGTTAACAATGTGCATCATTGAACTGTCAAACAGCTAGTTTCGTATTGCCTATCTTCAGTGACCAACTGCAGTGACGTCATTAGCCACTGGTGCCTTTGGTAGCCACCGTAACACGTTTTGACAGATGTTATTGTATCGATACTTTTAAAATTGCGATTGTGTAAGCTTTTGAAGCTGTATAATAGTCGATAAAATTTTAGAGTGGTCACAATAGGCACCGTAAATTTTTATAATTCACCACATTTCCACCGTAGTTTGTTAGTCACTTGTGTGGAACGTAATACCAATTTTATGAAATTGTCAGTTGACAACTAAGTTTAAGTGTGCAACGAATGCTAGTTGTCAACTGTTATTGAAAAAGTTAGCCAATAGCCCCCCTGGCCAGTTTTAGTTAATAATAATAATAATATATGTCGGCGCAAATCATCATTGAAGCTTTGTCCAGGGACTCTGTTTTGTGGGCGATGGCTGGGTATTGACCAATAAACAAACTATTCCAGATCACACAACTGATTTATTATGATTTACAAAGTATTTTGTGATTATGATGCAAGTTTTAGGTATTCACTTCACACAACAAGCCGTGAAACAGTCTCCGAGACTCGACGTTGTTAGCACGGCTGCCGACAGAGGTAAAAGCATCGGACCTCTGCGGTCGGCACGTTTATCTGCTCGGTGCGTGCAAACGTCAGCGCGGATTCTGTCAAAGTGACATGTGTCACTTTTCACTTAGCTCGTTCATTCGTTCTCAAGCTTCCGTACTATTGACTTCTCCGACATATATGTATTTGTTTCTCTCATAAAGGTACAAAGGTTGATAATAACTAATAATAAACATGCATTCGGCCATTACCCTAATTCCTTATTGTTGTTTCGGTCCTAAATTAATATATTTCCTTCGTGCTTCCCACTTATGGAAGCACCTTCACCTTTTGGAAAAAATGGACCAAATTATCCGACATACACTTACATTAATTTTAAATATGACCTTGGACGATCGAGCTTGGGATCAAGTTACTCTTCCCATCCGTATGGGAGGCCTCGGCGTCCGCAAAATTACCAGTATTAGTTTACCGGCATTCATATCTTCGGTTCACAGCACTGATAAATTAATCAGGAACATTCTAACTTCCACACTGATTCCTTTTGAAGTGCCGTGCTTCACCGAGGCTATGGATGCCTGGAGAATCGCTTGCCCGAATACAAATCCGCCTGACAACCCAACCTCCCAGAGACGGTGGGATGAACCGCTCTGCAAAGTAGTCCAGAAAAACCTCATCCTAACATCTGCTACTACTGCGGAGCGTGCGCGCCTCCTGGCTGTGGGAAATTGGGAGTCAGGTCTTTGGCTTCACGCACTGCCGTCGTCGAATATTGGCACCTTATTCGACGATACTACTTTCCGCCTAGCTGTTGCCCTACGCATAGGCGCTCCTTGCTGTTCCCCTCATCGCTGCCACTGTGGCGAAGTTGTCAACAGCCTTGGTCACCACGGCCTGTCATGCAGTCGAAGCGCGGGACGGATAGCACGGCACGCGAATATTAACGACATCATCCGACGAGCCCTTGTCACCGTCGGCGTTCCGGCTGTTTTGGAACCTCATGGCCTGGCACGCGACGATGGTAAGAGACCGGACGGTATGTCCTTATTTCCGTGGAAGATGGGTAGGCCTTTAGTGTGGGACGCTACCTGTGTCGACACTCTTGCGCCATCGCATCTTCCTAGCTCTTCGTGCTGTGCTGGTGCTGCCGCTGCGGCTGCGGAGAACCTCAAGCGGCGGAAATATAACAACCTCGTCGGTAGTTATATTTTTGAGCCGTTTGGGGTTGAAACTCTTGGGCCGTGGGGTCCGAGTGCTCATAAGCTTTTCAAAGAATTATCCAAACGCTTAGTTGACACTTCGCGTGACCCAAGGGCTGGCTTTTACCTCGGTCAGAGATTAAGCATTGCCGTACAACGTGGCAATGCCGCCAGCCTTTTGGGCACACTTCCAGTCGACAGCGATGCGGAGGAATTTTATGACGCCATATTTTAGCTAGTAGTTTTTGCCTTTAGTGTATATATAGTTTTAATTAGTTAAGTGTTTTTACTGACAAGTCATTTATATAAAATAAAATATATACTAATAATTATTTTGTAACAGACAAACCTTAGTGAGAGCTGGAGTCTGTACTGGGTACAGGACCTGTGTGACAGAACGCCAGGCTCACACCTTCAAAATTACATTTCTAATTGCACTTACGTACTACTGGCATTAATGGACTTTATGTAATAAAATAATTATTTTCTTTGACAGGCCTGTTGGTCTAGTGGTTAGTGGCCCTGACTGCTATGCCGGAGGTCGTGGGCTCGATTCCCACCCAGGACAAATGTTTGTGATGATCACGATCATTTGTTCTGTGTCTGGGTGTAATTTATCTATATAGGGTGACTGGTAATTAGTGTACGATACTTAAACACGTGATTGTGCTCATGATAACCAACAACTTTTACTATGGGAACAAACCTGAAATCACGAAAAAAAAATCAGCTGTTCAGTACATTTATGTTTGCCTAATGTACTGAACAGCTGATATTGTTTTCGCGATTTCGTCTTTGCTCCCATAATAAAAGTTGTTGGTTATCATGAGCGCAATCACGTGCTTAAGTATCGTACTCTAATTGCCAGTCACCCTATATATGTATGTATTTAGAAATATACGCGTATGTTTATCAGTTGTCTAGTACCCATAGCACAAGCTCTGCTTAGCTTGGGACTACGCGGCGCTGTGTGATAATTGTGGAATATTATATTATATTATTATATATTATTAATTCTAAAACAAAATTAAAAATAGCTTGTAGTTGTTATATCTATTCTATTCTATTCTATTGGTATAATAATAGATAATATTCAATAACGAACGAACGATGAGCAGTAGTGGCCGAGTGGTAACGGCCCCGACTTACGAGTTGTAAGGTCGCGAGTTCAAACCCAGCCAGGCGCATTACTTTGTGTAATTTATTTCATCACCACTGCTCTCAAAACGGTGAAGGAAAACATCGTGAGGAAACCGGCATGTCCTAGAACCAAAAATTCGAAGACATGTGACATTCACCAATCCGCACTGGGCCCGCGTGGTGGATTACGGCCCATTCCCTCTCCTAGAGAGGAGGCCTGAGTCCCAGCAGTGGGAACATTATAAGGCCGACTATGCTATGCTATTCAATAACGTGTTTTTTTGTTTGTTACAGAACTCAACACGAAGGTTTTCAAACAATATTCACGTGCCATCTTTGTGGGAAAGTTTCAAAGTGAGTACCAACAGTATCTTAACTATTATCACTTAAGCTTGTCTCTCTCATCACCATCTTCCAGCCCCTGTCACCCGTCACGCTATCACTAACCCCCTTTTCTTTCATATCACTCCTCATACAATCCATCCATCTTTTCTTTGTCCTCCCTCTCCTTCTCCATCCATGCACATGTATACTCATAATTCTTTTAGTAACATGCGTTTCATCCTCGCTCTAGTTTCATGTTTGTGTTTCAAAGCCTCGAGCACAGGCGCAGGGTAGCCAGCCTGTCGGTACCCTACAGGTTGCATTTTGGAGAGTGTGCGCGGGAATTGCATGACTTGATTCCACCATCTCCTTTCTACCATCGGACAACCCGACGTACGGCGAGTATCTTCCCTTACGTTGTTGAAACTTCAACGGTCCGGACTAAGCGTTTCGCTTCGTCGTTTATACCGCGTACATCGAAGGACTGGAACAATTTGCCTGCTGCGGTCTTCCCGTCCAACTATAATTTAGGTGTCTTCAAGGCTAAAGTGAATAGGCTCTTAATAAACTAGTGCGGCTCACCATCAATGATTGCATCACTGCTTACCATCAGGTGGGATCGCAGTCAAGCACTGGTTTATATCAATTAAAAAAAAAAAATGTTGTGGAATACTAGCTTCTGTCACCGGCTTCGCTTGCGTAAAAATAGGTTTCTTCATACAAACTTCCAACCCCCGTTTTACCCCTTTAGGGGTGGAGTTTCGTAAAATCCGTTCTTAGCGGATGTCTACACCCTGTATGGAACCTAACTGCCAAATTTTAAGTTTGTGGGTGTTATAGTTTCTGAGATTTCGTGATTAATCAGTGAGTGGTATTTCGCTTATATAAGGTGACTGGTAATTAGTGTACGATACATCTCAACCCGTTCAGACGCGCTGCGCGAGCATGAGGGCGTTTGACTGTGACACGACGACGAACGTCGCGAAACAGAGAAAGCCCCAATTGGGAACGTTCGTAACGAGACGAGTTCACGTTTTTAAAGTTTGTTAACAAAGTCGATGAAGTCATATACGATTCCGCCCGGAATCTATAGAGCGCCTAACATTTATGATAATAAAGAGCATAAACTCAATAAGACGTGACGAACACTGCACGCGTCCGAGCGTCGGTAGCGTCACGCCGTCTCACATAATTTCATACAACGACCGTTTACACACGAACACGCATAAAATACGATCCGTCGGTCCACACAGTTCACAACACGATGAAACACACATCACGGACGGCAGCTTTATTAAACCCGTGCGCGGAGTCCTCCTCCTCTCTCTCCATCCACAACCTTCTCTCTTCTCGTTTCAACCGAAAAGACGACCAAGCGGACGCCGCGTCGTTAAGTTTCTTTGCAGCAAAAGCCTCCTCTCTCTATTTCCATTTATTACGTTACGAAACAATAACGTACGTATAAACATCCATAGATAAAGCAAGCAAACTACAAAAACGACACACGCCCGCCGCCGATCAAAGATAAGGAGAGAAAAGAAAAAACACCAAACGCAACAGACAAACACCGCGCGCCCGTCCACCAACAGAGTTTCATCTCTTCTCGCACCACAACACATCACTCTTCTCGCTTCATACGACACGCGCGCGGTCCGTCCCAACAGCGGTCCGTAGCGTCGCATGACAAGTATGCGGCGCTACGAAACGATGTGATCGGCGTCTACGGTACCGGCCGACCGTACCGTAGACAATGTCAAAGTCCCAAGTGAAGTCAGGTCGCATGTCCCCTAAGTGTCACTCCCACCCCAGCCAGCCAAGGGTTGTCGTTCTCAACCTCAGTTGTCTAGTACTCATAACACAAGCTCTGCTTAGCTTGAGACTAGACGGCGTTGTGTGATAGTTGTGGAAAAAAAAACTGTTCCATTACTGTCTCTTGGTACAAAATTTTAAAAAGTGCCAGAACAGCTGATATTTTTTTCGCGATTTCGGCTTTGCTCCCATAATAAAAATTGTTTGTTATCATGAGCACAATCACGTGTTTAAGTATCGTACACTAATTACCAGTCACCCTATATATTATATATAGATTATTATTATTAATACTCGCCTTTATAGTATTAGTCTGTTTATTATGTTTGCAGTAACAACAAAACTCACCGGGGCCACATGAGGAACCATCACAGCGGAGACAGGCCCAAGTGCGACCAGTGCGGCAAGACCTTCATCAACAAGGACTCGTTGGTGGAACACCAGCAGTGAGTACTGCTTAGCATAGCATAGCATAGTCGGCCTTATAATGTTCCCACTGCTGGGACTCAGGCCTCCTCTCTAGGAGAGGGAATGGGCCGTAATCCACCACGCGGGCCCAGTGCGGGTTGGTGGATGTCACATGTCTTTGAATTTTTGGTTCTAGGACATGCCGGTTTCCTCACGATGTTTTCCTTCACCGTTTTGAGAGCAGTGGTGATGAAATAAATTAAAGTAATGCACGCCTGGCTGGGTTTGAACCCGGAACTTACAACTTGTAAGTCGGAGCCGTTACCACTCGGCCACCACTGCTCAACACATGCACTGCTGTGAGTAGTACACCGAGTTATTATGATCTGTCGGCCTGACACTTACTTTTTTTTCATTTTTTTTTTTTGGCTTGGATACTAAGTCCTTTAAGAGTCAGTTTCAGTCAGAGAGAGAGAATTTTGTTGTTACTGGCCCGGGTCTATGTCGACTCTGCGGCCCTGTAACAGTGATTTTATTTTTATAAAAAAAGCATAGTAAACAGACTCCGGCAGGGAACTCCATTCTTTAGCGGTTTGCATAATGAATGTGTTCCCAAAACGCTTTGTATGTATGGGTGGGATGTCCACCACGTACCGATGGAGCAACACCGTACGTCTGGTGGTCCGATGTTTTTTTTTTTTCGGTGGGATAATCATCTTATGACATCTCTTGCTCTTGGGTGGGGCGAGAGATAGTGTCAGACTTTTACTGACTAAAAACCCACTCCTGTTCCTTCGTTGCCTTTCGTACCAGGACCGAGTCTTCCTTTCAGAATCAGACCCTTGGCCCCAGTAGGCTTCGACCCTGATGGGCCCCTACAGTTGCTGACATCTCCTTGAAGCGCGCGTGAAACAGTACGCGCCGTCGACGACTTGGGCTCGGTCCGGACGGTTACCGGACGGTCGGACGGCGAGCTACCCATTGCTCACCGTCCGCGTGGTCCGATGATGGAACAGACTTGGCGGAATTAAATTGTGCAATTTCAATATTTAATTTGTAATATTAGAATGAACACTGAACGACTGAGCAGTAGTGGCCGAGTGGTAACGATCCCGACTTGTTGTAGGTCACGGGTTCAAACCCAGCCAGGCGCATTCATCATCATCATCATCATCATCATAATTTCAGCCGAAAGACGTCCACTGTTCGACATAGGCCTCCCCCAAGTGTCGCCACATTGAACTGTCCTGTGCATCATTCCCAAGTCATCGGTCCACCTTGTAGGAGACCTTCCAGCGCTGCGTCTTCTGGCGCATTACTCTGTGTAATTTACTTCATCACCACTGCTCTCAAAACGGTGAAGGAAAACATCGTGAGGAAACCGGCATGTCCTAGAACCAAAAATTCGAAGACATGTGACATCCACCAACCCGCACTGGGCCCGCGTGGTGGATTACGGCCCATTCCCTCTCCTAGAGAGGAGGCCTGAGTCCCAGCAGTGGGGACATAAAAAGGCTGATTAAGCTGTACTTTTTAACCGACTTCGAAAAAACTGATCTGATGATGGAGCCGGAAGGTAGGCACTGGAACTCCGTAATTAATCAATGTATCCTAGCCGTGTTTGGGCTTATTAGAATTGTCATGAGATGCACTTTGGCTATAAGGTACTATCGAACTGATCTGGTGATGGAGCCGGAAGGTGGAAGGTAGACACAGGAACTTTATAATAAAACAATGTAACCTTGCAGTGTTTGGGTTAATTGGAATTGTAATGAGAAATAGGTACTCTGTTTATAAGTGTATCGCAACTAAAAAGTGTAAAATAAAAACTTTTTATAAAAAAAAATAACCGATTTCATTAAAAAAAAAACACTAAAAGGATCAAAATAACTTTAATTTCGGAAGTCGGTGTTAAACAAGAAACAAACAATACCGAGAAACACCGACTTCCGAAATTAAAGTTATTTTGATCCTTTTAGTGTTTTTTTTTTAATGAAGTCAGTTTTTTTTTTGTAAAAAGTTTTTATATGCAATTAGAATGTATGTTATTCCAGAATACACCAGGGCATCAAGAACTATGAGTGCTCGATATGCAGCAAACGCTTCAGGACCAGGACTCAGATCAAGCATCATCAGCTCACACACACCGACGTCAAGGATTACTACTGCGTCGAGTGTGACGTCAGGTAATGTTTATTTTTTTTTTATTGATTTAAACCAGTGCTTGACTGCGATCCCACCTGGGGCCCAAGTCTGCTATTATTCTAAATTCGTCATTCCAACACGATCCCATTGTCATTTTGCTAAAAGTTCCTAGTCTGCTAAATTCATAATGATCGATCATTGATCGGTCAATGGTCTCGTAATAATGATGTGGATGGAATGGATGATGTGGTAGAATGACAATATCAAGCTGTCTTGTAACAAATTAAAAGCAATGACTGCACAACGACGTTCTAATGGTAGGTCACTGATCAAAGGAACTGTCAAAATTTTAGCAGATTCCCGCTTATGTCAGACATTCATTTGTCATTACGTACGCGATTACCATTTTACACTTCTTTCAATGGAGTGTCAGTGGTTGACCATTGGAAAGTCATAATGACGCCATTATATTAGTAGATTACCAAACTTGTCAAAATCAACAATTATGAAGTCAATGATAGACCATTCTGACACTATTGTAATAGCAGACTTGAGGCCCTGATGGTAAGCAGTGATGCAATTGTTGATGGTGAGGCGCACTAGTTTATTAAGAGCCTATTCACTCTAGCCTTGAAGGCACCTAAATTATAGTTGGACGGGAGACCGCAGCAGGCAAATTGTTCAAATGTTATAGAACTAGGGTAGATTATTATTTATCTATTTATATATGTATTTTATTATTATACATTTTTTATTTTATTTTATATCACCGCATATCAATTCAATTAATTTATTTCAGGCATCTAGGCCCATATAAGTTTGACACATAAGACATAATGATACAATAAAAATCATAATAAATGTTACAAATTAAAAATACAATAAAATCATCATCTTCCTGCCCTTGCCCCGTGTTATTTGGGGTCGGTGCAACACGTTTTTTTCTTCCATTCTGCCCTGTCACTCGTCACGCTATCACTAACTTCCTTTTCTTTCATGTCACTTCTCACACAATCCATCCATCTTTTCTTTGGTCTCCCTCTCCCTCTCCACCCATCCACATGTAAACTCATAACTCTTTTAGTAACATGCGTTTCATCCCTCCTCTTCACATGACCATACCAAGACAAACGATTCCCTTTCAACTTTTCAGTCACTGGCGCCACTTTCAAACTTCCCCTAATATACTCATTTCTCACTTTATCTATTTTCGTTACACCACACATCCATAAAAATACAATACAATAAATAATTATTAGATTACACTACTGCACAGACACCAGCCCCCCTAGCCAAGTTACAATCGTTTCGTTCGCGTCGAACGCCTCGAGTAGGCCACGCCTCCGATTCCTTTGTTCTGACGTCATCTCAACGCTCAGTCACGTGGTCAGAACAAAGGAATCGGAGGCGTGGCCTACTCGAGGCGTTTAGCGCGAACGATCCGATTGTAACTTGGCTAGGGGGGCAGGATTAATAACGTCTGGTGCTGAAAAATGCCATCTAGCAGCTTTGGACTCGTCAGCAACTGTAGGGGTCTAGCAGGGTCGAAGCCTACTGGGGCCAAGTGTCTGATTCTGAAAGGAAAACTCGGCCCTCGTACGAAAGGCAACGAAGGAACAGGAGTGGGTTTTTAGTCAGTAAAAGTCTGACACTATCTCGCGCTCCGCCCAGGAGCGCGGGATGTCATAAGATGATTTTCCCAACGAAAAAGAAAAGCAGCTTTGGACTCAGTGGAAAGCTATGCGAAGAGACTAATTGGTGATCCAGATCTGATTAAAAGCAATCTACAATACTTGGAGCATAGGCGTAGGGTAGCCAGCCTTTCGGTATTTTACAGGATGTTTCAAAGAGAGTGCGCGGGAATTATATGACTTGATTCCGTCATCACCTTTCTACGATCGGACAACCCGATGTAAGGCGAGTGTCCACCCTTACGTTGTTGACACCTCTACGGTCCGCACTAAGCGTTTCGCCTCGTCGTTTATACCGCGTACATCGAAGACTGGAACAATTTACCTGCTGCGGTCTTCCCGTCCGATTATAATTTAGGTGTCTTCAAGGTTAGAGGGAATAGGCTCTTAATAAACTAGTGCGCTTCACCATCAACGATTGCGTCACTGCTTACCATCAGGTGGGATCGCAAGCAAGCACCTCATTGACAGGGCCAGTTAGGGCCGATGCCTGCAAAAGGCATCTGAAGGGACACTGTGGGCTTTTTTTTTTATTCCACAACTTTCTCACAACGCCATCTAGTCCCAAACTAAGCAGAGCTTGTGTTATGAGTACTAGACAACTGATAAACATACGCATATATTATTATAGTTATAAATCATTTTTTTAATTTTTTTATTAATTATAGGCTCGCGTTTGACCACCATCTCACCTGATGGTAAGCGATGATGTGCTCGACGATGGAGCACGCTTGCCTAGAAGTAGCCTATTCACTCTTGACTTAAAGACCCCTAAGTTGTAACTATCAGGAAACACAGACTCAGGCAGGGAATTCCACTCCTTGGCTGTACGCATAATAAATGTGTTCTCAAAACGTTTTGTGCGTATGGGTGGGATGTCTACCATGTACCGGTGGCGCAACGCCGTACGTCTAGTGGTCCGATGATGGAACGAACTTGGCGGAATTAGATTGTGCAATTCCAGTGCACACTCCCTGAAATGTAAACGATAGAAAACCGACAGGCTAGCAACTCGGCGGCGATGCCCAAGGCTTTGGAGCTTCGACTCAACAAGTGCATCGTTGCCGATGATTCTCTTTCTTCATTTATTTGCGTAAAACCGTTATACGCATACATTAATTTATAAATACGAATATAAACTATATATAGTATTTTTCAGATTCAAGTCGTCTCACAGTCTAAGGCAACATCTTATCAAGAGTATGAAACACCGAGACAAACAGAGTTTGAAGTAAGTACTGAATCACAATTTTATCTTTTTTTCGATCGTTTCGTCGGCTTTCTGCAAAAACTCATAAGTAATTAAAAGTGCCATGAAATGCCATGATGTGCAATGTCTTTGTAGTTTCGGCTGTGCGTTGATATGTCAGTCAGTCAGTTTCTCCTTTTATATATATAGATTAGTTTTAGTATATGCGAAACCCGAAACACGTGTCTAGTATTTCATGTAAAGAATCTATGTAGAAAATTTCATAACTGTATCATGAAAAATCACAAAGTTATAAGCTTGTTATGTTACCTGGTTGTCCGCACAATTCCACCACCACCATCTCGTCACCAGAGATGTGCGAGGATGCGTAGCGAGGGATGTGTTTGTAAGGAACCAATAGAATCGCTTCATTTACCTCGCCTCGGTCAGCACAGCTCTGGTGGAAACAGCTCAGCGGAGCTAGATTTTTGCGCATACAAAACAAGCGAGGGATGTGTACGACGGATGTGTGCGAGGGATGTGTTGAGATGGATGTGTTGCGAGGTTTGCGCATACTGTACCAGCCAGTCCATAGACGGAGTTTGTTGGAAGTAGAAATGCGCAAAATAGATATTTATGGATAATTGGAAAAAGAGGATACTTTTATATTTAACAATTTGCGATAAAGAAATGGAAGCAGAAGATACGGAGTTTATTAGTTCTATAATTTTGAGCAATAGAAGAACACACAGGTTTTGGATACGTAACCATATTACTCCGTTACTCCGCTCCCTCTACACCGCACCCCCGTCGACACATTTCACAGCTTCGCAACGCATCCTCGCACCAAACATTAATGCGCATTTTCACAGCTCCGCTACACATCCTCGCACGACACATTTCCATCGCAAATCTCTGGTGGAAACGCAGCCTTATGTGGTCACCGGGCCATCCGGGTGACTGAGGGGTTGTTTTGCTCCCGCACCCAGCTGTCCGCTGGTGCCTAATGCCCGCTATGACCTGCCGTGACCTGTGTTGTACTTAGTGTCGGTGGTGTCCAACTTGTGACATTTTTTAAATATTTTTAGGAAAAATTATAACATGGTGTAAAAATGATTGGAATCGATTCAGTTACTGATTCTGAACAAATTATATTCAGGTTTCGCATATACTATAAACAATGTTGTATATAGGGTGACGGGTAATTAGTGTACGATACCTAAACACGTGATTGTGCTCATGATAACAAACAATTTTTATTATGGGAGCAAAGCCGAAATCGCGAAAAAAATATAAGCTGTTCAGTACATTAGGCAAACATAAATGTACTGAACAGCTGATTTCTTTTCGCGATTTCAGGTTTGTTCCCATAGTAAAAGTTGTTGGTTATCATGAGCACAATCACGTGTTTAAGTATCGTACACTAATTGCCAGTCACCCTATATAGATAAATTGAAGTGATCTAGAGTGCAACTAAAACATGGGTCGACGGCGTGTGGTGCAGGTTCACGTGCACGCGCTGCACGGCGCGCTTCCCGTGCTCGCGCGCGCTCACGGAGCACGTGCGCGTGCAGCACGAGGGCGTGCGCGCGCACGTGTGCGGCGAGTGCGGCGCCGCGCTGGCCACGCGCTCCTCGCTCAGCAAGCACACGCACGCCGTGCACCGCGGCGTGCGGCCCGCCCGCCGGCACGTCTGCGACACTTGCGGGAAGGCCTTCCGGGTAACCACACATCAACACACACACACATTAAGCGTAGGGTTCCGACCCCGGTAACCGTCCGGACCGAGCTCAAGTCGTCGACGGTGCGTAGTGTTCCACGCGCGCCTCAAGGAGATGTCAGCAACTGTAGGGGCCCAGCAGGGTCGAAGTCATGGATGGGCCATGGAGTGTTCGACAAAGAACTCCATGACCCTGGAACGACAGCAAAGAAGGAACAATAGAGTGGGTTAAGGCTTCGTCCAAGGGCGAGAGATGTCATTAGACTTAAAAAAACCACAGACATACATAATTTTGTCGCACTGTAGCTCGATCCACCTCCCCTATACCCAGGATTGGATTTGTATGCTGATGAATGGAAGATGATATTATTAGAGCGATTCTGTGAGAAAATAGAGAAAAAGGATTAAAGTATTTTAGTATTAATGGCTATTTAGCTGTACTAAAATAAATTACTTTGTGTGATTTATTTCATCACCACTGCTCTCAAAACGGTGAAGGAAAACATCGTGAGGAAACCGGCATGTCCTAGGACCAAAAATTCGAAGACATGTGACATCCACCAACCCGCACTGGGCCCGCGTGGTGGATTTCGGCCCATTCCCTCTCCTAGAGAGGAGGCCTGAGTCCCAGCAGTGGGAACATTAAAAAGGCTGATTCTGCTTATATGCTTAACAATACTATATACACCTTCAACTTTAGTTTTATTTATAGTAAACATTGTGACGACGCACAACATTGCGCACACGACATCACATTGCGACGCACGGCATTGTGATCGCCGTTCGCTGTGGCGACGCTTGGGGGAGGCCTATGTCCAGCAGTGGACGTCTTTCGGCTGAAATGATGATGATGATGATGAAACATTGTGAAATAACATTTCGTCCCTTAGCTTACAACATCGCTCAAGTCGAAAATTGGCGGTTTTCACATTTGAATGCCTTTAGATGGAGCTGCTCATTGCGCGTCTAACCATTGGTCACATGATATAGATTTCAGCCAATCAGAAGCCGTAATTCGAAAAGTAGTGATAGCGTGCAAGTCGGCTGGCCTCTCAACACCGTACAGTTATTTTCGTTTGCTGTAAAGTTGGTAAATCTTTATGTCGATACCGTTACCGGCCCACGCTGAAAACCAGCGCCGTAGACTCATCGCATTTTGCGTGTGGTCACAGCATTATGCTGAGCGTTCGGCCGTTTTGCTCGGATGTGGCGCATATTTTTCTTCACATAATATACTTATAATTTGTTAGTTCTAAATTGGCGCCTTGTTCCGCCAAATAAAATGTTTTTCTTTCCTATTTTCTTAAAAATGACTTATGCGGTGTTGTTAGCTAAAGGACGATTTGTAAAACAATACTGATAGATTTCATTCCTCCTTTTTTGGGCTACAGCAATATCTTTGCCAATGCCCGTTTGTGACCTTTTATTTGGCAAAGTAATTGCCAATGCCCAGTTTGAATTTGTCAATTTTTTTGTTTCCAATGCCTCGTTTTCTTCATACATTTTGGCGCAATTTTAATAAAGTGGTTTGGCAATTATTTTTTGCGAAACAGTTAAATGTCTAATAATATTCTGACTAGAGTATAGATGTTGTGATTATGTTCCAGGGCAAGAGCGTGCTCACCAACCACGTGCGCACGCACACTGGCGAGAAGCCGTTCGAGTGCGGCGAGTGCGGGCGCCGCTTCACGCAGCGCACCGCCATGCGCACGCACGTCAAGCTCGTGCATCTCAAGCTGCGTCGCACGCCCAAGGTACACACTACGTTCTTTTTTTTTATAATTTTTCGGAGCAATACAACCGAACAGCTGAGCACTTTTGCCTTCGTGCATTTTTATAAAACTAGTAAATGTAATTATTTAAGTCAGTGCGTATTCGGCCGTCGATCGCGTAACTCAAACCATTCAAACCATCTTTTAGGTTAAATCAACTTAGCTTTCTTACTTATAGACATATTTCGTTGTTTAAATCATAAAACCATAACCAAACTATAGTCTTATCATTTAAACCGAATCAATATCAAACCATAACCATTGAATAAACCAAAACCATCAAAACAACCATCAACCAATTCAGAAAGTTGGTATTGCGCAGACAGATACCAAATTTCTATAATTATGAACTAGCTTTTGCCCCCAGTTTCGCCCGCGTACATAAAATATAGCCTATGTCATTCAGGAATAAAGCAGCTTTCTACCAGTGTGTACCAATCAGACCAGCACTTTCTTTGACCGAAGGTTCGTTTCGACCCAATGGAGTACTTTTCATACTTCTTGGTGACATTTCACGCTTTTTTTTTTTGTTAATATTTTTGGCTTGGATACTAAGTTTTTTAAGCCACGTCTTCGTAATAAATAGTTCATTTGTTTATCATTAGAATGCGGATGTAAACATTCTAATGTTTTTGTAGTATTTGGCAGCAAATGTATCAAGTTAATCTTTCTCTGAAAATTTTTAAAGGTGGTCAACATTATAATAAAATTCTCAGCTTCATTTCACCGAGGTCGCGTCTGTTACAATGACTCCACATATTGTCCAGTTGCGCAGACACTTGAGATACAAAACTACAACAATTTCACATCACAATATCCACGAGGAATCAAATCAATTTGCGAATTATTAAAATAGACCTAGAACTTCACTCGGAGAAATTCTGCCAAAAATCTGTCACTTTCTCTTGTTACAGATCAAGCCGGAGCTGGGTCCGGGCGCCGCGTCCCCCAAGCTGGACACGCTGAAGGCGTCCCCGGGCGGCGGCGGCCAGGCCGAGCCCTGGCGCGCGCCGTGCGACGTGTACTTCCGCGTGACGGCCGGCTTCTGAGCCGGGAGCCCCACACGTCGCCAGGCCGAGCCCTGGCGCGCGCCGTGCGACGTGTACTTCCGCGTGACGGCCGGCTTCTGAGCCGGGAGCCCCACACGTCGCCAGGCCGAGCCCTGGCGCGCGCCGTGCGACGTGTACTTCCGCGTGACGGCCGGCTTCTGAGCCGGGAGCCCCACACGTCGCCAGGCCGAGCCCTGGCGCGCGCCGTGCGACGTGTACTTCCGCGTGACGGCCGGCTTCTGAGCCGGGAGCCCCACACGTCGCCAGGCCGAGCCCTGGCGCGCGCCCTGTGACGTGTACTTCCGCGTGACGGCCGGCTTCTGAGCCGGGAGCCCCGACATCTACACCCACACATGTCAACTACGAACAGACGATTACAAAGTTTTAAAAACAAGCATTGGGCAGTTATTCATCAGATTACACGAAGTCGAATGTTTTTGAAAGTATCATCATCATTTCAGCCGAAAAACGTCCACTGCTGGACATACGCCTCCCCCAAGTGTCGCCACAATGAACGGTCCCGTGCGTCTAGCATCCATCGGACTCCCGCAACCGTTACCAAGTCATTGGTCCACCTTGTAGGAGGCCTTCCAACGCTACGTCTCCCGGTACGTGGTCACCATTCCAGAACCTTTCGCCCCCAACGACCGTCCGTTCTGCGAGCAATGTGCCCTGCCCATTGCCACTTAAGTTTGGCGATTCTTCGTGCTATGTCGGCAACCTTGGTTCTCCTGCGGATATCCTCATTCCTGATTCGATCACGCAAGGAAACTCCGAACATAGCCCTTTCCATTACCCTTTGGGTGACTTTAAGTCTTCTGATGAAGCCCATTGTAAGCAAGAGTATATTTGTTGGTATCATAAGGTAACTTCTCCAGTTCTGAATGGAGAGATAGAGTCAGACTTGCTAGACCGCGATCCCACCTGATGGTAAGCAGTGATGCAATCGTTGATGGTGAGGCGCACTAGTTTATTAAGAGCCTATTCACTCTAGCCTTGAAGACACCCAAATTATAATCAGACGGGAAGATCATATCAGGCAAATTGTTCCTGTCCCGATGTGAAGTACCGCCAGACCTTTGCGAGAACGCCAAGTTTCCTAGCAGCTATCTTAGCTTTGGACTCAGTACCGCCCAAAGTTAAGGTTTGAGGAAATTTCAACTCCCAAGAGCTGGAGGTGGTCGGTGTACTCCAGGGATACATTCTGAAAAGAAACGGGCTCCTTTTGGCGGTGAACAGACACGCTTGTGTTTTGGTAGCGTTGGAAGTGTTGAATCCCACCAGATTAGCTTCGTCCCATATGGAGACTGGTCGGAGTGTCTCTCACCGACTGGTCGGAGGATCCTTCCATTTCAAAGGGGTATGATAAATGTACCTTCCACAGTCATGTGTTTTTTTTCTAATGACTAATCCCGCTCTTGGATGGGCAGGAGATAGTGTCAGACTTTTACTGACTAAAAATCCACTCCTGTTCCTTCGTTGCCTTTCGTACCAGGGTCGATTCTTCCTTTCAGAATCAGACCCTTGGCCTCTGTAGGCTTCGACCCTGCTGGGCCCCTACAGTTGCTGACATCTCCTTGAGGCGCGCGTGAAACAGTACGCTCCGTCGGTGACTTGGGCTCGGTCCGGACGGTTACCGGACGTTCGGACGGCAAGCTACTCATTACTCGCCGTCCGCAAGCCCGCGTCTACTAGTGGCTGGAAATCGGGATCGGAATCCCGGCGGCGGTTGGGGCGTGAGGACCGTTGCCTATTCTTCAAGTTTTGTATTATATATAATTTTGTCGTCTTTTTATATAATTGATAGACTTACGTGTGATCACTGCCGCACCTGATTGTAAGAAAAAAATGTGGTCGACGATGAAGCATGTTCCCTATTTTTCAACACACTTATTAGAAAATTGACATCTACCTCAAAACTCTGTTCGTAATGTAGTGCGTTTCTGTTTTTTACACACTCGTGCTGTAAATACGCGGCTGTGCCATATTCAGTTGGCGACCAATAAAACACTAATTAAAAATGACGCACGATAAAACAAACGCAACAACGCAATTTTATTTTGGTGTGTTGAAAAACGTCGTTCGATACACCTGAGCGTATGACATTGCACTCTAGGCTCCATAACGCCACAGTCCTGCCTCGGCTGCAATGACAATCTTCGCCCATATTGTACTAATACAATGATCTCAATGACATATTTCTGTCGTTTTCAATGTTTGACAAGAAAATTGTGTTTCATTTTAGTGTCTTTTAAAATAAAAATTGTGTGAACTGATTGTGGAATAAATAAAATATATTTTATAAACCAGTTTTTTATTAATATAATATTAAGTATATACAACATTATTAATAGGCGAAACCTGAATATAGTCTGTTCAGAATCAGTAACTGAATCGATTCCAATCATTTTTACACCATGTTATATTTATTCTCAAAAATATTTAAAAAAGGTCACAAGTTGGACACCACCGACACTAACTACAACACAGGTCATAGCGGGCATAAGGCGCCAGCACACAGCTGGGTGCGGGAGCAACACAACCCCTCAGTCGCCCGGATGGCCCGGTGACCATGTATTTGTGCGGACAACCAGATAACATAACAAGCTTATAACTTTGTGATTTTTCATGATACAGAACAGTTATGAAATGTTATGTACAAACGGGTAGAAAAAGAACTCATTAGGCATTCTCGCCGTTTCGTCGGTTTGTCCGATGGTGAAATCAAGTCATGTGATTCCTGCGCACACTCCAAAATGTATCCAGGCTCGCTACCCTACGCCTATGCTCAATACTTTGTAGATTGGACTTAACCAGATCTGGATCACCAATTAGCCTCTTTTCACGCCTTTCCACCGAGTCCAAAGCTGCCAGGTGGCATTTTGCAGCACCAGCCCATATGTGGCTGCAGTACTCTACACACGAACGGACCTGTGCTTTGTATAACTTTAGAAGCTGTCCTGGTGTGAAGTACCGCCGGACCTTTGCAAGTACGCCGAGTTTCCTAGCAGCTACCTTGGCTTTGGTACTCAATGAACCGCCCAAAGTTAGTCTGAGGAAATTTCAACTCCCAAGAGCTGAAGGCGGTCGTTGCACTCCAGGGATACATTCTGAAAAGTAGGAACCAAGATGAACGAGCCCCATTGTGGCGGTGAACAGACACGCTTTTGTTTTTGATACATTTGCTGTCAAATACTAAAAAAACATTTAATTTGGTTATTAAAATGGGTACTTAAACAAATTAACTATTTAGAAGCAAGTAATCTATTATTACGACCGAATAACTTTGTATCCATAGTAAAAAAAAAAAACATTTTGTCAATCTGAGAAAAAAAAATCGGCCATCAATTATGTTAATGTTAGATACGAGAGTAGTGGAAAGGAAAGGGGTACGCGTCAATCAAACTAGATACCTAGCTTGTTGCACACTGATTAAATCGCTCAAGCGTTTTCAACTTTATGTGTGGAAATAAAACAACAATTTGACAGCACGGTTGGGCGCAGTGGTTGAGCGACTGGCTGCTGCGGTACAGGTTGCGGGTTCAATCCCCGCACGGAAAAAATATTTGAACAGCCTATATAGGGTGACTAGTAATTAGTGACCGATACTTAAACACATGATTGTACTCATGATTACAAACAACTTTCCCAAAGAAACTTTTTATTATTATTTATATTCTCATTAGTTTTATCACAATAACAAAACAGCTGTTTAAATACGCGCGCGCGCCAGCGACCGCTTAACTGTTACCCGCGTGACGCCCCGTCGTACCAACAATAGTGATAGAACACCCGCGCAGCTTGCAAACCCATAGGTGTACGTACCTAATCAGTGAATGTACCTACAAACTAGTGAGCACATAAAAAAAGTTTCTTTGGGAAAGTTGTTTGTAATTATGAATACAATCACGTGTTTAAGTGTCGGTCACTAATTACCAGTCACCCTATAGATAGGTGTTCCGGGTGTGTCATGTCAGCTTGCATGTTAGTGAACGTACTCTCGATTCAGGAGTCATTACTAGTGGGGCAAGGTTTTTAACAATAGAAGCGTGGGCGTCCCAAATTTGGCCTTTCCATATGTTCTTCCTCCTTATGCTCTAGTTTAACTATGCGTAGAATCGCAAAGTACATTAAAGTATGTGTACCTAATCTATATAATTGGTGACTGGCCTGTTGGTCTAGTAGTTAGTGGCCCTGACTGCTATGCCGGAGGTCGTGGGTTCGATTCCCACCCAGGACAAATGTTTGTGTGATGAGCACGATCATTTGTTCTGTGTCTGGGTGTAATTTATCTATATATGTATGTATTTAGAAATATATAAGTATGTTTATCAGTTGTTTAGTACCCATAACACAAGCTCTGCTTAGCTTGGGACTAGACGGCGTTGTGTGATAGTTGTGGAATATTATTATTATTATTATTATTATTATTATATTAAAAGGAGAAACTGACTGACACATCAACGCACAGCTGAAACTACTGGGACTAAGAACGTGAAATTTTGCACAAGGTGTTCTTTTTACCCGACTACGGAGGGTTATGATTTTGACAGGCTATGTATGTATGTGAGTATGTTCATCTGTTCCCTCATAGCTCCTAATCTACCAATCGGAACTCGACGTATGAGGTATCGTTAGAACCGTTCTAATTGTCCGCTAAACATAGGCTACGTGACGTGTCACAAAAATCGATATGGCGCCCTCTAGCGGACAAAAAGTAATGCGTTAAAAATAAAAAAGGAGATAAATACGCCGTGTTTGGTATTATTTGAAAGGGCTTCACTTGTACATTTCCAAAATATTGCTCAAATTTAAAGTGACGCCCTCTAGCGGACAAAAAGTCATGTTTAAAAAAAAATATAAATACACCGTGTTTCATATCATTTGAAAGGGCTTCACTGGTACTTATAAAAAAATATCATCAAAATTCAATATGGCGCCCTCTAGTGGACAAAAAGTATTGTGTTAAAAAAAATAAGATAAATGCGTCGTTTTGGTATCATTTGAAAGGACGTCACTTGTTCATACCAAAATAAATAGTATAGAAGCATAGTGATTTAACACCAAAATCTTTCAAATAAAAAAAAGTAAAAAACTAAAACCCGACTACGACAAAAAAAAAGACACTGAAAAAGTATGAAACAAGATTTTCAAGATGCTGAAATAAACAAAGTAACTGGAAAAACAAGAATAGAACAAAAAGAAAAGCCGTAGTCACACGTTATAGGTAGGTAATAATCGAAACACTTTAATAGCATGTGACTACGGCTTTTCTTTTTGTTCTATTCTTGTTTTTCCAGTTACTTTGTTTATTTCAGCATCTTGAAAATCTTGTTTCATACTTTTTCAGTGTCTTTTTTTTTGTCGTAGTCGGGTTTTAGTTTTTTACTTTTTTTTATGATGTAGATGAGCACTAAGAGAGGGTTTATCAAATTCCCTAAGAGTTTTAAATGCTGAAAATCAGCGTTGGGTGTCTGACGCCCAGCAATTGCGGAGTTGGCGACCCTTTCGGTTCGGGCACGCTCAGCGCAACTATATTGTAAATCTGTACTTTTTTTTTGTGTTGTGTCTGTATCGAATAAATTCTAATCTAAAATGGGGGTCCAAAGTTTGTATGAAGAAACCTAGTCTATATTAAAAGGAGAAACTGACTGACTGACATATCAACGGACAGCCGAAACTACTGGGACTAGAAGCGTGAAATTTTGCACAAGGTTTCCTTTTATGACGTAGGCGAGCACTAAGAGAGCATTTCCCAAAATACACCCTCTAAGGGGAGGCGGGGTGTGAGGCAAGGAGACGTCATTTCTCCGAAACTGTTCACGGCCGCAATGAAGGATGTCTTCAAGGTTCTGGAGTGGAGAGGGCTAGGCATAAATGTCAATGGCGAGTACATCACTCACCTTCGATTTGCCGACGACATAGTAGTCATGGCTGAGTCTACGGAGGAGCTCAGTACAATGCTCGGTGACCTCAGTAAAGCTTCCGAAAGAGTGGGACTTAAAATGAACATGGACAAAACCAAAGTCATGGTAAACATCCATGTAACACCCACTCTTATCAAGATCGGAAACTCTACACTCGAAGTTGTGGACGACTACGTTTACCTGGGACAGGCGATCCAGTTGGATAGGTCTAACTTCGAGAAAGAGGTCAATCGTCGAATCCGACTCGGCTGGGCAGCGTTCGGGAAGCTGCGCGGTGTCTTCTCGTCTAACACACCACAGTGTCTCAAGACGAAAGTCTATGACCAGTGCGTGTTGCCAGTGATGACATATGGCTCCGAAACGTGGTCGCTTACAATGAGCCTCATCAGAAGGCTTAAAGTCACTCAAAGGGCAATGGAAAGGGCTATGCTCGGAGTTACCTTGCGTATCCGCAGGAGAACCAAGGTTACAGACATAGCCCGAAGAATCGCCAAACTTAAGTGGCAGTGGGCACGGCACATTGCTCGCAGAACAGAAGGTCGATGGGGACGAAAGGTTCTGTAATGGCGACCACGTACCGGAAGACGCAGCGTTGGAAGGCTTCCCACAAGGTGGACCGATGACCTGGTGAGGGTCGCGGGAGTCCGATGGATGCGAGACGCACAGGATCGGTCATTGTGGCGACATTTGAGGGAGGCCTATGTTCAACAGTAGACGTCATTCGGCTGAAATGATGATGATGATGATATATAAGGGTTCCATTTTTTTCCGTAAATAAAAAGCAAAGTTTATATAAAACATAATTATTATTACATACAAAACAATATAAAAACAAAGGTCATTCCTTCTTGCCGTGGTCGCATGCTAACACGTAGACAGGCGGCGCGGGCAGCAAGAACACTGGAGCATCTGGGAATAACATGCAAAAGTACGTATATAAGAATGCACACATGGACCTGTACCATGACGTTTAAAGTAATATTGTTTTATTCTTATTTCCAGTGTGGGTAAGAGATGGCGCTAGACAACCTGTATAGCTCTGTCTCTTACCCACACTGAAATAAGAATGAAACAATCTTACTTTGAACGTCATGGTAACCCCGATGGACACTGCTCACAATATCTCGGACCGGTTAGGACCAATGCAAGCGCGAGTGCCATCCGCTTGAGACACGCGTTTGTGAACTTTTTTGTGCAATAACGGAGCAACAAAAAAAAAGTTATTATAACTGTTCAGTGGACGGTTGTTTAAATTCAACATTAAATGGTAAATATATCGTTTTTTAAGCTACCAGTTGTTTCAGAGACGGAAGTAGATATTTGCAGTTAGGTAGGTAGGTAAAGCGCCCCGACCTACATAACTTTGTGGCCATGTAATATGTTTACAGTTTATATTAAAGGCAATTGATTTTTGAATAAAAAACATGTTTTATCAAATAAAGGTTTAATTTAATAACGCGTGTTGCCTCCATGGGCATCTACCACAGCTCTCATACGATTAGGCATAGAGTTTATCAACCGCTCTATGAAATTTTGAGGGATCATCTCCCATTCCTCTTCTATGGCAGTTTTCAACTCCTGCATCGTCTGGGCAACTGGCTGACGAGCCCTAACACGTCTTTTTAGCTCGTCCCACGTCAAGCTCGTGCATCTCAAGCTGCGGCGCACGCCCAAGGTACCTACGCTCTACGGTTTTTTTTTATATAATTGTTCGGAGCAATACAACCGTACAGCTAAGCACTTTTGCTTTCGTGCATTTTTATAAAACTAGCAAATGTACCTAATTATTTAAGTTAGTCATTCGGCCGTCGATCGCGTAACTCAAACCATTCAAACCATCTTTTAGGTTAAATCAACTTAGCTTTTTTACTTATAGACATATTTAGTTGTTTAAACCATAGAACTATAACCAAACTATAGTCTTATCATTTAAACCGAATCAATATCAAACCATAACCGTTGAATAAACCAAAACCATCAAAACATTCAGAAAGTTGGTATTGCGCAGACAGATACCAAATTTCTACAATTATGAACTAACTTTTGCCCGCAGCTTCGCCTGCGTATATAAAATATAGCCTATGTTACTCAGGAATAAAGCAGCTTTCTACCAGTATGTACCAATCAGACCAGCACTTTCTTTGACCGAAGGTTCGTTTCGATCCAATGGAGTACTTTTCATACTTTTTTTTTTTTTTTTTTTTTTTTTTTTCCAGCCCGTCGGACTAGAGGTTATGGCTAGCACTCTTGTGCATCCGCCAGCGTCAAGTTGTTTATCGATAGGACTTTATTTTGGGTGAGGTTTGAAGAGAAAGGTAGGGAAACATTTAACGCGAAAATGAAAAGAAACGGAATTTAGAACAACATGGATACAGGATCAGGAATGTATAAAAAAAAAAAATATAACTAAGTAACTATACTACTAAGTAACTAAGTATAAAATAAGTAACTTAGTTATTAAAAGTTAACAAAGAAATAAAAAAGAAGACAGAAGTCTGTTGAAATACTAATAAATATTAATATATTTTTACAGATGGATATTGTTGTCATAAATATAATTAGAAAGAACATTATATATGGACGGGTTAAAAGAAAAAAGAAGAGTTTTTATTGATGTAGGGAAAGGGACACGGAGGGATATCAAACTATTCAAAAAGGAAGTACGGTCATGAATCGGACAGGAAAAGAATATATGGTTGAGATCCCCAAAGTCATGTCCACATTCGCATTGAGGACTGTCTGTAATATGGAAGCGTGCGAGGTGCGCTGGACAAGTAGTATGACCTAAACGCATTCTTATTAAAATGGTTGTCGCAATTTTGCCAAGTCTGAGGACAGAGAACCAAGGTTTACGTGGAATTTGTGATTGAATACTAAAGTAGTATTTCCCTTTTGAAAGGCTACTTTCTGCCCAAACTCTATCCCAGGAATTCCTAAGATAATGTCTAGGAAGAGTAGCCAAGTCCTGAGTATAATTTTTAAATGGAACAGTGTCCCCACACACCAAAGCCTCATTGGCAAGTCTATCAGCTTTTTCATTACCATTTATACCACAATGACTTGGAATCCAGACAAAAACAACAGAAAAGCCCTTCACAACACAGTCGAAAAGTTTACTCCTAATATGTACTATAAGAGGAATTGGTGGTTTAGACTTAAAAGGATATCGTAGGAGCGCCTGAAGGGCACTCATGGAGTCAGTTAAAATTAAACTATTTCTAAGTTTTAAAAGTAAAATGTATTCTAAAGCTTTAAGGATACCAAGACATTCACCAGTAAAAACAGTTGCTTCAGGTGGGCACTTTACCTTTTGAACAATATTGTACTGTGCATGGTAAATTCCTACCCCTACAAAATCATCAAATTCATGTTTGGATGCGTCAGTAAAAATATGATGCCACTCAGGCCAATTTCGTTGAACAATAAAATTAAAATGTGGATTAGCGTTATTTTTATCAATATCTACAATGAACTTAACAGATGGCGTATTAACCAGGGCTTCGTATTCACTGTTAAACAAATCAAGTTTTGGAGACCGGTGTGTGGGAGCATGAAATGATTTAAATCGGATATAACTTTTAACTAAACAAGGAAGAGTTTTGTGATTCCAATAATTTGATGAGTCAATGAGATCAGCAAGTATTTGAAGTTTTTGAATTAAAAGGCTATTAGTAAACTGTAAAACACGGAAAAACAATCGGTCAGCCAAAAATTGACGTCTTAGACAGAGCGGAGGTTCGTTACACTCGATTTGTAATGCGTTAATAGGACTAGATTTCATAGCTCCTGTGATTATTCTCAAGGCGCGTGATTGGATGGAGTCCAGTTTCCCAAGGGCAGCCACGTTACAAGGCTCCAATAAGAAAATTCCATAATCAAGAACACTTCGAACCAGAGCGTTGTAAAGAAGCTTTAAGGAAAACGGATGCGCACCCCACCAAACACCTGATAGACACCTCATCAAATTTAGGAGTTTTTGACATTTGTTTAGAACGTAATCAGAGTGCGGAATACCTGTAAGTTTGGAGTCCAAAATGATGCCCAAAAATTTGACATGATTTTTAACTGGTATTTCATTATTGTCACAATCTATAGATATCGGAGGGTGAATACGTTGGCGAGTGAATAAGACTAGTGAACTCTTACCCGCTGATATGCTCAGACCATTTTTGTCCATCCAAACTTTTAAACCGACTAGAGAGTTAGATAGCAGAGTACAAAGAGAACTTGATGAACTCCCCGTGACGTACAAAACTAAGTCATCTGCATATTGCAGGATGCTTGTTGAATTTCGAAGTGAGGAATGTAAATCATACGTATACAAATTAAATAATATAGGGCTGAGAACTGAACCCTGTGGGAGACCTTTCCATACTAGCCTACTGTCATCCTGTGTTTGATCTAAGTTAATTTTTCTACCTGAGAGGAGATTAATTATAAAACAAATCAACATTTCAGGGATGTGAAGCTTCTTTAATTTTTCTTTAAGGACACTCAGGAGAACATTGTCATATGCTGATTCTAGATCTAAAAATACTGCGAGTACCGATTGATTTCGAGAAAACGCAACTCTAATGTCTGTTACAAACGTAGCCACACTATCCAGTGTACTTTTGCCTTTCCTAAATCCAAATTGTGATTCTGGTAAAATTCCGCGGTTTTCGATAATCCATTCAAGACGATTTTTAACTAAGTTTTCAGCTATTTTTGCAATTACGGGTGATAAAGCTATTGGGCGATAAGATGAAGGTTCTAATGGTGCTTTACCTGGTTTTAAAATAGGAATAACAGTTTGAGATTTCCATGACGGAGGGATTTTGCCTGATAACATAACTTTGTTAATTAAGTCCAAGTAGAATTCAAGTGCAGTTTTATTTAAATTAGCCAGGAATGAATAAGGAATACCGTCTTCGCCTGGAGCGGAATCTTTAACTGAGGATAGAACGCCCTGTAACTCTTGCATTGTGAAGGGAGAATTTAGTGGACTTTGGTTATGAGAGACAGAAGGAGGAATGTTATCATAAATAAGATCTTGCTCTGGAACAGATGGCGGAGCTAACCGATTGAGAAAAGAGTTCCTTAAATTGGGGGGAATGCCAGAAACATTAGAAGGAGTAACTCCATTTCTAAATTTTCTGATGTTTTGCCACACAATAGAAGCGTTGACATTAGGGGAGATCGAAAGACAAAATTTTTTCCATCCTTCAATTTTTTTTTCTTTGAACAATTTACGTGCTTTGGCCATAGCATCACATATAATTTTAAAATTATCTTCTGTCATGTTATTTTTGTATTTTTTTTCCGCTTCCTTTCTGGCTTTCACTACTTGGGAACATTCTTTATCCCACCAAGGAGGAGAAGGAATGCGACCATTGGCTGAATTCTTTAAAGGGAAAGTTTCATCTGCAGCTTGTATAAGTGCATTCGTAAAATTATCATTACAATCAATAAGATCGTCTGATAAATTATTTTGTAAATTAGAAAGCTTAACTTCTACAAGAGTTCTAAACCTATCCCATAACCCATCCTCACCAAGTTTATATTTTAAACGTGGCCGCCTCGACACACTAGGAGACCTGCAAGGACGTGTGGGCGACATAAGGATTGGAAAGTGGTCACTTCCATAAGAAGATGGCAAAGTGCACCATATAAGAGATGAAGCTAAGTTAGGGGTACAAATGGAAAGATCTATTGCACTCAAATTTTCTTTAGGCCCTGTACGTCGAGTTGGAGAGCCGGTATTTAGTACACAAATGTTATGATGGTCAAATATATCTAATAGTATGTCACCACAATATGATGAAAGAGTACAACCCCAAGAAATATGGTGACAGTTGAAGTCACCTAAAATTAAAAAAGGGCGAGGAAGACTAGATACAAGATTGTTGAATTGTTGAAGGACTGACGAAGAAGGAGAAGGAATGTACACAGAAACAATACTAGTATTATTTATTTGTGCAGCTACCACAGAAAAATCATTAAATACGGGAAGGGATAGAGGATAGTAAGAGACAGAATTTCTGATGAGTATAGCAGCCCCGCCATACCCATCAGACCTATCATCTCTTAGGCAAGAAAAACCATTAATTTTGAAAATGGAGCCTGGTTTTAACCAGGTTTCAGATATTGCAAATAACGAAGCATTGTATTTATTTAACAAATAGATAATTTCGTTTTTTTTAGAAACTGCACTTCTACAGTTCCATTGTAAAATGTTCTGAGTTTGAACTGACATTGTGGACCGGTTTAGGATTTTTATACATTTTGACTATAGAGGCAACGTTGGACGGTATTTCTATATTGGATTGTGTTAGTGTTTGAATTAGAATTTGAATAATATCTGATACTGACATCATTTTAGGATCAGTATCTGTGTTTAAGGCACAGCCATTTTGTGGATTCGGTAAACTGTATTCATAAAGAATCTGTTGGTGTTTTTCACGATTGTAACTTTTACCCGGTTTGGGGGGAGGACGACGTTGTATATAAACTGTTTTTTTATGTGAGCTATGTGTAGGAGAATGTTGTGTATACGAAGATTGTGAGACTGGGTGAGCGTATGTAGTCACAGGAGTGCTAGCTACATCGGCATAGGGTTTCGAAATGGGCGCAATTAATTTAGCAGCTTCACCATAAGAAATACATTTTTCTGCCATAATAGTCTTAATTTCTTTTTGTCGTAAAAATTCTGGGCATAATTTAGACGTAGCAAAATGTTTTCCAGAGCAATGACAGCAAGATATCTTTCCTTCTTCAACGTCACAAGATTCACCAGTATGTTCCTGACCGCACTTATAACATTTAGGTTTTGATCTACATTGAATTTTCGTGTGACCAAAGCGACAGCAATTGTAGCATTGGATAGTGGGATATACATACAACTCCACAGGCAATGAGTTGTAGCACATAAATATACGCTTAGGAAGAATCTGACCATCAATCGTAATCACAATGTTCTGCGTTGGTTTCCAAACAGGTGATCCTTCTACGATAGTTTTATAATTTATCCTCCTAACTTTGAGAATTTTCCCACAATTATCTGGCACTGAAGCATTTTCTATTATTTCTTCAGGCGACCAATCTGATGGAACACCACGTACAAGACCCATTCGTGTTATGTGAAAACTTGGTATGAAAGCTTTTAGATTACTTTTTGCTAATTCTGTGTTGGAAATAAATGAATTAGCATTGTTAATGTTCGAAAACGCCAAAGAAATTCTATTTCTGCCTATCCTCTTAACTGATCCATCTACAATGTTGTGAAAGGCATGGGTTTTTAGAAACTTACCAAATGTGACCGGGTGTAAGGTGGTATTATCACTAGGTGACTTGACCTCTTTTTGTACATGAACAATAAACGGGCTGATGTCAGTGGCCTCATACTTGTTCCTTGCAACACCAGATACTGAACCCTGAGGGCTCGGAATACTAATCGGCGTGACAATGTTGACTGAAGTATTTACAGCAGGGGCAGAGTCACTGTTTTCACTATCTGCACTAGCACAGCAACATCCTGTCTTACCGTCAATAGCCTGACTGTGCTTCCTTTTTTTCTTGTTGCATACTCTGCATATTTTATGCAGTCTGTTTCTTTTCCGCCCACGTTGGGCATTGGAACCATCCGTCTCCATTCCTGATTCATTTGATAAAGTTGACGAAGCAACTATTACAAAGTTAGTAGCCGGGGGTACAAAGACCCCCGGGTCCGCCAAGTCAGGCGGCTCGTTCATTGAATATTAAAAAAATACTTACCGAATCCGGCAAACTATACACTAAAACTAATATATGTACACTAAATATTAATAATATTTACAATATAATACAAAACTGATCCTTAAATAGTGAAAAATTAAAATTGATTTTTCTAACAAGAAAAAATGCACCGGTCCGCTCAAAGTTTCCCGCGCTTTTCTTTTCATACTTCTTGGTGACATTTCACGCTTTCTTTTTTTTTTGTTAATATTTTTGACTTGGATACTAAGTCCTTTAAGCCACGTCTTCGTAATAAATAGTTCATTTGTTTGACATTAGAATGCGGATGTAAACATTCTAATGTTCTTGTAGTATTTGGCAGCAAATGTATCAAGTTAATCTTTCTCTGAAAATTTTTAAAGGTAGTCAACATTATAATAAAATTCTTAGCTTCATTTCACCGAGGTCGCGCCTGTTACAATGACTCCACATATTGTCCAGTTGCGCAGACACTTGAGATACAAAACTACAACAATTTCACATCACAATATCCACTAGGAATCAAATCAATTTGCGAATAATTAAAATAGACCTAGAACTTCACTCGGAGAAATTCTGCCAAAAATCTGTCACTTTCTCTTGTTACAGATCAAGCCGGAGCTGGGTCCGGGCGCGCCCCCCCCCAAGTTGGAGACGCTGAAGGCGTCCCCGGGCGGCGCCGGCGCCCAGGCCGAGCCCTGGCGCGCGCCCTGTGACGTGTACTTCCGCGTGACGGCCGGCTTCTGAGCCGGGAGCCCCGACATCTACACCCACACATGTCAACTACGAACAGACGATTACAAAGTTTTAAAAACAAGCATTGGGCAGTTATTCATCAGATTACACGAAGTCGAATATTTTTGAGAGTAACATCATCATCATTTCAGCCGAAAAACGTCCACTGCTGGACATACGCCTCCCCCAAGTGTCGCCACAATGAACGGTCCCGTGCGTCTAGCATCCATCGGACTCCCGCAACCGTTACCAAGTCATCGGTCCACCTTGTAGGAGGCCTTCCAACGCTACGTCTTCCGGTACGTGGTCGCCATTCCAGAACCTTTCGGCCCCAACGACCATCCGTTCTGCGAGCAATGTACCCTGCCCATTGCCACTTAAGTTTGGCGATTCTTCGTGCTATGTCGGTGACCTTGGTTCTCCTGCGGATATCCTCATTCCTGATTCGATCACGCAAGGAAACTCCGAGCATAGCCCTTTCCATTCCATTGCTCTTTAGGTGACTTTAAGTCTTCTGATGAGGCCCATTGTAAACGAGAGTATATTTGAGGGTATCATAAGGTAACTTCTCCAATTCTGAATGGAGAGATAGAGTCAGACTTGCTAGACCGCGATCCCACCTGATGGTAAGCAGTGATGCAATCGTTGATGGTGAGGCGCACTAGTTTATTAAGAGCCCATTCACTCTAGCCTTGAAGACACCCAAATTATAATCAGACGGGAAGATCATATCGGGCAAATTGTTCCTGTCCCGATGTGAAGTACCACCAGACCTTTGTGAAAACTCCTAGTTTCCTAGCAGCTACCTTAGCTTTGGACTCAGTATCGCCCAAAGTTAAGGTTTGAGGAAATTTCAACTCCCAAGAGCTGGAGGTGGTCGGTGTACTCCAGGGATACATTCTGAAAAGGAACGGGCTGCTTATGGCGGTGAACAGACACGCTTGTGTTTTGGTAGCGTTGGAAGTGTTGAATCCCACCAGATTAGCTTCGTCCCATATGGAGACTGGCCGGAGTATCTCTCAACGAGTGGTTGGAGGAGGATCCTTCCATTTCAAAGGGGTATGATAAATGTACCTTTCACAGTCACGTGTTTTTTTTTCTAATGACAAATCTCGCTCTTGGGTGGAGCAGGAGATAGTGTCAGACTTTTACTGACTAAAAACCCACTCCTGTTCCTTTGTTGCCTTTCGTACCAGGGCCGAGTCTTCCTTTCAGAATCAGACCCTTGGCCCCAGTAGGCTTAAACCTTGCTAGGCCCCTACAGTTGCTGACATCTCTTTGAGGCGCGCGTGGAACAGTACGCGCCGTCGACGACTTGGGCTCGGTCCGGACGGTCGGATGGCGAGCTATCCATTGCTCGCCGTCCGCAAGCCCGCGCCTACGGTGGCTGGAAATCGGGATCGGAATCCCGGCGGCGGTTGGGGCGTGAGGACCGTTGCCTCACGCTTGCGGCCTCCTCCTTTGCTAGCATTACTTCTTCGCAGAAGGAGGCGACCGCCTGCCACTCCTCGCTCCGGACCATGGCCTGTACCAAGGCCCGGCGCGAGAACAGTAACGTTTCAGGTTTACAACTAAAAAGTACTTGAGCTTAACTAATCTTCAAGTTTTTAATTATTAATTCTTTTTATATAATTGAGAGACTTACGTGTGATCACTGCCGAACCTGATTGTAAGAAAAAAATGTGGTCGACGATGAAGCATGTTACCTATTTTTCAACACACTTATTAGAAAATTGATATAGATCTACCTCAAAACTCTGTTCGTAATGTAGTGCGTTTCTGTTTTTTACACACTCGTGCTGTAAAATACGCGGCTGTGCCATATTCAGTTAGCGACCAATAAAACACTAATTAAAAATGACGCACGATAAAACAAACGCATCAACGCAATTTTATTTTGGTGTGTTGAAAAACGTCGTTCGATACACCTGAGCGTATGACATTGCACTCCAGGCTCCATAAAGCCACAGTCCTGCCTCGACTGCAATGACAATCTTCGCCCATATTGTACTAATACAATGATCTCAATGACATATTTTTGTCCTTTTCAATGTTTGACAAGAAAATTGTGTTTCATTTTAGTGTCTTTTAAAATAAAAATTGTGTGAACTGATTGTGGAATAAATAAAATATATTTTATAAACCTGTTTTTTATTAATATAATATCTATTAAATATAGGGTGACTGGTAATTAGTGTACGATACTTAAACACGTGATTGTGCTCATGATAACCAACAACTTTTACTATGGGAACAAACCTGAAATCGCGAAAAAAAATCAGCTGTTCAGTACTTTTATGTTTGCCTAATGTACTGAACAGCTGATATTTTTTTCGCGATTTCGGCTTTACTCCCATAATAAAAATTGTTTGTTATCATGAGCACAATCATTACCAGCCACCCTATATAAAAGGAGAAACTGACTGACTGACATATCAACGCACTGCCGAAACTGCAGGGACTACGAGCGTGATATTTTGCACAAGGTTTCTTTTTATGACGTAGGTGAGCACTAAGAGAGCATTTTCCAAATTTCTAAGGGGAGGAAACGAGGGTTCAAAGTTTGGAGAAACCTAAGCTAAGCTTGATTGACAAAGCGGGCGCAGCCACGGGCAGAACCTAGTGCTTAATAAAAATATTGTATAATCAGCCCCCCTAGCCAAGTTACAATCGTTTCGTTCGCGCCGAACGCTTCGAGTAGGCCACGCCTCCGATTCCTTTGTTCAGATCACGTGACTGAGCGTTGAGATGACGTCAGAACAAAGGAATCGGAGGTGTGGCCTATTCCAGGCGTTCGGCGCGAACGATACGATTGTAACTTGGAGCAGTTACCAGTTTCATTTGTATACCATATCTCCCTTCATATTGCTGTAGCAAAAATAAAATGTCAAAATATTGACATTGATATTTCGCGCTTCTAGTGTTATAAAAAAACCGGGGAAGTGCGAGTTGGACTCGCGCACTGAGGGTTCCGTACAAATTTACCTATGAACAGTTAAATTCCCGAGTTGAGTTACGAAGATTTTTCTGAATCGCAAAAAAAGTTTGTGCCTGTTGTATGGATGCCACCGAGGAGTTTTTAACCTTTTCACCGCCAGCGTACACAGAACGCGATGCCTCGCCTAGCGCCAAGCTATAAATGTATAACGAAATATATAGTAAACAGTAGTGATGAGGGTAGCGTCATATCGATGAATGCGAATTATACACGTTATGTTTTATTTATAATTTTATGGATATAAATAAAAACTGATTAAATATTTCCATATTTGTTTTATTTCACAGTATTCGTACTAAGAAAAAACAATATAAATTATAAGTATCAAAGAAACAAATACATAACTCAATTAGAGCCATAAGAAATGAGCGACATCTCTAATTGTTTCATGACGTTATTCTTTGACTTCATTTCAAGTCCTTGGCGCTCAGAGCACGTTAAATTCAATTCTGATTAGGGATGTGGTCTATGGTCTTTCTTCTGTTTGTCTACTCCCGTGTTTTAATAAACCGTTAGCTTTTCATTGTACCTATTTATTGTGTATTTCGCTGTGTTTTTCGAAATGGAAATATAGTTATCGATAAGGATTGCTAACAACTATTTAATTCCGGTTCGGCACCCATCCGACGGTCGAAATTCGTTTATTTTCCCTTTGTTATAAAGTAGTTATTTAAGTTCATATTTTACTGACCTCAAATTGTTTTCGATAATAATATTTCTAAATATTTCAACGGGTGAAATCAAACAGTGATAACTTTCGCGTCACATCACTGGCCGACTATATATAAAGTCCTTGGCGTTCTGGGGAGAATAAAAATGTTTGGAGTTTTTGTTTTTGCCAATTTTAAGACAAATAAGGGCTTCTTTAGTGTGGAAAAATAAAAAAACAGGGTATTAGACAGTGCTTTGAAATTATAAAATTAAAAAAAAAACCTGTTAAATACAATAAATTTATTTTTATAACATAGTTAAAATGAAGAGCTTCTAATGAAGTCGTGGCGCTGGTGGCACGAAAATCTGGAACTTCTATTGATGTCTGTGGCGGTGAAAAAGTTAAATAAACTTGAGCGTTTGCAAAATATTTGTAGTCGTTTTGTTTTCAACCTTAAAAAGTATTAAGGCTTTCGCAAGGTAGGTACTCAAGTGGCTCCCTATTCTACTTCGCAGAAACACTCGGATATTATGTCTGCTATTTAACATCCTTCACAACCCTAAAACTCCCTCTTGCCTGCGGGAACTCTTACTCTCGTCCTTCTGATGCACCTTGCAGGTCGCATCTTAAGAATCTCCTTAAATCCCCTCCTCACTCCACCGAGTTCTATTCCTACTCCTTCACTGCGCACGCAGTACGGTTGTGGAACTCACTACCGCCTGACATTAGGGGCTGCCAAACTCTTGCAGTTTTCAATAAAGGAGTGAATGAACACTTTCTATTTCGTCGTACTTGCTTATATGTATGTATTTTTTATTAATGAAATAAAAAGCAAAGTTTATATAAAACATTTTAATTATTATTACATACAAAACAATATAAAAACAAAGGTCATTCCTTCTTGCCGTGGTCGCATGCTAACACGTAGACTGGCGGCGCGGGCAGCAGGAACACTGGAGCATCTAGGAATAACATGCAAAAGGACGTTTAAAAGAATGCACACATGGACCTGTACCATGACGTTTAAAGTAATGTTGTTTTATTCTTATTTCCAGTGTGGGTAAGAGATGGCGCTAGACAACCTGTATAGCTCTGTCTCTTACCCACACTGAAATAAGAATGAAACAATCTTACTTTGAACGTCATGGTAACCCCGATGGACACTGCTCACAATATCTCGGACCGGTTAGGACCAATGCGAGCGCGAGTGCCATCCGCTTGAGACACGCGTTTGTGAACTTTTTAGTGCAATAACGGAGCAACAAAAAAAAGTTATTATAACTGTTCAGTGGACGGTTGTTTAAATTCAACATTAAGAGCCTATACAACCTCAGCTCAAATTCTAATTTCGCCCACACTTCATCGCGCCGCCTAACTCTTTATCTCGCTCGCACACTGCTGCTCCCGGTCACGCGGACACACCGCGAGTACGATGCCATTTTCTTAGATTAAACTACCTACTTTATTTATCGGACAAGTATTAAACTTCTAAAGTAATAAAATTATTAATAATAAATCACTATTATCAAAATAAAAATTATATCATTTTAATTTCAATGTAGGTACCTTTTTTATCGTGGTAAAATCCTCACACCCTGTGTGGAGCGCAAGGGACTGTCAGACTCTTACTGACTAAAATCTACGGTGTACCCCCTCAATAGCCCTTTTGGACAGTACCGCGACCCCGGCAGGAATTTCAATGTACCTACTGACAGTTGCTTATCAAGCTAAATTTTCCAGTATAAACTGATCCCTCATTGCACGGAAAGCCTATACAATGCGAGATCAACTTACACTGGAAAGTTGCTACAAAATAATAGACGAGCCAACGTTTCGGTGAGGGTTCCGCACATTGATTTTGTAGTAAGTTTTTTTTTTTTTTTTTATTCTTGATAGGTTCGCTTGACCGCTAACTCACCTGATGGAAAGCGACGATGCGGTCGACGATGGAGCGCGCTTACCTAGAAGTAACCTATTCACTCTTGACTTAAAGATTCCCGGGTTGTAGCCATCAGGAAAAACAGATTCCGGCAAGGAATTCCACTCCTTAGCTGTACGCACTATGAATGTGTTCCCAAAACGTTTTGTGCGTATAGGAGGGATGTCCACCATGTACCGGTGGCGCATTGCCGTACGCCTGGTGGTCCGATGATGGAACGGGCTAGGCGGAATTAGGTTATGCAATTCCGACGCACACTCCCCGAAATGCAACCGGTAGAAAACCGACAGGCTAGCAACTCTGCGTCGATGCTCAAGACTTTGAAGCCTCGACTCAACGAGTGCATCATTGCCAATGATCCTCTTGGCTCGCCTCTCAATTGCCTCAAGTGCATCAAGCTGGTATCGGGCAGATCCGTCCCAAAGATGAGAGCAGTACTCCATACACGAGGTTAAATCTTACTTATAGACATATTTAGTTGTTTAAACCATAAAACTATAACCAAACTATAGTCTTATCATTTAAACCGAATCAATATCAAACCATAACCGTCGAATAAACCAAAACCATCAAAATATCAACCAATTCAGAAAGTTGGTATTGCGCAGACAGATACCAAATTTCTACAATTATGAACTAACTTTTGCCCGCAGCTTCGCCTGCGTATATAAAATATAGCCTATGTTACTCAGGAATAAAGCAGCTTTTTACCAGTATGTACCAATCAGACCAGCACTTTCTTTGACCGAAGGTTCGTTTCGACCCAATGGAGTACTTTTCATACTTCTTGGTGACATTTCACGCTTTCTTTTTTTTTTGTTAATATTTTTGGCTTGGATACTAAGTCCTTTAAGCCACGTCTTCGTAATAAATAGTTCATTTGTTTGACATTAGAATGCGGATGTAAACATTCTAATGTTTTTGTAGTATTTGGCAGCAAATGTATCAAGTTAATCTTTCTCTGAAAATTTTTAAAGGTAGTCAACATTATAATAAAATTCTTAGCTTCATTTCACCGAGATCGCGCCTGTTGTAATGACTCTACATGTTGTCCAGTTGCGCAGACACTTGAGATACAAAACTACAGCAATTTTACATCACAATATCCACTGGGAATCAATTTGCTAATAAGACAACTTTACTTGAAGAAATTCTGCCAAAAATCTGTCATTTTTTCTTGTTACAGGTCAAGCCAGAGGTGGGTCCGGGCGCCGCGTCCCCGAAGCTGGAGACGCTGAAGGCGTCCCCGGGCGCCCAGGCGGAGCCCTGGCGCGCGCCCTGTGACGTGTACTTCCGCGTGACGGCCGGCTTCTGAGCCGGGAGCCCCACACGTCGCCAGGCGGAGCCCTGGCGCGCGCCCTGTGACGTGTACTTCCGCGTGACGGCCGGCTTCTGAGCCGGGAGCCCCACACGTCGCCAGGCGGAGCCCTGGCGCGCGCCCTGTGACGTGTACTTCCGCGTGACGGCCGGCTTCTGAGCCGGGAGCCCCACACGTCGCCAGGCGGAGCCCTGGCGCGCGCCCTGTGACGTGTACTTCCGCGTGACGGCCGGCTTCTGAGCCGGGAGCCCCACACGTCGCCAGGCGGAGCCCTGGCGCGCGCCCTGTGACGTGTACTTCCGCGTGACGGCCGGCTTCTGAGCCGGGAGCCCCACACGTCGCCAGGCGGAGCCCTGGCGCGCGCCCTGTGACGTGTACTTCCGCGTGACGGCCGGCTTCTGAGCCGGGAGCCCCACACGTCGCCAGGCGGAGCCCTGGCGCGCGCCCTGTGACGTGTACTTCCGCGTGTCGGCCGGCTTCTGAGCCGGGAGCCCCACACGTCGCCAGGCCGAGCCCTGGCGCGCGCCCTGTGACGTGTACTTCCGCGTGACGGCCGGCTTCTGAGCCGGGAGCCCCGACATCTACACCCACACATGTCAACTACGAACAGACGATTACAAAGTTTTATAAACAAGCATTGGGCAGTTATTCATCAGATTACACGAAGTCGAATATTTTTGAGAGTAACATCATCATCATTTCAGTCGAAAGACGTCCACTACTGGACATAGGCCTCCCCCAAGTGTCGCCACAATAAACAATCCTGTGCGTCTCGCATCCATCGGACTCCCGCAACCGTTACCATGTCATCGGTCCACCTTGTAGGAGGCCTTCCAACGCTACGTCTCCCGGTACGTGGTCGCCATTCCAGATCCTTTCGGCCCCAACGGCCATCCGTTCTGCGAGCAATGTGCCCTGCCCATTGCCACTTTAGTTTGGCGATTCTTCGCGCTATGTCGGCAACCTTGGTTCTCCTGCGGATATCCTCATTCCTGATTCGATCACGCAAGGAAACTCCGAACATAGCCCTTTCCATTACCCTTTGGGTGACTTTAAGTCTTCTGATGAAGCCCATTGTAAGACACCTAAATTATAGTTGGACGGGAAGACCGCAGCAAGCAAATTGTTCCTGTCCCGATGTGTTGTACCGCCAGACCTATGTGAGAACTCCTAGTTTCCTAGCAGCTACCTTAGCTTTGGACTCAGTACCGCCCAAAGTTAAGGTTTGAGGAAATTTCAACTCCCAAGAGCTGGAGGTGGTCGGTGTACTCCAGGGATACATTCTGAAAAGGAACGGGCTCCTTTTGGCGGTGAACAGACACGCTTGTGTTTTGGTAGCGTTGGAAGTGTTGAATCCCACCAGATTAGCTTCGTCCCATATGGAGACTGGCCGGAGTATCTCTCAACGAGTGGTCGGAGGAAGATCCTTCCATTTCAAAGGGGTATGAAAAATGTACCTTCCACAGTTACGTGTTTTTTTTTCTAATGACAAATCGCGCTCTTGGGCGGAGCGGGAGATAGTGTCAGACTTTTACTGACTAAAAATCCACTTCTGTTCCTTTGTTGCCTTTCGTACCAGGGCTGAGTCTTCCTTTCAGAATCAGACCCTTGGCCCCAGTAGGCTTCGACCCTGCTGGGCCCCTACAGTTGCTGACATCTCCTTGAGGCGCGCGTGGAACAGTACGCGCCGTCGATGACTTGGGCTCGGTCCGGACGGTTACCGGACGTTCGGACGGCAAGCTACTCATTACTCGCCGTCCGCAAGCCCGCGTCTATTAGTGGCTGGAAATCGGGATCGTAATCCCGGCGGCGGTTGGGGCGTGAGGACCGTTGCCTATTCTTCAAGTTTTGTATTATATATAATTTTGTCGTCTTTTTATATAATTGATAGACTTACGTGTGATCACTGCCGCACCTGATTGTAAGAAAAAAATGTGGTCGACGATGAAGCATGTTCCCTATTTTTCAACACACTTATTAGAAAATTGACATCTACCTCAAAACTCTGTTCGTAATGTAGTGCGTTTCTGTTTTTTACACACTCGTGCTGTAAATACGTGGCTGTGCCATATTCAGTTGGCGACCAATAAAACACTAATTAAAAATGACGCACGATAAAACAAACGCAACAACGCAATTTTATTTTGGTGTGTTGAAAAACGTCGTTCGATACACCTGAGCGTATGACATTGCACTCCAGGCTCCATAAAGCCTCAGTCCTGCCTCGACTGCAATGACAATCTTCGCCCATATTGTACTAATACAATGATCTCAATGACATATTTTTGTCCTTTTCAATGTTTGACAAGAAAATTGTGTTTCATTTTAGTGTCTTTTAAAATAAAAATTGTGTGAACTGATTGTGGAATAAATAAAATATATTTTATAAACCTGTTTTTTATTAATATAATATCTATTAAATATAGGGTGACTGGTAATTAGTGTACGATACTTAAACACGTGATTGTGCTCATGATAACCAACAACTTTTACTATGGGAACAAACCTGAAATCGCGAAAAAAAATCAGCTGTTCAGTACTTTTATGTTTGCCTAATGTACTGAACAGCTGATATTTTTTTCGCGATTTCGGCTTTACTCCCATAATAAAAATTGTTTGTTATCATGAGCACAATCATTACCAGCCACCCTATATAAAAGGAGAAACTGACTGACTGACATATCAACGCACTGCCGAAACTGCAGGGACTACGAGCGTGATATTTTGCACAAGGTTTCTTTTTATGACGTAGGTGAGCACTAAGAGAGCATTTTCCAAATTTCTAAGGGGAGGAAACGAGGGTTCAAAGTTTGGAGAAACCTAAGCTAAGCTTGATTGACAAAGCGGGCGCAGCCACGGGCAGAACCTAGTGCTTAATAAAAATATTGTATAATCAGCCCCCCTAGCCAAGTTACAATCGTTTCGTTCGCGCCGAACGCTTCGAGTAGGCCACGCCTCCGATTCCTTTGTTCAGATCACGTGACTGAGCGTTGAGATGACGTCAGAACAAAGGAATCGGAGGTGTGGCCTATTCCAGGCGTTCGGCGCGAACGATACGATTGTAACTTGGAGCAGTTACCAGTTTCATTTGTATACCATATCTCCCTTCATATTGCTGTAGCAAAAATAAAATGTCAAAATATTGACATTGATATTTCGCGCTTCTAGTGTTATAAAAAAACCGGGGAAGTGCGAGTTGGACTCGCGCACTGAGGGTTCCGTACAAATTTACCTATGAACAGTTAAATTCCCGAGTTGAGTTACGAAGATTTTTCTGAATCGCAAAAAAAGTTTGTGCCTGTTGTATGGATGCCACCGAGGAGTTTTTAACCTTTTCACCGCCAGCGTACACAGAACGCGATGCCTCGCCTAGCGCCAAGCTATAAATGTATAACGAAATATATAGTAAACAGTAGTGATGAGGGTAGCGTCATATCGATGAATGCGAATTATACACGTTATGTTTTATTTATAATTTTATGGATATAAATAAAAACTGATTAAATATTTCCATATTTGTTTTATTTCACAGTATTCGTACTAAGAAAAAACAATATAAATTATAAGTATCAAAGAAACAAATACATAACTCAATTAGAGCCATAAGAAATGAGCGACATCTCTAATTGTTTCATGACGTTATTCTTTGACTTCATTTCAAGTCCTTGGCGCTCAGAGCACGTTAAATTCAATTCTGATTAGGGATGTGGTCTATGGTCTTTCTTCTGTTTGTCTACTCCCGTGTTTTAATAAACCGTTAGCTTTTCATTGTACCTATTTATTGTGTATTTCGCTGTGTTTTTCGAAATGGAAATATAGTTATCGATAAGGATTGCTAACAACTATTTAATTCCGGTTCGGCACCCATCCGACGGTCGAAATTCGTTTATTTTCCCTTTGTTATAAAGTAGTTATTTAAGTTCATATTTTACTGACCTCAAATTGTTTTCGATAATAATATTTCTAAATATTTCAACGGGTGAAATCAAACAGTGATAACTTTCGCGTCACATCACTGGCCGACTATATATAAAGTCCTTGGCGTTCTGGGGAGAATAAAAATGTTTGGAGTTTTTGTTTTTGCCAATTTTAAGACAAATAAGGGCTTCTTTAGTGTGGAAAAATAAAAAAACAGGGTATTAGACAGTGCTTTGAAATTATAAAATTAAAAAAAAAACCTGTTAAATACAATAAATTTATTTTTATAACATAGTTAAAATGAAGAGCTTCTAATGAAGTCGTGGCGCTGGTGGCACGAAAATCTGGAACTTCTATTGATGTCTGTGGCGGTGAAAAAGTTAAATAAACTTGAGCGTTTGCAAAATATTTGTAGTCGTTTTGTTTTCAACCTTAAAAAGTATTAAGGCTTTCGCAAGGTAAGTACTCAAGTGGCTTCCTATTCTACTTCGCAGAAACACTCTGATATTATGTCTGCTATTTAACATCTTTCACAACCCTAAAACTCCCTCTTACCTGCGGGAACTCTCTCTCGTCCTTCTGATGCACCTTGCAGGTCGCATCTTAAGAATCTCCTTAAATCCCGTCCTCACTCCACCGAGTTCTATTTCTACTCCTTCACTGCGCACGCAGTACGGTTGTGGAACTCACTACCGCCTGACATTAGGGGCTGCCAAACTCTTGCAGTTTTCAATAAAGGAGTGAATGAACACTTTCTATTTCGTCGTAGTTGTTTATATGATGTATTTTTTATTAATGAAATAAAAAGCAAAGTTTATATAAAACATTATAATTATTATTACATACAAAACAATATAAAAACAAAGGTTATTCCTTCTTGCCGTGGTCGCATGCTAACACGTAGACCGGCGGCGCGGGCAGCAGGAACACTGGAGCATCTGGGAATAACATACAAAAGTACGTATATAAGAATGCACACAACACCATAACTTAACCGAATATCTCGGACCGGTTAGGACCAATGCGAGCGCGAGTGCCATCCGCTTGAGACACGCGTTTGTGAATTTTTTTGTACAATAATGGAGCAACAAAAAAAAAGTTATTATAACTGTTCAGTGGACGGTTGTTTAAATTCAACATTAAATGGTAAATATCGTTTTTAAGCTACCAGTTGTTTCAGAGACGGAAGTAGATATTTGCAGTTAGGTAGGTAGGTAAGCGCCCCGGCCCACATAACTTTGTGGCCATGTAATATTTTTACAGTTTATATTAAGTATTAATTGTAGTATAACCTGTGTAAAGCGAGAACTATATTAGACCAACGCACACGCGAGCCACGTCTAATTTGTTCGTAGAGTCGCGTCGCTTGGCGTGGATCTAATGTAGCTCTACAAGTCTAATTGCCATATAAAATATATGGAGACCGACGCGCCCAGATCGGCGTACGTGACCCACGTGTGCGCAGTGTAGTTCTACCTTAAGCCTTGTGTTCTATAATCTAATTATATAAAAAGGAGAAACTGACTGACTGACATACCAACGCTCAGCCGAAACAACGGGGACTAGGAACATGAAATTCAGCATGAAGTTTCCTTTTATGACGTAGGCGAGCGCTAAGAGATGATTTTCCAAAATTCACCCCCTAAGGGGTTGAAACGGGGGTCCAAAGTTTGTATGGAGTAGGTAACATACAATCACGCGGGCAAGGCCGCGGGCAGAAGCTAGTCTAATTATAAAAAGTTAAGATAGGAACAGGTCGGCGAGCCGGACGCGACAGCCGAGCGGAGGTATGAAAAATGAAGTACATACATGAGATTGGATTTCTGTATCTATCTGTTTTGTACCTGTGTGCTGCGGAACAGCGGAAGTTTGTTGCGTTAGTTTGATATTTACGCGTTAACACTTGCAATGCAATTTTGAGGATAGAAGTAAGAATCGTGTGACTCCAAAACAGAATGTGTATATTTCCAATATGCACCTCCTTTTATACAAGTTTACGGACTAAAACTTAACCAATAGTAACTTAGTATCTACAAAACAATGAGCGCGGTTCGGGCGCGCAATGCTTTTGTTCGAGCAGCCGGGGCAGCAGGTACTAAGGCTCGCACGTGCGGCCTTGGAGTACAATGGCTGCGTAGCGTGGGAATGCTTTTGGGTCGAGCAGCTGTGGAAGCAGGTAGCGAGGTTCACACGTGGGAGTACAATGGCTGCGTGTTTCTAGCGTAGTAACAGTGATGTGCTGTAGGGTGGCTACACAATAAATTGTTTCAAATAATAGTAGAGAGTCGCAGCTTCGCATTGGATTCGCGTAAACCGCATCGGATCGCTTCGCAAACGCATCCGCGTTGATTTGCTCACATAGAACAAAAACACACGCGTAAGCAGATTTCCTTACCCCATAAGTGCGATTCTTAGCGTGTCGATGACAAAACTATTTTTTCCGATTTAAATTCCTTGATTGGCCCAGTATTGGGCATAATGAGGGTGTTCGGGAAAATTCACACCACCAGTTGGCGCCACTTAGCCGTTAGGTCTTTTCCATTGAAAATGTGTAAATGACGTTGACGTCTAACATTAACGTTGATGTCATAAATAATGTTGATAATGTCAGTAACATAGCGTTTTGACAGGTGCCTGGACCTGACGCCTCAGTGCTGCCACCTGGTGAACGTCATTTTAGAACACCCTCACTACTGTAGGATATAGCATAAGCATAATCAGCCTTTTTAATGTTCCCACTGCTGGGACTCAGGTCTTCTCTCTAGGAGAGGGAATGAGCCGTAATCCACCACGCGGGCCCAGTGCGGGTTGGTGGATTTCACATGTCTTCGATTTTTTTGGTTCTAGGACATGCCGGTTTCCTCACGATGTTTTCCTTCACCGTTTTGAGAGCAGTGGTGATGAAATAAATTACACAAAGTAATGCGCCTGGCTGGGTTTGAACCCGCGACCTACAACTTGTAAGTCGGTGCCGTTACCACTCGGCCACCACTGCTCAGTAATGATAGGATAATAATATATATATAAATAATTATTATACATACCGCAGAGAGAATTACATTGATTCTTCAAATTGTCTAAAGATCCATGATGACAAGTTTTGCTGAAAAAAAAGCAAAATATTATTTTAGTGCTGGTCACATCCATTAAAATTAAGAAACAATTATTAATAGTTCAAAAATCGAATTGTTAATTGAAAAACCTAATAACATTGTGCTCAATCCGAGAATCGAAACCAGAACCTCCGAGTTTGAGGCTCAACACTCTTGCTTTCACTTACTAAGCCATCGAGAACCTACAGTTGATTATTATATTTCTACTATTTCGGTCTTCCCGTCCCGTCCGATTATAATTGCGTTGTCTTCAAGGCTAGAGTAGAGGCTCTTAATAAACTAGCGCGCCTCAACATCAACGATTGCATCACTCAATCGCAGTCTAGCACTAGATTATATCACAAAAAAAAAACTTTTTCTCGTACTAAAAGATATTTTCAACTCACCAATGATCCCCCAAGCTATTCAACGACCTCGACAATGAACATTGACTGACATTATTCAAGTCTGCGAGTGAGCAAGCTTGTCTCAACCGCGCCACCAACTTGTGGGGCAAACTCAAACTCTGACAGCTGCTCGAGCAATCACTGCCCCCGCACTTACTGCCCTCATCCACACTCTCAACATTAATCTTCGGAACACAAACGTCACTTTGACATTGACAGCTAACTGCACCAGAGTTGCCAGCTTGGGAATTTTCTACTAAATTAGTAGGATTGGTAGAAACGGTCGGTCTAGATTCTACGGAGCGGTGTATGTTAGGATCTGAGGCGTATGTTGGGCCAAACTTTTCATTGAAGTGTACGCTTTTCTTGTATTTGTTCATCAAGGAGTGTTGGTACTGTCCCCTGCGGTTCGGCGAGGGCGATGTGTTTCGGGATCGATTCGGAGATGTATATGCAGATGTGGTTTGAGTTGGTCGCTTCCCTTTAGGGTTTTTCAGTTCGTATTCCATTGCTATTGCTTCGAAAACCTGAAATAATAAAGCAGTTTTAGTTGTACCTACAGTACATGTACATTTCGATAGACACGTTTTATTCGAGCGAGAAATGAGTATATTAGAGAAAGTTTGAAAGTGGCGCCAGTGACTGAAAAGTTGAAAGGGAATCGTTTGTCTTGGTATGGTCATGTGAAGAGGAAGGTAGAAAGAAACACATGTTACTAAAAGTGTTCTGAGTATACACGTGGACGGATAGAGAGGGAGAGGCAGGCCAAAGAAAAGATATGTGGATTGTGTGAGAAGTGATATGAAAGAAAAGGGAGTTAGTGATAGCGTGACGGGTGACAGGACAGAATGGAAGAAAAAAACGTGTTGCGCCGACCCCAAATAAAAAAGGGAGTAAGACCTTCAACCAAAAATAATTATCCAGACAACTACTGAGCTACTAACAAATTCCAGATACAAATGCCTCAATAAACTTTACAGACTCGAGAATTGAACCCAGAACAACATGATCAGCAGTAGACACATACAACAACTGCCCCCCTAGCCAAGTTGCAAACGATAAACGTGAACGCTTAGTAATCTCCCATAGATTTTCAACTTTATACCTAAGAACATAAAGTTGAAAATCTATTAAAGACTACTGAGCGTTAGCGACCGGAACGAACGAAAACACTATGTAATCTTCAATAGATTTTCAAATATATATCCAATATCATAAAGTTGAAAATCTATTAAAGACTACTAAGAGTTTACGTTTATCGTTTGTGACTTGGCTAGGGGGGCTGGACCAACAGGGTAGACAGTCAGAAAAAAGAAGTACCTGTTCGGCGACTAGGTTCCTAGCGTATGGAGAGTTCTTGGATGGTAAGGCTTCCCTGCATAAGGCACAGCGTTCCAACCGGATCCAACATGCTGCAAACAAATAAAAAGTTAAAAAAACAAATAGAAAATATCCGAAAACTATTAAGAACAACTAAGTCTGTTCCATCATCGAAACACGTGACGTACGGTGATGCGTCACCGGTACATGGTGGACATCCCACCCATACGTACTAAACGTTTCGAGAACACATTCATTGTGTGTACAGCTAAAGAGTGGAGTTGCCGGAGTCTGTGTTTCCTGATAGCTACAACTTAGGGGTCTTTAAGTCAAGAGTGAATAGGCTACTTCTAGGCAAGCGTCTCCATCGTCGATCACATTGTCACTTTCCATCAAGTGCGAAGCGTTTGGACAATAAAAATACTAAGAAGATTCAAACAATATTGCAGCAATGTAGCAATAATTTTGTGTAACAGTCAAGTGATAGATACATAGATATATTCTTTTTACACCACCTGCTCGATAATGCCCTTTTATATATGTCATACAACCATCACTTAAAGCAAGTCATTCTGGTCCTAGGGAGATAATGCAGTATGGGCGATCCCTAGGGAATAATGAGATTTGAATTTGGAACGTGAAAAACCGTCAGCATTATGTGAATTAGAATGTAGTGCACCAAACAAGTTTATTCAAATTTCAAACTGGCCACTAACAAAAAAAAAAAACGGAATAAAACGAGTTTCAAAAAAAAAGTAATGAACAAGCGGGAGCGTTATAGAAAATTCAAACTATAGAATCTTTGAGTAGTGAATTTTGTTTGTTTCAAATCTCAAAACATTTTGAGTGTTAAGATTAACTCGTAAATAATACTTACATATATTTCTCTAATATATGATTTGTTTTACTAAATTGTCTTTTAATTATCTCACAGATGCAGTGACGGATTAACCCTTAATCAAATTAAGCAATTGCCTAGGGCATCACGTCTGGGGGGCACCAGAAGAAGCACAAAAAAAATCCGTCCTTAGGGCATCACGTCTCACTCTCACGACACCAAAAACCACACCAAAAAAAAATTCTAGGACTAATTTGAAAATTCGCGCGTTTTACGTTGACATAGAGTCCGACCTAGTCATAACCCCGCTCCCGCTTGCCCACTCGCTGCCCGCTAGTGCATTCGGCAATTCAAATGCACCGGAATTGCGATCAGCCAATCACAAACCACCTCTACCCCGCGGCCCCTCCGCCTGACGCCCCCGCAAATCTGTGTCAATCAAATGTTTTGTTTTTTGACTAATTGTGCCGGCCGGCTTCAAATACGTAATAATAGGGGTTAAAGTATGAAATTGCCGTTTTATTGTAATAGGTACTTCGAATTGACATAAAACCTTCATGGTTTGAGATTTTTGAGTGAAACTTTTTTCACATAGTACCTATGAAGTTCTTCTTTTAAAAAATGTGCAACGATTATCGACTTTCATTTGTTTTTTACTCAGCTTAGACAAGAAAGATGGATACTTCGAAAAATCGAGTGATTTTTGAATACGAGTTCCAACGCGGAACTAACGCGGCAGAAACAGCTCGCAATATCAATGTTGCGTTTGAAGAGAGATGGTGGAAGCCGATCCGAGCCAAACTAGCCAGGAATTAGTGGCATAATTTAACGTTACCTTACCAACAATAAAAAAAAATATATGAAAAATGGATGCCTCATGACTTTACTGATCTGCAGAAAGAAACGCGTGTTGAAACTTGTGTTGCCTTGTTGAATCGATACAGAAATGAAGGAAGATTGAATCGAATTGTGACAAAAGTGGATTCTTTACGATAACCGTAAGCGAAAAATGCAATGGCTGACCCCAGGTCAAACGCCGCAACAGTGTCCTAAATCAAAGCTTACCAATAAAAAGGTAATGGTAACTGTTTGGTGGTCTCAGCATGGTGTTATTCACTATAGCTTTCTCCGATCTGGTCAAGCAATATCGGCAGATGTCTACTGTGCCGAACTCCGAACAATGATAGCAAAACTAGCAGTGAAACAGCCCTGACTCATGAATCAATCTTCACCATTATTGCTCCATGATAACGCGAGACCTCATACAGCACGAGAAACCGTTTTAACTCTACAGGAACTGCAATTAGAAACCATTCGTCACACTCCGTATTCGCCAGACCTTGGTCCAACTGACTACCATTTTTTTCGTGATTTGGACAATTTTCTCCCTCCCTCCTCCTTCCTTCCTTTTTTCCTTCTTTTCTTTCTTTTTTTCCTCGTTCTTTTTTTTCCTCCTCTTTCTTTTTTTCCCTCCTTCTTATCTTAAATCTCACTTTCTATATCTCTGTTCTTCACACGCTAAGAATCTGCGTTCTTCTAACAATCTCCTACTGCTTAGTCCTTCTCATACTTCTGATTTCGTTCATTCCTCCTTCTATATACAGTCCATCCTTCTGTGGAATTCGCTACCTCTTGATATCAGGACGGCCACGAGTAAGTATGCATTTAAGCGAAAGTTGCGGAATTACTTTCTACACAAATAGCAGAATCATCTCAAAACTCCTTTACTGTGTATATATATAATTATATGTATGTATGTATAGGTAAATATTTTATTAAATATGCATGTATATTTAGTTTTAGTTTAATATATAATTTTTGTAATACTTGTTGTCTAAATAATATTTTCTTTTTTTTTATGCACCTGCATTATTGTCTCTCCACTGCCCTAGGTTGACTGGTAGAGAATGCCTAAGGCATGAAGTCCGACTTTGTACCTTTTGTTGCATGAAGATTGAATAAATAAAAAGTTTTCTTCTCAGGAGGCAGTACAAAATGCTTTCACACAGTTTGTCGAATCTAGATCATCAGAGTTCTATCGCAAAGGCATAAATGATCTTCCTATTAGATGGCAGTAATGTATAGATAATAATGGTAATTATTTTGATTAAATAAATATGAAAATGAAAAAAGAAACGAATTTCATTTTTTTAGTAAAAATCGGCAATTTCATACTTTAACCCCTAATAAATAAATTATGCTTTGGTTTTTATTGTTGTCGCACCAACTCTACTTCTAAGGTACGTTACATCTCATCACCTTATTTTACAAAAAACTAATGTTTTTAGGCGGTAAAGGTTTAAAGACCGATTCTAGTTGACATACGGATAGAGGGGCCCACAGGCGTAGATTGCTTAGGGCATCAAGTAGTCGTAAGCTGTTGATCCCCGCACGGACGCCGGCTTTCGGGCGCCATTGTCTTACTATTGTGTCTCTAATTACACTACTCAACGAGTTAATCCGTCACTGCACAGATGGTGTAAAAAGTAGAGTATCCAACACGGGGATAAAGCTGTCTTTGTCTTGGGCAGCTTGTGGTGTACTATTTACATATACACAAGTGTTCAACCTCAGATTTCACGATATAGGCTGCTGGATTGTTCGAAAGAGCGACCGCGGCCTTAGAACACAAAGTGCACCTGAAGGAACACGAGCAGGTTTTAATCAGTTAAAGTCTAACACTCACTCTCCCACCACTCAAGAGTGGAAGAAGGTATTTGATGATTTCTTACCCGCAAAAAAAAATTGACGCTTTGAACTCGCATCGATTGCTTGAAAAGTATTGAAAATATTATCATGTCGTATATTAGCGTGTCTATTTATCTTAAAAGTAAAGAAACATCGTGGGTAAATGAAACCATATCAAGTTCATTTTGCAATATATGGGGCAAATTCAAATAAGAGTGAACCCAAAATGAATCCATGAGGGACTCCCATTTCAAACGTTTAATCCTAAAGAATTTACACCCTTTATTTGGACTAACCAATATCTACCATTCAAATAGAATTTAACTTAGCTTAACGTGGTTTGCCTAGTTCATAAGTTTTAAGTTTCTCGACCAATATTTCGTGATTCACGCTAACAAATGCCTTCGACAGGTCGCTGCAGAAGATACTTGAGTGTGACATTCTACGCATTAAGGGTGTGTTTTGATAATGTGACAACGGTGGTGCGTCAGTTTTACAAAGTTAATGAAATCAAGCTGTATAAACGAGTATTTTGAGGAGCATTTGATTATATAATTTAGTAAAAACTTCTAACCCTCACAGTCAACGGGTAAAATAGTACTTTTATCTTGTAAAATCAATTTAACTCCAGTCATTCACTTACGTTCACAGTAAACATGCGACCTCGCGCAGGTCAGTGGTTTGGTGGCCGTGGACGCGCACACGACACACGCAAGCGCGCGTACCACGCCCGCGAGTGCGCGCCGCGACTTCTCGCCGCGCACGCCGCCGCCGCAGCTCCACAGTAACTGCCGAGTACAGAGAGAAAATTATATTAATAGGGTTGGTGAAGCGTCAATGCCTTTTCTTAAGGTATATGTATTTTTAGAGAATAAATAATATAAATTAGTTATCTTTCCCGCATTCTCTAAGTTAATTGAGTCTCTGTTGAGGATTTCCTTCACCAATATCTACAACCGCAACGCCCACTGGTGACGTATCGAATGCTTTCTTGAGACGCTCGCTAAAGACCGCTAGATGCCGTCTAACCCGCTAACAAAACAGTTGTCCGCTACGCAAATCGACATTGCGTCGAATAAAAACCGCTCCGCGTTCTAAATCCCATATCTGTTGAAAACCTGAGAATTTTCGTGGAATAAGTGTATCTGCTCCTGTGAAACATTGAGACCTGATAGTGCAGGGTTGGTTTCACGAGTTTTGACCAGCCCACCGGTGGATGAATGAAGATTAGCTCGCCGGCCGGCAGCACACACACCGACCACGCATCCGTGAATGAAGCGCTTTCCTGACGACGAGTGGGGTCACTGGATTAGCAAGGTACGTGGGCTTTAAGTTGCTATCGTCGTTGTAGGGGTCGGTGCATCAGGGAATCGTCAACAGGGATTTAATTTTGTGTAATATAACCATAATTTCACCGCCATATTGGTAGTCTTAAAACTCCACCTTTTTCAGGTTGAGGCTACTTACAAGCCTCACCAAGGGTCTTCATCATTTCGATCGAAAGATGTCGACTGCTGTACATACGTTACTCCTTCTGCCAACGCATGTTACTGAAAGAGTTATGAGTATACATGTGGATGGATGGAGAGGGAACAGATGGTCGATGGGGACGGAAGGTTCTGGAGTAGCGACCACGTACTGGAAAACACAGCGTTGGAAGAACTCCCACAAGGTAGACCGATGACCTGGTAAGGGTCGCGGGAATCCAATGGATGCGAGACGCACAGGACCGGCCATTATGGCGACACTTGTGGAGGCCTATATGATGATGATGACGGAGAGGCAGAAGGAGGTCAAAGAAAAGATGGGTGATCCGTGTGAGGAGTGATATGAAAGATAAAAACTTTTTAGAAAAAAAAAATAACCGACTTCACTAAAAAAAACACTAAAAGGATCAAAATAACTTTAATTTCGGATGTCGGTGTTTCTCGGTATTGTTTGTTTCTTATTTAACACCGTCTTCCGAAATTAAAGTTATTTTGATCCTTTTAGTGATTTTTTTAGTGAAGTCGGTTATTTTTTTTTTCTAAAAAGTTTTTATTTCACACTTTTTAGTTGCGATACACTTATAAACAGAGTGCCTATTTCTAATGACAATTCCAATTAACCCAAATACTGCTAGGTTACATTGTTTTATTATAAAGTTGCTGTGCCTACCTTCCTCCTTCCGGCTCCATCATCAGATCAGTTCGATAGTACCTTATAGCCAAAGAGCATCTCACGACAATTCGAATAAGCCCAAACACGGACATAGGGTTGCCTATAATTTTTGAGGAGTTCCCTCGATTCCTCATGGATTCCATCATCAGAACTGGATTTTGAAAAAAATGGGACCAATCTGGAAGCATATCCTATAAAGTGAACAAAAAATTTTGCAAATCGGTCCATAAACGACGGAGTTCTGAGGTAACAAACATAAAAAAAAAAAATGATGATAAAAAAAAAAAAAATACAACCGAATTGATAACCTCCTCCTTTTTTTTGAAGTCGGTTAAAAAAGAAGTCAGTGATAGCGTGACGGGTGACAGGACAGAATAGAAGAAAAAACGTGTTGCGTCGACACCAAGTAACACGGGACAAGGGTAGGAAGTTGAGGATCATACGCCATCCCCAACTTTGTCACCGTATTTACAGTATTTACGTCATAAAAGAACGCTTTGTGCTAAATTTCCTAGTCCCAGTAGTTTCGGCTGTGCGTTGATATGTCAGTCAGTCAGTTTCTCCTTTTATATAATAATGACTAGCTTATGCCAGCGGCTTCGCCCGCGTGAAAATAGTTTTCTCTATACAAACTTTGGACCCCCGTTTTATCCCTATTGGAGTGAATTTTGGAAAATCTTTTCTTGTTCTTAATATACATCATATAAGGCACCTCTGTGGAAAATGTCAACGTTCTAGGTGGAAGGACTGGAAGGGTTTAGGGTGGTTGATGAGTCAGTGAGAGAGTCAAGACTTTAGGCCTACTGTGCACGGACGCGCATACTACGCATCTATGAAGCTACGCATCCATAGACAGTAGGCCTTAGGGGTGACCAAACGGTTGCAAACCAACGTCCCTACCAAGGTGACCTTGCTAGTTTCAATCCGTGTAGACAGCAGTTGTAATTCATGACCTTCAACGCCCTTGGTTGGGAGACGCGTTTTCCTAACCACCAAACGTGTGTGCGCGTGATTTACATCCATGTAGCCGCAATACAAACCGAACACATAAACCAAGTTCACCTTGGTTGGAACGCTAGTTTGCAACCGTCTTGTCACCCCTTTAGTCTTTTATAATTATATACAAGGCAGAAGATATATGAGCTCCAAAATCGATAGTTACCTCAGGGTCATCTTTGGGGTCCACGCCGCAGTTCCACACGAGCAAGGACACGCCGCCGCCCCCGCCGTCTCCTCTGATAATACCAGCCACCTGACCCACCTGCAACATGTAATTAAAGTCTTTTTTACATAGCATGGGTAGGATGACAACAGGACGAAAATATGGATCTACTCCTCGAACGCCGATTGTACATACGATACGTCTGTACAACTTGAATGACCTTGAAAAACTCTTAATTGTCGTTTTGTACACACGTTTGTTGTTTGTTTGTTGATTGGTTGTTTGTTTGTTTGAACATTTTGACTTTGACTTTGACTTTGACTTTGATTTTTTTTTAGCCGAAAATTTGGGTTTCTATATATTTGTTTTTCCTAGAAAAATCCAGAAAAAGTTTATTATTATTATTATTTTGGTGATTTACGTAAAAACGCGCAATGACGTAATAATAATACCCCGGGGCGCCCGAGGGCAAAGAGTATGTAAAGAGTACCCGAGGGGTTGATGAGAGAAAAGGATAGGTTGCTACATTGTATGAATCTGACAGCTCTGCCCTGCTTATTGCAAATGCAGTACCTACTTGCAAACAGGCGCGGTTCGGAGATTAACGCGGTAAACATGTTTATTGATATCTAAACAACAAGTCTTATTTATAATATAATTTTAAAAGTGTACCAAAAGAATAAGAAAATAATATTTTTATTATGTATACATTAGCCGCTTCAGATGTCATTTTTGCAAAAAATTTAAAATCCCAAAAATGTCGATTACCTACTGCATTTACAACTAGCAGGGCAGAGCAGCTGTCACCCGCACTATCTTATTCTGATAATGGTATACACGAGACTTTATCCTATTGTTTTCTTACACATAGGTATAAAACATAAATTATATTCATTCAATTGTTCGGCTATTTCTTACATTCCTATATCTATCTCTTTCCTGCATATACTCGTACCTATCGAGTGAAAGGGAGCGAGCTACCCGCGTATTCAAATATGGAATGACGTTTCATTGAGACATGAGACTGGTCATCACACCTTTTGAGACTGGTCATCTCTTAGCTGACAGTTGCTATTTTAATATCTGTTTTTATTTTTACTTTATTTACATTATTCTCACATGATAGTAGCGAAAAGAAACATGTAACAGAGATATTTGTAATTACAAAACATGATTGAAAAGAGTGTCCATGGAGTTTCTTGCACATTCTTCTCCATAGAGATCTACGCTTTGGAATGTGCAATTAGTTAGCATCATTTTTTTATCTGACTGACTGAGTTCTTGACATTTTAAAAGTGCCTGTAAATGGTTTATTTGAAGTAAAATGCTTTTAATCTTTGAATCATTGACACCCACAAATTCAATGGCGTCAGTAACTGACCTGAGCCCTAACACGGACTTTTAACGCAATTTATTTAAGGGCTGAAAATGCGTAAAGCGGACACCCGCGACGGGCATCCTTCGCGTGACAATAAGCGCGTGTGTTCACGCGGACGGTCCCCGTCGCGAAATCCGTATCCGTATCCGTAGCTAGTGTAGTCTTGTCGATAGAGAACTTAATAATCGTACCTAAACCGGGCGCGGGGCCCGGCTCCCCGCGACGTATGCCCGCGCGGGTCTCCCCCACGGATTACTTTTGTATGGGACCGCGCGGGGGTCCGCTTTACGCGGTTTCGGCCTTTGAACGAACTATAGAACGAAGGGATAGAGCTGTAAAATTTAAAAAATAAGGAATCATAACCTTTCAACCAAAAACAAAATTTTAAAATCGATCCACAATTGACGGAGAAATCGGTGAACATACACAAAAAAAAACTTACATTCAGTCGAACATAGAACCTCCTCCTTTTTGAAGTTGGTTAAAAAAAAACCCGCCTGCGTAAAAAACTGGTAAAACTTGTTTTTTTCTTTTCAGTTTTTATTAGTTTTTTTTTTATTCTTGATAGGTTCGCGCTTGACCGCTATCTCACCTGATGGAAAGTGACACTGCGGTCGACGATGGAGCGCGCTTACCTAGAAGTAACCTATTCACTCTTGACTTAAAGATTCCCGGGTTGTAGCCATCAGGAAACACAGATTCCGGCAAGGAATTCCACTCCTTAGCTGTACGCACAATGAATGTGTTCCCAAAACGTTTCGTGCGTATGGGCGGGATGTTTACGCAGGCGGGTTTTTTTTACTGTCCGTTCAACCGATTTCGACATTTTTTAATGCGTGTTAGTGTCATGAGAAATGGCGGCTGCAGTTTAGAGTTAGTTATTGTATCTACTTTTTACTTTTAATGCCATCTTTATGTCTACGGAATAGGCGTCCAAATCGGTTGAACGGACAGTAAAAATTCAAATGTCAAATCTTATTGCAAATAGGCGATATCGTAAGATACAGAAAGTTCGACGGCTATCTCTCTCAAAGTTTGAGGATTTTCAGTCACTATTTCCTTCACTTTTGCGATGTTAACTTCAGTTGAAGACGTTAATAGGCGATTTTTTTTTAAAGTTACTCGAAATACGCACAGGTAGTCCCAGCAAGTCCTTGCCATCGGCTTGTAAGATGCAGTCTCCTGGCTTCAAACCTGCATTGTCTGCTCTGCCGTTGGGAGTCACCTCACGAACCTGTGAAATATAATAATAATAATAATATTCCACAACTATCACACAACGCCGTCTAGTCCCAAGCTAAGCAGAGCTTGTGCTATGAGTACTAGACAACTGATAAATATATACTTATATATTTCTAAATACATACATATTATAGATAAATATTTATCTATTACACCCAGACACAGAACAAGTGATCGTGCTCATCACACAAACATTTATCCTGGGTGGGAATCGAACCCACGACCTCCGGCATAGCAGTCAGGGCCACTAACCACTGGACCAACAGGCCTGTCAAATGAAGAAAACTTATAGTTTTTTTTTCGGTTATGTTTCTGCGTCACTGTTATTTAATGTTGGATGCTATGTATTTGTTCGCTGATACCTACTACTTGATGAGCATATATAACTCCCTCACTTGTAATCACTACAACTAATTTCATTATACTGTAGCTTCATATCGCCAATCAATGATATACTCGTAGAAATATATTTCCGAAATATAATTGCCACTTAATAAAAATCTATATACTCTTTTATACAAAAGCGAAATACCACTCACTGATTAATCACGAAATTTCAGAAACTATAACACCTACAAACTTAAAATTTGGCAGGTAGGTTCCTTATAGGGTGTAGACATCCGCTAAGAACGGATTGTACGAAACTGCACCCCTAAGGGGATAAAACGGGGGTTGGAAGTTTGAAGTTTGTATGAAAAAACCTATTTTCACATATATTTACTCTTTATTTATTTTTTATTTTCCATTTTTGGCGATTTACCTAAAACATTTTTTTTTATTATTTTGCTCAAATCTATTAGCACACAATAATACCGTTCCCGACGTCTTTGTAACGACACCGTCACCTACCCAGGCAGAAAACCAGCGCGCGCTGTGGACTCGTCGCACTATCTGTGCTATGCTGATCGTTCGTTTTGAGCGGACATGGCGCATATTTTCCTTATACAATATTAATAATTTATAAGCTAGTCCTAAGATTGCATCATTTCCAGGGGCCCAAGTCTGCTATTTTAAAAAATTCGTCATTCCAACACGATTCCATTGTCATTTTGCTAAAAGTTCGTAATCTGCTAATTCATAATGATTGATCAGGGATCTCGTAATAGAGTTGTGGTAGAATGGCAATATCGAGCTTATTAAAAGCAATGACTCCACAACGACGTTCTAATAATAGTAGGTCACTGATCAACGGAACTGTCAAAATTTTAGCAGATTCCCGCATATGTCAGACATTCATTTGTCAATATGTACGAGATTACCATTCTAATACCACTTCTTTCAATGGAGTGTCAGTGATTGACCATTGGAAAGCCATAATGACGCCATTTATATTAGTAGATATTTAATAAACTTGTCAAAATCAACAATTATGAAATCAATGATAGAACATTCTGACATTATTGTAATAGCAGACTTGAGCAATGAGACAGCCCAGCAATTATGTTTCTCTTCTCCTCTTCACATAGGAACTAAAATTCAAAATCGTCCATCGCGGTATCAGAATTCTCCACGATTAGAACATACACAACAGCCAGACATCAACTATCGGGCAGTTGCCTAGACCAGACGCAACACCGGTCTGGGCCTCAAGTATGCTATTACAATCCACGGGTAGTGTGAAAGCGAAGCCCGGGGCCCCGGGATGAAGGCAAAGAAGGAACAGGAGTGGGTTTTTAGTCAGTAAAAGTCTGACACTATCTCTCGCTCCGCCCAAGAGTTTGTTGTTTTGACAAGTTTGTTAATCTACTAATATAATGGCGTCATTATGACGGTCGGAGGATCTTCCCTTTTCAACGGAGGTTTGTGGGAGTTCAAACCCTGTTCCGCATGACAAATGAAAAGTCTTTATTGACGAAAACACGTTCTTACCCAGGGATATGGATCCCACAGCGTCCTCGTAAGCCGGAAGCCCAGACCTTCTCCTTCATCCTCTGGTAGATTCAACTGAAACAATAAATTTGATTATTACAATTTTTAAATATATATTTTTAGGGTTCCGTAACTCAAAAGGAAAAAATGGAACCCTTATAGGATCACTTTGTTGTCCGTCCGTCTGTCTGTCTGTCAAGACCCTCTATCTCAGAAACGAGTGGAGGCATCGAGTTGAAATTAAAACCGTATACTCAAATCTGCGATCCCTTGAAGCTGTGAAAAACTCAAACTTCTAAGTTAACAGAAAAAATAGATACATCCGTTTATGTCGCAAAAAACGTACATTTCAACACTCTCAAAGGAATCAAAATTCATAGGGTACTTCCCATTGACCCAGAATTCTGAAATTTGGCATGAAGCAAGGTCTCATAGCACAAGTTTAGTAGTAGTCACGTCACCTCACAAAGAAAAACTTTTATGCGATTCAAAAAAACTCCATTTATAACTCCATTCGGGAACTGAACTGTTTACTTTAAGTTTGTACGGAACCCTCAGTGCGCGAGTCCGAATCTCACTTGCCCTATTTTTTTAACTTTTCAGAGCAGTAGTGGCTCGGCTTAAGCCTACTGTAACGGACGCATAGCTGCATAGACGCATATTCGTCATTATATGCTTGGTGTACGCCTGCTCACAGCTTACTTAGAAAACTATGACTGAGGATGAATTCACACACATTAAAACAAACAGTAACAGAGTGGCTACTACAGAAAGACATACACGGAGTCTTTACTCACTTACATCGCCTAAATGAAAAACGCTCACTTACAAACATATTCACATATTCATCCACACACACTCACCCCTATATTCACACACACAAACTCACAACAAGCACGTACCACATCACACCACTACACATCCCCTCCACATTTTACTCGTACACGCACAACTATTACTGCTGTCAAGTTTAAACGGTAGATCGACACTGTCCACTGTTGTATAGAAATGGTGAATTTATAAGCTAGACACTGTCTCTTAAAATACAGGATAGCCTAGTTTAAGAGGCAGGGTTACTATAATTATGTACAGAATTTTTTGCAACAAACTGTAATGTTTAGAATAAGTCTACCCCCTAGTTATATCTACTTGTGTACATTTCTGTAACTATTTTGGTAAATAAACTTTATTATTATTATTATTTATTATTATGAAATCGCGATCCCACCTGATGGAAAACAGTGATGCAATCGTTGATGGTGTATTGTACTACTTTATTAAGAGCGTATTCACTCTAGCCTTGAAGACACCTAAATTATAATCGGACGGGAAATTGCAGGCAAACTGTTCCAGTCCTTCGACGTACACAGTATAAACGACGAGGAACATAGAAAACGGAAAAGTTAAGTTCCGAGCGGTCTCGTACCGCTGACTAAGTATGATGTTTACCTCTTAACAGTCACCTTGACCTGGTCTGCACTTCTACTGTCCTACTAAATTATGACATGTAGGCAGGGCTCTACTAGCACCAAAATCACGATAATATTAATTAAAAAAATAAAGTAAAAAACTAAAACACCACTACGACAAAAAAAAAAACGACGCTGAAAAAGTATGAAACAAGATTTTCATACTTCGAACAGAACAAAAAGAAAAACCATAGTCACACGTTATTAAAGTGTTTCGGTTGGTACCTATAACGTGTGACTACGGCTTTTCTTTTTGTTCTGTTCGAAGTATGAAAATCTTGTTTCATACTTTTTCAGCGTCGTTTTTTTTTTGTCGTAGTTGGGTTTTAGTTTTTTACTTTATTTTTATTTAAACAATTTTGGTGTTAAACTTAACACATGACTTTTTGTCCGCTAGAGGGCGTCACTTTAAATTTGAGTAATATTTTCGAAATTTACAAATGTAGCCCTTTCAAATGATACCAAACACGGCGTATTTATCTTCATTTTTATTTTTTAACACATACTTTTTGTCCGCTAGAGGGCGCCATGTCGACTTTTGTGACACGAACGACTTTTGTGAATCTTTAAAATTTAATTTATTTACGAACTGTGAACGAAAAAAGTTTAATCAGAATCCAGTTCTTCAATTTTGCTCATCTCTGAGTTCTTCAATTTTGCCCAATTTCTTGCGATTTGACAGTATACGTGACGTCACAACATGGCAATCGATCCTATTCTTATTTGGAACGCATTGTACATACGTAGATCCCGGAGTAGCACATAGGATACTTTGTATCCCGGGAGTATTAGCTTCTCCTTATATATAAAAAATCAATTGTTGTTCGTTAGTCTTGTTAAGGGCATCCAACTCGATATACATTTTCACTGTTTTTCGTACAACCGCTCTTACGCGATTATGATGTTATTACACATTTTTTATTATATATTTTGGAAACACAGTATCTTGTTGATATTATCTAGGCTTCTATTGAAATCAATTTATAAATTTGTGTAAAACTAATCCAGTAAAGACCTCTGAAAATCTGCTATTTTGCATGAACTTTGACACTTCATAATTTACTCAAAAATTAAAAAAAGTATAACAATAGAAGCCTTGCAAATTTAACCAAGATTCTGAATTACGACAATTTTTTTCAAAAACTTTTAAGGGTTTAAAAAAAACACGTATTTACTGGAACAAGTTTTGTAAAATATTCGAGTAAATCACGGAATTACCGAATGCTAACAGAGTTTTCAGGCCTTATCTCTCTTTTTTCGCGTTGCCTTTTCGTCAAACATCGCGTTGGATTGCGCTAGATGAAGCAACAAGCTTTTAAACCATGCTCGATGTTGACGATAGGCGAGTGAAAAAGGACCCAACGACTTAACTGATTTTAATAATTTTGATTTTTATTTGTTTTGTTCGCTAATAATGTGCGGGTTTCTGTATGGAATGTTTTACCTAACTTATGAAGATTTAGGCAGTAATTTATTTACAAATAGATTTAAAAAAAATCTTTTACTCTTCAATTTTACGTCAGTTTAAACTAGATGAGGCCGGAGTTTCCTAGCTAGTAGGGTAGTCACCCTGAGAAGAAACACCAAAACAAACTCAGGGGTCAAAATCTCTTATAAAGTCCATACAGTAAACATGTACCTAATGGTCAAATCATATGAGAACCTTGCAGATTAGTGTCTGGACTATTACTAAGGACTACTAAGGAGCTTAATGACTTGACGAAAAATAATAGAAACATCTTTTCCTGGTATAGTTGCTGTTTATAGCTGGTGTACGTAAGCTTCAGAATGTTGGGCTGTGAAAAAGACGGATGAAAAAAGATTGCACGTAGCGGAGATGAGAATAGAATAGAATAGAATAAACTTTATTGCACACCAAAATAGTAACAAAACTTTTATACTAGGCAACTTAAATCTATGGGTACATGCAAAGGCGGTCTTATCGCTGACAGCGATATCTACCAGACAACCTTAGAATGGACTGTAAGAAATTGAAATAGAAAAAGGGGGTAGTCTGTGTTGTACTGCAAATGAATAAAGTAAATATAGATTAAAAAATAAAATTATAAATAAATCCCGTCCGACACATGGACACGTGGAGTTCAAAAGGTTAGTGCAATTTCCCTCCCATATACGAGCTGTTTTTCTCCGCTTCCTAATCCTAAACGGCTCCAATAAGATCCATCTAATGCAAGTTGTCAAGTACATTATCTGAGAAACGCTAATCCGCTAAATACAGTCCACTTCCAATATTAGTAGTATACGCGCATCCATTTTCTTCTTGTTTTCTTTTCTTTTTCGTTTGGTGTCGGGGTTGTAAATTATTTTTAATTAAGATGAATGTGTGGTTTTTTTTTTTTCGGTTGGGAAAATCATCTAATGACATCCCCCGCTCTTGGGCGGAGCGGGAGATAGTGTCAGACTTTTACTGACTAAAAACCCACTCCTGTTCCTTCTTTGCCATTTTTTCCAGGGCCCCGGGGGTCACTTTCGCATCACCCATGGCCCCAGTAGGCCTCGACCCTGCTGGGCCCCTACGGTTGCTGACATCTCCTTGAGGCGCGCGTGGAACACTACGCGCCGTCGACGACTTGGGCTCGGTCCGGACAGTCACCGGACGATCGGACGGCGAGCCACCCATTTCTCGCCGTCCGCAAGCCCGCGAAGATGAATGTGTGGTGTGACGAGAAGTGATAAAGTGAGAAATGAGTATATTAGGGGAAGTTTGAAAGTGGCGCCAGTGACTGAAAAGTCGAAAGGGAATCTTGCTAAGTCAGTTAGTAAGTTTGTCTTGCTAAGGTCATGTGAAGAGGAAGGATGAAACGCATGTTACTAAAAGAGTTATGAGTTTACATGTGGATGGATGGAGAGGGAGAGGGAGACCAAAGAAAAGATGGATGGATTGTGTGAGAAGTGATATGAAAGAAAAGGGAAAAGTTAGTAATAGCGTGACGAGTGACAGGACAGAATGGAAGAAAAAAACGTGTTGCTCCGACCCCAAATAACACGGGACAAGGGCAGGAAGATGATGATGACGTAAGCTTCACACAGGCGTACCTACATCAAGCATATAATGACGAATAATAATAATGATAATAATCTTTATTTAATCTATATACAATATTGTTACATGTAATAGCCATAAGTAAATCTTAAACAAAATATAGATATACTAATTCCCAACGAATAACTACGAGTATAACTAAATTATAATTTTTTAAGGACTTAGGAAAATTAACTTTACACCTAGAATTATGTATAAGTAGCGACTTGCCCGAACTAGGTTTATAACACCTGTGTTCCGGGTCATCACTTAACAAGACTAATGAACAAGGGCATGTAAACAGAAATAACAACTTACGAACTAAACCTTACAATCATACTAAAACTTCCAATAGTTTCTCTGTGTCTGTGTAATTGAGATTCAATAGATACTCCGATAACAATGTACTACATTTAATATAATTTATGCTATATATATCTAATAATTTATTGAGCTTGTTGTACAAAAAAGGTCCAAAAAGACATAAAATCTATGAGCAAATGCATGTCTCGTCTGTGCTTTTCTGCAAACCAAATCTTTCCTCCTCCTGGTTGACGGTACTGGGTCAAAAGGAAGCTCAGAGTGCTGATAAAGTACGATGTGCAATATAAATAGTTGGCGTACTGTTAGTGACTTACATGCTGTGTATAGCTGGTGAGTAGGAAATCTAAAAGAGCGAAGAATACCCGTCTATAAATAGGGTTACCAGATGACAGGAATTTTCCTGACATGTCCGGAATTTCAGCTGTCTGTCAGGGAAACAGGGAAAGTTGAAAATTTTCAGGAATTTAAAAAAAAAAAGAGAAAAATATAAGAAATTAAATTTTAATCAAATAATGAAATCTTATAATTAACAACCAATTAATTAATTATTAAGTATTCATCTGATCCTCATATTTTTTATTGCTGGATATAGATTTCACCGCACCGTTTGCAAGAGTACTGAACTACTAATTGACAGGCCCAGCCGCGTCGCGCCCCCCGCATCCCGCCACAAGGCATCTAACACTCATACTCAGACTCCCACGCGCCGCGCGCGAGTTTGTAAACTAATATAATTTTCTGCCAAAATGTCAGGAAAAATTTGCTGAAATGGGGGTTTTTTCAGGAAAACTTATTTTTCGGATCTGGTAACCCTATCTATAAAGCTATGCGTCGGTGGACAGAATAGGAAGGAAGTACTTTATACTTCCAAACACTCACGAGAGATCCGGTTGGCACTGACATTAACTTTAGTGCGGTTCACCTTCACATTTTAAGATTTCACCTTGATACATAACTCTTTTGTAAAATATAAACATACAGAACGATACGATTGTCGTAAATAATATTCGGAAATGGTTATAATTGATATTTAATTCCTTTAGTTTATCCCTTTACGAGCCAGTAATTTTTGCTTCAAAAGGAATATTGATGCGGCCGCCAAAGGTTTTACAATTTAATAAGATTTTGTTGAAATATTTGTATTTGTTTTTTTTTTATGTTTTTGTTTTTTGCTGTTATTGTTTGTTATTATTATTTTATTACTTACCAAGTTTCAACAGTATAGTTCTTATAGTTTCGGAAAACACTGCTGCTGCTGCGGCTGTGACATACGGACGGACAGTCAGACAGACATAACGAATCCATAAGGATTCCGCTTTTTGCCATTTGGCTACGGAACCCTAAAAACGTTATGCGGAATTTTAGCTTAGTAATATGCCAAATAAAATTCTGCCATCTTAAAATTATATGCCATTATAAATTCGGACACATAATATATATACATTAGATACATTCGGCCAAACATTAGTTATGTTATATATTTTTTATAAATTAAAAATATTCAATAAAAGAAGATTATGTCAAGTGTGTTATGTCAAATTTTCATAGCATCGAGATTCTGCCAGATAGAGGAATAGGGATAGGGAGCTTATGTCCAGGGCCTCAAGTCTGCTATTACAATAGTGTCAGAATGGTCTATCATTGATTTTATAATTGTTGATTTTGACAAGTTTGGTAATCTACCCGACTTTCCAATGGTCAACCACTGACACTCCATTGAAAAAAGTGGCATTGAATGATAATCTCGTACCTACATATTGACAAATTAATGTCTGTCGTATGCGGTAATCTGCTAAAATTTTGACAGTTCCATTGATCAGTGACCTACCGTAGAACGTCATTCTGCAGTCATTGTTTTTAATAAGCTCGGTATTGTCATTCTACCACAACTCTATTACGAGACCATTGATCATTATGAATTAGTAGATTACGAACTTTTAGCAAAATGACAATGGGATCTTCTTGGAATGATTAAATTATAAAAATAGCAGACTTAGGCCCCAGTGAATGACGATCCTCTCCCATTTATCCAGGTGCATAGGTACGTGCGCCGTGGCCAGCCCACTACCACTTCAGCCTGGCTGTTTTTCCCCGACATCTGAGTGCTACTAGTTTATATAATTTAAAAAATCTCTATACTCAATGTGTAAGATTAAAGGATCATGACTCACCATTACGACTCTAACTCCTTCGGTGTACTCCTCTTCAGCATCAGCATTTGAAGAGCCCTCCGCTGGTGCCTCCATCTATCAACAAACAAATTGCTCCGATAAGTTAACAGAACAAGGAGGTCACATAGCTCAGGCAGACGCTTCGTCTACATCTACATAATACAACATTATTTTTAGTATATGCGAATGCTCGAAACCCTCACTGCGTTCGGGATTAAAACTAAACAACCTTTTTTTTCGTTCGGAATTCAACATGCCATCCGTGACTATACACTGTTCTATTTCTTAGTCACATAATCTACTATTTAAATTCCAACCAGTATTTCCTGAAATTCACGCTTGCAAACAAAAAACTCTTCAGCTTTATACCTAATATTAGTATACCTCTAGCGACCTATCCCAGCTTCGCACAGGAGTTACAAATCTTTGAAATTCTCGGCTTTTCTTTTATATGTCACCTCGGGCACACCACAATCATGACGGTAAGTTCCCTCTTTGAGGAGTGGCTTTAAAGACTTTACAGCGTTCTCACCTTTCGCATAACGAAGGTCCTCACCAGATATGGTAAGTTCGGGAGGTTCCTGCACCGGATTCAGGCAGATGAAATACCTGGGTGTCACCATTGTTCGAACCACCTGGAAGACACTCCACCGTGTCTGTTTAGAGAGACTCTAAACCGACTCCGCACCCAACTTGGGCGCAGCAAAGATAATCTCCACAGATGGGGGTTTCGATCTTCAGTGTTTGTGCGGCGTCTCTTCACAGACCATGTCCCACCTTCGATCTTGCATCACATGCCCTGTTACCTGTTCACGTAGGGACCTAATGACAGCATCAGAATACTGGGCCAGGGAAGGAATTTAACTAGTTTTGCCATCGATACGCTAAGAAGAAGACGGTGGAGGTATACCCCACGGGGGCGATCGGCGGAAATGGTTCGAAGCGAGGGGAATGGGCGGCGGTCGCCTTCTTCTGCGAAGAAGTAATGCTAGCGAAGGAAACGGCCACACACGTGAGGAAACGAACATCCTCACGCTCCATCGCGAGACCCCGACCCCAACTACCAGCCACCGTAGGTGCGAGCTTGCGGACGACGACCAATGGGTAGCTCGCCGTCCGGTTCCGTTTCGGAAGATCCATGGCCCCAGTAGGCTTCGACCCTGCTGGACCCTTACGGTTTTGCTGGCATCTCTTTGAGGCGCGCGTGGAACACTACGTGCCGACGACGACTCGATTTCGGTCCGGACGGTTCCCGGACGGCCGGACGGCGAACTACCCATTACTCGTTAACCGCAAGCCCACGCCTATGATGGTCAGTAACCTTGGTTTAGTATTGCCACAAGAGCTGATAATTTGTTTCAGAATAAGTGGAGTGTCATAATATATTGTAGGTATATTGTTTTTAAAATAACTGTAAATGTTTGCAAGATGGCTGATTATAATTTAATGTTGACACATGCCTCAAGGCAAAATATTTATGTTTTTTATTGTTCGTTTGTTTGTTTGTTTAATCAAACAAGCTTCTGCCAGTGGCTTCGCCCGCGTGAAAAAAGGTTTCTCAATCAAACTTTGGACACTCGTTTCATCTTTTTAGGAGGTGATTTTTGGACAATCCTCTCAACCACAATAAAAATATACGCTCATCTCATAACCGTCTTCTACTATGTCCTACTCATCGCACCGACTTTCTTCACTGTTCCTTCTTTGTTCAGGCTATTTCTCTGTGGAATGCGCTCCCCCAAGAGGTCAGGATGGTTACAAGCCGATTAAGATTCAAGATTGAGGTTCGCGAGCATATTCGTAAGAAGTTGGCAGTAGTATCATCACAACGTTAATATTTCTCTGTTTGTCGATTTGGACCATGCTTTGTTTTTTTGTTTTTGAGTATATATATTTAGTTCATTAAATTATGTATATTATTTACCTATATTGTGTTGTATCTATGATTCATTTGTATATCTTTTTTATATTAACCTCTCTTTTTCTTTCTTTTGTCGCACCTACCACTATTCTTCTCTGCATCACCAAAGGTTGACTGGTAGAAAATGCCTAAGGCATTAAGTCCGCCTCTGTACCTTTATGCGCATGAAGCATTAAATAAATAAATAAATAAAATAAATAAAGCACTACGCGTTATTCTGATTAGTGTATGTGTGTTGGATCATTCGGTACCCTACAAAATGTTTGAGCTGAGTGGTGCTAATATTCGCGGCATGTCCGTGAACGGGCGCTGTCCGTTGAGTCATCTCTTAGCTGCCAGTTGCTATTTTAATTTCTATATTTAGTTTTTATTTTTACTTTATTTACATTGTTCTCACATGATAGCGACAAGAAACATGTTACAGAGATATTTGTAATTGCAAAACATGATTGAAAAGAGTGTCCATGGAGTTTCTTGCACATTCTTCTCCATAGGGTTTCATTCTTCGCTTTAGAATGTGCAATTAGCATTATTTTTTCTGACTGACTGACTTCTTGACATTTCAAAAGTGCCATATGGTTTATTTGAAATAAAATGCTTTGAATCTTTGATGTAGCGTCACACAAGAAAAAGAGCAACTTACGCCAATGTCGTGTAAAGGAATTAAACAGAACGAGGAGACACATAAAAATACTTACATAGAATAAGACTGTCTGAATAACGTGTAGTGTAATAGGCCCTTTAGTGATCGCCTACGTCATAAAAGGAAACCTTGTGCAAAATTTCACGATCCTAGTCTCATTAGTTTTGGCTGTGCGTTGATATGTCAGTCAGTCAGTTTCTCCTTTTTAACCGACTTCAAAAAGGAGGAGGTTATATGTTCGGTTGAATGTATGTTTTTTTTTTTTTATGTATGTTCACCGATTTCTCGGTCAATTGTAGACCGATTTTGAAATTTTTTTTTTTGATTGAAAGGTTATGCTTCCAAGTTGGTCCCATAGAAATATTGTTATGATCTGATCATGAACTTCGTAGATATGGAACAGAACTCCTCATGGGATCACAGCAGAACTGTCGTAACAAGTAAAATTGCTTTGTTTATACGTGTAGTCGATGACTGACTGAAAGAAGAGGGGTAATATATCGAACTGATCTGATGATGAAGCCTGAAGTTAGGCACCGGAACTCTGTAATAAATTAATTTAATCTAACCGTGTTTGGTATTATTAGAATTGTCATAAGATGCACTCTGGCTATAAGGTATTTAAGTATGGCTGAGGGGTACTTTTTAGTGGTGGTACCATAACTAAAAAGTGAAAAATAAAAAACTTTTTACAAAAAAAAATACAACCGACTTCAATGTAAAAAAACACTGAAAAGTGCAAAATAACTTTAATTTCGGAAGTCGGTGTTAAATAACGAAGAGACAAAACTATTATAGAAACACCGACTTCCGAAATTAAAGTTATTTTGCACTTTTCAGTGTTTTTTTACATTGAAGTCGGTTGTATTTTTTTTGTAAAAAGTTTTTATTTTTCACTTTTTTATACATATATATTAGATTATAGATAAATATACGAAGAGACGGAAGATCTCCCTTTAGTTTGTAAATAAAACAAAGGTTTAAAGCAAAGCTTCGGCCTACTTTCTTTAGACTTTTCATTATCATAGAAATCTTACATCAATGATATCTATGGCCAAACAAGGATTGACATAATAATAATATCATCAAAGTATTAACGCTTAAAATGATCTGACCAGTTTAACTTGGCTATATCAAGAAGTGATCAATTTCTATGATCTGGCCCCGACATTTCCAAAACGTTTTGTAGGTACACAGGTCGTGGCCAAATCACGACAGAAACACAATCATTGTGCGTACAGCTAAGGAGTGGAATTCCCTCCCGGAGTCCGTGTTTCTTGATAGCTGCAACCTGAGGGTCTTTAAGTCAAGAGTGAATAGGTTACTTCTAGGCAAGCGTGCTCCATCGTCGGTCACATCGTCGCTTACCATCAGGTTTATTTTATAGGTGGGTTCCCGTTCTAGGGAGAAGCATGGTGGACATCCCACCCATACGTACAAAGCTTTTTGGGAACACATTCATAATGCGTACAGCTAAGGAGTGGAATTCCCTCCCGTAGTCCGTGTTTCTTGATAGCTGTAACCTGGGAGTCTTTAAGTCAAGAGTGAATAGGTTACTTCTAGGCAAGCGTGCTCCATCGTTGGCCACATCGTCGCTTACCATCAGGTTTATTTTATAGGTGGGTTCCCGTTCTAGGGAGAAGCGTGAGGGCGTGTCAGTGTTTTACTGACTATAACCCACTCCTATTTTCCTTCTTTACTTTGCGTTTCAGGGCCTCGCGTTTTCCTTTTCAAAAGCAAACCGATTTTCTGGTAGGCTTCGGCCCTGCTGGGCTTCTACGATTTTGCTAACATCTCCTTGAGGCACGCGTAGAACACTACGCGCTGTCGACGACTCGAGCTCGATCCGGGTGATTACAGGACGGCCAGACGGCGAGCTACTCATTTCTCATCGTCCGCAAGCCCACTCGTACGGTGACCGGTAGCTAGATCTCAAAATTTTACATGGAGCGACTGCCTACCAGAACCCAGTACCTGAGTAACACGATACTCATTGGATAGACTAATGAATGTGGTAGACGACTGTCAAAGATCTACGAGTAACAACCAGGACCAACATTTACGTGGTTTCCGAGGCACGGGCTGTTTTTTTTTTTAGTTGGGAAAATCATCTCGTGACAAATCCCGCTCTTGACTTTACTGACTAAAAACCCACTCCTGTTCCTTCTTTGCCTTCGTCCCAGGGCCCCGGGTTTCACTTTCACACTACCCGTGGCCTCAGTAGGCGTCGACGCTGCTGGGCCCCTACGCGCCGTCGACGGCTTGGGCTCGGTCTGGACGGTTACCGGACGGTCGGACGGCGAGCCACCCATTAGGTATTCGCCGTTCGCAAGCCCGCGCCTACGGTGGCCGGAAATCGGGATCGGAATCCCGGCGGCGGTTGGGGCGTGAGGACCATTGCCTCGCGCGATCGGCCGCCTCCTTTGCTAGCATTACTGCTTCGCAGAAGGAGGCGGCTACCTGCCACTCCTCCTCGCTCCGGATCATGGCCTGTACTTAGGTCCGGCACGAGAGACCGCCACCGTCGATTGCCCCCACGAGGACACGGCGTTGCTCTGCCCAAGCGGGACACGCCTCTACCATGTGCTCCACGTAGGCACGAGGTGTCATTAATATCCTAGATAAGCTTAGAAAAGTACGTGTGAATTGAAAATTCACTTTGGTATTTGTAACCCGGTGGCCGGTTTCGAACCCGCAACCTGATGCACTAGAGGCGGGGATCACGACAATTATTTCTTTACTAGGTTTATTTAAATATAGCTCCTTATTTATGAAACAATTATATTTAAACTGATAATAATAATATTTACAAACGGATAGAAAGAGAACTCATAGGGCATCAAAAAATTCGTCCACATCGGTGTCAATGAGAAAAGTGCCCAGAACGCTGGCAGCTGATTATATGTAAATAAATTAGACCTGTACACCTGGCATCTTATGCATTATAATGTTCCTACTGCTGGGACTCAGGCTTCCTCTTTAGGAGAGGGAATGGACCGTTATCCACCACGCGGACCCAGTGCGATTGGTGGATTGGTATCATATCTTCGAATTATTGGTTCCTTCTAGGGCATGCCGGTTTCCTCACGATGTTTTCCTTCACCGTTTTCAGAGCAGTGGTGATGAAATAAATTACACAAAATAATGCGTCTGACTGGGTTTGAACCCATGACCATGAGGGGCCAAAACTGCTCTCACACTACACTCCACAGAATCATAGATATTTTCTAAAGTAAGTACCTAAACTAAACTAAAAAAAGTGGATTGAAATAGAAAATAATTAAAGAATAAGTGAATATGTACCAAATAAGTATTCGGTAGCTACATAATAGGTAACTGGTGTACTCTGTCCTCTCATACCTATTAATTCATAATTATGGACAACAATTATTATAAATCTCAATAATGTTTTTTTGCCCGTTCTTCTTCTAAATAGGAAACGAGCAATTGGATCCATACTCTAGGTTCTGACGTTTTATATAACTTGTGACCATGTAGGCCTATGTGAAATAAAACATTATAAGTTATTAATTTTGAATAAAATAAAAAATCTACTTACATTTCTCTACCGACTTCACAAAATCAAAAGATTTATGATGTATTTCTCAGCCTACACAACAAATCAAAATGAAGCACACATTTTTTAACAAATATTTCACATAACTTATTGTATCACAATTATTATTGTTGATATCGATCCTGTATGCAAAGCTTAGTGTAACAGATTCAACTGGCGATCAACGCTGATCTTAACGCCGTAGTGTTGTGATAATCTGTGAAAGTTTATCGATAATTTGTCATGTTTCGATATCATGTAGGTGTGATATGTTTACAGTGTTGATAAAAAATGTACGTCTTAGTAGCTGGTACATAATATTGGGCGTACTCAGGGTGGGGCAGGTGGGGTAGCTTGCTCCACCCTGCTCAAGACCAGCTAAAAACATTTATGTATAAAAAGTAACAAAACAAATTGGAGCTCTCTTCGTTCGTTCTTACATTTTACATTATCAAACTTTTCTCCATAAGTCTTCAAAGTAACTGATATTTGAAAGAAAACAAGTTCGAGTCGGACTCGCGCACCGAGGGTTCCGTACAAACTTACCTATGAAAACAGTTCCATTCCCGAAATGAGTTACGAAGATTTTTCCGACTTGCAAATTTTTTTTTTGTTACGTAACGAAAAATTTACAGTTTTCTGATTTTTCCCTATACTTGTGCTATGAGACCTTGCTTCATGCCAAATTTCAGGATTCTTGATCAACGGGAAGTACCCTATGAATTTTGATTTCCTTGAGTGTCGAAATACACGTTTTTTGCGACATAAACGGCCGTATCTTTTTTTTCGTTAACTCTGACATTGATTTTTTTCACAGCTTTAAGGGTCCGCATCGTGACTCCGCGCTCCTCAAAGATGAGTAAACAAACCGTAGTCCGTAGGGGCCCAGCAGGGCCAATGCCCGCTAGGACCGCGAGGATTTTCTGAAAAGGAAACCCGCGCTATGGACAATTGTAGGACACAGGTGTGATTGTAGTCAGTAAAAGCCTGACTTCTCTCGCTCCACCCTAGAGCGCGAGAGAAGTCATTGCGTTGCCCTTTGCGTTGCAGTTTCCCGATAACTTTCAAACACAGCTCATCTACACTATTAATATAAAGAGGTCAAGTTTATTTTTTTTGTTTTTATGGTTTTTTGTTTGTTGGAGGTAATCTCTGAAAGTACTGCCCAAGCCAAGTCACAAACGATAAACGTAAACTCTCAGTAGTCTTTAATAGATTTTCAACTTTATGTTATTGGATATAAAGTTGAAAATCTATTGAAGATTACATAGTGTTTTCGTTCGTTCCGGTCGCTAACGCTCAGTAGTCTTTAATAGATTTTCAACTTTATGCTCTTAGGTATAAAGTTGAAAATCTATTGGAGATTACTAAGCGTTCACGTTTATCGTTTGCAACTTGGCTAGGGGGGCTGGTCTGATTGCTAAATTTTTTTTCACCGATAGAAAGCTGCTTTATTGCTGAGTGACATAGGCTGTATTTTATGTACGCGGACGAAGCTGTGGGCAAAAGCTAGTCGATAATAAAATCAATCATTATACTGCACTATTGTGTAGCCGTCTATTAACGGCTCCATCATTGTATTCATTGTTTTAACATTATTTAATTAGGAAACGACCAATTGGAATCGTGCACTAGCTTAGTTCTGACGATTTATAAGTGCCCTAAGAAACAAAATTATTTTGAGTTTATAATACAATAATAATATTCCACAACTATCACACAACGTCGTCTAGTCTCAAGCTAAGCAGAGCTTGTGTTATGAGTACTAGACAACTGATAAACATACTTATATAATTCTAAATACATACATATTATAGATAAATTACACCCAGACAGAGAACAAATGATCGTGCATATCACACACATATTTGTCCTGGGTGGGAATCGAACCCACGACCTCCGGCATAGCAGTCAGGGCCACTAGACCATCAGGCGATTATTATTATTTTGGCATTATGTATTTAAAGATGATCGGAGCCTTAGTTTTTCGGTGGGAAAATCATCCAATAATATCCCATAATATAATATTCCACAACTATCACACAACGTCGTCTAGTCCCAAGCTAAGCAGAGCTTGTGTTATGAGTACTAGACAACTGATAAACATACTTAAATATATTTCTAAATACATACATAATATAGATAAAGTTTGTATAAAAAAAAAACAGCGACACCGATAATTCGATTTCAATTTGCCACTCACATCACTAGGTAACCAGTTCGCCTCAATTCACGGCCGATCGAAGGTTATTGAATCAGGTTACTATTATATGTTGCACAATCAACGGCTCACTATTTATTATGTCGTCACGAATAAGCCATACAAGATCAAATGCAGCTCACGGGCATACATTGAGCTCAGGAGCTGAGAGATTGTATGAAAGTAAACTGCGGCCCTGACGCCATTTGAGCCCCTGAGGATTACCACGAATTTTTAACGCGAACCATTTCACGATCTAAGGTGAACTGTTGAATGGGATGCTATACATCACTTATTTTTAATTAGTACAAATACTTGAAGGCCCTATTAGAAAAGGTCTTGTTATTATTTAAGTAAAGTCGCAATAAATAATATTCTTAAACAGCAAAGTTGTTAATTAGCGTTTTTATTTTATTTTCCAATATGTCACTCAATATTGTACAGGCTATTGAGTATTGATTATGAATGAATTAATAATGGCGATTAAAATGGAAAAATACTGCGCGAAGTATTTTCTAGTAGCAATTGTTTTTAACCGGCTTCAAAAATGAGGAGGTTCTATGTTCGGCTGAATGTATGTTTTTTTTTTATGTAAGTATGTTCACCGATTTCTCGGTCAATTGTGGACCGATTTTGAAATATATTTCTTTGATTGAAAGGTTATGCTTCCAAGTTGGTCCCATAGAAATATTGTTATGATCTGATCATGAACTTCGAAGATATGGAACAGAACTCCTCATAGGATCACAGCAGAACTGTCGTAACAAGTAAAATTGCTTTATTTATACGTGTAGTCGATGACTGACTGAAAGAATAGGGGGAATATATCGAACTGATCTGATGATGAAGCCTGAAGTTAGGCACCGGAACTCTGTAATAAATTAATTTAATCTAACCGTGTTTGGTATTATTAGAATTGTCATGAGATGCACTCTGGCTATAAGGTATTTAAGTATGGCTGAGGGGTAGGTACTTTTTAGCAACTTTACAAAAAAAAATACAACCGACTTCAATGTAAAAAAAATACTAAAAAGTGAAAAACAACTTAATTTCGGAAGTCGGTGTTAAATAACGAAATGACAAAACTATTAAAGAAACACCGACTTCCGAAATTAAGTTATTACCTAATGTCTCGTTATTCTCAACAAATAATATTCATAAACAGCAAAGTTATTAATTAGCGTTTTATTTTTATTTCCCAAAATATCACTCAATTTATGGAAATATTGTACAGGCTATTAAATAAGTATGAATTAATAATGGCGATTAAAATTGAAAAATACTGCGCGTAGTATTTTCTAGTAGCAATTGTTTTGAATGATTAATTCAATTACCTATGAATTTACCAATTTACAAATTTTCTTGGACAATTTTGGGACTTCGTTTTTTTTACTTTTGACTACACAAATATGATCAGTAACATGTACGGATAGAGCCCCATTTTTTTGTACTAATTAAAATATAGTGGTGTATAGGATGTATTTATCTAACTGTCTTTCTCACTCGCCTGACTGACACTCATGGTAAGGGCCCAGGTCCAGAAAGTGTATGATAAGGACCCTGGAATGCAAAGGGCAAATGAAGGAACACGGGTTTTTTTTTTCGGTGGGGAAATCATCTTACGACATCCCTCGCCCTTGGGCGGGGCGGGAGATAGTGTCAGACTTTTACTGTCTAAAAACCCACTCTTGTTCCTTCGTTGCCTTCGTCCCAGGGCCCCGGGTTTCGTTTTCACACTACCCATGGCCCCAGTAGGCTTCGACCCTGCTGGGCCCCTACGATTTGCTGACATCTCCTTGAGGCGCGCGTGGAACACTACGCGCCGTCGACGACTTGGGCTCGGTCTGGACGGTTACCGGACGGTTGGACGGCGGGCTACCCATTGCTCGCCGTCCGCAAGCCCACGCCTACGGTGGCCGGAAATCGGGATCGGAATCCCGGCGGCGCGGTAAGGGCGTGAGGACCGTTGCCTCACGCGATCGGCCGCCTCCTTCGCTAGCATTACTGCTTCGCAGAAGGAAGCGACCGCCTGCCACTCCTCCTCGCTGACACGGGTAGGTTTTACTTAGTTCGCAATAAATACTTTGACTTGACTTGACTTGACTTTTAGCTATTGTTTTTATGAGGTGGGAAATCAAAATGACTTCTCCTGATCTAAGATGAAGACAGAAAACCACACCTACGTGGCTTTAGTTGCTTTTTGCGTTCTGCGACCACGTTTATCCCCTTCATACTCATCCCCGTGGCTGTAGCAAGCATCGACCCTGCTGGGCCCCTTCGGTTTGCTGACATCTCCTTGAGGCGCGCGTGGAACACTACGCGCCGTCGACGACTTGGGCTCGGTCCGGATCCGGACTGTTACCGGACGTCTGGACTGCGTGCTGTTTTATTATTGTTCGCCGTCCGCAAAGATAACCGTATGAGAAACGGAAATGACTGAATTTATGTATTTATAAGAACTGGAACAATTTACTTCCTTACCTGGAGAGGGGCGTTGATAACCGCGACACAGTTTTATACTACTGCTGTTATCATCGTTTCAATTTGATTATATCTGTATGTGTTTCTTGTTCCAAATAAATAAATTTATTTATTATTTATTTATTTATTTATATAAATAAAGAATTTAAAACAGCAACAAAATGAATATTTATTACACTTCCGAATAAATACATTCAGGAAATGAATACAAAAACAAATTAATTATTTTACGTCCATAACGTATTTATACATAATTATGTAGATATTAACATTCGCAGATGTTTACTTGATTTCAAGTTGAAGGTGAAATAAATAGTAGATATATTGACGTCATGAGTTCATCATCATTTAATGAGTTCTCCTGATCTAAGATGAAGACAGAAAACCACACCTACGTGCCTTCAGTTGCCTTTAAAGAAAAGATGGATGGATTGTGTGAAGAGTGATATGAAAGAAAAGGGAGTTAGTGATAGTATGACGAGTGACAGGGCAGAATGGAAGAAAAAAACGTGTTGCGCCGAACCCAAATAACACGGGACAAGGGCAGGAAGATGATGATGATGAGTTCATCATCATTTCAGCCGATAGACGTCCACTGTAGGAAATAGGCCTCCCCGCGCGTGTTGCCATCACTACTGCCCCCCTAGCCAAGTTGCAAACGATAAACGTGAACGCTTAGTAATCTCCAATAGATTTTCAACTTTATACCTAAGAGCATAAAGTTGAAAATCTATTAAAGACTACTGAGCGTTAGCGACCGGAACGAACGAAAACACTATGTAATCTTCAATAGATTTTCAACTTTATATCCAATAACATAAAGTTGAAAATCTATTAAAGACTACTGAGTGTTTACGTTTATCGTTTGTGACTTGGCTAGGGGGGCTGGTCCTATGTGTCTCGCATCCATCGGATTCCCGCGACCCTCACCAGGTCATCGGTCTACCTTGTGGAAGGCCGCGCCAACGCTGCGTCTTCCGGTACGCGGTCGCCACTCTAGAACCTTTTGGCCCCATCGACCATCTGCACCCCTAGCCAAGTTGATAATCTGCAATCGTTAACGCTAGTCGAAAGCTAATCAAATGTATGGGAATGACATCATCTCAACGTTAAGTCACGTGGTCAGAACAAACGAATAGAAAATACGTAGCAAAGTTCACATCGTTCAAAACGATGGAATGAATTGTTATCGTTTTTACAATGTTCAACGCTACATCCTTTGTTATTGTCGAACGAGCGGCCGACTCAGGCGCGTCAACATGGCTACCAACTTATCGTTTTCTACAATTGCTGACACCGAGGCGTTACCGATTGGAGAACGGAATTCGACACGAAACGGTTGCAACTTGGCTAGGGGGTGGGGGGGGGCTGTTCTGCGAGCAATGTGCTCTGCCCATTGCCACTTAAGTTTGGCGAATTAGGTAATTTTAACAACATCATCTGATGCGCTCTTGTCACCGTCACCGCGTCGACGTTCCGGTTATAGATATTGGAACCCAATGGGCACGCGACTGGGCACGCTACAAACATGGCGATAAGTCCTCTCTTTGAGGAGTGGATGACGCTCTATGGTGTCCTCACCTTCCGCATGACGCAGGTCCTCATCGGACATGGTAAATTTAGGAGAGGTCTTGTTCCAGATTCAGGGGGAAGAAACGTCCGGGTGGGACCAGCAAGGCCGATATCCGCTTGGGCCACGAAGAATTTCTGAAAAGGAAACCCTTGCTCCTACAATGCAACTACAATACAACAGGCGACTGAAAGACACAAGTGTGGTTTTACTAAGTAAAGACTAATAGACACGCCTTCTCGCTCCATTCTAGTGCGCGAGAAGTCATGGGATGATTTCCTACCTTTCAAAAATAATGGGCACGCGACGATGGCAAGAGACCGGACGGCGCGTGTTGTAAATAGCTAATGGTCATTGTGTCAATTATAAATAAAAACCGGGCAAGTGCGAGTCGGACTCACGCACTGAGGGCTCCGTACAAACTTACAGTAAACAGTTCAGTTCCCGAATGGAGTTATAAAGATTTTTTATTTATTTATTTATTTATGTACACACAAACACTTAAAAATGAAAATAACAAAAGCAGACAGAAGAGCACAAAGGTACTGCTTATTTCAAATGAAATTTCTTCCAGCAGACCTGCGACAGGAGAGTTGGATGAGACATGGTAGACACAAGTGTATACAAATAAGTTAGAAAATTAAAATATATATATACCTATACTATATTATCTAAATTAAATCAAATAATACATAATTATATATATCAAAATTAAATTTATTGATTTTTTATCATAATTATATATTTTTTTGAATCGCATAAAAGTTTTTTTTTTGTGACGTGACTACTACTAAACTTGTGCTATGAGATGAGACCTTGCTTCATGCCAAATTTCAGAATTCTGGGTCAATGGGAAGTACCCTATGAGTTTTGATTCCCTTGAGAGTGTCGAAATACACGTTTTTTTGCGACATAAATGGCCGTATCTTTTTTTTTGTTAACTTTGAAGTTTGATTTTTTTACAGCTTCAAGGGACCGCAGTCCTGAGTATATGGTTTTAATTTCAACTCGATACCTCCACGCGTTCCCGAGATAGTGTCTTGACAGACAGACAGACAACAAAGTGATCCTATAAGGGTTCCGTTTTTTCCTTTTGAGGTTCGGAACCCTAAAAAATGTCGCAAGGCAAACACAGGTAAGCCGACATGGCCTAGAAGTATGTTCATACTTCCTTACCTTACCTGTGTTGGTAGGCTTGGGCGTAGTGGCCTTTCGTCCACGGCCTCGCATCCAAAGAGGCCTCACAGCGAGGCTCTTTAAAACACAAAGGTTTCTTTTTGAATTGATAGACTCGAGTTTAACCACTACTTTTACCTGATGGTTAGCGACGATGTGGTCGAACACTGGGTTGCGACAGTCGCTGTCTCGTTTTGGAATTTATGAAAAGAAAAAACTGGGCAAGTGCGAGTCGGACTCGCGCACTGAGGGTTCCGTACAAAATTGAAAGTTAAATTACGGTTTACGATTTATTACGTATTAAAAAAAAAACTACTAACTAGATCTCGTTCAAACTAATTTTCGGTGGAAGTTTGCATGGTAATTTATATCATATATATTTTTAAGTTCTATCATTCTCTTATTTTAGAAGTTACAGGGGGACACACATTTTACCACTTTGGAAGTGTCTCTCGCGCAAACTATTCACTTTAGAAAAAAAATGATATTAGAAACCTCAATATCATTTTTGAAGAGATATCCATAGATACCCCACACATATGGGTTTGATGCAAAAAAAAATTTTGAGTTTCAGTTCTAAGTATGGGGAACCCCAAAATTTATGTTTTTTTTTTCTATTTTTGTATGAAAATCTTAATGCGGTTCACAGAATAAATCTACTTACAAAGTTTCAACAGTATAGCTCTTAGTTTCGAAAAAGAGAGGCTGTGACATACGGACGATGACGATCTATAAGGGTTCCGTTTTTTGCCATTTGGCTACGGAACCCTAAAAAGGCCTCGCTGCGCCATCGCCCACGCTACGCTTCTGCCCCTGTGCAAGTTTCATCCAAATATATTTAGCCGTTAGAACGTAAAAAAGCAACAAACAAACGTACACACTCATATACTTTCGCCTTTATAATATTATTTTTTTGTTTTTTTTTAATTGATATAAACCAGTGCTTGACTGCGATCCCACCTGATGGTAAGCAGTGATGCAATCATTGATGGGGAGGCGCACTAGTTTATTAAGAGCCTATTCACTCTAGCCTTGAAGACACCTAAATTATAGTTGGACGGGAAGATCGCAGCAGGCAAATTGTTCCAGTCCTTCAATGTACGCGTTATAAACGACGAAGCGAAACGCTTAGTCCGGACCGTTGAAGTTTCAACAACGTAAGGGTGGATACTCGCCGTACGTCGGGTTGTCCGATGGTAGTAAGGAGATGGCGGAATCAAGTCATGCAATTCCCGCGCACACTCTCCACAATGCAACCTGTAGGATACCGATAGCTTTTGTCCTCGACTTCGTTCGCCATCTTTAACTCTATCCATAATACAGAATCCTGAAATTTGGCATAAAGCAAGGTATAGTATTCCATATTGAACTATTTACATAGGTAAGTTTATACGGAACCCTCTGGGCGCGAGTCCGACTCGCACTTGCCCAGTTTTTTTTAATGATCCGAACAGTCGAAAGGAAAAAAAAACAAAGAATTCAAATCATATATTTTAATTTGTCGAATATGTTTTTCTTAAATCCAGGTAGACGTAGATATCTGTATCTCGTGAGGAGGTAGACAAGTCTTCAGCCGGCTGAAGCGACAGCATCAGCTGACGTCACGCTCCAGTATGTCCAGCTCATGGTTCCCTCTCCTGGACCTGTAGGGAGCCGGCATCTTCAGGTGGACGGTCCTCACGTGGAGCTTCATGGAATTTGATTGGGAGAAGGTCTTGCCGCAGTGTCCGCACTGGTAGGGTTTCGCGCCCGAGTGCACCTGTGGACCAATATTAAAATAAAATAAAATATTTTTATTTGAAACATATTTGGCCCACACTATAGGGTATTACACTCATTTTTGAAAAATGTCTCAATTGGATTCTGTAGTGCTAATATTTTTTTTTTTTTCCACAACTATCACACAACGCCGTCTAGTCCCAAGCTAAGCAGAGCTTGTGTTATGAGTACTAGACATCTGATAAACATACTTATATATTTCTAAATACATACATATTATAGATAAATTACACCCAGACACAGAACAAATGATCGTGCTCATTACACAAACATTTGTCCTGGGTGGGAATCGAACCCACGACATAGCAGCATGTAGCGCCACCCGCGAGCGTCTAGAGAACTAATTTTGACGTATAATGCAAATGGCTGCAGAGAAGTGTACAGTACTCTGAAGTATTTTTGAATTAATTTCGTTCGAATTCCGAGTTATTCCTGCTTCACGAATTATATAAAATCTATGAAAAATGAGGCCATGTGTATATTGTAAGCGGTGCGACATTACAACGCGTTCCAAATAAGAATAGGATCGATTGCCATGTTGTGAGTTGTGACGTCACGTCATACTGTCAAATCGCAAGAAATTGGGCTAAATTGAAGAACTTAGAGATGAGCGAAATTCAGTTCGTAAATAAATAGAATTTAAAAAAAATCTTGTTTTGCTCACCATAATAATTCTTCGATTTGACAGTATGACGTGACGTCACAACATGGCAATCGATCCTATTCTTATTTGGAACGCATTGTACTAATTTTAGTACCGCAGACACTCGCTACGGCCGACAGCGCCAAAATGGCGAATATCAAACGGGCACAAAAGCAATTTGTGGTACATAGTAGAGGTCAGTGCTGTAGTATGTTTGTATAACATAGTTTCTCACCCGGTCGTGCCTGTTGAGCGCCGCCTTATGTTTGAATGCCTTCGGACAGCTGGAACACTTGAACGGCCTCTCACCGGTGTGCGTACGAACGTGGATCTGTCAAATACGAATGTGTGTTACTGGGGAAAAATAATTCAACCCTCGCAGTACGTCTAACCCTAAATGAAGAGTTATATCATGAAAAATATAACTAACTGACCCGCGTGCCGCCTAATAGTAAGGATAACGCCATCTACTGGCATTACCAGAACAGCATAATTCATTAGAGATGGCGTTGAATTCGAAATCTACGTTTCGTGAGTTTTTTCACATTTTCTCACCGTTTAAACCTTCCCTGGACTATCACAAATATTTTAGAAGAATTTGACAAATCGATCCTGCCGGTCTTTGAGTTTTAGCGAGACTATATAGATTATTTGGGGCATTATGTATATAGGGTGACTGGCATGTGTACGATACTTAAACACGTGATTGTGCTCTTGATAACAAACAATTTTTATTATGGGAGCAAAGCCGAAATCGCGAAAAAAATATCAGCTGTTCAGTACATTAGGCAAACATAAATGTACTGAACAGCTGATTTTTTTCAGGTGAATTTCAGGTTTGTTCCCATAGTAAAAGTTGTTGGTTATCATGAGCACAATCACGTGTTTAAGTATCGTACACTAATTACCAGTCACCCTAAGGGTGACTGGTAATTAATGTTGCGGTGTGCAGTGCAGCGCAGTATTGGAAGGCCCCCTACAAGGTGGACCGATGACCTGGTGAAGGTTGCGGGAATCCGATGGATGCGAGACGCACAGGATCGTTCGTTGTGGAGACATTTGGGGGAGGCCTATGTCCAGCAGTGGACGTCTATCGGCTGAAATGATGATGATGAAGGGTGACTGGTAATTAGTGACCGATACTCAAACACGTGATTGTACTCATGATTACAAACAACTTTCCCAAAGAAACTTTTTTTATATTCTCATTAGTTTTGTCACAATAACAAAACAGCTGTTTGAATCCGGTACATACACTGATTACGTACACCGCTGGGTTTGCAAGCCGCGGGTGTTCTATCACTATTGTAGGTACGGCGGCGTCACGCGGCTAAGGCGGTCGCAGGCGCGCGCGTATTACAAACAGCCTTAGATTCAAACAGCTGTTTTGTTATTGTGATAAAACTAGTGAGTATATAAAAAAAGTTTTTTTGGGAAAGTTGTTTGTAATCATGAGCACAATCACGTGTTTAAGTATCGGTCACTAATTACCAGTCACCCTCTACAAAGATGATCGGAGGTCATAGTTTTTACCTGCAATCTCTGGAAGATGCTGAACTTCTTGGGACACTCGATGCATTGGAAAGGTTTCTCTCCCGTGTGAGTACGCTGGTGGTACACTAGCGCTGCGTTCGACTGTAAAGAAACATAGTATTGGTTCATGGAAATTTTATTTATATGAAATTTTAAAGGGTTCCGTACCTCAAAAGGAAAAAACGGAACCCTTATAGGATCACTTTGCTGTCCGTCCGTCTGTCTGTCAAGACCTTTTATCTCGAGAACGTATGGAGGTATCGAGTTGGAATTAAAACCATATACTCAAGTCTGCGGTCTCTTGAAGCTGTAAAAAAATCAGATTTTAAAGTAACTGAAAAAAAAGGATACGGCCGTTTATGTCGCAAAAAACGTATATTTCGACACTCTCGAGGAAATCAAAATTCATAGGGTATTTCCCGTTGAACCAGAATCCTGAAATTTGGCATGAAGCAAGGTCTTATAGCACAGATATGGGAATAAATCTGAAAACTGTAAATTTGTCGTCACATCACAATTTTTTTTTTTTGCGATTTGGAAATATCTTCAAGATTCGGGAATTGAACTGTGTACAATATGTAAGTTTGCACGAGTCCGAATCGCACTTGCCCAGTTTTTTTTTTAAGGTGGACCAGTCTTCCAATCTGCCACTCCTCCTCGCTCCGGACCATGGCCTGTACCAAGGCCCGGCGCGAGAGATCGCACTCGGCCACCACTGCTCTCGCATAGTACACATAGCATATGTAAATCAATTAATATATCGTAAAGATAATGGATTTAAAGGTCAGCGGGGCTCAATACGAGCACAGGCCGCAATACGAGTATGTGTATCTTGTTAAAAGTTCCGCACATATAACCACACTGCTACAACGCCCTACCACCTCCACAAACATAGGTCTCAACTCATCATTCATCAAAATGTGTAACAACCTAAATTCATTTTATAAGTCCGTACCCGAAGCTGATGTATATGACGATTATGAAGCGAAGTTCAAGGCAAGAATTTTGGCCTCCCTACACGCCAGGGACAAGTAATCGAGTCCATTCTTATACTTATTCTGTTTGTTTTATTTTTGTCTGTTTTTATTTTTTTTTTCTCTTTTAACCTGTTTCCTTTATTGTCCTCTGTTTTTCGTTTTGTGTCACAATTGTACAAAAAACTTAGCTACTAAACGGTAAACTGGCATGTGTACTGTAAATGTTGTGTTTACCCGTAATTGGCATGTATATAAGAACTGTACCTATGATTTGTTTTTATGTGTGTGTATATATATATATGTGCTGTGGGTGAACCTAAATAAATAAATAATAGTGTTCCCTGATAGCTACAACCTAGGGGTCTTTAAGTCAAGAGTGAATAGGTTATTTCTAGGCAAGCGGGCTCCATCGTCGGCCACATCATCGCTTACCATCAGGTGAGATGGTGGTCAAACGCGAGCCTATCAATAATAAAAAAAAAAAAAATGTGTGCATTTAACTCCGCCCATATGTTCCAGGGAGTATACATGTCAACTTACGATGCACTTCTTGCCGCATATCTCGCAGACCCAGGGCACGTGTTTCCTTCGATCCCGGGGCGTGTAGTTCTTGAGCTTGATGCCGAGGTGCACGCGCTGGTAGTGGATGGAGAAGGAGCGCTCGTGAGCAAAGTTACGGTTGCACTGGAACAGGAAATACCATCAGAGACCCAACCAATAATTAACATCTATATATATAAAAGAAAGTCGTGTTAGTTACACTATTTATAACTCGAGAACGGCTGAACCGATTTGGCTGAAAGTTGGTGGGGAGGTAGCTTAGAACCAGGAGACGGACATAGGATACTTTTTTTTTTTGAGTAGGGTAGAGTAAGGTAGAGTAGGATAGAGTTGGGTAGAGTAGGATAGAGTTGGGTAGAGTAGGATAGAGTTGGGTAGAGTAGGATATACTCGTAGTAGTCAGTTGACGGGAGCGAAGCCGCGGGCAAAAGCTAGTAATAATTACAAAATATCTAATATTTACAAGATATAATAACTGAATCTATAATTTTATTTGATACTAGATTCTGTCAGCGTCTTCGCCCGCGGATAAGAAGGTTTCTCCATACTAACTTTGGACCCCTGTTTCATCCCCTTAGGGGGTGAATTTTGGAAAATCCTCTCTCAGTGCTCGCCTACGTCATAAAAGGAAACCTTGTGCAAAATTTCACGCTCCTAGTCCCAGTAGTTTCGGCTGTGGGTCGATATGTCAGTCAGTCACTCAAATGTCTCACTGATGGTGGCGCATGTGTTGGATCATTCGGTTCCCTTCAAAATGGTTGAGCTGAGTGGTGCTAATATTGGCGTCATGTTCGTGAACGGGCGCTGTCAGTTGAGACTGGTCATCTCTTAGCTGCCAGTTGCTATTTTAATATCTATATTTAGTTTGTATTTTTACTTTATTGACATTGTTCTCACATGATAGCGACAAGAAACATGTAACAGAGATATTTGTAATTACAAAACATGATTGAAGAGAGTGTCCATGGAGTTTCTTGCACATTCTTCTCCATATAGATCTACGCTTTGGAATGTGCAATTAGCATCATTTTTTTTTTCTGACTGACTGACTTCATGACAATTCAAAAGTGCCTGTAAATGGTTTATTTGAAATAAAATGCTTTGAATCTTTGAAAGTCAGTTTCTCCTTTTATATATAAAGAAGATTATTTATTATCTTCGTTGTGTGTGATAGTCCATTGAACTGTATGGCGAGCGATATTGTATCTTAAGATAAAATATTATAGTATCTTAGACGTGTGCAGCGCCCCTTAGTGAACTCCACTGCGGGTGACGTTACCTACGACAAACTTATTACTTGCGGTCGGTACAGTAATCGGGTCTAGGGATCGAACCGCAAAATTAAGTTTGTTTTTTATTGTATATACTTTTCCGAGATAAAAATAACCCAGTGTTGTGCCCAGGATATTAAAGAATAATTATACCAAATTTTATCGTAATCGAACCGGTAGTTTTTGCGTGATGCCTGAACAAACAGACAGACAGATAAAAATTTTTTTAATCACATTTTTGGGTTCGGTGTCAGTCTAGTAACACCTCTGCCATTTTTTTTTTTTGATATTTTCAATGTACAGAATTTTCAGTTCTACAGATTTATTATAAGTATAATATAGATAACGATCAGTTAATATAATAAACGATTGATATAATTTTAAACTAATTTTTATACGCTTATCATACATTTGACTGGCCTGTTGGTCTAGTGGTTAGTGGCCCTGACTGCTATGCCGGAGGACGTGGGTTCGATTCCCACCCAGGACAAATGTTTGTGTGATGAGCACGATCATCTGTTCCGTGTCTGGGTGTAATTTATCTATCTATCTAATAAAAACATATAAGTATGTTTATCAATTGTCTAGTACCCATAACACAAGCTCTGCTTAGCTTGGGACTAGACGGCGTTGTGTGATAGTTGTGGAATATTATATTATTATTCTGTTTTTAGTATTTGTTGTTGTAGCGGCAACCTGTGAAAATTTCAATTGTGTAGCTGTCATGTCACAGTTCATGAGATAAAGCCTGGTGACCGACGGATGGACAGCGGAGTGACAGCAATAGGGTCCCGCTTTCACCCCTTGGATACGGAACCTTAAAAAATGTTTGGTTCTATGACAATTTCGGTTTCCTCACGATATTTTCCTTCACCGTTTTGAGAGCAATAGTGTTGAAATAAGTTATACAAAGCAATACTCCTCACCTCTTCACATCTGACCCCGACGTCATGTGTCTTCAAGTGATCTCGTAGAGCATCCTGATTGGGGAGATTCTCTCCGCACTGGAAGCAGGAGCTGCCAACAAAAAGCAATACAAACATGATTTACTTTTTTCTTTTCGCCAGAAATGAAACCAAGGTTATATGTTAGAGGCCTACACCAGAAATCAATAGCAAAAAGAACCAGGTCTTTAAACCGCAACCGAACGAAGATACCTTTAGAAGCATTGCTAGTGTATTTTTGTCAGGCGTTACCTATTTTTCTCATAATATACGTTATGACGTTACGTATACAGTTCTTGTAAAGGTTCTTGTAAAGGTAAAAAAAAAACTTTTCATACGAAGACATGGCTTGAAGGACTTAGTATCCAAATCGAAAACACAGAAAAAGGGGCAACTTAACGAAACAGGTGTGGTTTTAGTCAGTAAAAGTCTGACACGCCCTCTCGCTTCGCTCTAGAACGTAAATTATATGATAGTTTCCCACCAGTTTTTTTTTTTCATTCTTACTGTAAATGTAGTTAAGTGAATCGACGTCCCCGGGTAATAACCGGGGCCGGGGGGGGGGGATGTAAATAAGCTGTTGAGTAATAATCAAGGTGTATTTCTGTGGCATTTTTATGTATCAGATCTATATTAGACATGAAACCGACAATGGTTTGGCCGGATACCGGATATTCGGCAAGCTACGAGGTCGGAGCGCCGGATATCCGGCTACCGGATATTCAGCCCTTTTGCTAAAATTTATTTTTCAGCACCTGGCAGAAGCATTTAGAGCGAAAGGCTATGTCCAGAAGCTTGTCTAGTTTAAGAAGCCAAGTGGAGTCGCCTCTTACCAAAAAATGCGGAAAATTTGGTATTCATTCGCCACAATTTGCCAATTGTTAATTTTGAATATTAAACTAATTAATAAAACAAACATTTTTGACGTGCGATTATAAAAATAAACGGTGTCCATAACCTGTTGTGATATGATTTGCCTTGTGTAAAATAATGAGGATTGTTTGAATTTTATGATACGGAATCCGGCCGAATACTGAATTACTACCCGGTATACAGCCGGATAGTCAAAACAAGGCCGAATAGTCCGGATACCGGATAGTTTTCTTAGATTACTTCCTATTACGACTCACTTTTTTTTAATATGATTATTTTTATTAGGGATGTAACGATACATGAATTTGCCGATACGATACCGATACCGATTATCGAGGAAAATAATCGGCGATATCGATACCGATATCGATGGCATAGTAGTAAATAAAGTATGATGTACTTTATATGCATAAAACTTACTTATGTTACACAGAAAAAATAGGTACTCCATTCTGTAAAGTGTGGTAAAAATGGAAATTAAAAATAATGAAAAAAAAAGGGAAAATATCGTATCAACATTTATTTGGGTAACATTTAACAAGGAATCAAATCAAAATTAAATCAATATTAATAATCAAAGTTCACTTTAGGAAGATTTTTGTTAAGGAAACAAAGTTTATTCAAATTACTAGCAGATAATCTGTTCCGCAAATCATTTTGTATGAGGCCTGCAGTTGAAAAAAGACGTTCTGAGGCAACTGAGCTCATTGGGTACGATAAATATTTTTGTGCAAGCATTTTCAATTTTGGGTATTTATCTTCATTGCTCCAATAGTTCTTTGGATCTTGTTTCATTGGAATATTTGGACATCTCGTATAAGATTCCACCTCTTCTTGCTCAGGATGATTGGACATGTTTGATAAAGGTTCCTCCTCTTCTGCTTCTTTAATCAAACTGTCACAAGCACTCCAGATACCTGAGAAAGTTTCATCTTGCTTGTTTTGTGACTCTACACGCTCTACAGGAACATGTGTATCCCCGTTAGTAATTAAGGAGATAAGTATTCTTTTCGCCTCAATGCTTGTGGATTGTAGAAAGAACGTACGCAATTTATAGCGCGGATCTAGTGTTGTTGATAAAATGAAAGTTTCCTCACTCTCTAGATAATCAAATCTGTCATTTATTCCAGCGATCAAAATCTCTAAAAAATTATAATATTCTGGGCTGCTGTAACTGTCATCCGCGGTCTCTTGATTATTTTTGATCTGTTTTAAAACTTTTCGCAAACTGTTAATAAGAGGTATAGCGTCAGATAAGCAAGCAGATTCTTTACTTATAGATTTTGTAGCTTCTTCAAAATAATTCAAAGTCGAAACAACTTGTTCCATCAATAGCCATTCTTCTGTAGACAATTCAGTTCTACATTTCACATGAGGCAAAGAAGCTTGAATTGCAACTCGTTGCTCTAAAAGTCTTCTAAGTGCATGAAGGGTTGAATCCCAGCGAGTAACGACATCCTGAATAAGAACGTGACAAGGAACGTTATGAGATTTTTGCATTTCTGTTAGGATTTTGCGACCTGACGTTGAATGACTGAAGTGGCCAATAATAGATCTCGCCTTTGTAATCATGGCATTTATTTTCTCTTCAAAAAACGCATCCTTCAGCACTAATTGTAAAGAGTGCGCCATACATCTAATACGTTGAACTCCCACTAGTGTTACAGCAAGCCCCATATTCGGTGCATTATCTGTCACTACAGCACGTACCCGTTCGCTGATGTGCCAATCTTGAAATAATTGACGTAAGTTTTGAGCTATGTTTTCAGCGCTATGATTTTCACCTTCAAAAGGAAATACTTCTAGGCAGTAGTTCTTCAACTCAAAATTTTTATCAAGTCCGTGAGCAGTCACACTTATAAAGTCGTTAACGGACGAAGAAGCATCGCTAGTCCATAAGTCAGTCGTGATAGTGAAGTGCGGAAGTTCATGCAAAAGTTCCATTATTTTGGTTCTTACACGGCAGTACATGTCTGGTATTACATTTTCCGAAATATGGGGACGGGAAACCATTTTGTATTTCGGGCAAAACTGCTTAATAGTGCGTTGGAACCCCAGTTTATTTACCAAGTCAAACGGTTCCATGTCTACACATATTTGTTCAGCTATTGTTTTCGTGATCGCTTTTGCCCTAGGGTCATCGGTATCATACATGACACTTTTTTCCAGAATGTGCTCCAAAGTAGCTTGTTTTTTAGGCGGCGGACCACCGTCGGCGCTTGAGGTACCTGGGATGTCTTTTTCCAACTCCTTCTCGTGATAGCGCTTCACGTGTGTCCACATGTTAGTTGTCGTGAAGCCCTTCGATGAAACTGCTTTGCTACCACGAGAAACGCTGACATTGCAATATAAACAAGTCGCTTTTGTGTCATCATCCTGTTTTATTTGAAAATGATTCCATATACTACTTCTATGTTTTAAAGGAGTCGCCATTTTATTTATCGTACGTAACTGTATTACAGTCCTCACTTCACTCAAAAACAGACAAAATCACGAATAGCGGTGACGAAATAAGGTAAATTCGCCGAAAAACAATGCAAGTATTATTATATTACAACGCTGTGCCAAAACTAAGTAAACACTGACGAGCGACGACCGTTAACCACGTGCGTTGCCTTTTCACTGGCGGGCGCGTCCTTCGCCCCACCACCCTCTGAGACGGGGTGGCAACATGGCCGCAAGCGCGTCGCCTTCGTTCTTTTCGCGCGCTTTTCAAACTGTATCGGCTGTATTTAAATCGGCGATGCCGATGTATCGGCCTGCCGATTATATCGGCCGATATATCGGTATCGGTATCGTTACATCGCTAATTTTTATTGTGTTTTGGGTACAATATTGACTGGTCTACACTGTTCTTACATAATATCTATTAATACTGTAATATGAAAATATTGTAATCAACCACTTATTTTAAAAGAGTAACCATGGAGTTTCTTGCCGGTTCTTCTCCATAGGAAACGACCAATTTGGAACCGTGCACTAGCTTCTGACGTTTTATAAGTGCCCATGTAGGCCTATGTGAAATAAAAACATTTTTGATTTGATTTGAGTTACCGGATATCCGTTTCATCTATAATCTATACACTACTCATTTTTTTTTTATATTTGAAAGTTAAGCACTAATCTAAAGACCCTGGTTCTAATTGTAATTATTTTTAGTCACGCGAACCATCCCGTTAGGGTACACAGCAATGATATTACAATGCGTTCCAAATAAGAATAGGATCGATTGCCATGTTGTGACGTCACGTCATACTGTCAAATCGAAGAATTATTATGGTGAGCAAAACTAGAAATTTTTAAAATTTAATTTATTTACGAACTGTGAACGAAAAAAGTTAAATCAGAATCCAGTTCATCAATTTTGCTCATCTCTAAGTTCTTCAACTTTGCCCAATTTCTTGCGATTTGACAGTATGACGTGACGTCACAACATGGCAATCGATCCTATTCTTATTTGGAACGCATTGTACATCAGTCACTCACCATAAAGTGCCATCACAGCTGCTATTCTCATTACTATTACAATGACGTGTCAACGCGTCCATAGTTTTGAAGTATTGCTCACAGACGGCACATTTGAATTGTGGTTTTAAATTCACTTTCTGAAACAGAAAAAATCTTTTGAGATGCGTTATTTCATTGAGATTTTTCTTAAAAAACTATCTTTTGTCCTAATTTGGAACATCATCACTATTTCAGCCGGAAGACGTCCACTGTTGGACATAGACCTCCTCCAAGCGTCGCCACAACGACCGATCCTGTGCGCCTCGCATCCATCGGATTCAAAAAGTTAAAAGTAACTCTGTCAGTCTGTCTGTCTGTTACGCTTTCACGGTTAAACTACTGAACCAATTTTGATGTAATTTGGTACGAAGGACGCTTGAACTCCAAAACTTTTTATCTATTTTCTACTTCGGGTCCGCAATAACCAAAATGCTCGCAAAGTCGCTGGCCAAAGTGCATATGTATATAATAATTATTTTAAGCTATTGCATAGCTTCTATCGCGGGCCTTGAGCGCGGGGACCGAATCCAGAAATTCCGTAACGAAAAATATACCTCACGCTCCCCACTCCGACGGGCACGGAGGTGTGGCTTGAATGCCGACAGAGACCGAACACCTATTTTAGAAAAGTCGTTAACGACCTGTGTGGCGCAATGGTACAGCGTTCTACCTATGTTATCATCGTGCCTCGAGTTCAAATCTCGGTCAAACAAAATAGTCTTTTTGTATTATAATAGATTATAGTAATGTTCTATGATAACAACTGAACATACTTGTAGCAATTTATGAAGTAAACAAGAAAGAAAAAAAATTGTTTTCTTATCGGTCACCACGCTCAAAAAGTGTAACTTGAATTAATATCAAAGAAAAAGAAATACTGCATAAATAAAATAAATCAATAATTATAATTGTATAAGTTGATACAAAATGCTATGCAATAGCTTTACCGCGGCAGTCCCCGAGTGCCACACTTATTTTTTTTATTTGTTGTTATAGCAGCAACAGAAATACATTAACAGTTCATGTTCAGTGACAAATCGTTCACGGTCCAAGCGGTACGATTGTGGAACACGTTGCCGGTGCCAATTAGGCAAGCCCAGTCACCAGCTTCTTTCAAAAATCTAGTCAAAGATCATTTCCTTTCACTCTAATTGCTATCCTGCCTCTACCTAAATTCAGTTCTTTAGTTACTAACCCACTTATTGTTCTTTTCTTTTTCCTTCTTTTTGTATGAAATTGTGTAACTCATAATATTTATAAATATATATAATAGTTTATATATAGGGTGACTGGCAATTAGTGTACGATACTTAAACACGTGATTGTGCTCATGATAACAAACAATTTTTATTATAGGAGCAAAGCCGAAATCGCGAAAAAAATATCAGCTGTTCAGTACATTAGGCAAACATAAATGTACTGAACAGCTGATATTTTTTTCGCGATTTCGGCTTTGCTCCCATAATAAAAATTGTTTGTTATCATGAGCACAATCACGTGTTTAAGTATCGTACACTAATTACCAGTCACCCTATATAAATGACTTGTCAGTAAAAACACTTAACTAATTAAAACTATAAATACACTAAAGGCAAAAACTACTAGCTAAAATATGGCGTCATAAAATTCCTCCGCATCGCTGTTGACTGGAAGTGTGCCCAAAAGGCTGGCAGCATTGCCACGTTGTATGGCAATGCTTAATCTCTGACCGACGTAAAAGCCAGCCCTTGGGTCACGCGAAGTGTCAACTAAGCGTTTGGATAATTCTTTGAAAAGCTTATGAGCACTCGGACCCCACGGCCCAAGAGTTTCAACCCCAAACGGCTCAAAAATATAACTACCGACGAGGTTGTTATATTTCCGTCGCTTGAGGTTCTCCGCAGCCGCCGCGGCAGCACCAGCACAGCGCGACGAGCTAGGAAGATGGGATGGCGCAAGAGTGTCGACACAGGTAGCGTCCCACACTGAAGGCCTACCCATCTTCCACGGAAATGAGGAAAGTAATTCCGGTATTTCCGGATTCAATTAAATATTGTTAATGTTGGCAGTGATATTATTACTATTCAATTCAAAATTTAAACGAAGTTATCAAAACTAAATTAATTTATTATTCATCTGTTGAATAATAAAAACAATCGAATTCCGATCGAAGCATTAATAATTTAGCCTTTTTATTGCCACAACTTTTTATAAATTATTGCACTTAAATTTTAATATGATAACCGGTTAGTGCACCACCCATGATCCTTTGTTCTGATTGGTCATTGGGTTGTGTCAAATCATGACTGTGTCGTTAAAAAAAAAATGAAGAATATAATATTGCTCATTTTAATACAATTCCTACCTAAGTTTTTTTTAATAATCAACCAATTCCAGAGGAATGTCCATATTAATATATACGTTTCGGATCAATGACCCCAATTCAATCTACCCACTCCGATCACTGCTAATCAATTGGGCACGGAATCCTAAAAAAAAGGGTACCATACCTCACTTCCCCGATGCGACTTCTTCATATGCATATTCAGTCCAATCTCACCCAAGAAACTCTCTCCACACACTTCACAACAAAACTTCGAAGGATGTTGCAAGCGTAAATGTGTCAAATGGCTAGTAGACTTAGAGAACATAGCGCCGCACACTTTACACGTGAACTTATGACCTTTATGCCATTTCAAATGTTCCTTAGCCCTGTGGCTGCTTTTAGAGATGTGGTTACAAAGTTTGCAGATGTATTTCCTCTCGTGTGCGGCGGTGGTGTGGGACTTCAGTGAGCGACGGTTCGGCCATCGTGTCTTGCAAATCGGGCAGGTTTCTTTGCCGTGAGACTGTAGGAAAAATAATAATATTATTACTTTTTAACCTTTTGACGTGCGTAATTAGAGACACAATAGTAAGACAATGGCTTCCGGGCGCCGGCTACCGCCTGAGCGTTAATGAATTAATATAATAATAATATAATATTCACACAACTATCACACAACGCCGTCTAGTCCCAAGCTAAGCAGAGCTTGTGTTATGAGTACTAGACAACTGATAAACATACTTAAATATTTCTAAATACATACATATCTATAATATAAAAATGAATCGCAAAATGTGTTGGTAAGCGCATAACTCAACAACGCCTGGACCAATTTGGCCAATTCTTTTTTTAAAATGTTCGTTGAAGTTCAAGGATGGTTTTTAAGTAGGGTAGAGTAGTCAGTTGACGGGAGCGAAGCCGCGGGCAAAAGCTAGTTTTAGATAAATTATACGCAGACACAGAACAAATTATTGTGCTCATCACACTTGTCCTGGGTGGGAATCGAAACCACGACCTCCGGCATAGCAGTCAGTGCCACTAACCACTAGACCAACAGGCCAGTCGAACTTTTTTCCACCACACTTAGTAACATTTAAATGATTCATAAGAAACAGTTTACAGACGGGAGACAGAAGCCCGCAGTGAAACTTGTGCTACGGGTCTCCTGGTCCCCTAATCTAAGTAATAGGAATTTCTTATAACTCATAAAAATAAGAATTAAATTAAAATTAAGTTGTGACTAGAGGTCGAAATTAGGTAGAGTTAAATATAGGGTGACTGGTAATTAGTGACCGATACTTAAACACGTGATTGTGCTCATGATTACAAACAACTTTCCCAAAGAAACTTTTTTTTTACACTCATTAGTTTTATGACAATAACAAAACAGCTGTTTGAAATTCGCATGCGCGCGCTTGCGACCGCTCAGCTGTTAGCCGCAGCCGCGTAACGCCGTTGTCTCATGTACTTTTTGTACCTTACCTACAACAGTGATAGAGCACCCGCGCGGCTTGCAAACCCATCGGTGTACGTAATCTATTCAGTTAATTGGACCTTGGGTTAACATTGGGTTCCGTTTTTTTCCTTTGAGGTACGGAACCCTAAAGAAAGCTATGGAGTGTAATTCCCTTCCGGAGCCAGTGTTTCCTGATAGCTATAACCTCTTTAAGTCAAGAGTGATAAGTTACTTCTAGGCAAGCGTACTCCATCGTCGGCCACATCATCGCTTAATATCAGGTGAAGAAGTCGTCAAGTACGAGCCTATTAACAATAAAAAAACCCGGGCGAAGTCAGGACGGATTGCTAGTCAAGATATATGAAGCTAATACATACCGGATCATGTCTCAGCATGTGATTCTTGTAAGTTCCATCTTGAATGAACCCCTTGTAGCAATGTTCGCATTTGTAGAACGAGTTTATAAAGTTGTACGAATTCTTTCGATCAAGTATTTCTTTCAATTGTTCTTCAACTGTTAAACATATCACCTGAAACGTGAAAAATACTCATTTTATACTAAAAAAAAATCCACGAGAATCTATATAGGGTGACTGGTAATTAGTGACCGATACTTAAACACGTGATTGTACTCATGATTACAAACAACTTTCCCAAAGAAACTTTTTTTATATACTTGTCGCATCAAGGGTGGCCGAGATGCGAAACATCGGGTCTTCATCACGATCCGACATAGTTCTTGGTAGGTGTGGGCACTGACTTGGGTACTCGAACGAAAGATAATTTGAATCAGAATAATTTTATTTTGATAACGGTTTTACAAAAGAAAACAAACACGTGCGTTGGTACTAAGCGTATGCCGAGGCTGTCCGAGGTAGAATGCCGCACCTCTCGGGCTTCCCTCCAGTCCTCGCTGCATCATCCCTTCCACCGACGATCGTGTCCAAGCGGTAGGGTGCCGCTTGCGTTTCCGGTGACGATATTATTAGTTTACGAAACTAATTGTTAGATGGCGCTGTCCATCGCACCCTTGCGCCATCAATCCACGACATACTCAATAGTTTTATCACAATAACAAAACAGCTGTTTGAATCTAAGGCTGTTTGTAATACGCGCGCGCCTGCGACCGGCGACCGCTCAGCTGTTAGCCGCGTGACGCCGCCGTACCTACAATAGTGATAGAACACCCGCGGCTTGCAAACCCAGCGGTGTAAGAATCAGTGTATGTACCTACCTGTTTCATTATTTAAACAGCTGTTTTGTTAATGTGATAAAACAAATGAGAATAAGTATAAACAAAGTTTCTTTGGGAAAGTTATTTGTAATCATGAGTACAATCACGTGTTTAAGTATCGGTCACTAATTACCAGTCACCCTATATACAACATTAGTTTTAGTGTATGCGAAACCCGAAACACGTGTCTAATATTTTTATGTAAAGAATCTATGTACAAAATTTCATAACTGTATCATGAAAAATCACAAAGTTATAAGCTTGTTATGTTACCTGGTTGTCCGCACAAATACATGGTCACCGGGCCATCCGGGCGATTGAGTTATTTTGCTCACGCACCCAGCTGTGTTCTGGCGCCTAATGCCCGCTGTGACCAGCCGTGACCTATGTTGGACTTAGTGTCGGTGGTGTCTAACTTGTGACCTTTTTTAAATATTTTTGAGAAAAAATCCAACATGGTGTAAAAATGATTGGAATCGATTTAGTTACCGATTCTGAACAGACTATATTCAGGTATCGCATATACTGAAAATAACGTAGTATGAAAGGAGAAACTGACTGACTGACATATCAACGCACAGCCGAAACTACTGGGACTAGGAACGTGAAATCTTGCACAAGACTTCCTTTTACGACGTAGGCGAGCACTAAGAAGGGCTTTTTGAACATTCAACTTTTAAGAGGGTGAAAAATATTAGTGATGCAATGGAAGTGTCTTAACGGAAGCGGAAACGGAAACAGATGTCAAAAGTAAATCTTTGCGGATGCGGAAGTGGAAGCGTTAATACTATGAAGAGAAAGCACCATTTTATTTTTTAAAAACAACAGAAGGTTTATGTCGTAATCACGTCACGAGGCGCGGTGATGCATGAACCAAAAAAAATAAATAATGAAGAAACTTGTTGCGACACGTTTCTGTACCCCCCCCCCCCGCGCCTGTTTCGATGTGTCCAGTCGTCCACGCGCCTCCCACCCCCGCGCTTCTCGCTGTATTCTTCCGTTTAGAGTTCTGTTATAAATTTTGCGGAAGCAGAAGCGGAAACGGAAATGATAAAGCTTGCGGAACTTCTGCAGAAGCAGAAGCGTAAGCAGAGTACTGTTGCAACACTAAAAAATATTTCTTGGGCTAATATACTTAAAACTAAGCATAAATAGTAACCTAAGTAAATAAACAAGGTTTTTATTATTAGGGCCGAAACAACGTGTGCGCGGACGCCCGCGCGGTCCCATACAGCAGTGCTCCGTAGCAGTTCGCTTCGCGGGGAGCGGCGCCCCGCGCCCCCTTTTTGCTACGTAATAATATATTAAGTTCTCCATCGACACGACTACATGCACACCGTTAAAGTTGAACTAACGACACTGCGCAGGTAATAATCGGGTTTCCGTGACGGGTACCCAAGCACACCACACACGCGCATAGTCACAAGACCCGTGCCCAAGCGGGCGTCCACGCAGACGCAGTTCCGGCACTTAGTTTTTAAAAAATACCCCTAAAAAAACGATTTAGGGGTTGTCAAATGTTGTATGAGAGAAGGGTGGACACTCGGCCGTACATAGCTTGTATAAAGAACTTTCTCACCTCGATATCGTTACTAGGCAGGTCGAATTCAGCGTCACAGCCCGCGTTAGACGCATTAGCATCATAGTCCATACCGTCATCACCGAAGTCGTTCAGTTCCCCTTCATCATCCTTCTGCAAGGGGGGGAGTTCCACCACGAGGGCACTGTCTTGATCCTTCTTCTTCACCTGATAACACATAACATAATTACCAACTGCTGGGACTCAGGCCACAGAGGGTAAAAAAATATATCAAGAACTGTAAATTAAAGTACAAAAAAAAAACTGGGCAAGTGCGAGTCGGACTCGCGCACTGAGGGTTCCGTACAAACTTACCTATGTAAATAGGTATGTAGTTCAATTCCCGAATGGAGTCTCGAAGGATTTTCCGAATTGAATTTTTTTTTTACTTTGTTACGTTACAACAAATTTACTGTTTTCAGATTTATTCCTATACCTGTGCTATAAGATCTTGCTTTATGACTTTCAAGATTCTGGGTTAACGGGAAGTAGCCTATGAATTTTCCCTTGAGAGTGTCGAAATATAGATTTTTTTGCGACATAAACTGTCGTATCTTTTTTTTCCGTTAAATTAGAAGTTTGATTTTTTGACAGCTTCAATGGAGCGCAGACCTGAGTATATAGTTTTAATTTCAACTCGATACCTCCACGCGTTCCCGAGATAAAAGGTCTTGACAGACAGACAGACGGACAACAAAGTGATCCTATAAGGGTTCCGTTTTTTCCTTTTGAGGTTCGGAACCCTAAAACTCACCTTGTTAGCGAGCGGTTCCTCATCACTGAAATCGGTCTCCTCCTTAAAGAAAATGATATCAGCGACCGCATCCTCGGTCTTGATGTGGACGTCCGTGATGGTAGTGGCCTCTGGAGTCGACACGGAGAGGGGGAGGGCCGTGCGGTGAGACACAGCTATCGAGTGGATCTGAGAGGTTGTTAGCTGGGAAAAAAAGACATTATTAGTGTATTGTTCAGCGTTCTGCGGGGCTATTGCGTAACTCTGTTGACAGTTCAAGTGATGATCACTTGTTAACAATGTGCATCATTGAACTGTCAAACAGCTAGTTTCGTATTGCCTATCTTCAGTGACCAACTGCAGTGACGTCATTAGCCACTGGTGCCTTTGATAGCCACCGTAACACGTTTTGACAGATGTTATTGTATCGATAATTTTAAAATTGCGATTGTGTAAGCTTTTGAAGCTGTATAATAGTCGATAAAATTTTAGACTGGTCACAATAGGCACCGTAAATTATTATAATTGACCACATTTCCACCGTAGTTTGTTAGTCACTTGTGTGATACGTAATACCAATTTTATGAAATTGTCAGTTGACAACTAAGTTTAGTGTGCAACGAATGCTAGTTGTCAACTGTTATTGAAAAAGTTAGCCAATAGCCCCCCTGGAGTATTTAATGGTTCACCAACAGAGTGACACGCATATATTCGCACAAAACAACTGCTCCGGTCAACCGCCGCCGCGCCGCCCTGCGTTCAAAAATGAGGTTAGAGTTAACTCTAATGACGTCATCAGGGTAGATACTCTACGCTCGCATTTTTGAACGCGAACGTAGAGTTCAACTATCAATGCCAAGCAACTGTCATTCCTACCGCTTACACCAACCTATTGCTCAGAGTTAGAGTTAGTAGGGTAGCTACTCGAGTTATAAAAGAACGACCCTGGGTTGCAACTCGAAGCATTTTTGAACGGTTAGAGTAACGACCCTACACTACTCTGGTTATTTTTGAACGCAGGGCAGGATGGCCACTGACTCGTGTCAAATACGTAATGTCACAATGCCTAAGACTACCCCCCGCACAGCCATTACACCACAATTAAGGGATGACCAAACGGTTGCAAACCAACGACGTCCCAACCAAGATAGATAATATTACCGTGACCAAGGTGACCTTGCTAGTTTCAATCCGTGTAGACAGCAGTTGTAATCCATGACCTTCAACGACCTTGGTTGGGAGGAGCGTTTTCCCAACCGCCGAACGTGTTGGCGCGTGGTTTACATCCATGTAGCTATAAAACCAACCAAACACATTTAAACCAAGGTCACCTTGGTTGGAACGCTAGTTTGTAACCGTCTGGTCACCCCTTTAGATTCAAAGATTCAAAGCACTCATTTCAAATAAACCATTTACAGGCACTTTTGAAATGTCAAGAATTCAGTCAGAAAAATGATGCTAATTGCACGTTCCAAAGCGTAGATCTCTATGGAGTAGAATGTGCAAGAAACTCCATGGACACTCTTTTCAATCATGTTATGTTTTACAAATATCTCGGTTACATGTTTCTTGTCGCTACTATTATGTAAGAACAATGTAAATAGAGCCACAGAACACAAAAAAAAAAACACTAAATTCCATTTTTAAAGTTTTGCGCAACACTGCAAGTACCTAACAAAAGAAGGATGAACAAACTGACATGTGACGTCACCACCATTAGATTACACATGTACGAAAGAGAGATGTCCCCACCACTGCTCCCCACTCTTACGCATACCAATATTTGAAGTTGATGTTACTTCAAAAAATAGTTTAGATACAATGCGTTCCAAATAAGAATAGGATCGATTGCCATGTTGTGCTGTGACGTCACGTCATACTGTCAAATCGCAAGAAATTGAGCAAAATTAAAGAACTCAGAGATGAGCAAAATTGAAGAACTGGATTCTGATTAAACTATTTTCGTTCACAGTTCGTAAATAAATTAAATTTTAAAAATTGCTTGTTTTGCTCACCATAATAATTCTCCGATTTGACAGTATGACGTGACGTCACAACATGGCATTCGATCCTATTCTTATTTGGAACGCATTGTAAAACAGTTCATCATGAGCGTCAAAATGTTTTAAAAATCCACCTGAAACACACGCGTAGGGTAGCCAGCATTTCGGTATTTTACAGGATGCATTTTGGAGTGTGCGCAAGAATTACTATGACTTGATTCCGCCATCACTTTTCTACCATCGGACATCTCGACGTACGGTGAGTGTCCACCCTTACATTGTTAACATGTCTACGGTCCGGACTAAGCGTTTCGCCTCGTCGTTTATACCGCGTACATCGAAGGATTGGAACAATTTGCCTGCCGCTGTTTTCCCGTCCGATAATAATTTAGGTATCTTCAAGGCTAGAGTGAATAGGCTCTAAATAAACTAGGGCGCCTCACCTTTAACGATTGCATCACTGCTTACCATCAGGTGGGATCGCTGTCTGCACTGTATGTATATTTATCGTTATTTTTTAACTATTTGTGTTCTTTATGAGAATAAAATATCTTTTAACCGAAAAAAAAGAAAACTGTGTCGCAGCACTCGCAGCCATTAGCGCCCAGCTCCTAGAGGATAGACTTCGGCGTTTCAGCTTAATTAATGGAAGTCATATACGAAAAAAAAGAAAACAAACAATGATAATATCTTACAAACTTTAACAACCATTTTGAAAACAAAACAGCAAAAGAATTAGTAAAATTCCAGCTCTTCTATCATGGTATGTGGTATGTGTATGTGGTTCGGATAAGGGTGTGTTTGTAAATCTGTGTGATGTGTGTGTTGTCAGATTGCGAATATTTATGGAAGGTATAGGGATTCCAGAAAATTCTTTTGTTTTTTATTAGATTTTAGTTTTTTATTAGGTTAGGCTTCAACTTATGACCCACGGATACCGCTCAAGTTGAAGGGTAAAATCTACAAGTCCGTGATAAGGCATGTCATACTGTATAGATCAGAATGTTGGGCTGTGAAAAAGACGGATGATAAACGATTGCACGTAGCGGAGATGAGAATGTTAAGATGGATGTGTGGTGTGACAAGAATGGATAAAGTGACAAATGAGTATATTAGGGGAAGTTTGAAAGTGGCGCCAGAGACTGAAAAGTTGAAAGGGAATCATTTATATTGGTATGGTCATGTGAAGAGGAGGGATGAAGCGCATGTTGCTAAAAGAGTTATGAATTTACATGTGGTTGGATGGAGAGGGAGAGGGAGGCCAAAGATGGATGGATTGTGTGAGAAGTGATATGAAAGAAAAGGGAGTTAGTGATAGCGTGACAGGACAGAATGGAAGAAAAAAACGTGTTGCGCCGACCCCAAATAAAACGGGACAAGGGCAGGAAGATGATGATGATGATGAGTTTTTTATTAGGTTCTCCAACTTATCATAGGTTAAGGTATGGGGCCATTTATCTGTGAGTATTCTATATTCCCTTGAGGTAAGTAGATAGATGTTCAGTATTTTATTTAAATAGACACTTACGAGTCGACTCTTCATTTCGGCGTACTTCATGAGCTCCTGGGCCCTCCGACACCTCTCCCGGAAGTCCTCACACTTGAGCAGCAGGGCGCAGCAGTAGCTGCACAGATACTGTGGGTAGTTGTCAGCTGGCGACACCTAATCAATAATTAATAATTTATTTCTCAATATGCATCATCAAAAAACTGGATAAGTGCGAGTCGGACACGCGCACTGAGGGTTCCGTTACATATGAAAACAGTTCAATTTCCGAATCGAGTCTCAAAGATTTTTACGAATCGCAAAAAACTTTTTTTTGTGACGTACAAATTTGCAGTTTTTAGATTTTTTCCTACACTTATGCTATGAGACCTTGCTTTCAGGATTCTAGGACAACGGGAAGGGGAGTACCCTTTGACTTTTGATTCCCTTTCCTTTTTTTTCCGTCAATTTACAAATTTAATTTTTTCACAGCTTCAAGGGACCGCAGACCTGAGTATATGATTTTAATTTCAACTCGATACCTCCACGCGTTCCCGAGACAAAGGGTCTTGACAGACAGACGAACGAACAACAAACTGATCCTATAAGGGTTCCGTTTTTTGCCTTTTGAGATACGGAACCCTAAAAAGGAACTTAAATGGGACTGGGCAGGACATGTCTAACGAGCTGTGGTCCCATAAAACACAAGATAGGTGCGCGGACACAGCGCCACAGGGCCGCGGCAGACCATAACGGAGATGGAGAATGAGAAAGCGAAGAACCGTGATCGTTGGAAAGAGTAGAGGGAGGTCTTTGCCCAGTAGTGAGACAATACGGGCTAGCTATAATATGTAATCAAATCAAAATTTGTACATAGCATAGTCGGCCTTATAATGTTCCCACTGTTGGGACCCTGGCCTCCTCTCTAGGAGAGGGAATGGGCCATAATCCACCAGGCGGGCCCAGTGTGGGTTGGTGAATGTCACATGTCTTCGAATTTTTGGTCCTAGGACATGCCGGTTTCCTCACGATGTTTTCCTTCACCGTTTTGAGAGCAGTGGTGTTGAAATAAATTACACAAAGTAATGCGCCTGGCTGGGTTTGAAACCGCGACCTACAACTCGTAAGTCGGGGCCGTTACCACTCGGCCACCACTGCTCTCAAAAGTACACCAACATTATATGCTAAACAATGGACAATATTTAATAACCCATACCCTAACTTCTAAACTAAGTATATGTCCCTTTTTAGGGTTCCGTATTAAAAAAAATACAGGAGAATCAAAAACTGACATCAAAGACCCAAATAATTTAGTGGAAGTAGGGTAGGTTGGGGCTTAAAGGTCCGCGGGTAAAAAGGTCCACCATGTCTATCTCAGAAATTATAAGCGCGCGAGCGAAACAAATGACAAGCGTATGAAGGGGGTACGGGAGGGGTACCCACTAGTGTTGTGAGAAATGAGCTCCGAGGCGGAAACTCGAGCTCCGAGTCGAAGCTACTGAGTCTTCAAAGCTCGAGCTCTGAGGGCTCGTAAGTCTAAAAGGTTCGAGCCCTAAAGGCTCGAACCTTGAAGGCTCAAGAGCCTTAAATAAAGGACTCGAGTCGAAGCTCGAGCTTTATTTATATGCCTGATAATATTAAAATGTCATATTTTTGTTTTAATGTGGTAAGTATGTATAAAAATATGTATATGTGTAATAAGTATAAAAAAAAAACGAAATAAAAAGATAGAAAAAAGAAAAGTTTATTATACAATGAATGATTATTCGATTTTTAACCATGACGATAAGCACATTGATGCCTGGATATTTTTGTTGCTCAGCCTGTTTCTTTTTTTTTGTTATTAAATTACCAGACTTCGAAAAAGCTTGTTCACTAGGAACGTTTGTCGCTGATATAGACAAAACTTCAAATGCTATTTGAGCTAAGGTTGACAAAGACAATTCTTTTTGTTTTTTCCAACACATTAATACATAAGTGTTTTCAGGCTCAATAGGCATATTTATGTATCTATCCACTTCATCTGCGATATTTATAGTCTCCGGTTGCTTGTATATAAATGCAAATAAACTTTTTTTATTGGGTAATCTTCACTAGAGCTACTGAGTTCATAGGTACCGTGTTGACAAATTGTCTCTTCGCAATTCTTGTATATTTTTATCTTTGAGCTTGTCATAAAGGGTTTTTTAAGTTGTTTAATGGTTGAGTGTTGTTCTTTGCTATGAAATAATTTTTATTAAGTCGCGGGTCTAATAATCATGGCCATTGCACATTTTTTCATTGGTCCATCTTCTTGTCTGTTAAGAAGATGCTCTGTTAAAACATCAAATATAGGCACCACATAGTACAAACTTGGATAATTGTGTTTTGAAAGCATAACAGTGATGGCTTCATAAAATGGTTGAAGAAAATCTACCAATGCTTCTACCATCTCCCAATTCTCAATAGTGTATGGAGAAAACTCTGTGTAATCCAAACACATACCTACTCATTAATTAAACACTCTTTTCATTTTCAAAGCTCTTTCCAGCATCATATTAGTAGAATTCCACCTGATGCCTCATATCTTTTATCAAGTTCAGATGAGAAATGCTGGACGTACAACATTCTTCATATAGTTGTTTTTTTTTAGGAGAAAAAGTTATAAATTTTACAAATTTTTGGACCGGCACGATAGTTTCTTTGGCTTCTTCCACACGTTAGAGAAGACAAAGTTAGTTTGTAAATAAAAATAAATTATTTTAATAACATATTTATTAGATTTATTTTGGAGCATAATGTTGTGTAGTGAGCCTTTAAAACAGAGCTCGAGTCGCGACTCGAGCGTCAGAACTAGGGTTCGAGACTGAGCTCGAGTCTTCGAAATAAGGCTCGAGGCTGCAGCTCGAGGCTTCATAGGAGACTCGAGCCTTGAATGAGTCGAAGACTCGGGAGACTCGAGCCTTTTAACAACACTAGTACCCACGCGGCCCCGCGCAGTGAGCTTGCGAGCGCCGACGAGAGTGTACGCGGTCCCGGTGCTAAAAATTCACGTAAGTAAATTTTTTCACGTCACTTATTTTTAGTCTGACTGTTGTGCTTATAACATTACAGAACTAAACTTTTATTAAAGGTGCAGTTTAACGTATACAGTTTAACGTAAAGCCATTATTTATTGAATTGTCTGTGTGGATTTTTCTCTATAACCTCAAACTTCAATGAACGTATAGTTGGGGTATAAAGGTCCACTTTGGACCTTTAAGCCCCGCGGTGGACCTTTTAACCCTATACAAAATATATCATGTTATGGTATTATTTTCAGAATGCGGAATTACAAAAGAACCACCGATAGAGGTAAAAAGTCCGTCCAGATCATGCAACGTGCGGCTGAGCTAGTCACAAACGAAAAGAAATCCATACGTCAAGTTTGTCGTGACTACGAAATTAGTAAAACTTCTCTAATAAGATTTATTGCACGCCTAAAAGAAAATCCAGAAACACCACGATTTGGTTACGGGACTCCCAGACTAGTATTTAACGCTGAACAGGAATCTTCTCTCAGTGAGTATCTGCTTACACTTGCTCAAATCTTTCATGGTTTAGGACCAAAAGATGTTCGTCGCTTCGCATATGAATGTGCCACAAAATATAATCTTCAGATGCCAAACACATGGCATGTAAATAAAATGGCTGGCAAAGATTGGTTACAAGGTTTCTTGTCAAGAAACGACCGTCTCTCCATAAGGAAACCAGAAGCTACCAGTTTGAGTAGGGCAACTTCTTTTAATCGAACGAATGTTGCAGAGTATTTTGATAAATTAGCACAGGTCATGGATCGTCACAGATTTAGAGGGTCTCAAATATGGAATGCCGATGAAACGGGCGTATCAACTGTCTCCAAACCCTCTAAAATTATAGCGGCTAAAGGGAAACGAAACGTTGGATCAGTCACATCCGCTGAAAGAGGAACCAACGTTACATTACTGGTTGCTGTTTCAGCAACTGGTGGTTCCGTGCCACCATTGTTTGTGTTTCCCAGGAAGAAATATCAGGATCATTTTGTGCGAGATGGGCCTGCAGAATGCATAGGTGCAGGAAATGCAAGCGGTTGGATGACTGATGTGGAGTTCTTGCAATTTATGAAACATTTCATTAGCTATGTAAAACCAAGTAAAGATTCTCCTGTATTGCTTCTGGTAGATAATCACTGTTCTCACCTCTCCTTGCCTGTATTGGATCTAGCCAAAGATAATGGAGTAGTGATGCTTTCGTATCCACCCCACTGTTCACACAAGCTGCAGCCCTTGGATGTGTCAGTATTCGGTCCACTTAAAAAGTATTTGTCATCAGCACAAGATGCATGGATGCGTAACAATCCCGGCAAAACCATGACTATATATGACCTCCCAGGAATAGTTCGAACTGCATTACCATTGGCGCTAACTCCCAACAATATTTCAAATGGATTTCAAAAAACGGGCGCTTATCCATTCAATCGAGAAGTTTTTAATGAATCGGACTTCGCTCCAAGCTATGTGACGGATCGACCAAACCCTAATAATCAACAGGCAACAAATTCTACGTCTACTGAGCCGTATAATAATTCTGAGTTACCCGCAGCTATTCAAACTTATCCACCTATTTCATCCACATCACCAAGTTTGTTAATACCTAGCGACCCAGCAGCAGCTGATTTATCTACCGCTTCGCTCTTGTTGTCACCAAGTGATCCATTGCTGTCTGCTAGCACTATTGGTATGATGGAGCCCGAGCCATCAACTTCCCACGCTGTTCTATCTTTTTTCAATGAGCCTCAGCCATCAACATCTACGAGTAACGTGTTTTCTCCCGAAGCCATTAGACCTTACCCTAAGGCTGGAGCTCGTAAGGGAACAGGTGGAAGAAAGCGACGCAAGATAGCTATTTTAACAGACACACCGGAAAAGGAAGCGCTGCTTTTAGAACAACAAAATAAGAAAAAGAAAACTGTTTCCCGAAAAAAGGCTGTCGATCAGAAAAAAAAGCAAGTGAAGAAAACAATTTTAAATGATAAAAAGGAGGACAGTTCTAGTTCTGAAGAGGAATGTTTTTGCTTGGTGTGCTGTGAATCATACCTGGAGAGCATTCCTGGGGAAGGCTGGATGCAATGTTCTAATTGCAAAGGTTGGTCCCACGAGAAGTGTGTTAATCCTTCACTGTCATCTTTGACCTATGTATGTATTAATTGCGACTCAGATGACGAGTAATTGTAAAAAGTTATGTTAATGTTACATTATAGGTTTCGGACCAAAAAGCTGGACTAATTAAGACTGAAATGCTGTGCCATAAGTTAAAATAAGTAAAGTTGTTTAGTTTATTTTAATTAAAATAAAGACTGGTTGATTTAAAATAGTTTTCATTTATTTACTTGCTTTAATTAACCTTAGAAAACTATTTAATTATACTGGTCCTCTTTACCCCAGCACCGGTCCTTTTTATCCCACCCTTGGGGCAAAAGGGACCATTCGATTTGACTTTAAAAAATGCAAGTATCTGGGTTAGAGATAGAAATTGCTTATGTTCACTTGTTCTTTCTTGTAAATGAAGGATAGCAGTATCCATTGCTAAAATGATATTTTTCTGAACCTTACACATAAATAGTTACAAGGCAATTTACGTAAAATGGACCTTTCAGCCCCACCCTACCCTACTAGATGCAATGTTCGATAAATTTCAAAACATAATTAATGTTATGTTAGACAGCATGATGGATCGTATGATCCAATTAATCTCAAGCCTTATAAAACACCCCTAAATCTTAGAATAATTACCTGGAATGCCAACGGGCTGACAGAACGTCGACAGGAACTGGAACTCTTCTTGAAAATTGAAAGAGTTGACGTGGCTTTAATCTCAGAAACAAGGTTCACAACAAGAACCCACTTCTCCCTTAAAAACTATTTAGTGTACACTTCTAACCACCCTTCTGGTAACTCACATGGAGGAACTGCTATCATAATAAAAGAGAACATCAAACACTATCTTCTTGGAGAATATAAAACCGAAAAGATTCAAGCAACTTCGGTCAAGATCCAGGATAACAAAGCAGAAATAACAGTTTCTGCAATCTACTGTCCATCAAGGCACGTTATTACAAGCGACGAGTTCAAGGCTTACTTTAACACACTGGGAAACAGATACATTTGCGGTGGTGACTGGAACGCAAAACATGCTCTTTGGGGCTCTAGACTAACCTCACCACGCGGTCGACAACTCTATGTAGCTAAGAATGACCTTAACCTTCATTGCGCTTCACATGGCATTCCCACGTATTGGCCTACGGACCCAAATAAATTACCAGACCTTTTGGATTTTTTCATTACCAAAAATATCTCACTAAGCCAAATACACGTAGAAGAATGTACTGACCTGTCATCCGACCACACACCAGTTATAATGAATGTTCACTGCAAGGCCATAATGACGGAGAATCAACAAAGACTGTATAACCACAGAACTGACTGGGACAGATATAGAACTAAGATATCAGAATCCATAAATTTAAACTTACCACTAAATAGTGTAGATAACGTCGAAACAGCTATCGAATCACTCAACAAGCTTATTCACCTAGCGGCCCAACAATGTACACCTTTACTGCGACCTAAAACCGCACAAAATGCCCACTACTCAAAACAGATAAAGGACAAAGTAAATGAAAGAAGACAGCTGCGGAAAAGATGGCATTCTACAAAATATCCCAGTGACAAGAAAGCTTTCAACAAGGCCTCTGAGGAACTTAAGCACCTTATCTCCCAAACAGAAAACGAGCGCATTCAAAAGCAGTTAGTTAAACTATCTCCCAATAAAGACACCAACTATTCGTTGTGGAAGATAACAAAAAGGCTGAAAAGACCAAAAGAACATATTCCACCCATAAAAGCCGCAGATGGAAAGTGGGCAAAAACAGAACTCGAGAAGGCACAGATACACGCGGAACACCTAAAATCTATTTTCAGACCTTTACCTAGCAAACATCCTGAACACGACAAGGAAGTCTACGAATATCTTGACGCACCGCTGCAAATGAGCCGACCACTAAAAAGTGTTAGCCCCAAAGAACTAAGGAGAGAAATATCAAAACTACAAAATGGAAAAGCGCCAGGTTATGATCTAATCGATGCACAGTTACTCAAACAGTTACCTAGAAAGGGCGTGGTTCACATCACGGCTATCTACAATGCCTGCCTGAGACTAGCAATCTATCCCTCTCAGTGGAAAGTCGCCCAGGTTATAATGCTGCCCAAACCAGGTAAACCACTCCATGAGGTAAGCTCCTACAGACCGATCAGCCTACTCCCTGTGTTGGGTAAACTCTTGGAGAAAATATTACTAAACAGGATGCGCACTTATCTACCAGAAGTTATTCCTCTTCACCAGTTTGGGTTCCGAGAGCAACATGGAACTATTGAACAGGTACACCGTATTACGAATACTATAAGTCGTACACTGGAATGCAAACAGTTCTGCTCTGCTGTCTTCCTGGATGTGAGCCAGGCGTTTGACAGAGTGTGGCATGAAGGACTTCTTTTCAAAATTAAAAAGCTGCTGCCCCATTCCATTTTTCCGATTTTACGATCATACCTACGTAACAGATGTTTTGAAGTAAAATTCAACAATGAAGTCGCTCCTCTAAATGAAATCCTGTCAGGAGTACCACAAGGAAGTATATTGGGGCCTATACTATACTTGATATTTACTGCAGACCTACCAACGCACGATGATACGATAACTGCTACCTATGCGGATGACACAGCACTACTGTCAGTAAACGAAGACTCAGCCATAGCATCAGCCAAACTACAAGCCCACGTCCATAAAGTGGAGAAGTGGCTTGACAAATGGCGTATTAAAGTTAATCAGGCAAAGTCTGCCCCACATGGGCAGACTTTGCAAGCCTTCACCCTGAGAAAGGAAACTTGTCCTCCAATAAAATTACACAATGAAGTAATACCGCAGGCTGAAGATGTGAAATACTTGGGAATGCATCTTGATCGAAGACTCACCTGGAGAAAGCACATTTGGACCAAACGCAAACAGCTGGATACGAAAGTCAGATCAATGCATTGGATGATAGGTCGCAAATCAAGCCTGTCACATGAAAGCAAGATAGCTATTTATAAAACCATCCTAAAACCAATCTGGACTTACGGAATCCAGCTGTGGGGGACTGCTAGCAATAGCAACATCGATATTCTGGAACGATTTCAAAGTAAGACATTGAGAGCCATGCTAGATATACCATACTACGTGAGCAACCGATACATACACAAGGACCTAAAGATTAACACCGTCAGACAAGAGATTGCTAGACATAGTGAAAGCTATCAAATGAGAATATCGACTCACGTCAATAAGCTGGCATCGGAACTAGTAGGCACAGGAAGTGTTACACACTTCCGACTGAAACGGCATAGTGTCCCTAAGCTTACCGCGAGATTTGATCAAAACAAGACATGAACGGGTCTCTCAAAAACCCTTCTGCTAATAAAACGCCGAACGTGACACCACAACTGAATGGCTTATTGTGTCCAACACAGATCGCCAAGTTACAGAATACATAGAAAAAAAAAAGGGTTCCGTATCTCAAAACGAAAAAACGGAACCCATTTAGGATCACTTTGTTGTCCGTCCTTTTGTCTGTCTGTCTGTCAAGACCCTTTATCTCGGGAACGCGTTGAGATATCGACTTGTAATTAAAACCATATAATCAGATCTGCGGTCCCTTGAAGCTGTGAAGCCTCTCAAGTGAATCAAAATTCATAGGGTACTTCCCGTTGACCTAAAATCCTGAAATTTGGTATGAAGCAAGGTCTTATAACACAAGTAAGTATAGGAAAAAATCTGAAAACTGTTTTGTAGTTACGTCGCAAAAAAATTTTTTTTGCGATTCGGAAAAATCTTCGTAACTCAATTCGGGTATTGAACTGTTTTCATATGCAAGTTTGTACGGAACCCTCAGTGCGCGAGTCCAACTCGCACTTTCCCGGTTTTTTCTTCTTTTTTTAGGTGGGAAATCATCTAATGGTTTCTCTTGCTCTAGGGCGGAGCAGGCGGGCGTCAGACTTTTACTGACTAGAACCCACTCCTATTTATTTGTTTATTCTCACATCGGAACGCCTTGCAGCAATTACACCAATGGAGGTCAATTAGTTCAGAATCTGCTATTTTCTAACATCATGTGCGCGGTGGTGGTAGTCATCAAAGGAGCGACGCGGTGTGGTGGTGGGTCACGTACGCTCGCTTACGCAGCATCAGGTCAGCGTTCCTCCAGGATTCCACATGTACCAAATCCCATATCGAAGATTTTTTTTAAATTTTAAAGCTCTTTCGATACGTTTTTCAAAGGAAATTGATTTAAATTGAAAAATACGGAAAATTTTGATATGTCATCTGTTTATCTATGTTCCTTCTTTGCCTTCATTCCAGGTTCCAGGGATTCTCTTTCACACAACCCATGGCCCCTGTAGGCTTCGACCCTGCTGGGCCAGTGAACCTCCAAAATTATTGGTATTCCCTCAAGCTAAGGGGAAATGCAACCGGAAAGAGGCCTTTGAAGCATTTTCTACATAACCGAGTCGTAACAGCATGGAACCGGCACAAGGAAAGTATTGTGAAAGCTCCTACATTGAACTGCTTTAAAAAGGAGTTGGACAGATTAAACTATATGAAACACACACATCAGCTATTAACTGCTAGTGTGTCTGACCAAATAATAATTCAGTATAAGCCTCTCAAAGGCCCCATACATGGTACGATTTGTCTGTACGATCCGTGGCTTCAAAGCGATTTTAACCACAAATTGATAGTGTTACATGTCAAGATTGTTAACAATTTACATTGTAACAAGATACACACAAGTATGTACAATAATGAGGATACAATAAGAAAAAAATTGTAGTATGGCCATTTATTTTAATTAATTATTACAACATTTAGACAAGTAATTACAATAACTAAACAAAAAAAAAGTACACAATTGTAAACAACATGTACATCATCCCTCTCACAGTACTCCTGACATGCCAATAGAATCATCTTCCATTCATTCGCAAACAGATTGTATGTTGGATTACAATCCAAGAGATCATTTAGTGCAGCCAAAGTGCGAGGTATTGGAGACTGAGCAAGGGGAACAGTGCAACACTGAGGCACAGCAAATATCCTGTGCTTTTTCCCGTGGCAGTAATTGTCCGGGACAAAGAAACGTGCCAGCACAGCAAGCAGGTAAAGCCATATAATTAGAGCCACAAGTTAACCTTCGCTTAAGACAAAGTGTAATTCTGTAAGTGTTACTTAGGAATTAGACAAATAGGAAATCAGTAGCAAATAAAGTAACATTAAAATCTTGCTTTTATCAATCGACGATAAGTCATAAGAAAATTCGCACTACAAGTACAACGCCATAAAGAATAAGACAAAAGACTTGGTATGTAAACAAGATCATAAACATAAACAATAAAAAAAAATAACAACAAACTTACTTGAATTCCACTGAATATTTCGAAAAGATTTTTGAGTTTATATTTGTACATATCGAAAAGATTTACGCCCGTAGCGAGGCAGACCCGACACGCTAGTAAATCTTCCATGATATTTGATAATGTTTATAGCATGTTTCACAGAAAAATATCGAATAATTCATCAAAAAACCAACACAAATGAAGGAACCAAACAAGTAACAAGTCACAGATAAAAAAACGTAATTGACATTTGTCAATCAAAAACAGTGTCAAAAAAGGTATTTTTTTTTGTACGTATGTAAAATATAATTTAAAATTACAAATTAATGGTTGTAAAAATAATATTTGAATAATTTGTGAAATAAACTTAAATTAACCGCTTGTTTAGCGTAAAAATGAAAATCATTGATATAAAACAATTGCGTCACGCGAAAGTGACAACTGGTGACAACAATGACATGGGCCAGTGATGTACATTACATTACTAAACAAATAGTCGAGTCGTCAAAATTGAATTAAATATTAATGACATAAAACGAATAATATGTTATATATTATATAATGAGAAGTAATGAAATGGTCTGCGTAGAAGTTATAACGTGACATTTAGATAGCAATAAAAAATAAGTTCTTAAATAATTTAGAACGTCAGTTTTGTAAAATTATTTATTTACTTGGTAAACAGTAAGCGTGTGTAACTCTTTAATGAACCGACTCACTGTTTTCGTCGAATTATTTTAGTGTTCCGAAAGATTGGAACATCTGTCAATGTTTTAAATGCATAATTTGGAACAATTGGAACACTGGAATACTTTTTACTTTAAGTGACCTGCAGTCTTTTTAAAATTCAAATTAAAACGTTAATAGTGTAAACATAAATTAAATATATATATTAAAAGTTATTCTTAAAATAAAATTCAATGACACTGAACTATAGTGAAAATCTAAAATTTCTCTGTCTCAGTGTGACTATGACGCGACATAACAGTCAGTGTCTGTGTTTGTATCTTTTGAGCCGATGTTCCAAATGTTCAAAATTATACATATCAGTGTTCCGGAATATTTCAGTGATTCAGATGCAAATGTTCCAGTTGCAAAGATGACACACTTTGCCCACGCCTAGTAAACAGTCGCGTTGCAATATAATTTATTCGACGACAGTGACCTGTGACCTGTCTGCACTGTAAGTTTATTAGAGAAATATTATTAATAATGTAACTTTACTTGACCCCGACCTCTGATAACGTAACCTATCTATGACATAGTGAAGCGATCTCAAGAACTTAGAACGCCTCAATACATTCCATCTTTTCCTACGAACCTAAGTTCGAATCTTAAAATCAATAGTGGACAGAAACAAAATCTCAAAACAAAATGTTACTAAAATTCAGTTGTATCAATATGTGTAGAATTGTTATGTATTTGTTACAGTACGGCTTTTCACTTCTGTACACAAATATGTAAACTAGCACGATAATTCAGGCCTACTAGAATCGGATAAATTCTTTAACTTATAATATTTTAAATACAAACTGATAACTTCAAAAAATCGTCTAAATATCAGTAACGATCGACTAAAAATAACATATCTTTAATGTCAAGTCACATCACTAACAACACCACACAGAAAATAGAAAACCATAGAAAACTAAGATGGCCGGGGCATAGAAAATTAATATCAGTTTTATCATTAAATTACTAATCTGTGCTTGAAAAATCCTCGTCGCTATGTCGGACGATATGTTCTATTGCTCTTTTGTGAGCATCCACTATATTATCTGTGAATGCGGTGAAACATTTCCAACCGAAGATGAATTGAAAGTGCACTTGGAAAGAGATCATTCATTGAAAAAAGAAAAGAAGGAATACAAATGTGGAGTGGTGAGTCCAAATCGAATATGTTTATTTATAGTTTTCCATGTTTCTGCGGAAAAATTGATTTTCTTGCACACTTGGGCTTCGGGAGATCAAATGTTGTGATTTGACAATATCAGTGACTAAAATACCTATTGGTTGTCTTCATTTGACAAGAAGCCAGTAAGCTCTGGTACTTTTCACGTTGCTGAACATAGCCTTACAATGGTACTAAAGTCTTCGTCACTAGGTTATAACGACTCCACCCTGATTTTTATTTTATATTTACAACTAGAGGTCCTCGCGATTACGTCTGCGTCAAACTTCTAAAACACCACAATGATATTTTGTTACTATTTCAAGATGTTTTTTGCGCGAAGCCCTAATTATTTTTCATAAATCAAAATATCTTCAGTTAGTCCTTAAAATCAGCTAACTAATGGTGAAAGTCCCGTCAAAATCAGTCCAGCCGTTTCGGAGATTAGCTGGAACAAACAGACAGTGTTTTTTTAATAAAATTGCTTTTTTATTTATATGTATGTATTTTTGTGTATATTTGTTCTAATTTTTTGATATATTGGACAGCCTTAATAGTGTCCAATCCACGATACATTTCCACACAACCGCTTTTATATTATTACCAGCTTCTGCCAGCGCGAGCGGCCCTGCCCGTGTAAAAGTAGGTTTCTCCAAACAAATTTTAGAGACCCCTGTTAAAACCATACTGGGACTCATGAAGAAGGTGCACGGAGGGCTAGGGGTTGAGTAGACAGGAGGGGAATAGCACAAAAGATCCAGAAGGGTCGAAGTGCTCTGGCCTAAGGCCAGCCCCACAACAAGATAAGATAAGATAGACAGACCCCTGCTTCATCCCATTAGGGGCTGAATTTTGAAAAATCTCTTCTTAGTGCTTGTTTACGTCATAAAAGGAAACTTTGTACAAAATTTCACGCTTCCAGTCCAAGTAGTTTCGGCTGTGCGTTGATATGTCAGTCAGTCAGTTTCTCCTTTTATATGTATAGATGACTTTACTACACATGTTTCTCTAGATACTTTAGAACAAAAATCTTGTGGATAATAAATAGGTCTCTATTGAAATCAAAACATAAATTTGTGTAAAACCAATCCAGTAACAACCTCTAAAAATTTGCTATTTTGCGTGAACTTTGGCCCTTCATAATGTACTTATAATAAAATGAATATATTAAGACAATATTACTAAAAAAACCTTACATATCTATACTAATATTATAAAGAGGAATGATTTGACTTTTTGTTTAACAATAACAATAACAATAATATTCCACAACTATCACACTACGCCGTCTAGTCCCAAGCTAAGCAGAGCTTGTGTTATGGGTACTAGACAACTGATAAACATACTTAAATATTTCTAAATACATACATATATAGATAAATTACACCCAGACATAGAACAAATGATCGTGCTCATCACACAAACATTTGTCCTGGGTGGGAATCGAAGCCACGACCTCCGGCATAGCAGTCAGGGCCACTAACCACTAGACCAACAGGCCAGTCAGGTGTTTGTTTATTACAATTTAACTCAAAAGTACTGAACTGATTTTCCAAATTCTTTCACCAGTACAAAGCTACTTTATCACTGAGTAACATAGGCCTATATTTTCTATTTTCATGCAAGTGAAGATGCTAGCTAAAGCTAGTATTTTTTAATAAACATGTAATTCCTGGAAGAACTTTTTTTGAAATACTCAAGTTAATGACGGAATTACTGAATCTGTGTTCCTTTAAAGGGTGACCATACATTTGCAAACCAACGTCCCAACCAAGGTGACCTTGCTAGTTTCAATCCGTGTAGACAGCAGTTGTAATCCATGACTTTCAACACCCTTGGTTGGGAGGAGCGTTTTCCCAACCACCGAACGTGTTGGCGCATGGTTCAACACAAACTAAACACATAAACCGAGGTCACCTTGGTTGGAATGCTAGTTTGCAACCATCTGGTGGGTGACCAGATGGTCTTTAGTTGCCCTTCGCTTTCTAGGGTCTGAGACTTTTGAACTATTACACTGCCTGCTAAAGGCCCAAGTGGACTCCATCACTTACCTCAATTCTCTTTCCAGTGCGAAGCAATATTCAGTTCAGAGCAAGCGTGCATAGAGCACTATGGAGCGAACCACATTGAGGTGAAGGAGGAGCACCAGTACATAGAGGAAGAACATGATTATATTGAAGAACATGACTATGTCACCACGGAACAGACTGAGGAGGTGGGAGGGGAGCAATCGGAGATAGTATGTATTACACTTATGATATCTCGCGCTAAGCATTCGAAATTGAATTTTTTTAGAAGAAATTTGGACCTGGTGTATTATTATCACTATATCCATATCCAATATGCCTTAGGGGCCGTTCAAGTATTACGTAAGCAGATTTTTTGCAAATATTAACTCCCCCCTCCCCCTTGTCAGCAAAAGTATGCAAAGCTCCCCCCCCCCCCCCCCCATGCTTACGTAAACATTGCATGGTACAAGCATTTGTCAATGTGTTGGTTTCGTTATTAATATAGGAGCAGCAGTTGTAAGTCTACAAATAAGATAGGTTTGAAATGAAGGAAAAACAAACTTTATTTAAAATTTTGACATATTAATTCAAATTACCAGTCCACAGTCCATGATACAGTACGAATCCATGACTCTAAATCGTCAGATGTTTGCTGCTTAGTGATGTGTGTCGTGTCAACTCATTTTCTTGCGACTTTGGAACATCGACATCGTTCTCTTAAAAAACTAAAAAAAACATAATACTGCTGACGTAATCACCATCTAGACCCCCCATCCCCCATGTCATCAAAAATAAGCAAAGCAAAGACCCCCCCACCCCCCTGTAGTGCTTACGTAAAACTTGAATGGCCCCTTATCCATAAGATTCCATAATTATCACTTGTAACACTTTTTTAAAGTAATATTTTTGGCTTTGATACTAAGTCCTTTAAAGCCATGTCTCCGTATGAATAGTTAATTTGTTAAGCATTAGAATATAGAAATCAGAAACGTTTATTTCAAATAGACCAATTACAGGCACTTTGAATTGTCAAAAAGTCGGTCAGTCAAAAAAGAAAAAAAATTATCCAAAGCCTACATCTCTATGGAGAAGAACGTGCAAGAAACTCCATGGACACTCTTTTAAATTATGAGTTACATAAATCTTGGTTACATATTTCTTGTTGCTTCTAATATGTGAGCACAATGTAGATAAGTAATAATAAAAACTAATTAAAAACATAGAAATTGAATTAAGCCACTGGCAGCTAAGAGATGACCAGTCTCAACTGACGGCACCCGTTCACGAGCATGACGCATGCATCAGCCCCACTCAGCTCAACCATTTTGAAGGGAACTGAATGACCCAATAACACGTGCCACCATCAGCGAGACATTTGAGTGAGCATGACAAACTCTCAACACTAGATGTACACATTCTAATGGTTTTTTAGTATTTAGCAGCAAATGCATCAAGTCAACCTTCTCGGCAAACTTCGCTGAGGTGGTCAACACTACAATAACATTCTCAGCTCCGTTTCATCGAGATCGCGTCTGCTTCAATGACTCCACAATTGCGCAGACACTTGAGATACAAAACTACACCAATTTTACTTCACAATATCCACTGGGAATCTATTTGCGTATAATTAAAACAAACAGAACTTCACATAAAGAAATGTTTTTTGTTTTTTAATTGATATAAACTAGTGCTTGACTGCGATCCTACCTGATGGTAAGCAGTGATGCAATTGTTGATGGTGAGGCGCACTAGTTTATTAAGAGCCTATTCACTCTAGCCTTGAAAACACGTAAATTATAGTTGGACGGGAAGACCACAGCAGGCAAATTGTTCCAGTCCTTCGATGTACGCGGTATAAATGAAGAAGCGTGTCCTATTCGCCAGGGTCGTGTGTTCGCGACTGGGTACTCCGTCTCGTTTAGCTCTTCAATCCCCATAGGTGACAGAAGAGCTGACGAGATGGAGGATTTGGTCGTGGATGTGCGAACCTGGCGAAATATATAATACGAGTGTAGCGTTGCCAGACGTCCGGATAAAGCCGGACAGGGTCAGGCTTTATAGTTGCGTGTCCGGCCAAATTAGGTGGAGTCCGTTTTTTTTTTAGATTTGTCATGTTTTCTACTTTTTGTTTTTCTGTTTTTTGTTTTTTAATTGATATAAACTAGTGCTTGACTGCGATCCTACCTAATGGTAAGCAGTGATGCAATAATTGATGGTGAATCGCACTAGTTTATAAAGAGCCTATTCACTCTAGCCTTGATGACACCGAAATTATAATCGGACGGGAAATAGCAGGCAATTTGTCCCAGTCCTTCGATGTACGCGGTATTAACGACGAAACGCTGAGTCCGGACCGTAGAGGTTTCAACAACGTAAGGCCACCCTTATCTTGTGGGGCTGGCCCTAGACCAGAGTACTTCGACCCTTCTGGATCTTTTGTGCTATTCCCCTCCCTTCTACTCAACCCCCAGCCCTCCGTGCACCTTCTTCATGAGTCCCAGTATGGCCTTGATGGGGCTGAGCCTGTAGTCCTCTGGTCTTGGAAATGGTTGGCCCAGATACTCTAGTCTTTGGCCACCCTTACGCTGTTGAAACCTCTACGGTCCGGACTCTACACTCGCCGTACGTCGAGTTGTCCAATGGTAGAAAGGTGATGTCGGAATCAAGTCATATAATTCCCGCGCATACTCTCCAAAAAGCATCCTGTAAAATACTCATAGGCTGGCTGACCCTACACCTGTGCTCCAGACTTTGTAGATTAAAATCCCACCAAAAACTCTCTCTAAGTAGTAAAGTTGTGTTGCCAGATCTTCGAGCATGTGATCGAGAACCCGCCGCCAGTCACGGAGCCGGAGCTAACGATTAGACCTAAGAAAGAGAAGAAGGGCAAGGTGACCTACAACGCGAAGAACATCGTGTGTGAGGTCTGCGGCAAGAGATATGCGGTGAGTAGCCTCTGCTGCGCTGGGCGAGGTCGCCTCTAGGTGGTGACCGTACTTCAAAGAGTAGAGAAGAAGAACAAGGTGACCTACAACGCGAAGAACATCGTGTGTGAGGTCTGCGGCAAGAGATATGCGGTGAGTAGCCTCTGCTGCGCTGGGCGAGGTCGCCTCTAGGTGGTGACCGTACTTCAAAGAGTAGAGAAGAAGAGCAAGGTGACCTACAACGCGAAGAACATCGTGTGTGAGCTCTGCGGCAAGAGATATGCGGTGAGTAGCCTCTGCTGCGCTTTGATAGGTCGCCTCTAGGTGGTGACCGTACTTCAAAGAGCAGAGAAGAAGAGCAAGGTGACCTACAACGCAAAGAACATCGTGTGTGAGGTCTGCGGCAAGAGATATGCGGTGAGTAGCCTCTGCTGCGCTGGGCGAGGTCGCCTCTAGGTGGTGACCGTACTTCAAAGAGCAGAGAAGAAGAGCAAGGTGACCTACAACGCAAAGAACATCGTGTGTGAGGTCTGCGGCAAGAGATATGCGGTGAGTAGCCTCTGCTGCGCTTTGCGAGGTCGCCTCTAGGTGGTGATCGTACTTCAAAGAGTAGAGTAGAAGAGCAAGGTGACCTACAACGCAAAGAACATCGTGTGTGAGCTCTGCGGCAAGAGATATGCGGTGAGTAGCCTCTGCTGCGCTGGGCGAGGTCGCCTCTAGGTGGTGACCGTACTTCAAAGAGTAGAGTAGAGAAGAAGAGCAAGGTGACCTACAACGCGAAGAACATCGTGTGTGAGGTCTGCGGCAAGAGATATGCAAGAGTACTCTCTTTAGCGCAGTCGGGTAATCAAGAATCGTGAATACTACTGCTGAAGTGCCCGGGTTGGGCTGTGTGCTACGATGCTCTGTCTGGATGGAAACTGAAGTTATTTATTTTAATTAATTACAACGGTTAGAAATCCAGCCTCAAGTTTGCTATTACAATATAATAGTGTCAGAATGGTCTATCATTGATTTCATAATTGTTGATTATGACAAGTTTGGTAATCTACTAATATAATTTTTTTTTATTGATATAAACCAGTGCTTGACTGCGATCCCACCTGATGGTAAGCAGTGATGCAATCATTGATGGGGAGGCGCACTAGTTTATTAAGAGCATATTCACTCTAGCCTTGAAGGCACCGACCGCAGCAGGCAAATTGTTCCAGTCCTTCGATGTACGCGGTATAAACGACGAAGCGTGTTTATTCGCCAGGGTCGTGTGTTTGTGACTGGGTACTCCATCAGAAATCAGAAACGTTTATTTCAAATAGTTTTGAATTGTCAAAATGTCGGTCAATCAAAAAAAAAAATACAAGTGAAGCTAAATTGCACGTTCCAAAGCGTAGATCTCTATGGAGAAGAACGTGCAAGACACTCCATGGACACTCTTTTAAATCATGAGTTACATAAATCTTGGTTACATATTTCTTGTCGCTTCTAATATGTGAGCACAATGTAGATAAGTAATAATAATTTAAAAAAATAAAAACTAATTAAAAAAAAATAGAAATTGAATTAAGCCACTGGCAGCTAAGAGATGACCAGTCTCAACTGACGGCACCCGTTCACGAGCATGACGCGTGCATCAGCCCCACTCAGCTCAACCATTTTGAAGGGAACTGAATGACCCAATAACACGTGCCACCATCAGCGAGACATTTGAGTGAGCATGACAAACTCTGCCATCTCGTTTAGCTCTTCAATTAGGTGACAGAAGAGCTGACGAGATGGAGTATTTGGTCGTGGATGTGCGACCCTGGTGGGATAAAACATCAGAGTGTTTGTTGCATATATCTGACTTAGGCGCTTAATCCTCTTTATAATATTAATATGAAGACGCGGTCTCCCCATCCAACTATAATTTAGGTGCCTTCAAGGCTAGAGTGAATAGGCTCTTAATAAACTAGTGCGCCTCACCATCAATGATTGCATCACTGTTTACCATCAGGTGGGATCGCAGTCAAGCACTGGTTTCTATAAAAAAAAAATATATAGATTACGTATTATTTTGTTTGGTTCCAGTCCAATGCTGCCCTGAAGTACCACCAGCGTGTCCACACGGGGGAGCGACCCTACAAGTGCACAGAGTGTTCCAAGAGCTTCACCATGCCACTGTTCTTACAGGTGAGAGGTAACCCAAGTCTAGATGTAATGGAGACAATAGCCCCAGCTTGAGATGCGCGGGCTTACGGACGGCGAGCAATAGGTAGCTCGCCGTCCGACCGTCCGGACCGCGCGTAATGTTCCAGATGTCAGCAAAACCATAGAAGCAGCAGGCCGAAGCCTACTGGGGCCATGGGTTGTGTGAAAGAGAACTCCGGGACCCTGGAATGAAGGCAAAGAAAAAGTGGGTTAGTCAGTAAAAGTCTGACACGCCCTCGCGCTCCGCCTAAGAGCGAGAGCAGTCATTAGATGATGTCCAATTCATACGCTGTTTCCACCATAAAACTCTGGAATGTGCTTTTAATGGAATGGAAATCTGTTTAATGAGTGCGTGATTTTAATCAATAATTAATTTAATCACAACTACTATAATAATATAACATAATATTCACACAACTATCACACAACGCCGTCTAGTCCCAAACTAAGCAGAGCTTGTGTTATGAGTACTAGACGACTGATAAGCATACTTATATATTTCTAAATACATCTTAATATATATAAATCTCGTGTCACAATGTTTGTCCTCAATGGACTCCTAAACCACTTAACCGATTATAATAAAATTCGCACACCATGTGCAGTTCGATCCAACTTGAGAGATAGGATAGTTTAAATCTCAAAAAAAAAAAAAAACTATTATCACGCGGGCGAAGCCGCTGGCAGACTTATATATTTCTAAATACATACATATATAGATAAATTACACCCACTATGTGTTATATTTGCACGCCGAAATTAAAGGCAGAATAAGAGATCAATTTTATTTATATTGTCAACTTTCTGTACCTTATTTACGCAAATAAACGATTTATTATTATTATTATTATCTCCTTGACATCAAAAAAGCTGAAAGCAAATTTTCCTTCAAGCGTAAAATTCGGAACTACTACTTGAAGTCCTCTCAACTTTAGTTCGGTCTTCGTCATAATTATTATTAAGTTCTAATGATTTGATATTTTTCATAGTATGTATTAGTTTATAATTTTAGCATATATATGTATTTTATTTTTATAAATAACTTATTTTTTATTTTATTTTGTCTGTTTGAAGTATCTGTTATTTGTTTATCGTGCAAGCCTACCACAGTGTTGTCTTTTTTAACCCAAAGGTTGACTGGTAGAGAATGCCTTGCTGCATTAAGTCCGCCTATGTACCACTACTGTACATGAAGTTTAAATAAATAGATAAAGGAGACAATTTTTTTTGTTTGGGGAATAGGCCCACCACAAATTGTGGCGTAAGTATAGCAATGAAATGCACATTAGTTTATTCCTTATAATCTCTAGATTACATTGGTAATATTGGCAAAACTTTATGTAACTGGAGTACCGTGAAATACGACAGTCAAAACATGACTCTCATAATAACCTAAAATCTCACAAGAGCGATTGTCTAATGAGTGGATAGGTCTCCTTGGTATTTTAAGTTAAAATAGTGCACTGTTCAATAATATACAGTATAAAACAAAGCCACGTCTGTACTACGTGACAGACTTTGATGTGATTTACACGATTTGATAGACTTATTCATGAAAATGCGTAGATGTATTCATTTCGAAATAGCGCGGCTTTTGCCGGCCATTGACTGTAGATCTAAAATAATAAGGTGATGTGTTTTATGCTGGTTGTGTAAGGAGAAAAAAAAACCACATTATAGGTACATCACAAGTATTTATTACTGTTCATCATCATCATTTTCAAAGTCATCTCTTAAAAGCAGTATTTCATCTAAAAAAGATGCAGGTGGCTCAACCTCACCTTGATGCCGCGCCCAAGATAAAAACCACACTATACACATCACATATGCACAGCAGCCAACAGTGCGTCTGCCCACTAAACAATTATAACAGTATCCAGCAAGAGCAGTATTCATTTCCATTGAAATCGTGCTGCACAATTGATACAACGACTTTGTGGATTATGCATGTATCTACAGATGCCATTTTCATAATATCTTTCGAATAAAAATACGAAAAGAACAGATGAAACATGCAACTATCTAGTAATCGGAAACAATAATAATGTTGTCTGTAGCGGTGGGCGTGGGCGTTTCATCGACGAACAGTTTTCAAAGACCGTTTTTTGTTCTACAACGTAACAACCGTTTTCCATCCTGCGACCAAACAGTCTTCGTTGCACAAACCAGTCTTCGAATGACTGTATGCGAATCTTACTTACTATTAAGAAAAAAAGGTCGAAAATCCATTGCTTCAACTATCACACTCGTCGCGTCGTCGTTTTTAAAACCAGTTATTGCAATGAAAAATGAATTTTATCCTTTATAGTCATAAAGTTCATTTTTCATTGTAATAACTGGTTTTGAAACGACGACGCGACGAGTACAGAATTTATTACCGTCCGCAAACTAGTTGCGACTACAAACGTTTTCTGCAACTACTTCACTCAACGATAGTTTCGTCTTCAAACCAGTTGCGACGACGACCGTTTTCTGCAACCGTTTTTGTCGTCGCCAAAACGGTTACGTCTCGTCCGTCTAAAATTCGACAACGACCCACCACTAGTTGTCTGTCAGTGTCAAACTGATTGAAACTGGACCACAGAGCATCTGCAACGGGCTATTAATTACGTTTCGTTCCATGTTGATTTTTAAAGTACGTTACTTGATATTTGTGTTATCCGTTAATAACAGCATTAAAAACAAGTTCACTGTACCAATTAATTATTATCTCTTGAAACGCATTTAAATCCGATGTCACCGCTGCGCACTGTAGTAACATATTTTTTTTCACGTTAAAATAAACTTGAAAACGCTCCTAAACAAGCATTTTTTGCCGTAACACTTTTTTACTATTATTTCATTATTCCGGTTAGATTTCTATATTATTTTTGGTCTATTAATTATAATAAGATGATCGCTTTTTCCATGTGTAATATGATTAATAAACGTAACCGTTTAATAGTGGGCCCAAAAAAAATTGTCTCCTTTCCCACTTAAAAAAAATCTTCTTAAAGCTCGCGACATCATTCGAATTTTGACTCTATTTTCTAAGACGTAAGGTACAAATTCCCTTTCGCCGTTTCCAGATCCACACGCGCACGCACACCGGCGAGCGACCCTACGAGTGCGGCTTGTGCCCGAAGGCCTTCAGCAACAAGGCAGCCTTGTTACGACATGATCGGGTGAGCACTTGTCACGTCTACCTTCTAGCTAGCACTACTTGCTACCCGGCTGGGCAGGCTGCGCGGTATAATATAATTTTTACACCACCTGCTCGATAATGCCCGTTTATATGTCATACAGCCATCACTTAAAGCAAGTCATTATGTCCCTAGGGAGATAATGCAGTATGGGCGATCCCTAGGGAATAATGAGATTTGAATTTGGAACGTCAAAAACCGTCAACATTAAGTGAACTAAAATGTACGTGTATCAAACAAGTTTATTCAAAATTCAAACTGGCCACTAACAAAATGGTCGTGGTTACTGACGAGGTTCGAAAAAAAAGTAATGAAAAAGCTGGGAGCGATAAAGAAAATTGAAACTATAGAATCTAGTAGTGAATTTTGTTTGTTTTAAATCTCAAAACATGTTGAGTGATAGTTAAGATTAACTTGTACATAATACTTATATTTCTCTAATATTTTATTTGTTTTACTAAATTGTCTTTTAATTATCTTACAGATGGTGTAAAAAGTAGAGTATCCAACACGGGGATAAAGCTGTCTTTATCTTGGGTGGCTTGAATTCCTCACTTCACTCAGGTTTCTTTATTAACTCCCTCGCAATGCTCGGGAGTTAATTATATAAATCCCTCACTGTCGTTCGAGATTAAAATTAGAAACCTTCGTTTCGTTCGGAATTCAAAATGCCGCCCGCGACTTGAAAGACACTGCTTTATCCCCTAGTCACATAATCTACTATTATTATAATGCTAAATGATATTTTTACACCACCTGCTCGATAATGTCCTTTTTTACACCACCTGCTCGATAATGCCCTTTTATACGTCATACAATCATCACTTAAAGCAAGTCATTATGTCCCTAGGGAGATAATGCAGTATGGGCGATCCCTAGGGAATAATGAGATTTGAATTTGGAACGTGAAAACCGTCAGCATTATGTGAATTAAAATGTAGTGCATCAAACAAGTTTATTCAAATTTCAAACTGGCCACTAACAAAAAAAAAAAACAGAATAAAAAAAGTAATGAACAAGCTCCAGCGTTATAGAAAATTTAAACTATAGAATCTTTGAGTAGTGAATTTTGTTTGTTTCAAATCTCAAAACATTTTGAGTGATAGTTAAGATTAACTCGTAAATAATACTAATATTTCTCTATTATATGATTAGTTCTACTAAATTGTCTTTTAATTATCTCACAGATGGTGTAAAAAGTAGAGTATCCAACACGGGGATAAAGCTGTCTTTGTCTCGGGTGGCTTGAATTCCTCACTTCACTCAGGTTTCTTTATTAACTCCCTCGCAGTGCTCGGGAGTTAATTATATAAATCCCTCACTGACGTTCGGGATTAAAATAGCAACCTTCGTTTCGTTCGGAATTCGACACGCCGCCCGCGACTTAAAGACACTGCTTTATCCCCTAGTCACATAATCTACTATTATACGTCATACAACCACCACTTAAAGCAAGTCATTATGTCCCTAGGGAGATAATGTAGTATGGGCGATCCCTAGGGAATAATGAGATTTGAATTTGGAACGCGAAAAACCGTTAGCATTATGTGAATTAAAATGTAGTGCATCAAACAAGTTTATTCAAATTTCAAACTGTCCACTAACAAAAAAAAAATAGAGTAAAAAAAGTTTTATTAGCATCATTTTTTTTTTCTGACTGACTGACTTCTTGACATTTCAAAAGTGCCTGTAAATGGTTTATTTGAAATAAATGCTTTTGAATCTTTGAATCTTTGTTTCTAAAAAAAAGTAATGAAGAGGCGGGAGCGTCATAGAAAATTTAAACTATAGAATCGTTGAGTAGTGAATTTTGTTTGTTTCAAATTTCAAAACATTTTGAGTGATAGTTAAGATTAACTCGTAAATAATACTTATATTTCTCTATTATATGATTTGTTTTACTAAATTGTCTTTTAATTATCTCACAGATGGTGTAAAAAGTAGAGTATCCAACACGGGGATAAAGCTGTCTTTGTCTAGGGCGGCTTGAATTCCTCACTTCACTCAGGTTTCTTTATTAACTCCCTCGCGGTGCTCGGGAGTTAATTATATAAATCCCTCACTGACGTTCGGGATTAAAATTAGCAACCTTCGGAATTCAACATGCCGCCCGCGACTTAAAGACACTGCTTTATCCCCTAGTCACATAATCTACTATTATTTTGTAAATAGGTTTAAAAAAACACTTTTAAACGTCAATTTTTTTTTTCGTCATTTTTAAACTAGATGAGGCCGGTATTTCCTAGCTGACTACCCTGAGAAGAAACACCGAAACAAACTCAGGGGTCAAAGTCTCTTTTAAAGTCCATACAGTAAATATGTAATGGTCAAATCACATGAGAACCATGCAGATAATATTCCACAACTATCACACAACGCCGTCTAGTCCCAAGCTAAGCAGAGCTTGTGTTATGGGTACTAGACAACTGATAAACATACTTATATATTACTAAATACATACATATTATAGATAAATTACACCCAGACACAGAACAAATGATCGTGCTCATCACACAAACATTTGTCCTGGGTGGGAATCGAACCCACGATCTCCGGCATAGCAGTCAGGGTCACTAACCACTAGACCAACAGGTCAGTCTACGGTATCTTCTCGTCCAATATACCACAGTGTCTCAAGACGAAAGTCTATGACCAGTGCGTGTTGCCAGTGATGACATATGGCTCCGAAACGTGGTTGCTTACAATGGGCCTCATCAGAAGGCTTAAAGTCACTCAAAGGGCAATGTGAAGGGCTATGTTCGGAGTTTCCTGGCGTGAGCACATCAGAAAGGAAGATATCCGCAGGAGAACTCAAGGTTACCGACATAGCTCGAAAAATCGCCAAACTTAAGTGGCATGGGCAGGGCACATTGCTCGTATAACAGATGGTCGATAAGGACGAAAGGTTCTGGACTAGCGACCACTTACAGGAAGACGCAGCGTTGGTAAGCCTCCTACAAGGTGGAGTGTTGACCTGGTGAAGGTCACCAGGCCTGGTGATTCGTTTCATTATCGCTTAGGTCGTTAGGTAAAATCGCCTTAGCATTTAACGCAGTTCGTACTTGTTCTAGTTACAGACGTTTTTTTACAATATGTAATAATAATAATCTCTCGCGACTTCATGCGAATTTCAACTCTATTGATTAAGACGGAAGGAACAAATTCCCTTATCAAATATTATCATCTAATAATCATAAATGTACTTGTGGCAGAATTTTTCTAGAATTTGCTAGACCTGTACCAAGGTCTATGAGAGATGAGAGTCCAGAGATATGTCTAATTGTTAAAGTTTGACGGCGTAACATTATATATCTGTCTGTTCCCCAGGTGCACACGGGTGTGAAGCCGTACGAGTGTCCGGAGTGCGGCAAGTTCTTCACGCAGTCCAACTCCATGAAGCTGCACGTGAACACGGTGCACCTGAAGCTGCCGGCGCCCTACAAGAGCAAGACGCGCCGCAACAAGGCCAAGGAGAGGGCGCTGCTGCGGGAGGCCATCCTGCGGGTCATCGACAGCGAGGACAACACCGCTGGTGAGTTAAAACACACGAAGCCGCTTTGTGGAGTCTTGTCCAACGGTCTGTGCATGCGGCTCACATAGAACTTTGACACTTCATAAATGGGGGCCCCATTTATGAAGTGTCAAAGTTCATGCAAAATAGCAGATTTTCAGAGGTCTTTACTGGATTAGTTTTACACAAATTAACAAATTGATTTCAATAGAAGCCTTATCTTATCTTGTTGTGGGGCTGGCTCTAGGCCAGATCACTTTGACCCTTCTGGATCTTTTGTGCTATTCCCCTCTCTTCTACTCAACCGCCAGTCCTCCGTGCACATTCTTCATGAGTCCCAGTATGGCCTTGATGGGGCTGAGCCTGTAGTCCTCTGGTCTTGGAAATGGTTGGCCCAGATACTCTAGTCTTTTGGAGCCTAGTGCTGCACAGTCGCACAGCAAGTGTAGCATATTGTCCTCTGCATGCTATAGAAGCCTAGATCATATCCACAAAATACTGTGTTTCCAAAATATCTAAAGAAAAATGTGTAATAACGTCATAATCGCGTAAGAGCGGTTGTATGATAAACAGTGAAAATGTTTGTCGAGTTGCATCCCCTTAAGAGCATTCATCCGTTAAAACTACGCAGAAGCCAAAATCAATGATTTCCGACGGACAATATAACAATACTGTGTTTAATTTCTAGATAAGATATTGACGTCATATTATTGGGAATTTCATAATCTAGTGTATGTTCCAAAAACATTTTCAAATGATCGTATAGTTTTCCCATTAGAACAGTTCTTATCCAAGCCGTTTTTAAAACTAGCGGTCGACGGTCTACGCAGATGCGAGATAGTAGTTAAACCGTGTATGGTAAACTTACAACATTTTACTTAAAAAAAAAATGATAACATTGACTAGTACATGGCGCAAAAATAAACACGATTGCTGTAAGTTTTCATTCATAAAAAGTAATCTCAAAACTGTCATTTTTAGCCGTTTTTGGAGATATTAAACGTGTTAGTTTAGGATAATATATGAGGCATTTTTGTTTTTTTTAGACTTATTAATTGAACGCATTTACGATCTATGACATGGTACAATAATTTTTTTTTAACTTATTTGTTTACACTACAATTAATAATTTAATATCACTATATAATAGACGCGAAATTGCGTCAGCGCTTTGTACCGGCCGAGGTCTTTCAGATTTTTAGTCTTTCTATTCTACAGTGATACTAAATAATTAATTGTATTGTAGTGCACATTATTGTTATATTTTCCGTCGGAAATCATTGATTTTGGCTTCTGCGTGGTTTTAACGGATGAATGCTCTTAATAGATTAGAATAGTATTTATTGGATGCAAGCAATACAATAGGCAATAACATAAAAACAAAAAACAATCAATCACCACTATATCCCACTTCTTAGCCACTAGCGTCTACCAGCGACTTCGCCCGCGTGTAAGCAGGTTTTTCCATACAAACTTTGGACCCCCGTTTCATCCCTTTAGGGGGTGAATTTTAAGAAATACTTTCTTAGTGCTCGCCTACGTCACAAAAGGAAACCTTGTGCAAAAATTCAAGTTCCTAGTCACAGTAGTTTCGGCTGTGCGTTATGTCAGTCAGTCAGTTTCTCCTTTTATATATATGTCGTGCATTGATGGCGCAAGGGTGCGATGGACAGCGCCATCTAACAATTAGTTTTGTAAACTAATAATATCGTCACCGGAAACGCAAGCGGCACCCTACCGCTTGGACACGATCGTCAGTGGAAGGGATGATGCAGCGAGGACTGGAGGGAAGTCCGAGAGGTGCGGCATTCTACCTCGGACAGCCTCGGCATACGCTTAGTACCAACGCACGTGTTTGTTTTTGTAAAACTGTTATCAAAATAAAATTATTCTGATTCAAATTATCTTTCGTTCGAGTACCCAAGTCAGTGCCCACACTTACCAAGAACTATGTCGGATCGTGATGAAGACCCGATGTTTCGCATCTCGGCCACCCTTGATGCGACATATAGATTATTAATATTGTATTTCCTTGTTCCAGTACAAAGCATAAGTCAAGCGAACGACATCACCAACACAGAGGTCCATTTCATAAAACCAGAAGTGACGATGTTCAAGCAGGAAGTTGAAGAAACCGAGATACTCTACGAAGATGTGGACTCAAGAGAAATCACCTATGAAGTGGTCTACGAGGAGTAAAGTGGATACTAGTGATAGAGTACTCTTCTTAGTGCAGTCGGGTAATCAAGATATGCGGATACTACTGCTGAAGTGCCCGGGTTGGGCTGTGTGCTACGATGCTCCGTCTGGATGGAAACTGAAGTTATTTTTAACACGCTTTTATTAGCTTCACTTGTAACTATGTATGTAAGAAAATCTTGGAATCTTAATTTGACCCACTTCCCGGTCTTCGATTAGGATGAAATTTTGCACACGCTCTGAGTTCTGATGACAATACATGACTAGCTAAGAAACGTCATTACAAATCCAATATGGCGGCCTCCCCAAGATGGCGGACTGGCTGTTTGAAATCCACCCCCGTGATATGGGTATCAAATGAAAGGGTTTGCTGTTAGGAAAACGAAAAAAATAGTCACGTGACTTAAATCCAATATGGCGGACGTCCAAGATGGCGGACAGGCATTTTGTAATTTTTAGTGCGTGCTAAAAGCGTGTTTTTTAGTTTTTTTAAACTATTATTAATATTTATTTTAATTAATTACAACGGTTAGAAATCCAGCCTCAAGTTTGCTATTACAATAGTGTCAGAATGGTCTATCATTGATTTCATAATTGTTGATTATGACAAGTTTGGTAATCTACTAATATATTTTTTTTTTATTGATATAAACCAGTGCTTGACTGCGATCCCACCTGATGGTAAGCAGTGATGCAATCATTGATGGTGAGGCGCACTAGTTTATTAAGAGCCTATTCACTCTAGCCTTGAAGACACCTAAATTATAGTTGGACGGGAAGACCGCAGCAGGCAAATGGCAAATTGTTCCAGTCCTTCGATGTACGCGGTATAAACGACGAAGCGAAACGCTTAGTCCGGACCGTTGAAGTTTCAACAACGTAAGGGTGGATACTCGCCGTACGTTGGGTTGTCCGATGGTAGAAAGGAGATGGCGGAATCAAGTCATGCAATTCCCGCGCACACTCTCCAAAATGCAACCTGTAGGGTACCGACAGGCTGGCTACCCTACGCCTGTGCTCGAGGCAAGGTAGATTGGACTTAACCAAATCTGGATCCCCAATTAGCCTCTTCGCACGCCTTTCCACTGAGTCCAAAGCTGCTAGATGGCATTTTGCAGCACCAGCCCATATGTGACTTCAGTACTCTACACACGATCGGACCTGTGCTTTGTATAACATTAGAAGCTGTCCCGGTGTGAAGTACCGCCGGACCTTTGCAAGTTTGCGGGCTCGACGCGAGGGAGATTGGACTTAACCTAATCTGGATAATCATTATGATTTTCCAACGGTAAACCACTGACACTCCATTGAAAGAAATGGCATAGAATGGTAATCTGGTACATATTGACAAATGAATATCTGACGTATGCGGTAATCTGCTAAAATTTTGACAGTTCCTTTGATCAGTGACCTATCATTAGAACGTCATTGTGCAGTCATTGGTTTTAATAAGTTCGATATTGTCATTCTACCACAACTCTGTTACGAGACCATTGACCGATCAATAATAATAATAATAATCATTTAAAAAAAATCAGCTGTTCAGTACATTTATGTTTGCCTAATGTACTGAACAGCTGATAATTTTTTCCCGATTTCGGCTTTGCTCCCATAATAAAAATTGTTTGTTATCATGAGCACAATCACGTGTTTAAGTATCGTACACTAATTGCCAGTCACCCTGTATATTTAAATGGAGGTGTTCACATATATGACGGGACGATTAAGTGTCTTAAACGAGTTTAATTGCGATGTCAGATTGTCATTGTTCAGGATCAGGCGAACTAAAGAAGTTGGTCACTTTTTGGAACTTGACTGTTTAGCTCAAAGCTTAAATTACTAAAGAATACAATTGTGTGCAATTAGCAAAAAAAATGAAGTCGTTGTTTCCTACCATTTATTTATTTATTTCATCATCATTTCAGCCGATAGACGTCCACTACTGGACATAGGCCTCCCCCAAATGTCGCCACAATGAATGGACCTGTGCGTCTCGGATCATCCATCGGATTCCCGCAAACCTTACCAGGTTATCGGTCCACCTTGTAGGAGGCCTTCCAACGCTGCGCCTTCCGGTACGTGGTCGCCATTCCAGAACCTTCCGGCCCCAACGGCCATCCGTTCTGCGAGCAATGTGCCCTGCCCATTGCCACTTAAGTTTGGCGATTCTTCGTTTGACAGTCCAATTGGGTAGGTCTAATTTCGAGAAAGAGGTCAACCGTCGAATCCGACTCGGCTGGGCGGCGTTCGGGAAGCTGCGCGGTATCTTCTCATCCAATATACCACAGTGTCCTAAGACGAAAGTCCATGACCAGTGCGTGTTGCCAGTGATGACATATGGCTCCGAAACGTGGTCGCTCACAACGGGCCTCATCAGAAGGCTCAAAGTCACCCAAAGGGCAATGGAAAGGGCTATGCTCGGAGTTTCCTTGCGTGATCGAATCAGAAATGAAGATATTCGCAGCAGAACCAAGGTTGCTTTATTTATTTATTCATGAACAATTCATATTGTTTCTGAAATTACTTAAAATTACAATACCTATTAAAATATAATGTCATTACAATTACTACTTACATTAATTACTCTTCTAACATTAATCAAATATCGTAAACTAGCTTTTGCCCGCGGCTTCGCTCCCGTCAACTGTCTACTCTACTCAACTCTACCCTAGTCTGGGTCTATTGAATTCACTTGTTACAAAAAATGTGATAAATGAAGAACCGCTCGACCGATTTTGTGCAAACTTCACATAAACCATCTACTAAATAGTCCGAACAAAGCCTAAACATTTGGTTTGGATAGGTGAGCCCGTTCTTGAGTTATAAAATTACAACGAAAAGTGGCATTGATTTTTTTAAATAATAAATTATTCTAAATCGTTGATATGTCATCGTTTAACGAATAAAGACATTTCTCCAAAAGGAAAGCTTTAAACTTTGATTGAAACTTGGCTAACATTGGCTGGTTACAATGGCGCGATATGTGACGTATCGCTTTATGATAGGTTGAAATTATACAAGCAAAAATAGCATAGCATAGTCGGCTTTATAATGTTCCCACTGCTGGGACTCAGGCCTCCTCTCTAGGAGAGGTAATCCACCACGCGGGCCCAGTGCGGGTTGGTGGATGTCACATGTCTTCGAATTTTTGGTTCTAGGACATGCCGGTTTCCTCACGATGTTTTCCTTCACCGTTTTGAGAGCAGTGGTGATGAAATAAATTATACAAAGTAATGCGCCTGGCTGGGGTTGAACCCGTGACCTACAACTCCGTAAGTCGGGGCCGTGACCACTCGGCCACCACTGCTCTCAGCAAAAATAGGCGCTAAAACTATTATACTAAATGGGATAATGCTGGGTTAGCAAGACAGTCTTAAAATGATAAAAATTTGTCGTGACGGTAGGGGCGCTGGCTTTTAGAAAACCACATGGGTGCTAATGCTCATTTGATGACTCGAAAAAGTGTGAGAAGAGAAATGCACACTGATCGACTGATAAATGAATGTCCTACTTACATACTGCGGAACAACGAAGGTACCACAAACACCCAGACCCAAAACAAATATCTGTTTCATCAACAAACATTTGTGTTGGTGCGGGAACCTGCGACCCTTGCGTCTCAACCGGTGATCTAAACCACTGCGCTAAATGGGTTGTCGGGTAATGAAAAAACGCCCATCACTAAAAGGCGATCACTGATCTGTTTCTTAATGTCTATTCTCAGGGGTGCTCGGCACCCACTGTTTATTTCTCATGGGTGCCCGAGCTCCTGAGCACCCACGGAGTCGGCGCCCCTGCGTGACGGTAAATCATTTGTCGTTGTTGCGACTGTCTACCGTGGCTACGATAAACTGTTGTTATAATAGGAACAGCTAGAGACGATAGATTAACTGTTACGACATATTAGGAACGCGGCCTAACAGTTCAAATAAAATCGAAATGTTTTTATTTCACATAGGCCTACATAGGCACTTATAAAACGTCAGAAGCTAGTGCACGGTTCCAAATTGGTTGTTTCCTATGGAGAAGAACCGGCAAGAAACTACGTGTGGTTACTCTTTTATAAAAAAAACTGGGCAAGTGCGAGTCGGACTCGCGCACTGACGGTTCCGTACAAACTTACCAACATACGAGTATGTGAATAGTTCAATTCCGGAATGGAGTCTCGAAGATTTTTCGAATCGCAAAAAAAGTTTTTTTTTGTGACGTAACAACAAATTTACTGTTTTCTGATTTATTCCTATATATCTATATTATATGACCTTGCTTCATGCCAAATTTCAGGATTCTGGGTCAACGGGAAGTACCCTATGAATTTTGATTCCTTTGAGAGTGTCGAAATGCACGTTTTTTGCGACCTATACGACCGTATATTTTTTTTCGTTAATTTAGAAGTTTAATTTTTTCACATCTTCAAGGGACCGCATATCTTAGTGTCTGTTTTTAATTTCAACTCGATACCTCCACGCGTTCTCGAGATAAAGGGTCTTGACAGACAGACAGACGGACGGACGGACAACAAAGTGATATACCCTAAGGGTTCCGTTTTTTCCTTTTGAGGTACGGAACCCTAAAAATGGTTGGTCTGTATGTACAGTAAACAAAAACGATTACTTTATAAACAACATGTATAGTACTTTAGACATGCCAATATAATCATCTTCCATTCATCCGCAAACAGATCGTTTGTTGGATTAGAATCCAAGAGTTCATTTAGTGCAGCCACAGTGCGACACTCAGGCACAGATAGGTGGAACTCGAACTACACCCAAGAATAGCTACAATCTAGGAGTCTTTAAGTCAAGAGTGAATAGGTTACTTCTAGGCAAGCGTGCTCCATCATCGGCAACATCATCGCTTACCGTCACGTGAGATAGTAGTCAAACGAGAGCCTGTCAATAGGTATTAAAAAAATAAAAACAAATAATTAAAAAACACGACTGCCATGACAGAAAAATAAACTAAAAATAAAAAAACAAGATGTTTGTTAATTTGTAGAAAAGTGAAGAAAGTAGTGACTCATTGACTAAACACGGAATCTCGGAAACTACTTGATCTACAAAACTGAAATTTCCATCGCAGTCGGGGGACCACTCTGTAAAATAATTTCTTATAGTATAAGAAGTCCCCCGACTGCGATGAAACTTGATTGAACCATATTGTTTTTTTTTTTAAAATTTTTTCAATATCCTATGTTAATCGGGACAATGCAAGGATTCTAATACCTCATACATGTAAATCAGTCCAGTTGTTTAGAAGTTATGATGGAATAAAGAAACTCACATACATACACACATACATGAACCCTGAAATCAGAAATCAGAAACGTTTATTTCAAATAGACCAATTACAGGCACTTTTGAATTGTCAAAATGTCGGTCAGTCAAAAAAGTGAAGCTAAATTGCACGTTCCAAAGCGTAGATCTCTATGGAGACAGGCACTTTTGAATTGTCAAAATGTCGGTCAGTCAAAAAAAGTGAAGCTAAATTGCACGTTCCAAAGCGTAGATCTCTATGGAGACAAGCACTTTTGAATTGTCAAAATGTCGGTCAGTCAAAAAAAGTGAAGCTAAATTGCACGTTCCAAAGCGTAGATCTCTATGGAGACAGGCACTTTTGAATTGTCAAAATGTCGGTCAGTCAAAAAAGTGAAGCTAAATTGCACGTTCCAAAGCGTAGATCTCTATGGAGAAGAACGTGCAAGAAACTCCATGGACACTCTTTTAATTTAAATCATGTTATGAGTTACATAAATCTTGGTGAAAACATAACACTCCTTTTTTGGGCAGTCGTGTAAAAACTAGTGACATTGCTTTGTTTGTTCTATGTACCTCACGAATTTACTAACAAGATCCAATGTACCTCAACTATTTTGATAGAAAATTACAATAAATCGCTAATCGCTTCGTCCATTCAGGTTTTATTACACTCTAAATACATAATAAAATATACTGATCTTAACTTGTGCTATGTACCTCTTGATTCATGTATTAACTTCCAAGGGATCTTTAACAGATCAGGAGTAATTTAAGAAAAAAAAACTGTCTGCTTTGACCTTTGACATTTGCAAAAAAACTACACCATTGTTATTTATTAAGGGGTTGCAAGATAGCGTTCCAATTAGGGTTGCCAGGTCTTCAAACCGAAAAGCCGGACAAACCAGCCAATTTAGCCGGACATTTGAGTTTGCCCTTAAAAGTCAAACTCGAATTATTTATTATTGACCATAATAGGTATATATATTTTTTAATTCTAATGAAACAACAATAAAATACATTCATACAATAGTCCGCTCCGCTTACGCTAGCAATACAAGATAAGGTAGAAGACATGACAAATAAAAAAAAAAGGCCGGACTCCGCCTAATTTGGCCGGACGCGCAACTAAAAAGCCTGACCCTGTCCGGCTTTATCCAGACGCCTGGCAACGCTAGTTCCAATCAAGGTGACCTTGGTTTATGTTGTGGCTACATGGCTGTAAACCACGCGCCAACACGTTCGGTGGTTGAGAAAACGCGTCTCCCAACCAAGGGCGTTGAAGGTCATGGATTACAACTGCTGTCTACACGGATTGAAACTAGCAAGGTCACCTTGGTTGGGACGTTGGTTTGCAACCGTCTAGTCACTCGCTTAACTACCTAGCTTTAGCCCGCGGCTTCGCTCCCATCAACTGACTACTCTATTCCAATCTACCTAGTTACCTACCCTACAAACTTCTCTGTATGATTGTGAATAAAACAAAAAAAGAATGATTAAAATTGGTCCAGCGTGACCAGGAGAGATAGGGGTTCGTTTGACTTCGCCTGCGGCTCGGGCGTATATTCCTCGGCTGCATTAACAACATTTACCCACGTGTATCGAAATGTACTATTACAAACATACATCGTGTTCAACACGAAAGGTTGATAAAAAATCTGTTAAAATATTATTATTTAGTGAAATTTACAGAAGTGATACGAAGTATGTTTATTTTTAAATTAAGTTCGTTTACGTTTATTTAAAAAGTATCTAATAAAAAAAATATTGAACTTGACGAGAAATCTGTTGTTTTATTTTCGACCGACTACAACTCAGCAAGCAAGTTTTCACAAACCAGATGCCCCTTACAATGAGCTCATGACGCGATCCATTTCACGGTTTGCGTGTGGATTGTAGTTCATTATATTTATATGAAATCACCTTCGTCCCAGGGCCCCGGGTTTCACGTTCACACTACCTGTGGCCCCAGTAGGCTTCGACCCTGCTGGGCCCCTACTATTTGCTGACATCTCCCTGAGGCGCGCATGACCTCCGGCATAGCAGTGAGGGCCAATAACAACTAGACCAACAGGCCAGTCATACAAAACCTAAAGTAAAGCAAGTTTTAGAGGCTAATTAGTGATCCCCATTTGGTTAATTACCACCAATCTACAAAGTCGAGTACACGCGTAGGGTAGCCAGCCTTTCGGTATTTTACAGGATGCATGTACTGTGCGCGGGAATTACATAACTTGATTCCGCCATCACCGTTCTACCATCAGACAACCCGACGTACGGTCCGGACTAAGCGTTTCGCCTCGTCGTTTATACCTCGTACATCTAAAGACTGGAACAATTTACCTGCTGCGGTCTTCCCGTCCGATTATAATTTAGGTGTCTTCAAGGCTAGAGTGAATAAGCTCTTAATAAACTAGTGCGCCTCACCATCAACGATTGCATCACTGCATACCATCAGGTGGGATCGCAGTCGAGTAAACGTCACGTCATACTGTCAAATCGAAGAATTATTATGGTGAGCAAAACAAGAAAATTTTAAAATTTAATTTATTTACGAACTGTGAACGAAAATAGTTTAATCAGAATCCAGTTCTTCAATTTTGCTCATCTCTGAGTTCTTCAATTTTGCCCAATTTCTTGCGATTTGACAGTATGCCGTGACGTCACAACATGGCGTCGATCCTATTCTTATTTGGAACGCATTGTACTAGTTTATATTTCTTAAAAAAAAGGGTAGAATTAGCAATTCAATTTATTTACGAATCGTGAACGAAAAAAGTTTAATCAGAATCCAGTTCTTCAATTCCGCTCATCTCTGCATCACTGTGTGAAGTGTCTGAGTTGTGGCGAATGGAAGAAGGTGAATTGTTGCCAACTATGAAAAGTAAAAAATAAAACACTATTATTTTTCTTCACTTATAAAGACTAAGACTGTTAAACACATCGATATATATGTACTACGCACTAGATTACGCGTGCCGAACACTCACTTCAATCGACTCAGGTGTAGTGTAATCCATACACCTTGAACATTACACTATGTTAAACGAAACGCGTAAGTGCCGCGAAATTCAAGGCGCTTAAGACATTTTGGTCGCGAAAAAAGTATCCTCTAAAAGCTATCTTAGCGCTGTATGTTTTAATAGTTCTATTAAACGGCATAATGCCAATGTAGCGCCGCAGCGAACTTTTGTTTTAACTTTTCAGTATTTTGACAAATAGTTTCCATGAACGTGCTTGTCTATATCTAGAATATAAGTCGATGGTTAAACAATAGAAAACCGTTATTGATACGCAAATAAGTTTTCTTTGCAAACCGTACTTTTCAAGTAACATTTCACAGATAGAGGTCATTGACGACATTCTTATTTGAATCGCATTGTAATATAATATGATAAACTTTGAATTGTAAAAGATATTAATCTTTATCATATTGACTATCGTTGAAGCCCCAGCCCCCCTAGCCAAGTTACAACCGTTTCGTTTCGATTCTCTTTTCGTCGATCGCCTCGAGTAGGCCACGCCTCCGATTCCTTTATTCTGACGTCATCTCAACGCTCAGTCACGTGGTCAGAACAAAGGAATAGGAGGCGTGGCCGACTCGAGGCGATCAACGAAAAGAGAATCAAAACGAAACGGTTGTAACTTGGCAAGGGGGGCTGGTCTATGAGTCCTTGAGTTCAGAAGACGCAAATATACTTTAAGTAAATTAATAAGATTTATTAAACGAATTGATAAAAAAAAAGTAAAAAACTAAAACCCGACTACGACAAAAAAAAATGACGCTGAAAAAGTATGAAACAAGATTTTCAAGATGCTGAAATAGACAAGGTTTTTTTTTTTTTAATTCATATAAACCAGTGCTTGACTGCGATCCCACCTGATGGTAAGCAGCGATGCAATCATTGATGGTGAGGCGCACTAGTTTATTAAGAGCCTATTATAGACCATCACGCTGTCCTACTACACCTAAACCTAACGCTGCCTAAGCAAAATCGTCCTCGAACCAAAACGAAATTAAACACAAATAAACTCGAATATGATTTACGCAATCTTGACTTTAACCCACTTTACAATACTGCTGACGCTAATTTTGCTTTATCGTACTTAATAAAACATGTTCAATTTGCAATATTATGTAACACGACTATTTCTTCCGTAAACAAGAAACTGTATAACATTAAACCTTGGATTACTCCGGGCTTGATTCGGTGTATAAGACAGAGAGATAAACTTCATCAGAAAGCTAAGAAAAACCCTGACAATCCTATCATTCAAATCACCTATAAAAGATACAGAAATTTTTGCAATAACCTCCTAAAGAACTTAAAAAATAACTACGATGAAAATGAATTAAATAAAGCAGGAAACAACAGTAAGCAACTTTGGAAACATATTAAAAATGTCACTTATATGGCAAAAAAACGTGAATCTAATTCGAGTTTACTGCTTATTAATCCCTCACCTCTTTCATCAGCTAACCATGTTAATAACTTTTTTGTAAATGTTGGAAAAACTCTTGCCGAACAGATTCCAACACAAGACTGTGTTCAAAGACCTCCACTTGATTTAAGAAACAGGTGTGCCCTAAATTCTTTTGGCTTACTGGACACTGACGAAGACGAAGTTACTCGTATCATTTGTGGACTAAAAGATGACTCTGCAGTAGGATGGGATAATATTAGTAATAAGATCCTTAAACTCTGTAAGCATATCCTTGTTCCGCCTTTGACTCACATATTTCGTATCTGTCTTTCCGAAGGAATTTTCCCTAGATCTCTGAAAAAAGCAGTTGTAATCCCTGTTTTTAAATCCGGAAACAAAGACTTAGTAAATAATTATAGGCCAATATCGATACTTTCCTCTATTTCAAAAATACTAGAAAAAATATTAAACAGTAGACTAGTTAAATATTTAGAAAAAAATAAACTTTTATCATCGGCGCAATTTGGTTTTAGAGCCAAATTATCTACAGCTGATGCAGTGCACAGCCTGACAGATTACGTCTCTGAAGAACTCGGCAAAGGACAACAGATCCTGGGGGTGTTCCTTGATCTAGCGAAGGCCTTTGACACGGTGTCGGTTCCTTCGCTAATAAGCAAATTAGAGGCCATAGGAATAAGAGGAACGCCGCTTAAACTTTTTGCTGATTACTTAGATGATCGACATCAATGTGTCAAAATAGACAATATTACGAGTGATGAGCGAATCAGTTCTGGATATGGTGTTCCCCAGGGAAGTATCCTGGCCCCTACCCTATTTTTGATCTATATTAACGATTTGTGTAACCTAAATATTAATCAAGGCAAAATTGTTTCATATGCCGACGACACGGCCTTAATATTTACAGCTAAAACCAGCAGCGAATTGTACGAATATGCTCAATTGGGTTTCAACACTGTGACTAATTGGCTTCAAAGCAATTTACTAACATTGAATGCTGACAAGACAAAATATATTCACTTTTGCATGCGCAAGCCTCAATTTAACACTGCTAACTCTCATCTGTATGCCCATAAATGTGGAATCCGATCGTCCAGCACGTGTGATTGTCCCTGTATCTTTAAAACACGCGACATCAAATATCTCGGGGTTATAATAGATGAAACTCTCTCTTTTAGACCACACATTGATGGTCTAGTTAAAAGAGTGCGCAAATTAATCTATGTTTTTAAGAAATTGCGAGCGATTGCTGACTCAAAATTGGTGACACAAATTTATTTAGCCCTAGGTCAATCTGTAATCCAATACTGTATCACTTCCTGGGGTGGAGCACTTAAAACTCACCTACTACCTCTTGAAAGAGCTCAGAGAGCAATCTTAAAAGTAGCCAATTTCCTTCCCTTTCTCTATCCTACAGATCAGTTATACAAATCCTGTAACGTGCTTACTGTTCGCCAGCTTTTCATTATGCACTTAGTATTAAAACAGCACTCCATGCTTTCCTACAACGCCGAAATTACTAATAAGAGACGGAATGATATTGTTTGCCATTCTAATGCATCCTCAAAACATGTATTTGTAAAAAGATTTTTTACTTTTTTAGGCCCATTTCTGTACAATAAATTAAATAGAATATTATGTATTTACAAATTAAATAAGTATAACTGTAAAAAGATGATTCACCATTATTTCCTAAGCATATCTTATGTAGAGACGGAAGACCTACTTACTGTTTGTAAATAAAACACGCCGTATCTCTAAATTTAGTTAAGTTTTTATTATAGTCATATTTAGTGTTAATTTATTATTTTCTATTTAAGCACTCTTTAGCCTGAAGCACAGGGTTCCCCTAGTTCAGGCAAACAAGCAACTGTGTTCTTTTTAAAAATTTTAATATACTATATTGTAAATGTGTCCTATGTTATAAATAAACGATTTTATTATTTTATTATTATTATTATTATTATTCACTCTAGCCTTGAAGACACCTAAATTATAGTTGGACGGGAAGACCGCAGCAGGCAAATTGTTCCAGTCCTTCGATGTACGCGGTATAAACGACGAAGCGAAACGCTTAGTCCGGACCGTTGAAGTTTCAACAACGTAAGGGTGGATACTCGCCGTACGTCGGGTTGTCCGATGGTAGAAAGGAGATGGCGGAATCAAGTCATGCAATTCCCGCGCACACTCTCCAAAATGCAACCTGTAAAATACCGATAGGCTGGCTACCCTGCGCCTGTGCTCGAGGCTTTGTAGATTGGACTTACCTAACCAAATCTGGATCCCCAATTAGCCTCTTCGCACGCCTTTCCACTGAGTCCAAAGCTGCTAGATGGCATTTTGCAGCACCAGCCCATATGTGACTTCAGTACTCCACACACGATCGGACCTGTGCTTTGTATAACATTAGAAGCTGTCCCGGTGTGAAGTACCGCCGGACCTTTGCAAGTTTGCGAGCTCGACGCGAGGTAGATTGGACTTAACCAAATCTGGATAATCATTATGATTTTTCAACGGTAAACCACTGACACTCCATTGAAAGAAGTGGCATAGAATGGTAATCTCGTACATAATGACAAATAAATGTCTTACATAAGCGGTAATCAGCTAAAATTTTGATAGTTCCTTTGATCAGTGACCTACCATTAAAACGTCATTGTACAGTCATTGTTTTTAATAAGCTCGATATTGTCATTCTACCACAACTCTATTACGAGACCATGGACCGATCAATGATCGATCATTATGAATTAGCAGATTACGAACTTTTAGCAAAATGACAATGGGATCGTGTTGGAATGACGAATTTAGAATAATAGCAGACTTGGGCCCCTGTTAGGCTGTGTTCCCACTTTGTAGTGACAACAGATAATTGTGTAGTTTTAAGTGTCGGCTTATATATAGGGTGACTGATAATTAGTGTACGATACTTAAACACATGATTGTGCTCATGATAACCAACAACTTTTACTATGGGAACAAACCTGAAATCGCGAAAAAAATATCAGCTGTTCAGTACATTTATGTTTGCCTAATGTACTGAACAGCTGATACTTTTTTCGCGATTTCGGCTTTGCTCCCATAATAAACATTGTTTGTTATCATGAGCACAATCACGTGTTTAAGTATCGTACACTAATTGCCAGTCACCCTATATATTTAAATGGAGGTGTTCACATATATGACGGGACGATTAACTGTCTTAAACGAGTTTAATTGCGATGTCAGATTGTCATTGTTCAGGATCAGGCGAACAAAAGAAAGAAGTTGGTCACTTTTTGGAACTTGACTGTTTAGCTCAAAGCTTAAATTACTAAAGAATACCTACAATTGCGTGCAATTAGCAAAAAAAATGAAGTCTTTGTTTCCTACCATTTATTTATTTATTTCATCATCATCATCATCATCATTTCAGCCGATAGACGTCCACTGCTGGACATAGGCCTCCCCCAAATGTCGCCACAATGAATGGACCTGTGCGTCTCGCATCCATCTGATTCCCGCAACCTTCACCAGGTCATCGGTCCACCTTGTAGGAGGCCTTCCAACGCTACGTCTTCCGGTACGCGGTCGCCACTCCAGAACCTTTCGGCCTCAACGGCGATCTGTTCTGCGAGCAATGTGCCCTGCCCATTGCCACTTCAGTTTGGCGATTCTTCGTTCGACAGTCCAGTTGGGTAGATCTAATTTCGAGAAAGAGGTCAACCGTCGAATCCAACTCGGCTGGGCAGCGTTCGGGAAGCTGCGCGGTATCTTCTCGTCCAACATACCACAGTGTCTCAAGACGAAAGTCTATGACCAGTGCGTGTTGCCAGTGATGACATATGGCTCCGAAACGTGGTCGCTCACAATGGGCCTCATCAGAAGGCTCAAAGTCACCCAAAGGGCAATGGAAAGGGCTATGCTCGGAATTTCCTTGCGTGATCGAATCAGGAATGAGGATATCCGCAGGAGAACCAAGGTCGCCGACATAGCACGAAGAATCGCCAAACATTATTTATTTATTCATGAAAAATTCGTATTGTTTCTGAAATTACTTAAAATTACATTAATAAAATAAAATAAAATTTAATGTCATTACAATTACTACTTACTCTAACATTAATTAAATATCATTCATAAACTAACTTTTGCCCGCGGTTTCGCTCCCGTCAACTGTCTACTCTACTCAACTCTACCCTACCCTACTCTACCCTAGTCTGGGTCTATTGAATTCACTTGTTACAAAAAATGTGATAAATGAAGAACTGCTCGACCGATTTTGTGCAAACTTCACATAAACCATCTACTTAATAGTCCGAACAAAGCCTAAACATTTGGTTTGGATAGGTGAGCCCGTTCTTGAGTTATAAAATTACAACGAAAAGTGGCATTGATTTTTTTTAAATGATAAATTATTCTAACTTGTTGATATGTCATCGTTTAACGAATAAAGACATTTCTCCAAAAGGAAAGCTTTAAACTTTGATTGAAACTTGGCTAACTTTGGCTGATTACAATGGCGCGATATGTGACGTATCGCTTTATGATTGGTTGAAATTATACAAGCAAAAATAGCATAGCATAGTCGGCTTTATAATGTTCCCACTGTTGGGACTCAGGCCTCCTCTCTAGGAGAGGGAGTGGGCCGTAATCCACCACGCGGGCCCAGTGCGGGTTGGTGAATGTCACATGTCTTCGAATTTTTGGTTCTAGGACATGCCGGTTTCCTCACGATGTTTTCCTTCACCGTTTTGAGAGCAGTGGTGATGAAATAAATTATACAAAGTAATGCGCCTGGCTGGGGTTGAACCCGTGACCTACAACTCCGTAAGTCGGGGCCGTGACCACTCGGCCACCACTGCTCTCAGCAAAAATAGGCGCTAAAACTATACTAAATGGGATTATGCTGGGTCGTAGACATCTGGCGTAGATAGTCGTGATAGTGGGAACGGCTAGCAAGAATCATAAAATGATAAAAATTTGTCGTGACGGCAGGGGCGCCGGCTTTTAGAAAACCTCATGGGTGCTAATGCTCATTTGATGACTCGAAAAAGTGTGAGAAGAGAAATGCACACTGATCGACTGATAAATGAATGTCCTACTTACATACTGCGGAACAACGAAGGTACCACAAACACCCAGACCCAACACAAATATCTGTTTCATCAACAAACATTTGTGTTGGTGCGGGAACCCGCGACCCTTGCGTCTCAACCGGTGATCTAAACCACTGCGCTAAATGGGTTGTCGGGTAATGAAAAAACGCCCATCACTAAAAGGCGATTACTGATCTGTTTCTTGATGTCTATTCTCAGGGGTGCTCGGCACCCACTGTTTATTTCTCATGGGTGCTCGAGCCCCCGAGCACCTACGGAGTCGGCGCCCCTGCGTGACGGAAAACCTTTGTCGTTGTTGCGACTATCTATCATGGCTACGACAAACTATTGTTATAATAGGAACAGCTAGAGACGATAGATTAACTGTTACGACATATTAGGAACGCAGCCTTAACAGTTCAAATAAAATCAAAATATTTTTATTTCACATAGGCCTACATGGGCACTTATAAAACGTCAGAAGCTAGTGCACGGTTCCAAATTGGTCGTTTCCTATGGAGAAGAACCGGCAAGAAACTACGTGGTTACTCTTTTATAAAAAACTGGGCAAGTGCGAGTCGGACTCGCGCACTGAGGGTTCCGTACAAACTTACCAACATACGAGTATGTGAATAGTTCAATTCCGGAATGGAGTCTCGAAGATTTTTCGAATCGCAAAAAAAGTTTTTTTTTGTGACGTAACAACAAATTTACTGTTTTCTGATTTATTCCTATATATCTATACTATATGACCTTGCTTCGTGCCAAATTTCAGGATTCTGGGTCAACGGGAAGTACCCTATGAATTTTGATTCCTTTGAGAGTGTCGAAATGCACGTTTTTTGCGACATAAATGACCGTATCTTTTTTTTTCGTTAACTTTAATTAGTTTAATTTTTTCACAGCTTCAAGGGACCGCACATCTTAGTGTCTGTTTTTAATTTCAACTCGATACCTCCACGCGTTCTCGAGATAAATTGTCTTGACAGACAGACAGACGGACGGACGGACAACAAAGTGATATATCCTAAGGGTTCCGTTTTTTCCTTTTGAGGTACGGAACCCTAAACATGATTGGTCTTACTTATAGTAAACAAAAACGATTATTAAAATTATAAACAACATGTATAGTACTTTAGACATGCCAATAGAATCATCTTCCATTCATCTGCAAACAGATCGTTTGTTGGATTAGAATCCAAGAGTTCATTTAGTGCAGCCACAGTGCGTGGTGTTGGAGACTGAACACTGGCAACAGTGCGACACTCGGGCACAGCTAGGTGGAACTCGAGCTACACCCAAGCTACAACCTAGGAGTCTTTAAGTCAAGAGTGAATAGGTTACTTCTAGGCAAGCGTGCTCCATCGTCGGCCACATCATCGCTTACCGTCACGTGAGATGGTGGTCAAACGAGAGCCTGTCAATAGGTATTAAAAAAATAAAAACAAATAATTAAAAAACACGACTGCCATGACAAAAAAATAAACTAAAAATCAAAAAAACAAGATGTTTGTTAATTTGTAGAAAAGTGAAGAAAGTAGTGACTCATTGACTAAACACGGAATCTCGGAAACTACTTGATCTACAAAAGTGAAATTTTCATCGCAGTACGGGGTCCACTCTGTAAAATACTATCTTGTAGCAGTTTTTCTTTCATTCTCTTTATTTATTTATAGTTTATGAAGTTCCCCGACTGCGATGAAAATTGATTGAACCATATTGTTTTTTTTTTACATTTTTTCAATAGCCTATGTTACTCGAGACAATGCAAGGATTCTAACGATACCTCATACATGTGAATGAGTCCAGTCGTTTAGAAGTTATGATGGAATAAAGAAACTCACATACATACACACATACTTACATGAACCCTGAAATCAGAAACGTTTATTTCAAATAGACCAATTACAGGCACTTTTGAATTGTCAAAATGTCTGTCAGTCAAAAAAAGTGAAGCTAAATTGCACGTTCCAAGGCGTAGATCTCTATGGAGAAGAACGTGCAAGAAACTCCATGGACACTCTTTTCAATCATGTTTTGTAATTACAAATATCTCTGTTACATGTTTCTTGTTGCTATCATGTAAGAACAATGTAAATAAAGTAAAAATACAAACTAAATATAGGTATTAAAATAGCACTCTTTTAATTTAATTCATTAACGCTCAGGCGGTAGCCGGCGCCCGCAAGCCATTGTCTTACTATTGTGTCTCTAATTACGATCATGTTATGAGTTACATAAATCTTGGTGAAAACATAACACTCCTTTTTTGGGCAGTCGTGTAAAAACTAGTGACATTGCTTTGTTTGTTCTATGTACCTCACGAATTTACTAACAAGATCCAATGTACCACAACTATTTTGATAGAAAATTACAATTAATCGCTAATCGCTTCGTCCATTCAGGTTTTATTACTCTAAATACATAATAAAATATACTGATCTTAACTTGTGCTATGTACCTCTTGATTCATGTATTAACTTCCAAGGGAACTTTAACAGATCAGGAGTAATTTAAGAGAAAAAAACTGTCTGCTTTGACCTTTGTAATTTGCAAAAAAGTACACCATTGTTATTTATTAAGGGGTTGCAAGATAGCGTTCCAATTAGGGTTGCCAGGTCTTCAAACCGAAAAGTCGGACAAACCAGCCAATTTAGCCGGAAATTTGAGTTTGCCCTTAAAAGTCAAACTCGAATTATTTATTATTGACCATAATAGGTATATATTTTTTAATTCTAATGAAACAACAATAAAATACATACATACATACATACAATAGTCCGCTCCGCTTACGCTAGCAATACAAGACAAGGTAGAAGACATGACAAATAAAAAAAAGGCCGGACTCCGCCTAATTTGGCCGGACGTGCAACTAAAAAGCCTGACCCTGTCCGGCTTTATCCGGACGCCTGGCAACGCTAGTTCCAATCAAGGTGACCTTGGTTTATGTTGTGGCTACATGACTGTAAACCACGCGCCAACACGTTCGGTGGTTGAGAAAACGCGTCTCCCAACCAAGGGCGTTGAAGGTCATGGATTACAACTGCTGTCTACACGGATTGAAACTAGCAAGGTCACCTCGGTTGGGACGTTGGTTTGCAACCGTCTAGTCACTCGCTTAACTACCTAGCTTTAGCCCGCGGCTTCGCTCCCATCAACTGACTACTCTATTCCAATCTACCTAGTTACCTACCCTACAAACTTCTCTGTATGATTGTGAATAAAACAAAAAAAGAATGATTAAAATTGGTCCAGCGTGACCAGGAGAGATAGGGGTTCATTTGACCTCGCCTGCGGCTCGGGCGTATATTCCTCGGCTGCATTAACAATATTTACCCACGTGTATCGAAATGTACTATTACAAACATACATCGTGTTCAACACGAAAGGTTGATAAAAAATCTGTTAAAATATTATTATTTAGTGAAATTTACAGAAGTGATATGAAGTATGTTTACTTTTAAATTAAGTTCGTTTACGTTTATTTAAAAAGTATCTAATAAAAATATTGAACTTGACGAGAAATCTGTTGTTTTATTTTCGACCGACTACAACTCAGCAAGCAAGTTTTCACAAACCAGATGCCCCTTACCATGAGCTCATGACGCGATCCACTTCACGGTGTGCGTGTGGATTGTAGTTCATTATATTTACATATATGAAATCACCTTCGTCCCAGGGCCCCGGGTTTCGCTTTCACACTACCCGTGGCCCCAGTAGGCTTCGACCCTGCTGGGCCCCTACTATTTGCTGACATCTCCCTGAGGTACGCGCCGTCGAAAAATTTGTCCTGGGTGGGAATCGAACCCACGACCTCCGGCATAGCAATCAGGGCCAATAACAACTAGACCAACAGGCCAGTCATGCAAAACCTAAAGTAAAGCAAGTTTTAGAGGTTAATTAGTGATCCCTATTTGGTTAATTACCACCAATCTACAAAGTCGAGTACACGCGTAGGGTAGCCAGCCTTTCGGTATTTTACAGGATGCATTTCAGAGAGTATGCGAGGGAATTATGACTTGATCCCGTCATCACCTTTCTACCATCGGACAACCCGACGTACGGCGAGTGTCCACCCTTACGTTGCTGAAACCTCTACGGTCCGGACTAAGCGTTTCGCCTCGTCGTTTATACCGCGTACATCGAAGGACTGGAACAATTTGCCTGCTGCGGTCTTCCCGTCCGATTAGAATTTAGGTGTCTTTGACGCTAATAGTGAGAGTGAATAGGCTTGCATCGCTGCTTACCATCAGGTGGGATCGCAGTCAAGCGAGTCAAGTTATATTTCTTAAAAAAAAGTAGGATGAGCAAAACAAGATATTTTTCAAATTAACTTTTTTGCAACTTAAACGGCTGTATCTTTTTTTTTTTCATGAACTCAGAAGTTTGATTTTTATCACAGCTTCAAGTGCAGTCCCTTGAGTAAATGGTTTTAATTTCAACTCGATACCTCCACGTGTTCGCGAGATAAAGGGTTTTGACAGACAGACGGACAACAAAGTGATCCTATAAGGGATCCGTTTTTCCTTTTGAGGTACGGAATCCTAAAAAGGAAAAAACAAAAGGAGGAGGGTGGAGAAAGTGGAGGAAAAGTATAAATTTACCGTGGTATTTTGCCAGCCTCACCACTTAGCCCACCTTCAGAGACGAAATATAAAAGTCCTCGTGTATTATACAACTTGCCGATTTATTAATAATAAAGAATATTTTATGTCTGCACTTCAGTGATTTATCCAAATTAAATTACAAAGTTGACGATTTTCCTGAGGCGCCATCCAATGATTTTGCCACGGGCCTCAGATGGTATAGTTACGACACTGCTTCGAAGCGTTGTGCTTGGTACAGGGGCGCCGGCTTTAGAAAACCTCATGGGTGCTCATGCTCATTTGATGACTCGAAAAAGTGGCGAAGTGTGAGAAGAGACATGCACACTGATCGACATTTTGATAACGGATACGTTGCCCGCATAGTCAATAAATAATAAATTGAGACAACATCAATTCCAAAATCAAAATCGCCAAACTTAAGTGGCAATAGGCAGGGCACATTGCTCGCAGAACAGATGGCCGTTGGGGCCGAAAGGTTCTGGAGTGGCGACCGCCTACCGGAAGACGTAGTGTTGGAAGGCCCCCTACAAGGTGGACCGATGACCTGGTGAAGGTTGCGGGAATCCGATGGATGCGAGACGCACAGGACCGTTCGTTGTGGCGACATTTAGAGGAGGCCTATGTCCAGCAGTGGACGTCTATCGGCTGAAATGATGATGATGATGATTCTCAGGGGTACTCGGCACCCACTGTTTATTTCTCATGGGTGCTCGAACCCCCGAGCACCCACGGAGTCGGCGCCCCTGGCTTGCTATGTTTGATTGTACTCGTTCTTTTATTCGTTCTTCGATCCAGGCACATCTGCGTAACCCCTCGACAGTTCAAGTTTGATATTTCCAAGAGATGTTCCACCAATTCACAGTATCTTTCTACTCTTCGTTGCTTTTGTCTGTCCCCCTGAGTGGATCTGAAAATAACAAGTTTATTTACTAAAACTTGCAACACAAAGGTACAGAGGCAGGGGCGGCTTTTAGAAAACTTCATGGGTGCCCATGCTCATTTGATGGACTCGAAAAAGTGGCGAAGTGTGAGAAGAGAAATGTACACTGATCAACCGACAAATAAATAAATGTCCTACTTACTGCGTACTTAATTACTAATTATGTTTGATAAAAATAAAATGGAACCATTTTATAAAAATGAAACTAGTTTTGGTATCAAGAAATATTATAATGTATACGTAACCGACAAGGCGATTACTGATCTGTTTCTTGATATCTATTCTCAGGGGTGCTCGGCACCCACTGTTTATTTCTCATGGGTTCTCGAGCCCCTGAGCACCCACGTAGTCGGCGCCCCTGTACAGAGGTGAACTTTATGCTATAAGCCGTTTGTACAAGTTAAGAGGGTCCTTTTCCACTCGCCTATCGTCAACATCGAGCATGGTTTAAAAATAGATATTTTTTTTTTGTTAATATTTTTGGCTTGGATACTATGTCCTTTAAGCCATGTCTTCGTAATAATATAATAATAAAAGAAATAAGTTAATTTGTTTACCATAAGAATATTGGTAGGATTCTAAATGGCACCAGGGTAGCCCGCCAAATTTAAATTTTCGAAATCTCATGCATTTTGCAGGTCAGTGTCACAAGTATGTGAAAAAAAATGTATAACTCACGTGCTCATGGGTTCGTAGAGCTGATAATCCTTTGAAAGCCTTCGGGCAGGACTTGCACGAGTACGGCCGATCGCTCGTATGTACTCTTAGGTGTGACTGAAAGCAAACAGATGCGATTGTTGTTTACAAACAGACATGATTGTTGTTTACAAACAGACATGATTGTTGTTGTCTACAATCAGACATGACTGTTGTTGTTTACAATCAGACATGACAGTTGTCGTTTACATTCTAAATAGGTACGTGTGTGGGGGCGTGTCGGGAAACTTTTAGAACAAAGTCCGTTTTATAAAGTAAAAAAAAAGTTTAATTAATGTTCACAAAAAGTTTTTTAAAAATGATGAAAATTAAACGTAAACTAAAAGTATATAAAACTATACGCGATTAGCGCGAGTGTCTGTTCCCACCGATGTTAGGATGGAAAAAGCCCAGGGAATCGTCGTTACCGTGGGAAGCGCTAAGTACTCGTGGAATTTGATGCTTCGAGCTTATTTGCAAGTGTGCTGAGCCAGCATCATGGCATCGTAACATTCTTATATGACTATTGTTGTTTATAAACAGACATAATTGTTGTTGTTTACAAACAGTCATGTCTGTTGTTATTGTTGTTAATTTGAGACGGATGTGTGGTGTGACCAGAATGAATAAAGTGAAATAATAATAATAATAATCAATTTATTTCGTGCAACATGTACCCATATCATAGACTAACAAACATTCGTAGGGGCCCAGCAGGGTCGAAGCCTACTGGGGCCATGGGTAGTGTGAAAACGAAACCCGGGGCCCTGGGACGAAGGCCACGAAGGAACAGGAGTGGGTTTTTAGTCAGTAAAAGTCTGACACTATCTCCCGCCTCGCCCAAGAGCGGGGGATGTCATAAGATGATTTTCCCACCGAAAAAAAAGACTAACAAACATAACTACTTATAATAAATCTTTTTATAGTAAACATGATTTAAAACTATGTTAGTAACACTTCACTTCGTACTCTCTTGTCTCGATGCTGTCCTGTGGTATTTGTCCGCGGAAGCGACGGAACACCACACCCTGTGGCCAAAAGTCTTCCTCCATAGCAAGGTGTAGAAAACAGTTCAGTACTCGCACCACAAATGCCTTAAAATTAACATTCCAGTGCGACTCCAGCAACTCCTGATAGCTACAACCTAGGGGTCTTTAAGTCAACAGTGAATAGGTTACTTCTAGGCAAGCGTGCTCCATCGTCGGCCACATCATCTCTTACCATCAGGTGAGATAGTGGTCAAACGCGAGCCTATCAATAATAATAAAAAAAAAAACTGTACCCTCAGTGTGTACTTCAACTAACAAATGAGTAGCTATATTAGAGGAAGTTTGAAAGTGACACCAGCGACGGAAACAGTTGAAAGTGAATCGTTCGTCTTGGGTATGGTCATGTGAAGAGGAGGGGTGTGTGCGCAGCACTCGGTATGTAAGGCGGACAGAGGCCTCCTCTGAACTGTTAAAGGGATGGAGCTATATAATCATCATCATCATCATCATTTCAGCCGAAAGACGTCCACTGCTGGACATAGGCCTCCCCCAAGTGTCGCCACAATGAACGGTCCCGTGCGTCTCGCATCCATCGGACTCCCGCAACCGTTACCAAGTCATCGGTCCACCTTGTAGGAGACCTTCCAACGCTACGTCTTCCGGTACGTGGTCGCCACTCCAGAACCTTTCGGCTCCAACGGCCATCTGTTCTGCGAGCAATGTGCTATATAGCTATATAAAGTGAACAAGTGCAGTGAAGTGTTACTAACATAGTCATAAGTCGTATTTATTAACAATAAATTGTATTTAATTTACTTTATATATATGTTAGTCTATAAGGTATTTATCTATGGGCTAAGATGCCTGAAAATAAATGATTTATTATTATTATATTATTATATAATAATAATTATTATATTATTATATTATTATATAATAATAATTAATAATAATAATAATTTTCTTGATAGGTTCGCGCTTGACCGCTATCTCACCTGATGGAAAGTGACACTGCGGTCGACGATGGAGCGCGCTTACCTAGAAGTAACCTATTCACTCTTGACTTAAAGATTCCCGGGTTCTAGCCATCAGGAAACGTAGATTCCGGCAAATTCCACTCCTTAGCTGTACGCACTATGAATGTGTTCCCAAAACGTTTTGTCCACCATGTACCGGTGGCGCGTCGCCGTACGCCTGGTGGTCCGATGATTGAACGGGCGCGGGCGGAATTAGGTTATGCAATTCCGACGCACACTCCCCGAAATGCAACCGGTAGAAAACCGACAGGCTAGCAACTCTGCGTCGATGCTCAAGACTTTGAAGCCTCGACTCAACGAGTGCATAGTATGGCCCTTGAATCACAATTTCAACGCGTTGTGGAGTCGTGTATCATAAAGTGTAATTTTTATAAATAAAGCGGGACCTACATTAGACCGACGCACACGTGGGCCACGCTTGACTTGTACGTAGAGTCACGTCGCGTGGCGTGGATCTAATGTAGCTCTATAAGTCTAGTTGCCAAATAAAATACTGCGCTGCTTGTATCTTTCACGATACAAGCAGCGCGTTTGTGGAATGCATTACCCTTAGAAGTGAGGCGTGCCCAAACGCTACCGACTTTCAAAAAGATGGTGAAGGAGCATTACCGATGATATTTAAATAGAGAAGTACTTGTTAATTGAAGATTTGTTTTTATCGTAGATAGTGGCGTTATTATTAAAAAAATACTTTTCATTCAAGAAATGCAATTGTTTTATTTTTTCCTAACGCTTGTGTACGCAACTGTACCATATTAATAAATACTATATTGGAAGGTTAAGAACGTTTCTTAGATATATGGCACGGCCGCTTTTTTGTAGCCATCCGAACTTGGTCGGGTTATGTAGGTTTTCGATGCTTCGTCAGTATTATAATTGTTTTTCTTTAATTACTGAATTTAATGACATGAAATTTTGCATAAGAATAGTTGAATGAATACACTAATTATTGACATACATATTACCATGCAATTCCTTCAGAACGTCGTGATATTTGACTGCTTTGTAAACAGTGATCTGTTCATGGTAAATTTGCCCTATAACTCTTTAGTTACTAACGGAACATCATTGATACTTGGCAACATGTTGCAGATACTTACAAGGTTTGTATAAACGTGAAAATCTAGACCCCAAAGTGCAAGAGTTAAGAACTAAGACCTAATAAGCGTATTTTACGTTTATATTTTTATCTTTTAAGCCCTACGATTTTTTCTAAATCTGTTTTTTAAACAAATATAAACAAATTCAAAACGACGTATGTAAAAATCTACAGTTCTCTATGTAAGCGCTTTATATGAAAACTAGCTAATGGCCAAACGTTCGCGTAGCGGAAACTTGAATTTCTCCGAAGTTTATGCATGCACTAGTTTTATTCATACATACACAATTACACACAAATACACACTAATTTTTGGACACATCTCTTTTCTTCTAAAGTCTATGGATTAAAAAAAGTTCCGCCAGGACAACGTTCGCCCAGCGGAATCAGTTTTTGGTGAATTTCTCCACAATGGTTGCGTGCACAATTTTTTTTTTACCATACACAATTATACGACGTCATACACTAAATATCTGCATAATTAAAATCTTTAAATTCAACAACATTCCGCTGCGCGTACGCACACCAATAAGACCGCCTATTGTACACTTATTTTTTATAAATGTCTGTCCTGTAGTAAGTTAAGGTGTGCAATAAAGTAATAAATAAATAAATAATAAATAAATAAAATAAGAAGTCAGTCAGTCAGAAAAAATGATGCTAATTGCACATTCCAAAGCGGAGATCTCTATGGAGAAGAATGTGCAAGAAACTCCATGGAGACTCTTTTCAATCATGTTTTGTAATTACAAATATCTCTGTTACATGTTTCTTGTCGCTATCATATGAGAACAATGTAAATAAAGTAAAAATAAAAACGAAATTTACATAATAAAATAGCAATTGGCAGCTAAGAGATGACCTCAATCAACTGACAGCGCCGGTTCACGGACATGACACGAATAGCACCACTCAGCTCAACAATTTTGAAGGGAACCGAATGATCCAACACATGCGCCACCATCAGCGAGACATTTGAGTGAGCATGACAAACTCTCAACTGCCATGCTCATTTATGTCAAACAAGTCCAATGTAATTCCAACCTAAAAACCATATAAAAAAAAGTAAAAAACTAAAACCCGACTACGACAAAAAAAAGACGCTGAAAAAGTATGAAACAAGATTTTCAAGATGCTGAAATAAACAAAGTAACTGGAAAAACAAGAATAGAGCAACAAGAAAAGCCGTAGTCACACGTTATAGGTAGGTAATAATCGAAACACTTTAATAGCGTGTGACTACGGCTTTTCTTTTTGTTCTATTCTTGTTTTTCCAGTTACTTTGTTTATTTCAGCATCTTGAAAATCTTGTTTCATACTTTTTCAGCGTCTTTTTTTTGTCGTAGTCGGGTTTTAGTTTTTTACTTTTTTTTATTTCAAAGATTTTGGTGTTAAATCACTGCTTTACTATTTATTTTGGTATGCACAAGTGAAGTCCTTTCAAATGATACCAAAACGACGTATTTATCTTATTTTTTTTTTAACACAATACTTTTTGTTCACCAGAGGGCGCCACATTGAATTTTGAAGGTAATTTTTTTTTGTAAGTACCAATGAAGCCCTTTCAAATGATATGAAATACGGTGTATTTATATTTTTTTTTAAAACATGACTTTTTTATCCGCTAGAGGGCGTCACTTTAAATTTGAGCAATATTTTGGAAATGTACAAGTGAAGCCCTTTTAAATGATACCAAACACGGCGTATTTATCTCCATTTTTATTTTTATCGCATTACTTTTTTATCCATTTTTGTGACACGTCACGTAGCCTATGTTCAGCGGACAATTTAAACGGTTCTAACGACACCTCATATGTCGAGTTCCGATAAGTAGATTAGGAGCTAGGAGGGAACAGATGAACATACTCACATACATACATAGCCTGTCAAAATCATAACCCTCCGTAGTCGGGTAAAAATAGCTCCATGGTTATATCTTAATGTCATTGTCCTCCAATCAGTCACGGATTAAACCTTAATCAAATTAAGCAATTGCCTAGGGCATCACGTCTGGGGGGGCACCAGAAAAAGCACAAAAAAAATCCGTCCTTAGGGCATCACGTCTCACTCTCATGTCACCAAAAAATGTTTCTAGGACTAATTTGAAAATTCGCGCGTTTTAAGTTGACATAGAGTCCGGCCTAGAGTCATACCCCGCTCCCGCTTACGCACCCGCTGCCCGCTAGTGCATTCGGCAATTCAAATGCACCGGAATTGCGATCAGCCAATCACAAAACACCCCTACCTCGCGGCCCCCCCGCCTGGCGGCCCCGCAAATCTGTGTCAATCAAATGTTTTGTTTTTTGAGTAATTGTGCCGGCCGTCTCTCTATTCCGTGCTTTCTATGCATACATAATAATAGGGATTAAAGTATGAAATTGCCGTTTTATTGTAACAGGTACTTCGAATTGACATAGAACCTTCATGGTTTGAGATTTTTGAGTGAAACTTTTTTCACATAGTACCTATGAAGTTCCTCTTTTAAAAAAACTGTTTTACAAAAAAAAAACCGACTTCACCACACACTTATAACCAGAGTGCCTATTCTCATGACAATTCCAATTAACCCAAACACAGCTAGGTTACATTGTTTTGTTATGAAGTTCCTGTGTCTACCTTCTACCTTCCGGCTCCATCATCAGATCAGTTCGATAGTACCTTATAGCCAAGGTGCATCTTATGACAATTCCAATAAGTCCAAACACGGCGAGATTTCATTGATTAATTACGGAGTTCCGGTGTTAACCTTCCGGCTCCACCATCATCATTAGTTCTTTTCGATGATACCATTTTCAACATAACTATTCAGAACCATTTATTTATTTGTATTCTCATAGTCGCTTAACTATCTTCATTGTGATATCTATGTGAGTATGAAGTTCCGTTAGCCATTTCTGGTCTTCTTCATCAGTTCCACTTCATCAAATGTTATTTTTTTACTGTAAATGTCCTTTGTCCTTAAGTCCTCGATGAAAATACCAAAATAACTATATGGTTGCCTATAATATTTGAGGAGTTCCCTCGATTCCTCATGAATTCATGATGAAAACTGGATTTTGAAAAAAATGGAAAAATGTGCAACATTCGATTATCGACTTTCAGTTGTTTTTTATTCAGCTTAGACAAGAAAGATGGATACTTCGAAAATTCGAGTGATTTTTAAATTCCGACAAAAACGAGTTCCGACGCGCAACTAACGTGGCAGAAACAGCTCGCAATATCAATGTTGCGTTTGGAGAGGGGACTGTTAATGAACGCACCGTGCGATTTTGGTTTTTATTAAACGCTTTCGTGATGGAAACTTTGATTTGAAGAACGAACCACGTGGAAGACCGCCCACACAGGTGAACCGATCCGACCCAAACTACCCAGGAATTAGCGGCATGGTTTAAAGTTACCTTACCAACAATAAAAAATATAAAAAATGGGTGCATCATGATTTGATTGATCTGCAGAAAGAAAGCGTGTTGAAACTTGTGTTGCCTTGTTGAATCGATACAGAAATGAAGGAACATTGGATCAAATTGTGACATGTGATGAAAAGTGGATTCTTTACGTTAACCGTAAGTGAAAAATGCAATGGCTGACCCCAGGTCAAACGCCGCAACAGTGTCTTTAGGACACTGTTGCGGCGTTTGACCTAAGCAAAGCTTACCAATAAAAAGGTAATGGCAACTGTTTGGTGGTCTCAGCATGGTGTTATTCACGATAGCTTTCTCCGATCTAGTCAAGCAATAATGGTAGATATCTACTGTGCCGAACTCCGAACAATGATAGCAAAACTAGCAGTGAAACAGCCCCGACTCATGAATCAATCTTCAACATTATTGCTCCATGATAACGCGAGACCTCGTAAAGCACGAGAAACCATTTCAACTCTACAGGAACTGCAATTAGAAACTATTCGTCACCCTCCGTATTCACCAGACCTTGCTCCAACGGACTACCATTTTTTTTTTTGTGATTTGGACAATTTTCTACTTGATAAAAAGTTTTCTTCTCAGGAGGCTTTCACACAGTTTGTCGAATCTAGATCACCAGAGTTCTATCGCAAAGGCATAAATGACCTTCCTATTAGATGGCAGCAATGTATAGATAATAATGGTAATTATTTTGATTAAATATATATGTTAAATGAAAAAAAAAAACGTATTTCAATTTTTCAGTACAAATCGGCAATTTCATACTTTAACCCCTAATAAATAATATAAGCTTTGGTTTTATTGTTGTCGCACCTACTCCACTTCTAAGGTACGTTACATCTCATCAACTTATTTTACAAAAAACTAATGTTTTTAGGCGGTAAAGGTTTTTTTAGTTGACATACGGATAGGGGGGCCCACAGGCGTAGATTGCTTAGGGCATCAAGTAGTCTTAATCCGTCACTGCCTCCAATGCAACGTCCTCGCTAGCAAAGGGCTTACCTGCAATAACTTGCGCATGGTGAAGCTCTTGGGGCACTGGGTACAGTTGTATGGCCTCTCTCCCGTATGGTTCCTCTGATGGTACAGCAGCACGCATTTATTCTGCAACAAAACAATAATAATAATAATTGTATATTGATTTGGCTCGCGAGGTTGTCGACATGTGGGATGTGGACTCGGCGATCATTGTACCGATAGTCGTGTCAGCCAACGGCTTAATAATTAACACCTTAGGAGGCTCGCGTTAGGCGGCTGGATCAAGGACTTGATTCAGAAAGCGGTACTCCTGGACACGGCTCGTATTGTCCGGAGGTTCCTTTCTCTGGAGCCCTGACCGCCGGTAGCTTGGACCCTGTTCCCGATACCGGTGGGACACTATTTTTTATATTTTAAATTGTTTTTTTTAAGAAATATTTAAAATGTAATAAGTTGAAATAATTAATAAAGAGATAATAATAATAATAATAAGCATAGCGCGTACATAGATAGTCGTTAGTTGGTATCACGTTCCATGGAAATTATCCAAATTTCAAGATTCTAGATCAACGGGAAGTACCCTATGAATTTTGATTCTCTTGAGAGTGTCCTAATACTCGCTTTTTGCGACATAAACGGTCGTATCTTTATTTTTTCGTTAACTTTGAAGTTTGATTTCAACTCAATACCTTCACGCGTCGAGCCCGAATTCCGAAGCCCGTTCGTCCTATAAGGGTTCCGTTTTTTCCTTTTGAGGTACGGAATCCTAAGAACAAATAACAACTCACGGGTAGGGTCTTGCCGCAAACTTCACAGATCCAGGGCCGGTCCTTCTGTCTCGCTTTATCTTTAGTCTCCACGTGGATCCTTCTATAATGGGCGCTGTACAGCGACTCTCGGGCGAAGGACTTGTCGCACTGTAACAACAATAGTACATCATGTGACTAGGAAATAAAGCAGTGTCTGCAATGTTGAATTGGCGAAGTCTGCTAAGGTTTAATCCCGAATGCAGTGAGGGATTCATATACTTAACACCCGAGCACTGCGAGGGAAGTAATATACACTAAAAAAAAATAATTAGTACAAATACTTAAAGGGTTTATTAAAAAAGGTCTTGTTATTATTTAGGTAAAATTTCAATAAATAATATTCATAAAAAGCAAAGTTATTAGCGTTTGTTTATATCCCAAATTGTTGATTATAATGAATAATTGGCATTTTTTTGTAGTAATTAAAGAACAGTGGTGTAGAAGCATGAGTGAGGTGAGGAAATCAAGCCGCCCAAGACAAAGACAGCTTTATCCCCGTGTTACTCTACTTTTTACACATTCTGTGAGATAATTAAAAAACAATATACTGATACAAATTATATATTTGCCAGCTGCGGTCTTTCCGTCCGATTATAATTTAGCTGTCTTCAAGGCTAGAGTGAGTAGGCTCTTCATACACTAGTGCACCTCAACATCATCGATTGCATCACTGCTTACCATCAGGTGGGATCGCAGTCAAGCACTAGTTTATATTATTTAAAAAAAATGCAATAAAAATAAATGAGCTTGCATACCTTTTCACAAGAATACACCTTACAGCTTCGATGCTTCTCCAGCAGATGATCTCTCAAGTCCAAGGCTTGATGGAATGTCTCCCCACAGTGTACGCACGAGTGTTCGCTGCAGCGGTCGTGCGACGAATGACGATCTAGCGCTGTGTTGTCTATGAACTGCTTGTCACAAGCGCCGCATGTGGAGGGGAGGGAGAGCTGTGGAGTGAATGGGAAGACTGAATGATTGAGGTAAGATGAGTACTGTTGAGTGAATGATATAAAATGAGTGATAAATGACACACATTTTCACACGTTAATTTTTTCGTCAACTGAACTAGACCGAGAGAGGGAGACCAAAGAGAAGATGTGTGTGAAGAGTGATATGAAAGAAAAGGAAGTTAGTGATAGTATGACGAGTGACAGGGCAGAATGGAAGAAAAAAACGTGTTGCGCCGACCCCAAATAACACGGGACAAGGGCAGGAAGATGATGATGATGATGATGAACTAGACGAAGTCAGTGTTAGGGAGTATGGGAGCTAAACGGTCGTGAGTGAACAGAACGCTAGCTACATACATGTCGATGCGCACGCTTCTTGTGCGCGTTGAGCCCGAAGGCGCCGATGAAGGCCTCCCCGCAGACGTCGCACCACACGAACTCGGACGGGTGGTGGATGCGCAGGTGGGAGAGGTGGCTCGACAGCTTCCTGCAACAGATGAACACATAAAAATAAAAGGAGAAGCTGATCGACTGACATATCAACGCACAGCTGAAACTACTGGGACTAGGAGCGTGAAATGCACAAGGTTTTCTTCTGTGATGTAGGTGAGCGAAGGGATTTTGGTAAATTGAACCTTTAGGGGGGTGAAAAGGGGGAAATTCGATTTATGCAAAATTTAAAATGCAAATACAAAATATTTACAAAATATATACAGTATTTTATTTTTTGTATTTAAATACCTTTTTTTTAAGTATTTTGTATTTTATGATAAAAATATACGTCGACAAGGAGCCTCTCCCTTATACCGAAAAATACATCTACCTGGGCAAACAAATAAGCTTTGACAGACTAAATAACTACCAGGAGATCGAGCGCAGGGCTCAGTTAACATGGAACAAATACTGAAGCCTTAAAGAAATATTTAAGAGCAACATGCCAATCAAACTGAAGACTAAGGTAATGAACTTCTGCCTTATACCATGCCTGACCTATGGCTGCCAGACATGGAAGTTTAACAAAGATGTTATAAATAAAATTAAAACGTGCCAACGAGGAATGGAGCGGAGTATGCTAAACATAAAAACAATAAATAAAATAAAGCATACAAAAATACGCAACATCACAAAAGCAACAGACGGTTTAGCACAAGCTCTTACACTAAAATGGAAGTGGGCCGGACACATAGCACGCCTGCAAGATCAAAGGTGGACAAATAGAGTCACGGAATGGAGGGGGCCAGTAGGCAAAAGAAAGAAAGGGAGACCTTGCAACAGATGGGAAGATGAAATTAATCGGACAGCGGGTCTAAACTGGATGCAAACAGCGCAATCCAGAGAAAACTGGCTCAATTTGGAGGAGGCCTTTACCCGCAGAGGGGTTCCTACAGATTAATTAATTAAATACTAACATTATTAATAACATTTTTTTTTTCTTATACTAACAAAACCTAGATTTTTTCAAACTAGAATTTTTCTGTAAGAAATAAAAGGCATTTTTATTTTTATTTTTATTTTATTTTATTTATTATTTTGTATTTTATTTGAAATACTTTTCTAGATGTATTTTATATTTTTGAAATATAAAATACTTTTTTACGGCTTAGTTTCGAAACCATTACCACAACAGCACCTGCATTGATTTGGAGACCTTCCAATATTTAAGAGAAGAAGACACAAGTTTGACCATGTTCAACACATACCCAACAGTAAAAAAAGTGTTTTTATAATTTGACTGGCCTGTTGGTCTAGTGGTTAGTGACCCTGACTGCTATGCCGGAGGTCGTGGGTTCGATTCCCACCCAAGGCAAATGTTTGTGTGATGAGCAAGATCATTTGTTCTGTGTCTGGGTGTAATTTATCTATATATATAGGGTGACTGGTAATTAGTGTACGATACTTAAACACGTGATTGTGCTCATGATAACCAACAACTTTTACTATGGGAACAAACCTGAAATCACGAAAAAAAAATCAGCTGTTCAGTACATTTATGTGTGCCTAATGTACTGAACAGCTGATATTTTTTTCGCGATTTCGGCTTTGCTCCCATAGTAAAAATTGTTTGTTATCATGCGCACAATCACGTGTTTAAGTATCGTACACTAATTGCCAGTCACCCTATATATGTATTTAGAAATATATAAGTATGTTTATCAGTTGTCTAGTACCCATAACACAAGCTCTGCTTAGCTTGGGACTAGAGGCGTTGTGTGATAGTTGTGGAATATTATTATTTATTTATAATACAACACCTGCCTCCCTAGTTCGGCACCAGTGGAACGATTATTTCCATATGGTGGTATGATAATGCGTCCACACAGACGCAACATGTCTGATGCTCTTTTTGAAGAGCTTGTAATGTTAGTCTTTATTTATAACTAAAGAACATTAGTAAACTTATCTGAAAGTGTTTTATTTGAATAAAGTATAATAATAATATAATATATATAATATAATATTCCACAACTATCACACAATGCCGTCTAGTCTCAAGCTAAGCAGAGCTTGTGTTATGGGTACTAGACAACTGATAAACATACTTATATATTTCTAAATACATACATATATAGATTAATTACACCCAGACACAGAATAAATGATCGTGCTCATCACACAAACATTTATCCGGGGTGGGAATCGAACCCACGACCCCCGGCATAGCAGTCAGGGCCACTAACCACTAGACCAACAGGTCAATCAAGTATTTTGAAAATTTCTATTTTATATTTAGTATTTAAATAAAAAAAGGAAAAGTATTTTGCATTTGAAATAGTAAATTTGAAAAGTATTTGCATTTCGTATTTAAATACTTTTTTAAAAGCATTTTGTACATCTGCTTGGAACCATATACTTGAAACTTATACTCCATTCGCAATAAGATTAGACATTTAAACAAAGCTACTATCTACTGTCTGTCTCACCTTCAACGATTGCATCACTGCTTACCATCAGGTGGGATCGCAGTCAAGCATTAAATTATATCATATTTTTTTAAATCGGTTAAAAAGCTTGTTAAAAACAAATGTATACTTACTCATATGACTTGCCGCAGTGACGACACTCGTGCATCTGTCCGCCGTGCATTTTAAAATGTTCTTTTGCATTAAAGCTGTAACAAAATGGAAAAAAACATCAAAATCTCGGATTACAGTTACAGTGGATGAAATTTAACCCACGTTGGATATATGCGACAAACAGTCATGTGTTTATTTCGCCAGGGTCGCACATCCACGACTAAATAAATAAAGAAAGAAAAAGCGTTCATTAGTACCTCACACATACTGTAGAATTGAGTCATCGTCATCATTTCAGCCGATCGACATCCACTGCTGGACATAGGCCTCCCCCAAATGTCGCCACAATGAACGGTCCTGTGCGTCTCGCATCCATCGGATTCCCGCAACCTTCACCAGGTCATCGGTCCACCTTGTAGGAGGCCTTCCAACGCTGCGTCTTCCGGTACACGGTCGCCACTCTAGAACCTTTCGGCCCCAATGGCCATCTGTTCTGCGAGCAATGTGCCCTGCCCATTGCCACTTAAGTTTCACGATTCTTCGTGCTATGTCGGCAATCTTTGTTCTCCTGCGGATATCCTCATTTCTGATTTAAGTATGAAAAAATAACTTTATAATCTGTGCAAGGCCAAAAAGGCGCCTAACTCAGCATATGGTGCGATATTTAAAACGATAAATAACGCAGCGCTGGTATGCTAAATACTCCATCTCGTCAGCTCTTCTGTCACCTATGGGGATTCAAGAGCTAAACGAGATGGGAGTACCCAGTCGCGAACACACGACCCTGGCGAATGGGACACAGAAACACTCGACGGACCAATCCGAGGCAAGCGGTTAAAGGGTTAATCAGTAAAAGTCTGACACTCCCTCCCACTTCACCCAGAGCAGGAGGTTATTTCATGATTTCTCAGGAAAAAAAGTGGCCACATATTTTTTTCGCCCCTGGGCCGTTGGCCTAGCTACGCCACTGGGCCTAGTGTCTTTATCGGAAGGCGAGCTACCCATTGCCCACCAGCACCGTTCATAAGCACTCCCGTACAGGGGCGCCGACTCCGTGGGTGCTCGGGGGTTCGAGCACCCATGAGAAATAAACAGTGGGTGCCGAGCACCCCTGAGAATAGACATCAAGAAACAGATCAGTGATCGCCTTTTAGGTCACATATAAATTGTAATATTTCTTGATAATAAAAACTAATTTAATTTTTATATAATGGTTTCATTTCATATTTTTATCAAACATAATAAATAATTAAGTACACAGTATGTAAGTAGGACAGTTATTTATTTGTCGGTCGATCACTGTGCATTTCTCTTCTCACACTTCGCCACTTTTTCGAGTCATCAAATGAGCATGAGCACCCATGAGGTTTTCTAAAAGCCGGCGCCCCTGCTCCTGTACCATATGTTGTACTCACGTGGTCCGAGATACGTAAGAGCATTGCTTGCACGCAAACTTCAGCCGATGGCTTTTCAGATGCTGGTTCAGTCCACGTCGGTCCTTGTATCTGAAGCGACAGAATTCGCAGACCACACTGCCGCGGCTCTGAAATAACAAGCCGTTTTAATACATTCAAATGGACCAAAGCTTTGGACTCAGTAGATAGGCATCATCATCATCATCATTTCAGCCGAAACACTTCAACTGCTGGACATAGGCCTCCCAAAGTGTCGCCACAATAAACGGTCCTGTGCGTCTCGCATCCATCAGACTCCCGCAACCGATACCAAGTCATCGGTCCACCTTGTAGGAGCCTTCCAACGCTACGTCTTCCGGTACGTGGTCGCCACTCCAGAACCTTTCGGCCCCAACGGCCATCTGTTCTGCGAGCAATGTGCCCTGCCCATTGCCACTTAAGTTTGGCGATTCTTCGTGCTATGTCGGCAATCTTGGTTCTCCTGCAGATATCTTCATTTCTGATTCGATCACGCAAGAAAACTCCGAGCATAGCCCTTTCCATTGCCCTTTGGGTGACTTTAAGCCTTCTGATGAGGCGCATTGTGAGCGACCACGTTTCGGAACCATATGTCAATCATATTCATATGTCGGTCTAGAGTGAATAGGCTCTTAATAAACTAGTGCGCCTCACCATCAACGATTGCATCTCTGCTTACCATCAGGTGGGATCGCAGTCAAGCACTAGTTTATATTATTAAAAAAAAAGACTAATTAACTGACGGACCTGTTGGTCTCGTGTTCAGTGGCCCTGACTGCTATGCCGCATGTCTTGGTTTTGATTCCCACACAGGACAAATGTGTGTGATGAGCACGAGTATGTATTTAGAAATATGTAAGTATGTTTATCAGTTGTCTAGTACTCATAGCACAAGCTCTGCTTAGTTTGAGATGGCGTTGTGTAAAAGTTTTGGAATATTATTATTATTACTTACCGGATCATGTTGAGACAAAACATGTTTCTTCAAGATATCCGCACCCATATAGCCTTTGTAACACAACTCACACTTGTATGGACTGTGCAAGTAATTTGAACTGGTCTTCCTATCCAACACATCTTTCATCTGTTGCGCTTCACTTAGCACAATGATCTCAACGTCGAAAGCCTTCTCAAAATCGCTCATATTATCTTTAGTTTCAAAATACTTTCCACTATTTTTAATAGACTCAGTTTTTTTTGTAATTCTCTTCTTAGGTGTACTATGTTTTTTCTTTTTATTACGCATAATTTTGTCCATCTCTGGGTGAGGTAATTCATTTTCAATTTTAACTGTGTCAGTGTATATTTGTAATGTGGCTGTGTCTTCTGACGTGTAGGTAAATTGGTCACTGTAGTCAAACTGGTCATTGTTATCATCAATTTTCAGTTGCAATAGATCTTCATCGGTGATGTCAATTTGTTTCATTTCTGATATTTCATATTGTATGTAAGGTTGAAAATTGTTCAAATAGTCTGGATTTATCTGTAAAATATTAAAAATATTTTATTGTTGTTGTATCGAATGTAATGTGTCTACACGTGTTGTGATAGCCCAGTGGTTAAAGTACCCGCTTCTCATGTATGAGGCTGCGGGTTCGAAACCTATGGTACTTGGATAACGCTACTCTTTTGATTGGCTGATGGTCAGTCTTTCTGGCTACCTGTACAACCTGTCAAAGATCTACGAATAATCTATATTATTTTTAACCGACTTCAAAAAGGAGGAAATTCTATGTTCGGCTGAATGTATTTTTTTTTAATGTAATATGTTCACCGATTTCTCGGTCAATTGTGGACCGATTTTGATTTTTTATTTTTATTGAAAGGTTATGCTTCTGAGTTGGTCCCATCGAAATATTGTTATGATCTGATCATGAACTTCGAAGATATGGAACAGAACTCCTCATAGAATCACAGCAGAACCGTTGTAACAAGTAAAATTGCTTTGTTTATACGTGTAGTTGATGACTGACTGAAAGAAGAGGGGGAATATATCGAACTGATCTGATGATGAAGCCTGAAGTTAGGCACCGGAACTCTGTAATAAATTAATGTAATCTAACCGTGTTTGGTATTATTAGAATTGTCATAAAATGCACTCTGGCTATAACGTATTTAAGTTTGGCTGAGGGGTACTTTTTAGTGGTGGTACCCTATCTAAAAAGTGTAAAATAAAAAACTTTTTACAAAAAAAAAAAATACAACCGACTTCAATGTAAAAAAACACTGAAAAGTGCAAAATAACTTTAATTTCAGAAGTCGGTGATAAATAACGAAGAGACAAAACTATTATAGAAACACCGACTTCCGAAATTAAAGTTATTTTGCACTTTTCAGTGTTTTTTTACATTGAAGTCGGTTGTATTTTTTTTTTTTGTAAAAATTTTTTTATTAATATATGCGAAACCTGAATATAGTTTGTTCAGAATCAGTAACTGAATCGATTCCAATAATTTTTACACCATATTATACTATTATCTTAAAATATTTAAAAAAGGTCACAAGTTGGACACCACCGGCACTAAGTACAACACAGGTCACGGCAGGTTATAGCAGACATTAGACACCAGCGCACAGCTGGATGCGGGAGTAAAACAACCCCTAAGGCGCCTGGATGATCCGGTGACCTTGTATTTGTGCGGCCAACCAGGTAACATAACAAGCTTATAACTTCGTGATTCTTCATCGTACAGAAATTTTGTACACATACACTAGACACGTGTTTCGGGTTTCGCATATACTAAAAGTATTGTTGTAAAAAAAAAAACCGGGACCAACGGCGCCACGTACGCACCGACCACGACCACGGGGTGTCAGTTAGAGCTGATACACAAGAGCGTTGCCAGCGGCAGAGGTAACTGCAGATGTCGACCTGAAGTGACACTTGACACACACGACGGCTGTAGCTCATCTTCAAATTTGGGATGTGCCGCTGGCGGCGACGCGTTAACAGCAGCCGACGACGTGTTAACAGCAGCCGGCGACGTGTTAACAGCAGCCGGCGACGTGTTAACAGCAGCCGGCGACGTGTTAACAGCAGCCGGCGACGTGTTAACAGCAGCCGGCGACGTGTTAACAGCAGCCGGCGACGTGTTAACAGCAGCCGGCGACGTGTTAACAGCAGCCGCCAACGTGTCGATGGCTACAGTTACCTCTGCCGTTGGCAACATGCCACTCGTACATATTGTTACGCCGTGAAACTTGAACACGCCATATCTTCGATGAAATCAAGAGTAGCATCAAATAATTAAAACGCATTTTCTGTACGAAACTTCTAGAATGGAAGTAAGTTTCCATGCCTGGCAAGTTCTAGAATAGTCCGACATAAAGTACCTACCACTATTATTATTAAATAAGGTTTAGTAGGTAGGTACGTAGGTAGATAAGAGAATTCGTAACTTTCATTATTGTACAGTGCAAGCACAGCACAGTTTTGTATCAATAAGTCAGCACTTCACCTGCGCTGGGCCGCCGGTGAATTTAGTACACGAATAGCATTCATACCGCGTGCACTCATCTATCATTCAATATTACTTTTATCAATAAATATCAAGCAAAGTTATCAGTGTATCAATCAGCATCAACCCAAGGTGTAAGGTCCCAAACCATACATCTTTATGGTCCTTCGGGCAACACTCCAAGAATCAAGACCTCGACTGCTGCAATATCGCCAAAGAAGGTGCGTTTGCTTTTCTTTTCTTTTTTTCTTTTTTTTCCGTGGTTGCGAATCGGTTCAGCCGGCCTCCCACAAGCGGGTCTCACTGGTTGGATTGAGAAGGCGCTAAGATCGCGGAGAGTTCGCAAGAGCATTTTCTGTGGAGTAGCGGTCAGAAACATCATCAAGAAACCTATCAATCATGAGTTCTACGATGGAGAACTTGTTAGCAAATCAAGATCAAATCATGCAAGCTATGGAGCAGCTATTAAGGAACTTCAAGAAAGATTCTGCAGAACGTAAGACTCCATCCAATATCAAGAAACGACTGCAAACTCTAGATAGTTATTGGTCTGAGTTCCAGTCTAATCATTTGAAATTATGTGAAGGGGAAACTCGCAGTGCCAGTTACTTCACTAATAACTTCTATCAAAAAACGAAACTCTTTTACACCGAAGCACGGGACACTATCGAAAGTTACGAGTCGAAAATTCCTAGTGAAGGTGTGAAAAATCCATCAATTGAAGTATCAGCATCAGGTAAGCACGAACAAGAAACTTCGAATACTTCATCTGTTGATCCCGATCAAGCAAACAGCAAACCGTGTAATAGTAAGTCTACATCTCTGTGGAAAACTATTTCTCAAGGAAACGCGAGCAAACTGGAAGAAATGCTGCGTAGGCAAAACAGCAACTTCAAAGCGTTGTCGCGTACAATCAAGGGCGTGGAATTAGAGAACATTTCCGAGAAATGGGAACTCGAAGATCTACTGCGTAATGTACAAAAAAGGTGGTCAAACATAGACTCGTTGCACTGGGAAATTGACAGTGAGCTGTACGAGGAAGATGAAGATTATGGGCAAACATACAGCAGATATGAACAATTATACAATGACATGAAAAAGTCAATCAATAGCAAGATGGGCTCCATTTCACATCGTGAAAATTGCACACCCAAAATCGACATTCCTATCTTCAGTGGAAACTACTTGAAGTGGACATCATTCAAAGATCTATTTATAGAAACGATCCACAACAACAAGTCAATTTCAAGTGCTCAGAAGATGCAGTTTCTGAAAAGCAAGCTAAAAGGTGAAGCGGAAAAGCTAGTCCAGCACTTAAACATCAGTTCGGAAAATTATCAACTATGCTGGGACATCTTGCATCATAGATACAACAACAAAAAGCTCATCTTTAGCTCGCATATTAACGCACTTCTAGCAATACCTACAATGCAGAATCAAGCAGATTATCAAATCAAGAGGATGTTCGATACTACCAACGAATGTCTTAACGCCATAAAAAATCTCGGTGTCAACATATCAAACTGGGACCCACTTATTGTGCACCTGCTGGCTCTGAAAATGGGCAGCGAGACGCATGGGGAATATATTCAATCGCTAACCGATCCCAGAGCACTACCGACACTCGACGAATTCCTTAGATTCCTGGAAAACAAATACACCGCTCTTGAATCATCTCGGCGAAAGCAGTATACTCCAAAATCAAAGCAAGAGACATTCAACAAAAAAGAATTGGAACATCAGCCCAATAAACAAAGCAAGCATAATCAGCATAATAATAAGAACGATGGAAACAAACCGTTTTTCCGCAATTCAGCATTTAAAAGTTTTGCAACGAACAAACCCAATTGTCCACTCTGCAATGAAAACCACGGACTTTTCCGCTGAAAAACATTTTTAGAATCTAGGCCAGATGCCAAGAGAGATATTGTGAAACAATTAAACTTGTGTAAAAATTGTCTCTATGATCACAAAGACAAGCCATGCTACTCGGAAACAAAATGCAGGGTGTGTCAGGAAAAGCATAACACCTTGTTACACGATACGTTTCACAGTCACGCCACAGCAATAGACACGAAGTCGGTTATAGAAGAGCAACCGTCCAGTTCCCGAGAAAACAGGATACGGGACACTGTCAACCATGTTTCAGATGGAAGCATTGTAGAGATCCTGCTAGCAACAGCCCTCGTTCGAGTGAAAGCACGGAACGGGCAATACCATACGCTGCGTGCTCTTATTGACCAAGGCTCACAGGTCTCTTTGATATCAGAATGTGCAGCTCAAAAACTAGAAATCACAAGACAAGCATTCAAGGGCGTCATATTTGGCATCGGCGCGAATAAAGCAAATTGTAAGGGAGAGACCAGTATTACAGCATCATCATTGCATACTGACTTTACCTTTCAAGCAGATGTGTTGATAATGAACACACTAATACACAACCTGCCCAACAGAACGTTCTCAAAACCATCATGGGCATACCTTCAGAGCATACAGCTAGCAGATCCAGAATTTTATACGAGCCGACCTGTAGATTTACTACTAGGCGCTGACATATATTCTCAAATAATAATGGGAGGCATTATTAAAGAAAATGAATCACTACCGGTAGCACAACAAACCCAACTTGGGTGGATGTTGAGCGGAAACGTCAAATCATACCACTGCAACGTCGTGATGAACAACATTGAGGACATACAAAGGTTTTGGGCCATTGAGGACATAGCAGATGGCAATATCAACATGTCCAAAGAGGATTATCAGTGCATTCAGCAGTATCAAACAGAAACATCGCGACGCGGGGATGGCAGATATGTTGTAAGACTACCGTTAAAGCCAGACATAAAGGAAAACTTGGGAGAATCAAAACCCAAGGCCGTGGCACAATTTTATCAATTGGAGAAAAAATTTGGAAAAAACCCAAAGATTGCGGAAGGCTACAAATCATTTATCGATGAATACATCAGACTAGGTCACATGCGCGAGTGCAGGAACAAAAAACAGCCAGATTGCATTTTACCGCACTTATGTGTATTGAGGCCCGAGTCAACAACAACAGCATTACGTGTGGTGTTTAATGCGTCAGCAAAAACATCGACCGGCTACAGTTTAAATGATTTTATGTACGCTGGTCCCAATCTTCAACAAGATTTATTTTCGTTAATTTTGAGGTGGAGACAACATAGATATGCAATTACAGCGGATATCGAAAAAATGTTTAGACAAATCTACTGTCATGAAGATGATCTGCAATATCAAAAAATCCTATGGCGCGACTCACCTCAATAGAAATTACGTGAATATGAGCTAACAACAGTCACATATGGCACTAAAGCTGCACCTTTTCTCGCCATGATGACTCTGAAGCGAACAGCAGAAGATGAACGCTCAAGGTATCCTACTGCTGCAGCAGTTGTCGAAAGCTACTTCTACATGGATGACTTGTTAGCTGGGCATCACAGCATCGAAAAAGCAAAGCAACTAAAATCAGATCTTATCAATTTACTCAGATCTGGCGGATTCAATTTGAGGAAATGGTCGTCTAATAAACCAGAAATATTAGATGACGTCACATCAAACACAGTGCGTCAATCATTTGAATTCAAACATCAGGAGTCAACAAAAACATTGGGGCTACGCTGGCACCCACTGGATGATCAGTTCAAGTTCGAAATGAAGATTGACACCAAATCAACGTCTACAGTTACCAAGAGGTCTTTATTGTCAGATATATCCAAAATATTTGACCCACTGGGATGGCTGGCACCAGTATCAATCAAACTAAAAATATTATTTCAGAATGTCTAGTCACTCACCCTACAATGGGATGACAAAGTACCAGCACATATCAACGAGCAATGGCAGAAGATCAAGAAAGATCTACCAAAAATAGAGCAGATCAATGTACCACGATGGCTACAAATACGGCAAAACGCAGAAATCGAGCTCCATGGTTTCTGTGACGCCTCTACAAAAGCGTATGCTTGCGTAATATATTGCAGAATCATCAAACACAATCAAAACAATACAACTCCTGTGACCATATTAGCAGGAAAATCGAGGCTGGTTCCTGTCAATAAAGAAATTTCATTGCCAAGATTGGAGCTTAGCGCAGCACATTTATTATCACTTCTAATGCAAGTAGTTCAAAAAACTTTACAGAACAACAGTATCAAAGTATACAGATGGTCAGATTCAACGGCTGTCCTGGGCTGGCTACAAGGGGATCCAAATCGCTGGAAGCCATTTGTGGCGAATAGAGTGAAACAAGTCACTGAAGTAATCCCAACCACGAACTGGCGCTATGTGAAGTCAGCTGAAAATCCTGCTGATTGTGCAAGCCGAGGATGTTCAGCAGAGCAGCTTAAAGAACATTCACTATGGTGGCATGGACCAGCATGGCTATCAACATTTGGAGAAAATGAACATAAACAAGAAAAATATGTCACGCAAGACGAAAAGAAAAAATCTGTACAAACTGGCATCATTCAACAAAATGATGACACAGCTCAAAATATATTAAATAAATGTAGCAATTTCAACAGAGCGACGCGAGTTCTAGCTTGTACTTTGCGCGCAATAACACGCAATACGCGACGAAATGAAGAAATCAAGAAATCTCATCATTAAGCAAGTGCAACATTCGGAATTCAGAGAAGATATCATCAGTCTTCAGAAACACAAACAAGTCAGCGCAAAAAGTGAGCTGTTGAAATTGAACCCGTTCCTAGATCAAGAAGGCTTATTGAGAGTTGGAGGGCGGATCTCTAACGCAAACATCCATCAAAATATGAGACATCCACTCATTATACCTAAAAATTCGCATCAGTAACTTGCTGATTGATCAAGGACATAACATGACGTATCATGGCGGAGCTCGAATCACGCAAGCTTGGCTTCGCCAGCAGTACTGGATCGTAGGCGGTAACCGAGCAGTCAAGAAGCGCCTTAGAACCTGTATCAAATGCAGACGTCACAACCCAATCAAACAAGAGCAGTTGATGGGCGACTTGCCTGCAGCACGCAGCAATCCATCACGCCCCTTTTATCACTCTGGGGTTGACTACACTGGCTTTGTCTACGTAAAAACAAACAAAGGCCGAGGAGTAAAGACATCAAAAGGCTACATCGCTGTGTTCGTATGCATGGCATCAAAAGCAGTGCATCTGGAACTAGTCTCGAATCTGAGCTCCTCAGCATTCTTATCAGCACTACGCAGAATGTCAGCAAGAAGAGGCGCCCCAAAGCATATATACAGCGATAATGGTACAAACTTCGTGGGAGCCAGCAGAATCCTAAACGAAGAATTCATTAACATGCAAAAAGTGTTAGACGTGGAATTTTACGAAGCAATCACCGACATGGAGATCAATTGGCACTTTAACGCCCCATCCTGGCCAAACGCGGGGGGTGTATGGGAAGCAGCCGTCAAGAGCTTAAAGTACCATTTAAAGAGAGTGATTGGCGAACAACGACTGACATTTGAAGAATATTCAACAGTGTTAGCACAAATTGAAGCATGTTTAAACACACGACCACTGTGCGCTCTAACTGAAGATCCAGAAGACTTGGATTACCTCACGCCATCCCACTTTTTAGCAAGCGGACCAACCTTGACGTTAATCGAAACAGAAAAAGATTTACGTACGAGGTGGCAACTGACCCAAAAAATTGTGGATGATCTCTGGAAAAGATGGAGAGCGGAATATCTAAGTCAATTATCAGTGCGTACCAAATGGCGGCAATCGCAAATAAATCTCAAGATCAACGACATTGTCATCATACACGACGTGCAATTGCCATCAGGAAAATGGGCCATGGGAAGAATCACGGAACTACATCCCGGAAAAGATGGAAAAGTCCGAGTAGTCACTATTCGGACGAAAAATGGATCACTAAAAAGACCAATAACAAAGCTATCTTTATTGCCAATCGATGAATATCAAACAGGAGAGCAAGAACAGCAAAAATCGGCAAGTAACGTAGCAAATCAACGAACACGACAATCGTCATCAAAATTATGCAACTTAATTCATACCATACTCATGATACTTATGGTGATGGTTTCTACAGCAAGAAGCGAGTACAAGTTCACAAGCCTGAGCAGTAATCAAAGCATATATTTTGACAAGGTAGCCAATATGCGTTTACAACGCGAAGAATGGAAGCTAATAGTTTATTGCGATATGGCTCCATATTGGCGAGGAATAGATGTACTCAACAAATATATGAATCACCTTGAAAACATATGTTCATCAGATACAATAACACAATGTGACGTAGTCCGACTGCAATTACGTCATGGCTACGAGGAACTCGAACATTATAACAGCATTTTACTTGGTCAGCAAATGCACCGATTGCGCCGACGTAGAAGCCTTATCAATGGTGTAGGTTATGATGCGCGTAGTTTATTCGGAATATTGGATGAAGATTTTGCTGAAAAATATCAAAAGGATATCGACCTTATCAAGAAGGATCAAAAATATCTTGCCTTATTGTGGAAAAACCAGACATCAATCGTGGAAGCAGAATTGAATGTCATCAAACGAGTAGAAACTGCCTTGGAAAAACAACATAAGCTCATTAATCAACACATAATCAACTGCAACCTGGGAATGAACAAACTCAAAGAGCAAATTCAAAAGACAGATAGCAGAAGTGACTTTACTTTATCCGCGTTGGTGGCAAACCAAATGCTGTCAAACCTGAAAGATATCCAGGAAACGCTGGTGGATACAGTTACGAATATTTTTTATGAAAAATTCAACTTTCACCTTTTAACACCAACACAGCTGAGAGATGAACTCAACACTATAACAGGACAACTATCAAAGGAGTTGACCATACCCATAAATAATATTCAAACGGATCTTGCAAAGATATATCATTTACTAAAAGTAAAAGCGAGAACAACCAAGCAATACATGATTTTTGAAGTCAAGATTCCTCTTGTGACTAGGGAAGACTATGAGCTCTACAACCTCATACCAATCCCGTTGCAAGTAGCTGAAAGCATGGTCACCATCACACCTATCGCACATCACTTAGCAATAAACATACACAAGGACTCGTTCATCCCGATATCGGAAGACGATTGGAGAAGATGTACGCCCTACGATCATGACGACAAATGAAGTCGTCCCCCTGAAGAAGCCTATTTATCAAATGACCTCAGACAACAATCTGTGTGTCAAGGATCAAGTTGCAAATCAATGTCAAACAGTAAGCAAAGAATGCACAGATCAGTGGACAGAACTAAGCATCGTCAACACATATTTATATTATTGTTGCGGACAATGCACCGTGCGAATCATATGTGAGGATCATATTACTGCTGAGCGACTTAGCAAGGCCGGGGTATTGACACTCGGTGACGGCTGTGTAATCAAAGGTCAAACATTTACGATTTATTCGCACCAAAGCATAAGCAGTTCAATCCACACAAAAACAGACGTTATGGACATTGAGATCCCGTCTATAAATCATATCCTCAATCTAACTGTGCCATCTGCTGCCGTACTGAACGACACCGAAGAAACTATCAAACGGCAACAGGATTTAGAATTCATCAGTCTCGCTATCAAGAATGCCAGAGCGAAAGAAGTTGACGTATTGACGGATCAAGTATCATCCTACGACGTCCACCACTACGTCGCCATATACACTGTAGTGGCAGTGATCATAATCATTGTCCTCTTCTACGTGTGGCGACAGCGGCAAACCCGCAGGAACACGGTTCAACAAGATTGTCAGGAACCCAACGTGCACTACACGACTGCTGCAAGAAGACCGTCACAGACCATCGCTCCTGTTGACAACAGCCACAGCAACACCCGCATCGTTGACAGGGCGTCGTCGCCACGTTTTGGAAGTCAATACAGATCAATGTAGTGTTATTTATTTTATAAGAAATTATGTTTTTTATCAATTGTTTTGTAAACTATCACTATTACGAACCATATCATCCATGCACCCTTATCTTCTCCGGGCCTGGAGCATGTACAGTGCAAGCACAGCACAGTTTTGTATCAATAAGTCAGCACTTTACCTGCGCTGGGCCGCCGGTGAATTTAGTACACGAATAGCATTCATACCGCGTGCACTCATCTATCATTCAATATTACTTTTATCAATAAATATCAAGCAAAGTTATCAGTGTATCAATCAGCATCAACCCAAGGTGTAAGGTCCCGAACCATACAATTATTAACAATAGAGTCGAAATTCGCCGGAAAGGAGGGAGGTACATGTTTGTAATAAAAATAATTTATTACCCCGCGATTCGACAACAATTTTCTGGAATGGCCTTGAAACGTCGGTATCTAGAATGATCCTGGCTTCGCATATAAATACGAGCTCCCGACACGGAAGTGAGTCAGCGCGCTGTATGCCGACGACGCCGCGTACATCGCGACCTCGCTGAACGCGCGACACGCGGCCGTCAAAATGCAGCGCGCACTTGACGCCCTCCCTGAATGGTTGGAGAAATGGCGGCTGACTGTCAACGTGAGTAAGACACAAGCGATCGTCATCGGGCAAGCCCACCTCCCACCACCCCTACAGCTGCAAGGAGCCGACGTCAAGTGGTCCCCGACGGTCAAGTACCTAGGGGTCACAATCGACCGTCGGCTCTCCATGGGCGTTCACGTCCGACAGGTTGTCGCAAAGGGTAGAGCAGTCCACGCCCTGCTACGTCCAGTGCTCTCGTCTCGCCTCCCGCTACGTGCCAAGCTGGGCGTGTACAAAACGTACATTCGTCCCGTCATCACGTACGCCGCCCCAGCTTGGCTCGCCCTCACGAGCGAGACAAACAAGAAGCTCCTCCGCGCGCAGCAGAGCATCGCGCTGCGGAGGATTGTCGGCGCTCCTCGCTTCGTGAGGAACGACGTTATACAGCGGGACCTCCAGATTGAGAGCCTGGACGAGTTCTGTGGCCGCCTGGCGTCGACCATGTTCGCGCGTGCCGACGCCTCCAGCTGGCCTCACATCAAAAATATAGCGCCATGGCACGCGCGTCCGCCCGACGCTCGACGCCGCCTCCCCCGCGACCTACTGCCGGACGATGACGCCCATGCCCCACCGGACTGACCCATGATTAAGTCGCACGCACCTACACGCGACTTAATCACTCACATAGACTCTACAATCACTACATACACTCGGTGCGCGCTGTGTGCTAAGTTAATATAGGCATAGCGTGTGCCGAATCTCAGACAATCGCGACTCTACATTCGTGTAACCTCACGCACCAAGCTGCGCGGCGTGGACGCGCACTCGGTTGCATACATGGGCGGTGTAACACACCCAATACCGCCCACACACACACCCACACGACCCTTTAGTCTGGAGCGTGACCGGCTAGACCTGGAAGCGTGACAGACGGGGGTCACTCACCAACAGTGGGGAGCGTCAACAAAATCGGCACCCTCGTCGCTGGTCGTCACTCGCTGGGCCTCCTCCGGGCAACCGGAGGTCCCACCTGGCGGGGACTGACCGCCGGGGTGTCGCGAAGAAACGACTCTATTATAAAATAGAGTCGTGACGCTCCCACTGTACAAAACCAGCGACTCTACGCCTATAGGCACAATAGTGAAGCACCCGTTGTTGCGGGTGCCAACAGAGACTGCGAGCAGGGGGCAATGCCCCGATCTCGCCTGCCGCGCCCCTCTAGAGGGACGTAGCGATTGCCCGAACGCTTAAGTGAGTCAGGATTCGCCTCTAGCCATACGCGTACGTACGTTCCGTAGTGCTCGTAAACCGCCCGAACCGTCCACTTTCGGTTACCTCTCGGTGTTGTCGTAGGTGTGGGTCTCGACTCGCACCTGCGGTAGCACTCAGGGGGACCGCCCCGTTACTGCCCGGTGTGTCCGTACACACCGAAGCGGTTGCGGTGGCTAAATTTTAATCTGTGCCGTCAATATCTTCGTACTATTTTATTTTATTGTTGTTTTCCGTCCCAATGCCTCCGAAGAAGGCCGGTGTACGCAGCCCCCCGGGGCGCGACACCGACCCATCATCAAGTCACCCGATGGAGCACCGAGTGACGTCACTCCCGTCAACTGGGAGCACACCGCCCGGAGCTCAAGCCGCCACTTCAAGCTCACCAGGGACATCCACCTCCGGCTCGCCGTCGTCACCGGCGACTGCGCGCGCTTCGCCGACGCCGCCGCCGTACCGGACACCTGCTGTCCCAGTGAGACCCCCGGCTTTCCGACCTGTACCCATCCAGGCTCCAGGACCAGCAATGGTTACGCGATCGCAAGCCACGCGATCAGCTACCCCCCCTACCGCGCGCCCCGCCGCGACTAAGGACCGTGCAGCCGCGCATTCCTTACGCCAGGTGGCGCCACCGGTAGTGTCATCGCGTACAAACGCAAGATCCGGGCACATGCCCGCACCGTGCGTCTGTGAAGCCGCACCTATGCCGCGCAGCGGTGCCGCCGCGTCCGTGCCGCACCGCGATCTCGCCGCGTCCGTACCGCTAGCGCGTGCAGCTACGACTGCGTCTCCGGTGTGCACCGCCGCACCAGCGCCCCCTGTGTGCTCTGCCGCATGCATGCCGCAGGTGTGTGCCGCCGCGTCCGCACCGCATGCTTACCCTCCCGCGCCGATACCGCATGTGTGCACCGTCGCGCAAATGCCGCACTACAGTGTCGCTCAAACCTCCGCGTACACGTACGTTGCCGCGCCCGTCTCGCACGACTGTGCTGCCGCTCCTGCACCGTGCGTCTGTGCCGCCGCTTCCGTACCGCTTACTGAAGTGGCCGGCCCCGCGTTGAGTGTGTGTGATCCTGTGTCAGTGCCGCAAGCAAGTGGGAACTCTACAGCTGAGCATCACGTAGTTCCGGCCCGGCGCGCAGCATCGCCCGCATCCCGCAGCATGCTGGCGTGCCCGTCCATACCCACATTGGAGGCGACACAAAGGTCAGTCCCCTGTGTTATATCCCCGCCCCCACCGAGGTGCTCTGCCCGGGACTCCCCCGCTATGCTGTCTGAGTGCTACTCACGTCAGGGCTCAGACATGTCGGCGTCTTCAGGGGGTTCGCGTGATGATCCACGAGACGTGTCCTCGGATACGCCCGGAGGATCACACTACATGGACACGGAGCGCCCCCACTCACCGTACAGCATGCCTGGGTTCGGATTGGAGCCACAACCCGGTACCCGCCCCCAGCGCAGACCACGTAGCTCCGATGAAGAGGATGCACGGGAAGAGGCCAAGCGTTATTGCACGGGCCCCCCTCTCCCGCAACGTTCAACGCGTGATAGAGGCGAGACCCGTTCGCCTACATTCGCCGAGATCGCCAGACTTTCGCCCACGTATGGGCAAGTATCCCCCACACACAGGTCCCCCCCCTCCTCTACAGCTCCCCCCGCCCCAAGTACAAGTGCGACGGGGGATAAGGACGGGAATAAAAGCAAGAGGAAGACTAGATATCCCCCGCTGGTAGTCGAGAAACTACCCGACTGGCCGGCGCACTTCAGGGCGGTCACTGCCCAACTGGGCCACCCACCAAACGCCCGCCCCTATCAGGGTGGAATCCGGTTCATACCGGAAAGCGAGGAAGAGTACCGGTTGGTACAAAGGTACCTTTCCGACCTAGAGAAGTCGACCGGCCTGTCCTGGTTCTCCTACTCGCTACCGGCGGAGCAGAGCCTGAAGGTGGCGATTAGAGGGCTACCTGCAGAGACGGACCCAGCTCTGATCGAGGAGGAGCTTCGACGCCTAAATTTCGAGCCCGAATACGTGAGAAATATCCGGGCCCGCGAAGGACGACCAGGCTGCATATTTTATGCAGCCCTTAAAAGGCAACCGGATATCCGACGAATATACGACACCACGGTATTGCTCTACATGCGTGGTGTCAAAGTCGAAGCGTGGAGGGGTAAGCGGGGCCCCGCCCAATGCCATCGCTGTCAGAAGTTTCGACACAGCTCCCAACAGTGCCACCGCCCACTTGTATGCGTGCGATGCGGAGAAGGGCACACTGCTCGGGACTGCCCGCGACCGCGCACTGAGCCGGCCACGTGTGCCAACTGTGGCGGGCAACACCCCGCTTCAAATCGGGAGTGCCCTGTATTCCGGAAGGAGCTCCGAAACAGGCGCGCTGGCACTGTTGCCTCTACTGCCCAAGCGGCCCGGCCTGGCACACTTATGGTCCAGGCCACGACGGCCGAAGAGACCGAGGCCCAAGGCCCAACTCTGATGGCGGTGGCGAATGGGCCATCAGAAAGAGTAGCCCCCTCCACAGGGCGGAGGAACAGAAGTAGAGGGGGGAAGAAGAGGGGGAAAAAGCCCCCACCCCCCAAATCCCAGCAGAAAGCTGCGGCGGACCTTGCTCCCGAAAAAGAGCAGGTGGTGACGCAACTCAAAATAAAGATGCAGGAGGGCGCCACTGTACAAGTGGCCCCACAATTTCCCATAGAAGCCCACTCGCAGAGTAGAGCACCTCCAGGTGCCCCTACGGCTGCAGGAAGAGCAGCAGCGAGAACCTGCTCTTCCGAGAGCAGGAAAGATTTCACCGCCTGCGCGATTGGACTCCTGATGAACCTTATAAAGGCCATCAGGGAAGGCCAAGACCCGGCGCTGATAATCCTTGACGGCCTGGCAGCTTTACTTGCTCTCTACAATGGACAGTAGGCCGTTAAGGATTATTCATTGGAATGCCCGCGGCCTTCGGAGCAAGGTCGCCCTCCTCCTCAGGGATCAGGACGCCGACGTGGTGCTCGTAAGCGAGACGCTACTGGGACCAGCTGACAGAATCAAAATCCCGGGGTATCTCGTTTACAGGAAGGACGAGAAGTCGGCAGTCGGAATCTACCGTGGTCTGGCGGTGATAGTGAGGCGAAGAGTCGTTCACCAAGAACTCCCCTTACCGTCGCTCAACTCTTTTTACGCGCTGGGTGTACAGCTGAACTTTGCCGGTGAGGACCTAAACGTTTACGCCGCGTACGCCCCGCCCGAGCAGCCGCTTAACGTGGTTGAATTTCGGGCGCTTATGACCCAGTCGCCTAACCCGACGCTCCTCGCCGGCGACTTGAATAGCAAACACCCGGCGTGGAACAGCAACTACACAAATGCTAAGGGGAGACGGCTCTTCGCGGACGCGGAGGCCAACGGGTACACGGTGTCCGGGCCCGAGACACCCACCCATTACCCCGGTTATGCGCGAGCTGCCCCAGACGTGCTGGACATCGTGGCCCACTACGGACTGAACTGCCAGATCACCCAGCAGGTCTTGGACGACGAGCTACTGTCAGACCACCAGCCGGTACTCGTCGTCCTGCAAGGAATGCCGACCCGACTTTCTCCTCCAGCACCACGTCAAAAACTGGACTGGACAAAATTCTCGGAAACGATGGAGATCACGACGCCCACTCGGCCTATCGTCACCGCCGCAGACGTTGACGGACTGGCTGAAGAGCTCACCGTCTGCATCCAGGACGCCTTAAAAACGGCATCCTCAGTTACGACGCAGTCGCAGGGGGCTCTCCCCCCCCTGCCCAGCCACCTGAGAGCAATGATCGCCGACAAGAGGCGCCTTCGCAGACGGTGGCAAACCACAAGATGCCCAACATTGAAGAGGGAAGTCAACCGTCTCGCGGAGAGGGTGAAGGCCGAGTTACAGGCGTTCAACACCGCGAGCTGGGAGTCTATCATCGAGAACTCGGAGGGCGATTGGCCGGCCATTCATAGATTGTGCCGGCAATTGACGAATACCCCAGCTCCGGTGCGCCCGCTGCTAAATAGCGACGGGGCGCTCAGATATACTGCGACAGACCGCGCGGAGATCTTTGCCAAGCACCTGGAGCGTCAGTTCCAGCCTAACCCGACTAGCAACGACGAGCATGTCGCAACAGTCGAGAGGCACCTTCGAGGATACTTCGAATCGCCGATAGCTCACGAGGAAGAGGGCGTCTTCTTCTCGCCGGGCGCAGTCCGACGCGCCATCTTGCGAACGAAGCCTAGGAAGGCCCCCGGTGCCGACGGCATCACCAATGCAGCGCTGCGCCACTTGCCGTACCGCACTGTTGCGGCCCTGGCGCGCCTGTACACGGGGGTGCTGCGCACGGGGTCCTTTCCCGCTTCGTGGAAAGAGGGGCGCGTCATTATGCTGCCCAAGGCGGGGAAGAACACTCTGAAGCCGGAGAGCTATCGGCCCATCACGCTGCTGCCCACTGTCTCGAAGGTGTTTGAACAACTCCTGTTGCGACACCTCACACCTCACATAACTCCACGCTCTGAGCAATTCGGGTTTCGCTCGGAACATAGCACGACGCTCCAGCTGTCGAGGGTACTGCACCTCATGACAGCAGCACTCAATAAAAAGGAGCACGGGGTTGCAGTATTCCTCGACATGGAGAAGGCCTTTGATCGTGTTTGGCACGCAGGTCTCCTCTACAAGCTGTCGCAGTCGAAGACACCCCGTCGCGTAGTAAGAGTGATCTCCTCGTTTCTAGAGAATCGGACTTTCAGGGTGGTGGTCGAAGGTACGCTTTCGAGCGCTCGCCCGGTGGCTGCCGGGGTACCGCAGGGCAGCTGTGTCTCGCCTGTGTGTTACTCACGCTACACGGATGATATCCCCACCACCGAGGGCGTCACACTCGCGCTGTATGCCGACGACGCCGCGTACATCGCGACCTCACTGAACGCGAGACACGCGGCCGTCAAAATGCAGCGCGCACTTGACGCTCTCCCCGAATGGTTGGAGAAATGGCGACTGACTGTCAACGTGAGTAAGACACAGGCGATCGTCATCGGGCAAGCCCACCTCCCACCACCCCTACAGCTGCAAGGAGCCGACGTCAAGTGGTCCCCGACGGCCAAGTACCTAGGGGTCACAATCGACCGTCGGCTCTCCATGGGCGTTCATGTCCGACAGGTTGTCGCAAAGGGTAGAGCAGTCCACGCCCTGCTACGTCCAGTGCTCTCATCTCGCCTCCCGCTACGTGCCAAGCTGGGCGTGTACAAAACGTACATCCGTCCCATCCTCACGTACGCCGCCCCAGCTTGGCTCGCCCTCACGAGCGAGACCAATAAAAAGCTCCTCCGCGCGCAGCAGAGCATCGCGTTGCGGAGGATAGTCGGCGCCCCTCGTTTCGTGAGGAACGATGTCATCCAGCGGGACCTTCAGATGGAGAGCCTGGACGAGTTCTGTGGCCGCCTGGCGTCGACCATGTTCGCGCGTGCCGACGCCTCCAGCTGGCCCCATATCAAAAACATAGCACCATGGCACGCGCGACCGCCCGACGCTAGACGCCGCCTCCCCCGCGACCTACTGCCGGACGATGACGCCCATGCTCCACCGGACTGACCCACGATTAAGTCGCACGCACCTACACGCGACTTAATCACTCACATAGACTCTACAATCACTACATACACTCGGTGCGCGCTGTGTGCTAAGTTAATATAGGCATAGCGTGTGCCGAATCTCAGACAATCGCGACTCTACATTCGTGTAACCTCACGCACCAAGCTGCACGGCGTGGACGCGCACTCGGTTGCATACATGGGCGGCGTAACACACCCAATACCGCCCACACACACACCCACACGACCCCTTAGTCTGGAGCGTGACCGGCTAGACCTGGAAGCGTGACAGACGGGGGTCACTCACCAACAGTGGGGAGCGTCAACAAAATCGGCACCCTCGTCGCTGGTCGTCACTCGCTGGGCCTCCTCCGGGCAACCGGAGGTCCCACCTGGCGGGGACTGACCGCCGGGGTGTCGCGAAGAAACGACTCTATTATAAAATAGAGTCGTGACGCTCCCACTGTACAAAACCAGTGACTCTACGCCTATAGGCACCACAGTGAAGCACCCGTTGTTGCGGGTGCCAATAGAGACCGCGAGCAGGGGGCAATGCCCCGATCTCGCCTGCCGCGCCCCTCTAGAGGGACGTAGCGATTGCCCGAACGAAGTGAGTCAGGATTCGCTCCGTTGCCCTGGTAGGACGTGCGCACGCTATCCACTTCGCTCGGACCGCTCCCTAGTCGGCTTAACCCGCTGTGTTGTCGTGAGTGCGTGCTCTGGCAGGCACTTACGGGAGCACTCGGGGGAGGCCGTCTCATTTTACTCACCCAGTGTACATCACTGTCGCGGTGGCGAAGGCAACATGCCTAGTGTTTTAGATTTTACTGTTTTTAACCCGTTTTATTCGTGATGCCGAAGAAAAAGCAAGGTGTGCGCAGCTCGCTAGAGCCCGACACCAGCCCGCCGCTGGACCGTCAGATGGGAGGCCGGACAACGTCGCTCCCGTATCTCGGGAGTTCGATGCCCGGCCCCCCACCCGCCGCCCCAGCCCCAGACAAGAAAACGCCAACTGCCGGACCGCCGACGTCGTCGACGACTGCGCGCGTTTCGCCGTCGCCGTCGTCGGGCCGTCAACCGGTCGTCTCTGTGCGCCCGCCGGCTTTCCGCCCCGTGCCTATCCAGGCCCCGGGGCCGGTTGCATCAAGCAGCCGTCCGCAAGCCGCGCGACTCGCCGCTCCCTCGGCGCGCGCTGTTGCGCCGAAAACCCGCAGCGTGGAGCCACCGGCGCGACCGGTGGTGCCACCTACAGTCCGCGCCGGTAAACCCGCGCGCTCCGAGGCGCAGCATACATCTCGCCTCACCGCTACCGCGTCTAGTGCCGCCGCCGAAGCTTCTGTGCGCCAACCGTTGCTGGCTTCTCCCGCCGCACAACCTGCGCGCCCAGGCTCAAGCAGAAGCAACGCAGCCGCTATGTTTGCAGTGACAGCACGCCGCACGACATCGCCCGCTACCCGTCGCCTGCTGGCGGACTCGTCAGGGGCAACGCCAGCAAGGAAACCTAGCAGGTCAGATTTGCCCATATTTTCACCCCCTCCACCCAGGGGCTCCGCCCAAGACTCCCCTGCTGTACTGTCCGCATGCTCGTCCCGACAAGGTTCGGACATGTCGGCCTACTCAGGGGACTCTAATGTTGGGGTCGAGGACGTGTCGTTCGATACGCCCTCCCGACCGGGATATATGGATGTGGAATACCCGGCCACATCTCGCGAATCCTCGGGCCTAGGCTACGAGTTTCAGCTCGATGCCAGGGCCCAACGAAGACCCAGAAGCCCGGATGACGACGCGACCGAAGAGGCTAAGCGATACTGCCTCGACCCGCCCAGACCGCAGCGAGCGCCGCGGGGGCGGGTAGGGGCGGGCTCGCCCACTTATGCCGACACGGTGCGCTCTCCGCCCCCTCCTCCCACAGCTCAAGAACGCAGGGAAGAGCCGTCGCCGGGGGGCCCCTCCCCGCAACGCACAAGAAGAAGCCCTCCCGCTACCCTCCGCTGGTGGTGGAGCGGCTACCGGATTGGGCCGCCCACTTCAGGGCGTTGAACGACCTGCTGGGCCGCCCTCCGAATGCCCGCCCTTTTCAGGGAGGTATTCGGTTCCTCCCGGAAACCAAGGAGGAATATAGGGTGGTCCAGAGGTACCTAGTCGACCAGGAGAGGGAGTCCGGCATGTCATGGTTTGCGTACTCCCTACCAGCGGAGAGGAGCCTCAAGGTGGCAATCCGTGGCCTGCCTGCGGACACGGACCCAACCGAGATAGAGGAAGACCTCAGGCAGCTGGAATTTCAGCCGGAGTACGTGCGCAACATAAAGGCGCGCGGTGGGAGACCCGGCTGCATCTTCCATGCTGTCCTGAAGAGGACGCCAGGGGTCTACAAGATCTACGACATCACGCAGTTCCTGCTCATGCGTGATGTCAAGATTGAAGCGTGGAGGGGCAGGCGTGGGCCTGCGCAGTGCCACCGGTGCCAGCAGTTTAGGCACAGCTCACACCGATGCCACCGGCCGCTGGCCTGCGTGAGATGTGGGGAAAACCACGCTGCCAGGGACTGCCCACGCCCCAGGGACGAGCCGGCCACCTGCGCCAACTGCGGAGGTGATCCAACCCAGCGTGCCATAGGAGATGCCCCGTCTTCGTGGAAGAAGCACAAAGGAGGAAAGTGGGAACTGTCGCTATCTCCCGGCGACAGAACCCACCCACAGAATCCACCCGTGGGCCTCGAGTGGCCGGCGCCTCTGAGGCGCCTAGCGCATCATTAATGGCGCCGGCCAACAGGCCCATAGAGAGAGGAGATGCCCCCCTTACAAGTAGGAAGAAGAAGAGAGGTGGGAAGAAGGGGAAGAAGCCCCTCCCCCCTCAGTCAACCAAGGAGGCCGACACTGCTCCAGCTTCGGTGCAGCCGTCGCGTCCCCCCTCCGCTGCCGTGACCGAAGCCCCCAAGGGAGCGCAAAGTTCGGCTAACAAAGACTCCGCCCCCCGGGCGGCCCACATGGAAGCCAAGGCAGCCGCCGCTGCGCCCGCTCAGCAGCGTCAGGAGCTGTCCTTAGAAGAGCGGAGAATCCTCTTCGATTTTATAAAAACAATCACAGATAACATCCTCTGGAAGCGTCGACAGGGTGAATGGGACCCGCCGGAGCTCATAATTTCCGGCATGGCCCGTCTGACGGACCTCCTCTACGGGGGAAAAAAGTAAGGTACGAGGCTCTAGCCATGAGACGCCTGAGTGAGTCGTTTACACCCACACGCGACTCACTCACACAGTAATACTCCACACATATAACACGCACCGGGCGAACGTCGCGTGCTAAGTTAATATAGGCGCGACGTTCACCAAACCCACACAAACATTGACTCTACATTCATTGTAGTCACGCATTTGGACGCGCGGGGCGGATCGCGCGCTCCAAAATGCCTCATGGGCGGTGTTACACAACACAATACCGCCCACACTCCCACCACGGCCACTTAGTCTGGAACTCAACCGGCTAGACCTGGAAACGTGACAGACGGGGGTCATCATCCACAGTGGATAGCGCCACCCAAGCCGGCACCTCTGTCGCTGGTCGTCGCCGCCGGGCCTCCACCGGGTAACCGGTGGTCTCACCTGGCGGCGACTGACCGCGAGGTGTCGCGAAGTAGCGGCACTATATACGTATAACGCCGCGGCGCTTCCCCACTGAACTAACACACATTCACACACAGGTAAGCTGCATGCGCGCTTGCCATGGGCCACGGCCTATATGGCCCCCCAAACGCTGTATCCGTTGTAACGGACACCTACCCCCTACCGCGGGATAAAGGCTAAGCCTACAACCCGCCAGCCGCGCCCCCTTGCGGGGACGCAGCGACTTCCACGGAGGAAGTGAGTCACTCTCACTACGTCCCCTGAGCCTGAAGCGTGACCGGCTCGATCTGGAAGCGTAACAGGCGGGGGTCTACATCCTCAGTAGGGAGCGCCCCCAAAGCCGGCATTCTCGTCGCTGGTCGTCTCTCGCTGGGCTTCCTCCGGGTAACCGGGGGTTCCACCCGGCGGGGACTGACCGCCGAGATGTCGTGAAAAACGGCACTGCAGGAGCAGTGCCGAGGCGCTCCTACTGAACACAATGCAGTTACTCTTAGGCAAGCTGCGTACTCGCGCTTGCCTCGAGGTTGCCGCCTATAAGGCACCCCAATGCAGGTCCCGTATTTACGGGGCCCTACCCCGACACCGCGGGACAAAGGCTCTGCCTATACCCCGCCGCCGTGCCCCCTTGCGGGGACGCAGCGACTGTATTTGTCTGTATTTTTCTTTTGTTGTATTTTTACAAGTGACACTAGTGACAGCGGCTAAACGCGATTATGCGAGCCTAACGTTAAAACGCGATTAGTTTTATTGGTGACTTCCGCCCTAAGTGTGTGAAGTGAACTTACCTAACGACCTAAGCGATACTTACGGAACTCTAGTGTTCATTGCGATTTCGATTATTATAGATTGGACAAATTTGTTATTGTTTGTGGTGAATAAAGTTCTCTGCTAGTAAACCGGCATTAAATTACTCACGTTCGTAACATTATGTCAGATACTCCCGGATAAGTCCCAGATACTCCCTCAGAGATAAATTTAAAGAAATCAATATAATGACTGTACCTTCACAGTATATTTACGAGAACATTTTGTATGTACATAAAAATATAAACATGTTTAAAAAATACAGTGATGTTAATAATAGGTGGCTCATTTAGATGCCAATGTATACACTTCTATAATAAACTTCCTAGTCATATTCAACAACTAAGCCTTAATAAATTCAAATTATTTGTAAAGCGAAAACTTTGCCAAAAGGCTTTTTACACTATAAAGGACTATGTTGAGGACCAAAAGGCTTGGGATTGACCTGCTCCAGTACGCACTGCAACTGTTGTCTTATTATTATTATTTTTTTCTTTTGTTATTATTTTTAATTGTGTTTTTTTATTATTTATTACAATTCGATTTTGTAGATTATTTTTATTTTGCAATTGGACTTTTTTTTTCTATTAATTTTTGACAAAAATGTTTACTTTGCTAAAGTATTACATTTTGTAAACTATATTTTTCTTTTATTATTGTGAACGTGAGGACTATGTTGATTGTTTTTTTTTTTTCCTTTTCAGTAATTTTAATGTATGTCTGGCAATTTGAGTATTTTCTGCGGCCTACCCAAATGTCCTTTCCTTGGTATTGTTCGTCAAGTCGTTGAGCTCCTTAGTAGTCCTGAGTTGAGCTTTACGAATACTGACAAATGCTTGCACTGACTGGACAGGTCCACTCAAATCTGTATGGTTATTTCTTCAAAAGACCATTTCAGACAAATCTGCATGGTTCTCATGTGATTTGACCATTACATATTTACTGTATGGACTTTAAAAGAGACTTTGACCCCTGAGTTTGTTTCGGTGTTTCTTCTCAGGGTAGTCAGCTAGGAAACACCGGCCTCATCTAGTTTAAAAATGACGAAAAAAAAAATTGACGTGTAAAAGTGTTTTTTAAACCTATTTACAAAATAAATATCATTTATCATATCATTTATCATTTATCATTTATGAATTGAAAGATTCACATTGGTACTTGCTCGGTTTCGAACAAGACACCCGTCTCTCATTCATGAGAAGCGGGTACCTTAACCACTGCGCCATCACGACCCCATCCATATAGATCAGCGGTTCTCAAAAATTTTCTCTAACGGAACCCTATTGAAAGGCAAAATATTCAACGGAACCCTTAAATAAAAAAAAATAGTTTATGGGCAATATTTAGTTTTAATGAGTTGTCGTGTCGTGATAGTATAGATTATTTCGTATAGATCGTAAAATCTAATGTGAGGTATGAAACTGCTTTTTAGGGTTCCGCAGCCAAAAGCAAAAAGTTGGCAAAAAACGGAACCCTTATAGATTCGTCATCTGTCTGTCTGTCACAGCCACTTTATTCCGAAACTATAAGAACTATACTGTTGAAACTTGGTAAGTAGATGTATTCTGTGAACCGCTTTAAGATTTTCACACAAAAATAGAAAAAAAAAACAATAAATTTTGGGGGTTCCCCATACTTAGAACTGAAACTCGAAATTTTTTTTTTCATCAAACCCGTACGTGTGTGGGGTATCTATGGATAGGTCTTCAAAAATGATATTGAGGTTTCTAATATCATTTTTATCTAAACTGAATATATGCGCGAGAGACACTGCCAAAGTGGTAAAATGTGTGTTCCTTCCCCCTGTAACTTCGGAACAACAATAGAAATAATAAGGAAGAAAGTCTACACACCTGGTTTTTATACTTTCTTCCTCATTATAACCAGTATTCACATGGAGCCCGCAAAGAGGCTTTGCGGAGCCCTAGGGTGACGCGGAGCAAACTTTAAGTATGTCTGATATAAACAAACAAGGTAACAAAAAAAAAAAACTGGTAAAAAAAAGATACACTAATACGAACATGCTTGTTCCTCATTCTGGCATCCTCTAAATAACGCGTGGCCCTCAGGCAATGATCTTTGAATGAGTCGTATTTCAGAAGGAGAGTGCTGCAATAGCTGCAGATGTACTGCGGCAGCGTGTCGAAGGGACAGACCTGGAAAGAATGAAAAGCATACATAAACTGACCGATTAACTTGTAGCGACATCTATGGCGTCACATAATAACTAATCCTGCATCGCACAATTAAAGTTCTCCACGCGATTTGAACATATACGACAGCCCGAAATCATCTATCGGGCAGTTGCCCACCAGACATAACACCCGTCTGGTCGGAGGATCCGTTCTTTTCAAAGGGGCGGGACTTTACTCTCTGTTCCGCATACCTCCAAACAGATGATCTTCGACAATGAACGTCAGCGCAGCCTTCGTGCAGCTGCTTCTTCGTGACGTCATCATCACTTCCTCAAGCGTTCGAGCAGCATGCCAGCACCCACGGCTATAAAGGGTATCCTGACCACCAAACACTACCGAGACTAAGGACAGATTTCGCAGATTCTAACACTCGTGGGTCATGCTCGTGAACGGGCCCCGTCAGTTGGGACTGGTCATCTCTTAGCTGCCAGTGGTAATTTTAATTAAATTTTTTTTTGTTACTTATCACATTTTGCTCACATAATAAAGGCTACAAGAAATAATTAACCAAGATTTATGTATTCAAAAGAGTGTCCATGGATTTTTGCACATTATATAATAATAATATTCCACAACTATCACACAACGCCGTCAAGTCCCAAGCTAAGCAGAGCTTGTGTTATGGGTACAAGACAACTGATAAACATACTTATATATTTCTAAATACGTATATAGATAAATTACACCCAGACACAGAACAAATGATCGTGCTCATCACACAAACATTTGTCCTGGGTGGGAATCGAACCCACAACACAACCTCCGTCATAGCAGTCAGGGCCACTAACCACTAGGCCAACCGGCCAGTCATTCTTCTACATAGAGATCTATGTTTTGGAACATGTAATTTAGCTTCACTTTTTTTGACTGACCGACATTTTGACAATCCAAATGTACTTGTATATGGTCTATTTGAAATAAACGTTTTTGATTTTGCCACATCCATTCAGAACATTCTTGTGGCCGAGTATCAGTCTACCTGAGACTCGGCCACTGCTGTAGTCCAGTATTCCTTCATAAAATCCATGTCCGTGACAGCTCTTTGTACAAGTGCGGGCTCGATGATGGCACATTGCACCATATCTTCTTATCATGTCCTTCAAACTCCGACGCCTTCGATTTGTACCAAATGCTTTTCAAAATTTTTGTAAGTACCCCTTCCCTTCCTACTAATTGCAATTCCCTATTGTTTAATTTCTCTCCTAAAGTTGTCTAACTTCTATTCACATTTCTAAACAACAATAACAAATAATAATGTATTTATATTAATTTATTTATTATGCTATAAAAATTTAATTTAATTTGATAATGTTACTATGGGTTGATTAATGCCTGAAATAAACGATAAATAGAGTAAGTTAATAAATAATTAATCTGTCTGCTGTGTAGTGATTTTCAATCTGTGTTGTCATACTAACAAAAAATTGTATCGTCCATACAGCCACAGCCACAGATCTAAGGTGTTAACCTTAGATCTAGCACAAACTACAAAGTCGATGGTTCATCTCATGGTGCTGCGGTCACCACATCGCACTGGCAGAATAGTCGACACCAACTCAGTTGGCAAAGTAGAAAAACGAAACACTTGTGCGAAGCTATCATTTTTTTTAGAAATCAGAAACGTAAACCAAAAAGAACGCTTGCCTAGAAGTAACCTATTCACTCTTGACTTAAAGACCCCTAAATTGTAGCTATCATCATCATTATCATTTCAGCCGACGTCCACTGCTGGACATAGGCCTCCCCAAATGTTGCCACGATGACCGGTCCTGTGCATCTCGCATCTATCGGATTCCCAGTCGGGTCCACCTCGTGGGAGGCCTTCCAATGCTGCGTCTTACGGTATGTGAGAAGCTAGGGCTGAATAAAATAAAAAAAAATCTAGACAAAATTGAAAAATTCTTTCACTAGTAGAATACTACTTTATCAATTAGTTCGGTCAATTTAGACATCCGAGAGCAGAGATAAAAGCAATAGGATAGATTTACGGCTTTTTTTTAGCTGGGAAATAATTCAATGACCTCTGTCTCTTGCTTTATTTTTACTGGCTAAATCCCACTTCTATGTTCCTTCCTTGCCTTCGTTCCAGGACCCCGGGGTTCTCTTTCGCACGACCCATGGCCCCAGTAGGCTCCGACTCTGTCGGACCCCTACGGTTTTGCTGACATCTTCTTGAGGTGCGCGTGGAACTCTACGCGCTGTTTACGACTCGGGCTCGGTCCGGATGGTTGCCGGACGGCTGGACGGCGACCTACACATTGTTCGCTGTCCGCTAAAGAGTAGGTACGTTTTTAACTTACTTCGTATCCAATTAGATTCTTATAGGCTTCTACAAGTTTTTCTTGATGTAATCTGTACAACTTTCTGTTCGTTGCCAAACAAGTTCTGCAGGCTAGTAAATCTTCATTAAATTCATTTTTAAGTGTAATTAAAGACATTTTAATTTATATTTTGCGTTTTGTATACTGATTTTATTGAACAAAATACACAAACGGTACAAAACGGTACAAACACACACATTAATCAAATTAGCTGTCAGTGTCAATGTTTTTTTTTGTTTATATACAGGCTAAAAACTTTTTAGCATATTTCCTACTCTTACGTCCTTATGGAAATAATTTCATTTTAAACTCTTAGATTATTCTAAGAGTTTAAAATGAAATTACTTGATTTTAAGTTTAATAACTTTTTAAAGTTGACAAAAAACGTATGTTGTACTTCAAAAGTCAATAAATAAGTCACTAAGTATATCATTTTTGTCATTATATTATATTTTTGTGTCGATATTTTTAGCTACAAATAAAAGTCACTAATACAGTTTTTGGCAGGATTTCTTGGAGTGAAGTTCTATTCGCAAATTGATTCTGGATATAGTAATGTAAAATTGGTGTAGTTTTGCATCTAAAGTGTCTGCGAAACTGGAATAATATGTGGAATCATTAAAATAGGCACGATCTCGGTAAAATGGAGCTGAGAATTTTATTGTAGTTTTAGCTACCTCAGCGAAGTTTGCTGATAAGGCTGAAACATTTGCTGCCAAATACTTCAAAAACATTAGAATGTGTTACACCCATATTCTCACAACTATGATATTCGAATACGGAAGACATAGTACGCAAGAAAACATGGACGAAAGACTAGGCGATATGGTTGAACAACTATAGCCTTTCCTAAGGGGTAAACAGAAAAAACAAATCTGTAGTCTGTCTGTGGCCTGTGGGTGGCACAGAGTACTTTGGTAATAGTGGGTGGTGTCTTGAATTTGATGTTTATGTTCATATTTTTCGATTTTAAAATTCAGTATCTAGGTATCTAGCGGTTATGATAATAAATATTTTGATTAGAGATTGTTGATATAATTCCTAGTTCCTACGCAGCCAGTACTATACGAGGGATCTTTTAGGCCTGCTCTGACTTATTTATAGAGCTGGCTGTCACAGAAGAGTTCTACGAAAGAAAGAAGTGCCCGATCGATCACAAGTTGTTCGAAGATGGAGAAAATGCCAATGTGCAGAATATGTTTATTAGAGAATGTTCGCATGTACATAGTTAACGACAAAGATTTACAAAAACTATATGAAACGCTGACTGATATTCCAGTAAGTTATACCTTATATCCTAATTTAATATATTACATAGGTTGCTCGCAGTTGACTATATTTATTAAAATTTATATACCCTCTATTGTACACTAAGATTACAATATTTATTAAAGGAAACCTTATGGTAAAACATACATTCGGTCGGCGGTCTTATCGCATTCGGCGATTTCTTCCAGGCAACCTGGAATGGATAGAGATTGCCTGGACACAAAATGGGGTTGCACAATGCACTTGGTGCCAATATAAATGCACGCAAAAATTATGTAGGTACTTAATACTATATATATATTATAGGATGGACCCTGTAAAGTGCTCCAGAATGTATCTTTTCAAGCTCTATGATGCTTTTCCTAATGAGGGGTATACTAAAAGGCACACTTAACATTAACTGTGGTCAGTATTGCTTGGTCAACATAGCAATGTATGTATTGAATGGGAAGTATTGTCTAAGTGCTATAATTGTTATGTTGCAGTTTGTAACTGAAGACAGAAGACCGATGCTCGCTTGTTTCTTGTGCTTTGCTAAACTAAAGCAATGCTGCCAACTGCAGAGAAAATGTCTGGAAGCAGAAGAGCTGTTTGCTCAGATGATGAATGAGGTGAGGTGTTCTGCAACTAGTAAGGGTATTTAGTAACTGTAGAAGTGATACCTAGTGATACTATCTAGAGGTCACGGACTGCTCGGGATGTGTTGAATTTCTTAAGTATTGCCATTTGTGTTGCTCTTTTGAGTGACCACTGAAAATTGTTTGTACTTGTTAGTGTTTGTATGCAATAAAGAACATCAGTATTACCTAATACTGTAATAACGTTTTGCAGCCAAATCCTTCAGTAAACCGAGGACAGCTAAAGTGTTTCAGTGGGCTTATAGTGACTCCTGTAGAGAACATCAGTATAGTTGATGTCAGCCATATTGATAGCATTGCTGTCAAAGAAGAAGTACCAGCTATTCGTGACAGACTAGACGATGTTGTTAAGCCAAAGAAGGAACATTACAGATATGGTATGTTTTTATGTACAAGAAATTTAATAATCAGTCTACATCTTGCCAATTTATCTATAATAATAATATTCCACAACTATCACACAACGCCATCTAGACTCAAACTAAGCAGAGCTTGTGCTATGAGTACTAGACAACTGATAAACATACTTACATATTTCTAAATACATACATATTATAGATAAATTACACCCAGACACAGAACAAATGATCATGCTCATCACACAATCATTTGTCCTGGGTGGGGAACGAACCCACAACCTCCGGCATAGTAGTCAGGACTACTAACCCAGACTAACAGGCCAATCAAACATAATATATGCAAACATCACATACTTTCGAAAGAAACTTCAGTTTTTTAATAAAAGAGGTGATAGACATAATTATGATACTAGAAACAGGAACCAATTAGATCACCCAGGTTTCAGACTGGCTAAAGTAGCTTTATCTTTGATGAGGTCATATTTTATCTTGTTGTGGGGCTGGCCCTAGGCCAGAGCATTTCGACCCTTCTGGATCTTTTGTGCTATTCCCCTCCTGTCTACTCAACCCCTAGCCCTTTGTGCACCTTCTTCATGAGTCTCAGTATGGCCTTGATGGGGCTGAGCCTGTAGTCTTCTGGTCTTGGAAATGGTTGGCCCAGATACTCTAGTCTTTTAGAGCCTAGTGCTGCACAGTCGCACAGCAAGTGTAGCATATTCTCCTCTGGATCTCCACAGATCCTGCAAGTCGGGTCGCTTGCTAGTCCCATGTTGTGGAGCTGTTTGTTAGTGGCATAGTGCCCCCTGAAGACTCCTGTGATTGTTCAGAGCTGTGATCTTGCTGTACCTCCATAGTTTTTGGGTTCAGGCCTTATCTATGTCATTTCATGAGGTACTATAGAACACTTCCACACTTATTAGATCTCAGTGATATTGATGATAATTTTTATTTTACAATTTGCAATATTTACTTTGTAGAGCTTTAGGTACATTTCTATAAATTTTACTTTATTGTTATGAATGTTAGGACTATGTGGATTATTTTTCCTTTCCTGTAATTTTAACATAATATCTGGCAATTTTGAGAACTTAACGAGGCCTACCCAAACGTTTTTTCTTTTGTATTGTTCGTCAAGTCGTTGAGCTCCTTAGTAGTCCTGAGTTGAGCTTTACGAATACTGACAAATGCTTGCACTGACTGGACAGGTCCACTCAAATCTGTGTGGTTGTTTCCTCAAAAGACCATCTCAGACAATCTGCATGATTCTTATATATTTAGTTTTAGGTTTCTTGTAACTCCTGGCTTCATGAGTCCCAGTATGATGGGGCTGAGCCTGTAGTCCTCTGGTCTTGGACTCATGAAGAAGGTGAAGGGCTGGGTTAAGTAGAAGGGAGGGGGATTAGCACAAAAGATCCAGAAGGGTCGAAGAGCTCTGGTTTAGGGCCAGCCCCACTATAAGATAAGATAACTCCTGGCTGGAGGTTTCAGGCCAGTCCGGTTAAGCAGACGACCACCTCATAAGTTGACCTGCGAGAGGACAAGTCATATTAAAAAAGAATTTACTTCATCAGTCTGTCTGACACAGTGGGACATTTCAGAAACTACTTAGGCTGGTTTTAGAGTCACGCTAACCATCGGCGCTGACAGCTCAGCGCGTAGCTTGTCAGCGCTGAGGTTCAGCGCGAGACATTTCAGTATCGTGCTGATCTCTGTGGAGAACAGATGCACAAAAATGCGAAGGCCATTAATAATTGCGGCGTCCGTTCGGCTCGACACTAGAACCCTCACTGAAGCAGGGTTGCCATTGCCAGATGCCGAATTTTTTATCTCGTACTAGGGCTGTCAAATATCTCGTACTTTCAACACAAAATCTCGTAAAAGTATATAGGTATTTTACAAATCTTAGACTGGGGCAGGAATACCGCCAAATGAAAAATCATTACTCTAGTTGATTCATTTTTTTAATAATTGTCTAGGGCTAGACTTTATGCTGTGGTGTGTCAGGTATTGTGTGCGGAGCTGAAAATAAACCCTGGATGCCAATATACTAACTGATTTATTACTTCAAAATGTTACAATATTGCTTGGACTTGTATGCGGAATGAATACATAACTAGTGGTCGGTCGCGGCGAAATGATCCGGCGCACTCTTATATATAGGCTCGTTGACGAGGAGGGAGGGGGCGAGCAGACCCCTCGCCCGTCGCAGGGTTAGGCGTCAACAATAATTTTACCAAAATCTTCAAAAATAAAACAAATTATTAGGTAATAAATTTCGTAAGTACTTGCTACTAGTACATAATTTTAATTATGGTTTTATTTGTTAGTGTTATGTAATGTCAGGGGTATTGGTAAAATCATCTTCGTTTTTATTGTATAGTTTTTCATGTTGTTTTACTGATTCCGGATACATTGTTAAAATCTCGTTTCTCGTACAGAGACTGCAAAATCTCGTAAAGTTACGAGATTTCTCGTACATCTGGCAAGGCTGCACTGAAGACAGAGGCGCGCGTGTGTTGGTCAGCGCCGACGGCCGTCAGCTCTGACCAACGCAACCGCTGATAGCTAAGCGTTATTCTAAAACGCTTCCTAGAAGTTCATACGTTTCGGCTGTCAACGCCGACGGTCAGCGCGACTCTAAAACCAGCCTTATGCTATAGACGTGACATCTCATTCTATATTTATATGTATTTGTTGGTTTATCCAGTTATCGTGCACATGTATTACACTCAGTACTTTTCACAATTTCTACTTACAGAGCTAGAACTGAAATGTTTAAGTAATACCTATTCAGACGTAGATGATGTACCAGCACAACAATCTGAGTCTGAAGACGATGTGCCCCTAATGGAAATTAAAACAGAAGTAGACGAAGAACAAGAACTATCGAGGAAGAAGCGAAGAGCCAGCGACACGACACGTGAGTATTAGTTAGTGAATCATTGCGAGTAGGGCGACTGGTTCGACAACATGAACTTAACAAACACAACTTCAGGCGTCCTGTCGGTACACTCATGAGTAGCACAAACACACTGCTACACCTCGAGTAGTTGCTCGCGCTGGAGAGCACACTCCTACTGCCAGATGTCTCACAGCACATCTGCTTAAAGTACTGAACACTGATTGCAGACACAACAGAACAGTTCTGTGCGTAAGATTACTGGCGTTTATATTGCGCTCTTTACTGTAATCTTGGTTAAATACTGAGCAATTCTAAATAAAAAATAGAATATTAAATAAAAAACTGAGCAAGTGCGAGTCGGACTCGCGCCCTGAGGGTTCCGTACAAACTTACCATTTGCGCTCATATAAAAACAAGAAATCAAATCTGTTAAAACGGTGGAATTTTGGCCAAAACTGCAAAATTAGCAATCTTTGAGCGAATCGTTGACACCTCTTTCAGCAAACAGCGGTTCACTAGTTGAACCGCTTCGGTAGAACACACAAAGACAAAGGAACATTCTTCGAAAATCTGCAACTCTTTGGCTCTAAGAACCGTGCAATTCACGTTGGTTGTGTTTTGAATTTGGCACTTACGAGATTAATAACCACAGGGGCGGCCATCGCGAAGAAACGGAATCTGCACATACGAGGAATAAAACTAGAAGACATAAACACAGAAAATCAAAAGAAGAATGAAGAGTTGGACACAAAAGTTAACCAGAACAGTCAAAGTGGTTCATCTAAACTTATTTCAAAAATCCAAGAACCTTTAACTAATACAACACCTCAAGTTAATATTAGTGATGATAAGACTACTTTAGACACAAATTGTCGTAATAATATCAAAAAACGTAATATAAAAAAACATATGCTCGTACACACTGGTGAAAAACCTTTCAAATGTGATTTCTGTCAGCGTTGTTTTCTTCGGAAGGATCATTTAACAAGTCACATTCGAACGCACACCAGAGAGAAGCCTTACGAATGTGAAGTATGTCACGTTTGTTTTAGTCAGAAGGTTCATTTAACAAGTCACATTCGTACGCACACTGGCAAAAAACCTTACAAATGTGAAGAATGTCAGAATAGTTTTAGTCGGAAGGATTATTTAAAAAGACACATTCGTGGACACACTGGCGAAAAACCTTACAAGTGTGATATATGTGAGCGTTGTTTCAGACATAAGAGTCTTTTAACACGACATAGACGTGTGCACACTGGTGAAAAACCATACAAGTGTGAACAATGTCACCTTTGTTTTCGGCAGAAGGCTCATTTAACAGGGCACATTCGTACACACACTGGCGAAAAACCATATAAATGTGAAATATGTCAGCGTATTTTTAGTCTAAAGAGTGATGTAACAAAACATAATATGCGTGTACACACTGGTGAAAAACCATACAAGTGTGATATTTGTCAGCATGTTTTTAATTATAAGGGAAATTTAATGAGACATATTCGTGTACATTCCGGGCCCAAGGGCCTGGAGGATGCCCCTGGGGGTGCCACGGGAACTTGAACCCGGACCCGTGGCACCGCCAGGTCTTAGTGCAGTGCTTGTACATGTTCCTTAAAGAATCAAGGATTTATTTCAAATAAACCATTTACAGGCACTTTTGAATTGTCAAGAAGTCAGTCAGAAAAATGATGCTAATTGCACATTCCAAAGCGTAGATCTCTATGGAGAAGAATGTGCAAGAAACTCCATGGACACTCTTTTCAATAATGTTTTGTAATTACAAATATCTCTGTTACATGTTACTTGCCGCTACTGTTATGTGAGAACAATGTAAATAAAGTAAAAGAATTTTTTTCTAAATATATAAATTAGAATAAGCCACTAACAGCTAAGAGATGACCAATCTCAACTGACAGCGCCCGTTCACGGACATGACGCGTATATCAGCACCACTCATCATCATCATCCTATCCATAGGCCTCTCCGAAGTGTCGCCATAATGACCAGTTCTGTGCGTCTCGCATCCAACGGATTCCCGCGACCCTCACCAGGTCATTGTACCGCCTTGTGGGTCTTTCACAATGCGTCTTCCGGTACGTGGTCGCCACTCCAGAACCTCTTGTCCTCATCCCCAGCATCACTCAGCTCAAGCATTTTGAAGGACCCGAATGATTTAAGACACGCGCCGGCATCGTTGAGACACTTGAGCGAGTAAAAAAATTCAACTGTCATGCTCATTTATGTCAAACAAGTCCAATAGTACCCTAAAACCATAATTACTTCATGGTTACATTTACAAACTTAGAAAAAATGTTTCTTCATTAAGCAAAAAATGCAAGCATAAAATATTTTCAAATTTAGAATTACATAAATATAAACTAATCAATTTGTGGTCTCCTGTGACCAAATCATGGTTTAACACCCTACAGTTTGGATTGCGTTATTTAGCTTAAATCTTGTTATTTTACCAACAATAGTATTGAAATAATTAAAATACGGAAAATTTGATTTGTAACGTGCTTTATTAATCACATTTATTTTAACATAAAGCCATATTATGATCCATCTTGAATATTTTCGTCAAGCATTATCGTCGTCGTTATAGTTTATTGATTTGTTGATAGCATAAATGCACAAAATAGTAGATACTTCGTCATCAGTCTTTTTAACGCTTCCACTGCTGGGGACACAGGTTTGAGGTTTACTCCTCACCATGAGAGGGAATGGACTAAAATATAATCCACCACGCTGCCCCAGTGCGGGCTTGTAAATGTCATACATCCTCAAATTACGTAGTAGATAATTAAATAATTTTACTGATAGAAAAATCAACTTTTTCGTCAAACGATCTTAATATAATATGAAAATATAGATGAGTACGTTACTTTACTCACATACCTTGTAGCGTGCGTGTATGGTGTCGTATATGCAGGATGGTAAATAATATTCAGATGAGGAATTCACTTGGTTTATTTTGATCACTCAACAGTTCACATTTACACTTGGTTACAGGATACAATAGATTCGCGGTTCGGTGGCAACTGGCCTATGTGAGGCCTACGGCGCGACTGCCTCGCAGGCGTCGCTTGTACGATTCCATTGAATATTGCTTATATGGCGCTTGATGACGTAGTGCGCCCGCTACATACCTAAACAATAACAAAATATTATAACAGTAATAATGGCTTCACTACACTTATCACAAATGTTTTCTGAAATTAATTACTATCACTGTCAGAAGCTGCTTGTTCATCATTATTAGATAAGCCATTCACAAATTGAATCTCCTCACTAGAATCTTTTAAATCTGCTGATTCTTCAGTATCAAATAGTACTCGACGTGACGTTGGAAAGCTTTCATCATTATCGTCGCTGTCTGCAATTTCTTGTATTTTATTGAAAATATTCCAGTTGAATCATTTGACATGACGGTATTTTCTTCTATGGCTAACGCTAAGAGAGCAGCTTTTGTATTTTTAAGCTCCTTAATGATATTAGGTAACTGTCCCATCTTGTGCAGCACGGCAGCTTTAATTTTTCTCCTGATTTCTTTTGTTTTACAATTTGCTGCAATTTCGATCGCAGTACTTGAGAGTTTTTTTATAGATTTTATTACATCTATGCAGAGTTTTATAAAATTGTTGAATCCTTCACATTTCAGTGCGTCATGCGCCAGCAGATTGATTGTGTGTGCTGCGCAGTTTAAAGGCAAAACATTTGGTTGAACTTCTTGTACCTACCAATTTTTGGTCTTCCCATGATACCTAAAACAACAAAACATACACACACAGGAAAGCGACTAAATATGATATTGTCATATTGTACTAGCTATATTCAAAGTTACAAGTTTTTAGCTTTATATTGGGACGCTACAGGTATGTTAAAAATTGGTAAAAATATAAAAAAAAAACGTTTAAAAAATGTTAGGTAATAAAAATAGGTTACCAATCACGTTAACATAGGTATGACCATAAGTACCCAAGTAACCATTTGGATTAGCACAACTTAATAAGAATAGTAAACAAACCTTGAGACGTTATAACAATATCCAAAATAATAGCGTGCGTGCGCTCTTTATGACGCGTAACTGGGCACTGAACGGGATAGACACTAGTGTGTGGGGTGGTGAGTAAGATAAGCACAACAAAAGGAAACCGGGGTAGCGTGCATTATACCATTGACATCAGAACTAATAAAATTAAAATAATGTAGTGTTTTCGGAAGTTTCAATGAAGTAACTAAGTACTCCTTTTTTGAAATCTCTAAAGATAAAAATACTAGTCATTAATCCTTAAAATAACCATTCGATTTTCAAAAAAATAAACATTTCATTTTGAGTAAATATCCAATAAAATTGGATAAAAATGGGTATTTAGTCATTTTGGATAAATACTCGAGTTTTTATCATTTATCCGCCGCCCATCTCTAGCACTGCGTGATCTCATATTCTGCCAAAATCCAAGTGACTAACTGAAATAGGTCATAATAAGGTTTTAGTTATTATCTGATATTGGGAAGTAATACAATCACGAATAAACACTTATTTACGGTTTAAATTGTTTTATTTCTACAAATTATTCACTGTGTAGGTACCACCCCGAACCACTGTAAATGGAACCGAACCACTGTTATTACCATATTGTGCACAGTGGCTCATTTCTAACTACTTCGAAAAACTTCTAACACAAATGTGGAAAACAATAAATTTTCCATAATTCCAACATTCTATGATAATTTATTTCGAACTTAAGATCCTTAGAAAAAAAGATTAATTAAATATCTACTACATATAACCATGTAGTGCACTAGACATTTGAAATACAAAACTACATCCTCAGTTATTGGTCTGAGACTACATCAATTTAACATTATACAATATCCAATAGGAATCAATTTGCGAATTATTAAAACGGCCACTGAACTTCACTCAAGACAATCCCGCCAAAAACTCCCCGGCTGCCACAGAATGACGAGGTCCACAGATTATACTTAGCAAGTGAATATCAGTATTTAAAATTTTAGTTTATCCTTAGAGTAGGTATGTAAGATCCTTGGGGAAGGCATAATAATTATAATACAACTAAAAATAACGTGGTCGCATAGACAGCAGTGGCACCAATTCGCATCGTCTCTGTATAGTTGCCATATAAAATTTATGGAGACTGACGCGCCCAGTAGCCTGATTCACGTAAAATCAAACAAGCCAAATATCGTTGAAGTTTTATAGTCGTTCGATCGAGGTCCTATCCAAAATCTGTATTCACGTGTTCCTTAATCAGGATTGGATAGATTCTATCCAATCCCGATTAAGGAACACGATAGAACGACAACTCAACTGACTCGAAACTGAACGATTTATTGCCAGTTACATCATTATGTATTCTACCAGGATAATGAAACACAGATTTTATTTTATTTAAATCTGATTTACGGCATAATATATAAATAAACAGAATTGAAAGCGATATTAATAACCATTTATTGAAAATTGTTACTTAAAATATAAATTTCACCTAGAAATTTGCTAAATTGTGGTTCAAAAAGTAAAATCTATAATTTGTCTCTGCATTATTTGTCAAAAAATAATCCAAATAATCTCAAACAATAGTAATTGTCACCGGCAAAATTTGAAAATTTTCGCGATTCGCGAGTTTAGCATCAGTTTTAAATTAAAATAAGCTATAGCTATAATCAAAGCAAGTTTCCGTCAGGCAGCTAGAGCTGCTAATAGATTTTATGGAAAGCCACAATATGTTGGTATTAGGAAGGGTCCGCGGCAAAGAAGGTCATTTTGTCCAATAGATTGTGGACTGGGACTGTGCTGGCCGCAATTTTAAACTGCGAGTCAATAGACCCATCCCTGTATAGGTCACCAAAAGAATGGAACAAAGTAAGTAGGTACACTTCTTGCATATCATACAATTAACACACAGTACCATTAATTTTAAACTATTTATTTATTTATTTTATAATTTATATACACACATATAATTATACGAGAGAAGAAACATTATTGTAAAAATTGTACAAAGGTATTGCTTATTTCTAAAAGAAATTTCTTCCAGCAGACCTGCGAAAGGAGAAGTAGGAAGAAATGTAGACAATAGTGTGTAGAAGTAATAAAAGAAGAGAATGTGAATCTTAAGTTAAAATAATAAATACTTAGATACATATATATATTATACTAAAAATAAATACATAATGTAAATACATAAATAGTTATCACACTAGAGAGGAAAGATAGTGCTCTTTTACTCTAGATTTGAAGAGGGAAATCGTTTGCAAATCTCGAATGCTAGGCGGAAGAGAGTTCCACAAACTTACTGCATGGACAGAGAAAGAATAGGAGTAGTAGCTGGATTTATGAGGAGGGGATTTAAGTTGGGATCTTAGGTGTGATCTGCACGGAACGTCGCTAGGGCGAGCGTAAGAGAAACGGTCCCGCAGGTAGGAGGGATAAGATGGGTTATGTAGGATGTTGAAAAGGAGACATAAAATCCGAGTGTTTCTGCGAAGACGGATAGGGAGCCACTTGAGTTCCTTGCGAAGATGAGAGACGTGATCATACTTTCGTAGACCAAAAACAAACCGAATGCATAAGTTTTGCAGTCGCTCAAGCTTGTTTAATAGCTCCTCAGTAGCAGGCGTCGGCATAATCTATAATCGGCTGAATGAGTGTTTGGGCCAAAGAGATCTTCGTTTTCAAAGGCAAGAGTCCCTGGAGGCGTTTGAGCGAATGAAAAGAAAAGTTTACCTTTCGACTGACCTCATTGACCTGCGCACGCCATGAAAGATTGGAGTCGATAATAACACCCAGATCTTTTTGCATTTTCGGTGTAGTCGATACGGATACCATCGAGAACTAAAGGCTGCAGAGAAGAAATTACAGCCGCATTGCGGACGAACCTACTGCCTATGATCATGGCCTGCGATTTAGTTGGGTTGATCTGCAGGCCAAATGACTTAGCCCAAACGCTGATACAAGCCAGGTCATGATTCATAGCAGCAATAGCAGAATCCGCGTCAGCTACAGGAAAATGTCGGTAAAGCTGCAATTCATCTGCGTAAAGATGGAAACTAGAAGAGATTACTCTGGTAACAAAGTTAATGAAGATGGAAAAAAGAAGAGGAGAGAGAACGCTACCCTGAGGAACACCCTCAGTGAGACTACACCAGTCAGAGAACAACTCTTCAAGGCGGACACACTGAGAGCGACCCCGAAGATATGAATTGAACCAGGCTAAAACGGAAGAAGAGAGATTGATAGATTTAAGGATGCCGAGTAAGATGTCGAAATCCACTGAGTTAAAGGCGCTACTAAAATCAAGCAATACAAGGACAGTAAGGGACTTGTTCTCCATAGCCCAGCGGATATCGTCAGTTACTTTTAAAAGCGCAGTAACAGTACTGTGACCCGCGCGAAAACCTGATTGAGAAGGAGAAATGATCGAGTTTGACGTTAAGAAAAGAGATAGCTAATAATCGGTTTAAAAATATTTATTCCCATTAAAACACAATTGTCACTTACATGAGAACATTATAAAAAAAATAATAATATTATAAAGTAGTAATATTGTTCCAGTGTGGGTATATGAAAAATACATTATTAGTTGTCGACAAGTTAGAAGAAGCGAATTCACAGCATTCCTGAGGTAAGGCGGTAATAATAATAATAATAATAATAATAATAATTTTTATTGTTCATAAAAAGTACATATCAATCATTTAAATGACACTAAACCCCACACTAGGATACCCTGTGTTGTGGGGTTCAGTCTCTTTCGTCCAAAAAACAGTGTACAATACTGAGCTTTATATACAGATTCTGAACATTTTAAAACAAAAAAGTAAAATGAAAAAATAAAAACTAAGTATAATAACAAAAAAAAATAAAAAAAGTAACAGCAGTTGAAGCGCTTATCGTGAGAGTGTGCGTGTATAGGGTACAGGTGAAGGTAAGAAGTTGTGTGTGTGTGTGAGGGTGTGTGTGTGTATGTGTGTGTGTATGTGTGTGTGTGTGTATGATTGAGTTAGCTAGTAGCTGATATCACATGTTCAGTTTCATTATAGTTTAAACCTTGAAGCCATTCCGTTACTATTTTTTTGCATGAGAACTTGGACATGGAAAACAAGTTCAGATGCTTATTTGCTTTGCTGTATAAGTGTGGCCCCATGTAAGAGAATGCTTTATGTCCAAACACCCGATGACAAAACGTTTGTTCCCACTTAGGTAGTCTACGCGAACGTTTATCTTGTACCATGGTAGTTGGTGCTGCGGAATGGAACCTAAGGATGACTGCCCTGATGTACAGCTGACGAACTGTTAGCATACCAGTTTCGCGGTACAGTGCATCTGTAGCGTAACGTAACTGCTTTTTAAAAGATGTTTTCAGAATAGCTCTTTGCGCTCGTTCAGCAGTAATAAGGATACTCTTGCCAGCAGAGCCCCAAGCCACTACACAATACCCCAGGATTGTCTGACACAGTGCGTAGTAGGTTGTTTTCAAAGTGTGGTCGTCTGCTATCGATCTCAGTTTCCTGAATATGTATAAAAGCTTTCTCACACGTGTGTTCAGGGAGTCAATATGCCTACTCCAAGTCAAGTGTTTATCAATGTTAATGCCAAGATACTTAATGCATTCGATCTGATCAAATGTGGGACAATTGCAGGTACATCCCGGGTAGAAGTCACAGCTATGAAACTTGAGTGAAGGTTCCGAAGGGGCAGATGATTTTTTGTTGATTGAAAAATTAACCATTTTTGTTTTTGAAACGTTAAGTGTCAACAAATTGTGCTGTAGCCAATTAGAGATAGTCAACATCCCACTCTCTGCGGCTCTGTAGACTTCTTCCCAAGATTTTCCGTAAAAGATGACAGCCGTATCATCGGCATACGCAAAGATCTGTGCATTGTTGAGGTCTAATGAGCAGAGACCGTCGACATACAGCAAGAACAAAGTAGGGCCCAGGACACTGCCCTGAGGCACTCCATACCCAACACTGGGAACGAGGGAACTCTGAAAATCTCCAACGCAGATCCTTTGATTGCGTTCTGTCAGATACGAAATAAACCAATCCAGTGCAGTGCCCCTAATGCCAATGTATTCCATTTTCTGGACAAGGATCGGTTTCGACACAGTATCAAAAGCCTTCGCAAGGTCCAGGAAGACGCCTCCACATCTTAGTCCCTTGTCAAGTTGGCCAACAACAAAGTCTACTAAATTAGTGACAGCGTCCTCCGTGGACCTGCCCTTGCGAAAGCCGTACTGGTTTGTGGAAAGCAACTTCATATCTTCCAGATATGTCAACAGCCTCCTATTCACCAGTTTCTCCAGTATCTTCGACAAAGACGTGAGCAGGGATATTGGTCTGTAGTTTGACACTATAGTTGCATCTCCTCCTTTATGAATCGGACACACATTTGCAGTCTTCATTTGGGGTGGGACTTTTCCATTAAACATGCTTAAGTTACAAATGTGCGCAATGGGAGCCGCAAGACAGTGCTGGGCGAGTTTGAGGACCCGATTTGATATTCCATCCCATCCAGGAGCTGAGTCATTTTTTAGGCCTGACAGAACTGCTTTCACTTCCATCTCATCGGTAGGGTTCATGAAAAAGGAACTAATTGGTGAGGCATCCCTGTTGCCAGTTGTTTTGACTAATTTAGCTAGATCTGTTTCCGATTTTTTTAGACGCAGTAAATTTTCCTTAGCTAATTGTTCTCCTACATTAGCAAAGAAATTATTAGCCATGTCCAACGCGGCCACTGGATCAGGATTGGCATTTAGGAGGGCCATATTAGACAATGTCTTATTGTTCAGGTTACAAATAGATTTTAATGCCACCCAAGTATTTTTGCTGTTGCCTTTAGAGCTGTCCAGTAGGTGTTTTTCATGAGCGATTTTTAAGTTCTGTATAATATTGTTACAAGTGTTCCTGTATGCTTTGTACTGTTGATGTAGGGCGTGGTTGTCAATATTATCACTTTTCCTTGTTTCACTATGGAGGGCATCTCTTTTCCTTACACATTTCAATAGGTTTGCTGTCATCCAAGGCCTTCTAATCGACTTAGAGTTTCGCACTATTTCCTTTTTTGTATGTCGTTTTATGATTTCTTGCAGGTTTGTTGTAAGTTCATTTGTCGCCTCATTCACATCATGGTGATGCATTATTGTGCTCCAGTCTGCGTCTTCAATATCTGATATGACGCTAGCATAGTCGATCGTAGTCTTGTATTTTCTTTTGCGTATAGAAGACAGTAGTTTTGGAGTTTCCATCGATATGCTAACTAAGACTGTGTCATGGTCTGTCAAACCAGATTCGCAGATTACGGTTTTAGTGACTTTATTTGTTTTAAAAATAGCGTGATCGAGACAATTACGTTCACGTGTCGGAAATTGGTGACCCGGGTAGAAGCCGTGATGGCTTGTGACAGCAAGGTATTCGCCTGCGCGTCTGTCTTCCGTTCCAATTTTGATGTCAATATTCATGTCACCAATAATTACAACGGTTGATGTAGTACAAGTTTGGAGAGTAGTATCCAAAGAATCGCAAAAATTATTAATATTAAAAAAAGAAGGTGACCTATATATTGCACAGATTGTAAGTTCTGCGTTTATACCAATCAATAAGCAGTTAGCATCTTTAAAAGGTGGTTCGGTAATTGTGACATTTAAGTCATTTTTGTGGAGGATTGCAAGACCATCGTTTTGATTCAGGTAGTTTAGGGAGTAATGACAAACATAGCCTTGTAGAAATACTTTAGGAGTAGTATCACTAAGCTGTGCTAACTATGTTGGTTTTGTTTTCAGTTTTACAATGACTACAAATGTAGAATAAGAAATAAAGCCCGCAAAGTCGGACAAAGCCAGCGGGAGACTGGTGGTGGACCTGCTGAAGCTCCGCCACTAACGGAACTGGAGCAAAGACTTGATCATATTGGGGAATAAATTTGATGGGCTTCCAGTCCGCCAAAATCCCATACTCACCTCAGAAGCTGAGGATATAATTTCGATGTGAGTAATCTATGTACCGCAATAATAAACAAAAACTTAGCTCAGCTGACACAAATGTTAAGAGCATTCATCCGTTAAAACTACGCAGAAGCCAAAATCAATGATTTCCGACGGACAATATAACAATAATGTGTTTAATTTCTAGACAAGATATTGACGTCATATTATTGGGAATTTCATAATCTAGTGTATGTTCCAAAAACATTTTCAAATGATCGTATAGTTTCCCATTAGAACAGTTCTTATCCAAGCCGTTTTTAAAACTAGCGGTCGACGGTCTACGCAGATGCGAGATAGTAGTTAAACCGTGTATGGTAAACTTACAACATTTTACTTAAAAAAAAAAATGATAACATTGACAGTACATGGCGCAAAAAAAAACACGACTGCTGTAAGTTTTCATTCAAGAAAAGTAATCTCAAAACTGTCATTTTTAGCCGTTTTTGGAGATATTAAACGTGTTAGTTTAGGATAATACAGGGTGGGCCAGTGCTAAATTCACTTTTGAAACTTATACAAAAAAAGACTGATAATACTTGAAGTATTTATTGAACAAGTAACTTAATCTACTACTAGTGCAATTTATTTTTTAGAAATGATATTGTCTAGATGTCCTCCATTTCGCCGCAAACACTCTTCCAAGCGGAATCGAAAATTTTCAAAAACGCGCCGACACGTTGCTGTTGATATGGCGGCCATTTCCGCTTGGATATTTTCTTTTAAATTTATTATTGTCTTCGGCTTATTGGAGTACACCTTGTCTTTTAAGAATCCCCACAAAAAGAAATCAGGTGGGGACAGGTCTGGGCTTCGTGGTGGCCACTCGATGTTGCCTCTCTTCGAGATAACTTTATTAGGGAACATCTCCTTTACGACGTCCATGCTGGCGTTTGATGTGTGGCAGGTTGCGCCATCTTGCTGGAACCAAGTCTGGGAGTTGTATTCTTGCAGCCCAGCAAGAGTTGGCCTTAAAAACTCTTGCAGCATTGTCACATATCGGTCGTTATAACTGTTACTGAGAGGCCTCGAGAATTTTCAAAGAAATAAGTCCCAATGATGCCTTAGCTGATATGGCCGCCCAAGCCGTCACTTTCTGGCTGTGAAGTGGCTTTTGGTGCTTGCGCGAAGGCTGCTCAGCGCTCCAGTAACGGCAGTTTTGTTTATTGACGAAGCCGTTAAGGTGAAAGTGGGCTTCGTCCGAGAAAAGGATGTTTCCGTAAAACGCTCGAACAGCGAACGCGCGATGCTCACCCGTAAACGGACTCATGGTGACTAAAACTGCAAGAGACGCGTGACTCGATGACATACCCGGCTCCCCGCTACCCCTCGCGACCAACGATCTATTAGCCAATGAAAAGTGAACTTAGCACTGGCCCACCCTGTATATGAGGCATTTTTGTTTTTTTGTTTAGACTTATTAATTGAACGCATTTACGATCTATGACATGGTACAATAATTTTTTTAATAACTTATTTGTGTACACTACAATTAATTATTTAATATCACTATATAATAGACGCGAAATCGCGTCAGCGCTTTGTACCGGCCGAGGTCTTTCAGATTTTTAGTCTTTCTATTCTACAGTGATACTAAATAATTAATTGTATTGTAGTGCACATTATTGTTATATTTTCCGTCGGAAATTATTGATTTTGGCTTCTGCGTGGTTTTAACGGATGAATGCTCTTAAAATGAAAGCAATATCTTTCTTAATTAATTAAACCCCAAGCGAATGCCGAAGGGAAGGTTCGCTCCCTCATGGTCTTTCTATTGTGTCTCTAATTACGGTGTTCTAAAGGTTAAATAGGTTACCTGTAACTCCTTAACATTTATATATTAACTATTTTGTTGCAGGGAGCATGCAACCGTAGGAGATTCTCCAATAAATTTTGATAAGGAGCCTTTAGAAATTTTGGAGAGTGAGTGTCTAAACACACTATGCCGAAAAAACGCGACCGAAGTTCGGCATGTTAACGCTTGCAATGCTATTTGTATTACTGACGACACATTATGCTGAAATTAAGTTGCGTTGTAGCATACAGCCGAACTTCGGTCCGGCGTAAGTTCAGCGGCAATTCGGCGGCAAAGTATTCTGTAGAGCACACATAACACGCGACCGAAGTTTGGTACAATTGTTGACTGATGTAAACTTTTTGCTACATTAACTCTATGATTAATATGAAGAATCTTCTATAAAGTGCGGTCGCGTTAACTTGGCGCGTGGCCGAAATCGAAACTAATTGTTTGCCGCCATCTTGACGTTTATGTCATATTATGTCACGAGAATATGTTGTGTTCTGTGTTTTTAATCGTTTCCAAATTAAATAATCGTCATCATTAATACCGAAAGTGATTAAAAGTGCTGGCAGAGATATTATCTTGGAAATCAAACGTGCTTGTTAATAGGAATGAGAAAATATAGGGCCTACGGTACCATTTTCCAAAGTTAGACCCATTTGTCAAATAATTTTTCGGGTGACCATGACAATAAAATTTCCCTACATATTCGTACCCCCAGCGATGCCTGGTAGGAAACAGGATTTGTAAAAAAATAGACTGCTACTATGTGCTTAAATCTTAATCAAGTGATTATCATGTCGATATGAATTCTGTAAACTTCATCCATGAAAGAAAAAGTAGTGCCAAATCTACAAACGTATTATATTGTAGTAATGGATAATGCATCATACCACTGCGCACAAATAAATAAGACCCCTACAATGGGCACTATAAAAGCAGAGCTCCAAGAGTGGCTTACGAAAAATAATATTGCAGTCGATAATTGTTGGACAAAAGCGTATTTTTACGAATTTAAAAAAGGCGTAAAGAATACCCACAGTATGAAATAAAACAACTTAAATAAACATGGGCACGAGGTTCTGCGTTTACCGCCGTATCATTGCGATTCAAATCCCATAGAAAAGATTTGGGCAATTGTAAAGAGGCATTTGCCGAAAACAATATTGATCAAGCTCCTAGCGAAATAGCCTCAATTACTGAAGCAACATTCAAAACTGTATCCAAACTGTGTGTATTTTGAATCCGATAGATTATTACATCTCGAAATGGACAAATTTATAATCAATCTTTCTGGTGACACGTTATCCGACTCTTTTGATACAGTCTCGAGCATGGATTCTGATGAAGATGTTCAAACGGAAGGGATTGACCCACTGCAGGACCATGATTGTTATACAAAATATAAAAGTACAACGAGATATTTATTAAATGATTTACAAAGTTCTCAAGTTTATTTTTTTAAATAATTACTTATGCAAATGAAAATAACCTATAGTCGATTTGTTTATGGTTTAGGTACTAGCTGAAAATCTTAACAAGTTTCTGTACTTAAAAATACTTTTTTTCAGATAAATTACTAAAAAATGATGTTTACTGATCTATAATTTTAGAAAATCTGAACGTATTATATTATGTTATGAAACGTATTTCCCATTTTTAAATACATATTTCTTATACAAGACATATCAAAATTGTTTACTTTCTTTTTAGTTTAGTATTATAGATGTAGTAGAGCTAATAAATTCTTTAAATTACACTGTTATGAAAGAGCGTTTTCAATTAAATTAAGGAAAATAGATTTGTTAGACTGGCAACATTAAGCACGCCCCCAGCGACCCGCCAAGTTAACGCGACCGCACTCTACAATCTGGATTGATTACGTCAACCTCAAAAACGTACCAGCGGGGCTATTGCGTAACTCTGTTGACAGTAACCAGAATGATGTTATTATTATCCTCAGTAAATTAATTAATTGCCAATTTTTCACTTCTCAATAAATTAAACTATCTTTTCAGGTTTCACAGACAGTCAGGGGTTATTGGTACTTTAACGTCGATATATAAAAATCTACAGCATCATTTATTTAAAATGCTACAGTGACCAAAATATTAACAATTAAATTAGTAAAATGGTTACCCTAGTTAAAATAGAGTTAAGAAAGGGACACACCACCTCTGTCGTTGTCTTGCTCGGTACATTTTTCCCCTTTTGCTTGTCAATGAAACGTATGAACTTAAAGTCATTGGGAATAAAGTACACTTTAGAGTTTGTAATATTGCTTTGTAATCAATCCAGTTTATCCGTAAGGTGTAGAAAATCCTTGATATACGCAAAGTTACGCATCTGAATTTCAGCCGCGTAAGTTCGGCACTTATGGTGTGTCATGTCAGCCGAATACATTGGAACGTAAAATCAGCCGCGGAACTTCCGTCGCGTACCTTCGGCATAGTGTGTTTAGACCATAGATTATACATATAAATACTGAGAGTTTAGACACTGAGGCTCCATCAAGAATTGTGTCAGTATTTTGAGATTATTAATTAACTATCTTTCGATGTTTACATTGATTTTTATTCCAGTAAAATAAATAAATTAAATGATACAGTTGTGATAAGATAACATGTTTTTTTTTGTCATTTAACACTTTATTTTTTAGGGAAGAGAATACGATGAAATCCAGCCTTCAACGAGTTTTCAAGTGTCTGTTGACAAAGTTAAGTAAGTAGTACATAATGTAATTATTAATTGAAATATTTAACCATTTTACCCGATATAGCCCTGTACCAGACGTTTAAAGTAAGATTGTTTCATTCTTATAATTTCCAGTGTGGGTAAGAGATGGCGCTAGACAACCTGTATAGCTCTGTCTCTTACCCACACTGAAATAAGAATGAAACAATCTTACTTTAAACGTCATGGTAACCCCGATGGAGAGTAGAACTTCAACACAATTTATATTTTCGGAACTAAACAATTAAATTCTAACAGCAGCTTCCAAGGCAGTCTAAAAAAGGGGAAAAGCCAGAGCACAACTGGGAGGAAATTAAAAGGTACAGATCTGTACCTGTACCTGTACCAATAATATTATTTGTTAAAAACATTGTGATTACTTATTACTTTCAGTAACAGAAGTAGAAAAAGCAAAGATTGTCTAAGCAGATATTGAGAAGGCTCGACTCGAATTGAACCAGGCCCAAATACAGGCCCAGCTCGAGCGCAATGCAATAGAGAAAGACAAGTTTAAAGCCATAAATAGTTTGGCTAGTGCAGCTTGGGCCTTAGTAAATATTTTCAATAATAATAACCCCGCTCTCCTTCGCTAACAAGAGCTGGCGCAAACCTGTAGTGCTTGACACTAACGATCGCAGGGAAGTATGGCAGAGTAAGGAACTCCACGGACGCTTTTTCTGGGCCCTTCATGGGCCCGATGTAGATCAACTAGCGTCCGTAGCCTGGCTGCGCGTCGGTGACCGCTTTGGGGAAACCGAAGGTTTTGTCTGTGCAATTATGGACGAAGTTATCATGACGAACAACTACCGGAGATTTATTGTGAAGGACGGCACGGTTGACATCTGTCGGGCATGTCACCGACCGGGTGAATCAATCCGCCTCATTATCTCTGGTTGTTCTCGTCTAGCTAACGGGGAATACTTGCATAGACACAACCTTGTAGCCAGGATTATCCATCAGCAACTTGCTCTTGTGGAATCGGAGGTGCCATACTACAGGTATGTGCCCGACCCAGTTCTCGATAATGGCGATATCACGCTGTACTGGGACCTGTCCATCATCACTGACAGGACTATTGTAGCCAATAAGCCTGATATAGTGGTGGTGGACCGAAGCGAGAGGCGTACAATGATTGTTGACATATCAGTTCCGCATGACGAGAACCTCGTGAAAGCCGAGAAAGACAAACAAATCAAGTATATTGATTTGGCTCGCGAGGTTGTCGACATGTGGGATGTAGACTCGGCGATCATTGTACCGATAGTCGTGTCAGCCAATGGCTTAATAGCCAAAAGCCTCGACCAACACCTTAGGAGGCTCGCGTTAGGCGGCTGGATCAAGGGCTTGATTCAGAAAGCGGTACTCCTGGACACGGCTCGTATTGTTAGGAGGTTCCTTTCTCTGGAGCCCTGACCGCCGGTAGCTTGGACCCTGTTCCCGATACCGGTGGGATACTGTTTTTTATATTTTTAAATGTTTTATTTTTTATTTTTGAAATATTTAAAAATGTAACTAATATGTTTATGTAAATGAAATAAAGAATATAATAATCAAGAGGGAAATGTAAGTAAAAACAATATTAGTGTGATAATTAAAAATAAGACACGGTTTTATTTACAATATTAATATTTAATGCTAAAAAAAAAAATCTTTTTACAGAAAAGAAAATGTGATGGAACCAGAAGTGATGGAGCGATGAAACGGGCTCGATCTCAAAGCAGTGATGACATTTTTTAACACATAATAGTGTTAGTTTAACTTTTTATTAAAGTCATTTATAGTTCGACTGAATACTTCCAAATTATATTGTTTTTATTTTTTAAATTAAATGTCTTGTGTTCAAATCATGTATTTTTCATTAAGTAGGTTTATGCAAAAATCCTACATACAACAATACACAAACAAATTATACAACAATTACAATACAACACAATTACAATATAACACAAAACAATTAATAGGTAGCTTTTGACAGTGGCTTCGCCCGCGTGAAAATAGAAAATACTGGCCTAGGTTACTCAGTGATAAAGTAGCTTTCTACTGGTAAAAGCATTTCGAAAATCTTTCCAGTAGTTTTTGAGTTAAATCGTAACATACAAACAAAAAATCAAATCTTTCCTCTTTATACAAATATTATTAATTTAGATGAGTGGTCATTATCAAATATGATTTGACTCAATCCACAGTCTTTGAATAAGAGCTTGCTGGGCCATTCTTCCTAGTTGCAGCTCTATATTAAATTGTCGACTATTTTAGAAATATTTAGATTAATTGTATTAATTGCCCTAAACTCGTCTTCTGCGACACTATGGTTCATTTGTTTCAAGGAGAGATATCTTCAATAATATCTTGGACAAGGATTTTAGTAAGGCGAAATGTCTTAATAAAGTCTCTCTCCGGCATTTCAAAGGCATCCCATTTTGAACACCTCAGTCGGTTTCTCCTTATTCGGTCCCTTCGTCTATCTTCTCTTTCAGCCGCATTTAATAATGATAGTGCTAGCCTGAGACTCATTTTTCTGTTTAATTAGAATAGCTACACGTTCTATTCTATTCTATTCTTAATTAATGGCAAGTAGAGCCGATGTCGACTATTCTGCCAATGTCTAAAGTAAATTGGAAAAGCAAGCGTGTATATTATTATTATTTCAGAAAATAGAAAGGGACAGTAACTGTAGACCAAAATTCTTCGGTTGATAAAGTTGAACTTGATGGGTTAGTATTGGACTGAAACAAACAAAAAATAAAAATACATAAATATTATAATTGTTAAAACATTAAAAAAAAAACGTAAACCACAACTATAAAGACAGAATATTTGGGGCTATGATTCATAATTTTATATTATTGTGGCGTATGAAGATCATCATCGCCACAAGCAATTCTGGAGAAGGATATGTTAAGAGGGCAGGGACATTGATTGGGAGAGGGATCTTAAATTTCGGGAGGCGGCTGTATAAGTCTAAATGTGGGACGTTGTTTGAGCATTCGAAAAATATGTGCTCCAGTGTGCCTTCCTCCAAACCGCACTCGCATAAAGAGGAGTCGCGAACACGGATTTTTTCCAAAAAAACAGGTGAGCAACAGAAACCTAAGCGTATTCTGCAGAGGACGGAAATAACAGTTTTGGACACTTTTTTGTGCGTGAAGAACCAAGGTTTTGATTTTATGGTTGGTTGAACTGCGTAATAGAATTTACCTTTCTTTTTACCAGTGGTATTCCACTGTTCCTGCCATGCACATTGAAGACTTGCTTTTGGCAGGTTCAGTAAGTCATACCCCTGGATAGAATTATGTGAGAGGTCAGCTGTAGTTGACGAACAAGCATCTTTGGCCAAAGCATCAGCATGTTCATTGCCCTTGATGCCACAATGACTAGGTATCCAAACTAACTAACTATATAACTCCCCCCCCCCGCGGAACGCTGACTGTGAACAGACGTGCGGCGTGTCTACTCCGTGTTTAAAATTCTAAAAAACGAGTCTAAAGTGCTTTGTTTTGTGCAAACTATTGACACGCGTAATCTATAATGAAAAAGTGACAATTCTGTGTTAAAACCAAAGTGAAGTTACTCTTATTATTCAAAAACAACACTTTTAAGTTTAAACGTTCGTATAAATTCAAATAAGAGTGTCGCTCTGGACTTTGGACTCATTAACGGCGAGCCACAGTGAACAAAGAACTACTTACTGAGTCACCCAACTGCTGTTACTGGCGACCAGAGCCGTTCAGAGTGCAGTAACTAATTTGAACAACTATCTCGTAACAACATTATAGCTCTGTGGGATAACGAGCTACCTCAATCGAGGCGTTGATTGCGAGGTTCGAGTTCAAATCCTGCCAGAGGCGAAATCAACTTTTTGTATTTTTTCTGCTTTGCATTTTTATTTGTGATGTCACTCAAGCGTACACCACCAATGTTACCAACTATTTCAAATAAAACTCCACCACCCCACCATCATTCTGAACCTAATTTAAATTCCTCCATGGATATACTCGACGACTGTTCGCCTACAAATATCACCAATCGAAATAAGAGGAGGCGTATAATTCGAAAACAACAGGACCACGTAGTGGTTTCTAGCAACCATGAAATTACTGTCATGATTAAAGAACTAAAGAAAGAGCAGTCTTCGTTTCTGACGTCAATGGAATCTTCGCTAAATGAAATTAAATCTCAGTACGTGAAACTGCAAGAATCTGTCGATTTCACCTCGACTAAGTACGACGAGATTGTGAATAAAATGCTCCAATATGAGGCTGAAAGAAAAGACACAAACACATACATTAAAAAGCTTGAAGACCGAGTGGATCAATTAGAAAAACAAGCAAAAAACACCTGCCTTGAAATAAAAAACATCCCAAAGAAATCTAACGAATCCAAAATGGATCTCGTGAACGTCGTCTCAAACATCGGCAAAGCCCTCGGTCCCCCGATAGCTCAAACCGAAATCAAGGATGTCTTCAGGATCCATTTATTTATTTATTTAATGCTTTATGCACACAAAAAGTACAGAGGCGGACTTAATGCCTTAGGCATTTTCTACCAGTCAACCTTTGGGTGATGCAGAGAAAAGCAGTGGTAGGTGCAATAAAAGAGAGAGAAAAAGGCGAATACAGGAATAGATATACTTATAGACCATAGAATTGATATACTATTAAACCATGGAATAAATATAATACAATTATACAATATATACTCAAATTAATACACTACATACATACACTAAAATACTTAAACAATTGGTCCAAATCGTCAATGGGAAAACATTAAAGCTGTGATGATACTACTGCCAACTTCTTACGAATTAGCTCGCGAACTTTGGTTTTGAATGATAATCGGGTTGTTGCCATCCTGATTTCCTGGGGGAGCGCATTCCACAGAGAAATCGCTTGAATAAAAAAGGAATAGTGAAGAAAGTCAGTACGATGAGTGGGACAATAGAGAAGGCGGTTATGAGATGAGCGCAGATTTCTATTGTGGTTGGCGCAAATGTATTGAAAGTGAGGGGCTAAATAACAAGGGGAATTAGGAGAATCAAGAAATGAAAATAAGGTGGTGAGCGCCCTTTGCTCTCTGCGCTGACGTATGGGCAACCACTTTAGAAGCGACCGATGCGCTGAAACATGATCATATTTACGCAAATTGAAAACAAATCGAATGCAGTAATTTAGAAGACGGTCAAGTTTATTGAGGAGATCTGCATTCAGGTCATAGTAGCACACGTCACCATAATCGATGATAGGAAAAATAAGGGTCTGCACAAGCATTGTCTTCGTGCTAGATGGTAACAGGTTCTTCAACCGAAACAGAGCCCGCAGCGTTCCAGTAACCCTCTGACTAACACTAGCCACTTGAGTACGCCAGTTCAGGGTATTATCAATGTGCAAACCTAGATCCTTTACACTGGTGCTGAATGGGACGATCGTACCGTCAAACCGAATTGGTGGCAAAGTTGCACTGTCCACCCTAGCAATGATTCGAGGACTCCCAATAATGATAGCCTGACATTTGTTGGGGTTTACTGCAACACCAAATCTATCGGACCAGGCTTTAATGGCTGTTAAGTCCTTATTTAATTGGTCGATAGCGCCAGGTATTTCGTCGATCCTCGCTTGACAGTACAATTGCAAGTCATCTGCGTACAGATGATACGAACACTGAAGTACGGTAGTAATGAAATTAATAAAAATAGAAAACAGAAGAGGAGAAAGGATACCGCCTTGAGGAACGCCAGTTTCCAAACCACACCAGCGAGATGAAGAATCCCCGACGTGAACCATCCATTCATCTACAGCTATGAATAACACCGTTATAGTAGAACTCACAACCGTTTTAAAAAAAGAAAGCATATTGCAAGCTGTCAGGACCTACAATAAGGAGAACAGGGATAATAAATTGAATACCTCCAAACTGCATATCGATGGTCCAAAACTCCCAGTATACATTTCAGATAATTTGCCTATGAAAACTCGGAAATTATTTTTCCTATCTAGAGAATTTGCTGCACTACATCACTTCAAACACTGTTGGTCAGCCCATGGCAAAGTGTACATTCGCAAAGAAGATGGGGCGAAACGGTATTGCATTTACTCTGAAGAAGATTTATCTAAGATTCCTGAAATATGACTAGGCAATGGATCCATGTCTTCCGCATGTTGCTCTATAGTTACTCTCTTTGTTCCTAACATTTTTGAAAATTTTGTGTGTTGTTTATTTTACTATTTTATTGCGTGTTTAATTGTTTACTTTTTATTAACCATTGTAACTAACTATACTGTCATAATGATTACTCACCTACACTCACCTAGAACCACTAAGCACCTAGTACACACATATACAATCTCACACATTCCAGCATCCTTTAATCTACACCTCTCATTATGCCTAAACTGCCTTCACACTTACACACGTGTCAGCACTTCGCTTGTGTTATTAAAATTTAATATACGACCCAGTTTCCTTACATATTCACATTTTCATATTCATATCATTTTTTTTTTTTTTTTTTTTTAAGGTGGGAAATCATCCAAATGACTTCTCGCGCTCTGGGTGGAGCGAGAGGGCGTGTCAGACTTTTACTGACTAAAACCACACCTGTATCCTTCAATTACCCTTTGCGTACTAGGACTACGGGTTTCCCTTTCAGAAATTCTCCGCGGTCCTAGCTAGCGGGCATCGGCCCCGCTGGGCCCCTACGGTTTGCTGACATCTCTTTGAGGAGCGCGAGTATCACCACGCGCTGTTGACGACTGGGCTCGGTCCGGTTAATTACCGAACAGCCAGACGGCGAGCTACCCAGTGCTCGACGTCCGCAAGCCCGCGTCTACCGTGGCTGGTAGTCGGGGTCGGAATTACGACGGCTAGGGCGTGAGGACCTTCGTTCCGTCACGCGTGCAGCCTCCTCCTTCGCTAGCATTACTGCTTCGCAGAAGGAGGCGACCGCCTGCCACTCCTCCTCGCTCCGGACCATAGCCTGAACCAGGGCCCGACGCGAAAGGTCGCTGCCGCCAATTGCCTCCACGAGGACACGGCGGTGCTCCGCCCAAGCGGGGCACGCCTCCACCGTATGCTCCACCGTGTCCTCCGGGTGGTCCACACAATGATGACACCCGGGCGTTGCTTCCGCCTGAATCCGATGCAGGAACCTCCCGAACTTGCCATGTCCGGTGAGGACCTGCGTCATGCGGTAGGTGAGGATGCCGTGTTGCCGCTCCAGCCACTCCTCAAAGAGGGGACTTACCGCCATAATTGTGGCGTGCCCAATATTCATATCATGCTCTGTACGCGTCGAATAGCACTGCCCTCCTTCCAATATGAGAACCACCTAAAATTGAATCACTACTATATTACCTTAATCATTCGATAATTTAAATCACATTCAAGATGAACTAGACAGCGTCTCAATAGCTGACTCTGCAACCTGTGACATGGAAGACTGCAAGGAAATTGCTAGATCACATAGGAATGCTTTAGGGCTATTATGTCAAAATATAAGAGCATTAATAAAAACTTCATGGACTTTACTACCCTACTTGAAAGAAGTGGAGCACCCTGGGATATAATAGTTCTCACCGAATGCTGGTTGTATAACTCTCCTCCACTGCCTATACTTGACGACTATACCTCCGCTGCTACTACCTTACATAACACACAAAACGAGGGAGTGGTAATACTTTAGGAACCATCACCCGTTTTCCGTCACGGAACATATAATACAAGATGCAAACTGTCTTGTGGCAAATCTTAACAAAAACACAGTAGTCATAGCTATATATCGTCCCCCCTCATACCGAAATGTCTCCCCGTTCATTGAATCGTTAAGTGGACTGCTTCAGTCTTTATCTTCTTACAGTAATATTATTATCACAGGGGACATCAATATTGACATTTCTAATAATAGTAGCGACCCTCGCTCCACTGAGTATCTCACTATGTTAGCATTTCACGGTATGTTGCCAGCACACACGCTTCCCACTCGTAACAATAACACTTGTCTTGATCATGTGATATTAAAATCAAAATTTCCGGCATTTTCCTATGTTGCAAACACATCTGTGACTGACCATGATACTGTTCTGTTTTTCATTCAACTTTCTAAACCTTCTTTAACCCTTCCGTTAAAATGTAGAACGTCTAAAATTATTGACTACGCTAACATTGAAACAATGCTTGCACAGACAGATTTTCACCCACTATACAGTTTCGGAAATGTTAATGAAGCTACTAATTTCTTTATAAATACGCTAAATATGATCATACAAGAAAGCACGGTTCAAAAAGTTGTGCCATGTCGTAAACGGTTGCAAAAGCCGTGGATGACCCCAGGTCTTTTAAGATGTCTCCGAAACCGTGATAGACTGCACCTAAAATTAAAAAAATCTCCAGAAAATGAGATTTTAAAAGTTACATTTAAAAGGTACAGAAATTATTGTTCCATGTTGCTCAAAACTGCAAAATGTAACCATGATAAAAATCTTATTCATAACGCAAAAAATAATAATAAAAAGCTATGGGAAGCAATAAAAACAATCACAAACACTACTAAACAAAAAACACATGCAGCTGATCTTTTGTCTTCTTCTGACTGTAAACGCTCTGTTAATGAAGTCAATACCTATTTTGCGAGTATTGGACGTTCATTAGCTGAAAATATAGCTATACCAACTACATCCTTACGACCTCACCACTCCGATGATCACAAAACCTTTGTCCTCTTACGAACAGATGATTCTGAGTTGGAACATTTAATTAACACGCTTAGGACTGACTGTGCAGTGGGCTCCGATGGCGTTTCGGGTACATTTCTTAAAAAATTCAAACACATACTTATCCCACACATGACATATTTATATAACCTGGCTTTCAGCACAGGAGTCTTTCCTGATGCGTTCAAGCTGGCAATCGTTCATCCCGTGCACAAAGGCGGCGACAGAGATAAACCTTATAATTACCGACCCATTTCAATTCTTCCTACACTATCCAAGCTACTTGAGAGGCTAATGAATAACAGGCTCGTTAAATACCTTGAGCATTATCGTCTTTTGTCTCCTTGCCAATACGGTTTTCGTTCAGGAATCTCCACCAGTAATGCGGTACTGGATCTCACTAATAACATTGTTAGTCATTTGGACAACAAACAATGTGTTTTAGGCGTCTTCCTAGATCTGGCAAAAGCCTTTGATACCATCTCTATTCCTAGACTCATAACTAAGCTCGAGAACATAGGTATCAGAGGTGATCAGCTCCTACTTTTTAAGAGTTATCTTACAGGAAGACGCCAATGTGTCAAAATTGGCGAATGGATGAGTGACGAACTCCCTATAACCTACGGTGTACCACAAGGTAGTATCATTGGGCCGACCCTGTTTCTCATTTATATTAATGACCTCTGTCGTCATAAGCTTACTAATGGATCCATTTTTACTTACGCTGATGATACTGCCTTAATATTCCATGGTGATTCCTGGCAGTCGACATTCCAACATGCACAACTAGGAGTTGATACTGTAACTGACTGGTTGGCACAAAATCTGCTAACCCTAAATGTGGAAAAATCTAAGTTTCTTACCTTTTCCCTGTCTAAATCTGGTAAACTTTCGTCATCCCATTTTTCTTTAATTGCACACTCCTGTAATGCAGCACAAACACCATGCAGCTGTGCTCATCTAAGTCGCACAGATACTATAAAATATTTGGGTGTCCAGATAGACGACTCTTTATCATTTTCGAACCACATAGACTTACTTACCTCCCGACTTCGTAAATTGATATTTATTTTTAAGAACCTCCGCCATGTGGCTGATGAAATTGTCCTGAGACAAGTTTATCTAGCCCTCTGTCAGTCAGTTGCCCAGTACTGTATAGTTGTGTGGGGTGGGTCAGCAAAAACTCATGTTATAAGACTGGAACGTGCCCAAAGAGCGATCCTTAAAGTTGGGTGGTCTCTTCCTTATCAATTTCCTACCACGGAACTTTACAAAACCTGTAAGGTTCTCTCCATTCGGAAATTGTTCATTTTAAATTTAATTTTAACAGTCCACACTCGCAGTTCCTTTAACCCGGATAAGTTTAAATCCCTGAGACGAAAGCATACAGTTTGTTCATCCATCCCTTCTCGTTCGAGGCTAGCTCAACGTTTTTATAATTTCCTTGGTCCCTATGTTTACAACAGAGTAAATAAAATCTTACATATGTATGAGATGACTAAATATAAATGTAAAACAACAGTAAGGAACTGGCTCCTTGATTTGGACTATGAAAACACAGAAAGTATCATCCAAATCATAAAGTAAATTTAATAACATTCATTCTATCATTCACACATACACACACACATACATTATACACTACACACACATTTCAATAAAACATCCCTTTTCCTTTATACTTAACATGTAATTTTACAAATCTCTTAAATAATATTCTTACAAACATAAGATTCATGTTTATGTGCCGCAAATTGCGATTATGTTTAAAAGGGTGTGAGCCTGGAGATCTGTCTTACAGGTCTCGAACCTAGTTCAGACTCCAGCTCTCACAAAGGTTTTTTAGCCTTCAGGCAAAAATTGTAAAATAAACTTGTTACAATGTACCTTTATGAGAGAAATAAATGATATTTATTATTAAAAAAAAAAAAAAAAAAACTGAACTTCCCTTTGACTGTTAGCACATGACAATAGAGATTTTTTAATTTTTAAGAGAATTGAGCTGTGCAATTTACTTTTGAAGGGATTCTGGACAAAGCTTGTAGACAGCTAAGAGAGTCTGTGAAGATTACGGCTTTGTCGATATTAGGGTGTGACTCTATAAAAAGACAAGCTTCTAATATAGCCACACACTCGCCTGTGAACACAGAGGACTCCTTGGGACATTTAAATTGAAGAATGATACTGGAGCTTTGGTAATATACTGCCGCTCCAGTATGATTGGAGTCAGTGGATTTAGAAGCATCGGTGAAAAACATTTGAAACCCGTTCCAACGCTCGTCCACCACCGCATTGAAAGCCGAGTTCGCCGAGGGGGAATTTTTAGATATACCGATATTAAACACAATTTTTGGGGTGAAACATAGGGCTTCATATTCAAAGTTAAAGTGGGGTAATTTGGGATACTGGACGATCGGGCATTCTAAATTTTGTGTTGTACGAAAATATTTTAGGATTAGAGGAATTTCTTTATGTTTCCAATAATTTGAAGTTCTGCATATGATATCCAGCTCGTTCAATTTTGCAATGAGAGGATGCGAAGATCTACATATTGCCCTGGACAGAAAACGGGAGGCTAAATATTGTCGTCTCAGGGCTAGAGGAGGTTCAGCGCACTCGACCTGCAAAGCGTTGACAGGAGAGGATTTCATACACCCAGAGATGATCCGAAGACACTTAGACTGAAGCTTATCCATTCTAGCCAAGGCACCTCTATTGCATGGAATCAGATGGAACATACCATAATCTAGTATACTCCGGACTAAGGCATTATATACCAATTTCATGGTGTAGGGGTGGGCTCCCCACCAGACACCCGTCAAAACTTTTAAAATGGAAATAACTCTTTCGCATTTTTGTATAAGGAAATTTATGTGATACTTACCTGTTAGCTTTGAGTCTAGAATAACGCCTAGAAATTTCGCTTTTCTTGTTAACGGAATATTTTTCCCTGAGATGTCCACTGTGATGGGAGGGATTATTCTTTTGCGAGAAAAGATTACTGCCGAACTTTTTGGTGCAGATAGAGACAAACCATGGTTTAACAGCCAGTGGTTCAAAGAGTCCAGAGAGAGGCGTAGAGATGATGCAGCGTCAGCGATGGAGGAATCTGACACATAAAGGACTAAGTCATCAGCGTATTGTAGGATGTGACAATTATTGTTTAGGCAGGAGCCAATATCTATAGTATACAGGTTATAAAGTAGCGGACTGAGGACAAAGCCCTGAGGGAGTCCTTTCCAAGTCTGCCTTTTATCAAAATCCTCACCCTGGACTCTCAGAACCAATGAGCGACAACAAAGTAATCCACATATACAATCGATCATCTTGACCGGGATGCTCAGCTGTTGCAATTTCTGCCTGAGGACGGGAAGAAGGACGTTGTCGTATGCGGAGGAGATGTCTAAGAAGGCAGCAACCACAGACTCGTTTTTAGAAAAGGCTAAGCGGATATCCGTAACTAAAACCCCAACACTGTCCATTGTGCTGAGCCCTTTCCTGAAGCCAAATTGGTAGTTCGGCAGTAAACCTCTCGACTCAACTATCCACTCTAAACGATTTTTAATTAGGTGTTCCATTAATTTGGTTAATACTGAGGACAAAGCAATAGGTCTGAGGCCGTTCGGATCATCCACATGTTTGCCGGGTTTTAACAGGGGGATAACAATTTGTAGTTTCCATTGATCTGGGCCCAACCATGGGTATAGCAGAAGTTAATTATGTTTAAAAAATACAGTTTGGTTTTATCTCCAGAATGAGTTATAAAGGAGTAGGGCACTTCGTCAATACCAGGTGCTGAGTCCTGGACATGACTGAGCACCAAGTTCAATTCCTTCAAAGAAAATGGCGCATCAAAAGGGTCATTAGATACACTATTTAAGGGGGTACTATTTGGGATACATTCAGAAGGAAGTGGGACATACGGAGGAGCTATTTTATTAACCGACTTCAAAAAAAAGGAGGAGGTTATCAATTCGGTTGTATTTTTTTTTTTTTTTTTTTTTATCATCATTATTTTTTTTTTTTTTTTATGTTTGTTACCTCAGAACTCCGTCGTTTATGGACCGATTTGCAAAATTTTTTTTTCCCTTTATAGGATATGCTTCCAGATTGGTCCCATTTTTTTCAAAATCCAGTTCTGATGATGGAATCCATGAGGAATCGAGGGAACTCCTCAAAAATTATAGGCAACCCTATGGTAATTTTAGTATTTTCATCAAGAACTTAAGGATTTACAGTCAAAAAGTAACATTTGATGAAGTGGAACTGATGAAGAAGACCAGAAATGGTCAACGGAACTTCATACTCAAATAGATATCACATTGAAGATATAGTTAAGCGACTATGACAATACAAATAAATGAATGATTCTGAATAGTTACGTTGAAAATGGTATCATCGAAGTGATCTGATGATGATGATGGAGCCGGAAGGTAGGCACTGGAACTCCGTAATTAATCAATGTAACCTAGCCGTGTTTGGACTCATTAGAATTGTCATGAGATGCACTTTGGCTATAAGGTACTATCGAACTGATCTGATGATGGAGCCGGAAGGTAGGCACAGGAACTCCGTAATTAATCAATGTATCCTAGCCGTGTTTGGGCTTATTAGAATTGTCGTGAGATGCTCTTTGGCTATAAGGTACTATCGAACTGATCTGATGATGGAGCCGGAAGGAAGAAGGTAGGCACAGCAACTTTATAATAAAACAATGTAACCTAGCAGTATTTGGGTTAATTGGAATTGTCATTAGAAATAGGCACTCTGTTTATAAGTGTATCGCAACTAAAAAGTGTGAAATAAAAACTTTTTAGAAAAAAAAAATAACCGACTTCACTAAAAAAAACACTAAAAGGATCAAAATAACTTTAACTTCGGAAGTCGGTGTTAAATAAGAAACAAACAATACCGAGAAACACCGACATCCGAAATTAAAGTTATTTTGATCCTTTTAGTGTTTTTTTTAGTGAAGTCGGTTATTTTTTTTTTCTAAAAAGTTTTTATCAAAGAAAAGTTCAGCGGTTTCCCTGGTGATTGGTGAAGATATTGATGGAGAGCAGCCACGTCTAAACCTGTTGATATTCTTCCATACAACTGAGATTGGGGTGTCTTTCCCCCTCGAAAGAGAGGTGCAGAACTTAACCCAACCTGCACGTTTCTTCCTGCGGAGAAGACGCTTTGATTGTGCATTAACTTGCAAATAGGCCAACAAATTCTGAGTGGTCATGTCCCTATTATAGTGCATCTCGGCCTGGTTTCTCAACCTGATAACCGAAGTGCATTCTTGGTCCCACCATGGAGGAGAGGGAATTTTGTTCCGGGCACTGTTTTTTAAAGGGAAACAGGAGTCTGCACTTGAGGTAACAGCTTCAACAAAGCCCTCATAGCAGCTCTTGGCATGGCGGTGATCAGAAGGGTCGGATAAAGTTGAGTTTAAATTTGGAAGAGCATCAATTTTCTGATCCAGTAATGAAGCAAACTTTGACCAATCTGGTTTGGATAAGTTGTATTTCAAAAGTGGAGGAGAAGTTTTTTCTAAATATGTTCTATTGATCAAAGAAATAACAATTGGGTAATGATCACTACCATGCGACAAGGATGTGCATTCCCAATGAGTTGAAGAAGCTAATTCAGCAGAGCAAAACGTTAAATCAACGCAACTCTTCTGTTGACCGGGAGGTGACCTGCGTGTTGGGCAACCATTATTTAGTATGCAGAGGTCCATGTCATCCAAAATCTCAACCAGAGCTACCCCAAACGTATCACAACGCTCAGACCCCCATCTGTAATGGTGACAGTTAAAGTCGCCCATGACCAGTATGGGACCCCGAACATTGGAGAGAATGTTTCTTAGAATTCCTAGAAAATTATGATTAGGGTGAGCAATATATATAGAGAATACAGTGATGCCTTCTATCCTTCCAGATACAATGCTCATGTCACCTGTAAGTGGAGGCAAAGATAAAGGCGAAAGTGGAACTCGGTTGTTGACGAGGAGAGCCGACCCTCCATAGCCGTCAGATCTGTCACAACGAAGAATGTTATAGTGTGGAATACGGAAACTAAGACTTGGGTGAGCCAAGTCTCAGCTATTGAGCAAGCTAGAGGTTTGTATTTGTTGAGAAGGAATATGAGGTCGTGCTTTTTATGCCACACGCTCCTCACATTCCATTGTAAGAATATTTGGCTGGACGCCATTTTTAATCTCTAAAAGGGTTTGGATAAGTTTATCGGCAACGTTGGACGGTAACTGGGAATTTGAAGGAAGAGTAGGGATAATAGTAGGTAGAAGTTGGATAAGAAAATCAATTATGGAAACTGTGTTTTTGGGAGAGACATTATTATAATTAAGAGCACAACCATTAGGTTGTGTGGGTTGGGGGGAGCTAACTATTTCCCGATGAGCAGTTTTGTTATAGGATGGGGAGAGAGGGGCATGGGTCTTGGGCTTTAGTACAACAGTTTTATGGTACGATTGTGTTTTGGCAGCATTGGCATAATTACGGGAAGGTACAGGTACAAGTTTGCTGGCCTCTACATAAGGGATGGATTTTTCGGCCATAACTGTCTTGATGGCCTTCTGTCTACCATGCTCGGGGCATGACCTGCTGTTGGCAAAGTGATTTCCCGAGCAGAGCACACAAAAAGCCTCGCCTTCAGCAATGTTGCAACCATCACCGGGGTGATCGTGGCCACACTTACTGCAGCGTGGTTTCGATCTGCACAGGTTAGCCATATGTCCAAACCTACAACACTTACGACATTGTATAGTAGGGTAGATATACTGTTCTACAGGAAGGGATGTGTAACAGCAAAAGACCCGTTGTGGTAGCACTTGGCCATCAAAGGTGATGACACAAGTTTCCGTGGGTTTCCACTCATTTGCACCGTCTCTTTGTACTTTCCTGTTAATGCGGCGGACTTTAAGAATTTGTCCACATCCAGAAGGCACCGACAAAAAGGTAAGGGCTTCTTCTTCCGAAATATCAGTTGGTACACCTGTGATCACACCCATCCTTGTGATATTGAAAGTGGGAATTGAGGCTGTATAGCTATATTTCGCAAGAAGGTTATTAACTAAAAACGCATTAGCGTCCTGAGGGGAAGTAAACTCTACGGATACACGGTTTCGGCCAACTCTTTTGACACCATCCCGTAGAACATTTGCAATGTTGTTAGAAATTAAAAATTTACCGAAGTTTACAGGGTGTAGTGCGGTGCCTGCATTTGGTGTAGCTTCGATTCTAGCAACATGAACGATATAGGGGCCCTTATCCAAAGCTGAATATTTTACCCGGCCGATTTGGCTCTTGGGTTGTTTATTTGGTGGGGTGGGTGCAATCGTTTCTTCGCCACTGGGGCGTTTACGTGAGCTTTGGGTCACATCCATTTCCGATACGCTACAAACAACGTCGGCAAATTGAGAAAGTGGGTTTTGGGACAGAAGGTTTGGGGAAGCTGGGATGTCAGGGGGATCTGGGGGTTTTTTTTTATCCATCTTTGACGTTTAGTCTAGCTACTTGAGACAATCACAGTACAAACCTGTACACAAACACAAGGACAACACAATTTATAAAACAGTTCACAAAAGATACAACAATCACTCGAGAATGATCAAAACTCTCAAAACACACGTGCTATCCAAGAAACTCGTGGCGAGAATCTTTTTCTAGCTACACGTTACTCAAAACAAACTTTTGTTCAACGACATTTGAACCGCCAAATTTGACATTTAGTCGTTGACATCCGACCCGTTCAAACATCGTTTATCTACGAGAATACCTTCGTGTCAACGATTGAAAGACGATTTTAGATAGCTGAATACGCATCAACGATACTTCGATCGAACGACATTAAAATTGGTGTCGTCCAAACTCGATTGATGGATGTGAATACGACATTGGCTTAAACGACTAAATCGCTACGATATCGTTACGGTTTTGATTACGTGAATCGGACAGATCGTGATCGGCTTGCCTACCGTTCGTGGTCCACGTGTGTCCACTGTAGTTCTACCTTTAATTGCTTTTGAAACACACTGTATTTTCTGCACAGACGTCTAAATTTTCTGGAAGAAGGTTACATGTTCATTATTCATAAGACGTGACCACACGACGGAGGCCAGAGGTCGAAGTAACACTGATTGGTGGAAACATTTGTTGCCAAATACTACAAAAACATAAGAATGTGTTACACCCGCATTCTAATGTAAAACAAAGGAAAAAACTATTATAATCAAATACGAAAGACATTATTAGGTACTGAAAACTGATTACATAAGAAAACAGACGAAAAACTAGGCGATATGGTTAAAAGACTATAGCCTTCTCTAAGGGATAAACAGAAAAAAAAAACAGACAGGGAGTTGACCATGACCACAGAGTGGAGTTTTTGGCGGGATTTCTTCGAGTGAAGTTCAGTGACTGTTTTAATTATTCGCAAATTGATTCCTAGTGGATATTGTGATGTAAAATTGGTGTTGTTTTGTATCCCAAGTGTCTGCGCAACTGGAATAATATGTGGAATCATTGAAATAGGCGCGGTCTCAGTAAAATGGAGCTGAGAATTTTATTGTAGTTTTAGCTACCTCAGCGAAGTTTGCTGAGAAGACTGAATCGATACATTTGCTGCCAAATACTTCAAAAAACATTAGAATGTGTTACACCTGCATTCTAATGTAAAACAAAAAGAAACACAAACTGATGACTAGGCAGCATGGTCTCTGACCTTAGCCTGTTCCACAAGGAACGAAAAAAAAAAAAAAATTACCACAGAGTACCGTATATATATAATAAATATAATAATAGTTAGTAAATAGCAATCAATACCATACTGTGAATATTTCGTGATTTAGGATTATTAAAATAATTCTTATAAACTTCCTGGACATCCAGGAATATATTGCTTATCACTCCGGGTGTCACAAGAGTTCCATGAAAGAAGTGCATACGATCACACGATATTTACTATCTCGTGGAGTGCTAAAGCCCAAGATCAGAGATTCGACATTGTTTTTCTTATTTATATTATAACTAAGTTATTATTTTAAGTTCAAAGATGGAAAAAATGAAAATGTGCAGAATATGTTTAGTGGAGAATGTTCGCATGTGCGTAGTTAACGAGAAGGATTTACAAGAACTGTATGAAACGCTGACTGATATTCCAGTAAGTTATACCTTATATCCTAATATATTTTATTACTTAAATACGCTGCTCACAGCTAACTATATACAGAGTGGCCCTTTTACACTGCTCTAGAATGATTCTTTTGAAGCTCTAGGATGTTTCTCTGTATGAGAGGTATCATACCTAAAAACGACCCCTTAACCTTTTGAGTGCGTAATTAGAGACACAATAGTAAGACAATGGCGCGTGAACACCGGCGTTAATGCGGGGATCAACAGCTTAAACTGTGGACAATTCTGCTCAGACAGCGTAACAATGAATTTATTGTATGATAAGTATTTAATTCCTAAATAAAATGCTGTGTATATGTTATGTTACAGTTTGTAACTGAAGACAGAAGACCGATGCTCGCTTGTTTCTTGTGCTTTGCTAAACTAAAGCAATGCTTCCAACTGCAGAGAAAATGTCTGGAAGCAGAAGAGCTGTTTGCTCAGATGATGAATGAGGTGAGGTGTTCTGCAACTAGTGAGGGTATTTAGTAACTGTAGAAGTGATACTATCTGGAGGTCACGGACTGCTCAGGATGTGTTGAGCGTCCATTCTGAGATATATTTTCACTATTTCTCATACAACCATATCATTACTCATCTTTTCTTTCTCTAAATATTTTAGACACACAGATATTTTGCAGATATTATCTAGGTTATTGTTGAAATCAGATCATATATTTATTTAAAACTTTTCTTTTTAATCTTACTGTCACACAAAACCGTCTAGTCTCAAACTAAGCAGAGCTTGTGTTATGAGTACTAGACAACTGATAAACATACTTATATATTTCTAAATACATACATATTATACAAAGAGATTTAAAGAGATACAATAGAGCGGCTATCAGAACAAATGTCTTAAGAAAAACTGTCATCCTATGTCTCAGTGACGCCATCTGGCTTTGAATAGCAAACACGCGAATTAAATTTGTCAAAATTTATAATTATTTAACTATCGCTCGGTAGGTGGCCAGGGGCCTTACCATGATAATGTTAAAATGTCAGTCGTACGAGCGAAAAAGAGTGATGGAGCTATACACCCTATATAGCTTCGTCCCTTTAACAGTTCGGTTTAGGTCTTAAAATGGATCACATTATGAGCTCGTGGTAGAGCCTCAGTGTGTGATAAAGGTAAGGTTAAGCTTTTCAGCAATAGATGGCGTTATAACAAAACCAGCAAATGTTCTAGAACTATTTCTCAAAATTATTGAATTTTAATTAATTACTTCGTAAATACCAAAAATATTTACGAAAATAAACCGAAGTTAGGTCCAGTCATTCTATCATAACAAGATTTGCAATAGCGTAAAGCGCAGTTCGGCATATTTTCTCAGAAAATGATTTCTTTTAATGCATAGAGAGGATACAAACACGACTTGACGTGTCCCCTACACGTCAAGTCGTGTTTGTATCCTCTTTTAGTTAGTTACCTTTTTTTCCAACAGGAAATGAACTGAAAAGCATTTAAACCATGCCCCAGGTTGACAATAGACAAATAGGAAATGGCACTCTTGACTCGGTTTACTAATGAAAATTGTTTGTACTTGTTTAGGTGCAATAAAGAATATCAGGATAATCTAATATGTAATAACCTTTTGCAGCCAAATGCTTTAGTAAACCGAGATCAGCTAAAGTTTTTCAGTGGGCCTACAGTAACTCCTGAAGAGGATATTAGCCATACTGAAAGCATTGCCGTCAAAGAAGAATTACCAGATTGCGAGAGACTAGATGATGTCATTGAGCCGAAAGTGGAACTTTTCGAATATGGTATGTTTTTAAAAACATTTATTTTTATTGATCAATCTCCTTATCAATATATCTATACAAAAATCATGTATGTTAGAATCATCATCTTTTTAATAATAGGACCTATAAAATTTGGTTGACAATGACGAATTAAAGGCGATTGGCTGAATTAGCTGCAGCTCTCGATGTTAGCATTAAAACAATATCGGTCCATTTGCGTCGAATTAAAGACGCGATCGAGTGGAATAAGAGATCTGTCTATTGGGCAGAGCCAACTCACGAAATTGAAGACCAACGATGTGTGATTGTTTGTTTGTTGAAATTTGTTGCTCCAACGGTGTAATAATTTTGAATGTGTTTTGATTTTGATAATGTTGACATGCATGTAATTTCACTATAGGTACTTACCTACATTGTATTGTACGCCCTAAGGGTGGGACATAGCCGTTCGTAGAAATTAATTAACACCATCTGTATTATGTACAATTACCTATGATCCACAACAATAAAGATGATTTGATTTGATTTGATTTGATGGTTGAGTCATAATCCGTAAATCGGAGCGTCTGGGAGAGATGAAGGCATTCTATGGACGGTTGTACACGTCAATCACTAAACCCGCTATGAATCTAGCAAACGACCCAAGAGCTAGATTGACCCGACACTACCAAAGATATCCAAAACGGAGCCTACACGGGATTAGGATGGCTCGAAAGCAGCTTGAAAACAACAGTGTCGGGTGATGATGGAATTTCGGCCGAACTCCTAGAGGCGGGTGAGAGGAAGGCCTTTAATAAGCTGTTTGTTTCCGTCGTACTTGAGGGAAAAACGCCACAGGCATGGAGTAGAGGTGTGGTGGAATTTGTCTTTAAGAAGGGCGACAATGCCCTGCTTAAAAATCACGACTTCATCTCGCTTCTGAGGCATGTCTTCAAGCTGTTTTCCAGAGTCATCACTAACCGCCTCGCGTAGCTTTGACGATTTCCAGCCTCCCGAACAAGCCGGATTCCGATAAGGCTTCAGTACCGTAGACCACATACATACGTTGCGGCAAATTATACAGAAGACCGAGGAGTATATTATGCTTCTCTGCTTAGCGTTTGTGAACTACGAGAAAGCTTTTGATGCGATCGAGACTTGGGCTGTACTGCAGTCTCTTCAACGGTGGCAGATTGACTATCGGTACATCGAATTACTGTAGAGTTTGTAAGAGAACGCCACAATTTCAGTCCGACTTTATGACCAGACCTCGAAACCTATCTTTCTATAGCAGGGTGTGCGGCAGGGAGACATAATTTCACTGAAATTGTTTACGGCCGCAATTGAGGATGTCTTCAAGGTTCTGCGGGGCTATTGCGTAACTCTGTTGACAGTTCAAGTGATGATCACTTGTTAACAATGTGCATCATTGAACTGTCAAACTGCTAGTTTCATATTGCCTATCTTCAGTGACCAACTGCAGTGACGTCATTAGCCACTGGTGCCTTTGATAGCCACCGTAACACGTTTTGGTAGATGTTATTGTATCGATACTTTTAAAATTGCGAATGTGTTAGCTTTTGAAGCTGTATAATAGTCGATAAAATTTTAGAGTGGTCTCAATGGGCATTGTAAATTTTTATAATTCACCACATTTCCACCGTAGTTTGTTAGTCACTTGTGTGATACGTAATACCAATTTTATGAAATTGTCAGTTGACAACTAAGTTTAGTGTGCAACGAATGCCTGCCAATAGCCCTTATATTTTGTGACTATTAAATTTGGTCGAATTCGCGATATAATCACTTTTATCGCAATTCGGAACACGGGGCGAAACTAGCTGTTTGACAGTTCAATGATGCACATTGTTAAAAAGTGATCATCACTTGAACTGTCAACAGAGTTACGCAATAACCCCGCAGACCTATCCTTAAACCTATCTTTCTATTGAAATTGTTTACGGCCGCAATTGAGGATGTCTTCAAGGTTCTGGACTGAAAAGGGCTAGGCATTAATGTCAATGGCGAGTAAATCACTCACCTTCGATTTGCTGACGACATAGTAGTCATATGTATTTATATATTTATAGTTATGTATTGTGTTTTATATATATATATAGAGATTGATCAATTTGTTAGCAGTACACCGCAGACTACCCCCTGTATTATTTTAAGTTCTTACTATCCATCCTAAGGTTGTCAGGTAGTAGTCTGTCTGACACTGCGGGATATTTCAGAAACTCCTTCGCTACAGACATGACATCTCAGTTATCCTGCACATGTACGATTATTAACAAGTAGCTCTTCTTTGTTTTTCCTTACAGATTTAGAACTGGAACTTCAAAACAACAGCTATTCAGACGCAGAAGATACACCAGCACAACAGCCTGAGTCTGATTCAGAAGATGATGTGCCCTCAATAGAGATCAAAACGGAAGTGGAAGAAAAACAAGAAGTATCGAGGAAGAAGCGAAGAGCCAGTGACACGACACGTAAGTATTAGTTAGTGAATCATTGTGTGAGCGAACAGGCCGAGTGGGTTGACAACAGAAACTCACCAAAAACAACAAACTAAGCAGTTGCTCTCGCTGCAGAGCACACTTCTACTGCGAGATGTCTCACAGCACATTTGCTTAAAGTACTGAACACTGATTGCAGATACAACAGAACAGTTGTATGCGTAGCAGTGGCGAAGGGTGGATATTTTCAGATGGGTAGCCGAATTATTAAAAGTTTAATCACCAAATGTCGCCCGCTCGTCCATCATAGACGCAAACATAGATCCAAATCCAACCCTGCGTTTATATACAGTTGAGCTGGTTCACCACACTTTTACATTAAAAACAAATTAAATGCCACAAGAAAACAATATCGCAATACGAAAAATTCGCGTCACACACACTCAATAACCGTCATGTCAATTTAATCGTCTAAAAACCGGAACTACTACTTGAAGTCCTCTCATCTTTAGTTTGGTCTTCGTCGGAATTATTATTAAGTTCTCTTAATGATTTGATATTTTTCATAGTATGTATTAGTTTATAATTTTAGCATATATATGTATTTTATTATTATAAATAACTTATTTTTTTTATTTTTTTTTTCTGTTTTAAGAGCAAAGCATCCGTTAAAACCACGCAGAAGCCAAAATCAATGATTTCCGACGGAAAATTATAACAATAATGTGCACAAACAATACAATTAATTATTTAGTATCACTGTAGAATAGAAAGACTAAAAATCTGAAATAATTAATTGTAGTATAAACAAATAAGTTATTAAAAAAATTATTGTACCATGTCATAGATCGTAAATGCGTTCAATTAATAAGTCTAAAAAAAAACAAAAATGCCTCATATATTATCCTAAACTAACACGTTTAATATCTCCAAAAACGGCTAAAAATGACAGTTTTGAGATTACTTTTCTTGAATGAAAACTTACAGCAATCGTTTTTTTTTTGGGCCATCCACTAGTCAATGTTATCATTTTTTTTTAAGTAAAATGTTGTAAGTTTACCATACACGGTTTAACTACTATCTCGCATCTGCGTAGACCGTCGACCGCTAGTTTTAAAAACGGCTTGGATAAGAACTGTTCTAATGGGAAAACTATACTATCATTTGAAAATGTTTTTGGAACATACACTAGATTATGAAATTCCCAATAATATGACGTCAATATCTTATCTAGAAATTAAACACATTATTGTTATATTGTCCGTCGGAAATCATTGATTTTGGCTTCTGCGTAGTTTTAACGGATGAATGCTCTTAAGTATCTGATAGTTGTTTATCGTGCTCACCTACCACAGTGTTGTCTTTTTTAACCCAAAGGTTGACTGGTAGAGAATGCCTTGCTGCATTAAGTCCGCCTATGTACCACTACTGTACATGAAGTTTAAATAAATAAATAAAAATCATGCTCAATAAAATGTATTGCTCGCCAGGTTTACATGCTCTGTGCTCGCCAGTGAGAGTAGTTATATGCAGCTAAATTCGTTCGTCATTTGTCTTTACCTATGAAATCGAAATTAGGTATATAGGGTGACTAGCAATTTGTGACCGATACTTAAACACGTGCTTGTACTCTTGATTACAAACAACTTTCCCAAAGAAACTTTTTTTATACTAACTTTCAGCTGTTAGCGGCGCGGCGCGTTATCAATGACGTAGGTAATGTACCTACATGTTACGGTAAAATAATATCCAAAGACTAGTTAAATTAACTAGGAGTCGTGAGCTTTCAAATGACTAATCTAAGCCACGAAACTTTAAGATATAGTTTAGAAAAAAAGTATCATAATTATGAAACTTTTTTTTTTATCATTAGTTTCATGACAATAACAAAACAACTGTTTCAAATTCGCGTCCTCGCGCTTGCGACCGCTCAGCTGTTAGCTGCGTAAGGCCGTTGTTTCATGTACTTTTTGTACCTACGTGTGCGCTGTCCGGGGTGACTGTTATTATTATCTACGTCACTACTGCTCGCTCTACTAGTACATTGCCCTTTCCCGAGCGCGCGCGAATTTCAATCAGCTGTTTTTTATTGTCATAAAACTAATATGTAAATATTTAAAAGTTTATTTGGGAAACTTGTTTTTAATCATGAGGACAATCACGTGTTTAAGTATCGGTCACTAATTGCCAGTCACCCTATATGTTGGTTTCTTTGTGTTTTGTATTTTCTGCACCGCAAGAGTTTGTGCTACATTATCAAACAAACTGATCGCGCCCGCGTGTGGTCTGTCCGTGTGTCGTCACTTAAGTCACCGCAATAGAGTGAATTTTTTTTTGTTCCAAACGCGCCGCATCGCTTCGTGTTCGCCGTCGCGTCGAATCGTTTATGTAGAACGCCGCTTTACTGACCTTGCGCAACATGGGCGCAACAAAGGATCTAGTTATTTATACACCCTTTGTCATCCGGAACATAACGAATTCATTGACTAACGAGTTTGCACTCGTAGCATACAGACGTGCTCAGTAGCAATATTTAATTTCATAAAATAATATCAGTGACCTTGTTTTTGCAGTAATTTTTGCCTAGTGTGTAGTTTAGTAAATACAATGGAAACCTAGAATAAGTGAACTAGTTTTATATAAAATGGACAACAGCCCCTTCTCAAGAGATCGAGTGAATCTCTCCGCATCTCCAGCGAAGACGATGCCGCAAAATCCAGCCCAATCTGATCTCTCAATCGAAGCTGTTTCAACACCCGAGATACAAAGATGGATGTCAACCATTGAGCAGCATCTAAACGAGGTTTGTTGTATTGCCTCGGATGGCAAACTCAACTCGGAGCAGAAATTGAAAATTTCAACCTTGTGCCGTAAAATAGGATCTGGCACCTCACAGATGGCAGTCCTATATCAATCGCTAAAGCAGAAAGCAGTCCAAGCGCGCATCCTCAATGAAGATCTAATGGAAAAATGCAACTTGACGGACCACATCTTGGACCTCACAAAGACGATTAAGGACTCTGGCTCTGTTTCGTTTGCCGACATGGTGAAGAAGGGGTCAAATGATTTCGTTCGACCATCCAATTTGAACTCCGTGGCCATATATCCCAACAACAAATTAAAGTCCAGTGACGAAACAAAAGCCCTTGTGCAAAAGATGATACGACCAGATCAAGTTAAGCTGCATATACGTGGTGTCCGTAAGACTAAAAACGGAGGCGTTATAATCACAGACAAAGGATGACGCGGATAAAATCAAGTACGCAGTCCAGCAATCTGCATCCGGCCTTACCGCCGACGAACCCAGCAAGCGCAAACCCCGGATCGTGGTTGTAGGAGTGCCATCCTCTTTGACTGAAACTGAAGTCTTCAGGTGCATTTACGAACAAAATGTAGCCGAAAAATTTCCAACGATTTCCATGGAGTCCTTTTTGACCATGGTTAAATTAAGTCATAAATCGGGGAAAAAAGATTCGCAGACTTGTAACTACGTGGTTGAAGTTCCAGCCAACATACGAAGAGCTCTAATTTCCCAGTCAAGGATTTTCATAAATTGGACTTCCTGCCCAGTCAAGGACTTCACCCTGGTTACGAGATGCTATAAATGCCAGCAGTATGGACATGCAGCAAAAACCTGTAGAGAGGTCAATTCGACGTGTGGCCACTGTGGTGAGACAGGACACTCGATGTCCGAGTGCTTAAAGAAAGCGGACTCACCGAAATGTGCAACTTGCTCTCGCTTCAAAAAGCCCTCCAACCATAAAACGGGAGACGCTGAGTGTCCTGCTAGGAAAATAGCAGAATATAGATATATTAACTCCATCGATTATGAGGGCGCCTAGAGCGTCATACTCAAGGCCAGACTTCCGTGTAACGCTTACTGCTGACTCAAAATTCCAGTGTGCTGACCTACAAACCATCGTTTTTCTTTATATTTAAACATATTTGTCTAATGTAAACATAACTTTTTAGCAACCTCGACTTTAACCCAATTACTAATTCTGCTGACGCAAAATCATGTGTGTGTAACTAGAGAATAAAGTGCAAGAAACAGTTTTAAAATACGTAATACCACAATTGTGACTTTTAGTGTTTAAGTAAACTAGGTATATAACATTATATTTTTAAATTATATTTTCCCCTATTTAGAGACTGAATGTTAAATATTGTTATGAATTTTATTGTCCTACAAAACCATAGTGTAAGAGCTTCTACCGTCTGTGATACAGGTTTAACCTAGTACAGACATTTAACATAGACATACCTTTGTAATTATTCCTAAGATTTTATGTAACTATTTTACCAAATTTTAAATCTGAATAAATATATTATTATTGTTATTTTATTTATTTTATTTATCTCAGGACCCTGAGGTCCTGGACCTTTGGGAGGCGTACGAGGAGCCGAAGCCAACTCGCAGAGGCCCTTTAGATAATTATAATGGAACATGATACCAACCGACGATTATCCCTGTACGCGCTATGCTAGTGCACCCAAGGACAACCCCCGGTTATTGAAAAACTGTTGCGACATATGGAGAACAAAGATAATAGGGCTATGGTTTTTGGAGTCTTAAGTGGACTGGTAACATGGAACTATGTCAAGACTATGGCCCCTGCCTGAACAACGTTATTAATATGCATCGAAAAAAGGCAGGGGGTGACTTGCACACTCAATAAATGGGCCCCCAAAAACGGCCGCTAGCACGAAGTGACGTAGCAACAAGAGGGCAACATATCCTGAGGTGCTTGAGGAGTGGAGAGGTATACCACGGCTATCAGGACAATCCCGGAAGTACGGTCAAGATCCCTACCAGCACCTTACTGGATTATACATCCTTCTCCCGAGCACGTTTGCTCTTGCGAATCTCCACTCAAGCCAGCCAATAAAGGCAAGAGAGAGGTGGGAGCTCAGTTCCTCGTCAGTGTTCACTACGGCCGGCCAATAAAGGCAAGCCGAAGATGAAGAACAAGAATTCTCCCGGGAGATCGGGTCCGTGGGGTCGCTAATGCCCAACAGTTCGCCACAAAACTGCACTGCGGATTGTATCTCTCTTAGTCTGGCCCCTCACCCTAGGCATATTACGGCAAAGCAAACTTCACCGATACAGACCTATGGTATATTGGAGCACGCAAGCCCCACCACGACGTCAACGTAGAGATACGGCGATGGCTTATTATTATTATTATTAAATCTGAATAAATATATTATTATTATTATTATTATTATTGACATTTTTTTCAGCAAAAACTGTTCAGTTGATAGTTGAACCTCTGCAACATACGTACAATCAGCCAATTTTTCGGTTTATCACCCTTAAGACCAATTTTGTGTGCAGTGTGCAGTGCATGCCTCCGCCTTGGTCATTAACGCAGACCAATAGAATTTTAAAGTGTATTGTTTTTTTTGTAGTCCAGAATGTCAGACACGCCTCTTTTTATACTTTCTTAAATTGGTTCTCAACAAATTGTTATATTTGCAGATCTTAAAAATAATACCATATAACTGTAACTCTATGGTTGGTAAAAGTAAGTGAGATATTAAAATCATCGTAATTACAGGACACATTTTAATTTCTAGTTATATGTGTCTAGTAGAGCAGTTTCGTGAATGGTGTGATAAATGTTAGAAAATAATTAACGTTGTTGTTTTTTAAATTTACACTTACACGCCAAAAATCAAGCTCAGCGTCGTTACTAAACAGATGGCTGGGCAACACGTGTTCCTTTTGTTTTGGAATGACATTGGCTTACAATTTACTGAGTTTGTAGTTCTTTCATTGGTCATTAAGAAAAAGGCGGGGCTAGGCACGATGGTAGCTTGCAAGGGATAAATTTTGAAAATGATCAACCAAAGAATTGGCTGACCGTACATAAGAACATACATAGACTGCTGCTATCATAACCTTTGGCTCTGAGGTAGTCTTTTAATTATAGCTTATTTTGTTAAATCCTTTGACCATGCTTGATATTGATGATATTCAAAAACCTGCAAAAACAACAACTTTTGATCGTGTTTTAAATTTGACGCTTACTTTATTAATAACCACAGGGGCGGCCATTGCGAAGAAACGAAATCTGAACATGAGAGAGAAAAAACTAGAAGACGTCTTATCAGAAAATAATATGAAGAATGAAGAGTCGGACACAAAAGTTATCCAGAACACTCAAAGTGGTCCATCCAAACTTATTCCGAAATTCCAAGAACCTTTAACTTATGCAACACCTCTATTTAATATTAGTGTTTCTTTAGACACAAATTGTGGTAATCATATTGAAAAACGTAATGTAACAAAACATATTGGTGTACACACTGGTGAAAAACCTTTCAAATGTCATGTCTGCCAGATTTGTTTTATTCGGAAAAATCATTTAACAAATCACATTCGTACGCATACTAGAGAAAAACCTTACGAATGTAAAGAATGTCATCTTTGTTTTAGTCAGAAGGTTCATTTAACAAGACACATTCGTACGCATACTGGCGAAAAACCTTACAAATGTGAAGAATGTCAGGTTTGTTTTGGTCAGAAGGATCATTTAACAAGACACATTCGTACGCATACTGGTGAAAAACCTTACAAATGTGAAGAATGTCAGCTTTGTTTTAGTCATAAGATTACTTTATTAAGTCACATTCGTACGCACACTGGCGAGAAACCTTACAAGTGTGAAGAATGTCAGCTTTGTTTTGGTCAGAAGACTACATTATTAAGGCACATTCGTACACACACAGGTGAAAAACCTTACAAATGTGAAGATTGTCAGTTTAGTTTTAGTCTTAAGAGTACTTTAATGAAACATAAGCGTCGTAGACACGCTGATGAAAAACCTTCGAAATGAAATGACTGTCAGAATTTCTTTGGTGAGAAGGGCCATTTAACTACCTTACAAGTGTGAAGTATTAATAAAATATTTTTGTCTGCACACTGGTGACAGACCTTACAAATGTAAAACGTGTAAGACGAATAGTTTTAATGAAAAAATATTGTTTTTTTGCACGCTTGCGTGAAAACCTTACTATGGAGTGTGGATGAGTTAATGTCAAGAGCATTTAGAGGTAAATGGGACAGGTTGTAGACCCGCAAACCTCTAACGGGTTGTGTTTGGTTCGAGCTAATTCCCAATAGTTGATTTAGGACTCCTGCAGGGGCGCCGACTCCGTGGGTGCTCGGGGGCTCGAGCACCCATGAGAAATAAACAGTGGGCGCCGAGCACCCCTGAGAATAGACATCAAGAAACAGATCAGTAATCGCCTCTTAGGTTACGTATAAATTATAATATTTCTTGATAATAAATAATGGTTTCGTTTTATATTTTTATCAAACATAATTAGTAATTAAGTACGCAGTATGTAAGTAGGACAGTTATTTATTTGTCGGTCTATCAGTGTGCATTTCTCTTCTCACATTTCGCCACTTTTTCGAGTCATCAAATGAGCATGAACACCCATGAGGTTTTCTAAAAGCCGGCGCCCCTGAACTGCTGTATATTATGTTCTAATTTCGTTTAGAACTCTGATGTTTGAATTTTTTGTGAATGTCTCAACAAGGAACTTGACATTCGTGAACGTTCTGTGTAGAAACCGAGTTATAAAGTTCCTCATAGAGAAGATGTACATAAGGTTTAAATAAAAGTAATGTGTAAGAATTGGGATTTTTATTACAATAGTAGCAAACGGCGATGCGACCGGCGGCGACAGGCGCAGGAGGAGCTGATGGGATGAACTGAAACATAGAAAGGTGGTACCAATTTTCATATCGGATGAGTGATTCCTCTAATTATACAGGGTTTGTAAAACACTGACAACCTCTCAGGACTATGTTATTAACATCATAAACAACAACTTTTGTTCTATGACTTAAAAATTTATCATATTTTAATTCATTTTTATTTTTATACAAAAATAAAAATAATTAATTGAACGTTCTAAATATTACGAAGTCTATGCGAAGCAAGCGATAGTACAATAGCGGAGGGGAGCGGGCGGCGGGGGTGCTTGATGCGCTTGCGTCGCGCGTCATACAAACGTAGGTAGGTATAGCAAAATACAGAGTTGAAATGTGTTAGATAGAACAACGGAATCTTGAAGGTTTGTTTTTGGTAAATGAATTAAGTTTTGTAAAAAGTCATAGAACAAAAGCTGTTTATGATGTTAGTAATACAGTCCTGAAAGATTGTTAGTGTTTTACAAATAACTCTGTAGACGCGTTCCAGTAATTAGTAAAATCTATGTAAAAATCATGCTTGACAAGATTTTCTCATTTTAATAAGGAAAAAAAACTTGTAAAAATTACGAACTGTGGCTTGCAATGTTCTTCACTTTGGTTCTTCATAAGGCTCGATCATTTATCATGCCGTCAATGGTTTTATATCATTTCCTCATGAGTTTTCGAAAGTTTATCGACCAAAGTTGGGTAAACAAGCCAAGAGGAGTATTGGTAATGATGATGCACTCATCGAGTCGAAGCTTCAAAGTCTTGAGCATCGACACCGAGTTGCTAGTACAATGCGTTCCAAATAAGAATAGGATCGATTTCCATGTTGTGACGTCACGCCATACTGACAAATCGAAGAATTAATAGGATGAGCAAAACAAGAAATTTAATTCTATTTATTTACGAACTGTGAACGAAAAAAGTTTAATCAGAATCCAGTTCTTCAATTTTGCTCATCTGAGTTCTTCTTTTTTTGCCCAATTTCTTGCACTTTGATAGTATGACGTCACAACATGGCAATCGATCCTATTCTTATTTGGAAAGCGTTGTACATAAAAATATCTTTGACATTTTCTCAACACAAACTATACCTATACCTACTTACCTACCTTTTTATATTCAGTGCAGGGTTGTTGCGAATATCAGCATCAGCGGAACATCAGCATTATTTTCCGCATCAGCATCCGCATTGATTGTTGCTGATGTTAGATGCTGATGTTCAAAGTTCGTGTCGCGACATGACCGATGGAGGGCGGAGTTAATGGCACGTGGCGTTGTCGCTTTCGAGTTTAGGCCAATCAAAATACGTACATTTCAAAACAAATCGTCAATATTATTCTCTGTGATAAAAGTCAATATTGCAAGCAAAGTGTATGCAGAGCGCATTGTTTTGGTGCGTGTTTATGATTTTTATATAAAATGCCTCTCGTATTAAAAAGCGGAATTTGGCAGTAGTTTAGATTAGTGAATCAGATACCGCAAACTGTATAATATGCAAGAAGAATTTACGCAAAGGACGTATAAATACGTTACTAAAAAATCGTTTGAGATCAATACATCCCGAAGAGTACGACAAGTTTTTAACCAGCAGCGAATCTGAAATAAATTCGACGTAAGTAAGTAAATGCCTAAATTTCTTTGTAATTATTTATTATTTTAACCTTCACAGAAACAAAAAAGTTTTAGTAAATTTATTTACCATAGTGTAGTTTTTTAGTGTTCGATGTAACACGTATTTGTTTGTGTCTCCCGCGTCTCCCGTCTATCAGTCTGTTTGTCACAGTCACGTCAGTTCAGTTCTCGTTGGATATTGATCTTAATTTAATGGCGCAAAATCTGTAAGCGGTTTACGTACCTGCATTACTGAAAAACAGAAATGAAGAACAGACAGAATCATTAAAATATATCTTTTATTATATTATTTACCTAAAAACTATGAAATTCAGTATTAAAAAAAAAAAAATCTAAAAATCAGCATCAGCTGATGTAAATTACAAAAAATCAGCATCAGCATCAGCATCCGCTGATGTGACAAAATCCTGCATCAGCAACAACCCTGGTTTGCATCACATCGGCTACGGAATGAATAATATCGTTTTGAATTTTGTTAGATAAATAACTCGGCCCCGGTTTGTCACTTTCCTGATGCTGCATAAGCTTTTCTAAAACGACATCGTATTTTGAAATTAACGAGACCAGTTCTAAAAAATTGCCTTTATTTAATTAAGTTTTGGACTCGTCATGTCCTCCTATAGGAAGTTCCTGGGCGTCGGTTTTAATGAAGAAATTAACTGTTTTTTCTGAGCAAAGTTTAAAGATTTTACCTTATCTTCGCCAATCAAAACTACCAACCTCCATTGTTGTAGGTAAGTCACCAAAACAATTGTATTACTGAGAAAATCTAAGAAAAGAAAACACACATAAAACTTTAACAAATAAACTTTTTTTTTTTTTCTTTTTTTGGCAATTGAGCCGGTTTCGACTATTCTGCCAGTGTCACGTTGGAACTCTTGGGACGGCGGCCCGGTGAGAGCAACCGTCGAACTTTGTACTTCGTGGTAGGTGTTAGTTTAACTGAAAAGACGAACACAAGGGTTAGTATAAAACATATAATCTACATACCAATTTTATATACAACACAGATTAATACTACAGGATATAATTTAACTATATTACGCACCAATCAGAACTTTAGGTCATTTTCTTTCAAAAATGTAGCCAGGAAGTTAATTAGTTTGGGGGAGAAGGGAGTGGAAGTTGGTTGGGAGGGGAATGTTACATTTGGGAAGTTTACGATAGAGGTCAAAAGATTTATTATTTAAGGAGCAGGAGAAGAAAATATGGTCCAAAGTACCCTCCGCTAGACCACACTCGCACAGAGAACTATCTCGGACATGGATCTTATTCAGGAAACAAATAAACTTTTCCCACTCAAGCAAATAAAAATGAAGTGAGTTGCAAACGTGTGTCAGCCCCCCTAGCCAAGTTGCAAACGATAAACGTGAACGCTTAGTAATCTCCAATAGATTTTCAACTTTATACCTAAGAGCATAAAGTTGAAAATCTATTAAAGACTACCGAGCGTTAGCGACCGGAACGAACGAAAACACTATGTAATCTTCAATAGATTTTCAACTTTATATCCAATAACATAAAGTTGAAAATCTATTAAAGACTACTGAGAGTTTACGTTTATCGTTTGTGACTTGGCTAGGGGGGCAGAAACTACTTACGCAGAGTTGCAGTGTTGTCATTTAGGCAAAAAAAGTCGCCAGGTATATGAAAAATCTAGCTAGATGTCGCAATTTTTTTATTTTTATTTTTAACACGTTCACTGTGCAGCTATGATGAGAGAGACTACCCTATAAGTGCAAACGCAAATTGTAGATAATATATTGCGTTAGGTATAAAATGATATGATAAAGCATTGTTTTATATTTTATATACCCCCTTTCATTTAAAAAAATATTTTGTCCCGTCCCACCCGAGGGTCATACACGTATGATCTCGTAACTTCATGCCCCATCTGTGGGTCATACACGTATGATCTCGCAACTTCATGCCCCTACTGTACAATGTACAATACATGTCTTGCAATATGACCTCTTGCATGTTCTTCTTTATAACCATTTACCCATTAAATTATTATTAACCCATTAAATTAAATTTAATAAAATAAGTCTTCTTTTTTATTCAAAACATCCCAAAATTATCTCATTTTCGATAATCGAACACTGGCAACTCTATTAAAAAAGTTCCTCCGGTCTTTGCGTAATATTTTTTCTTAGTCCATTGTTCACACGTGTGAACCAATAAAAGTGGCTAAACTCATACGTGTTTGAGGTTATGAGCCTTTCAATTGGCGAACAACTCATGCCCACCCGTGGGTCATGCACGTACGATGAGCAACTCGGATGACCCACCGGTGGGGCAAGCACAGTGAACGTGTTAAGATATTGCTTGAATATTTAATTTCGTTATTTTAAAAAGTCGCTAGTTTTTATTGTTGCCAAATCTTAAAAAAAGTCTCCAAACTCGTTAAAAATCTCCAAGATCTCACAACGTCGCTAAAACGGCAACACTGCAGAGTTGGCAAGGTGACAAGGTCACGCATACGCGAGCAACTTCATACGAATGCCCGGCTTAAATCTTCCATACTGATCGATTTGTAGACGCAAAAGGTCCTAACTCGTTATACGGCACATCGCTATAAGTGCGAAAGTACAGAGATAGTATTTGAAAGCCCGGTAAAAGCCGGTACGTCAAAGCGAGATAGATATAGCTCTCGCGTAGATGCTGCAAATGCGAAACTCTGCGCGCGCTGTGTAGTAGTGTGGCATAGGTAGATACTTTGTGTTATTTTGATAAGAATTAAAGCGCGCGAACTTTTAAATAGTTCGGGTTTGATATTGATTCTCTATCAAGCATTTTAGTAAGGCATGCCGGGCTTTTCTGCTTGTATGAAGGTACCGCCACTGAATTTACGGAAGACGTAAGCTGTTGATCCCCGCATTAACGCCGGCGTTCACGCGCCATTGTCTTACTATTGTGTCACTAATTACGCACTCAAAAGGTTAAGAAGGGCCTATTACACTATTCGATAATTCAGACATTCTTAGTCGATGTCGCGTAGTGTAACAAGGGTTAGACCGGTCTTACTCGGAACAAAAAATAAGACTCGTCTGAATATCGTGTGCTGAATATCGCGTAGTGTAATAGGCCCTTTATTACGCAAGAAAACATAGACGAAAGACTAGGCGATATGGTCGAAGAACCTTCCCTAAGGGGTAAACAGAAAAAAAAATCCAGTCAGGTGTCAAACTATTTAGCGGTGATTTTGAAATTTGTATGGTGTCTAAAATTATTATAATAATAAACCGTAATATTCTGGTAAAAGATTATTTAAATAATTCCTATGAACTTCCTGGACGACTAGGACTATACGAGAGATCTTTTTGGCCTGCTGCGGCCTATCGCGGCGGCTATCACAAGAGTTCTACGAAAGAAGTGCATCTCACGATATTTACACGCTTTATTTCGTAGAATGTTAAAGCTGCGTCAGCAAACATTAGCTATAAAAACAATGTTGAATGTCTGTTACATTCAACATTGTTTTTCTAATATAACTAAGTAATTCTTTTAAGTTTGAAGATGGAAAAACTGCCCATGTGCCGAATATGTTTAGTTGAGAATGTGCGCATGTATATAGTTGTCGACAAGGACTTCCATGAGCTGTATGAAACGCTGACTGATATTCCAGTAAGTTGTACCTTATATCCTAATACGCTTACTTGCCCCGCCTGGGCAGAGCACCGCCGTGTCCTCGTGGGGGCGATCGGCGGCAGTGATCTCTCGCGCCGGGCATTGGTACAGGCCATGGTCCGGAGTGAGGAGGAGTGGCAGGCGGTCGCCTCCTTCTGCGAAGCAGTAATGCTAGCAAAGGAGGCGGCCGATCGCGTGGGGCAACGGTCCTCACGCCCTAATCGCCACCGGGATTCCGATCCCGATTTCTGGCCACCGAAGGCGCGGGCTTGCGGACGGCGAGTAATGTGTGGCTCGCCGTCAGACCGTCCGGTAACTGTCCGGACCGAGCTCAAGTCGTCGATGGTGCGTATTGTTCCACGCGCGCCTCAGGGAGATGTCAGCAAATCGTAGGAGCCCAGCAGGGCCGAAGCCTACTGAGGCCACGTAAAAAAAAAAAGGAGAAACTGACTGACTGACATATCAACGCACAGCCAACACTACTGGAACTAAGAGTGAAATTTTGGACAAAACTTTCTTTAATGACGTACACGAGCACCAAGTGTTTCCCATAATTTCCCAAAGTATGTATGATGAAACTAACTTTCATGTGGGCGAAACCGCTAGCGGAAATATTTACCTATATAGGTCACATCTGTCTAATGTGGTCCGTGTACAGTGCTGCAGAACAATATTATTTTATTTTAAAACTGAAGTTGACTCTGCCTCCATGTGAGGGGTGAGGTGTACCAAAAGCAACACTAGACTACTAACTGGATGTTTTTGTTTTTTTAGGTGGGAAATTCATCTTATGACAAATCGCGCTCTTGGGCAGAGCGCGAGATAGTGTCAGACTTTTACAGACTAAAAACACACTTCTGTTCCTTTTTTGCCTTCGTCTCAGGGCCCCGGGTTTCACTTTCACACTACCCATGGCCCCAGTAGGCTTCGACCCTGCTGGGCCCCTACGATTTGCTGACATCTCCCTGAGGCGCGCGTGGAACAGTACGCGCGGTCCGGACGGTTACCGGACGGTCGGACGGCGAGCCACCCATTGCTCGACTTCCTACTAACTATGGTCAGTATTGCTTGGAGGACATAACAATGTGTTTCTTAGATTTGTTATGTTACAGTTTGTAACTGGAGACAGAAGACCGACGATATGATTTTTAGTTGCGATACACTTATAAACAGAGTGCCTATTTCTCATGACAATTCCAATTAACCCAAATACTGCTAGGTTACATTGTTTTATTATAAAGTTCCCATGTCTACCTTCCTCTTTCCGGCTCCATCATCAGATCAGTTCGATAGTACCTTATAGCCAAAGAGCATCTCATGACAATTCTAATAAGCCCAAACACGGCTAGGATACATTGATTAATTACGGAGTTCCTGTGCCTACCTTCCGGCTCCATCATCAGATCAGTTTGATAGTACCTTATAGCCAAAGTGCATCTCATGACAATTCTAATAAGTCCAAACACGGCTAGGTTACATTGATTAATTACGGAGTTCCAGTGCCTACCTTCCGGCTCCATCATCATCATCAGATCACTTCGATGATACCATTTTCAACGTAACTATTCAGAATCATTCATTTATTTGTATTGTCATAGTCGCTTAACTATATCTTCATTGTGATATCTATTTGAGTATGAAGTTCCGTTGACCATTTCTGGTCTTCTTCATCAGTTCCACTTCATCAAATGTTACTTTTTGACTGTAAATGCTTAAGTTCTTGATGAAAATACTAAAATTACCATAGGGTTGCCTATAATTTTTGAGGAGTTCCCTCGATTCCTCATGGATTCCATCATCAGAACTGGATTTTGAAAAAAATGGGACCAATCTGGAAGCATATCCTATAAAGGGAAAAAAAAATTTTTGCAAATCGGTCCATAAACGACGGAGTTCTGAGGTAACAAACATAAAAAAAAAATGATAAAAAAAAAATTAAAAAAAAACTTTTTAGAAAAAAAAAATAACCGACTTCACTAAAAAAACACTAAAAGGATCAAAATAACTTTAATTTCGGAAGTCGGTGTTTCTCTGTATTGTTTGTTTCTTGTTTAACACCGACTTCCGAAATTAAAGTTATTTTGATCCTTTTAGTGTTTTTTTTAGTGAAGTCGGTTATTTTTTTTTCACACTTTTTAGTTGCGATACATTTATAACCAGAGTGCCTATTTCTCATGACAATTCCAATTAACCCAAATACTGCTAGGTTACATTGTTTTATTATAAAGTTCCTATGTCTACCTTCCTCCTTCCGGCTCCATCATCAGATCAGTTCGATAGTACCTTATAGCCAAAGAGCATCTCACGACAATTCTAATAAGCCCAAACACGGCTAGGATACATTGATTAATTACGGAGTTCCTGTGCCTACCTTCCGGCTCCATCATCAGATCAGTTCGATAGTACCTTATAGCCAAAGTGCATCTCATGACAATTCTAATAAGTCCAAACACGGCTAGGTTACATTGATTAATTACGGAGTTCCAGTGCCTACCTTCCGGCTCCATCATCATCATCAGATCACTTCGATGATACCATTTTCAACGTAACTATTCAGAATCATTCATTTATTTGTATTGTCATAGTCGCTTAACTATATCTTCATTGTGATATCTATGTGAGTATGAAGTTCCGTTGACCATTTCTGGTCTTCTTCATCAGTTCCACTTCATCAAATGTTATTTTTTGACTGATTTACAGTCAATCAAGTTAAGTTCTTGATGAAAATACTAAAATTACCATAGGGTTGCCTATAATTTTTGAGGAGTTCCCTCGATTCCTCATGGATCCCATCATCAGAACTGGATTTTGAAAAAAATGGGACCAATCTGGAAGCATATCCTATAAAGGGAAAAAAAAATTTGCAAATCGGTCCATAAACGACGGAGTTCTGAGGTAACAAACATAAAAAAAAAAAAAATTATAAAAAAAAAAAAAAATACAACCGAATTGATAACCTCCTCCTTTTTTTTGAAGTCGGTTAAAAACCCTTGTGGCGTCCCACGTTTATGTTGTATTATTATTTATACTCATAACATGATTACAATACTGTGTGTAGACTGGTTTAGTTTATGGTTTATCTTAGTGCTCTATGGTTTAGTTTTCTCTATGGAGTAGCTTTTCTTTTTGGTTTCTTCTGCTCTGGTAACATTACTTTTGGTGGTTGGAGATATATAATTTGCCCAACAATAATATAATATAATAATAATATTCCACCACTATCACACAACGTCGTCTAGTCCCAAGCTAAGCAGAGCTTGTGTTAGGAGTACTAGACAACTGGTAAACATACTTATATATTTCTAAATACATACATTATATAGATACATTACACTCAGACACAGAACAAATGATCGAGCTCATCGCACAAACATTTGTCCTGGGTGGGAATCGAACCCACGACCTCCGGCATAGCAGTCAGGGCCACTAACCACTAGACCATCAGGCCAGTCATGTTACAATATATGACTTAGATTGACGCCAAACCCTCTTTGTTAAAGAGCCTTCGCGCATGCGAGGCCCCTTTGGGTGCGAGGCCCATTTCTCCCACGTCTAGCTACGCTACTGGCTGAAATAGTCGTTTGAAACTTGGTATTGTTTATGTCTCGTCTTTGTAAACCGTTATTGTTTATAGACGCTGAACTGTCTATTGTTCGGAGGGGGTGTGTGCGTGAGCCAGGATGTTGACATTCTCCGCAGCGAGACATAACACTATATATAAAAAGGTACTCTGTGGACATAACATCACAAGCCGCGCTGCCAGCCAGACAGATCAGAGGTGCGACGTGAGGCGCCGGAGACCGCCAGCTTAACTGTAAGTACAAGCTGTCTCGGGAAAGACTCACTTTTTTATATGCTTAAAAATTATTTTTCAATACACTTACTCGAAAGACCGTTTTCCGTACTAGTGCAGAAAAGTGCGCGTGCTCTCCCCCGCCACAATGTTATTCAATTATCGTATCAGGCCGGGCGCGCGTCGACCCTCACGAGTCGCCGGTCAACCCTCGTTTATTCATTTTGTAAGTGTATTGAAAAAAGTCGTTTGATACACGTGCAAATTTGTCACTGCAGCCCTCGGCTCCATAACACACTCGCCTACGGCTCGTGCGAATTCCGCCTCGGTCGCAATGACAAACTTTCTGCACTTGTATCAAAATGTACTATTCCTTCAATTCAGGTATGGTCGATAATTTACTTATTTTTGTACACCCTACTTCAGCCCAAAAGGAAAAAAACCGGAGGTGTGAGGTCTGGGCTCTGTGGAGGGTATGAAGGAATACATAGACAAGAAATTAACAAAATTCCTTGTCAACTTCTGGGGGGCATTTTTACGAATGTTAGAGATCGCTTTGTAGAGTGCCAGTCACGAATTTTTTTTTTTATAAAAAAAATTAGTATTTTTATTTTTGATACAAAAATTTTACAAAAAAAAAATACAACCGACTTCAATGTAAAAAAAACTGGGCATGTGCGAGTCAGACTCGCGGACTGAGGGTTCCGTACAAACTTACCTACGTAAATATGTAGTTCAATTCCCGAATGGAGTTTCGAAAAAATTTACAAATGGAAAAAAAAGTTTTTTTTTGTGACGTAACAAAACAATTACTGTTTTCAGATTTATTTATATATATGTGCTATAATACCTTGCTTTATGCCAAATTTCAGGATTTTGGGTCAACGGGAAGTACCCTATGAATTTTGATTCCCTTGAGTGCCGAAATGCACGTTTTTTGCGACTTAAACGGCCGTACCTTTTTTTAGTTAATTCAGAAGTTTGTATTTTTCATAGCTTCAAGAGACCGCAGACCTGAATATATGGTTTTAATTTCAACTCGATACCTCCACGCGTTTCCGAGATAAAGGGTCTTGATAGACAGACAGACGGACGGACAACTAAGTATTTCCCCTTTTGAGGCACGGGACTCTAAAAATACAAAAAAAATCAAAATAACTTTAATTTCGGAAGTCGGTGTTAATATAATAGTTTTGTCTCTTCGTTATTTAACACCGACTTCCGAAATTAAAGCTATTTTGCATTTTTTTTTTATTGAAATCTTTTTTTTTGTTAAAAGTTTATTATTTTACACTTTTAAGTTATGGCCACCACTAAAAAGTACCCCTCAGCCAAACTTAAATACCCTATACCCAGAGTGCGTCTCATGACAATTCTAATAATCACAAACACGGTGATACATTAATTTATTACAGAGTTCCGGTACCTACCTTCCGGCTTCATCATCAGATCAGGGGCCCAAGTCTGCTATTTTTATAAATTCATCATTCCAACACGATCCCATTGTCATTTAGCTAAAAGTTCGTAATCTGCTAATTCATAATGATCGATCATTGATCGGTCCATGGTCTCATAATAGAGTTGTGGTAGAATGACAATATCGAGCTTATTAAAATCAAATGACGTTCTAATCGTAGGTCACTGATCAAAGGAACTGTCCAAATTTTAGCAGATTACCGCATACGTCAGATATTCATTTGCCAGTATGTACGAGATTACCATTTCTTTTAATGGAGTGTCAGTGGTTGACCATTGGAAAGTCATAATGATGCCATTATATTAGTAGATTACCAAACATGTCAAAATCAACAATTATGATAGATATCAATGATAGACCATTCTGACACTACTTGTAATAGCAGACTTGAGGCCGTTCTGTGAATACTTATATATAAATAGGTAGATACATTAGTTAATTTTGTACGTATCTACAAAAGTGAGTTCCTGAGATATCAGTATCATACTGCTCAGTTGTTAGATACCTACTTTTTAGGCTTTTTTTAAATTAGAACTGTGTTGTGTAGGTCAAGAGTGAACGTAAATATTACAAGAATAATAAAACAATAGACACAATATCCTTTTCAGTGTCGTAATTAGCTGGTACAGGGGAACCAGCCAGCTACTCCACTGAAACAACAGTTCACATTGAGTATGACGTCCATTACACGATAGGTTTTGCTGTCAGTTTTGCCACAGTCAAATATTTTGACTGACGAAAAACCTACCGTGTAATGCGATGACTGATGTTTGCATGACGAAAAACGTATGGCGATAAAATTCCGTCATTCAACTATCATTCATGATTGATGGTTTTGATTGACGCTTGCATGACCGTGTAATGGACGCCTTAGGCCCGTATTATAGAACTACAATCAAGACTCAAGCATTACTTAAAACGAGTCTCAGTTGGAGTTTTCATTTTAGAACTTGACTTGAGCAGAGAATCTACAATCATTAATCACCTGAGCAGTGTCACTTTAAAATAACATTTTTTACGTATTATAGAACAGTGCTTGAGTGAGCTCCACTCAATGTGTCCTTATTTTAAAATCACAATCAGCTCAGAATCTCTGCTTGAGGCGAGATTTGATCTTTGTTTTCGCAAGTGTAGTCGAGACCACGCTTGAGCATAGAATCTCATGGAAATTGTGGATTTAAATCAGAGATCAAAATCTCTACTCAAGCGTAGTTTCGTTTGATTTGAATTTGAGGATAGTTCTAAAATAAACTGAACGCCTAAGTCGAGATTCTTCGCTCAAGCAGTAATCGGTTGAACGCAGTTTAAGTAGTACTTGAGTAAGGTTCTGTAATACGGGCCTTAGTTTGCTTGGTAAGGGCAGGGTGCATGCCAACTGTGGCGCCCGACGCGCGGCGCTTGTGAGGGTCGGCGCACAGCGAGACGCAACACCCCGCGCACTTTATGAAATAGCGAAGGGTCGTAAAGAAATGTGTTGTAATGTGATCAATACTTCTTAAGCTGTTGATCCCCGCATTAACGCCGGCGTTCACGCGCCATTGTCTTACTATTGTGTCTCTAATTACGCACTCAAAAGGCTAAGCAATGTCAACTCTTTATTATTGAAATAGGTTTTCAATGAAACAACATTTTTCATATCAAGCTTTTATCCCGCGGTGTAATACACATTAAGACCATCCCAGAGAGCTCCAACCCGTTGTTTGCGCTTCAATGGACACTACCTATTTGAGACCAGGCCCTGTACCATGACGTTTAAAGTAAGATTGTTTTATTCTTATTTCCAGTGTGGGTAAGAGATGGCGCTAGACAACCTGTATAGCTGTCTCGTACCCACACTGAAATAAGAATGAAACAATCACTTTGAACGTCATGGTTACCCCGCAGTTCCATGGTGCCATATTACAGTTCAATCCGTCAAAAATAGGTAGTTACATGATACGTTTTGTTCTAGTTTACAACTGAAGACTGTACACCGATGCTCGCTTGTTTCATCTGCTGCACGAAACCAAAGCAACACTGCCGACTGCGGAGTCTGCAAGTCGAAGAGCTGCTCACTCAGATGATGAATGAGGATTATAAAGTGTGGTATTCTACAGCTGACAAAAAAGAATTACCAGCTGTTTGGGAGGAACTAGATGATATTGAGTCAAAGTGATAATGAAATTACTTGTGTTTCTGTCTTATTTTGATCCTAAATTAATGAAACACACTAGCATATCTATATGATCATTTCAATTATCGGTTTAGGGCGCTTTTCAACCAAAGTTGTGTATAATAGCGAAGCGAAGCGATGATCGTGCGTAGCGAAGCAGATGTTTCACTCGCACCTCTCGCACATTATTCCACGGCCGCAGATCTCACACACATTCTTCGCCCGTATCTCTCACACACATTCTTTGCCCGCATCTCTCTCTCGCGATCTTGAACATTTTTCCTGGAAAATCATCTTTAAGATCATGTTAAATACTATGTACTTCACCGTCTTGCCCTGATCCTAATACTTGTGGTGCGGGCGCATCATGTCTCCCTCATTCATGCTTCTCCACTAGTCCTCAGCTCCGTAGTCTCGCGTTCCCTATCTTTCACACAGTCTGTCCATCGTTTTGTTTACAATATAAGTACCTATTTGTTACATTATGTTGTTATGTATGTACATTAGTCGATATTATAGTGATTAAGATTGTTCCTCACGTGTGATGTGCTCGTGCTTAATTTAAATAAATATAATTGTTATAACCTGGAATAAATAAATGTAGCTATTTAAGTATTTTCTTTTATAACTTCGATAATATGTACATTTAAATCTAATAATAACGTAATTAAAACTAACTTACAAAATAACAATAAAAGCCATAAAGTACTAAAAAAAAGCAATTTTATGTTTTAAATTTTTATTATAAGAAAGAAAAAATAAATAATAGGTTTTCTTTTATTGTTAAAATATTAAAAATCCAAATGCCAGATGGTCACTGTCGAAGACTCGACGCTGTCATTACGTGGTTACGTACCTACAGCAAAATAGTCATTAATACTAAAATGCGTTAATCCTTTTACTCCGTCCTCTCACAGAATCGCAAACTTTCTAATAATATTGTCTTGAGTCAAATCAATCAATAAACGAAAATTATATCGTTTATTTATTATTCTTACTTATTTACTACATTTAAAAATATTTCAAAAAAAACAATAAAAACAATATATATAAAAAAAATAATTAAAAAATTAAAAACCCGACTGCGTAAAAAATAACTTTAGATAAAAATTCTAATACGGAATATATTGACTGCAACAGTTGGGGCCCATTAGATGGGATGATTTTAGTCTGGATTATTTTAATGGGTCCCGACTGTTACAGTCAATATATTCCGTATTAGAATTTATTATTTGTTTTATTTAAATTGGTTTTTACGCTACTGGACTGAACTTGTTTTTTTCTTTTTAGTTTTTATCTAGTTATTTTTTACGCAGTCGGGTTTTTAATTTTTTAAATTTATTTTTTTATTTTACACTTTTTAGTTATGATAATCTAATAACACTATTTATTCACTCTATTTTAGGCGTACATTCACTTTGAGGTTTGAGATGTCTTTAACTAGTGGTGGGTGGGTGATTGCATTTCAGTTTCGGCGCTCATAAAATTAGAATCAAGACTTCGCTTAACAGGTAAGCTCGTTTGATTCCCAATTTTACTTCGCGCCGAAACTGAAATGCAATTCTATTATTGTTCACATAATGTAGATGTTTAGAGTTTGCTGCAATAATTAACCTTTTGACGTGCGTAATTAGAGACACAATAGTAAGACAATGGCTTGCGGGCGCCGGCTACCGCCTGAGCGTTAATGAATTAAAGCCGGGTACAGATTGGTGCAATGCAACATGTAATGCAACATGCAATGCAAGAATTTGAGGTCCACATTGCTGCAATGTATCATGTAATGTAACAGAATTCCCATAGTGTGGACGCCTCGCGCGCACGAACTGCGCCTGGGTCGCGCACGCTCCGAGCGTTACAACTCGTGCGCGGCTCGATCCGAGATTTGTCGGTTTTTAGTACGAACACAAAGGGGGGCTCGCAGTGTGCGCAGGACTCAGCCGTGGACGGTCGTTCGTTTCGTTCGCATGCGCAACGATCATGGCGGTGAAAGAGGGTGCGTGGAGTGATGACGAGTCACTTTTATTGATAGAGGAATACAGAACAAGGGAAGTTTTATGGAACCCTCAAAATGAAAACTTTTATAAACAAAATTTAAAGAAAGATGCGTGGGACGAAATCGGAAATGTATTGAAAATAACAGCAGAAAAGTGCAATAACAAAATGACAAGTCTTCTCTCTTCTTACCGCCCGCCGTGAAAAAGGAAAGGAAAAAAAATCCAAGGGGACTGGAAAATGTGGTAGAAAGTTCTTCAAGCATTCCTGACTTAACAAAAAGTTTTGTTTCATTTATAGGAGCTAAAATGAGTAACTATTCCTCTCAATTTCATTTCATTTATAGGAGCTAAAATGAGTAACTATTCCTCTCAATTTCATTTCATTTATAGGAGCTAAAATGAGTAACTATTCCTCTCAATTTCATTTCATTTATAGGAGCTAAAATGAGTAACTATTCCTCTCAATTTCATTTCATTTATAGGAGCTAAAATGAGTAACTATTCCTCTCAATTTCATTTCATTTATAGGAGCTAAAATGAGTAACTATTCCTCTCAATTTCATTTCATTTATAGGAGCTAAAATGAGTAACTATTCCTCTCAATTTCATTTCATTTATAGGAGCTAAAATGAGTAACTATTCCTCTCAATTTCATTTCATTTATAGGAGCTAAAATGAGTAACTATTCCTCTCAATTTCATTTCATTTATAGGAGCTAAAATGAGTAACTATTCCTCTCAATTTCATTTCATTTATAGGAGCTAAAATGAGTAACTATTCCTCTCAATTTCATTTCATTTATAGGAGCTAAAATGAGTAACTATTCCTCTCAATTTCATTTCATTTATAGGAGCTAAAATGAGTAACTATTCCTCTCAATTTCATTTCATTTATAGGAGCTAAAATGAGTAACTATTCCTCTCAATTTCATTTCATTTATAGGAGCTAAAATGAGTAACTATTCCTCTCAATTTCATTTCATTTATAGGAGCTAAAATGAGTAACTATTCCTCTCAATTTCATTTCATTTATAGGAGCTAAAATGAGTAACTATTCCTCTCAATTTCATTTCATTTATAGGAGCTAAAATGAGTAACTATTCCTCTCAATTTCATTTCATTTATAGGAGCTAAAATGAGTAACTATTCCTCTCAATTTCATTTCATTTATAGGAGCTAAAATGAGTAACTATTCCTCTCAATTTCATTTCATTTATAGGAGCTAAAATGAGTAACTATTCCTCTCAATTTCATTTCATTTATAGGAGCTAAAATGAGTAACTATTCCTCTCAATTTCATTTCATTTATAGGAGCTAAAATGAGTAACTATTCCTCTCAGACTAGGACTTCGGTTGAACACGCAATATTTGAAATTATTATGAAAGCCGACAGGGGATATTATGAATCTTGGCAACATCAACCAAATGCATATACAGAACCATACTCCAATCGTCCCTCAACTTCAGTATCCTACGGTTATACCACAGCAGAAAATGTAGACGCTGCTAACTACTCAATCAACCAGCAGCCTTTGTCGGTCTCTTCACAAGACTCACAGCACTCTTCTATAGATAATTTTACTGATTTAATTTAGTTAACAAGGAAAAATAAAGATTTTGATTATACGTACCTTAATGTTTTCTTTTAATTTTTCAATTATAGCAGAGCCCACTTCAGGAACAATTCTACTTATAGATTGTTTAGATACTCTAAATGTATACTGTAGACTTGTGTAAGAGTCCCCGGAGCTTAAAAATCGAAGAGTAATCGCTAGTCTATCTTGGGCTGAAATTGGAGCTCTTAAATTTGAATATTTTCGACTTATTCTTGGTGCGACTATCGCGAGTAAATTTTCAAAGTCTGTTGGCGTCATCCTCGTAATACTTTTGTATTGGCCACTTATATGCTGGAAATTCATATCTGTAAGCAGTTCTCTGCCTTCTCTCCGTTTATATAATTCTGTGCGCCACCAACGTCGGGGTCTTTGGCGTTTTTTTAAAAGTTGATGAATGATTAACAATGAAGCACTGATAATCGTCAGAGCAAGAAGGCTGTCTTCAGACTCCATGATTCGTAAGTATATCGACTTAAGTAGAGTGATGTGGGCAAAGAAAAAACACGTGTGACGAGGGCTAGTGTTTGTAACGAAATGCGGGAACAGATGTTCTCGTTCTGATTCGTAGTCAATGCGCGTACCGCGCGCGCCACACGTCCAAGGCAGCAGGGAACATGCAATGTAAGGCAGAATATTACATTACATGTTGCATTGCACCAATCTGTACCAACCTTCACACTATAAAGTTCACAAACCTATCGAGTCATTCGGCTTGCTTATTTTGTATCTTAAATAAAATTGAAGTGTCTGTATATCAAAAAATTATTGGTTTACCAAATGTATATCAAAGTGTATTCGAAACTTTAACAAAAATGTGAATTTTAAAATTTTTGGTGATCTGTCGGTTTGTTCCAGCATATCCGTAATTTTCTCGCGGGAATGGGATTTCAAAATACTGGATAAATCTGCGAAAAGGTTAAAACAAAATTTGACAGGACTTTCATTGGGATATTGCTAATAATATGATGCCTACCATAAGCTACTTTTTATATTCTCGCGGAAACGGGACTTAATTCCGGCAGTTTGGCCCCCCCACCCCACCCACATCACCACATCCTGATTCCCGGGAGAGAACATTTTCGAAAGGGCTGAACCGATTTTGACGGGACTTTCACTGACGGAAAGCTTTTTTTATATATGGGCTCAGACCAACAAAAAAAGATATATGGGTAATCATCTAATGACTTTTTGCGCTCTAGGGCGATGAGGGCGACCGTGTCAGACTTTTACTTAGTAAAACCACACGTAGGTTCCTTCAGTTACTCTTTGCGTTCTAGGACCACGGGTTATCTTTTCAGAAGTCCTCCCAAGGCCCTAGTAGGCATCGGCCCTGCTGGGCCACTACGGTTTTTTTGACATCTCTCCCTTTATAGGACGGCCCATACAAAGTGGCCAGTAAACTGGACGATCACTTTAAGGTCGATAATTCAAAGACTTTTTTAATAATGTTGAACCTTATGATCATAGACGATAACCAATAAAGCACACTGGCTTTTTAACTAGCCAGTGTTCAAGGACGCCACACGCAATGCAAAATTCGCGCCTTTTTTTACGGTGGCCTGTAAACTCGCCACTGCGCATATCTGCACTAGTATTTGCTGTCATCACAAGTAGACGTCAAGTGTTTTGGAGTGTAGTGCAAAGAAATAACATGTCTTCGTAAAAAAGGTGAGTAAAACGATTTGGTTATAGTATAAACTTTCTTATTGTGTGCAAATATAACAGAGTATCATAAAATAAACAATGTTATTTTGACATTAAAACCTAACAGGTGTGTTGAAAATTTTTAACTTAGAAATTACACATGTGTGTTGGAGGTAGTCTCATAAGTATATATTTCGGTTAATGCATATCAACTACATAATTTTATACCAAGTATATAGTCTATTTTTACGATAAAATAATGCAATAAGCACAAATATAGGGGTTCGGTAGTTATAACTTGTTATCGTAATTTTTTAGGTATTTTTTCATATCGAATACTGTCGATTTGTAGGTACGTGTAATAATCCTGAGTTATTGTGTTTTAATTCTCGTTTTTCTGTTGTTTTAGAAAGATTTTTAGTACCCAGGATCTGGAGATGCTGAGTGAAGATCAATGGGCAGAAATTATGGCCATTACTGATGACCAGGCCATCCTTTCTGATATTGATGGTGATTCCGACGCTGATGACTGTTTTGACGATGTTGTCTCGAATACTAGCAGCTTTAGTAACCGTAGTTATAGTCATCAATCATAGTCTTCTTCAGAACTCCCACATGGATCTGTATCTCCGCAAATTCCTCCACCAGCATCTCCACCACAGCCATCACCGCAATCCCCAACAGCACCGCCACAACCCTCACCACTACTGCTATCGCCGACAAATTATCCTTTTCTCTTGAATTTTGAACACCACAATAGTTATTTTTGATTTTTCGTTTAATTCAATGATAATTTAGAGGAGAAAACACTTTGATATTGATTTTTTATGTTTTTAGACTAAGAAGAAGAAATACCAAAACTTTGTTTGAAATGATACGCTAATTATGTTATTTTTTTGTCACTGATTAAAAACTGATTACGAAATACACAGAAATTTCATTTTATTACGTAAAAAGAAACCGATTTTTATGTGTCCAGTTTACAGGCCAGTGATTATACAGGGAGAGTTACTGATGCAGAACGGTCGGTGGTCAGTATACAGGCCACTAGTTTTTTTGGATTTTCTCGGAAAATAACAACTTTCTGAAAAATATATCAATACATATTATTATAAATAACAGTACTGAATATAATTTCACATAAAATTATAATAAATTTAAAAAAAAGTTAAGGTGTGCGTGCGAAAATCTGCTCGGGCGAGCTACACATTGCACATCGTCCAAAAGCCCGCGCCTACGGTAGCTGGTAGTCGGGGGTCTCAGCGGTCGGGGCGTGAGGATGTCCATTCCCTTACGCGTGCGGCTGTCTCCATCTCTAGCATTAGGTACTGCTTGGCAGAAGGAGGCGGCCGCCACCCATTCCCCCTCACTCCGGATCATAGACGCGCGAGATGTCACCACCGCCGATTACCCCCACGAGATCACGGTTCACTTCCACCGTAAGCTCCACCGTATCCTTCGGGCGATCCGCACTATAGCGACATCCCCTAGCATTTTCTTTCGCCTGAATCCGGTGCAGGAATCTTCCGAAATTACCATCTCCGGTGAGGGCCTGCGTCATGCGGAAGGTGTGGACGCCGTGACGCCTCTCCAGCCATTACTCAAAGAGCCTTACCGCCATGATTATGGCATGTTCAACTGACGGATAGTTGATGTTAGAAGGAGTAACTTAGGCTATTTTTCATTTTCCCGCGGGAACGGGACTTAATTTCCAGGGTGGGGATATATCTCTAGAATAGATAACATTCTTTTACACGATTGCCTCAAAAAAGGCGAAGTTGCGAGTAACCTAACCTAACCCAACAAGTTAGCAGAAAAGTAAATGACATATTTCCTATTGTATTTTTTTAAATATGGTTATGATATACCATTTTGGAATCCTCATGATGAGCTCTTGAATTTGATACCCATATTGCACAAAACAAAAAAACATTATTTTTTTTTATTCTAATGTATAGCGTTCCACGGTCGTTATGCTGATTTTATTTTCAACGTCACCTATCTAAGAACACTTGGGTTAACAAGACGGATCTAACGATATGCTAATTATGTAAATCCGTTCAGCGGTTTGGAAGATATGAGGTAATAAAGAATATTACATAAATACATACAAGATACGCGCGAAAAACATAACCCTTCTTGCAGTCGGGTAAAAAAAAATACACGACTTGAGGTATCGACCTTTAGTGAAAGTCAGTTAAAAAAATAGTAGCCCACAGGTATCGGGAACAGGGTCCAAGCTACGCTTGGTTAGGGCTCCAAGAGCAAGAAAACTGTATGAGTTGTGTCCAGTGGCACCGCTTTCAGAATCAATCCTTTGATCCAGCCGGCTAGCTAGTGTTTTCTAAGATATTGGTCGATGGGCACGCCATAATTATGACGGTAAGTGGGGAAAGAGGGGTCTTTGAGGAGTGAATGGAAAGACGTCACGGCGTCCTCACCTTCCGCATGACGCAGGTCCTCCCTGAACATGGTAAGTTAGAGATGTTTCTGCACCGGATTCGTGCGGAAGAAACGCCCGGGTGTCAACATTGTGTGGACTGCCCGGAGGACACGGTGGAGCATACGGTAAAGATGTGCCCCGCTTGGGTAGAGCACCGCCGTGTCCTCGTGGGGGCGATCGGCGTCAGTCTTGTCTTAAGTGTGCGGGGTGGTGGTGGTGATTTGTAGAAATAAAACAATTTAAATCGTAGGTAAATTAGTGTTTATTCGTCCTTGTATTACCTACTTACCTATATTAATAACTAAAAACTCAACGACCAATTTTAGTCAGTCACTTGGATTTTGGCAGAATAATATATGAGATCACGAAGTGAAAATCTTATGACAAAAAAATAAAACAATTTCTTTTGATTTTAGCAATAATAAAAAAAATCACATCTTTTCGCACCTTTAATCCAATACCGCTATTAAACGAAATTCTTCAAAAAACTGTTTTTAACGCAACCTGTAAAGTTAGCGCTCAGCAAAGCAGTTTTGTGAAAATAAATTAACATTATTATTTATTAAGAGATCAAATTGATTCAGCACATTCTCAACTGAGATAGGTCAATAGGTAAACAATAGTATGATCGCCGCCGAGCTGCACTATATTGTGCTGTACTGGACTGTGCTGTCCTGAACTGTACTGTGCTGTGCTGTACTGTACTGTGCTGTCACTTCAGGTAAAATCAACTTAATATCGTCTTCACCCACATTCAACAGATCTGGGATGGCAGCCATGTTTTTTTACTTGATATAAACTAGTACTTGACTGCGATCCCACCTGATGGTAAGCAGTGATGCTATCGTATATAAGGTGTAAAAAAATTAACTGCAAGAACTTCGCTCTTAAATTTGAATATTTTCGACTTATTCTTGGTGCGACTATCGCGAGTAAATTTTCAAAGTCTGTTGGCGTCATCCTCGTAATACTTTTGTATTGGCCACTTATATGCTGGAAATTCATATCTGTAAGCAGTTCTCTGCCTTCTCTCCGTTTATATAATTCTGTGCGCCACCAACGTCGGGGTCTTTGGCGTTTTTTTAAAAGTTGATGAATGATTAACAATGAAGCACTGATAATCGTCAGAGCAAGAAGGCTGTCTTCAGACTCCATGATTCGTAAGTATATCGACTTAAGTAGAGTGATGTGGGCAAAGAAAAAACACGTGTGACGAGGGCTAGTGTTTGTAACGAAATGCGGGAACAGATGTTCTCGTTCTGATTCGTAGTCAATGCGCGTACCGCGCGCGCCACACGTCCAAGGCAGCAGGGAACATGCAATGTAAGGCAGAATATTACATTACATGTTGCATTGCACCAATCTGTACCAACCTTCACACTATAAAGTTCACAAACCTATCGAGTCATTCGGCTTGCTTATTTTGTATCTTAAATAAAATTGAAGTGTCTGTATATCAAAAAATTATTGGTTTACCAAATGTATATCAAAGTGTATTCGAAACTTTAACAAAAATGTGAATTTTAAAATTTTTGGTGATCTGTCGGTTTGTTCCAGCATATCCGTAATTTTCTCGCGGGAATGGGATTTCAAAATACTGGATAAATCTGCGAAAAGGTTAAAACAAAATTTGACAGGACTTTCATTGGGATATTGCTAATAATATGATGCCTACCATAAGCTACTTTTTATATTCTCGCGGAAACGGGACTTAATTCCGGCAGTTTGGCCCCCCCACCCCACCCACATCACCACATCCTGATTCCCGGGAGAGAACATTTTCGAAAGGGCTGAACCGATTTTGACGGGACTTTCACTGACGGAAAGCTTTTTTTATATATGGGCTCAGACCAACAAAAAAAGATATATGGGTAATCATCTAATGACTTTTTGCGCTCTAGGGCGATGAGGGCGACCGTGTCAGACTTTTACTTAGTAAAACCACACGTAGGTTCCTTCAGTTACTCTTTGCGTTCTAGGACCACGGGTTATCTTTTCAGAAGTCCTCCCAAGGCCCTAGTAGGCATCGGCCCTGCTGGGCCACTACGGTTTTTTTGACATCTCTCCCTTTATAGGACGGCCCATAAAAAGTGGCCAGTAAACTGGACGATCACTTTAAGGTCGATAATTCAAAGACTTTTTTAATAATGTTGAACCTTATGATCATAGACGATAACCAATAAAGCACACTGGCTTTTTAACTAGCCAGTGTTCAAGGACGCCACACGCAATGCAAAATTCGCGCCTTTTTTTACGGTGGCCTGTAAACTCGCCACTGCGCATATCTGCACTAGTATTTGCTGTCATCACAAGTAGACGTCAAGTGTTTTGGAGTGTAGTGCAAAGAAATAACATGTCTTCGTAAAAAAGGTGAGTAAAACGATTTGGTTATAGTATAAACTTTCTTATTGTGTGCAAATATAACAGAGTATCATAAAATAAACAATGTTATTTTGACATTAAAACCTAACAGGTGTGTTGAAAATTTTTAACTTAGAAATTACACATGTGTGTTGGAGGTAGTCTCATAAGTATATATTTCGGTTAATGCATATCAACTACATAATTTTATACCAAGTATATAGTCTATTTTTACGATAAAATAATGCAATAAGCACAAATATAGGGGTTCGGTAGTTATAACTTGTTATCGTAATTTTTTAGGTATTTTTTCATATCGAATACTGTCGATTTGTAGGTACGTGTAATAATCCTGAGTTATTGTGTTTTAATTCTCGTTTTTCTGTTGTTTTAGAAAGATTTTTAGTACCCAGGATCTGGAGATGCTGAGTGAAGATCAATGGGCAGAAATTATGGCCATTACTGATGACCAGGCCATCCTTTCTGATATTGATGGTGATTCCGACGCTGATGACTGTTTTGACGATGTTGTCTCGAATACTAGCAGCTTTAGTAACCGTAGTTATAGTCATCAATCATAGTCTTCTTCAGAACTCCCACATGGATCTGTATCTCCGCAAATTCCTCCACCAGCATCTCCACCACAGCCATCACCGCAATCCCCAACAGCACCGCCACAACCCTCACCACTACTGCTATCGCCGACAAATTATCCTTTTCTCTTGAATTTTGAACACCACAATAGTTATTTTTGATTTTTCGTTTAATTCAATGATAATTTAGAGGAGAAAACACTTTGATATTGATTTTTTATGTTTTTAGACTAAGAAGAAGAAATACCAAAACTTTGTTTGAAATGATACGCTAATTATGTTATTTTTTTGTCACTGATTAAAAACTGATTACGAAATACACAGAAATTTCATTTTATTACGTAAAAAGAAACCGATTTTTATGTGTCCAGTTTACAGGCCAGTGATTATACAGGGAGAGTTACTGATGCAGAACGGTCGGTGGTCAGTATACAGGCCACTAGTTTTTTTGGATTTTCTCGGAAAATAACAACTTTCTGAAAAATATATCAATACATATTATTATAAATAACAGTACTGAATATAATTTCACATAAAATTATAATAAATTTAAAAAAAAGTTAAGGTGTGCGTGCGAAAATCTGCTCGGGCGAGCTACACATTGCACATCGTCCAAAAGCCCGCGCCTACGGTAGCTGGTAGTCGGGGGTCTCAGCGGTCGGGGCGTGAGGATGTCCATTCCCTTACGCGTGCGGCTGTCTCCATCTCTAGCATTAGGTACTGCTTGGCAGAAGGAGGCGGCCGCCACCCATTCCCCCTCACTCCGGATCATAGACGCGCGAGATGTCACCACCGCCGATTACCCCCACGAGATCACGGTTCACTTCCACCGTAAGCTCCACCGTATCCTTCGGGCGATCCGCACTATAGCGACATCCCCTAGCATTTTCTTTCGCCTGAATCCGGTGCAGGAATCTTCCGAAATTACCATCTCCGGTGAGGGCCTGCGTCATGCGGAAGGTGTGGACGCCGTGACGCCTCTCCAGCCATTACTCAAAGAGCCTTACCGCCATGATTATGGCATGTTCAACTGACGGATAGTTGATGTTAGAAGGAGTAACTTAGGCTATTTTTCATTTTCCCGCGGGAACGGGACTTAATTTCCAGGGTGGGGATATATCTCTAGAATAGATAACATTCTTTTACACGATTGCCTCAAAAAAGGCGAAGTTGCGAGTAACCTAACCTAACCCAACAAGTTAGCAGAAAAGTAAATGACATATTTCCTATTGTATTTTTTTAAATATGGTTATGATATACCATTTTGGAATCCTCATGATGAGCTCTTGAATTTGATACCCATATTGCACAAAACAAAAAAACATTATTTTTTTTTATTCTAATGTATAGCGTTCCACGGTCGTTATGCTGATTTTATTTTCAACGTCACCTATCTAAGAACACTTGGGTTAACAAGACGGATCTAACGATATGCTAATTATGTAAATCCGTTCAGCGGTTTGGAAGATATGAGGTAATAAAGAATATTACATAAATACATACAAGATACGCGCGAAAAACATAACCCTTCTTGCAGTCGGGTAAAAAAAAATACACGACTTGAGGTATCGACCTTTAGTGAAAGTCAGTTAAAAAAATAGTAGCCCACAGGTATCGGGAACAGGGTCCAAGCTACGCTTGGTTAGGGCTCCAAGAGCAAGAAAACTGTATGAGTTGTGTCCAGTGGCACCGCTTTCAGAATCAATCCTTTGATCCAGCCGGCTAGCTAGTGTTTTCTAAGATATTGGTCGATGGGCACGCCATAATTATGACGGTAAGTGGGGAAAGAGGGGTCTTTGAGGAGTGAATGGAAAGACGTCACGGCGTCCTCACCTTCCGCATGACGCAGGTCCTCCCTGAACATGGTAAGTTAGAGATGTTTCTGCACCGGATTCGTGCGGAAGAAACGCCCGGGTGTCAACATTGTGTGGACTGCCCGGAGGACACGGTGGAGCATACGGTAAAGATGTGCCCCGCTTGGGTAGAGCACCGCCGTGTCCTCGTGGGGGCGATCGGCGTCAGTCTTGTCTTAAGTGTGCGGGGTGGTGGTGGTGATTTGTAGAAATAAAACAATTTAAATCGTAGGTAAATTAGTGTTTATTCGTCCTTGTATTACCTACTTACCTATATTAATAACTAAAAACTCAACGACCAATTTTAGTCAGTCACTTGGATTTTGGCAGAATAATATATGAGATCACGAAGTGAAAATCTTATGACAAAAAAATAAAACAATTTCTTTTGATTTTAGCAATAATAAAAAAAATCACATCTTTTCGCACCTTTAATCCAATACCGCTATTAAACGAAATTCTTCAAAAAACTGTTTTTAACGCAACCTGTAAAGTTAGCGCTCAGCAAAGCAGTTTTGTGAAAATAAATTAACATTATTATTTATTAAGAGATCAAATTGATTCAGCACATTCTCAACTGAGATAGGTCAATAGGTAAACAATAGTATGATCGCCGCCGAGCTGCACTATATTGTGCTGTACTGGACTGTGCTGTCCTGAACTGTACTGTGCTGTGCTGTACTGTACTGTGCTGTCACTTCAGGTAAAATCAACTTAATATCGTCTTCACCCACATTCAACAGATCTGGGATGGCAGCCATGTTTTTTTACTTGATATAAACTAGTACTTGACTGCGATCCCACCTGATGGTAAGCAGTGATGCTATCGTATATAAGGTGTAAAAAAATTAACTGCAAGAACTTCGCTCTTAAATTTGAATATTTTCGACTTATTCTTGGTGCGACTATCGCGAGTAAATTTTCAAAGTCTGTTGGCGTCATCCTCGTAATACTTTTGTATTGGCCACTTATATGCTGGAAATTCATATCTGTAAGCAGTTCTCTGCCTTCTCTCCGTTTATATAATTCTGTGCGCCACCAACGTCGGGGTCTTTGGCGTTTTTTTAAAAGTTGATGAATGATTAACAATGAAGCACTGATAATCGTCAGAGCAAGAAGGCTGTCTTCAGACTCCATGATTCGTAAGTATATCGACTTAAGTAGAGTGATGTGGGCAAAGAAAAAACACGTGTGACGAGGGCTAGTGTTTGTAACGAAATGCGGGAACAGATGTTCTCGTTCTGATTCGTAGTCAATGCGCGTACCGCGCGCGCCACACGTCCAAGGCAGCAGGGAACATGCAATGTAAGGCAGAATATTACATTACATGTTGCATTGCACCAATCTGTACCAACCTTCACACTATAAAGTTCACAAACCTATCGAGTCATTCGGCTTGCTTATTTTGTATCTTAAATAAAATTGAAGTGTCTGTATATCAAAAAATTATTGGTTTACCAAATGTATATCAAAGTGTATTCGAAACTTTAACAAAAATGTGAATTTTAAAATTTTTGGTGATCTGTCGGTTTGTTCCAGCATATCCGTAATTTTCTCGCGGGAATGGGATTTCAAAATACTGGATAAATCTGCGAAAAGGTTAAAACAAAATTTGACAGGACTTTCATTGGGATATTGCTAATAATATGATGCCTACCATAAGCTACTTTTTATATTCTCGCGGAAACGGGACTTAATTCCGGCAGTTTGGCCCCCCCACCCCACCCACATCACCACATCCTGATTCCCGGGAGAGAACATTTTCGAAAGGGCTGAACCGATTTTGACGGGACTTTCACTGACGGAAAGCTTTTTTTATATATGGGCTCAGACCAACAAAAAAAGATATATGGGTAATCATCTAATGACTTTTTGCGCTCTAGGGCGATGAGGGCGACCGTGTCAGACTTTTACTTAGTAAAACCACACGTAGGTTCCTTCAGTTACTCTTTGCGTTCTAGGACCACGGGTTATCTTTTCAGAAGTCCTCCCAAGGCCCTAGTAGGCATCGGCCCTGCTGGGCCACTACGGTTTTTTTGACATCTCTCCCTTTATAGGACGGCCCATACAAAGTGGCCAGTAAACTGGACGATCACTTTAAGGTCGATAATTCAAAGACTTTTTTAATAATGTTGAACCTTATGATCATAGACGATAACCAATAAAGCACACTGGCTTTTTAACTAGCCAGTGTTCAAGGACGCCACACGCAATGCAAAATTCGCGCCTTTTTTTACGGTGGCCTGTAAACTCGCCACTGCGCATATCTGCACTAGTATTTGCTGTCATCACAAGTAGACGTCAAGTGTTTTGGAGTGTAGTGCAAAGAAATAACATGTCTTCGTAAAAAAGGTGAGTAAAACGATTTGGTTATAGTATAAACTTTCTTATTGTGTGCAAATATAACAGAGTATCATAAAATAAACAATGTTATTTTGACATTAAAACCTAACAGGTGTGTTGAAAATTTTTAACTTAGAAATTACACATGTGTGTTGGAGGTAGTCTCATAAGTATATATTTCGGTTAATGCATATCAACTACATAATTTTATACCAAGTATATAGTCTATTTTTACGATAAAATAATGCAATAAGCACAAATATAGGGGTTCGGTAGTTATAACTTGTTATCGTAATTTTTTAGGTATTTTTTCATATCGAATACTGTCGATTTGTAGGTACGTGTAATAATCCTGAGTTATTGTGTTTTAATTCTCGTTTTTCTGTTGTTTTAGAAAGATTTTTAGTACCCAGGATCTGGAGATGCTGAGTGAAGATCAATGGGCAGAAATTATGGCCATTACTGATGACCAGGCCATCCTTTCTGATATTGATGGTGATTCCGACGCTGATGACTGTTTTGACGATGTTGTCTCGAATACTAGCAGCTTTAGTAACCGTAGTTATAGTCATCAATCATAGTCTTCTTCAGAACTCCCACATGGATCTGCATCTCCGCAAATTCCTCCACCAGCATCTCCACCACAGCCATCACCGCAATCCCCAACAGCACCGCCACAACCCTCACCACTACTGCTATCGCCGACAAATTATCCTTTTCTCTTGAATTTTGAACACCACAATAGTTATTTTTGATTTTTCGTTTAATTCAATGATAATTTAGAGGAGAAAACACTTTGATATTGATTTTTTATGTTTTTAGACTAAGAAGAAGAAATACCAAAACTTTGTTTGAAATGATACGCTAATTATGTTATTTTTTTGTCACTGATTAAAAACTGATTACGAAATACACAGAAATTTCATTTTATTACGTAAAAAGAAACCGATTTTTATGTGTCCAGTTTACAGGCCAGTGATTATACAGGGAGAGTTACTGATGCAGAACGGTCGGTGGTCAGTATACAGGCCACTAGTTTTTTTGGATTTTCTCGGAAAATAACAACTTTCTGAAAAATATATCAATACATATTATTATAAATAACAGTACTGAATATAATTTCACATAAAATTATAATAAATTTAAAAAAAAGTTAAGGTGTGCGTGCGAAAATCTGCTCGGGCGAGCTACACATTGCACATCGTCCAAAAGCCCGCGCCTACGGTAGCTGGTAGTCGGGGGTCTCAGCGGTCGGGGCGTGAGGATGTCCATTCCCTTACGCGTGCGGCTGTCTCCATCTCTAGCATTAGGTACTGCTTGGCAGAAGGAGGCGGCCGCCACCTATTCCCCCTCACTCCGGATCATAGACGCGCGAGATGTCACCACCGCCGATTACCCCCACGAGATCACGGTTCACTTCCACCGTAAGCTCCACCGTATCCTTCGGGCGATCCGCACTATAGCGACATCCCCTAGCATTTTCTTTCGCCTGAATCCGGTGCAGGAATCTTCCGAAATTACCATCTCCGGTGAGGGCCTGCGTCATGCGGAAGGTGTGGACGCCGTGACGCCTCTCCAGCCATTACTCAAAGAGCCTTACCGCCATGATTATGGCATGTTCAACTGACGGATAGTTGATGTTAGAAGGAGTAACTTAGGCTATTTTTCATTTTCCCGCGGGAACGGGACTTAATTTCCAGGGTGGGGATATATCTCTAGAATAGATAACATTCTTTTACACGATTGCCTCAAAAAAGGCGAAGTTGCGAGTAACCTAACCTAACCCAACAAGTTAGCAGAAAAGTAAATGACATATTTCCTATTGTATTTTTTTAAATATGGTTATGATATACCATTTTGGAATCCTCATGATGAGCTCTTGAATTTGATACCCATATTGCACAAAACAAAAAAACATTATTTTTTTTTATTCTAATGTATAGCGTTCCACGGTCGTTATGCTGATTTTATTTTCAACGTCACCTATCTAAGAACACTTGGGTTAACAAGACGGATCTAACGATATGCTAATTATGTAAATCCGTTCAGCGGTTTGGAAGATATGAGGTAATAAAGAATATTACATAAATACATACAAGATACGCGCGAAAAACATAACCCTTCTTGCAGTCGGGTAAAAAAAAATACACGACTTGAGGTATCGACCTTTAGTGAAAGTCAGTTAAAAAAATAGTAGCCCACAGGTATCGGGAACAGGGTCCAAGCTACGCTTGGTTAGGGCTCCAAGAGCAAGAAAACTGTATGAGTTGTGTCCAGTGGCACCGCTTTCAGAATCAATCCTTTGAACCAGCCGGCTAGCTAGTGTTTTCTAAGATATTGGTCGATGGGCACGCCATAATTATGACGGTAAGTGGGGAAAGAGGGGTCTTTGAGGAGTGAATGGAAAGACGTCACGGCGTCCTCACCTTCCGCATGACGCAGGTCCTCCCTGAACATGGTAAGTTAGAGATGTTTCTGCACCGGATTCGTGCGGAAGAAACGCCCGGGTGTCAACATTGTGTGGACTGCCCGGAGGACACGGTGGAGCATACGGTAAAGATGTGCCCCGCTTGGGTAGAGCACCGCCGTGTCCTCGTGGGGGCGATCGGCGTCAGTCTTGTCTTAAGTGTGCGGGGTGGTGGTGGTGATTTGTAGAAATAAAACAATTTAAATCGTAGGTAAATTAGTGTTTATTCGTCCTTGTATTACCTACTTACCTATATTAATAACTAAAAACTCAACGACCAATTTTAGTCAGTCACTTGGATTTTGGCAGAATAATATATGAGATCACGAAGTGAAAATCTTATGACAAAAAAATAAAACAATTTCTTTTGATTTTAGCAATAATAAAAAAAATCACATCTTTTCGCACCTTTAATCCAATACCGCTATTAAACGAAATTCTTCAAAAAACTGTTTTTAACGCAACCTGTAAAGTTAGCGCTCAGCAAAGCAGTTTTGTGAAAATAAATTAACATTATTATTTATTAAGAGATCAAATTGATTCAGCACATTCTCAACTGAGATAGGTCAATAGGTAAACAATAGTATGATCGCCGCCGAGCTGCACTATATTGTGCTGTACTGGACTGTGCTGTCCTGAACTGTACTGTGCTGTGCTGTACTGTACTGTGCTGTCACTTCAGGTAAAATCAACTTAATATCGTCTTCACCCACATTCAACAGATCTGGGATGGCAGCCATGTTTTTTTACTTGATATAAACTAGTACTTGACTGCGATCCCACCTGATGGTAAGCAGTGATGCTATCGTATATAAGGTGTAAAAAAATTAACTGCAAGAACTTCGCTCTTAAATTTGAATATTTTCGACTTATTCTTGGTGCGACTATCGCGAGTAAATTTTCAAAGTCTGTTGGCGTCATCCTCGTAATACTTTTGTATTGGCCACTTATATGCTGGAAATTCATATCTGTAAGCAGTTCTCTGCCTTCTCTCCGTTTATATAATTCTGTGCGCCACCAACGTCGGGGTCTTTGGCGTTTTTTTAAAAGTTGATGAATGATTAACAATGAAGCACTGATAATCGTCAGAGCAAGAAGGCTGTCTTCAGACTCCATGATTCGTAAGTATATCGACTTAAGTAGAGTGATGTGGGCAAAGAAAAAACACGTGTGACGAGGGCTAGTGTTTGTAACGAAATGCGGGAACAGATGTTCTCGTTCTGATTCGTAGTCAATGCGCGTACCGCGCGCGCCACACGTCCAAGGCAGCAGGGAACATGCAATGTAAGGCAGAATATTACATTACATGTTGCATTGCACCAATCTGTACCAACCTTCACACTATAAAGTTCACAAACCTATCGAGTCATTCGGCTTGCTTATTTTGTATCTTAAATAAAATTGAAGTGTCTGTATATCAAAAAATTATTGGTTTACCAAATGTATATCAAAGTGTATTCGAAACTTTAACAAAAATGTGAATTTTAAAATTTTTGGTGATCTGTCGGTTTGTTCCAGCATATCCGTAATTTTCTCGCGGGAATGGGATTTCAAAATACTGGATAAATCTGCGAAAAGGTTAAAACAAAATTTGACAGGACTTTCATTGGGATATTGCTAATAATATGATGCCTACCATAAGCTACTTTTTATATTCTCGCGGAAACGGGACTTAATTCCGGCAGTTTGGCCCCCCCACCCCACCCACATCACCACATCCTGATTCCCGGGAGAGAACATTTTCGAAAGGGCTGAACCGATTTTGACGGGACTTTCACTGACGGAAAGCTTTTTTTATATATGGGCTCAGACCAACAAAAAAAGATATATGGGTAATCATCTAATGACTTTTTGCGCTCTAGGGCGATGAGGGCGACCGTGTCAGACTTTTACTTAGTAAAACCACACGTAGGTTCCTTCAGTTACTCTTTGCGTTCTAGGACCACGGGTTATCTTTTCAGAAGTCCTCCCAAGGCCCTAGTAGGCATCGGCCCTGCTGGGCCACTACGGTTTTTTTGACATCTCTCCCTTTATAGGACGGCCCATACAAAGTGGCCAGTAAACTGGACGATCACTTTAAGGTCGATAATTCAAAGACTTTTTTAATAATGTTGAACCTTATGATCATAGACGATAACCAATAAAGCACACTGGCTTTTTAACTAGCCAGTGTTCAAGGACGCCACACGCAATGCAAAATTCGCGCCTTTTTTTACGGTGGCCTGTAAACTCGCCACTGCGCATATCTGCACTAGTATTTGCTGTCATCACAAGTAGACGTCAAGTGTTTTGGAGTGTAGTGCAAAGAAATAACATGTCTTCGTAAAAAAGGTGAGTAAAACGATTTGGTTATAGTATAAACTTTCTTATTGTGTGCAAATATAACAGAGTATCATAAAATAAACAATGTTATTTTGACATTAAAACCTAACAGGTGTGTTGAAAATTTTTAACTTAGAAATTACACATGTGTGTTGGAGGTAGTCTCATAAGTATATATTTCGGTTAATGCATATCAACTACATAATTTTATACCAAGTATATAGTCTATTTTTACGATAAAATAATGCAATAAGCACAAATATAGGGGTTCGGTAGTTATAACTTGTTATCGTAATTTTTTAGGTATTTTTTCATATCGAATACTGTCGATTTGTAGGTACGTGTAATAATCCTGAGTTATTGTGTTTTAATTCTCGTTTTTCTGTTGTTTTAGAAAGATTTTTAGTACCCAGGATCTGGAGATGCTGAGTGAAGATCAATGGGCAGAAATTATGGCCATTACTGATGACCAGGCCATCCTTTCTGATATTGATGGTGATTCCGACGCTGATGACTGTTTTGACGATGTTGTCTCGAATACTAGCAGCTTTAGTAACCGTAGTTATAGTCATCAATCATAGTCTTCTTCAGAACTCCCACATGGATCTGTATCTCCGCAAATTCCTCCACCAGCATCTCCACCACAGCCATCACCGCAATCCCCAACAGCACCGCCACAACCCTCACCACTACTGCTATCGCCGACAAATTATCCTTTTCTCTTGAATTTTGAACACCACAATAGTTATTTTTGATTTTTCGTTTAATTCAATGATAATTTAGAGGAGAAAACACTTTGATATTGATTTTTTATGTTTTTAGACTAAGAAGAAGAAATACCAAAACTTTGTTTGAAATGATACGCTAATTATGTTATTTTTTTGTCACTGATTAAAAACTGATTACGAAATACACAGAAATTTCATTTTATTACGTAAAAAGAAACCGATTTTTATGTGTCCAGTTTACAGGCCAGTGATTATACAGGGAGAGTTACTGATGCAGAACGGTCGGTGGTCAGTATACAGGCCACTAGTTTTTTTGGATTTTCTCGGAAAATAACAACTTTCTGAAAAATATATCAATACATATTATTATAAATAACAGTACTGAATATAATTTCACATAAAATTATAATAAATTTAAAAAAAAGTTAAGGTGTGCGTGCGAAAATCTGCTCGGGCGAGCTACACATTGCACATCGTCCAAAAGCCCGCGCCTACGGTAGCTGGTAGTCGGGGGTCTCAGCGGTCGGGGCGTGAGGATGTCCATTCCCTTACGCGTGCGGCTGTCTCCATCTCTAGCATTAGGTACTGCTTGGCAGAAGGAGGCGGCCGCCACCCATTCCCCCTCACTCCGGATCATAGACGCGCGAGATGTCACCACCGCCGATTACCCCCACGAGATCACGGTTCACTTCCACCGTAAGCTCCACCGTATCCTTCGGGCGATCCGCACTATAGCGACATCCCCTAGCATTTTCTTTCGCCTGAATCCGGTGCAGGAATCTTCCGAAATTACCATCTCCGGTGAGGGCCTGCGTCATGCGGAAGGTGTGGACGCCGTGACGCCTCTCCAGCCATTACTCAAAGAGCCTTACCGCCATGATTATGGCATGTTCAACTGACGGATAGTTGATGTTAGAAGGAGTAACTTAGGCTATTTTTCATTTTCCCGCGGGAACGGGACTTAATTTCCAGGGTGGGGATATATCTCTAGAATAGATAACATTCTTTTACACGATTGCCTCAAAAAAGGCGAAGTTGCGAGTAACCTAACCTAACCCAACAAGTTAGCAGAAAAGTAAATGACATATTTCCTATTGTATTTTTTTAAATATGGTTATGATATACCATTTTGGAATCCTCATGATGAGCTCTTGAATTTGATACCCATATTGCACAAAACAAAAAAACATTATTTTTTTTTATTCTAATGTATAGCGTTCCACGGTCGTTATGCTGATTTTATTTTCAACGTCACCTATCTAAGAACACTTGGGTTAACAAGACGGATCTAACGATATGCTAATTATGTAAATCCGTTCAGCGGTTTGGAAGATATGAGGTAATAAAGAATATTACATAAATACATACAAGATACGCGCGAAAAACATAACCCTTCTTGCAGTCGGGTAAAAAAAAATACACGACTTGAGGTATCGACCTTTAGTGAAAGTCAGTTAAAAAAATAGTAGCCCACAGGTATCGGGAACAAGGTCCAAGCTACGCTTGGTTAGGGCTCCAAGAGCAAGAAAACTGTATGAGTTGTGTCCAGTGGCACCGCTTTCAGAATCAATCCTTTGATCCAGCCGGCTAGCTAGTGTTTTCTAAGATATTGGTCGATGGGCACGCCATAATTATGACGGTAAGTGGGGAAAGAGGGGTCTTTGAGGAGTGAATGGAAAGACGTCACGGCGTCCTCACCTTCCGCATGACGCAGGTCCTCCCTGAACATGGTAAGTTAGAGATGTTTCTGCACCGGATTCGTGCGGAAGAAACGCCCGGGTGTCAACATTGTGTGGACTGCCCGGAGGACACGGTGGAGCATACGGTAAAGATGTGCCCCGCTTGGGTAGAGCACCGCCGTGTCCTCGTGGGGGCGATCGGCGTCAGTCTTGTCTTAAGTGTGCGGGGTGGTGGTGGTGATTTGTAGAAATAAAACAATTTAAATCGTAGGTAAATTAGTGTTTATTCGTCCTTGTATTACCTACTTACCTATATTAATAACTAAAAACTCAACGACCAATTTTAGTCAGTCACTTGGATTTTGGCAGAATAATATATGAGATCACGAAGTGAAAATCTTATGACAAAAAAATAAAACAATTTCTTTTGATTTTAGCAATAATAAAAAAAATCACATCTTTTCGCACCTTTAATCCAATACCGCTATTAAACGAAATTCTTCAAAAAACTGTTTTTAACGCAACCTGTAAAGTTAGCGCTCAGCAAAGCAGTTTTGTGAAAATAAATTAACATTATTATTTATTAAGAGATCAAATTGATTCAGCACATTCTCAACTGAGATAGGTCAATAGGTAAACAATAGTATGATCGCCGCCGAGCTGCACTATATTGTGCTGTACTGGACTGTGCTGTCCTGAACTGTACTGTGCTGTGCTGTACTGTACTGTGCTGTCACTTCAGGTAAAATCAACTTAATATCGTCTTCACCCACATTCAACAGATCTGGGATGGCAGCCATGTTTTTTTACTTGATATAAACTAGTACTTGACTGCGATCCCACCTGATGGTAAGCAGTGATGCTATCGTATATAAGGTGTAAAAAAATTAACTGCAAGAACTTCGCTCTTAAATTTGAATATTTTCGACTTATTCTTGGTGCGACTATCGCGAGTAAATTTTCAAAGTCTGTTGGCGTCATCCTCGTAATACTTTTGTATTGGCCACTTATATGCTGGAAATTCATATCTGTAAGCAGTTCTCTGCCTTCTCTCCGTTTATATAATTCTGTGCGCCACCAACGTCGGGGTCTTTGGCGTTTTTTTAAAAGTTGATGAATGATTAACAATGAAGCACTGATAATCGTCAGAGCAAGAAGGCTGTCTTCAGACTCCATGATTCGTAAGTATATCGACTTAAGTAGAGTGATGTGGGCAAAGAAAAAACACGTGTGACGAGGGCTAGTGTTTGTAACGAAATGCGGGAACAGATGTTCTCGTTCTGATTCGTAGTCAATGCGCGTACCGCGCGCGCCACACGTCCAAGGCAGCAGGGAACATGCAATGTAAGGCAGAATATTACATTACATGTTGCATTGCACCAATCTGTACCAACCTTCACACTATAAAGTTCACAAACCTATCGAGTCATTCGGCTTGCTTATTTTGTATCTTAAATAAAATTGAAGTGTCTGTATATCAAAAAATTATTGGTTTACCAAATGTATATCAAAGTGTATTCGAAACTTTAACAAAAATGTGAATTTTAAAATTTTTGGTGATCTGTCGGTTTGTTCCAGCATATCCGTAATTTTCTCGCGGGAATGGGATTTCAAAATACTGGATAAATCTGCGAAAAGGTTAAAACAAAATTTGACAGGACTTTCATTGGGATATTGCTAATAATATGATGCCTACCATAAGCTACTTTTTATATTCTCGCGGAAACGGGACTTAATTCCGGCAGTTTGGCCCCCCCACCCCACCCACATCACCACATCCTGATTCCCGGGAGAGAACATTTTCGAAAGGGCTGAACCGATTTTGACGGGACTTTCACTGACGGAAAGCTTTTTTTATATATGGGCTCAGACCAACAAAAAAAGATATATGGGTAATCATCTAATGACTTTTTGCGCTCTAGGGCGATGAGGGCGACCGTGTCAGACTTTTACTTAGTAAAACCACACGTAGGTTCCTTCAGTTACTCTTTGCGTTCTAGGACCACGGGTTATCTTTTCAGAAGTCCTCCCAAGGCCCTAGTAGGCATCGGCCCTGCTGGGCCACTACGGTTTTTTTGACATCTCTCCCTTTATAGGACGGCCCATACAAAGTGGCCAGTAAACTGGACGATCACTTTAAGGTCGATAATTCAAAGACTTTTTTAATAATGTTGAACCTTATGATCATAGACGATAACCAATAAAGCACACTGGCTTTTTAACTAGCCAGTGTTCAAGGACGCCACACGCAATGCAAAATTCGCGCCTTTTTTTACGGTGGCCTGTAAACTCGCCACTGCGCATATCTGCACTAGTATTTGCTGTCATCACAAGTAGACGTCAAGTGTTTTGGAGTGTAGTGCAAAGAAATAACATGTCTTCGTAAAAAAGGTGAGTAAAACGATTTGGTTATAGTATAAACTTTCTTATTGTGTGCAAATATAACAGAGTATCATAAAATAAACAATGTTATTTTGACATTAAAACCTAACAGGTGTGTTGAAAATTTTTAACTTAGAAATTACACATGTGTGTTGGAGGTAGTCTCATAAGTATATATTTCGGTTAATGCATATCAACTACATAATTTTATACCAAGTATATAGTCTATTTTTACGATAAAATAATGCAATAAGCACAAATATAGGGGTTCGGTAGTTATAACTTGTTATCGTAATTTTTTAGGTATTTTTTCATATCGAATACTGTCGATTTGTAGGTACGTGTAATAATCCTGAGTTATTGTGTTTTAATTCTCGTTTTTCTGTTGTTTTAGAAAGATTTTTAGTACCCAGGATCTGGAGATGCTGAGTGAAGATCAATGGGCAGAAATTATGGCCATTACTGATGACCAGGCCATCCTTTCTGATATTGATGGTGATTCCGACGCTGATGACTGTTTTGACGATGTTGTCTCGAATACTAGCAGCTTTAGTAACCGTAGTTATAGTCATCAATCATAGTCTTCTTCAGAACTCCCACATGGATCTGCATCTCCGCAAATTCCTCCACCAGCATCTCCACCACAGCCATCACCGCAATCCCCAACAGCACCGCCACAACCCTCACCACTACTGCTATCGCCGACAAATTATCCTTTTCTCTTGAATTTTGAACACCACAATAGTTATTTTTGATTTTTCGTTTAATTCAATGATAATTTAGAGGAGAAAACACTTTGATATTGATTTTTTATGTTTTTAGACTAAGAAGAAGAAATACCAAAACTTTGTTTGAAATGATACGCTAATTATGTTATTTTTTTGTCACTGATTAAAAACTGATTACGAAATACACAGAAATTTCATTTTATTACGTAAAAAGAAACCGATTTTTATGTGTCCAGTTTACAGGCCAGTGATTATACAGGGAGAGTTACTGATGCAGAACGGTCGGTGGTCAGTATACAGGCCACTAGTTTTTTTGGATTTTCTCGGAAAATAACAACTTTCTGAAAAATATATCAATACATATTATTATAAATAACAGTACTGAATATAATTTCACATAAAATTATAATAAATTTAAAAAAAAGTTAAGGTGTGCGTGCGAAAATCTGCTCGGGCGAGCTACACATTGCACATCGTCCAAAAGCCCGCGCCTACGGTAGCTGGTAGTCGGGGGTCTCAGCGGTCGGGGCGTGAGGATGTCCATTCCCTTACGCGTGCGGCTGTCTCCATCTCTAGCATTAGGTACTGCTTGGCAGAAGGAAGCGGCCGCCACCCATTCCCCCTCACTCCGGATCATAGACGCGCGAGATGTCACCACCGCCGATTACCCCCACGAGATCACGGTTCACTTCCACCGTAAGCTCCACCGTATCCTTCGGGCGATCCGCACTATAGCGACATCCCCTAGCATTTTCTTTCGCCTGAATCCGGTGCAGGAATCTTCCGAAATTACCATCTCCGGTGAGGGCCTGCGTCATGCGGAAGGTGTGGACGCCGTGACGCCTCTCCAGCCATTACTCAAAGAGCCTTACCGCCATGATTATGGCATGTTCAACTGACGGATAGTTGATGTTAGAAGGAGTAACTTAGGCTATTTTTCATTTTCCCGCGGGAACGGGACTTAATTTCCAGGGTGGGGATATATCTCTAGAATAGATAACATTCTTTTACACGATTGCCTCAAAAAAGGCGAAGTTGCGAGTAACCTAACCTAACCCAACAAGTTAGCAGAAAAGTAAATGACATATTTCCTATTGTATTTTTTTAAATATGGTTATGATATACCATTTTGGAATCCTCATGATGAGCTCTTGAATTTGATACCCATATTGCACAAAACAAAAAAACATTATTTTTTTTTATTCTAATGTATAGCGTTCCACGGTCGTTATGCTGATTTTATTTTCAACGTCACCTATCTAAGAACACTTGGGTTAACAAGACGGATCTAACGATATGCTAATTATGTAAATCCGTTCAGCGGTTTGGAAGATATGAGGTAATAAAGAATATTACATAAATACATACAAGATACGCGCGAAAAACATAACCCTTCTTGCAGTCGGGTAAAAAAAAATACACGACTTGAGGTATCGACCTTTAGTGAAAGTCAGTTAAAAAAATAGTAGCCCACAGGTATCGGGAACAGGGTCCAAGCTACGCTTGGTTAGGGCTCCAAGAGCAAGAAAACTGTATGAGTTGTGTCCAGTGGCACCGCTTTCAGAATCAATCCTTTGATCCAGCCGGCTAGCTAGTGTTTTCTAAGATATTGGTCGATGGGCACGCCATAATTATGACGGTAAGTGGGGAAAGAGGGGTCTTTGAGGAGTGAATGGAAAGACGTCACGGCGTCCTCACCTTCCGCATGACGCAGGTCCTCCCTGAACATGGTAAGTTAGAGATGTTTCTGCACCGGATTCGTGCGGAAGAAACGCCCGGGTGTCAACATTGTGTGGACTGCCCGGAGGACACGGTGGAGCATACGGTAAAGATGTGCCCCGCTTGGGTAGAGCACCGCCGTGTCCTCGTGGGGGCGATCGGCGTCAGTCTTGTCTTAAGTGTGCGGGGTGGTGGTGGTGATTTGTAGAAATAAAACAATTTAAATCGTAGGTAAATTAGTGTTTATTCGTCCTTGTATTACCTACTTACCTATATTAATAACTAAAAACTCAACGACCAATTTTAGTCAGTCACTTGGATTTTGGCAGAATAATATATGAGATCACGAAGTGAAAATCTTATGACAAAAAAATAAAACAATTTCTTTTGATTTTAGCAATAATAAAAAAAATCACATCTTTTCGCACCTTTAATCCAATACCGCTATTAAACGAAATTCTTCAAAAAACTGTTTTTAACGCAACCTGTAAAGTTAGCGCTCAGCAAAGCAGTTTTGTGAAAATAAATTAACATTATTATTTATTAAGAGATCAAATTGATTCAGCACATTCTCAACTGAGATAGGTCAATAGGTAAACAATAGTATGATCGCCGCCGAGCTGCACTATATTGTGCTGTACTGGACTGTGCTGTCCTGAACTGTACTGTGCTGTGCTGTACTGTACTGTGCTGTCACTTCAGGTAAAATCAACTTAATATCGTCTTCACCCACATTCAACAGATCTGGGATGGCAGCCATGTTTTTTTACTTGATATAAACTAGTACTTGACTGCGATCCCACCTGATGGTAAGCAGTGATGCTATCGTATATAAGGTGTAAAAAAATTAACTGCAAGAACTTCGTCCACATACTCGACATCGAAAAACAAACACATTACAAAAAAAATTTTTTTTTGAGCACTATATTTTCACATTAATAAAACAATTTAGTATCATATTTTTTGTGCACTGTACGCAGGGCTGCGCTAGCGGCTCGCTCCAATACCGCGCGCGAGCGTCGGTCGTACCCCCGCCGCCCGCTACTATTCCCTCCCGCAGCCCGCTTTATGCCCTTCGCGCCCCGTTCAGTCGTCCGATATCCGTCGCGCGACTAGGGTGTATTTCCCTGATTTATTACGGCAAATACGTACGTTCGCGAATACTTCAATAATGCCTTTTACGTATTCCAATCGAGAGTACTTGGATATGATAGTGTGTTACATTATGGACATAGTGGCAACAACATTCGAAACGTGGACGAATTAAAAACCCGTATGTATTATTAGTGCATTTGACTCAATTAAAAGTGACAGAGACACATTAATCGAAGTGCAAGGAAACGTTATGCGTCGTGCTAACTTGTGCATTAGACAAAACGGCGAACATTTCCAGCACCTTTTGTAAATAAGATTTAAATTAAGACTTCTTGTAAGTAGTTTCTAAATTATTGTAAATAGGTTGATTCAAATTTTTTAAACATACCAACTTATCGAGCTACTCGTAACTTAATTTAAACAGTCATTTAGTAGTTCGATGATTTGCCAGTCCAAAGTCTGAGAAATGTGATGGGAAAATTAGAATCAGCTGTTTCAAATTTGCGCCGTCGCGTGTCGTACTGCAGGGGTGAACGACCCACGCGTGCAGAGCGGCGCGCGCGGCGGCCGGTCGCGGAGGCTTAGGCCGCCGTCGCCGGCGCGCGTGCGGTGTACAGTGCGCATATTCAATAATTTTGTCCGAAGTGAAAATATTGCTTAACTCTGAAACGGGTTGTTATTTTGAAATCTTTTTTTCGCAATTCTTTTTTATTTATAATTCTAAACAAGTACTTAATTCATAACCGTACCGGCATTCGTGCGGGCTGGTCGTTTTTATTGTCGCGGAGTTACTTGCTATCCCCACTGCGCTAACTATTGTTTGCGCGCGCGCTGCAGGTGTGCGTTGGACCGCCCGGCTTTGTGTGCCCTGCGCGATCGAGCCACGCATAACATGACTGATAACGTAAGCACTTCCTCGCGCTGTCAGACGCCTTTATTTCATAATGACGTGCAGAGTCTACTGAACAATTCTTCGGATATGGAGGATGACAGTAAAAATGAGGAGGTACGTATACAGTCAAGAGCAGAAAAGAGGGGAAGAGAGGACAGTACTGAAGAGGAAGAGGGTTGGACAGAAGTTAAAGGGAGTACAAAGAAGGTGTGTCACGGCAGTAAACAGTCTGTAAAAGATGATAAGTTCGAAGTCTATGCTTCCTCTAAGGAACGTTTGCCGAAACAATTCGCAATGGCTCGTATTTTGAAAGAAAATAATATTTCTAAAATTCGCCTTATTAAATATTTAAGTCCTTTCAAAATACGCATCGAATTTGATTGCGAATCAGCTGCTCAGAACTTAGTGACGTGCGAGAAGCTTCTGGAAAAGGGATGGAGGTTTCAGAGGGCTATGCAGCTATCTGTCTGTTATGGCTTAATCAAGGATGTAGACCTAGATTTTACGGATGACGAGATCCTCAAAAACCTCTCATGTCCAGCTCCTGCAAAACTTCTATCTTTCAAGAGGCTAGACCGTCGTGATAGGGATAAAGGAGGTTGGTGCCCCAGCGAAACCCTTAGACTTTGTTTTGACGGTGAACATTTGCCTGCGTCAGTCCGCGTATGTGACATAAACATCAAAGTTTTACCCTACGTACACCAAGTGTCGCAATGTTCGGATGGTGCGGGGATACCGCACTGTTTCCCGCGAAGCGGCGAGCCTCCTTGCTGGCCAGCCACCATGGGACCTGGTGGCAACAGGCCTTGCACGCATGCACGATCTGCGCGTGGAGATGCAACGTCGGGGCGAAACTCCGCTGCCACGACAAGTTGCGGCATGGCGGACAGAGCTCCGGCGAGGTCTCATGGTGGAATGGCGACAGCGACTATCGCAACCCAGTGCTGGGCACGCCATAATTATGGCGGTAATTCCCCTCTTTGAGGAGTGGCTGGAAAGGCAACACGGCGTCCTTACCTACCGCATGACGCAGGTCCTCACCGGACATGGTAAGTTCGGGAGGTTCCTGCACCGGATTCGTGCGGAAGAAACGCCCGGGTGTCACCATTGTGCGGACCACCCGGAGGACACGGTGGAGCACACGGTGGAGGTTTGTCCCGCTTGGGCAGAGCAACGCCGTGTCCTCGTGGGGGCGATCGGCGGCGGCGATCTCTCGCGCCGGGCTTTGGTACAGGCCATGGTCCGGAGCGAGGAGGAGTGGCAGGCGGTTGCCTCCTTCTGCGAAGCAGTAATGCTAGCAAAGGAGGCGGCCGATCGCGTGAGGCAACGGTCCTCACGCCCCAATCGCCGCCGGGATTCCGATCCCGATTTCCGGCCATCGTAGGCGCAGGCTTGCGGACGGCGAGCAATGGGTGGCTCGCCGTCCGACCGTCCGGTAACCGTCCGGACCGAGCCCAAGTCGTCGACGGCGCGTGCTGTTCCACGCGCGCCTCAAGGAGATGTCAGCTACTGTAGGGGCCTAGCAGGGTCGAAGCCTACTGGGGCCAAGGGTCTGATTCTGAAAGGAAGACTCGGCCCTGGTACGAAAGGCAACGAAGGAACAGGAGTGGGTTTTTAGTCAGTAAAAGTCTGACACTATCTCCCGCCCCGCCCAAGGGCGGGGGATGTCATAAGATGATTTTCCCACCGAGAAAAAAAAAAAAAAAAAAAAAAGTGTCGCAATGTTCCCAATGTTGGAGGTTAGGCCACAATAGGAAAATGTGCCCCTCAAAGAGCGTGGTTTGTCCGAAGTGTGGTGGCCACCACGAAAATTGCGACACTTCATTGTTTTCATGTGTCAACTGTAAAGGGAATCACATATCTCTTAGCAAGTCTTGTCCAGTTTATAAGAAGGAAAGGAGGCTAAGGGAGATTTTGGCTGAGTTTGGATGCACATACAGGAAAGCCCTAGAATGTTACGTGCTACCCGAAAATACCGTTTCTGATGAAGTGGGCGTTGCTCATCAAGCCTCAGTAGCTACGGAAAACCGGTTCTCGGAAATACCTCATTTTTTAGACGAGCCTTCACAAACTAGGAAACCGGATCCAGAAGCCTCTCATCGTTTCAGTTATGCTGAAATAATCCGGACCAAGGCCACAGTTCATAAGGAACAGACTCCTATCACGGTTAGAAAAGACGGTGATATTCCAAAACCAAAATTAGTACAGTCTCCGAAAGCCAAAAAAAAACCACCTAAAGATGACTGGATGTTTTGGAACTCAGATATGCCTGAATGTAACCAACCCAATGATGGAGAGGGTACCGATGAACGTCCATCTTTCAATGAGCTGTGGTCTAGAATAAAAGAAGTTATCTACCTCAAGAAGACTAGCTTAATTTTTAAGATAAGGTGTGTCTTCCAATTGTGCCTAGAATGGTTAACCCTAACATCAGTGAGTTTAGTTACAGAGTGGCCGTGGATAAAAGCATTGTTTAACTTTTTTATAAGGTGTGATGGCTAATAAACCATTTAAATTAAATATCTTGCAGTGGAATGCCCAAAGTATCAGGCCTAAGTTAGCATCGTTTCAACAACTTTTATGCCAAGAAAAAGTACATATTGCTGCCCTAAGTGAGACATGGCTTGAACCAGAAAGTAATTTTAAAGTTAATGATTATGTTGTTTATCGCGCGGACCGGGATGACTCATACGGCGGTGTAGCTATCATTGTACACAAATCTATTAAAGCGCAGCTGCGGCGCGCTCAGTTGAATAATAACGGCATTGAGGTAGTGTGCGTGCGATTATTTAACTGCGAGCCGTTTGAAAATATTGTTTCTGTCTATTGTCCATCCAGAATCGTAGTCACTCAACATGATTGGGATAGTTTGTTATCTTTGTGGCCTTACAAAACTTTAATTCTAGGTGATTTTAATGCCCATGACGTCAGCTGGTCCTATAAAACTGACCACAGAGGCAGGCTTATTCGCGACTCCCTTTTAGACAGTAACTTTATTTCTTTGAACGATGGGACGCATACGCGAGTTCGTTTAGTTGACAATAATTTTCAACAGTCATCTCCAGATATATCTTTGGTTTCTACAGATATTGCTTTAAATTTTAATTGGACCGTTTTAAATGAAAACCTAGGCAGCGACCACTTAATTATTAAACTGTCAACATTATGTACTTCATACATCCCTTCTGTTATTAAAAGAAATTTTTGAAAAAGCAGATTGGACTTCATTTAAAAAACATCTTGCACAAAAATTTTGCAATTTATGTTTACCGAATGACCTTCAAAAAGCTTACGATTTATTTTTAGATATTTTGAATGAAGCATCAAACAAATTCATCCCGATGTTAAAATTCAACCAAAACCCCACTTCAAATTTCATCCCAAAGCCGTATTGGACTGCAGAACTGTCACATGCTGTGGCTCAACGTAGGCTTGCGTTATCTAAAGTTAGACGTAATCCTTCACCCCAAAACCTAGATACCCTTAAAAGTCGGATAAGTGAAACACAACGGTTAATTCGTAAGGCTAAAGAAGTGAACTGGCAGAATTTTTGTTCCTCTGTCGACCACGAAACAACGTCTAGTAACATGTGGCGCAAAATGAGATGGCTGAAAGGATATCGCTCGCCTAGACATTATGTGGACATTCAAAGTGCCACAAATCTTTTAAATTCTTTAACACCAGATTATGTCTCCCCTTCGACCCCTACGGTTCACCACAATAACCCTATACTAGAATGTGAGTTCTCCATACAGGAGCTTGATAAATGTATCAAGTCTAAGGATACATCTCCTGGATGCGATGGTGTGCGTACGCGCAGCGGAATGTTGTTGAATTTAAAGATTTTAATTATGCAGATATTTAGTGTATGACGTCGTATAATTGTGTATGGTAAAAAAAAATTTGTGCACGCAACCATTGTGGAGAAATTCACCAAAAACTGATTCCGCTGGGCGAACGTTGTCCTGGCGGAACTTTTTTTAATCCATAGACTTTAGAAGAAAAGAGATGTGTCCAAAAATTAGTGTGTATTTGTGTGTAATTGTGTATGTATGAATAAAACTAGTGCATGCATAAACTTCGGAGAAATTCAAGTTTCCGCTACGCGAACGTTTGGCCATTAGCTAGTTTTCATATAAAGCGCTTACATAGAGAGCTGTAGATTTTTACATACGTTGTTTTTAATTTGTTTATATTTGTTTAAAAAACAGATTTAGAAAAAATCGTAGGGCTTAAAAGATAAAAATATAAACGTAAAATACGCTTATTAGGTCTTAGTTCTTAAAGTATGCACTTTGGGGTCTAGATTTTCACGTTTATACAAACCTTGTAAGTGTCTGCAACATGTTGCCAAGTATCAATGATGTTCCGTTAGTAACTAAAGAGTTATAGGACAAATTTACCATGAACAGATCACTGTTTACAAAGCAGTCAAATATCACGACGTTCTGAAGGAATTGCATGGTAATATGTATGTCAATAATTAGTGTATTCATTCAACTATTCTTATGCAAAATTTCATGTCATTAAATTCAGTAATTAAAGAAAAACAATTATAATACTGACGAAGCATCGAAAACCTACATAACCCGACCAAGTTCGGATGGCTACCAAAAAGCGGCCGTGCAATATATTTAGGTAACATCCCAAAATTTACAGTATAATACCGGTATTGAATTGGTATAGGTGATAACACAATTGTTGTTTCGATATAATTTATAGGTCATTTATTTTTGTACACCTACTTTTTTAAATGTATTTGACTATGACAGAAAGTAGGTACTATTTACGTAGGTACTTTATTTAAGTATGCGCTTGAGACTTGAGATATAATCTAAATATATTATTTAAGACAAATAAAATTCATACAGCTAATTTCTATTGAAGATTTCACGGATCAGGATTCTAACTATAGACCCCTTAGGGAAATTAAATATTTACCACATGTAAGTATGTACTACTGTTTAGGTAAATATTTATCATATTGTAGCTTATTACACTATTTAACCAATAGACTAGGCATGCACGAGCGTTCCTCCCCTTTGGATATTTAAATAGAGAAGTACTTGTTAATTGAAGATTTGTTTTTATCGTAGATAGTGGCGTTATTATTAAAAAAATATTTTTCATTCAAGAAATGCAATTGTTTTATTTTTTCCTAACGCTTGTGTACGCAACTGTACCATATTAATAAATACTATATTGGAAGGTTAAGAACGTTTCTTAGATATATGGCACGGCCGCTTTTTGGTAGCCATCCGAACTTGGTCGGGTTATGTAGGTTTTCGATGCTTCGTCAGTATTATAATTGTTTTTCTTTAATTACTGAATTTAATGACATGAAATTTTGCATAAGAATAGTTGAATGAATACACTAATTATTGACATACATATTACCATGCAATTCCTTCAGAACGTCGTGATATTTGTCTGCTTTGTAAACAGTGATCTGTTCATGGTAAATTTGTCCTATAACTCTTTAGTTACTAACGGAACATCATTGATACTTGGCAACATGTTGCAGACACTTACAAGGTTTGTATAAACGTGAAAATCTAGACCCCAAAGTGCATACTTTAAGAACTAAGACCTAATAAGCGTATTTTACGTTTATATTTTTATCTTATAAGCCCTACGATTTTTTCTAAATCTGTTTTTTAAACAAATATAAACAAATTAAAAACAACGTATGTAAAAATCTACAGCTCTCTATGTAAGCGCTTTATATGAAAACTAGCTAATGGCCAAACGTTCGCGTAGCGGAAACTTGAATTTCTCCGAAGTTTATGCATGCACTAGTTTTATTCATACATACACAATTACACACAAATACACACTAATTTTTGGACACATCTCTTTTCTTCTAAAGTCTATGGATTAAAAAAAGTTCCGCCAGGACAACGTTCGCCCAGCGGAATCAGTTTTTGGTGAATTTCTCCACAATGGTTGCGTGCACAAATTTTTTTTTACCATACACAATTATACGACGTCATACACTAAATATCTGCATAATTAAAATCTTTAAATTCAACAACATTCCGCTGCGCGTACGCACACGATGCGATGATATATCGTATTCTATGATTAAGAATTTACCTAATGTAGGCAAATCTGTATTACTAACATTATTTAATAACTTTTTTAAACACAGTTTTGTCCCCTCTCAGTGGCGCGACATTTGTATCATTCCTATTCCAAAACCTGGTCGTGACCCTAGTAACGTCTCTTCACTCCGACCTATATCATTATTATCATGCATATGCAAAATTTTCCATTATATTTTACTTCGAAGACTGGAATGGTTTCTGGAGAGAGGTAACACATTCTCTGCGAACACAGTTGGGTTCCGTAGAAGTAGGTCGTGTCTGGATGGTCTGAGTTGCTTAATCTCCACAATACAAACTAGTTTTTCCGAGAGTTCATCTACTATCGGTTGTTTCGTGGATATAAATAATGCATACAATAACGTAAATAATACTGTTTTAATCAATGTTTTAGATAACCTTAGAGTAGGTTCACTAATATGTAAATATCTATGGAATTTTCTCCATAGAAGAGTACTCAAAATAAGATCAGGTAATAGTTTTATTAGTAGACACTCTGGATGTGGGTTGGCACAAGGTGATCCGATATCTCCACTGTTATTTAATGTAATAACGTCAGAGATCTGTAAACGTCTGCAGAACGACATTTGCATATGCCAGTACGCGGATGACTTCGCTATATATGTACAATGTTCTTCTATTAGTGAAGGGCAAGCCAAAATCCAGTCTAGTCTTGATTTAATCAACAACATGTTAACGCTTGTCGGTTTAGATATTTCTCCCGCTAAAAGTAAAATCTGTTTGTTTAGTAGAGGTTACCGTAGGCCAGTTATAGAAGTACGTTTAAACGGTACGTTGTTAGAATTAGTAGACCATGTCAAGTATTTAGGTATGTGGCTGGACAGGGGTCTTCGGTGGAAGAAACACATCAATGAGGTTCGGGAACGAGTACTTAAATTAATTAACATTTTTAAGGTTTTGGTGGGACCTGGGTGGGGTATTCACCCCAACCATCTAAGACGACTATATATCTCCCTTATTCGTAGTCGTATAGACTTTGGTAGCTTTTTGATAGACAATAGCGCCGACACACATTTAATTAAATTGGATAGATACCAAACATTTTTCTACGTTTAGTAGGCGGATTTATCAAAAGCACTCCAATACATGTGATAGAATCCGAACTAATAGTACCCCCTCTTTTTATTCGCCGCCGATACTTAGCTGGTAAATTTTACTTAAAATCTAAATGTTTTGATTTCCCTATAATAGGCATACTGGATAAGCTACACGGTCTTTGTTACAATAACGCTTATTGGAGAAAAAAGAAAAAGCCTCTGTTAGTTTTGTCTCACGATGTTCTTAAACAGGAACACATGTACTGTAGCGATCAAATAGACATGTTCTCCATGACTACTTGGGTCAGCAATATGGACTTATCAGTTACTATAAAGCCCAATTTAGATTCGGTAGATAAACCTAAACATTGTTATAATGTCCATAATTTAAGATCAATATGTTGTAAGTCTTTAAATGCACTATATTCTGGTTTTTACTGTGTATACACGGACGGTTCTAGACGTGGAAATTTCTGTGGCGCGGCCTTTTTCGATTCACAAATTGGTGCCTATTTCAAATTCCAAATTTTATCAAAAGTGTCAATAATGCACTTAGAGCTAATTGCTATCGCTGAAGCTTTGGCCTATATCGAGTCATTGGACGGTGATCGTTTCGTCCTCTTTACTGATTCGAAAAGTGCTCTTCTCCACCTGTTAAGATGTACGAGTACTTCATCTGTTAGGGGCCTTCCACTGGCTTATTCTATATTAAGAACCATTACTGATTTTGTTGCCAAACATAGAACTGTTGTATTGCAATGGATCCCCTCCCATGTTGGATTAGAAGGTAATGAGGTGGTTGATCGTTTGGCAAATGAAGCTGGGTCAGATGGGGAAATTTATCCGTGTTATCCTTGGTACACTGAGCTTTTACCTTTGGTTAGAGACAGATGTATTGAATCGTGGTCAGAATATTTTGATGAAAGGTCTTTAACGAAAGGCATTTGGTACAGGACGATTCAGCCATCTCTTCCACAGATTCCTTGGTTCAGCGACGGAAAATTGAATAGACAGGAGGTGGTGATGGCTTTGAGACTCCGATCCGGCCACATACCACTCAACAGCTTTGGATTTATGATGCGCAAAGTCGATTCTCCCAATTGTGTTGTCTGTGGCACTATAGAAGATGTGCATCATGTCCTGTCGGAGTGTGTTCGTATTGGGGTCCAAAGACGTCAAGCTTTTGCCAACAGTTTTAATGTAGGCTTCTATAATAGCATTCTAGCCTCACCTTTAACAGATGAGGCTAGAAAGCTTTATCGTATTATTATTATGGGTATAAGGTTGCGGGTAGACTAGTAAACATGTATCTAAAATATTTGTATTAAATCATCGGGGTGACATATTCTGTATAGAAAAAAACCCCGCAAATAAAATGAGATTAAAAAAAAAAAAAAAAGTACTTAATTTTCTTGCAGTTAATTTTTTTACACCTTATATATTTTACTTTGTCTCAAACTTAGTTCTTAGGAAGATATATTACCTATAGGTATAGTATTCAGATAATTATATCAATGCTCCTTGTACGCAGCCAGACCAATCCTGGGAGCCAAACATGTCCTAGATTCAATCAGTTTTGGAATGAGTATGAGCGCGAGGTCATTGTTCGTACGGTTGAACAAAAAAGACTTATCTGCGACAAGACTGTTTTGTCTACGACACGGCGGCGGGCGGCGCACACCATCAAGACAAAACAGTCTACAGCGTAGGGCCAGTGTTGCCAACCAAAAATATTGGTTTTAATGGCTATTGGATTTTTTAGTGCTTTAGTAAAATTCAATTTCTTACTAAAAATGTGATCACTCGGGTGTAAATCAGCACCGTAGCGTAGAATCCATAATTATCAATCTGATACCGACGATGATGCTGCAAACAGAAATGATTCGTCTGAAGACGAATTAATACATAGCTGTTATTGAATAATTTGTATGTTGATTTATCTACTAATGTTATTTTACCCACAAATGGTATTTTGATCAACTGATTGTTAATTTTTATCATTTATTATTAAAGGAAACTAATTACCTATATGCCTACAACACACATTTTTTTAGTGGGAAATTTTGTGATTTTGTGTGTGGGATAATTTTTTGTTAGTGGTAAGTTAGTGTAACTGTTGGCAACACTGGACGTCTCAAAACATGCTTGTCGCAGACAAGTCTGCGGTATCGTAGACAAGTCTGCGGTATCGTAGACAAGTCTGCGACGTTATAGACAAGTCTGTCTAAGACAGTCTTGTCTCAAGTGTGCGCAGGCCCTTACAGGATGCATTTTGGAGTGTGCGCGGGAATTGCATGACTTGATCCCGCCATCACCTTTCTACAATCGGTCAACCCGACGTACGGCGAGTATCCACTCTTACGTTGTTGAATCCTCTCATGGTACGAACTAAGCGTTTCGCCTCGTCGTTTATATCGCGGACATCAAAAATTGGAACAATTTGCTTGCTGCGGTCTTCCCGTCCGATTATAATTTAGGTGTCTTAAGGCTAGAGTGAGTAGGCTCTTCATAATCTAGTGCGCCTCAACATTAACGATTGCATCACTGCTTACCATCAGGTGAAATCACAGTCAAGCACTAATGTAATTATTAAAAAAAATTTGGTCGCCTCATCTCCCTCATCTAGACACAAAAGTAACACCATCACTAAACCGTAACTTTGTTGCAACTAACATAATAGGTCTAAACTATACTATACCTATCAAATTGCCGTTCTGCCGAACTGGCTATTTCAAGTTCATTTTTTTTCTTTTTTCGCCAAGAACGAAAAAGTTCAAATTATTTTTCAAATATGGAATCCTTTTTTGAACATTAATCATTTGTTTAATGGTTAGCGTTCTGTTTTCATCGCATTTGTACGTTTTTCGTCATCACGGATACGTTAAAAATTCGAGTGATTATGGAGTATGAGTACCGTCGTCGTGGCAGCAAAGCGGAAGAAGCGGTACGCAACATCAACGACGTATTCGGAGCGAACACTACTAACGATCGCACCACCCGTTATTGGTTTGCCCGCTTCCGTTCTGGAAATTTCGACCTAAGAAATGAACCCCATGGTCGACCGAAAACTTTAGTCGACAATGATGAATTGAAGACGATTGTGGAAGCTGATGACTCTCAATCTACAGCTGAATTAGCAGCAGACTTCGATGTTAGCATCAAAACAATATTGGTCCATTTGCGTCGAATTGCATGGCAAGGTAAAAAAGCTTGACAAATGAGTGCCCCGCGAATTGAATGATTCGAGTCGAGCCTTGCACTGCGCAACAGGCACACAAACGAAGGCATATTAAATCGCAATGTTAAACAATGCCCCAAACGAAAACTGATCCCTAAAAAAGTGATAGTCACTGTTTGGTCGTCTAGCGCCGGTGTCATTCATCACAGCTTCTTACAAACCGGGATGAGCATTACTGCAGATATGTACTGTGAATAACTGAACACAATGATGGAGAAGCTCGTACATCTCCAACTAGTTTTGGTCAATCGTTCGTCTCCGTTGATCCTGCATGACAACGCAGACGGTCTCCAAGTTACAAGAGCTGGGGTTATAAGTTCTCCGTCATCCAGCGTACTCACCAGACCCTGCAGACTACAAATAACTTCTTGGCGAGGAAAAAATCCAATAACCGAGAAGCAGTTCAAAATGCCTTTGAAGAATTTATTGCCCGTCCAGCAGACTTTTCCAAAAAGGGCATTTTAGGTGCGTGTATGTTAGTGATGGTTCGGGTGTGTGGGAATAAAAGTCACTCGGAAAGTACTCACGGTTTATGCACTAGACCAACATCAATACACTCGTGCTAGTGCTCGAGGCCTGTGTCCACAAACAACTATCTAACTTTGTGAACTGTAACTCATTGATTAGCCCTCTACAGTCTGGGTTCAGGCCCGGGCACAGTACTGTTTCCGCCCTCCTTAAAGTGACTGGCGATATACGGGCAGGTCTGGAAGACACCAAAGTCACTGTACTAGTGTTGGTCGATTTCTCTAATGCCTTCAATACCGTCAGTCACGATATCCTGTTAGCCATCCTGTCCTATGTAATGGTCTCTCCCGAAGCACTGGAATGGTTCACCTCCTACCTTCAGGAACGTCAGCAGTCGGTTCACGTTGGAGACTCTTCTTCTCGTTGGTGTAATTTGGATGCTGGCGTTCCTCAAGGCGGCATTCTTTCTCCTCTTCTATTTTCTATTTTTATTAATCTTATTATTTCCGAACTTCAGTGTGCGTATCATCTGTATGCAGATGATCTGCAGTTGTACTGCCAAGGGAAAGTTGACGAATTATCTGACACTATTGGCAAATTAAATAGGGACTTGATAGCAATTAAAACATGGTCTGACAGATTTGGTGTTGCTGTAAACCCAAATAAATGTCAGGCGATTATCATCGGTAGTCCACGAAGTATTGCCAAAGTGGATCTTACAACTCTGCCACCTGTTCTGTTCGACTGTACGGTTGTTCCTTTTAGCACTGATGTAAAAGATCTAGGTCTGCGCATCGACAGTACCCTGAACTGGCGTACTCAAGTCGCTAGTGTCAGTCAGAAAGTTACGGGAACGCTGCGGGCCTTGTATCGTTTGAAAAATTTATTACCGTCGAATACGAAGACAATGCTTGTTCAGACCCTAATTTTCCCAATCATCGATTATGGCGACGTGTGTTACTATGACCTGAATGCAGATCTCCTCAACAAACTTGACCGTCTTCTAAATAACTGCATTCGATTTGTTTTCAATCTGCGCAAATATGATCATGTCTCTTCTTATAGGTCGCTCCTAAACTGGTTGCCCATACGCCAGCGCAGAGAGCAAAGAGCGCTTACTACCTTGTTCTCATTTTTAGTTTCGCCCAATTCTCCTAGTTATCTAGCCTCTCACTTCCAATACATTTGCGCCAATCACAACAAAAATCTACGGTCATCTCATAACCGTCTACTTCATTGTCCCACTCACCGTACTGACTTCATTCACTATTCTTTTCATGTTCAAGCTATTTCTCTTTGGAATGCACTTCCCCAGGAAATCAGGATGGCAACCAACCGATTGACCTTCAAAGTGAAGGTTCGCGAGCACATCCGTAAGAAGTTGGCAGCAGTATCGTCATAGCGCTTATTGGGTTTCATATTATTTGTCTGCACTAATTGTTTTAATAGATTCGTGTATTCTCTTTTTACCTTCTTTGTAGTTTGAGTACATATATATATATATATATATTATGTATATTGTATTTATAGTATTTAAGTAAGTATATATTTGTATAAAATATAATGTATTAATAACAATATGTACCTAATGCTTAATATTGCACCTACCACCAGTTGTCTCTGCATCACCCAAAGGTTGACTGGTAGAAAATGCCTTGAGGCATTAAGTCCGCCTCTGTACTTTTGTGTGCATAAAGAATTAATAAATAAATAAATAAATAAATAAATAAATAAATAAATACACGGCACATGTAACAAGAAGGAGAATGGACAGAAGAGACACACAAGAGTCACAGCACAACACAGCAGTTTACAAAACAACAATAGTTCGCGCAACAATATGTGAGCGAGTAAATCTCGGGCGCGGCGCAGGCGGTTAGCGGCGAGGTCTGTGACCGATTGACCTTCATCACACAAAATGTAAAAGTTGAGCCTGGGCGCTCAACAGCCGCGTGCGCCGGCCCGCGCACTGGGGCAGCCGGCACCATCCGACATTATAAATGCCGTGAATGTTGAGTAGTGTTATTGATAAACGTAAATGATAATAATACTGTGGCTGTGTTTATGTTTGTGTTTTAATTGTGGTGTCTTGTGTGGGTTTATCATAAACGTAAATAAACTATGTGATAGGGGTGAACCCTACAGGCATCAATAAGCTACCACTACGTTGGCAAAACTGCATTGATTGCTTGAGGAATTACTTTGATTAATAAAAATAATATAGAGAAAAAAGGGCATTAACTTATTTAACTTTTTGAGTAGCGTAATTAGAGACACAATAGAAAGACAATGGCGCGTGAACGCCGGCGTTAATGCGGGGATCAACAGCTTAATGAAAAACGACAATTTCATTGGTAAATACCTAATAATAGATACCTTTAATTATGAAATTGCCGATTTTTAAAAAGGGTTGCTTTGAAGTGATAATTATATCAAAGATTCAAAAGCATTTATTTCAAATAAACCATTTACAGGCAATTTTGAAATGTCAAGAAGTCAGTCAGAAAAAATGATGCTAATTGCACATTCCAAAGCGTACCTAGATCTCTATGGAGAAGAATGTGCAAGAAACTCCACGGACACTCTTTTCAATCATGTTTTGCAATTACAAATATCTCTCTTACATGTTTCTTGTCGCTATCATGTGAGAACAATGTCAATAAAGTAAAAATAAAAACTAAATATAGATATTAAAATAGCAACTGGCAGCTAAGAGATGACCAGTCTCAACTGACAGCGCCCGTTCACGGACCTGACACGAATATTAGCACCACACAGCTCAACCATTTTGAAGGGAACCGAATGATCCAACACACGCGCCACCATCAGTGAGACATTTGAGTGAGCATGACAAACTCTCAACTGCCATGCTCATTTATGTCAAACAAGTCCAATAGTAACCTAAAAACCATAAAATAGCTCCATGGTACTCACATTTACAAACTTTGAAAAAAATGCTTCTACATTATACAATACATATATATCTTTGGATTGACTTGGAATTATAAGTTCAAATACACTTTATATTAAAGGTACGTTATTCTTTTTTTCGACATTAGGTATTTATTGATTTCTTTGTGTTTTGTATTTCCTGTAATATCGCAGTACTTCTAACCATTTTTGTATGACATTTAAAAAAAACTAGCATTATTTTGTAATGTGAGTTCTACCGTGGAAACAATAATGTGTCTCAAGCGGTGTGCAATATTGATGATTTATACGGATTTGAAACTTAATGAATGCGACGTCTATTTTTGTTTCAATCACTTTCACTTGGGAAATTTTATCTCACGAATAACTTTTCTTCTCAGGGCGGCTACCAACAAGACAAAATTTCCAAAACCAAAGCTTTTAAACCAAGATCACAGAGTTTTTTTGGAAGAAGAAAGTCGTAGGTATACGTCATTGATATTGCTTGCCCTTTGAAATGCATAGTTTTTGAGTTGGAACTCTTACTATGAAAAAACGTTTTTTTTATTATTATTAGGTTTCATGGTTATAAGTACCGCGATATTACAGAAAATACAAAACACAAAGAAACCAATAAATACCTAATTACGAAAAAAGAATAACGTACCTTTAATATTAAGTTTATTTAAACTTATAATTCCAAGTCAATCCAAAGATATAACACTTCAAAGCAGCCCGTTTTATAAAACGGCAATTTCATAGGTAAAGACCTATTATATAAAACTATTAATTATTTTAGTGCGTTGTAATTCCCAGTACACTTTAACCTTTTGACGTGCGTAATTAGAGACACAATAGCAAGACAATGGCTTGCGGACGCCGGCTACCGCCTGAGCGTTAATGAATTAAGACAATTGGTATCTGACATTTTCACGAGCGTGACTACGATTATTATGTTTTGTACAAGTATTCTAAGTATTTGACTGGCCTGTTGGTCTAGTGGTTAGTGGCCCTGAATGCTATGCCGGAGGTCGTGGGTTCGATTCCCACTCAGGACAAATGTTTGTGTGATGAGCACGATCATTTGTTCTGTGTCTGGGTGTAATTTATCTATTTAAGTATGTATTTAGAATTATATAAGTATGTTTATCAGTTGTCTAGTACTCATAACACAAGCTCTGCTTAGCTTGGGACTAGACGGCGTTGTGTGACAGTTGTGGAATATTATATTATTATATTATATTATATTCTTATGGCTAAAACTATACTAACATTCTTCACATGTAAGGTGTCTCGTCAGTGTGCGTAGCAATGTGTCTTAATAAAGTAGCCTTCTGATTAAAACAAAGCTGACATTCTTCACACTTGTAAGGTTTCTCGCCAGTGTGCGTACGAAGGTGATTTAATAAAGTAGTTTTATGACTAAAACAAAGCTGACATTCTTCACATTTGTAAGGTCTTTCGCCAGTGTGCGTAAGAAAGTGTTTTGTTAAATCACTCTTCTGACTATAACAAATCTGACATTCTTCACATTTGTAGGGTTTCTCGCCAGTGTGCGTACGAATGTGTCTTGTTAAATGAACCTTCTGACTAAAATTAAGTTGACATTCTTCACATTTGTAAGGTTTCTCGCCAGTGTGCGTACGAATGTGTCTTGTTAAACAATCTTTCCGACTAAAACAAAGCTGACATTCTTCACATTTGTAAGGTTTTACGCCAGTGTGCGTACGAATGTGATTTGTTAAATGAACCTTCTGACTAAAACAACGCTGACATTCTTTACATTCGTAAGGTTTTTCTTTAGTATGCGTACGAATGTGATTTGTTAAATGACATTCCCGAATAAAACTAATCTGGCAGACATCACATTTGAAAGGTTTTTCACCAGCGTGTACAGTATTTTTTGTTACATTACGTTTTTTAATATTATTACGACAATTTGTGTCTAAAGTAACACTAATATTAAATTGAGGTGTTGATGAACTACTTTGAGTGTTCTGTGTAACTTTTGTGTCCGACTCTTCATTCTTCTTTTGATTTTCTGCAATAACGTCTTCTAGTTTTTTTCCTCTCATGTTCGCAACGGCCGCTCCTGTGATTATTAATCTATTAAGCATAAAATTCAAATCACAATCAAAAGGAACCGAATGTTTATTATTTGAGCCACAGAGTTCTTTTATGCAGGAATCAGAATCAGAATCAGAAACGTTTATTTCAAATAGACCAATTACAGGCACTTTTGAATTGTCAAAATGTCGGTCAGTCAAAAAAAAATACAAGTGAAGCTAAATTGCACGTTCCAAAGCGTAGATCTCTATGGAGAAGAACGTGCAAGAAACTCCATGGACACTCTTTTAAATCATATTATGAGTTACATAAATCTTGGTTACATATTTCTTGTCGCTTCTAATATGTGAGCACAATGTAGATAAGTAATAATAATTAAAAGAATAAAATAAAAACTAATAAAAAATAAAATAGAAATTGAATTAAGTCACTGGCAGCTAAGAGATGACCAGTCTCAACTGACGGCACCCGTTCACGAGCATGACGCGTGCAGGTTTTAGAATATCATCAAGATCAAGCGTGATCGTAGGATTTAACAAAAAAACCGGAATTACACGACTGCATCAGGGTCATAAGCGAGGGTTTTGATTATAGTAGTCTATGTATGTTCTCATGTAAGTGTGTTCTACCGAAGCGGTTCAAGTACCTACTGAACCGCTTTTGTTGATAGAGATGTCAATCGATTCGTTATTATGGTCGCAGTGACAAAGAGTGTATGTATTTATTTATTTATGACAGGTACTCTCTGCACTTACAGTCGAAACCAACACGTGCAGAGTCATTATTATATTACAATACAATATTAAGAAAGAAAAAAAATAATCATAAAATAACACAATTAATAAAAATCATTATCATTATCATCATTCATTATTATTGGGTGTATAGATAACTATACACCCTTTGTTCCTATTCTTGTGCCCAAGTTGTGCTAGATCAGTAACGTAGTGTTTTCAATGCGACGGCGAACACGAAGCGATGCGAAGCGTTTGGAACAAAAAAATTACTCTCTATTGCGGTAACTCAAGTGGCCAACTACACATTGGTGCAGTGCGGCGACAAGCGAAGAGACGCGCATGCGATCAGTTGGTTTGATATTGTCACGCGAACTCTTGCGGTGCGGTGACTTGTTTTATATAAATGGCAACTAAAGCGGCGACTTCGCACACACGTAGGACAAAGCCGCCGCGTCGCGTTGGATTTACGGGAACCGCATCGGATCGCTTCGCACCCGCAATCGCGTTGAATCGCACACGTCAGACGCCGCGTGATACAATACGAATCTTCCAGATTCACAACCTTCAAGTTACTGTTTATTTACTATGCTGAAGCTAACAGAAATTACAGTAAAGAGCTGGAGTTCGTTAAATGAATCCTACGCATCAGTGGCGAAGAGTCCATATTACACGATTCCCATCGGCTTCCCTTGCTTGACCTTCCATTGCTCACTCACTTCGAATGTTCTACTGAACTAGAAAGATTTGACCGCACGGCGATTTCATTCTTAAATATTTTACAAACTTTGTTTCTTTTCATATTTTATGACTTTTCCTAATTTGTTATCGTTAGCCCAAATCTATGTAAAAAACTATTACATCATATGTGGTACAGTGCGACATAAAAGAGTAGAAAATAAATGAGGGCGTCACAATCGCTCAGGTAGCAACCCAGTTAGTATGACCCAACTGATCTTGATACTTGAATAGTATTATTTATTTATTAGCTTTAAATAATGAGTAAATATTTTAAATAACTCCGTATGTTTATTAATCAATTCCAATCAGTTCCGCATAGATAGATAGATAATAGATTTGATATGTAGTAGTAATAACTATGTAGTAGTATAAAACAACAACTCCTCTCAAATATAAACTATAATAAAGAAAGTCCACTAATCTAATAAATTAAAATCTAAATATTCTACACCTTCAATGGGATCACTTAAGTTCGTGTCATCTATTTTCAGCTCTGACCTTGATTCGTCACTGCTTTCTGAACTAATCTCATCGTCACTGCTGTCTGTACCAACCCTTATAACTAAACGGTCTATGTCATTGTACAATGTTCTTCCACGATCATAATATTCCTTCTCGATTTTCTTAACATGCTCACAGCAATTCTTCCAATCCTGAGCTGTTATTAAGTTGAATGCCTCTTCGGTTAGCTCCTTAATGTTTTTTGAACCCACATTCTGTGAAGCAACCTTTCGCTTTACCAATGCCCAAATTAACTCTATGGGGTTAAGATCACAGTGGTATGGTGGCAGCCTTACCACTGTGTGACCGTAATGCCCTATAATATCATCAATTTCGTATTCTGGTTCAGGCTTATGTTTCTTTACAAGCGCTAGAAGCGAGGGTTTTCTCAAATCAGGGTCACACGGTATATTGTTTTGTTGTAACCATATTCTTATTTCATTAACCTTAAACGCTGATGTTGGAGCTTTATTCTTTATAACAGAGTGATAGGGTGCATTATCCATCACGATAATCGAGGGCTCTGTGATGTTGGGGATAAGTTTTTCTGTAACCCATTTAGTGAAATTATGTTGGTTCATTTCGGAATGATAATCTTCTTGTTTGTTCACACCGCTAAGAGCATTAGGCACAAAGCCTTTTTTATTTCCAGCATGAACTATAATCCATCGCTTTCCCTTTGAGATGTCTGTAGTGAATCCTTCAGTTTCAATCGACTGCCAGCATTTTTTAAGCTTGTAGCTGGAATGGATGTAGCTTTCATCCAAATATATTATATCCTTTTGAAGCTCTTCTGGTAAGTTTCTGTTTTCCATAATTATTTTTAAATATTTTTCTCTTTTGTGTGCAATAATAGGTTTTTCTATCAAAGCTTGTCTGTTCGTTTTACATTTTTTATATCGAAATCCAATCTTTTTTAGAAGTTTCCGCAAATGCTCTCGACTTCCGTCATAGCCGATATCTTCCCTTAATTGAACCAACAATTTACCAATTGTTGGTACCTGTTTCCTTACAGTATAAAAAAAATGAATTTTCTGCCGAATTGCACATGTGTCAAAGTCGTCCAATACCTTTGAGGGACGACCCTTTCTATGTTTAGCCGGTGTCGAATATTTCTCACCGTTTTCCATGCCGTGTTGCACGATTCTGCGCACTGTGCTTACAGAAACCCCTAAAACAAACAAAGCAGGGTATTAATATAAAATATAGGTACAACGTTAAATGAGTGCTTTTACCTTTACATAATATTATTCTATTTCTTTTAATTTTATAACTACTGTCAGTCTGACGAAAGAACTACCGCGAAAAGTATGTTAATAATGTGAAAATTTTAAAATTGTTTCTTTACATTTAGTCTGTGCTTCAACGAATATGGTAGGTATAGCAAAAAATGTAGGCGTAATATGCAATGAATTACATTAATTTTTTTGCCTTAGTCTCAACGTTTTTTAGTCGCGCTATAACTACAATGGTATTTGTTTATCTTAGCATAACCTCACAAATGGTAGACAAATGAGTTGTAAATAATATTTAGTGCGAAAATTTTGCTCTCCGAATGTATTAATCGTTTGTAATTAACGTTTGGTACAACTTTCAATAGTTACTTACCAGTAAAATCTGCTGTGCGTTTGTAAACATCTTCGAAGCTGGATAGCAGCTTTCCAGCTTGAAATTCTGCCATACACCGCATGAAAACTTTATAAATTATTTCACGAGCGCCACCACGAATGACCTTATTCATGATACTTAACTGTGTTCCTGTCCACACTCAGAAACAACACACAAAAACCAATATTCTAGTATAAAACGAAACCGATCGAGAAGAATTGACAGGTCAAGTACTCATTTTAGATGTTGCCAGAAAATGAAAACATGTTAGTTCCCAAAAATTTAATTTCTACTCTTTTATGTCGGACTGTATATGAGATTCCTTTACAAATACCTACTAAGACCGCACACCGTCAATATGACTGCAGGGATAAAAACAGTAAACAAAGTTTTCTACAAACTTCATTAGTTTGCAGAAAACTTTGTTTACTGTTTATTATGTACTTACTACTACTTTTGTTTTGTACTTTTGTTTCATTTATTTTGAATTCTGAGTAAGTTGTTATTGTCTAGGTTGTATACATTACCGTTTCAACTATTATTATTTCACTACCGCAATATGTGGTTTTGAAATTGGTACAACCCTATTTCAAAAAGGACCGAAAGGTTACAATTGACTATTTTTTCACGTCTTTAAATTTGGTTAAAATTCTAATTGTTGAAAAGAATAATATTGTTAGAACAATGCGGCGTGCAAGACGGGAAGTACCACCGATTTCTAGAGCTATACATACTACAAGATATGAAACATTTATAATGAAAACAGAAGCCCATACAACCCTTATGGTTTATCAAGGAACACCAGAAAAAAATGTTATTAGTTGGAGTACCGCTCTGTACCGCAAGGGTATTAATAAATAAAGCTGCCTGAAACAGTGCGAAAACTGCATAATCTATAAAAAAGCTGTTTGTGGAAAATGTATGAAAGATTTAAAAAACTACTATTTTTTTTAATTTTTACTCAGTTTAAGTCTCAGACTAATAAAAAAGTAAAGACGGAGTCGTCGTAAACAAAATCGACGAAATAAGTGAGGACTAGTTTTGGCTTTGTGTGCGTAACTTGGTGTATGACATCGTAGATTTGCACATGTGTGCTAGAGAAAAAATGTTGCAAGCGTTGCGCTGAGACTCCCAAGTACGAGAGATATACTTTGGTTAAGTTTTATTATTGTGTAGGTAGTATAGTGTTTATCTTGGTTATATGAAATGAAAGATAATTTCATTTAATGAAAATCATTTATTTTTATATTAAGTGAAATTATTAATTTTAAAAACACACAAAACTTACATATAAAAATAATAATATATATCCAACGACTGTCGGATTAGGTGCGGGTCATCCAGCGTAACCGTATGTTGGATGACGTCGTACTTGTAAATAAAAAAACACTTTGTTGTAAGGTCCATAAAAATTACGACTTCCCTTATTTTTGGGAAAAAATAATGTTCTTAACTTGCAACACCGACAAAATGGCGTGTTCCGAGAAATTATTTCAGATATTTTTACTATTTTATTTAATGTATACAGCAATAAAAACTTTTTAGAAAAAAAAAAATAACCGACTTCACTAAAAAAAACACTAAAAGGATCAAAATAACTTTAATTTCGGATGTCGGTGTTTCTCGGTATTGTTTGTTTCTTATTTAACACCGACTTCCGAAATTAAAGTTATTTTGATCCTTTTAGTGTTTTTTTTAGTGAAGTCGGTTATTTTTTTTTTTCTAAAAAGTTTTTATTTCACACTTTTTAGTTGCGATACACTTATAAACAGAGTGCCTATTTCTAATGACAATTCCAATTAACCCAAATACTGCTAGGTTACATTGTTTTATTATAAAGTTGCTGTGCCTACCTTCCTCCTTCCGGCTCCATCATCAGATCAGTTCGATAGTACCTTATAGCCAAAGAGCATCTCACGACAATTCTAATAAGCCCAAACACGGCTAGGATACATTGATTAATTACGGAGTTCCTGTGCCTACCTTCCGGCTCCATCATCAGATCAGTTCGATAGTACCTTATAGCCAAAGTGCATCTCATGACAATTCTAATGAGTCCAAACACGGCTAGGTTACATTGATTAATTACGGAGTTCCAGTGCCTACCTTCCGGCTCCATCATCATCATCAGATCACTTCGATGATACCATTTTCAACGTAACTATTCAGAATCATTCATTTATTTGTATTGTCATAGTCGCTTAACTATATCTTCAATGTGATATCTATTTGAGTATGAAGTTCCGTTGACCATTTCTGGTCTTCTTCATCAGTTCCACTTCATCAAATGTTACTTTTTGACTGTAAATGCTTAAGTTCTTGATGAAAATACTAAAATTACCATAGGGTTGCCTATAATTTTTGAGGAGTTCCCTCGATTCCTCATGGATTCCATCATCAGAACTGGATTTTGAAAAAAATGGGACCAATCTGGAAGCATATCCTATAAAGGGAAAAAAAAATTTTGCAAATCGGTCCATAAACGACGGAGTTCTGAGGTAACACACATAAAAAAAAAAAAAAAAAAAAATGATGATAAAAAAAAAAAAAAAAAAAATACAACCGAATTGATAACCTCCTCCTTTTTTTTTGAAGTCGGTTAAAAACGTTACTTACTTGTGAAAAGTAATCCCAGAAGCCTTTTTTTGCAAACTGGAATTGTTTTTGCAGCAGTTTATGACACAGGACGGCATAATTTCGTAATTATTGTGTCAACAAATAAACGTCTCACGCACTCGCTTGCTAGCGGCAGACTACCGAGCGGCCGGCTTCATATTGCCGATTGGCTTCATATTACGTGTCTCACTTTTAGGAGCGCAATGTTCTGTCTATACTTTTTTATTAGTCTGAGGTTTAAGTATTAAAATTGTTTATTAGTAGTAAAAAAATTGATATTATTTTTATTTAATTTTATACCAAAATACGCAATAATTTCAGGAGTATTCTAACTGAATCTCTAGTTCCGTCATATTGACGGCTGCGGTCTTTGAAGGTATAGTATGATGCCTGGCTCTTCTAGTGTTAAACGTCTACAACATTTAACTAGCAATACCAAAATCATATGTCGAAAAATACCGAGTTGCTTCTTCAAACAACAAAATCCCATACTATGCAACTATCTCTTACTATACAATGCACTAAGTCCTGTTAGTCCTGTAGCGACATCTATGGCGTCACATAAGAACTAATCCTGCATCGCGCAATCAAAGTTCTCCGTGCGATTAGAACATATAGAACAGCCCGAAATCATCTATCGGGCAGTAGCCCACGAGACATGAAACCCCTTTTCAGCGGAGGTACATATGTGAGACTTTACTCTCTGTTCCACATACCTCCAAAATGGTGACCACGACGTGATCGAAATCGTTCCGTCTCGTTTTAGCACGCAAAAGATTACTTGTTTTGTTATTTGATTACTACCAAAATAACTCGATGCCTACCGGGTTACGATGAGCTCGATAAATGAACAGTGCACAGATGCAAGCGAGAAAGAAAAAATCATTCATGATGTAATTGTGATTCAAAATAAGAATGAATTTAGCTGCATTATAAAGGGCCTATTACACTACTCGATATTCAGACAGTCTTATTCGATGTCGCGTAGTGTAATAAGGGTTAGACCGGTTTTACTCGGAACAAAAAATAAGACAGTCTGAATATCGTGTGCTGAATATCGCGTAGTGTAATATGAAGGGCATTGCAAGGGCAAGGGCAACTCACTGGCGAGCAATACATTTCATTCAGCAGGATTTTTTATACGATAAAATTGAAATGGCGGTTATGTTCCGTTTGTGTTCCGTTTTTTGATATTGCTTTCTTGTCGTATTTTATTTATATGTTTTAATGTTGAAGTGTGGTAAAGCAGTTGAACTATACATTTATTATGTGTTGGGTCGCGGACTTCATTAATTCATATAGACAGATAGAGATAGCTACTGTTTAATAAATTATTTGTATTGCAACATCGTTTTCAAAATTAAGGTTTGAGAATTTAAAAAAAATGTGCCATCGGCCGTGCCACTCCAAATATGACCATCTATACCAATATTATAAAGAGGCAGTGTTTTATTTTTTGTTTTGTTTGTAGGAGGTAATCTCTGAAAGTACCTACTGGTACGATTGTTAAAAATTTTTCACCGACATAAAGCTGCTTTATACCTGAGTGTCATAGGCTATATTTTATGTAGGTACGCGGGTGAAGCTGCGGGCAAAAGCTAGTCACTACATAGTATAAAACAAATTCGCTTCCCGCTGTCTGTCCCTATGCATGCTTAGATCTTTAAAACTACGCAACGGATTTTGATGCGGTTTTCTATAATTGATAGAGTGATTCAAGAGGAAGGTTTATATGTATGATACATGCATAATATAGTAGAGAAACATTGGTAATTTTAGAAATGTCTAATGTGATGTCGTAATAAACACATTTTTTGCGCTTACATTGCGAACGCTGGCTGAACCCTACAAGATAATGTACTACAGTATTGTACACCTTAAAAATGTCTACAAAAAAGTCCACGATGGTATATGTCTATCTTTTAGGGTTGACCCAAAATAACCATTTTTTATCCTTTATTTTTTACGAGAAATAATGGCTCATTTACGAAACAATTTAAGCATATAGGTCCAACCTAGTTCAGGCAAAAATGCAATGTATGCGTTATAATTATTTTTATGTATCTTAATATAAATGTGCCACTTTTATTAAATAAACGATATTCTATTCTATTCTATTCTAATCCCTATCCAATTAAGTACCTTAGATACATTGTGCATTTAATATAGATCATTATGGCCCTTTACAGCATGTAATTTAGATACAGATTTAGAATGCAGGGACATAGCGGTTGCGGTAGTATCGGCATTGCACCCGTGCGAAGCCGAGGCAGGTCACTAGTTAATTATAAACTCAGAAATGGATTTGAGTCTATTATTGCATCATAGAGCGGGCGACACTTGGGTGAGTGAACTTCTAATAATTCGGCTACCCTTTTGAAAATATCCACCCTTCGCCACTGCTACGCATATAACTGTTCTGTTGTATCTGCAATCAGTGTTCAGTACTTTAAGCAAATGTGCTGTGAGACATCTCGCAGTAGGAGTGTGCTCTCCAGCGCGAGCAACTGCTCAGAGATGTACAGACAGGACGCCTGAAGTTGTTTTTGGTAAGTTTATGTTGTCAACCCAGTCGGCCTGTTCGCTCACAAAATGATTCACTAACTAATACTTACGTGTCGTGTCACTGGCTCTTCGCTTCTTCCTCGGTACTTCTTGTTCTTCTTCCACTTCCGTTTTGATCTCTATTAAGGGCACATCATCTTCTGAATCAGGCTTAGACTGTTGTGCTGGTATATCTTCTGCGTCTGAATAGCTATCGTTTAGATGTTCCAGTTCCAGTTCTGTTAAAAAATACAGTGAAGATCTATTTGTTGATACATGCGCAGGATGGATCCGAAGTCCGATTATAACAAGATCCCAGAGTAACATTATAATTTTCACTCGACCACTCGACTGAACTGCATCAATTCTACACGAAGTCTGGACGTAAAGACAAGTCGCCACATCGCGCGTACCGTCATCTCGAGACGCAGCACTGCGTGGAGCAACGTTTTCTGAATGCTCACAATGAAATATGTATCTTTTCGTGTACTAAATAAAGCTATATTTTGAATCGCCCTTGTAAAGTGTACGCACAACGTCGCGTCGTGTCTCGGTGTGAACTGACCCTAATTGGTCCCTGTTTCTAGTATCATAATTATGTCCATTGCCTCTTTTATTGAAAAGAAGATGATTCTTTCCAACATACATGATTTTTGTATAAACATATTGACAAAGTATAGATTGATAATTAAATTGAATGTTTTAAAAACATACCATATTCAAAATGTTCCACTTTTGGCTCAATGTCATCATCTAGTCTCTCACAAACATCTGGTAATTCTTCTTTGACGGTAATGCTTTCAATATGGCTGAGGTTCTCTACAGGATTTATTACAGGCTCACTCAGCTGACCTCGGTGTACTAAAGGATTGGGCTGCAAAAGGTTATCACAATGTCAGGTAATCTTTATTGCACACAAACATGTACAAACAATTTTCATTAAATTCGGCTCCAAAAGAGCCTCATAAATGGTAACACTAAAGAGGGTCCTTTTCCACTCGTCCACCGTCAACGTCGAGCATAGTTTAAAAGCTTGTTGCCTCATCTAACGCAATCCAACGCAATGTTTGATGAAGAGGCAATGAGAAATAAAAACTTTTTAGAAAAAAAAAAATAACCGACTTCACTAAAAAAAACACTAAAAGGATCAAAATAACTTTAATTTCGGATGTCGGTGTTTCTCGGTATTGTTTGTTTCTTATTTAACACCGACTTCCGAAATTAAAGTTATTTTGATCCTTTTAGTGTTTTTTTTAGTGAAGTCGGTTATTTTTTTTTTTCTAAAAAGTTTTTATTTCACACTTTTTAGTTGCGATACACTTATAAACAGAGTGCCTATTTCTAATGACAATTCCAATTAACCCAAATACTGCTAGGTTACATTGTTTTATTATAAAGTTGCTGTGCCTACCTTCCTCCTTCCGGCTCCATCATCAGATCAGTTCGATAGTACCTTATAGCCAAAGAGCATCTCACGACAATTCTAATAAGCCCAAACACGGCTAGGATACATTGATTAATTACGGAGTTCCTGTGCCTACCTTCCGGCTCCATCATCAGATCAGTTCGATAGTACCTTATAGCCAAAGTGCATCTCATGACAATTCTAATGAGTCCAAACACGGCTAGGTTACATTGATTAATTACGGAGTTCCAGTGCCTACCTTCCGGCTCCATCATCATCATCAGATCACTTCGATGATACCATTTTCAACGTAACTATTCAGAATCATTCATTTATTTGTATTGTCATAGTCGCTTAACTATATCTTCATTGTGATATCTATTTGAGTATGAAGTTCCGTTGACCATTTCTGGTCTTCTTCATCAGTTCCACTTCATCAAATGTTACTTTTTGACTGTAAATGCTTAAGTTCTTGATGAAAATACTAAAATTACCATAGGGTTGCCTATAATTTTTGAGGAGTTCCCTCGATTCCTCATGGATTCCATCATCAGAACTGGATTTTGAAAAAAATGGGACCAATCTGGAAGCATATCCTATAAAGGGAAAAAAAAATTTTGCAAATCGGTCCATAAACGACGGAGTTCTGAGGTAACACACATATTAAAAAAAAAAAAAAAAAAAATGATGATAAAAAAAAAAAAAAAAAAAAATACAACCGAATTGATAACCTCCTCCTTTTTTTTGAAGTCGGTTAAAAAAGAGAGATAACGCCTGAAAACTCTGTTGGTATTCGGTAATTCCGTTATTTACTCGAATATTTCACAAATACGTTTTTTTTTAAACCCTTAAAAGTTTTTCAGAAAAAATTTCGTCATTCAGAATCCCGCTTAAATGTGCAAGGCTTCTATAGATGTACTTTTTTATATTTTTAATATACGAGTATGAGTACATTATGGAGGGTCAAATTTTACGTAAAATAGCAGATTTTCAGAGATCTTTTATTTACTAGATTAGTTTTCAAATTTATGTTTTGATTTCTATACCTAATATAAAAATTGCCAGTTTTGTTAATCATACGTCGATTTTAAAAAATTCATAATTATAATGAATTCCATTTAACCGACTTTAAAAAAAAGGAGGAGAGACTCAATTTCGTTGTTTTATATTTTTGTTTTATTATTATACTTTTTATTAAAAAAAAAATATGTTGTTACTTCCGAATTCCGTCGTTTATGGAACGATTTTCAATTTTTTTTCTCCTAAAAACATGCTTCCAGATTGGTCCTATTTTTTTTTTGATGGTGGGATCTGTGAGGGATCGAGGGAACTCCTCAAGTATTATAGGAAACCATATAGTGATTTTGGTATTTTCATCGACAACTTTCAAAATGTCAAAATTCAAAAGTTTTTATTTCACATAGGCCTACATGGGCACTTATAAAACGTCAGAAGCTAGTGCACGGTTCCAAAATGGTCGTTTCCTATAGAGAAGGACCGGCAAGAAACTCCATGGTTACTCTTTTAAAAAAAATGTTCTTACAATATTTCCATATTACAGTTTTAGTAGATATTATGTAAGGACAGTGTAGACCAGTCAATATTGTACTCAAAAGTACAATAAAAATAATCATAATAAAAAGTGAGTCGTAATAGGAAACAATCTAAGAATTCGCGGAGTCTACAGTGTTCTTACTCACATTCACATTATAAAAAAGAGGCTATATAAAAAGAAAACAAAAAAAAAATAACAATTACAACACTATCAATAAATGACATGTTAACAAAATAAATTACTAACGAATTTATGGTAGTTGGGGTCTAATAATATAAAAAATATTGCAAAAGCAATGTGTTAGAAAAAAAAAGTATATATTACAACAAATGTGAAAAAGTTGGGGGCCACATGTGCAGAAGCAGTCATTGCCAAACAAGCGTGTCTTCGACATAGTCTTTAAACTCAAGCACTTACAGTCAAAAAGTAATATTTGTTGAAGTGGAACTGGTGAAGAAGACCAGAAATGGCCACGAACTACACACGCACATAGATATCACAATGAAGATATGTAGTTAAGTAATTAGGACGAAACAAATAAATGGTTCTGAATAGTTATGTCGAAAATGGAACATCGAAGTGAGCTGATGATGATGATGGAGCAAGAAGATAGGCACCGAAATACCATAATAAATCAATGTATCCTAGCCGTGTTTGGGCTTATTAAAAAACTTTTTACAAAAAAAAAATAACCGACTTAAAGTTTTTATTTTACACTTTTTAGTTGCGAACCACTTATAAACAGAGTGCCTATTTCTCATGACGATTCCAATTAACCCAAAACACTGCAAGGTTACATTGTTTTATTAGAAAGTTCCTGTGTCTACCTTCCACCTTCCGGCTCCATCACCAGATCAATTCGATAGTACCTTATAGCCAAAGTGCATCTCAAGACAATTCTAATAAGCCCAAACACGGCTAGGATACATTGATTAATTACGGAGTTCCTATGCCTACCATCCGGCTCCATCATCTGATCAGTTCGATAGTACCTTATAGCCAAAGTGCATCTCATGACGATTCTAATAAGTCCAAACACGGCTAGGTTACATTGATTAATTACGGAGTTCCAGTGCCTACCTTCCGGCTCCATCATCATCATCAGATAACTTCGATGATACCATTTTCAACGTAACGTAACTATTCAGAACCATTCATTTATTCGTATTGTCATAGTCGCTTAGCTATCTTCATTGTGATATCGAAGTGAGTATGAAGTTCCGTTGACCATTTCTGGTCTTCTTCATCAAATGTTACTTTTTGACTGTATTTACAAGCTTAAGTTCTCGATGAAAATACCAAAATCACTATATGGTTGCCTATAATATTTGAGGAGTTGATAGAGAGATAGAAGTGTGATACTAGACCAGGATCTGTCTTTCACTGGGTTCGCGTGAGCTGGTTTGCGTGTCGCTTTCGCCCAAAGTAGGCTCCACAACGTCTTGACCGTCCGCAGCAAATTGTCTTTCAAGTACAAATTGTGCCTACTCACAGCGGTCATCCCTACGATCGTGACATACGCTTGCCCTGTCTTTGCACAAGTAAACCTGGTACTTCCATGGTATGTAATAGGTAAAAAACTGATTGCTCCAAAAATCCTAAGAGCTCCTTATATATGTCTGAAATGAGAATTTATATCATGTTTTAAAATCCCACAATAAGAGTTAGATAACATAAAACGCGAAATATTAAACGAAAAAAATGTTTTTTAATTAAATTAATGCAGAAATAATGCAACAAATCATAGTTTTTTAATAAAGTTTATGAAAGAAAAATAATTAAACAATCATATTTAATACCAATGGTTTGACTTTATTAGTGTAGCTAAATATATAGATAGTTTATTAATTTGTGTATGTATTGTATAATTGTATGATATTTATGGTTTATTAGTAAATCTTTCTTGTATGTATTCGCCTTTTCTCGCTCTTTTATTGCACCTACCACTATTTATCTCTGCATCACCCTAAGGTTGACTGGTAGAAAATGCCTAAGGCATTAAGTCCACCACTGTATGTTTGTGCATAGAGTATTAATAAATCTATATATATAAAAGGGGAAACTGACTGACTGACATATCAACGCACAGCCAAAACTACTGGGACTAGGAGCGTGAAATTTTGCACAAGGTTTCCTTTTATGACGTAGGCGAGCACTAAGGAAGGATTTTCCAAAATGCACCCTCAAAGGGGATGAAACGGCGGTCCAAAATTTGTATGGAGAAACCTACTTATCCGCAGGCCAAGCCACTCACAAAAGCTAGTAAATTATAAATATTTTTAAATCAACACCTGAAATATAAAACTAGCAATTTTTTAAAGTTTGCAAGTAAGGATGACAACTATCAATAATTTGAGATAAATTTATTTTCCACCGGAGCTGGGTTTTTTTTCTTTGGAGCCAAAGCATTCTTCTTTAGGATTTAATTTCAATAGAAATCTAGATAATATCCACAAGATATCTGTGATTTCAAAATATTTACACAAAGAAAGGACGTGCAATAATGTCATTATCATTTACAGCAGTTGTATGGAAAATAGTGAAAATGTATCTCAGGATGGACACTCTAAAGAATTTCAGCAGTCTATGACCTCTATATAGTTTCACCCTAGTGATACCTAACCACTTCTACACTTACTAAATACCCTTACTAGTTGCAGAACACCTCACCTCATTCATCATCTGAGCAAACAGCTCTTCTGCTTCCAGACATTTTCTCTGCAGTTGGCAGCATTGCTTTAGTTTATCAAAGCACAAGAAACAAGCGAGCACCGGTCTTCTGTCTTCAGTTACAAACTGCAACATAAAAATACCATAACACTTGACAATAGAATACTTCCCATACAGTACTCACATTGTTATCCTGTCCGAGCCACACTGACCACAGATGATGTAAGTGTGGGTCAGTGGGTTGGCTTAGGGGCATAAAAGTATTAACAACTTACCGGATTACCAGTCAGCCTCTCATACAGTTCATGTAACTTCTTGTTGACAACTACATACATTTGAACATTCTCCGCTAAACATATCCTACACATTGGCAGTTTTTCCATTTTTTTTAATCATAACGTATATTACTTTTGGTTTCGTAAAGTTTATGTATTTAGCGGTTTATTGAACTACTTCGTAGTATTTAATTTCAACTTACAATAAAGTCGTAAATGGTGGAAATGTTGACAAACATTATAGGACACACTCTGACACAGCGTTGGGCGTGACAGGCGTGACAGCAAGCTATGGCTATCCCTGCGTTCCGAATTGCGTCAAAAGCTTAGAGTAGTATAGAAAAAGGTCTTTGCGATAATATCGCGAATCCAACCAACGCGCAACGTCACAATTATTACTCAACAGCCCTTTTATTTTGTGACTATTAAATTTGGTCGGATTCGCGATTTAATCACTTTTATCGCAATTCGGAACACGGGGACAATATCGATTTTTTTTTTGTTTACCTTAGGGAAGGCTATAATCGTTAGACCATATCGCCTAGTCTTCCGTGCATATTTTCTTGCGTTAAAAGTCTTCCGCTGTTTCTTTTTGTTTTACATTAGAATGCGGGTGTAATACATTCTAATGTTGTTGAAGTATTTGGCAGCAAATGTATCGATTCAGCCTTCTCAGCAAACTTCGCTGAGGTAGCTAAAACTACAATAAAATTCTCAGCTCCATTTTATCGAGAACGCGCCTATTTCAATGATTCCACATATTATTCCAGTTGCGCAGACACTTGAGATACAAAACTACACCATTGGGGATTCTCGCCACGAGTGTACTTTGGTTAGCACGTGTGTATTGAGAGTTTTAAGTTTTAACTGTTTCTGAGTGATCGCTGTTACCTTTGTGACTTATTTTTATATAACTGTGCCGTCCTTGTGTTCGTAAACAGGTTTGTTCTGTGATTGTTTTGTGTTTTGCTCAGTTTATCCAAGATGGAGAGAAATAAACCCCCTGACCCTGCTCCCCCTGACATTCCAACTTCCCCAAATCCCTTATCCCAAAACCCACTAACACAATTTGCCGACGTTGTCTGTAGTATCACGGAAATGGATGTATCCCTAAATACACGTAAACGCCCCAGTGTCGAACAGACCACTATTCCCACACCACCAAATAAACAACCGAAGAGTCAAATCGGTCGTGTGAGATACTCTGCTGTAGACAAAGGCCCTTATGTCGTACATGTTTCTCGGCTGGAAACTTCACCAAACGCAGGCACCACATTACATCCTGTAAACTTTGGTAAGTTTTTATTATTTAATAATATCGCTAATGTTCGTCGGGATGGAGTCAATAAAGTTGGTCGTAACCGTGTCTCAGTGGAATTTACATCTCCCCAGGATGCAAATGCGTTCCTCATTAATAACCTCCTGTCCAAACACGGTTACTCAGCATCTATCCCAACATTCAACATCACAAGGATGGGTGTTATTTCTGGTGTTCCCACTGATATTTCTGAGGAAGAAGCCTTAACCTTTTTGTCGGTACCATCTGGATGTGGTAAAATTCTGAAAGTCCGTCGCATTAATAGGAAAACACAGAAAGACGGTGCAAATGAATGGAAACCCACAGAAACTTGTGTCATCACTTTTGATGGCCAAGTCTTACCACCAAGGGTCTACTGTTGCTATACATCTCTTCCAGTCGTGCAGTACATCTACCCTACGATACAGTGTCGCAAGTGTTGCAGATTTGGACATGTGGCCAACCTGTGCAGGTCGAAACCACGCTGCAGTAAATGTGGCCACGATCACCCCGGTGATGGTTGCAACATTTCTGAAGGCGAGGCTTTCTGTATACTTTGCTCGGGTAATCACTTTGCCAACAGCAGGTCATGCCCCGAGCATGGTAGACAGAAGGCTATCAAGACAATTATGGCTGAGAAGTCAATTCCCTATGTAGAGGCTAGTAAAATTGTTCCTTTACCTTCCCGCAACTATGCCAATTGTCGTCACCTCACACACACACAACTCTGTGTAGTTACTACGAGTATATAAATTAGGGATGAACTATATGTTTATATATATTCTGTGTAGGCAACGACAATGACGTTATGGAGTGAGTAGTAGGAAATGCGTCACATACCTGTTGAGTTGAGCTGTTGAGTTTTCGTAGGTATATTTCTTTCCCTCATATAATTGTCTGCTTCGCATATATCGGACTTCTACCACCTGTAAAAGTTATTGCTCCCTGAACATGAATATATCGACGCAATTAACCCTATACCTTACAGTGTAAACAACATATTAATAAATTCACATAAAGAACATCATTTCAATATTAAGTATATAATAATCAATAGCCTCGCCAGGATGAATATGACATAATAACATCTTCATCCTGTATCATTAAACTTGAGGTTGGATAAGGTCAGTAGGTACTACCAGGACCCTCAAATAGGCGTCCAGCACCCCATGCTCGCTCAACTACGCGAGACTCTAATGTGCCCGGCTTAAATGCCGGAGCGAAAGCTAGGTGTCTAAATCACCGTAGCTACAGTTAACTGTGCCATCACTCGGGTAACAACGTACCCGAGCAAGACCTCAAGTAACACTCTTGAGTCTAACCGGAATCCAAGAGGAACATACATCTCAAGGTCTCAGCGAACCCCTATCACTAGAGGCCGCCTACTCCGTAATATAACAAGTTGGAATCCCAGAGACACACCTCTCCAGGCCTCGGCGCAAACCCCTATTATACTAGAGGCCGCCTACTCCTAATATAAACAGTTGGAATCCCAGAGACACACCTCTCCAGGCCTCGGCGCAAACCCCTATTATACTAGAGGCCGCCTACTCCTCACTGCAGAGGGTTGGAATCCGGGGGATGGCTACCCGGCCTCAGCAGCCCACCTAGAAAGCCTGGGCCTGCCTACTCCGTGCCCTCTACCTGTCCATGTTCACGACAAGGACTAGGCCTAACTTTATCAGGCCTCATACAGTTTAGCTTTCACCTTTAACATTAACATCTATAGGAATCAATTGCGCCGAGACAACAAATAACCACATGGAGCTTGACTAAGAATTTACATAAGTAATACTTAGCTTTCATGCCGTCGAATTCTGGATACATCTCTTTCCTCCAGACACGGCACGAAAAGTCTTTAACTAACATAATTCACGCTCTGTACACAAGCAATCACACTACACGTTAACTTAGTTTGTGACTTTTAGAAATGGCGGTTACTAGTTACCCGCCTGGTTGGCGCCAAATAATCTCACGCTATTGCAAAGTCTATAATATCTATGCTTACCATAGTTATTCAAGATGGCGCCTCTAGATGTTGCTAGAGTTGAATTTATGTGTTTGGTCTATGGCTTCGCGTTCTTCGCGACACTCCCGACAAAAGGCGAAAGTAGCGTGATCAGGACGCTTGTCCATTCTTTAATCTTTTCAAGGGCTCGTGTGGCAGCTACTCGTTTTGGTCTAGACTCGTGACTTTCTTCTATTGATACACAATCAGTTTGGTCACTTGACTTAGGCTCGGATAATATGTACGACTTAGGTTCAACAGACTTAGCAATGTCTATTTCACTTTCTTGACACACAACAGGCGAATATTCTACAGTACATTCATCTTCATTAAGTACTCTACTATTTTCATTTTCAACAGGAAGTTCGGTGGCTTTTTGACTTGGTAATTTTTCGGTAACCACGTTTCCAGGTGGTTGTAATTGAAATTCTGAAATTTGGAGGTCTTGTTCTTCAGTATCCTTTGACTCTGTTTCTTTGACACAGTTCTCTTCTCCATCTTCGATTTCAAGAGGATAAAGATGTGCGATTGACCTTGTGAACTCGGTATCACCTACTTTAACTTTAGCTACTCTACACATGCCATCTACTCCTTTTATTAAAGAGACTATTCTTCCGACTTTCCAACTTATTCGATTTTTATTGTCCCCTTTGATTTGCACGATTTGACCAATCCTGGGAGTCAATTTTGACGTTACTCTTGGCTCCCTCGGTCCGTGACTATATCTCTCTCGTAAGCTGAGAAGATAACGATTGGAGAATATGTCTTTAAATTCTTTCAAGATGACAAGTGCTCTTTTCCAACTTTGGATCAGGTTATCCTTTGTCACTGTACCTTGAATTTCCGTAGGATCCTTTCCAGATACTTCCATTGTAATACATTTCCCCATAGTGAGAAAATCTGAAGGTTTTAGTACATGATCTGGTTCTGAGTCCACTCTGGTCAGAGGTCTAGTATTAAGAACTGCTTCGATTTCCTTTACTACTGTAACGAGTTGACTGTCTTTTAACAAATGTTTCTGCAAGGTTCTCTTCATACAGTTCTTCACAAGACCCACTAACCGTTCGTAGAATCCTCCATGCCACGGTGCTAATTGTGGTATAAATTTCCAACGTATTTTCTTTTCCACGCAGAATTGATCTTCCAATATTTCAGATATAAGCTTAAAGTGTGTCGCATTGTCTGATGTGATTAAGTCTGGTACACCCCTCGTAGATACCATTCTTCTTAATGCAAGTAATCCTTCTTCAGCTGTGAGGTCATTGACTACTTCGAGGTGTACAGCCCTAACTGCTAAACATGTATATAAACATATCCATCTTTTGCAGTTGCCGTTACCATTGTTAACTATCAGAGGTCCCATGTAATCCATTCCTACATATGTGAACGGAGAGCTGTAGTTGACCCGTTCTTTTGGTAAAGCTGGTGTTAATGGTAACTTATATGGTCCTCCTGTAAATTTAACACATTCTGGACACTTCTTTATAATTCGTTGAACTTGACATCTTCCCTGAGGAATCCAATATAATTGTCTAACCCTGTCTAGAGTATGACTCACTCCTACATGTTTATTATCACGATGTGTTTTCATAATGATTTCTTCTGTGAAATCTACATTCTTGGGTATAAGTATAGGATATCGTTTATCAAACGACCAATCTGCATTTTTCATACGACCTTTACACCTTAGTAATCCGTCTATATCTGTAAATAATCCTAAATTGCGACTTAAGCTTGTCTCTTTTCCTCTTACTTCCAAAGGAAAATGTTCTGATTGAATTTTCTTTAAATTTATAATTATGCCATCTTGTTTATTATTATGTTCTGGTTTTTCTTTTTCGTTATTTTGTATGTATATATCCTTACTCATTGTGTCATTAATGTTTCTGTCTGGATCATCTATTTCCATCGGATCATCCTTACTTTCCTTAGTCGGACCCTCCCCAGCCGAAAATGAATGGGTTTCCACAGTAACAGACTCATTTGGCCACTTGTCTGGACTGTTCACTAGAAATTGTGGGCCAATAAGCCACTTCTTCTTATCTTCTCTCGAACTGGTAGGTCTCGTTCCGACGTCAGCTGTGTTAAGCTCCGATGGAATATATCTAATCTCTAACTGTTGATTCTTTTTAATTTCTTCAACTCTTCTAGCCACAAATGGTGGTAGTAACTTGTTAGATTTGCACCATTCTATGACAATTTGACTGTCTGTCCATAAGACTTGTCTTGTTATGCTTTGTTGGATAAATTTAAGAACAAACTGTATTAATCTACATCCAATTAATACACCGAGTAACTCAAGTCTTGGAATTTTGAGGTTGTCCTGATCTTTTATTGGTACAAGACGTGATTTTCCTATGATAAAACTTTTCTCAGACTTGCTGACTAGAAAAATAGAAGCAGCGTACGCCTGCAAAGAAGAGTCGGTAAGACAGTGTAACTCATAGTCCTTTCCTTTAGTGTTCTTCATGTAGCATCTGTTTATCGACACCTCCCTGATGGCATCTAATCCTTCATGGATGGTGATCCATTCATCGGTCAGTTCTTTTGGTAATGGTGAATCCCAATTCACCTTGGCCTTCCAGAGCTGCTGTAAAAAGAGTTTGGCTGGTAAAATGTATGGTACTGCGTATCCACATGGATCGTATACTGACGCAATAACTTTAAGAATTTCTCTTTTTGTGTATATTTCCATGTATGGATTCTTGAATTTCAGCTGCAGCGTATCCTTCTTGATATCCCATTCCAAGCCTAATACATTAACTTTTTCATCGGTACATGCATCCGAAATTGAACGAATAAATTCTTTAGAATTAGAACTCCAATCTCTAAGATTCATTGATATTTCTTGAAAGGTTTCTTTAAGATGTTTGTAGAGGGTTAATGTTTCTGCTGTCGAATCTGATCCAGATATGAAATTATCCACGTAGATATCATTTGCCAGTTCTCTCACTTGTTTCTTGCTCGAATTTGACAAGTGATGCTTGATCGTCGCATTAAGCAAATATGGACTGGCTATAACACCAAACGGTACTCTACAAAATCTTAAATAAATAAGATTGTCCTTTGATACAGGTTTCGACGTGTCCTTAATCCAAAGAAATCTAGTGACATCACGATCTTTCTCATGCAATGCCATTTGAAGAAAAGCCTTTTCAATGTCTGATGATAATCCTACACGGTGGCTTCTAAATTTTAGAAGTAATCCTGTAAGATCTTCGAGCATCAGTGGTCCACGATATAAGCATTCATTTAAACTTTTATTATCTTTACTTTTGGAACTTGCGTCGTAAACTATTCTGATAGGTTTTCCTGAGTGCTGTATTGCGTGATGCGGTAAATAATGAATAATTTTGTTTGATGTTGACTTTGTAGAATTTGGTATTATTTCAATCATGCCTCTGGCCATCTGATCTTTTAAGATATTGTCGTATTCTACTAAAGTCTTGCAATCCATTCGTTTTAATAAACTTGCCAATCTTCCAAATGCCATTCCAAAATTATCAGGTAAGTCTGGGGGATATTTTATCCATGGCCAGCTTACCGTATATCGATTGTCAATTTTTTGAGTTGTTTCATTGAAGTATTTAACAGCTTCTTCATCTCTATTTTCTTTAGGCGAGTCGGTTATACCTATAGATTCTAATTCCCACAGCTTCTTGATATCACCATTACATAATGGTGGATCAGGCTGATTCAATCCCATTGAACTACTAGCTTGAGTGTAAGTTATTACCGATAATTCATTAACATTTGCAGTGTTTACTTGACCGCTGACAAGCCAACCAAATATAGAATCTACCAGAAATAGATTATCACTTAACTGTATCTTCCCTTCACGGATGATATTGAAGTAATAATCATTTCCAATCAGTATGTAACCTGATTCTTTAGTGATCCATCATCAGCCAACAAGTAAGATTTATTTATATCTGATAAATTTATGTGAGGGATACCTCCTCTTGAAATGAATTCAACGCAATTTGCATATAAGACAACTATTTCCTCCTTTCGTGAGTGCAACTGAAGAGCAACCACGGGGCTGCGTATTTCTTGAGGTTTATCTGTCCCGAAGGTAAAAATAGTCAAATTACTTTCTTCTTCTATAGAAAGTTTTAAATCTTTAGCTAGTTTAAATGTTATATAAGATCTCTGTGAACCTGAATCCATCAAGACACGACATTTGATTTGTTTAGATGTATTTCCAACGATGCTAGCTTTGACAGCACATGCAAAGTTTCTACTGTACTACTTTCTTTATCATTCGGCCTTTTCCTTCCAGATATTCTTTCTGCATCTTCCTTGGCAGATATAGTCTTCTCCAAATGATTTCTCAAATCTTGAATAAAGTCACTATTCGTTCTAAGTTTTAATTCATAAATTAAGTCAGTCGGGAACTTTTCCATTATCATGAAACGAAGATGATTGTGGTTTATATCTTCACCTAATGATTCCAATATTTTCACATTCCTTTCAATTTCATTGAAAGTTTTTCTACAATCATAAGATGTATTTTTAGCAGCTTTGATTCCATAAAGTGTCGCATAATGCGCATCAATGAGGTAAGAAGTTTTTCCGAATCTATCCTTCAAAATCGATAAAGCTATTTGGTAATTTTTGTTAGTGGTGTCTAACCCTTCAATAGCCTTCTTAGCATTACCAGTCACAGAAGCCTTTAAATAAGAAAGTTTATCAACATCAGTTAGATTTCGAGAATCAATATTCGAACTGAATTGATCCCAAAATTCATGCCATGTTAGGATATCTCCATCAAACGTTGGCAATTGTAGTTTAGGAAGACGACAGGATGAATTATTTTCTTGATTATTTTGCTTACTTCTGTTTTCTGAAAGGATACAATTTATCTTCGTATTCAATTCGGCCAAAGTTTCTTCTGCTTCAAGTTGTACTTCACTCATTTGAGAAATGTCATCAGAAGCTGGGTTTGATACCAACCGAAAATATTCTAAGAGATCCGAATTTAACCGTTTCACTAAAGCTTCTAATTTGCTATAAGCTATTTGCCCTTGTGTCAATGTTTCAATGTTAATAGAATCTGGTATGTTAACTAAGTCAGTTTTGATCTTTCCGATTATGAGCCTAAGTTTATTCAATAATATTTCCTCCATGTTGCAGTCTACTCCTGTAATACATACACATGCTTACATAGTCTAATAACTATACCATTGAGCAAAAAATCCTCTATAGATTGTGGAAAAGTAATGATTATTAAAATTATTATTTATTTAAGATTTCCATTAATACAAGACAAACTCATAAATAATTTTTAAATATCCACATTAAATTCAATTCCGACTTTGGCTAACAGTTCAAAACTTCTCCTACTAATAAATTAACAATTTGGAAACTTGAACATACTCAGTGTTCAAAGAGTATATTGACCTCTTCCCACAATAACTCAAAACTCATAGAATTACTTCTATTTACTATGTAATTATTGAAAAATAAATCAATAAAGTTAATTATTTGCATTTTATCAAATGATCTGAAACCATACTTCAATTTTATTAATACTCCATTATTCCCAGTACATTACCATTTAATCAAGTTTTAACACTAACATATTTTATAGTTATTATCAACTTTATTACACTATTACACAATATTAATATCATACCTGTTCATTGAAAAACACAAAAGAAAAACAATAAACACTGACATACAAACACATGACTGTCAAAAGTAAAATCAGAATGTTAATCTTAAATGTCATTCAACAATAAAATTAAATATTCAATATCACTCAATAAATTGTTTGATGTATCACCTTTCCTATGTTGTCAATTATCATATTTACCATGTAGTGTCAAAACTGCTAATATGATAAATTATGTTTTTATTTCAAATTAAAATAATGAATAAATATGTAACCTTTATCAACTTTCACTTTAGAATGATTTCAATTCTATTATATGAGTTTTCTTTATTCAGTGATAGATATGTAGGTAGGTAAATTTCTCAATAAAACATACTACCCTATCTAACTCACTCATGACACCAATAATGAAAATATTATCTTAATGTAATTTATGAACTGAAAATATTAATTTTATACTAATTTTATGTTATAAATACCTATCCTGCATTTAATAGTTACTAATTTTCTTACGGTATGCTTTAACTTTCCTGTTTAGTGTAAGTATCAGTAAGTTGAACTTAAAATTTCACGAATGACCCAAAAAAAAATGGCTGACCGGTAGGTACCAACAAAAATGAATTAGACCTTTAATTTTACGAAAGTTACTGAACAAATTCGCGTTAAAAGTAGCGCTAGCCTGCCTATTTTCAATGTATGTATTTCTTATGAATCTCAATTGCCTATGCAACCAACACTTTAAATCAACAAGATTGAACAAAGTTTAGGTACAATGTAAAACTCACCAGTTTTATGAAATTACTCGTTTAAATATTCCAATTCCTTTTATATTGTCTTAATCCAAGTAATACGCCCTCGGCGAAGTGTAAAATCCAGTGTGGTTGACGGCTAGGTCTTAAAATTCAAAATAACTCGCGCTTACGTGTGTGATTCTGCCGAGGGTCGCCGCCAACAAATTGTGGAGTTGCAAACCTAAGATATCGCGACTCCCTGATATCAACTATCATATGGGGAAATATTTTGAGTGTTTAAAATTTCTTATTTGTTTATGATGAATTATTATTATCTAATTCTAGCTTACATCTTAACACATACTCACGTTGGTGTATAAAACATATACACTCATGATAAACCGCAACCTATGTCATGTTAGTCCAGTACTAAATGACATCTCTTTGTAACTTATTCCATAACAGTTAATACACAATAATATGATATCGCTTTATGCTCCTTGCACTTACAATCTGTTCTTAATACTAATATTGATAGTAGTAACTTTATGTTGAAGTTTCACGTAATATTTTCCTATCTTCCAAAGTAATCTCCAGCAATAATATTTCTCACTTAACATTTTTTCAAGGTTGTGTTTGTAAAGAAAGTTTCTAAATTTTTAGTTGATGTTTAATAGCTTTTCCTTTTCTTCCCTTTCTTCTCACCATTTATTTTATATTTTATTTTCACGCTTCCTCGCATACTGTAAAAGTCCACTTATGTGGGGAATTTTTCCAAGATCTGGCAACACCTTATATCTTTTACCCAATATGACTCCCATAATTGTCACACCAACTCAATCACATTTAAATGTGAAATTAGTTATTTCGCACTGAAAAGTACCATTATTAATTTGACAAATTTCTTTAAGCCTTTTAAATAACAAGACCTTGCACCATAATACACATCGAAGTATATTTGTGCCGTTAATTGCATTCACTTTCCATATCCAATGAAATGAAATGCATTTCCGTTTTGAACTTCCGTTCGCCATTTATAATAATGCGTACAAAATAATACTTTATTAAGTCTACAATATCCATTGAGAGCCTTACTTACTGTTAAATTAGTAAGTTAATTAGACCAAGAAAACTAAAGATTTACGCTGATATTAATGTAAATATATAACTGAAGCGAAGTTTTCTAGAGAACTCCCTCTAATTCTTAATTCCGTCGCTGAGCCATAGATGTCGCTACGTGTCGGAAAGTCTACATTGTATTGAAATTTTAAAGAGCGTTTTACCTCTTCTTTTATTATTTAATTGCATTGATCTGATTATTAACAATTAAAGCTCCACTCAACCGGCATGTTCTGCATTCCTTTATTTACTCAAATATGAGCCTTTTAGGTACTCTATTGTAATGTGATGCAGATCCCAGCATCTCCACCATTTTGTCGTCACCTCACACACACACAACTCTGTGTAGTTACTACGAGTATATAAATTAGGGATGAACTATATGTTTATATATATTCTGTGTAGGCAACGACAATGACGTTATGGAGTGAGTAGTAGGAAATGCGTCACATACCTGTTGAGTTGAGCTGTTGAGTTTTCGTAGGTATATTTCTTTCCCTCATATAATTGTCTGCTTCGCATATATCGGACTTCTACCACCTGTAAAAGTTATTGCTCCCTGAACATGAATATATCGACGCAATTAACCCTATACCTTACAGTGTAAACAACATATTAATAAATTCACATAAAGAACATCATTTCAATATTAAGTATATAATAATCAATAGCCTCGCCAGGATGAATATGACATAATAACATCTTCATCCTGTATCATTAAACTTGAGGTTGGATAAGGTCAGTAGGTACTACCAGGACCCTCAAATAGGCGTCCAGCACCCCATGCTCGCTCAACTACGCGAGACTCTAATGTGCCCGGCTTAAATGCCGGAGCGAAAGCTAGGTGTCTAAATCACCGTAGCTACAGTTAACTGTGCCATCACTCGGGTAACAACGTACCCGAGCAAGACCTCAAGTAACACTCTTGAGTCTAACCGGAATCCAAGAGGAACATACATCTCAAGGTCTCAGCGAACCCCTATCACTAGAGGCCGCCTACTCCGTAATATAACAAGTTGGAATCCCAGAGACACACCTCTCCAGGCCTCGGCGCAAACCCCTATTATACTAGAGGCCGCCTACTCCTAATATAAACAGTTGGAATCCCAGAGACACACCTCTCCAGGCCTCGGCGCAAACCCCTATTATACTAGAGGCCGCCTACTCCTCACTGCAGAGGGTTGGAATCCGGGGGATGGCTACCCGGCCTCAGCAGCCCACCTAGAAAGCCTGGGCCTGCCTACTCCGTGCCCTCTACCTGTCCATGTTCACGACAAGGACTAGGCCTAACTTTATCAGGCCTCATACAGTTTAGCTTTCACCTTTAACATTAACATCTATAGGAATCAATTGCGCCGAGACAACAAATAACCACATGGAGCTTGACTAAGAATTTACATAAGTAATACTTAGCTTTCATGCCGTCGAATTCTGGATACATCTCTTTCCTCCAGACACGGCACGAAAAGTCTTTAACTAACATAATTCACGCTCTGTACACAAGCAATCACACTACACGTTAACTTAGTTTGTGACTTTTAGAAATGGCGGTTACTAGTTACCCGCCTGGTTGGCGCCAAATAATCTCACGCTATTGCAAAGTCTATAATATCTATGCTTACCATAGTTATTCAAGATGGCGCCTCTAGATGTTGCTAGAGTTGAATTTATGTGTTTGGTCTATGGCTTCGCGTTCTTCGCGACACCAATGCCATGAAATCTCAGTCATACCGCAAAACTGTCACACTCAAACCCAAGACCCATGCCCCACTTTCCCCATCATATAATAAAAGTATCCACTATGAAATAGTCAGTTCTCCCCAACCCACACAGCCCAATGGCTGCGCCTTGAATCAGAATAATGCATCACCTAACAATAATATTTCCATTGTTGAACTTCTCCTAAAACTTTTACCTACCCTTATCTCTTCTCCTTCTAACCCCCAATCACCGTCCAACGTTGCCGATCAACTAATTCATATCCTATCACAAATTAAAAATGGCGTCCAGCCAAACATTTCTACAGTGGAATGTGAGGAGCGTGTGGCATAAGAAACACGACCTCATATTCCTCCTTAATAAATATAAACCTCTTGCTTGCTCCATAGCTGAGACTTGGCTCACCCCAAGTCTTAGCTTCCGTATACCACATTACAACGTCCTCCGATGTGACAGATCCGACGGATATGGAGGATCGGCTCTTTTCGTCAACAATCGGGTCCCACTTTCGCCCTTATCCTTGCCTTCACTTACAGGCGACATGAGTATCGTATCTGGAAAGATGGAAGGTATAACAGTACTCTCAGTATAATTATATTGCTCACCCTCAGCATAATTTTTTAGTTATTTTAAGAAACATCCTTTCCAACATTCAAGGTCCTATACTGGTCATGGGTGACTTTAACTGTCATCATTATAGATGGGGGTCTGAGCGTTGTGATGCGTTTGGTACAGCTCTGGTCGAGATACTGGATGATATGGACCTCTGTATTTTAAATAATGGTTGCCCAACACGTAGGTCTCCCCCTGGTCAGCAGAAGAGTTGCGTTGACCTAACATTTTGCTCTGCTGAGTTAGCAGCTTCGACTCATTGGGAATGTACAACCTTGTCGCATGGTAGTGACCATTACCCCATTGTCATTTCTTTGATTAACAGGACTTATTTAGAAAAAGCTTCCCCTCCACTTTTGAAGTACAACCTGTCCAAACCAGATTGGACAAAGTTTGCTTCATTACTGGAGCAGAAAATTGATACTCTTCCAAATTTAAATTCAAATTTACCCGATCCTTCTGATCACCGCCATGCCAAGAGCTGTTATGAAAGTTTTGTTGAAGCAGTTACTTCTAGTGCAGACTCTTGTTTCCCACTAAAAAATAGTGCCCGAAACAAAATCCCGTCACCTCCATGGTGGGACCAAGAATGCACTTCAGCAGTTAGATTGAGGAACGAGTCTGAAAGACAATACAATAGGGAGATGACCACCCAAAATCTGTTGGCTTATTTACAAGTTTGTGCTCGATCTAAACGTCTTCTCCGCAGGAAGAAACGTGCAGGTTGGGTGAAGTTCTGTACATCCTTATCCCCCTCCACCCCGATTTCAGTAGTGTGGAAGAACATCAATAGATTTAGATGCGGTTGTCGCCTTCAATATCCTCACCAATTACTAGGGAAACAGCTGAATTATTTTTTGACAAAATAGCCCCACCGTATGTTCCACTCGCGTCTGAATATCATATCGCCCCCTTAAATGCTGTATCCAATGATCCCTTTGATGCGCCATTTACTTTAAAGGAACTGAACATGGTACTCAGCCATGTCCGTGACTCAGCACCTGGTAGCGATGGTGTGGTATACTCCTTTATAAAACATTCTGGGGATAAAGCTAAAACATATTTTCTCGACATTATTAATTTCTGCTATGATCGTGGTTGGGTTCCAGATCAGTGGAAACTACAAATTATTATTCCTTTGTTAAAACCAGGCAAACATGCAGATGATCCGAACGGCCTTAGACCTATTGCCCTGTCCTCAGTCTTAGCTAAACTAATGGAACACCTTATTAAGAACCGACTTGAGTGGATAGTTGAATCCAGAGACTTACTGCCGAACTACCAATTCGGTTTTAGAAAAGGGCTTAGTACAATGGACAGTGTTGGAGTTTTAGTCACAGATATCCGTCTAGCACTTTCTAAAAAAGAGTCCGTCGTCGCAGCCTTTTTAGATATCTCCTCTGCATACGATAACGTTCTTCTTCCCGTCCTCAGGCAGAAACTGCACCAGCTGAGCATCCCGGTAAAGATGATCGAATGCATATGTGGTTTACTGTATTGTCGCTCATTGGCTTTGAGGGTCCAGGGAGAGGTCTTTGACGAGAGGCTGACTTGGAAGGGACTCCCGCAGGGCTTCGTCCTCAGCCCCATTCTGTATACATTTGAAATTGGCTCCTGTCTCAACAATAACTGCCACATCCTCCAGTATGCCGATGACTTAGTCCTGTATGTGTCAGATTCTTCCATCGTTGACGCTGCATCATCTTTGTGCCTCTCTCTGGACTCTTTGAACCATTGGCTGTTGAACCACGGCTTATCGTTATCTGCGCCGAAAAGTTCTGCAGTAGTTTTTTCTCGCAAAAGAACTATCCCTCCCATCACAGTGACCATTTCGGGAAAACCTATTCCGCTGACAAGCAAAGCAAAATTTTTAGGCGTGTTTTTGGATGCAAAATTAACAGGTAAGCACCACATAAATTTCTTAATCCAAAAATGCGAACGCGTTATTGCCATTTTAAAAGTTCTTGCGGGTGTGTGGTGGGGTGCCCACCCCTACACTATGAAATTAATATACAACGCCTTAGTCCGCAGCATATTAGATTATGGTACGTTCCACTTAATACCATGCAACAAGGGTGCTTTGGCTGGACTAGATAGGGTTCAGTCTAAGTGTCTTCGGATCATCTCTGGGTGTATGAAGTCCTCCCCCGTTAACGCGTTGCAGGTCGAGTGCGCTGAACCACCTCTAGCCCTAAGGCGGCAATATCTAGCTTCCCGTTTTTTGTGTAGGATAATATGTAGATCCTCCCATCCCCTCATTTCAAAACTAAATGAATTAAATAACATATGCAGAACCTCAAACTACTGGAAAAATAAAGAAATTCCCTTAATTCTAAAACATTTTCGTATTACTCAAAATTTTGAATGTCCGATCGTCCAATATCCTAAATTACCCCTTTTTAATTTTGAGTATGAAGTTTTATGTTTCACCCCAAAAATTTTCTACAACATTGGCATATCCAAAAATTCCCTTTCGGCGGATTCGGCCTTCAATGCGGTGGTGGGCGAGCGATGGAAAGGATTTCAAAAATTTTTCACTGACGCTTCAAAATTCACCGACAGTTACACTGGAGCTGCAGTTTACTACCAAAGCTCCAGGATTATCCTACAATTTAAATGCCCCAAGGAGTCTTCTGTGTTCACTGGTGAATGTGTGGCTTTATTAGAAGCTTGTCTTTTTATAGAGTCACACCATAACATCGACAAAGCCGTAATATTCACAGACTCCCTCAGTTGCCTACAAGCTTTGGTCCAAAACTCCTTTAAAAGTAAATTGCACAGCAGGCTCACTAATTTTAAAAATTAAAAAGTCCCTATTTTCGTGTTTTAATTGTCAAAAGGAAGTTCAGTTAGTTTGGATACCTAGTCACTGTGGCATCAAGGGTAATGAATGTGCTGATAACTTGGCTAAAGACGCTTGTTCGTCAACCACAGCTGACCTTTCATATAACTCTAACCAGGGGTACGACTTACTGAACCTGCCAAAAGCAAGTCTTCAATGTGCATGGCAGGAACGGTGGAATACCACTGGTAAGAAGAAGGGCAAATTCTACCACGCAGTGCAGCCAACCATAAAGTCTAAACCTTGGTTCTACCCTTTTAAAAAAATGTCCAAGCCAGTCATTTCCGTCCTTTGTAGAATCCGCTTAGGGTTCTGCTGTACTCCTGTCTTCTTAGAAAAAATCCGAGTTCGCGACTCTTCCATATGTGAGTGTGGTTTGGAAGAAGGTACATTGGATCATATATTTTTTGAATGCTCAAACAACGTTCCATCTTTAGATCTATATAGCCGCCTCCCGAAATTCAAAATTCCTCTCCCAATTAATGTCCCCGCCCTCCTTACATATCCCTCTCCAGATCTACTTGTGGCGCTGATGAGCTTCATCCGTCACAATAACATCAAATTATGAGCCTTTACTTGTATGTAATTGTGGTTACGTGTATATTCCTATTTAATGTTCTAACAATTTTAATATTTATGTAATTTTATTTTTTGTTTGTTTCAGTCCAGTACTAACACATGAAGTCCAACTGTATCAGTCGAAGACTTATACACCGATAGTTACTACGTTTTTAACATACCAATTCCTTGTGTTAATGATATATATACTTGCTTATCCAATTTACTTTCGACATTGGCAGAATAGTCGACATCGGCTCTATTTGCCATCAATAAAAAAAATAGAATAGAATAGAATAGAAAACTACACCAATTTCACATCACAATAACTACTAGGAATCAATTTGCGAATAATTAAAACAGACACTGAACTTCACTCGAAGAAATCCCGCCAAAAACTCCCGACGTGTTTCGAAAGATTCGAACGTCAGTAAAGTTATAGATACATCATTTGGAATAATTGGAACACTGAAACACTCTTTACTTTAAGTGACCTGCAGTCTTTTTAAAATTCAAATTAAAACATAAATAGTGTATATATACTCGTAATTAATGACCAGAACTAAAAATTTCTGCCTAAAATTCAATTAAATAAAACTGTTAGTGTCAATGTTAGTCATATGACGCGACGTAACAGATTACGATTCATAACAATCAGTGTCTCTGTTTGTATCTTTTGAGTCGGTGTTCCAAATGATACTTATCACCTAACATTTCTCTGTCTCAGTGTGACTTTGACGCGACGTAACAGATGACAGATCACGATTCATTTGAAGCGATGTTCCAAATGTTCCGTTTGCATCTTTTATGCTGATGTTCCAAATTATACTTACTTGTATCACTGTTCCGGAACATTTCAGTGATTCAGATGCAAATATTCATATTCCGACGCACTATGCCCTACCGATTAGAGCTGTAGAAAACCGTTAACCGTATGTATATGGTACTGAGTAACGGGTGCGCCTTCTAGTACCGAGTAACGAAATGTTACACACAAATGCATTTCGTTACTCTGTTTTTTCATAATATAGGTAGCTTAGGTAATGCAAACCGTTTAACCCGAAAACAGAAAAACCAGTTTTTCAGCATATTTTTAATGATTAAAAAACCCGGGTTTTATTTTCAAGTATCCGGTTTTTTCGAGTTTTTTATTACTTTCAAATGGCACTATTTTTTTTAGCAAACTGTTTTAAAACGCTGCTGAGGCTTGGTATCAGTCGTAGGTTTGTTTATCGTACCATAAATAGCTACACCAAATCTACACTTCTTCTGTTCACGATTACAAAAGATCCAGGCTGGCCGTGTGTTGTGAGAACTCAACAGGCAGTGAATGTGAATGCTGTCAGGGCCAGAATTAAAATCCCTTAAGGACACAAAAAATATTATTCGTAGATGAAATACCCACCCGCTAGATCGCTATCGCGGTTCTTACTCATCATAACATCATCACCTTAAACGAGTCGCTTACATAGAGTAGAGTGAAACGATCAAAATCTTTGCTTGTTCGTTACACACTGATGGAAAACCCAGGGATATTCTTGCTCTCGATGAGAAAATTTTCACAATAAAGGAATACAATACAATAAGCGAAATGATCGGGTGTATACTCGTAGCTCCAAAGAAAACTCTCAACTGGATAGCAGAGTCCTGAATGGTTAACATACGGCATCAGTAATGGTTTGGTAAGGGTATCCTATCACGGAGTGACCAAGGATTTATTTCGTGAAAATGGGTGAAAACTTTAGCTAAAGTGTATCAAGATACTATCCTAGATGGCATAGCAAAGCCTCTTAACTTCAGCTAAAGTGTATCAAGATACTATCCTAGATGGCATAGCAAAGCCTCTTAACTTCAGCTAAAGTGTATCAAGATACTATCCTAGATGGCATAGCAAAGCCTCTTAACTTCAGCTAAAGTGTATCAAGATACTATCCTAGATGGCATAGCAAAGCCTCTTAAAGCCTCTTTCTTTTTTATAACATACTAGGGTCTTTTCAGCAAGACTCAGCATCCTGTCACAAGGCACGCACCTTGCAGCGAATGTTTCGGACTTCATCAAGGCTGATGATTGACCCTCAGCTAGCCTTTCTGGGCTTGACCTTTGTTTTGAAAAAGAACAAACGAGGTAACTGACCCAGAATGCCAAAGAAGGCGTATTCATTTGGTACTCCCTGAACTCGAAGGCTTATAGAGTGTACATACCCGAAGACGAAAATATAGTGATAAGCAGGAACATAAAAGTCATAGACAAAATGTACTTCAAAGAAGAAAATCAGAACTATTAACGAAAAGGAATACTCTCAGATACCTGAAAAGGAAATCAAAATTAAAAACAATGATAATAAGAATAAGAAGATACAATAAATAGAAGTTGAAATAATTGAGAATGAACAGAAAACTACATCACAAAATTTCAACGAGCAAGATGAAGTTTCATCAGTAGAAGAAATAGAATGTTAAGATGATGCTTCAGAGGTTATAGAAATACCTGAAAATGGGAGGCCACAAAGAGAGAGGCGTCCACCCGAGAGAACCAGGGATTATATACTAGACCAGACTGAAGAAAGTCATCTACTCTCGGAGATATCCTATATATCCGATGAGAATGAAGATGATGGACACTGGCATGATGCAATTAAAGCCGAGATTAGAGCACATGTTATGAATGTAACCTGGAAAATAGAGAAGCAAAACAAAAACATGAAAAAAGACGACTACAAAATGGTTCTAAGAAACAAAATAGGACCTGACAACAGTATCACAAAGAAAGCCAGACTAGTAGCACGGGGTTTCACTCAGCGACCAGGCGTTGACTATAATGAAACATACGCTCCTGTAACTAAACTGAGTTCGATAAGATCTGTTGTTGGAATAGCCATGGAAGAAGGTTTGAAATTGAACCAGATGGACGTTACAACGGCGTACCTAAATGGCGAATTAGAAGAAGAGAAAGATAGTTATGAAGTATCCTGACTATTTAGAGGAATACCTGACTGAAATCATGGTTGAAGAAAGTAAACAAGAAGATTTAACTTTGAACAACAAAACAATGAGTATGATAAAAGACATAAAAAACAATCCAAAAGGGAAAGTTTGTAACCTCATTAAAGCTTTATACGGACTCAAACAGGCAGGGAGGCAATGGTACAAGAAATTCGACACAGAGTTAAAGAACACTGGTTTCAAAGCATCAGAAGCTGACCCATGTCTATACTTACTAGAGAAAAGAGGAGTTAAAATCATAATGATTATCTATGTCGACGATTTATTAATTGCCTATTCGTGTCCTAAAAAGCTCCAAGAAATAAAAGACCTGTTAAATACGAAATTTCAGTTAAAAGACTTGACATCTAAACGGCTAATAGGGATAGACGTTACCGGACGGTTTTAGTCTTACAACTCCTGAAATGTAAACCTAGGATTTTTCGTTGTATTTTTTTTCTGAGTAATTAGTTCTTTATTTTTAATATATACATCTTAACTATTAAATATTAATATAACGTAATAAGTATATAAACAAACTGAAAATAATAATATGTACAAACGGGTAGAAATAAAACTCAGGGCATAAAAAAATTCGTCCACATCGATGTCAATAGGAAAAGTGCCCAGAACGCTGGCAGCATTGCTAAGCTGGATGGCAATGCTGATTCGTTGACCGAAGAAAAGCCCAGCCCTCTGGTCACGCGAAGAGTCGACCAGCTGTTTGCTGATATCCCGAACAACTCGATGAGCGCTCGGACCCCACGGCCCTAGAATTTCAACCCCAAACGGCTCAAATATATAACCTTCGATGAGGTTATTATATTTACGCCGTTTGTGGTTTTCTGCCACAGCATAGCCCTCCGTACTCAGAAGATGGGATGGCGCAAGGGTGTCGACACATGTTGCATCCCACACCAAAGGCCTACCCAATTTCCAAGGCATTATAGTCATCCTGTCTGGCCTTTTCCGTATCGTCACGTGCCAAGCCATTGGGTTCTAAAACAGCTGGCACCCCGGCGGTGACAAGAGTTCGGCGGATATCATTAATACTGGCATGTCGTGCTATCCAACCAGCGCTTCTACTGCATGATAGGCCATGGTGTCCGAGGCGGTCGACTGCTTCGCTGCACTGACATCGATGTGGAGCTCCACTAGGAGCACCCAGACGCAGGCATGTAGCGATCCAGAAGGTGGTGTCACTCAGCAAAGTACCCATGTTAGGTGACGGTAGAGCCTGTAGCCAGAGGCCCGACTCCCATTCACCCACAGCCAGAAGGCGGGCGCGCTCAGCAGTATTGGTGGACGTATTAATAAGATTATTCCGTACCAGCCTGCAGAGCGGCTCATCCCACTGTCTCTGAGAAGATGGATTCTCGGGCAACGCCTTGTCCGGGCAAGCCACTTTCCAGGCGTTCACGGCGTCGGTCAAGCACGGATCGAAACTGCTCCTTCAGAAATTGAAGATCATTTGAAACAGTATTTACACCTCCTAGGGTTCCATCATCTAAATACCACAGGTTAAATTTTGAATTTAATTGTTGAAAGATAGGATGAATAGCCAAACTGAAAATGACTGGCCCGAGAGGGTCACTTTGTTGGCATCCAACTGCAGATTCCAAAACATTGTCTTTATATAATAATTTTGATGGATGCCTATAGCATTGCAACAAAAAGCCGAAAATTACTGAAAGTTCTTTTTTTGCTTCAGCCAACAGTGTCCCTATTAATAGAGTTAAAGGCGTTTTTAACGTCAAACTTGAGGATGACTTCACCCTTATCAGAATTTAGGAAGGTAGCGAGGGCATGTACGGCAGCCTCACATGTTGTATTTGTTTGGACATCTCTAACGTGCGCGGACATCACTATGCGCCGGGCGACAGCGGGCGGGAGCAGAGGTCGCGGGGAGAGGCGCTCGCCGCGGGCGCAGTCCAGCCGGCTCGCCTGGCACTGGTCATCCCACCCACAGAGTACTATTTTATATCCCACCTTACCACCGAGCGCACGCATCTACTTTTCAATCAATCAATATTATTGTTTTCTCGCCGTGCCGCTTGTATCTCCAACTAATTTCATTCATTATAATACAGTCCACTGAAGTTACTTGAGTTTTTATATAAACTGTCCTACCACCACCTGTAGGGCTTTACCGCATCTTTCTATATTTTAAGAAGTTTCGACAAATTCAAATCTGTTTTACAAAAAACTTCAGACCTCTGCGATGCTTTTTCAGCGAGATATCAACGATAATATGTTTGTCACCGTTTCGATGGCGCGGCCATGAGGTTTTTGCTTTAAAGCTCCTAAAATATAAACCTAGGAATTTTTTATATATTTTTACAAATTCAATCCATTATTTACCTAAATTTCAGGTCTCTGCAATGCGTAGTCTTAAAGATCTCCGTGGCCGCGCGGTTCTCAGCGTTTCAATAGCGCGGCCACATTCAAACCCTTATAACTTTTTAACCACAACTTTGAAAAACCTATTGTTTTTGGGAATCAACTTTTACAAATTTTTACATAATCTTGACATAGTTTTTAAAAATTATAGTTATGGCCGCGCGGTTGAAACGCTCACGCTAGTAATAATATAATAAATTAGAAAGGTACTCTCTGTTGTGGAATCGGTAGCGCAGTACTGTAGGTATGTGCCCGACCCAGTTCTCGATAATGGTCTTGTCACATTGTACGGGATCGGTTTATCATCACTAATAGAACTATCTGTACTATCTGCACTGTACCAAGCTTATTGGTCACACTCAGTGACGGATTAAGACTACTTGAAGCCCTAAGCAATCTACGCCTGTGGGCCCCCTATCCGTATGTCAACTAGAATCGGTCTTTAAACCTTTACCGCCTAAAACATTAGTTTTTTGTAAATAATAATAATAATAATATTTATTTATTCAAGACAACTTTTGGTCCACATAATATGTTAGTACCTACTTATTTCTATGTTAGTTCATACATTTTTCATTCATTTCATTCTTCCCATAACAAATTAGATAATTATTAAATTCAAATACATTATATTCAATTACTCACCAAATGAATTAAGTAAATTTTAATGTCAACAAACAGAAATTTTAATGTCAATAGAATAAAATATCAATAAATTAAATGGCATGGAAACAAAAAATTTAAATGTCATATAAAAATAAAATGTCAGTAAATAAAATGAAAATTTAAATGTCATATAAAAATAAAATGTCGGTAAATAAAATGTCATGGAGTAGAGATAAAAATTTCAATAAATTTAATTTCACGGAATAAAAATTAACACACGGTAACACACCACAACACCACAGAAGTCGACTGTGTTAGTAAACAAAATCTCCTATGTTAATACTTAATAACTAGCAACGACCTGGTCCGATCAACCAGTGTACGTACCAGCGGGCTATCTACCCGGGCGGCTATCGAGTGCAGCATGCTGTTCGGACTGTCACGCAACCTGCGAAGCATCGAGGCGGATTTTTTACGCCATACTGCATCAAAGTTATCAGTGCGCGCGTCGGCAAACATTCCCGATGCACTGCAAAAGCGTGGCAGTCGTAACAGAACCCTGAACGCATTATTAAATTGGATACGCAAAGCATTGTAGGCCCTTTGGGTATATCCCTTTGGTTGTAAAATAAGGTGATGAGATGTAACGTACCTTAGAAGTGGAGTAGGTGCGACAACAATAAAAATCAAAGCATAATTTATTTATTAGGGGTTAAAGTACGAAATTACTGATTTGAACTGAAAAATTGAAATTCTTTTTTTTTTCATTTAACATATTTATTTAATCAAAATAATTACCATTATTATCTATACATTGCTGCCATCTAATAGGAAGGTCATTTATGCCTTTGAGATAGAACTCTGGAGATCTAGATTCGACAAACTGTGAAAGCAATTTGTACTGCCTCCTGAGAAGAAATTTTTTTATCAAGTAGAAAATTGTCCAAATCACGAAAAAAATGGTAGTCCGCTGGAGGATGGTCTGGTAAATACGGAGGGTGACGAATGGTTTCTAATTGCAGTTCCTGTAGAGAAAATGGTTTCTCGTGCTATATGAGGTCTCGCGTTATCATGGAGCAATAATGGTGAAGATTGATTCATGAGTCGGGGCTGTTTCACTGCTAGTTTTGCTATCATTGTTCGGAGTTCAGCACAGTAAACATCTGCCGTTATTGCTTGACTAGATCGGAGAAAGCTATAGTGAATAACACCATGCTGAGACCACCAAACAGTTATCATTACCTTTTTATTGGTAAGCTTTGCTTTAGGACACTGTTGCGGCGTTTGACCTGGGGTCAGCCATTGCATTTTTCGCTTACGGTTATCGTAAAAAAATCCACTTTTCATCACATGTCACAATTCGATCCAATATTCCTTCATTTCTGTATCGATTCAACAAGGTAACATAAGTTTTAACACGCGTTTCTTTCTGCAGATCAGACAAATCATGAGGCACCCATTTTTCATATTTTTTTATTGTTGGTAAGGAAACGTTAAACCATGCCGCTAATTCCTGGGTAGTTTGGCTCGGATGGGCTTCTACCATCTCTTTCAATTCATTGTTATTCACCTGTGTGGGCGGTCTTCCACATGATTCGTTCTTCAAATAAAATTTATCACGAAAGCGTTTAAACCAAAATCGCACGGTGCGTTCATTAGCAGTCCCCTCTCCAAACGCAACATTGATGTTGCGAGCTGTTTCTGCCGCGTTAGTTCCGCGTCGGAACTGGTATTCAAAAATCACTCGAATTTTCAGTTTCCATCTTTCTTGTCTAAGCTGAATAAAAAACAACTGAATGTCGATATTCGAATGTTGCACATTTTTAACCGACTACCAAAAAAGGAGGAGGTTATCAATACGGTTGTATTTTATTTTTTAAATTATGTTTGTTACCTCAGAACTCCGTCGTTTATGGACCGATTAGCAATTTTTTTCCCCCTTGGAGGTTATGCTTTCAGATTGGTTCTATTTTTTTCAAAATCCAGTTTTCATGATGAATCCATGAGGAATCGAGGGAACTCCTTAAATATTATAGGCAACCATATAGTTATTTTGGTATTTTCATCGAGGACTTAAGCATTTACAGTCAAAAAGTAACATTTGATGAAGTGGAACTGATGAAGAAGACCAGAAATGACCAACGGAACTTCATACTCACATAGATATCACAAGTAGATAGCTAAGCGACTATGACAATACAAACAAATAAATGGTTCTGAATAGTTATTTTGAAAATGGTATCATCAAAGTGAACTAATGATGATGGAGCCGGAAGGTAGGCACTGGAACTCTGTAATTAATCAATGTAATCTCGCCGTGTTTGGGCTTATTGGAATTGTCATGAGATGCACTTTGGCTTTAAGGTACTATCGAACTGATCTGATGATGGAGCTGGAAGGTAGGCACCGGAACTCCGTAATTAATCAATGTATCCTAGCTGTGTTTGGGCTTATTAGAATTGCCGTGAGATGCACTTTGGCTATAAGGTACTATCGAACTGATCTGATGATGAAGCCGGAAGGTAGAAGGTAGACACAGGAACTTCATAATAAAACAATGTAACAGGCAATCTGGTTATAAGTGTATAGCAACTAAAAAGTGTGAAATAAAAAAACTTAAATAATAGTTTTGGAAGTCGGTGTTAAATAAGAAACAAAAAATACCGAGAAACACCGACTTCCGAAATTAAAGTTATTTTAGTGTTTTTTTTTTAGTGTAGTCGGTTATTTTATTTTTTGTAAAATGTTTTTTTTTAAAGAAGAACTTCATAGGTACCTACTATCTGAAAAAAGTTTCACTCAAAAATCTCAAACCATGAAGGTTTTATGTCAATTCGAAGTACCTATTACAATAAAACGGCAATTTCATACTTTAACCCCTATTATTACGTATGCATATAAGCCGGCCGGCACAATTACTCAAAAAACAAAACATTTGATTGAAACAGACTTGCGGGGGGGCCGCGGGGTAGGGGTTGTTTGTCTGCAGGTGCATTTGAATTGCCGAATGCACTAGCGGGCAGCGAGTGGGCAAGCGGGAGCGGGATTATGACTCTAGGTCGGACTCTATGTCAACTTAAAACCCGTTAGTCCTAGAAACTTTTTTTGGTGTGGTTTTTGGTAACATGAGAGTGAGACGTGATGCCCTAAGGACGGATTTTTTGACCTTCTTCTGGTGCCCCCCCAGACGTGATGCCCTAGGCAATTGCTTAATTTGATTAAGGGTTAATCCGTCACTGGTCACACTGCCTACACCAATACGCCTGGTACAGTGGTGGTGAACCGAAGCGGGAGGCGGGCAAGGCTTGTTAATATGACGCATGACGAGAACCTCGATTGTCGATTTGAACTAATTGTTTGACTTTATTAGTGTACATATATACGTAGATAGTTTATTAATTTGTGTATGTATTGTATAATTGTATGATATTCATGGTTTATTAGCATAGATATAAGAAAGGAGGAGATATGTTAAGCAGTAAAAAATGTACCGGAACACGATGTCTCCAGTTTCCCCTACCACCCGCGACACTACTACACATGCAGCAATAGTTACGCAGTCGCGCACACATCCGCAATTCATAAATCAGTCCATACTACACAATCAATTATAAACCTTACTTTCCTAAAAACAGCGTGTATTTTACATGCACCGTACAACTTACGCAAACATTAAATGTCGATGTGCTATGCAAAAGCAATTTATTTTACATTTACGCTAGTGATTGACTAAATAGAAAAGTTATCGATTTTCCATTTTTTGTTGTGCTATTTCTTTTGGTTCCCAAAAACAAAATCAATATGGCCAGAAAATAATATATTAACAATGGAATAATAAAATTGGTTTTAAAACCCAAAAACTAACCATTTACCCGCATTAGGCCATTATATACGGCATTTTAGAACGTCAATATCAAATACTAAAAATCGGCCAAGTGCGTGTCCTGGTTCTCTAAAATCCTGAAAAGTTTAATAACTTATATTATGAATTATTACATGAAAAAAGTAACTGAGAGTGATACTAAAAAAAAATTATCTCACTTCTACAAAAAGAAGGTCTAATCGTAATTTAAGGATTGACCCATTCAAAAACACTGCGTTTTTTTTAGGCTAAAGCATTTCTGGTTGAAAGTGAATTGAGCATGTGGTACTGAATTTTTTAGGGAACCTATTAGGTGGCCTTCCAGTGGCATCAATCGATTGCTTTATTAAAGGAGATTGACCAAAAGCAGTCTAGCAAAGATGCGTGAACGAAAATCAAATTAATATAGAAATTATTTGCTTATTTTTTTACAGCTTTTCACTTCAGGAATTCTGTTTTCGTATCCGGAATTATGATTTTAAGATAAACAGTAAATTAACGATTGCTAGGTACATTTCCAGTCATGATTGACGTTTCGTTCTCTTCATTTGTACGAGTTACGTAAGCTATATATTACTATACTCTTTGTACGTAAGTATGAACCTTTAGACAAAAACATCACAAAAATAATATCAATATCTTAAATAGCTACCTAAGTAATTAGTAATACCATAACGTACTGTATATGTATTTTATCGTTCCGATAATATAATATTTATTTTGTGCTTCGTCTCACGCAGATGCAGCTGTCAAGCCAGATGACAGACGGATGATAACTAACAATGTTGTTTTGTACCTACATGAGTGATCTGTAATCATTTTACAAGTTGCGAGTTGGTTAGATATAATTTGTAGGTTATCTCCGTTTTTGTTTAATTACTTTAAAACTCGGGTGTTTGTGTGAAAATGAACACTTTTATTTAATAGTATATAAAGCGTAGTCTATATTAAATAAACATTTATTGTGCTTCAACTTAAGACGGATTTCCATACATCGTTGGTCATGATCCTTTGCATCTTTCGGGAAACTGAAAACATAAAATAACATTTTAGTTATCATTTTACCTGAGTTTCTGATAAACCTCACGGTGTAAGGCTTTTGTTAGAAAAAAAAAACAGTACAGAGCTTGTTAAATAAAAAGCTAGAACATGTTGCCTTATTTTAAGCAAAAGTCGTTATTGAATTCTGAACCATGCCCATTATTGTAGCACATTCAAAACTTTTGAAGACTTTAAGAAGGAAGTGAAAATATCAAAATCAGTAAATAAGTAAGAAAATAACACGAAGATAAGGCATAACATACGATATCCGAAACCAAAAAATAGTCCTTCGATTAGTCCTTTATTAACTTACAATTTAACTAACTTACTTTACAACAGTTGCTTGCGTGTTTCTTTACTACTCTGTGAAATAATCAAAATAAATAAAAATTTACATTATTTCACTTCGGATATCCAACCAATCGATATCGAATATAGACATCGACCATAGGTCGATAGTCTACATTAGTAGATCATACAGGCACATCACATCATTAACTCGCCGCAACCACAGAATAAGAAATAGTACAAGTACAGAAATTGCACTGCGTGATAGCAAACATACGAATTTAAACCTAATAACAACAGCGCTAATGTTCATAATACATTGCACGGCACGGACACGACCTTGATTATATTAGCCTACCAGATCCAGTGGCGCTCGTAACAAATCAAAATGCACCGTAAGTCCGCGCAACGAGAGTTTCTTTTATTATGCCCGTTATGAACCTTTGAACAAGCCGCTTCTGTTGTAGGGTTGTGAGTTGTTGTGAGACACAAAGTCATTAGTCCATTGGGACCAACAGGGGCTAAGCCCTTGGTCTTAGAACGCAAAATGCGAAATTAGTAGTAGGTACACTACGTTTTATAGCATAAAATAAATTCAGAGTTTTTTAAAAAATTACATGGTAGATAAAATTGATTTACATGTACCTAAGTAGTAATTTCCATACTTTAAAATGTATTTATAGAGAGACATGTTATGATTGTTTACATTTAGTTAGTTAGGTATCTAATTGTCTAACTAAACAAATGGAACAAAAGTAAAGTCAAGTGGTAGCTAGGTAGATACTTGGATATTGTAATATAACTTTGTTGATTTCGGCCACAAAATTACCTAAGTATCTATTTTATGTTTCGGCTATGCGTTCGTAGGTAATTTTTAAAAGATGGTAGGTAATTCACGATTAGTAATATTGTGAACACGATTATTTAAAAAAACATTACCGCCGGCCGCCGCGCCAGCAAAAAATTACGAATCTACTTAATAGCGAAAAATGATGATACGAAAAGGAACACGAATCGTCCTCGTGTCTATAAACTGCAACAATAACCTACCTGTTATACCTACATAATAATTATCATAAAATAAGAGCCACTTTAAGAGTGTTGAAAATGTTATAATTACTTACCTTTCGGGATCCTTTGGAAGAGTAAAGAATGAAAAGTCCACATTTTTGTTGATAGTCATGCACCCATATGCTATGCAGTATCTTTTGGCTTTTTGCGTGCCCATATTTATAATAAAACCTCTGTAGAAATGCGAACATATTTTTTGTTAGCGCGCGTCAAGCGGCATGCGGCAGTTCGAACACGCGTGTGACACTCAACTGAACTAGCCCTATAAAAGAGGCCCCGAGACGTAGGTATAAATTCAAGCGCGCGCCGAGAGTGCGCCGGGCCTGCCGCAACTAACAGCGCCCGTATTATGAAATACACCGCACTCATAAAGTATCGTTATGTTATTTTTACATTGCTTGTTCAGTTACTAAGCGTTAAAATTAAGTGGTGGTTATAGAGCAATGTATTTACTGTAAGAGTAATACAGTCGCCTTGATATTTGAAAACAAAAATAACGTAGTAGCAGCAAGGGATATTATAAGATTTGTTGTTTTTACTGATTTTAAAGATAAATATAGTTTGCCGATAAGGTGGGTGTGTGTGTGTTGGCAGAAGGGCGGCAAAATGATACGCGTGTTCTTGGTTTGAGGTTTATTAGACGACTGACTGACTCCAGTGTGCTTAACTTAAACAGTAACTTAACCTAATGTGCCTAAGACTAACTATGGCTATTGTGCCTACGCGCTACAGTCCTCCCCCCTTAGTTGAAGCTTAATTTTATTGTTACTAACCCCAATACGACATTATAACTATAAGTACAATACTATAACTACGGAAATAAAAGTACTTAACGCTACGGTTGTCGGACACTTTTAGCGCGCACTTCTCACTTCTCACTGTTTATGCCACACTATATGTCGGTTTAAGGTTGACGCTCGGTAGGTTTGTCTGCATGATGGGCGGTGCGATGTTGTTGGCATGCTGTGTGATAGCGCGGCTGATTCTTGTCTCTACGGCGGTTTCGATGCGACGTTTGCAGTATCGCCACCCCACGTAGAGTATGCAGAGGGTTACGGCTGTGCTGACTACAACGACTGCGGCCAAGGACATCTTGAAGGTGCTGCTGAGGTTCTCGTCCTCAATCCTGGCTTTGTTGCTCGCAGCTGCGCTGTTTTGTGCTACGATTGTCATTTTGCTGGCTGGTTGACCCATATTGTAGAGTCAAGGTGCTTTGACTTGGGTGATGCGTGCTTGTTGTCGTGTGGCAGCGAAGTACCGATGTGGGCTGTAGTTGACGACGAAATAACAGTTCACATGTCGAATCTCACGGTCTTCTTAACGATGCGGCCTGATCTTGTAACTTGCTGAGAGGCGGGCTTTGCGGTGTCGGATGACGTCGTATCGCTTGGCGGCTGTGGTACGGTGTTGAGTGGCGTCTTAGCGCTCGGCGGATGTGGCGCGTCGTTATAAGTGGTCGCTGTTCTCTCCGGGCGTGGGACCAACACATCATCATACCTTAATAAATAGGCTGGTTTCAAGCGATCAAGTGACACCGTGGTTTGTTTACCATTACAGTCTAACGTATAGAATTTATTATGGCGCGATAAGACTTTGAACGGGCCCTCATATGGTGGTACTAAGGCTCGCCTTGCCTCGTTTCTCATAAACACATGAGAGCAAGCTGATAAATCTTTGTGAATGAATACGTTATTGTTCGTGTTGCTATGTGAGCTTGAAATACTAAGATTTGGGACCGATGACAAAGATTGCGTCAATTGTTTTATAAATTCGCGATCGTTAATATTGGATTTAGGTTTAGATTGGAATAGATCGCCTGGAAGTCTAATACTACTACCATACAAAAATTGTGATGGGCTATATCCTAAGTCTATTTTAATCGCTGTACGTAAACCTAAGAGTATTATAGGCAATTCATGTACCCATGATTTGTTTTCTAAGCATTTTGCCATAATAGCGGCTTTTAAAGTGCGATGTAGTCGTTCGACCATACCGTTTGCTTTTGGATTGTACGCTGTCGTACGGATGCGTTCGATACCGAGTATTTTCAATAATTGTCGAAACAAATCAGATTCAAATTGACGACCTTGGTCTGAAGTTATTCTTACTGGACAACCGAAGCGAGCGATCCAATGTTCAACGAACACCCTAGCAACTGTTTCAGCTGTTATTTCCTTGACTGGTATAACTTCAGGCCATTTCGTCACCCTGTCTATAATAGTGACGCAATATTTGAAATCCTCAACAGGGGGCAAGGGGCCAATGATGTCGATATGAATTTGTTCGAAACGATTTCCTGTGTTAAATTCGCCTAACGGAGTTATTGTGTGGCGTTGAATTTTACTTTTTTGACATGGAATACACGTTTTAACGAAGTTTTTGACATCGGTATTCATATTACTCCAAAAATATCTAGATTTAACTAAACGTTTCGTAGTCGCGACACCGGGATGACTCACGTTGTGCAGTGTTTTGATCGCGAGTTCTCGGAATTGCTTAGGTAGATAAGGACGTATATCGTTCGTAGAGGTTTCGCATGCTATTTTTATCTCGGTGTTAGGCATAGTAATTAGTTTAAATCGAAGATTGTCACGTTTGCGTAGACTTTCTAATTCAGAATCGCTTTTTTGTAACTCGGATAATTTTTGGTAATCGAATAAAGATGGCATAGTAATCTCTTCAATTCTAGATAATGCGTCGGCTACTGTATTTTTATCGCCTTCTATATATTTAATATTATCACAAAATTGAGAGATGAAATCTAATTGCCTCAAACGCCGTGGTGAATCTGAAGGTGAAACTTTTTTTGTTAGTGCGAAAGTCAATGGTTTATGATCTGTTAACACGGTTAGTTCTCTACCTTCTATCATATGACGGAAATGTTTAATTGACATGTATATAGCTAGAAGTTCCCTGTCGTAGGTACTGTATCTTGCTTGGGTATCCGTCAGCTTTTTTGAATAAAATCCGAGGGATTGTAATTTTCCGTCGACTTTCTGATTTAAAGCTGCGCCTACGCAACTACCAGAAGCGTCTGTCATTAATACTAAGGGTGCGGTTGCGTCCGGGTGGGCTAGCATGACTGCATTGTTGATAAGTTGTTTACATTGACTGAACGCTTTTAATGCGCTTTCGTTCCATATAATCTCAGTTTTGTCGCGTTTTTTTGAGTTATGTAAGTACGCGTTAAGTGGTGCTTGAGTCTCTGCGGCTTTTGGAATGCTTTGCCTGTAGAAATTCATCATGCCGAGAAAACGTCGAAGTTCCTCAATGGTTTTTGGTTGCGGATAGTTATTAATAAGTTGGGTTTTTTCCGCACTCGGTTTTACGCCCTGCGAATCGATATGGTAACCGAGAAAATCTAGTTCGGATTTGCCAAATTCACACTTATTTGTGTTGATTGTTAAACCATAGTTATTTAAGCGATTTAATATTGTTTTTAGATGTTGTAAATGCATAGGTTTTGATTCTGATCCGATAATGATGTCATCTAAATACGAAAATGCGAAATCCAGACCTTCCAGTGCTGTATTTATTAATCTTTGGAAGTCTTGTGCTGCGTTACGTAATCCAAAGTTCATTCTGGTAAATTCGAATAAACCGAATGGAGTTATGACTGCAGTCTTAGGAATGTCTTCGGGTGCCATGCGAATATTAAAATAGGCTTTTCGCACGTCAATTTTAGAAAATATGGTTTTCCCTCTGAGGGTAAGTGAAATCAAGTAGTCGCGGTAATGGGTAACGGTCAGGTATAGTTTGCGCGTTGAGTCTACGATAATCTCCGCATGGTCTTATTTCCCCATCTTTTTTAGTAACACATACGAGTGGGTTAGCCCAAGGACTATTAGAAGGTCTACAAATACCTAATTGCATCATTCGTTCGAATTCAGCTTTCGCTATTTTGTATTTCTTCGGATTGAGCGGACGTACTTTTTCATGAACCGGGGGACCGGTGGTATAAATGTGGTGTTGTACGTCATGTTTGGGGTCTATCATAAAATTTTCTAGTTTGGTGATGCTAGGAAACTTCTGTAAGATAAGATGGTATTCGTCATTGATATCTATTGAACGGATACTCGGTTCGTCAGAGGTTATGACGTTTGTGTTGCGCGATAACAATGTGATTTTGTCGACTAATTTCCTACCATGTAAATCTACCATGAGTTTGTTTGCGGCTAGGAAATCAGCGCCTATAATCGAAGTATGTACGTCGGCTAATATAAATTTCCATCTGAATGTACGGCGTAACCCTAAATTAACCGTAATGGTTTTTTCACCGTATGTCTTTATTTTTGTGCCGTTTGCTGCATATAATATATAGTCTGACGTCCTACAGGCGTTTTGCTTATTTGCGGCTAATACGGAGACGTCAGCACCTGTGTCGATTAAATATCGCACACCTGTTGTAATGTCTGTTACGCACAAACGATATGAATGTTCGACACCGGCGACGTTGTTTATTCGTGCCGGTGTCTGAATTAGTTTCCCGAATTTTGTGTAGAATGTTTGCGGCAATTAGTGAGATCTCCGCATTTGCGCGCATTATTGCCGTAGATGTAGTGATAAAAACACAGAAAATTTGAGTCGCCAGGTTTCGCAGACTGGTTTAAAAACTTTTCTCTGTTTTTTTGTGAAATTTCGCGACTTCTGGAACGCGATCGAGATGGGCCGGAGGCATGTCGGGCTCGTCCTCGCGGTTCGTGGTGATTATTTCTATTGCTGTCGCTTAGTTTGTTATTTAATGCCGAAATTTCCGCTTTCATTTTGTTTAGTTCGTTTAAAATTTCGCAAGTATTATTTTCTGAACTCTGAGAGGGCTTCGAAACGGGAGCTATCTCAGACGGTTTGGTATTTTCCATGATTTTATCAGCGATTTTGGCTAAACTATCTAATTTTACTTCGCCTGTGTCGCATGCCGTTAAGACGGCTCTAACGGAATGTGGTAGGCGCCCGGCCCACAATAATTTTAAAGTTTCGTCTGGAATTCGGTTTTTTCCTAGATTTTGCATTCGTCTAAGTAGCTGTGTCGGCTTTTGATCCCCGAGCTCTATCTCGTTTAAGAGTTGGTTTAATTGTTTAGTTTCCGACTCTTCGTAAACGGAAATTAGTCTATTTTTCAGCGTTTCGAATTTATTTGATTCGGGCATGTTTTCTAAAATATCACTAATGTCACTTAATTCGCTCTGTTTTAGCCTAGCTATTAAAAGTTGACTTTTGTGAAGATCACTTGCCTTTTGAGGGTCCACGATGGCGCTGAATTGGTGGAACCAGAGTCTCGGCCGGTCTCGCCAGAAGTCCGGTATTCTCGGTGTGATGGTAACTGCCGTCATCTGCTGTGGCTGCTCTAGGGTTGGTGGTGCGGCTGTAGACATGGCTGCAGGCTGTGGTTGAGCAGTGACTTGGTATCGCGAGTCGTTCATTGCGCGCGGTTAAAGTACGGTTACGGTATGTGACAGTATTAAGAGGCGCGCGCACAAACGTCGGGTCACCACTTTGCCGATAAGGTGGGTGTGTGTGTGTTGGCAGAAGGGCGGCAAAATGATACGCGTGTTCTTGGTTTGAGGTTTATTAGACGACTGACTGACTCCAGTGTGCTTAACTTAAACAGTAACTTAACCTAATGTGCCTAAGACTAACTATGGCTATTGTGCCTACGCGCTACAATAGTATTAAACTTGTACTTACATATGATAAGAGATTCCGTGATGACCCAGGCTTCTCTTATCGCTTCGGTTCTTGCACGAAACCATTGAACAACATGGCATTTTATATTTGTTTACAGTCCCGTATCGCGAATCTCACAAGTTTATAACTGACGGCTGTTTGCCCGCATAAGCCGTTTATGCGCAAGTCGCGCGGACATGCACACGCCCCCTTGCCACTTCTCCTGTTTTTTATATTTCTATGTTTATTAGTATGTCTTTTCTTGTACCTATTCGCCTTTTCTCTCGCTTTTATTGCACCTACCACTATTTATCTCTGCATCACCCTAAGGTTGACTGGTAGAAAATGCCTTAGGCATTAAGTCCACAGCTGTACGTTTGTGCATAAAGTATTTAATAAATAAATAAACCTCATGAAAGTCGAGAGAGATAAGCAAATTAACTTGACTCGCGAGGTTGTCGACATGTGGGATGTGGACTCAGCGATCACTGTACCGATAGCCATGTCAGCCAATGGATTAATGGCCTCAAGTTTCAATCAACACCTTAGGAGGTTCTCGTCAGGCGGCTGCATAAAGGGCTTGATTCAGAAAGCTGCCCTTTATTTCCGGTCGTCCCCACTGGGCACGAGTGGAGACGACCCCAGTGGTGAAGATTGGAACTTTTTATTTCCCAGTCGTTCCGCTATAGACCTAGTAAATTATAGTAGTTAGATGCCATGTATACACTTCTATAATAAACTCCCTAGTCATATTCAACAACTAAGCCTTATTAAATTCAAATCATTTGTAAAGCGTAAACATTGCCAAAAGGCTTTTTACACTATAAATAGTCTATACATAGTCCATGTTGAGGACGAAAAGGCTTGGGATTGATCTGCTCCAGTACTTTCAATTGTGCTTTTTATTATGTTTTTTACAATCTGACATTGTAGATTAGATTTGACCATTACATATTTACTGTATGTAAAGTCCATAGAAGAGATAAATGACTTTGAACCCTGAGTTTGTTTCGGTGTTTCTTCTCAGGGTTGACTACCCTTGGTATGGTATAATGGTCAAATCTAATGTGACATTGTAGATTAGATTTGACCATTAGGTACATATTTACTGTATAGAAAGTCCATAGAAGAGATAAAAGAGACTTTGACCCCAGAGTTTGTTTCGGTGTTTCTTCTCAGGGTAGTCAGCTAGGAAACACCGGCCTCATCTAGTTTAAAATGACGAAAAAAAAATTGACGTGTAAAAGTGTTTTTTAAACCTACCTGCAGAATAAATATAATTTATCAGTAATGGGGATTTCAATAAAAGATTTCACGGATTGTTAAAATATTTTAATTACGACTTTCTAAACAAGAGTCAACAATGTTTTTGATTAAAAATAATTTATGTAAGTAAGATATAAATTAATTCTTACGCACCTTAAAACTGTAAGAATTTACGTTAAATTCTTATTGTTTTAAGGTGCGAGTCAGTTTTTTTTTTTAATTACTCCATTCTTTTATCAATCTATAAAAGAGAGAAGCAAAAACAGACAAGTTTAACATCGATAGTTGATACCGGCTATCTAAGTTGTTAGTAACATCCCTAGCACACACTGAGGCCTTACCACGAACTCTTAGCGAGATCCATTTTACGACCCAAACCGAGCTGTACATATAGGGTGTATAGCTCCATCACTCTTTTTCGCTCGTACGACTGACATTTTATCATTATCATGGTAAGGCCTCTGGCCACCTACCGAGCGATAGTTAAATTTATAAAATTTGATAAATTTAATTTGCGTGTTAGCTATTCAAAAGAGCTGGATGGTGTCACTGAGGCATAGGATGACAGTTTTTCTAAGACATTTCTTCTGATAGCCGCTCTATTGCATCTCTTTAAGTGCTCGGCCACACTGAAAGCGCGGGTGCGGGGCGGGCGCGGCGCGGCAATCTTAAACACAAGAACTTCCTTTGAGTGGCCACAGTGGGCACGCGGGCGCGGGAAGCGGCGCGGACTGCGACACGCGGAAAGCGCGCGGGCATCTCACGCCATAGCTCGCTCATACAAGTGGCCACAGTGAGTGCGCGGGCGGCAAGCGGCAAACTAGTTCGAGCCATTCTAGAAGTAATATTGTTATTGATCATATATATCGATTTATCGATATTTATAAAATTATTAATATTGGCCTGGATTTATTGAGGAAAAGATATATATCGGTCAAACTTTCCGAGATTTTCGGTCTTAAAATAATAATTCATTTAGTTCAGTCTAGGTTAATAATAGGTAATACATAGTAATTTCTATACAAAATTCACATTATCTATATATGTACAATTTAGACAATACAGTTTTTTTTTTCGTTCGTTCCTAACTTTTACGGCTTTGAATTCATTTAAATATTCTGTTGATAAATAAATTTTGAAAAAAAAATTATTTTTGATACGATTTTCGATATTGAATATTCTGTATCGATATATCGATGTATCAAATCAAAATAGACTGAAAATTTTGATGTATCGAAGCAAAAATATCAATATTTTTTTAACAAACCTACTTCGGACAGGCACTCACCCGCGCCGCTGCCCGCACCGCGCTGCCAGTGTAGCCGAGCACTAAATCTTTTTGGTTTTGTCGAATAAATCGATCTCGAGTTTTATGTTCAAAGATATCTTTCGTCTTTGAGTTAGGTTTTTTTCTTGAGAAATCCTACTAGTACAGGTTTTTTCCAAGGTATTCAATCTACTATACCATAATTTAACGCTCTGCTACCATCATAAAATAGATTTGGATCGTATTAATGTGATTAATAGAAAGTTTTATTTAGACACCAAACCGAATCCACTGGATATGGTGCGCATTTCCATTCTATACAAGGCCTGAACGCAGCCATAGTAAACTACTCGCGTATACTTTGCATTGATATTTTTAAATCTGCAATTATAATGTATACACGAATTCTACGTCACAGCTTTATGTGATATAATTTAATAAAATGATTTATTCATTTATAGGAATGATATTTAAACATTATTATTAATGTAGAATTAGATAAATAATAATGGATTTTAACTTAACCGAATCCAAATGAGTCACTACCATTAGAAGGGGATCTGGCTTTGATGGTATTCTAACCTAACCTAAATGATCGCTTCGTTCGCTCGCCATCGTATTCTAATGGTCACTATTCTAACCTGAACTACTTCAGGCGCGATTATTCTGATCTACGCACGATTATTCCATATTCGTACTGGCACTGTGTATTATGGAATAAGGTTAGGTACTTAGGTCACTACGAAGTACACGCGAGTATTTGCGTACTACTATTGCATAGATTGGTAGACTTTGCGACTAGTTTCATACCCTTGCGTTCTGGCCTTGTATTGAATGAAAATAGGCTGATATGGTATATTACCATAAATATATGTATTATGAATGAATATGCCAGAACAAATATGGCTTGTTAAAACACTTTTTTGAGTAAAATTGCGCTAACAAAATATATCAATTAGATGATTTTGCACCAGCGTGTCTACGACGAATATGTCTTATTAAACTACTCTTCTGACTAAAACAAAGCTGACATTCTTCACACTTGTAAGGTTTCTCGACAGTGTGCGTACGAATGTAACTTTTTAAACTATTCTTTTGACTAAAACAAAGATCACATACTTAACATTTGAAAGGTTTTTCACCAGTGTGCGTACGAATGTGACTTAACAAAGTAGCCTTGTGAGTAAAACAACGCTGACATTCTTCACACTTGTAAGGTTTCTCACCAGTGTGCGTACGAATGTGACTTAACAAAGTAGCCTTGTGAGTAAAACAACGCTGACATTCTTCACACTTGTAAGGTTTCTCACCAGTGTGCGTACGAATGTGACTTAACAAAGTAACCTTGTGAGTAAAACAAAGCTGACATTCTTCACACTTGTAAGGTTTCTCACCAGTGTGCGTACGAAGGTGACTTAACAAAGTAGCCTTGTGAGTAAAACAACGCTGACATTCTTCACACTTGTAAGGTTTCTCACCAGTGTGCGTACGAATGTGACTTTTTAAACTATTCTTTAGACTAAAACAAAGATCACATACTTCACATTTGAAAGGTTTCTCACCAGTGTGCGTACGAATGTGCGTTTTTAAACTATTCTTCTGACTAAAACAAAGCTGACATTCTTCACACTTGTAAGGTTTCTCGCCAGTGTGCGTACGAATGTGAGTTTTTAAACTATTCTTTTGACTAAAACAAAGATCACATACTTCACATTTGAAAGGTTTTTCACCAGTGTGCGTACGAATGTGTCTTGTTAAACTAGATTTCACACTAAAACAAAGCTCACATTCTTCACATTTGTAAGTTTTATCGCCAGTGTGTGTACGAATGTGAATTGTTAAATGATGTTTATAATTAAAACAAAGCTGACATTCTTCACATTTGTAAGGTTTCTCACCAGTGTGTGTACGAATGTGTCTTGTTAAATTACCTTTCTCACTAAAACAAAGCTGACATTCTTCACATTTGTAAGGTTTCTCGCCAGTGTGTGTACGAATGTGATTTGTTAACTGATGCTTATAATTAAAACAAAGCTGACATTCTTCACATTTATAAGGTTTCTCGCCAGTGTGCGTACGAATGTGATTTGTTAAATTTTGCTTATAACTATAACGAAGCTGACATTCTTCACATTTGTAAGGTTTCTCGCCAGTGTGCGTACGGGTGTGATTTGTTAAATGATGCTTATAATTAAAACAAAGCTGACATTCTTCACATTTGTAAGGTTTTTCGCCAGTGTGTACACGAATATGTCTTATTAAATCTTTCTTGCTTTTACAACTGCGCTGACATATATCACACTTGTAAGGTGCTCCAGTGCATACACGAGTACGTTTTGTTAAATCATGCTTATTAATATTATTCCGAAAATTTTTATCTAAAGTAGTATCAATGACACTAATATTAACTCGAGGTGTTGTATTAGTTAAAGTTTCTTGGAATTTCGGAATAAGTTTGGATATAAATTTTTGAGTGTTCTGGGTAACTTTTGTGTCTGACTCTTCTTCATTCTTCTTTTGATTTTCTGTAATTACGTCTTCTAGTTTATTTCCTCGTATGTACAGTTTTGGTTTCTTTGCAACGGCCGAGCCTGTAATTTTAAATCTAGTAAGCGCCAAATTCAAAACACAATCAAATCATAGGGAATCGAATGGTTTTCATCAGAGCCGAAGAGTAGTTTTTCTAATACTACTGATCATCTAAATTCTAATATGACTGCGACAGGGCCAAAAGCAAGGGTTATGATACCCCACACACAGAACTGTCACGTTGTATCTGCAATCAGTCTTCATTACTTTAAGCAGTTGCGTTGTGAGTCATCTGGCAGTAGGAGTGTGCTCTCCAGCGAGAACAACTAACTACTAGTATTAACTGAACTAAACTTGTTACACCACTCGGCCTGTTCGCTCACACAATGATTCACTAACTAATACTTACGTGTCGTGTCACTGGCTCTTTGCTTCTTCCTCGATACTTCTTGTTCTTCTTCCACTTCCGTTTTGGTCTTTATTAAGGGTACATAATCTTCTGAATCAAACTCAGACTGTTCTGCTGGTATATTTTCAGTGTCTGAATAGCTATTGTATAGATTTTCCAGTTCTAGCTCTGTAAATGTAATAAGCAAAAACAATGAAGAGAAACTTACATAATTAATATAGGCATGGCGGGCTAACTGGGCAAACTGAATATATTCAATAATATTTTTAATCTATGTTAATAGCTATTGATATATCTAGCCTTTACACAGACTGATGAAGCAACTCCACAAGGATTACTCTATTACTATTTTATTATGGAAACCTAAAAATATGATTTCAAAAACTGCACAAATGTACGGATCCAATGAGACCGACTAGTTATTGTTTACTTGTTTTTTTTTAGGTGGGAAAATCATCTAATGACAAATCCCGCCCTTGGGCGGAGCGGGAGATAGTGTCAGACTTTTACTGACTAAAAACCCACTCCTCTTCCTTCTTTGCCTTCGTCCCAGGGCCCCGGGTTTCACTTTTACACTACCCGTGGCTCCAGTAGGCTTCGACCCTGCTGGGCCCCTACGATTTGCTGACATCTCCCTGAGGCGCGCGTGGAACATTACGTGCCGTCGACGACTTGGACTCGGAGGCAGGCAAAGCTTGTTAATATGACGCATGACGAGAACCTCGTGAATGTCGAGAGAGATAAGCAAATTAACTTGACTCGCGAGGTTGTCGACATGTGGGATGTGAACTCAGCGATCGCTGTACCAATAGCCATGTCAGCCAATGGCTTAATGGCCTCAAGTTTCAATCAACACCTTAGGAGGTTCTCGTCAGGCGACTGCATAAAGGGCTTGATTCAGAAAGCTGCCCTTTATTTACGGTCGTCCCCACTGGGCACGAGTGGGGACGACCCCAGTGGTGAAGATTGGAACTTTTTATTTCCCAGTCGTTCCGTTATAGACCTAGTAAATTATATTATATTATATTAGTTAGATGCCAATGTATACACTTCTATAATAAACTCCCTAGTCATATTCAACATCTAAGCCTTAATAAATTCAAATCATTTGTAAAGCGTAAACTTTGCCAAAAGGCTTTTTACACTATAAAGGACTATGTTGATGACGAAAAGGCTTGGGATTGATCTGATCCAGTACGCACTACAACTGTTGTCTTATTTTTTCTTTTGTTTTATTTTCAATTGTGCTTTTTATTATGTTTTTTACAATCTGACATTGTAGATTAGATTTGACCATTAGGTACATATTTACTGTATGGAAAGTCCATAGAAGAGATAAAATAGACTTTGACCCCTGAGTTTGTTTCGGTGTTCCTTCTCAGGGTAGTCAGCCAGGAAACACCGGCCTCATCTAGTTTAAAATGACGAAAAAGTGTAAAAGTGTTTTTTAAACCTATCTGCAGAATAAATATCATTTATCATTTATCAGTAATGGGAATTTCATTAAAAGATTTCACGGATTGGTAAAATATTTTAATTACGACTTTCTAAACAAGAGTCAACAATGTTTTTGATTAAAAATAATTTATGTAAGATATAAATTAATTCTTACGCACCTTAAAACTGTAAGAATTTATGTTAAATTCTTATTGTTTTAAGGCGCGAGTCAGTTTTTTTTTTAAATTACTCCATTTTTTTATCAATCTATTCAAATTTGAAGCAAAAGCAGACAAGTTTAACATCGATAGTTGATACCGGCTATCTAAGTTGTTAGTAACATCCCTAGCACACACTGAGGCCTTACCACGAACTCTTAGCGAGATCCATTTTACGACCCAAACCGAGCTGTACATATAGGGTGTATAGCTCCATCACTCTTTTTCGCTCGTACGTCTGACATTTTAACATTATCATGGTAAGGCCCCTGGCCACCTACCGAGCGATAGTTAAATTGATAAATTTAATTCGCGTGTTAGCTATTCAAAAAAGCTGGATGGTGTCACTGAGGCATAGGATGACAGTTTTTCTAAGACATTTCTTCTGATAGCTGCTCTATTGCATCTCTTTAAATCTTTTTGGTTCCGTCGAATAAACCGATCTCGAGTTTTATGTTCAAAGATATCTTTCGTCTTTGAGTTAGGTATTTTTCTTGAGAAATCCTACTAGTACAGGTTTTTTCCAAGGTATTCAATCTACTATACCATAATTTAACGCTTTGTTACCATCATAAAATAGATTTGGATCGTATTAATGTGATTAATAGAAAGTTTTATTTAGACACCAAACCGAATCCACTGGATATGGTGCGCATTTCCATTGTATACAAGGCCTGAACGCAGTCATAGTAAACTACTCGCGTATACTTTGCATTGATATTTTTAAATCTGCAATTATAATGTATACACGAATTCTACGTCACAGCTTTATGTGATATAATTTATAAAAATAATAAAAACAAAGCTGACATTCTTCACACTTGTAAGGTTTCTCGACAGTGTGCGTACGAATGTAACTTTTTAAACTATTCTTTTGACTAAAACAAAGATCACATACTTAACATTTGAAAGGTTTTTCACCAGTGTGCGTACGAATGTGACTTAACAAAGTAGCCTTGTGAGTAAAACAACGCTGACATTCTTCACACTTGTAAGGTTTCTCACCAGTGTGCGTACGAATGTGACTTAACAAAGTAGCCTTGTGAGTAAAACAAAGCTGACATTCTTCACATTTGTAAGGTTTCTCACCAGTGTGTGTACGAATGTGTCTTGTTAAATTACCTTTCTCACTAAAACAAAGCTGACATTCTTCACACTTGTAAGGTTTCTCACCAGTGTGCGTACGAAGGTGACTTAACAAAGTAGCCTTGTGAGTAAAACAACGCTGACATTCTTCACACTTGTAAGGTTTCTCACCAGTGTGCGTACGAATGTGACTTAACAAAGTAGCCTTGTGAGTAAAACAAAGCTGACATTCTTCACATTTGTAAGGTTTCTCACCAGTGTGTGTACGAATGTGTCTTGTTAAATTACCTTTCTCACTAAAACAAAGCTGACATTCTTCACACTTGTAAGGTTTCTCACCAGTGTGCGTACGAAGGTGACTTAACAAAGTAGCCTTGTGAGTAAAACAACGCTGACATTCTTCACACTTGTAAGGTTTCTCACCAGTGTGCGTACGAATGTGACTTAACAAAGTAGCCTTGTGAGTAAAACAAAGCTGACATTCTTCACATTTGTAAGGTTTTTCGCCAGTGTGTACACGAATATGTCCTATTAAATCTTTCTTGCTTTTACAACTGCGCTGACATATATCACACTTGTAAGGTGCTCCAGTGCATACACGAGTACGTTTTGTTAAATCATGCTTATTAATATTATTCCGACAATTTTTATCTAAAGTAGTATCAATGACACTAATATTAACTCGAGGTGTTGTATTAGTTAAAGTTTCTCGGAATTTCGGAATAAGTTTGGATGTAAATTTTTGAGTGTTCTGGGTAACTTTTGTGTCTGACTCTTCTTCATTCTTCTTTTGATTTTCTGTAATTACGTCTTCTAGTTTATTTCCTCGTAAGTACAGTTTTGGTTTTTTCGCATCGGCCGACCCTGTGATTTTAAATCTAGTAAGCGCCAAATTCAAAACACAATCAAATCAAAGGGAATCGAATGGTTTTCATCAGAGCCGAAGAGTTGTTTTTCTAGTTTTTCTAATATTACTGATCATCTAAATTCTAATATGATTACGACAGGGCCAAAAGCAAGGGTTATGATACCCCACACATAGAACTGTCACGTTGTATCTGCAATCAGTCTTCATTACTTTAAGGAGTTGCGTTGTGAGTCATCTGGCAGTAGGAGTGTGCTCTCCAGCGAGAACAACTAACTACTAGTATTAACTGAACTAAACTTGTTACACCACTCGGCCTGTTCGCTCACACAATGATTCACTAACTAATACTTACGTGTCGTGTCACTGGCTCTTCGCTTCTTCCTCGATACTTCTTGTTCTTCTTCCACTTCCGTTTTGATCCTTATTAAAGACACATCATCTTCTGAATCAGACACAAACTGTTGTGCTGGTTTATCTTCTGCGTCTGAACAGCTATTGTATAGATTTTCCAGTCCTAACTCTGTAAGTAAGCAAAAACAGTGAAGAGCTACTAGTTTACCCGCTGTGTCAGACAGATTGATAAAATAACTATTTTCAAGGTTCCGTACCACAAAAGGAAAAAACGAAACCCTTATAGGATCACTTTGTTGTCCGTCCGTCTGTCTGTCTGTCAAGACCCTTTATCTCTAGAACGCGTGGAGGTATCGAGTTGAAATTAAAACCATATACTCAGGTCTGCAGTCCCTGAAGCTGTGAAAAATTAAAACTTTTGAGTTAAGAGCGTTCACTCCAAATTACGCGCTATTTGGCCCAAAAACCATGATTTTCAAACCCGTTTATATCCATTAATGATTTATTGTACAAACATGTGATTTACCAATAACATTAGGAAACATTCTTGTCTAAATAGTTAAGTAGGATTTTATTTAAATTAATAGCACGCTTGTGAACTATATTCACATATGTAAATAGAGTTTTTTTTTTATTTTACTTTCAGAGTCAATTTTGAAGCTTGACAACTTCTACAGTTCTAATAGAATTAATAAACAAAAAATACAAAACAGTAACTAGAATCATTAACAAAAAAGTTACAGAAAAAGATTCATTGATTTAGTTTACTAATGAGGATCAATCACATAATAGCAAATCCCATTTTTACTAAGTACATCGTATGTGTAATAATTTACTGAGCATTTAATTTTTTAAATTATTAAAATCCGTCAAGAAATGGTGGATTTATAAGTTTTTCTGAACTACTCTCTACTTACTCTCGATGGACTATTTACGATGACGTCATCTGTCATGATCCGTGCGACGAACGGCTTGATCGTAGGGGCATTTCACGTGAAACGGACAACTAAAAAATTTCGATGTTTCCGATTTTAGTAACATTTGAGTATGTTATATGTCTATGTTCCCGATACACGTACATAATATTTTTATCATGTTTCGTATGATTTACGAGTTATAAGGGTTTGAAGATTTGACGTAGTCTCAGGTATGCGCTACTTCGAACGCCATTATCCAGCTTATGGAGTTGAAATTAATTAAATGAAGTAATGGATTTTATTCTTCATATAAGTAGTCAGAAACTAAAAATAAAATGACAACGTTTGGTTGTTCTCCAAAAGGTTTAAAAATTTGGCGCTTTACTCGACATTTGTAGCCAAATCTCAGCGGGTGCACATTGAAACGAAGCAGCCTTTCTTGTGGCGCACATATTTATCTATCGTGTGCCTTCGACTTTATTTTAACTTTTTAATCTAAAGCGAGTATTTACGCTGATATTCTCGCTGTTCTAGGGAAGAGTTAATGAGGTTTTTTAACAAAATATTCTTTATCGAAATTTTTTTTTTTGTGGAATAAAAATTGATATTTTTTAATTTATTTTTTAATATTCACAAACTTGGATTGGACCACTTTCATTATTTCATTTTCTTTGTAATTAAAGCTCTGTGTTAACATATAGTTCGCTAAGTTTCACAATGGACTTAAAAGTCGTTTAGGAGCCAGATCGATTACAGTAGGGGAGGTTGACGCTGCCCAATCGTTTCACTGAAACAATGACCAGGCCACTTCCCTGATATCTGTGTAATATTATAAAAAAGAAGAGTTTAAAACCGGCAGTATTGTCATGATATCTGACGATTTAAAATACGACACTGCAACATTTTACAACTTTCGATTTTTACCATTTTTACTTCCGGTAACCGTCCGGACCGAGCCCAAATCGTCGACAGCGCGTACTGTTTCTCGCACACCTCAAGGAGATGTCAGCAACTCATTAGTATCATACTCATATCATACAGAATTTCATTTCCACGTCACTGCTCATGGTAAAGTGTAACGGCTGGCGATTAGCGCCAGTTTACAAGCAGAGCTAAGCAAAGGCATAATCACACCTGAGCGGTTATACGAAAGGGATTAAACCGCGATGTCTCACACTACAATTTATTATGCCCCGAAAGTGGACATCGAACGAAGTAGATTATTTCTAAAAAGCAGATTGGATTCTGCTGTGACAGTGCCCGGAACAAAAAAAATACTAAGAAAGAAAAGAAAAGAAAGAAAAACTGTTTATTCGCGCGAAATGACGCAATCTTAAAACTAGTTAACAAACATTATCAGTTGAATAGGGAAGATATGCGTCACATCCGCGCAAAACGGCCGAACGCTCAGCATAAAGCTGCGGCCTCACGCATTATGCGATGAGCTCACAGCGCTGTTTTTCAGCGTGGGCCGATGGCGGTGTTGACATAAAGACGCCCGAACGGTGCAGCGTACAACGAGATTTCGACAGAAAAAGGAAATAAAAATAATTACAGAATTACAAATTAAAAGGAAAATTAAATTAAATTAAATTAAAATAATAAATAAATATGTAACGTGACAAGTATATATATAATATAAAGTGGCAACACCACGACGCGCCCGTAGCAGCACTCGTTTTTATAATCTGTGGCAATTTGCATAGACCACAGACGCTAACACGCTAATAGGTACGTGATTGGACGCGATCGCGGTGTCGCTCACAGAATATTTTGACAAAAGGATATGACCGAATGTGACGACAAGATAAGATGGTTTTGGAAATTCAAATAATTGTTATATAGTACTATTATGATGGTTCATGTTTGCGACAATGTTTTAAGTATTTGTGACGAGATGTGAAATTAGACGAACTCAAGAAAAGCGAACATGGGAACAGGTAAGGTTGATCAAATTGTTCACTCACATTGCTTTGTGGAAAATTCCAGGAACGAATGTATAAATATAATTAGTTTATCTGTAATTAGATTAATAATGGATTACCAAGTCAACAAATAAGAATAAACAGTAAAAATTAAAATTATATGCATTGTAATGTGACTTTATTGTGAAAAGTGTAATGAAGATAATTAATATTTGTTTTGTTTGTAGGTTCCTAGCATTAAATTTAAAAAATAGTATGACAACGCAAACTGACAGCAGCGAAACACCACAGGGACAAGACAAATTGAATGCCAAGCCACAGCACCGCTGAAGATCCAAACCAAGTACTGCAGGTCATGCACCCATAAGGTGACAAAAAGTTTATTTTATTGTTGTGAAAGTTGTGCTAGCAAGAGTAACTTTTTATGGTTATATTTAAATGATTGTATTGATTTTAGGCCTCGCATCGGTGGAGGAATAACATTCCAGATCTTCGCAGCCATGTACTTGAAGGAACCTCTAAATGCCGCGGTTTTGTGTCGCGGTGCTGATAGTGGAGCAACTCCAGAACGAAGACCATACTTGTAGTGTGTTTGTCGCCAAGTAAGTTTGTCAAATAGATAGCGTGGCTTTTGGGTTGTTACAACGCCAAACAGTAAACTAGCCAAATGCAGCCTGCGCCTAGCAGCCATTTTCAAGATCTTCAGTTGATTTATGTATGGAGTCACATGACTCCTACGTGGGACATGTACACAAAAGCGAACACATGCGTTCTGGATGCGCTGAATCAGTCTATCCGTCCTAGCAAGCAAACATGGCCCATAAACAGTGTCACAGTAGTTGAGTTTTGATAAGATTAGGCTGTCAACAAGCAGCTTACGGAGTGGGATGCTAAGGTATTTTCGTATCCCATACAAAACCTTTAGCTTGTAAAAACAGTGTCTTAGTGCACTTTTTATATGGGCCTCAAAGCGCAGCTCTGGCTCCAGAATCAGCCCCAGGTTGCATGTCTGCTCTACACGCTCAATTTCTTGTCCCCCAATCATGACCTCAGGCTTGGCCAACAGTATTGCAGCAACTTGTTTCTTTGTGCCCAGCACCATGAATTTCGACTTAAGCGGGTTCAGGACCAAACAGTTCTCTTCAGACCAGGCCACAACACGTGCCAAGTCCTCATTCACCCTCTGCACAGCCAATGACGTGTCTTCTCCTTTAAAGGATATGTACAACTGGATATCATCGGCATACATATGGTACTTGCAGTTTATGAACGATCCAGTTATATCAGCGCTATAGAGAATGTACAGAAGAGGACCCAAAATTGATCCCTGTGGGACTCCTCTCGTCACAGGAAGGGGGGGGGAAGATATAGTTGATCCATCTTTCCTATGAATTTGCACGAACTGAGACCTATCAGTTAGGTAGCTATTAAACCAATCCACAGCGTCTTCGTTGAAGCCATAGTATGCTAATTTAGACAGCAGCAGATTGGTATTAATTGCGTCGAACGCCCGTGAGAAATCCAAAAGAACCAGGATTGATCCCTCCCCCTGATCACGTGCCTCCAGGATATTGCCCACAACATCAGCCAGAGCTGTTGCAGTACCTCTGCCCTTCCGAAAACCGGACTGGAGGTCTGGAAGAATGTTATTTGTTTCCAGATACTCAATAACTTGTGAGTACACAACACGCTCCAGGATCTTCGAAAGGCAGGGCAGGATGCTAATTGGCCTAAGATCCTTCACGTTGGCTGGGTCATTGGTCTTCGGGATAGGGCGCACCATTGCACGTCTCCACAGTTTAGGGAAGGTGCGTGTCTCAATGGATCTGTTGATGATGTCAGTGATGGCTTGCAAGGTAGTTGGCAATGTGAGAGATAACATCTCCAGACTGATACCATCAACACCCTGAGCATTTGAAGCTAGACTTCTAACTATCTTCAGAACTGTATCCTGACTGGTTGTAGTGAGTGAAAACTCAGCCGGACCGTGTCTGCAAGATTTGAAGTAGCCAATTTTTGAGGCATTATCGCAGCAGTTTCCAGGGACATCCAGAAATGCTGCATTGATATTTTCCGGGTTATCAAAATGACTAGGAAGTAGTTTCTGGCTGTGATCTGGAAGCACATCTGATTTCAGTTTTTTCCATAGCAGTTTGGGATCCTTCTTTTGCTTGTTGATGTTTTTGGCAAAGTATGCTGTTTTCTCCCTCACTAACGCGGCGGCTGCTTCATGTTTAAGATCCAGATAGTACTGCCTATGATTCGGTTCTCTAGTCATATGATATCTGGCTCTAGCTTCATCTCGCAATTTGAACATCAGACGTATATTGTCAGTTATCCATGGTGTAGGCGGTCTCTTGAAGGTCCTGCGCTTAAGTGGAGCATGAAGATCAAATAGCTGGATAAAGTATGAATTAAAAGTGTGCACCATAGTGTCAACATCACTTATATCCCCAATAGTTGACCAAGGAATCATATTCAAATCAGCATTAAACTGATCTTGCAAGATGTCGGAAAAAGAGCGGAATTCGACCAACCTAGGTTTAACCTTAGGCTTTCTGAAAACAGCCTCGCACGTGACAAATGAGTGATGGCTGAGCTCACTGATGTGATTCACCATAACATTTCGCGTTGAGGCATCAGTGCATATGATGTCAATGAGCGAACTGCTATCACCCACGAAGTGTGTTGCGGTTTGAACAAGCTGAACGAGGTTTGAGTAGTCCAAGAAAGCTGTCAGCTGTTTAGCCTTTGAGCTGTTTGCATCCAACAGATTGACATTCAGGTCACCCAACAAAACCAGATTATCATACGGGGCCAAGGCACTGATACTGGCAGTTATAGCGTCTAAAAATACCGCCAAATCCTGCCAAGGCGGACGATATGCTGTACCAATGAGAAGCTTTTTTCTATTTATGGTTAATCCCAACCAAAACTGCTCCACATTAGGGCCTTCAGGATGAGCTTTTACCCTCGCGTTTATACCATCTTTGATGTAAAAAGCGACCCCTCCGCCACGTCCTCCACGTATAGACACTGGTCGCGGTATGTGCCTTAGTTTGTACCCTGGTACACTAGGAGCTCGGTCCTGTTCGCCTTTGCGCAACCAAGTCTCATTAATAGCCATAATGTCCACAGAATGATTTCTCATGGCTATCAAAAATACTATTGCCTTTTTCCCGATAACTGACGGTATCATGATGAAGCAAACAAGCAACAGACTTCAAAAATTGTTAAAATTCATAAATAAACGGACTGAATAACTTTAAATATGGTTTTTGTGCACGACAGCAACAAGTCTGTACCTGCTACTGTTAGATTTAAGTAGGTACCTATATTTTGCACATCACTGTTACCACGTGCGAACCTCGCTACCTGCTTCCACAGCTGCTCGACCCAAAAGCATTCCCACGCTACGCAGCCATTGTACTCCTTCATCCCACGTGCAAACCTTAGTACCTGCTACCCCAGATGCTCGAACAAAAGCATTGCGCGCCCAACAATAGCATTGCGCGCCCGAACCGCGCTCATTGTTTTGTAGATACTAAGTTACTATTGGTTAAGTTTTTGGTCCGAAATATTGTAAACTGGTATAAAAGGAGGTGCATGGTGGAAATATACACATTCTGTTTTGGAGTCTCACGAGTCTTACTTCTATCCCCAAAGTCGACGTGATTCTACCCAGCTACGGACCTGGTTTATGCCTGCCGGCTGGAGTAGATATCACACCCGACATGCTCCTCACCCAGCTACGGACCTGGCCCTAGGCCTGCCAGCTGGTACGACGGCATAGTCACAGCCATTTCCATGTGATCACTGCCCTATCCCCAAAAGTGGCGACCCCGACGTGATTTCAATAACAATATATACAGTCCACTCGATACACATTCTGGTCCACGTTGGGGCGCCACAGTTTTATTATAATAAAAATCGAAAATATAATAAAATATAGCTATAATCATGTTAGAAACAAAAATAAAGATCGCTTGTCTGTCCAAGCGCGTAGACGGCGTTGACTGCCGCGTCGCCTTCCCTCACTGTAATCGATCTGGCTCCTAAACGACTTTTAAGTCCATTGTGAAAAGCTAAGAGCTTTTATTATAAAAAATATGAAAAAAATAAACTGGTCCAAGTTTGTGAAAATTAAACTGATAAAAAATATTAAACTGATATTTTCAAAATAAAAATAAAAATTCGTTATAGAATATTTAGTTAAAAATCTCATTAAATGAAGAATAAAATCCGTTACTTAATTTCAACTTCCTTAAGCTGGATAATGGCATTCGAAGTAGCGCATCCCTGAGAGTTCGTCAAATCTTCAAACCTATGAGGGTTTGAAGATTTGACGAACTCTGAAAAAAAAATTTTTTTTTGTGGAATAAAAAATCAGTTATGTTTTAATTTATTTTTTTAATATTCACAAACTTGGATTGGACCACTTTCATTATTTCATTTTCTTTGTAATTAAAGCTCTTAGTGTTAACATATAGCTCGAATTCGAAGAATAAAATCCATTACTTAATTTATTTAATTTCAACTTCCTTAAGCCGGATAATGGCATTCGAAGTAGCGCATCCCTGAGAGTTCGTCAAATCTTCAAACCCTCATAACTCGTAAATCATACGAAACACGATAAAAATATTATGTACGTAAATAAAATAAAATAAAATATCGGGAACATAGACATATATAAAATACTCAAATGTTACTAAAATCGGGAACATAGACACATAACATACTTACTCAAATATTACTAAAACCGGAAACATCGAAATTTTTTAGTTGTTCGCTTCACGTGAAATGCCCCCGTATTCATTCGCCGGTGGAGACCGATCATGACAGATGACGTCACAACGAGTCGCTTCATTCTCGGGCGCGTTTCTGGAACTAATATACCTATTAAAATTGCTGTATCTTCGTCATTTTTGATCCGATTTAAATAATTTCTTCACAGTATTTACTGTTTTTTTTGACGCTATATTTCTGCATTCTCCACAAAAATCCTGACTGATCCTCATTAAAAAAATAAAAGCAAAAGCAATATATAAAAATAAAAGCAATGTCAAATTATTAAGAAATTATGTGTAAATAAAATGATCATTTGCACTGATTTAATTTAATTTTATCATTATAATAATAGCTTATTCTAATAGAAGGACATTTTTTTTCAAATATACAATTCGAAAATTGAATTAAAATAGCTTTATCAATTTTTAACAAATATTTAAAAAGAACCATAAATATCGGCGCACGAGCGTCCGTAGCGGCCTACATGCAAAATGTCAGTTCTAGGTTCACGGATTTGAGCTGCACATGGATGAGTCGTATGAGTGAGTCAGGACTTTGCTTCTTACATAATCATGATCATCATCATTTCAGCCGATAGACGTCCACTGCTGGACATATGCCTCCCCCAAGTGTCGCCACAATAAACGGTCCTATGCGTCTCGCATCCATCGGACTCCCGCAACCTTCACCAGGTCATCGGTCCACCTTGTAGGGGCCCTTGCAACACTGCGTCTTCCGATACGAGGTCGCCACTCCAGAACCTTCCGGCCCCAACGGCCATCTGTTCTGCGAGCAATGTGCCCTGCCCATTGCCACTTAAGTTTGGGGATTCTTCGTGCTATGTCGGCAACCTTGGTTCTCCTGCGGATATATTAGCATAACCCTTTCCATTGCCCTTTGGGTGACTTTGAGCCTTCTGATGAGGCCCATTGTGAGCGACCACGTTTCGGAACTATATGTCATCACTGGCAACACGCACTGGGCATAGACTTTCGTCTTAATTGAGACACTGTGGTATATTGGACGAGAAGATACCGCGCAGCTGCCCAGCCGAGTCGGATTCGACTGTTAACCTCTTTCTCGAAATTAGATCTACCCAACTGGACTATCTGTCCAAGGTAGACGTAATCGTCCACAACTTCGAGTAAAGAGTCTCCAATCTTGATAGGAGTGGGTGCTACATGGTTGTTTATCATAACTTTAGTTTTGTCCATGTTTATTTTAAGACCCACTCTTTCGGAAGCTCTACTGAGGTCATTGAACATTGTGCTGAGCGTTTCCGTAGTCTAATTCGTAATTCTTGAGCAGGGCCTTGTCGCCCTTCTTAAAGAAGAGTACCACCACACCTCCGCCCCATGCCTGTGGTGTTTTTCCCTCGAATATGACGGAATCAAACAGCTTCTGAAGGGCTTCTTAAGGATCGGCTTCCCACCCGCCTTCAGGAGTTCGGCTGTAATTCCGTCATCACCCGGTGCCTTGTTGTTATTAAGCTGCTTCAGAGCCATCCTAATCTCGTACAGGCTGACGTCCGGGATATCTTCGGTATAGTGTCGGGTCAATCTAGCTCTTGGGTCGTTTGCTAGATTCGTAGTGGGTTTTGTGATTGACGTGTACAACTGTCCATAAAAAGCCTCGATCTCTCCCAGAAGCTCCGATTTGGCGGATATGACTCTACCATCTTCGGTCTTCAGTTTCGTGAGCTGGCTCTGCCCTATAGACAGATCTCTTGAAAAAACCTTAGAGCCCTTATTTCGCTCAATCGCGTCTTTAATTTTTCCAGTATTAAAATGACGGAGATCGCGTTTCAAGGACTTAGAGATCCGTTTATTGAGCTGCCGATATGTGCACGCATCGTCTGAAGACTGCAGAATCATCTCACGCCTTTCCTTCATAAACTGGAGAGTTCGATCTGTGAGCCTCTTGCTCTTATTTGTACGAATCTTATAGAATTTAGACCCGACCGTATGGACAGTTTCCACGAACCCATCGTTGTATTCGTCCACAGAGCTTCTTAGGCATTCGAAACGATTTAGAAGTTCGAGCTGAAAGCTCTCGGAGTTTTGGATCTGGATTTGTGCAGGACGGAGCGTAGACTTCATCAGTCGAGATCTTTCAAGCTTGAAATTGATATTCAATGTGCCTCTTACCATGCGGTGATCACTTCCGGTTTTCACCGAATTGATCACAGAGTCATCATTGAATATTTGCTTCTTCGTCGACATGATGAAGTCAATCTCATTTTTAGTTGCACCATCAGGGCTTTGCCAGGTCCACTTCCTATACTCACGCTTTCTGAAGCAGGAGTTCATCATGTAGAGGCCCTCCTTCTCCATGAAGCTGGCCAGTAGGTGTCCCCGGTGGTTCCTACGTCCAAATGCAAATTGCCCCACTCGCAGCTCGTCACCGTCTCGTTTGCCCAGTTTCGCATTAAAGTCCCCCATGACCACGGTGAAGTGAGTATTATAACCATGCATGGCTCTGGATACATCCTTATACATGGTCTCTACTTCGTCGTCGGGGTCGGAGCGTAAACCTGTATGACCTTCAGCAAATATCTTGATGATATTCTGAGTATAAGGTACGCCACACGGGTCGACACGCTCTCGATCTTCACCACATTGTTCACAAGGGATTTGTGGACGATAAACCCGACACCACCTTGGGACTGCTGGTCCCCCTCCCGAAAATAGAGCAGGTTCCCAGGTTTTAGGATAATCGTGTCCTCCCCCTGTTTTCGGACTTCGGATAATCCCACAATACTCCATCGTAACCTGCTCAACTCCTCCTCAAGCTCGGTGATCTTCTCATCGGACCGGAGTGTACGCGTGTTGTACGTCGCCAGGTCCAGTCGGCGAGATTCTTAGCACCCCAGACCCCAGGGCTGTGCCCACGTTCGTCCACGCTAGCACAACCGCTGGAGTCGCCGGGCACTTGGGGCCTGTTTCTTGTTGCATTTGGGGGGTTTGGACCATAACCCGCCACGCTGGTCCAGTGCTTGTTGGCGGGTCGCCATAGCCTCGTTTGTTTGTCAGCAGGGTGCACCACGTGCATGTGAGGTTGGCTTGGGTCCCGATAGGTGTTGATTGGGACCCCATATACACCCCCTCACATAATATACAAATATAATCCCCTAACTTAAGTAAAAGCCGCCACGGCCCTCGCACAATGGTCTGATAAGGACAAAGTGCGGAAACCAGAAAACAAAGATAAGATAATCTCCTAACTTATAATATGCATAGTGTGCATTGGACACAACATTTAAAGTTCATCTCATTGAGTACTATGTGGGGAGGTATTTTATTATAATATTTCAAACTAGCTGTTGCCCGCGACTTCGTCTACGTTAAGTTGGTAAAACTGTACAATCATTCTGTGCTTGCAATTCATTCTGAAAGCATCGTAATTATTTATTGTACTTTCACATAAAACTGTTAAAGGTAAAAACGCAAATTACCTTTAGGATACATGTTATGTACTCGTCCAGATCCAGATGTATGAACGTCAATGAATAGAAAGAGTATGTAAGGGTCGTAGCAGTTGGCATTTCTGCCTACCCCAAGGGAAAAGGCACTAGTTTATGTATGTTTCTGGTTTATGTTACGGTAAAACAACATTGTCATAGTGAGCACGTCACAATCGCAGCGGTAATGCCTGTCTTTGAGGAGTGGCTACAGAGGCGTCACGGCATCCTCTCTTTGTGCAGGACTCACCGGATGTGCATGTTTCGGGAGGTATCTGTATCGAATTCAGCGAAAAGAAACACTCGAGTCTCACCATCGTGCGGATCGCCCGGAGAATACGATGGAACTTACGGTGGAAGTCAGTCCCGCTTGGTAGGAGCGCCGGCGCCGCCGTGTCCTCATGGAGGCGATTAGTGGAAAAAATGCAACCAGTAGCCTCCTTCAGTGAAGCACTACGATCGAAGAAGGTGGCTGAAACTATGAAGGATGATGAGGGAAGTGATGCTCCAGGTGTTGAAAGCCGCAGGGCGATTGCGGTGGAGCCGTCCGGTCATCTGGTCAAAGCAATCCTGAATCGACGGCGCGTAGTAAACTACGCGCGACTCATAATGATGTCAGCAAATGGATAGGGCCCTCTAGGGCCAATATCTGCTAAGGCTGCGAGATTGTTCGAAAGAGTTACCTCCTGTAAAATTTTCGCCTCAATAATGTTTTACTGAAGAGTTTAAGCCGTCAGACAGCTTTGGTAGAGGTAAACGAAGGAACATAATCGGGACACCGACCTTCAGCTGGATAACGTTTGCACTGATGGTGCAAAGCCAAAAAGCCAGTGAATCCAAAAATTACCATCAACATCAACTATCTTCCTCCACAACAGTACTTATGAAGAATTTGCGAGAGCATGCTTGAATTGATTGTTGCAGCTTGATCATTTGGGGCGTAAAAATTACTTGTTCATTTACCTAGGATTTTTTGGTGTGTATTTGACTGACGTCCTCGTATATTAGACAAATGTTATTCCATAGTGGGAACTACCGTATGAAGAGTCTCCAACTTTTGAATGAATTTCGGTGAAATCTTGAACGCTTGTATCCCTGTCCAATCGAACTCGCATATTGATGGCCAAACCGAGAGGTCACTGACGCCGATAGCCTCTATGAAGACACGGCGGTTCACCCAAGCAGGATAGACCTCCACCGCATGCTACAACGGGTCCTCCGGGCGATTTGTAAAATGGTAATATCAGAGTACTTCCAACCGAATCCGGAACAGAAACCGCGTGAAACACTCTCAACAGTCCTGAGCTTGTGTATCCATAAAACAATGAAATTCCGGTAAACAAATGTAGCAGCCGATTAGTGTTATCCCTGAGACTGGCCTCCCTCAGAGGGTGGTTCCAGTGTTGGTCACCACTCACTGCAAGGAGGTAACGTACGGATGTCGACGTAAGGCTGCAAGGAATCTACGTTGTCGAACTGTGATCAGGAACGCAAACCTTTCGACCCAGTTTTATATGAAGCAGTGACTGCTAATAATAAGACACACCATTATTAGGCCGCAAGGTGCCATCATCCCGGAGGACACAGTGGAGCACACAGAGGTGTGTGTTGTCCTCGTGGAGGCAATCGGCGTCATTCACCTCTCGCGCCGGGGCTTGTGACTTTGGGCTATGGTCCAGAGCGAGGAGGAATAGCAGGAGGTCGCCTCCTTCTGCAAAGCCGTAATGCTAGTGAAGGAGGAGGCCGCACGCGTGAGGGAACGAACGCCGAGCCGAGATTCTGACCCCGACGACCAGCCACGGTAGACGCGGGCTCGCGGACATCCAGCAATCGGTCGTCCACAGCCGTCCGGCGGTCCGGTCATTGACCGGACCAAGCCCAGTCGTCAACACCGCGTAGTGATCCACGCGCTCCTCAAAGAGATGTCGCAAATGGCAACTGAAGGACACAGGTGTGGTTTTAGTCAGTAAAAGTTTGACACGCCTTCCCGCTCCAACCAGAGTGGGAGAAGTCATTGGATGACTTCCACCCTTAAAAAAAGAAAAATAAAGGTGCCATCATTATCATTATCATTTCAGCCGAAAGACGTCCACTGTTGGACATAGGCCTCCCCAAGTGTCACCATAATTACCGGTCCTGTGCGTCTCGCATCCATCGGATTCCCGCGACCCTCACCAGGTCATCGGTCCACCTGGGGGCCTTCCAACGCAAGGTTACCCCTTCCGAAAAAGAGATTGCCCAAATTGGTATGTGGATCCGTACCAACTTGCGTCAAACCAAATTTACTCTCAAGAGTATAGTTATTATTGAAATTTTCACTATTTAATTATTTTTTGTTAATATTTAACCACATTTTTGAGATATTAAAAAAAGTTCGAAAACGCCTGATCATAATTTCATAGCAATTTTTAACCGTAGTGATTATTATAATTTGCATTCTATTCTATAGGTATGCGTTTTAGGCCAAATTGATGAGTAGTGTATTGCATTATTATTGATATATATGCGATAAGTCAGGACCCGGATTCCTTCGCTCGTATTGTGGCGTTACTTACGCTCCGGCTTTTATCGCGCATGGGTAATATTTTTACGCACGCTATACCTAGGCCTACACTGAAGAACACGATCTTAAGACTTAAAAATCGTAATGGTTTAGTTTTTTATTTATTTATACAGTTATCAAGACCTAAACAAACTTACTACGTGTTTTAGTTCCATTTCTCGAATCAAAACATCACTTACAGGTTGTGGGTTCTACATTCAGCTACCGAAATGTACAATAAGGGGGTTAGCTGCACCTAGCAACCTAGCCCTAACCATATAGATACAATAAATCTTAATATATATAAATCTTGTGTCACAATGTTTGTCCTCAATGGACTCCTAAACCACTTAACCGATTATAATAAAATTCGCACACCATGTGCAGTTCGATCCAACTTGAGAGATAGGATAGAGTTTAAATCTCAAAAAAAAAAAAAAAAACAAACTATTATCACGCGGGCGAAGCTAGTACGTATATAAATAATAGTGCGGGAAGCCTGTTGCCATGAGACCTAAGGCAACAGACGGAAGGTGGGAAGAATGAAGGGTGTATAGGACGGGATTTTATCATTGCCCATCCGCGACCTCACGGACCGACCAATAACTAAGGCTGGATAAGGTCAGAGCTATCGGCAACCATTTATAGGTGCAGTAACAGTGAGAGGAGTCGATGGTTTCGTCGTAATGAAACAGCGTTGCTCGTAGCATAAAAAGAGACTTTATGACATATTTACATAGTATTTATATTAATCTATTTACATTTGTTATTAATTAATGCATTTGTTTGAAACAACTGATGTACCTAGTCGAATTATTTTAGTGACTAATAATTAATATTGACGTCATTTCGGCTTCACTGCCACTTTCTCGCGTGAACATAGGTACTTAACAAGGGTAACACAAATAAAGAATTTGTAATTGTTAGTCAGTTAAAACATTTACTTTTAGGGTACATTAGTATCAAATCATCGTCATCTTCCTGCCCTTGGCCCATGTTGCTTGAGATAGGCCCAAAACATTTTTTTCTTCCATTATATCCCCCTCTCCATATATTCACAAGTTTATTCTTTGGCTATATTCTATATAACTCTTTGGGTGTGTTCACATCTGGCGAATACGCCGCTAGCGAGCTGCGTGCGTGCATTTCAAGTTAACGCGCCGTTTCCATGCCATCACCGTGCCCTTCGTGCCATGCGCCAAACCGTGCGCGAGCGGCCCGCGCGCTGCTCCTCACGCCCGCAGAAAGCAAATGGAAATGTATTCCCGCGAATTGCGCGCCCCGAACGTGCGCCGCGCGCGCCCACTTTACAAACCTTGCCACTTGCAACACTATGAGTCACTATCTCAACATTGCCAAAAATTATTATATATGTACGTATTGAATTAATTATTATTCAATAAAACTACCAGAACTACTCAAATACAGTACAAAATCATCAAACGATATAAACGTCAGTTTAGCAACAAAATACCAAAATGTCCTAATCAAATTGACAGTGTCAAGTTTTGAGTTTCTAATATACGCAATGTTTACTTTATACACTTCTGGACATATCTATTGGCCCACCTTGTATTTTCAGTTTCGTTTGGTCCTAGCTAAAATTTTATATTAGGTCGAGCAAAAAGTTTTTATGCAGTTTTGAACCTGGCACATTCACAATTTCATTCAATAGTCTTTTTTTGAATTTCGAACACAGAATTTAAAGAAACAAAAGACAATTTGGAGCCTGTTTGTTGATATCAAACAATCGAATACTAAGAAAACTTGGTTTTATTGGTTTACTTGGATTTAATTCTTGAAAAAGTGATTGATATCTTTGGTTTTGCAACAAACATTACTTATTCTAGACATTAAGGTGAGGTTCTATCAATAATCTATGGATACTTCACCTGAAGTCGCCGCCCAAGCTGTGGCACTTATTCAGGCCGGACACAGCCAAAGAAACGTGAGTGCTCAACTTAATTTAAGTCGATCTGCGGTCCGAAATGTTTATCGGAGGTACCTACAGACTGACGGCTTTGTTCGTCGCCAAGGAAGGCCACGATCTCGGGTCACAACTGAAAGGCAGGATCGATTCATCGTGACGACCAGCTTGAGAAATCGTCACCTTACCTGCATTGAGATACAAAACCAACTTCGCGACTTCCACGGAGTATCTGTGAGCGCTCGAACTGTTCGGAGAAGGTTAAAAGAACGCGATATGGTACCACACAAGCCAGCTAATGGGCCCAAACTAACGCGAGCCCACCGAACAGCGCGCCTTCATTTCGCACGCAGTCATTTAAATTGGACACAGCAAGATTGGAGCCGTGTACTCTTTTCTGATGAGTCTAAAATTGTGTTACATGGCAATGATGGAAGGAAGAAGGTCTACCGACGTAAGGGAGAGCGTTTCGCACAATGCTGCTTTGAAGAGAGGGTTGCTTATGGCGGTGGCTCATGGACTGTCTGGGGCGGTATATCCGCGAGCGGCAAAACTCAACTTGAGGTTGTTACAGGACCACGGCTGCCAACATTAAATGCTGAAAGGTACATTCGTGAGTGCTTAGAACCTCACGTGATACCATACGCGGACTATGTGGGCCCAAATTTCCTTTTTATGCATGATAATGCAAGAGCCCATGCGGCCGGCATCGTCAGGGAATATCTTCGGGATGTGAACATCACAGTTATGGACTGGCCAGCCAGAAGCCCAGACATGAACCCCATTGAGCACATGTGGGACGAGCTAAAAAGACGTGTTAGGGCTCGTCAGCCAGTTGCCCAGACGATGCAGGAGTTGAAAACTGCCATAGAAGAGGAATGGGAGATGATCCCTCAAAATTTCATAGAGCGGTTGATAAACTCTATGCCTAATCGTATGAGAGCTGTGGTAGTTGCCCATGGAGGCTACACGCGTTATTAAATTAAACCTTTATTTGATAAAACATGTTTTTTATTCAAAAATCAATTGCCTTTAACAAGGCGCATATCCGACTTGTTAGGCGTAGCTCCATGTCGTATGGTATTCTGAATTCAAATTTAAAACAATACGATTGAAAAAGATGGTAAAATGTATCAGGTTTAAAACTGCATCAACAGTTTTTGTTCAATCTAGCAATCATATTTCGGTAGGGGCCATCGAAACCTAAACTCTAAGGTGGGCCAATAGATGTGTCCAGAAGTGTAAAATGGTGAGCTAAAATATAATAATTTAACAGAATTTATTTTTAGCAGTTTAATTTTTTTTTTTTTTTTTTTTTTATTATTGATAGGCTCGCGTTTGACCACCATCTCACCTGATGTGATTTCTACTATATAATCTTATTTACTTAGATAGCAGATAAAATTAATTAGGCGAACCATTTATTTATGATAATTGTAAGATTAAAAGCGTTAGCTTTACATACTCTTTGGTCAGATTACGAAAATAACTGGCAACTGTAATCGGAACGTAAAGATTTCTGAAATGACGTTATTTTTTTCGGAAGTAGGAATTGTTAATCATTTAATATCATTTTCACGATATTTTTTAATGTGGTTAAAAAAAGCGGTGAAAAATCAGTACATTGTACACAAAAATAAGACATTATTTTTGGTATTAATATACTTGTGACGCAATATGGTACGGGAAATGAACATTCTTCATTGGCCATGTTATTTTAAAGTCAATAATTAAATACATATAAGTATTTACTTTTATCGCCTTTGGTTGGTATCCCTTGAATAATCACGATCAATTAATTTGTTACAACCACGGGGAAAAAAAGCAGTAGGATTAAAAATGTCTCCGTCTAACTCCAGTTTAATCATAACGGTTTTCGTCCAATTTTAAACAATAAAACTGTCTGCAAACTTGGGCGATGGTCATTCTTCCGCCACTCAGAAAATTACGTAAAATACACAATGCCATCTATCAAATATGACGTTCAGCTATCATTGTCATCATTATTTCTACTTTCAGTCTTTAGATGGCGTTGCGAGTATCTGAATTGCGTGTGGTGCCATATTTACATTTTAGTACGTGATTTTACTGGCCGCTTTGATTTTATTATGTGTTTTGATTAGTTTTTACAAAATATTTAGAAGATATTGAATAGAAATGTCAATTTTATTTTGAAAAAATGGTAAAAGTTATTTTATTACAAAAAAGAAGATAAAATAATGACAAAATTTTTAACTGTAGCTGGGGATCGAACGTGGCAAATGTCGTTCAATATCGACATTTTGGATTATTGCTCACCCCCCATAGCAAATAGCGTGATAATATGTAGCCTAACAGTTGACCCGGCCTATAAGGATTATGTATGCAAAATTTGAACAGGATTGGTTCAGTAGTTTTTTCGCCAACTAATACCAACGCTCCAACATTTTACTGTTTTATTATATGTATAGACAGTACCCCATGAAAGATGAGGTTACTTTAGCCAGCCTGAAAGCTGGGTGATCTAATTGATCCCTATTTCTTATAAAATAAATGTCTATTGCCTCTTTTATTAACCCGGCGTCAATATGGAATAAAAAATTAGTAGTACAACTGTAGGGTGGGTCAAAATGACCCAGGTTTTCAACTGTATCTGATTTTTACCATTTCAAGGAATTTTAAGGATATTCTATTAGATAAATTAATTCCCAAATTAAAATATTTTAATGAAAAACCATAAAACATCGTATCATATTAGGAACTTGTTATTTATTTACGAAAAGACTACAAAATCTGTAACTAAATATCTTATTAATAAACAAACAAAAACTGAGTTTTTAACAAATAACAATTACTTTTAGGAAAGTCTAATGCGAGATCTTTTAGAAACTGAATGCTAAATTTAAACAAAATCTTAGAATTAATCACTATCAGCATGTACATTGACACATCCGTCGCAGTAACAAATTATAAATGCTCAGGGCAGGAAAACTTGTTGTAAATATGACAGGTGCGGGTAGTTTTCCTATCTTTTTGCGCAGGACATATTTAGCATCGATTTGGAACAGCATGAATTTTAACTGGTGGCTCCTGTGAAGGTTCTTTTTGTAAATTCTTAACCGAAGAACTTTCATCCTGTTCCAAGTCGCTTTTCTCCTATATCGCTTAAATTCACTGCCTTTTTTTCTCGAATCATTATGCAAGTATAACCTAATAATTAAATAAACGTAATGTGTGTACGTAGAAAATAAACAAGATAACCAAATAATTAAAAAAAAAAATAATGGGCACAAAATAGTTTCATCAAATGTATGGTTGGGTCATATTTACCTTTTTGCTGTTTGATATTGCCAACTCCCCGTACAGGTGCACACTGACTGCGTAGACACCAGAAACGAAAGGGGGCGAGATCTTAACTGCAGCTAGTAAGAAGTTCGGCAACTTAACACTCTTAATTTAAAAAATCCCACATTTAAAAATATCACGGGTCATAATGACCCAACCTGGTTAACGCTGGGTTAAAAAAACAAGCCATATCTCAAAAGTTCCTCCTTTGGGTCAATAATAAAAGTAAAACAACTCTTAAAATCATACCATCACTTTTTTGCTCCTCCTCTGGCTCAATGTCATCATCTAGTCTCTCACAAACAGCTGGTAATTCTTCTTTGACAGCAATGCTTTCAATATGGCTGACATCAACTATACTGATGTTCTCTACAGGAGTTACTGTAAGCCCACTGGTATACTCTAGCTGTCCTCGGTTTACTGAAGGATTTGGCTGCAAAACGTTATTACAGTATTAGGTAATCCTCAATCTTGACTGGCCTGTTGGTCTAGTGGTTAGTGGCCCTGACTGCTATGCCGGAGGTTGTGGGTTCGATTCCTACCCAGGACAAATGTTTGTGTGATGAGCACAATCATTTGTTCTGTGTCTAGGTGTAATTTATCTATATATGTATGTATTTAGAAATATGTAAGTATGTTTACCAGTTGTCTAGTACCCATAACACAAGCTTTGCTTAGCTTGGGACTAGACGGTGTTGTGTGATAGTTGTGGAATATATGTATAATCCTGATGTCCTTTATTGCACACAAACACAAACAAGTACAAACAATTTTCATTGGTCACCCAAAAGAGCCTCATAAATAGCAATGCTTAAGAAGTTCAACACATCCTGAGCCTGAGACCTCCAGATAGTATCACTAGGTATCACTTCTACACTTACTAAATACCCTCACTAGTTGCAGAACACCTCACCTCATTCATCATCTGAGCAAACAGCTCTTCAGCTTCCAGACATTTTCTCTGCAGTTGCCAACATTGTTTCAGTTTAACAAAACAGAAGAAACAAGCGAGCGCCGGTCTTTTGTCTTTAGTTACAAACTACAACAAAAACAAACACAAAACACATTGTTATGTTCTCCAAGCAATACTGAGCACGGTTAGTTGTCAGTGTTGCTGTGTTGCTTTTTAAAAAAGCTGGTCAGAGTCATCTTGAGTTTTAAATGTATTGTTCTGCAGCACTGTACACTGGCAAAAAAAAGTAACTAGATTATGCCAGCAGCTAGGCCCACATGAAAGTAGGTTTCTCTGTACAAACTTTGGATTTCCGTGTCATCCCGTTAGGAGGCGAATTTTGGGAAACCCTCTCATAGTGCTCGCCTACGGCATGGGTATAGGAAGTTATGCGCAAAATTTCAGGTTCCTAGTCCCAATAGTTTCGGCTGTGCGTTGATATGTCAGTCTGTCAGTTTCTCCTTTTTTATATATAGATAGGTATATTAGGATATAAGGTACAACTTACTGGAATATTAGTCAGCGTTTCATATAGCTCATGTAAGTCCTTGTCGACAACTATATACATGCGCACATTCACAACTAAACAAATTCGGCACATGGGCAGTTTTTCCATCTCCAATCTTAAAAAAATTACATTACATTAGAAAAACAATGTTGAATGTCTGCTGCCGACGCCAAAGATAACACGAAATAAAAGCGAAGCGTGTGATCGTATGCACTTCTTTCGTGGAACTCTTGTGACAACCTTATAAGATACCTCGTATAGTCTAGGCCGTCCAGGAATTAATTTAGTAAACCGGTAGCTAACATTTAAAATCACCCACTACAAAATTAGTTTGACACCTGCCCTGCGTTCAAAAATGAGATTAGAGTTAACTCTAATGACGTCATCGGGTAGATACTCTAAGCTCGCATTTTTGAACGCGAACATAGAGTTCAACTGTCAATGCCAAGCAACTGTCATTACACCAACCTACCCACCCTGCTCGGAGTTAGAGTTAGTTGGGTTAACTCTAGGGTAGTTACTCGAGTTATAAAAGAACGACTCTGGGTTGCAACTCGAAGCATTTTTGAACGCCTAGAGTAACGACCCTACCCTACTCTGGTTATTCTTGAACGCAGGGCTGGGGATAGTTTGACACCTGACTGACAGTGACACTGACGCGGACGTGACACATGACACCACCACAGCCCTGCGTTCAAAAATAACCAGAGTAGGGTAGGGTCGTTACTCTAACCGTTCAAAAATGCTTCGAGTTGCAAGTTGCAACTCGAAGCATTTTTGGGTTGCAACTTGCAACCCAGGGTCGTTCTTTTATTACTCGAGTAGCTACCCTAGAGTTAACGAAAGTAACTCTAAGGGGTCCATTACACGATAGGTTTCGCTGTCAGTTTTGCCACAGTCAAATATCTTGACTGACAAAAACCTACCGTGTAATGCGATGACTGACGTTTGCATGACGAAAAATGTATGGCGATAAAATTCCGTCAGTCAAGCTTCATTCATGATTGATGGTTCTGATTGACGCTTGCATGACCGTGTAATGGACTACCCTTTCTTTCATCATTGGTAATGGACCCCTATCTCCGAGCAGGGTAGGTGGTTTAAGCGGCAGGAATGACAGTTGCTTGGCATTGACAGTTGAACTCTACGTTCGCGTTCAAAAATGCGAGCGTAGAGTATCCATGCGTTCAAAAATGAGATTAGAGTTAACTCTAATGACGTCATCGGGTAGATACTGTAAGCTCGCATTTTTGAACGCGAACGTAGAGTTCAACTGTCAATGCCAAGCAACTGTATTTACTACCTTACTACCGCTTACACCCAACCTTGGGTTAACTCTAGGGTAGCTACTCGAGTAATAAAAGAACGACTCTGGGTTGCAACGCGAAGCTACTCTGGTTATTTTTGAACGCAGGGCCGATAACGTCAATAGAGTTAACTCTAACCTCATTTTTGAACGCAGTGCTGACTCACCTGACTGACACTGACACCACCACAGCTTACCCTGCGTTCCGAATTGCGTCAAAAGCGATAATATCGCGAATCCAACCAACGCGCAACGTCACAATTATTACTCAAAATACTCAATAGCCCTTTTATTTTGTGACTATTAAATTTGGTCGGATTCGCGATATAATCGCTTTTGACGCAATTCGGAACACGGGGGCAAGACACCGGACAGCCCTGCGTTCAAAAATAACAAGAGTAGGGTAGAGTCGTTACTCTTACCGTTCTAAAATGCTTCGAGTTGTAACCCAGAGTCGTTCTTTTATAACTCTAGGGTAGCTACTCGAATATTCCGAGCGGGGGCTATTGGCTAACTTTTTCAATAACAGTTGACAACTAGCATTCGTTGCACACTAAACTTAGTTGTCAACTGGAGATTCTCGCCACAGAGTACCTTTTTATATATAGTATAGAGGCTCAACTCAGCCGTCTTGGAAGGAAACAGATTTGTTGCGCCATCTGTATTTCGTAACCTACAACTTTCCTGCTATATATATAAATAGATATACGTCTACCACCATTCCTGCTTTCAGGTTGCTTGTAAACTGTTTGTAGCCTGAAAGCACAGAGCATATTATGCTCTGTGCTTTCAGGATACAAGCAGTTTTCAGGGTTAATTTATTTTCATAAAATAAAACCAATTTTTAACATCATCAATATTATTTATTTGCCAATAAGAAATGGTACAATAATAGTAGTAGATCTAGGTAAAACGGGGTGAATAGAATCAAAACTTTGAATAATATTGATTTAAATAAAATGAGCAGAATAATAAAGTGAAAATACCATTACAAGTTTTGTTGTTTTGTTGACATAGTACCAAAAAGTTTAGTTAATGCTAACGAAAGATGTTTAGATTGAAATTGAATTCATGGTTCTTTTAAGTATTGAATATGAATTTTAAGTGAACTAAAGGACGTTTAAAAAAGAAATATTAATCTATGAATGAACCACCTATTTTTTTAGCGCTCTACTTTATGAATATTCCTAAATAAGTCACCGAAAAATGGCAGACTCCGTATAAATTTTAAAATATCGCGTGAAATTGTAAACTATTTTTCCAAGTAAGCCACAGGTTTATTAGAAACTATTGATTTTGGATTAAACAAAACTAATCAAGATTTATTACAATCTTTCGGGGTCTGCAATTGCCCGGTAACATAAACATTCATTATTATAAAATATTTATGTAATAATAATATTAAGATTTAAATTTGGAGAAATTTAAATCATTGTTTTTAATATAATTAAATTTATAGCAATAAGTTTAATTATAAAAAAACAATGAATTTCGTTTTAAATTTGAATCTTAATATTATTTATGTTTCCTCATATAACATCGTTTCAAATACATTTTTGCTTTGCACTGCATCACATCCTCGTCACTATCTATATCCTTTTGCCCAGATAATATTTTATTTAAATTTTTACAATATATAAATATAAAAAATCTACAAACTAGATTGATTAAATATTCGATTAATTTATCCTTGTGATTTGAACAAGTAAAAAAATTAAAATCAAGAAATAACAATATAATTGTTTTTGTATATTCTTTGAGGCCTCTTCTTTCTAAATTAGTAATTAATATTTTATTTATTATATCTTGCATATTTGATATGCAGGTTAAAAAAATTGGGCTAGGGCTGGAAAGCCAACAACGACTGGTATATTCCCTTGTTTTAATAAAATCATCTTCCGTTTCGCTGTAGAGATTACCCTTACAAATTTAGCAGGACTTATATTTTTCGATTTTTTAAAAAAATATCCCGAAACATATTTTAGTAGTCCCATTACTTGGGGCTGAGTTTTTTCCTCTAAAGGCGTAAGGGTAATCTCATTTATAATGTCTAAAAAGATATCACCAGTGGTCGCAGCTTCACAACTCTTCGTAACGACGAGGGCGTGTAGTGCATTGCATTGATCTTCCTCACAATTTGCTCCATGGGAATGGACACTGGACAGGCTATTAACCAATAAAGTAGTTAGGGCTGATTCGAACCTTTCTGGCGTAGGATTTATGTTACGCCACCCATGACTTCTTATAGCCCCAAAGAAATGTTTCAATAGGGATTTGGTTTAGGTGCCGCATCCAAAAAGATGTAACATTATGGTCAATAATTAATATTTTTATTAAGCTTTCTATGCTTTCCAGTGTCCATACCCAATTATTTATAGTAGGTACACTTGCAATTTTGTTTTTATCCGTTATAAATTTCATTGATTTTAAAACCTTTTTCGCTTGCATCCAAAATTCATGGTGTTTTGAATGAGGAGTTACTGGTCCCAAGAGAGGTTTTGCAAACCTGTTTTTCGTAAAGCTGCCATTTACGGAGTCAAACAAATTGTCAAAGAAAAGCAGCACATCTGCAGTCTCCTTACATTCCACTGGGAGGATTCCGTTATCTGTAAAATAATAATAATTCAATATTAGATTGCTTTTTAAGATTTTTTGCAAATAAAGTACACTGTGTATAAAATTGTATTTATTCAAATAACTTGTTTCAATATCCATTTTAAATAATCAATTGATTGATTAAAGATTTTTCTTAACATTATAAATAATTTTGATTTATAATTGAATTAAGTATTTGAATTCCATGGTGTCAAAAATACATACAGAAAAATAGAATTTATGATGTAAGTAAGTCATTCAATCCAATATAGCTGGACTTTATCTAATACTAGCTTTTGTCCCCGGCTTCGCTCCCGTCAACTAACCACTTTATTCTAATCTACCCAACACTACCCTACTGTACCCTACTACAACCTTCCCTGTATGCTAGTGAACAAAACAAAAAAGAATTATTAAAATTGGTCCAGCCGTTCTTAAGTTATAGCGTGACCAGGAGAAATAGGGGTTTGTTTTTATATAAATAGATAACACAAAAACATCAAATCTTACCTGCAAGATATCCCATAGTACATGAAACAGTTCTACTGAACACTTGGCTGGCAAATTTGACTTTCATTTTGGTCTTTGTAGGATCCACATGGCTATCTGTCAGCTTGGGCATTAATCTGATCCCTTTATATGCTGGATTTTGTTGGTGCAACTTTATGATATGTTCCCACTTAGCTGTCTTCTCTTTATTGTCGGTAGTATACCTTAATTTCTTGTCTAATAGGTTGTTTCGTATACCTTTCAACAGATGTGGGGGATCATATAGTGGAAAAAATTTCTTGTCATTAATTATTATTATATTAATATCTTCTCCAACTTCTTGTCCACTTCTCAGCATATGTCCCCTTGTTTCATTTAAGAGAAGATTTAAGGCATGCCTGTTATTGGTACCCTGGTCACATACTGTGGCCACTACGTTGAAGCCAGTTTCTTGAAGATTTTTAATTATGCATTTAATTTGCGCTGCTAGCTCTGGGCCTTTAGTAGTAGACTGTGCAAATGTATAAGCATCTTTCTCATCAGTCCCCTGATCATGAAAACTCGTGCGTGATCTGCATATTCGCATTTTGTCTCGCGTCCATTATTAATGAAACCAATTACCAAATCTTTTCTTTCGTTATAAGTTACATTCGCTTAATCAGCGACATTTCATCGAATAATAGAACGCAGAGTTTGTCCACTGGCTTCATTTTATTCGCTCTTTGTTTCAATTGAGCAAATACATTCTTGTTGATACCTGGCTTTATATCAGCCTGGTTCAAAAATTTTCTTAATATGCTGGAAGAAGGCAAAACAAACATTCTTCTCAAAAATCGATAGCCTTTGGGGCTTTGTTTCAGCATAGCCAAAGCTATAATTTTTTCTTCTGTAGAAAATCTTCTACCTTTTGCTTTCTTTTTGTGTTCTCTGAATTGTAATCGAGTTAAAATTTTAGCAACACTTGGCAAATTGTTGACTGTAGCTATAAAATTGCTACTCTTCATTAAATTCGATGCTGATTTTAATTCTAAAGATTGTTTCTGCACCCTGTTCTGGCATTTAGACAACTTTATTCTTGTTCTAACCATTTTTTTGTATAAGTTATACTCCTGACATTTTTATATTTTTTACTACCTTTTTAGTAGTGTTTGAACCTGCAAATAAAATAAATCTATTAGAAAACAAAACCATTAAATTGCTCAAGAACGTCAGTATTTTTTTCCGACCTCTTCAATAATAATCGTCATATTTCAGCCAATTTAGACAAAACCTTGACAAATTATATGCCTAAACTTTCCTCTGGAATCACTATCTATTGGTAGAAACCGTATGAAAATCCGTTCATCACTTTTTGAGTTTATCGCGAACAGATAGAGAGACGCAGCGGGGGACTTTGTTTTATAATACATAGAATATTAAAAGGATTATTTTAACATTGTGTCTGTTGTACTTAATATTTGATAATGCCATGTAACAGATTACTACTTACCAGTATGGCCAATTTTACAGCTGTCCTGTGCAGGTATAGTGCATTCTTGCAATCCAAGATTATCAATATTAACACCTAGTTTGACCGTGGCTGGAATACAAAAGACATAAATAAGTTCATTTGCAAGTGTTACAAAGGTACAGTTGGTATCTTTATGTTGACTATAAGATGAATGGATGTGATTTAGGTCCTGAACTGATATAAAACAAAAACAGTGGGTATAACCATACAAGTTAAAATTAAGATACTGGTAGTAGGGAAATATTTAATGACATGAACCAACCTTGTGAAGGTTCCTTGTTTTCTTTTTCTGGCATCTGAGATTTTGGTGGAGATTGTGATCCTGAAAAATTAAAAGTACAGCAATAAGTTGGTATCTTTATGTTGACTATAAGATGAATGGAAGTGATTTAGGTCCTGAACTGATTAAAACAAAAACAGTGGGTATAACCATACAAGTTAAAATTAAGATACTGGTAGTAGGGAAATATTTAATTACATGACCCAACCTTGTGAAAGTTCCTTGTTTTCTTTTTCTGGCATCTGAGATTTTGGTGGAGATTGTGATCCTGAAAAATGAAAAATACAGCAATAATTATAGGTGAATTTGTGTTGGTGCTTATTTGCAATAAGATCACAATATTTAAATAATTCCTACTCAAAAGTGGCATGCATGGGTGAAAAGGTAATTTGCCCTAAATGCCACTTAAATTAACTCAGGGCATCATGATCATAATAAAACAATTATATTACTAAGAAGTTGATTTTTTTAGCCGATTTACAAGCATTTTCAAATGTCTAAATTTTGAAATCCTATTGATTATTTTGTATTGTCTGCATTTCTTGTCATTTATGGAGAAAAGCACACTATAAATAAAAATTTCACATGCTTCTGGCTGAGCATTATTCCAGTCACTGTGGCACAACTGTCACAAGATGAGTAATGTTAATCAATCTCGGCCTAAGAGTTTTGGTGAACTCACCTTTTGATGTAGATGCAAAATTTTCAATTTGCCTTAATGATATTCTACCAGTGTGGGTAAATTTTGCAATGGATAGTAGTCCTGCAACAAGAAAGGTAAGGCAACTTTAATACAATCAAAACATACTTTCCACCAAACAATGAGGTAATGGAGCAGGTAAAACACTTAAAAGTGTTATAATGACACCCACATTGAATTGCTTCAAGATCAGATTGGATAAAATTTCCAAATCTTATTGAGTCCCAACAAATATTGTCTTTCATACTAATTTCCAAGTCATATTTTTTAAACTTAACTGGGTTAATCTGTTAAAACTTGCAAAAGTAAAATGCCAAAAAATGCTAAATATATAATACATAAACCAAAAATATTAAAAAAAAAAATGTTTCAAAATGTAGGAACTCGTAAGCATACTGTTAAAGTTTGCATAGCTTTTTTGAATTATGTATCATTGGATAAATCAAAATAGTACCAATTATTTGTATAGCACCTACTAACTAGTAATGCACCTACCTGGCAAAAGTAATGTTGGTATGGCTATGTTAGAAATTTGGTTATAACGGCAACAATATTTCTCTTCAAAATGAGCATGGCATACTCGACGAAGCTTGTAAATATTTTCATTACTAAGGCTCAAAATCTCTCCACCAATAGCATAGACCCATGCTCTAAAACGAGCAATGCCTTTTTCAGGGTTTGGAAACTTATGAAGAACTCTGTGGGAACCTGAAAAAAGAAGTTTCATTGAGTAAATTGCTATCTAATAGAATTAAATTTGTTAGTTATGGGTAGGTAAATGTTACATTTACAGAAGACAAACTTGTGAATAAGTCACAAGTTTTTTTTTAACTAGCCCTTTCTGTCCCACTGCTGGGCAAAGGCCTCCCTCAAGTCCGTCCAAACATCCGTTTCTCCCGCTCCGTCTCTAAACAGTCCTCGCGGTACGCGTCCAAATCATCCGACCACCTCTTTCTAGGTCGGCCCCGACGGTGCTTTCCTTCTGTAGGGACCCACTGTGTGGGGACGCCTGCCAGCTGCCCAGCGGTCCCTGTGCATGCGGCTGACATGATCCGTCCAATCCCAGTTGAGCCTGGCAGCTTTATTGCCCACGTCTATTATGCCCGTTAGTTTTAGAGCGCAGCATGTCATTCAGTATTCGGTCTGTTCTTTTTACGCCCAGAATGCTGCGCTCCATAGCTTTCTGGCAAACCCCAAGAAGAAACTTTTGTATTTCGGTGAGAGACCAGATTGAGCACCGTAGGTTAGGACGGGCAGGTTACACATGTCGATGAATTTATGCTTCAGGGAGTACGGCAGATCACCCTTAATTACAGGCCATGGACCACCAGCTTTGACCACTGGAACCGGGTAAGGGAAACTTTAAAAACAAATCTTAATTACAAGATAACAATCTTTCAGCCTGCTACTTTATAAGTATAATAAAAAACTTTTTACAAAAAAAAAATACTACCGACTTCAAAGTAAAAAAAACAATGAAGAGTGCAAAATAACTTTAATTTCGGAAGTCGGTGTTTCTATAATAGTTTTGTCTCTTCGTTATTTAACACCGACTTCCGAAATTAAAGTTATTTTGCGCTTTTCAGTGTTTTTTTTACTTTGAAGTCGGTTGTATTTTTTTTTATTTGTAAAAAGATTTTTATTTTACACTTTTTAGTTAAGGTACCACCACTAAAAAGTCCCCTCAGCCAAACTTAAATACCTTATAGCCAGAGTGCATCTCATGACAATTCTAATAATCCCAAACACGGTTAGATTACATTAATTTATTACAGAGTTCCGGTGCCTAACTTCAGGCTTCATCATCAGATCAGTTCGATATATTCCCCCTCTACTTTCAGTCAGTCATCGACTACACGTATAAACAAAGCAATTTTACTTGTTACGACGGTTCTGCTGTGATCCTATGAGGAGTTCTGTTCCATATCTTCGAAGTTTTATGATCAGATCATAACAATATTTCTATGGGACCAACTCAGAAGCATAACCTTCCAATCAAAAATTTTTTTTATCAAAATCGCTCCATAATTGACCGAGAAATCGGTGAACATACATAAAATAAAAAAAAAAAACATACATTCAACCGAACATATAACCTCCTCCTTTTTGAAGTCGGTTAAAAATCAAAATCAAGCCAAATAAAACATTACAAAAATAGACATTAAAATTACATACACAATGTTACATACAATTAAATTAAATACACAATGTCATAGATATAATTAAATTAAATACAAAATGTCATAAATATAAATGAAATAATACACATTAACATACCAAATTAGACAAACAATAATTAATACACACAGTCAAAAACAATACGGTCAAACAATACGAGGAGAAGCGCTAATATGAAGCTGCATCCACCTCTGCAACAGGGACAGGTCCCACCGCGGTGGGATGGTCTCCTGAGGGTGTTGTCCGAGCGTGAGCTGCTTCGTAGGCGATTTAATAGTGAGGCGCTCCGCTTCCTTATGATTGCGAAAAAATCATCCGTCCGCGCCTCAGCAAACATAGTCGAAGCACTACAAAACCGTGGAAGCCCCAACAGTATCTTAAAAGCATTGTTGTACTGCACACGCAGTGCGCTGTACGCCCGCTGCGTAAAGTTGGCCCACAGGCTGCACGTGTAAAACGACTGACAATATGCCTTAAATAGAGTCACTTTCACAGGTCTAGTACATCGCGCAAACCTGCGAGCCAACATATTACACCGAACAGACAGCGCTCTGCGCTCTCGCTCAATGTCCAGATTGTCACACAAGTCGTCAGAGACCCAGTGGCCCAAGTACTTAAACTGCTGCACTCTTTTTAAAGGAATACCGCAAAGAGTGATAGGAGGTACAGAAGAGTAACATTTGGTACCCGATTTGAACAACATAAATTCACTCTTTTTAGCATTGTACCTGAGCCCGTGGGCCTCCGCATATGACTCACATATGCGAAAAAGTTTACGTAAGGCACTGATCGATGGACTCAGCAACACCATATCATCCACGTAACTTATGTTGTTCATACACACTCCGTCTATGGAACAACCGATATTAGTGTTGCTGAGTTCAGCGATCAGCTCGTTCATGTACAGGTTAAAAAGGCGTGGCGATGATAAACCCCCTTGCCTCACTCCGCATTCCAACCTGTACACGTCCGACTGCGCACCCATCCATCTAATGGTATTCTGCTGCTTACTGTACAAGTACCGGAGCAAAGATACTATCTCATGTGGCACATCTGTTTCACATTGTAGCTTCTGCCACTGCTTGTCATAACACACCAGGTCAAAAGCTTTTGAAAGATCTAAGAAGCATGCATATACTGGTGTGTTTCTGTCCGTATAGTACTGCACAGTCTGCTTAAGACAGAGGATAGCACTCTCAGTTGACAAACCGGGTCTGAACCCAAACTGAGCGTCCTCAGCATCGAGCACCTGTGACGCGGACCCGAGCGGTGATACCACACTAAAATGCCGCTGAAAGGCACAGGCTATGTCCCGTGGTTCATGCGCACCCCCGACACTCGCCGGAGAGCCCGACCTTGGATTAAGTTTGTGAGTATTTTTCCAAAAATCCCCAAAGTTCTTACTCGAATGATGTCCATTTTTAACACGCTTTTATTAGCTTCACTTGTAACTATGTATGTAAGAAAATCTTGGAATCTTAATTTGACCCACTTCCCGGTCTTCGATTAGGATGAAATTTTGCACACGCTCTGAATTCTGATGACAATACATGACTAGCTAAGAAACGTCATTACAAATCCAATATGGCGGCCTCCCCAAGATGGCGGACTGGCTATTTGAAATCCACCCCCATGATATGGGTATCAAATGAAAGGGTTTGCTGTCAGGAAAATGAAAAAAATAGTCACGTGACTTAAATCCAATATGGCGGACGTCTAAGATGGCAGACAGGCTATTTGAAATGCACCCCCATGATATGGGTATCAAATGAAAAGGTTTGCTGTCAGGAATACGAAAAAAATAGTCACGTGATTTAAATCCAACATGGCGGACATCCAAGATGGCGGATTGGCTATTTGAAATGCACCCCCATGATATGGGTATTAAATGAAAGGGTTTGCTGAATGGGATACGAAAAAAATAATCACGTGACCTAAATCCAACATGGCGGCCGTCCCAAGGTAGCGGATTGGCTATTTGAAATGCAGCCCTATGATTTAGGTATAAAATGAAAGGGTTTGCTGAAAATAATGCGAAATTACATAATGCAAGGTTGTACGGTGGATTGTGCTGTAGTATATTTGGGACCCCGTACTTTTGCATCCGGGCAAGCTTATATTGCACTAAGTCGCGTCAAGTCCTTAGATGGCCTTCAAATAGGGGAACTGGACTGTTCAAAGCTCACGGGGAAAACTCCTTGCAACACTGACGCATTGGCGGAAATGGAAAGAATGCGTGCTAATGCCGTATTAAATTTGGATGCGTAAAACTGTGAAATTTGATAAGTTTGTTAATAATAAATATCTTTAAATACCTATTAATATTTTAAATCAGTAAGTAGTCAATTAAGTTTGGATGCGTAAAACTGTGAAATTTGATAAGTTTGTTAATAATAAATATCTTTAAATACCTATTAATATTTTAAATCAGTAAGTAGTAAATTAAGTTCGAATAATAAGAAGACTAAAAAGTATAAAAAACTTTTTATAAAAAAAATACAACCGACTTCAAAGTAAAAAAAAACACTGAAAAGTGCAAAATAACTTTAATTTCGGAAGTCGGTGTTTCTATAATAGTTTTGTCTCTTCGTTATTTAACACCGACTTCCGAAATTAAAGTTATTTTGCACTTTTCAGTGTTTTTTAGGGTTCCGTAGCCAAATGGCAAAAAACGGAACCCTTATAGATTCGTCATGTCTGTCTGTCTGTCTGTCTGTCTGTCTGTCTGTCTGTCTGTCTGTCCGTCTGTCCGTCCGTATGTCACAGCCACTTTTTTCCGAAACTATAAGAGCTATACTGTTGAAACTTTGTAAGTAGATGTATTCTGTGAACCGCATTAAGATTTTCATACAAAAATAGAAAAAAAGCAATAAATTTTGGGGGTCCCCATACTTAGAACTGAAACTCAAAATTTTTTTTTTCATCAAACCCATGCGTGTGGGGTATCTATGGATAGGTCTTCAAAAATGATACTGAGGTTTCTAATATCATTTTTTTCTAAACTGAATAGTTTGCGCGAGAGACACTTCCAAAGTGGTAAAATGTGTGTCCCCCCCCCTCTAACTTCTAAAATAAGAGAATGATAAAACTAAAAAAAATATATGATGTACATTACTATAAAAACTGCCAACGAAAATTGGTTTGAACGAGATCTGGTCAGTAGTTTTTTTTTAGTACGTCATAAATCGTAAACCGCATTTTACCTTTCATTCAATCAACTCAAATATAAAAAAAAAAACATTTAATTTCATAAACATAAACCTTATAATTATGTACATACACCGTGAACCATTATTATGTTACTTGCTGCTACGGAACCCTCCATGGGCGAGTCCGACTCGCACTTGGCCGGTTTTTTTTTTACTTTGAAGTCGGTTGTATTTTTTTTATAAAAAGTTTTTATTTTACACTTTTTAGTTATGGTGCCACCACTAAAAAGTACCCCTCAGCCAAACTTAAATACCTTATAGCCAGAGTGCATCTCATGACAATTCTAATAATCCCAAACACGGTTAGATTACATTAATATATTACAGAGTTCCGGTGCCTAACTTCAGGCTTCATCATCAGATCAGTTCGATATATTCCCCCTCTACTTTCAGTCAGTCATCGACTACACGTATAAACAAAGTAATTTTACTTGTTACGACGGTTTTGCTGTGATCCTATGAGGAGTTCTGTTCCATATCTTCGAAGTTCATGATCAGATCATAACAATATTTCTATGGGACCAATTCGGAAGCATAACCTTTCAATCAAAAAAAAATTTTCAAAATCGGTCCACAATTGACCGAGAAATCGGTGAACATACATAAAAAAAAAAATAAAAAACATACATTCAACCGAACATATAACCTCCTCCTTTTTGAAGTCGGTTAAAAATAAAAATAATAGTTTAAAAAACTAAAAAACACGCTTTTAGCACGCACTAAAAATTACAAAATAATTCGGACATTTAGTTTGATGAATCAAGAGTTTTCCCTTTGCCAAATCTTCATTAGATAGATATTATGTATTATGATAGAGTTTATGTAATCTTTACTTTTTTTGGACAAAACGCTCCAGTCTCCACGCTTTCTTTCATAATAAATCATAGTAAATATTCAATAAAGATGATTACCTAATTATAACCATTTCGCATAGGTAATTATTTATCGTTCATCACGAACTGAAATTGTTTATGTTTACCTGCGATCTAATGAAGATTTGGCAAAGGGAAAACTCTTGAGTCATCAAACTAAATGTCCGAATTATTTTGTAATTTTTAGTGCGTGCTAAAAGCGTGTTTTTTAGTTTTTTAAACTATTATTTTTTTATTTGATATTCATTATTTTGACAGTACTTTATTTTTTCTTTAAATAGTTTTTTAGATTGGCACATATTGTTATAATAATACCTTGATCTAGAACGTCCATAAGATACCCACATCTCAAAACAAAACCTGGCCCTCCGGTGAGCGTCACTAACGTGCCTATTCCACCCTGCTACATATTTAAAAAAACCTGGCCCTCCGGTGAGCATCCCTAACGTGCCTATTCCACCCTGCTACATATTTAAAATATGAAGGGCCAAAGTTTACATAAAATATTTACGCAGATTTTCAGAGGTCTCTAATGGATTTGTTTTGACCTTTATTTTTTTATTTCAATATAAAACTAGAAATAAACCACAAAATGCGTTTCCAAAATATCTTGAGAAAGATATGTAATGATGACATAATCACGTAAGAGCGGTTGTATGGGAAAAGTACCACGGGTTGGGCGCGTCTTAACACACCACCATATAAAGTTGCAAGCGTGTACCTACTTCACTGCTTTAGATTTTAGTGCTATTAAGGGGTACTTATAAATGATGACCCCCATAAGGTTACCACTTTATGGGGGGTCACCATTTATAAGTTTTAGCTTAGTTTAATCGTAAGACTACAATCGAAACCATTTTGTCGTCAAGAATCTTGAGACTTGGCGTTACTTTTTAGGGTTTCGTAGCCAAATGGCAAAAACGGAACCCTTATGGATTCGACAAGTCTGTCTGTCTGTCCGTCCGTATGTCACAGGCACTTTTTTCCGAAACTATAAGAACTATACTGTTGAAACTTGGTAAGTAGATGTATTCTGTGAACCGCATTAAGATTTTCATACAAAAATATAAAAAAAGAACAATTAATTTTTGGGGGTTCCCCATACTTAGAACTTAAACTCAAAATTTTTTTTTCATCAAACCCATATGTGTGGGTTATCTATGGATAGGGCTTCAAAAATGATATTTATGTTATTCAAAGTCAAAGTCAAATAATTTCTAACATATTTTTTTTCTAAACTGAATAGTTTGCGCGAGAGACACTTCCAAAGTGGTAAAATGTGTCCCCCCCCCCTGTAACTACTAAAATAAGAGAATGATAAAACTAAAAAAAATATATGATGTACATTACCATGCAAACTTCTACCGAAAATTGGTTTGAACGAGATCTAGTAAGTAGTTTTTTTTTAATACGTCATAAATCGTAAACCGCAATTTACCTTTCAAGTTTGTACGGAACCCTCAGTGCGCGAGTCCGACTCGCACTTGCCTAGTTTTTAATTACCTACTGGCTTTTGTCCTACAAATCCAACATGCTTACTACTAAATTATGAAGAAATTCTTTTAAAGTTACTACTTCCTCCTACCCTTATCCCATATTACTTGGGGTCGGCGCAACACGTTTTTTCTTCCATTCTGTTCTGTCACCCGTCACGCTATCACTAATTCCTTTTTCTTTCATCACTTCTCACACAATCCATCCATCTTTTCTTTGGCCTCCCTCTCCATCCATCTACATGTATACTCAGAACTTTTTTAGTAACATGCGCTTCATCCCTCCTCTTCACATGACCACACCAAGACAAACAATTGCCTTTCAACTTTTCAGTCACTGACGCCACTTTCAAACTTCCTCTAATGTACTCATTTCTCACTTTATCCGTTCTTATTACACCACACATCCATCTCAACATTCTCATCTCCGCTACATTTTTTTGTTTTTTTTTTTAGGTGGGAAATCATCAAAATGACTTCTCGCGCTCCTGGGTGGAGCGTGAGGGCGTGTCAGACTTTTTCTGACTAAAACCACACCTGTATCCTTCAATTCCCGCTACATGCAATCTTTTTTCATCCATCTTTTTCACAGCCCAACATTCTGAACCATACAGTATGACAGGTCTTATCACGGACTTGTAAATTTTTATGAACTGAACTTCAATATTAAAAGATGATGTTACCAGTGCTGGAACATAGGTATACTTTCTTTATGAGACAGTCGGCTGCAATCAACCATTCTGGCCCAGTATTGGTTTGGTGAATGGTTTTCTCACAATATTTTCCTACACTCCTTTGAGTCATGGTGAAACAATAAATTGCTATAAGTAGAGGCATAGCCCATAGCCAACAATTTATAACATACTCATAATATTTGGTTAAGTAGATACCTGAAATATTTCCTGTAGGTAAAGTCAACGCAGAAACAGCCAATTTGCTAAGTCTATTATTTGGATACAGAAACTGCCTCTCATAGTGCCAGCAGCAAATTCTTCGAGTGTTTTGGACAGTAGCACTGTCCAGACTCGCAATATCACCCCCAATACTCTTCACCCAAACTTGGAACTTTTCTGCAAATGTTTCAGGATTTGGAAAGTAACACAGGTACATCTGAAAATATAAAAACAACTTTATTGGAACATCAGGCCACGAAATAAGGAGAGGTTAAATAACTACCTAGCACGCAAGTAGTTTTTATCATGTGTTTTCACATAATAGATGTTTATTTCGATTAATTAGGTATTATCTCATTAGGTTTAATTGTTGAAGACTGAGTTTTGCTAATATAATTGTGTAAATAAGCAGCATCTAACGTATTTCTATTCTTTTATTATGGATGACAGAATATGACTTTGGATATTGTCTCTATTCTGTCTATAATTAAAACGTACATTAATTAGTAAGGTCGGGAATAACGATATGTAGGTATAAGAATCCTATAAGATTTTGTAAGAAAAATCGATCTTTTTTCTCGAGAATTTCTTGAATTTGTCTGTTTGCCATAATAATAAGGATTTGTCTTGCGTTATTACTTGTTGATAAGATTCTATTCATGTTAATTAGTGTTTTTTAGACTAATAGAAGCTGTTTATAACGATAGATCTCAATTTGTAAGGATTTGGATAAAGTCGAAAATCTAAAATGTTTGCGATCTCTACGTAATTAGATTTTGATAATGAGACTTTTTATATGATGACTAATTAGCAAGAACATTGTGTAATTAGTTAGGATCCATCCAGAAAACGATATTATAGCAAACATAATTCTAACTAGAATCTTGTTGAAGAAGATATGAGAGGTTTTGTTTTTCTTTCAGATCAAAAGCCCACTAATGACAGTGGTTAGCTTCGTCGATAATTACACTTATTGACATGTTAACAAAAGTAACCGGGTCTCCATTTCCTGGAGTTTGTTCACTTGCAATATTTTTTATTGATTTTAAACTAAACTTTTCAGTCACAAAATTAGAACCTAAGACTAAGACTAGAGTGAAGGAAGTTTGAAAATCAGCCAGCCAAGCAACAAGTAATAATTTGATGTATCATTATATTTACCAGCTCTTTGCTAAAATGCTATTCCACTCAAAATAATATCACCTTCAGTAAACAGGGTTTTTGTCTTTCATCACTTAGCGAGTCTTTTACACGGCAATTGGGGCAAAATAGCGTCTTGTTATGAAGATTTACAAATACAGCACTAGCCACAGAGTACCTTTTTATGTATAGTAGCACTAGCAGTAACTGTAATAATTTATCGCAGAGTACTTAGAAACACTATGAAATAAATAAATAAATGGAAAAAAAAAATGGCTGCCAGCCAAGTCTTGACGTATTATGACGTATTACAATACGTCAAGTACAAAAAGCTACTACCAGACCAAAATAAAATATTTACTATAAGTTTGAGAATACAATTTGTATTTAATTTAATGCCAATAGTGAAAATTTAATTGTTAAAAACAAATTTTATTATTTCAATAAATTAATTACGCTTATTTTGTATTTGCTAAAAAAGTGTGGTAGTTTAGTTATTTTTGTTAATGGTAACATTTGACATTCACTTGATGGAGTTAATGATACAAGAATAAAATGGTCGCTTGGTCAGTGAAGCTGAACCGTGGTCAAGCCATTTTCAATTTAGTCGTTTAACGTCAGCTAGCGACATCTGTATCGGGTATCCGGAGGTCTTACGGAGGTACATGATTTTTTGTTACCCGGTCAAATGTTCTAAGATTACCCTGCCTGATTCTCGCCACGAGTGTACTTTGGTTAGCACGTGTGTTTTGAGAGTTTTAAGTTTTAACTGTATCTGAGTGATCGTTGATACTTTTGTGACTTATTTTTATATAATTGTGCCGTCCTTGTGTTCGTAAACAGGTTTGTTCTGTGATTGTTTTGTGTTTTGCTCGGTTTATCCAAGATGGAGAGAAATAAACCCCCTGACCCAGGGGGAGCCCTGACATTCCAACTTCCCCAAATCCCTTATCCCAAAACCCACTAACAAAATTTGCCGACGTTGTTTGTAGTATTACGGAAATGGATGTATCCCTAAATACACGTAAACGCCCCAGTGTCGAACAGACCACTATTCCCACCCCACCAAATAAACAACCGAAGAGTCAAATCGGTCGTGTGAGATACTCTGCTGTAGAAAAAAGGCCCTTATGTCGTACACGTCTCTCGGCTGGAACCTTCACCAAACGCAGGCACCACATTACATCCTGTAAACTTTGGTAAGTTTTTATTATTCAATAATATCGCTAATGTTCGTCGGGATGGAGTCAATAAAGTTGGTCGTAACCGTGTCTCAGTGGAATTTACATCTCCCCAGGATGCAAATGCGTTCCTCATTAATAACCTCCTGTCCAAACACGGTTACTCAGCATCTATCCCAACATTCAACATCACAAGGATGGGTGTTATTTCTGGTGTACCCACTGATATTTCTGAGGAAGAAGCCTTAACCTTTCTGTCGGTACCATCTGGATGTGGTAAAATTCTGAAAGTCCACCGCATTAATAGGAAAATACAGAAAGACGGTGCGAATGCATGGAAACCCACAGAAACTTGTGTCATCACTTTTGATGGCCAAGTCTTACCTCCAAGGGTCACAAGTATCTGTTGCTATACATCTCTCCCAGTTGAGCAGTACATCTACCCTACGATACAGTGTCGCAAGTGTTGCAGATTTGGACATGTGGCCAACCTGTGCAGGTCGAAACCCCGCTGCAGTAAATGTGGCCACGATCACCCCGGTGATGGTTGCAACATTTCTGAAGGCGAGGCTTTCTGTATACTTTGCTCGGGTAATCACTTTGCCAACAGCAGGTCATGCCCCGAGCATGGTAGACAGAAGGCTATCAAGACCATTATGGCTGAGAAGTCAATTACCTATGTAGAGGCTAGTAAAATTGTTCCTATACCTTCCCGCAACTATGCCAATGCCACGAAATCTCAGTCATACCGCAAAACTGTCACACTCAAACCCAAGACCCATGCCCCACTTTCCCCATCATATAATAAAAGTATCCACTATGAAATAGTCCGTTCTCCCCAACCGACACAGCCCAATGGCTGCGCCTTGAATCAGAATAATGCAGCACCTAACAATAATATTTCCATTGTTGAACTTCTCCTAAAACTTTTACCTACCCTTATCTCTTCTCCTTCTAACTCCCAATCACCGTCCAACGTTGCCGATCCACTTTTGGCGTTTAGCGCCGTGTAATTTTAGGGGACTTGCAATAAAAGTCGTATATTGTTCAGTAAAATAATATGTATCTTCAACCGCCAAATATACTGTCTCTTGAGCAGAAGAAACCAAAGAGTAAAATCACTCCATAGATAGAAAATAACCATAGAGTACTAAGCTAAAGCATAAACTAAACCATAGTTCACACACAGTTCAATCATGTTCAGTATAAATGTTAATACAACATAAATGTGGGTCGCCACACCACCCCCCTACGGAGAAACAAACGGTATACATAACAACATTTATATAGCTTATAATATCTGTAGAAAAATAAAAGGTAAAGGTAAAAAATAACAAACGTCTTACAAATCTAACACATCCCTAAATTTTACTCTCCTACCGGTCCTGGTAGTGATAGGAGCTGGAGGTGGTTTAGGAGTTAGGGAAGTTGTAGGTATTGGAGTAGTTGGAGATTGCATTATACGTGTCTGATCAGAAGAAGAAGATTTAGGAACAGGAACTGAAATAGGCGGAGAGCAAGATAGTTCGGAATGTAGGTAAGCTGGCTTAACACGATCAATGCTGACGGTCATCTCTCTCCCGTTTACCTGTAAGGTGAGGGTCTTGTCACTTCTTTTGAGAATGCGGTAAGGCCCAGTAAATGGAGGTTGAAGTGAGCGCCGGACAGAATCATCACGCAAGAAAACATGTGAGGCGCGATCTAGGTCTCTGAAAATGAAGGTTTTGTTAACAGAGTGGCGCGAAATAGGTGCAGGCCTTAAGCTGGACATCATTGCACGTAAACGTGCAACAAAATCTTCGGAGTTCTCTTGTGTGGTATTGCTAGGTACCAGGAACTCGCCTGGTAGACGTAGCGGCTCGCCATAGACTAGGTCTGCTGCGGTGCAATTGAGGTCTTCCTTCAGAGCGGTCCTGATACCCAGCAACACCAATGGAAGAGCCTTGTGCCAGGTGTTGTTATGACACATCAATGCGCTTTTCAGGTGTCTGTGGAAGCGTTCTACCATACCATTCGCTTGCGGATGGTAGCTGGTAGTTCTTATACGTTTTGTTGCACCAAAGTCTAAGAGTTTGTTGAAGAGAGCCGATTCAAATTGTCGGCCTTGATCTGTCGTGACCCAAAGGGGCACACCGAAACGCGCAATCCAACCGCGGAAGAATTGCTCTGCTGCATCGTCAGCCGTGATGGACGTTAAAGGCCAGACCTCAGGCCACCTGGTGAATCGGTCTATCGCGGTCATACAGTAAGTAAAGCCCTCAGAAGAAGGGAGGGGTCCAATAAAGTCGAGATGGACATGCCTGAACCTTCCAGATGGTGTGGAAAACGATCCCAGCGGCGTCGAGATGTGGCGAGACACCTTACATTTCTGGCATGCTATACAGGCTCGTGCCCAGAAACGGCAGTCTCTATTGATGCCAGGCCATACGTATCGTTGCGATACTAGGCGTGCAGACCCGCGGGGACCAGGGTGGCTCAGCGCGTGCAGCCGCTCAAATGTAGCGCGTCGAACTTGTGGTGGTAGATACGGCCGTGGTTTGCCCGTGGAGACGTCACAAAGGATCGTGGTATCTGTACCTGGAATGAGCGTCGGTACTAATTTCAGTGATGAATTCTCGCGAATGGTCTTCAATTCTGCATCTGACTGCTGCAATGCAGCAAGAGAGACATAGTCATCAGTCAGTGTGATGGATTCGATACGAGATAAGGTGTCTGCGACAACGTTCTCTTCACCTTTGACGTGCTGTATATCTGTCGTAAATTGCGAGATATATGTCAGCTGGTTGAGTTGTGCCGGGGGCAGCTTATCTCGTTTCTGTGTAAAAGCGTACAGGAGCGGCTTATGGTCAGTATATATGGTGGCATGTTGTGCCTCCAATATATGCCTGAAATGATGAACCGCAGCATACACAGCATACAATTCGCGATAATAAGCAGGCCAGGTGCTTTGGGAAGCAGTCAATTTTTTACTAAAAAAGGAAAGTGGTTCCCAACCTTTCTCCGACAACTGCTGGAGAATTGCTCCAACATGTGTGCTAGATGCATCTGTATATAAACTCAGCTGAGCATTTGCCTTTGGATGTACCAGTTGAGTAGCTCCAGTGAGGCTTTCGCGACATTTATAAAATGCTTGTTCTAGCTCAGGTGACCAAGGCATGGGTTTTGAACCTTTCAAACCTGTTGCTGTCAGGAAATCAACCAGTGGGGCCTGTATCTCTGCGGCCCTAGGTAGGAAACTACGGTAGTAGTTAAGCATACCTAGGAACCGTCGTAAACCTTGAGCGGTTTTCGGAAGAGGGAAATCACAAAGAGCAGCTATTTTCTCTGTAGGTGGACGGATGCCATCTTTTGATACTGAGTGGCCGAGGAAAATGACCTCGGAGGCACCCAATACACACTTGGAAGCGTTGATGACTACGCCATGGTCTGCCAGTCTTTGCAGGAGAATGCGAAGGTGTCCTTTGTGCTCATCTGCATTCCTAGAAAAAACAAGGATGTCATCAATATAGGGAAAACAGAAATCTAGTCCCCTCGTGATTTCATCCATGAATCGCTGGAAAGTTTGACCAGCATTGCGCAACCCAAAAGTCATATATGGGAATTCAAACAGGCCAAAAGGTGTAATAATGGCTGTTTTGCACACATCAGCAGGATTTACTGGTATTTGCTGGTATGCCTTTACCAGGTCAAAAGTGCTGAAGACAGTTGCTCCAGCAAGGTTGTGGCCAAAGTCTCCGATGTGACGAACGGGATAGCGGTCAGGCACTGTCCGGGCGTTCAAAGCCCTGTAATCTCCACAAGGGCGCCAAGTAGCATCTTTCTTGGGGGCAAGGTGCAAGGGAGATGCCCAGGAACTTTTAGAAGGCCGCGCAGTACCTACCTCAACCATGTTGGCAAATTCTTTCTCTGCTGCACGTAATTTCTCTGGTGCAAGGCGGCGCGGTTTTGCTGCGACGGGAGGTCCGTCGGTGGTAATGATGTGGTGCATGGTGTTGTGTTTCACCTCACGTGGTAGTCCGGGTGGCCGTGTGATGTCTGGAAAATCCAACAGAATTCTTGAGAATGGTGAATCAATAAAATTTGTATTTACAGCTTTGACGCTATCCTGCTCAATCATAGCAATACTGCCACGAGTTGAGAGGCCCGTTTTCCCATCAACTAGGCGTCTGTTAGCACAGTCAGGCAAAAGGTGATAGTGTGCTAAAAAATCTGACCCGATTATAGGGGTACTGACATCAGCTATGACAAATCGCCATCTGAAATCACGGCGTAACCCAAGATTTAAATTAAGATTAAACAACCCATACGTTCTGATGGTGCTACCATTAGCAGCGGTGAGATGGTAATTGGATTCCTTGCCTTTTTCTTGCAGAAAAGTTTTAGGGTAGCAACAAATGTCTGAACCAGTGTCTACCAAAAATCGACGCTTACTGTAAACATCTGTAACAAATAACCGGCGACTTACTAGGTCTTGTGGTTGCTGGCAGTCAGAAGTCGCCATCACTGACCGCCGGGCGAGTTTCCCGTTGGCTGCGTTTTCCAGCTGCATGGTGTAGTGCAGCGGGTAGCCTTCTCTTTGAATCGACGGTGGTACCAGCAGAGATCTGTCTGTGAAAAACCTCTGGACTTAGAGCGTGTTGATGTTCTCGCAGAACTCCTGTCCCTGTTGCGGCTGCTGCGACCTCCATCCAATGCGGCCACATGTAACGTCAGCTCATCCAGTCTACGAGTAATAGCTTGCAAAACAGAATCAGTTGACGTTGATGTGCTGGTGGAACAAATAGTTTGGGTAGGGGCTACCTCCAAGATACGATCGGCTAGTTCTGCGACCTTGCTGAGTGGCAGGTCAGCCTGTGCAGCAAGGATGGCTTGTACATTTTGAGGCAGCCGTCTCAGCCACAGCTGCCGTAGGATGGTCTCATTCTGCAGGTTGGCGCCAGCAAGTGAGCGCAGGTGTCGCAGGAACTGCGATGGAGATCGGTCACCTAACTCTTCATCATTGAGCAGTTGGTTCAGACGCTTCTCTTCAGAACAAGAAAGCCTGCGGATTAATTCAGACTTTAAATATTGGTATTTGTTTTCTTTTGGTGGATTTGTGAGTATGTCCTCCATTTCAGCTGCTGTCCGCTCAGGTAAGATACTGAGCACATAACTGTACTTGGTATCCTCTGCTTTAACACCTGAAATGTCAAAACTAGCTTCGGCCTGCGCAAACCAAGCTGCCACATGACTGGGCCAGAACGGAGGAAGCTTGACAGCAATGTGGTTAACAACATGCTCTTGTGCCATTTTGATAGTGTTAAGCCAGAGATGAAAATAAAATAGGGAACACACCAAGAAGGATCAGGACACACACCAGTATTATAAACAATAGCAAGATCTCACACAGAATTTGCAAATGTTATTTTCTAATTAGAACCGAACCGTTACTATCAGCCACCTTAGTCAACATGCACAAACACCCTTTATCTGTTAAAATATATATACCTATATAAACTATTGTCCTTAAAAAAAAATAAACTCGAACATGCTTCTTTTTTCGAACGTTAAAAGTTTCGTAATTGAGTTTTGAGTAATAAAAAATCGGAGACAAAAATGTCTGCTTGACCTTGAATCACTGGGTTGAAAAACAATATTTTTTAAACGTACATGCGTGTTTTTACTTTGTGTTGTTTGTGTTATAGCACGTGAAAAATCACTTCGTTTACACTTAGCTCGGCGTTTTCAACGCGATGTTCATGCTAGGTATTTTTTCGATGGAAGCCGGGTGAACGCGGTCAGCGCACCCGCACGTTCGTGCGCCGTGATGCGGGGCTACGCTTGCTTGAGCGGAGCGCCCTCGAACGACGAAGAATGACGCAGTGTCGACAAAAGGCGCGCGGGCTAGGCCTCCGCACGCTGTCGTCCGGTGCGCCTGATAGTTTTCACTGTTGGGCGGTGCGTGTAATTGTTTCCACTGCCGGGCGGTGCGTGTGATTGTTTTCACTGTCGGGCGGTGCGTGTGATTGTTTTCACTGTCGGGCGGTGCGTGTGATTGTTTCCACTGTCGGGGTCACCAATTTGGCGTTTAGCGCCGTGTAATTTTAGGGGACTTGCAATAAAAGTCGTATATTGTTCAGTAAAATAATATGTATCTTCAACCGCCAAATATACTGTCTCTTGAGCAGAAGAAACCAAAGAGTAAAATCACTCCATAGATAGAAAATAACCATAGAGTACTAAGCTAAAGCATAAACTAAACCATAGTTCACACACAGTTCAATCATGTTCAGTATAAATGTTAATACAACATAAATGTGGGTCGACACACACTTATTCAAATCCTTTCACAAATTAAAAATGGCGTCCAGCCAATCATTTCTACAGTGGAATGTGAGGAGCCTGTGGCATAAGAAACACGACCTCATATTCCTCCTTAATAAATATAAACCTCTTGCTTGCTCCATAGCTGAGACTTGGCTCAACCCAAGTCTTAGGTTCCGTATACCTACCACATTACAACGTCCTCCGATGTGACAGATCCGACGATATGGAGGATCGGCTCTTTTCGTCAACAATCGGGTCCCACTTTCGCCCTTATCCTTGCCTTCGCTTACAGGCGACATGAGTATCGTATCTGGAAAGATGGAAGGTATAACAGTACTTCTCAGTATATATTGCTCATCCTCAGCATAATTTTTTAGTTATTTTAAGAAACATCCTTTCCAACGTTCAAAGTCTTATACTGGTCATGGGTGACTTTAACTGTCATCATTATAGATGGTGGTCTGAGCGTTGTGATGCGTTTGGTACAGCTCTGGTCGAGATACTGGATGATATGGACCTCTGTATTTAAAATAATGGTTGCCCAACACGTAGGTCTCCCCCTGGTCAGCAGAAGAGTTGCGTTGACCTAACATTTTGCTCTGCTGAGTTAGCAGCTTCGACTCATTGGGAATGTACAACCTTGTCGCATGGTAGTGACCATTACCCCATTGTCATTTCTTTGATTAACAGGATTTATTTAGAAAAAGCTTCCTCTCCACTTTTGAAGTACACCCTGTCCAAACCAGATTGGACAAAGTTTGCTTCATTACTGGAGCAGAAAATTGATACTCTTCCAAATTTAAAATCCGATTCTTCTGATCACCGCCATGCCAAGAGCTGATAAGAAAGTTTTGTTGAAGCAGTTACTTCTAGTGCAGATTCTTGTTTCCCACTAAACAATAGTGCCCGAAACAAAATCCCGTCACCTCCATGGTGGGACCAAGAATGCACTTCAGCAGTTAGATTGAGGAACGAGTCTGAAAGACACTACAATAGGGAGATGACCACCCAAAATCTGTTGGCTTATTTATAAGTTTGTGCTCGATCTAAACGTTTTATCCGTAGGAAGAAACGTGCAGGTTGGGTGAAGTTCTGTACATCCTTATCCCCTCTACCCCGATTTCAGTAGTGTGGAAGGACATCAATAGATTTAGATGTGGTTGCTCGCCTTCAATATCCTCACCAATTACTAGGGAAACAGCTGAATTATTTTTTGACAAAATAGCCCCACCGTATGTTCCTCTCGCGTCTGAATACCATATCGCCCCCTTAAATGCTGTATCCAATGATCCCTTTGATGCGCTATTTACTTTAAAGGAACTGAACATGGTACTCAGCCATGTCCGTGACTCAGCACCTGCCTTGCTATTCTGAAAAGTTTATTTGCGAAATCACTGCTGAATCCGCAGTGAAATCATGGTGAAATTAAAGTTTCGTATTCTGAAATGGAGTGAATTCGACACTGGCGCCACCGAGTGATGATCAAAGTGAGAGGAACTAAAACGGTTGAGTATTTTGACATTTATCTACAAATTTGTATATAGGATTTGGTATTCTGAAATACAATTCGCTGAGTGTGACATTCGAGATGATTTGTGAAATGAGTTTCGAAATGATTTACCTACCATTTACAGAATAGCACGGCTGGTAGCGATGGTGTGGTATACTCCTTTATAAAACATTCTGGGGATAAAGCTAAAGCATATTTCCTCGACATTATTAATTTCTGTTATGATCGTGGTTGGGTTCCAGATCAGTGGAAACTACAAATTATTATTCCTTTGTTAAAACCAGGCAAACATGCAGATGATCCGAACGGCCTTAGACCTATTGCCCTGTCCTGAGTCTTAGCTAAACTAATGGAACATCTTATTAAGAACCGACTTGAGTGGATAGTTGAATCCAGAGACTTACTGCCGAACTACCAATTCGGTTTAAGAAAAGGGCTTAGTACAATGGACAGTGTTGGAGTTTTAGTCACAGATATCCGTCAAGCACTTTCTAAAAAAGAGTCCGTCGTCGCAGCGTTTTTAGATATCTCCTCTTAGCTACCTCAGCGAAGTTTGCTGAGAAGGCTGAATCGATACATTTGCTGCTAAATACTTTAAAAACATAAGAATGTGTTACAACCGCATTCTAATGTAAAACAAGAATTGTATGTAATGTAACACAAAAAGGTAGTTGTTCATACTCTTTGGTGTCACGACCGCGATTGACCGCGACCGTGTTAAATAATTGCGATTCATGGTCTGTGTTGCGATTTGATTATTTACATCCTCTGTGGTCTGTGTTATTTACAATAGTTTTGTTTGTTTTGATTAATTTTGTATTTAAAGATTTAAAATTAAAACAATAAAAATAATTCCTATAAACTTCCTGGACGGCCAGGAAGTTACGGCTTATCGCTCCGGCTGTCACAACACAAGAGTAAAACGAAAGAAGTGCATACGATCACACGATATTTACTGAGCTGAGTTACTGAGTTTTACCTCGTTGTGTTAAACAGTCAGCAGCAAATATTCAACATTGTTTTCAAATTTATATGTTAAATAAGTTTATCTTTTAAGTTCAAAGATGGAAAGAATGCCAATGTGCAGAATATGTTTAGTGGAGAATGTTCGCATGTACATAGTTAATGACAAGGACTCACATGAGCTGTATGAAACGCTGACTGATATTCCAGTAAGTTGTACCTTATATCCTAATATATTACCTATATACCTGACTAGGGTGTTCCATGTACAGTGCTCCAGAATGATTCTTTTGAAGCTCTAGGATGTTTCTCTGTATGAGAGGTATACCAAAAGCAGCTCAACATCAACTGTGGTCAGTGTTGTATAGACAGCATAACAATGTATGTACTCGTTGTATGGGCAGTATTCTATTCCTAAGCCAAATGCTATATGTTATGTTACAGTTTGTAACTGAAGACAGAAGACCGATGCTCGCTTGTTTCTTGTGTTTTGCTAAACTAAAGCAATGCTGCCAACTGCAGAGAAAATGTCTGGAAGCAGAAGAGCTGTTTGCTCAGATGATGAATGAGGTGAGGTGTTCTGCAACTAGTAAGGGTATTTAGTAACTGTAGAAGTGATACCTAGTGATACTATCTGGAGGTCACGGACTGCTCAGGATGTGTTGAACTTCTTAAGTATTGGCATTTGTGAGGCTATTTTGAAAATAGTTTGTACTTGTTTGTGTTTGTATGCAATAAAGAACATCAGGATTACTTAATACTGTAATAACGTTTTGCAGCCAAATCTTTCAGTAAATCAAGGTCAGCTAAAGTGTTTCAGTGGGCTTACAGTAACTCCTGTAGAGAACATCAGTATAGTTGATGTCAGCCATATTGAAAGCATTGCTGTCAAAGAAGAATTACCAGCTGTTTTTGAGAGACTAGATGATGTCATTGAGCCAGATGAGGAACATCAAAGTGATGGTATGTTTCTAATATCAGATATTTTCATAAAAATAACATAAATTATTTTACATTTCTCCATATATTATTTTCACTGTTTAGTTTATATAAAGGCAATATTTGAGAATTTTTTTGAGTGCAATGCTGATACTAAATATACTACAGAATGTCTGTATTATGTACAATGTTCCAATGTTCACAGCTTTTTTGTCATCGTTTTTATAGGCACGCGCCGTCGGTCTCCAGGACGGTACTACCGCAACCGCTATATCCCTGCATTTTAAATCTGTAATATCTTCGAAAATATTCATTTAAATTACATGCTGTAAAGGGCCATATTGATCTATCTATCTATTTATGTGTGGTTTCCGCACTTAGTCCTGTGTGGACCATTGTACGTGGGCCATAGTGGCCACAACCTTAGGTGGGCTTATTCCAACCAGCCCACCTCTCTCCAAAAACAGATAAGGCCTCTTAGGTTTTTCAGGGCATCAATAAGGGAGTTCAGGGATCCTAAGGTTCATGTGCGTATTTCAGTGACACCTGTGCAGTCTAGGAGCACATGTGCAATCGTCTCCTCTCCCTCCAAACATGCTCTGCACAGGGGACTGTCTGTGATGCCTATCGTGTGAAGGTGTTTATTCAGTGTGCAGTGTCCAGTGATGGTCCCCGTCACCAGGCGCAGGCCGCCTCTGTCCAGTCTTATGAGTTTTTTGGTGAGGGCTTTATTGTGTGTGTGTATGTGGCAGGACCTCCTTGGCCTGCCTGCATCCCGGTGTCGAGGACCACCAGCGCTCTGCTTGTATATGCGTGTGTTCACGTAGCCAATACGCAGCTGACCAAAGGGGACTGGCACAATTGGTTCGGGCCCGAAGGCCACCGCTCCAGATCCTCTCGTGGCCAGTTCGTCCGCCGCGTCGTTGCCCAGTGAGCCGCTATGACATCCACTGTAGTGTCACCGTATTGCGTTTCGGCACTGTGACACTTTCCTGTGCTGAGTGACATTCTTGTATAATTTTCGAGGTGGTAGAGTTTTTGCCTAGGGATTGTATGACTGAGGCACTATCGGAGAGTATCCGAATGTGTGTGTCCGTTACATTCCTAGTTTCCATGGCGTGGGCCGCTGGGATTATACCAACACATTCCGCCTGATAGACGGTGTTGATTTCTCCTAGCGTTCTGGATATTCTGATATTGAGGTCGTTGGAGAAGACTACAACTCCCGTGCCAGCATCTGTCTTTGATCCATCCATGTAGACTCTCAATTCAGCTGGGCCTGAGTAGTCGTGCTCTTCTTCTGTTAGTTGAATCTTGAAATTCTTTTGGAAATGATACGCCTTTGGAGCTTTGTCGCTAGGTGCTGCCATCATAGGCTGTCGTTTAATGGCGTCTATAATGGAAGACGCCATTAAACGACAGCCTATGCTCATGTGTTTGATTCTGGAATCTTTACTCAGGGTGCCCGATGCGCTGAGCCTGAAGGCCGCTGAGGCCGCCTTCTCCTGCACTATTAGATGCAGTGGGGGCAGTCCCAGCATCGCTTGCAGGGCAGCCGTGGGTGTGGTTCTCATTCTGCTAGTGATCGCTACGCAAGCGAGTGGTTGCAGTTTTTCAAGATCTTTTTGTGCTGTGCTCAGTTCGGTCCTGGGCCACCAAACTAGGGAGCCATATGTGATTATTGGTCTAATAACAGAGGTGTATAGCCAGTGAGTGATCCTTGGGGCTATGCCCCAGCTGCGGCCTAACATGCGTTTACACTGCCACATAGATATACTGGCTTTTTTGGTGATGTACTCGGTATGTTTTGCCCAATTCAGCTGTTTGTCCAGGTAGACGCCCAGGTACTTGACTTCAGTTGACAGGCTAAGGGTAGTTCCAAAGAAACGTGGTAGCTGTAGTACTGCCAATTTCCTTTTTTTGGTAAAAAGTACTAATTCAGTTTTAGTGGGGTTCACAGTCAGTTGGTGTTCCTTACACCAGTCCTCTACTATTTTCAAGGCCTGCCGCATAAGGTTGCATAGTGTATTTTCGTGAGTGCCATTTATTATAATGGTTATATCGTCGGCATATCCTACGGCGAAGTAACCTTTGGTGTTAAGTCTTTTAACTAGATCATCTGCAACTAAGTTCCATAGTAAGGGCGAGAGGACACCCCCTTGGGGGCAACCCTTCGCCACCATGGCCCTTGTGGTGTTATTTATATTTGCTTGTACTGCTCTAAGTCTGAGCATATTTGTGATCCAGCCACTCAAGGTCGGGTCAACACCGTGACTTTCGAGTGCTGTGCTGATGCTTCGGAACATAGTCTTATCGAAAGCTCCTTCGATGTCTATGAAGACTGCTAACTAAGAGCCTTTGTGATTTATAGCGCATTCAATCTTTGAGATCACGCTATGTAGTGCAGATTCTGTTGATTTACCTGTTGAGTAGGCATGTTGCTGCTTGTGGAGCGGTCTCTCCAAGAGAGGTCCGTCCCGGATGTATTTGTCGCAAAGCCTTTCCAGGGTTTTCAGTAGGAAGGATGTCAGGCTTATGGGCCTGTACGCCTTGGGTTGTGTATAGTCAGTTTTGCCGGGTTTCGGGATGAAAATAACTTTCAACTCACGCCATGTGTGTGGTGCATATCTGTGTGCTATGCAGGCACGGTATATCACCAGCAGCCACGGCACTAAGGAGTGTTCTCCCCACTGCAGTAGCGCCGGAAAGACACCGTCTAGTCCTGGTGACTTGTACGGTTGGAAGGTCCTGATGGCCCATTTAATTCGGTCTTCTGTCACTATGTTATGTGCTCTGGACCAGTCAAGATCCGTTGGGGTCTGTTCCGGTGCGCTCGACCACGTCCTGTCCTCAAGTAGGTTGCAGTCCGGGAAATGCGTTTCCAGTAGGACTTTACTGGTCTCATGGTCTGTTAGTGTGTAGCTGTTGTCTGGTTTTTTCAGCGCACCAAGGGTACGTTCCTGGTCAATTGACAGGATTTTCCTGACCCGTGCTGCTTCGGTGTTGGATTCAATGCTTTCACAGAAATTGCGCCAGGCGGAGTTCCTGGCGGTCCTAACTGCTTTCTTATATCTGTATTGGGTTTCTTTGTATTGCTCCCAGTCCTCTGGAAGTCTTGAGTTTTTGGCTCTGTTAAATTGTTTGTGTAATGCATTTCCGAGTTTGCCAAGCTCTGCGTTCCACCAGGGGTTTCCCTTTCCCTTGATGTGTGGGGAGCTTAGTTGACAGTTTGTGTGGTATGCTTTGATTATGTTGTCTGCGAGTTTTGTCACGGCGTTATCCAATTCTACGGAGTCAGTTATTTGATTTACGGGTCTTTGTTCCCTGGCTAGTAGGGAAGTTAAGTGGTGTTTATATTCAGGTACATTTGTACGGCGAGGATTGCGCCGTGGTTCTGGGTTTTTTGTAATGGCTGCCAGAGAGAAACATATTCTTCTGTGGTCAGAGCAAGAGGGGTCATTTGATACGCGCCAGTTGGAGATTAAGTTTGTCGCGTTTTCTGTAGCTAAAGTCAGGTCTATGATCGTTTGTCCGCGGACCGTGACCCAAGTGGGTTCCATATTGATCTATATTAAATGCACAATGTATTTAAGGTACTTAAATGGATAAGAATTAATACTGTATTGCTTAAAATCGCTTCGTAAATAAGCCATTATTTCTCGTAAAAAGTAAAGGATAAAAAATGTTTTTTGTGGATTATCCTTAAGAGATAGACATAGACCTTTTAGAGTACAATACTGTAGTATATTGTTTTGATCGATCTCGTAGGGTTCAGCCGGCATTTGCAATGCAAGCGCAAAAAAAAAAAAAAATTACGAAATCACATTAGAAACCTCTAAAATTATCAGTGTTTCTCTACTATATTATGCGAGTATTATACACATAAACCTCCCTCTTGAATCACTTTTATCTATTAAAAAAACCGCATCAAAATCCGTTGCGTAGTTTCGAAGATCTATCTATACATAGGGTCAGACAGACAGCGGGCGACTCGGTTTTATACTATGTAGTGATTTCAGATCTCAAACTGGAAAATGTACACATGGACTATCGCAGCGACCTTTCGCGTCCGGCCCTGGTTCAGGCTATGGTCCGGAGCGAGGAGAATGGCAGGCGGTCGCCTCCTTCTGCGAAGCAGTAATGCTAGCGAATGAGGAGGCTGCACGCGTGAGGGAACGAAGGTCCTCACGCCCTAGCCGCCGTAATTCCGACCCCGACTACCAGCCACGGTAGACGCGGGCTTGCGGACGTCGAGCACTGGGTAGCTCGTCGTCCGGCTGTTCGGTAATTAACCGGACCGAGCCCAGTCGTCAACAGCGCGTAGTGATCCTCGCGCTCCTCAAAGAGATGTCAGCAAACCGTAGGGGCCCAGCAGGGCCGATACCCGCTAGCTAGGACCGCGGAGAATTTCTGAAAGGGAAATCCGTAGTCCTAGAACACAAAGGGTAATTGAAGGATACAGGTGTGGTTTTAGTCAGTAAAAGTCTGACACGCCCTCGCGCTCCACCCAGAGCGCGAGAAGTCATTTGGATGATTTCCCACCTTCAAAACACATTGACTATTCAGATGTAGAAAATACACCAACACTCCATTATTCTGTATCAGATTCAGAAGATGATGTGCCTTTAACGCAATCCAAAATAGAAGTGGAAGAAGAACAAGAAATACTGAGGAAGAAGCGAAGAGCCAGCGACACGACACGTGAGTATTAGTTAGTGAATCATTGTGTGAGCGATCAGGCTGACTGAGTTGACAATATGAACTTACCAAGACAACTTCAGGCGTCCTGTCGGTACACTCATGAGTAGCACAAACACACTGCTACACCGCGAGTAGTTGCTCGCGCTGGAGAGCACACTCCTACTGCCAGATGGCTCACAGCGCATCTGCTTAAAGTACTGAACACTGATTGCAGACACAACAGATCAGTTCTGTACGATTACTGACGTTTTCATTAACTTTACTCCAGTTCTTTAAGTAGCAGTAAAAGTAAATTGAAGGTTATGAATCAGGTAGATTTGTGTTGTATCACTAATCTGGTGTAATTTGATCATTAATACTCGTAAACCTGCAAAAATAACTCTTGCTCTAATGAGAACCATTCGATTTCCTTTAATTTGATTGTGTTTTAAATTTGACTCTTGAATCTTACTAGATTTAAAATCGCAGGGTCAGCCGTTGCGAAGAAACAAAAACGGCACATACGAGGAAACAAACTAGAAGACGTAATTGGAGTAAATCAACAGAAGAAGAAATCAGACAAAATAGTTACACAGAACACTGAAAATTGTACGTCCAAACTTATTCCGAACACCCAGAAACGTTTACGAAATACAACACCTCGAGTTGTTGGTATTGTTGATACTACTTTAGACACAAATTGTCGTAATAATATTAAAAAACGTAATGTAACAAAAGGTACTCGTATACTAACTGGTGGATCACCTTACAAGTGCGATATATGTCAGTACAGTTGTAATCGCAGGGGAGATTTCATAAAACATCTTCGTGTACATACTGGTGAACAACCTTTCAAATGTGATATCTGTCAGAGTTGTTTTGGTGTGAAGAGACATCTAACAAGACATATGCGTACGCACACTGGCGAAAAACTTTACAAGTGTGAAGAATGTGAGCTTTGTTTTAGTATGAAATGTAGTTTAACAAGACACATTCGTGCTCACACGGGCAATAAACCTTACAAATGTGAAGAATGTCAGCATTGTTTTAGTCAGAAGGCTAATTTAACAAATCACATTCGTACACACACTGGCGAGAAACCTTACAAATGTGAAGAATGTCAGCTTTGTTTTAGTGAGAAAGGTAATTTAACAAGACACATTCGTGCTCACACGGGCAATAAACCTTACAAATGTGAAGAATGTCAGCATTGTTTTAGTCAGAAGGCTAATTTAACAAATCACATTCGTACACACACTGGCGATAAACCTTATAAATGTGAAGAATGTCAGCTTTGTTTTAGTCAGAAGAATCTTTTAACCAGACATATTCATACGCACACTGGCGAAAAACCTTACAAACGAAGAATTTGAGCTTTGTGAGAAAGATAATTCAATCAATCAATCAATCAATCATTTATTTTGTAAAACATAGGTGGGTTAACAGGTAGTACATAAAAGAAAAGTAAGTGCACTATGTTTTGCCAAAAGAATGGCGTACAAAATTAAGGCAAAAAGCCAAGCAAGTCAAATAAATTACAAATGAAAAAAAAAAAAAACATTTTAAAGAGAAATAAAATATGAGTATGTCAATTGTCATTCACCAAAATAAGTCAAATAGAATAACTACAAATATTAAAATTATATCATGGATTAAATTACAAATTATTATTATTACAAATTATTATTATTACAAATTATTATTAACTATTTAGCACGTCGGATCTCCATACCCCTGTTTATCAGCAATTCAATCATTTAAAGTTTAATTTCAACTTATAATTCTACGTCAATCCAAAGATATTACAGTTCAACGTAGCGTATTTTAAATAACGATAATTTCGCAGTTGACCTAATATTAAAGGAATCTAATAATTTTATTTTGAACACATTCATTCAGCAGTGTTAATCTATCTGGAAATGTCTTGCTCGGGTAGTGGGGCGGGGGGAGGAGGCACGCACACATACGCGCTAGCCTAGCTACCGCCCGCTCGGTTGCAGTCGCTAATGGGAAAAGAAATATGTTTTCGGTTTCTCAGCCAGGGATGTTATTGATATGAAATTTCTGATCTGGATAGGATATACTGGTTTCGAATACGGTTACGGATATGAAATTATTTCGGTTTACCCGCTAGTCCCGGATACTTTCGGTTACGGATATTTAAATTTTAAAATTAAAAAAGTGAAATACAAATACCATGATTTGACTTTTATTTCTAGTCTTGAATATCTTTAATGCCATCAATAACATAACTAGATTGACGAGTAATCGCATGAAAACAATATGTATATCACAAGTAATACGTATTATATTCAATTAGATTGTTTAGTTCGATTGCCAAGTCAATCTAGGTCATCAAGGTCCCGTACGTATGGACTGAAGAAATTAACTGACCTGGTATTACATGGATCTCACAACTTTTTTACACTGATTCCTTTAAATTGTTTACATACAGATACACTGATTCATTCACTGCAAATGTAACTTTGTATTTGTGCAGGAGGTTGTCATTCGTCGTGTTGAGGATGTTCGAATACAAAGACATGGTGATGAAGATATACTTTGGTTTTATAATGTTCCTTTTACAAGAGTAGTCGTACTCGATCGCTCGTAGTTTTTGGATTGAATCGACCGCACCGCGCGCCCCCCGCCCCCGCATATATCTTCCCCCTTAGAGTAAATACCTATAGATGTAGCCCACCTCGTGGCCGCACATGACACAGCACTATACAACTTCAATGAGGTTATTACGTAAACTTTTCCTTATATATCACCACTGTAATACACTAAAAACTTAGCTATTGGAGTCTATTTCTCATACATACACCGAAACTATTACTTTAATTGCCGAAATAATTCTAAAAACATAAAAATTACTCGAGTCGACCTCTCAGTGACAGTGACAGGCCTTTGTTTGGCTAACTTTTTAAAGTTCGCCAAGCAAAAAACCGGCACGTCGAATGAGACAGCATGTTATGTTTTGTCTCAATTTTCTTTCTTATTTCGTATGTATGCTTCTCACTTCCGCACTTCCCTACAGTCTCATGGCTACATCTAGAGGTATATAATCGTCTTCCGCGTTGGCGTTGGCCGTCACGCTGTCGCCTGAAGTGTCCGCTTGATGGCGCCAGTTGTAGCGGAAACTCCTGGTTCAAAAGAAGCAGATGTCGTCGTGTTGTCATCGTCAGGAAGCCGGAGTGGGCATATTTTCGAGAAGGAGCGCTTGATTGTACCTGTCGCCGTTCGTATGCTTGCAACGCGAGCTATGTCATCCTTCCCCGGAAATGTCTTCAGAACCCGGCCTAGACGCCACTTCAGAGGAGGCAGGTTGTCTTCCTTCATGAGCACAAGGGTGTCTGGAGCAATAGTGTCGCTGCTGTTCTGCCATTTGGTTCTTTTCTGGAGTTCTGAAACATATTCCTTGGACCATCGACTCCAGAAGTTCTGACGCATCTGCTCAACGCGATCGTAGCGACGGAGACGCTGCGTAGCTGTTGTGGTCAAGTCTTGACTGGCGGGCGCGGTGAACGGTCGACCAATCAGGAAGTGAGCAGGTGTTAGAGGGAGGAGGTCGGAGGAGTTGGACGACAAAGGAAACATGGGTCGGGAGTTAAGGACAGCCTCGATTTGTGCTAACACAGTACCTTATTCCTCGTAAGTCAAGTGTGCATCTCCGACACGAATTAAATGAAAATTTTCAGGACTTGATGCCTGCCTCCCACAAACCACCAAAATGAGGCGAATAAGGCAGAATAAATGTGAATTTAATAAAGTTATTAGCAGTATAGTCCCGGATGTCACCCTCTTTATCTACTAGAAATTTAGCAAATTCTTTTAGCGCCCCTACAAATGTTGTACCGTTGTCTGAATAGATCTGCAAAGGTTTACCTCGTCTGGAAATGAAGCGCTTTAGTGCTAACAAGTATGCCTCAGCCGTGAGGTTAGTGACCAGCTCTAAGTGTACAGCGCGCGTTGCAAAACACAAATAAACATATGTAGCATTTTACTAACTTTGCCTCCCTTCCTGAAAGGTTCAACATAAACAACGGTCCTGCATAGTCGAATCCGCAATACAAAAAAGGATACCCGGGTTGCAATCTTTCGGGTGGTAAATTACCCATCTGAATATTTAAAGGTTTAGCTTTCATGCGGACACTTTTCACACAGGTATGCACTACATGCTTTGCCAAGTTCCGCCCTTGTAAGTGGCCACCAAGTTTCTCTGATAGTTGCTAGTAACAACTGGGGCCCTGCGTGTAATATTTCCTTGTGTTTATATTCAATTAAAAGACGGGTGAATCTGTGTCACCCGCCTAACAACGTAGGATGCTTTTTGTCAAATGAAAATGATTCAGAGTTTTTTTAATCTACCTCCTACTCGAATTATATTGTGTTCATCTAAGATTATGTTTTGGTTAGAAATATTACCTACGAGGAAATTTTAAAGGATGTTTTGAGGGTTCCGTAGCCAAATGCTACCTTTACACAAACCTAGCTTTGTGTTCTGCAAATAAGGACCTTTTGGCAAACGTATTAGACCCTTATTTAGCAGATCCCAGAACTTGTCGGCACCTATTAATAGATTAATTTCATCACTCGAATGAAAGTCAGGATCAGCCAGTTGTATGTTACAGGGAATTTCGATATTGTGATCGATGCCCAGTGATGGCATTTGAGCTGTGATTTGATGCAAAACTAAGCAATTAATGTGTGTGTTGTATGAGCTTGCTTTGGATCGTATTTTTATATTACATAATTGTGTGGATTGTGTCACGGAGTTCCTTACACCGATGACTTGCAAAGTGGATTGTATCGTTGGAATGTTAAGGGTTTTGCAAAGTTTTTCGGAAATAAAACAATGCTGACTCCCGTTATCGAGAAGAGCGCGGGTAGTGTGATAATTATTTTTGGAATCCGCAATCTCCACTAATGCAGTCGATAATGATACTTGATCATAAAAATAGCGCGTATCAATATTATTGACTTTGTAAGGCGTGTGAGACGTTTGAGATGCGGTGATTCCCTTAGTGGATTCTGGCTGAACCACTATTTGTGCTATGTGTGAAACACAAGGGCAGGGGGGTCATAGGGGTCATGACCCCCCCTGTGTTGGGTCCAGGACCTAGGTGGACCACTGATTAAAATTGTTAAACATAATGTTTTTCTGTACCTAATTTTTTGTCACAATATAGATTTGATGTAAGCACCTTCAATATTTAATTAATTTAAGAGCGGCCAACCCGAGGTACATTTTCTTTCTCCAATTTTGGATACACAGATATCTTGATGAATATTATCTAGGCTTCTGTAAAAACCAAAAGATAACCTTGTGTAAATCTCATCTAGTAAAGACCTCTGAAAATCTGCTATTTTACGTGAACTTTGACTCTCTATAATGTACTCATAAATTAAAAATATAAAAAGTACATCTATAGAAGCCTTGCACATTTAATCGAGATTCTGAATGACGACAATTTTTCTCAAAAACTTTTAAGGATTTTCACCGATAGAAAGGTGCTTTGAGTGATATAGGCTGTATTTTATGTACGCAGGATGAAGCTGCGGGCAAAGTCCTAGTAGCAGGCCTGGCGCACTCCGTACTGTAGGCTTGAATTTATACCTACGTCTCGGGCCCTCTTTTATGAGGCTAGTTCAGTTGAGTGTCACATGCGTGTTCGAACTGCCGCATGCCGCTTGACGCGCGCTAAAAAAAATATTTTTGCATTTCTACAGAGGTTTTATTATAAATATGGGTACGCAAAAAGCTAAAAGATACTGCATAGCATATGGGTGCATGAATAACAACAAAAATGTGGACTTTTCATTCTTTACTCTTCCAAAGGATCCCGAAAGGTACCTAAGTAATTATAAAATTTTCAACACTCTTAAAGTGGCTCTTATTTCTTGCTATTGTATGATAATTATTATGTAGGTATAACAGGTAGGTAGGTTATTGTTGCAGTTTATAGACACGAGGACGATTCGTGTTCCTTTTCGTATCATCATTTTTCACTATTAGATTCGTAATTTTTTGCTGGCGCGGCGGCCGGCGGCAATGTTTTTTAAATAATCGTTTTCACAATATTACTAATCGTAAACTACCATCTTTTAAAAATTACATACGAACGCATAGCTGAAACACAAAATATATAGGTAATTTTGTGGCTGAAATCAACAAAGTTATATTACAATATCCAAGTACCTACCTAGGTACCTACCACTTGACTTTACTTTTGTTCCATTTGTTTAGTAGATAATTAGATACTTAACTAACTAAATGTAAACAATCACAGTAAACAATCTTAACATATCTCTCTATAAGGCCTTGCGCGCACTGCCTTGCGGTGAATTGCGGTGCGTTTATTCTACCGCGCGGTAGAATAAACGCATTCACAGGGCCGCGCACTGCCGCGAAACTAACGCACGTTTTAACCGACTTCAAAAAAAAAGGAGGAGTTATCAATTCGGTTGTATTTTTTATCATCATTTTTTTATGTTTGTTACTTCAGAACTCTGTCGTTTATGGACCGATTTGCAATAATTTTTTTTCCCTCTTATAGGAAAAATCCAGTTCTGATGATGGGATTCATGAGGAATCGAGGATACTCCTCAAAAATTATAGGCCACCTTATAGTGATTTTAGTATTTTCATCGAGAACTTAAGCATTTACAGTCAAAAAGTAACATTTGATGAAGTAGAATTGATGAAGAAGATCAGAAATGGTCAACGGAACTTCATACTCACATAGATATCACAATGAAGATAGGTAAGCGACTATGACAATACAAATAAATGAGTGGTTCTGAATAGTTACGTTGAAAATGGTATCATCGAAGTGATCTGATGATGATGATGGAGCCGGAAGGTGGAAGATAGACGCAGGAACTTCAAAATAAAACAATGTAACCTAGCAGTGTTTGGGTTAATTGGAATTGTCATGAGAAATAGGCACTCTGTTTATAAGTGTATCGCAGCTAAAAAGTGTTAATAACAACTTTTTACAAAAATAAAATAACCGTCTTCACTAAAAAAAAACACTAAACGGATCAAAATAACTTTAATTTCGGAAGTCGGGGTTTTTCGGTATTGTTTGTTTCTCCGAATTTTTTATTAATGTATGTGAGTATGAATTTCCGTTGACCATTTCTGGTCTTCTTCATCAGTTCCACTTCATCAAATGTTACTTTTTGACTGTAAATGTTTAAGTTCTCGATGAAAATACCAAAATCACTATAAGGTGGCCTATAATTTTTGAGGAGTACCCTCGATTCCTCATGGATCCCATCATCAGAACTGGATTTCTCCTTCATGGGAAAAAAAAATTTTGCAAATCGGTCCATAAACAACGGAGTTCTGAGGTAACAAACATAAAAAATGACAAAAAAAATACAAGCGAATTGATAACCTCCTTTTTTTGAAGTCGGTTATAAACGTGCATTTTTTTCGTCGCATCATCATCATCAGATCACTTCGACGATATCATTTTCAAAGTAACTATTCAGAACCATTGATTTATTTGTATTGTCATAGTCGCTTACTATCTTCATTGTGATATCTATGTGAGTATGAAGTTCCGTTAACCATTTCTGGTCTTCTTCATCAGTTCCACTTCATCAAATGTTACTTTTTGACTGTAAATGCATAATATTTGAGGAGTTCCCTCGATTCCTCATGGATTCCATCATCAGAACTGGATTTTTTAAAAATTGGGACTAATCTGGAAGCATATCTCATATGGGAAAAAAATATTGCAAATCGGTCCAGAAACGACGGAGTTCTGAAGGTAACAAACATAAAAAAAATGATGATAAAAAATACAACCGAATTGATAACCTCCTCCTTTTTTTTAAGTCGGTTAAAACGTGCGTTAGTTTCGCGGCAGTGCGTGGCTCTTCCTAGATCTCTATATGATACAAAAATATTTGCGGTAGATTCACCGCAAAGGAGACAATTTTTTTTGGGCCCACTATTAAACGGTTACGTTTATTAATCATATTACACATGGAAAAAGCGATCATCTTATTATAATTAACAGACCAAAAATTATATAGAAATCTAACCGGAATAATGAAATAATAGTAAAAAAGTGTTACGGCAAAAAATGCTTGTTTAGGAGCGTTTTCAAGTTTATTTTAACGTAAAAAAAAATATGTTACTACAGTGCGCAGCGGTGACATCGGATTTAAATGCGTTTCAAGAGATAATAATTAATTAGTACAGCGAACTTGTTTTTAATGCTGTTATTAATGGTTAACACAAATATCAAGTAACGTACTTTAAAAATCACCGTGGAACGAAACGTAATTAATAGCCCGTTGCAGATGCTCTGTGGTCCAGTTTCAATCAGTTTGACACTGACAGACAACTAGTGGTGGGTCGTTGTCGAATTTTAGACGGACGAGACGTATCCGTTTTGGCGACGACAAAAACGGTTGCAGAAAACGGTCGTCGTCGCAACTGGTTTGAAGACGAAACTATCGTTGAGTGAAGTAGTTGTAGAAAACGTTTGTTGTCGCAACTAGTTTGAGGACGGTAATAAATTCTGTACTCGTCGCGTCGTCGTTTCAAAACCAGTTATTACAATGAAAAATGAACTTTATAACTATAAACATAAAATTCATTTTTCATTGCAATAACTGGTTTTAAAAACGACGACGCGACGAGTGTGATAGTTGAAGCAATGGATTTTCGACCTTATTTTCTTAACAGTAAGATAACAATTCGCATACAGTAATTCGAAGACTGGTTTGTGCAACGAAGACTGGTCGCAGGATGGAAAACGGTTGTTACGTTGCAGAACAAAAAACGGTCTTTGAAAACTGTTCGTCGTTGAAACGCCCACCGCTACAGACAACATTATTATTGTTTCCGATTACTAGATAGTTGCATGTTTCTTCTGTTCTTTTCGTATTTTTATTCGAAAGATTTTATGAAAATGGCATCTGTAGATACATGCATAATCCACAAAGCCGTTGTATCAATTGTGCAGCACGAATTCAACGGAATGTTGAATACAGCTCTTGCTGGATACTGTTGTAATTGTTTAGTGGGCAGACGCACTGTTGGCTGCTGTGCATATGTGATGTGTATAGTGTGGTTTTTATCTTGGGCGCGGCATCAAGGTGAGGTTGAGCCACCTGCATCTTTTTTAGATGAAATACTGCTTCTATGAGATGACTTTGAAAAGGATGATGATGAACAGTAATAAATACTTGTGATGTACCTATAATGTGTTTTTTTTTCTCCTTACACAACCAGCATAAAACACATCACATTATTTTATATCTACAGTCAATGGCCGGCAAAAGCCGCGCTATTTCGAAGTGAATACATCTACGCATTTTCATGAATAAGTCGATCAAATCGTGTAAATCACATCAAAGTCTGTCACGTAGTACAGACGTGACTTTGTTTTATACTGTATATTATTGAACAGTGCACTATTTTAACTTAAAATACCAAGGTGACCTATCCACTCATTAGACAATCGCTCTTGTGAGATTTTAGGTTATTATAATAGTCATGTTTTGAATGTCGTATTTCACGGTACTCCAGTTACATAAAGTTTTGCTAATATTACCAATGTAATCTAGAGATTATAAGGAATAAACTAACGTGCATTTCATTGCTATACACCACAATTTGTGGTGGGCCTATTCCCCAAACAAAAAAATTGTCTCCTTTGCAGCGAGAGGCCAACGGTGATTCTACCGCATGCGTTTATTTCACAGCAGTGCGCGCACTTCTATGAGACTCCATACTTCACAGATTATGCGTTAGAAAAACGCAAGGCAGTGCGCGCACGGCCTAAATACATTTTATAGTATGGAAATTACTACTTAAGGGGTGACCAGACGGTTGCAAACTTTCGTTCCAACCAAGGTGACCTTGGCTTATGTGTATAGTTTGTGTTGCGGCTACATGGATGTAAACCACGCACCAACACGTCTGGTGGTTTGGAAAACTCGCCTCCAAACCAAGATCGTTGAAAGTCATGGATTACAACTGCTGTCTACACGGATTGAAACTAGCAAGATCACCTTGGTTGGGACGTCGGTTTTCAATCGTCTGGTCACCCCTTTAGGTACAAATCAATTTTATCATAATAATAAAGTAAAAACAAGTAATAACTATACCACGGTAATATTATCTATACAGTATTCCAACTTCATACAAACGGACGAAACGCGAGCTATACCTACGCGCCTCGATCTCGAGGTGCGCTCGGGATGCAGACAGTCGCGTCTGTGCCGCGCGAGTTTTTCAATAAAAATAAGTTCAAGTACATATTTATATATTTAATATGACGAGTAGGATATATTGTGCTGTTATTGGTTGCATGAATTCTTCATTTAAAACCAAACATATAAATTGTAAAGTAGCTGCAGGTATCTATAACCAAGTAAAAGATATTCCTTTTTCTCCACCTTGTCCATGTTTCCCAAAACAATTTTTAATTAAGCTTTAGAATGCGGATTTTTGTACTTTAAAATGTAATAATAAAGCATTTCGTAGGTACGTCTCAGTCACGGATATTATGGTCTCAGTCGAGGCGCAAATATTTTTCGGTCCCAAATATTGAACACTTCCCATTCAATTCACAAAGTATTTTATATGTTTATATAAAAAAAGTATATTCACAATCACAAAACTAAATGGAAACACAAAGTAGGCAAATGTAATTAAAATGCTGGAGGCGGGCAGCCATAGTGCGGGCAGCCCTATCGCATGTTTACGTACCGCGCGGCTGTAGGCATTTATTTTAAAGATACGGCCGAGTTACAATACTGCATAGATAATATTACCGCGACTATACCTACCTCTTATCTCCACATTTCATTTTTATAACTGATAGGTAACAAATATCTAGTACATATAATTATAGTATTAGTTATCTTAACCCGGACGTCAGCCTGTACGAGATTAGGATGGCTCTGAAGCAGCTGAAAAATAACAAGGCGTCGGGTGAGGACGGAATTACGGCCGAACTCCTGAAGGCGGGTGGAAAACCGGTCCTTAAGGCCCTTCAGAAGCTATTTGATTCCGTCATACTCGAGAGAAAAACGCCACAGGCGTGGAGCAGAGGCGTGGTGGTACTCTTCTTTAAGAAGGGCGATAATGCCCTGCTTAAGAATTACAGGCCCATTTCGCTTCTGAGCCATGTCTACAAGCTGTTTTCCAGAGTCATCACGAATCGTCTCGCGCGCAGGTTCGACTTCCAGCCTCCCGAACAAGCCGGATTTCGAAAAGGCTTCAGCACCGTGGACCACATACATACGCTGCGGCAGGTTATACAGAAGACTGAGGAGTATAATCAGCCTCTCTGCTTAGCGTTTGTGGACTACGAGAAAGCAGTCTCTCCAACGGTGCCAAATTGACTATCGGTATATCGAAGTGCTGAAGTGTTTGTACAAAAACGCCACTATGTCAGTCCGACTACAAGACCAGACCTCGAAACCTATCCTCTTGCAGCGGGGCGTGAGGCAGAAAGACGTTATTTCTCCGAAACTGTTCACGGCAGCAATGGAGGATGTCTTAACCCTCCGTGTACCAGGTGACTAAAAGTCTCGTCCCATACCAGGTGGGGTGTAACAAACCCCAAATCAAAAAGTGATAAAATTAACATATTTTTTTGTTTTTTTGGTGGATTTAAATATAAGGTGTTATAAGTACACTATAATAATCAGGTTTAAGTAAAACTCGGAACTAAAAGTATGTAATAAAGTATTTATTTATAAAAAAGAACAAAAAATCACAACTTTTGTAATTAACAAAACATAACAATCCTTTTCTTATGGACTAATTTTTAATGGCACTTTTAATTATCATAATCATTTTCAGTTCTGTCACGGCACTCGTGTGAACCGCTCGCACGCATATAATTATAATTTCGTTGTAACTAGAATTATCATTTCTAATATTGACGCGCTCATCGGTAATGAGCGCGTCCCAATTATGGCCACAGGTGACAGTGGCAGTAGCAGTGGAGAAGAAGGAAGTAACTTAGATCGAGTAGATGGATGGATGTCAACAATTTTAATGGAAGAGGAAGGAGAAAGCAAAAGAGATTCGGTAATAAATATAACGGAACCAATCCACAGTGAAAGTCAAATTATGGAAGAAGATCTAATAACTCATCCAACAAAAAGAGAAAGAGAAGAGGATGAAGAAGGAAGCTGGAAAAAAGTTGAAAAAGATAGAGGAAAGAAACATAAACTATTTAGAAAAGAAGTTTTTATTTGGAGCCGAGAAAAGTTACCAAAACAGTTTGCTATAGCAAAATTATTTAATAGTATGGGTTTAACTGATATCGTAAAAATTAAATACATTAATCCATTCAAGTTAAAAATAGAGGTTTCGACTGAAGAATGTGCGGGCAAGTTGTTGGACTGTCAAGAGTTCCAAACTAAAGAATGGAAGGTTTACAGCGCAATGGATGTAAACATTTCTTACGGTATTATCCGGGATGTGGACCTCGAGTTATCTGATGAGGAGGCCTTAAAAGCGATCAAGAGTTCTAATGATACTGAAATCATATCCTTAAAAAGGCTACAGCGACGAGACGGAGACAGCTGGGTGCCGAGTGAGGTAGCTAAGGTAGGATTCAAAGGCTCATACCTACCAAGTTTTATTAATGTGGACTGTCTACGAGCCAAGGTAGAACCTTATGTATTTCCGGTAACACAGTGCTCAAACTGTTGGAAGTTCGGCCACGTCAAAACAAGATGCTCGTCCAAAAAAATTGTATGTCCTAAGTGTACAGGAGAACACAGTAACTGTGAAGTCACAATATTTAAATGCATTAATTGTCGGGGTGATCACATGGCGTTGAACAGAAGTTGTCCTGTTTATGCTCGAGAGAAACGCGTGAGGGAACTTATGGCAGAATATAACTGCACTTATCAGGTAGCCTGCAATATGTATGTTAGACCCAGGTTGCCAATTGGTTCACAAACAGTGACGGAAACCGAAAAACCGAAGATTAACACCAACAATAGCTTTAGTGGTTTACTTTTGGCAGAATCGGAAAACAGTTATAACTACACACCGAATGCATTCCCACCGTTGTTTACACAGAATCGATCTAAATCACCGCCAGTAAGTAATAAAAATAAGCAATCGCATTCGCAAAGCAAAGACAAAACGGAGTGGTGGGGACATCGGGACTCGTCGGACCGCATTCCTATGCAAACAGCTGCTACTCATAACGACGCCGGCGACAACGTAAACAATACGCGAGAGGTGCACCTAGATGAGTTAATTACACGATTAAAAGACATTATTTATATGCGAAATCGGAGCTTTCAAGAAAAGTTCTATGACATTATTAAGTGTTGTAGTAAATGGTTAGTACTATTTGTGGTAGATCGTATGTCTGAGTGGCCTATTTTGAACAAATGTTTAGAGTTATTTTTCGGTCTTAATAAGTGATGGAACCCAAAAATAAAATCGTTCGATTAAAGTTATTGCAGTGGAACGCACAAAGTCTGAAACCTAAAATTAAAGTTTTTGAGAATTTCTTATTAATAAGTAAAATCCATATATGTATTATATCCGAGACCTGGCTTGAACCAGACAGTCAGTTAAAAATAGGTAGTTACAACATTTACAGACAAGACCGGGATGATTCATATGGCGGAGTCGCGATTGTAGTGCATAACTCCATTAAGCTGTTGATCCCCGCACGAACGCCGGCGGTCGTGCGCTATTGTCTTACTATTGTGTCTCTAATTACGCTACTCAAGAAGTTAAAGCACAAATTACCAATTTTAGCTTACGTAATCGAAGCATTCAAGTACTCCATATTAAAATATTGAACTGTAGCTTTTTAGAAAATATCATAGCGGTATATTGCCCCCCTAATATTCACACTGCAGATGAGGATTGGAAAATGTTATTTTCTAGTTGGCCTAACAAAACTTTTATAGGAGGAGATTTCAATGGGCATCATACAAACTGGTCATACAAAAGCGATCGCAGAGGTTTACAAATCCACGATGCAGCGGATGATTGGCATTACGTTTCCCTCAACACAGGAGACCATACCAGACTTAAGTTAGTTTTAAATCAGTTACAAAAAAGTTCGCCTGACATCACATTCGCGTCATCAGATATTGCATTACGGTTTAAGTGGAGCGTTTTAAACGAGAGTCTAGGTAGTGACCACTTATTTGTTCTTATTACCACAGAATTTACATGTCATAACGTAATAAAATCAAAACGTAATTTTAAAAAGGGTGATTGGCAGAAGTATTCAGAAATAATTTCAAGTCAAATTAATAGTATTAATTTAACTGGTGACACGCAACAAAGGTATGATAAAATTATAGATTTGATAAATTTGGCATCTCAAGCATCAATCCCCAACATTAAGATTTGTGAAGACCCCCCCAGTAAATTTGTTCCAAAATCATACTGGTCCCCCGAGCTATCTAAGGCGGTAGCGGAACGTAGATTGGCATTAGCTCAGGTTAGGAAGAACCCTACCCCCACTAATTTCATGATTCTCAAACAGAAGGTAGCTACAGCACAGAGACTAATTCGTAAGGCGAGTGCTGAATCTTTTCGGCAGTTCTGTGACAGTATAGGCGAGATGGTGTCCAGTAGCGAGTTATGGAACAAAATGCGATGGATTAAAGGATATCGTAGTAACAGAATTTGTTTAGATACAGAGAGGGCTAGTGAATTCTTAAGTCAATTGGCGCCAGATTACGTTTGCTCATCATGTCCTGTTTTTCATTCAAGTAACATACAGTTGGAAGCCCAGATTTCGGAACAAGAACTTTCAAATGTACTGAAGATGAAAGATACCGCTCCCGGAGAGGATGATATTTCCTATTCAATGATTTACCATTTTCCCAGCAAACAGTTGATAGTTGATTTATTTAACAAATGTTTGGCTGATGGTGAGATTCCTAGACAGTGGCGAAATGTTAGAATAGTGCCTGTACCGAAACCTGGGCGCGATCCGAATAACATTGCATCTTTGAGACCTATCTCACTCATTTCATGTCTCTGTAAAACTTTACACAACATCATAACAAGACGTCTTGAATGGTTTTTTGAAAGTAAAGGTCTGTTTTCCAAGAATACAGTAGGATTTAGAAGATCTCAATCATGCCTTGATAATCTTGTACGGTTGGTATCACAAATCCAAATAGGGTTCGCCACCAATAAAAAAACATTGGGTTGTTTCGTTGATATAGATAACGCGTATAATAACGTTAATATTTTGAAAGTTGTAACTAAACTGGATGAAATGGGAGTAGGGTCTTCAATATGCAGATATATATGGGAATACTTAAGAGAAAGACATTTAGCTGTATCACAAGTAGGGAGTAATGCTTCGATTACAAGATGGACATGTAAGGGATTAGCCCAAGGAGATCCTATGTCTCCAATATTATTTAATATAGCGACCTGTGATATTTTCAAAGATATTATGGGAGTTTATGTATCTCAATATGCAGACGATTTCGTCCTCTATATTTCTGGACAAGACATTAGATTTATGACTACAGCTCTTCAAGAAGCCATAGATTGTTTGTCACACTTGGTAGAAGTATTGGGTCTAGAATTATCTCCCACGAAAAGTAAAATTTGTTTATTCTCGAAGGGGAGGTCGTTACAGCAGATAAATATCATTATCAATAATGTCTGTTTAGAAAATGTTCCTGTTGTTAAGTATTTAGGACTTTGGCTTGATTCATCTTTGAGATGGCGCAAACAGATAAACGAAGTATATGAAAAAAGTATGAAGTTTTTAAATGTTTTTAAGGTACTAGCAGGTTCGTCATGGGGAGTTCACCCAGTGCATTTAAGACGACTGTATATTGCAATCATTCGTAGTCAATTAGATTATGCAAGTTTTTTGTTTGATAACAGCGCTAAGACCAACATTTCAAGGTTAGACAAAATCCAAAACCAAGCTATGAGAATAGTTGGCGGTTTTTTGAAAAGTTGCCCAATCCACGCGATGGAATCTGAGTTATGTCTGCCACCATTGTTTGTTCGACGTAAATATTTAGCTGCTAAATTTTGCTTAAAAGCTAAATCTATTGATAATGGTGACACCATAATAATGATATCAAAATTGACATCAATATGCAAACAGGAAATATATTGGCGTAATAAGAAAAAACCGTTGTTAACTATCGCATATAGTGAGATGTCCAATCAAACTTTACATCGTTCTAAAGTTCTAGAGATGTTTTCACTATCGACTTGGATGGCGAATATAGATATTAAGTCAAATATAAACCTAAGTATTACAAATATGACAGGAACTAAAAGATCTAATACTTCAGTGACACTTCTTAAGAGATCAGTAGAAACTATTGCACAAAATTATAATGGATTCTATCAGATTTACAGTGATGGGTCTAAGGACAGTAATGGAACAGGAGCAGCATTTTTTGATCCCCAATGTAACACAGGAGCCAGTTTCACATTGAACTGCAAATTATCCGTAATGGCAGCAGAATTATATGCCATTTCAGAATGCTTATCATATCTAATGTCGTGCAAATATACAAAATTTGTTATACTTTGTGATTCTAAAAGCGCCTTGCAGCATATAGCTCGGTGCACCTCGGGCACACGAGGCCAACCTGTAGCCTATACGATATTAGACTCGTACTTGAGGCTGAGGGAAAGTGGCAAAAGTATTAAATTCCAATGGATTCCATCACATGTAGATCTGATGGGAAACGAAATTGTGGATATATTAGCAAAAACGGGAACATATGAAGGAACTTCTATCGATCATCTACCCTTCTTTACGGATGTATTAGGAGATGTTAAAATTAATTGGAGATTAAACGAACTTACCTGAAGTGAAGTTCTATCCAAATTATACGAGTTGCTTCGTCCGAAGAGATTAGATAACATTGTAGTAATACGTCTAAGATATCGCCTTTCATCCACTAAGTTTGAGTTTTGTTTTTTTTTTTTTTTTTATTCTGTGGGTATTTTGTCTTCCGTCTCGGTATGCCTGTCTCTGTCATTCATTTAGTTGAAAGTCTGGAACCTTTTAAATATTTCACCTTTATAAATATTGGGAGTTATCGGGGTTGGGAGGGAACTAATCTCTTCGGACGAAGCAACTCGTATAATTTGGATAGAACTTCACTTCAGGTAAGTTCGTTTAATCTCCAATTATACTTCGTTGCTTCGTCCTTTGAGATTAGATAACATTGTAGATTTTGAAAGATGGTGAAATATTAAAACACATATCATATTAATAACTAGCTTCTGCCAGCGGCTTCGCCCGCGTCAAAGTGGGTTTCTCTATACAAACTTTGGACCCCCGTTTCATCACCTTAGCGGGTGAATTTTGCAAAATTCTCTCTTAGTGCTCGCTTATGTCATAAAAGAAAACCTGATGCAAAATTTCACGTTCCTACTCCCAGTAGTTTCGGCTGTGCGTTGATATGTCAGTCAGTCAGTTTATCCTTTTATATATAAAGATAATAAAAAATATTTATTACGATTGTTTGTTTCTCATTAATTTTATGTAAGTAATTAAATTATAACATTCTAACACAGTATATCAATCAGAGTTTAGGATTGATAAAGCAAATTGATTAGATTGTTCACATTGAATATCTCTATGATAGTATCTAGCAAAGACATTGGAGGTGCCACTCCACCCAGCGGTCTTTCGTATCGTATCAATATTGACACCAGCTTTATGAGCGGCTGAGGTGGCTGCGTGTCTGGTGGAGTGAGCAGAAAATATTGAGGTGTCAATTCCGCTAACTGACAACATGTCTTTTATCCACCGGCTAATAGTATTTGTCGATACCGGTTTATGTGGTTTTTTAATACTTAAAAATAGGCTATTAGCATTGTTTCTCAAAGACTTTGTCTTATCTATATAAGCTAGCAACGCTTCAGCCGGACATATTTCCGGACGGTCTTTATAAAATGGGATATTAAGACAAGGTTGATCTGAACCTGGACGAGAAGTTTTTATTAAACTATTTATCTTGATTAAAATGAGCTGACCATGGATAGTTATATTTTCTAATGTTATTTTGCTAATCGTCTGCACTCTATGTGCAGTTATTAGCATAAGCAAAGTAAGGGTCTTTTTAGTTAATTGTTCTAGACTTAAATTACAGTTTGGGTACAATTTCGATAGTGAATCTAAAACGATTGAGGGGTCCCAAGTGATATTATATTTAGGGACTGGAGGACGAAGTCTATAGAAACCTTTAAATAGCCTAGTGATACGGTCATCAGACCCTACTCTCGATCCTAAGATCAAAGACAGAGCGGAGCGATGACTGTTTAAAGATCCGTATTGTAAACCAGAATTAAATAATTCAGTGAGAAAATAAATTACCATAGGAATTGACGCCTCATGTACTTCAATATTCTGAGTGTTACAAAAGCTTACCCAGCGTCGAATTGCAATTTCATATTGTTTAATTGAATTTTCAGACAAGGAAGCTATCATTATATCTAAAGCTGACGGTGGTACTCTTCTGTTCCGTAGTGCCGTCCTGATAACTTCCCTGCAATCAACGTGAGTTTCGGGAGACTGTTGGTAATAGATAATAACACATTATCAGAGGGGGTAAACTGAACCAAATCAGAACAGAGAAGTTTTTGAAACAGTGGAAACCAGGGTTGCGTGGGCCAAAAAGGGACCACAACAATACCCTCGGCCTTATCAGTTATTATTTTTCTTAAAACTTTTAATATAACCGCAAAGGGAGGGAATGCATAGAAAAAAAGATTTGCCCAGCTTAGAGTAAAAGCGTTCACTGCAAATGCACCCGGGTCTCTATTCCATGAGATGTGCTTGACACATTTGTTATTTAACCTAGATGCAAAAAGATCAATTTTAGGTTGCCCAAAGGCCTGTACAATCTTTTCAAAAGCATTATCTTTAATCTCCCATTCGGTATCGGGGTGAGATTTTCTTGACTCCGCATCTGCTATTTCGTTATCTTCTGAACTTATGTATGAAGCGAATACAAATATACAACGAGCTTCACACCATTGCCACAGAGATTTTGTGATTTCAGTTAGATGTGGAAATCTTATTCCACCCATACGGTTGATGTACGAAATAGCAGTTGTGTTGTCAATACGTAATAAAACTTGACAATTTTTTAATCCCTTTGCGAATATTTGTAAACCCAGGAACGCTGCCAGGAGCTCTAAATGATTTATATGTTTAATACATTCTGAATTACTCCACTGGCCACTGGCGGTCTCCTCACCGCATGCTGCCCCCCACCCTTTTTTGCTAGCATCAGAAAATATTTCTAGCGAATAGCTGTCTTGTCTAATAGGATTGACTGCGTCATCAATTGATTTTAACCACCAGGAGAAATCATCCTGCAGGTACTGTGGTAAAGACATATGGCTATCGTAATTATTCGTTTGACACAATGCAAGGTATTTGCATCTTTCCATTTGCTTAGTATAAAGCCAACCGTACTGAATTGCGGGGCAAGATGAAGTGAGAAGGCCTACCAAGCGTGCAAAATGTCTTATTTTACAACGTGGTTTTAATTGGAACGATTGTAATTCTTGTTTTATTAAGCTTCGTTTATCTTTAGGCAAGCTGACATGGAATTTTTTCGTGTCTATTAAGAAACCAAGGTATTTGCAAACGTTACTCGGAATCATGCAGCTTTTTTCCATATTAATAATAAACCCTAAGGTCTCTAGAATTTTTCTTGTTTGGAATATATTGTCTAGGCAATCTTGATAATTGTTAGAAATAATACAAATGTCATCTAAATAAATAGATGACAGATAGCCCAACGATCTCAATAGACAAATGACCGGTTTTAATAATTTCGTAAATACAAATGGGGCTGTGTTTAGGCCGAATGGTAAAACATTGAATTGATATATTTTACCCTCGTACTTAAAACGTAAGTACTTTCTATAGTTTGGATGTATAGCTACGAGGAAATAAGCATCCTTCAAATCAAGGGTGGACATGAAACTATTTTTTGACACTAGTTTTAAAGTTGTTCTCAGATCTTCAATTTTAAAATGTTCAGTTTTAATGTGCTTCTTTAAGGACTTTAAATTTAATATAAATCTGTTTTTACCATTAGGCTTTTTGATCAGGAAATAACTAGAGAGAAACTGTCCTTCCTCTGGTTTGCAATATGAAATAGCTCCACTGTTTATAAGATCAGTGATAGCCACCCTGTATTGAAGGGATTCTAAAGAAGATAATGCAGGTAAACTAGGTTCGAATGACTGATGAACCGGTTTCGTAAAAGGTATCTCGTAACCTCTTATCCACGACAATATAACAGGATCATTGGTTATCAATTTCCATTGATCATAAAAAAATGATAATCGACCAGCTGAACGTACCAGGTTTAGCGCCGGGGGGCTTGGCGCTGCTGCAAGCGCGGCGGCTGTCGCTGTCGCAGGCGCTGTGGCGGCTCCATCCTCCTGGCTGCTCCCGCTTGCCGCGGCACCGGCGGGAACGGAGGCCTCTGGTTTAAAGGCTGAGTTGGGGCCTGTTTTGGTCTCTGCGCTGGCATAGCTCTTCTAAATGGTGTGTTCATTTTCATTTCAGCGCCAGATTTGGATATGGCTTTTGCAGCTCTGATCGTATCGGTCAGTTGTTCACCGAATAAGAAATTATCGATTTTTGTGTTAAACAAATGATCTTTGATGTCTTTTTTTATTGTAGAACATATAAAACTACGTCTAGTCATAGACTCGTTGTGTTGTGAGTCACACAACAGTCGACCTGCCTCGATCAGTAATTTTATTACTGTCTGGTCCTTGTGATCCGAGGAGAACAAAGTATTGAGAGCTTCGCTAATACAAGAAATACTTGCTGCTACTTGTACCTGTTTATTCTCCAGAGCTTTGTCTTTTTTGATGAGCACATCAGATAAAGCAGCCTTTATTTCTGGATTTAACTTCGGCGCGTCAATCTTTGTGCAGTTTTTTGGGACAAGATGTTTTTCTAGTAGTTCTTTTCTGGCATCCCTTGTCAAGCCTGTCGTTGCAATGTGTTCCCAGTGAACAGATAATTCACCCCTAATATCTGGTCCATAAATTTTTTCCTTGGAAGGTGTGTCACCCAAAAGATTCAGAATCTCTTCATTAAGTTCAGGGGGATTGAGCGCTGCTTCAACAGGCAATTCAGACTGGACTGTCTGTACTGCCTCTGTAGCAGGGACGTCAGTAAGTGAGGTGGGCGTACCCAGTTCGGGCGCTTCCGCATCTAAAACCGGAACTGACTCGACTTCGGGCTGAACTTCCATTTCATCTGAAATATAATAAGTAGGTACCTGTTGTAGGTATTGGAGATACTTGCGCGGCGATAGTTCTTTGAAACTATGCACAACACTATTAAATAGCTAATCTGTACCTACGTATCTACATAAGCTTTAAGTAGGTCATGAAGGTAGATAAAAGTAGGTCATGTGAAGGGAACATTCATTTCAAATGTACACAATCACTAATATGTAGGTAGGTATATAATTAGTTCAATAGGTTGGGAGTAAAAAATTATGTGCAGGTTACATCCCCGTAAGATGTACAAAGCACTAATAAGTAACTAAGCTATACCTACGTACCTACATAAGATTTAAGTAGATCATTAACTAATGTGAAGGTAACATTCCTTTCAAATGTACACAATCACTAATATGTAGGTATATAATTTTCCCATTGAGTTGTAAATCCAAAATTCTGTGCAGGTAACATCCCCATAAGATGTACACAACACTTTTGGAAGCTGACTCCATGTTAGGTTATGATACGGATATAGTCCTTAAATACTATTCACAATATCTTTCTTATAACATTTATAAGAAAACACTTCAGCTTACCTTCCCGATCCGATAGGTGAGGCGACGGAATAATATTCGTCGATGAGGTACTGCTTTCGGAAGAAGTTCGAACTCGCGACCGTTTGGCATGTTTTCTGATCTTTTTTTCCAATTTCCGAAGTTTTCTTCTTAAATAATCACCGTCATCGTTTTTGTGGCCACGTTTCGGCATTCTTATTTGAAATTTTTAACGATAAAAGAAAGATTATTTTCCTCTTGAAAGAAAGTAAGTGGTGATCGGCGACGCACTAAAACGCGAATGAATGACAGAGACAGGCATACCGAGACGGAAGACAAAATACCCACAGAATAAAAAAAAAAAAAAAAAACAAAACTCAAACTTAGTGGATGAAAGGCGATATCTTAGACGTATTACTACAATGTTATCTAATCTCAAAGGACGAAGCAACGAAGTATAATTGCAATATATTATGGAAAGAGTACTTTGACAAAAGATCTGAAGAGAAGGATAAATGGTACAAGACAATCCAGTCTGAGCCACCAAGAATACCTTGGTTTACTGAAACTCCGATGAATAGACGTTTACTAGTAACAAGCATGCGTCTGCGATCCGGGCACATACCGTTGAATGCTTTCGGTCATCTTATGAAAGTTGTTGACACCCCAAACTGTCTGACTTGCAAGGTTAGGGAGGACACCTACCACGCTTTGGTGGAGTGTGCACGGATTGGTGACGAACGGAGAGTTTTAGAGTTAGAAAATAGTTTATGTTTAAGGGATGTAGGTATGTGTAATCAGATCTTATCTAAACCTACATCCAAATTAGCTATTAAGTTATATTATTTGTTTCTTAAATTAATTAAGTTAAGATCATAGAACCACCTGTTTTTATGTTTTTTCTTTTGTAAAACTACAAGGTTGGCATAATCACCCCGCGATTAAAACCTTTCTTTTCCAAATAAAGATTAAAAAAAAAAAAAAAACAATCATTTTCATTTTACAAACTACAACATATTTTCTTAAAATTAAACATAAATTGAAAACAACAGATACACATTTTAATTGAGATCATCGTTGGTCAATTGACCACAGTCTTGACAAAAAAAATCTGTGTGCTCCATACATATTGGCACGTAACATTTTTTACACGAATATGTATTTTGTTTTCCGGTCTTTGTTTTCCGCATCAACTTCGCTGTTCGTGTCACTTCGAACACTCAAATGTTCAGATTCAACATCAGATTCTGGTTCTGAACCTCTGGATTCTACGTCAAAGTCGTCTCCTTTGTCTAAAAGTGCTTTTAATATATCAGCTTCTTTGATGTGCGACATTTTTCATGTAAACTGTTATCTGTAACAAATAAAAATATGTTTAAAATGCTAAACATACATAACATAAACACACAAAAATAAAAAAATACATAAATAATATCGAATTAAACTCTTACCTTTTTGTCAACACGCCGTACGAGGTGGGGTGTGTGACGCCCACGCGCACTTTAATTCATTAACGCTCAGGCGGTAGCCGGCGCCCGCAAGCCATTGTCTTACTATTGTGTCTCTAATTACGCACGTCAAAAGGTTAAGCGCATGTAGCTCGCTTGACGGTTGCTGCCGGACTGATTTAGCGGCACTAATCGGAACGGCAACGTCGCAATTCCAGCTACTGAGAATTCGAGCATCAGCGCGTACACAGTTTTAAAATTATTGCGAAATTTGAAAGACTGGGGTTTGTTAAACCCCACCTGGTGCACGGAGGGTTAAAGGTTTTGGAAATGGAGAGGGCTAGGCATTAATGTCAATGGCGAGTACATCACTCACCTTCGGTTTGCCGACGACATAGTAGTCATGGCTGAGACTACGGAGGAGCTCAGTACAATGCTTGGTGACCTCAGTAGAGCTTCCGAAAGAGTGGGACTTAAAATGAACATGGACAAAAGACAAAACCAAAGTCATGGTAAACAGCCATGTAGCACCCACTCCTATCAAGATCGGGGACTCTACACTCAAGTTGTAGACGACTACCGTTTACCTGGGACAGACGGTCCAGTTGGGAAGGTCTAACTTCGAGAAAGAGATCAATCGTCGAATCCGACTCGGCTGGGCAGCGTTCGGGAAGCTGCGCGGTATGTTCTCGTCCAATATACCACAGTGTCTCAAGATGAAAGTCTACCAGTGCGTGTTGCCAGTGATGACATATGGCTCCGAAACGTGGACGCTCACAATGGGCCTCATCAGAAGACTTAAAGTCACCCAAAGGGCAATGGAGAGGGCTATGCTCGGAGTTTCCTTGCGTGATCGAATCAGGAATGAGGATATCCGCAGGAGAACCAAGGTTGCCGACATAGCACGAAGAATCGCCAATCTAAAGTGGCAATGGGCAGGGCACATTGCTCGCAGAACTGATGGCCGTTGGGGCCGAAAGGTTCTGGAATGGCGACCACGTACCGGAAGACGTAGCGTTGGAAGGCCTCCTACAAGGTGGACCGATGACTTGGTAACGGTTGCGGGAGTCCGATGGATGCGAGACGCACAGGACCGTTCGTTGTGGCGACGCTTGGGGGAGGCCTATGTCCAGCAGTGGACGTCTTTCGGCTGAAATGATGATGATGATGATGATTAGTTATCTTAGTGTATTCTACAAATTATCAAAGATTAATAAATACGATTTGTTTTCTCACAACTCACAACAGAAGCGGCTTGTTCAAAGGTTCATAACGGGCATAATAAAAGAAACTCTCGTCACGTGGACTTACGGTGCATTTTGATTTGTTACGAGCGCTACTGAATCTGGTAGGCTAATAAAATCAAGGTCGTGTCCGTGCTGTGCAATGTATTATGAACATTAGCGCTTTCGTTAGTAGGTTTAAATACGTATGTTTTTGCTATCAAGGAGTGCAATTTCTATACTTGTACTATTTCTTATTCTGTGCCTTAGGGAAGGCTATAGTTCTTCGACCATATCGCCTAGTCTTTCGTCTGTTTTCTTGCGTAATAAGTCTTCCGTAATAGTTGTTAGTCTTCTTGTTTTACATTAGAATGCAGGTGTAACACATTCTAATGTTTTTTGAAGTATTTGGCAGCAAATGTATCGATTCAGCCTTCTCAGCAAACTTCGCTGAGGTTACAGAATAAGAAATAGTACAAGTACAGAAATTGCACTGCGTGATAGAAAACATACGAATTTAAACCTACTAACAACAGAGCTAATGTTCATAATACATTGCACGGCACGGACACGACCTTGACTTTATTAGCCTACCAAATCCAGTGGCGCTCGTAACGAATCAAAACGCACTGTAAGTCCGCGCAACGAGAGTTTCTTTTATTATGCCCGTTATGAACCTTTGAAAAAGCCGCTTATGTTGTAGGGTTGTGAGTTGTTGTAAGACACAGTCATTAGTCCACTGGGACCAACAGAGGCGAAGCCCCTGGTCTTAGAACGCAAAGGACAACTAGAAGAACATAGGTGTGGTTTTAGTCAGTAAAAGTTTGACACGCCCTCTCTCTCCGCCATAGATCGAAAAAAGAAATGATTTTCCAACAAAAAATGTCGTGAATCCATTTGTTTAGGTAGGTACTTTACTAAATGTAAACATTATTGATAAGAAATGTCTTTTAAAGTATGTACCTATATTATCTACAAAATATATTTTTGTAAAATGCGAAATTAGTAGTAGGTAGGTACACTACGTTTTATAGCATAAAATAAATTCAGAGTTTTTTTTAAATTACATGGTAGATAAAATTGATTTGTACCTAAGTAGTAATTTCCATACTTTAAGATGTATTTAAAGAGAGACATGTTAAGATTGTTTACATTTAGTTAGTTAATTATCTAAACAAATGGAACAAAAGTAAAGTCAAGTGGTACCTAGGTAGGTAAGTACTCGGATATTGTAATAGGTATAATATAAATAATATCAGCTATGTGTTCGTAGGTATTTTTTAAAAGATGGTAGATAGTTCACGATTAGTAATATTGTGAACTCAGAATATCATTGGTGAACACGATTTAAAAATCTACCGCTGGCCGCCGCGCCAGCAAAAAATTACGATTAGTGAAAAATGATGATACGAAAAAAAAACACGAATCGTCCTCATGTCTCTAGACTGCAACAATAACCTACCTGGTAAACATAATAATTAACATTTTGTATGATGTAACGTCGAGAAAAAATTTAGTAATTACTAATTAGGTATGTTGTGTTGTTGCCCTTGCATTAGTACCTAGCTTATGATCTTTAAGGTCATTGACTTTTTGCGCGAAAAATGTCGCAAAATGCAGAGCTGCGGTCCAGTCGTTAATCAAATAATAGCAAGAAAAATAAGAGCCACTTTAAGAGTGTTGAAAATGTTATAATTACTTACCTTTCGGGATCCTTAGGAAGAGTAAAGAATGAAAACTCCACATTTCTGTTGTTATTTATGCACCCATATGCTATGCAGTACGTTTTGGCTTTTCGCGTGCCATATTCATAATAAAACTTCTGTAGAAATTCGAAAATATTTTTTGTCAGCGCGCGTCAAGCGGCATGCGCAGTTCGAACACGCGTGTGACACTCAACTGAACAAGCCTCATAAAAGAGGCCTCGCGGCGTAGGTATAAATTCAAGCCTAAAGTAAGAAGTGCGCCAGGCCTGCCTAAGGGGTAAATAAAAAAAAAATGTCATTGACATTAAATGTCAGGTGTCAAATTGCGATTTGATTATTTATATTTACATTTTACATACTATATCCCTCTGGACGTATAAATAGATAAAATTTAGATATATTCTTTATTGTAAACCAAAAATACAAATTATATTATGAACTTAAAATTAATAGGGTGTCACAATGGGCGGTCTTATCGCTAAAAGCGATTTTTTTTGGGTGGATTTATTTTGTTGGTCAATTAAAATAATTTGAAAGTGGTTTTGATTAAGGACGCTTTTACGCTTTTTGACAAATATCTCGGTTTTTCGGGTACCATTATGATGCACTAGGAACCATAACTATGAGGATGTAATGGTATCAAATAAAAGACAATATATTCATCTTCAGGGGGGCTATTGGCTAACTTTTTCAATACCAGTTGACAACTAGCATTCGTTGCACACTAAACTTAGTTGTCAACTGACAATTTTATAAAATTGGTATTACGTATCACACAAGTGACTAACAAACTACGGTGGAAATGTGGTGAATTATAAAAATTTACGGTGCATATTGTGACCACTCTAAAATTTTATCGACTATTATCCAGCTTTAAAAGCTTACACAATCGCAATTTTAAAGGTATCGATACAATAACATCTGTCAAAACGTGTTACGGTGGCTATCAAAGGAACCAGTGGCTAATGACGTCACTGCAATTGGTCACTGAAGATATGCAATATGAAACTAGCTATTTGACAGTTCAATGATGCACATTGTTAACAAGTGATCATCATTTGAACTGTCAACAGAGTTACGCAATAGCCCCGCAGGATGGCGTAAAAAAATATCATGGTCTCATATAAAATTTTCATATAATTACGATTTTACCAACGCACTAATCGCAGAAAATTAGAAACAAACGGGGTCTGAATAGGCACACGTAAGTTAAATCCAGTGCACATTTTTAGCTTAAAAATCATAAAACAGCTTATATAGTCTTCTATCCATGTAGCTAATTATTTTGAACCTACATAAATAACTTTAGGATTTATGACCAAAATAAAACCACTAACAATTTTTCTTCATACATTTTTCATCGAACGCACGATTTCTCGGTTCTCGCGTCATTCCGCGCTCAGAAGCGCTTATCAAAGGACGCCTGTACTGCTTTCTTAGAAAAAATAAATAGTGCCGACTTGAATACTGCGACTGCAAAGACGTGCTACTTTCTCGGACTTAAATAAAAATAAGTACAAAATTTTTAGAATTGGATGGAGGATGATTCAAGATGAGGTGGATGTAATTTTTTTTTAATCGACTTCTAAAAAAAGGAGGAGGTTATCAATTCGGTTGTATTTTTTTATGTTTGTTACCTCAGAACTCCGTCGTTTATGGACCGATTTGCAATTTTTTTTTCCTTTTATAGGATATGCTTCCAGCTTGGTCCAATTCTTCAAAATCTAGTTCTGATGATGGGATCCTTGAGGAATCGAGGGAACTCCTCAAATATTATAGGCAACTATATGGTGATTTTGGTATTTTCATCGAGAACTTAAGCATTTACAGTCAAAAAGTTACATTTGATGAAGTGGAACTGATGAAGAAGACCAGAAATGGCCAACGGAACTTCATACTCGCATAGATATCACAATGTAGATAGTTAAGCGACTATGACAATACAAATAAATAAATGGTTCTGAATGTGACCTGAAGATGATGATGGAGCCGGAAGATAGGTACCGGAACTCCGTAATTAATCAATGTATCCTAGCCGTGTTTTGGGCTCATAAGAATTGTCATGAGATGCACTTTGGCTATAAGGTACTATCGAACTGATCTGATGATGGAGCCGGAAGGTAGAAGAGAGATACGGGAATTTCATAATAAAACTAGCTTTTGCCCGCGGCTTCGCTCCCGTCAACTGTCTACTCTACCCTACTCTACCCTACTTAAAAACCATCCTTGAACTTCAAAGAACATTTAAAAAAAAGAATTGGCCAAATTGGTCCAGGCGTTGTTGAGTTATGCGCTTACCAACACATTTTGCGATTCATTTTTATATTATACACAATGCATCCTAGCAATGTTTGGGTTAGTTGGAATTGTCATGAGAAATAGGCAGTCTGGTTATAAGTGTATCGCAACTAAAAAGTGTGAAATAATAAACTTATAACAAAAAAAAAAAATATAACCGACTTCACTAAAAAAAACACTAAAAGGATCAAAATACCTTTAATTTCGGAATTCAGTGTTAAATAAGAAACAACTTATTATTATTATTATGTTTAATCATTAATATAATACTTACATATAAATTATATTTTAAAATATTTCAATAAAAAAAAAAACATTTAAAAATATAAAAAATAGTGTCCCACCGGTATCGGGAACAGGGTCCAAGCTACCGGCGGTCAGGGCTCCAGAGAGAGGAACCTCCTAACAATACGAGCCGTGTCCAGGAGTACCGCTTTCTGAATCAAGCCCTTGATCCAGCCGCCTAACGCGAGCCTCCTAAGGTGTTAATTATTAAGCCGTTGGCTGACACGACTATCGGTACGATGATCGCTGAGTCTACATCCCACATGTCGACAACCTCGCGAGCCAAGTCAATATACTTGATTTGTTTGTCTTTCTTGACTTTCACGAGGTTCTCGTCATGCGGAACGGATATGTCAACAATCATTGCACGCCTCTCGCTTCGGTCCACCACCACTATTGGCTTATTGGCTACAATAGTCCTGTCAGTGATGATGGACCTATCCCAGTACAAAGTGATATGACCATTATCAAGAACTGGGTCGGGCTCATACCTGTAGTACGGCACTTCCGATTCCACAAGAGAGTATTTCTGAGCAAGTTGCTGATGGATAATACTGGCTACAAGGTTATGTCTATGTAAGTACTCTCCGTTAGCTAGACGAGAACAACCAGAGATAATGTTATTATTATTATTAGGATGATAACTTGTGGGTTTATGAAAACTCTTTAGTAGGTTTATGAGAACCTTGAAACTCGATAAAAATAATTGTTTGTGCTTAGAATATAGTGGTTATAATGACACATGACATCGTAGTGCAATTCGAGTATAGTACAAAATAAAATAATATCTTCGAGTACCAAGATAAATTAGGACACTTTTGCATTTAAAAGTCAATATTTTTCTGTTACAATTTTGAAATACAAGAAATTAAAGTTGCCACAATGTAATGGTATCAAATTAATGATGATTTATTCATCTCCCCGTTACATGCATTAAAATTATTCAGTCCCTTACAATCTTTTCACACAAATACAATACAGAAATTGTCTACAAATGGGGTCTGAATAGTAAACATAACAGCTAAATCCACTTTAAATTTTACCTTATAATTATAAAAAATCATGACATTCATATTTTTAAGTGTAATTTTAACGATTAGATCGAATTTTATTTGGAAATACCTACTTGCTTCACACATCATACGACTATTTATTGAGTTTATAGATTTAATTCATGTCGAAGAGGCATAGCATAGCATAGTCGGCCTTATAATGTTCCCACTGCTGGGACTCAGGCCTCCTCTCTAGGAGAGGGAATGGGCCGTAATCCACCACGCGGGCCCAGTGCGGGTTGTGTCGAAGAGGGGTTGTACGTAATTGTACCTAATTGTTGGATAAAATTAATCTCAGATACCCATTTGATTTTGTAATATCCTTATGTATGTATATGATTATGCAATATTTGTAACATAAAAAAAATATATAATATTTTCAAAGTAATACAGGTAGTAAACCTGGAAAATAATCGTAGGTTTACAAAGAAATTGGTCGTTATTTCTCGTAACGATATGGCAACTACTTATATTTCATTTACGACTGGCATTCGAAACTGGATAAGTAGGCGCCAACATATTGTACTATAATTAGTAATCACTGATACTAAAAATACAAACTTGACTCAATCAATACTAGGAAAAATAAAACAATACCTTAAGTATCAAGATATGTTCAGTCAAAGTATAAAATTGAGCGAACAATGGGCTCTATGTGTGCATGCGCGTAATGTCGATGTATTGCGGCTAAGATACCTAAATTTGAGCGCGTGGAAAAAGTAAAAGCGTCCTTAATGGTAAAAATAAAACAATTTTTATAATTTTGGTCATTTAATAAGAATAAAAAACAGTTTAAAGTTTAAATCACACCCTCAAAACGTACCTATAAAAATACACACGCGCTTTGTTTATTCGTCCCCACCCCGTTGTCCCCACTGGGTACGAATGGGAAAAAAAGTTTCGTTCCTACCCAGTGGTGACAATAGGATATTTTACTCTTTATGAGAAAAAATCTAAAACTACACATATTATTAAGATAGCATAGTTAAAATGTAGTCGGTAAGTTATTGTTTTAGTTCATAAAATAACAAAATAAATTTTAAAATTCAATTCAAAGTTTTCAGTTTTTATTATCTGTTTTTTATCGCCATGAAATAGTAGTCACCATGTTATTACGTCATTCGGCTGTGTAAACTAAAGTGACAGCTGTCAAATTTCTATTGATCGGCCATACTGAGCGCATTTGTTTACACAGCGAACTGACGTCACGACTACAGCGTAAATATGGCGTCCAGTGATTTCTACATTTTCATGAAATTACGCGCGAATTTGAAAATGTAAATTTTAAATGCAATTTTAGGTTACTTAGCGACTGAATAAAAATTTTGTGTTTTTTTAGTGGTTTATTAGCGCTATAGAATCTATAGACCAAGAGTCAAAATGCAGTAATGGGGATTTCCAGGGTGGTGAGGGTGCGTCGTTGCGTATCTATTGTTTGTTACTAATATCAACATAACTACTTACAATTGCCGAGTAGATTATAGTAAGTTGGTCTTAGAGAGCCGTAATGACTACCTACATAGTGATTAATTATCTGTGATATGACCCTTAAAACTAAGAATTTGTGTAAATTAGTTTATTATCCGTAATGGATAAATTTGAGAGAATTATTGACAAGTCATTGATTACTTGTGATTCACAAATACTATACTAATTGCCTCGGTCTTTTAAAATGATTTTTAATCAAAAACATTGTTCGTTCTTGCTCAGAAAGTTGTAATTAAAACATTTCAACAATCCGTGAAATCTACTATTGAAATCCCCATTACTGCATTTTGACTATCGGTCTACAGCGGAACGAGGGGGAAATAAAAATTTCCAATTGTCACCACTAGGGAGGAACGAAACTCTTTTTTTCCCACTCGTACCCAGTGAGGACGACGGGGTAGGGGCGACCGGGAATTAACCGATAATAACATTTACAAAAATATTCAAAAACCTGAATCACAGGTATCACAGTTCTCCGAGCGATTAGAACATACAACAGTCCGAAATCAACTATCGGGCAGATGCCCGGTGGTCCGGGCACACAATACCCGTCTGGTCGGAGGAACCACCAACAGAGGTTTGCGGGACTCTACACCTTGTTCCACTTAGCTCTAAATGCTCTTGACATCAACACTACAGTGAAATGCATCAAACTTATATTGTTTTTCTCCTGAGTGTGCTAAAGCATTATTTTTACTACTTTTTCTTATTAAAACTACACGTTTTACATTTGTAAAGTCTTTCTCCAGTGAATACAAAATAATCCAAATGGACTTTCTCAAATCGGATAGATATTTGAAAGTTTACACCAGCGTTTAAATGAACATGGCTTAAAACAACATTTAGACTAAATTTTTGTGCTTTTCACCAGCGTGTATACGACTAATATGTTTTGTTAAAGTACCCTTTTGATTAAAACAACGCTGACATTCTTCACATTTGTAAGGTTTCTCTCCAGTATGCGTACGAATATGCACGGATAATTGATATTTCTGGTTAAAACAGCGCTGACATTCTTTACATTTGTAAGGTTTCTCCCCAGTGTGCTTACGAATGTGTCTTGTGAAACTTTTCTTCCTACTAAAACAAAGCTGGCATTCTTCACACTTATAAGGTTTCTCGCCAGTGTGCGTACGAATGTGCTCTATTAAAGCACCTTTCTGTCTAAAACAACACTGACACTCTTTACATTTGTAAGGTTTTTCGCCAGTGTGCGTACGAATGTGTTGTGTTAAAGCATTCTTCTGTCTAAAACAACGCTGACACTCTTCACATTTGTAAGGTTTTTTACCAGTGTGCGTACGAATGTGTATTGTTAAATGACTCTTCAGACTAAAACGAATCTGACATTCGTCACATTTGAAAGGTTTCTCGCCAGTATGCGTAAGAATGTGGCTTTTTAAAGTACTCTTCTGTCTAAAACAATGCTGACACTCTTCACATTTGTAAGGTTTTTCGCCAGTGTGCGTACGAATGTGTGCTGTTAAATAATGCTTCATACTAAAACAAAGCTCACATTCGTCACATTTGTAAGGTTTCTCGCCAGTATGCATACGAATATGCCTGGTTAATTGACACTTCTGTCTAAAACAACGCTGACACTCTTCACATTTGTAAGGTTTTTCGCCAGTGTGCGTACGAATGTGTGCTGTTAAATATTGCTTCAGACTAAAACAAAGCTGACATTTGTCACATTTGTAAGGTTTCTCGCCAGTGTGTACACGAATATGTTTTATTAAAGCTCCCTTATTATTACAACTGTGCTGACAAATATCACACTTATAAGGTTTCTCGCCAGTGTGCATACGAATGTGTTGTGTCAAATGAACCTTCTGATTAAAATAACGCTGACATACTTCACATTTGAAAGGTGTTTCGCCAGTGTGTTCACAAATATGTTTTATTAAATCTTTTTTGTTTTTACAACTGTGCTGACATATATCACACTTGTGAGGTGCTCCATCAGTGCGTATATGAGTATGTTTTGTTAAATTACGTTTTTTAATATTATTACGACAATTTATGTCTGAAGTAGTATCACTAACACTAATATTAACTCGAGGTGTTGTATTAGTTAAAGGTTCTTGGAATTTCGGAATAAGGTTAGACATACAACTTGACGTGTTCTGGGTAATTTTTGCGACTGATTCTTTGTTCTTCTTTTGATTTTCTGTAATTACGTCTTCTAGTTTTTTTCCTTGTATGTGCAGCTTCTGTTTTTTCGCCACAGCCGCCCCTGTGATTATAAATCTAATAAACGCCAAATTCGAAGCACAATCATAGTAAAGGAAATCGAATGGTTCTCATTAGAGAGCCGAAGAGTTACTTTTGCAGGTTTTCGAATATTAATCAAGTTGCGCTAGATCAGTGACGAATCTACCATATTCATAACCATCAATTTACTTTTTACTAATTATGCTACTTACGTCCAAGCGTTTCATAATACGACTTTACCATTTGTTCGCACTTTTTCAGTATTTAATAGAAACAACATAGTTAGGTACTGTGACGACTATGGAGGTCACAGTTATTATTAACTTGTGAACTGGCATGTTATATACGTTTAAGGTTTATGTTATAAAAAGTTTAGGTTTTGATTGATGTTCAATCAATAGATAGGAAAACGTCATAAAATGTCGGGACGCATTTTATATAGAAAAGATATATGAAAGTGCTTAAAACAATATATCAATAGTTCAAATCCAATGAAAAGCCTTTCATTGCGCCCCCATCTTGACAGTACTATGTTGTTTCTATAAAGAGCTGGAGTTCGATAAATGAAAACGTCAGTAATCCTACGTACAGAACTGTTCTGTGTGTGTTCTGTTGTGTCTGCAACCAGTGTTCAGTACTTTAAGCATATGTGCTGTGACAATTCTGGCTTCTTCTTATGGAGTGTGCTCTCCAGCGAGAGCAACTGCTCGAGGTGTAGCAGTGTGTTTGTGCTACTCATGACCGTACAGACAGGACGCCTGTCGTCAAACCAGTCGGCCTGTTCGCTTACACAATGATTGACTAACTAATACTTACGTGTCGTGTCACTGGCGCTTCGCTTCTTCCTCGGTACTTCTTGTTCTTCTTCCACTTCCGTTTTTAATTTCATTAAAGGCACATTATCTTCTGAATCTGGTTCAGAACAATGGAATGCTGGTGTGTCTTCTACATCTGAATAGTCCATATGTATATTTTTGTGTTCAACATCTGTAAAAAAAAGAAATTGCTTAAAAATAATTGATGTAAGAGAGTAAAACGTTTCATTTCGATCTCATAATCATTCATCAGTATTTTCTGTTCTCAAAAACATACCATCACTTTGATGTTCCTCCTCTGGCTCAAAAACATCATCTAGTCTCTCACAAACAGCTGGTAATTCTTCTTTGACAGCAATGCTTTCAATATGGCTGATATCAACTATACTGATGTTCTCTACAGGAGTTACTGTAAGATCACTGGAATACTTTAGATGTCCTCGGTTTACTGAAGGATTAGGCTGCGAAAGGTTATTACATATTAGGTTAAGTCCTTGTTATAAATTAACAAGCATAAACAATATTCATTATAAATGATATTTATTTTGCAAATAGGTTTTTAAACACACTTTTACACATCATTTTTTTTCGTCAATTTAAACTAAATGAAGCCTGTGTTTCCTAGCTGACTGTCCTGAGAAGAAACACCGAAACAAACTCAGGGGAAAGTCCATACAACAAACATGTAATGGTCAAATCAAATGAGAACCATGCAGATTGAAGTCTGACATGGTCATTTGAAGAAAGAAGTACAAAGTTTTTAGTGGACCTGTCCAGTCAGTGCAAGCATTTGTCAGTATTCGTGTAGCTCAACTCAGGTCTACTAAGAAGCTCAACGGATGAAAAAACATTGCACGTAGCGGAGATGAGAATGTTAAGATGGTTGTGTGGTGTGACGAGAATGGATAAAGTGAGAAATGAGTATATTAGGGGAAGTTTGAAAGTGGCGCCAGTGACTGAAAAGTTGAAAGGGAATCTTGGTATGGTCATGTGAAGAGGAGGGATGAAACGCATGTTACTAAAAGAGTTTACATGTGGATGGATGGAGAGGGAGGCTAAAAAAAAGATGGAAGGAATGTGTGAGAAATGATATGAAAGAAAATGATGACATAGTCCCCACATTCACAATAATAAAATTTACGAAAATGTAAACATTACAAAGTGTAAAATATAAATACAAAATTGTCAATGTCAATTTGTAAAAATAAAAAATAAACTATGTCATAAGTGTAAAAAAAATATATATACAATGTCATAATCTTAAAATAACCATAATCGACAATTTAAAAAATAAAATAATTAAAAAGGTGCTTAATTTAGAAACACACAACGGACAAGAATTATAGTGAGTCAGGCCAATCCCAAGCCGTTTTGTCCTCAAGATATTCTTTCATAGTATAAAAAGTTTTCTGGCAAAGTATCCACTTTACAAATTATTTGAATCTATTAGGGCTAAGTTCCTGAATAAAACTGGGAAGCTTATTATAAAAATGAACACATTGGCATTTAAATCTCCTACTTTTTTGAGCCTAGTTGCAGGAACCACTAATTTGTGTTAGTTCCTTGTATTAACGTTATGAATATCACTGTATTTTTTTATTTTTAAACATGTTTTTATCTTTATGAACGTACAAAATATTTTCATAGATATACTGAGATGGCTCAGTCAAAAGTGTTGATATTTTTAATTTTATCTCTGAGGGAGTATCTGGGAATTAATTTACAAATTGAACGAATAGGCCTTTACTGCAAAACAAAATTCGTCTGGATATCGGCGGCATTTCCCTACCAAAGAATACAGTACGACATGATACTGTGAAAATAACTGAAGTAAACTAAACGGGCTGTCTCTAAATCAGTAAGATTTCGAATTTTTCTAACAGCGTATGCGGCAGAGCTAAGTTTTTTCGACAATTTATTGAAGTGAAACTTCTTTATCGGGGTTGGAAAAAAATTTTGTGTAACATTTTTTCGTTACGCGTCACATTTTTCCGTTACGCGCCATCTTTTTCTTATCCCTACCACGCGTGATTCGAAGTATACTTTCTCCAGCGGAGTAGGGATTGGTAAATGTCTCCAATGTATTGTAGAATTTGTATTTATGTCTATGATAATAAAAGCCTTTTATTAAACTTTATCTAATTTAACTTTATTTAACCAATTTCTGTAAAGTTGCATATAGTAAATTATTTTTTGAAAAATAACGTCATAAAGAAGTTTCACTTCTTACGAGTGTACGCTAGTACACGCACACATTTTTTTTTTATCTGTGGGCCCCACTGAAGCATAGTATCAAGAGTTATGCCCAAGAACACTGTAGTATCTCATGACTCAATTAAGTATTTACCTTTTATTAGCATACTAGTTTCCACTTGCCTAACGTGAGACATCGTAAATTTAACTTTAATTTTTCTTTTCATCAAGAAACAGATTATTAACATTAAACCAGTGTACTATTTTTGAAAGGGCGCTATTTATATCGTCAGTAACCGGCTGCTGATGTTTAAATTTAAACAAAAGCAAAGAGTCGTCTGCAAACAACACTATATCATTGTTATCCTTTATGAGGTAAGGTAAGTCATTTATATAAATAAGAAATAAAAATGGGCCAAGAATTAAACCTTGGGGTACACCCATTGATGTATGGGTTGCCCTTACTAGTTGCAGAACACCTCACCTCGTTCGTCATCTGAGCAAACAGCTCTTCTGCTTCCAGACATCTTCTCTGCAGTTGGTAGCATTGTTTTAGTTTAACAAAGCAGAAGAAACAAGCGAGGGCCGGTCTTCTGTCTCCAGTTACAAACTGCAACAAAACACAACTAGGATTACACATTGTTATGTTCTCCAAGCAATACTGAGCACAGAGAAGCTGGTCAGATTCATCGTGTCGTGTCTCCATACAAACTTTGGACCCGTTTCATACCGTTATGAGGTGAATTTTGGGAAACTCACTCTTAGTGCTCGCTTACGTCATAAAAGGAAGTTTTGTGCAAATTTTCACGCTCCTAGTCCCAGTAGTTTCGGCTGTGCGTTGATTTTTTTTATTTTTTTTCTAATTGATATAAACTAGTGCTTGACTGCGATCCCACCTGATGGTAAGTAGTAATGCAATCGTAGATGGTGAGGCGCACTTATTTATTAAGAGCTTATTCACTCTAGCCTTGAAGAGACCCAAATTATAATCGGACGGGAAAACCGCAGCAGGCAAATTATTCCAGTCCCTCGATGTACGCGGTATAAACGACGAGGCGAAACGCTTGGTCCGGACCGTAGAGGTTTCAACAACGTAAGGGTGGATACTCGCCGTTCGTCGGCTTGTCCGATGGTAGAAATGAGATGGTGGAATCAAGTCATGCAATTCCTGCGCACACTCTCCAAAATGCATCCTGTAAAACACCGAAAGGCTGGCTACCCTACGCCCGTGCTCAAGACTTTGTAGATTGATATGTCGTATACGTTATGAAAAGAAGCTTTGTGCAAAATTTCACGCTCATAGTCCTTGTAGTTTCGGCTGTTGATATTGTGGCGACCATAGAGGCCACACATATATTGCTGGCTTGCATACTGGCCACACATATATTGCTGGCTTGCATACTGGCCACACATATATTGCTGGCTTGCATACTGGCCACACATATATTGCTGGCTTGCATACTGGCAACAGTGGCAGCATAGTTATACTTTTTAAGGTTTATGTTGTCAAATAAAAGTCTGGACATACCTAATTTTATTCCCGGCGCCTCCACCATTCGTGATAGAAGAGACGCATTTAAAAGGCTTCTTTGTCCTTAAATACTTATGTTTACATTATACTAGCTTCTGCCTGCGGTTTCGCCCGCGTAAAAGTCAATTTCTCAATACAAACTTCCAACTCCCGTATTACCCCCTTAGGGGTGGAGTTTCGTAAAATTCCGTTCTTAGCGGATGTCTACACCCTGTATGGAACCTACCTGCCAAATTTTATGTTTGTAGGTGTTATAGTTTCTGAGATTTCGTGATTAATCAGTGAGTGGTACTTGGCTTTTATTATATACTAGCTGACCCGGCGAACTTCGTACCGCCTTAGCGTAGCAATGATGCACTACTTTATTTTGTTGTATATTTTTCAATATTTCTGAGAGATTTTCTTAATATTTTTTTCCGTAAGAACCTTCTCCTAATAATAACAAATACCACAAAAAAAGAATTAGTGAAATCGGTCCAGCCATTCACGCGTGACCAAGGAAAACGGGTTTCATTTATATATATATAGATATATAGTTAAAGCACTTTTAATACATTTGAAGGGTGTATCATTAATCATTATATCATCAAATTTCTTCTCAGAGAACTAAGATACGTTTTTCATAAAATCTCAACTTGATTACGATGATGCATCCAATAGAAAGCACATTGACAATGGTCACAATTTTAAAAATAAAAATTACGAAACTGGGCAGAGTTTTTTACAGAATGAAGCAAAGGAGATGGATGGATGATGGATGATAAAATTACTTGATTTGATTTGGTAAGTTAACAAAGCAAATTTTATCATCGTGCCCCATGGCCCCATGTAAAACTAAAAAGTGTATGGCACAAAAAGTATAGTTAGAAGAAAGTCCTTCCGTCAATCATTTTTGTAAAATAAAATCATATCCATCAAATTTTATGATTATAACTTCAAAAAACAATCCTTTTTATGTGTTATACAACATTTTTTTAGAAGCATGGCACTCTTTTCTCTTGATAAATGTCAAAACTTTATAGAGCCAATGCTTCGCCGGTGTAGGGCAGTAACTTAGGATAAAATGTATTAAGCTTTTGAGAGGAGAGAGGAGGCCTGAGTCCCAGCAATGGGAACATTAAAAAGGCTGATAATGCTAAGCTTTTGAGTAGCATAATTAGAGACACAATAGAAAGACAATGACCAAGCGAACGCCGGCCATTCACTTGGGGTTTAATTATTTAAATTGCAATTTTTAACATTATCACCGTCTTATTTAATGAGGTTTTTAAAATCTAAGTATCTACTGAAACAACTCTCGAGCAGTTTAAGAATCGTTCTTAATTATTTGTCCAGCTTTATTAATATTTGAAATTGTAACTGTCAATAATAAATTAAAGGAGATGTTTCATTTTCGGCCGTCAGATGTACATTTATCGAAAAAGAGGAAAAAATACCACAAATTGGGGAAAAATATTCTCTGGTGAATTTGAGCCTGTTTTTCAATTATTGCCATGTTTTAATCAACATGGCGTCTCGTTTGCTTGCAGACTTCATTCGTGCTGAAATCATGTCTCATCAAATCAATGTTACGTAGAAAATAATTAAAAAAATGTGTGTATTCTTGTAGTGTTAAAAATAAATTACTATTATTCTCTTATACATATTTTTGACTAAACATAATTAAATGTGACCATTTCATCGTTTCAGAAATCTTTAGTCTCCATTTTTGAAATGTGTTTCTAAACAAATTCAAAATAACCACCCGAACGCTCAAAGTGACTTTTGTCCCTTTTTATTTAAGAAATGATTCAAAGATTTGATTGTGCTTTGGTAAGCCACTTTTGTCTATTATTCTACTAGCTGACCCCGCGAACTTCGTACCGCCTAATAGTAAGGATAACACTGTTCACTGAACAAACACTTCTTCGTAATGAATATCACGGATAGTCCTCTATGCTGATGTATGGAGTCAGAGGAAACTGTCGCGCACGTGCTCCTAGAGTGCACAGCCGTCAACGAAATAAGAACACAAACCTTGGGAGCACCGAATTCACTGGTAAATGCCCTAAGCAAACTGAAAAGACGGATCTGTTTCTGGAGTGAGGTGGGCTGGTTGGAGTGAAGGCCGCCATGGCTCACGCACAATGGTCCGCCAAGGACTAAGTGCGGAAACCAGACCACAATAGATAGATAGAAGGATAACGGCATCTACTGGCATTACCAGAACCAGCATAATTCATTTTACTACCTACTCTACCCTACCCTACCCTACTATACCCTACACTACCCTACTCAAAAAAATAAAAAAAATAAATAAAAAATTAAAAAAAAGTATCCTATGTGTTTCTCCTGGTTCTAAGCTACCTCCCCACCAACTTTCAGCCAAATCGGTTCAGCCGTTCTTGAGTTATAAATAGTGTAACTAACACGACTTTCTTTTATTTATAGAACAAAAACAAAACAATTCTATAGGTTAAGTAGACGTCATCTCTACGACCTATCATGGCTGTCATAACTCTTAGGATAAACGTCAAACATTTTAATTTTTATTTTGTACATAAAAACCATATGATATTATGAAAAAATGTTACTTTATTCTATTCAGGGGTAAGTTTCCCAGCTTCGATAAAATGTACATGTTATGGCCGGAGCCCCATACAAAAATGAAACATCTCCTTTGTAGGTAAATAGTAAGTGATTTTAATATTTACTATTAATCCCGTTTACTCTATTCAAGTAGCTATTTCGTAACATAATTAAATACTTTTGAGAAGGAACATAAAAGTACAAATGATATTGTATTTTGACGTGACAACGTCTTATAAATTGGTTTGCCGGGTGACACTTCAAGAAACTGCGTTACGCTCCGCTCACGTTATGCGCTCACAATGAGAGCGAGTGAGAGGCACGTTATTTCATCCTTCTTCCTACTATACGAATGAATATTCACATTAAAATTATTTTACCACTCAAAGTCGTTGTCACGTAAAACTTTCGCCCGTATACCGACTTTACAGGCAACCAATTTTTTTTTTAAATGTCTGGTACTATAAATCATTCTTAATTATATGACCACAACTGTATATATATAGATAGGTATATTAGGATATAAGGTACAACTTACTGGAATATTAGTCAGCGTTTCATATAGCTCATGTAAGTCCTTGTCGACAACTATATACATGCGCACATTCTCCACTAAACATATTCGGCACATGGGCAGTTTTTCCATCTTCAAGCTCAAATGTCTGCTGCTGGCGTCAAAAAATGACGCAGCTTTAACATTCCACGAAATAAAGCGTGTGAATATCGTGTGATCATATGCACTTGTCTCGTGAAACTCTTGTGACAGCCAGCGCGATATGCCGCAGCAGGCCTAAAAGATCCCTCGTATAGTCCTGGCCGTCCAGGAAGTTTTTTAGAAATTATTTTAATAATCTTTATTCAAAACTTTACCCGGTTTGTTATTATAATAGACCGGTAGACACCATTCATAATCACCACAAAATGAGTTTGACACCTGATTGACACTGACATGTGACATGCACTGCCCTGCGTTCAAAAATAACCAGAGTAGCTTCGAGTTGCAACCCAGAGTCGTTCTTTTATAACTCGAGTAACTACCCTAGAGACTAGAGTTATCCCAACTAACTATATCTCCGAGCCGAGCAGGGTAGGTTGGTGTAAGCGGTAGGAATGACAGTTGCTTGGCATGGACAGTTGAACTCTACGTTCGCGTTCAAAAATGCGAGCTTAGAGTATCTACCCGATGACGTCATTAGAATTAACACAAACCTCATTTTTGAACGCAGCCCTGAAACCAACACAGACAGGACTAGCGTTGTACCGAGTACGTACGGCTTGACTCGAGTCACACTCGATTCCTGCTACGGTGCGCTTTCTCGAGTACCAATTTATTTTGATTCGTGTACGCCGGATTCCAACTCAGTACTCAAGTCAGAGAGATTTGATTTTGTACTCGCTGACTCGATTCTATTAGGGGAGTCCAACTGACTCGAGTCTAGTATTCGAGTTAGATTGACTCGCTCGTGCTTTAGTACTACATTCGTAGTTTTAGGTTTGAGACACCTTTAGAACGTAAAAAATTTAATGTGCAAGACTCTCGATGAAATAATTTTCTTTAAGCTTATTTGATTCGTCTAGATGTGATGTTTGTACGAAATTAATAACTTGATTTATCTTTTTAATAAGTAAGATTACTTGTAAATTGGGTAAAAAACTAATTTGGAACCATTTGGACTTCTAGGATTACCTCTTTTTGTTACGTAATAAAACTAAAAAATAAAATTTGATCTTATGATCCCTGGTTCCTAGGTACCTCCTTAATATGTTCAATGCGTCGGTGAGCGTGCAAGACCGCTTAAGAGCAATTTGTAAATACCGCGTATCTGTGTTTTCACGATTTTACAGGACGAAGAAAAAACTTAATATCTTGGCCAATCAAATATATTTTTGCGACTGAACTTGTTTAATATTTCTTTGCAACTTATTTTATGGGAAAATAGTGTTAATTTGCCAATAGCTTGGTTAGGTTCCGTGTAAAGTCATTTACGCGGTATTGTGGTGATAAAAATCAGAAATTGTAGTGAACTTGTGGTAGGTACGTGGATTTTAAATGAAACACTTTGTTAAAGTATTGAATGTATTATGAAAAAAGTATCAAAAAAAGAACTTCTAAAAAGTCTATTTAGAAAAGATTATCACTTATTTACTTTACGTGATATCAAATATAAACATAACAAAAATAATAAGTTTGATAGCATTTACTCTTCGAACTTCTTGGAACACTTTCGACGTCTGACTCCCAAACTGGAACGGACCGGGGCTACCCTCAAGTGGCTTCTGCCCAACCACTATATCACCACTGTGTGGACCATCCGGAGGACACGGTGGAGCGTACGGTGGAGGTGTGCCCCGCTTGGGCAGAGCACCGCCGTGTCCTCGTGGAGGCAATTGGCGGCAGCGACCTTTCGCGTCGGGCCCTGGTTCAGGCTATGGTCCGGAGCGAGGAGGAATGGCAGGCGGTCGCCTCCTTTTGCGAAGCAGTAATGCTAGCGAAGGAGGAGGCTGCACGCGTGAGGGAACGAAGGTCCTCACGCCCTAGCCGCCGTAATTCCGACCCCGACTACCAGCCACGGTAGACGCGTGCTTGCGGACGTCGAGCACTGGGTAGCTCGCCGTCCGGCTGTACGGTAATTAACTGGACCGAGCCCAGTCGTCAACAGCGCGTAGTGATCCTCGCGCTCCTCAAGAGATGTCAGCAAACCGTAGGGGCCCAGCAGGGCCGATGCCCGCTAGCTAGGACCGCGGAGAATTTCTGAAAGGGAAACCCGTAGTCCTAGAACGCAAAGGGTAATTGAAGGATACAGGTGTGGTTTTAGTCAGTAAAAGTCTGACACGCCCTCTCGCTCCACCCAGAGCGCGAGAAGTCAATTGGATGATTTCCCACATTAAAAAAAAAAAAACCCTCAAGTGGCTTCTGCCCAACCTTAGGGGTCCAGACGCCTCCTGCCGGATGCTCTACGCGGGAATCGTTTGGTCCATGGCCCTTTACGGGGCGCCGGTGTTGGCGCCGTCACTGCAAAAGCGACCGGCGGCCATGCTGAATGCCTGCCAGACTATCCGGATGGTGCGGGGATACCGCACGGTCTCCCGCGAAGCGGAGAGCCTCCTTGCTGGCCTGCCACCGTGGGATCTGGAGGCAACAGGCCTTGCACGCATGCACGATTTGCGCATGGAGATGCAACGCCGGGGTGAAACTCCGCTGCCGCGCCAAGTCGCGGCATGGCGGACAGAGTTCCGGCGGGATCTCATGGCGGAATGGCGATAGCGACTGTCACAACCCCGTGCTGGGTACGCCATAATCACGGCGGTAAGTCCCCTCTTTGAGGAGTGGCTGGAGCGGCAATAAGGCGTCTTCACCTTCCGCATGACGCAGGTCCTCATCGGACATGTTCAGTTCGGGAGATTCCTGCACCGGATTATTCGAGCGGAAGAAACGCCCGGGTGTCACCATTGTGTGGACCGCCCGAAGAACACGGTGGAGGTTTGCCCCGCTTGAGCAGGGCACCGCCGTATCCTCGTGGAGGCAATCGGTGGCAACGACCTTTCGCGTCGGACCCTGGTTCGGGCTGGTTATGGTCCGGAGCGAGGAGGAATGGCAGGCGGTCGCCTCCTTCTACGAAGCAGTAATGCTAGCGAAGGAGGAGGCTGCACGCGTGAGGGAACGAAGGTCCTCACACCCCAGCCGCCGTAATTCCGACCCCGACTACCAGCCACGGTAGACGTGGGCTTGCGTACGTCGAGCAATGGGTAGCTCCGTTCGGTAATTAACCGGACCGAGCCCAGTCGTCAACAGCGCGTAGTCATCCACGCGCTCCTCAAAGAGATGTCAGCAAATAGTAGAGGCCCAGCAGGGCCGATGCCCGCTAGCTACGACCGCGGGGAATTTCTGAAAAGAAAACCCGTAGCCCTAGAATGCAAAAGGTAATTGAAGGACACAGGTATGGTTTTAGTCAGTAAAAGTCTGACACGAAGAGAGCGCGAGAAGTCATTGGATGAATTCCCATCTTAAAAAAAAAACGTGTTGCGGCTTCTTCGTTGAATTGGTAAATACGCGCAATTGCTGCCAACTTCAGACATGTTCCTAGTACCCGGTATTGTTTCGATGGCAAATCGAGCTTTCCTATTGACTAATTCAAATCGATGTGTGAGATCTACGATAAGCGAATTAGCTTAAAGGATCTGCTGAGGCGATATGTCAATATTGCGACTTTTGCTGTTACGCGGTATCTACAAACTGCTCTTCCGCGGTTTTGCACGCTCAACGACGAATGGTTTTATTTTTTGTAATATTTAAAAATGTTTGATTTACTATCGTTGTGTCATTACATTATGCATAGCCTACCTGCTGTTTGAAGTTTAGTCCTATTCGATATTTCCTTTTTACTGTAAAATTGATATCAAACAAAAAGCAAAAAAAAAACCGTACAAACCAACTCGAGGCGACTCATTCATCAAAACAGTGACTCAGCACATCACTAGACACGCCCGCGTTCCGAATAGCGATAATATCGATGTCAACGCGCTTCGTAACCCAAATTACTAGGCCTACAGATGTGTAGTGACATAATAACAGTCACACAACCACCAGTACCAGTACCAACCACCAAACCATACCATATACCTACATTACCTCCTGCACAACCATTACCGTACTGTATTTCAACAACACTGTCAAAGAAAATGTGAAGAAAACCGCCTTGAAAAAGGCGCGTACGTTTGCTGTCAAGAAATACGAAAATGACGAGCACGCCAGTTCGCTCTGAAAAGAGCGATTTATTTTCAAGGCCGACGCCGGCGCCGTGTGTGTGAGATCTTCGTGGCAGCAGAGGCGGACACTCGGCGACCCCTCCGTCGCCACGAAGTGGTGACGCACAGTGCAACACACAGCGATCTTCACACAACGATGGCGTCGTGGCTTATTGAAAAAATATCGATATTTTCAGCCAATATATTTTGATCCGATACATCGTTCATATATCGATACAAAACATTAAATATCGAAAATCGTATCAAAAACGATCTTTTTTTCAAAATTAATTAACTATCAGAATATTTATTTTATCGGAATTCAAAGCCATAAAAAATAGGAACGAACGGAAAAAATAACTATTGTCGATGACGAGTATGTTTTTTCATTCGTTACCAGACAAATGCTTAATTTGCCTGAAACAATAAATTTGTCTTAAAAATATTAGAATATTGTTACTTAGTAGGATTAAGATTCTCATAATTATATTTAAATAATGTACGTTTTGTATAAAAATTACTATTACCTAATATTGAGACTGAACTAAATAAATTATTATTTTAAAACCGATTTCCGATCTTGGAAAGTTTCACCGATAATTCTATATTTTTTCCTAGATATATCGAGGCCGATATTGATATTTTTATAAATATCGACATATCGATATTTTTCATCACTGGCGACATCCCTACCCAGCACGAGAAAAGAAAGATTCGATTCGCTGACCAATATTACACAGGCGACCGACGCAGCGCCGCGTGCATGCGGGTTGCGTGGGCCGTTCAGTGCATGCGCTCCGCAGGGTGTCGAGTGCCCTCTGACGAGTAACCATGTAAATAATTGTAAATACCTTAGGTTAAGCACTACCTACTTCAACCAGAACCAATGTATATATAATAAATAGGGCATAATCTCAGATCTCTCTACGCACAGATCTCGTAAGACTAAAGGGCCTATTACACTACGCGATATTCAGCACACGATATTCAGACTGTCTTATTTTTTGTTCCGAGTAAGACCGGTCTAACCCTTATTACACTACGCGACATCGACTAAGACTGTCTAAATATCGAGTAGTGTAATAGGCCCTTAACGTGTTTCAGTCAACAACTCTCCCTATATAGATGTATGCGTTTACGGTAATATACGGCTAGCCAAGTTACGACCGTTTCGTAGGTATCTAATCTCTGTGTACAATCGGGAACGCCGCGGCGCGTAAGCGTTTTCAGAAAATAATAAGTTTGTTTGTAGCCATTTTGACGCGCCTGAGTCGATCGCTCGTTCTACAAAAATTGTAACTTGGCTACCATTTAAATAATAAAACATGAACATTGTAGGAACGATCCGAACGATTACATTTCTGTTAGAATAAAAGAGTCGGTAGTTTTTTAATACGATCTTTTTTCTAAGTAAGTTTATTTTTCTACTTGTTTTTTTGTTTTTTTATTTATTTTACCTGTCATTGCGTTCTTGTGTTTCTGTGTGGCATGAGGAAATAAACCAAGTTAAGTTTTACCTTATATTATTATATTATTTATTCCATTACTACTTTAAGCATTTCCTGTGTTTTCCACCGACTACGCTCTGCACGTTTAGTGGACTTGAGTTGCCCCACTAACAGGTTATGGGAATCGCACCTACAGGTAAATGTGTGATAATAAGAGGAGTTCGCAAAGAGAGCAGAACTCAACAATGGCACAAGTAAGTGGTTCAGGCAGTAGTGTCCTATCTATGGAGAAATTAGAAGGCAGCAGTAACTACACCACATGGAAATTCCTTATGGAGATGCATCTGGTACATGACGACTAGTGGGAGTATACAAGCGTCACGCCTGATCCAACCGACACGCAAGGTATGAGAAAAGACCAGAAAGCTAGAGCAAAGATTTGTTTAATGTTACAACCTCATTGTTTGGTGAACGTACACAAATCTAAAACAGCAAAAAGTGCTTGGGAAGAACTAAGAGATGCGTTTGAAGATAAAGGTCCAAATAACAGTTGCCGTTTACTTTCAAAGCTAGTAAGCATGAAGCTGGAACAATTCCCAACTGTGAGGGAATATGTGACGTCAGTAATGATGATATCTCAGGAACTGCAAGACCTAGGAAAAGAAGTTGATGACGAACTGTTGGCTGCTTTACTTCTACAAGGGCTTACTGCAGAGTTCCAACCTATGAGATTGGCCATAGAAAATAGTAACGTAGTACTTACTACAGACTATGTCAAGACGAAGCTATTTCAAATGGAACACAACTATTCAGCAAGCTCGAGTGCAAGACAACCGACATCAGCACTATTATCAAATAAGAATAAGGGTATGAGTAAATCCAGAAAGGCGAAACAAAAGTTTAAATGCTTTATTTGTGATGGACCACATAAGGCAAAGGAGTGTCCAGATAACCCTAAATGGAAGAAAGAAGCCTCACAAGCCTACGCGTTTGGTATGTCGACACCGCAAGCAAGAGATTGAATAATCATTCTGGCGCGTCGACGCATATGACAAATGAGAAGGATTGGTTTAAAGAAAACTTGAGAGATACTTCCAAGTCTTTGAGGGTGATTTGTGCAGATGGTAATGAAGTATTAAATACTAGGCATGCCTTTTAAGTTCTATCGTTTCCATATTTCCCGGCAATGTGGAATTTGGAACTGTTCTATATTCGAATGTGTTTAAATTTTGAATCTCAAAACAGTTGAAAGTATTAGGATTAATGCTATTGTTTAGTCACAGCGTCGATTGAAACCTGTCAGGTTACGTACGAAAATGAATCTTTCTAAGGAAAATGTTCGTGCAATAATTTTCTACAACTTTAGAAGAGGCCTGACACGGCTTCAGTGTTTTGAAGAGCTAACATCTGTTTTCAGTGATGAAGCCCCATGTCTGCGGACTGTCGAACGCTGGTATTTAGAATTCCAGCGTGGACATACAAGTGCTAGTGACAAATCTCGCGAAGGACGCCCAAAATCCGCCTTCACTGAAGATAACATCATTGCTGTGAGACAACAAATTCTCGAAGATCGTCAAGCGACGTATCGAGAGATTGAGGCTCTATTAGGCATCTCAGGGACAACCATTCAGAAGATCTTGCATGAAGCGCTTGGTGTGAGAAAGCTAGTTTGCCGTTGGATACCGCATCTGCTTTCCGACGATCACAAGGCGGCTCGCGTCAGATGGTGTAAGAAAACTCTGCAAAGGTTCAACCGAGGAGAGTCAAATCACGTCTATGACATCATCAGTGGTGACGAATCTTGGATCTATGCCTACGATCCTGATTCCAAACAACAATCTACAATCTGGGTCTTTCAAGACGAGCCAAAGCCGACTAAAGTTGTTCGTTCTCGAAGCACTTCAAAGAAGATGGTGGCCACGTTCGTTGGAAAAACCGGCCATGTTGCGACTATTGTACTTGAATCGTAGAACGGTTAACGCAGAGTGGTATACCACAGTTTGTTTACCACAAGTCATCGCCGAACTTCGAAAATCTAACTCAAAGTGACGCATCATGCTGCACCAAGACAACGCAAGCTCACACAGCGCTCGTCAAACGATTGAGTATTTGAAGCAGGAAAAAGTAGAAATTCTTGACCATACAGTCCTGACCAAAGCCCTAACGATTTCTATACATTTCCTAAAATTAAGAAAAGTCTTCGTGGTCAAAGGTTCCAGTCCGGTGAAGAAGCAGTCGACGCTTTCAAGAAAGCCATTTTGAACACTCCCACTTTAGAGTGGAATAAATGTTATAATAACTGGTTTGAGCGAATTTTTTGACGTGTACAACTGTCCATGGAATGCCTCGATCTTTCTCAGAAGCTCCGATTTGACGAGTATGCCTCTGCCATCGTCACAATCATGTGAACGCTAAGTGGGAAAGTTTTCTTAATTTTGTAGCGGAGGCTATTGTATCATATCTTGAGAAATAACTGTTGGATTTTAAGATTGGTTGCATGAAAAGTGCGATAGTTGTGAAATTCTAAGAGATCTTCTACTCTGTAGACTTATTTGGAAGAAAGTCTGAAGTAAATTGATTATCATATACAATAAAATGACTATGACTAGTACTTTTTACGTTCAAATACGGGGCCCCCAAATGCGCGGAGCCTGTAGCATTTCCTACTCTTGCTACCTGGTTAATCCGCCACTGAAACAGTTCGAATTGAAGGAAAAAGCAACTCCAATTTACTCGTTTGTAGTTTGACTCAAATAATTCGAATAATACAACTCGATGGGCCCATCGCTAATGGTACTATTGTAGTAAACACAACCCCTCCCGTCCCCCTAATAAGGTGCAGGTATAAAGTATTTTTTTTTTTCGGGTGGGAAAATCATCTAATAACATCCCGCGCTCTTGGGCGGAGCGAGAGATAGTGTCAGACTTTTACTGACTAAAAACGTGATAATTGACTTTAGATATCGACATTAAAACACGTAGTTTTTTTTGTTACCCGCACCCGCATATCAAATATCTCGTTTGTCTGTACCAACCTACTAAAATTTTATAGAAACTCACCGATACCCCTGTTTTCCATGTTATCAAAGGCTTGTAATAAATAAGCCGGTAATGCCTCTTTTCCTCAGCGCTGTGGCATGCACTGACAAGACCGTACGTTAGCGTGGTTGATCCGTTGTACGGAGGCCTCAATTTCAATATGAAGTTTTGTTATAGAAGGCGACTTTATTGGCCTATTTCAGGCTTAGTCTTTTTAGAGAAAGTTAAATTCTACTGGCGACGATATAAGTGTTGTGTATCCATAAACATAAGATATGAATAGTATGTAGCTGTCATTGATGTCATCTATCTGGATTAGACGAAACACGTACCTTGAACAGAATATTATTATTATTTAGTTGATTACAACAGCAAAGATATTTAAAAAAATACTAAGTTGAAAGGACGTTTCTAGCTGAAACGTCTTTTCATTGCAGTATCACGTATTTTATTGCATTTTTTTTTACTAAAAAGAAACAGAAAAAGTAATTTATTAATAAATAAATAACAATTATTTCATTAAAATTTACATATTATTTCTTACAGATCAAATTCTGATACAGACTTTTGCACGACAAAATTATTATTTTGTTTATTTCCTTTCGCACAGCGAATTTTTTAGTTTTTAAAATACATTTTTTTTTTCTCCATTTCGTACTTCATGTAGAAACATCCTTTTTCCATATGGCGGCAGAATAGTAATCCTATCACAAAATATATTAGGGCTATTGAGTAATAATTGTGACGTTGCGCGTTGGTCGGATTCGCGATATATTATCGCTTTCGTCGCAATTCGGAACGCAGGGTCTAGGTATGGGAAAAGTGTGTCAAATGTCAACTTTGCGATTGGAACATTTGCATCTGAATCACTGAAATGTTCCGAAACAGTGATATGTATAATTTGGAACATTTGGAACATCGGCTCAAAAGATACAAACGGATCATTGCTCAAAAGATACAAACGGATCATTTGAAGCATCGACTCACAAGATACAAACGGAACATTTGGAACAACGACTCAAAAGATATAAACGGAACATTTGAAACATCGACTCACAAGATACACAATATGGAACATACGGAACAACGGCTCAAAAGATACAGACACTGACTGTTATGAATCGTGATCTGTTTCGTTTCGTCTTATACACTAAAAGTTTTATAGAATTTTGATTTAAGAATAATTTAAAGGAAAGGATTTTAGTACAGGTCATTCATTATATTTACAAACACTAGTTACGCTTTGATTTGAATTTTAAAAATACTGCTGGTTACTTACTACTAAAGTAAAGAGTGTTTCAGTGTCCCAATTGTTCCAAATGATGCATTTAAAACATTACTGATTTTCCAATCTTTCGGTTTACTAAAATGTTTCGGAACAGTGAATCGGTTCAGTTAAGAGTTACACACGCCTAGCAGGCTAGCGGTTCAGTGTCACTGTCAGTGTCAGGTGTCAAACGCAATGGGTCAAACCAAAACCTTAACCCATTTTATTTATAATAATAGTAAACCGGATAGTATTTTGATCTAATATTATTAAAAATAATTCCTATAAACCACTCGATTGTCTGTGCTATAAACTTCCTGGACGGCCAGGACTATATGCGCCCGCAGCAGACATTTAAAATTGTTTTTCTAGTTTATGTGCTAAGTTATTCTTTGTTCAAAGATGGAAAGAATGCCAATGTGCAGAATATGTTTAGTAGAGAATGTTCGCAAGTACATAGTTGTCGACAAGGACTTGCATGAACTGTATGAAACGCTGACTGATATTCCAGTAAGTTGTACCTTATATTATTACTTAATATCACCGTCCTGTGGTCAGTATTCTATTCTTAAATCAAATGCTTTATTATTATGTTATGTTACAGTTTGTAACTGAAGACAGAAGACCGATGCTCGCTTGTTTCTTGTGCTTTGCTAAACTAAAGCAATGCTGCCAACTGCAGAGAAAATGTCTGGAAGCAGAAGAGCTGTTTGCTCAGATGATGAATGAGGTGAGGTGTTCTGCAACTATTAGGGGTATTTAGTAAGTGCAGAAGTGATATAATCCTCGGCAAACAAGTTGAACCATCATGGTGGTTGACTTTGAATGTGCAGTAACCGATTCTCCGGTCTTATTTGAAGTTGGGGGCTGTGCATAACTGTGGCAACGGGTTCAACTTATTAGCCACATACTATACCTTGTGATGCTGTAGGTCACGGACTGCTCAGGATGTGTTGAACTAATTAAGTATTGCCACTTGTGAGGCTCTTTTGGGTGACCAATGAAAATAGTTTGTACTTGTTTGTGTTTGTGTACAAAAAGGAACATTAGGATTACCTAATACCTACTGTAATAACGTTTTGCAGCCGAATCCTTCAGCAAACCGAGGACAGCTAGACTATTCCAGTGGGCTTACAGTAACTCCTGTAGAGAACATCAGTATAGTTGATGTTAGCCATATTGAAAGCATTGCTGTCAAAGAAGAATTACCAGCTGTTTGTGAGAGACTAGATGATGACATTGAGCCAGAGGAGGAACATCAAAGTGATGGTATGTTTTTAAAAGTAATTTTGTATTGAATGTTTTTTTTGAACATATGTAATTATATTAGGTATTACTAGAAACAGGGTCTAATTAGTTCACTCACGTTTCAGACTAGCTAAAGTAGCCTCATCTTTCATGGGGTATGTTTGAAATGTTATAATAAAAAAAAAAGTAAAAAAACTAAAACCCGACTACGACAAAAAAAACGACGAAACTAAAAGTATGAAACAAGATTTCTAGGATGCTGAAATAAACAAGGTAAAAAGAAAAGCCGTAGTCACACGTTATTATAGTGTTTCGGTTGTTACCTATAACGTGTGACTGCGGCTTTTCTTATTACCTTGTTTATTTCAGCATCCTAGAAATCTTGTTTCATACTTTTAGTTTCGTCGTTTTTTTTGTCGTAGTCGGGTTTTAGTTTTTTTACTTTTTTTTTATTTAAATTATTTTGGTGTTAAATCACTGTGCTTCTATACCATTTGCAAAAGCTAAATTTAAAATTTCTAATTAATAATGGTAAATTAATTTTTGTCCACCAGAGGGCGCCACATTGAATTTTGATGATATATTTTGATAAGTAACAGTGAAGCCCTTTCAAATGATATCAAACACGGTGTATTTATCTTAACATTTTTTTTAACACATGACTTCTTGTCCGCTAGAGGGCGTCACTTTAAATTTGAACAATATTTTGGAAATGTACAAGTAAAGCCCTTTCAAATGAAACCAAACACGGCGTATTTATCTCCATTTTTATTTTTTACACATTACTTTTTGTCCGCTAGAGGGCGCCATATCAAGTTTTGTGACACGTCACGTAACCTATGTTCAGCGGACAATTAAGACGGTTCTAACGATACCTCATAAGTCGAGTTCCGATAAGTAGATTAGGAGCTATGTGGGAACAGATGAACAAACTCACATACATACATAGCCTGTCAAAATCATAACCCTCCGTAGTCGGGTAAAAATACCTCCCCACTTATTACTCAATGAGATAAAATTTAACTGTTGTGTCTACTGCATGTTATAAGTTAGAGGATTATATCTGTGTACATTAATATAAAAGGCGATAATGCTGTGGATGCGAGACGCACAGGATCGGTTGTTGTGGCGACGCTTGGGGAGGCCTATTTCCAACTGTGGACGTCTTTCTGCATAAATGATGATTATGATGATGATGAAGATATATAAGACAAAGTACTGACTCACTCAATGACTCATCAATGTGGTGCTCAAACCTGTGCACCTAGAACTCTGACTTTTTGCACAGAGTTGCCTTTTATCTAAATATATATAGGGTGTTTAAAGACCGATCACATGCCCATTAACTGCACATTCTAACTATAACCTTGAGCAAAAAATATTGCTGGGGAATAACTTCTTTTTCATCTTAAAAAAACCGACATCTTTATAATTACTTATCATCACGTTAATAATTATCGCCAAGTGGTGTAGGCGGAGTCGCATGGAACCGACAGGGGCAAGTGATGTAATACTAATTTTTGCTAATGGCGAATTTTTCACATATTTCCCGTATTTTATCGTAAATCTGGTATTTATACCTTTGTATGTTTCCTTTTATGATATAGGCGAGCACTAAGAGAGGATTTTTTTCAAATTCCCCTGAGAGGATGAAACGGGGGTCCAAAGTTTGTAAAGAGAAACCTAGTTTCACGTGAGCGTTTCAACGGCGCGGCCATGACGATAATTAAAAAAAAAATCTTAGATTTCGACGATGGCGTGTATTTCACCGTTTCAATGGCGCGGCCATGGAGTTAGTCTTATAGCTCCTAAAATATAAACCTAGGACTTTTTTCTATATTTTTACAAATTCAATCTGTTATTCGGAGTCATGATCACTACCCTCCGCGGGCAAGAGCGAGTGAACACTTAAACTTATAGTGCTTGCACATATTAATTCGCGGTTCGTAATAAAGCACTTATTTAACTGCAAACTGAACTTAATTGTGAGTCTAAGTCTATGGTCTTCCTAGTTCATAAAACAGTTTTTGAGTATGAGAAGTGATCACTGAGTAAACACAGTTTCAAAAAACTCGGGTTGCGAAATTTAACTTGTAATCATCGCGTCTACGAACATAACGTGCGGTCCGAGGTCAAAGTCCGTCGGTCGCGCTCACACATCGACGCCTCAAGGACGACTACGCTCAGCTGTGACGATCGGCTGCCGCTTGACTGTAGCTCGGGAACCGAAGATTCACGAAGACGGACGGGACTGTGTGCCCGATACTCGTGCGCAACAAAATAAGATAACGCGATCGTGTGAGTACGGCGTTCCATTTGTTTAGTAAACAGTGTACACTGCATGATATTATCCGATCTATTGCTAATAACTGGGTTTATATCTAATAACAAAAATGATTCGTTCGCCTTCTAAAACTACATCGTCGCCCTTACACAACTCTGAACCTGATTTGAGTACAAGTTCCAATAATGAATCAAAGGTGCATATTACACAGAGGAAAAGGAAGCGAGGTGATGAGGTCGAGTTGCAACGCCTAGAAACTATGATGCTGGATTTGAAGGGCATGTTCACTGATTTTGTATCTGATCAAAAACAACATAATAACAAAATAGACACTTTACAGTCTGCCCTTGAGGATATAAACAGCATGATACGTAGTCAAAATATAGAAATTCAAACACAGTATGATGAGATCCGAACCCAAAATGTACAAATCCAAAACTCGGTTCAATTTTTATCGGATAAGTATGATGATGCCATGATCGAGATAAATAACTTACAGGCGGAGTGTCGTGACAACCAAAAAATTATAAAAACGCTTGAGCTTAAGGTGGACTATCTGGAGAGGAATCTAAAAGCTGCAACAATTGAAATAAGAAATATCCCAGCTTCAAAACCAGAGACAAAAACAACACTAATAGATCTAGTTCAAAAACTCGGTAGTATTGTTAATCAACCTATTCCACCGTCAAATATCAAAAATATTTTCCGTCTGAGAGGTAAAAAAGAGACAGTAGGCACTGTCATTGTAGAATTTACGTCGACATCAATAAAAGAACAATTTTTGCAATCTACTAGAAACTACAACAAGGAAAATACAGGAAATCGTCTTAACACTACTCACCTGCAAGCTGCTGGACCTCTGAAGCCAATATTCGTATCGGAAGCGCTAACTTCGGCATCAAAACGACTCCACTATCTCACCAGAGAGTTCATAAAAACCACGGAGTATGAACAGTGTTGGATCGCGAACGGGAAAGTTTACGTACGCGAAAGAGAAGGGATGCCCAGTCGGCTTATAAAATCCGAAGAAGATCTAGCTAAGCTACGTAAGGAAAAAAATAAATGACTATTATTCTTCTCACGGTGGCAAACCAAATTGTTTGAAAATATTGTTTTTTGTATGTTAAAACCTAATACTAACCTACTTGTTTACTTACACTTAGTTATCTGTCTTGGACACATTATGTTTACAACACAAATAACAAGGCGCACACATACTTTTTGCACACTATTTATACTACAAGCTATATACACGCACGTTTCGAAAATTTATGCAATTGATTACACACCACAATTACTATTTACAATTAACATTATTACACAATACAAATACATGATGGGAATGCGTAAGTTATTTGACCCAGTATCAATGTTTCTTCTCTCTATAATATTAATCCATAATTGCAGTACTAATGGCTTATCTCGGCAGAACGTTAACCTCACTCGCACAAATCTCAGTAGTACAAAAAAAAAGCACATAATGATAGCTATTAAAGATAATTCGATACCACACAAAATAATATAATCAATATAGATTCTATCTCTGTGTCGGACGCATCCACTTGTGACTTAGATAACTGCAAACCACCTAACTTGGATCCTAATCAATGTCTCAAAATCCTTAACCAAAATATCAGAAGCATATCAAAAAATATGCCAGGGTTACATACCATACTTGCAAGAACGAGGGTTGAGTGGGATCTAATAACGTTGACTGAATGTTGGCTACCAAATACTCACTTTATTCCAGACCTCCAAGGATATAATTATTTTAAAACTGAAAACAATTTGACGCAAAATGAAGGTGTAGTGGTATACATTAATAAAAATCTTAGGGTAGTCGTGGAAGAACCGTCAATTGTGGACGCAAACTGCCTAATAATCAAAATTGACGTGAATACCATTCTATTAGCCATATATCGCCCACCAGGTTACAGAGATATTACAAATTTTCTCAACTCACTAAACACAATATTAATGAGCATTGCACACTATAAAAATATAATTATCACCGGTGATATAAATATTAACATTCATGGCCAATGTCTTGACTCAACAAAACATAGCTACTTAAATCTATTAGCCACACATGGTCTACTTCCCGCACATACGTTGCCCACGCGACATCAAACCTGCCTTGATCACTTCATTCTAAAAACCACCCTACCTGCGTCAACTTTGGTAGCCCACTCATCACTAACTGACCATGAAACGGTCTTATTGTTCCTAGGCAAAAAAAATCCAAAAACAGCTGCAAAGAAAAATGTTGTCCGCATCAACTACGATCACCTAGAAGCTGATCTGAAACAGCTTGACTTCGCACAAGTGTACTGCTCCCAAGACCCTAACATAGCAGCAGAGAAAATGATCAGCCTTATAACACAGGCGATTGAATCCAATTCAAAGCGAGTTAAAGTACCTAATCGGAAAAAAATCATGAAGCCCTGGCTTACGCCGGGACTTCTTCGATGTATCCGGCATAGAGACAATCTACACAAAAAACTAAAAAAGTCACCTGAAAACGAAATTCTTAGAACATCCTTTAATAGATACAGAAATTTCTGCAATAAGCTACTGAGAAAGACCAAATTAGAATTTGAAAGAAAAGAGTTAAATGATGCTGGTAATAATACCAAACAAATCTGGACAGCTATAAACACTATAACAAATCGAACTAAAAAAAGGGACGACACATCACATCTTCTACATATGACAGATACTCCGCTACAATCTGCAAATCTAGTCAACAAATTCTTTGCGGAAGTAGGCAAAAATCTTGCAGAAAAAATAGCAAGTGGGCCAACAATAGATCCATCCCACACAGTCACCGATGGACTGTCACAATCCATGGCACTGCTACCGACAGACGAAAATGAAGTGACTAAGCTAATAATGTCCCTACGCAACGACTGTGCGGTAGGATGGGACCGAATATCTAGTGTCCTCCTAAAAAAACACCTGGATATAGTGGTACCTCCTCTTACATACATTTGCAACCTCGCACTCACTACTGGTAAATTTCCGAAAGCCTTTAAAAAATCTATCATACATCCTATCTTTAAGAGTGGAGACAGAAGCCGTGTCAATAACTATAGACCCATTGCAGTTCTTACTGCCCTATCCAAAGTACTGGAACGGATCATGAGCAGCAGGCTCGTGGGCTACCTAGAAAAGTCAAAAATACTATCACCCTCGCAATATGGTTTTCGGGCTGGAAAGTCCACGTCCGAGGCGGTTCATGATCTGACAAACTATGTAGTCAAAAACTTGGATAGTGGGCAAAAGGTATTAGGCATATTTTTAGACCTCGCCAAAGCTTTTGACACGGTTTCTGTCCCCATCCTAATTCAGAAGATGGAAAAGTTGGGAATAAGGGGGGTACAACTTAAACTGTATGAGGATTATCTGAGTGAGCGTACCCAATGTGTTAAGATCGATGACGTCGTTAGTGAGGAACGCGCTGTGTCCTATGGCGTGCCACAGGGTAGCGTACTTGGGCCGACCCTCTTTCTGATATACATCAACGAGCTGGGTTCGCTCACTCTCCATAAAGGTAAAATCATAACTTTTGCCGATGACACTGCCCTTCTCTTTAGCGCTAGCACATGGCATGAAGTATATGCACATGCCCAGGCAGGCTTTAACGTTGTGACAGAGTGGCTGCACCGAAACGTTCTCACACTGAACGCTGATAAAACGAAGTACATTGCCTTTTCCTTAAAAAACTACATGCGTACAACTACAGCAACGCACTCCATTATAGCCCACTGCTGTTCTAAGCAAAATGACAATACATGTAGCTGCACACTCTTACAAAAGGTAAACAGCGTAAAGTACTTAGGTATTATTATAGATTGTAACTTAAGATTTCAGGAACACATCAACACCCTTAGCAATAGATTGCGTAAATTAATTTATGTCTTCAAGACTCTGAGGCATGTAACAGACGAAAAGCTGCGGAAATCAGTATACTTCGCCCTCGCCCAATCGCTTTTGACCTACTGCATAACATCTTGGGGTGGTGCGCCTAAATATACAATCCTAGTACTGGAAAGAACGCAGAGAGCTGTTTTGAAGGTGTCTTCCTTTCTGCCATTCCAATATCCCACAGCACTCTTATACAAAGAGACTAAAGTTTTAACTGTCCGTCAGCTGTTTATATTGCAAACGGTCCTAAAACAGCATGGACTCACTTCATTCAATCCCGTACTGTCACATGGTAAAAGAAGATTTGATCCCATAGACCGCCATCATGAAAGACTCACTACTGTTTTTTCTAAACGCTTCTTTTGCTACCTAGGTCGCTTTCTATACAATAGCATAAACAGGAAGCTGTCTTTTTATAGTCTCACCAGCAAAAAGTGCAAAATTAAAGTAAGGAATTGGCTCCAGGAGTTAAACTATGACGACACAGAAAAACTTCTTGCAACTCAGATGTAACTTGCTAACAAAACACTATACCATTTTCCGGTTATTAAATTACCATTGTTATTCTCTTTTAAATTAATTCAATTGCATCCTGTTCATAAATCAACCCACTATTCGAACAATAATTTTCCTAATCTCAGTCATATTCCCTCATAAACACACATACACACACCCTCACCCTCTCACACACACGCACACACACACCCTCACATACCATCACACACATACACCCAAACACAACTTATATTCACTTAAATACTAACACTGAATTAAACTATTTTATTGTAAACATGATCTGTTATAAGTAACCTACCGCATTTAATAATGTGAGAGTACATTATGTGTAAAAATGTATCTCCGAATGAGAGGGAGTCCTGGTGTCCTGAAATACAGGCCTTACGTCTAGCTTAGGCACCAGTCTCCCACAATATAACATTATAATTGTTATAAAACCTGAATTTCAGGTGTCTGCAACGCTTAGTTTTAAATATCTCCGTGGCCGTGCCATTCTCCGCGTTTCACTGGCGCGGCCACATTCAACTTCTTAACCATAACTTTGAAAAATTTATGGTTTTGGGAATCATCTTTTACAAATTTTTACAAAATCTTGGCATAGATTTTTTAATTTTATTATCGTCATGGCCGCGCGGTTGTAACGCTCACAGTTTCACGCGGGCGTTGCCGCGGCCCGAAGATAGTTGAATCCACCGCCGAGCGTCTCCACAAGGACACGGCGGTGCTGCACTCAAGTGGGACCCATGAACCTCTTGAAACACGTGTGCAGTAAGACCTGCGTCAGGCATTCCTCAAAGAGGGGCCTTATCGCCTCGATAGTGGCGTGCCCATCACTGGGTTGCGACAGTCACTGTTTCCATATCGCCATGAGATCCCGCCTGAGCTCAATCCGCCATGCAGCGATTTGTCGCGGCAGCACGCGCCACTCGTGCGTATGTGCAGACTACTAAGCTGTATACTAACTCGGTGTCCTGGCCGATGCAATGCGACTGCGGTGGCGAAACGATCCGATGCGGTTCATGTGAAGTCAGAGCGACGCGGCAGCTGTCTTACGTGCGCGCGAAGTCTTCGCTTTAGCTGCTATTTATATAAAACAAGTCACCGCACCGCAAGAGTTTGCGCGAAAATATCATAGCGACTGCTTCGTTCCGCTCATCGCCTCACCGCACCCACGTGCGTTAGGTCAGGCCGGCCACCGCAATAGATTGTAGTTTGTTCCATGCGCGCCGCGTCGCTTTCCGGTCGTGATTGTGTTGAATCGCCTACGCAGGACACCGCGGAACCCGTCAATATTCTATGAAACTAATGTTAGGTGTCCACGCTAGAACGGATGAAAGTAATCGTTATGATATTGCTTCGTGAGTTGTTCGATCTAGCCCATCCCGTGCAGTCCTCCCCACCCGACGCCCTCAGCCGAGGCCTGTGCCCTAAGCGTGCGATCGCTTAGTTTTTAATTAAGTTTTAGGTTTTAAGTCCTGGAGGCTTCAATTCATTAAGCCCGCCACATGCTAGTCCAGTTAAGCAAACGATAACCTCATAGGTTGACCTGCGAGAGGTCACTCGTATTAAAAAAGTAGTTACTTTATCATTCTGTCTGACACAGCGTGATATTTCAAAAACTACTTAGGTACGCTATAGACGTGACATCTCATTCTATATTTGTACGTATTTGTTGGTTATTTATTTATTTATTTATTCATATAACAATTTTCATTGTGTTTGAATTTTATCGTACATAAATTAATTCATAACATCCATAAATAATACATAGTAAATTTCAAACAGTAAATTAACACTAAGTAAATCAAGAGCAATAATTACTAACAAATAATAGTCAATATTCAATTAATAATAGTCAGTAATTCATAATTATAATCAATATACAATAAAAAATTCATTATAGTAATCATGATAAATATGATGTCAAAAAATTGTAAATAGTCATTATGAATAAATTGTAAATATTATTATGTCAAATGGTTATAAGTAAATCTCAAGAAGTCAAATAATGCATTGAATATATTTGTGTCTTATTTAAATGGAGAATAATAAGATGTAAATTACTGAAATATAAAAACTATTTACCATCATTTGTCTTCCTGTTCCGTATGGTGTTCGGTGTTCCGTATGGTGTTCGGACGTTAAGAATAACACCATCCCATCTCTTCCCGAGGGTGTCGTAAGAGGCGACTAAGGGACATACCAGAGAATGGGCAGCAGCATCCTCTGTGCATTACAACAACCAAACTGCGATCGCCAACCCGTCTGCCAAGCGTGGCGATTATGGCAACCCCCCCCCAACATGAAAAACAGAAAGAAAAAATGGCCCCTAGTGCCCGGCAGCCCGTCTACCCTTGACTCCGGTAGCGGTCAAGGCCACGACGAGGCAAGGGGTGCGAAGAATCTCCGGATGAGATTTGGCTACCCATCTATTAAACGACTCGACCTGGCAACTTTTAACACGCGTACACTGAGGACTGACGAGAAGATCACCGAACTGGAGGAGGAATTGAGCAGGTTGCGATGGAGTATTGTGGGATTGTCTGAAGTCCGAAGACAGGGGGAGGATACGATAATTCTCAAATCCGGTAACCTGCTCTATTTCCGGGAGGGTGACCAGCAGTCCCAGGGTGGTGTCGGGTTTATCGTCCACAAGTCCCTTGTGAACAATGTCGTGAGGATCGAGAGTGTGTCGACCAGGGTGGCGTACCTTATACTCAGAATATCATCAAGATATTCGCTGAAGGTCATACAGGTCTACGCCCCGACCTCGACACATCCCGACGACGAAGTAGAATTCATGTATGAGGATATATCAAGAGCCATGCATGGTTCTAAGACTCACTTCACCGTGGTCATGGGGGACTTTAACGCGAAACTGGGCAAACGAGACGGTGACGAGCTGCGAGTGGGGCAATTTGGATTTGGACGTCGGAATCACCGGGGACAACTACTGGCTAGCTTTATGGAGAAGGAGGGCCTCTATATGATGAATTCCTTCTTCAAAAAGCGTGAGCATAGAAGGTGGACCTGGCAAAGTCCTGACGGTGCAACTAGAAATGAGATTGACTTCATCCTGTCGACGAAAAAGCAAATATTCAATGATGTCTCTGTGATCAACGCGGTGAAAACTGGAAGTGATCACCGCGTCGTAAGAGGCACATTGAATATTAACATTAAGCTTGAAAGGTCTCGACTGATGAAGTCTACGCTCCGTCCAGCACAGATCCAGATCCAAAACCCCGAGAGCTTTCAGCTCGAACTCCACAATCGTTTCGAGTGCCTAGGAAGCTCCGTGGATGAATATAACGATGGGTTCGTGGAAACTGTCCATACGGTCGGGTCTAAGTTTTTCAAGACTCACCGTACAAATAAAAACAAGAAGCTCTCCGATCCGACCCTCGAGCTAATGAACAAGAGGCGTGAGATGATTCTGCAGTCTTCAGACGATGCGTGCATATACCGGCAGCTCAATAGACAAATTTCGAAGTCCCTGAAACGTGACCTTCGCCGCTTTAATACCGCAAGGATTAAGGATGCGATTGAGCGGAATAAGGGCTCTAAAGTATTTGCACGAGATCTGTCTATTGGGCAAAGCCAGCTCACGAAACTGAAGACCGACGATGGCAGAGTCATATCCGCCAAATCGGAGCTTCTGGGAGAGATCGAGGCTTTTTATGGACAGTTATACACGTCTACCGCTAAACCCGCTGTAAATCTAGTAAACGACCCAAGAGCTAGATTGACTCGACACTATACCGAAGATATCCCGGACGTCAGCCTGTACGAGATTAGGATGGCTCTGAAGCAGCTGAAAAACAACAAGGCGTCGGGTGAGGACGGAATTACGGCCGAACTCCTGAAGGCGGGTGGAAAACCGGTCCTTAAGGCCCTTCAGAAGCTATTTGATTCCGTCATACTCGAGGGAAAAACGCCACAGGCGTGGAGCAGAGGCGTGGTGGTACTCTTCCTTAAGAAGGGCGATAATGCCCTGCTTAAGAATTATAGGCCCATCTCGCTTCTAAGCCATGTCTACAAGCTGTTTTCCAGAGTCATCACGAATCGTCTCGCGCGCAGGTTCGACGATTTCCAGCCTCCCGAACAAGCCGGATTTCGAAAAGGCTTCAGCACCGTGGACCACATACATACGCTGCGGCAGGTTATACAGAAGACTGAGGAGTATAACCAGCCTCTCTGCTTAGCGTTTGTGGACTACGAGAAAGCCTTTGATTCGATTGAAACTTGGGCTGTACTGCAGTCTCTCCAACGGTGCCAAATTGACTATCGGTATATCGAAGTGCTGAAGTGTTTGTACAAAAACGCCACTATGTCAGTCCGACTACAAGACCAGACCTCGAAACCTATCCTCTTGCAGCGGGGTGTGAGGCAGGGAGACGTTATTTCTCCGAAACTGTTCACGGCAGCAATGGAGGATGTCTTCAAGGTTTTGGAATGGATGGAGAGGGCTAGGCATTAATGTCAATGGCGAGTACATCACTCACCTTCGGTTTGCCGACGACATAGTAGTCATGGCTGAGACTACGGAGGAGCTCAGTACAATGCTTGGTGACCTCAGTAGAGCTTCCGAAAGAGTGGGACTTAAAATGAACATGGACAAAACCAAAGTCATGGTAAACAGCCATGTAGCACCCACTCCTATCAAGGTCGGGGACTCTACACTCGAAGTTGTAGACGACTACGTTTACCTGGGTCAGACGGTCCAGTTGGGAAGGTCTAACTTCGAGAAATAGATCAATCGTCGAATCCGACTCGGCTGGGCAGCGTTCGGGAAGCTGCGCGGTGTCTTCTCGTCCAATATACCACAGTGTCTCAAGACGAAAGTCTATGACCAGTGCGTGTTGCCAGTGATGACATATGGCTCCGAAACGTGGTCGCTTACAATGGGCCTCATTAGAAGGCTTAAAGTCACCCAAAGGGCAATGGAGAGGGCTATGCTCGGAGTTTCCTTGCGTGATCGAATCAGGAATGAGGATATCCGCAGGAGAACCAAGGTTGCCGACATAGCACGAAGAATCGCCAAACTAAAGTGGCAATGGGCAGGGCACATTGCTCGCAGAACAGATGGCCGTTGGGGCCGAAAGGTTCTGGAACGGCGACCACGTACCGGAAGACGTAGCGTTGGAAGGCCTCCTACAAGGTGGACCGATGACTTGGTAACGGTTGCGGGAGTCCGATGGATGCGAGACGCACAGGACCGTTCGCTGTGGCGACGCTTGGTGGAGGCCTATGTCCAGCAGTGGACGTCTTTCGGCTGAAATGATGATGATGATGATCATTTGTCTCCAATTCAGATAAGGAATATAAACATTTGTTTAACAAGAATGATTTAAGTTTTGCTTTGAATAGAATACCTTTATAAATCAATGACCTCAAGTCAGTAGGCAACCTATTAAATAATTTTGGTATTTAGAGCAATGTTTCGTAATATTAAATTTAGGTACAATTTTGTTTTTTATAACATTTCTTCTAGTGTTTTCTCTAAGTTCACGTTCTTCTTGTGATTCGTGCTCGTGTATGTATTTAGCAAAGTGACTGAGTAGTACTAAAACATATAAACTTGGTACCGTTAATATGCCCAACTTTTTAAAATAATCTTTACAAGATTCTTGTTGTGGGATTCTAACAATCGTGCACGTTTCTGGAGTATTAATGCTCTTCGGCAATTATACCCGTAACTGCTCCCCCAAAACATAATGCTGTATCGTAACCTGGATTCTACCAATGCGTAATATACTGCTTTTAGCTGCTTTAAATCAATATCGTCCCTGAGGTTTCTTAGCGCGTAGCAAGCTGAAGATATTGAGGAATCAATGGCGGTGAGCTCTTTTTTCCAATTTAATAAGGAATCTATGTAAACTCCTAAAAATTTAACATCGTTTATTAGACCAATATTATTCCCTTCGAACGTAACATTTATGTTGTCTTTGTTACGTGACGTTGTTTTAAACAACATAACTTGGGTTTTATTTGGGTTTATTATTAAATCATTTGCTGTAAACCAAACAGAAAGATTTTTTAAGCACATATTAACATTTTCTGCCAACTCGTTTAAATTTGGCGACCCGATTATGGCGTTTGTATCATCTGCAAACATTACAAGCCTTGCGTCGGGTTGGATATTATTCATAAAATTGAGTAAGTAAATCATTTGTAAAAATTAAATATATAATATTGGTCCCAAGATTGAGACTTGAGGTACACCGCGACTTATTTTGGTCATTTTTGACTTATATATTACTTCACTCACACACTTTACGTCATTGGTTGTATTAATGTCTTTTATTTCTACGTACATTCTACGATTTTTCAAATAAGATGTCAAAAGTTTTAACGCTTTACCTCTAATGCCATAATGCTCTAGTTTAGCCAGAAGTAGCTCGTGATCTACTGTGTCAAATGCAGAACTCAAATCAATAAATAAACCAGCTACCTTCATTTTGTCATTCAACTTACTAATAATGTCATTAACAAGATTATTTATCGCATCTGAAGTACCTATCCCCTTTTGGTATCCAAATTGTCTAAAATTAATTACTCTATTTAAATTTAAGTGGGTCATTAGCCTAGTTTTCATTATTTTCTCAAAAATTTTTGATAAAATTGGTAATAAGAATATTGGCCGATAGTTTTTGGGGTCCGTTCTTGCACCTTTTTTGTGTAGTGGAACCACCTTTGCCAATTTAAGTTGTTCAGGAAAAACAGATTCTTCAATACATTTATTAATGAATTCAGATAGGGGATACGCTAATATTTCTATGTTATCCTTAATCACTGATATCGGCACGTCATCGTGTCCACAAGACTTTTTGTTTGCCATCTTACGTACAATTTTTGTTATTTCCTGTGGCGTTGTCACATTAAACGTCATCTCACTGTCTACTCTCGGTGTCGAATTCCTTAGAAAGGACATCGCTCTTTCTTCTTCTATTTTCAAAAGCGATGATTTGTAGACAAACATATCAGCAAAAGTGTCTGCTATTTCTTGTGGTTCTGTAACCACCCTGTTGTCAATGTTTAGAACAAGTTTTCTTCTAACTTTGTTTTGCTTTCTTTTTGTCTGCTCATTTACAATTTTCCATGTCTCTTTTGACACGTTTTTGACTTTGTTGAGATGATTTGATATGGCTAACCTTCGTGCGTGCTTTAAAACTCTTCTATAGATCCTAATATAATTCATTTTGTAGTTATTAACACTAATATTATTTGTGATACCCGTACATAATACTCTTTTCATTTTGCTTGACACCTTAATTCCCTTAGTAATCCACTTTATTCGATTATTGTTCATTAGTTTTATTTTCCTAGTTTTCTTTGGGTAACACTCACGAAAGATTTTATTAAAATATTTGAGAAACGTATTGATACCTACAAGATTATTTTTATTTTGAAAGCTTTTTTTAAATGCAGCATTATTTTTTGTGTTAAATGTTCTTTTATTAATCAACATGGTATGTTCAGATTTGTTTATTTTTTTATCAGTCTTATCAAGAATTATATTACAAAAAAGACCGCCATGACCATCCGCTAAACCATTATGATCTACCAAACACTGCTCTATATCATCGTCCGAAAGATTAGTCAATACATTGTCAATGCAAGAGTATGATTTGCCTCGAATAAAAGTAGGAGTATTTATAAGGTGCCTGAAATTGTGGTTTATCCAGTTTTTCTGCGCATATAGTAACAAGTAGCTCTTCACTGTTTTTGCTTATAGAACTAGACCATCTAAGCTATAGCTATTCAGACGCAGAAGATACACCAGCACAACAGTCTGAGTCTGATTCAGAAGATGATGTGCCCTTAATGGAAATTAAAACGGAAGTGGAGGAAGAACAAGAAGTATCGAGGACGAAGCGAAGAGCGAGTGACACGACACGTAAGTGTTAGTTAGTGAATCATTGTGAGAGCGAACAGGCCGACTGGTTTGACAACATGAATTTAGTAAAAATAACTTCAGGCGTCCTGTCTGTACACTCTTGTAGCACTAAAACAAAGTACTGAACACTAATTGCAGACACAACAGGTTTCACAACATGAATTTAGTAAAAATAACTTCAGGCGTCCTGTCTGTACACTCTTGTAGCACTAAAACAAAGTACTGAACACTAATTGCAGACACAACAGGTTTCACAACATGAATTTAGTAAAAATAACTTCAGGCGTCCTGTCTGTACACTCTTGTGGCACTAAAACAAAGTACTGAACACTAATTGCAGACACAACAGAACAGTCCTGTGTGTGCTTTTAGCTCTGCTGTAGTCGAGTACAGTTCTTTTATCTCACGAGCGCGGGTGCCATAGTTGTAGTTGAAGCGCGTATAGACACGCGCGCTTGTGTGCGTAACTACATGTAGCGTTAGCAAGCTCATTCATTGTTTATGAACGAAATAATAAAGGTATTATATAGTGTGGTTTTAAATTACTTCTTGATACTAAATCTGGTAGGTAATTGCAAAATGAAAAAAAATTAAAATAAAAGCTTATACTCATAAATAATTTATTTTTTATTTTTTTATTACATAATTTATTTTAACACTGATTTTTAATAAAATATTATTTCAATCAGAATCATAACTAGACGCCTCTTCAGAGTCAGTTTCGTCGTCACTGTCATCTTGTAAATTGATTATTAATTCAAAATCAGTGTCAAAATATTTCATATATTCAGTTTCTTTCTTAATTACACTATTGCATGTATTACGCCATGTGTCACTCGTTATTTTTTCAATACTTTCTTCGATAAGTTTTTCTGTACTGGTTATATTTTGTTCTACATTTCTTAGAGCAATATTATTTTTAAGGACCCCCAAATGTTCTCTATGGCATTCAGCTCAGGGTGATAGGGAGGCAGACGTAATACTTCAAATCCTTTTTCTGCGATGTAGTCATCGATTTTGTAAGTGATAAAATCACTTTTATGTTTTTTTTTAATATATCATACAGCTCAACTTTTAGCAAATTTGAGTCGAACGGTATATTTTTTGAAGCGAGCCACTCTTGCATTTTAGATTTTTTTGAGGCAGACGTTGGCAATTTCTCAGCACGTGTGTTGTGTACGATCTGGTAAAAGAGATTGCCCAAATTTGTATGTGGATCCGTACCAACTTGCGTCAAACCAAATTTACTCTCAAGAGTATAGTTATTATTGAAATTTTCACTATCTACAATTTTTTTGTTAATATTTAACCACATTTTTGAGATATTAAAAAAGTTCGAAAACGCCTGATCATATTTCATAGCAATTTTTAACCGTAGTGATTATTATAATTTGCATTCTATACTATAGGTAAACGTTTTAGGCCAAATTGCTGTGTAGTGTATTGCATTATTATTGATATATGCGATAAGTCAGGACCCGGATTCCTTCGCTCCTATATTGTGGCGTTACTTACGCTCAGACTTTTATCGCGCATGGGTAATATTTTTACGCTATACCTAGGCCACTACACTGAAGAACACGATCAGACTGTTAAAAATCGTAATGGTTTAGTCTTTTATTTATTCATAAAGTTATCAAGACCTAAACAAACTTGCTACGTGTTTTAGTTCGATTTCTCGAATCAAAAAACGCAATACTTACATCACTTACAGGTTGTGGGTTCTACATTCAGCTACCGAAATGTACAATAAGGGGGTTGACTGTAGCCTATCAACAACCTTAGCTGCACCTAGCAACCTAGCCCTAACCATATAGCTACAATATATACGTATATAAATAATAGTGCGGGAAGCCTGTTGCCATGAGACCTAAGGCAACAGACGGAAGGTGAGAAGAATGAAGGGTGTATAGGACGGGATTTTATCACTGCCGATCCGCAACCTCACGGACCGACCAATAACTAAGGCTGGATAAGGCCAGTTTTTTTTTTTTTTTGTTTGTGGCCTCTCGCAGGTCAACCTAGGAGGTTGTCGGCTGCTTATCCGGTCTTGCCTGTGGCGGCCTCGATTCGAGAATCAAAGCCTCCAGCCAGGGCTTACTTAACTAACTTAAAAACTAAGCGACTACACGCTAAGGGCACCCCCTGTGGGGTACGGACCTCGGCTTAGGGCGTCGCTGGGGGGGGGGCAGCAAGGGACGGGCTGGATCGCACAAAGATATTATTATTATTAACGGGGAATTTTAAAACTACGGCTCAGCTACGCGGGCTGGCTCGAGCAAAGGACGGGGAGGACGTTGACGGGTCTGTCGCGGCGGGCCTCGGCGGCGAGGACGGAATGACGGCGGTCTGTAATGTTTACGAACTGTACTGGTTTCCTTACGGCTCTCTTGGAGCAGGGTAATGGGGTCGTCGGGGGTGACAAGAGTATGCCTAGGACGGCGAATCTTTGAGATGAGGGAGGGTTCATATCGGGCGGCCGATACGATAAGGGGGTTGCGGTGTTTCACAGCAGTATCGAAGAAACGCTTGCACAGGCGTTTCATGAACTGCTGGATGGTGGGGATTTTGAGATCTAAGTGTAGATTCTCATTTCGGACGTAATAAGGGGCACCGAGGATTTTACGGAGGGTCCGATTTTGGAGGGTCTGCATCCTATGGAGGAAACGGGGCTTAGCGTGTGCGAAGATAGCACAGGCATAAGTCATGATCGGGCGGATTACTGCTGTAAAGAGGCGCAGCTTGCACTTAAGTGACAATTTGCTGCGAGCAGTCATGAGATAGTGGAGCCTACCTTGAGCGAAAGCGGCTCGCGAGCGAGTCTGCTTTATGTGCTCGGCGAAGGTCAAGTGCTGATCTAGGATCACTCCGAGGTACTTGGCTTGCTTCTCCCAGGGGATTGGCTTGCCGTACATGGTGATCGGAGGGGGAGGGAGGACGGACTTCCGCTGTCTCGAGTAGAGAACAGCTTGACTCTTATCAGGGTTAACCTCTATTCTCCATTTCCGGAACCATTTTCCCAAAATGTTTGCGGAGGTTTGGAGATTGCGAGCGATAACTCTGGGGTCACGACCGGTGTAGTAAATTGCCGTGTCGTCGGCGAATAGAGCCAACTGGGCCTTTTTACTCTGGGGAATGTCGCTGGTGAACAGCGTGAAGGCTAAGGGGGATACTACGGAGCCTTGCGGGACTCCTGCTCGGATGGGGTGGGGGGTGGAGAGGGCACCCTCAATTCGATAGCGGAAGGTGCGATTCGACAGAAAGTCTCGCATGATGAGCACGAGACGGTCTGGCACTCCGAGTTGGTATAGCTTATATAATAAGCCATTGTGCCAGACCTTGTCGAATGCTTTCGCTATATCGAAATACAAGACACCCGTCATCGTATTACGCTGGAAGCCAGCGCTTAGGTGCTCTACGATGCGGTGGACTTGGTGGATGCATGAGTGCTCGGTACGGAACCCGAACTGCTCATTCGGAATGAGACCCTTAGATTCGGCAAAATCTTTGAGTCGCTTATAAATAAGCCTCTCGTAGACTTTACCGAGAACATTGAGGAGACTGATGGGGCGGTAGCTGGAAGGGTCAGACTTGGGCTTGCCTGGTTTGGGGATACCGATAACGGTGGCCTGCTTCCATGCTTGGGGGAAGATATTATTGCTTAATGCGCCATTGAAGATGGCGGTCATTAGCATTATAAGTTGAGGAGGGAAGAGTTTGAACACTCTGTTCGTGATACCGTCGGCGCCGGGGGCTTTCCGGGGTTTAAGTTTTTTGATGATATCCTCCACCTCGTCGGGAGTGACGGGGGGTAGGGGGTTATCAGGGTCTTCAACGGGAGGGAGGGAGGCTCTACGTTCGACTTCAGCGTCCACCATGTCGATGTGAGCTTGGTCTACTAGATGAGAGCTAGGCGAGCATTGGGCTTCGAGGCTGTCGGCTAGGCATTCCGCTTTTTCAGAGTTGTCGAAAGCGACACTCTTATCAGGGCGGGTGAGCGGAGGGATAGAGGACTCTTCAGTGTAACGTAATTTCCTCTGAAGTTGCCAGAAGGCGAGATGAGTAGGCTCGAGTTCGCTAAGCGTCCCAGCGGGCGGAACGCAGCTCGGTCATGCGTTTCTTAACAGCACGCTGTAATCTACGCATGTGAGCTTTGTTAGCGTCGCAGGGAAAAGCGCTGTACGCACGGATGGCTGCGTTCTTCTCGGTCATCAGAGCCCGTACATCGTCCGGAATTTTCCAGCGACGGTCCTCCGTCGCTGGAATCTCCCTTGAACATTCGTTCAGGACGGATTGTACGTGATCCGTGAGCGAGTCGATCGCAGCCGTCGTGTCAGCGACTGAGTCGATGTGGTCAGGGATAGAATCCAATTGAGGTGACGTGGTAGATTTCAGTCTTTCGCTTACTTTCTTCCAGTCAGTGATCAATTGGGACGGGGGAGGCTGGCCGGGGTCGAGATTACCCGAGCGGGAGCCTAGGTGCATGATCACGGGGCGATGATCGGAGTTAAGCTCGTGTATTGCTTCTATAGATTGTAAACGGAGGTTTACATTCTTCAGGAGCGCTACATCGAGGACGTCGGGGCTATGGTTGGGGTTTTGGGGGAAGTGAGTGTGACACATCGGGGCGATGATGTCAAAGTTAAGGGATGCACCAAGGTTGAACACGACCTTTCCTCTAGGGTTGGTCGTACTACTGTTCCAGGCGGGATGTTTAGCATTGAGATCGCCCGCTAGTATAACGGAGTCACTCAAGCCAAAGAGGGCGGTGAGGTCGCTAGTGAGAGCGATGGACTCGTCTGGCATACGAGACGAGGAAGTCGGAGGGGGATAGTAGGCGGAGATGACAGTGATCGGTTGATGACCAGTCATGCCTAATCGACAGGCTGAGTATTCTAAGAAAGAACGGGGCGCGGGTGGAGTTAGGGGGATACAGTACAGTTCCTTCCTGTAGTAGATGAGGGTGCCACCACCGTGGCAGCGAGATCTATCGTTGCGAACTATGCGATAGTTGGCAATTTTAGGATCTTTACGGTGGGGTTTGAGGAATGTTTCCTGGATAAGGAGAATGTCTAACTGATGGTCGCGGAGAAAAGTGGCGATCTCATCTCTCTGATTGATAATGCCGTTGGCATTAAAGAAGCCTAATTTAAGGGATCGCGGTTTGGAACAACAAATTTTTTGATGTCTATCCATCAAGAGTTATGGAGGGTAACTTGTCGAGTTCGGCCGTGACCGACTCATATTTGGAGAATAGCGCAGCTCGCTTAGCGAAGTCGAGCTGGCCATTGATTTCAGCTAGGGTTAGCTCATCAGCTAAATTCCTAGCATCCTGCGTCATAAAGATGCGGTAGTTGTCCAGGATGATCTGGCCAACGGTTCTGCGTGGGAACGCAGCCGAAACTTGGGGTGCTTTTTGGGGAGTTTTTGCGGCCACGGGGGCCACAGAAGCGGGGGCAGGCGCTGGAATGGGCTTGGCCATTAGCGCTGGGATGGGCTGTGAGACCGCCAAAGCCGGGAAGGCTTTGTGATGGTTCAACAGATTCCATGGGGATGGTCTCTGGGGCGCGAGACGTTCGGGGAGTTGGGAAGAGGGGGCTTTCCCAGATGGAACTTCCCTCTGTTGGCGAGCAGCAGCACGCTTTGCCAGCTTGGGAGGGATTTTGGGGGCTTTAGGGCAGCCACGGTAGTTAGCCGGGTGCCCGGCTTAACCGCACAGTACACAGCTGGGTGGCTCTGTGCAGAGTGTGCGGTCCTTGGGACGAGGGCAGTCGCTCGTGCCATGCTCGCCCAGACACTTAACGCATCTGGGTGTAGCGTAGCAGTTACGCTGCGAGTGGCCATATAATTGGCAGCGGTGACACTGACCAACTATCGTCGGTCTGAAAGGCTTCTCAATGGAGATGCCGGAAAGGGAACACACCGACTTGACTTTAAAGATGGGGTGATGCCCTTCGGTGGGGTCGCATACGACAAGCACCATGTCGTAGAGCTCGCTTCCTCTCGCCTTGTGAAGGCGGTGGACAGCGGAAACGGGGATGTTCTGCGCCAGGAGGTCGGACTTGATGTCCTCGGTGGCGATCTCTTTAGGGACACGTCTTATCACCACTCGGGTTGGCGTGTCTTCGGGGAGGGAGTAAGTGTGAAAGGAGATTTTCCTATCACGGAGGACTTTGGTTAGTTCCCGATAGTCATTTGACGTCGGGACCTGAACCTTTATGCCTTGTTGGCAAGAGCGGGCGTTCGTGTAGTTGATCTTGCGATCACTACACATTTTGGACACATCTGTCCACTTCGCCTTGTCCTGGATGTACAAGGGCGGAGGGGGGCGCTGCTTCTTTGGCTGAGTGCCAGAAGCGGACGGAGGGCAGCTAGCCTGCGAAACGGGGGCGAGCTGGGTAACAGGGGCGGGCTGGGTAGTGGGGGCGGGAGAAGACACTACGGTCTTCTTAGCTTTGGAGGCCTGCGCGGCCTTTCGGGCTTTCCTCTTGCCCCCTAGGACGACTTGGAAGTCGTCCTCGGAGGAGGAGGAATCAGAGGACTGCTCGGAGTCCGAGACGGAGGATTGCGACGTTGAGTCGCTGGCGGGGACTGAAGTATCCATTGCCTCATTGGCAAAATGGGCTACTAATAGGGGAGGCATAGAAGCCTTTCCCGGAGGAGGGCGGGGACGGCGGGGACGGACCTGAGTCCGTGTTGGCCGGGAAGGGCGACAATACGTCACTGAAATCAGTGACGCTCGTCGGAACGGGAGGAGGGGCGCTTTTAATTAAAGCGATTTTCTCGCCATATTTGGCGAGAAAATCGGGGTCCTTAAAAAGGACCTCTTTGACGAACGCTAAAATAATAGCGTCCGTCATGACTAGGTTGGGATTGGGCTTTGTTACATGAGTTGTAACTCTCCTATGCCTAATACCCTACGTCCCCGGGTGGACGGGCCCGGGGGTGAGTGACCCTCCCAGTAAGGGTTTGCTAACTGGGAGGTGTGTACCTAATGGTGAGCCCTAAGCTTGAAACCGATCGCCAATCTTAATGTGTGATCGGGCCCTACCAGGGTCTGGTGCGAAGGGATAGACACCCCAACTGACACCAGGTGAGTAGCTGAAAGAGAACTCGGAGTATTAGGTTTGACTAGGAGATCCCCCAAGGCCAAAACCTAGCTCCCGACTCCAAATGACTGCCTAGCCCTGAAGGGGTTCGGCGGGTGTATTGGGGCAACACCCCCTTGACGTTGTTGACACCGTTAGGTTTCCCGTCAAGGACCACGAAACTGTGGATTTTCCCTGAAGGGGCACACGTTTATCGACTATTTCCGTAAGGAAAAGTCTATCCTCCACTGCCTTGAAAAAGGCGGCTTCGGATCGCTGGTGCGGTCGGCGACCACGATGACGTCACGCGGGGTGACGTAACACGACACAGAGCACGGAGCGGGCGCGGAGCACAGAGCGGCACGACCGTTCGGGGCGAGCGTCGGGCGAGAATGGAGATGTGGATAAGGCCAGAGCTATCGGCAACCATTTATAGGCGCAGTAACAGTGAGAGGAGTCGATGGTTTCGTCGTAATGAAACAGCGTTGCTCGTAGCGTAGAAAGAGACTTTATGACATATTTACATAGTATTTATATTAATCTATTTACATTAGTTATTAATGCATTTGTTTGAAACAACTGATGTACCTAGTCGAATTATTTTAGTGACTAATAATTAATATTGACGTCAATTCGGCTTCACTGCCACTTTCTCGCGTGAACATAGGTACTTAACAAGGTAACACAAATAAAGAATTTGTAATTGTTAGTCAGTTAAAACATTTAATTTTAGGGTACATTAGTATCAAATCATCGTCATCTTCCTGCCCTTGGCCCATGTTGCTTGAGGTAGGCCCAAAACATTCTTCTCTTCCATTATATCCCCCTCTCCATATATTCACAAGTTTATTCTTTGGCTATATTCTTTATATAACTCTTTGGGTGCGTTCACATCTGGCGAATACGCCGCTAGCGAGCTGCGTGCGTGCATTTCAAGTTAACGCGCCGTTTCCATGCCATCACTGTGCGCGAGCGGCCCACGCGCTGCTCCTCACGCCCGCAGAAAGCAAATGGAAATGTATGCCCGCGAATTGCGCGCCCCGAACGTGTGCCGCGCGCGCCCACTTTAGAAACCTTGCCACTTGCAACACTATGAGTCACTATCTCAACATTGTCAATAATTATTATAGACGTATTGAATTAATTATTATTCAATAAAACTACCAGAACTACTCAAACACAGTAAAAAATCATCAAACGATATAAAGGTCAGTTTAGCAACAAACACCAAAATATCCTAATCAAATTGACAGTGTCAAGTTTTGAGTTTCTAATATACGCAATGTTTACTTTATAAAATGGTGAGCTAAAATAAAATAATTTAACAGAATTTATTTTTAGCAATTTAATTATTTTCTACTATATAATCTTATTTACTTAGATAGCAGATAAAACTAATTAGGCGAACCATTTATTTATGATCATTGTAAGATTAAAAGCGTTAGCTTTACATACTCTTTGGTCAGATTACGAAAATAACTGGCAACTGTAATCGGAACGTAAAGATTTCTGAAATGACGTTATTTTTTTCGGAAGTAGGAATTGTTAATCATTTAATATCATTTTCACGATATTTTTTAATGTGGTTAAAAAAAGCGGTTAAAAATCAGTACATTTTACACAAAAATAAAACATTATTTTTGGTATTAATATACTTGTGACGCAATATGGTACGGGAAATGAACATTCTTCTTTGGCAGCAATTTTTCATTCAGCCACTTTACGTAGTTTTCGTAACTCATGTTTGATTGATAGTCCCCAACTGTGGAATTAGCTTTATAGACTAAACAAGCGTTCTCAATAAATCCGGCATCGGTTCCAGCGTGTACTAAAATAAAACGAGTACCTTTACTAAGTTTTTTGGTAAATGGAGATGGTTTGTCTTTTTGAGCCCAGCCGTGCTATTCTGTAAATGTTAAATCATTTCGAAACTCATTTCACAAATCATCTCGAATGTCACACTCAGCGAATTGTATTTTAAAATACCAAATCCTATAGACAAATTTGTAGATAAATGTCAAAATACTCAACCGTTTTAGTTCCTCTCACTTTGATCATCACTCGGTGGCGCCAGTGTCGAATTCACTCCATTTCAGAATACGAAACTTTAATTTCACCATGATTTCACTGCGGATTCAGAAGCGATTTCGCAAATAAACTTTTCAGAATAGCAAGGCAGGTATTATTTCGAACGTGTGTTGTTAATACGTAACTTTCGTCAGTATAGACAATAGGTCGGCCTTGAGAACGGTATTCGGATATTTTTTTTTTATATTTGAAACTCCACATCTGGATATCATGCCGTTCTACTAAAACTTTTCTATTATTATCGGTTTCACGCCACTTGTAGCCCAATTTATTTAGTAACTTACGTATTGTAGCTAGACATCCATTGAATCCAATTTTTTCATTTAAGACTGACCTGAGTTTCGCTAATGTTGGAATTTGTTTTTCTACGATATGAAAATCTTGTATTGTGCTGCGAATAACATCAGCTGTAAATCCATCAATGTCTACTTTATTTTCTCTCTTTCTTCGGTTTTTCATTGGTGAAGTGAATTTCGAAGATGTGCTAGCTACATCTCTTTCATTAGACATGTCTTGTTCTTCTTTTAATATTTTCTGCACTGTTCGTACACTAACTCCCGTCGCTGATGCAGTGCGCTTTGTAATATTACGCAAATGTTCTGGCATCGAGAACCAAATTGTGATGTATCATCACAATTTGGTTCTCGATGCAATTCAGTGAATTCATATTCTTCTTTGAGAAAATGATAGACATTTGCAATTATTTGATGACCCTAATAAAACAATAGATTATTAAAACCACGTTTATTAAACTAACTCAATACAATAAATAATCACAACGTAAATACACACCAAACATAAACATTAATTTGCCTTACCTCTTTGCGAACACCTTTTCTTCGTTTACTCGTACCTTCCATGCTGACGGTATTAGTTAAATAATTTTGGCGCGAACTGGATAACACTACTGACTCAGCCACACAAGTATGGCACACCCGCGCTCGTGAGATAAAACATCTGTAACTACAGCTTCGATTTCTTTCTTTTCATTGTTTTTTGAATTTGATACTTATTCGATAAATAATCACAGGGGCGGCCGTTGCGAAGAAACGAAAAATGCACATACGAGGAAACAAACTAGAAGACATAAAACATATTCGTGTACACACTGGTGAAAAACCTTACAAATGTGAAAAATGTGAGCTTTGTTTTACTGAGAAGGGTCATTTAACACGACACATTCGTACTCACACTTGCGAGAAACCTTACAAATGTGCAAAATGTGAGCTTTGTTTTAATCACAAAGCTCATTTAAAAAGTCACTTTCGTACGCACACTGGTGAAAAACCTTACAAGTGTGAAGAATGTCAGCGTTGTTTTAGTCAGAAGAGTCATTTAATAAATCACATTCGTACGCACACTGGCGAGAAACCTTACAAGTGTGAAGAATGTCAGCGTTGTTTTACTGATAAGGTTACTTTAATAAATCACAGTCGTACGCACACTGGCGAGAAACCTTACAAGTGTGAAGAATGTCAGCGTTGTTTTAGTCAGAAGAGTCATTTAATAAATCACATTCGTACGCACACTGGCGAGAAACCTTACAAGTGTGAAGAATGTCAGCGTTGTTTTACTGATAAGGTTACTTTAATAAATCACAGTCGTACGCACACTGGCGAGAAACCTTACAAGTGTGAAGAATGTCAGCGTTGTTTTAGTCAGAAGAATCATTTAATAAATCACATTCGTACGCACACCGGCGAGAAACCTTACAAGTGTGAAGAATGTCAGCTTTGTTTTATTGATAAGACTGCTTTAATAAATCACATTCGTATGCACACTGGCGAGAAACCTTTCAAGTGTGAAATATGTCAGCGTTGTTTTAGTCAGAAGAGTATTTTAACAAATCACATTCGTACGCACACTGGCGAGAAACCTTACAAGTGTGAAGAATGTCAGCGTTTTTATAGTCAGAAGATTCATTTAATAAATCACATTCGTACGCACACTGGCGAGAAACCTTACAAGTGTGAAGAATGTCAGCTTTGTTATATGAATAAGACTGCTTTAATAAATCACATTCGTGTGCACACTGGCGAGAAACCTTTCAAGTGTGAAATATGTCAGCGTTGTTTTAGACAGAAGAGTACTTTAACAATTCACATTCGTAAGCACACTGGCGAGAAACCTTACAAGTGTGAAGAATGTCAGCTTTGTTTTATTAATAAGACTGCTTTAATAAATCACATTCGTGTGCACACTGGCGAGAAACCTTTCAAGTGTGAAATATGTCAGCGTTGTTTTAGTCAGAAGAGTACTTTAACAATTCACATTCGTACGCACACTGGCGAGAAACCTTACAGGTGTGAAGAATGTCAGCTTTGTTTTAGTCAGAAGTGTCAGTTAACAAAGCACATTCGTATACACACTGGCGAAAAACCTTACAAATGTAAGTCAGTGTAGTTTTAGTCTTAAGTGTTCTTTAAAAAAACATTTTCGTCGTAGACACGCTGTTGAAAAACCTTTCTAATGTAATGTCTGTCAGAGTTATTTTGGTGAGAAGGGCCAATTGACAACCTTAAAAGTGTGAATATTCATTCAGTTATAAAATATATTTGTATACACTGGTAATAGATCTTACAAATGTAAGACGTGTTAAACGCGTAGTTTTAATAATTAGAGGTGAAAACTCGGGTGAAAAAACTTACAAATATGAAGTATGGATGTACTGTAGAGTTAATGACCAGAGCATTTAGAAGTAAGGGCCAAACACATAACCACGTTGTGGCGCCGCGCCGCTAAAATCGGCGGTTTGCGTTGCGGTTTTGCGGCGTCGCGAAAAAGAGCATTTTATTGTCGTATGGTAGGGTATCCAGTTCCTCGTGATTTTTGATTGTGGATAGACGTGTCTCTGCCATGGAACATCGTGAGAAACTTATTGTTTATTTGTTATTAAAAAGACATTACTCTGTTTTAAATAAACGACAAAGAAGATACTGGATACATCCATTTAAGCTGTTGATCCCCGCACGAACGCCGGCTCTCGGGCGCCATTGTCTTACTATTGTGTCTCTAATTACACTACTCAACGAGTTAATAAGGCTATGAATCCCGATGGCGAGTACTTTTCTCGAAAATACAAAGCATTAAAGATAGACGAAAATAAATTTTTCGCCTACTTTAGAATGAGTATATCATCATTTGAAGAGCTACTACGCGGGTTATCAAAATATATACATAAAAAAAATATTAAAGGAAGGAAACCGCTTACTGCCTTGGAAATGTTGGCCTTGACTGTAAGGTAAAGTAAAACAAATACGTTTTTATTGATTAATTACTTACTTTTGACTGGCCTGTTGGTCTAGTGGTTAGTGGCCCTGACTGCTATGCCGGAGGTCGTGGGTTCGATTCCCACCCAGGACAAATATTTGTGCGATGAACACGATCATTTGTTCTGTGTTTGGGTGTAATTTATCTATATATGTATGTATTTAGAAATATATAAGTATGTTTATCAGTTGTCTAGTACCCATAACACAAGCTCTGCTTAGCTTGGGACTAGACGGCGTTGTGTGATAGTTGTGGAATATTATTATTATTATTACTTTAAGAATACTTTAATTAGTCTTTCAAAAATACAATGTTCAAGAAAAATCGTAAATGGTGAATTTATTGGACGTTGTTGGTTTGATGGCTCGAGTTGTATTTGTGAGGATGGGGCAGAGCTCAGTTTAGTACTGGAACATCCAGGAGTAGAAGTGTGGTAGCCACTCTGAAAAGTATTATAGTATCTCTGAGTTGAATATCCTTGATTATAGCCCTGGGGGGCTATTGGCTAACTTTTTCAATAACAGTTGACAACTAGCATTCGTTGCACACTGAACTTAGTTGTCAACTGACAATTTCATAAAATTGGTATTACGTATCACACAAGTGACTAACAAACTACGGTGGAAATGTGGTGAATTATAAAAAATTACGGTGCCTATTGTGTGACCACTCTAAAATTTTATCAACTATTATACAGCTACAAAAGCTTACACAATCGCAATTTTAACAGTATCGATACAATAACATCTGTCAAAACGTGTTACGGTGGCTGTCAAAGGCACCAGTGGCTAATGACGTCCCTGCAGTTGGTCACTGAAGATAGGCAATACGAAACTAGCTGATTGACAGTTCAATGATGCACATTGTTAACAAGTGATCATCACTTGAACAGAGTTACGCAATAGCCCCTCTGATGTTGATAATCTTGAGTATAGCCGTGAGGTGTATATTGCTGAATTGAAGGCTGAAGAATGTCTGTTAGTATTTGAAGCACTCGACTTTGAAATATCAATGTTTGATTATCATTCAAAGCTTGAAGAGAAGGTAAAATCCCCTTAAAAAAATGGAAATGTCTACTCTCCGGTGTTTTTAATATTTTCAAAATATTTTCTTCAAAGTCATCCTTCTCAGCTGCCTTTCGTTTTCGTGATTGACTTTGATAACGAGGCAATGCTGTTATTTCAGTTTGGTTCTCACTATCTTCTTCCACTACATTTATACTGGAATCAGTTGCGTTTTGTAAACCTTTTTTCAAAAACTGTAATTGTTTATTCAAGTGATATTCTTTTATTTTTGAAGCTCCAGCTCCAGACCGATTGGCATCTTTTAGTTTTTTTTTTTGATATTTAGAAAAATTATCTTTTATGGCCTTCCACTTCTTAACTAGTTCATTACCTGAATCAGAAAAATCACAAATGAAAAATTGAAATAAATATAAAAATACCCTAGATTACATTTAACCTTTTGAGTGCTTAATTAGAGACACAATAGTAAGACAATGGCGCGTGAACGCCGGCGTTAATGCGGGGATCAACAGCTTAAACCACAAAATTTTAAATTATTAACCTTATGTGGCCCTTAACAAATGTATAAAGAGCTTTAAAATTATGTACACAAACTGCGACAGGTCAAAGTATTGTTGAAACTAAATAACATTTCATGAAAAAACATGAACAGCTTGTTCCTGATTAGGTTAGTAAAATCTGTCCGTATCAATCACCCTTAGCAATTTGCGTACCTACCTATATAATTTTATAGCACCTTGTATTATTATAGCTTCATTTTTATTATTTTATTACATGTCTACTAGTTGTTATTTCATTTCAGATTTCTAGCAACCGGCAGTGATTTCAAAACCATGCATACGAATTACTACCGAGGAGCAAGTACAATAGCAAAAATTGTGAGGACAGTTTGTCGTGCCATATGGAAACATCTATTAAGTCAAAATATACCTCCTATAACAAGACAGCTTTTAGAAGATGTCGCTATTGACTTTAACAAAAACGCGAGTTTCCCTAACTGCATAGGAGCTCTCGATGGTAAACATGTCCGTATTTGGTGTCCTGCGCACAATGGATCACTATTTTACAATTATAAAAGCTATAATTCAATAGTTTTATTAGCTCTTGTTGATTCTACATATAGATTCATTTTTGTCGATATAGGAGCGTATGGAAAGGAAAATGACTCCACCGTTTTCCAGAACTCTAAACTTTATGATTTGATTATGAAACATAAATTACCTATTCCAGCACCAAAGCCTTGACCAGGTAATCAAAATGCAACTCCATTTGTTTTTGTGGGAGATGAAGCATTCTCAATTTCAAATAATAATTATGCGCCCTTACTCAGGAAAGCATTTGTCGGTACAACAACGAATTTTCAATTATCGGTTGAGTCGTGCCCGAAGATATGTGGAGTGCGCTTTCGGCATCCTAGCCAATAAATGGCGCATATTACATCGAGCTATGAATGTGCAATATGAATTTGCGGCTGACATTACTTATAACTTTGTTTTGAATCGAGATGGAGTAAAAGCGTCTGATGACATTATCTTTGATGATTCTGATCTTCAAATGTTAGAACCGCTGACAACTAATGAACTTAGTATGAGCCCACATCTAACACGAAATATTTTTTGTGATTACTTTTCTAGTGATGTTGGTGCCCTTATTTGGCAATTAACAAAAATATGAATTTGACAAAAAAATTATTTAGTCTATCTGACATGTTGTAAACTGCAAATAAACAATTAAAATAGCAATTTAGAATTTAATTTATTGTTTTGTATACCTTTTAGGGTAAGCGTCAGGACCCCTGGACCACTAGCGATATTTGATGTTTAGAGAATACCAAAATTAACTACCTTTTTGCTACTATTTGGTACCTACCTTCAAATATTTGGTACCTCTATTGACAGCGAGAAAACGCCAGAAGAAAGTGGCCAGACATTCTGACGTCAGGATGTCTGGACCATTTTTTTTTTCATAGTTCTAGACAACACAGCTAATTTATCTTTTTGTAAATATTTACTACCTTTTTAGTACCTCACCATATATTTTTTTTCAAATTTTTTCAGCATACTTGAATAAAGTTAGATGTAAAATATTTTTTTCAAAATGGATATTTATTTTGCCCCATATGCCATGAGATATCTGATGTTTAGAAAATACCAAAATATACTACCTTTATGCTACTACTTGGTCCCTAACGTCAAATACTTAGTACCTCTATTAACAGCGAGAAAACGCATGAAGAAAGTGTCATCAGGTTGTCTGGACCATTTTTTTATTTTCACGGTTCGAGACAACACAGCTAATTTATCTTTTGAAAAGTATTTACTACCTTTTTAGTACCTCAAAAAATATTTTTTTCAGCTTTTTTTGGCATACCTGAAAGATGTTACGTGTATTTTTTTTTTTCAAATTGGATATTTAATTTGCCACATTATGACATGAGATATCTGATGTTTGAAAAATACCTAAATACACTACCTTTATGCTACTGCTTGGTACCTAACATCAAATACTTAGTACCTCAATTAACAGCGAGAAAACGTATGAAGAAAGTGTCATCAGGTTGTCTGGGCCATTTTTTTTTTCGTGGTTCGAGACAACACAGCTAATTTGTTTTATTGTAAATATTTACTACCTTTTTAGTTGAAAGGGAATCGTTTGTCTTGGTATGGTCATGTGAAGAGGAGGGAAGAAACGCATGTTACTAAAAGAGTTATGAGTTTACATGTGGATGGATGGAGAGGGAGAGGGAGACCAAAGAAAAGATGGATGGATTGTGTGAAGAGTGATATGAAAGAAAAGGAAGTTAGTGATATTATGACGAGTGACAGGGCAGAATGGAAGAAAAAAACATGTTGCGCCGACCCCAAATAACACGGGACAAGGGCAGGAAGATGATGATTTACTACCTTTTTAGTGCCTCAACATAAATGTTTTTCAACTTTTTTTAGCATACTTGAAAAAAGTTAGATGTGAAATATATTTATTTTGCCACATATGGCATGAGCTCTCTGATGTTTAGAAAATACCAAAATATACCTTTATGCTACTACTTGGTCCCTAACGTCAAATACTTAATACCTCTAATATATTATATTATAGATAAATTACACCCAGACACAGAACAAATGATCGTTGCTCATTACACAAACATTTGTCCTGGGTGGGAATCGAACCCACGACCTCCGGCATAGCAGTCAGGGCCACTAACCACTGGACCAACAAGCCAGTCAAAATAAAAATATATATCCTAAAAATAAGTATGTTGTATGTGAAGAAACTGAAGCTAGCAGCCAAACAAGTCAGGGTGGATCTAGTGTGGGTCCCTAGGCCCAGAACCAAATTGTCAATGTAAAGTTAAATAGAGCTGTATGGTACTGTTTCAACAGCTAAAACAATAAATTTACGCAGATGGTAAGATTCCTGTAATAAGTCCAAACATTTTAATTGCAAATTAAATAATATTTTTATAACTATTCCCCCGTAACTTTGGTTCTAAACACTCGAATCGGTTTAAATTTGATCCAACGTCTACTTAGAGTGTCATTGAGGTCTGATATTATTTTCAAGAGGGATACTCAATCCCTTCTATTTTTTTTAAATTTATCAATTTATGAATTTGGATTTTTATGATAACTCTTCTGTTACTTTTATCCTGAACACTCGAATCGATCCAAACTCGGTCCAACGTCTACTTACAGGGTCATTAAAGTCTGATATAATTTTCAAGAGGGATACTCTATCCCTTTTTTTTATAATTTATTATGTTACGAATTTTGACTTTTATCATAAGACTTCTGCTTCTGTAACTTTAGTCCTGAACACTCGAATCGGTTCAAACTTAATTCAATGTCTACTAAGAATATCATTGAGGTCTGATATTATTTTCAAGAGGGATACTCAATCCCTTCTATTTTTTTAAATTTATTAATTTATGTATTTGGATTTTTATGATAACTCTTCTGTAACTTTAGTTCTGAACACTCGAATCTGTTCAAACTTAGTTCAACGTTTACTTGGAGTGTTCTTGAGGTCTGATATTATTTGCAAGAGGGATACTCAATTCCTTCTATTTTTTTTAAATTTATTAATTCATGAATTTGGATTTTTATGATAACTCTTCTGTAACTTTAGTTCTGAACACTCGAATCTGTTCAAACTTAGTTCAACGTCTAATTAGAATATCATTGAGATCTGATATTATTTTCAAGAGGGATACTCAATCCCTTCTATTTTTTTGTAATTTATTATGTTACGAATTTTGACTTTTATCATAACTCTTCTGTAACTTCAGTTCTGAACACTCGAATCTGTTCAAACTTAGTTCAACGTCTACTTGGAGTGTCCTTAAGGTCTGATATTATTTTAAATTATAAAAAATAGAAGAGATTGAGTATCCCTCTTGAAAATAATATCAGATCTCAATGATATTCTAAGTAGACGTTGAACTAAGTTTGAATAGATTCGAGTGTTCAGAACTAAAGTTACAGAAGAATTATTATAAAAATCCAAATTCATAAATTAATAAATTTAAAAAAAATTGAAGGGATTGAGTATCCCTCTTGCAAATAATATCAGAGCTCAATGACCCTTTAAGTAGACGTTGAACTAAGTTTGAACCGATTCGAGTGTTCAGAACTAAAGTTACAGAAAGTTATGATAAAAGTCAAAATTCGTAAAACAATAAATTATAAAAAAATAGAAGGGGTTGAGTATCCCTCTTGAAAATAATATCAGAGCTCAATGACACTCCAAGTAGACGTTGAACTAAGTTTGAACAGATTCGAGTGTTCAGAACTAAAGTTACAGAAGAGTTATGATAAAAGTCAAAATTCTTAACATAATAAATTATAAAAAAATAGAAGGGATTGAGTATCCCTCTTGAAAATAATATCAGAGCTCAATGACCCTTTAAGTAGACGTTGAACTAAGTTTGAACCGATTCGAGTGTTCAGAACTAAAGTTACAGAATAGTTATGATAAAAGTCAAAATTCGTAAAATAATAAATTGTAAAAAAATAGAAGGGGTTGAGTATCCCTCTTAAAAATAATATCAGACTTTAAGGACACTCCAAGTAGACGTTGAACTAAGTTTGAACCGATTCGAGTGTTCAGAACTAAAGTTACAGAAGAGTTATGATAAAAGTCACAATTCGTAAAATAATAAATTATAAAAAAATAGAAGGGGTTGAGTATCCCTCTTGAAAATAATATCAGACTCTAAGGACACTCCAAGTAGACGTTGAACTAAGTTTGAACCGATTCGAGTGTTCAAAACTAAAGTTACAGAAGAGTTATGGTAAAAGTCAAAATTCTTAACATAATAAATTATAAAAAAATAGAAGGGATTGAGTATCCCTCTTGTAAATAATATCAGAGCTCAATGACGCTCTATGTGGTCGTTGGACACAGTTTGGACAGATTCGAGTATTTAGAATCGAAGTTAAAATATTCGATTTAAAATTCCAGTTCAAAATTGTTAAGTTAAAGTTTTATTAAAGTGTAATCTGTGTAATCTTTCTTCTCATCTTCGTAAATTGATCAATTTTAGATGACTTTTACTTTATAAATATTTGGTTGCCTAGGGCCCTTTTCTCAAGATCCGTCCCTGCCGGCTGCTAGCTGCTAGCTGCTAGTTTCAGTTTCGTTTGTATGTGGCAAGTTCATCATTATCCATCATCCATTATTAAAAAAAAAAATACAGCTCGCAGCGTAACATTTTTTATAGTATGGTAAAAAAATAAGCAGGTGCTGAGAAGATAGTAAATATTTACAAAAAGATAAATTAAGTAGCTGCATTATTTCGACCTATGAAAAAAAAAGATGTGTAGCCATACCGATGTCAGAATGTCTTACCGTTATTTTTACGCGTTTATTGACTGAGCAAAAGTAGTAAATGTTGGTTTTTCTAAACATCAAATATCTCATGCTATGTAGCTAATTACATATCCATCATGTTTTTTTTTTTAATGCGTTACATTTTTATAGAACGACAAAAAAAATTGAATTATATGTGTACTAAAAAGGTAGCTATTTGATACCTTTTTAGTACACATATAATTGTTTAACACTTACAAAATTGTTTAACACTTACAAAAAGATAAATTAGCTGATTTGTCTTGACCATGAAAAAAAAATGGCCCAGACATACTGATGTCAGAATGTCTGACCACATTCTTCATGCGTTTTTTCGCTGTCAATAGAGGTACTACGTACGTATTTGACGTTAGGTACCAAGTAGTAGCATAAAAGTAGTGTATTTTTTAAACATCATATATCTTATGTCATATCATATGGCAAATTAAATATCCATTTAAAAAAATATATTTCACATCTAACTTTTTCCAAGTATGCTAAAAAAAGTTGAAAAAAATTTATATTGAGGCACTAAAAAGGTAGTAAATATTTACAAAAAGACAAATTAGCTGTGTTGTCTCGAACCATGAAAAAAAATGGTCCAGACAACCTGATGACACTTTCTTCATTCGTTTTCTCGCTGTTTTGAGGTACTAAGTATTTGATGTTAGGTACCAAGCAGTAGCATAAAGGTATTGTATTTAGGTATTTTTCAAACATCAGATATCTCATGTCATAATGTGGCAAATTAAATATCCAATTTGAAAAAAAAAATACACGTAACATCTTTCAGGTATGCCAAAAAAAGCTGAAAAAAATATTTGTTGAGGTACTAAAAAGGTAGTAAATACTTTTCAAAAGATAAATTAGCTGTGTTGTCTCGAACCGTGAAAATAAAAAAATGGTCCAGACAACCTGATGACACTTTCTTCATGCGTTTTCTCGCTGTTAATAGAGGTACTAAGTATTTGACGTTAGGGACCAAGTAGTAGCATAAAGGTAGTATATTTTGGTATTTTCTAAACATCAGATATCTCATGGCATATGGGGCAAAATAAATATCCATTTTGAAAAAAATATTTTACATCTAACTTTTTTCAAGTATGCTGAAAAAATTTGAAAAAAATATATGGTGAGGTACTAAAAAGGTAGTAAATATTTACAAAAAGATAAATTAGCTGTGTTGTCTAGAACTATGAAAAAAAAAATGGTCCAGACATCCTGACGTCAGAATGTCTGGCCACTTTCTTCTGGCGTTTTCTCGCTGTCAATAGAGGTACCAAATATTTGAAGGTAGGTACCAAATAGTAGCAAAAAGGTAGTTAATTTTGGTATTCTCTAAACATCAAATATCGCTAGTGGTCCAGGGGTCCTGACGCTTACCTTTTAGGATAAGAGCGCCATATACCTACAATTTATTTATTACACTCAGGAACTATGCCTTAAAAATGAAGAAAATGGCGACGCTGTCTGTTATTTGTTTCTCGCTAACACACGCATAAGTGAGAGTGTGAAGCAAATAACAACACCGCCATATTCAGTCCCTTTCCTTAAGAACTTATTTCAAAAGAAAAGACTACACAACTTACCCAGCTTTGATTTTTCGGTAGCGTCTTTTTCGTTGTAATTTTTCATAAATGATTTCGCAAATGGTTTTCCATGCTTCTTGTTTTATAAATTTGACTTTATAAGTTTCGTCACTGGTATCCCACAAACAAGGGCGTTCCCGAACCAACGATATAAATAAATCGATGTCAAAGACAGACATTTTAATTTTAAAACCGCTTCCGGGTTTACTGACACGTGTTATGTGCTAGAGTGATAGGAACAAACTAAATCATTGTCAACAAGTATGACATCATAACGCTGGAACTAGCGCCACGCTGCGGTGCCGCGCCGCAACGCGATTATGTGTTTCGGCCCTAAGTGAAACTGGGTGTGGAGTCCCGCAAACCTTGATAAGGATCCTTCGACAAACGCGTATTGTGTTTGGCCCTGGCGACTGATATTTGATTTCGGACTGTTGTATGTTATGTTATGATCGCGCGAAGAACTCAGATACTATGATTCAGGCTTTTGAATTTTTGAAATGTTGATACAAGCAACTTGACATATTCGTAAATGTTCTGTGGAGAATCCGAGCTATGAAGTTCCTGATAGGGATTAAAGATTAAAAAAAAAATTGTGTGAGAAGTGGGGTTTTTATTTCAACAGCAGCAAATGGCGGCGCGGCCTGTCGCGCTGGAGGAGCTGGCGGGATGAGCTCGACTCGTTTTATAATATTGCTCTAAAATTGCATCACACAAGTGTGTATTCCCATTCGCCCCGCCAACTTTTTCCAGCTGGTGGGACGAACGGGAATATACAAAAATAATATTGAATTTGTTCCCGATCGTCCTACCTAACATTTTAGAGGGATACATAATAATAATAATAACAATAAATAGTCTCGTCACTCGTGCTGGATCATTCGGTTCCCTTCAACATGGTTGAGCTGAATAGGTACTAGCGCGTTAGTATTTCGTGATTGTGCCCTGTCAAGTGGGACTGGTCATCTCTCAGCTGCCACGGTTTATTTTGTTTTTTTTTTTACTGTTGTGAAAGTTTTTAACGTGTACATCGTTGTCACATGTATAATTTCAATATTAATGATGTAACCATAATTTTGTAATTATTGATTTTAAACAAGGTCATTGGGCGTTTCATGCACGTTCTTCTCTATAAAGAGATCTCTATGGAGGCGAACAAAATAATAGACACAGAAAAGCGCAGGTGTAGGTACGCTTCGGAGCGTGAAAATACTTGCATCTTTTGTGCGACTGTCCTTGAAAATAAATTCAAAAGTGCCTGTAAATACATGCTTTGAGTTTTAGGACACAAAAGGAAATAAATAAATGGTAAAAATATGTTTATGTTGCCGAGAAAGAATTTATTTTATTATGAAAGCCCGTGTGTGTTTTTATATCTAAGGAGGTACGTTGAGACTGTGACTTAAACTGTGTGCTTTGATCCGTATTAAATGACAAAATTTATCATAGAAATTGTTTTTTTTTTTGACAAGCCCATCAATCAAAACCACTTACAAATTAGTTGAAGTGAAAAACGGCACTAAAATAGAAAAAGACAGTGAGATGATCGTGAATAAAAATTATGAATTCCTGTTCGTCCCGCTACTGGTATGACCGACGGTAAGCAACATACGCGGTGAAAAACCTTGTTTTATATTAATGCAAAACAAAACTTCATACAAAAAAAAAATACAACCGACTTCAATATAAAAAACTGGGCAAGTGCGAGTTGGACTCGCACACTGAGAGTTCCGTACAAACTTACCTATAAAAACAGTTCAATTTTCAAATGGAATCTCAAAGATTTTTAAAATTCGCAAAATAGTTTTTTTTTTGTTACGTAACTACAAATTTACAATTTTCAGATTTTTTCCTATACTTATGCTATGAGACCTTGCTTCTTGCCAAATTTCAGGATTCTAGGCAACGGGAAGTACCTACCCTATGAATTTAGATTCCCTTGAGACTGTCGAAATATACGTTTTTTTGTAACATAAACGACCGTATCTTTTTATTTTGTTAACTTATAAGTTTGATTTCTTCACAGCTTCAAGGGACCGCAGACCTGAGTGTATGGTTTTAATTTCAACTCGATACTTCCACGCGTTCCCGAGATAAATGTCTTGACAGACAGACAGACGGACGAACAACAAAGTGATCCTATAAGGGTTCTGTTTTTTCCTTTTGAGGTATGGAACTAAGAATGCGAATTTAAAATAAAACGTCATTTGACGTCAATTTGACAGATGTCAACACTGGCATCTGACAGAAGACAACTGTCACATTGACACTAACCGGACGATGTGCTAATCACTTTTCTCTCTCTCTTTGCTGCTAATCAAAACAAAGTCTAGACAGAGCTATACAGGTTGTCTAGCGCCATCTCTTACCCACACTGGAAATAAGAATGAAACAATCTTACTTTAAACGTCATGGTACAGGTCATGGGCTTACTAGCTACGGACGTTCATACAAAACTTATCTAGATAAAATATATAAACTACAACTAAGCATACTCAAGAATATTGTGCCAAAGAATATTAAACTTAAATATAAAGATGATGAGTGCGGCCTTTTTAAACATTGTAAAATTGTGTCAGTCTTTGATAAATTCAGGTCGGCAATTATCTTGGACAAATTTAATAAAATTAGCTCTTTAACATTAAACAGTCGACCAAAACAGTTACGAGATCTTGATTACCTGCCAACATATAAATTACCTACAACTGTAAATGTGTATGGCAAGAGAACTTGGGAATATATATTACCTGATAATTTGAATAAAATTCCAAAAACCGTGCAATCAAATGTTGTCAGCAGTTCATATAAAAAATGTAAATTTACCCTGAAAAAATATTGTAGAACTGGTGACATCACATCTTGAGATTCATAGTGTAAGCTTATTTATTTTTTATGTAACATGCTGTGAGCGAGCTTGCTATCTCCACTTTGTCACATAAACCTTTTAAGGTTTCAGACAATTGTTTTTATTGTAACGAGTGTAAACTATAAATGTGTTGAACAATAAATAAAAAAATAAACTTGCGCAGACTGGTCTAACATTCTTGACGGGCGCAGCCAATGTTACCGACAATGGAGATTCAGGCTCTTCAGATTGCGCAGAATCCCGGTACCCTTGAGGCTTTCTTGCTTTCCCATACCAGCTGTCGGCTTTCCAACTTGAAGAATCGGACTAGTATGGGACGGGCCTTCTGCTGTGAAAAACCGATTCTATGACGGACATGGATGATATTGTTGTCTTTAGCGAGCTCCATCAATTTCATTTGGTTGGATAATATGCTGTGCACCACATCAGGCAACCTTTCATTGTCCTTCTCCGGAACACCGTGGAATAGCAGGACCTTTCTTCGCATAGCGGTTTCATGTCTGTCAAAGCCAGCAGCAAGTAACTCAATCTGGGCTTTTAGTTTGGAGAGTGCTTGACAGACAAATACCTTAAACTCAGAAAACTCACGTGCAATGGATGTGATGTCAGGTGAAGGTGCTGTATTAGAAGTAGCTTTCTGCAATTTCACTTCGTATTGCTGCATGCGGGAGTCAAATAACTTCTCAAGATCCTCAAGGCTGGCAGTGAGTTTAGTGTCCATGATTAGAAGTGATAGTGAAACCAGGTCTGTGACAGTGCTAGAGACTTGAATTCAATAGACAGCGGGTATGGGGCGGTTTTATGAATATTTAACTGGTTCATTCCATTAGATATTACTAATAATTATTTTAAAATTTAATATAAATAAGAGTCCACGACTAAGCGCGAAAATGTGTTTAGTGCTATGTCTACCCGCAAAGGGACAAAAAAACTAATTGTTTTTTTTCAATCTTTGTGTGAAAATCTTAATGCGGTTCACAGAATAGATCTACTTTCCAAGTTTCAACAGTATAGTTGTTATAGTTTCGGAAAAAAGTGGCTGTGACATACGGACGGACAGACAGACAGACATGACGAATCCATAAGGGTTCCGTTTTTTGCCATTTGACTACTGAACCCTAAAAAGTACGGTCTTTAGAAGAATACAGGCAATTTACTCAAAAACTGTTTCATGTCATTCTCCTGTCCATCTCTAACTTCTACCCTGTATAGATGAGATGCGGGACCAACAGCTTCATATTTCTGAGGTTTGGATGGGGCTCGGTATGTACTGCATCTTGACTTATCTAATAATTATCTTTTAGTAGCTAAATCATTCTACAAATCAAGACCACTTCGGGTGTTTTAATGGGTTGATTTTATCACTCACAGTGCATGTAAGCATAGAATCTGATGATGAATGTGATGCTATCAAAGAAGATTTACCAGCTGTTTGTGAGAGACTAGATGTTATTATTGAGTCAGAGGAGGAACATCAAAGTGATGGTATGTTTTAAAACAACAAATATTTGCAACCAGGCATCAATATGGAGTAAGTAGTTTATTTTGACAAGAATTAATACCAAGGTACCAATAAAGTAGGTACCTTTCCTAGAAGCGGCAAATAAAATCTGTTTTTTTTCCTCTTTGGCAACTGAGCCGGTGTCGACTATTCTGCCAGTGTCGTGGGGTCACGGTAGCGCCGTGAGGTGAACCGTCGAACTTTGCACTTTGTGGTAGATCTACAATTTCAGTTGCTGTAGAACAAGATAAGTTACAAAATATGTGGATAACAGAGTTTATGTCCATAGGGGAGCTTAACTCAAAGTTGAGTTTTCTTCCAGCAAACCATTGAGTGATTGAGAGAGATCACAGTCGAGGGTAAGGTTCAGTGCACAATTTTAAAATTACAAATAATATGAATAAAATAATAAATAAACATACATACATAAATATATAATATATGTACTATGTCATTGTGAAAGGAAAAACTTTAAATTTCCTCTTGAAGACATCCAGAGTAGGGCTGTCTCGTAAGGAGTGTGGAAGAGAGTTCCATAGAGGCACTGCAGTGACAGAGAGGAGCCATCATAACGGTAAAGGTAAAACTAGGTCTAGCCTTCATCATGCCGGCTACAACTAGGTCCAGCCATTCCCTGTTGGATAAAACTAGGTCTATCCGATATCATTCCGGCTAGAACTAGTACCAGACAATCCCTGTTGGATAAAACTTAGATGCGTGTCCCGCCAAGCCTTCCGCCCCGCGTCACACTCATGACTCACAGCATCTGCAGCAGCGGCGCGGGGTGGAGGGCATAGCGAGGCACGCGTCTCTGCAGGTTGTGAGCGCCAGGTGCTGCTGATCTACTGCAGGTCTACTAGCGAGTGTGACTCACAGCGTCTGCAGCAGCAGCGCGTGTCTTAGTTTTATCTAACAGGGATTGGCTGTACATAGTTGTAGCTGGCATGCTATCGGCAGAGCTTTTTTAGATATTAAAAAAACATCCAATAAAAAGAATAATAATTAACACAAATTATTAGGAGTACAATTTTTAATATAATAATAGGAACAATCAGGAACATTTTTTTAACAACAGACAATAAGTAGTTGCATATTATAATTTAAAGAATGTTATTATAATTATAAATCACACTTTTATAAAGTAACATAAACTATTTATTAGAACAACTTAAACTTGAGTGGCATTTTGAGTTACACAAAATACCAGCAGCTTTGCAGAGGCACTTTTTGTTGCCACACTTGTTTGCATCTAGTTTTATCCATCAGGGAATGGCTGGACCTAGTTGTAACCGGCATGATGAAGGCTAGACCTAGTTTTACCCGAAAACAATCGGCTCGTACTAGGTTTAACCAAGAGTAAGTGGCTACACCTAGTTCTAACCGGCTAAAACTAGGTGTAGCCGCACTTCGGGTATTAGCCGTAACATATACACTGGAGAAAGACCTTACAAATGTAAAACGTGTAGTTTTAATAAGAAAAAGTGGTAAAAATCATGCTTTAGCACACTCAGGTGAAAAACCATATAAGTTTGATGTATTTCACTGTAGTGTTGATGTTAAGAGCATTTAGAGCTAAGTGGAACAGGGTGTACAGTCCCGCCCACCTCTGTTGAAAAGGGAGGTTCCTCCGACCAGACGGGTATGGTGTGCCCGGACCACCGGGCATCTGCCCATAGTTGATTTCGGACTGTTGTATGTTTTATGTTCTAATCGCTCGGAGAACTGTGATACCTGTGATTCAGGTTTTTGAATTTTTTTGTAAATGTTATTATCGGTTAATTCCCGGTCGCCCCCACCCCGTCGTCCTCACTGGGTACGAGTGGGAAAAAAAGAGTTTCGTTCCTCCCTAGTGGTGACAATTGGAAATTTTTATTTCCCACTCGTTCCGCTGTAGACCGATAGTCAAAATGCAGTAATGGGGGATTTCAATAGTAGATTTCACGGATTGTTGAAATGTTTTAATTACAACTTTCTAAGCAAGAACGAACAATGTTTTTGATTAAAAATCATTTTAAAAGACCGAGGCAATTAGTATAGTATTTGTGAATCACAAGTAATCAATGACTTGTCAATAATTCTCTCAAATTTATCCATTACGGATAATAAACTAATTTACACAAATTCTTAGTTTTAAGGGTCATATGACCACATATCATTAATCACTATGTAGGTAGTCATTACGGCTCTCTAAGACCAACTTACTATAATCTACTCGGCAATTGTAAGTAGTTATGTTGATGTTAGTAACAAACAATAGATACGCAACGACGCACCCTCACCACCCTGGAAATCCCCATTACTGCATTTTGACTCTTGGTCTACAGCGGAACAAGTCCGAAATAAAAAGTTCCAATAGGGCATGGACCTAAAAAAAAAAGGAATAGGGTATTACACTCATTTTTGAAAAGTGTCTTAATTAGATTCTAAAGTGCTAATAAACTACTAAACAAAAACAAAATTTTTATTCAGTCGCTAAGTACCTACCCTAAAATTACATTTAAAATTTACATTTTCAAATTCGCGCGTAATTTCACGAAAATGTAGAAATCACTGGACGCCATATTTACGCTGTAGTCGTGACGTCAGTTCGCTGTGTAAACAAATGCGCTCAGTATGGCCGATCAATAGAAATTTGACAGCTGTCACTTTAGTTTACACAGCCGAATGACGTAATAACATGGTGGCTACTACTTCATGGCGATAAAGAACAGATAATAAAAACTGAAAATTTTGAATTGAATTTTAAAATTTATTTTGTTATTTTATAAACTAAAACAAAAACTTACCGACTACATTTTAACCTTTTGAGTGCGTAATTAGAGACACAATAGTAAGACAATGGCGCGTGAACGCCGGCGTTAATGCGTGGATCAACAGCTACTAAGCTATCTTAATAATATAGTTTTAGATTTTTTTCTCATATAGAGTAAAATGTCCTATTGTCACCACTGATGTGGAACGAAACTTTTTTTCCCATTCGTACCCAGTGGTGACAGTGGGGTGGGGACGACCGTGAATAAACAAAGCGCGTGTGTATTTTTATAGGTACGTTTTGAGGGTGTTATATTCTTATTAAATGACCAAAATTATAAAAATTATTTTATTTTTACCATTAATCAAAACCACTTTCAAATTATTTTAAGTGACCAACGGGACTCGAAAAAGAAATCGTTTGTTCCACGACAAAATCAGTTAGATGATCGTGTATAAAACTAACGAATTCCTGCTCATCTCACGAGAAGGAAGATCAGCCGTGCTATTCTGTAAATGGTAAATCATTTCGAAAATCATTTCACAAATCATCTCGTACTCTCACTTCGCTTCTCATCTCGCCTGTGTGTGTCAAGTGAAGTGAGTTCCGAGAACCCAAGTGACATTGCTCTATGGTAGTAGGGTAGTGACGCTGAATTGTGTCTTGTTATGATTTATATCGCTCACTAAATTTAGCTGAATTTGCGCTCTACAATAATAGTTTATTTCGGCCATAAATGCAATATAAATGCATAATTTTGTACGTTTTAATATTTACAAGTTTTATTTGCGCGTAAGCGTAGCCTAGTTCTTTTTGTTTTGCGTTAATTTCATTTAATTTATTAAAAACACTATAATTCACTCAAGAAATAGTAACTTTTCATTTGACAGATAAATTCGTGTGTGAGATGCGAGATGACTTTCGATATGACAAGCGAATTGTATTTCAGAACACCAAGTCCTATAGACAAAATTCAAAATACTCAACCGTTTTAGTTCCTCTCACTTTGATCATCACTCGGTGGCGCCAGTGTCGAATTCACTCCATTTCAGAATACGAAACTTTAATTTCACATGATTTAACAGCAGATTCAGAAGTGATTTCGCAAATAAACTTTTCAGAATAGCAATGCAGTAGGTCGTCTTAGGGCCAACGCTGCGTTAAGCGGGCGTACGCGCGTGTGTCGTGTGCGACGGTCCCCGTAGCGGAAACCGGATTATTACCTGCACAGTGTCGCTATTTCAACTTTAACGGTGGTTTTTTTTTTAATTTATGAAAATTAAATTAAAAAAAAATGTTAATGTATTAAATCCACCCAAAGGTTGTCTATAAAAAATCGCTTTTAGCGATAAGACCGCCCATTGTGACACCCTATTAATTTTAAGTTCCTAATATAATTTGTATTTTTGGTTTACAATAAAGAATATATCTATATTCTCGTAAACCGCAATTTACCTTTTAAGTTTGTACGGAACCCTCAGTGCGCGAGTCCGACTCGCACTTGCCCAGTTTTTTAAATCTTCTGTGAAGTAAGTATAACGCAACAGCTCGTTTCTGGTGTATGTCCACGGCGCCGGCGGTCTGGAGCTCAATCGATAATTAACCGCCCGTCTTGCGATTGTCATCTGCCAAGATTGCGAGCGATAACCGCAACCGCGACGGGTGTGTAACCACACAAAACACCGGTCTCGTGAGTTTAAAAATAAAACAGCTGTTTCCTCCACCGAGGCAGGCGTGGTTGAAAACCGCTTCATGAGTTCTTAGCTGCTTCCTTTTACCAGGGAGCTCCAGTATGTGGGTGTCCCAACACAATTTTATATCTTGTTTACAAGAGTGGGACGAGACAGTCGCAGTTTATGCTTCAGAATTTAAAAAAGTTATCATCATTGGTCGTCAAGATTTTTTTCAAGATGGGAATTAATCCAATGACTTCTCCCGGTCTGGGCGGAGCAGGAGGGTGTGTCAGACTTTTACTGCCTAAAACTACATCGGCCCTACTGAGCTCCTACGGTTCGCGATGAAGAAGAGATGTCACTCTTTGAGTAGCGCGTGGATCACTAAGCGCTGTCGACGACTGGGGCTCAGTCCCGGCGATTACCGGACTGCCGGACTGCAAGCTACCCATTGCTCGACGTCAGTATTGACATTGTGGTAGTCGGGGTTAAGGTCTCGGCGACTGGGGCGTAAAGATGTTCGTTCACTCACTCGTGCAACCTCCTCCTTCGCTAGCATTACTGCTTCGCAGAAGGACGCGACCCTCTGCCATTCTTACTCGCTCCGCACCATGACCTGTACCTGGATCCAGCGCGAGCGGTCGCTGCCACCTATTGCCTTCACGAGGACACGGCGGTGCTCCGCCCAAGTGGAACACACCTCCACCGTATGCTCCACCGTGTTTTCCAGGCAGTCCGGTGTAGGAACTTCCCGAACTCACCATGTCTGGTGAGGACTTGCTTCATACGGAAGGTGAGGACGCCGTGACGCCTCTCCAGCCACTCCTCAAAGAGGGGACTGACCGTTATGACTATGGCGTGCCCATTGGTCGTCAAGCTGTGAATTCACATGTCTGCATTGTAAGAAACCGACATTCGATTCGTTTATCGCTACAATTTTATAAGAAATCCATGTGAAAATAGTATAAAAAGAGGACTTATGATTGTTTAATTATAACTCGTGAAGCGTCAATGCCTTTTCTCAATGTGTATCTATATATTTTTAGAGAATAAATAATATAAATTAGTTACCTTTCCCGCATTCTCCGTACTGTAATAAAAACATTATTTAGTTTAAAAAAAAAGGCAAGTCAATTGAGTCTCTGTTGAGAATTCCATTCACCAATATCACAGAATAAGAAATAGTACAAGTACAGAAATTGCACTGCGTGATAGCAAACATACGAATTTAAACCTAATAACAACAGCGCTAATGTTCATAATACATTGCACGGCACGGACACGACCTTGATTTTATTAGCCTACCAAATCCAGTGGCGCTCGTAACGAATCAAAATGCACCGTAAGTCCGCGCAACGAGAGTTTCTTTTATTATGCCCGTTATGAACCTTTGAACAAGCCGCTTCTGTTGTAGGGTTGTGAGTTGTTGTGAGACACAGTCATTAGTCCTTTGGGACCAACAGGGGCTAAGCCCTTGGTCTTAGAACGCAAAGGACAACTAGAAGAACATAGGTGTGTGGTTTTAGTTAGTAAAAGTTTGACACGCCTCTCGCTTCGCCATAGAGCGCGAGAAGAAATGATTTTCCACCAAAAAAGGTCGTGAGTCCATTTGTTTAGGTAGGTACTTTACTAAATGTAAACATTCTTGATAAGAAATGCCTTTTAAAGTAGGTATGTACCTATATTATCTACAAAATATATTTTCGTAAAATGCGAAATTAGTAGTAGGTAGGTACACTACGTTTTATAGCATAAAATAAATTCAGAGTTTTTTTAAAAATTACATGGTAGATAAAATTACATGGTAGATAAAATTGATTTACATGTAGGTACCTAAGTAGTAATTTCCATACTTTAAAATGTATTTATAGAGAGACATGTTATGATTGTTTACATTTAGTTAGTTAGGTATCTAATTGTCTAACTAAACAAATGGAACAAAAGTAAAGTCAAGTGGTAGCTAGGTAGGTACTTGGATATTGTAATATAACTTTGTTGATTTCGGCCACAAAATTACCTAAGTATCTATTTTATGTTTCGGCTATGCGTTCGTAGGTAATTTTTAAAAGATGGTAGGTAATTCACGATTAGTAATATTGTGAACACGATTATTTAAAAAACATTACCGCCGGCCGCCGCGCCAGCAAAAAATTACGAATCTACTTAGCGAAAAATGATGATACGAAAAGGAACACGAATCGTCCTCGTGTCTATAAACTGCAACAATAACCTACCTGTTATACCTACATAATCATTATCATAAAATAAGAGCCACTTTAAGAGTGTTGAAAATGTTATAATTACTTACCTTTCGGGATCCTTTGGAAGAGTAAAGAATGAAAAGTCCACATTTTTGTTGATAGCCATGCACCCATATGCTATGCAGTATCTTTTGGCTTTTTGCGTGCCCATATTTATAATAAAACCTCTGTAGAAATGCGAACATATGCGACTAGGCGCCAGCAGGAAGACGTCCCGCAGGTAGACGACCCGCTGGTAGACGAAGGGCCAGAGGGTTGCCGAACGGTTGGATGGAACTCAGGCCAGGTGCCTGAACCGGAACTTTGGACCCCAATACGGGGTTAACACTGAAGCTAGGAAATGATCAATGCCGTGAATATTTAAAACCACGTAAGATGACACACGCTAAGTATATTAAATGATCGTAAGGAGCGTGTGAACGTGTATATCAGCTGAGATGTCCGATCGACAATGACCGTGCGTTCTGCAAAAGCCGAGTCGTCTTGGATCTTAATAAGTTCTTTTTTTTAATGTGTAACTACCGCCACACGGGAAGCGAATAAGCGAGTTGGAACCGTAATGTAATTACTAGTCGATTTTTCAATATCTCTAAATAGTATAGTATAGTGTGTTTATATAGTTATATGTAGATTAGGTTTCGTTTATTTTATTATATCACCAACAAAGTGTTATGTTATCTGTTTATTATTTATTTTAAGTTATTAGGTTGTAAGGTTCCTGTTAATATTTTCGTTGATCAGTGCAAGTCTTTACCGCAGTTTGCTCTGATAATTTCGATAGGAACGTTGAGATTTACTATACAACGTTACAATACCCCCGCGCGCAGATAAGGATTTTATTATTTCTAAAAAAATAAAATCCGCTTAAGGACTAATGCAAAACTATTTGTTTTCACTTTCAAAAAACAATCTTCCATACTTCTCGCAAAATATAAACTAGTAGCAGTCACTGTAGAGTGAGTGTGTGTGGGTGAGTGAGTGTATGGGTGTGAGTGAGTGTGTGTGGGCCTAGTCTTTACTGACTTAGTCACTAGCTTCTTTCAAAAATCTAGTCAAAGCTCACTTCCTTTCACTCTAATTGCTATCCTGCTTCTACCTAAATTCAGTTCTTCCGTCACTAACCCACCTTATTGTTCTTTTCTTTTTTCCATCACTTTGTATGAAATTGTGTAACTTATATTAAGTACCGTCAAACGGGGTGAATAGGAACGCAGGGGTGAATAGGAACAAAACTTTAGTTAGTTTTTTCACTTTGGTATATATTTATATAATTCATTTCTATCAAAGTATCCGTTTTTATTACAATTAATGAATAAATAGGAGGACTTAAATGCTGGGTTTTTTTTTTAATTAACGCGAATATCCCCTTCAAACTTTTGTTCCTTTTCACCCCAGCGTTCCTATTCACCCCGTTTGACTGTATATATATATATATATATAATGTTTATAAGTTTATATAATTTCTTTTATATATAATAGCTATATTATGTCTATGTATAGTCTAGTATATAATTTTAATCTAATATTTACTTTATTCATTTGCAGTACACCACAGACTACCCCCTTTTTTCTATTTCAATTTTTTACAATCCATCCTAAGGTTGTCTGGTAGATATCGCTGTCAGCGATAGACCGCCTTTGTACCCATAGATTTAAGTTGCCTAGTATACTTAAAAGTTTTTTTTTACTATTTTGATGTGCAATAAAGTTTATTATATTCTATTCTATTCTAAAGGTTAAAGTAGCAATATAAAATCCAAGTCATTAATAATTACGTAATAATTTAGAGGATTATCATTATCACAGCTTTTTTTATTTGTACACACAACATAAAACATAACATCTAAGATATTCAACAGTCACAGATATTTACATTCTCCAGATAAATCAGATCATTAAAAACAATGCCTATGAAGGTCTTACCGATTGTTGCAATTACAAGTACTTCCTGTAATTTGACCAATGCTGATGAAGTAGCTTGAGGATCCACAGCTCACTCGGACCCCGATGCTCGTGCAGCTTCTGGATCTGCTGACTATGCAGCTTGTAGATTCCAAGGATATTTGATGAATGTCAAACAGAAAGTGAAGCATTTCCTAGCTTCGCTTTCTGTCTGACATTCATCAACTATGCTTACATACACCATGGACGACTGAATCAACCGTTGTACAGGGATTTAGCTGTAAAATATAACCAAAATATTAGATAGGTCACCAGGTATTACACATTGAGCCCCTTCCGTACCTCAAAAAGCATGTGCAGCGGGGTTATCATAACGTTCAAAAGTAAGATTGTTTCATTCTTATTTCAGTGTGGGTAAGAGACAGAGCTATACAGGTTGTCTAGCGCCATCTCTTACCCACACTGGAAATAAGAATGAAACAATCTTACTTTAAACGTCATGGTACAGGTCTTGGTCCCGTCTTCCATTTAAATATAATTATTTAACAGTTGACTACAGTAATCTGATACTGATGTTATAAAGACCAAAGATTTGTATTTTTATTGTAACGAATAAACTAAACTACTGAACCGATATAAAAAACTCTTTCAGTAGGTACTAAAAAGTTACTTTAACACTGAGTAATATAGGCTGCACGAGGCATGCCTTTTAGGTTTTGTCGTTTGAAGAAAAAAACACAACTAGAACCTTATAGTACTTTTTATTGTTTTTCAAAGTATTCACCACGTAGCTTAATACACTTTTTCATTCGCTCAAACCAGTTATTATAACATTTATTCCACTCTAAAGTGGGGGTGTTCAAAATGGCTGACTTGAAAGCGTCGACTGCTTCTTCACCGGACTGGAACCTTTGACCACGAAGACTTTTCTTAGTTTTAGGAAATGTAAAGAAATCGTTAGGGCTTAGGTCAGGACTGTATGGAGGATGGTCAAGAATTTCTACTTTTTCTTGCTTCAAATACGTTTGACGAGCGCTGTGTGAGCTTGCGTTGTCGTGGTGCAGGATGATGCGTGGCTTTGAGTTAGATTTTCGAAGTTCGGCGATGACTTGTGGTAAACAAACTGTGGTACCTACCTATACCGTTCTACGATCTTCAAGTGCAATAGTCGCAACATGGCCGGTTTATCCAACGAACGTGGCCAACATCTTTGAAGTGCTTCGAGAACGATCAACTTTAGTCGGCTTTGGCTCGTCTTGAAAGACCCAGATTGTAGATTGTTGTTTGGAATCAGGATCGTAGGCATAGATCCAAGATTCGTCACCACTGATGATATCGTAGACGTTATTTGACTCTCCTCGGTTGAACCTTTGCAGAGTTTTCTTACTCCATCTGACGCCGGCCGCCTTGTGATCGTCGGAAAGCAGATGCGGTATCCAACGGCAAACTAGCTTTCTCACACCAAGCGCTTGATGCAAGATCTTCTGAATGGTTGTCCCTGAGATGCCTAATAGATCTCTCGATAAGTACGTCACATGACGATCTTCGAGAATTAGTTGTCTCACAGCAATGATGTAAAACATCGTGAGGAAACCGGCATGTCCTAGAACCAAAAATTCGAAGACATGTGACATCCACCAACCCGCACTGGGCCCGGGTGGTGAATTATGGCCCATACCCTCTCCTAGAGAGGAGGCCTGAGTCCCAACAGTGGGAACATTATAAGGCCGACTATGCTATGCTAATGATGTTATCTTCAGTAAAGGCGGATTTTGAGCGTCCTTCGCGAGATTTGTCACTAACACTAGTATGTCCACGCTGGAATTCTAAATACCAGTGTTCGACAGTCCGCAGACATGGGGCTTCATCACTGAACACAGATGTTAGCTCTTCAAAACACTGAAGCCGTGTCAGGCCTCTTCTAAAGTTGTAGAAAATTATTGCACGAACATTTTCCTTAGAAAGATTCATTTTCGTACGTAACCTGATAGATTCCAATCGACGCTGTGACTAAACAATAGCATTAATCCTAATACTTTCAACTGTTTTGAGATTCAAAATTTAAACATATTCGAATATAGAACAGTTCCAAATTCAAAATTGCCGGGAAATATGGAAACGACAGAACTTAAAAGGCATGCCTATTATGTCTAACTATTATATCACAAAGACACAAATACAATAATTACTTTTGTCACTGCTGTAGTCCAGTATTTCTTCATAAAAATCTGTAACGACATCTATGGCATCACATAAGAACTAATTTTGAATCGCGCAATTGTTCTCCGCGCGATTTGAACATCTAAAACAGCCTGAAATCATCTGTCAGGCAGTTGCCCACCAGACATAACACCCGTCTGGTCGGAGGATCCTTCCTTTTCAACGGAGGTTTGCGGGACTTTGCACTCTGTTCCGCCTACCTTCAAAATGGTGACCCTCGACAAAGAACGTCAGCGCAGCTTTCGTGCAGCCACTACTTCGTGACGTCATCACTTCCTCAAGCTTTCGAGCAGCAAGCCATACAGCCAGCACCCACGGTTATTCGTGACTGTGCTTTGTTTGAGTGTGGGCTTGGTGATGGTACATTCGACCATATCTTTTTTCATGCACTTTGAACTCCCGCTCTTTCGAATTGCATCAAATGCTAATAAAATTCTGCTCCCTATTAACTTCCATTCCTTTTTTACTCTCTTTTCCCCTAAACTTGTCCAAATTCTATCTCAGTTTTCTAAATGATAATGGTATTAATATGTAGCCTGGTGTGTAATTTATTTCAATCAGTAAATATTAATGTTATCTGTGTTGTCATACTACTTACTTATATATTTTGTTTTAATCTACGTTAACTAACAAACAAAAGAGGTTTTCCTAAACAAACTCGAGCAACTGCAGAACTTGTGCATCCGCTTAATCTTTGGCCTCCACAAATACGACCATGTGTCGGAGTTTCGGACCAGATTGAAGTGGCTGCCAATTCGGCGTCGGCGTGATTCCCATATCCTATCTCTTCTCTACACTATCCTACACAATCCTAATTCTCCTCAATACCTCCGTGAACGCTTTGAGTACCCTCGTCCCGAGGGGTATCTACTCCCTGTCGCACTGCCAATTCTCTTCTTCTTCGTACTCCATTTCACACTTCCAGCCGTTATGATGGCTCCTCTCTGTCACTGCAGTGCCTCTATGGAACTCTCTTCCACACTCCTTACGAGACAGCCCTACTCTGGATGTCTTCAAGAGGAAAATTAAAGAGTTTTTCCTTTCACAATGACATAGTACCTACATAGGTATATTATATATTTATGTATGTAAGTATGTTTATGTATTATTTTATTCATATTATTTGTAATTTTAAAATTGTGCACTGAACCATACCCTCTACTGTGATCACTCTCAATCCACTCAATGGTTTGCTGGAAGAAAACTAACCTTTGAGTTAAGCTCGCCTATGTACAGACGCCTGCAAAAGTGCCTGGATACCTTAACGCCTATTTTCCCTTGCACGTTAATGTTTAAGTTTTCGAAAATTAAACTAGATGGCGTTGGTTTCTTCACAGCTAAGTGGCGAGCAACAAAGCCAATCTCGCAAAGTATAAACTTGACTTTTAGTTTGACAGAAAATAGGCACAAGCATCATCATTGTCGTCAACAACTGATTGTAGTTCATAATTTCATCACTAAAATTAGAGTCATGATGGCCTAGCGGTTAAGCATGTGCAGATCGATGCGTGAATCAGTGAGCCGTGAGTTCAAATCTCACGTAGTACTTTACACTTTTTGTAAGTTATGAATAACAAAAGAAATCGGTAGGAATTAAATCAAAGCTAACAAGTGGATATTTATTTGTAATATAATATTCAAGTCGGTAGTTAATCATCAAAATGATAAAAGAGCAGGTAAACAGGCTCACCAAATAAAAAGGGACTATTGAAAAAATATAGATGTTTATTTCTTACTGTCAGTTTATTAATCATCGAATAACATAATATTATATATAATTTATTTTTGAGGCCATAGCTTAAATATTCGTTTCCAAAATTCGAAAGAGGATTGAAGCGTATGTAACCTTAACAAAAACAAACACAAAACTAGATAATTTTATCACAAAAGTCAAAAGGATTAAATATAAGCTAAAAAATACAAAATTGCACAACGAAATATCAAATGGTTAGTAGGTAACATAAAAAAAATAAAAATTATGTTGTTTTAACTTGAAGTGTTCATAACTTTTTTAAGTTATTTTAAATATTTACAAGTATTAGGTTAAACACACATAACGAGATCTCCAGATAGAGAATAAGTACTGAGTAAATAATATTAATAAATTAAGTATAAATTATTTAATAGCTCGTGTAACCACCATTTTGGTCAATAACAGCTTGCATTCGGGAACGCATTGAATTAATCAAATTTTTACACAAATCTGAACCACGAATACTCTCCCATATTTGTAAACAATGAGCCTCTAACGCATCTGGAGTACGCTCATTTTGATTATTCCACCGTTGAACAATGACACCCCATAAATTTTCAATTGGATTTAAATCCGGTGATCTAGCAGGCCAAGGAATAGTGCAAATGTCATTATGTTGACGAAACCAAGCCTGCACACTGTGGGAACGGTGTATTGGACAATTATCCTGTACAAATTTTATCTGTGGTAATTCTTCTCTTGGATACACATTTCGAACTGTAGGCAACATGATCTCCTCCAGCACTTCTATATAATTTGAACTATTTGCTCGACTAGGTATTCTGACAAGTTCTCCCGGATCGGCTGCACTCATCCATCCCCACATGTTCACAGTTATATGACCAGATTGCATATTGGGCACTACATGACCACTTGTGTATCGCGTATTATCTCGACGCCACAAACATAAGCGTCCGTGTTCGCTGGACTTAAAAGTTTTTTCATCAGTAAAGATGACATTACTCCAATCAAAGCTTATGTGATCCATAGCAAACTGCAATCTTGCTCTTTTATGGTTTTCCGTAAGCAAGGGTTTCACAGCATGCCTTCGATAATGCAGCCCTTCGCTATGAAGAGCACGACGGACAGTGTCAACACTTGTGTCAAATAAACCAGCATAGTGATTCGTCGAGAGAAATCCATTTTCTTCGTACTCCCTTACCATGGTTTGACGCTGAAACATGTTTATGAGTTTTGGTCTACCTGTTCTTTGACGGTGGTTCAAAGAACCCTCTTCTTCAAATCGTCGGCGTCGTACCCATAAAACAACTATTTTTCTCTGCAACAATAAAACAAAAATATATAATACCCAAAATTATGATTAATAAATAGTGGGTTTATTGTTATAAAAGAGTATAAATAAAATTACTTACGTTTACACCGGTCTCCCTGGCTACTTCTGACAAGTTTTTAACTTGATTATGCAAAGCAATTATTTGAGCTCTTGTTACTAAATCGATATTACAATAAGTAATTCGTACTCATTTTGATAAAACAAGTAGATAAATTCTCCTGATTAAAAATAAAATTGAACGAAAGGAGCGCAAACGAGGTAACCGAAATGAACTTAGCGAACAATCAATTAAGCTTAGTCACAATCTTCGGTTTAAGTATTATTTAGACTACCTTCTAATTATTATTTATAAATCCATATTCAACCTACCCTCTTAAGTTTGAAAACTAACACATAGATAATAGACATATATTTATAAATTGGTAGTCAATTTTAATATCTTCATCTCTTTATAATAAACTATAAATTATTTTAATGTTTGAAGAAACAAAAAGAAATAACAAAAATAAGCATTAGCATAACATAAACATTTGAAGCACAGCAACGCCATCTAGTAACAGTATAATGAGATGTTGTCGATAACAACATTTAAATCTGATTTTACGCTAGATGGCGTCATTTCTCGCTCCACACGATTTTATTTCTGTACTATCCAGGCACTTTTGCATGTGACTTTACATGAACTCTGTTATCCACACATTTTGTAACTTATCATGTTCTACAGCCACTGAAATTGTAGATCTACCACAAAGTGCAAAGTTCGACGGTTCACCTCGCGGCGCTACCGTGACCACAGACACTGGCAGAATAGTCGACACCGGCTCAGTTGCCAAAGAGGAAAAAAAATGATTTTATTCGCCGCTTCTAGGAAAGGTACTTTATTGGTACCTTGGTATTAATTCTTGTCAAAATAAACTACTTCTTAATGATGCCTGGTTGCAAATATTTGTTGTTTTAAAACATACCATCACTTTGATGTTCCTCCTCTGACTCAATAATAACATCTACTCGTAGTCTCTCACAAACAGCTGGATTCTTCTTTGATAGCATCACATTCATCATCAGATTCTATGCTTACATGCACTGTGAGTGATAAAATCAACCCATTAAAACACCCGAAGTGGTCTTGATTTGTAGAATGATTTAGCTACTAAAAGATAATTATTAGATAGGTAAGTCAAGATGCATTACATACCGAGCCCCATCCAAACCTCAGAAATATGAAGCTGTTGGTCCCGCATCTCATCTATACAGGGTAGAAGTTAGAGATGGACAGGGGAATGACATGAAACAGTTTTTGAGTAAATTGCCTGTATTCTTCTAAAGACCGTACTTTTTAGGGTTCAGTAGTCAAATGGCAAAAAACGGAACCCTTATGGATTCGTTATGTCTGTCTGTCTGTCCGTCCGTATGTCACAGCCACTTTTTTCCGAAACTATAACAACTATACTGTTGAAACTTGGAAAGTAGATCTATTCTGTGAACCGCATTAAGATTTTCACACAAAGATTGAAAAAAAACAATCAGTTTTTTTTTCCCCTTTGCGGGTAGACATAGCACTAAACACATTTTCGCGCTTAGTCGTGGAGTTGCGGATACCAGCCCGATATACTAATACTAATAGCACTAAACATACTTTTTGTGGGCTCTTATTTATGTTAAATTTTAAAATAATTATTAGTAATATCTAATAGAATGAACCAGTTAAATATTCATAAAACCGCCCCATACCCGCTGTCTATTGAATTCAAGTCTCTAGCACTGTCACAGACCTGGTTTTACTATCACTTCTAATCATGGACACTAAACTCACTGCCAGCCTTGAGGATCTTGAGAAGTTATTTGGCTCCCGCATGCAGCAATACGAAGCGAAATTGCAGAAAGCTACTTCTAATACAGCACCTTCGCCTGACATCACATCCATTGCACGTGAGTTTTCTGAGTTTAAGGTATTTGTCTGTCAAGCACTCTCCAAACTAAAAGCCCAGATTGAGTTACTTGCTGCTGGCTTTGACAGACATGAAACCGCTATGCGAAGAAAGGTCCTGCTATTCCACAGTGTTCCGGAGAAGGACAATGAAAGGTTGCCTGATGTGGTGCACAGCATATTATCCAACCAAATGAAATTGATGGAGCTCGCTAAAGACAACAATATCATCCATGTCCGTCATAGAATCGGTTTTTCACAGCAGAAGGCCCGTCCCATACTAGTCCGATTCTTCAAGTTGGAAAGCCGACAGCTGGTATGGGAAAGCAAGAAAGCCTCAAGGGTGCCGGGATTCTGCGCAATCTGAAGAGCCTGAATCTCCATTGTCGGCAACATTGGCTGCGCCCGTCAAGAATGTTAGACCAGCCTGCGCAAGTTTTTTTATTTTATTTATTGTTCAACACATTTATAGTTTACACTCGTTACAATAAAAACAATTGTCTGAAACCTTAAAAGGTTTATGTGACAAAGTGGAGATAGCAAGCTAGCTCACAGCATGTTACATAAAAAATAAACAAGCTTACACTATGAATCTCAAGATGTGATGTCACCAGTTATATAATATTTTTTCAGGGTAAATTTACTTTTTTTTATATGAACTGCTGACAACATTTGATTGCACGGTTTTTGGAATTTTATTCAAATTATCAGGTAATATATAGGGTGACTGGCAATTAGTGTACGATACTTAAACACGTGATTGTGCTCATGATAACAAACAATTTTTATTACGGGAGCAAAGCCGAAATCGCGAAAAAAATATCAGCTGTTCAGTACATTAGGCAAACATAAATGTACTGAACAGCTGATTTTTTTTTCGCGATTTCAGGTTTGTTCCCATAGTAAAAGTTGTTGGTTATCATGAGCACAATCACGTGTTTAAGTATCGTACACTAATTACCAGTCACCCTATATATTCCCAAGTTCTCGTGCCATACACATTTACAGTTGTAGGTAATTTATATGTTGGCAGGTAATCAAGATCTCGTAACTGTTTCGGTCGACTGTTTAATGTTAGAGAGCTAATTTTATTAAATTTGTCCAAGATAATTGCCGACCTGAATTTATCAAAGACTGACACAATTTTACAATGTTTAAAAAGGCCGCACTCATCATCTTTATATTTAAGTTTAATATTCTTTGGCACAATATTCTTGAGTATGCTTAGTTGTAGTTTATATATTTTATCTAGATAAGTTTTGTATGAACGTCCGTAGCTAGTAAGCCCATGACCTGTACCATGACGTTTAAAGTAAGATTGTTTCATTCTTATTTCCAGTGTGGGTAAGAGATGGCGCTAGACAACCTGTATAGCTCTGTCTCTTACCCAAACTGAAATAAGAATGAAACAATCTTACTTTGAACGTCATGGTAACCCCGCATAGCTTATGACTGAATCTGCCAGGGCGAGATACAGCATGCGTAGTATGGAGAAGGGAAGTTTATATTTAAGGATAGCCAACTCGGCACTAACAGATCTAAGTTTGTTACAGACACTTTCAATGTGAGGTGCCCAATTGAAATGCTTGTCTATAGTCAGGCCAAGATATGTATGCTGGTCGACAGCCTCTAGCGTAGGGCACGCACATATACGTGCAGTGGGCCCGCGATGCAGGCACTGGTGATCATGCGCGATTATCTTAGGTACCTGTCTACTCTTCATGTAGGGAGAGTGTATATGGATAATTTTCGTTTTACTAGCGTTGATAACCAGGCCTGCATCGTGTGCCCACTTACACAGGTCATCAAATAAACGTTGCATTGCTGTTTGAGCCTCCATTATATTTTTATGATGGGTTACCAAGCACGTGTCATCAGCAAACTGATATACAGAGTCCTCCGGAATAATATCACACATGTCATTTACATTTAATAAGTACTCAGTTGGGCTAACTATTGAACCTTGGGCTGTGCCCATTTTAGTAGGTATTTTTTCACTATGGCAAGTGCCTAAACGAACATTATTCGTAGTTGTTGTTGATTCCTTCTGAATTTGGCTGCTTTGCACGATCGCATTCACTTTATTACTTGAACTCGCGAGCCGGTAGTTCATTAAGTTATTTATGCCTATCACCGTTAATCTTTTACTTCTATTTTATTAATTTTTTGCCGGTGTTTAAATATTATTTTCCGACTTTGTTTTGATTAGCAGCAAAGAGAGAGAGAAAAGTGATTAGCACATCGTCCGGTTAGTGTCAATGTGACAGTTGTCTTCTGTCAGATGCCAGTGTTGACATCTGTCAAATTGACGTCAAATGACGTTTTATTTTAAATTCGCATTCTTAGTTCCATACCTCAAAAGGAAAAAACAGAACCCTTATAGGATCACTTTGTTGTTCGTCCGTCTGTCTGTCTGTCAAGACATTTATCTCGGGAACGCGTGGAAGTATCGAGTTGAAATTAAAACCATACACTCAGGTCTGCGGTCCCTTGAAGCTGTGAAGAAATCAAACTTATAAGTTAACAAAATAAAAAGATACGGTCGTTAATGTTACAAAAAAACGTATATTTCGATAGTCTCAAGGGAATCTAAATTCATAGGGTAGGTACTTCCCGTTGCCTAGAATCCTGAAATTTGGCAAGAAGCAAGGTCTCATAGCATAAGTATAGGAAAAAATCTGAAAATTGTAAATTTGTAGTTACGTAACAAAAAAAAACTTTTTTGCGAATTTTAAAAATCTTTGAGATTCCATTTGAAAAGTTTTTATAGGTAAGTTTGTACGGAACTCTCAGTGTGCGAGTCCAACTCGCACTTGCCCAGTTTTTAACATTGAAGTCGGTTGTATTTTTTTTTGTAGGAAGTTTTTTTTTGCATTAATATAAGTAAAACAAGGTTTTTCACCGCGTATGTTGCTTACCGTCGGTCATACCAGTAGTATACGAACAGGAGTTCATAATTTTTATTCACGATCATCTCACTGTCTTTTTCTATTTTAGTGCCGTTTTTCACTTCAACTAATTTTTACCCGACTACGGCAAAGCCAAAGGAGGGTTTTAAGTGGTTTTGATTGATGAGCATGTCAAAAAATAAAACAATTTTTATAATAAATTTTGTCATTTAATACGGATCAAACCACACAGTTTAAGTCACAGTCTCAACGTACCTCCTTAGATATAAAAATACACACGGGCTTTCATAATAAAATAAATTCTTTCTCGGCAACATAAACATATTTTTACCATTTATTTATTTCCTTTTGTGTCCTAAAACTCAAAGCATGTATTTACAGGCACTTTTGAATTTATTTTCAAGGACAGTCGCACAAAAGATGCAAGTATTTTCACGTTCCGAAGCGTACCTACACCTGCGCTTTTCTGTGTCTATTATTTTGTTCGCCTCCATAGAAATCTCTTTATAGAGAAGAACGTGCATGAAACGCCCAAGGACCTTGTTTAAAATCAATAATTACAAAATTATGGTTACATCATTAATATTGAAATTATACATGTGACAACGATGTACACGTTAAAAACTTTCACAATAGTAAAAAAAAACAAAATAAACCGTGGCAGCTGAGAGATGACCAGTCCCAATTGACAGGGCACAATCACGAAATACTAACGCGCTAGTACCTATTCAGCTCAACCATGTTGAAGGGAACCGAATGATCCAGCACGAGTGACGAGACTATTTATTGTTATTACTATTATTATGTCTCCCTCTAAAATGTTAGGTAGGACGATCGGGAACAAATTCAATATTATTTTTGTATATTCCCGTTCGTCCCACCAGCTGGACCAAGTTGGCGGGGCGAACGGGAATACACACTTGTGTGATGCAATTTTAGAGCAATATTATAAAACGAGTCGAGCTCATCCCGCCAGCTCCTCCAGCGCGACAGGCAGCGCCGCCATTTGCTGCTGTTGAAATAAAAACCCCACTTCTCACACATTTTTTTTTTTAATCTTTAATCCCTATCAGGAACTTCATAGCTCGGATTCTCCACAGAACATTTACGAATATGTCAAGTTGCTTGTATCAACATTTCAAAAATTCAAAAGCCTGAATCATAGTATCTGAGTTCTTCGCGCGATCATAACATAACAAACAACAGTCCGAAATCAAATATCAGTCGCCAGGGCCAAACACAATACTCGTTTGTCGAAGGATCCTTATCAAGGTCTGCGGGACTCCACACCCAGTTTCACTTAGGGTCGAAACACATAATCGCGTTGCGGCGCCGCGCCGCGACAATCGGCAGTGGCGGCACTGCCGATAGTAGCGGCGCGGCACCGCAGCGTGGCGCTAGTTCCAGCGTTATGATGTCATACTTGTTGACAATGATTTAGTTTGTTCCTATCACTCTAACACATAACACGTGTCAGTAAACCCGAAAGCAGTTTTAAAATTAAAATGTCTATCTTTAACATCGATTTATTTATATCGTTGGTTCGGGAACGCCCTTGTTTGTGGGATACCAGTGACGAAACTTATAAAGACAAATTTATAAAACAAGAAGCATGGAAAACCATTTGCGAAATCATTTATGAAAAATTACAACGAAAAAGACGCTACCGAAAAATCAAAACTGGGTAAGTTGTGTAGTCTTTTCTTTTGAAATAAGTTATTAAGGAAAGGGACAGAACATGATGGTGTTGTTATTTGCGAGAAACAAATAACAGACAGCGTCGCAATTTACTTCATTTTTAAGGCATAGTTCCTGAGTGTAATAAATAGTTTGTAGGTATATGGCGCTCTTATCCTAAAAGGTATACAAAACAATAAATTAAATTCTAAATTGCTATTTTAATTGTTTATATGCAGTTTACAACATGTCAGATAGACTAAATAATTTTTTTGTCAAATTCATATTTTTGTTAATTGCCAACTAAGGGCACAAAAAATATTTCGTGTTAGATGTGGGCTCATACTAAGTTCATTAGTTGTCAGCGGTTCTAACATTTGAAGATCAGAATCATCAAAGATAATGTCATCAGACGCTTGTTCTCCATCTCGATTCAAAACAAAGTTATAAGTAATGTCAGCCGCAAATTCATATTGCACATTCATAGCTCGATGTAATATGCGCCATTTATTGGCTAGGATGCCGAAAGCGCACTCCACATATCTTCGGGCACGACTCAACCGATAATTGAAAATTCGTTGTTGTACCGACAAATGCTTTCCTGAGTAAGGGCGCATAACGTTATTTGAAATTGAGAATGCTTCATCTCCCACAAAAACAAATGGAGTTGCATTTTGATTACCTGGTCAAGGCTTTGGTGCTGGAATAGGTAATTTATGTTTCATAATCAAATCATAAAGTTTAGAGTTCTGGAAAACGGTGGAGTCATTTTCCTTTCCATACGCTCCTATATCGACAAAAATGAATCTATATGTAGAATCAACAAGAGCTAATAAAACTATTGAATTATAGCTTTTATAATTGTAAAATAGTGATCCATTGTGCGCAGGACACCAAATACGGACATGTTTACCATCGAGAGCTCCTATGCAGTTAGGGAAATTCGCGTTTTTGTCAAAGTCAATAGCGACATCTTCTAAAAGCTGTCTTGTTATAGGAGGTATATTTTAACTTAATAGATGTTTCCATATGGCACGACAAACTGTCCTCACAATTTTTGCTATTGTACTTGCTCCTCGGTAGTAATTCGTATGCATGGTTTTGAAATCACTGCCGGTTGCTAGAAATCTGAAATGAAATAACAACTAGTAGACATGTAATAAAATAATAAAAATGAAGGTATAATAATACAAGGTGCTATAAAATTATATAGGTAGGTACGCAAATTGCTACGGGTGATTGATACGGACAGATTTTACTAACCTAATCAGGAACAAGCTGTTCATGTTTTTTCATGAAATTTTATTCAGTTTCAACAATACTTTGACCTGTAGCAGTTTGTGTACATAATTTTAAAGCTCTTTATACATTTGTTAAGGGCCACATAAGGTTAATAATTTAAAATTTCGTAGTTTAAAGCTGTTGATCCCCGCATTAACGCCGGCGTTCACGCGCCATTGTCTTACTATTGTGTCTCTAATTACGCACTCAAAAGGTTAAATGTAATCTAGGGTATTTTTATATTTATTTCAATTTTTCATTTGTGATTTTTCTGATTCAGGTAATGAACTAGTTAAGAAGTGGAAGGCCATAAAAGATAATTTTTCTAAATATCAAAAAAAAAACTAAAAGATGCCAATCGGTCTGGAGCTGGAGCTTCAAAAATAAAAGAATATCACTTGAATAAACAATTACAGTTTTTGAAAAAAGTTTCACAAAATGCAACTGATTCCAGTATAAATGTAGTGGAAGAAGATAGTGAGAACCAAACTGCAATAACAGCATTGCCTCGTTATCAAAGTCAATCACGAAAACGAAAGGCAGCTGAGAAGGATGACTTTGAAGAAAATATTTTGAAAATATTAAAAACACGCGAAAAGTAGACATTTCCATTTTTTTTTAAGGGGATTTTACCTTCTCTTCAAGCTTTGAATGATATAATCAAACATTGATATTTCAAAGTCGAGTACTTCAAATACTAACAGACATTCTTCAGCCTTCAATTCAGCAATATACACCTCACGGCTATACTCAAGATTATCAACATCAGAGGGGCTATTGCGTAACTCTGTTCAAGTGATGATCACTTGTTAACAATGTGCATCATTGAACTGTCAATCAGCTAGTTTCGTATTGCCTATCTTCAGTGACCAACTGCAGTGACGTCATTAGCCACTGGTGCCTTTGATAGCCACCGTAACACGTTTTGACAGATGTTATTGTATCGATACTGTTAAAATTGCGATTGTGTAAGCTTTTGTAGCTGTATAATAGTTGATAAAATTTTAGAGTGGTCACACAATAGGCACCGTAATTTTTTATAATTCACCACATTTCCACCGTAGTTTGTTAGTCACTTGTGTGATACGTAATACCAATTTTATGAAATTGTCAGTTGACAACTAAGTTCAGTGTGCAACGAATGCTAGTTGTCAACTGTTATTGAAAAAGTTAGCCAATAGCCCCCCAGGGCTATAATCAAGGATATTCAACTCAGAGATACTATAATACTTTTCAGAGTGGCTACCACACTTCTACTCCTGGATGTTCCAGTACTGAACTGAGCTCTGCCCCACTCTCACAAATACAACCCGAGCCATCAAACCAACAACGTCCAATAAATTCACCATTTACGATTTTTCTTGAACATTGTATTTTTGAAAGACTAATTAAAGTATTCTTAAAGTAATAATAATAATAATATTCCACAACTATCACACAACGCCGTCTAGTCTCAAGCTAAGCAGAGCTTGTGTTATGGGTACTAGACAACTGATAAACATACTTATATATTTCTAAATACATACATATATAAACTACTCAAAACAAAATAGGGCCCACCTCGAATCAGTCACTATTTTATCTAAATAAAGTTATCTGTGTAGTTGTTGACAAAGTTATGGTTTGAACCGTCAAGGTGACATGTTTAAGAGCCCTTATCAATATTTATTCCGACAACATTCATATTGATTTCAAGAGGGTAGCTAAAAAGTGAAGTACTCGAAAAAAACATCGAATGCACAAATTCTCAGTCACTTAAGTTTTTAGTCTACACCAAACGCTGTTGTGGAACACTCACGTTTTTAACCATTTTGTTTGTTTCCTGTGTTAGTTGTGATCACTATGCCTGGTTCTCGACGACATATGGACATGGAAACCGCTGCAAGAGCAGTATCTTTGCTACAAGAGGGACAGTCTCAGATATCTGTGGCTATACACCTCGGTGTATCGCGACGAGCGATCCGAAACGTTTGGGAACGGTATCAGGAGACCGGAAGTGTAGCTAGGAGACCTGGCACAGGAAGAGTTAGTGCTACAACTGTCCAGGAAGACCGATACCTAAGGTTAACCGCACGACGGGAGCGTACTGTAACCGCTCGGACCTTACAAACTCGACTACAGCAATCTACAGGGACGAGAGTCAGCGATCAAACCATTCGGAATCGGCTTCACGAAGATGGACAACACTCCAGAGTACGTGCTATTCGACTTAAACTAACGAGGGCTCATCGTGCAGCACGCTTAAGGTACGCCCGGGAACATTTGGAATGGACTATGGATAACTGGAGGAATGTGCTTTTTACGGACGAGTGTAAATTGAAGTTTTACAGTGACGACAGACGGATACGCGTGTGGAGAAGAGAAGGGGAACGTTTTTCTGAACCATGCGTGCATGGAACAGACCGATTTGGGGGTCCCAGTGTTATGATATGGGGTGAAATTAGCTTACACGGCAAAACAGAGCTGGTAATTCTGAATGAAGGTACCGTAACCGCCGCCAGTTACATCGAGCAAGTAATCCGGCCACATGTCATCCCATTTTCACAAAGAGTGGGCAATAACTTTGTCTTTATGCATGACAATGCTCGCGCACACACAGCCCGCACTACACAAAGAGCACTCTCTGAAGCCAATATCACCGTTTTGCTATGGCCAGCAATGAGTCCCGACCTCAACCCCATCGAACATTTATGGGATCAGCTCAAAAGACGCCTGAAAGAACGTTACAGTGATGTGAACAGCCAGCAGGAGCTCATTAACGCTTTGAAAGTCTGTTGGGAACAAATACCGGAACTAAACGTAACTCACTTGATTGAAAGTGTCCCAGATAGGCTCAGAGAGTGCATACGGAGCAGAGGAGGACCCACTCGTAATTAAAAAATAACAAGCACCATATTTTTTTCCAGAATAGTTGTGCTTTACAAGATTATGTTTTTCCTTTATTTTGTGTAATTTTTCCTAAAAACTGTTATTTTGTGTTTTTATTAAACAAAATAAACAAATGTTTCTATTGTTCATGTTTACACTATTCCTAAATGCTCACTTGAAACTTGTGTATTCATAAAAACTGAATGTTTTGGTTCAATTTTAAGTTGCAGCAAAAAAACATGGTGGGCCCTATTTAGTTTTGAGTAGTTTAGATAAATTACACCCAGACACAGAACAAATGATCGTGTTCATCGCACAAACATTTGTCCTGGGTGGGAATCGAACCCACGACCTCCGGCATAGCAGTCAGGGCCACTAACCACTAGACCAACAGGCCAGTCAAAAGTAAGTAATTAATCAATAAAAACGTATTTGTTTTACTTTACCTTACAGTCAAGGCCAACATTTCCAAGGCAGTAAGCGGTTTCCTTCCTTTAATATTTTTTTTATGTATATATTTTGATAACCCGCGTAGTAGCTCTTCAAATGATGATATACTCATTCTAAAGTAGGCGAAAAATTTATTTTCGTCTATCTTTAATGCTTTGTATTTTCGAGAAAAGTACTCGCCATCGGGATTCATAGCCTTATTAAATGGATGTATCCAGTATCTTCTTTGTCGTTTATTTAAAACAGAGTAATGTCTTTATAACAACAAATAAGCATTATGTTTCTCACGATGTTCCATGGCAGAGACACGTCTATCCACAATCAAAAATCACGAGGAACTGGATACCTTACCATACGACAATAAAATGCTCTTTTTCGCGACGCCGCAAAACCGCAACACAAACCGCCGATTTTAGCGGCGCGGCGCCGCAACGTGGTTATGTGTTTGGCCCTTACCTCTAAATGCTCTGGCCATTAACTCTACAGTACATCCATACTTCATATTTGTAAGTTTTTTCACCCGAGTTTTCACCTCTAATTATTAAAACTACGCGTTTAACACGTCTTACATTTGTAAGATCTATTACCAGTGTATACAAATATATTTTATAACTGAATGAATATTCACACTTTTAAGGTTGTCAATTGGCCCTTCTCACCAAAATAACTCTGACAGACATTACATTAGAAAGGTTTTTCACCAGCGTGTCTAGGACGAAAATGTTTTTTTAAAGAACACTTAAGACTAAAACTACACTGACTTACATTTGTAAGGTTTTTCGCCAGTGTGTATACGAATGTGCTTTGTTAACTGACACTTCTGACTAAAACAAAGCTGACATTCTTCACACCTGTAAGGTTTCTCGCCAGTGTGCGTACGAATGTGAATTGTTAAAGTACTCTTCTGACTAAAACAACGCTGACATATTTCACACTTGAAAGGTTTCTCGCCAGTGTGCACACGAATGTGATTTATTAAAGCAGTCTTATTAATAAAACAAAGCTGACATTCTTCACACTTGTAAGGTTTCTCGCCAGTGTGCTTACGAATGTGAATTGTTAAAGTACTCTTCTGTCTAAAACAACGCTGACATATTTCACACTTGAAAGGTTTCTCGCCAGTGTGCACACGAATGTGATTTATTAAAGCAGTCTTATTCATATAACAAAGCTGACATTCTTCACACTTGTAAGGTTTCTCGCCAGTGTGCGTACGAATGTGATTTATTAAATGAATCTTCTGACTATAAAAACGCTGACATTCTTCACACTTGTAAGGTTTCTCGCCAGTGTGCGTACGAATGTGATTTGTTAAAATACTCTTCTGACTAAAACAACGCTGACATATTTCACACTTGAAAGGTTTCTCGCCAGTGTGCATACGAATGTGATTTATTAAAGCAGTCTTATCAATAAAACAACGCTGACATTCTTCACACTTGTAAGGTTTCTCGCCAGTGTGCGTACGAATGTGATTTATTAAATGATTCTTCTGACTAAAACAACGCTGACATTCTTCACACTTGTAAGGTTTCTCGCCAGTGTGCGTACGACTGTGATTTATTAAAGTAACCTTATCAGTAAAACAACGCTGACATTCTTCACACTTGTAAGGTTTCTCGCCAGTGTGCGTACGAATGTGATTTATTAAATGACTCTTCTGACTAAAACAACGCTGACATTCTTCACACTTGTAAGGTTTCTCGCCAGTGTGCGTACGACTGTGATTTATTAAAGTAACCTTATCAGTAAAACAACGCTGACATTCTTCACACTTGTAAGGTTTCTCGCCAGTGTGCGTACGAATGTGATTTATTAAATGACTCTTCTGACTAAAACAACGCTGACATTCTTCACACTTGTAAGGTTTTTCACCAGTGTGCGTACGAAAGTGACTTTTTAAATGAGCTTTGTGATTAAAACAAAGCTCACATTTTGCACATTTGTAAGGTTTCTCGCAAGTGTGCGTACGAATGTGTCGTGTTAAATGACCCTTCTCAGTAAAACAAAGCTCACATTTTTCACATTTGTAAGGTTTTTCACCAGTGTGTACACGAATATGTTTTATGGCTTCTAGTTTGTTTCCTCGTATGTGCATTTTTCGTTTCTTCGCAACGGCCGCCCCTGTGATTATTTATCGAATAAGTATCAAATTCAAAAAACAATGAAAAGAAAGAAATCGAAGCTGTAGTTACAGATGTTTTATCTCACGAGCGCGGGTATGCCATACTTGTGTGGCTGAGTCAGTAGTGTTATCCAGTTCGCGCCAAAATTATTTAACTAATACCGTCAGCATGGAAGGTACGAGTAAACGAAGAAAAGTTGTTCGCAGTGAGGTAAGGCAAATTAATGTTTATGTTTGGTGTGTATTTACGTTGTGATTATTTATTGTATTGAGTTAGTTTAATAAACGTGGTTTTAATAATCTATTGTTTTATTAGGGTCATCAAATAATTGCAAATGTCTATCATTTTCTCAAAGAAGAATATGAATTCACTGAATTGCATCGAGAACCAAATTGTGATGATACATCACAATTTGGTTCTCGATGCCAGAACATTTGCGTAATATTACAAAGCGCACTGCATCAGCGACGGGAGTTAGTGTACGAACAGTGCAGAAAATATTAAAAGAAGAACAAGACATGTCTAATGAAAGAGATGTAGCTAGCACATCTTCGAAATTCACTTCACCAATGAAAAACCGAAGAAAGAGAGAAAATAAAGTAGACATTGATGGATTTACAGCTGATGTTATTCGCAGCACAATACAAGATTTTCATATCGTAGAAAAACAAATTCCAACATTAGCGAAACTCAGGTCAGTCTTAAATGAAAAAATTGGATTCAATGGATGTCTAGCTACAATACGTAAGTTACTAAATAAATTGGGCTACAAGTGGCGTGAAACCGATAATAATAGAAAAGTTTTAGTAGAACGGCATGATATCCAGATGTGGAGTTTCAAATATTAAAAAAAAATATCCGAATACCGTTCTCAAGGCCGACCTATTGTCTATACTGACGAAAGTTACGTATTAACAACACACGTTCGAAATAATACCTGCCTTGCTATTCTGAAAAGTTTATTTGCGAAATCGCTTCTGAATCCGCAGTGAAATCATGGTGAAATTAAAGTTTCGTATTCTGAAATGGAGTGAATTCGACACTGGCGCCACCGAGTGATGATCAAAGTGAGAGGAACTAAAACGGTTGAGTATTTTGACATTTATCTACAAATTTGTCTATAGGATTTGGTATTTTAAAATACAATTCGCTGAGTGTGACATTCGAGATGATTTGTGAAATGAGTTTCGAAATGATTTAACATTTACAGAATAGCACGGCTGGGCTCAAAAAGACAAACCATCTCCATTTACCAAAAAACTTAGTAAAGGTACTCGTTTTATTTTAGTACACGCTGGAACCGATGCCGGATTTATTGAGAACGCTTGTTTAGTCTATAAAGCTAATTCCACAGTTGGGGACTATCAATCAAACATGAGTTACGAAAACTACGTAAAATGGCTGAATGAAAAATTGCTGCCAAAGAAGAATGTTCATTTCCCGTACCATATTGCGTCACAAGTATATTAATACCAAAAATAATGTTTTATTTTTGTGTAAAATGTACTGATTTTTAACCGCTTTTTTAACCACATTAAAAAATATCGTGAAAATGATATTAAATGATTAACAATTCCTACTTCCGAAAAAAATAACGTCATTTCAGAAATCTTTACGTTCCGATTACAGTTGCCAGTTATTTTCGTAATCTGACCAAAGAGTATGTAAAGCTAACGCTTTTAATCTTACAATGATCATAAATAAATGGTTCGCCTAATTAGTTTTATCTGCTATCTAAGTAAATAAGATTATATAGTAGAAAATAATTAAATTGCTAAAAATAAATTCTGTTAAATTATTTTATTTTAGCTCACCATTTTATAAAGTAAACATTGCGTATATTAGAAACTCAAAACTTGACACTGTCAATTTGATTAGGATATTTTGGTATTTTGTTGCTAAACTGACGTTTATATCGTTTGATGATTTTTTACTGTGTTTGAGTAGTTCTGGTAGTTTTATTGAATAATAATTAATTCAATACGTCTATAATAATTATTGACAATGTTGAGATAGTGACTCATAGTGTTGCAAGTGGCAAGGTTTGTAAAGTGGGCGCGCGCGGCACACGTTCGGGGCGCGCAATTCGCGGGCATACATTTCCATTTGCTTTCTGCGGGCGTGAAGAGCAGCGCGTGGGCCGCTCGCGCACGGTGATGGCATGGAAACGGCGCGTTAACTTGAAATGCACGCACGCAGCTCGCTAGCGGCGTATTCGCCAGATGTGAACACACCCAAAGAGTTATATAAAGAATATAGCCAAAGAATAAACTTGTGAATATATGGAGAGGGGGATATAATGGAAGAGAAGAATGTTTTGGGCCTACCTCAAGCAACATGGGCCAAGGGCAGGAAGATGACGATGATTTGATACTAATGTACCCTAAAATTAAATGTTTTAACTGACTAACAATTACAAATTCTTTATTTGTGTTACCTTGTTAAGTACCTATGTTCACGCGAGAAAGTGGCAGTGAAGCCGAATTGACGTCAATATTAATTATTAGTCACTAAAATAATTCGACTAGGTACATCAGTTGTTTCAAACAAATGCATTAATAACTAATGTAAATAGATTAATATAAATACTATGTAAATATGTCATAAAGTCTCTTTCTACGCTACGAGCAACGCTGTTTCATTACGACGAAACCATCGACTCCTCTCACTGTTACTGCGCCTATAAATGGTTGCCGATAGCTCTGGCCTTATCCAGCCTTAGTTATTGGCCGGTCCGTGAGGTTGCGGATCGGCAGTGATAAAATCCCGTCCTATACACCCTTCATTCTTCTCACCTTCCGTCTGTTGCCTCAGGTCTCATGGCAACAGGCTTCCCGCACTATTATTTATATACGCATATATTGTAGCTATATGGTTAGGGCTAGGTTGCTAGGTGCAGCTAAGGTTGTTGATAGGCTACAGTCAACCCCCTTATTGTACATTTCGGTAGCTGAATGTAGAACCCACAACCTGTAAGTGATGTAAGTATTGCGTTTTTTGATTCGAGAAATCGAACTAAAACACGTAGTAAGTTTGTTTAGGTCTTGATAACTTTATGAATAAATAAAAGACTAAACCATTACGATTTTTAACAGTCTGATCGTGTTCTTCAGTGTAGTGGCCTAGGTATAGCGTAAAAATATTACCCATGCGCGATAAAAGTCTGAGCGTAAGTAACGCCACAATATAGGAGCGAAGGAATCCGGGTCCTGACTTATCGCATATATCAATAATAATGCAATACACTACACAGCAATTTGGCCTAAAACGTTTACCTATAGTATAGAATGCAAATTATAATAATCACTACGGTTAAAAATTGCTATGAAATATGATCAGGCGTTTTCGAACTTTTTTAATATCTCAAAAATGTGGTTAAATATTAACAAAAAAATTGTAGATAGTGAAAATTTCAATAATAACTATACTCTTGAGAGTAAATTTGGTTTGACGCATGTTGGTACGGATCCACATACAAATTTGGGCAATCTCTTTTACCAGATCGTACACAACACACGTGCTGAGAAATTGCCAACGTCTGCCTCAAAAAAATCTAAAATGCAAGAGTGGCTCGCGTCAAAAAATATACCGTTCGACTCAAATTTGCTAAAAGTTGAGCTGTATGATATATTAAAAAAAAAAACAAAGTGATTTTATCACTTACAAAATCGATGACTACATCGCAGAAAAAGGATTTGAAGTATTACGTCTGCCTCCCTATCACCCTGAGCTGAATGCCATAGAGAACATTTGGGGGGTCCTTAAAAATAATATTGCTCTAAGAAATGTAGAACAAAATATAACCAGTACAGAAAAACTTATCGAAGAAAGTATTGAAAAAATAACGAGTGACACATGGCGTAATACATGCAATAGTGTAATTAAGAAAGAAACTGAATATTGAAATATTTTGACACTGATTTTGAATTAATAATCAATTTACAAGATGACAGTGACGACGAAACTGACTCTGAAGAGGCGTCTAGTTATGATTCTGATTGAAATAATATTTTATTAAAAATCAGTGTTAAAATAAATTATGTAATAAAAAAATAAAAAATAAATTATTTATGAGTATAAGCTTTTATTTTAATTTTTTTTCATTTTGCAATTACCTACCAGATTTAGTATCAAGAAGTAATTTAAAACCACACTATTTAATACCTTTATTATTTCGTTCATAAACAATGAATGAGCTTGCTAACGCTACTTGTAGTTACGCACACAAGCGCGCGTGTCTATACGCGCTTCAACTACAACTATGGCTCACCCGCGCTCGTGAGATAAAAGAACTGTACTCGACTACAGCAGAGCTAAAAGCACACACAGGACTGTTCTGTTGTGTCTGCAATTAGTGTTCAGTACTTTGTTTTAGTGCCACAAGAGTGTACAGACAGGACGCCTGAAGTTATTTTTACTAAATTCATGTTGTGAAACCTGTTGTGTCTGCAATTAGTGTTCAGTACTTTGTTTTAGTGCTACAAGAGTGTACAGACAGGACGCCTGAAGTTATTTTTACTAAATTCATGTTGTGAAACCTGTTGTGTCTGCAAGTAGTGTTCAGTACTTTGTTTTAGTGCTACAAGAGTGGACAGACAGGACGCCTGAAGTTATTTTTACTAAATTCATGTTGTCAAACCAGTCGGCCTGTTCGCTCTCACAATGATTCACTAACTAATACTTACGTGTCGTGTCACTCGCTCTTCGCTTCGTCCTCGATACTTCTTGTTCTTCTTCCACTTCCGTTTTAATTTCCATTAAGGGCACATCATATTCTGAATCAGACTCAGACTGTTGTGCTGGTGTATCTTCTGCGTCTGAATAGCTATAGCTTAGATGGTCTAGTTCTATAAGCAAAAACAGTGAAGAGCTACTTGTTACTATATGCGCAGAATAACTGGATAAACCACAATTTCAGGCACCTTATAAATACTCCTACTTTTATTCGAGGCAAATCATACTCTTGCATTGACAATGTATTGACTAATCTTTCGGACGATGATATAGAGCAGTGTTTGGTAGATCATAATGGTTTAGCGGATGGTCATGGCGGTCTTTTTTGTAATATAATTCTTGATAAGACTGATAAAAAAATAAACAAATCTGAACATACCATGTTGATTAATAAAAGAACATTTAACACAAAAAATAATGCTGCATTTAAAAAAAGCTTTCAAAATAAAAATAATCTTGTAGGTATCAATACGTTTCTCAAATATTTTAATAAAATCTTTCGTGTTACCCAAAGAAAACTAGGAAAATAAAACTAATGAACAATAATCGAATAAAGTGGATTACTAAGGGAATTAAGGTGTCAAGCAAAATGAAAAGAGTATTATGTACGGGTATCACTAATAATATTAGTGTTAATAACTACAAAATGAATTATATTAGGATCTATAAAAGAGTTTTAAAGCACGCACGAAGGTTAGCCATATCAAATCATCTCAACAAAGTCAAAAACGTATCAAAAGAGACATGGAAAATTGTAAATGAGCAGACAAAAAGAAAGCAAAACAAAGTTAGAAGAAAACTTGTTCTAAACATTGACAACAGGGTGGTTACAGAACCACAAGAAATAGCAGACACTTTTGCTGATATGTTTGTCTACAAATCATCGCTTTTGAAAATAGAAGAAGAAAGAGCGATGTCCTTTCTAAGGAATTCGACACCGAGAGTAGACAGTGAGATGACGTTTAATATGACAACGCCACAGGAAATAACAAAAATTGTACGTAAGATGGCAAACAAAAAGTCTTGTAGACACGATGACGTGCCGATATCAGTGATTAAGGATAACATAGAAATATATGCGTAACCCCCATCTGAATTCATTAATAAATGTATTGAAGAATCTGTTTTTCCTGAACAACTTAAATTGGCAAAGGTGGTTCCACTACACAAAAAAGGTGCAAGAACGGACCCCAAAAACTATCGGCCAATATTCTTATTACCAATTTTATCAAAAATTTTTGAGAAAATAATGAAAACTAGGCTAATGACCCACTTAAATTTAAATAGAGTAATTAATTTTAGACAATTTGGATACCAAAAGGGGATAGGTACTTCAGATGCGATAAATAATCTTGTTAATGACATTATTAGTAAGTTGAATGACAAAATGAAGGTAGCTGGTTTATTTATTGATTTGAGTTCTGCATTTGACACAGTAGATCACGAGCTACTTCTGGCTAAACTAGAGCATTATGGCATTAGAGGTAAAGCGTTAAAACTTTTGACATCTTATTTGAAAAATCGTAGAATGTACGTAGAAATAAAAGACATTAATACAACCAATGACGTAAAGTGTGTGAGTGAAGTAATATATAAGTCAAAAATGACCAAAATAAGTCGCGGTGTACCTCAAGGCTCAATCTTGGGACCAATATTATATTTAATTTTTACAAATGATTTACTTACTCAATTTTATGAATAATATCCAACCCGACGCAAGGCTTGTAATGTTTGCAGATGATACAAACGCCATAATCGGGTCGCCAAATTTAAACGAGTTGGCAGAAAATGTTAATATGTGCTTAAAAAATCTTTCTGTTTGTGTAATGTAGGTATCTGTATAATTATTTCTTTGTGTCAGTCGAGCATTAAACTTAGTACCGTGAATACGTTGTTTCCTTATCCCGACTAACCAACAGTTCAGTGGCGACGAGGACTAAAATATATATTCAACGTGCGATAATTTATAATAAGTACAGCAATGACGATCGGTAAAATAACAGAATTCGATGTGCATAAAGACGATTGGCGGTTATACATCGAACGGTTGGAACAGTATTTCGTAGTGAACGAGGTGAAAAGTGAGCTATTTGTACCGATGTTAATTACGCTTATGGGTGCGGAAAGTTATGAACTACTAGTGAGTTTGTGCACACCAGATAAACCTAAGTCAAGTCGTTTACACAAATAGAAAACATCTGCAACCCAAGCCGAGTGAGCTGGCTGAGAGGTACAAGTTTAGGGAGAGGACTCAACAAAGTGGCGAATCTATAGCCGAGTACATCGCTGTTCTCAAGAGAATGAGCAAGACATACGAGTTTAGGTCGTGGCTGGAAGAGAGTTTACGAGACCAGTTGGCATGTGGTATCAACTGTGAGACGATTCGCCAACGGTTATTCGCTGAACCTAAGCTAGATTTTTCAAGAGCCTATAGCTTAGCGATTAGTTTGGAGTCAGCGCAAAAAGATGCGGCGGTCGTAGTTCAAGGTCAGAAAAGGGCAAACGGGGAGGAAGCAGCGGCCGATTGTCTGGCAACAGAAGGTACAAGATGGCAAAGGAGGGATACGAGTGGGGCAGGTGAGAAGACAGCCACGCGGTACGCAAGAAGTACGACTATGCATACTTTTAAATATGGAATGCGACACAGGTTGTGCGGTGTCGTGCATTAGTTATAAAATGTACCAGCAAGTATTTAGTGATTTAACTATTAACAAATGTAATATTGTCTTGAGATATTATACGGGCGAGTTAGTATATCCTGTGGGGGTAATAACACCGTCAGTTACGTATAATGATAAAGTTAAAGAGCTCGATTTATACATCATAAAAAAGGGTAAAATGGCCTTACTCGGTAGGCAATGGATGTTAGAATTAGGTATTCAGCTACCTACTGTCAAATTAACGACAGTAAATAAATTATCGGGAGAGGAGTTTAATCTAGAGGAATTCAGTTCCAGATATTGTAATGTGTTCGCGGATGGACTGGGCGGCTTCACCAGCCCGCCGGTGAGCATTCACTTGCGGGAGGGAGCGCGGCCAGTGTTCATGCGCGCGCAGCCGCTGGCGTATGCGCTGCGCGAGCCGGTGGAGCGAGCTCTGCAGCAGCACGTGCGGGACGGCATCCTCAAACCTGTCGAGCGTTCCGACTGGGCAACGCCGATCGTACCAGTAGTGAAGAAGGACGGTAACATAAGAATTTGCGCAGACTATAAATTAACGTTAAATAAAGTTTTAGAGGTTGACCGTTATCCACTACCACGGGTAGAAGACTTACTAGTTCGCTTACACGGGGGCCAAAGATTCAGTAAAATTGACCTGTCCCAGGCTTATGCACAATTTTTCTTGGATGAGTCTAAGAAGTATAGGTACTGTTATTATTATACCCACAAGGGCTTATTTATGTACAATCGTCTCGTGTATGGTCTGTCATCTAGTTCCGGCATTTTTCAGCGACGCCTTGAGGAATTATTTGCAGATTTACCCCGGGTGGGGGTATTTTTAGATGACGTTATAATTACAGGGTTATCGACCAGTGAACATTTGGAAAACTTAAACAAGGTTTTCCAACGCTTGGAAAAGTATGGTTTAAGAGTAAAAAAAGAGAAATGTGACCTTTTTGCAAAGTCGATTAGCTATCTAGGATATGTAATCAGTGCAGAGGGCGTACATACGTGTCCCGGCAAGGTAAAGGCAATTATCGATACACCCGCACCCGTAAACGTAGCGGAACTCCAATCGTTTATAGGCATGATTATGTACTACTCAAAGTTTATTCAAAATTTAAGTACAATATTAGCACCATTATACGAGTTGCTAAAGTCGGGGTCGAAATACGACTGGAATGATAGATGTCAAAGGGCATTCAGAAAGGTTAAGGATATGCTAACCAGTAGTGAAGTCCTCATGCACTATTCTCCCGAGTTACCGCTGATAGTAACGGCGGACGCCAGCAGTGTCGGGGTGGGCGCGGTACTGTCTCAGCTGACGTCAGCTGGCGAGCGGCCTGTCGCGTACGCCTCACGCTCACTCATACAACCATTCTTCAATAGGCGAAATGAGATATATATTGAAGGCGGCTGTATGATGTGGGGTTACCGAATGATTATACCAAAGTCCTTAAGGCAGACGGTATTGAAACAATTACATAGTAGCCACATGGGCATAGTTAAAACAAAGAGCTGGGCTAGAAGTTACGTGTGGTGGCCGCGTATCGACGACGAGGTGGAGGCGCTGTGTCGCGCCTGCGAGACGTGCGCGCGCGAGGCAGACGCGCCACCTCGTGCGACACCGCAGCATTGGCCGTATGCGCCCCAACCGTGGACACGCTTACATATTGATTTTTTAGGACCGTTTAAGGGAAAAACATTTTTAATATTGGTAGATTCGACATCGAAGTGGATCGAGGCCTTCGAAACGAAACAAACCAATGCCACAGTCATTATTAAAAATCTGAGAGCTACTTCCGCGCGATTCGGGCTTCCGAGGGAACTAGTTTCGGATCAGGGTCCTCCATTTACAAGTAGGGAATTTTCAGAATTTTTAAAAAACAATGGAATTAAGCAGTCTTTTTCACCAGCCTACCATCCTTCTTCGAATGGCGCTGCGGAGAACGCCGTAAAATTATGTAAACGTACGATTAAGAAGGCATATAGGGATAACATTGATGTAGATCTAGCCCTCCAAAACTTCTTATTATTCTACAGAAACACTTTACATAGCACTACAGGCGAAACGCCAGCTATGTTGCTACAGAAACGTAGATTGCGCTCACGTCTGGACCTATTAAGGAACGACCAAACCTTGCTGGACAAAGTCCGCTCCGCACAAGACAGCCAGGCACAGTATGCAGGTGGAGTTAAGCGTGATTTTGGGCAAGGCGATACAGTTTGGGCGAGGGGTTTTGGCCAACATGACAAATGGGTTAGAGGGCAGGTACAGAGTAAAGATGGCTCTCGTAGGTTCATAGTGGAAAGTGATAACGGTCAATTAATGAAACGTCATATAGATCAAATGCGTCGAAGACCGCGATTTTCAGATGTTGCCTGTCCTGGGGTTGATACGGGAGAGTCATCGACGATTAGGGGTGAGAATGCCGTTTCACCGGGGAAGGAAGTGGAGAATAGGAGTAGAGAGGGTGACACACAACATAAAGAAACGGTTGAATCTCAATCAAGGGATAATCAACCAACACAAGACGTGGTCCCACCCGTCGTACGAGACGATGGTGCAAGCAACCCCACTACACTCGGTTCACCACTTCCAGAACTGTCACAATCACGGCCTACGCGAAAAAGGAAACCCGTGATTAGATATGGGTCTGAGTTTGCTAAACAAACTCAGACCCATATCTAATCACGGGTATCCTTTGCTAAGTACCTGTTATTGTTAGAATTAAGATCTTTATATGTATCAGTTGATGTATAGCTTTAATTTATTGGTGGAGGTGTAATGTAGGTATCTGTATAATTATTTCTTTGTGTCAGTCGAGCATTAAACTTAGTACCGTGAATACGTTGTTTCCTTATCCCGACTAACCAACAGTTCAGTTTACAGCAAATGATTTAATAATAAACCCAAATAAAACCCAAGTTATGTTGTTTAAAACAACGTCACGTAACAAAGACAACATAAATGTTACGTTCGAAGGGAATAATATTGATCTAATAAACGATGTTAAATTTTTAGGAGTTTACATAGATTCCTTATTAAATTGGAAAAAAGAGCTCACCACCATTGATTCCTCAATATCTTCAGCTTGCTACGCGCTAAGAAACCTCAGGGACGATATTGATTTAAAGCAGCTAAAAGCAGTATATTACGCATTGGTAGAATCCAGGTTACGATACAGCATTATGTTTTGGGGGAGCAGTTACGGGTATAATTGCCGAAGAGCATTCATACTCCAGAAACGTGCACGATTGTTAGAATCCCACAACAAGAATCTTGTAAAGATTATTTTAAAAAGTTGGGCATATTAACGGTACCAAGTTTATATGTTTTAGTACTACTCAGTCACTTTGCTAAATACATACACGAGCACGAATCACAAGAAGAACGTGAACTTAGAGAAAACACTAGAAGAAATGTTATAAAAAACGAAATTGTGCCTAAATTCAATATTGCGAAACATTGCTCTAAATACCAAGCAGTAGAATTATTTAATAGGTTGCCTACTGACTTGAGGTCATTGATTAATAAAGGTACTCTATTCAAAGCAAAACTTAAATCATTCTTGTTAAACAAATGTTTATATTCTTTATCTGAATTGGAGACAAATGATGGTAAATAGTTTTTAAATTTCAGTAATTTACATCTTATTATTCTCCATTTAAATAAGACACAAATATATTCAATGCATTATTTGACTTCTTGAGATTTACTTATAACCATTTGACATAATAATATTTACAATTTATTCATAATGACTATTTACAATTTTTTGACATCATATTTATCATGATTACTATAATGAATTTTTTATTGTATATTGATTATAATTATGAATTACTGACTATTATAAATTGAATATTGACTATTATTTGTTAGTAATTATTGCTCTTGATTTACTTAGTGTTAATTTACTGTTTGAAATTTACTATGTATTATTTATGGATGTTATGAATTAATTTATGTACGATAAAATTCAAACACAATGAAAATTGTTATATGAATAAATAAATAAATAAATAACCAACAAATACGTACAAATACAGAATGAGATGTCACGTCTATAGCGTAAGTAGTTTTTGAAATATCACGCTGTGTCAGACAGAATGATAAAGTAACTACTTTTTTAATACGAGTGACCTCTCGCAGGTCAACCTATGAGGTTATCGTTTGCTTAACTGGACTAGCATGTGGCGGGCTTAATGAATTGAAGCCTCCAGGACTTAAAACCTAAAACTTAATTAAAAACTAAGCGATCGCACGCTTAGGGCACAGGCCTCGGCTGAGGGCGTCGGGTGGGGAGGACTGCACGGGATGGGCTGGATCGAACAACTCACGAAGCAATACCATAACGATTACTTTCATCCGTTCTAGCGTGGACACCTAACATTAGTTTCATAGAATATTGACGGGTTCCGCGGTGTCCTGCGTAGGCGATTCAACACAATCACGACCGGAAAGCGACGCGGCGCGCATGGAACAAACTACAATCTATTGCGGTGGCCGGCCTGACCTAACGCACGTGGGTGCGGTGTGGCGATGAGCGGAACGAAGCAGTCGCTATGATATTTTCGCGGTTAGATATTTTCGCGCGAACTCTTGCGGTGCGGTGACTTGTTTTATATAAATAGCAGCTAAAGCGAAGACTTCGCGCGCACGTAAGACAGCTGCCGCGTCGCGATGACTTCACATGAACCGCATCGGATCGTTTCGCCACCGCAGTCGCATTGCATCGGCCAGGACACCGAGTTAGTATATAGCTTAGTAGTCTGCACACACGCACGAGTGGCGCGTGCTGCCGCGACAAATCGCTGCATGGCGGATTGAGCTCAGGCGGGATCTCATGGCGATATGGAAACAGTGACTGTCGCAACACAGTGATGGGCACGCCACTATCGAGAATATAAGAACCCTCTTTGAGGAATGCCTGACGCAGGTCTTACTGCACACTTGTTTCAAGAGGTTCATGGGTCCCACTTGAGTGCAGCACCGCCGTGTCCTTGTGGAGGCGTCCGGCGGCGGATTCAACTATCTTCGGGCCGCGGCAACGTCCACGTGAAACTGTGAGCGTTTCAACCGCGCGGCCATGACGATAATAAAATTAAAAAATCTATGCCAAGATTTTGTAAAAATTTGTAAAAGATGATTCCCAAAACCATAAATTTTTCAAAGTTATGGTGAAGAAGTTATAAGGGTTTGAATGTGGCCGCGCCATTGAAACGCGGAGAATGGCACGGCCACGGAGATATATCCTCTCTTAGTGCTCGCCTATATCATAAAAGGAAACATACAAAGGTATAAATACCAGATTTACGATAAAATACGGGAAATATGTAAAAAATTCGCCATTAGCAAAAATTAGTATTACATCACTTGCCCCTGTCGGTTCCATGCGACTCCGCCTACACCACTTGGCGATAATTATTAACGTGATGATAAGTAATTATAAAGATGTCGGTTTTTTTAAGATGAAAAAGAAGTTATTCCCCAGCAATATTTCTTGCTCAAGGTTATAGTTAGAATGTGCAGTTAATGGGCATGTGATCGGTCTTTAAACACCCTATATATAGATAAAAGGCAACTCTGTGCAAAAAATCAGAGCACCACATTGATGAGTCATTGAGTGAGTCAGGACTTTGTCTTATATATCTTCATCATCATCATAATCATCATTTATGCAGAAAGACGTCCACAGTTGGAAATAGGCCTCCCCAAGCGTCGCCACAACAACTGATCCTGTGCGTCTCGCATCCACAGCATTATCACCTTTTATATTATATACACAGATACTCGTATAATCCTCTAACTTATATCATGCAGTAGACACAACAGTTAAATTTTATCTCATTGAGTAATAAGTGGGGAGGTATTTTATTATAACATTTCAAACTGTACCCCATGAAAGATGAGGCTACTTTAGCCAGTCTAAAACGTGAGTGAACTAATTAGACCCTGTTTCTAGTAATAATATAATTACATATGTTCAAAAAAAACATTCAATACAAAATTACTTTTAAAATCATACCATCACTTTGATGTTCCTCCTCTGGCTCAATGACATCATCTAGTCTCTCACAAACAGCTGGTAATTCTTCTTTGACAGCAATGCTTTCAATATGGCTGATATCAACTATACTGATGTTCTCTACAGGAGTTACTGTAAGCCCACTGGAATACTCTAGCTGTCCTCGGTTTACTGAAGGATTCGGCTGCAAAACGTTATTACAGTAGGTATTAGGTAATCCTGATGGTTCCTTATTGCACACAAACACAAACAAGTACAAACTATTTTCATTGGTCACCCAAAAGAGCCTCACAAGTGGCAATACTTAATTAGTTCAACACAGCAGTCCGTGACCTACAGCATCACAAGGTATAGTATGTGGCTAATAAGTTGAACCCGTTGCCACAGTTATGCACAGCCCCCAACTTCAAATAAGACCGCAGAATCGGTTACTGCACATTCAAAGTCAACCACCATGATGGTTCAACTTGTTTGCCGAGGATTATATCACTTCTGCACTTACTAAATACCCTCACAAGTTGCAGAACACCTCACCTCATTCATCATCTGAGCAAACAGCTCTTCTGCTTCCAGACATTTTCTCTGCAGTTGGCAGCATTGCTTTAGTTTAGCAAAGCACAAGAAACAAGCGAGCATCGGTCTTCTGTCTTCAGTTACAAACTGTAACATAACATAATAATAAAGCATTTGATTTGAATAGAATACTGACCACAGGTGATATTAAGTAATAATATAAGGTATAACTTACTGGAATATCAGTCAGCGTTTCATACAGTTCATGCAAGTCCTTGTCGACAACTATGTACTTGCGAACATTCTCTACTAAACATATTCTGCACATTGGCATTCTTTCCATCTTTGAACAAAGAATAACTTAGCACATAAACTAGAAAAACAATTTTAAATGTCTGCTGCGGGCGCATATAGTCCTGGCCGCCAAGGAAGTTTATAGCACAGACAATCGAGTGGTTTATAGGAATTATTTTTAATAATATTAGATCAAAATACTACCCGGTTTACTATTATTATAAATAAAATGGGTTATTGTTTGACCCTTTGAGTTTGACACCTGACACTGACAGTGACACTGAACCGCTAGCCTGCTAAAATCTGTTTTTTAATTAAAGTTAATGATTTGACAATTCGAATGTTGCATGTTTTTTCCATTTCATAAATAGTGAGGCACCGCAACCGATATTGAACAAAAAAACCGAAAATATTCGTAAAAATAGTTTAATTTTAAAATGCAACTAATATGGTAAGTTTTTGTATTTTCTGAAGGTAATTTGAAAGATGCAAATGTCGAACTCATAAAATAAAATATAATTTAAGCCTAAGAATTAAAGACTAGCAAAAGCTGCGTCATTTTATTTTTTCGTCTCGATTTGTTATCACCAAACCCAGACAAAAATATAGAATTACTCAGTGATATTTTTGCTGACATTTTATTACAACTTTAATAATAGGTAATGATAGGACTTCGGTTTGAAAACTAATAATAGTTAAAATTAAACAATCATAAGTCCTCTTTTTGTACTATTTTCGCATGGATCTCTTATAAAATTGTAGCGATAAACGAATCAAGTGTCCGTTTCTTGTAATGCAGTCATGTGAATTCACAGCTTGACGACCAATGGGCACGCCATAATCATAATCATGACGGTCAGTCCCCTCTTTGAGGAGTGGCTGGAGAGGCGTCACGGTGTCCTCATCTTCCGCATGAAGCAAGTCCTCACCGGACATGGTCAGGTTCTAGTACAGGCCAAGGTCCAGAGCGAGGAGGAATGGAAGGGGGTCGCCCCCTTTTGCGAAACAGTAATGCTAGCGAAGGAGGAGGCTGCACGAGTGAGGGAACGAACATCTTTTCGCTCCAGTCGCCGAGACCCCAATCCCGACTACCACAATGTCAATACCAACGTCGAGCAATGGGTAGCTTGACGTCCAGCAGTCCGGTAATTGCCGGGACTGAGCCCCATTCGTCGTCAGCGCTTAGTGATCCACTCGCTCTTCAAAGAGATGTCAGCAAACCGTAGGAGCTCAGTAGAGCCGATCTGGTTTTAGGCAGTCATCATCATCATCATCATTTCAGCCGAAAGACGTCCACTGCTGGACATAGGCCTCCCCCAAGCGTCGCCACAGCGAACGGTCCTGTGCGTCTCGCATCCATCGGACTCCCGCAACCGTTACCAAGTCATCAGTCCACCTTGTAGGAGGCCTTCCAACGCTACGTCTTCCGGTACGTGGTCGCCATTCCAGAACCTTTCGGCCCCAACGGCCATCTGTTCTGCGAGCAATGTGCCCTGCCCATTGCCACTTTAGTTTGGCGATTCTTCGTGCTATGTCGGCAACCTTGGTTCTCCTGCGGATATCCTCATTCCTGATTCGATCACGCAAGGAAACTCCGAGCATAGCCCTCTCCATTGCCCTTTGGGTGACTTTAAGCCTTCTAATGAGGCCCATTGTAAGCGACCACGTTTCCACGTTCCACGTTTTAGGCAGTAAAAGTCTGAAACTGGATATAAAATTGTGTTGTGACTGGAGCTCCCTGGTAAAAGAAAGTAGCTAAGAATTCATGATTTTCAACCGGTTTTCAACCGCGCCCGCCACGGTGGAGCTGGTTTATTTCTAAACTCACGAGACCGGAGTTTTGTGTGGTTACACAGCCGTCGCAGTTGCGGTTATCGCTTGAAAACTTGGCAGATGACAATCGCAAGACGGGCGGTTCATTATCAATTGAGTTCCAGACCACCGTGGACATACACCAGAAACGAGCTGTTGCGTTATACTTACTTCACAGAAAAATTAAAAAAAGAAGGCCTATAAAGTTCTGGGTGCATCAATCGATTTTCGGATTTCGCATCGGATTTTTCTACCCCCTGAAGGCCACTACAGGTGTTAACCGACCGCAGAGAGTGCGGGCGCAACCTGCCGAGTCTGCGAGTGACCGTGGCCCACACCATTCTACTAGTTGCCCGCCGGTGCAGCGGGGAGCGGGATACATAATATATCTCTAGCATTCTACAGAAGCTGCGGGCCCGCAACCTCAGCGGACGCGGGTAAAAACGGTTTTATGAGTTCTCAGTATAAGTAAAAGTCCGAGTGTAAAAAAATATGGTAATATTTTTGAATATTTCTAATTATTTCAATCTTCAATTCATATTAGACTTTACTATAAACAAACACTATCGTATTTTGGGCCTACTTTCCTTAAAGGTTGTATTATTAAAAGAACCGGTATAAAAAAATCGAATTTGGAGACATCACTTCTATCAAAAAGCAGGCAAGGCAACATATTTCTGGAGTTTGACATTTGCACTTGTCAAATCATTATCTGGGATTAAAAAACGCACTTTAGGCGTGTGTAACTCTTAACTGAACCGACTCACTGTTCCGAAACATTTTAGTAAACCGAAAGATTGGAACATCAGTAATGTTTTAAATGCATCATTTGGAACAATTGGGACACTGAAACACTCTTTACTTTAGTAGTAAGTAACCAGCAGTATTTTTAAAATTCAAATCAAAGCGTAACTAGTGTAAATATAATTAATGACCTGAACTAAAAACCTTTGCTTTAAATTATTCTCAAATCAAAATTCTATAAAACTTTTAGTGTATATGACGAAACGAAACAGATCACGATTCATAACAGTCAGTGTCTGTATCTTTTGAGCCGTTGTTCCGTATGTTCCATATTGTGTATCTTGTGAGTCGATGTTTCAAATGTTCCGTTTATATCTTTTGAGTCGTTGTTCCAAATGTTCCGTTTGTATCTTGTGAGCCGATGCTTCAAATGTTCCAAATTATACATATCACTGTTTCGGAACATTTCAGTGATTCTATTCTATTCTATTCTTAATTAATGGCAAGTAGAGCCGATGTCGACTATTCTGCCAATGTCTAAAGTAAATTGGAAAAGCAAGCGTGTATATTATTATTATTTCGGAAAATAGAAAGGGACAGTAACTGTAGACCAAAATTTCAGATGCAAATGTTCCAATCGCAAAGTTGACATTTGACACACTTTTCCCATACCTAGACCCTGCGTTCCGAATTGCGACGAAAGCGATAATATATCGCGAATCCGACCAACGCGCAACGTCACAATTATTACTCAAAATAGCCCTAATATATTTTGTGATAGGATTACTATTCTGCCGCCATATGGAAAAAGGACGTTTCTACATGAAGTACGAAATGGAGAAAAAAAATAATATGTATTTTAAAAACTAAAAAATTCGCTGTGCGAAAGGAAATAAACAAAATAATAATTTTGTCGTGCAAAAGTCTGTATCAGAATTTGATCTGTAAGAAATAATATGTAAATTTTAATGAAATAATTGTTATTTATTTATTAATAAATTACTTTTTCTGTTTCTTTTTAGTAAAAAAAAATGCAATAAAATACGTGATACTGCAATGAAAAGACGTTTCAGCTAGAAACGTCCTTTCAACTTAGTATTTTTTTAAATATCATTGCTGTTGTAATCAACTAAATAATAATAATATTCTGTTCAAGGTACGTGTTTCGTCTAATCCAGATAGATGACATCAATGACAGCTACATACTATTCATATCTTATGTTTATGGATACACAACACTTATATCGTCGCCAGTAGAATTTAACTTTCTCTAAAAAGACTAAGCCTGAAATAGGCCAATAAAGTCGCCTTCTATAACAAAACTTCATATTGAAATTGAGGCCTCCGTACAACGGATCAACCACGCTAACGTACGGTCTTGTCAGTGCATGCCACAGCGCTGAGGAAAAGAGGCATTACCGGCTTATTTATTACAAGCCTTTGATAACATGGAAAACAGGGGTATCGGTGAGTTTCTATAAAATTTTAGTAGGTTGGTACAGACAAACGAGATATTTGATATGCGGGTGCGGGTAACAAAAAAAACTACGTGTTTTAATGTCGATATCTAAAGTCAATTATCACGTTTTTAGTCAGTAAAAGTCTGACATTATCTCTCGCTCCGCCCAAGAGCGCGGGATGTTATTAGATGATTTTCCCACCCGAAAAAAAAAAATACTTTATAACTGCACCTTATTAGGGGGACGGGAGGGGTAGTGGTGTTTACTACAATAGTACCACTAGCGATGGGCCCATCGAGTTGTATTATTCGAATTATTTGAGTCAAACTACAAACGAGTAAATTGGAGTTGCTTTTTCCTTCAATTCGAACTGTTTCAGTGGCGGATTAACCATGTAGCAAGAGTAGGAAATGCGACAGGCCCCGCGCATTTAGGGGCCCCGTATTTGAACGTAAAAAGTACTAGTCATAGTCATTTTATTGTATATGATAATCAATTTACTTCAGACTTTCTTCCAAATAAATCTACAGAATAGAAGATCTCTTAGAATTTCACAACTATCGCACTTTTCATGCAACCAATCATAAAATCCAACAGTATTTCTCAAGATATGATACAATAGCCTCCGCTACAAAATTAAGAAAACTTTCCCACTTAGCGTTCACATGTGACGATGGCAGAGGCATACTCGTCAAATCGGAGCTTCTGAGAAAGATCGAGGCATTCCATGGACAGTTGTACACGTCAAAAAATTCGCTCAAACCAGTTATTATAACATTTATTCCACTCTAAAGTGGGGGTGTTCAAAATGGCTTTCTTGAAAGCGTCGACTGCTTCTTCACCGGACTGGAACCTTTGACCACGAAGACTTTTCTTAATTTTAGGAAATGTATAGAAATCGTTAGGGCTTTGGTCAGGACTGTATGGAGGATGGTCAAGAATTTCTACTTTTTCCTGCTTCAAATACTCAATCGTTTGACGAGCGCTGTGTGAGCTTGCGTTGTCGTGGTGCAGGATGATGCGTCACTTTGAGTTAGATTTTCGAAGTTCGGCGATGACTTGTGGTAAACAAACTGTGTTATACCACTCTGCGTTAACCGTTCTACGATCTTCAAGTACAATAGTCGCAACATGGCCGGTTTTTCCAACGAACGTCCATCTTCTTTGAAGTACTTCGAGAACGAACAACTTTAATCGGCTTTGGCTCGTCTTGAAAGACCCAGATTGTAGATTGTTGTTTGGAATCAGGATCGTAGGCATAGATCCAAGATTCGTCACCACTGATGATGTCATAGACGTGATTTGACTCTCCTCGGTTGAACCTTTGCAGAGTTTTCTTACACCATCTGACGCGAGTCGCCTTGTGATCGTCGGAAAGGAGATGCGGTATCCAACGGCAAACTAGCTTTCTCACACCAAGCGCTTCATGCAAGATCTTCTGAATGGTTGTCGCTGAGATGCCTAATAGAGCCTCAATCTCTCGATACGTCGCATGACGATCTTCGAGAATTTGTTGTCTCACAACAATGATGTTATCTTCAGTGAAGGCGGATTTTGGGCGTCCTTCGCGAGATTTGTCACTAACACTAGTATGTCCACGCTGGAATTCTAAATACCAGCGTTCGACAGTCCGCAGACATGGGGCTTCATCACTGAAAACAGATGTTAGCTCTTCAAAACACTGAAGCCGTGTCAGGCCTCTTCTAAAGTTGTAGAAAATTATTGCACGAAAATTTTTCTTCGAAAGATTCATTTTCGTACGTAACCTGACAGGTTCCAATCGACGCTGTGACTAAACAATAGCATTCCTAATACTTTCAACTGTTTTGAGATTCAAAATTTAAACACATTCGAATATAGAACAGTTCCAAATTCCACATTGCCGGGAAATATGGAAACGATAGAACTTAAAAGGCATGCCTAGTATTTAATACTTCATTACCATCTGCACAAATCGCCCTCAAAGACTTGGAAGTATCTCTCAAGTTTTCTTTAAACCAATCCTTCTCATTTGTCATATGCGTCGACGCGCCAGAATGATTATTCAATCTCTTGCTTGCGGTGTCGACATACCAAACGCGTAGGCTTGTGAGGCTTCTTTCTTCCATTTAGGGTTATCTGGACACTCCTTTGCCTTATGTGGTCCATCACAAATAAAGCATTTAAACTTTTGTTTCGCCTTTCTGGATTTACTCATACCCTTATGCTTATTTGATAATAGTGCTGATGTCGGTTGTCTTGCACTCGAGCTTGCTGAATAGTTGTGTTCCATTTGAAATAGCTTCGTCTTGACATAGTCTGTAGTAAGTACTACGTTACTATTTTCTATGGCCAATCTCATATGTTGGAACTCTGCAGTAAGCCCTTGTAGAAGTAAAGCAGCCAACAGTTCGTCATCAACTTCTTTTTCTAGGTCTTGCAGTTCCTGAGATACCATCATTACTGACGTCACATATTCCCTCACAGTTGGGAATTGTTCCAGCTTCATGCTTACTAGCTTTGAAAGTAAACGGCAACGGTTATTTGGACCTTTATCTTCAAACGCATCTCTTAGTGCTTCCCAAGCACTTTTTGCTGTATTAGATTTGTGTACGTTCACCAAACAATGAGGTTGTAACATTAAACAAATCTTTGCTCTAGCTTTCTGGTCTTTTCTCATACCTTGCGTGTCGGTTGGATCAGGCGTGACGCTTGTATACTCCCACAAGTGGTCATGTACCAGATGCATCTCCATAAGGAATTTCCATGTGTGGTGTAGTTACTGCTGCCTTCTAATTTCTCCATAGATAGGACACTACTGCCTGAACCACTTACTTGTGCCATTGTTGAGTTCTGCTCTCTTTGCGAACTTCTCTTATTATCACACATTTTCCTGTAGGTGCGATTCCCATAACCTGTTAGTGGGGCAACTCAAGTCCACTACACGCGCAGAGCGTAGTCGGTGGAAAACACAGGAAATGGTTATAGTAGTAATGGAATAAATAATATAAGTTTTGGTAAAACTTAACTTGGTTTAATTCCTCATGACACACAGAAACACAAGAACGCAATGTCAGGTAAAATAAAAAATAAAAACAAGTAGAAAAATAAACTTAGAAAAAAGATCGTATTAAAAAACTACCGACTCTTTTATTCTAACAGATATGTAATCGTTCGGATCGTTCCTACAATGTTCATGTTTTATTATTTAAATGGTAGCCAAGTTACAATTTTTGTAGAACGAGCGATCGACTCAGGCGCGTCAAAATGGCTACAAACAAACTTATTATTTTCTGAAAACGCTTACGCGCCGCGGCGTTCCCGATTGTACACAGAGATTAGATACGAAACGGTCGTAACTTGGCTAGCCGTATATTACCGTAAACGCATACATCTATATATAAGGGAGAGTTGTTGACTGAATCACGTTAAGGGCCTATTACACTACTCGATATTTAGACAGTCTTAGTCGATGTCGCGTAGTGTAATAAGGGTTAGACCGGTCTTACTCGGAACAAAAAATAAGACAGTCTGAATGTCTGAATATCGTGTGCTGAATATCGCGTAGTGTAATAGGCTCTTTAGTCTTACGAGATCTGTGCGTAGTTCCTATGTATATTTTTCTCTGATTATGCCCTATTTATATATACATTGGTTCTGGTTGAAGTAGGTAGTGCTTAACCTAAGGTATTTACAATTATTTACATGGTTACTCGTCAGAGGGCACTCGACACCCTGCGGAGCGCATGCACTGAACGGCCCACGCAACCCGCATGCACGCGGCGCTGCGTCGGTCGCCTGATACTATAGTAGTCTTTGGTCGCCTGTGTAATATTGGTCAGCGAATCGAATCTTTCTTTTCTCGGGCTGGGTAGGGATGTCGCCAGTGATGAAAAATATCGATATGTCGATATTTATAAAAATATCAATATCGGCCTCGATATATCTAGGAAAAAATATAGAATTATCGGTGAAACTTTCCAAGATCGGAAATCGGTTTTAAAATAATAATTTATTTAGTTCAGTCTCAATAATAGGTAATAGTAATTTTTATACAAAACGTACATTATTTAAGGCTCCGTGCACAGAATTATCTCATTTTGAACCTTTTTGATCATGGTTTGTGAGAAAAGTAAGAAGAATTTAAACCTTATTTTTTAGGATTATGAAAGTCAAGTTCTTATTCTCTCAGTTGGCTTGACTATTTTTTTAAAATAATGTGTGTATTAATGGCAATTACCCATATTCAAAACCCTTTTCTCGCAAAAGTATCGATCGAGTGAAGTTTGGCTACGTTTTACACAAACTACAAATGATTTATAACATTAAAAAAAATATTAGTAACATCATTATATGGTCTACTCTCAGATGGGTTGAAAACATTATTGACTTCAATAGGAAATATAGCAGAAAAAAAATGTTGAAAAAACATAATTCTTGGAAAACATCTGTACAAATAAGTATTTTTTTCTATACCTTAGAACCACTTTTAAGAAAATTTAAAAATTACACAATAATCTTAAGTTAATCTGTTAATAGAATCTAAAATTTATTTTATAAATAAACAATACCTTCATTTCGTAAATTACAAACAAATTGAACTATATTATCGACCGCGCAAACACGATCGCGTCAGTAACGATCGGGCACTCCCAGCGAGATCACGTACTACTTTGTTCCGGAGCCGCTCGCGAAATTTACGTGAAATATTCCCAAATTTGTACGCCGACTATCACGTTGTGATCCAGTAAGTATTATTTTTGATTTTATGTACTTTGTTTATTAAGATTGTTTAAATTTCTTTCGACTTTAATAGTACTTAGAGGTAACTGTTGTATGTTTGTATGTAAAGGTTATCTGCGGAATTACTCTACTACTATGATTAAATTACAATTCTTTCACTAATGCCATCTACAATGGTTAATGGCAGCTATATTACCATCCACAGAAAGTTGATATTTTTAACCGACTTAAAAAAAGGAGGAGGTTATCAATTCGGTTGTATGTTTTTAATCATTTTTTTATGTTTGTTGCCTCAGAACTCCGTCGTTAATGGACCGATTTTTTTGCAGATAATGAGTCGAAAGAAAAGGACGCATTATAAAGGCGTCACTAAAAGGAAAAAAAAAAACAAAATGTGGGGCTGATACGTGCAAGACAAGTTCTTAAAGAACGCAAGTCCAATGCACTGGCTACGGTTTCGTTTCCAGAACATGTAAGATTTCTTCGATCAGCAGTAGAAGTGAAATAGTACATTTTGATACAGTGGAGAAAGTTTGTCATGCGACCGAGGACGAATTCACACGAGCCGTAGGCGAGTGTTTTATATATTTTATCTGAGTGCTGCTGATTGATACATTTTTACATGATTGCTTAGCGCTCAGCCTGATACAATAAATGTAATAAAATATGGTGGCAACGAGCACGCGTACTTTTTCGCACTAGTGCGAAAAACAGTAAATAGTGTGCCTAAAAGCGGTAGGAATAAGAGCGGGTTTTCGAGTAAGTGTATTGAAATAGCATTTACCAGTACATACTAATTGACAATGTTGCTAATTTTTAGGAAATAGATGCTAATGAAAATTCTGAAACGACTATGGACACTAATAAAGTTGACAATATGTGTCAACTTGAACTATTCATGGTAATTATAACCATTGTGTTACGTACAGGGTGTAAATAAATAAACGCCAGACCTACTTTTAGAAATTAATAACTTGTTTTAGTTGTACTATATATGGTGATCTAATTGTTTCAGTTTATATTGAAAGTCTCATATTTTTTCTCTAAACTTAACTCGTAAAGTGAAATTTTGTAAGTTCTTGGTCCGAGAGACCACACAGGAGGTTTTGCGTTTATTATGTTATATCGTATAAAAATAAATAATGTACTTATAATATACCAACAATAATATATTCATTTACAGGGTTATTTGTAAAACACTAACAACCTTGCAGGACTGTATTACTGACATCATAAATAACAATTTTTGTTCTATGACTTTTTACAAAACATAATTCATTTACCAAAAATAACCCTTCAAGATTTCGTTGCTCTTTCTAACACACTTCAACTTTGTGTTTTGCTATACCTACGTCTGTATGACGCGACGCAAGCGCATCAAGCACCCCCGCTGCCCGATCCCCGCTCCCCTCCGCTATTGTACTATCGCTTGCTTCGCATATACTTCGTAATGTTTAGAATGTTCAATTAAAATATTTTTATTTTTGTATGAAAATCTGATGAACTAAAATATGATAAATTTTCAAGATAAGATAATAGAAAATCCGTTGTCACACGTTATTAAAGTGTTTCGGTTGGTACCTACAACGTGTGACTACGGATTTTCTTTTTGTTCTGTTCTTGTTTCTCCATTTACCTTGTTTATTCCAGCATCCTTAGAATCTTGTTTCATAAGTTTTCCGCGTCGTTTTTTTTGTCGTTGTCGGGTTTTAGTTTTTAACTGTTTTTTATTTAAACAATTTTGGTGTTAAATTTAACACATGACTTTTGGTCCGCTAGAGGGCGTCGCTTTAAATTTGAGCAATATTTTGGAAATGTACAAGTGAAGCCCTTTCAAATGCTACCAAACACGGCGTAATTATCACCATTTTTATTTTTAACACATTACTTTTTGTCCGCTAGAGGGCGACATATCAAGTTTTGTGACACGTCACGTAGCCTATGTTCAGCGGACAATTAAGACGGTTCTAACAATACCTCATATGTCGAGTTCCGATAAGTAGATTAGGAGCTATGAGGGAACAGATGAACATACTCACATACATACATAGCCTGTCAAAATCATTACCCTCCTTTGGCTTTGCCGTAGTCGGGTAAAAAAAAACTAATTTGAATGTAAAAGTGGCTGTGGCTGCGGAGCAGGACCGGCATTTAGCCAAGCGTTTTTATCAAGGATATAATCTTCCAGTTTATAATGCGCTTGTCTACATAGTGTGCGTTTAATGCAACCTTTAAATTTGGACTCATTTAGTTGTAGAATCTTAACTGGTATTTTATTATAAAATTTTACACAGTACCCCATGAAAGAACTATGTACTTTAGCCAATCTGAACCGAGGTTGATCTAATTTGTTCCTATTCCTAGTATTAAAATTGTGCCTGTCACTTATCTTAGTAAAAAGATGAATATTTTTCCGAACATACATAATGTTTTCATAAATGTATTGACAAGGGACCGTCAGGATGTTTATTTCCTTAAATAGTTCTCTAAGAGAATCGCGTCTGCAAAGAGTATATATGGCTCTGATAGCTCTTTTCTGCAGAATAAAAATAGACTCTATATCTGCAGCCCGTCCCCATAGCAAAATACCGTAAGACATGATACTATGAAAGTAACTAAAATAAACTAGTCGCGCAGTATCCACATCAGTAAATTGACGGATTTTTCTGACAGCATATGCTGCTGAACTAAGCCGACTTGCCAGAGATGTTAAATGAGGACCCCATTGTAGCCTCGAGTCAAGCGTGATCCCTAGGAAAACCGTATTCTCGACGAATTCGAGTTTCTCCTTGTTCAATACTTGATATCTCGAAGGCTTTCGATAGGGTCTGGCACGAAAGCCTTATTGCTAAGCTTCCTTCCTTCGGTCTACCCACTGGTCTGTGTGATTGGATCGCAGACTTCTTGAGGGATCGATCCATCCGAGTGGTCGTTGATGGCTGCTCGTCCGGTCAAATGGATATTAATGCCGGGGTCCCTCAGGGGTCGGTACTCTCGCCAACACTGTTTTTGCTGCACATAAATGACTTACTTAAACCCGGTATCTTTGGGTATGCAGACGACAGCACTGTTGCCGAGAGATATGTGGCTGACGCACGCGCTAGTGGGTCACAGATCCAGTCATCCCGAGAGGCTATGGTTGAACGCTTGAACTCGTCCTTGAAGGCGGTCTCCGATTGGGGCGATGCCAATCTGGTCAATTCAATGCAAGTAAAACCAAGCGTGTCTTTTTTCCGCTAAACGGAGTCAATTCCACCCGGCTCCATCTTTCCGAGGTGTGAACGTGCCAATAACCGACCATCTTGATCTTCTTGGCGTTACGCTGACGTCAACTCTCAACTTTGGGCCATACATCGAAGTAATGGCTCAACTGGCAGCAAAAAAGCTGGGAATCCTCGCGAAGGTCAGACGGTACTTCACGCCGGAACAGCTGCTAAAACTTTATCAAGCGCAAGTTCGATCGTGTATGGAGTACTGCTCTCATCTTTGGGACGGGTCTGCCAAATACCAGCTTGATGCGCTAGAGTCGATTGAGAGGCGAGCCAAGAGGATCATTGGCAATGATGCACTTGTTGAGTCGAAACTCCAAAGACTTGGACATCGCCGCCGAGTTGCTGGCCTGTCGGTTTTCTATCGTTTACATTTCGGGGAGTGTGCACTGGAATTGCACAATCTAATTCCGCCAAGTCCGTTCCATCATCGGACCACTAGACGTACGGTGTTGCGCCACCGGTTCATGGTGGACATCCCACCCATACGCACAAAACGTTTTGAGAACACATTTATTATGCATACAGCCAAGGAGTGGAATTCCTTGCCGGAGTCTGTGTTTCCTGATAGCTACAACTTGGGGGTCTTTAAGTCAAGAGTGAATAGGCTACTTCTAGGCAAGCGTGCTCCATCGTCGACCACATCATCGCTTGCCATCAGGTGAGATGGTGGTCAAACGCGAGCCTATCATTAATAAACAAAAAAAGAAGCTTTTATGGCTTTGGAAAGAGGTAGTGTGAGTCCATCAGGTATACCATCAATATCAGTAACAGCTGATGCTGCTTGCATACTTATTCTTCGGCCTATTTCCATCTTTTTGTTATCTCGTCGTGACATTTCGCGTACGTATTTTGTTTAATTATTGGTAAATCTATGGAAGTCAACAAACAAAATATTTCTGATTTCTGAACAATTCCTTTTAAATACGGGCAAATTCCAATAAAACTCAGTAATCGTCAATACGGCTTTCGCCGAAATCGTTCAACTGGGGATCTTCTAGCGTATGCCATTCACATCTGGAGAGAGGCTATCGAGAAGTATGGAGAAGCACTTGCAGTCTCCCTTGATATCTCGAAGGCCTTCGACAAGGTCTGGAACAAAACCCTTATTGCTAAACTTCTTTCCTTCGGTCTACCCACTACTGGAGTCTGTCTGATTGGATAGCAGACTTCTTGAGGGGGTCGATCCATACAAGTGGTTATTGATGGCTGCTCGTCCGGTCAAATGGATATTAAAGCCGGGGTTCCTCAGGGGTCGGTACTCTCGGCAACACTGTTCTTGCTGCACATAAATGACCTACTTAAACCCGGTACCTTTGGGCATGCAGACCACAACACTGTTGCCAAGAGATACGTGTCTGACACACAGATCCAGTCTTCCCGAGAGACTATGGTTGAACGCTTGAACGCGTGCACTAGCTTCTGACGTTTTATAAGTGCCCATGTAGGCCTATGTGAAATAAAAAACTTTTGACTTTGACTTTGACTTTGAACTGGTCCTAAGGCAGTATCTGATTGGGACGATGCCGATCTGGTCAAGTTCAATGCTGCTAAAACCCAGGCGTGTCTTTTTCTGCTAAACGGAGACAATTTCGCACGGCTCCATATTTCCGGGGTGTAACCGTGCCGATAACCGACCATCTTGAGCTTCTTGGGGTAACGTTGTCGTCTACCCTCAATTTTGGCTCTTATATCAAGGCAAAAGCTCAGCAGGCTGCCAAAAAATTGAAGATCTTAGCTGAGGTGATTCGGTACTTTACACCGGAACAGACAGCTGCTCCAACTTTATCAAGCACAAGTTCGATCGTGTATAGAGCTGTACTGATCTCATCTTTTAAATATTCAAAAAAATATATATATCTGTTTTTAAAAATACGGTGATGTTCTTATTTATTTTGTTTGCTTTCCTTTTTATTCCGATATTTTTGGTTCAATTCTAATACTTGACATTGATGAATATATTTTTTTACACCACCTGCTCGATAATGCCCTTTTATACGTCATACAACCATCACTTAAAACAAGTCATTATGTCCCTAGGGAGATAATGCATTAAGGGCGATCCCTAGGGAATAATGAGATTTGAATTTGGAACGTGAAAAACCGTCAGCATTATGTGAATTAAAATGTAGTGCATCAAACAAGTTTATTCAAATTTCAAACTGGCCACTAACAAAAAAAAAACAGAATAAAAAAACTTTCTAAAAAAAGTAATGAACAAACGGGAGCGATAGAGAAAATTTAAATTATAGAATCTTTGAGTAGTGAATTTTGTTTGTTTCAAATCTCAAAACATTTTGAGTGATAGTTAAGATTAACCTTTTGACGTGCGTAATTAGAGACACAATAGTAAGACAATGGCTTGCGGGCGCCGGCTACCGCCTGAGCGTTAATGAATTAACTCGTAAATAATACTTACATATATTTCTCTATTATATAATTTGTTTTACTAAATTGTCTTTTAATTATCTCACAGATGGTGTAAAAAGTAGAGTATCCAACACAGGGTAAAGCTGTCTTTGTCTTGGGCGGCTTGAATTCCTCACTTCACTCAGGTTTCTTTATTAACTCCCCGAGTTAATTATATAAATCCCTCACTGACGTTCGGGATTAAAATTAGCAACCTTCGTTTTGTTCGGAATTCAACATGCCGCCCGCGACTTAAAGACACTGCTTTATCCCCTAGTCACATAATCTACTTTATGCAATAACGCAATGAAGTTTGTGAAATGTATTATTTTTATTGTATTTGCTGCGAATTTTTTGGTATATATGTAGGTCTTTTTATTTCCTTTTTTTACGTAGTTTTTAACGATGACCTCAACTTGGTATTGTTTTGTCAATTAATTAATTTCTGAGTTGAGCTATACGTTTACTGACAAATGCTTGCACTAACTGAACAGGTCCACTCTAACACGGTAATATTATCTATACAGTATTCCAACTTCATACAAACGGACGAAACGCGAGCTATACCTACGCGCCTCGATCTCGAGGTGCGCTCGGGATGCAGACAGTCGCGTCTGTGCCGCGCGATATTTTCAATAAAAATAAGTTCAAGTACATATTTATATATTTAATATGACGAGTAGGATATATTGTGCTGTTTTTCATTCACATAAATATTGCTTCATTTAAAACCAAACATATAAATTGTAAAGTAGCTGCAGGTATCTATAACCAAGTAAAAGATTTCCCTCTTTCTCCACCTTGTCCATGTTTCCCAAAACAATTTTTAATTAAGCTTTAGAATGCGGATTTTTGTACTTTCAAATTTAATAATAAAGCATTTCGTAGGTACGTCTCAGTCGAGGCGCAAATATTTTTCGGTCGCAAATATTGAACACTTCCTATTCAATTCACAAAGTATTTTATTTGTTTATATAAAAAAAGTATATTTACAATCACAAAACTAAATGGAAACACAAAGTAGGCAAATGTAATTAAAATGCTGGAGGCGGGCAGCCATAGTGCGGGCAGCCCTATCGCATGTTTACGTACCGCGCGGCTGTAGGCATTTATTTCAAAGATACGGCCGAGTTACAATACTGTATAGATAATATTACCGTGACTCTAATCTGTATGGTTCCATCCTCAAAAGAACATCTCAGACACTAGTATACACTGTCCGCATACACCTTTACCGAGATTACATATCTGAATTTTAAAAGAGATATCTCGTAAACTTAATTTTTTTTGACACATGGAAAGTGTTTTTTTACAACTATTTTGCTTAAATAAATATCATTGTATCATCGTTTTGTATTTATCATTTAGTTATTTGTCTAAATGTATTAACATCCATCTAACACAAAATTGAATAATTTTGGTGTGAATTGTGACAAATATAAAATATATACACGTTCCAGATTTTTATTTACAAACCATATTTTTTTTATAATTTTGTAACTCAGAAAAATATCTTATAGAGGATCAAAATTGTTTGAGCGGCCACCAAGCTCGATTTTTACGCGTGTGTGCGTGTAGCTGCATGCACGATGCACACAAACATAACATTGCAGCGAATTTGCCTAAACTCTAGCGAGTGAATTTTCTGCACGGCCTCTTAAATATAATTATGAGAATCTTAATCCTACTAAGTAACAATATTCTAATATTTTTAAGATCAATTTATTGTTTCAGGCAAAATGAAGGCAAATGAAGCATTTGTCTGGTAACCAAAGAAAAACATACTCGTCATCGACAATAGTTATTTTTTCCGTTCGTTCCTATTTTTTATGGCTTTGAATTCCGATAAAATAAATATTCTAATAGTTAATTAATTTTGAAAAAAAGATCGTTTTTGATACGATTTTCGATATTGAATGTTTTGTATCGATATATGAACGATGTATCGGATCAAAATTGAAAATATCGATACATCGATATTTTTTCAATAAGCCACGACGCTATCGTTGTGTGAAGATCGCTGTGTGTTGCACTGTGCGTCACCACTTCGTGACGACGGAGGGGTCGCCGAGTGTCCGCCTCTGCTGCCACGAAGATCTCACACACACGGCAACGGCCTTGAAAATAGATCGCACTTTTCAGAGCGAACTGGCGTGCTCGTCATTTTCCTATTTCTTGACAGCAAACGGACTGCGCCTTTTTCAAGGCGGTTTTCTTCACATTTTCTTTGACAGTGTTGTTGAAATACAGTACGGTAATGGTTGTGCAGGAGGTAATGTAGGTATATGGTATGGTTTGGTGGTTGGTACTGGTACTGGTGGTTGTGTGACTGTTATTATGTCACTACACATCTGTAGGCCTAGTAATTTGGGTTACGAAGCGCGTTGACATCGATATTATCGCTATTCGGAACGCGGGCGTGTCTAGTGATGTGCCAAGTCACTGTTTTGATGAATGAGTCGACTCGAGTTGGTTTGTACGTTTTTTTTTTTTTGCTTTTTGTTTGATATCAATTTTACAGTAAAAAGGAAATATCGAATAGGACTAAACTTCAAACAGCAGGTAGGCTATGCATAATGTAATGACACAACGATAGTAAATCAAACATTTTTAAATATTACAAAAAATAAAACCATTGAACATATTAAGAAGGTACCTAGGAACCAGGAATCATAAGATAAAATTTTATTTGTTTTATTACGTAACAAAAAGAGGTAATCCTAGAAGTCCAAATGGTTCCAAATTAGTTTTTTACCCAATTTACAAGTAATCTTACTTATTAAAATGATAAATCAAGTTATTAATTTCGTACAAACATCACATCTAGACGAATCAAATAAGCTTAAAGAAAATTATTTCATCGAGAGTCTTGCACATTAAATTTTTTACGTTCTAAAGGTGTCTCAAACCTAAAACTACGAATGTAGTACTAAAGCACGAGCGAGTCAATCTAACTCGAATACTAGACTCGAGTCAGTTGGACTCCCCTAATAGAATCAAGTCAGCGAGTACAAAATCAATTCTCCCTGACTTGAGTACTGGAATCAAAATAAATTGGTACTCGAGAAAGCGAGACCGAAGCAGGAATCGAGTGTGACTCGAGTCAAGCCGTACGTACGTACTCGGCACATCGCTAGTCCTGTCTGTCGGTGCGTTCCGAGAAGAGCTATCAGCACTGTGAGCGCGCTTACAGTCGTTCCGTTTTAACGTGAGCCCGTCCACAAACGATTTCTTGACGTCATGCATGACGTCATTATCGACGCCATCTTGCCTTAACAGTGCTTACGCTCTGATGCAATATCACTGAGAGCGCTGTCAAAAGTGACAGTTTAAAAATATTGTTTGTTTATGTTTTCTTAAAGCCGAACGTCCACCGCCAGCTAAAATAAGTTAGTTTAGTTTAGCTCGCATAGTTGAGCCAGTTTTTCATACATGTGCGTCCACCGCAAACTATGCCACATGTATGAAAAACTGGCTCAACTATGCGAGCTAAACTAAACTAACTTATTTTAGCTGGCGGTGGACGTTCGGCTTAATAGTTCTTAGTTACTTTTTATCTTATAAAGCATTTCGATGAAAAAATGGGGTTCCATAGCCATGTTGAAGCCCAGTTATTTTATTATTATAAATGTATGGAGAGAGCTATAGAATAAACTGACCAATCAACACAATCACAGAACAGAATTATCCTAGCGGTGTCAAATACACGCGCAATACCTTGTTAACAAAGCTTATTGTTGAATCTCTACCAAATCACTCAATGAAATCACGTCGAAATCACTGTTGGCGCGACAACAGGTCGTTCCGATTTGACATATCGATATCAACGCTGCGGAACGGCTGTACTGTGAACGCTCATGGCGATGTAATCGTAATTCAGAACGCGGTGTGTGTTGGTTTCAGTGCATGTCACATGTCAGTGTCAATCAGGTGTCAAAGTGTCAAACTAACTCATTTTGTGGTGATTTTGAATGGTGTCTACCGGTCTATTATAATAACAAACCGGGTAAAGTTTTGAATAAAGATTATTAAAATAATTTCTAAAAAACTTCCTGGACGGCCAGGACTATACGAGGGATCTTTTAGGCCTGCTGCGGCATATCGCGCTGGCTGTCACAAGAGTTTCACGAGACAAGTGCATATGATCACACGATATTCACACGCTTTATTTCGTGGAATGTTAAAGCTGCGTCAGCAAGCATTAGCTTTACATATTCTTTGACGCCAGCAGCAGACATTTGAGCTTGAAGATGGAAAAACTGCCCATGTGCCGAATATGTTTAGTGGAGAATGTTCGCATGTATATAGTTGTCGACAAGGACTTACATGAGCTGTATGAAACGCTGACTAATATTCCAGTAAGTTGTACCTCATATCCTAATATACCTATCTATATATATACAGTTGTGGTCATATAATTAAGAATGATTTATAGTACCAGACATTTAAAAAAAATACAATATCATTTGTACTTTTATGTTCCTTCTCAAAAGTAATTAATTATGTTACGAAATAGCTACTTGAATAGAGTAAACGGGATTAATAGTAAATATTAAAATCAATTACTATTTACCTTACAAAGGAGATGTTTCATTTTTGTATGGGGCTCCGGCCATAACATGTACATTTTATCGAAGCTGGGAAACTTACCCCTGAATAGAATAAAGTAACATTTTTTCATAATATATGGTTTTTATGTACAAAATAAAAATTAAAAATGTTAGACGTTTATCCTAAGAGTTATGACAGCCATGATAGGTTGTAGAGATGACGTCTACTTAACCTATAGAATTGTTTTGTTTTTGTTCTATTTATAAAAGAAAGTCGTGTTAGTTACACTATTTATAACTCAAGAACGGCTGAACCGATTTGGCTGAAAGTTGGTGGGGAGGTAGCTTAGAACCAGGAGAAACACATAGGATACTTTTTTTAATTTTTTTTTTTTTTTTTTTGAGTAGGGTAGTGTAGGGTATAGTAGGGTAGGGTAGGGTAGGGTAGAGTAGGTAGTAAAATGAATTAAGCTGGTTCTGGTAATGCCCGTAGATGCCGTTATCCTTCTATCTATCTATTGTGGTCTGGTTTCCGCACTTAGTCCTTGGCGGACCATTGTGCGTGAGCCATGGCGGCCTTCACTCCAACCAGCCCACCTCACTCCAGAAACAGATCAGTCTTTTCAGTTTGCTCAGGGCATTTACCAGTGAATTCGGTGCTCCCAAGGTTCGTGTTCTTATTTCGTTGACGGCTGTGCACTCTAGGAGCACGTGCGCGATAGTTTCCTCTGACTCCATACATCCTCTGCATAGAGGACTATCCGTGATATTCATTACGAAAAAGTGTTTGTTCAGTGAACAGTGTTATCCTTACTATTAGGTGGTACGAAGTTCGCCGGGTCAGCTAGTAGAATAATAGACAAAAGTGGCTCACCAAAGCACGATCAAATCTTTGAATCATTTCTTAAATAAAAAGGGACAAAAGTCAGTTTGAGCGTTCGGGCGGTTATTTTGAATTCGTTTAGAAACACATTTCAAAAATGGAGACTAAAGATTTTTGTAACGATGAAATGGTCACATTTAATTATGTTTACTCAAAAATATGTATAAGAGAATAATAGTAATTTATTTTTAACACTACAAGAATACACACATTTTTTTAATGATTTGATGAGACATGATTTCAGAACGAATGAAGTCTGCAAGCAAACGAGACGCCATGTTGATTAAAACTTGGCAATAATTGAAAAACAGGCTCAAATTCACCAGAGAATATTTTTCCCCAATTTGTGGTATTTTTTCCTCTTTCGATAAATGTACATCTGACGGCCGAAAATGAAACATCTCCTTTAATTTATTATTGACAGTTACAATTTCAAATATTAATAAAGCTGGGCAAATAATTAAGAACGATTCTTAAACTGTTCGAGAGCTGTTTCAGTAGATACTTAGATTTTAAAAACCTCATTAAATAAGACAGTGATCATGTTAAAAATTGTAATTTAATTAATTAAACCCCAAGTGAATGCGGTTCGATGGCGGTGATCGTTCGGCGGCGCCGGCGAATGATAAAATTTGCTTTGTTAACTTACCAAATCAAATCAATTAATTTTATATGTTACCATGGGAGAATGTCCATCATCCTATAATATAACAAACCGGGCCATCTCCTTTGCTTCATTCTGTAAAAAACTCTGCCCAGTTTCGTAATTTTTATTTTTAAAATTGTGACCAATGTCAATGTGGTTTCTATTGGATGTGTCATCGTAATCAAGTTGAGATTTTATGAAAAACGTATCTTAGTGCTCTGAGAATAAATTTGATGATATAATGATTAGATTGGATACACCCTTCAAATGTATTAAAAGTGCTATATCTATATATATATAAAAGCCAAATACCACTCACTGATTAATCACGAAATCTCAGAAACTATAACACCTACAAACATAAAATTTGGCAGGTAGGTTCCTTACAGGGTGTAGACATCCGCTAAGAACGGATTTTACGAAACTCCACCCCTAAGGGGTTTTTTTTTTTTTTTGGGTGTGAAAATCATCTAATGACAAATCTCGCTCTTGGGTGGAGCAGGAGATAGTGTCAGACTTTTACTGACTAAAAAAAAACCACTCCTGTTCCTTCGTCCCAGGGCCCCGGGTTTCGTTTTCACACTACCCATGGCCCCAGTAGGCTTCGACCCTGCTGGGCCCCTACGATTTGCTGACATCTCCCTGAGGCGCGCGTGGAACAATACGCGCCGTCGACGACTTGGGCTTGGTCCGGACGGTTACCGGACGGTCGGACGGCGGGCTACCCATTGCTCGCCGTCCGCAAGCCCGCTCCTACGGTGGCCGGAAATCGGGATCGGAATCCCGGCGGCGGTTGGGGCGTGAGGACCGTTGCCTCACGCGATCGGCCGCCTCCTTTGCTAGCATTACTGCTTCGCAGAAGGAGGCGACCGCCTGCCACTCCTCCTCGCTCCGGACCATGGCCTGTACCAAAGCCCGGCGCGAGAGATCGCCGCCGCCGATCGCCCCCACGAGGACACGGCGTTGCTCTGCCCAAGCGGGGCACACCTCCACCGTGTCCTCCGGGCGGTCCACACAGTGGCGACACCCGGGCGTCGCTTCCGCACGAATCCGGTGCAGGAACTTCCCGAACTTACCGTGTTCGGTGAGAACCTGTGTCATGCGAAAGGTGAGGACGCCATGAGGTCTTTCCAACCACGCCTCAAAGAGGGGACTTACCGCCATAATTGTGGCGTGCCCAACCCCTAAGGGGGTAAAACGGGAGTTTGAAGTTTGTATGGAGAAATTGACTTTTACGCGGGCGAAACCGCAGGCAGAAGCTTGTATAATATAAACATAAGTATTTAAGGACAAAGAAGCCTTTTAAATGCGTCTCCGCTATCACGAATGGTGGAGGGGCCGGGAATAAAATTCGTAAAGAAAAAAAAACCCCCAGACTTTTACTTGACAACATGAATAATAATAATAAATCCGTAGGGCAGTTTTGTGGCAAACTGTTGGGCATTAGCGACCCCACGGACCCGATTTCCGAAAGAAGGATGTATAATCCAGTAAGGTGCTGGTAGGGATCTTGACCGTACTTCCGGGATTGTCCTGATAGCCGTGGTATACCTCTCCACTCCCCAAGCACTTCAGGATATGTTGCCCTCTTGTTGCTACGTCACTTTGTGCTAGCGACCGTTTTTAGGGGCCCATTTGTTGAGTGTGCAAGTCACCCCCCTTTTTATCGATGGAAATTAAAAACATTTTTTAGGCAGGGGCCATAGCACAGAATAAGAAATAGTACAAGTACAGAAATTGCACTCCTTGATAGCAAACATACGAAATTAAACCTACTAATAACAGCGCTAATGTTCATAATACATTGCACGGCACGGACTCGACCTTGATTTTATTAGCCTACCAGATCCAGTGGCGCTCGTAACGAATCAAAATGCACCGTAAGTCCGCGTGACGAGAGTCTCTTTTATTATGCCCATTATGCGCCTTTGAACAGGCCGCTCTTGTTATAGGGTTAGGACTTGTGTGTTTTTGAAAAATGTGAAATAGGTACTTACTTACGTTTTACTACATAAAATATAATCAGATTTTCTAAAATTATATGGTAGATAGGTACCTAATTGATTTCTACCTATTTACTTATATCCATATTTTAAAACATATTTTTATAAGTCATCTCATAGAAGTGTCAAGAGATTTTACATTTAGTTAGGTATCTAAACAAATGAAATAGGTAATTAAAATGAAGTGTACTTATACATATAACTTTGTTGGTTTTGTATGTCGTTAGCTTTGCGTTCATATATAATTTTTGAAAGGTAGGTCGTTTAAGACGTTATTATACATAATAATTAACATTTTGTAAGATATAATTACAGTCTATGTTGACCTTGCATTAGTAAGGTAGTCACTAGTACTGGAAGGTCTACTTATATTGAAAGATCTTTAAGGTCATTGACTCGTTTACGTGAAAAATGTCGCACATACTTGAAATAAAAACTCGATAAAGAATTCGAAAATAATTTTTGTTAGCGCGGGTCAAGCGGAAAATCGAACACGCGTGTGACACTCTACCGAATTTAGCCTCGCAAGAGAGGCCGCGGGCGTAGGCATATTTCTATACCTATAGTTAGAAGTGCGCCAGGCCTGGCCATAGTCTTAAAATAGTAATAATAATATTTATTGAGCAACAAAGTAAAATCATGTATACACAATTGCTTATAAGCTACTTATATATAACAACTAAATAATGCAATCAATTGTGTCTAACAGTTAGCATCTGCTGCCGAACTAGGTTTATGGCCTGTATTTCAGCAAGCAGCGCCTCAAGCCCTCGAGTAAGTCGCACACCTTGAGACGGCCGCCATGTTGGATTTAGGTCAAGTGATTATTTTTTTCGTATCCCATTCAGCAAACCCTTTCATTTAATACCCATATCATGGGGGTGCATTTCAAATAGCCAGTCCGCCATCTTGGATGACCGCCATGTTGGATTTGTAATGACGTTTCTTAGCTAGTCATGTATTGTCATCAGAACTCAGAGCGTGTGCAAAATTTCATCTTAATCGAAGACCGGGAAGTGGGTCAAATTAAGATTCCAAGATTTTCTTACATACATAGTTAAAAGTGAAGCTAATAAAAGCGTGTTAAAAAGGAATAGGAATACCTAAGAATTTTTTACATAAACCTTAAAAAGTATATCTATGCTGCCAGTATGCAAGCCAGCAATATATGTGTGGCCTCTATGGTCTTCTAAACTTCAAGGACTACGAGCGTGAAATTTTGCACAAAGCTTCTTTTCATAACGTAGGCGAGGACTAAGAGAGGATTTCCCAAAATTCACCCCCTGAGGGGATGAAACGGGGGTCCAAAGTTTGTATGGAGAACCATACTTTCACGCGGGCGAAGCCGCTGACAGAAGCTAGTCTATATATATGTAAAAGGAGAAACTGACTGACTGACATATCAATCTACAAAGTCTTGAGCACAGGCGTAGGGTAGCCAGCCTTTCGGTGTTTTACAGGATGCATTTTGGAGAGTGTGCGCAGGAATTGCATGACTTGATTCCACCATCTCATTTCTACCATCGGACAAGCCGACGAACGGCGAGTATCCACCCTTACGTTGTTGAAACCTCTACGGTCCGGACCAAGCGTTTCGCCTCGTCGTTTATACCGCGTACATCGAGGGACTGGAATAATTTGCCTGCTGCGGTTTTCCCGTCCGATTATAATTTGGGTCTCTTCAAGGCTAGAGTGAATAAGCTCTTAATAAATTAGTGCGCCTCACCATCTACGATTGCATTACTACTTACCATCAGGTGGGATCGCAGTCAAGCACTAGTTTATATCAATTAGAAAAAAAATAAAAAAAATCAACGCACAGTCGAAACTACTGGGACTAGGAGCGTGAAAATTTGCACAAAACTTCCTTTTATGACGTAAGCGAGCACTAAGAGTGAGTTTCCCAAAATTCACCTCTTAACGGTATAAAACGGGTCCAAAGTTTGTATGGAGACGCTTACTTTCATGTGGGCGAAGCCGCTGGCATAAGCTATTTACTTTTATAGATCACAGCCAGTGACGGATTAACCCTTAATCAAATTAAGCAATTGCCTAGGGCATCACGTCTGAGGGGGCACCAGAAGAAGCACAAAAAAAATCCGTCCTTAGGGCAACACGTCTCACTCTCACGTCACCAAAAACCACACCAAAAAAAGTTTCTAAGACTAATTTGAAAATTCGTGCGTTTTAAGTTGACCTAGAGTCCGGCCTAGAGACATGACCCCGCTCCCGCTTGCCCACTCGCTGCCCGCTAGTGCATTCGGCAATTCAAATGCACCGGAATTGTGATCAGCCAATCACAAACCACACCTACCCTGCGGCCCCCCCGCCTGGCGACCCTGCAAAACTGTGTCAATCAAATGTTTTGTTTTTTGAGTAATTGTGCCGGCCGGCTTCTATGCATACGTAATAATAGGGATTAAAGTATGAAATTGCCGTTTTATTGTAATAGGTACTTCGAATTAACCTTCATGGTTTGAGATTTTTGAGTGAAACTTTTTTCACACATGGTACCCATGAAGTTCTTCTTTTAAAAAATGGGCAACATTAGATTATCGACTTTCAGTTGTTTTTTATTCAGCTTAGACATGAAAGATGGATACTTCGAAAATTCGAGAGATTTTTGAATACGAGTTCCGACGCGGAACTAACGTGGCAGAAACAGCTCGCAATATCAATTTTGAGTTTGGAGAGGGGGACTGCTAATGAACGCACCGTGCAATTTTGGTTTAAATGCTTTCGTGATGGAAACATTGATTTGAAAAACGAACCACGTGAAAGACTGCCCACACACCTGTGCTGTGTTCCTGTAGTTTGGCTTGGATAAATTTGTTATTCACCTGAATAACAAATTTATCCGAGCCAAACTACCCAGGAATTAACGGCATGGTTTAACGTTACTTTACCAACAATAAAAAAATATGAAAAATGGGTGCCTCATCCTCCTGCAGCGAGGTGTGAGGCAGGAAGACGTCATTTCTCCGAAACTGTTCACGGCCGGATTGGAGGATGTCATCAAGGTTCTGGACTGGAGTGGATTGGGCATTAATGTCAATGGCGAGTACATCACTCATCTTCGGTTTGCCGACAACATAGTAGTCATGGCTGAGACTACAGAACACAGTGTGTTATTTTACCTAAGTTGCGGACATGTCTGGTTTATGTGTCTATACGATAGCTCTAGGTTTGATAAGTGTTCAACAAAAATACCTACAGTATAATTATCTATATTTATTGAGTTATTATTTTTTTTGTGAGAGTTGAATGACCTTTACAAAAATTAAATTTAATTATGATTCCAAAACTAGTAAACTTATTAATTTTATTTGTTACAAAAATAAAGTAACAGCTCATTATCTACTAGTATTAAAAAAAATAGCTTTGTAGCTTTCATATTTTAAGAAATATGGGCTTTTTCCCGATTTCAACAAAACACTTTTTTTAAATTAAGTGGTACTGTTGTAGCATGTTATTTTTAATAAATAACATGCGCAATAATATTGTTTCGTATGTCCTAAAATATCATACACGACAATCGCCTTATATAGGAGATACAGCGTTTCTAAGTATTTATGACTTTTCTATGGAAATAGGGTTGTCAACTAGACGTAAAAAAAAATATGTTTTAGTTGTTTACGAAGTACAGTCAATAGACCTATAATTCAAATTGTTTAGTTATTTTAAAAAGAAAGTGAATAATCTTGATTATGTCTTTTATAAGAAATATGCTTTAAAAATGTGAAATACGTTTCGTAACATCAGATCGTTGTTTTTATCATTTAGATGTTTTAAAATTATAGATAATTCATTTATTAGTAGTAATATGCATTTTTTTAAAACTAGCCGTCCCCCGCGGTTTCACTTGCGTCTATGGTTGAAAAATTTTAAAGACTAAAACTACACTAACAAAGTTTTGTATCAGAAAACATAAAACATATAAAGATTGGAGAGAGACCTGCAGTGGGACAATACGGGTTAGTTATAATAATAATATAATAATGGGATAATAACTCAATTATGTCTGCCTCTCAGAATGGATGTAGGAACGGGTCTCGCGGTACTAAGGAGCTACTCCTCATCGACATGACCATAAGCCAACAGGTTCGTCGATCCCGCAAGGATTTGTCGACATGCTGGATAGATTATAAGAAGGCCTATGACTCTGTGCCACATACTTGGCTCATGAGGGTGTTGGAGTTGTATAAAATAGATGCAACTCTACGCACCTTCCTTGAGTCATGTATGGGGCAATGGAACACAGTCCTTCGTTATCCAGGATGTCGATCAATCCGGAGGGACGATGAGCCTATATGGATTAAACGGGGAATATTCCAGGGCGACAGTCTGAGTCCACTTTGGTTCTGCTTAGCCCTGAATCCTCTAAGCATACTGCTAGAGGAATCAGGCTTGGGCTATAGGTTGAGGAGAGATGGTCAGGTTCTATCTCACCTTCTTTACATGGATGATCTGAAACTCATTGCCCCCAACAAGTTACGATTGATGGAACTACTGAAGGTAACTAAAACTTTCAGTAGTGCCATCAGGATGGAATTTGGTGTGGATAAATGTGCAGTCATGCATGTAAAACGAGGGGAGATTATGGAATCTGAGGGGATTCAACTCTCAGATTCCATACACCTTAGATCTCTCTCCTCGACCGAAACCTACAAGTATTTGGGTATGTCGGAAGCGTTAGGCATTAACGTTGCTGACATGAAGCAATCGTTGAAGGAGCGCTTATTTGGCCGCCTGAAGAAGGTACCTGACAGAAGGCTATTTGCCTTCTGTCAGGTGGAAATAAGGTGCGCGCCTTCAATGGTTGGGTCATGCCGGTCTTAATGTACTCTTTCGGCATACTCAAATGGACTCAGACCGAGTTAGACGCTCTGGATAGGCGGGTCCGTACACTATTGACCGCAAACCGGATGCATCACCCACGGTCGTTTGTAATGAGACTGTACATCCCGCGGAAGTGTGGAGGTCGAGGTTTTTTAAACACGAAGACCCTGCACAACCGCGAGGTGTGCAGCCTCAGAGAATACTTTCATAAAACCGGTGTGGGTATGCACCGCGATGTGGTCGCAGTGGACAAGGGACTCACCCCGCTGTCCATGGCTAAAGAGAACTGGCGCAAACCTGTTGTACTTACAACTGATGACCGCAAGGAAGTATGGAAAAGTAAGGAGCTCCACGGGCGCTTTTATCGGGCTCTTCATGAGTCTGATGTAGATTTTGCAGCGTCCGTGGCCTGGCTACGTTTCAGCAACCTCTTCGGGGAAACTGAAGGTTTTATCTGTGCAATTATGGACGAAGTCATCTTGACGAATAACTACCGGAGATATATAATGAAGGACGGGACGGTTGACGTGTGTCGGGCATGCTATCGTCCGGGTGAGTCTATCAGACATATTATCTCTGGTTGTTCTCGTCTAGCTAACGGCGACTACTTGCACAGGCATAACCAAGTAGCCAGGATTATTCACCAGCAACTTGCTTTGAAATACAACTTAGTGTATTCAGAGGTACCGTATTACAGGTATGTGCCCGACCCAGTTCCCGAAAATGACCATGTCACGTTGTACTGGGATCGGTCTATCATTACTGACCGACTATTGTAGCCAATAAGCCGGATATAGTGGTGATAGACCGATTACGCGCCGCGCAATGATAGTCGATGTCACCATCCCGCATGACGAGAATCTCGTGAAAGCTGAGAAAGAAAAACAAATCAAATATCTCGACTTAGCACACGAGGTTGTCGATATGTGGAATGTGGACTCGGCTGTCATTGTGCCGATTGTTGTGACTGCCAATGGCCTTATAGCCAAAAGCTTCGACGACCATCTGTCGAAGCTGTCGTTACGCGGTTGGATCAAGGGCCTGATACAGAAGGCAGTACTCCTTGATACGGCTCGGATTGTGAGGAGGTTCCTGTCTCTGGAGCCCTAACCACCGGTAGCTTGGACCCTGCTCCCGACACTGGCGGACTACTATTTTTTATATTTTTAAATGTTTTTTTTTTATATGTGTTTTTTTAAAATATGTATAGAAAATAAATAAAGATATAATAATGGGTAACTTATAAAACGTCTGAATTTAGTGCACGGTTCCAATTGGTCGTTTTCTATGGATAAGAAACGAGAAGAAACTCGTAAACTTTTAAAAAATTATTAATTTTACAATATTAATAGGTATAAGAGGACAATGTAGACCAGTCAACATTGTACCCAAAAAAACAAAAAAATATTATAAATAAAAAAGTGGAATCAATATCTATAGTATAATGCGACATCTGGTTTTTTATGATGATATATTATTAGTATAATAAATCATAGAAATTAAAAACACATGCGACCATGTAATAATTATTCAGAAAAAAAACTTGAAATCACTGAAAACATTTTTTGAGGTCTTTTTTTTAGGTGGGAAAATCGTCTAATGACAAATCGCGCTCTTGGGCGGAGCGCGAGATAGTGCCAGACTCTTACTGACTAAAAACCCACTCCTGTTCCTTCGTTGCCTTCGTCCCAGGGCCCGGGTTTTCACACTACTCATGGCCCCAGTAGGCTCCGACCCTGCTGGGCCCCTACGATTTGCTGACAGCTCCCTGAGGCGCGCGTGGAACAATACGCGCCGTCGACGACTTGGGCTTGGTCCGAACGGTTACCGGACGGTCGGACGGCGGGCTACCCATTGCTCGCCGTCCGCAAGCCCGCGCCTACGGTGGCCGGAAATCCGGATCGGAATCCCGGCGGCGGTTGGGGGGTGAGGACCGTTGCTGTTGCCTCACGCGATCGGCCGCCTCCTTTGCTAGCATTACTGCTTCGCAGAAGGAGGTGACCGCCTGCCTCGTCCTCGCTTCGGACCATGGCCTGTACCAAGGCCCGGCGCGAGAGATCGCCACCGCCGATTGCCCCCACGAGGACACGGCGTTGCTCTGCCCAAGCGGGACACACCTCCACCGTGTGCTCCACCCTATCCTCCAGGCGGTCCACACAGTGGCGAGATCCGGGCGTCGGTCTGTAAAATCTTGATCAAAAAATAATTTGAGGATTTATAGATATTAGGTTCTTTTGGTGAATTCCTATCATACTACAAAACATTTAATTTAAAAAAGAAAACACAAGAAGAGAAGATATTTTTTTTTGGTTTCTATGAACTATCTCCGATTTTCTATGTATCTAGAAAAATATCATAAATGAAGGCACGAGTTTTATTTAGAGTTTTCTTTGAAATGTATCTTTTTGAAAAGCAAAATTTTTATATTAAACTTAAAAACTTCTTAGTTGACAACCCTAACCTGAAACTTAAAAAATCAATATCTCAAGTATAAGGCGTCTGACGCATCTGAAATTTTTAATGAAGATACTTATTAGTATAACAAATATATAGTACTTAAAAACTTATGCTACAACGTAGTAATTTGCCAGAAAAAAAATTAAAACGAAATCACTGAAAACATTTTTTTGTGGTCTGTAAAAGCTTAATCAAACTAGTATTTGTAGATGTATAGGTTCTTTTTGTGAGTTCCTATCATACTATAAAACATTTAATGTAAAACAAACACCAGGAAAGGAGACACAAAGTTTTTTTGGTTTCTATGGACTTTTCTCGATTTTCTCAATATCTCGTAAACTATGATAGATGGAATCACAAGAGTTTTAATAAGAGTTTTCTTTGAAATGTATCTTTCCGAAAGGCATATAAAATGGGCATGTCCGCAACTCGGGTGAAATAACACACTGTGCAGAAGAGCTCAGCACAATGCTCAATGACCTCAGTAGAGCTTCCGAAAGAAAGGATCTTAAAATGAACATGGACAAAACTAAAGTTATGATAAACAACCATGTAGGACCCACTCCTATCAAGATTGGAGACTCTATACTCGAAGTTGTGGACGATTACGCCTACCTTGGACAGACAGTCCAGTTGGGTAGATCTAATTTCGAGAAAGAGGTCAACCGTCGAATCCGACTCGGCTGGGCAGCGTTCGAGAAGCTGCGCGGTATCTTCTCGTCCAATATACCACAGTGTCTCAAGACGAAAGTGTATGACCAGTGCGTGTTGCCAGTGATGACATATGGTTCCGAAACGTGGTCGCTCACAAAGGGCCTCATCAGAAGGCTCAAAGGGCAATGGAAAGGGCTATGCCCGGAGTTTCCTTGCGTGATCGAATCAGAAATGAAGATATCCGCAGGAGAACCAAGGTTGCCGACGTAGCACGAAGAACCGCCATACTTGCAGGGCACATTGCTCGCAAAACAGATGGCCGTTGGGGTCGAAAGGTTCTGGAGTGGCAACCGCGTACCGGAAGACGCAGTGTTGGAAGGACCCCTACAAGGTGGATCGATGACCTGGTGAAGGTTGCGGAAATCCGATGGATGCGAGACGCACAGGACTGTTCATTGTGGCGACATTTGGGGGAGGCCTATGGCCAGCATTGGACGTCTATCGGCTGAAATGATGATGATGGGTGCCTCATGATTTGAATGATCTGCAGAAAAAAACGCGTGTTGAAATTTGTGTTGCCTTGTTGAATCGATACAGAAATGAAGGAATATTGTATCGAATTGTGACATGTGATGAAAAGTGGATTCTTTACGTTAACCGTAAGCGAAAAATGCAATGGCTGACCCCAGGTCAAACGCCGCAACAGTGTTCTAAAGCAAAGCTTACCAATAAAAAAGTGATGGTAACTGTTTAGTGGTCTCAGCATGGTGTTATTCACTACAGCTTTCTCCGATCTGGTCAAGCAATAACGGCAGATGTCTACTGTGCCGAACTCCGAACAATGATAGCAAAACTAGCAGTGAAAAAGCCCCGACTCATGAATCAATCTTCACCATGATTGCTCCATGATAACGCGAGACCTCATACAGCACGAGAAACCGTTTTAACTCTACAGGAACTGCAATTAGAATCCATTCAGTTACCCTCCGTATTCGCCAGACCTTGCTACAACGGACTACCATTTTTTTCGTGATTTGGACAATTTTCTACTTGATAAAAAGTTTTCTTATCAGGAGGCAGTACAAAATGCTTTCACACAGTTTGTCGAATCTAGATCACCAGAGTTCTATCGCAAAGGCATAAATGACCTTCCTATTAGATGGAAGCAATGTATAAATAATAATGGTAATTATTTTGATTAAATAAATATGTTAAATGAAAAAAAAAAACAATTTTAATTTTACAGTACAAATCGGCAATTTCATACTTTAACCCCTAATAAATAAATTATGCTTTGGTTTTTATTGTTGTCGCACCTACTCCACTTCTAAGGTACGTTACATCTTATCAATGCTTTTAGGCGGTAAAGGTTTAAAGACCGATTCTAGTTGACATACGGATAGGGGGGCCCACAGGCGTAGATTGCTTAGGGCATCAAGTAGTCTTAATCCGTCACTGATCACAGCTGACTACTGTTACGTGTACAGTACGATACGTTTAAAACTCACGATGAATCTGACCAGCTTCTCTGTGCTTAGTTTTGCTTGGAGAACATAACAATGTGTAATCCTAGTTGTGTTTTGTTGCAGTTTGTAACTGGAGACAGAAGACCGGCCCTCGCTTGTTTCTTCTGCTTTGTTAAACTAAAACAATGCTACCAACTGCAGAGAAGATGTCTGGAAGCAGAAGAGCTGTTTGCTCAGATGACGAATGAGGTGAGGTGTTCTGCAACTAGTAAGGGCAACCCATACATCAATGGGTGTACCCCTAGGTTTAATTCTTGGCCCATTTTTATTTCTTATTTATATAAATGACTTACCTTACCTCATAAAGGATAACAATGATATAGTGTTGTTTGCAGACGACACTTTGCTTTTGTTTAAATTTAAACATCAGCATTCGGTTACTGACGATATAAATAGCGCCCTTTCAAAAATAGTACACTGGTTTAATGTTAATAATCTGTTTCTTGATGAAAAGAAAAAGTTAAGTTTACGATGTCTCACGTTAGGCAAGTGGAAACTAGTATGCTAATGAAAGGTAAATACTTAATTGAGTCTTGAGATACTACAGTGTTCTTGGGCATAACTCTTGATACTATGCTTCAGTGGGGCCCACAGATAAAAAAAAAATGTGTGCGTGTACTAGCGTACACTCGTAAGAAGTGAAACTTCTTTATGACGTTATTTTTCAAAAAATAATTTACTATAAACAATTACAGGTTCCCGTGGGAACCTGTAATTGGCTCAATGTCTCTTATACCATTGTTAATCTTTTGTTATAGCTGTTGGTTCTCCTATGACTAAATAAATAAATAAATAAATAAATATATGCAACTTTACAGAAATTGGTTAAATAAAGTTAAATTAGATAAAGTTTAATAAAAGGCTTTTATTATCATAGACATAAATACAAATTCTACAATACATTGGAGACATTTACCAATCCCTACTCCGCTGGAGAAAGTATACTTCGAATCACGCGTGGTAGGGATAAGAAAAAGATGGCGCGTAACGGAAAAATGTGACGCGTAACGAAAAAATGTTACACAATTTTTTTTTCCAACCCCGATAAAGAAGTTTCACTTCAATAAATTGTCGAAAAAACTTAGCTCTGCCGCATACGCTGTTAGACAAATGCGAAATCTTACTGATTTAGAGACAGCCCGTTTAGTTTACTTCAGTTATTTTCACAGTATCATGTCGTACTGTATTCTTTGGTAGGGAAATGCCGCCGATATCCAGACGATTTTTGTTTTGCAGAAAAGGCCTATTCGTTCAATTTGTAAATTAATTCCCAGATACTCCCTCAGAGATAAAATTAAAAATATCAACACTTTGACTGAGCCATCTCAGTATATCTATGAAAATATTTTGTACGTTCATAAAGATAAAAACATGTTTAAAAATAAAAAATACAGTGATATTCATAACGTTAATACAACTAGTGGAACTAACACAAATTAGTGGTTCCTGCAACTAGGCTCAAAAAAGTAGAAGATTTAAATGCCAATGTATTCATTTTTATAAGCTTCCCAGTCCTATTCAGGAACTTGGCCTTAATAGATTCAAATAATTTGTAAAGTGGATACTTTGCCAGAAAACTTTTTATACTATAAAAGAATATCTTGAGGACAAAACAGCTTGGGATTGGCCTGACTCACTATAATTGTTGTCCGTTGTGTGTTTCTAAATTAAGCACCTTTTTAATTATTATTATTATTTTATTTTTTAAATTGTCGATTATGGTTATTTTAAGATTATGACATTGTATATTTTTTTTTACACTTATGATATTGTTTATTTTTTATTTTAACAAATTGACATTGACAATTTTGTACTTATATTTTACACTTTGTAATGTTTACATTTTCGTAAATTTTATTATTGTGAATGTGGGGACTATGTCATCATTTTCTTTCATATCATTTCTCACCCATTCCTTCCATCTTTTTTTTAGCCTCCCTCTCCATCCATCCACATGTAAACTCTTTTAGTAACATGCGTTTCATCCCTCCTCTTCACATGACCATACCAAGATTCGCTTTCAACTTTTCAGTCACTGGCGCCACTTTCAAACTTCCCCTAATATACTCATTTCTCACTTTATCCATTCTCGTCACACCACACAACCATCTTAACATTCTCATCTCCGCTACGTGCAATGTTTTTTCATCCGTTGAGCTTCTTAGTAGACCTGAGTTGAGCTACACGAATACTGACAAATGCTTGCACTGACTGGACAGGTCCACTAAAAACTTTGTACTTCTTTCTTCAAATGACCATGTCAGACTTCAATCTGCATGGTTCTCATTTGATTTGACCATTACATGTTTGTTGTATGGACTTTCCCCTGAGTTTGTTTCGGTGTTTCTTCTCAGGACAGTCAGCTAGGAAACACCGGCTTCGTTTAGTTTAAATTGACGAAAAAAATGATGTGTAAAAGTGTTTTTCTATTTGCAAAATAAATATCATTTATAATGAATATTGTTTATGCTTGTTAATGTATAACAAGGACTTAACCTAATATGTAATAACCTTTCGCAGCCTAATCCTTCAGTAAACCGAGGACATCTAAAGTATTCCAGTGATCTTACAGTAACTCCTGTAGAGAACATCAGTATAGTTGATATCAGCCATATTGAAAGCATTGCTGTCAAAGAAGAATTACCAGCTGTTTGTGAGAGACTAGATGATGTTTTTGAGCCAGAGGAGGAACATCAAAGTGATGGTATGTTTTTGAGAACAGAAAATACTGATGAATGATTATGAGATCGAAATGAAACGTTTTACTCTCTTACATCAATTATTTTTAAGCAATTTCTTTTTTTTACAGATGTTGAACACAAAAATATACATATGGACTATTCAGATGTAGAAGACACACCAGCATTCCATTGTTCTGAACCAGATTCAGAAGATAATGTGCCTTTAATGAAATTAAAAACGGAAGTGGAAGAAGAACAAGAAGTACCGAGGAAGAAGCGAAGAGCCAGTGACACGACACGTAAGTATTAGTTAGTCAATCATTGTGTAAGCGAACAGGCCGACTGGTTTGACGACATGAACTTACCAAAAACAACTTCAGGCGTCCTGTCTGTACGGTCATGAGTAGCACAAACACACTGCTACACCTCGAGCAGTTGCTCTCGCTGGAGAGCACACTCCATAAGAAGAAGCCAGAAGTGTCACAGCACATATGCTTAAAGTACTGAGCACTGGTTGCAGATACAACAGAACAGTTCTGTACGTAGGATTACTGACGTTTTCATTTATCGAACTCCAGCTCTTTATAGAGACAACATAGTACTGTCAAGATGGGGGCGCAATGAAAGGCTTTTCATTGGATTTGAACTATTGATATATTGTTTTAAGCACTTTCATATATCTTTTCTATATAAAATGCGTCCCGACATTTTATGACGTTTTCCTATCTATTGATTGAACATCAATCAAAACCTAAACTTTTTATAACAAACCTTAAACGTATATAACATGCCAGTTCGCAATTAATAATAACTGTGACCTCCATAGTCGTCACAGTACCTAACTATGTTGTTTCTATTAAATGCTGAAAAAGTGCGAACAAATGGTAAAGTCGTATTATGAAACGCTTGGACGTAAGTAGCATAATTAGTAAAAAGTAAATTGATGGTTATGAATATGGTAGATTCGTCACTGATCTAGCGCAACTTGATTAATATTCGAAAACCTGCAAAAGTAACTCTTCGGCTCTCTAATGAGAACCATTCGATTTCCTTTAATATGATTGTGCTTTGAATTTGGCGTTTATTAGATTTATAATCACAGGGGCGGCTGTGGCGAAAAAACAGAAGCTGCACATACAAGGAAAAAAACTAGAAGACGTAATTACAGAAAATCAAAAGAAGAACAAAGAATCAGTCACAAAAATTACCCAGAACACGTCAAGTTGTATGTCTAACCTTATTCCGAAATTCCAAGAACCTTTAACTAATACAACACCTCGAGTTAATATTAGTGTTAGTGATACTAGTTCAGACACAAATTGTCGTAATAATATTAAAAAACGTAATTTAACAAAACATACTCATATACGCACTGATGGAGCACCTCACAAGTGTGATATATGTCAGTACAGTTGTAAAAACAAGAAAGATTTAATAAAACATATTTGTGAACACACTGGCGAAACACCTTTCAAATGTGAAGTATGTCAGCGTTATTTTAATCAGAAGATTCATTTGACACAACACATTCGTATGCACACTGGCGAGAAACCTTATAAGTGTGATATTTGTCAGCACAGTTGTAATAATAAGGGAGCTTTAATAAAACATATTCGTGTACACACTGGCGAGAAACCTTACAAATGTGACAAATGTCAGCTTTGTTTTAGTCTGAAGCAATATTTAACAGCACACATTCGTACGCACACTGGCGAAAAACCTTACAAATGTGAAGAGTGTCAGCGTTGTTTTAGACAGAAGTGTCAATTAACCAGGCATATTCGTATGCATACTGGCGAGAAACCTTACAAATGTGACGAATGTGAGCTTTGTTTTAGTATGAAGCATTATTTAACAGCACACATTCGTACGCACACTGGCGAAAAACCTTACAAATGTGAAGAGTGTCAGCATTGTTTTAGACAGAAGAGTACTTTAAAAAGCCACATTCTTACGCATACCGGCGAGAAACCTTTCAAATGTGACGAATGTCAGATTCGTTTTAGTCTGAAGAGTCATTTAACAATACACATTCGTACGCACACTGGTAAAAAACCTTACAAATGTGAAGAGTGTCAGCGTTGTTTTAGACAGAAGAGTGCTTTAACAGAACACATTCGTACGCACACTGGCGAAAAACCTTACAAATGTAAAGAGTGTCAGTGTTGTTTTAGACAGAAAGGTGCTTTAATAGAGCACATTCGTACGCACACTGGCGAGAAACCTTATAAGTGTGAAGAATGCCAGCTTTGTTTTAGTTGGAAGAAAAGTTTCACAAGACACATTCGTAAGCACACTGGGGAGAAACCTTACAAATGTAAAGAATGTCAGCTTTGTTTTAACCAGAAATATCAATTATCCGTGCATATTCGTACGCATACTGGAGATAAACCTTACAAATGTGAAGAATGTCAGCGTTGTTTTAGTCAAAAGGGTAATTTAACAAAACATATTAGTCGTATACACGCTGGTGAAAAGCACAAAAATTTAGTCTAAATGTTGTTTTAAGCCATGTTCATTTAAACGCTGGTGTAAACTTTTAAATATCTATCCGATTTGAGAAAGTCCATTTGGAATATTTTGTATTAATTGGAGAAAGACTACAAATGTAAAACGTGTAGTTTTAATAAGAAAAAGTAGTAAAAATAATGCTTTAGTACACTCAGGTGAAAAACCATATAAGTTTGATGCATTTCACTGTAGTGTTGATGTCAAGAGCATTTAGAGCTAAGTGGAACAAGGTGTAGAGTCCCGCAAACCTCTGTTGGTGGTTCCTCCGACCAGACGGGTATTGTGTGCCCGGACCACCGGGCATCTGCCCGATAGTTGATTTCGGACTGTTGTATAATCTAATCGCTCGGAGAACTGTGATACCTGTGATTCAGATTTTTGAATATTTTTGTAAATGTTATTATCGGTTAATTCCCGGTCGCCCCTACCCCGTCGTCCTCACTGGGTACGAGTGGGAAAAAAAGAGTTTCGTTCCTCCCTAGTGGTGACAATTGGAAATTTTTATTTCCCCCTCGTTCCGCTGTAGACTGATAGTCAAAATGCAGTAATGGGGATTTCAATAGTAGATTTCACGGATTGTTGAAATGTTTTAATTACAACTTTCTGAGCAAGAACGAACAATGTTTTTGATTAAAAATCATTTTAAAAGACCGAGGCAATTAGTATAGTATTTGTGAATCACAAGTAATCAATGACTTGTCAATAATTCTCTCAAATTTATCCATTACGGATAATAAACTAATTTACACAAATTCTTAGTTTTAAGGGTCATATCACAGATCATTAATCACTATGTAGGTAGTCATTACGGCTCTCTAAGACCAACTTACTATAATCTACTCGGCAATTGTAAGTAGTTATGTTGATATTAGTAACAAACAATAGATACGCAACGACGCACCCTCACCACCCTGGAAATCCCCATTACTGCATTTTGACTCTTGGTCTATAGATTCTATAGTGCTAATAAACCACTAAAAAAACACAAAATTTTTATTCAGTCGCTAAGTAACCTAAAATTGCATTTAAAATTTACATTTTCAAATTCGCGCGTAATTTCACGAAAATGTAGTCGCCATATTTACGCTGTAGTCGTGACGTCAGTTCGCTGTGTAAACAAATGCGCTCAGTATGGCCGATCAATAGAAATTTGACAGCTGTCACTTTAGTTTACACAGCCGAATGACGTAATAACATGGTGACTACTATTTCATGGCGATAAAAAACAGATAATAAAAACTGAAAACTTTGAATTGAATTTTAAAATTTATTTTGTTATTTTATGAACTAAAACAATAACTTACCGACTACATTTTAACTATGCTATCTTAATAATATAGTTTTAGATTTTTTCTCTTAAAGAGTAAAATATCCTATTGTCACCACTGGGTAGGAACGAAACTTTTTTTCCCATTCGTACCCAGTGGGTACAACGGGGTGGGGACGACCGTGAGTAAACAAAGCGCGTGTGTATTTTTATAGGTACGTTTTGAGGGTGTGGTTTAAACTTTAAACTGTTTTTTATTCTTATTAAATGACCAAAATTATAAAAATTGTTTTATTTTTACCATTAAGGACGCTTTTACTTTTTCCACGCGCTCAAATTTAGGTATCTTAGCCGCAACACATCGACATTACGCGCACGCACACATAGAGCCCATTGTTCGCTCAATTTTATACTTTGACTGAACATATCTTGATACTTAAGGTATTATTTTATTTTTCCTAGTATTCGAGTCAAGTTTGTATTTTTAGTATCAGTGAATACTAATTATAGTACAATATGTTGGCGCCTACTTATCCAGTTTCGAATGCCAGTCGTAAATGAAATATAAGTAGTTGCCATATCGTTACGAGAAATAACGACCAATTTCTTTGTAAACCTACGATTATTTTCCAGGTTTACTACCTGTATTACTTTGAAAATATTATATTTTTTTTATGTTACAAATATTGCATAATCATATACATACATAAGGATATTACAAAATCAAATGGGTATCTGAGATTAATTTTATCCAACAATTACGTACAACCCCTCTTCGACACAACCCGCACTGGGCCCGCGTGGTGGATTACGGCCCATTCCCTCTCCTAGAGAGGAGGCCTGAGTCCCAGCAGTGGGAACATTATAAGGCCGACTATGCTATGCTATGCCTCTTCGACATGAATTAAATCTATAAACTCAATAAATACTCGTATGATGTGTGAAGCAAGTAGGTATTTCCAAATAAAATTCGATCTAATCGTTAAAATTACACTTAAAAATATGAATACATATGTCATGATTTTTTATAATTATAAGGTAAAATATACAGTGGATTTAGCTGTTATGTTTACTATTCAGACCCCATTTGTAGACAATTTCTGTATTGTATTTGTGTGAAAAGATTGTAAGGGACTGAATAATTTTAATGCATGTAACGGGGAGATGAATAAATCATCATTAATTTGATACCATTACATTGTGGCAACTTTAATACCTTGTATTTCAAAATTGTAACAGAAAAATATTGACTTTTAAATGCAAAAGTGTCCTAATTTATATTGGTACTCGAAGATATTATTTTATTTTGTACTATACTCGAATTGCACTACGATGTCATGTGTCATTATAACCACTATATTCTAAGCACAAACAATTATTTTTATCGAGTTTCAAGGTTCTCATAAACCTACTAAAGGGTTTTCATAAACCCACAATATTTTTGAAAAACCTATTTAACGACATTCCACACCGTTATACCCGATAGCCTAGAAGAGAAATTAATTAATAATAATAATAATAATATTTATTTCACCAAAACTTACTACGAATTACATAAACTTAGAGGCTAATACTTAAACTAATTACATAGGAACATCTGTAACCGAACTAGGACGAGTCCTGTATCTCGGTATACAGCGCCACACCCTCGAATCAACAAAAGCATTTAGCCTGATCAACAAACAAAAAGGATTCCACAGATCCGAATTACATTAATCCTGAGATCATTAACCTAAAACTAAAATAATATTTTTAAAAAGTGTTTATGTTAGTGTTGTTTTGTGTAAGTGTAGAGTAGTGAAAGGTGTAAGGGTGTTGAGTAGTGTGGATATGTATTACCGAAAAATTTAAAAACTAATAAATAAATATGTGTAATTGAAATAAGACACCAACCGCTTTCTGAAACTATTCCCGTAACTTATTCAAGACCAAAATTTTTCATTTTTGTATGAGGAACAGGTTTTCTGTTTCCTCATAAGAAAGGGTGAGCAGGTAGTTATGGACCTTAGCCTTGTTGAGCGGATATATATTAAGTTCCTTATTTATTCGATTGTACAAAAAGGGAGCAACAAATGAGTAAAATCTTTTAATAAACGATGTTTTGGGCTCATATGATCTCGTACATACCTCATGCTTTCGGCGTTTGTTGGTCAAGAGTGGATCATAAATGAGCTCGCTGTGCTTCCTTAGAACAACTCTTTCTATAAACAATTGCCTCACAGTAGAAACTTGGCAGAGCTGATAGAGCGTTCGTGTTGGGAATAATATGGGCTTGAAATTGCTTACTTTCAGGATCGCCCTCTGAGCAACCTCTAAGCCATGAATTGTGGTCTTAGGAGCTCCACCCCAGGATTATCCTGCATGGATTATGCAGTACGAAATAATGGACTGACACAAAGCAATATTATACATTTTTTAAAAGTGTCGCTTTTATGACGTGCCTAAGATTCTTAAAAACATAAATAAGCTTACGTACCCTCGAACACAATAACCTTATATGTTCTTTAAAACTGAAATTACTGTCCACTGTAATGCCCAGGTATTTCATTTTATCAGCACACTCCAGTGGTTCACATGCACAGTTTGTTTTGAGGGCACATCTATGTGGAATGATGCGATGGTTGTTATTTATTTCAGTTTTCTGGCGTATATAGAAGGTTAGATATTTCGTCTTGTCAAGGTTTAACGTAAGAATGTTTTTATGTAACCACTCCTGAACCATATTGAAACCGATCTGGGCAGCATCAAAAGCCTCATTCCAATTATCGGCGGAGAGCAGTATCATCCGCATATGAGATTATTTCGCCTCTTGGTATACATTGGTTTGTCAGATCGTTGATATATACAAGAAATAGGGTGGGTCCAAGGATGCTGCCCTGTGGGACTCCATAGGATATAGGAAGCTCTTCACTGCAGTGGCCTCCTACTCTGACACACTGATAACGTCCGGTTAGATAACTCTCAAAAAGCTCAAGCTGTCTTCCTCTTATGCCTAGTTTTTCTAATTTGTGCAATAATATAGGGACAGAAATAGTATCAAAGGCTTTTGCGAGATCTAGAAAGACCGCAATACACTTTTTACCTTTATCCAACTTTGTTGTGATAGAGCTAGTTAATTTATGCACAGCTTCATCTGTTGATTTTCCTGAACGGAAACCGTATTGATTTTCAGAAAAGAGTTTATTTTTTTCAAGGTAATTGACCAATCTGTTATTTATTATTTTTTCTAGTATCTTGGATAAAGCGGGTAGAATTGAAATTGGCCTGTAGTTATTAAAACGATATCTATCTCCTCCCTTATCGATTGGACATACGACAGACTTTTTCAAAGCTACGGGGAAGGTGCCAGTTTCAAGACATAGATTGAAAATAACTGTTAGAGGAGGGACAAGAAACTCTTTAAACTGCTTTAATACTTTATTAGAAATACCGTCCCAGCCTACCGAACATTCAGTTTTTAGCCCTTCTATATGTCTTGCAACCTCCTCCTCGCTGGTGTCTTCGAGAAAGAAGGAGTATGGTGTAGAATTATTGGCAGAATCAGTCGATGAGAGAGCATTTAGGTTATTATGACTGCAATATATTTTCAGCTAACGACTTACCTACATTTATGAAATAATTGTTCATTTCATTAACTGTTAGCTGAGGAGTTGAACAGATTTTTAACAGTTCTGAAGGACAGCTGTTGTTCTTTTTAGTATTAGTAATACTTTTGATAGCATTCCATAACAGTTTTGGATCACTGCCTGCCATTTCAACTTGATTTTTGTCATAGGATCTTTTCACTTTTTTAATAATTTGGTTACAAAAATTTCTGTAACGAACATACGTAGCTCTTATGATTTCATTGTAGGGGTCTTTGCTATGATTTGCATGTAACCGGTCTCGGTTCCTTATGCATCGTAGCAGTCCCGGTGTGATCCACGGCTTTATTTTTCTTTGTCGCCTTGACTGTGTAATTATTTGTGAGTTTTGTTGCATTGCTAACTGTATGCTATTTATTAGATAGTCTATAGCTATGGCGGGATCCCTTGTCAGTAATATGGGGTTTAAGTCAATACTCAGAAAATCTCTCCGTAGGCTCTCAAAATCAACTTTTGTAAAAGTAGTTGTTGGGTAGTTACGTATATGCTTAAGATTCATACAAAGAAGGACAGGATGATGATCAGTCAGCGTAGTCTGAGGTATAAGGGTTATGCACGAATTTTGAGTTTTGAGTAAAACATGATCAATACACGTACCGCTTGTCGCGCGTGTAACTTCAGTGTGAGCCGGTAAAAGTCCATGAGAAGCAGCCAATGTGAGGTATTTTTCCCCAGTAAGCTCAATTTTGCCATAATTTATTGCAATGTTAACTTCCCCAATAACAATTATGTTATTGCAGTGTGATAACTTCGACAAGGTACTATCTAGGGATGCTAGAAAGTTATCTAAATTTCTATAGGATGGGGAGCGGTAAACCGAAACTATTGCAGTGGTCTCATTTATCAGTACCAAGCAGTTACCTTCCTGGAAGTCAGGTTCTTCAACACTAAAGTTTAGCTGATCTCTACAGTAAACTACGACACCATCGTTTTGTTTATAGTTGACTTTTGTTGCATAGGATCGATAGCCCAAAAGTAAGGGTACAGAATCAGCTTTTTTTAACCAGCATTCTGTGAGTACTAGTATATCACATTCGACTTTTAGCCTTTGCAACATAATTTCTAAACCCAGCATATTGCAATTAATGCTACGAATATTCTGGGTCAGAACCGTGAGCCTCTTATTTTCTGGGAAGAGCAATTTATGTCAATTTTCTAAGTCACATGTAAGAGCTTTGGACACAGTTAAGTTGTCAATATTTGTGGATAGGTCAATTAAATTATCGAATTTTTTATTTGTATTTGTAGGTCAAAGATGAAAATTTCGATCCTTAAATTATTAAGTACGGAAAAATGCCATAATGGAACTGACTTCGGTAGTACGTATGAATTGTTTTTGTGGATGGTTTCTGTGTTTAGTGTGTAATATCTTTGTTGGTGTGTACATATAAAATACAGGTATTTAAAAAAGTGGTTTTGATATACAATCCTTGTCATTGTGACATTAAACGATGTGACAAAAAAACAAAATAACTTTGAAAACATAGGATTAACATGCAACATTAACAGTATAGAAACTTTAGTATGAAAAATGTGATGAGAGATTAGTCATGCGGCGTTTTTTAGTCTTTCGAGGTCAGACTCAGAGCTTATACGAATTTGCTGATCACCTACAGATTTCCGGAGATAGATAATCCCATGGGAAGTCCAGCAAAAGTTGTAACCATACCCTTTTTGGAACTGTCTTGCCGCATAGAACAACCGTTGGCTTTTATAAGTTAGGGTTTCCGATACATACACCGGTTGTGCTGCAGATTGAAGACCCAAGTGGGTGGTGTTGAGCCTTTCTTTCTTTTCCCTGGACCGGTTGAACTTCTTTCCTCCTGCTATGAATTTATCCTTCAGAATGACTGTATTAAGGTCGATTATGATTGGATTAGAGTTGTCCTTAGCATTTATTCTGTATATGTCTGTAATATCCGACTGCTGTACTTTGACATCAAGGGTCTTTCCCATATTCAGAAATAGGTTGCAGAGATGCTCCCTGTTTTCCCCGTTTAATTTAGGGACGTTGCGAATCTCTAAGCCCGACGAGCGAGATTTGCGCTCTAAGTACTCAATTTTCTCCTCCAGTTGGTGAATATATTTTTTATCTTCTTTCCGCTCCGACTCAAGGTAGGTGATGCGAGACAAGAACTCATCGTATTTGCTTGACATCACCTCCACACTCTTCTTAAGTTCAGTATTTTGCTCCAAAATATTATTTTGTTTGGTCAGCAGGTCTTCAAAATGACTCTGTTGCAATTTCGAGAAGTCAGAGAAAGCGTTCATTGTTATAGCGCCTGCTTCACCTTGGACACCATCAAATTTCCGCTTTTTATTGCGTTCCGTCATTGTTGCTATCACTGATAGATCAGGCGCCGAGACACACTGATGGATAGTCGAGTCATTAGCGTTGAGACGTGCGTTTACGGGGGCTTCATTCATTAATTCGACAGTTGATGAAGTTGGCAGTGGGGAAGCAGGGGGTGTCCGGTCAATAGGCATCTTTAATGTGGTCTAAGTAAGGTACCAGGGTCGCATAAATAATAAGGAGCAGTGGCTAGAGGTGCGAGCACACAATTATTACGGGGGTCAAGCTTGACTGGTCAGTATCGGGGGTTTCATATATTTTTGCTTTCCGTCCAGCCCAATAAGAACTCTCTCAGGTGAAACAAGTACGTAAACGCACCTTTCACTCAGACGATTTGTACTACACTTGCACGGATTATATCTGTCCCCGAAACAGGGGTAGCGGCGTCTCTTTTTCGTCGTGTAATAAATATGTGTGCAAAGTACTCACGTCCGTGCTGTGCGTGTAGTGTCGCCAAACCACATTTGTTAGTGCGTGCGAGAGTTCGCGCCTCGCCTAACCTGCTCTATCTTCTGCAGCTCTATTTTTTTCTCGGTAATATATTTGTTTAAATCACTATTTTAGCTTCGTAAATAGTCAATAATGCAGCTTAAAACACGTCTGTACTAAACAGAGATCCGAGGGGAAGAATTCTTACTGTACGCGTAGAGATACCCTGATTTTTTTTTAAGTTATCATCCTAATAATAATAATAACATTATCTCTGGTTGTTCTCGTCTAGCTAACGGAGAGTACTTGCATAGACATAACCTTGTAGCCAGTATTATCCATCAGCAACTTGCTCTGAAATACTCTCTTGTGGAATCGGAAGTGCCGTACTACAGGTATGAGCCCGACCCAGTTCTTGATAATGGTCATATCACTTTGTACTGGGATAGGTCCATCATCACTGACAGGACTATTGTAGCCAATAAGCCAATAGTGGTGGTGAAGCGAGAGGCGTGCAATGATTGTTGACATATCCGTTCCGCATGACGAGAACCTCGTGAAAATCAAGAAAGACAAACAAATCAAGTATATTGACTTGGCTCGCGAGGTTGTCGACATGTGGGATGTGGACTCAGCGATCATCGTACCGATAGTCGTGTCGGGCAATGGCTTAATAATTAACACCTTAGGAGGCTCGCGTTAGGCGGCTGGATCAAGGGCTTGATTCAGAAAGCGGTACTCCTGGACACGGCTCGTATTGTTAGGAGGTTCCTCTCTCTGGAGCCCTGACCGCCGGTAGCTTGTACCCTGTTCCCGATACCGGTGGGACACTATTTTTTTATATTTTTAAATGTGTTATTTTTTATTGAAATATTTTAAAATATAATTTATATGTATTATATTAATGATTAAACATAATAATAATAATAAGTTGTTTCTTATTTAACACTGAATTCCGAAATTAAAGGTATTTTGATCCTTTTAGTGTTTTTTTTTAGTGAAGTCGGTTATATTTTTTTTTTGTTATAAGTTTATTATTTCACACTTTTCAGTTGCGATACACTTATAACCAGACTGCCTATTTCTCATGACAATTCCAACTAACCCAAACATTGCTAGGATGCATTGTCTATAATATAAAAATGAATCGCAAAATGTGTTGTTAAGCGCATAACTCAACAACGCCTGGACCAATTTGGCCAATTCTTTTTTTTAAATGTTCGTTGAAGTTCAAGGATGGTTTTTAAGTAGGGTAGTGTAGGGTAGAGTAGACAGTTGACGGGAGCAAAGCCGCGGGCAAAAGCTAGTTTTATTATGAAATTCCCGTATCTCTCTTCTACCTTCCGGCTCCATCATCAGATCAGTTCGATAGTACCTTATAGCCAAAGTGCATCACATGACAATTCTTATGAGCCCAAACACGGCTAGGATACATTGATTAATTACGGAGTTCCGGTACCTATCTTCCGGCTCCATCATCATCTTCAGGTCACATTCAGAACCATTTATTTATTTGTATTGTCATAGTCGCTTAACTATCTACATTGTGATATCTATGCGACTATGAAGTTCCGTTGGCCATTTCTGGTCTTCTTCATCAGTTCCACTTCATCAAATGTAACTTTTTGACTGTAAATGCTTGAGTTCTCGATGAAAATACCAAAATCACCATATAGTTGCCTATAATATTTGAGGAGTTCCCTCGATTCTTCAAGGATCCCATCATCAGAACTAGATTTTGAAGAATTGGACCAAGCTGGAAGCGTATCCTATAAAAGGAAAAAAAAATTGCAAATCGGTCCATAAACGACGGAGTTCTGAGGTAACAAACATAAAAAAATACAACCGAATTGATAACCTCCTCCTTTATTTCGAAGTCGATTAAAAAAAAATTACATCCACCTCATCTTGAATCATCCTCCATCCAATTCTAAAAATTTTGTACTTATTTTTATTTAAGTCCGAGAAAGTAGCACGTCTTTGCAGTCGCAGTATTCAAGTCGGCACTCACTTTACAGCAGTACAGGCGTCCTTTCATAAGCGCTTCTGAGCGCGGAATGACGCGAGAAATCGTGCGTTCGATGAAAAATGTATGAAGAAAAATTGTTAGTGGTTTTATTTTGGTCATAAATCCTAAAGTTATTTATGCTACCCGCTGTGCTGTGACGGCGTAATTGTGCATGTGCATCATTAGTGCAGTTCGCGAATTTTTCGCGCGCAAATTTCGCTTCAATTGGCGCGTCTGATTAAAACGATGATATCTTTGAAACTCCGTTAGTTAGCTGGCTACGAGTTATATCATTAGAATCGTTATTAAATTACCTAACAGGATATTTATGGATTAGTATAGTTTTGCCTTGTAATGTATTCGTAATTGTCATGTATGTTCACTGTGAGGGAATTTTTTACCAGTTTCTTGTGTTAAAGTAATTTTAATTAAAAAAATAGACCATATATTCATAAAGTTACTATTTCCTTTTCACAAATACACTTTAGTTAACATATAAAAAAACAAAAGAACAGACCTTGCCATACATTTTTTTCATATCACAAGCTTAACAATAACATCACGTAAGTTTTATGATGTAAGAATGCCGTCGGGTTTTAAACAAAGATCGCGTTTGTTTACGGTTCTATTTTCTGAGTACGATAAACGTGTAGTGGCTTGAGTTTCATTTTAATAATAATGATTGGTACACATTCATAACACAGACAAAGGCTCAGCAGTTAGAAGTGTTTAATTTATTAGTATCGGATATCCAAATGAACCACTTGAAAAGGGGCGCAAAAAACTACCTACTCGAGCTTTGGATCACTGTTTAAATTCTGTTGACTAAAGGAGACAATTTTTTTTGGGCCCACTATTAAACGGTTACGTTTATTAATCATATTACACATGGAAAAAGCGATCATCTTATTATAATTAACAGACCAAAAAATATATAGAAATCTAACCGGAATAATGAAATAATAGTAAAAAAGTGTTACGGCAAAAAATGCTTGTTTAGGAGCGTTTTCAAGTTTATTTTAACGTGAAAAAAAAAATGTTACTACACTGCGCAGCGGTGACATCGGATTTAAATGCGTTTCAAGAGATAATAATTAATTGGTACAGCGAACTTGTTTTTAATGCTATTATTAACGGTTAACACAAATATCAAGTAACGTACTTTAAAAATCAACGTGGAACGAAACGTAATTAATAGCCCGTTGCAGATGCTCTGTGGTCCAGTTTCAATCAGTTTGACACTGACAGACAACTAGTGGTGGGTCGTTGTCGAATTTTAGACGGACGAGACGTTTTGGCGACGACAAAAACCGTTGCAGAAAACGGTCGTTGTCGCAACTGGTTTGAAGACGAAACTATCGTTGAGTGAAGTAGTTGCAGAAAACGTTCGTTGTCGCAACTAGTTTGAGGACGGTAATAAATTCTGTACTCGTCGCGTCGTCGTTTCAAAACCAATTATTACAATGAAAAATGAACTTTATGGCTATAAACATAAAATTCATTTTTCATTGCAATAACTGGTTTTAAAAACGACGACGCGACGAGTGTGATAGTTGAAGCAATGGATTTTTGACCTTATTTTCTTAACAGTAAGATAACAATTCGCATACAGTAATTCGAAGTCTGGTTTATGCAACGAAGACTGTTTAGTCGCAGGATGGAAAACGGTTGTTACGTTGCAGAACAAAAAACGGTCTTTGAAAACTGTTCGTCGTTGAAACGCCCACCGCTACAGACAACATTATTATTGTTTCCGATTACTAGATAGTTGCATGTTTCTTCTGTTCTTTTCGTATTTTTATTCGAAAGATTTTATGAAAATGGCATCTGTAGATACATGTATAATCCACAAAGCCGTTGTATCAATTGTGCAGCACGATTTCAACGGAATGTTGAATACTGCTCTTGCTGGATACTTTTGTAATTGTTTAGTGGGCAGACGCACTGTTGGCTGCTGTGCATATGTGATGTGTATAGTGTGGTTTTTATCTTGGGCGCGGCATCAAGGTGAGGTTGAGCCACCTGCATCTGTTTTAGATGAAATACTGCTTTTAAGAGATGACTTTGAAAATGATGATGATGAACAGTAATAAATACTTGTGATGCTATAATGTGGTTTTTTTTCTCCTTACACAACCAGCATAAAACACATCACCTTATTATTTTAGATCTACAGTCAATGGCCGACAAAAGCCGCGCTATTTCGAAATGTATACATCTACGCATTTTCATGAATAAGTCTATCGAATCGTGTAAATCACATCAAAGTCTGTCTCGTAGTACAGACGTGACTTTGTTTTATACTTTATATTATTGAACAGTGCACTATTTTAACTTAAAATACCAAGGAAACCTATCCACTCATTAGACAATCGCTCTTGTGAGATTTTAGGTTATTATGAGAGTCATGTTTTGACTGTCGTATTTCACGGTACTCCAGTTAGATAAAGTTTTGCCAATATTACCAATGTAATCTAGAGATTATAAGGAATAAACTAACGTGCATTTCATTGCTATACGCCACAATTTGTGGTGGGCCTATTCCCCAAACAAAAAAAATTGTCTCCTTTGAAATCTAATTCAACATCCTACATTTTGAAGATATCTACAAAACGTTAATCACATAAAAAAGGCATGCTGCCTAACAAAAACATTACACAAATACGTATTAGAATTACGTATTTCTACCTAACGTTTTACGTAATTCTAATTTCAAAATGTACACAATAAAAATACGATAACATTCAAGTTAAACGCCTAATATCTATAGTAGTATACATAAAAACTTACGTAATAGCCATAGTTTGCATTTCTATCAATAGTTATCGCCAAAATATCGCAAAATGTTTAGTCAACAGTAGTAACGGTTTTTCATGTTTGTTGAAATGACCATTTCTGACCGAAATATTTATCAACTACACTGTTTATGCAATGAAAAAGGTTTAATACTTACCCAGGCATTGTCGACATCACTCACTCACTGACACAATCACTATTTGTCACTTTTAAACCATTTTTCAATCGACAGCAACCATCTTTCGACCGCACCGCGCGCGAGCATAATGGCGACTGGCAAGCGACTGGTTTATGACGTGATATTTTCTGTTCGCTTAGCTCATTTATTCATTGGAAGATGGAATAGAGCAAATATATCTGTCTAGTTTACTCTGAGCAAGTTTGAGCGGGATTAACACAGGTTTAATAAGCTTATTACGTCAAAAAATGAATGACAGATTTAGGGGACCGCAGCGGTCCTCTCACAGACAGCCATTTTTATAGGGAGCCGCAGCGGCGCCGCGCCACAGACAGGGGGGTAGGTTCAAAATAATTAGCTACATGGATAGAAGACTATATAAGCTGTTTTATGATTTTTAAGCTAAAAATGTGCACAGGATTTAACTTACGTGTGCCTATTCAGACCCCGTTTGTTTCTAATTTTCTGCGATTAGTGCGTTGCTAAAATCGTATTTATATGAAAATTTTATATGAGACCATGATATTTTTTTACGCCATCCTGGAGATGAATATATTGTCTTTTATTTGATACCATTACATCCTCATAGTTATGGTTCCTAGTGCATCATAATGGTACCCGAAAAACCGAGATATTTGTCAAAAAGCGTAAAAGCGTCCTTAAAGTGGCTCTTATTTCTTGCTATTATTTGATTAACGACTGGACCGCAGCTCTGCATTTTGCGACATTTTTCGCGCAAAAAGTCAATGACCTTAAAGATCATGAGCTAGGTACTAATGCAAGGGCAACAACACAACATACCTAATTAGTAATTACTAAATTTTTTCACGACGTTACATCATACAAAATGTTAATTATTATGTTTACCAGGTTTGTTTTTTTTTTTTTTTTCGGTGGGAAAATCATCTTATGACATCCCCCGCCCTTGGGCGGGGCGGGAGATAGTGTCAGACTTTTACTGACTAAAAACCCACTCCTGTTCCTTCGTTGCCTTTCGAACCAGGGCCGAGTCTTCCTTTCAGAATCAGACCCTTGGCCCCAGTAGGCTTCGACCCTGCTAGGCCCCTACAGTTGCTGACATCTCCTTGAGGCGCGCGTGGACGCGCCGTCGACGACTTGGGCTCGGTCCGGACGGTTACCGGACGGTCGGACGGCGAGCCACCCATTGCTCGCCGTCCGCAAGCCTGCACCTACGATGGCCGGAAGTCGGGATCGGAATCCCGGCGGCGATTGGGGCGTGAGGACCGTTGCCTCACGCGATCGGCCGCCTCCTTTGCTAGCATTACTGCTTCGCAGAAGGAGGCAACCGCCTGCCACTCCTCCTCGCTTCGGACCATGGCCTGTACCAAGGCCCGGCGCGAGAGATCGCCGTCGCCGATCGCCCCCACGAGGACACGGCGTTGCTCTGCCCAAGCGGGACACACCTCCACCGTGTGCTCCACCGTGTCCTCCGGGTGGTCCGCACAATGGTGGCACCCGGGCGTTTCTTCCGCACGAATCCGGTGCAGGAACCTCCCGAACTTACCATGTCCGGTGAGGACCTGCGTCATGCGGTAGGTAAGGACGCCGTGTTGCCTTTCCAGCCACTCCTCAAAGAGGGGAATTACCGCCATAATTATGGCGTGCCCAGCACTGGGTTGCGATAGTCGCTGTCGCCATTCCACCATGAGACCCCGCCGGAGCTCTGTCCGCCATGCCGCAACTTGTCGTGGCAGCGGAGTTTCGCCCCGACGTTGCATCTCCACGCGCAGATCGTGCATGCGTGCAAGGCCTGTTGCCACCAGATCCCATGGTGGCTGGCCAGCAAGGAGGCTCGCCGCTTCGCGGGAAACCGTGCGGTATCCCCGCACCATCCGTATGGCCATGACCCTCTGGCACGCGTTCAGCTAGGCCGCCGGTCGCTTTCGCAGTGACGGCGCCCACACCGGCGCCCCATAAAGAGCCATGGACTGGACGATGCCTGCATAGAGCCTCCGGCAGGAAGCGTCTGGACCCCCGAGGTTGGGCAGGAGCCGCTTGAGGGCAGCCCCATTCCGATTCAGTTTGGGAGCCAGACGTCGGAAGTGCTCCTCGAAATTCCACCGGCTGTCGAGGACGAGTCCCAGGTACTTCATCGTCGACCCGACGCCGATGTGAACTCCTCCTACCGTTAATTGGGAGCGCCGAGGCGGCGCGCTCCGAGGGCCGTGAAAACACATGGCCTCGGACTTTTGCAGCGCCACCTCGAGTCCCAACTGCTGGATCCTATCAACGACTATCGCAACCCCGCGTGTCGCTAATTCGACCGCCGCCTGGTACGAGTCTCCCTGAGCCAGGACCAGCGTGTCGTCTGCGTAGCAGACCACGCTGACCCCGTCAGGGAGGTCGCCGCGCAGCACGTAGTTGTAGCCGATGTTCCACAAGGGCGGTCCTAGTACCGATCCCTGCGGAACACCGCACGACATCTCTCGCCGTTTCCACTCTCCCTGGTGACCAGGGTAGATGATGTACCTGTCCGAAAGGTAGGCCTCGATCACACGACAGAGGTAGTCGGGCACCCGGTGATACCGGAGTGCCCTCCTAATGCTACTCCAGGGCAGGGAATTGAAGGCGTTAGCGATGTCCAATGACACCGCCACGACACACCTGCCCTGGGACACCGCATTCCCCGTCGTGAGAGCTCGCACGCGCATGATGGCGTCCACCGTGGAGCGCCTCCTGCGAAAGCCGAACTGGCCGTCCGCCAGATCCGGCCCCACCCGTGTTAGGTGCGCGACGAGGCGGTCTGCAATTACTCTTTCAAAGAGCTTGCCCACCTCGTCGAGCAGCACAATGGGCCGGTACGCGGACGGAGAGTCCGCAGGGCGCCCCGGCTTCGCGATAAGGACCAGTTTCCCCGTCTTCCAGCGAAGTGGGAACTGGCCCCTCTCCATGCATGCGCTGAAGAGCACTCTTAATCGAGACCCGAGAGCCTCCATGGCCAGGACCCAGGCTTTCCCAGGCAAGCCGTCGGGTCCTGGGGCGGTATTCTTGGCACTCAGCCTTCGTACCGCCACACTCATCTCTACCTCGATCACCTCTGGAGCATTGTCGTCATCGTCGCCATCGTGATCCGCGTTAGACACCGCTGGTGGCGGAGCCATGAGCGGGAGAGAGTGTTCCCCTCGCGCAGGGAACAGAGTGCTCACCACACCCTCCACAATCTGGGGCCGGAGACTCTGCGTGAGTGGGGGAGCCCAGGGGCGGAGTTTTTCCCGCACCACCTTGTAGGGGCGTCCCCACGGGTCTCCGTTCAGAGTCCCCAGCCACACGTTGCGGGCCTCCAACTTGGCCCGCTTTATTTCCGCTCGGAGGGTGCGCTTTGCCACTCTGTATCCCTCGTACAGCTCCGCCTCTCTGGCCTCCGCATCCGGCGGGCGGATGCGGCGACTGCGGTGTCTGGCGTACCGGCGCCGCGCGGCATTGCATGCATTGCGCAGTACCGCAATCTCCGGCGACCACCAATACACCTGGCGCCGGGCACGTCCTGGCCGAACTCGGGGCATTGCCACGTCGCAAATTTGTGACATGGCCTCCCGGAACCATTCTGCCTCGACGTCAATGTCGACAGGCCTGTTCGGTGCTTGCACCCAGGCCTGTACCATCGCGGCTTCCAGGAGGAGCTCCCGGTCCAGCTGCTTCAGCGCCCAACGCGGACCACACGGGGATGTTTACCAGGTAGGTTATTGTTGCAGTCTAGAGACATGAGGACGATTCGTGTTTTTTTTCGTATCATCATTTTTCACTAATCGTAATTTTTTACTGGCGCGGCGGCCGGCGGTAGATTTTTAAATCGTGTTCATCAATGATATTCTGAGTTCACAATATTACTAATCGTGAACTACTTACCTACCATCTTTTAAAAAATACCTACGAACACATAGCTGAAACAAAGTTATACCTATTACAATATCCAAGTACTTACCTACCTAGGTACCACTTGACTTTACTTTTGTTCCATTTGTTTAGATAATTAACTAACTAAATGTAAACAATCTTAACATGTCTCTCTATAAATACATCTTAAAGTATGGAAATTACTACTTAGATAATACCTTTCGGGATCCTTTGGAAGAGTAAAGAATGAAAAGTCCACATTTTTGTTGTTATTCATGCACCCATATGCTATGCAGTATCTTTTGGCTTTTTGCGTGCCCATATTTATAAAACCTCTGTAGAAATGCGAAAATATTTTTTGTTAGCGCGCGTCAAGCGGCATGCGGCAATTCGAACACGCATGTGACACTCAACTGAACTAGCCTCATAAAAGAGGCCCCGAGACGTAGGTATAAATTCAAGCCTACAGTAAGGAGTGTGCCAGGCCTGCTACTAGCACTTTGCCCGCAGCTTCATCCTGCGTACATAAAATATAGCCTATATCACTCAAAGCACCTTTCTATCGGTGAAAATCCTTGAAAGTTTTTGAGAAAAATTGTCGTCATTCAGAATCTCGATTAAATGTGCAAGGCTTCTATAGATGTATTTTTTATATTTTTAATTTATGAGTACATTATAGAGAGTCAAAAGTCACGTAAAATAGCAGATTTTCAGAGGTCTTTACTAGATTAGATTTACACAAGTTTATCTTTTGATTTTTATAGAAGCCTAGATAATATTCACCAAGATATCTGTGTATCCAAAATTGGAGAAAGATTATGTACCTCGGGTTGGCCGCTCTTAAATTAATTAAATATTGAAGGTGCTTACATCAAATCTATATCGTCACCGGAAAGCCAATACTACTTAAACGCCAAAAGGCCATTTTACAATAGAGACATTTTAAGTTTTTTTTTTACAAAACCATGTCTAACTTTTTTTCTAATTTAGTAATCGAAATACAGTAAAGGCAAAATATAATTGTGACACTATTATCTACGTACTGGAATCGAGATATTCTGCATATTTAATGTAATTCAGGAGATAGCTGTCACTTAAGTACATATGCTCTGTACTCTTCATAAGGAGAAAGTACTTATCTTCATAATAATTTTTAAGTGCGGTTGTCGAAAAGTACTGACAAGTCAAGTCCTTTGAAATGTATGAAAGGAAAAAGTACTAACACGCATTACGGGTTGATGTAGTCTCAGGATAAAAGTACTTAAACGTTATAATAATGTCTTAGGACCGTACAGAAAAACGGTGTATAGCATTAAAAGTTGATACCATTGTTATGCCAAAAAGACTTATGTAAAAGATATATCATTTAAATTTAAATATTAATATATTTCTTATCGGACATAGACAACAATAAGTAAGTGCTAACAATGGTACTAGCGGCGAATAAAATAAATGAGAATACTATTGTAATTCGTAATTTGAATTCGACTGCATCTTTTTACCATATTGGTTGAAAAAGAAAAATATAAATAAATACAGCTTATCACTTTAAATGAAAAATTTTAAAAAATTGTTGACAGTTTTCTTGTCAGTCTTAAAACTTAATTGCTTATAGCAAAAGTCACGCAACACACTACGAATAATAAACGCAACACAGTTTTATTATTAATCTAAATACAATATTATGTATTGGGTAACAGTTTGGCGCAATTTTCGAAGAGATCAAATTGATTAGGTCTAGTAGATTTTGAATACCTGTGTATCATATATCGCGTCGATGCATAAGACTTTGAAGCCTCGACTCAACGAGTGCATCATTGCCAATGATCCTCTTGGCTCGCCTCTCAATTGCCTCAAGTGCATCAAGCTGGTATCGGGCAGATCCATCCCAAAGATGAGAGCAGTACTCCAATACGATCGAACTTGCGCTTGATAAAGTTTTAGCAGCTGTTCCGGCGTGAAGTACTGTCTGACCTTCGCGAGGATTCCCAGCTTTTTTGCTGCCAGTTGAGCTTTTGCTTCGATGTATGGCCCAAAGTTGAGAGTTGACGTCAGCGTGACACCAAGAAAATCAAGATGGTCTGTTATCGGCACGGTTACGCCCCGGAAAGTGGTAGCAGGGCTGAATTGGCTCCTTTTAGCGGAAAATAGACATGCCTGAGTTTTAGCAGCATTGAACTTGACCAAATTAGCATCGCCCCATTCAGAGACTGCCTCCAAGGACAAGTCCAAGCGCTCGACCATAGCCTCTCGGAGAGACTGGATCTGTGACCCACTAGCTTGCGCGCTGGATATGTTACTCTCAGCAACAGTGCTGTCGTCTGCATACCCAAAGGTACCGGACTTAAGCAGATCATTTATGTGCAGCAAGAACAATGGTGCCGAGAGCACTGACCCCTGAGGGACCCCGGCATTAATGGCCATTTGACCGGACGACCAGCCATCGATGACCACTCGGATGGACCGGTCACTCAGGAAGTCTGCAATCCAAGCACACAAACCAGCAGGTAAACCGAAAGAAGGAAGCTTACTAATAAGGCTTTCGTGCCAGACCCTATCGAAAGCCTTCGAGATATCGAGGGAGACGGCAAGCGCTTCCCCGTGTTTCTCGATGGTCTCACTCTAGATGTGGATGGCATACGCTCCATGCAATCGGCACTTTTCCAGCCTCAAATGAAAGCCTAAATAGGCGTGTCAGGATCGGAGACAGTTCAGGCGCACACGTTCTCAGAACAATTGCCGGTATCCCGTCTGGACCGCTAGCCTTGTTCACGTCAAGGTTACGCAGCACCCTACGGACGTCCTTCTGATGGATGCGAATATCCGACATACTCGTTTCGCAACCATCAGGATTAACAGGGGGCCGCGTGTCACCAGGATCTAGACGCGAAGATTCCGCGAAGAGTGAGGCAAACAAGTTTGCTTTCTCCTCAGTGGTATGGGCCAGCGACCCGTCGGGTTTTAGCAGTGGCGGTAGTGAGGGACGGCAGAAGTTCAATTCAACCGACTTAGCCAGGGATCAAAACGCCTTATTACCAGCAGGGTATGAAGCAAGTTTGTTTCCGAAGCGGCTAATGTGGTCGAACCGAGACCTCCGCATCACCTTCTTGCAAGACTTGGCAGCTCTGTTGAAGGCTCTCTTCTTCTAACTCACGTCACTCGCCTTGTGCATACGAGTGTCGGCCCATGCCTGGAATGCGGTGTGCTTAAGTGCGTTAGCACGATCACACTCCGCACCAAACCAAGGGCGAGCCTGGTCAGACATTGTTACGTCAGAGAATGGAATATAGTACTCCATCCCCCGTCGCAACACATCTGTCACAGCATCTGCGCACGACGATGGATCATCCGAAGAAAAGCAAGTAGGCTGCCATGGATAACATGCGAAGAAAGATCGCATGCCATCCCAATCTGCTGACCTATATCGCCAAACCCGCCTGGTGCCTCTAGGGCAGGGATCGGGCGGAGAGTAGACTGATATAGATTTCACCAGACAGTGATCGGAACTACCTAACGGTGATGATATCGACTCTGAAAAGTGGTCTAGATCTGTTGTCAGCAGAAGGTCCAAGCAGTTGGCCGTGTGCGAATCAACATCCGGCACCCTCGTAGCTCCCTGGACCAGCTGGGTGAGATTTAACGCTAGCGCTTTTTAAAATTGTGTTCCAGTGTAAACCCTGGGTAAGACAGGTACGACACGTCTGACAGACTTCTTATCTGCGTCTCCGAAAGAAAAAAAAAAAAAGAAGGTTTTTCAGTCTCCAGGTGATGATGGACTGCTGCGAGATTGGAGTGCAGGCCTCTAATATTGCTGAGGTGCACTTTAAGTGAGAGGGAGTGCAACCGCTGTTTTACTTTTCTCTTTTTCAACACTGGCATATTACGAGTGAGGTAGGAGAGGAGAAGGAAGTAAAATGGAGTCCCATGCAGCTAACCTTCAGTCACGCACTGGCAGGACAGCATCATTGGGGTACTAGTCTGGAGACTGCAGGGACGCCCGAGCCCTCCCGGAAATGACCATCGGGCCCTCTCATCTGGTCGCCAACCAGCACGAAGGTGCATTCCTGGATTTTTCATCAGTTGGCGGGGCAGCCTTTCATGTGTGGCTAGCACATTACTTGGGCCCCCAACTAACTGCGGTTGGCCAGCGGTGCACCGTGCCTCGGATCCCGCTACCCTCCGCGACTAGTCTCCCGATACGTCAATACCAGCGCGGGTCCGGCTGGTCTGCATACATTAGAACCGCCACTTCGACCCAACTCCTCTAAATTGGCTACTAGGCAAAGTCGTACCGCCAAACGGCCTAGCCGTGTTCCGGTACGATGCCCAGTGGGTGGTCACAAGCCGTCGGTCGAAACCTACCACCAGTTAATGTCACCTGATTAGCACCACCCGGGGACCACGTGTAGGGCCTAGCTATGGGTATTCTCCTACGGACGCGGGTGACTCAGCCCCCTAACTTGTTAACTGTTTGCTGCGGGAACTTCATACACGCGTCACTCTTTTGTCGCTGCGGGGATCCGACTACAAGCAGAAGCAAGGTTGACCAAGGGCGGATCCAGGGGGGGGGGTCATGGGGGTCATGACACCCCCTGGGCTGGGTCCAGGACCTAGGTGGACCACTGATTAAAATTGTTAAACATAATGTTCTTATGTAATTTTTTGTCACAATATAGATTTTATGTAGGTAAGCACCTTCAATATTTAATTAATTTAAGAGCGGCAAATCCGAGGCACATTTTCTTTCTCCAGATATTTTGGATACACTGATATCTTGTGGATATTATCTAGGCTTCTATAAAAATCAAAACATAAACTTGTGTAAAACTAATCTAGTAAATAGTAAATACCTCTGAAAATCTGCTATTTTACGTGAACTTTGGCCCTCCATGACGTACTCATATACTAAAAATATAAAAAAGTACATCTATAGAAGCCTTGCTTGAAATTGACGTCATTCAGAATCTCGATTATTTAATCGAGATTGTGAATGACGTCAATTTTTCTCAAAAACTTTTAAGGATTTTCTCCGATAGAAAGGTGTTTTATTCCTGAGTGACATAGGCTATATTTAATGTACGCAGGATAAAGCTGCGGGAAAAAGCTAGTAGTTAATTAAGTACCTACTCCAGTTTCTGTCGTTGTAAACGATTATCGGCTGTGGATGGTGAAGTGGCAGCGGTGTCAGGATATACCACAGTCGATTTCTGACCTTATTTTAAATTGTGATTTTGAGACGTATCCTAATATAACATTTTTTTTTTTATGTATTATGGCTACACTAGCGACAGCGACAGCGGGAAGATCTTTCTCGTTACGAAAAACCAAATTATGGCTAAGAGCTTCAATGGTCTAATGTCTAACCGGACTGGCACTTCTCCATGTCCATAAAAACATAGCGTGTCATACGTTCTTAATGTGTCGATGGTAAAACTAATTAAATTCCTTGCCTGGCCCATAATTCGGCCACAGTAATGCCGTCCACTGATGCTGTCATAAGATCCCTACATGAACAGGTAACAGGGCACGTCATGCAGGATGGAAGGTGAGATATGATCTGCGGAGAGACACTGCACAAACACTGAAGGTCGAAATCATTCAGGTTCCCCCATCTGTGGAGATTGTCTTTGCTGCACCCAACCTGCGTACGGAGTCTGTTTAGACCATTCCAGATTGACCATGGCAACTCGTGTCCAGGAGAGAGCATCACGCCGATATGGCTTTACTTTGAGTTGGGCTCACGCTTACAAAAAAACTTTAACGACTTTTAAGTCTTAGGGGTACCAAGCTGTAATAGTGTATTGGATGGCGAGGATCCTTTTTTTGGGGTTCCGTACCTCAAAAGGAAAAAACGGAACCCTTATAGAATCACTTTGTTGTCCGTCCGTCTGTCGGTCTGTCTGTCAACACCCTTTATCTCAAGAACGTGTAGAGATATCGAGTTGAAATTAAAACCATATATCAAGACTGCGGTCCTTTGAAGCTGTAAAAAAATCAAACTTCTAAGTTAACGAAAAAAAAAAGATATTTTATGTCGCAAAAAACGTGCATTTCGAAACTCTCAAGGGATTCAAAATTCATAGGGTATTTCCCGTTGACTTAGAATCCTGAAATTTGGCATGAAGCAAGGTCTTGAACAATTGTAGGAAAAAATCTGAAAACTGTAAATTTGTAGTAAATAACGTCACAATTTTTTTTTGCGGTTCGAAAAAAAAAAGTTACTCAATTCGGGAATTGAACTGTTTTCATAGGTAATTTTGTACAGAACCCTCAGTGCGCGAGTCCGACTCGCACATGCCCATTTTTTTTTTCGTCCTTTCTATGCGGCTAGCCACAGTCCTGCGAATTTCTGGAGGTGCAATGTCGATTAGTGGATACAGCATTCGCACCGGAGTCGGTATAAGGCAACCAGTGGCAATTCGGCACGTCTCATTAAGTGTTGTATCCACTATGTTAGAGTGGGCGGAGCGGCTCCATACTGGACAGGCATATTCACCAGCGAAGAAGCGGAGCGCCATTCCAGTTGTTCGCTGAACTTGGGGAGACGCCCCCCTTCTAGTGGATGTTAGGCGAGGTAGTAGGTTGTTTCTCGTATGCACCTTCCGCTTAACGTTCACAATTCTTTCTGTAGTTGAGAGACCTATCCAGAGTGATGCCGAGATATCTTGGATGGGGGCTATGAATGATTAGCACCTCCTGCCACGAGATATTGAGCATTCGAACCGCTTGTCTGTTACAAAGGTGAAAGACGCACGTCTGCGTTTTTGAGGGATTTGCTTTAAACGCATTAGCAGTATAATACTGGCTACGATCTGAGAGAGCGGTGGTAAGGTTGGCCTCAATCTCCTCAAAATCAGTGGCTTGGAAAGTTAATGCCAGGTCGTCTGCATACAGAAAGCGGGTTGTGTTAGGGCTCACCGGTTGGTCATTGGTGTAAAGTTAAACAGCAAGGGTACTAAAACACTACCTTGTGGCAGTCCATTTTTTTGAGTTCGCCACTTGCTTTTCTCGTTACCATTGAAGTAGATGGAGTGATAACGCGTTTCGGGAGAAGACGTAAAAGAAAAGTTGTTTTTTTTATTTAAATTAAATCAAACTTCTTATGACTTGACCATGACTATGTGACCCCCCCCCTGGCGCCAAAGCTGGATCCGCCCTTGAGGTTGAGTCATCGACTGAACCGCCTACAACTCGCGCGCGAAATATAAATTATAAGTACTCAACGAATCGTAATCAAAACAAAATTTTATTTCAAGACTTAACTGAATATTTTTTGTACGTGTTTCACACATTTAAATGCTAAACAAACTATTAATATTTTGTCGAGTAAAATAATCCATGCTTAATATAATAATTATTCGATTTCATTGAATGTAAAACATTCTAAATTGACACTCAAATACTTATGTATGAAAAGCCAAGTTACTAAAACCGTTCCCTCTCAGAAAACTGCGAACACAAAATATACTAACGCGCCATGCTCATCAATTCTTACGTAAAGCAAATTTACTTAGCTACATATCAACTCATATTTACGGTCGGCAAAAAAATACTAAAGCGACATCAATGACTCAAATTACAATATTTTGAGTTGCTGAACAAAGTTAAAGTGGCTGATGTCAGTATAGAAAAATACTAAACTGACAACGACTAAAATATAATCATAACTTGCATTACGTAAGTATTTATTAAAACATCAAAATTATGATAAATACCATACTTTTGCAGTGCTTAAGCGCCAAAAAAATGCTCAGATTATTACGAAATCCCGACTAATCGACGCAGCAAAAAAAATCCAATCCAACGATATATATAACTCATTTTGGTCAAAATGGCGTTTAAGTACCTAGTATTGGCTTTCCGGTGACGATATGTATTGTGACAAAAAATTACATAAAAACATTATGTTTAACAATTTTAATCATTGGTCCACCTAGGTCCTGGACCCAACACAGGGGGCCATCCCAACATCATCATCATCCCAACATCCCAACCCCATGACCCCCCTGCCCTTGTGTTTCACACATAGCACAAATAGTGGTTCAGCCAGAATCCACTAAGGGAATCACCGCATCTCAAACGTGTCACACGCCTTACAAAGTCAATAATATTGATACGCGCTATTTTTATGATCAAGTATCATTATCGACTGCATTAGTGGAGATTGCGGATTCCAAAAATAATTATCACACTACCCGCGCTCTTCTCGATAACGGGAGTCAGCATTGTTTTATTTCCGAAAAACTTTGCAAAACCCAAAACCCATTCCAACGATACAATCCACAGTCATCGGTGTAAGGAACTCCGTGACACAATCCACACAATTATGTAATATAAAAATACGATCCAAAGCAAGCTCATACAACACACACATTAATTGCTTAGTTTTGCATCAAATCACAGCTCAAATGCCATCACTGGGCATCGATCACAATATCGAAATTCCCAGTAACATACAACTGGCTGATCCTGACTTTCATTCGAGTGATGAAATTAATCTATTAATAGGTGCCGACAAGTTCTGGGAGCTGCTAAATGAGGGTCTAATACGTTTGCCAAAAGGTCCTTATTTGCAGAACACAAAGCTAGGTTTGTGTAAAGGTAGCATTTGGCTACGGAACCCTCAAAACATCCTTTAATTCATTAACGCTCAGGCGGTAGCCGGCGCCCGCAAGCCATTGTCTTACTATTGTGTCTCTAATTACGCACGTCAAAAGGTTAAAATTTCCTCGTAATATTTCTAACTTAAACATAATCTTAGATGAACACAATATAATTCGAGTAGGAGGTAGATTAGAAAACTCTGAATCATTTTCATTTGACAAAAAGCATCCTACGTTATGGGGGCGACACAGATTCACTAGGGCTTTCAAACCGGAGTTCCGGAGTTTCGGAGAAATTTTAAGCATTTTTCAAATCCGGAGTAGAAATAGAACACCGGAGTTCAAACCGGTTTTCAAAAACCATATAAACATTATTTATACGACGAAAAACGCATCATAATTCATGACGCGCCCCTGTAAACGGTAAAAAAGTACGTGCCATCAATGTGAATGTGTATAATATTTTACCAAACGTATCGATTCAAATTAATTAAAAGTTAATGTTTTTTTTTTTTAATTCAGCGGATCATTGATTGTGCGGATGCCTGCTACCTGGATGCCACTGAAGAGCTATTAAATACGCTTGAGCGCTTGCAAAACCTGTGCATTCGTTTTGTTTTTGGCCTAAGAAAATACGACCATATCTCTCAATTCCGAAAGGGTCTCAAGTGGCTCCCTATCACCGTTGGCGCGGGCTTGCGGACGGCGAGCAATGGGTGGCTCGCCGTCCGATCGTCCGATAACTGTCCGGACCGAGCCCAAGTCGTCGACGGCGCGTAGTGTTCCACGCGCGCCTCAATGAGATGTCAGCAACCGTAGGGGCCCAGCAGGGTCGAGGCCTACTGGGGCCATGGGTGATGCGAAAGTGATCCCCGGGGCCCTGGAAAAATGGCAAAAAAGGAACAGGAGTGGGTTTTTAGTCAGTAAAAGTCTGATACTATCTCCCGCTTCGCCCAAGAGCGGGGGATGTCATTAGATGATATTCCCAACCGACAAAAAAAGAAGTGGCTCCCTATCCGTCTTTGTAGGAACACTCGGGTATTATGTCTCTTGTACAACATCCTTTTCAACCCTGCATACCCTGGCTACTTGCGTGATCGTTTTTCGTTCACTCGCCCTGCCTATGCCCCATGCAGATCCCACCTTAAATACCATCTCAATTTTCCATCCCATATTACCCATTCCTATTCCAATTCCTTCTCTTTTCATGCGGTACGACTGTGGAACTCACTTCCAGCTAAGATCCGTGACGCTAAAAGTGTATCTAGTCTTCAGCTAGTCAAACAATCACTCATAAAGTTATATTTTATAGATATATAATTTTATAATTTGTTTATGTATTGTATCTATTTATGTGTTTTTTATACTCTTTTTGATATATATAATTATGTATTATATGATTTAATTTAGATAATATAGTATATTTTTAATTTTCTAACTTATTTGTGTACACTATGTCTACATCTCTCATCCAACTCTCCTGTCGCAGGTCTGCTCATCTGCTGGAAGAAATTTCATTTGAAATAAGCAGTACCTTTGTGCTATTCTATCTGCTTTTGTTCTTTTCATTTTTAAGTATTTGTGTGTACATAAATAAATAAATAAAGGGCCCTTTTATTAATTTCTAAAAAAGCTGTCAACTCCGGAGTTCCGGATTTGATTGCTCAACATCGTAACTAGCTCCGGAGTTGATAACTATCCGAGTTTGAATGCCCTAAGATACACCCGTCTTTTAATTGAATATAAACACAAGGAAATATTACACGCGGGACCCCAATTGTTACTAGCAACTATCAGAGAAACTTGGTGGCCACTTACAAGGGCGGAACTTGGCAAAACATGTAGTGCATACCTGTGTGAAATGTGTTCGCATGAAAGCTAAACCTTTAAATATTCAGATGGGTAATTTACCACCCGAAAGATTGCAACCCGGGTATCCTTTTTTGTATTGCGGATTCGACTATGCAGGACCGTTGTTTATGTTGAACCTTTCAGGAAGGGAGGCAAAGTTAGTAAAATGCTACATATGTTTATTTGTGTTTTGCAACGCGCGCTGTACACTTAGAGATGGTCACTAACCTCACGGCTGAGGCATACTTGTTAGCACTAAAGCGCTTCATTTGCAGACGAGGTAAACCTTTGCAGATCTATTCAGACAACGGTACAACATTTGTAGGGGCGCTAAAAGAATTTGCTAAATTTCTAGTAGATAAAGAGGGTGACATCCGGGACTATACTGCTAATAACTTTATTAAATTCACATTTATTCTGCCTTATTCGCCTCATTTTGGTGGTTTGTGGGAGGCAGGCATCAAGTCCTGAAAATTTTCATTTAATTCGTGTCGGAGATGCACACTTGACTTACGAGGAATAAGGTACTGTGTTAGCACAAATCGAGGCTGTCCTTAACTCCCGACCCATGTTTCCTTTGTCGTCCAACTCCTCCGACCTTCTCCCTCTAACACCTGCTCACTTCCTGATTGGCCGACCGTTCACCGCGCCCGCCAGTCAAGACTTGACCACAACAGCTACGCAGCGTCTCCGTCGTTACGATCGCGTTGAGCAGATGCGTCAGAACTTCTGGAGTCGATGGTCCAAGGAATATGTTTCAGAACTCCAGAAAAGAACCAAATGGCAGAACAGCAGCGACACTATTGCTCCAGACACCCTTGTGCTCGTGAAGGAAGACAACCTGCCTCCTCTGAAGTGGCGTCTAGGCCGGGTTCTGAAGACATTTCCGGGGAAGGATGACATAGCTCGCGTTGCAAGCATACGAACGGCGACAGGTACAATCAAGCGCTCCTTCTCGAAAATATGCCCACTCCGGCTTCCTGACGATGACAACACGACGACATCTGCTTCTTTGGAACCAGGAGTTTCCAGAACAACTGGCGCCATCAAGCGGACACTTCAGGCGACAGCGTGACGGCCAACGCCAACGCGGAAGACTTAGATTATATACCTCTAGATGTAGCCATGAGACTGTAGGGAAGTGCGGAAGTGAGAAGCATACATACGAAATAAAAAAGAAAATTGAGACAAAACATAACATGCTGTCTCATTCGACGTGACCGGTTTTTTGCTTGGCGAACTTTAAAAAGTTAGCCAAACAAAGGCCTGTCATTGTCACTGAGAGGTCGACTCGAGTAATTTTTATGTTTTTAGAATTATTTCGGCAATTATTAAAGTAATAGTTTTGGTGTATGTATGAGAAATAGACTCCAATAGCTAAGTTTTTAGTGTATTACAGTGGTGATATATAAGGAAAAGTTTACGTAATAACCTCATTGAAGTTGTATAGTGCTGTGTCATGTGCGGCCACGAGGTGGGCTACATCTATAGGTATTTACTCTAAGGCGGAAGATATATGCGGGGGCGGGGGGCGCGCGGTGCGGTCGATTCAATCCAAAAACTACGAGAGATCGAGTACGACAACTCTTGTAAAAGGAACATTAAAACCAAAGTATATCTTCATCACCATGTCTTTGTATTCGAACATCCTCAACACGACGAATGACAACCTCCTGCACAAATACAAAGTTACATTTGCAGTGAACGAACGAATCAGTGTATCTGTATGTAAACAATTTAAAGGAATCAGTGTAAAAAAGTTGTGAGATCCATGTAATACCAGGTCAGTTAATTACTTCAGTCCGTACGTACGGGACCTTGATGACCTAGATTGACTTGGCAATCGAACTAAACAATCTAATTTAATATAATACGTATTACTTGTGATATACATTTTGTTTTCATGCGATTACTCGTCAATCTAGTTATGTTATTGATGGCATTAAAGATATTCAAGACTAGAAATAAAAGTCAAATCATGGTATTTGTATTTCACTTTTTTAATTTTAAAATTCAAATAACCGTAACAGAAAGTATCCGGGACTAGCGGGTAAACCGAAATAATTTCATATCCGTAACCGTATTCGAAACCAGTATATCCTCTCCAGATCCGAAATTTCATATCAATAACATCCCTGGCTGAGAAACCGAAAACATATTTCTTTTCCCATTAGCGACTGCAACCGAGCGGGCGGTGGGGGGCGGTAGCTAGCCTAGCGCGTATGTGTGCGTGCCTCCTCCCCCCGCCCCACTACCCGAGCAAGACATTTCCAGAGAGATTAACACTGCTGAATGAATGTGTTCAAAATAAAATTATTAGATTCCTTTAATACTGAGTCAACTGCGAAATATCGTTATTTAAAATACGCTACGTTGAACTGTAATATCTTTGGATTGACGTAGAATTATAAGTTGAAATTAAACATTAAATGATTGAATTATCTTTCTCACAAAGCTCAAATTCTTCGTTTGTAAGGTTTTTCGCCAGTGTGCGTACGAATATGTCTGGTTAAAAGATTCTTCTGACTAAAACAAAGCTGACATTCTTCACACTTGTAAGGTTTCTCGCCAGTGTGCGTACGAATGTGTCTTGTTAAATTACCTTTCTCACTAAAACAAAGGTGACATTCTTCACATTTGTAAGGTTTCTCGCCAGTGTGTGTACGAATGTGATTTGTTAAATTAGCCTTCTGACTAAAACAATGCTGACATTCTTCACATTTGTAAGGTTTTTCACCAGTGTGCGTACGAATGTGTTCTATTAAATAATTCTTCTGACTAAAACAATGCTGACATTCTTCACATTTATAAGGTTTATCGCCAGTGTGCGTACGAATGTGTCTTGTTAAATTACCTTTCTCACTAAAACAAAGCTGACATTCTTCACATTTGTAAGGTTTCTCGCCAGTGTGTGTACGAATGTGATTTGTTAAATTAGCCTTCTGACTAAAACAATGCTGACATTCTTCACATTTGTAAGGTTTATTGCCCGTGTGAGCACGAATGTGTCTTGTTAAACTACATTTCATACTAAAACAAAGCTCACATTCTTCACACTTGTAAAGTTTTTCGCCAGTGTGCGTACGCATATGTCTTGTTAGATGACTCTTCACACCAAAACAACTCTGACAGATATCACATTTGAAAGGTTTTTCACCAGTATGTACACGAAGATGTTTTATGAAATCTCCTCTGCGATTACAACTGTACTGCCATATATCACACTTGTAAGGTGATCCACCAGTTAGTATACGAGTACCTTTTGTTACATTACGTTTTTTAATATTATTACGACAATTTGTGTCTAAAGTAGTATCAACAATACTAACAACTCGAGGTGTTGTATTTCGTAAACGTTCCTGAGTGTTCGGAATAAGTTTGGACGTACAATTTTCAGTGTTCTGTGTAACTATTTTGTCTGATTCTTCATTCTTCTGTTGATTTACTCCAATTACATCTTCTAGTTTGTTTCCTCGTATGTGCAGTTTTTGTTTCTTCGCAACGGCTGACCCTGCGATTTTAAATATAGTAAGATTCAAGAGTCAAATTTAAAACACAATCAAATTAAAGGAAATCGAATGGTTCTCATTAGAGCAAGAGTTATTTTTGCAGGTTTACGAGTATTAATGATCAAATTACACCAGATTAGTGATACAACACAAATCTACCTGATTCATAACCTTCAATTTACTTTTACTGCTACTTAAAGAACTGGAGTAAAGTTAATGAAAACGTCAGTAATCGTACAGAACTGATCTGTTGTGTCTGCAATCAGTGTTCAGTACTTTAAGCAGATGTGCTGTGAGACATCTGGCAGTAGGAGTGTGCTCTCCAGCGCGAGCAACTACTCGAGGTGTAGCAGTGTGTTTGTACTACTCAAGAGTGTACCGACAGGACGGCTGAAGTTGTCTCGGTAAATTCATATTGTCAACCCAGTCGGCCTGATCGCTCACACAATGATTCACTAACTAATACTCACGTGTCGTGTCGCTGGCTCTTCGCTTCTTCCTCAGTATTTCTTGTTCTTCTTCCACTTCTATTTTGGATTGCGTTAAAGGCACATCATCTTCTGAATCTGATACAGAATAATGGAGTGTTGGTGTATTTTCTACATCTGAATAGTCAATGTGTTTTGAAGGTGGGAAATCATCTAAATGACTTCTCGCGCTCTGGGTGGAGCGCGAGGGCGTGTCAGACTTTTACTGACTAAAACCACACCTGTATCCTTCAATTACCCTTTGTGTTCTAGGACTACGGATTTCCCTTTCAGAAATTCTCCGCGGTCCTAGCTAGCGGGCATCGGCCCTGCTGGGCCCCTACGGTTTGCTGACATCTCTTTGAGGAGCGCGAGGATCACTACGCGCTGTTGACGACTGGGCTCGGTCCGGTTAATTACCGAACAGCCGGACGACGAGCTACCCAGTGCTCGACGTCCGCAAGCCTGCGTCTACCGTGGCTGGTAGTCGGGGTCGGAATTACGGCGGCTAGGGCGTGAGGACCTTCGTTCCCTCACGCGTGCAGCCTCCTCCTTCGCTAGCATTATTGCTTCGCAGAAGGAGGCGACCGCCTGCCATTCCTCCTCGCTCCGGACCATAGCCTGAACCAGGGGGGCTATTGGCTAACTTTTTCAATAACAGTTGACAACTAGCATTCGTTGCACACTAAACTTAGTTGTCAACTGACAATTTCATAAAATTGGTATTACGTATCACACAAGTGACTAACAAACTACGGTGGAAATGTAGTGAATTATAAAAATTTACGGTGCCTATTGTGACTACTCTAAAATTTTATCGACTATTTTATACAGCTTCAAAAGCTTACACAATGGCAATTTTAAAAGTATCGATACAATAACATCTGTCAAAACGTGTTACGGTGGCTATCAAAGGCACCAGTGGCTAAAGACGTCACTGCAGTTGGTCACTGAAGATAGACAATACGAAACTAGCTGTTTGACAGTTCAATGATGCACATTGTTAACAAGTGATCATCACTTGAACTGTCAACAGAGTTACGCAATAGCCCCGCTGGGCCGGACGCGAAAGGTCGCTGCGATAGTCCATGTGTACATTTTCCAGTTTGAGATCTGACATCACTACATAGTATAAAACCGAGTCGCCCGCTGTCTGTCTGACCCTATGTATAGATAGATCTTCAAAACTACGCAACGGATTTTGATGCGGTTTTTTTAATAAATAGAGTGATTCAAGAGGGAGGTTTATGTGTATAATACTCGCATAATATAGTAGAGAAACACTGATAATTTTAGAGGTTTCTAATGTGATTACGTAAATTATTATTTTTTTTGCGCTTGCATTGCAAATGCCGGCTGAACCCTACGAGATCGATCAAAACTATACTACAGTATTGTACTCTAAAAGGTCTATGTCTATCTCTTAGGGATAATCCACAAAAAACATTTTTATCCTTTACTTTTTACGAGAAATAATGGCTTATTTACGAAGCGATTTTAAGCAATACAGTATTAATTCTTATCCATTTAAGTACCTTAAATACATTGTGCATTTAATATAGATCAATATGGAACCCACTTGGGTCACGGTCCGCGGACAAACGATCATAGACCTGACTTTAGCTACAGAAAACGCGACAAACTTAATCTCCAACTGGCGCGTATCAAATGACCCCTCTTGCTCTGACCACAGAAGAATATGTTTCTCTCTGGCAGCCATTACAAAAAACCCAGAACCACGGCCCAATCCTCGCCGTACAAATGTACCTGAACATAAACACCACTTAACTTCCCTACTAGCCAGGGAACAAAGACCCGTAAATCAAATAACTGACTCCGTAGAATTGGATAACGCCGTGACAAAACTCACAGACAACATAATCAAAGCATACCACACAAACTGTCAACTAAGCTCCCCACACATCAAGGGAAAGGGAAACCCCTGGTGGAACGCAGAGCTTGGCAAACTCAGAAATGCATTACGCAAACAATTTAACAGAGCCAAAAACTCAAGACTTCCAGAGGACTGGGAGCAATATAAAGAAACCCAATACAGATATAAGAAAGCAGTTAGGACCGCCAGGAACTCCGCCTGGCGCAATTTCTGTGAAAGCATTGAATCCAACACCGAAGCAGCACGGGTCAGGAAAATCCTGTCAATTGACCAGGAATTTACCCTTGGTGCGCTGAAAAAACCAGACAACAGCTACACACTAACAGACCATGAGACCAGTAAGGTCCTACTTGAAACGCATTTCCCGACTGCAACCTACTTGAGGACAGGACGTGGTCGAGCGCACCGGAACAGACCCCAACGGATCTTGACTGGTCCAGAGCACATAACATAGTGACAGAAGACCGAATTAAATGGGCCATCAGGACCTTCCAACCATACAAGTCACCAGGACTAGACGGTGTCTTTCCGGCGCTACTGCAGTGGGGAGAACACTCCCTGGTGCCGTGGCTGCTGGTGATATACCGTGCCTGCATGGCACACAGATATGCACCACACACATGGCGTGAGATGAAAGTTATTTTCATCCCGAAACCCGGCAAAACTGACTATACACAACCCAAGGCGTACAGGCCCATAAGCCTGACATCCTTCCTACTGAAAACCCTGGAAAGGCTTTGCGACAGATACATCCGGGACGGACCTCTCTTGGAGAGACCGCTCCATAAGCAGCAACATGCCTACTCAACAGGTAAATCAACAGAATCTGCATTACATAGCGTGATCTCAAAGATTGAATGCGCTATAAATCACAAAGGCTCTTCGTTAGCAGTCTTCATAGACATCGAAGGAGCTTTCGATAAGACTATGTTCTGAAGCATCAGCACAGCACTCGAAAGTCACGGTGTTGACCCGACCTTGAGTGGCTGGATCACAAATATGCTCAGACTTAGAGCAGTACATAAAATAAAATAAAAAACTAAAAATAGCCTTTATTGCTTTTCTTTTCCTAATACTTACAATGAATATTTACATGCCTTAAAACTAGTTTATAATTTAAAAGGTTCTATTTTCTAACATTTTATTTTTACTTATTTTCTATTTATTTACTTATTTATTTATCGGCAACCGGTTTAGCTTGTCTTTCGACAAAGGCCTCCTCTAAAGCTTTCCATTCTCCTCGGTCTTTTGCTATTCTTGTCCATTCTGGACCAGCTATTTTTTTTATTTCGTCTTCCCATCGTGTCGTCTGACGTCCTTTATTTCTTTTTCCATCTCTTGGGTACCACTCTGTTATTAATCTCGTCCATTTTTCATTTTTATCTCTTAACATATGACCTGTCCATTTCCATTTCAGAGATTTATACACCTTTTCTACATTTTTAAATTTGGTTTTTTCTTTAATGTCATCCAGCCTTGATCTATCTCTTCTCTTTATCCCGACTACGCTTCTTTCGATGCTGTTCTGACAAACGTTCAGCTTGTTTAAAAGTTGTTTTGTTAAGGCCCATGTTTGACAGCCGTATGTTAAGCAGGGTAAGATGCACGTATTATATACTTTTCCTTTAGGGTAGGTTCAGATGACAAGCGCTCAGCGCGCGTTGAACGCGCGTTGAATTTTTGTATAGTGTTCACATGGTGCGCGCTTGTCAGGCGTTAAACGCGCGTTGTTGCGGCCAGTTTGAGTTCTACATTTGTCGAAGATGGACGTAGAAACAGTTTTATCGGTGATTTTATACAGACGGCAGAAACGACACAACAGAAGACGGAGATATTGGGTTCACCCAATTTTGTCAACCAGGCTGACTGAAAGTCAGTACATTATTTTATATCCTAAGTTAAGGCAATTTGAGCCCAAATTCTTTAACTACTTCAGAATGTCCATCAAGTCATTTGATGACTTACTGACTCTCATAAACGATGAACTCGTAGCAGATAAAAACGCTGTGCGATATAGCATTTCACCGGAAGAAAAACTCATAATTACATTGAGGTAAGTTTTTTAATAATCAACATAATCTATAAATCAAATCAACTTGTTTAGGAACAATTTTTTTAAAGAAAAAATAACATTTTGTTACTCGCAGAATAACTCTAACTCTGATTCATTGCTGACATTAGTTGGTGCTGGCGATGGAGTAGGTGTTACTGGCGATGGAGACCCCATTGCTGTAGTATAACCATAATGTGCAAAATTATTTGACACACTAGACTGCTGTGATCTATAATCATGATAACGAAAGCCTTCAACAGAAGCTGATGACTGATGACGCTGCTCTTGTGATGAATAATTTCTTCGTTGTGATACCGGGTAATTTTGATTTTCATATGTCTGTTGTTGTGGTCCTTGAAATTCATTTTGGTTTTGCAAAATTAAATTATAAATGGCAATTTTAGTTTGAAGTCGCCTATATTCCGGAATTTTTTTAATCTCTTTAACGAGTGACAAACAAAACAGCTTGTCTTCATCGTCATCTTCTTTTGGATGAGACACACGGACACACATTAGCACGCCGGTATGTTGAATGTACTTTTGGCATAATGTGCAATAAATGGCGCATTTTACACAGGCCGTTAGATGTTAACATCGGTTTTGCAGAAAAGATCGTAAAAGCGATATGTACACTAAATAATTATGTCAGAATCAGGGATGGCTACAATTTTGAAGACACACTTTATACGCCACCCCTGGAAAATCTAGCCTCACATTATACCGGACGTGCTGTGCGACAGGCGGATAATGTTCGAGTACATTTAACAAACTATTTCATTAATGAAGGAAAAGTAGATTGGCAGGATCGTTATATTTAACTTGTAACACAAACCGATTGTAAATGTAAATAAATATATATACTCACATAATATTTTCTTCTTTTCTTCATTGTCATGTCCTTCACAAAATATAAGGACGAGTTCTTCCCAAGCCCGTCTTCTCAAATTCTTATCTGAATAATCGCTACTTGTCATGTCCCATATCGCAGGACGTTTCTCTATTTCATCAATTAATAATTCCGTATTAAAAGCTTCGGTTTCCATTTCGGACGATTTTCGGACGAACTTGACGAACCCTAAAATACGTCTATCCGCGTCGAAAGCGCGCGCTCAACTGAACGGAAACATAGAAAACCAATGATCTCAAAGCGGCGTTGACGCGCGCTGACAACAGTCGAGCGCTAGCGCAGCGTTGAACGCGCGCGTTACTAAAACGCGCGTTAGCATGTGTACGGCCTGAATAAAATGTATGTAGTTGTAAACGCGCGTTATCAAAACGCGCGTTGAGCGCTTGTCATCTGAACCTACTCTTATACTTGATAGGCATGTCCTTATTTTTCATAATTTCGCGTAGTGACCAAAACCTTTTCCAAGTGTTAGCGATTCTTCTATTTATTTCCCTATTCATTGTGTCCTCTGGGGATATCAATTGTCCTAGATAGATATATTCGTTTACGAATTCTATTTCTTCGCCGTTCACTCTGATGGGCACTGGTTGGTTGGAGTTGGTTATGACTTTTGTTTTTGTTGTGTTCATGGACAGCCCTGCAATAGCACTTTCATCTGATAGTTGTTGTATGATTATTTCTAAGTTACGTGGACATTCTGAGAATAAGATAATGTCATCAGCGAATCCTAAGTGGTTTAACTTCTCACCATTCACGTTAAGGCCGTATTTATCCTAATCCATGTTTCTAAATATTGCTTCTAGAACTGCAGAGAACAGCTTAGGTGAGATTCGTCAAGGGGATCCAATCTCACCTAGAGCAGTACAAGCAAATATAAATAACACCACAAGGGCCATGGTGGCGAAGGGTTGCCCCCAAGGGGGTGTCGTCTCGCCTTTACTATGGAACTTAGTTGCAGATGATCTAGTTAAAAGACTTAACACCAAAGGTTACTTCGCCGTAGGATATGCCGACGATATAACCATTATAATAAATGGCACTCACGAAAATACACTATGCAACCTTATGCGGCAGGCCTTGAAAATAGTAGAGGACTGGTGTAAGGAACACCAACTGACTGTGAACCCCACTAAAACTGAATTAGTACTTTTCACCAAAAAAAGGAAATTGGCAGCACTACAGCTACCACGTTTCTTTGGAACTACCCTTAGCCTGTCAACTGAAGTCAAGTACCTGGGCGTCTACCTGGACAAACAGCTAAATTGGGCAAAACATACCGAGTACATCACCAAAAAAGCCAGTATATCTATGTGGCAGTGTAAACGCATGTTAGGCCGCAGCTGGGGCATAGCCCCAAGGATCACTCACTGGCTATACACCTCTGTTATTAGACCAATAATCACATATGGCTCCCTAGTTTGGTGGCCCAGGACCGAACTGAGCACAGCACAAAAAGATCTTGAAAAACTACAACGACTCGCTTGCGTAGCGATCACTAGCAGCATGAGAACCACACCCACGGCTGCCCTGCAAGCGATGCTGGGACTGCCCCCACTGCATCTAATAGTGCAGGAGAAGGCGGCCTCAGCGGCCTTCAGGCTCAGCGCATCGGGCACCCTGAGTAAAGATTCCAGAATCAAACACATGCGCATAATGGAAGACGCCATTAAACGACAGCCTATGATGGCAGCACCTAGCGACAAAGCTCCAAAGGCGTATCATTTCCAAAAGAATTTCAAGATTCAACTAACAGAAGAAGAGCACGACTACTCAGGCTCAGCTGAATTGAGAGTCTACACGGATGGATCAAAGACAGATGCTGGCACGGGAGTTGTAGTCTTCTCCAACGACCTCAATATCAGAATATCCAGAACGCTAGGAGAAATCAACACCGTCTATCAGGCGGAATGTGTTGGTATAATCCCAGCGGCCCACGCCATGGAAACTAGGAATGTAACGGACACACACATTCGGATACTCTCCGATAGTGCCTCAGTCATACAATCCCTAGGCAAAAACTCTACCACCTTGAAAATTATACAAGAATGCCACTCAGCACTGTAAAGTGTCACAGTGCCGAAACGCAATACGGTGACACTACAGTCGATGTCATAGCGGCTCACTGGGCAACGACGCGGCGGACGAACTGGCCACGAGAGGATCTGGAGCGGTGGCCTTCGGGCCCGAACCAATTGTACCAGTCCCCTTTGGTCAGCTGCGTATTGGCTACGTGAACACACGCATATACAAGCGAGCGCTGGTGGTCCTCGACACCGGGATGCAGGCAGGCCAAGGAGGCCCTGCCACATACACACACACAATAAAGCCCTCACCAAAAAACTCATAAGACTGGACAGAGGCGGCCTGCGCCTGGTGACGGGGACCATCACCGGACACTGCACACTGAATAAACACCTTCACACGATAGGCATCACAGACAGTCCCCTGTGCAGAGCATGTTTGGAGGGGGAGGAGACGATTGCACATGTGCTCCTGGACTGCACAGGTGTCACTGAAATACGCACACGAACCTTAGGATCCCCGAACTCCCTTATTGATGCCCTGAAATACCTAAGAGGCCTTATCTGTTTTTGGAGCGAGGTGGGCTGGTTGGAATAAGCCCACCTAAGGTTGTGGCCGCTATGGCCCACGTACAATGGTCCACACAGGACTAAGTGCGGAAACCACACATAAATAGATAGATAGATCAATATGGCCCTTTACAGCATGTAATTTAAATGAATATTTTCGAAGATATTACAGATTTAAAATGCAGGGATATAGCGGTTGCGGTAGTACCGTCCGGGAGACCGAAGGTGCATGCCTATAAAAACATGACAAAAAAGCTGTGAACATTGGAACATTGTACATAATACAGACATTCTGTAGTATATTTAGTATCAGCATTGCACTCAAAAAAATTCTTAAATATTGCCTTTATATAAACTAAGTAAACAGTGAAAATAATATATGGAGAAATGTAAAATAATTTATGTTATTTTTATGAAAATATCTGATATTAGAAACATACCATCACTTTGATGTTCCTCATCTGGCTCAATGACATCATCTAGTCTCTCACAAACAGCTGGTAATTCTTCTTTGACAGCAATGCTTTCAATATGGCTGACATCAACTATACTGATGTTCTCTACAGGAGTTACTGTAAGCCCACTGAAACACTTTAGCTGACCTCGGTTTACTGAAGGATTCGGCTGCAAAACGTTATTACAGTATTAGGTGAACTTGATGTTTTTTACTGCACACAAACACAAACCAGTACAAACTATTTTCATTGGTCACTAAAAAGAGCCTCACAAATGGCAATGCTTAATTCATTAAACCCCAAGCGAACACCGGCGTTCGCTCGGTACTCAAAAGGTTAAGAAGTTCAACACATCCTGAGCAGTCCGTGACCTCCAGATAGTATCACTAGGTATCACTCCTACACTTACTAAATACCCTCACTAGTTGCAGAACACCTCACCTCTTTCATCATCTGAGCAAACAGCTCTTCTGCTTCCAGACATTTTCTCTGCAGTTGGCAGCATTGCTTTAGTTTAGCAAAGCACAAGAAACAAGCGAGCATCGGTCTTCTGTCTTCAGTTACAAACTGTAACATAACATAAAGCATTTGACTTAGGAATAGAATACTGCCCATACAAAGAGTACATTCATTGTTATGCTGTCTATACAACACTGACCACAGTTGATGTGAAGCTGCTTTTGGTATACCTCTCATGCAGAGAAACATCCTAGAGCTTCAAAAGAATCATTCTGGAGCACTGTACATGGAACACCCTAGTCAGGTATATAGGTAATATATTAAGATATAAGGTACAACTTACTGGAATATCAGTCAGCGTTTCATACAGTTCATGCAAGTCCTTGTCGACAACTATGTACATGCGAACATTCTCTACTAAACATATTCTGCACATTGGCATTCTTTCCATCTTTGAACAAAGAATAACTTGGCACATAAATTAGAAAAACAATTTTGAATGTCTGCTGCGGGCGCGGCTCTTGAAGTCTTGTGACAGCCGGCGCGATATGCCGCAGCAGGCCTAAAAGATCCCTCGTATAGTCCTGGCCGTCCAGGAAGTTTATAGCACAGACAATCGAGTGGTTTATAGGAATTATTTTTAATAATATTAAATCAAAATATTACCCTGTTTATTATTATTTTTACTAAACCCATGTACTCTGTGACTAAACCGATAGATATCATTACAAAATTACCGTAAAATTAGTTTCATACTTTGATTCGGTTTAACACCTGACACTGACAGTGACACTGAGACTAGAGAAGGATATAACCAAAGAGTAGAATAATATAGATGTAATACTACAGACTTCGAGTACGGCTTGACTCGAGTCAGACAGACTCGATTCCTACTTTGCACTCGGTAACCTTAGACCAATAAAAAAGTATAGACGGAGCTGTCGTAAACAAAAGCGACGAAATAAGTGAGGACTAGTTTTGGCTTTGTGTGCGTAACTTGGTGTATGACATCGTAGATTTGCACATGTGTGCTAGAGAATAAATGTTGCAAGCGTTGCGCTGCGACTACCAAGTGCGAGAGATATATTTTAGTTAAGTTTTATTAATGTGTAGGTAGTCTAGTGTTTATCTTGGTTGTATGAAATGAAAGATAATTTCATTTAGTGAAAATCATTTATTTTCATATTAAGTGAAATTATTCATTTTAAAAACACACAAAACTTACATATCATAATAATAATAATATATAGGGTGTTTGGTGCATCGTGTACCAAATTGAAATGGTCGACGGGAGGGGTCATCTGCTATCATTTCAGCCCCCTAAAAACTTCTCATGCCCTGTGGATTTTTTTCATCGACTTTTTATTGTTTTATGAAAATAAGACCCAAATTTTTCATTCAAATACAAATTTAAAATAATATATAAGTCGTAGACTCTGAATTTTAATTTCATTTAGATGTGTTATTATATTAGAGTACTTTTAAATTTAAAATAAGTGACATTAGCTATCTAGTTTTTTTTTAATTGACTTGCAAAGTGTTGGACTTAAATTAAAGGTGTTCATTTTACAGCTATTTACATGTCTATAAAAAAAACCAAAAGCGACCGGAGGCTTCCAACTTCCTCAAAACTTCTCTAGTTTATCCTCTTGCTAGTGCTTGCTACCACAAGTAATCCCAGAAGCCTTTTTTTGGAAAAAGGAATTGTTCTTGCAGCAGTTTATGACACAGGACGGCATAATTTCGTAATTATTATCTCAACAAAACAACGTCACGCGCACTCGCTTGCTAGCGGCAGACTACCGAGCGGCCGGCTTCATATTGCCGATCGGCTTCATATTACGTGCCACACTTTTAGGGTCTATACTTTTTTATTGGTCTGAGTCGCTAACTCGAGCACCAATTAATTTTGATTCCAGTATTTGAGTCAGGAAAAATCGATTTTGTACCCGTCGGCTCGAGTCTCGTATTCGAGTTAGATTAACTTGTAGTACTACATTCGTAGTTTTAGTTTTGAAACGCCAAATGAGTTTAAATTAAAAAAAAATTTAAACTTATCTGATTCGTCTTGTTGTGATATTTGTACTAAATTATTAACTTGATTTAACTTTTTAATAATTAAAATTTGCAAATCTCTTTACCCAAAAAAGCTAACAAAATATAATTAAATATCTAAATAACTTCCAAAAATACTTCTTTTTGTTGTGTCCTAATAAAACAAATAGAGCTTGATCTCATTTCTGGTTCCTAGGTACCTCCTTAGTATGTTCTATGTTTTTTTTAATGTTTAAAAATGATTGATTTACTATCGCTCGTGTCATTATGCTCAACTTACATGATGTTTGAAGTTTACTCCTATTGGTTGTAAACTCGAGTTCTGGACTCAAATTTCTAGATTTGAATTCGGCTCGAATTACCAGACCAGAGTTCTTTAAACTCGAATTTCTAGACTGGAGTCTCGGACTCGAGTCCTAGATTCGAGTCCCGGACTCGAGTCAGCATTCGAGTACTAAGCATAGAATTCGAGTATTGGCCTCGAACCGTGGAATCGAGTCATGATTTAAATACTAGGTATATAAACCGACTCGATCCACAAAAATTGAGATTCGGCACATAAATAAGTCAAACAAAGAAAATGTAGAATAGAATAGAATAGAATAAACTTTATTGCACACCAAAATAGTAACAAAACTTTTATACTAGGCAACTTAAATCTATCTCTATCTTTAATCTATTCTTAAATGTAAAGCTAATACAGTCAAATAAGGATGTAAAAACATCGATTATACATTGACTTTTTATTAAATAAAAATCAATTTTAGTAAGCGATTTTAATATTACAAATAATCGGTTAAAAATGGATGTATTTTTTCATGATCATAAATCAATCATAACCGATTTTTCATCGGTCACCCCACGACATTAAGTCTTGTTATCGTCTATGTAAGTACTTTTTATTGCCGGCTTATATGGCTCCAGCTAAGAGATTGTTCTCGAAAGCTGGGGTTGGCGCCATTATTAACTAAAACCAGGAGCCGAATATTATCTAAACACTAACCTAAGCTCTTATTCCTGAGCTCATTGACGGATTTCTAGTTTTATTTTTATAATTGAATAGTTTAATTTATTTAATTTGTTTTGATTATTTTAAAACTCTGTTTTGATTATTTAAAAACTTAATATTGCTGTAGTTTATTTTTAATTAATAAAAAATAAAAAAATGGAACGCAGAGTCTAGGCATGGGAAAAGTGTGTGTGTGTGTGCCGAGGCTTTGCGATTGGAGCATTTGCATCTGAATCACTGAAATGTTCCGAAACAGTGATATATATCATTTGGAAAATTTGGAACATCGGCACAAAAGATACAAAGGAACATTTGAAACATCGGCTCACAAGGTACAAACGGAACACAGGGTCTAGGCATGCGAAAAGTGTGTCACATTTTTCCCATGCCTAGAATCTGCGTTCCGAGACTTTGCGATTGGAACATTTTCATATGAATCACTGAAATGTTCCGAAACAGTGATATGTATCATTTGGAACATTTGGAACATCGGCTTAAAAGATACAAAGGAACATTTGAAACATCGGCTCACAAGGTACAAACGTAACATTTGAAACATCGACTGACAAGATACAAATGGAACATATGGAACAACGGCTCAAAAGATACAGACACTGAATGTAATGAGTCGTGATCTGTTACGTTTCGTCATATGTATACACTAAAAGATTTATTTAATTGAATTTTGATTAGAGAATAATTTTAAGCAAAGGTTTTTAGATCAGGTCATAATTATATTTATACTATTTACGTTACAATTTAAATTATAAAAACACTGCTGGTCACATAAAGTAAAGAGTGTTTCAGTGCCCCAATTGTTCCAAATGCTGCATTTATAACATTACTGATATTCCAATCTTTTGGAACACTAAAGTGTTTCGGAACAGTGAGTCGGTTCAGTAAAGAGTTCACACGCCTAGCAGGCTAGCAGGGTCAGTTATTCTGTGGTCTGTGGTACTCGGCCGGCACATCGATTGACTGTGACATGTTTGTTTTTAAAAAACTATTTGTTTACTAACAAAAAAATTGTTAATTGGTCAATCAAAATAAAAAACTTTAATTGATACTTGTACCATATTAAGTAAAAAAAAATGGAAAAGCTACTAATGTGTAGGTTATGTTTAGCGGAGAACGTTCGCATGTATGTAGTGGTAAACAAAGACTTGCATGAACTGTATGAAAGGCTGACTGATAATCCGGTAAGTTTTATCCTGGACTACCTCGAGCATGTATCACTTTCTCCGTGTGAGTAGAGGCGTACTGCAGGCAGTACACTAACCACCTACTGTTGTCCTGAACAGCATCATTCCCTTGCACTTAACACAATGTATTTGCATTCTACGCAACATGACGTGTTCTCCATCTGCGAGTCGGCATCTCAGTCAGTCATTGTCCAGCAAGCTCACGGACTATGGTCCGTCGTCGAAACTCTAGACGATTTTAGTATATATTTTCAGGTTCATTTTCAGGGATTTTTTTCAATGAAACATCGTAGTCATTATCTTGGCAGCCCCGCCGTTCTAGAGAATAATATCATCTTTCTTACAGTCCATCCATCATTTCTGTGGTCATCCCCTCCTCTTGTAATTATCCCCCTTCACACTCTTAACCTTTTGAATAGCGTAATTAGAGACACAATAGAAAGACAATGGGTGAGCGAAGGGGTTTAATGAATTAAACTACTTACTGTGCATATGCTAGTGGGGCAACTCCAGACCGACTAACTTGCAGAGTGCGTAGCCAGTAGACATCACAGAAGTTTGAATTAAACTTCAGTCGGTTTTATTCATTACTAGCTTTTGCCCTCGGCTTCACTCCTGTCAACTGACTACTCTTCTGCTTTGCCCAACTCTACTCTACTACCAATTTTTTCCTGAACCTTCTCTTGACAATAACAAACACAACAAAAAAATAATAGTGAAATTTGTCCATTCGTGATGGTGTGACCAAGGGAAATAGGGATTCATTTTTATATATAATGATGACACGATATAAATACAAGAACACAGTGAGAGGTAAATCAAACAAGTAGAAAAATAAAGTGAAAAAAGTTTAAAAAACTGAAGACTCTTTTATTTTATTTATTTATTCTAACAGCTTATGACTTCTCTGCATAAATCTTTATTTTAGTGTAACTTAATTCTTTATTGTACAGCAAAATATAACACAGTACATGGTGATAGGGACAGTTCATGCATGTAATTTATACAAAGAAAAAAATAGTTGAAGACAAGTTTTGTTGCAGTTTGTAACTGAAGACAGAAGACCGATCCTCACTTGTTTCTTGTGCTTTGCTAAACTAAAGCAATGCTGCCAACTGCAGAGAAAATGTCTGGAATCCGAAAAGCTGCTCACTCAGATGATGAATGAGGATTATGAGGTGGGTTTCTTAACAGATATACCTCCAGGGTTGATTTTTGAGTTGGAGCAGTAAGGGCAGGTATCTTAACCTTACAGCATCAGGAATATTCTCAGAAGACTTTCTTTTAATATAATATATACATTATTAATTTGCAGTACACCGCAGACTACCCCCTTTTTCTATTTCAAGTTCTTACATTCCATCCTAAGGTTGTCTGGGAGATATCGCTGTCAGCGATAAGACCACTTTTGTACCCATAGATTTAAGTTAGTGTAAAAGTTTTGTTACTATTTTAGTATACAATAAAGTTTATTCTATTCTTTAACTTGAGTAATAAAGTAAAAGAAACATGCAATTTACTCAAAAACTGTTTCATGTCATTCCCCTGTCCATATCTAAAATCCACCCTGTATAAATGGGATGCAAGACCTACAGCTTCATGTTTTTCTGAAGTCCAGATGGGGCTCGGTATGTAATGCATCTTGACTTATCTAATACTTGTCTTATTGCAGCTAAAGCCCCGTATAAACCAAGACCACTTCGGGTGTTTTAATGGGTTGATTTTATCACCCATGATGCATGTAAGCATAGAATCTGATGATGAATGTCAAGCAGAATGTGATGCTATCAAGGAAGAATTTGAGTTTGCTGTTTGTGAAAGACTAGAAGATGACATTGAGCCAGAGGAGAAACATCGGAGTGATGGTATGTTTTTAAAAACAAGAAATTTAATGATCTAACTGTATTAATATAAAGGTAATGAACTCCAGATCTTTAAAGGGCCTATTACCATTCTCGATATTCAGACAGTCTTAGTTGATGTCGCATAGTGTAATATGGTTTATACAGGTCTTACTCGGAACGATAACTAATTCTGAATATCGCGTAGTGTAGTGTAATAGACCCTTTAATAATAGCACTAGTTGAATTCTTGCAGTGATAGTCACTGAGGTAAGCCACAGGGGAGAAGCTATTAGCAATGGAGCACCGTGTACTATGTGTGTTAAATTTGTAGATTAAGTTTGATACACTATACTCCGCTCGGATACACTAGCTGATGTGGCTCATAAGGGCGCCCAACTTAAATGGGACTGTGCAGGACATGCCCGACAAACTGTGGGCCAAAATAGCACAAAATTAGTGCCCTGAGACGGTGCAATGGAGTCATGGCAGACTATGAAGGAAATGGCAGGACCAACTGACTGGCCTGTTGGTCTAGTAGTTAGTGGCCCTGACTGCTATGCCAGAGGTCGTGGGTTCAATTCCCACCCAGGACAAATGTTTGATTGAGCATGATCATTTGTTCTGTGTCTGGGTGTAATTTATCTATAATATAATAATAATAATAATAATAATAAAATCGTTTATTTATAACATAGGACACATTTACAATATAGTATATTAAATTTTTTAAAAAGAACACAGTTGCTTGTTTACCTGAACTAGGGGAACCCTGTGCTTCAGGCTAAAGAGTGCATAAATAGAAAATAATAAATTAACACTAAATATGACTATAATAAAAACTTAACTAAATTTAGAGATACGGCGTGTTTTATTTACAAACAGTAAGTAGGTCTTCTGTCTCTACATAAGATATGCTTAGGAAATAATGGTGAATCATCTTTTTACAGTTATACTTATTTAATTTGTAAATACATAATATTCTATTTAATTTATTGTACAGAAATGGGCCTAAAAAAGTAAAAAATCTTTTTACAAATACATGTTTTGAGGATGCATTAGAATGGCAAACAATATCATTCCGTCTCTTATTAGTAATTTCGGCGTTGTAGGAAAGCATGGAGTGCTGTTTTAATACTAAGTGCATTATGAAAAGCTGGCGAACAGTAAGCACGTTACAGGATTTGTATAACTGATCTGTAGGATAGAGAAAGGGAAGGAAATTGGCTACTTTTAAGATTGCTCTCTGAGCTCTTTCAAGAGGTAGTAGGTGAGTTTTAAGTGCTCCACCCCAGGAAGTGATACAGTATTGGATTACAGATTGACCTAGGGCTAAATAAATTTGTGTCACCAATTTTGAGTCAGCAATCGCTCGCAATTTCTTAAAAACATAGATTAATTTGCGCACTCTTTTAACTAGACCATCAATGTGTGGTCTAAAAGAGAGAGTTTCATCTATTATAACCCCGAGATATTTGATGTCGCGTGTTTTAAAGATACAGGGACAATCACACGTGCTGGACGATCGGAATCCACATTTATGGGCATACAGATGAGAGTTAGCAGTGTTAAATTGAGGCTTGCGCATGCAAAAGTGAATATATTTTGTCTTGTCAGCATTCAATGTTAGTAAATTGCTTTGAAGCCAATTAGTCACAGTGTTGAAACCCAATTGAGCATATTCGTACAATTCGCTGCTGGTTTTAGCTGTAAATATTAAGGCCGTGTCGTCGGCATATGAAACAATTTTGCCTTGATTAATATTTAGGTTACACAAATCGTTAATATAGATCAAAAATAGGGTAGGGGCCAGGATACTTCCCTGGGGAACACCATATCCAGAACTGATTTGCTCATCACTCGTAATATTGTCTATTTTGACACATTGATGTCGATCATCTAAGTAATCAGCAAAAAGTTTAAGCGGCGTTCCTCTTATTCCTATGGCCTCTAATTTGCTTATTAGCGAAGGAACCGACACCGTGTCAAAGGCCTTCGCTAGATCAAGGAACACCCCCAGGATCTGTTGTCCTTTGCCGAGTTCTTCAGAGACGTAATCTGTCAGGCTGTGCACTGCATCAGCTGTAGATAATTTGGCTCTAAAACCAAATTGCGCCGATGATAAAAGTTTATTTTTTTCTAAATATTTAACTAGTCTACTGTTTAATATTTTTTCTAGTATTTTTGAAATAGAGGAAAGTATCGATATTGGCCTATAATTATTTACTAAGTCTTTGTTTCCGGATTTAAAAACAGGGATTACAACTGCTTTTTTCAGAGATCTAGGGAAAATTCCTTCGGAAAGACAGATACGAAATATGTGCGTCAAAGGCGGAACAAGGATATGCTTACAGAGTTTAAGGATCTTATTACTAATATTATCCCATCCTACTGCAGAGTCATCTTTTAGTCCACAAATGATACGAGTAACTTCGTCTTCGTCAGTGTCCAGTAAGCCAAAAGAATTTAGGGCACACCTGTTTCTTAAATCAAGTGGAGGTCTCTGAACACAGTCTTGTGTTGGAATCTGTTCGGCAAGAGTTTTTCCAACATTTACAAAAAAGTTATTAACATGGTTAGCTGATGAAAGAGGTGAGGGATTAATAAGCAGTAAACTCGAATTAGATTCACGTTTTTTTGCCATATAAGTGACATTTTTAATATGTTTCCAAAGTTGCTTACTGTTGTTTCCTGCTTTATTTAATTCATTTTTATCGTAGTTATTTTTTAAGTTCTTTAGGAGGTTATTGCAAAAATTTCTGTATCTTTTATAGGTGATTTGAATGATAGGATTGTCAGGGTTTTTCTTAGCTTTCTGATGAAGTTTATCTCTCTGTCTTATACACCGAATCAAGCCCGGAGTAATCCAAGGTTTAATGTTATACAGTTTCTTGTTTACGGAAGAAATAGTCGTGTTACGTAATATTGCAAATTGAACATGTTTTATTAAGTACGATAAAGCAAAATTAGCGTCAGCAGTATTGTAAAGTGGGTTAAAGTCAAGATTGCGTAAATCATATTCGAGTTTATTTGTGTTTAATTTCGTTTTGGTTCGAGGACGATTTTGCTTAGGCAGCGTTAGGTTTAGGTGTAGTAGGACAGCGTGATGGTCTGTAATTGTCGAGTTAGTAACAAGTGTAATATACGATAAGCTGGATTTAATCATCATATGATCGAGGCAGGAACTGCTTTGATGAGTAGGCAAAGAGTGAGCGGGGAGAAAACCATGGAATGAGCAGATATTAAGATAGTCTTGGGTCCCTGCATCACAGTTTTCAGAGTTAATATTTATATTAATATCACCCGTTAGTATAACATTCTTATACGTGCACAGTGTTTGAAAAATTTGGTTTAAGGAAGCGTGAAAAGTTTCCAAGTTTCTAACAGAAGGTGATCTGTACATCGCGATTATTGCTGTGGTTGTACCAAGTTTGATGATCAAGCAATTACTCATACAGTCCCTTAGATTAAATTCTTCAACTGAGACCTTTAAAGTTTCCTTGGAATATACAACCACACCATCATTTTGGTTGTTGTTTATTGTTGTATAAAATAAGTTATACCCCGGAATTTCTGGGAGGTAGGCCTGACGATCACCCAGCCAGCACTCAGTTAGTACCAATATATCACATTCAAAGTTTAGTCTATGAAGAAAAATGTTAAAGCTATCCATGTTCTTATAAATACTGCGAATATTTTGGGTTAGTATGGTTAGTGACTTTTGAGTGTCGGAAAAATATTGACTGCACTCCTCAACCTTACACTGCTTTGAAACTGTTACAAATGTATTATCTATATCGGTTATTAAATTACTATCCATAAAATATGAAAAATATAATCAATTAATTAAGTCTAAAATATAACCAAATAAGTGACGCTCTTAGGCGCCTTCATAGTCGATCGAATTGATGTACCTGTTTTCGGCAGACTTTTTGGCAGGACACTCTGGATCTCCCGTCTTGTGGTTGGCAGGTTTTTTGAAACGCAAACATGTTGCGCACTTTGGCGTTTCGGCTTTTTTTGTGCAGTCTTGGGTTGTGTGCCCTTCTTCACCGCAATGACCACATGTTGGGGCAGCGACTTTGCACGTCTTGGCCGCATGACCGTACTGCTGACACTTGTAACATCTCGTTACCAGAGTGAAGTCTCGTACTGGACATGACGTCCAATTGATAAATAATCTATCCTGCGTTATGAGTGCCTTACGAATAGAAGCTGGAACTTCTATTATATAGTTACAGTTCTCTGCATCTTTCCTGCCCGATTTATGGCTACGTTTGATTGAGGTCAAAAATGCATCTCTGGTCATAGTCGGCAATTTGTCGGCCAAGTTTTGGTCATAAATACATTTGAAAACCTCATTTTCAGCCATTAAAGCAGGGACTCCTATAACTATAATGCGTGGTTTGCGCTTTTGAGGGTCATCGACGGTGAGCCCTGAAGAAGATAGTTGGACTGTTTTCTTGAGCTTGTCTAGATCTTCTTTAGTCTCCGTGCTGATAATAAGTCCTCCTTTTCCTATTTTACGTACGCCTCTGACTTTCAATTTCATGTCACCAGGGCAAACGATTTTTTGGACCATGTTCTTGGTTTCGTCACTAGTCTTCGTATTATCTCGGGGATAAATCGCCACGGAGCTAAAAGTATTAGGTCGAACAAAGCTGTTGGATCCTTTCTTCACCATATCTGCAAAAGATGAAGCTGCGGCTCCTTGCTTACCACACGATTCTTTAATCGTCCGGTTCATTTCTATTACACAATCTCTTAGGTCTCGGTCTTCATTTAAGATTTTTAGGGAATTGTGGGTCTTCACGGCATTATATTTTAGCGACTGGTATTGAACAGCCAGTTGCGAAACTCCATAACCAACTTTTCGGCACAGATTGCTTATTTTTAGCTTCTGATCCGAGTTTAGTTTACCATCGGAAGAAATAGCGCATACCTCGTTCAAGTGCTGCTCAATAGAACTCAACCAGTTCTGAATCTCAGGAGTGGCAACTACCTCCATTTTCTCGTCTTCCTGGGCTCGTTCACGACTAGGTTGCTGGGGCTGCGTCGGTGTAGGAGTTGGAGGAGGGCTGCGTCGAGTCATCCCGCTCCTATTAAAGGGACTGCTATCCATATTTTAGATTATAATAATCCACTTAGTTCATTTTAAATTTGTCAGCACTTACAAAGTGTAACTGTATAACACACTACTACACTAAAAACTAGGTCACTATTTACGCAAATGTTAATTTATTAAATATTTAATGCATTGATGAGCACGTCTGAAAGCGTTGAGTGCGTCCGAATTGATCCTAAATGTATTTAGAAATATATAAGTATGTTTATCAGTTATCTAGTACTCATAACACAAGCTCTGCTTAGCTTGAGACTAGACGGCGTTGTGCGATAGTTGTGGAATATTATTATTATTATTCTCTTTATTGATTGTAAATACCATATAAATTACATTTTTAAATATTTTTTAAACAAAATCATACAAAAAAAAAAATTTAAAAATATAAAAAATAGTACCCCACCGGTATCGGGAACAGGGTCCAAGCTACCGGCGGTCAGGGCTCCAGAGAGTGGAACCTCCTAACAATGCGAGGCGTGTCCAGGAGTACTGCTTTCTGAATCAAGCCCTTGATCCAGCCGCCTAACGCGAGCCTCCTAAGGTGTTGGTCGAGGCTCTTGGCTATTAAGCCATTGCCCGACACGACTATCGGTACAATGATCGCCGAGTCCACATCCCACATGTCGACAACCTCGCGAGCCAAGTCAATATACTTGATTTATTTATCTTTCTCGGCTTTCACGAGGTTCTCGTCATGCGGAACGGATATGTCAACAATCATTGCACGCCTCTCGCTTCGGTCCACCACCACTATATCAGGCTTATTGGCTACAATAGACCTGTCAGTGATGATAGACCGATCCCAGTACAAAGTGATATGACCATTATCAAGAACTGGATCGGGCTCGTACCTATAGTACGGCACTTCCGATTCCACAAGAGAGTATTTCAGAGCAAGTTGCTGATGGATAATCCTGGCTACAAGGTTGTGTCTATGCAAGTACTCTCCGTTAGCTAGACGAGAACAACCAGAGATAATGTGACGAATTGATTATTATTATTATTATTAACTGGACTGATTTTGCCAGAACAGGAAGGAGGTAGCGTGGAGCTGCGGGAGATGGAAGGAATGGAAGAAGGAGGCCTTTGCCCAGAGTAGGACAGAACAGGAGAGCTAAAAAAAAATATATGGACATTTAATACTAGTGTCGGCTGGCAGCATCGCCTGTGTTAAAGTTGAGTATTATTATTAGAACATTAGTTTTTACCCGACTACGGAGGGTTATGATTTTGACAGGCTATGTATGTATGTGAGTATGTTCTGTTCCCTCATAGCTCCTAATCTACTTATCGGAACTCGACATATGAGGTATCGTTAGAACCGTCTTCATTGTCCGCTGAACATAGGCTACGTGACGTGTCACAAAACTCGACATGGCGCCCTCTAGCGGACAAAAAGTATGTGTTAAAAAATAAAAATGGAGATAAATACGCCGTTTGGTATCATTTTTTGTCGTAGTCGGGTTTTAGTTTTTTACTTTATTTTTTAGTTTATGGGAAACCCGAACCACATGTCTAGTATTTTTATTTAAAGAATCTATGTACGAACATAATATCATGAAAAATCACAAAGTTAAAAGATGTTAGCCGGTTGTCCAACTTGTCACCATTTTTAAATATTTTTGGAATAAAATATAACATGGTATAAAAATTATTGAAATCGATTCAATTTACAATTATTTAAAAAATAAAAAGCCCTACTGCATAAAAAATAACTTTAAATAAAAACTTTAAAGAAAAAAAAAACAAGTTCAATCCAGTGGCGTAGAACCCAATTTAGTTGCATTAGTTTTAAGACATAAAATAAAACAAATAATAAATTCTAATACGGAACATTGACTGCAACAGTCGGGACCCATATTAAATGAAATGATTTTAGTCTGGATTATTTTAATGGGTCCCGACTGTTGCAGTCAATGTGTTCCGTATTAGAATTTATTATTTGTTAGAGAGTAGAATTTTCACTGACGGTTATCTAACATTACTACAAGGAGTAATTCGGGCTAATTTTCATTTTTCCGCGGGAACGGAGTTTCATAATACGGGATAAGTCTTCGAAACGGTTGAACTTTGACGGGACTTTTATTGGGATATAGCTAATGTTATAATGAGTTACAAAGTCTAATTTTTATAATACCACTGGACGGGACTTGATTCTCGAGGGCGGGGGCATCTTCATTCTCGGGTCCCTCTCCCGTTCATCTTAATTCCCGGGGATAGGAGACATCTTCGAGAAGGTTGGACCGATTTTGATGGGACTTTCATTGACAGAAAACTTTTTTTTTATGTGGGTAACCATCTAATGACTTTTCTCGCTCTAGGGTGGAGAGGGAGAGCGTGCCAGACTTTTACTGAGTGTAGGTCCCGTTAGTCTCCGCTAGAATAAAAAAAAAAAAATCCTATGTCGTCCATTTTGAAAATCACCATTAGTTAGAACTTACAGGGTGAATGTAAAGCGTTCAGTAGTTAGCAAACAGATACGTAATATAAAGTAAATATTTATGCATTAAATACGTGTGGGGGCGTGTCGGGAAACTTTTAGAACAAAGTCCGTTTTATAAAGTAAAAAAAAGGTTTAATTAATGTTCACAAAAAGTTTTTAAAAATGATGAAAATTAAACGTAAACTAAAAGTATATAAAACGATACGCGATTAGCGCGAGTGTCTGTTCCCACCGATGTTAGGATGGAAAAAAGCCCAGGGAATCGTCGTTACCGTGGGAAGCGCTAAGTACTCGTGGAATTTGATGCTTCGAGCTTGTTTGCAAGTGTGCTGAGCCAGCATCATGGCATCGTAACACATTGATCGTTTTTTGTAAATATTTAATTTACTATGACGAATTTGAAAAGATCTAGTCTAAAAATGTAATAATATAGGTGGAATTAATTTGAAATAGTGCCCTAAACTAAAAAGAACAATAAATCAAATAAAACACTTGTTTAAAACAATTTGGACTGTTTGTTTTATAAAATTTAAAAAAAAAAACTGTTTTTTTTCCAACCCTGGTACCGCATGATTGGCGCGCACCAAATCTATGCATTAGAACGTGCTGTGCTCGCGCCGCTGCCGCCGCCGCCGACGCCGCTCCGCTGCTTGCTTACTTCGTTTTCGTTTCCTTAAGCCTTCATTTTGAATGAAAACAAGAAAATAATATAATATAATTTAATAATATATATAATAATAAATATATATAATAATATAATATATAATATTTCACAACTATCACACAACGCCGTCTAGTCTCAAGCTAAACAGAGCTTGTGTTATGAGTACTAGACAACTGATAAACATACTTATATATTTCTAAATACATACATATTATAGATAAATTACACCCAGACACAGAACAAATGATCGTGCTCATCACACAAACATTTGTCCTTGGTGGGAATCGAACCCACGACCTCCGGCATAGCAGTCAGGGCCACTAACCACTAGACCAACAGGCTAGTCAATAAGAAATGTTAAAGAACGCGTAAGCGCAGCCTTGCGTAGAGGCGTGCAACACCTGGTGTGGTGCGGGGGAGGGGGTACCGGCGACCTACCGCCGTCGTTAAGCTGACTCCCCGCTGCCCCCGCACACACCGCCGCCAGCCCGCGGCAATGTTGAGAGGTCTCAATAGTAATCCTTGCGGAGTTGCTTCATCAGTCTGCGTGACAGCTGGATGCTTCGGAAGCTACTGCAATAAACTGACATTTTATCCTGCTACATTTACAAACAAAGCTCTCTTCACACTTCTCTCTTGAGCAGTGGTGACCGCATGGTAACGGCCCCGACATACTTACGAGTTGTAAGTCGCGGGTTCAAACCCAGCCAGACGCATTACTTTGTGTAATTTATTTCATCACCACCGCTCTCAAAACGGTGAAGGAAAACATCGTAAGGAAACCGGTATGTCCTAGAATCAAAAATTCGATGGCATGTGACATTCACCAACCCGCACTGGGCCACCGTGGTGGATTACGGCCCATTCCCTCTCCAAGAGACGAGGCCTGAGTCCCAGCAGTGGGAACATTAAAAGGCTGATTATGCTTATATATGCATTTCACTGTTGCTTACTTGCAGAGATAGAATTGGAAAATTTACACAATAGCTATTCAGATGCTAAAGATATACCAGCACAACAGTCGGAGTCTGATTCAGAAGATGATGTGCCCTTAATGGAAATTAAAACGGAAGTGGAAGAAACACCAGAAGTATCGAGGACGAAGCGAAGAGCGAGTGACACGACACGTGAGTATTAGTTAGTGAATCATTGTGTGAGCGAACAGGCCGAGTGGTGTAACAAGTTTAGTTCAGTTAATACTAGTAGTTAGTTGTTCTCGCTGGAGAGCACACTCCTACTGCCAGATGACTCACAACACTACTGCTTAAAGTAATGAAGACTGATTGCAGATACAACAGAACAGGGGCCCAAGTCTGCTATTATTATAAATTCGTCATTTCAACACGATCCCATTGTCATTTTGCTAAAAGTTCGTAATCTGCTAATTCATAATGATTGATCATTGATCGGTCAATGGACTCGTAATAGAGCTGTGGTAGAATGACAATATGGAGCTTATTAAAAGCAATGACTGCACAATGACGTTCTAATGGTAGGTCAGTGATCAAAGGAACTGTTAAAATTTTAGCAGATTACCACTTACGTCAAATATTCATTTGTCGATGTCTACGACATTACCACTCTATGCCACTTCTTTCAATGGAGTGTCAGTGATTGATTATTGGAAAGTCATAATGACGCCATTATATTAGTTTAAATTACCAAACTTGTCAAAACCAACAATTATGACATCAATGATAGACCATTCTGACACTATTGTAATAGCAGACTTGAGGCCCAGTTCTGTGTGTGGGGTATCATAACCAGAGGTCGGAATTAGGTGGAGTTATTCATGTACTTGCATCTAAATGTTGATATTAATGTGGATCTTCCCGAGATTCCTAATGAAAAATCCCGTGTGGCCAATAATATTACAAATAAATAATAATAAAATCCTCAGAGATAGATAAGACAAAAATAAATAAAACAAACACAATTAACATACAATTTTTATCAGTATTTTTATTGAAAAAGATCTCGGTACATGGTGGACATCCCACCCATACGTACAAAGCGTTTTGGGAACACATTCATAATGCGTACAGCTAAGGAGTAGTATTCCCTGCCGGAGTCTGTGTTTCTTGATAGCTCCAACCTAGGGGTCTTAAGGTCAAAAGTGAATAGGTTACTTCTAGGCAAGCGTGCTCCATCGTCGGCCACATCATCGCTTACCATCAGGTGAGATAGTGGTCAAACGTGAGCCTACCAATCTCTCTACATCAATTGAGGTTAACGTTGTTAACAAATTTATACTTTTACTCCTCATCATTAATGCAGGAAGAATTTTTTTCTGCTATATTTTGCTGATATAAAAAAATCTGTTCTTTAAAATTAATCTCGGGATTTGAGGCATATCCACTTTATTCTTTCCCCTAATTCCGACCTCTGCTCATAACCCTTGCTTTTAGTTTGGTCGTAGTCCTATTAGATGATCAGTAATATTCGAAAACCTGCAAAAAACAACTCTTTGGCTCTGATGTAAACCATTCCATTCCCTTTAATTTGATTGTTTTGAATTTGGCGCTTACTAGATTTAAAATCACAGGGTCGGCCGTTGCCAAGAAACCAAAACTGGACATGCGAGGAAAAAATTTAGAAGACGTAATTACAGAAAATCAAAAGAAAAATGAAGAATCAGACACGCAAGTTACACAGAAGACTAAAAAATGTACGACCAAACTTATTCCGAAATTCCAAGAACCTTTAACTAATACAACACCTCGAGTTAATATTAGTGTTAGTGATACTACTTCAGACATAAATTGTTGTAATAATATTAAAAAACGTAATTTAACAAAACGTACTCATATACGCACTGATGGAGCACCTCACAAGTGTGATATATGTCAGTACAGTTGTAAAAACAAGAAAGATTTAATAAAACATATTTGTGAACACACTGGCGAAAAACCTTTCAAATGTGATGTATGTCAGCGTTATTTTAATCAGAATTCATTCGTATGCACACTGGTGAGAAACCTTACAAGTGTGAAGAATGTCAGCTTTGTTTTAGTCAGAAGAGTCCTTTAACAAGGCACATTCGTACGCACACTGGTGAGAAACCTTACAAATGTAAAGAATGTCAGCGCTGTTTTAGTCAGAAGAGTAATTTAACACAACACATTCGTACGCACACTGGCGAGAAATCTTACAAGTGTGAAAAATGTAACCTATGTTTTAGTCATAAGATTACTTTAACAACACACATTCGTACACACACTGGTGAGAAACCTTACAAGTGTGAAGTATGTCAGCGTTGTTTTAGACGGAAGTTTCATTTAACAAGACATATTCGTACGCACACTAACAAGACACATGCGTACGCACACTAACAAGACACATGCGTACGCACACTAAACGGAGAACCCAACATAAATAAACAATGTAAGTTTTAAGTAGTTTTAATGAAGGTAAAATTACAGTATTAACCTATAATATATATACAGAATGATCATGTTATATGTATTTTCATTTTGAAAACGTCACGGTGCGTCGCACTATGTGGAGATTGAGTCGGTTTCGGGTCATAGATATACAATGTCGCCCATGCGCATGTGACCGCCCGTAATATTCTGAATATTCATGAAAAAATATCGAAAATAAACTTCAAAAGGGGGGGTCTATCTGTAACATTTATCATGTTATTCAATTTTGAATTTTTTAAGTAGAGTTTGTAGACTTGCTTTCTATTTTTTGACACATCTCCGAAGTTTATGGGTCGATTTGTATTTTGTTTATTATTTCCAAAAGCTTATGAGTTATTTTAACAGGTTAATTAACATTTTACTAAAAATTATCGACTACGAAAAAAAAAAACGGAATCGAAGTAATTTTTTCGGTAAAAAATTGTGTATTTATTTTAAAAAAACTAGTGTAAGTCCATAAATTATCCCCATAGGACCACTTTTTTAATCATTATTTGTAATCTACTACATAACAGCTAAAAATTCACAGAACATTACTAATACCTATCTCTAAAAAAAAACCAGCAAACAACTTGTTGAACATTTGCAACTATTCAAATAAAAAGGGTCGCTCAGGTAGAAACCGGTTCCTAGAAACAGCTTTTTAACAATTGCGTCCCTACCACGTGCACACCCTTGTCGGCTAGCGTTACTTCATTCAGTCGCTTGATTACTGACCCCGTGACGCTACGTGTTTTGTGATTTGTGCACTACTTAATCTTGTGAGGAAAGTTTGTTAACTACTCGTATCATTGCAATGGTACGATTGCGTGATCTACCGCCGTCTCATGTGGCTGACATGCATTTCATTTACGGTGTTTGTAATGGAAATGCACGCGCTGCTGTCGAAGAGTACAGACGTCGATATCCAAGTAGACCAGTACTTGGGTACCGATCCTTCATTGCCGTACATCGTCTTTTTTGCGAAAGAGGATTATTTCCGCAACAAAATGAGCCCGGCGTGATTGTTGATGTAGACGTGGAAGAGGATGTGTTACGATTAGTGCGCGCTAACCCTATGCTAAGCATTCGTCTCCTATCGATAAGAGTAGGTATACCAAGAATAAGAGTTTGGAGAATTCTCAAAAAAGAAGGCCGAAGAATAATTTTTAGTAAAATGTTAATTAACCTGTTAAAATAACTCATAAGCTTTTGGAAATAATAAACAAAATACAAATCGACCCATAAACTTCGGAGATGTGTCAAAAAATAGAAAGCAAGTCTACAAACTCTACTTAAAAAATTCAAAATTGAATAACATGATAAATGTTACAGATAGACCCCCCCTTTTGAAGTTTATTTTCGATATTTTTTCATGAATATTCAGAATATTACGGGCGGTCACATGCGCATGGGCGACATTGTATAACTTGTTAATATAGTTAAACACAGTGTCTCAAGACCAAAATCTATGACCAGTGCGTGTTGCCAGTGATGACATATGGCTCTGAAACGTGGTCGCTTACAATGGACCTCATCAGAAGACTTAAAGTTACCCAAAGGGCAATGGAAAGGGCTATGCTCGGAGTTTCCTTGCGTGATCGAATCAGGAATGAGGATATCCGCAGGAGAACCAAGGTCACCGACATAGCACGACGAATCGCCAATCTTAAGTGGCAATGGGCAGGGCACATTGCTCGCAGAACGGATGGCCGTTGGGGCCGAAAGGTTCTGGAATAGCGACCACGTACCGGAATACGTAGCGTTGGAAGGCCTCCTACAAGGTGGACCGATGACTTGGTAACGGTTGCGGGAGTCCGATGGATGCGAGAGGCACAGGACCGTTCATTGTGGCGACACTACGGGGAGACCTATGTCCAGCAGTGGACGTCTTTCGGCTGAATGATGATGATGATGATGATAGTTATACAGCTGATTTTTTTTATTCAATACTTCAAAATGATATACAGTTAATGTGTATAAATATGTATTTAATTTTCACTAAAAAAACAAAACATGAAATATTGAAAAGTTATCAGAAAGAAAAATGCCCAAATGAGTATGGGGCTTTTTTACCCAGTGTGATGTTTTAGAACCCACACTATGCTTTATATTTATTATTACGATGTCCGGAGCTAGAAGTTGACACGTCCGATCCGCTCGGTGGCTAGCTCACAACTGAGGGCCGACTACCCCCGCCATCTAGCGGCCAGTTTAGTGTTTGTATACTGTACATCATACCCAGCAACGTCCAGAATGCGGATCTGTCATATTAGATATATTCACTAAACACTTAATAGAAGCTACAAGAAATATGTAACCAAGATTTATGTAACTCATAATAGTGTATTAATTTATATATACATCTTAACTACTAAATATTATAACTTAATAAATATATACACAAAAAGAAAATAATATATGTACAAACGGGTAGAAATAAAACTCATAGGGCATCAAAAAATTCGTCCACATCGATGTCAATGGGAGATGTGCCCAGAACGCTGGCAGCATTACCACGCTGGATGGCAATGCTGATTCGTTGACCGAAGAAAAGCCCAGCCCTCTGGTCACGTGAAGAGTCGACCAGCTGTTTGCTGATATCCCGAACAACTCGATGAGCGCTCGGACCCCATGGCCCTAGTGTTTCAACCCCAAACGGCTCAAATATATAACCTCCGATGAGGTTATTATATTTACGCCGTTTGAGGTTTTCTGCACCTGCAGCAGCCGCCCCAGCACAGCCCGCCGTACTCAGAAGATGGGATGGCGCAAGGGTGTCGACACATGTTGCATCCCACACCAAAGGCCTACCCAATTTCCAAGGCATTATAGTCATCCCGTCTGGCCTCTTCCCATCGTCACGTGCCAAGCCATTGGGTTCTAAAACAGCTGGCACCCCGGCGGTGACAAGAGCTCGGCGGATGATGTCATTAATACTGGCATGTCGTGCTATCCGACCAGCGCTTCTACTGCATGATAGGCCATGGTGTCCGAGGCGGTCGACTGCTTCGCCGCACTGACATCGATGTGGAGCTCCACTAGGAGCACCCAGACGCAGGCATGTAGCGATCCGGAAGGTGGTGTCACTAAACACTTGTGTAGATTCGACCTCTACGTGTCCGACTCGATTGCAATTGATGACGAGGAAATCAGGTAAATATACAAATACGATTATAGTTTGTACCTCGTGTATTACATGTTAAGTATATAAATAAATTATTTTATTTTTATTTTATATGTTCACTTATTTTAATATAATTTTAATAATATGTAGGTCAGTACAGTAAGGTAGGTACCTAGTCAGTTGACGGGAGCGAAGCCGCGGGTAAAAGCTAATACTTATAATATTTTACAATTTCAAAAGAATAATAATAATTTCCAAACTAATCAATTTGAACACCCCGGTGGTAGTGGAGCTGGACCAGCATTGAGCCAAGCATTTTTGTCTTGAATATAATCTTCCAACTTATAATATGCCTGCCTGCAAAGTGTGCGTTTAATATAAAATTTAAGTTTCGTGTCATTGAGTTCTAATATTTGGGGAGGTATTTTATTATAATATTTCAAACAGTACCCCATGAAAGAAGAGGCCACTTTAACCAGTCTGAAACCTGGTTGAAATAATTGGTCCCTACTTCTTGTAACATAATTATGTCTATCGCCTCTTTTGCTAAAAAGATGAAGATTTTTTCTAACGTACATGATGTTTTCATAAATATATTGACAAGGCACCGTCATGATGTTAATGTGTATCGCAACTAAAAAGTGTGAAATAAAAAACTTGAGTAATAGGTAACTTATAATTTTGTAAAATTTATTAATACGTACAATAATAATTTTCCAGTGTGGCCTACTAGACCAAGATCCCAGAGCTGTCTGACACTACAATTAGTTTGACTACTGAAATATAACTTTGTAATAGTTACCTCAATAACATGTTTAAAAATCAGACATATAAAAATAAGTAAAGACCATTTTTTTTTTATCTTTAAAATGTCTGATAGAAGTCTTGGTCCATGGAAAGTGTCTGACACTTATGATAGGTACTGCTTTGCAGTCACTTGTCGCCGGCCTCATTGACTGCTTGACCCGTTTCACTTCCGAAATGAGCACGGGTCGTGGCACTTTGTTGACTGGTAGCCGAACCGTCAATGATATCAGCATAGCCCCGAGCCAGCACTCGAGCGGCTCCGGGACTGGCGGCGCCAACGCGGAGACTGCGGGACCCCTCGAGCGCGAGCTAGAAGTGGATAGCTCCGAGAACTGCCGCGACAGCTCGTTGATGCGACGTATGAGTTGGTCGATCGCAGCCATCGAACACGTGGCTACCGGTGCGGATGCCGACGTGGACGCCGCGGCCACTTGCGCATTTGGCTGGAGAGGTATCTCGTGTATCTTATCTACGATCTGTAGAGAATGTAGAGATGATAGATATGGTTGATAGATGCATAAGTGGCAGTTAGCTGGGCACATTGCTCGCAAAACAGATGGTCGAAGGAGCTGAAAGGTTCTGGAGTGACGGCCGCGTACCGGGTCTTCCGGTAATCCTCACACAAGGTGGGACGACAACCCGGTGAGGGTCGCGGGAAACAGATGGATGCGAGACGTACAGGACCGGCCTTTGTGGCGAAACTTGGGGGATGTCTATGTCCAGCAGGCGATGTCTATGTCCAGCTGGGGAGGTCTATGTCCAGCATGGGATGTCTATTATTATTATTATTTCTTTATTGTCAGGCAACTAAGGCCCATAGATAAAATACATAATATTACAATCTTATAAACTAAATAAACTATACTTATACACGTAACATCGGCGTCGTGTTCCGCTGCGTGGTGTCGCGTAGCCTTCCTCGGAAACGTCGATACACGACATCTTTCGGCCAAAAGTCCTCTCTCAAAAAGGTCTGTAGATGGTAGGTTGGAACTCGTATTGAAGTTGGTATCATGGCGCGAATCCAGCCTTTCGACCCTCAGAGTCCAGTTGCTCTTTATCTTCATATACTCCACGACTTTCTTCCTTCGTAGAGCAATGCAGACGCGAAATATACAGCTGCGTCGTAGGCACAGCAGGACGCAGCAGCATATTTGGTCCACACGGTGCTTTCCCGTGACCAGTCATCAGCATGGGATGTCTATGTCCAACAGGGGAGGTCTATGTCCAGCAGGGGAGGTCTATGTCCAGCAGGGGAGGTCTATGTCCAGCAGGGGAGGTCTATGTCCAGCAGGGGAGGTCTATGTCCAGCAGGGGAGGTCTATGTCCAGCAGGGGAGGTCTATGTCCAGCAGGGGAGGTCTATGTCCAGCATGGGATGTCTATGTCCAGCAGGAGAGGTCTATGACCAGCAGGGTATATCTATGACCAGCTGGGGACGTCTATGTCCGACACGGGAGGTCTATGTCCAGCAGTGGAAATCTTTCGGCTCAAATGATAATGACTTATATTATTCCGCTGCTGGATAGAAGCGATGCTTTCTCCGGCAAATCTGCCTTGAAGGCGAACTGAGGGCACTGTCACATGCTATACTTATATCTTACGACGAGAACACTACTTAGCACTATGACCCGCCCAGACCCACTTCAGCTTAGAATTCTTAACATTGCAGCCGGTAAGTTGCTGCCAGCGGCTCCGCCAGCATGAAACGAGAAAGTTATTTCATGGGACAATAATCCCGTGATATAAACTAGATATAATAATATGTGCTATTCCAGTAGGTACACGATCTCTACCCGTATTCCAATTTCATCTAAGTCCAAAGCGTGAATAAGTAACAAACGTTCGTACAAACTTTCAGTGAGCGTTTCAACCGCGCGGCCATGACGATAATTATAAAAAAACTATGCCAAGATTTTGTAAAAGACGATTCCCAAAACCATAAGTTATGGTTAAGAAGTTATAAAAGGGTTTGAATGTGGCCGCGCCATTGAAACGTGGAGAACTGCGCGGCCATGGAGATCTTTAAAACTACGCGTTGCATATGAGACCTGAAATATAGGTAAATAACAGATTGAATTAGTAAAAAAATAGAAAAAAAAAAGTGTGGCACTCGGGGACTGCCGCGGTAAAGCTATTGCATAGCATTTTGTATCAACTTATGCAATTATAATTATTTAATTATTTTATTTATGCAGTATTTCTTTTTCTTTAATATTAATTCAAGTTACACTTTTTGAGCATGGTAACCGATAAGAAAACAATTTTTTTTCTTTCTTGTTTACTTCATAAATTGCTACAAGTATGTTCAGTTGTTATCATAGAACATTACTATAATCTATTATATATAATACAAAAAGACTATTTTGTTTGACCGAGATTTGAACTCGAGGCACGATGATAACATAGGTAGAACGCTGTACCAATGCGCCACACAGGTCGGTAACGACTTTTCTAAAATAAGTGTCCGGTCTCTGTCGGCCTTCAAGCCACACCTCCGTGCCCGTCGGAGTAGGGAGCGTGAGGTTTTTTTCGTTACGGAATTTCTGGATTCGGTCCCCGCGCTCAAGGCCCTCGATAGAAGCTATGCAATAGCTTAAAAATTCCTAGGTTTATATTTTAGGAGCTGTAAAGCAAAATCCCCATGGCCGCGCCATCGAAACGGTGACAAACATATTATCGTTGATATCTCGCTGTAAAAGCATTCATCTATTAGTGTGCACTACACGTTCACGATCACGCACTCGCGTGACGATCGCTCTCTGTTGGGAAGGCGCCTTTCAGTAATGAGATACCTCAGACTAATAAAAATGAGATACCTACCTATTAATGTTATTGCTGAGAGTCGTTTGAAACCTGGTATCGTAGTTATTGTTTATAAACGCTGAACTGTCTATTGTTCGGAGGGTGGTGTCGTGTGTGCATGCGCCAGGATGTTGACATTGTCCGCAGCGAGACATACACAGAGTACTTTCGTATATAAGTGAGACAACATCGCAGTCCGCACTACCAGCCCGACGAGGCGCGACGTGAGGCGCCGCTGACCGCCAGCTTAGCTGTAAGTACAGGCTGTCAGGGTCTCGGAAAAGACTCACTTTTGTAGTTGATTAAAAACAGTTCTCCTTCAATTTAGATATGGTCGATGGATTACTGTTGTACATCCTATTCTACAAAAGTAAGTTTTTTCTAAGACGCCCAGTGTATCACGTTGTTCAGAGAGTGACTATTGGGAGTTTGCGAACGACACGTTTATAATTTTCGGCGTTCTGATTGGGTCTTAGGTCGGAATTCACCAATCAAACTAATCGCGTTTTAACGTTTGGCTCGCATAATCGCGTTTAGCCGCTGTCACTAGTGTCACTTGTCTGTATTTTTCTTTTGTTGTATTTTTACAAGTGACACTAGTGACAGCGGCTAAACGCGATTTAAATGCGAGCCAAACGTTAAAAAGCGATTAGTTTCATTGGTGAATTCCGCCCTTAAACAATCAGACAGCTAAACGCAGTAAACGTTTCGATCACGTTAACGTAAAAGCAACTCGCACTAGTGCACTAAACGCGCCCATAATACAGGATCACAGCGCTTCTTGTGAGACAGAGCGAACTGAACTGTTTATTTTGTTCTTCATACATTCAGTGCCTTTAGTTGCGTTCGAATATCGTGAGGGTCGCTTAGCGTCCAGACTGATACGATATAGGTATATAAGTTGAGGCGAGGGCGAGCACCAGCACATTTCAGCACTAGTACGGAAAACAGTAAAATGCGTGCCAAAAGCGGTAGCAATAAAAGCGAAATTTTGAGTAAGTGTATTGAAAAATATTTTTTTCAACACACTTGCTTAGAAAGTGACTCTTATTGCACTTCACTTAGGTATATAATGGCACTCGTTACGAAACTGTGACATTTTGATTACCATTACGCACTAGTGCTATAATGTAGTTAAAATCTTTTTGTTCAACCTAAAGAGGTTCAACGTACAAAGGTACCTACGCAAAACAAATTTTGAATTCGAATAAAATTCCCATTAAGTTATTGCGTTCAATAGTATATAAATTGTCTTACTTACTTATTTCATCCAATTTACAAGTTAAAATGGACAAAATTAACTTGTACAAACGATTTATTTAATTAAAAACATTTAGTAAATAAATCGAACATTCAAATTTTTTTTGTGGTCTATGTATGGCCGCCATTTTAAGATCCGCGCGGTTTTTGGCGTGATTTTTTTTATTCCAGTGAAGTTCAGTAGCTGTATTATTTAAATAAAATTAAATACTACAAAATCATTAGAAAATGTTACATCCGTATTCTATTGCCACTTAACATTATCGTAAAAACTTTTCACGCAAGAAAACATAAACGTAAGACTAGGCAGTATGATCAAAATACCTTAGCCTTCCTCTAGGGGTAAATAAAAAAAAATGATGCGCGAGCTTGAAAACAGATTTTAACCACCATAGCACAAAACTTAAGACCCTCGCCACGGCTTGGGTCTAAATACCGCCTCGACGGTAATCACTAACATTACACACTTACCTATATCATAATGTACTATTATAACATCCTTTTATCCCGCGGTACAGTAGGTACTCATCAAGAACATTCCAGAGAGCTCCATCACGAGAGTAGTTGCGCTCCATTGTTTCTGTGGCCTATCCGAGACCAGCTCCATCATCATCATCATCATCATTTCAGCCGAAAGACGTCCACTGCTGGACATAGGCTTCCCCCAAGCGTCTCCACAACGACCGATCCTGTGCGTCTCGCATCCACCGCACTCCCGCGACTCTCACCAGGTCGTCGGTCCACCTTGTAGGAGGTCTTCCAACGCTGCGCCTGCACCAGCAACCAGTTCCAGGGTGACATATTAATGCATTGTCATCCAGATTACATTGTACATAAATGAAATTTTATTTCAATCGGTTGTTAGGGATAACTGTTTCAAACTCCATTTGTCTCTCAACTAGCAATGTCTGTTTGTTTAATGCAAATCATACATTAAACAAACAGACATTGTTAGCTAAATAAAAGCTAAAATTATTACATGATACGTGTTGTTGCAGTTTGTAACTGAAGACAGTAGACCGATGCTCGCTTGTTTCATCTCCTGCGCTGAACTAGACCAACACTGCCGACTGCGGAGAAAATGTCTGCAAGACGAAGAGCTCACTCAGATGATGAATGAAGATTATGAGGTGATAATTATATTCATGTAATGCTTCCCGTACCATGGAACCCACTCGTCTAATACTATCGTTATCTTTCCACAGCCAACCTCTTTAATAAATCAAGACCTCTTAGAGTTTTGCAATGTGGTTACTCAATCATCTATGGAGCTGAAGCACAGAATTATAGTTGATGAATATCAAACAGAAAGCGATGCTGACAAAGAATTACCAGCTGTTTGTGAAACACTAGATGACATTGAGACAAAGTACATAGGATATATGAAATTTCTTGTGTTTCTGTCTTATTTTGATTCTACATTAATGAAACACACTAACATATTATATGGTAATGTCAATTAACGGTTTAGGTAGCTTTTTAACCTAAGTTGTGTCTAGTAGTGAGGCGGAGCGGTGATGCGTAGCGGAACACATTCCTCGCCCGCATCTCTCGCCCAAATCTCTCGCGATCTTGCACATTTCTGTTGGAAAATCACCGTTAGGTACTTGTGCTGCGAGCGCATCATGTCTTCTTCGCCATACTTCTCCACTAGTCCTCAGCTCCGTAATCACGCGCTTTCTATCTTTCACAGACTCCATCCATCGTTTTGTTACAATATGTAGATAGTGATTAAGATTGTTCCTCACGTGTGATGTGCTCGTGCTTAATTATAAATATACGAATTGTTATTTTATGGAATAAATAAATCGAACTATTTTTAATTGACTTCAAAATAAAAGGATTCTCAATTCGGTTGTATTTTTTTTAATCATGATTTCTTTTTATGTTTGTTACCTCAGAACTCCGTCGTTTATAGACGGACCGATTTGCAATTATTATTTTTTTGCTTTAGAAGGATATATTATGCTTCCATGGTCTCAATTTTGATAATGGAATCTATGAGGAATTGTTATTATAGGCAACCATACAGTGATTTTAGTATTTTCATCGAGAACTCAAGCATTTACAGTCAAAAGTAACATTTGATAAAGTGGAACTTGTGAAGAAGACCAGCGGGGCTATTGCGTAATTCTGTTGACAGTTCAAGTGATGATCACTTGTTAACAATGTGCATCATTGAACTGTCAAACAGCTAGTTTCGTATTGCCTATCTTCAGTGACCAACTACAGTGACGTCATTAGCCACTGGTGCCTTTGATAGCCACCGTAACACGTTTTGACAGATGTTATTGTATCGATACTTTTAAAATTGAGATTGTGTAAGCTTTTGAAGCTGTATACTATTCGATAAAATTTTAGAGTGGTCACAATAGGCACCGTAAATTTTTATAATTCACCACATTTCCACCGTAGTTTGTTAGTCACTTGTGTGATACGTAATACCAATTTTATGAAATTGTCAGTTGATAACTAAGTTTAGTGTGCAACGAATGCTAGTTTTCAACTGTTATTGAAAAAGTTAGCCAATAGCCCCCCAGGAATGGCCAATGGAACCTCACAATCACATAGATATCACAATGAAGATAGTTAAGCAACTATGACAATACAAATATATAAATGGTTCTGAATATTGATGTTACATTTTAAATGATATACCTATATTTTGCAAATAGGTTTAAAAAAACACTACGCACAATGACACAATTTTGACAGTCCTGAAATGCTGCCATATATGAACTTTAATAAATAATTCGCTGCCATCTTTCGCTGGCCAGACTCTATCGACATAGCCATGAGATCTGTCGACATGTGGAATGTAGATTCTGCTGTCAGTGTGTGTTTTATTATTTATTATAGCGATGAGATCGCTTGAAAGGCTATAGTAAATAGTTTCCTCCGGAGAAATGTTGGAAACTGTACTGACCATGTGGGTAGTGTCAAACATAGTGACATGATGTATTTGACACCAGTCAGTGGTCATCGGTCAGTTGACGTTAGCGGATGTTAGTGTAAGTGCGAATATATATTTGTAGGTAGGCGGAACGAAGAGTAAAGTCCCGCAAACCTTCGATGAAAAGAGAGGATCCTCCGACCAGACGGGTGTTATGTCTGGTGGGCAACTGCCTGTTAAATGATTTCGGGCTGTTCTATAATGTTCAAATCGCGCGGAGAACTTTCAATTGCGCGATGCAGGATTAGTTCTTATGTGACGTCAATAGTACCCGAAAAACCGATATATTTGTCAAAAAATGTAAAAGCGTCCCAAATACTATCTACATGAAACCATGTCGTAGATCTACCTGCAATGCTACACAATCTTTTGAACTGATCCTACGCAATCTTATAAGTTTTGAAATATCAGATGAATGTATTTCTGTTGTTGTTAGTGAAGTACCTACGAGACTAGTTTTAAAGAAAATTTAATACATACGAGGTCCTTTCTATTAAAGAATTTGTTCCGCCTGCTGTTGGTCAAATGGGCCACTATAAAGCACACTGTTGGCGTGGAAGATCTAAGTGCAAGAATCACACGAAGTACCAACAATAAAGTGATTCCATATTGTATTATTTGTGTCAGGTTATTTGTGCTAATTAATTATTTTACACTTATTTAGTGTAAAATAATTAATTAGCACAAATAAATAAGAACAATAAATAGTTATACGTATTTAAAAATTATGAAATTTAAACGCAAATTTTTTTACACGTCACTCACGTTGTTCCCATATTTTTAACAGGCGCAGGACATTTAAACTCGTAAGCCGTAGCTAAATATAATAGCATATAGAAAGAATAAACAGGGTCAACACTTATAAATTGTGAAATAAGCAATTTATAAGCAATTTTTGGCCCATGTACATTTCAGTAATTCCACATAGTTACTACTCTACAGAGGTCTACCGGCCATTCTGATGTGAGAATGGCCGGTCAACCTTAAATGTCTAAATTCATTTAGCCCATGAAATAAGCAATTCTCTTATTATGATAAGCAAATATAAGTCTGTGGTCTGTGTTTCCTGATAGCTACAACCTAGGGGTCTTTAAGTCAAGAGTGAATAGGTTACTTCTAGGCAAGCGTGCTCCATCGTCGGCCACATCATCGCTTACCATCAGGTGAGATAGTGGTCAAACGCGAGCCTATCAATAATAATAAAATAATAATAATAATAAAAAAAGCAATTTTTAGGCACAATTTCAAAGCTAAATACGACTATTGACCGGCCATTCTGACGCTCACCATTTTCTTCCGTAACGGAGGTTGAAAACCAACCGGAGCGTTTATCGTCTTCACAGCTCGATTTACCACTTTTAATTTTAAATTCAGCAACCCCGTAAGCAACCGTTGATTAAGGTAAATCATTATCCTTAAAAATCTTGCGTTGACATTTTTTTAAACACAGGTACTTTATCACTGCACGTAACTCGACTTTTTCCATTTTTAAATATTTTGACAACTCTGCACTAAATAATTTATTACTTACGAAAGATAAGATCAAATCAAGTGAAGTTCTGCATACATATTCAGCGATTGACACTCTTTTAAATAAATATAAAATTACCCACAAAATAATTATATTTGTGTGCACATCTAAGAACTTTTTGATTCACCCTCGTAGTCTTATTTTGTACAGTTTATGTGTAATTTCTTCTACTCACTGATAGTGCACAAAACCAGACACCAACACTAAACTGTAACTGTGTTGCAATTAAATAAAACGATTAATTATTTTAGAGCGTTGTTATTACAGTATACTGTAAGACGGTGGGTATCTGACATTTTCACCAGCATGTCTAAGACGAATATGTTTTGTACAAATATTCTTCTGACTAAAACTATACTAACATTCTTCACATTTGTAAGGTATTTCGCCAGAGTGCGTACGAATGTGTCTAATTAAATTACTCTTCTGAATAAAACAAAGCTGACATTCTTTACATTTGTAAGGTTTTACACCAGTGTGCGTACGAATGTGTCTTGTTAAAGCAGCCTCCTGGCTAAAACAAAGCTGACATTCTTCACACTTGTAAGGTTTCTCCCCAGTGTGCGTACGAATGTGACTTAATAAAGTAGTCTTAAGACTAAAACTAAGCTGACATTCTTCACATTTGTAAGGTTTTTCGCCAGTATGCGAATGAATGTGTCTTGTTAAATTAACCTTCTGACTAAAACTACACTGACATTCTTCACATTTGTACGGTTTTTCGCCAGTATGCGTACGAATGTGTCTTGTTAGATGACTCTTCTGATTAAAACAAAGCTCACATTCTTCACATTTGTAAGGTTTCTCGCCAGTGTGCGTACGAATGTGTGTATTTAAATGACCCTTCTTACTAAAACAACTCTGACAGAACTCACATTTGAAATGTTTTTCATCAGCGTGTATTCGAATATGTTGTGTTAAATCACTCTTTCGAATATAACTACGCTGACAGACATGACATTTGAAAGGTTTTTCACCAGTGTGTATACGAAAATGTTTTGTTACATTACGTTTTTTAATATTACTACGACAATTTGTGTCTAAAGTAGTATCAATAACACTAATAGTAACTCGAGGTGTTGTATTAGTTAAAGGATTCTGGAATTTCGGAATAAGTTTGGATAAACCACTTTGAGTGTTCTGGGAAAATTTTGAAATCGACTCTTCATTCTTCTGTTGATTTTTTGTAATTACATCTTCTAGATTTTTTTCTCGCATGTGCAGTTTTTGTTTCGCCGCAACGGCCGCCCCTGTGATTATTAATCTAGTAAGTGTCAAATTCAAAACACAATCAAATGAAAGGAAATCGAATGGTTCTCGTTACAAGAACTGTATTTTGCAAGTTTTTGAATATCAATTAATTAATTTATTAAAACTTCATGCAACACAAAGGTACAAAGGCGGACTTAATGCCTTAGGCATTCTCTACCAGTCAACCAAGGGCAGTGAAGACAAAACATGGTAGGTGCGTAAAAAAGATTATTATGAAAACAAGGGAACAAATGTATATATATATAAATATATATTATTTAAAATATATATTTATTAATGATCATGCATGATAAAAGGATTTAACTTTAATAACAAGACTACATCTGAGTCAAAAGCAATGGTTATGATTGTAGCAGTCTATATACATTTATGATCAGTTTTTTTTTTTAGTTGGGAAATCATCCATTGACTTCTCACGCCCTAGGGCGGAACGTGAGGACGTGTCGTGTTTACTGACTAAAATCCACTCTAATGTTCCTTTTCTGCCTTGCATTCCAGGACCCCGGGTTTTCATTTCAGAAGCGAGCCCATGGCCCCAGTAGGCTTCGACCCTGCTGGGCCCCTACGGTTTTACTGACATTTCCTTGAGCCGCGCGTGGAACACTACGCGCCATCGACGACTCGGGCTCGGTCCGGACGGCGAGCTACCCAGTGCTCGCCATCCGCAAGCCCACGCCTGCGGTGGCTGGAAATCGGGCACGAGATCCCGGCGGCTGGGGCGTGAGGGCCGTTCCCTCACGCGTGCGGCCGCTTTCTTCGCTAGCATTACTGCTTTGCAAAAGGAGGCGACCGCCTGCCATTCCTCCCCGCTCCAGACCATAGCCTGTACCAAGACCCGGCGCGAGAGGTCGTTGTCGCCGATCGCCCCCACGAGGACACGGCGGTGCTCTGCCCAAGCGGAGCACACCTCTACCGTCTACGTTCCATAGTGTCCTCCAGGCGATCCACACATTAGTGACACCTGGGCGTTTCTTCCACACGATTCAGGTGCAGGAACCTTCCAAACTTACCATGTCCAGTGAGGACCTGCGTCATGCGAAGGGTGAGGACGCCGTGACGTCTTTCCAGCCACTTCTCAAAGAGAGGACTTACCGCCACAGTTATGGCGTGCCCAGCACTGGGTTGCGACAGTCGCTGTCGCAATTCCACCATGAGATCCCGCCGGAACTCTGTCCGCCATATATTCTTTTATGTAGGTGTGTTCTACTGAACTAATTTTGCTGAAAGAGGTGTCAATCGATTCATTAATATGGTCCGGGTGACACAGGCTTACTGGGTGACGTATTCTACATTTAAACTAATAATAATAATAATATTCCACAACTATCACTCAACGCCGTCTAGTCTCAAGCTAAGCAGAGCTTGTGTTATGAGTACTAGACAACTGATAAACATACTTATATATTTCTAAATACATACATATTATAGATAAATTACGCCCAGACACAGAACAAATGATCGTGCTCATCACACAAACATTTGTCCTGGGTGGGAATCGAACCCACGACCTCCGGCATAGCAGTCAGGGCCACTAACCACTAGACCAACGGGCCAGTCAAAACTATATTTTATAAGACAACTTGCTTTTGCACGCGGCTTCGTTCCTTCAACTGACTACTCATCCCAACTCTACCCTGCCCTACCCTACCCCACTCTACCCTACAAGTTTCAATTTGACAGCAAAATCCCCATTAACAAAATGATCCGCCATTTATTGAATTCATTTGATAAAAAAAATGTGATAAGTGAAGAACCGCTCGACTGATTTTGTGCAAACTTCACATAAACCATCTACTAAATAGTCCGAACAAAGCCTAAACATTTGGTTTGGATAGGTGAGTCCGTTCTTGAGTTATAAAATTACAACGAAAAGTGGCATTGATTTTTATATATATAGATCACGGAGTATTCGGTAATTTCCGCGACGCTTCGTATACAGCTGACGTTGTTATCTGGCCCAAGTTGCGGTATATTAGTGACAATTTAAAAACACTAATTTTTCACCTTTAAATTACTGTTTAGTTACTATTTTGCTTACGACGAAACACAAGAAGACGCGATTTTTCTATTTGTTCGCATTTAGAATTTTTCATTATTTGACGCACAGGATCGGTCGTTGTGGCGACGCTTGGGGGAGGCCTATGTCCAACAGTGGACGTCTTTCGGCTGAAATGATGATGATGATGACGATGACAAAAATTACAGAAAATAGAGCTGGAGTTTGAAGTTGTCAACGAATGAAGTTTGAAAACGCCAGTAATACTACGCACAGACCAGGGGGGCTATTGGCTAACTTTTTCAATAACAGTTGACAACTAGCATTCGTTGCACACTAAACTTAGTTGTCAACTGACAATTTCATGAAATTGGTATTACGTATCACACAAGTGACTAACAAACTACGGTGGAAATGTGGTGAATTATAAAAATTTACGGTGCCTATTATGACCACTCTAAAATTTTATCGACTATTATACAGCTTCAAAAGCTTACACAATCGCAATTTTAAAAGTATCGATACAATAACATCTGTCAAAACGTGTTACGGTGGCTATCAAAGGCACCAGTGGCTAATGACGTCACTGCAGTTGGTCACTGAAGATAGGCAATATGAAACTAGCTGTTTGACAGTTCAATGATGCACATTGTTAACAAGTGATCATCACTTGAACTGTCAACAGAGTTACGCAATAGCCCCGCTGATCTACTGCATCTGCAATCAGTGTTCAGTACTTTAAGCAGATGTGCTGTGAGCCATCTGGCAGTAGGAGTGTGCTCTCCAGCGCGAGCAACTACTCGAGGTGTAGCAGTGTGTTTGTGCTACTCATGAGTGCACCGACAGGACGCCTGAAGTTGTCTTGGTAAGTTCATGATGTCAACCCAGTCAGCCTGATCGCTCACACAATGATTCACTAACTAATACTCACGTGTCGTGTCGCTGGCTCTTCGCTTCTTCCTCAGTATTTCTTGTTCTTCTTCCACTTCTATTTTGAATTGCGTTAAAGGCACATCATCTTCTGAATAGTCCATGTGTACATTTTTCATTTTAAGATCTGTCATATAGGAATAAAAAATCCTTTATTTAACTGTTTAAACGCCAAGCAGCTCATGGGAAGTGTGCTCTCTACGCCAAGTCCTTTATTGGTTAACTAGCTGTCCGCCCCGGCTTCGTTCGGGAGCAGATTTTTTATTTATTTCTTGATACAGTCGGCACACCTCCAGTTTATGCTCCACCTTGTTCTCCGGGTGGTCCGCATGATGGTGACACCTGGGCATTTCTTCCGCCTAAATCAGGTGCAGATTCTGTTCGCCAGCTTTTCATAATGCACTTAGTATTAAAACAACACACCATGCTTTCCTTCAACGCCGAAATTACTAATAAGAGACGGAATGATATTGTTTGTCATTCTAATGCATCCTCAAAATATGTATTTGTAAAAAGATTTTTAACTTTTTTAGGCCCATTTCTGTACAACAAATTAAATAGAATATTAAGTATCTACAAATTAAATAAGTATAACTGTAAAAAGATGATTTTCCAATATTTCCTAAGCATATCTTATGTAGAGACAGAAGACCTACTTACTGTTTGTAAATAAAACTCGCCGTATATCTAAATTTAGTTAAGTTTTTTTTAATAGTCATATTTAGAGTTAATTTATTATTTTGTATTTAAGCACTCTCTCGCCTGAAGCACAGGTTTACCCTAGTTCAGGCATATAAGCAACTGTGTTCTTTTTAATATTTAATATACTTTATTGTAAATGTAAATGCCCTATGTTATAAATAAACGATTTATTATTATTATTATTATTATATTATAGATTTACCATGTTCGGTGAGGGCCTGCGTCATGTGATGGAAGAAACTTCAAATGTTCCTCCTTTGGCTAATAAACAAAACAAAAAAAATAACAAAAAATTACTCTTAAAAACATACCATCACTTTGATGTTCCTCCTCTGGCTCAATGTCATCATCTAGTCTCTCACAAACAGCTGGTAATTCTTCTTTGACAGCAATGCTTTCAATATGGCTGACATCAACTATACTGATGTTCTCTATAGGAGTTACTGTAAGCCCACTGAAACACTTTAGCTGACCTTGGTTTACTGAAAGATTTGGCTGCAAAAGGTTATTACAGTATTAAGTAATCCTGATGTTCTTTATTGCATACAAACACAAACAAGTACAAAATTTTTTTTTGTCACTCAAAAGAGCCTCACAAATGGCAATACTTAAGAAGTTCAACTCATCTTGAGCAGTCCGTGACCTCTAGATAGTACTTATCACTTCTGCACTTAGTAAATACCCTTACTAGTTGCAGAACACCTCACCTCATTCATCATCTGAGCAAACAGCTCTTCTGCTTCCAGACATTTTCTCTGCAGTTGGCAGCATTGCTTTAGTTTAGCAAAGCACAATAAACAAGCGAGCATCGGTCTTCTGTCTTCAGTTACAAACTGTAACATAACATATAGCATTTGACTTAGGAATAGAATACTGCCCATACAACGAGTACATACATTGTTATGCTGTCTATACAACACTGACCACAGTTGATATTAAGCTGCTTTTGGTATACCTCTCATGCAGAGAAACATCCTAGAGCTTCAAAGTAATGATTCTGGAGCAGGCTATTTAAGTATTATATTAGGATATAAGGTATAACTTACTGGAATATCAGTCAGCGTTTCATATAGTTTTCGTAAATCCTTGTCATTAACTATGTACATGCGAACATTCTCTACTAAACATATTCTGCACATTGTCATTTTATTCATCTTTGAACATAAAATAATAACTTAGTTAACCAACATATAAATTAGAAAAACAATGTTGAACGTCTGCTGCTGGAGCGGCTTTAACACTCCACGAGATAAACTCAGTAAATATCGTGTGATCGTATGCACTCCTTTCGTAGAACCATTGTGACAGCCGACGCGATAAGCCGTATATTCCTGGCCGTCCAGGAAGTTTATAGGAATTATTTTAATAATTTTATATCAAAATCTTTACAGTATTTACTGTCTTACCGGCCGGTAGGTAAACACCAAATTTTTTTTTTTTTTTTTTTTTTGTTTTGGCAATTGAGCCGGTTGCGGCTATTCTGCCAGTGTCACGTGGGGACGGTGGCCCAGTGGGAGTAACCGTCGAACTGTACTTCGTGGTAGATGTTAGTAAGCTGGAAAGACAAACACAAGTGTTAGTAAGGACACATAATCTAATTTACAAACTTATCTATGATATGATAATACATTTATATACAACACGTAAGTTACTAAATACAGAATAATAATATACATATTAATAACGCACCAATTAGAATTTTAATTTATTTTCATTTAAAAAAGTCGCCAAAATGTTGATTAATTTGGGAGAGAAGTGGGAAAGAAGGAAATGAAAATTGGTTGGGAGAGGAATATTAAGTTTAGAAATTTTTTGATAGAGGTCGAAAGATTTATTGTTTAGGGAGCAGGAAAAGAAGATATGGTCTAAAGTACCCTCCGCAAGACCACACTCGCACAAAGAACTATCTCGGACATGGATCTTATTCAGGAACACTGGGCTACAACAATGTCCGAGTCTCAGTCTACAGAGTGACGAAACAGTTCTCTTCGACAGTTTAGGGCATTTAAAAAACCAAGGTCTACGTTGAATTTCGGGCTGTATAGCTGCATAGTAGATGCCCTTGGTTTTGGAGGTCGTCTTCCATGTTTCAGCCCACGAGTTAAATAACTTGGGTTTGGCACCATTCCGCAAATCGTAGTTATGAACTACGTAGTGCTTTCGATCAACCGGATTCGATGTGGCATACTTTGCTAACGAATCAGCGCACTCATTGCCAACAATTCCCGAGTGACCGGGGATCCAGGTTATCTCGATGTCCAAGCCGTTTTGGGAACAATCAAATAGCAAGTTCTTAATATCTACAATTATTTGACTATGGATTTTACTATGAAGTTGATTTTGTTTTAAGGCCTGAATACTACTAAGTGAATCTGAAAAAAATACTGATCTTGCTATTTGATGGGATTTGATATAGTGTATGGCTTCTAAAATACCAATGCACTCTCCTGTGAACACTGATGTTTCTGGTGGGCATTGAAAAAGTAAAGCAATTTTAGAATTTTGAAAGTAAACTGCCACACCAGTATTTCCTGTTTCGGTCAATTTTGAAGCGTCAGTGTAAAATAGATTCCATCCTACCCAGTAACGCTTGAGAGCTAACTCAAAGTCGTCTTTCGCGTTTTGGGTATTTCTTGATGTACCCAATCCCAAGACGGCTTTTGGTTCGAAATGAATCGTCTCATATGCAGTGGAGAAGACCGGGAGAGTTGGATATTGAAAAACTGGCGCGGAGAGTTGTTTAAGTTCTCTGTACCTGTTTATCAATAAAGGAACTGTTTTATGGTTCCAATAAGGAGAATTATTAAAGGAGAGGTCGATTTGCTCTAAAATTGGAAGTAAGGGATGGGATGAAAGGGAAAAAGCTTTAGACAGGAATCGGTCAGCCAAATACTGTCTTCTAAGATGTAGAGGCGGTTCTGCACATTCCACTTGAAGCGCATTTATGGGAGAGGATTTCATTGCCCCAATAACAATCCTCAGGCATTTGGCCTGGATACTGGATAATCTTTTCAGTGCATACTTGTTGCAGGGCTCTATAAGGAAGCTGCAATAATCCATCGCACTTCTGGCCAACGCATTATACACTAATTTAAGGGTGTATAGGTGAGCTCCCCACCACACCCCGGCCAAGGCCTTAAGGACTGACACAGATCGTTCACATTTCTTAACTGTGTTGTTAATGTGGTCGACCCCAGACAGTTTTGAGTCCAACGATTCTCCCAGAAACCTAGCCTTATCCTTGATTGGAATGGTTTGTCCATCGATATTAATATCTATTGAGGGTACAGAACGCTTGCGGGTAAAAATGACTGCTGTACTCTTTGGCGCACTTAAAGACAAACCGTGATCAAGAAGCCATTCATTTAGCGATGACAGAGAGACATTCATTGATAGAGCGGCATCCTGAATAGAACTGCCAGAAACCAGGAGTGCAATATCGTCAGCATACTGAAGGATTTTACAATCGTGATTGAGACAAGAGGGTAAATTAGCTGTATATATGTTATACAGTGGGGGACTAAGAACAGATCCTTGAGGTAATCCTCTCCAGACCGTTCTTTGATCAGAGTCCACCCCAGGGATTCTTAGTTGGATGGTGCGGTTGGTAAAGATGCTACCGATGATACGACAAATCCTAGCCGGGATTCTCAGCTCGTGCAGCTTTTGCCTGAGGTTAGGGAGGAGGACAGAATCATAGGCAGCTGATATGTCTAGAAAGACAACAACCACGGACTCATTCCTGCTGAGGGCCAGCCGGACCGCTGACGTGAGGGTACCTACACTATCAGCTGTGCCCAGACCTTTCCTAAAGCCGAACTGAGTCGACGGGAGCAGCCTCCCATTCTCCACCAACCACTCCAGACGGCTTTTAATTAGATGTTCCAAAAGTTTTACAAGTATGGACGATAGAGCGATAGGCCTATATGAGCAGTGATCATTAGGATCTTTCCCTGGTTTTAATATCGGGATGACAACTTGAACCTTCCATTCTGTGGGAATGTATCCGGAAGTGAAGCAGAAGTTAGCCAAATCCAGGTAATATTGGTGAGTTTTTGGACCAGCTTTGGAAATAAAAGAGTAGGTGAATCCATCCACACCCGGAGCAGAGTCTCTGACATGGGATAGGACAGTTTTTAATTCCTCTAGAGTAAATGGCATGTTCATTGGGTCGGCAGTGTTGTCTAAAATTAATGCCAACACTGCTTTCCTCTATGCTTGGAACATAAGCCGGAGCGATTTTTGAGAAAAACTGGTATCCCAGTTCTTCTGTGATGTTGTTTGAGGAGGCAGGTGCTAAACTACTCCTAAAATGCCTCACCTTTCGCCAGACCGTCGATACCGGTGTGGACGGACTCAGCGAACTACAGAATTTTGACCAACCTTCACGTTTTTTCTTTTTAAGGAATTTCCTGGACTTAGCTAGTATTCGCTTGAAGGTGAGGAGGTTTTCCAGGTTCATATCGCTGTTAAATGTCTTTTCCGCCTCATTCCTGGCCCTAATCATGTCAGTGCATTCCCTATCCCACCATGGTGGGGAAGGAAGTTTACCAGAAGGAGTTTTTTTAGATGGGAAGCAGTCATCTGCTGTGGAGGAAATTGTGGAGGAAAAGGACGAAAAACATTCTTGGGCATTATGACTATCAACTTTTGGTAGAGAAGATACTCTAAGGTCTAAAATTTTGGAATATAAATCCCAGTTTGCCGAGTTAAGTTGGTATTTTAAAAGGGGGGGGGAAGCCTTGATGGGAGTATTTCTGGAAGGGAATTCAATTATGATGGGATAGTGGTCACTTCCATGGGTCATATCCAAGCGTCGCCAAATGAGAAGGCTAGATATATTGGATGAACAGAACGTCAAGTCAACACAACTATTGCTCTGCCCAGGTGCAGACCTGCGTGTAGCACTGCCATCGTTGATGAGACAGAGGTCTAGATCATCCAATATATCCAGCAAGCCTATGCCAAAGTTATCGCAAGTATCCGATCCCCAACGATAATGATGGCAATTAAAGTCACCCATAACAAGTATCGGACCGCTAACACTACATAACAAATTTCTAATTATTGAAAGATACTCGAGTTGTGGGTGCGCAATATAAAAAGAAAAAATATTTATATCCTCAGCCTTAACAGCAACAACATTTATGTTATCGCCAAGGGAGGTTAGAGGAATCTGGGAGTATGATACCTTGCTATTGATGAGCAAAGCACATCCCCCATATCCATCATTTCTATCATTACGAACACCGCTAAAACACGGCAACCTGAAATTGCTATCAGGCAAGAGCCATGTCTCAGCAATGCCACAGATTGATGGTTTAAATTTATTTATTAAAAAGGTAAGATCAGATTTTCTGGAAGTAATACTCCTCACGTTCCACTGAAGAAATGTCAGGGGATGGAACATCGTGAATATAATTTAAAATTGAGGTCAGTTTTGAGGCAACGTGGTCAGGTATTGATCGGGTTGGACTAGCTAGTACAGACATTAGCATGTTGGTAATAAAATCTAAGATATTAGAAGAGTTATTCTCTTGTTTATAAGTTATTGGCTCTGCAACTTCTGTTGGTAGAGCACATCCGTTTCCAGTTGGGGAGAAGGAGTAATTTCGTGTAAGCTCCTGGTGAGCTTGTCTGTTATAGCCAGGCGAGAGAGGGATGTGGGTTTTGGGTTTTAAAAAGACCGTTTTACGGTATGACTTTTGAGTAAAAGGAATAGGACTCGAGGACTGGGATTGTGGTACATTTACCCTAAGCTTGTTACGGGGAGAAGATTTAGAAACATCAGCATATGATCTAGAAACAGGTGGGAATACCCGACTGGCCTCCACATATGAGATCGATTTCTCCGACATCAAAGCTTTGATACTCTTCTGTCGGCCCAATTCAGGACAAGCACTGTCATTAGCGAAGTGATTGCCAGTACATGAGACACAGAAGCTTAATTCCTGGGTAGTTTCACATCCATCCCCTGGATGGTCATCACCACACTTAAAACATCTTGGTTTAGAACGACATAAGGTGCGTGTATGCCCAAAGCGACAACAATGATAACATAGGATGGTTGGGTAAGTGTATCTCTCAACTGGAAGAGACGAGTAAAAACTGATCACGCGTTTGGGTAAGACTTGTCCATCAAAGGTTAGTACCACAGTTTGTGTAGGTTTCCACTCAATAACTCCAGAAGAGGACACTTTACGACTCATCCTTCTGGCCTTGATGATGGGACCACAACCTTCTGGAACCTGGATGTTTTGGATAACATCATCCTCCGACCACTCAACCGGTATATCTCTAACTATGCCCATTCGTGTAATGTTGAATTGTGGGATGGCAGCTACATAGTTATTTTTACCCAGAATTGTGTTGTTGAGGAAACTGTTGGCATCTTGATGAGATTTAAATTCGACTGAGACACGATTTCTGCCTATTCGTTTGATCCCGTCGAGACGTACATTACTGACGTTATTGACCGTCAAAAACATACCAAACTTAATTGGTTGTAACACAGTGCCTGAGGTTTGTTGATCTTTCAGAGATACATGTACGATATAGGGCGGATTGTCGCTTTTTGTGTACGTAAGTCTACCGGTAACATTTTTGGGTATCTTAGGGGGTATATTTGATGTAGCAGGGGGAGAACCAGCAACCCTTTTACGGTTTAAGGTCTCTGTATCCATACTAGAGTCTTGCGGGGGTATTTCAGAGCCATGGGGGAGGGTTATAGTCAGAACAGGGGAAATATCAAACAGTTCGTCAGGGGGATCAGGATCAGGAGGCTTTTTGGAGTTCATTTTTACGACTTATATCTAATTAAAAAGGACAATCACAAATAATATCAAACCTTAGCCAACAACACAAGCACAGAGAACAGTCTCGATCAAGTTTCACTCAGTTAAAAGTTCACTAAAATCGAAAAAATTCGTAGCACTGACAAAAGCACGTGTATAGCTTTCACCACTACCAACGAAAGTCCAAAACACCAAATTATTGTAATTGTAAACAAAACAAAATATGACAATTGACAACTTAGTTTGACACATGACATCTTTTTTTTTCTTTTCTGTTTAGTTTATCCCTTAGGGAAGGGTATAGTCCTTTGACCATATCGCCTAATCTTTCGTCCATGTTTTCTTGCATTCTAATAAGTTTCAACAACAATGTCTTTAATATTCGAATACGATACGATAGTTTTTTCTTTTTATTTTACATTAGAATGCGGGTGTAAAACATTAATGTCTTTGTAATATTTGGAAGCAAATGTATCTATTCAGCCTTCTCGGCAAACTTCTTGCGCAGACCGATACCTACAAAACTAGAATAAACAATTTTACATCACAATAACCACTAAGAATCAATTTGCGAATTATTAAAACAGCCATTGAACTTCACTCGAAGAAATCCCGCCAAAAACTCTGACAGTTCTTTAATTTGTTTATTATTTTTTAAATATTTTTTTTTTTTGCATAAATAAAAATAAAAGACAAACGTGTATAAAAAATAAGTGTACAATGGGCGGTCTTATCGAACAAGGCAATTTCTTACAGACAACCTGTAATGTGTCCCACAGAAATATGAATAAGTAGGTAACAGACCAACTAATAACTAAAAATTATGGAGTCATTACACACTCATATGAAAAAAAAACGTCTATTAGGTAAATTTATTGCATTTCGCAATGGCCGATAATTTTCTCATTAAAACTTTTTATAAAAAAAAAATACAACCGACTTCACTGTAAAAAAAAAAACACCAAAAAAATTCAAAATAATGGCGGAACACCAATAAAATACGAAACAACGGAAGGCGGTGTTTCTTTAGTAGTTCTGTCTCTTCTTTATTTAAGAGGGTTCTTTTACACTCGTCTATCGTCAACATCGAGCATAAAGCTTTTTGTTTCATCTAACGCAATCCAACGCGATGTTTGATGAAGAGGCAATGCAAAAAAAGAGAGACAACGCCTGAAAACTCTGTTGGCATTCGGTAATTCCGTGATTTACTCGAACATTTCACAAACCTGCTTTCAGGAAATACGTGTTTTTTTTTTTAAACCCTTAAGTTTTTCAGAAAAAAATGTCATCATTCAGAATCTCGATTAAATGTGCAAGGCTTATATTGATGTTCTTTTTTACATTTTTAATATTTAAGTACAGTATGGAGGGCCAAAGTTCAAGTTAAATAGCCGATTTTCAGAGATCTTTACTAGATTAGTTTTACAAATATTTTGATTTCTATAAAAGCCTAGATAATATACACAAGATAGCTGTGTATCGATGAACTTCGAAACTTGTCTGTGTTCCCGGTTTTTTTTAAACAAAGTAATATGGCGTGTTCGTCTTGATTTGCTCATATTATCCGTTTTGTGGACTGCCCAACCTACTGCGAGCGCTAGCAAGTATTTCCGGTACACTTGTATTTGACGTTCTTATTTTAAGTTCTCGTTAGATTTACATAATATTTTCTATACTTTAATACGATTACGTATTTTTAAATTATGTACCACTTAAGTCTTATCTTATCTTTTTGTGGGGCTGGCCCTAGGCCAGAGCACTTCGACCCTTCTGGATCTTTTGTGCTATTCCCCTCCTTTCTACTTAACCCCTAGCCCTCCATGCACCTTCTTCATGAGTCCCAATATGGCCTTGATGGGGCTGAGCCTGTAGTCCTCTGGTCTTGCAAATGGTTGCCCAGATACTCTAGTCTTTTGCAGCCTAGTGCTGCACAATCGCACAGCAAGTGTAGCATATTCTCCTCTGCATCTCCACAGATCCTGCAAGTCGGGTCGCTTGCTAGTCCCATGTTGTGGAGCTGTTTGTTGGTGGCATAGTGCCCCGTGAAGGCTCCTGTGATTGTTCGGAGCTGTGATCTGCTGTACCTCCATAGTTTTTGGGTCCAGGCCTTATAGCTTTGCATGTTTCTGGCCTGTTGTGTTGCGCCAGTGTGTGCTGGGTATCTCCAACGCATCCCTTTTCAATGCTTGGTTGATTACCCTTGGTGAGAGTCCTATGAAGGGTTCCGGTCCGTATAGGGGTGTCTCGGATCCTTTCCTTGCCAGAGTGTCAGCTCTTTCGTTGCCTTCTACTCCTGTATGACCTGGCACCCAGATCAATCTGACTTTGTTGCGCCTTCCTATCCGGTTTATTATTTTAATACAGTTTAGTACCAGCTCAGAATCCACTCTATTGGACGTGAGTGCCTTAAGTGTTGCTTGGCTGTCGCTTAAAACGTAGACAGTGTCCCCTTCGGTGCCTCTGTCTAGTATTTCCTGCGCGCATGCGATTATAGCATTGGTCTCTGCTTGGAAGACCGTCGCCAGTTTGCCCATGCTTAGGCTGAGATTGCAGTTGTCGCTATGTAACCCCGCTCCTGTACCGGTATTCATTTTAGAGCCATCCGTGTACCATACATACCTGGTTGTTCCCTTTGTGGGGTTTTATCCCACCTTTCCATTCCTCCCTACTCGGACTGTAGATCTGAAGCTACTTTTTGAGATTGTTAATGGTATGTATTTTGTCACATCCCATGTCCATCATCCAGTCAAGTTCCCTGTTTGGTCTTGTGTTTGTATGGTTTGTTTTACATCCGGAGTTTGTCCAGTACCCCATACTTTTGAGCTTATGAATGGCCCTCCTGCAGGCAGTCCGCTGCGCTTTTTTAATTTCAAGTATTTATTACATTTATTTATAATTCTATATACACACACACTTGAAATTGTTAAAGACGCTCGCTTTATTTTTCTGTTTTATTTTTCAGAAATTCAAGCGATTGCTTCCACTTCCAGTGAGTTGAAACCACAATGTACACAAAGAAGTCGGGATTCAGGTAATAAATCTACTGTTCTCTAATTTCTTAGAATATATGTGTAATAATTACTCTGCTATGTTATTCTAATCTCAACTCTCATATTAATTTCTTTTTCTATTTCAGAAGGATTGCTTCCAGCTCACATGAGTTCCAAACTTTACCAGAAGTTTCACAAAATCCACCAAATAATGAAAACTCAGGTAATTCAATCAAAATAAACATAAAGTGTATCCTAGATAGACATAACCCCCCATGGCCTATATCAGGGATTGCGAACCTTTATTGGAGAACATGCCACTAAATCTAAAATAAAATAAAAATGTGGTCATGACGTGTCGCCAAAAAATCTTGCTTTAGTAATTTAATGGACAAATTGAAACTAAATGCTTAATTTGCAAATTCGTATAGCGTAATATTTACAGTTTTTCGTTTGTTTATTTAATTAAACAAAAGTAAAAATTAGTGTAGGTAATTATTGCTATAGAAAATCACTTAGATGTTGTAAAATAAAGGTTTATCGCACATTGTAAAAAGAGCACAAAATTTTTTTTTTCAACACACTTGCTCAGAAAGTGACTCTTATTGCACTGCACTTAGATATATAATGGCACTCGTTACCAAACTGTGACATTAGGTACTTTATTGCGTTCCATAATGTTACATGGTTGGTATTGTGGTGCTGGGGAAGCGCAATGAAAGGCTTTTCTGTTATCTTTATAGACTGTTATTATATTGTTTAAGCACTTTCATAATATATTTTCAATATAAAATATATATCGACATTCATCTGACGTCTTCCTTTTCTTATTCATTGATTATCAATCTACAGTACCTATTATATACCCAATCAAAGCAATCTACTAAACTTTTTATAACGTACTTAAACCTTAAAAGTCTAACATGCCAGTTTTGCAAGTTAGTACCTAATTATTAGTGGAACCTGCACGGTTGCCACAGTATGTTGTTTAAAAGATTTTAATGACTTTTATAGACAATATTTTGATTGTAAGTTACTCAGTGTGTAGCTTTCTAATTTTTATTACCCGACTACGGAGGGTTATGATTTTGACAGGCTATGTATGTATGTGAGTTTGTTCATCTGTTCCCACATAGCTCCTAATCTACTTATCGGAACTCGACATATGAGGTACCTATCGTTAGAACCGTCTTAATTGTCCGCTGAACATAGGTTACGTGACGTGTCACAAAACTTGATATGGCGCCCTCTAGCGGACAAAAAGTAATGTGTAAAAAATAAAAATGGAGATAAATACGCCGTGTTTGGTATCATTTGAAAGGGCTTTACTTGTACATTTCCAAAATATTGTTCAAATTTAAAGTGACGCCCTCTAGCGGACAAGAAGTCATGTGTTAAAAAAAATGTTAAGATAAATACACCGTGTTTGATATCATTTGAAAGGGCTTCACTGGTACCTACTTATCAAAATATATCACCAAAATTCAATGTGGCGCCCTCTGGTGGACAAAAATTAATTTACCATTATTAATTAGAAATTTTAAATTTAGCTTTTGCAAATGGTATAGAAGCACAGTGATTTAACACCAAAATAATTTTAATAAAAAAAAACTAAAACCCGACTACGACAAAAAAAAACGACGAAACTAAAAGTATGAAACAAGATTTCCAGGATGCTGAAATAAACAAGGTAAAAAGAAAAGCCGCAGTCACACGTTATAGGTAACAACCGAAACACTTTAATAACGTGTGACTACGGCTTTTCTTTTTACCTGGTTTATTTCAGCATCCTGGAAATCTTGTTTCATACATATTTCTAAGTTTTCCAATGGTGAAAGAATTTTTAAAATCAGTTTCATTTTTGAGTTTATTTTATTTTATTTTATTTATTTGGCTCACCAACAATTGACTACACACATACAAAGATATGAAATACACGGAATAAACTTATAGATTAGTGCAGCAATTCCTTACAGGTAAGCACAACATGCGTAACTTTACTGTTAGTTGCCTACTTAAAAGTAACTTACTCACCAAACACAATAATTACCGCTTATAACTAAAAAACTAAATTATTTGAACTAAAAACTAAGTTAACAAGCCAGCCTGACCATCGCATGGTTTCTTAATTGTTTTATTTATGTACAATACTTTTAAACCTACCAAGTGAGTCAGAGTGTACATCGATAAGATCACTGTAGTTGTTTAATAATTTGCATAGACGCGGGATGGGAGAATTAGCACCAAGAACGGTTCTACGAAGAGGAGGACGCAAGGGGGTTATAGGAGTTCGTGGGCTTTTCGTAGGCACACGAAATTGGATGCAGCTCAACAATTGGGGACAGTCAATTTTACACCTCAAGATTTTAAATATATAAACAATAAATCCAGTAAATCTCTCCTCTTCTGTAGTGATATCATATTAAAATGCGAGAGTCTATCTCTGTACGATTGCTTCTTTTTAGCTATCCCAGAAGATTTAATTCGTAACATACAAACAAACAATTTATTTGTTTCTCATATTTAATATAATTATTAGTAACTGGCTTTCGCCCGCATGAAAATAGAAAATATAGGCCTATGTTACTAAGAATTTTGAAAATCGGTCCAGTAGTTTTTGAGTTAAATCGTAACATACAAACAAACAAAAAATCAAATCTTTCCTCTTTATAATATTATTATAGTAGTAGTCTAGTATTATAGAAAATAATATAATATTATTTTTTTAATATAAAAATTTAACTTGATGTGTATTATATTTATATATTATGTATATGTAAGTATATATGTATTCAATAAATAAATGTATAAATAAATTAATAAATGTTGTTTTAATTATTGTCCTACAATCAGAACAGAAAAAAAAATTAAGTAAATGGTACTCTTGCTGTATCCGTTGCATTCCTTTGCCATTTTATGCAGTGACCTTGGCCGCAGTTTCAAAAAAAAGAAACGTCACCATGATCAGCGATGACTCGGGTATAGTCTAGCGATGCGCCGAGTTGACTTTTTGGTAACTCGAGTAACTCGAGTTGAAATGGATACTAACTCGAGTTGCAACTCGAGTTGACTCGACTCGGTTTGCCATAAGGTCCGTCGTGTTCACAGAGAAGGTTATTTGGAACTCTGTGGTCGCTTCGCCACGTCGTCCGTCCGAGTCAATATAATATGCTCAACTTGGCACACCGGGTCAGGTCCGGCGGGCTACGTGGCGTCGAGTCAATAGTAGTCAAATAAAATTGAGCCCTTAAAAAATCAGACGTTTATTATTATTAAAAGTAAAACTGCAACAAAACAATAAACAACAAACAAAGTAACAATAACAAAAAAAAAATACAAAACAAATAAGCGAGCTGGCTTTTTATCTCAAAACTCTCTCATATGAACGTCTTCTATGAAAAAGAAACCAACAACGGTTTTCGAGCGAGCCCGAATCGGCCCGATGACGACCGAACTTCGGTCGTCGGGCTGATTCGGGCTCGCTCGGAGTTGTTCGGGCCTCGCGAGTCGCGAGCTAGCCGAGGGCCGCCAGCCCACCGCACCGCCCGCAGCCCGCGACCCGCGTGCCCCCGGTGCCCCGCAGCCCACCACACGCCGCGCGCACTCTCCGAGTCAACTCGGTTTGCAGATATTTTAGCTCGGGCTGACTCGCTTACTGCCTGACCCGAGTTACTCGAGTAAGATAACTCGAGTTGCCCATCACTAGTATAGTCTATGGATGACGCGCTAAAAAACGGTCGAAAAAATTTGTTTTAAGATTGCCGTCTGAAACAAACTTATAATTTTGCTACTGAGCTGTTTTCTAATGAATTAAACCACAAGTGATTGTGCTTGTTTGAATTGCAGATCTTGTGAAACACTTCATCCATTACCTTTTCAAAGCAGTCATACAATTCGGAACGGGGTTTGTATAGGTACACTTTATATAATAAACTGCTCCAACTCAATACAGGCTATCAATTAATTGACCGCTCAACAGATAGACTCACAATATCCTTACGTTCTAATGTGGTGGTCAGTGGGTAGCCTTAGGGGCGGATATGTAACGGTTAGGTACTAACTAAAATCAATGAGCCATATTATAATTCTGCCGAATGAACTACCAACCTGGTGGTTACTAAAATTGAACATGAACTGGTGGCTTTTAAGCCAATGTTCTGTTATACAAAGAATATCAATATTATTACAGATAAGGAATAGTTCTACTTCTAAGTTTTTGTTCAACCTTGAATATTTTGATGCACCAGGTTGATAGGTACTATTTTTTGATTTCAAAATTTGACTGGAATGATTTTTGTTTATCAGTAAGTGCATTCATGCTAGAGATTGACTCTGTTGTCTTAATTTCTAATTTAAATCAATATTAATGTCAATATTTGATGCCAATTTATTGGCAAAATCAATTGTCATGTCACTGCATTTCTCAATAGGAGCAATTTGTTTAGCCAAGTTCTTGGCTGTAATAGAAAAATAATAAGATAGCGACACAGCTCTGATCTGTCTTCTACAAAACTTTGAAAGATAGTAATTATATGTATAATTATTAGTCTGGCCTGTTGGTCTAGTGGTTAGTGACCCTGACTGCTATACCGGAGGTCGTGGGTTCGATTCCCACCCAGGACAAATGTTTGTGTTATGAGCACGATCATTTGTTCTGTGTCTGGGTGTCATTTATCTATAACATGTATATATTTAGAAATATATAAGTATGTTTATCAGTTGTCTAGTACCCATAACACAAGCTTTGCTTAGCTTGGGACTAGACGGCGTTGTGTGATAGTTGTGGAATATTATATTATTATTATATGTATAATATCTATCTTTTATCAAATAAAAGTTAGTACCAACATAACTGTTGGTGTCAATTAAATGAAACATCTGATTATTTAATGTCACATTGTACAATATTTTATTAATCTTATGTCTAATGAGATTTTCTTCCTGTGGCAAACTTTGACTATATGGGAATGTGAACATAACAATTTTACTTACACTCGGTTAGAGCCTCTTTTAGTTATTGTTACAATTAGTATTTGTGATTCAGAGCACGCTCATACTCTGTGCTACATTGGCTGAACCCATCCACAACAAGTTGGAGCCTATCCCGATTTTCTATGGCCTCAGTGAATTGTGCGTAACGGAGCCATTTCATTTTTCAACTTTCTATTATTTTCATGGGCTTCAAGGAGGACCTTATCACTGTCATCTATTTCCTTATTTAGTTGGTCACAGCACTCTTTCGACGCCTTTAATTGGCTCAAATCCAGACTGAGTTTGGACTCCTCCTGACGAGCATAGATGCTACGAGTCAAAGGCATGATTATAAGGAAATGAAAAGAAAACAGATTGTTAGAAAAAAGAAAATAAACTTAAAGCTAAGTTCTGTCACCAACCAACTAAGGTTATGTTTACGTTTTAATTGACATTCACAACAATATGTAGCCGAATAAAAAGAATTAGGAATCTAATTATCACTAACATAACAGAACACAAACAATATAATAGTACCTAAGTCAAATATAAAAAATTGTACATGTTATCAAGATGACAATGCAATAAAAAACTTTTTACAAAAAAAAACAACTGACTTCAAAGTAAAAAAAAACACTGAAAAGTGCAAAATAACTTTAATTTCGGAAGTCGGTGTTTCTATAATAGTTTTGTCTCTTCGTTATTTAACACCGCTTGTATTTTTTTGTAAAAAGTTTTTTATTTTACACTTTTTAGTTCTGGTACCACCACTAACTTTTTAGTGGTGGTACCAGAACTAAAAAGTGTAAAATAAAGTACCCCTCAGCCAAACTTAAATACCTTATAGCCAGAGTGCATCTCATGACAATTCTAATAATCCCAAACACGGTTAGATTACATTAATTTATTACAGAGTTCCGGTGCCTAACTTCAGGCTTCATCATCAGATCAGTTCGATATATCTACGATACGATATACGTGTAGTCGATCTCTACTTTCAGTCAGTCATCGACTACACGTATAAACAAAGCAATTTTACTTGTTACGACGGTTCTGCTGTGATCCTATGAGGAGTACTGTTCCATATCTTCGAAGTTCATGATCAGATCATTACAATATTTCTATGGGACCAACTCGGAAGCATAACCTTTCAATCAAAAAATATTTTTTCAAAATCGGTCCACAATTGACCGAGAAATCAGTGAACATACATAAAAAAAATAAAATAAAAAACATACATTCAACCGAACATATAACCTCCTCCTTTTTGAAGTCGGTTAAAAATCACTTGTAAGTCGTACCGGTAACCTATAACTTACTGTCGTCTGTCACAAAGTTTATTGAAATTTTTATACTTATTTACACAAAATTGCACGAATATAACACACACGTAAATACTCTATTTACTTGATGAATAATTGGAAATAGGCTTCAAAAAACAGAGAAAATTAATATTTAAAATTACAAGGGACTAATTTAAATGATGTCAGGCTTTTAGTCTGTATGACTTAGCGTCCTCGTAGTCCGTTCTTCCTGGCTTGGGAAGAAAGATTACCTTCGCCTGTCTCCACGCCTTTGGTATGTAGCTAAAGGCGATGCATGCTCTGTATACCTAGTCTACTAAAGTGCGGATCTAGTATGTTCCCCGCTCTTTGTAATAGGGCTTTTTTTTATAGGTGGGAAAATCATCTTATGACAAATCCCGCTCTTGGGCGGAGCGAGAGATAGTGTCAGACTTTTACTGACTAAAAACCCACTCCTGTTCCTTCGTTGCCTTCGTCCCAGGGCCCCGGTTTCGTTTTCACACTACACATGGCCCCAGTAGGCTTTGACCCTGCTGGGCCCCTACGATTTGCTGACATCTCCCTGAGGCGCGCGCGGAACAATACGCGCCGTCGACGACTTGGGCTCGGTCCGGATGGTTAGGTACCGGACGGTCGGACGGCGGGCCACCCATTGCCCGCCGTCCGCAAGCCCGCGCCTACGGTGGCCGGAAATCGGGACCGGAATCCCGGCGGCGGTTGGGGCTTGAGGACCGTTGCCGTTGCCTCACGCGATCGGCCGCCTCCTTTGCTAGCATTACTGCTTCGCAGAAGGAGGCGACCGCCTGCCACTCCTCCTCGCTCCGGACCATGGCCTGGACCAAGGCCCGGCGCGAGAGATCGCCGCCGCCGATCGCCCCCACGAGGACACGGCGTTGCTCTTCCCAAGTCTTCGCGGCGTCCCAGTCTTCTTTCGTTGTTTTTGACTTAATGTCGTCTAAGCTTAATGAGTCCGCCGTGTCGTTAGCTGCGAGTGAGCCGGGAAAGTGCGTTCTGAACATTATCTCGAGGGTATCTCCTCCAGACTCGGTTTGCAATTCACATCCTTGATGGATGTTAGGGGATTTACCTTTGCAGTAGCCATAGCCTTCGACAGTCTCATGCTGTCTGGAATGCTGCCAATGCTGTCGCAGTGGTCCCTCTAGGCCTGCCTTTTGGCCCTGCGTACAGCCTTATTAAATTCTGTTAGCTTTATAGCATACATCTCAAAATTTTTGAGAACCTTAGCACGATTGAAGGCGGCCCTAGTTTCCCTGCGTAGCCTAGCTAGGTCAGAGTTCCACATAGGTTCCTTTCTTGCTTGTACTACCTTTTCGGGGCAATTTCTGTTCCAAGCGCTCAGAACAGCTTCGGATATTCGCCCCGCCTGAAATTCTACGTCAGTCGCTGAGTTCAGCTTTCCTTTAGGGTCCCCAAGTTCCACTTTTAAGTCTCTCTTGTAGGAGTTCCAATCGGTGTGTCTTGGGTTCCTCCTTGCTACCAGTTCCTATGTCCGTCGGGTACTGTACTTGAAGCATATATACCTATGGTCCGAGAGTGAGATCTCGTTTGGTACGTGCCATTCGCTTATGCGGTTACTAGCCCTATTAGTAGCTACTGTTAGGTCAATCACCTCCGCTCGTCTAGCATTGACGAACGTGGGCCTGTTGCCATTATTTATAATTTGTAAAGGTGAGCTTACCAGGAAATCCAGTAGTTTTTCACCTCTCCTATTGTTATCGGTGCTCCCCCAAGTGACATGGTGTGCGTTGGCGTCGCAGCCTATGATCAGGTCTAGGCCATCCCGGCTGCAGTGTTCCACGAGTTCTCTCAGGTTCGTTGAGATGGGGTCCTCTGCTTCATAACGCTATATATAATGCGGAGGCTAGTATCAGCGCCCCGCCTCCCTCCTCCTCTCTTAGAGGGACCTTGATGGTTGTCAGGTCCCTGTAACAGAAATTGTGCAGGTGAATCGCGTCTAGGCCATTTCTGACATAGATGCACAGCCTTGCGTTTAGGGTCCTGCTCAGGCCTCTAATCTGCCCCTTGTATGTATAAGGTTCTTGTATTAGAGCTATGTCATATTTTAAGATGTTTAGCTCGCGCAGCAGAAGGGCAGTCGCAGCCTTATTATGTTGCAGATTAATCTGTACAAACCTTATTGCAGCCATTTTTTCCTTTTTACTGCCGGTTCGCCCCCGCCTCCCCGTCTTCGTCTGAGTCCGGGCAGTTGGGATCCAGTTTGAGGACTGCCAGTTCCGTTAGGTCCCCCGCGCACGTCGATGGTGACGACGCGCGGTCCAGTTCCATCGCTGGATGGTATTCCCCATAGTGGTCGACACCGTTGCTGGCTAGCTCTTCAGCGAGGAAGGCATCCTCCTCCGAGCTCAGGACCCCTCCCTCGGTGCAGGCCTCCTTCATCGCCCTACTGGGGGCGTCCAGTTCGGCCGAGGTCGCTGGGGGTTCCTTAGCCGGTTCTTTGGCCTGGTCCTCCCTCTTCCTATCCGCGTCCTCCAGCAGTTTCAACTGGCTAGGCCCCAGTCCTGAGTAGAGTGTATGGCCAGCTTTCCTGATGGCGTCTGCCGCCGGCGCGTCGTGGTTGGCTCCACGTCGACTTTCAGCACTTTCCACCCATCTGTGTGCAGTGCTGGGTTGAAGCTCTGAAGCAGCCTCAAGGTGTTCGCGAGGTCGGCGCCCTTGAAGGTCTTTGACTTCCACGCCATCTTGATCGGCTTCGGGAGGTCTTTTGCCTCTAGCACCCGCAACTTGATGCCATTGACCTCCTGGCCGTCAACGGTGCGGAGCCACCTAACCGCGTCGGGTCCCTCGCAGCTAACGTTCACGCGGGGCAGTGGATCCGGGGTCCCCATCAGCAGCTTCCACAGAACCTCCTGAATCGGACCCAGGGTTCCCGCCTCCAGCGCTTCATCAGGATGGGACGCGTGCACAATCGCCATCTTCATCCCCATGAGAGCGTCCTTGTAGGATCCCTGGGGTTTGACCTTTTTTGTGTCATTGCCTGGTTTCTTGGCCTCGTCGCTCACCTCCAGTATCCTTTTGACAGGTGCTGTGTTTCCCCCTGTCGTTGCAGCCTGTCGCAGCAAGTTCTTAAACTTGCGCTTAGCGCTGCCGCTCAAGCGCCGGTGGTGCGGCCCCGGTGCCTGCGTCGCGAGGTCCACCGCATCCGTCCCTCCACTGAACGTTCCCTGGGCTGGGGCCCCCGCGACCCGGCAGCGGAGTGCCCTTGTCCCGGAGTGCCCTTGAGCGCCACTCCCTCCCTGCGGAATCCCATACCGGTTTTCCCCCGTTCCATGTAGCCCTTGCGGGTCACGGTGGTCCAGGAGTCGCAGCCCGATACGGGTGTTATAGGTTTAAGGTTCAAATTTGCTTGTGGGAATTCTGGGTAATAGAAATACGTGGTTTCTTTAAGCTGATTTATTTGCGACTAACTTTAAATGATAGTTTCTTATTGATGGTAGGGCGACACACACATGCATTCGTACTTACTTAACACTTTCACACATACATACGATTCTAACTCAACAACGGGTACATCCTGCTTGGAGGCACCGGCCCCCTTGCCTTAGGCTTAGTCCCTGTAAATGGTCCATGGCCATTTGTGACATGCCCTTTACGGTCTTGTCACCTTTTTTGTTGTGTGTTTCTTTTGTTGAATCCATACCTTACTTGTTGTATTGTTTCATCAGCCCGGCTCCTCACCCACCATCGAGCCTTCAACATCGGGCATGCTTTAAAGCACCAAGGTTACCGAGCTTATATAGTAACCCTGAGTGAGTTGTCCGCGAGCTTCCAGCAGTCCACATCTGCGCCCCACAATTGGTGCCAGTGCGTGCCTGCCTTCCGCTGTGAACCCCATCACTCCCGAGTACTCGCCTGACGGCCGTCTGACCGGACGTCGCAACCGATTGACCATGGCTGGCTAGACCATGGCCGCCCGTTTGCGGAGAAATCCAGACCAAAGTGGCGTGTTGCCTTCAGAGACATGACCTCTCCATCCCTGCATTAAAACGCCCGGTGGTTTCTGTTACGTCTATTTCTTAAGGAACTAGACCAATAACGGGGCGGCAACCACGAGAAGGATAACCACCAGACTGACCTTAAGGATCTATCTTATTCGATCTTTGATCTGGCCTAGTTTATTTGGCCGTATCATGAAGTGATCAATTCTATGATCTAGCCACGATATATTCACTAATTTCATTCAAAATTTAGTTAATCTCTTACGTCATAGATGTCTCTAGTAGTCCAGAAACGCGACCGAAGTTCGGCATGTTAACGCCTGCTATGGTATTTGTATTACTGACGACACATTATGCCGAAATTACGTTGCGTTATAGCATACAGCCGAACTTCGGACCGGCGTAAGTTCAGCGGCAATTCGGCGGCAAAGTGTTCTGTAGAGCACACATTACACGCGAACGAAGTTCGGTTCAATTGTCGACTGATGTAAACTTTTCGATACAAAAAAGTATATTATCTCTTTCTACCAGTGTGTCCATAGACTAGTTCGTACTACGAGACATTCTGTTCTAAAGAAGTTCAACATTTTATTAATACATTATATTATAAACTTATACGTTCAAAAACTAATATTTATTTATTTATTCATACTTTATGCACATAAAAATTCAGAGGCGGACTCAATGCCTTAGGCATAAGTACGATATAAATATCACAATACGATTACGACCTCTTCTGACATATATATCGACTGTGAAGTACCAATACCTCCTAAAAATATTTTTTCGAGAAAATTTAATTTACCGCTATGAATTTAAGTGTTTTACCGCATGTTTTAGTAAAATCTCCGAAGTGATTTTTTGTTAAAACTGCGTTAAATTAAAATGTGGAAATACCTCTTATCTAAACCAACGTGTCTATTTCATGATTATCTGCTAAACATAGGATACTACTTAATAACTTCTGGTTTAGTTATAAAACACAAGTGGTTAGAGAAACAAATGTAAAATGTATTAAAGCAGTATAACAATAACTAAACCGGATGTTATTATTATCCTCAATAAATTAATTAATTGCTAATTTTTGACTTCAATTAAACTATTTTTTCAGGTTTCACAGACAGTTAGAAGATAATTGGTACTTTGCCGTCGATATATAATAATCTACAGCATCAATTGTATAAAATGCTACAGTGACAAAAATAATAATTGAATTAGTAAATTTATGGTTACCCTAGTTAAAATAGAGGTAAGAAAGGGACACACCATCTCTTTGTCGTTGTTTTACTCGGTACATTTTTCCCCTTTTGCTTGTCAATGAAACGAATGAACTTAAAGTCAATGGGAATAACGTACAATTTAGAGTTTGTAATATTGCTTTGTAATCAATTCAATTTATCCGTAGGGAGAAAATCCTTGATACACACAAAGTTCCGCAACTGAATTTTAGCCGCGTAACTTCGGCACTTGTAGTGTGTCATGTCAGCCGAATACGTCGGAACGTAAAATCAGCCGCGGAACTTCCGTCGCGTACCTTCGGCATAGTGTGTTTAGACACTAAGAATTATTTCCATCTTAATAAACAAACTCAAGTAATGGAATTTAGCGACACAGAAAATTAGTCTTGTAATGATTTATTGATTACGTGTATATGTAACGTGATGCTTGCTGACAGTTTCATATCTTTACAGGCAAGGGCGGATCCAGCTTTGGCGCCAGGGGGGTCACACGACGACCTGGCATTAACTTGCCAAACTACTGATTTTGAGACCAACCTTGCCACCGCTCTCTCAGATCTTAGCCAGTATTATACTGCTAATGCGTTGAAACCAAATCCCTCAAAATCGAAGACGTGCGGGTCGAATGCTCAATACCTGTAGCCTCTAACCTCTTTTTTTTAATAACGTGAATGTGAGAACACTGTAGACTCCGCGAATTCTTAGATTACTTCCTATTACGACTCACTTTTTTTTTAAATATGATTATTTTTATTGTGCTTTTGGGTACAATATTGACTGGTCTACACTGTTCTTACATAATGTCTATTAATACTGTAATATGAAAATATTGTAAGGATGGAGTTTCTTGCCGGTTCTTCTCCATAGAAAACGACCAATTTGGAACCGTGCACTAGCTTCTGACGTTTTATAAGTGCCCATGTAGGCCTATGTGAAAAAAAAACTTTTGACTTTGACCTCGTGGCATGGGGTGCCAATCATTCATAGCCCTCATCCAAGATATCTCGGCATCACTCTGGAAAGGTCTCTAAACAGTGATGATTTGATTTTTATCTGTATTGTTTTTTTTATTGCGGTGGGACCTGTCCCTGTTGCAGAGGTGGATGCAGCGTCATATTAGCGCTTCTCCTCGTATTGTTTGACCGTATTGTTTTTGACTGTGTGTATTAATTATTGTGTTTGTCTAATTTGGTATGTTAATGTGTGTGTATATTGCAAATTAATTACTATTTTTTTTCTTCTTTATTTATTTTTTAAGATTTACACCTGTAATAATAATGATAATTATAATGATGATTATTATGATAGTCATAATGATAATTATAATGATACGATTGATACCTAATAATAATGATAATTTTAATGATAGTGATAATGAGACTGATACTGATACTGATAATGATAATGAGACTGATACTGATAATGTTAATGTTACTGATTTTTTATTAATTGAGTTATTTCTTTATTTTTTTTTTCTTAGTCTTATATTGTAATAATGACTCTCTGCACGTGTTGGTTTCGACTAAGTGCAGAGAGTACCTGTCATAAATAAATAAATAAATTACTATAGAAAGAATTGCGAGAACGTTAAGCGGAAGGTGCGTACGAGAAACAACCTTTTATTTTTTATTGTTTTGATAAGTTTGCGCTTGATTTTTGACCTGCTACGTCGCCTAACATCCACTAGATGGGGGGCGTCTCCCCAAGTTCTGCAAACAACTGGAATGGCGCTCTGCTTCTCCGCTGGTGAATATACCTGTCCAAAATGGAGCCGCTCCACCCACTCTAAGTTAGTGGATAGGTACAGCACTTAACGTGTCGAATTTCCACTGGTTGCCTTAAACCGACTCCGGTACGAATGCTGTATCCACTAATCGGCATTGCACCCCCAGAAATTCGCAGGACTGAGGCTAGCCGCATAGAAAGGACTAAACAACAAAACGACCCTCGCCATCTCAAAGTAACACCACATCGGAGAGATGAGACCTCTGGCAGGAGAAGTTTAAACCTGAAGATTTTATCGAGCCTTCGGACCTCTCTCCTGGACACGAGTTGCCATGGCTAAATTGGAAAACTAAACAGACTCCGCGCCCAGGTTGGGCGCAAGAAAGACAATCTCCACAGATGGGGATTCCTGGATGGTTCCGACCTTCAGTGTTGCGACGTCTCTCCGCAGACCATGTCCCTTCCATCCTGCATGACATGCCCTGTTCACGTAGGGATCTAATGATTGCATGAGTGGACGGCATTGCCGTGGCCGAATACTGGGCCAGGCAAGGAAATTAATTAGTTTTGACATTGACACGCTAAAAAGAAGGTACGTTTTTATGGACATGGAGAAGTGCCAGTCCGGTTAGACATTCGACCATTGAAGCTCTTAGCCACAATTTGATTTTTCGTAACGAGAGTTGAAGGGTAAAATCTACAAGTCCGTGATAAGGCCTGTCATACTGTATGGATCAGAATGTTGGGCTGTGAAAAAGACTGATGAAAAAAAGATTGCACGTAGCGGAGATGAGAATGTTAAGATGGATGTGTGGTGTGACGAGAATGGATAAAGTGAGAAATGTGTATATTAGGGGAAGTTTGAAAGTGGCGCCAGTGACTGAAAAGTTGAAAGGGAATCGTTTGTCTCGGTATGGTCATGTGAAGAGGAGAGATTAAACGCATGTTATGATGTTACTAAAAGAGTTATGAGTTTACATGTGGATGGATGGAGAGGGAGACCAAAGAAAAGATGGATGGATTGTGTGAAGAGTTATATGAAAGAAAAGGAAGTTAGTGATAGTATGACGAGTGACAGGGCAGACTGGAAGAAAAAAACGTGTTGCGCCGACCCCAAATAACACGGGACAAGGGCAGGAAGATGATGATGATGTAACAAGAGCATTTTGATACAAGTGCAGAAAGTTTGTCGTTGCGACCGAGGCGGAATTCGCACGAGCCGTCAGCGAGTCTGCTATCAAGCAGGGCTGCAGTGACAAATTTGCACTTGTATCAAACGACTTTTTTCAATACACTTACGAAATTAATAAAAGGGGGTTGACCGGCGACTCGTGAGGCTCGACGCGCGCCCAGCCTGATGCGCGATACATGCAATAAAATTGTGGCTGCACACGCACTTTTCTATTACGGAAAACAGTCTATTGCGTGCCTAAAAGTGGTGGGATAAGAGCGGGTTTTCGAGTAAATGTATTGAAAAGATCTTTCCGCTCCACAAACTCCAACTGATACTGGTTTGTAATGCTCGAGTCTTGATTGTAGTTCTGTTAAGGTGCGTACGGATTGCGCGTACCCTGGTACGCGTACTCAGTTTACGCGTATCCGGAACGCCTAGTCCATACCTGCAGCTACGCGTTCACTCTTGGGGTACGCGTACCGCGCGAGCCAACTCGCAGCGCGAGCCACCGTCAGTCGGTTTTTGTACGCGCGTCAAAGAGGACGCACGCGGCCGGCTACGCTATATTTGGACGTCAAAATGAATAAACACGCGTGTTCTTCGAGTTTCAATAATGAAAATATTATTAGATTGATTCAACTTTATGAATTTCACCGGGTCTTGTGGGATAGCACACTAACTGATTATCGAAATAACGATTTACGCCAAGATGCATGGAAGGCAATTTCAAATGAACTGAACATTCCAATAGGTGAATTAAAAAAAAAGATGACAACTTTATTAGCAACTAATAGAAAAGAAAGGAGCAAAATCAAAAAAAGTTTAGTAACAGGATCAGGTAAGTTTTTAAATTGTTTATTTACTCATTTTATGCATTGTATTTTCGCATTGTAAATTGACATATTTATAATAGCCTATATACTTTTTTATCTTTTTTTTTACAGGAGCTAATGATGTATATATATCAAAGTGGTTTGCATCTGAATATTTTACTTTTCTAAATGATAAGGACAAACCAATGCCAACAACGGAGACTACTGTAAGTAATTACGATTAGTTATTAACGTTATTATATTTATACTTACCAGCTGCTTTATGAGGCTTTTTCAATTTTATTATACATAGTATATTACGCGCGTTAAATAGTGTTTGAAACTCGGTACGGTGCGCGGTCACACAATCGGCCAGACGCCGCGCATGCGCTCCGCACACACGCCGCCGGCGGCGTCCCTCGCGCTCCGATCCCGCGCCCGACTCCCGAGGCCAGTCGCCAGTCTGAGTCGCGCGCGCCCGCTCCGCACGCAAGTAACGTTTCAATCGATTCCGCGGCTCTTGCTCGCTCCCGCCAAAAGTTTTGTTTTTTATGTATGTTAGAATATAGTTATAGTTCTAATAGTTGTACAAGTCACTGTGCGCTAATAAACTGTTTATGTACTCTAAGCGTAGTGTCTTTCACTGAGTACAAACCCACGCCACCACCATCATACATATTATTTTAGCCTACGTTAATCCGTGTAGTTAGTACACGTTTTATATAATATAAATGTCACATTAAAACTTAGTGATTATTTTGCCACTCAAGGGGGGCATTATTAACAAAGTGTTCCGCCAGATGTAAACGTATATGATTAGGAGTATTGGGCGATCTCCTAGGTACACTGTCTAAAGGAAAAAAAGAAGTTAATTGCTGTTGGTCTTGTCGCCATGCACCTGGAACAAGCTCTCCTCGCTGTTCAGAGTCAAATGCATTCGTATGTGCGTAAATATTTGATAGTCTGCTTTTTCGTAAAAAATTGTGTAAATAAACAGTTGCCAATACAATTTTTGTAGCTTTTTCCGGTTCCAAAAGCATTGGTTTTCGTAGTACTCGAAACACCGAACTCAGTATCCCAAATACATTCTCAACTACCCTCCTTGCTCTTGATAGACAATAATTGAATATTCTTTCAATAGATCCTCTTTCTGGATTACCCGAAAAGGGTTTCATGGTATATTCACTGAGGGCAAATGCTTTATCACACAGAATTATATACGGTACCTTCACATTGTAAGGAGTTTGTAGTATTTCAGGATTCGGTAAATTTAGGCTTTTGTTTTCAAGGTTCCGGTACAAGGAAGTGTTTTTAAAAACACCTCCATCTGATATGCGCCCTTGACATCCAACATTTACGTACATAAAATTGTAATCAGCGTCAACTAATGCTAACAATACAATGCTAGAATATTGTTTATAATTGTAAAATTCCGTTCCACTATTTAATGGTGCTTGAAGGCAAACATGTTTGCCGTCCATTGCGCCTATTGCATGAGGAAAGTTCCACTTTTCTTCAAATTCTTTTGCAACGGCCATCCATTGATTTTCAGTCTCGGGTATCTGTAACAAATTATTTCATCTAAGTTAAAGTTTTTCTTATTTTATTTTTCAGATAACTACCAGCAACAACACACAGAATGTGCATGAATCTATATCAAATGATGAACAATTAGCCAGTGATTCTGCCTCAACCACGCAACAAGTACCTAGTGATTTGACTTCATCCACACAACAAGCACCTAGTAATTCTTCATCGTCCATACAACAAACACCCAGGAATTCTGCCTCAACCACGCAACAAGTACCTAGTGATTTGACTTCATCCACACAACAAGCACCTAGAATTTCTTCATCGTCCATACAACAAACACCCAGGAATTCTGCCTCATCCACACAACAACAGCACAACACATCATTCAGAAATAAAAGGCGCCGTAATAACGATGACACTGCCACATTAACAGAAGCAGTGGGATTACTCAAGCACAGTGTACAATATCTATCCAAGGAAGAAGACTGTTACACTTCTTTTGGGACCCACATTGCGTATGAATTGAAAAAATACGACTCGCGAACATTTACACTAGTAAAACATGCTATCAATAATGTTATATTTCAAGCTGATATGGGCCAATTACCTGGTCAGTATGGGTATTATACCGGTGCCTATTCAACGGATTTAACCAACTCTACCTCACGCCAAAGCAATTACAGCGACACGCCAATTCCAGCACAAACTGCACCTACATCAACAGCGGAAACTCCAAAGGAAGCGGAGGATAATCAAAATGAAATTTCTGAAATATTACGTTACGTTCAAGAACAAGAAGAATAATTCAGAAAATTCTTAATTATAATTTAATAAAACTTCTTTAAGTACTTAAATTATAATTTTCTAAAATTTTAATTATCATAATAAATAAGCAGATAAACATAAACGTTTTTATTCATTAACTCACCTTCACATGATCCTTGAGAGCCTTGATAATTGCATCACATACTTCAATAATAATAGTAGATATGGACTGTTTAGATATGCGAAACAGATATTGTAAACTTGTATATGAGTCCCCGGTGGCCAAGAACCTTAACGTCACGGATAGCCTTTCTCTGGCTGTGATAGCTTCTCGAAAATTAGTATTCATTTTTTTTATTTCAGGTTCAACCTTTTCAAGAATTATTTCAAAATCTTGCAAACTCATTCTCACAAAATTTTTGTCCCCACTTTCTTCATAATTTATATCTTCCATTAGCCTATTTCCACACTGTAATCTTTCACGAAACAATTTTTTCATCCACCATCTAGGTTTCCGTTTGTTTCTCTTTTTTTTATTTAAAATGTGTTGAATAATGACTAACGCCGCAGCAGTGGTGGTGCACGCAACCGCTAAGTTTGTCGGAGTCATGGCGAATGACTGGGGCTCGCGGAGCGCTCTGGATCGATTGACCTCGCGTACAGGTTCGCGGCGGTCCGTACAGGAGCTGTACGCGTATCCAATGTACGCGTGGACAGTGTTTCCCAACTACGCGTAACACAGGAACGCGCTATCCGTACGCACCTTTATACGGGCCTTGGCCACAATTTGATTTTTCGTAACGAGAAATATCTTTCCGCTGTCGCTACACAAACAGGTAAGTGTAGCCATAATAAATAAAAAAAAACTTATATTAAGATATGTCTCAAAATTGCAATTTAAAATACGGTCAGAAATCGACTGGTACTCCGCTGCCACTTCACCATCCACAACCGATATTCGTTTACAACGACAGAAACTGGAGTAGGTACCTACTTTATTACTAGCTTTTGCGGGCACTCAGGAATAAAGCCCCTCTCTAATTGTGAAAAAAAAATTAGTACCTAATCAGACCAGTACTTTCAGAGATTACCTCCTACAAACAAACTACCACTTTATAATATTAGTGTAGATTATGAGAATAACAGTTGATTGAAGTAAGTTTACTCGTTCCGATTGACGTTAGGTCAAGCTAGACGCAAATATGCTAGACTTTAGTCGAAACAAAGCGCGCGCGTAAGTGTCACACGAAATGTGACATCAGATGAAAGATGGCGGTGGCGCGCTAAAATTGAAACGTTCGTTCCCGAATAATGCGTTTGCCAACATATAAATTAATTGAATATTGATGGTACTTCTAGAAAATCTGTATTGTGACAAAAAAATACATTATGTTTAAAATTTTAATCAGTGGTCCACCTAGGTCCTGGACCCAACACAGGGGGGGTCATGACCCCCAAGATCAACCCCCTGGATCCGCCCTTGCTTACAGGACCCTCCGAAACAGGCGAAAAATTGCGTTCAACAATATTCTGAGTGCGGTGACGTGTCACATTGCACCATAATATACTTAGTTTTTGGTCAATAGGTAATCAAAACCTATTGTCGCTTAGGTACATCTTCATATTTAGACCAGTCTTTAAACCCTTGGCATTACCATAGCTTCACTGCCATGTTGTCCAGCTTTCGTGGAACATCTTCCACTCTGTCTTGGTGCGCCTGCATGTCGCACAGACTCCAATGTACACTGCACTATGTGGGGTAGCACATGCGTCTCGCAGTGACTCCCATGGTATCTTTGCCTTATCATTCGGCATCTACCATCATATCGGGATTACATTATTGAATCCAACCGTCGCATTTTCTTTGGATGTTTCTAATTTAATTCACTTTTTGCGTCTTCAAAATTTGTCAATCATATTAAATAGAAGCCTCTGCGCTAGTGATTGTTTTCGGCAATAATTTAAGCATAACGAGTAAAATAAGATACACATATTATTATGTAAACATAAAAATGTGCGTGTGAACTGAAGGACCATTAAAAAAAAAATATTATAGGATTTAGACTACCAAATCCATTTTTTTTTTTTAATACTACTACTACTAACACATAAAACAATTGTAGAACAAATCTGGGAATTTTGTAAACCAATATACTAAAAACTAGAGCCCTTAAAGTGCGCTCCCTCAGTTCTCACAGACCATCAGCCAGATCTCGAAATTTATCAGAAAAATTGAAGTATTGTGACTACAGACATTTAGTAGAGAGTTCGTAAAGATATTTACTGAATTTCAGACCACAAAGCACCAAAGATAAAAAAATATAATAATCTTTGATTATATACTTGTCTAGATAGAGCAATGCAAACAAACGACGCGCTAAAAGTGTCTCCAATTGCGTGACATGTGTGAGTACCTACCGCACGTGTACTTATTGTCGTCAAACTGTCAAGGTGTGCGTGTTGAGGGATGCCTGCTCGTGTGCGTTACCCAGACCAGATGTTGTCGAAAATGGTCATTTGAATCTTATAGATAATTAGTTTTGCGGCTTCTGTAATTGTTGCGCACATTTTTAAATTTGTTGCGCTTATAGTTTTTTAATTATTTCACAAAAACATTTCCTGCTGGGGTAACGTTACCCCAGCCAGACCTTTTTCTTTCTAATGGGAATATTTAAATAATTACTAGCTATAAAATTAGTTGTCTAGATGAAGTAAATGTTGTGCCTTATTTTGTATTTGTTCTTTCATCTGTTGCAAAGTTATTCGAGATTATGCTGGGGTAACGTTTTTGGTTTTGCTAGATCTTTGAAATGGTTAAGCGGATTCTTATCATATTTTGTACATGGCTTCTTAGGAATTAGTTTAAATTTGTTCTGCAATAAAAAAACCAAAATAATACATAGCTTAAAGGTTATTTCATTAAATAGAAAAACACTTCAATTGGTCCCAGCACTCTCAATAAGAGCTCTAAAGACTTACTTTAAACGTTATTTTAAAGCTTGTAACTGCCTTCAAATGTATGTGAAGTTTCATTAGTATCCTGTAAGTATTTAACAAGTTATGATGATATTGACTTCTTCACGAGCACGGTCTTGATGCGCGCGGTGTTATTTGGCCACTGGATTGGATATACGAACTGAATGTTATGTCAATTATTAGTTTTTTAGTTCAGTTGTATATCAGTAAAATTTCAGCTCAGTACATTGGATAATTAATGAGATAATACGATTAAAGTCATTAGGAAGTGAATGACCGTGGTAACCCGACCAAGTTTAGGTGGTTACGAAAAAGCGAAAACGCAAAACATTATGGTACCTTCTAAAATATGTAGGATAGTGTTACAAATTTAGTACAGACATGTACACAAGTTTTAAAAAAAACTACGTGATTATTAAATAATTTTTATTGACAGGTAATATAATCATTTCAATTGAACTTTTAAAGTATTATTAAACTTAATGGGGTTTCAATTGTAGTTTTGCTACCTACATATTTGAAACTCGAATCGTCATCTATTTGCGAGTTTATATCAACGCGAGTGTCGCAACAAGGTAATTATGAATTTCTTAAAGTCTACGTGTCCAAGGAGTTTGTGGAAATAAATAAATACCTACCTGTTGCGGTTTTCCCGACTCCCTACATTGATAACGATAAAAATTGGTCGCTAAGTCATGAATTTCATTAATCAAGTTTCAAGTCATATGTTGACAATATACCTGTACACAAAAACCTTCCACTTGAATCAATCTATCTATTAAAAAAAAACTGCTTCAGAATCCGTTGCGTAGTTTTAAAGATCTAAGCAAACAGGGACAGACAAACGGGAAGCGACTTTGTTTTATAGGTACTATGTAGCGAAGGATAAATATGTCGTTATCATTGTTGAGAATTCCAGTCTAGGTAATAACTAAGTACGAAAGAAAAGAAAATAATAAGTTTCTAAATTCAAATATTTAAGCCTTAAAAAAATACAGTTTTAGATAAGTACCTAACAACATGTACATATTAATAATAATTTTGCTACTATTTCTGTAGTTACATTATTCAAGCTTACCTTGTTCGTGAATTCATCAAGCAGCCTGCACCATAACTATGATCATCAATAGAAGCACTCCACATTAGCAGTAATTCGCCACACTTATTACTTTATATTAGCTCTCACGCACTCTATAAATATTTGCAAAAACAGGAAACGGAACTGCCGAAACGCACGCGCACTCTACAAGATGAATTTGTGATTATGGAGCATGTTTAGTGCGATATGCAAACAATGCGCCCCTTCACCCCACCCCTTCCGCGTCCCACCGAACGACATGTTATATCAGTGATTTTTGATAAGTTAGTGCAACTGGAAGATAATAATAATGTTTTCATAGTACGGATATTATTATATTATTAATGTATTTAACAGTGTACGCGTCTGTACCGAAATTGTAAGGTGTATTATACTAAACATTTCAAAAGATAGTATAATGTTCTGCGTTTTCGCTTTTTCGTAACCACCTAAACTTGGTCGGGTTACCACGGTCATTCACTTCCTAATGACTTTAATCGTATTATCTCATTAATTATCCAATGTACTGAGCTGAAATTTTACTGATATACAACTGAACTAAAAAACTAATAATTGACATAACATTCAGTTCATATATCCAATCCAGTGGCCAAATAACACCGCGCGCATCAAGACCGTGCTCGTGAAGAAGTCAATATCATCATAACTTGTTAAATACTTACAGGATACTAATGAAACTTCACATACATTTGAAGGCAGTTACAAGCTTTAAAATAACGTTTAAAGTAAGTCTTTAGAGCTCTTATTGAGAGTGCTGGGACCAATTGAAGTGTTTTTCTATTTAATGAAATAACCTTTAAGCTATGTATTATTTTGGTTTTTTTATTGCAGAACAAATTTAAACTAATTCCTAAGAAGCCATGTACAAAATATGATAAGAATCCGCTTAACCATTTCAAAGATCTAGCAAAACCAAAAACGTTACCCCAGCATAATCTCGAATAACTTCGCAACCGATGAAAGAACAAATACAAAATAAGGCACAACATTTACTTCATCTAGACAACTAATTTTATAGCTAGTAATTATTTAAATATTCCCATTAGAAAGAAAAAGGTCTGGCTGGGGTAACGTTACCCCAGCAGGAAATGTTTTTGTGAAATAATTAAAAAACTATAAGCGCAACAAATTTAAAAATGTGCGCAACAATTACAGAAGCCGCAAAACTAATTATCTATAAGATTCAAATGACCATTTTCGACAACATCTGGCCTGGGTAACGCACACTGCCTGCTCCAAATTATTAACTTTCCTTTTCTCCATTATTTATTTTGATGAAAGTTTAAAAAAATAGGTTGAATGAAATAATTATTTTGTAGATTAAAGAGAGAAAGAAAATAAATTTATTTAGCACAGACTTAAAGACACACAATACTCCAGTTACATGTAATTACATAAAACCAACAAATAAAAAGTATAAAGTCCGATGTAAGGATATAGTAGGAATGTGTGCCTCACGGCTGCACCAAACAGGTCCAATTCAGCAAAAATCTGAAACCCAAAATATTAGAAAAAACTAAAAAAAATACTATTTAGTGCATGACGTCATGAGTTTCAATTTTTGGTAGGTATAGATAAGTTATCATTTACTGATCAAATAAATAATGTAATTTTTAAAATAATAATGTTCTCCTGATCGAAAGATGATGTAATGATATTAGTATTTTGTCTCCCATAGTTTCGCCAAATCTCCCTAGTAATAAACTGACAACACTGGCTAATCGGAATGACATACAAAAAAACTAATTAAAAAATCGTGTTTTCTATAATAATAGTGGTTAAATAACGAAACTTACCGATGAAAAGTGATTTTAGTGTGATTATATTGTTTTTCCACATAATTATGGCACAGTCTGACAGCACAAACCGGCATAATTAATTATTTTTCGTGAGCACATTATCCTTAGTTGTTTCAAATGACACTGACGTAAGGGAGAAGCGAGTCTACCAATTTTAGTAGACTTTATTTGGGCCGTTTTGTACGGTCAATGTGGCATCTAGACAAGTATATAATCAAAGATAATAATATATTATAACGACTAAACTGTGTGGTCCCTCACAAAGACTGAGATGTGTGAAATGTCTTACCGAATCTAAAAAATAAAATCTTTCTTTTTCTACATAAACTTTTATTAAGAATTTTAAAACATTTCGTAAAAAAGAAATGGACAAGAAATATCAACGTAATTTAAGGATAGCGATTATTAAAACTGGTCCCTCAATCCTCACACCCACTGACATTTGAGCACGTTCTAGCTGCTAGATGAGAATATATCAGAAAGTCTAGTATACCTATATTTTAGTGGAAAGGTTTCTACTAAATAATAAGCATCTAAAATTGTCTAGTTCTTAGCTGAGATAATTAATTTTTTTAATCCTATGAAAATAGACAGAGTGTGACCACACAATGAAACAAAGTGTAGGTACTCATTTAATTAATGCGTAACTCTGTTGACAGTTCAAGTGATGATCACTTGTTAACAATATGCAACATTCAATGATGAAAGAAACTTTCTTTCATCATTGGCAACATTGAATTGTCAAACAGCTAGTTTCGTACCTATATGGTATTGCCCATCTTCAGTGACCAACTACAGTGACGTCATTAGCCACTGGTGCCTTTGATAGCCACCGTAACACGTTTTGACAAATTTTAATGTTATTGTATCGATACTTTTAAAATTGCGATTGTGTAAGCTTTTACAGTTTCCAATTGACATTAAATTAATAGTTTAATCATTAATTACACATATTTCTACTCAATAAAATAATGTAATAATGAACAATTATTGAACTAACATTACTTAGTAAGTACACTCCAGGCAATCTCTCCACCGCTCCTCTACCGGCTGGCAGGCCTGGGCAAAATTAATGCTTTGCTTTAATTGAAATACAAATTACAAAATACGGTATCGCAAGTAATTAAAATACAAAATATCTTTAAGTATGGTATTTGAAATATAAAATACAGTATTTTAGCTATTTTTAATCGAAATACAAATTACATATTACAAAATATGTAAGTAATCTAGACCAGCATGGGCTGAAAAGTAGAGGAAAACCAGATTAATTAATCAGTAAAACCAGAGTTTCCTCTCACTAGATTTTTATACGTACTGTCAGACAAACAGTCTCTTTTATGAGAGTGAATAAAACCTGAGGTCCTGATGAGCACAAACTTGTGTTAAATTTTATGAACACATTTTTTATATTTGGATAGCGCTCAAGAATTGAAAGCTCTTTGCTTCTATCATTTAGGAAGCTGACCAATTCTAACTCCATTTTAGATGTCTGTGATTGATCACATTCTCTGTTCTCAAAAACAATAAAATCTAAAAACTAAAAACAAACCGTTATGATTTGACATCTTAGCTTGACATTCGACGTACATTTTTTTTGCGTTTTGTTTGGTTTTGTCATTTTTGTTGGCCAATTTTGACGTACAGTCATAGCGTACAGTGTACAAGGTACATAACAGGTGCAGTGTGGCCAACTCTAATAGCTGCTTTACCATCATTGCACTCTCACCTCGCACTCACACTCACGATCGCTAAATGAAGGTTAAATGTATTTTAATGTTAAAAAACTTTTTAGAAAAAAAAAATAACCGACTTCACTAAAAAAAAAACACTAACAGGATCAAAATAACTTTAATTTCGGAAGTCGGTGTTTCTCAGTATTGTTTGTTTCTTATTTAACACCGACTTCCGAAATTAAAGTTATTTTGATCCTTTTAGTGTTTTTTTTTTAGTGAAGTCGGTTATTTTTTTTTTCTAAAAAGTTTTTATTTCACACTTTTTAGTTGCGATACACTTAAAAACAGAGTGCCTATTTCTCATGACAATTCCAATTAACCCAAATACTGCTAGGTTACATTGTTTTATTATAAAGTTCCTGTGTCTACCTTCCTCCTTCCGGCTCCATCATCAGATCAGTTCGATAGTACCTTATAGCCAAAGAGCATCTCACGACAATTCTAATAAGCCCAAACACGGCTAGGATACATTGATTAATTACGGAGTTCCAGTGCCTACCTTCCGGCTCCATCATCAGATCAGTTCGATAGTACCTTATAACCAAAGTGCATCTCATGACAATTCTAATAAGTCCAAACACGGCTAGGTTACATTGATTAATTACGGAGTTCCAGTGCCTACCTTCCGGCTCCATCATCATCATCAGATCACTTCGATGATACCATTTTCAACGTAACTATTCAGAATCATTCATTTATTTGTATTGTCATAGTTGCTTAACTATATCTTCATTGTGATATCTATTTGAATATGAAGTTCCGTTGACCATTTCTGGTCTTCTTCATCAGTTCCACTTCATCAAATGTTACTTTTTGACTGTAAATGCTTAAGTTCTTGATGAAAATACTAAAATTACCATAGGGTTGCCTATAATTTTTGAGGAGTTCCCTCGATTCCTCATGGATTCCATCATCAGAACTGGATTTTGAAAAAAATGGGACCAATCTGGAAGCATGTCCTATAAAGGGAAAAAAAAAATTTGCAAATCTGTCCATAAACGACGGAGTTCTGAGATAACAAACATAAAAAAAAAATGATAAAAAAAAAAAATACCAGCGAATTGAATAACCTCCTCCTTTTTTTGAAGTCGGTTAAATAGTTAGACTAGTCTACTTTGCTTTATGTCAATCGATAGTAACATACTGTATTACCACATGGGGTGGAGCGGGTAAAACATTGTTACTAACCATCGAGAGAGCCCAGAGGGCAATTCTCAAAGTGGCTACTTTTCGCCCATTCCTTTTTCCCACTAACCTCCTATACAAAGAATGTCAAGTACTAACAGTCCGACAGCTATTTATAATGGGTATTGTATTAAAACAGCACGCAGATCTAACATATAGCACGGAGTTTACTAACAAAAGACGTAAAGATCTAGTCTGTCCTCAAAATCATACCAAACATGCTTTCACATCAAAATTTTACCTGTTTCTCGGTCCTCTCCTCTAAATACAACCGAATTGATAACCTCCTCCTTTTTTTTGAAGTCGGTTAAAAATGTATTTTGAAGCCTTAAGTATTTGAAATACTAATTATAAAATACTTCGCCGTCAAATATTTGAAATACGAATTACAAATTACATTTTAAGGAAGTAATTGAAATACAAATACCAAATACGTATTTGTATTTCAATTACGTATTTTAATTACAAGTAATTCAAATACTGCCCAACCCTGACCGCTGGACATAATAATTGCCAGCACTTTGTCCTCCAACGCAATCAGAGGAATAAGCTTGTTAGGCCCTCCATCGGTTGCGGCTGCATTCCTTCTGCGAGGCTGTAGCTTTGTTTTGGCGTTTAACTCCATGTACTAGAAAGAAGAAAACACATTTTGTAACTGTAAATATAACTTCATCCAGATTAAATACTGCCCTAAACCAAGAAAAACTACATAAAACATTAACTACACAATTAAATCAAAATGCATGTTATTTTTAGTGATGAATATTTTGTCAGTGGTCTAAGGTACCACGGATAATGTGACAAAAAATGCTTGAAGAATCAGCGTTTTGAATGTATATTACTTCTAGTAAATAAGTAAATAGAAATACATTAGGTGAGATTTTAAGTTGGTAAAAAGTATGATATTATAAATTTAACTCACTCTTTGCCAATGGTCCACGCAATCGCTTCACCGCTGGACCTAATAATTGCCAGCACTTCGTTCATCAACTCATTCAGAGGAATAAACTTGGTAGGTCCTCCATCAGTTAGGGCTACGTTCCTCCTTCGAAACTGCAGCTTTGCCTTTTGGCCTTAAACTCCATGTAATAATAATTTTGTAACTGAAAATATACCTTAATCCAATGCCTACCAACATCCAGATTAAACATTACCCTAAACCAAGTAAACCTAATTTAAATATTAACTTGGAGAGATGAGATCATATTTCTAAGTGGTCCATTATGTGTGGCATTTTGTGTCACACATAATGTGACAAAAATGCTTAAAAATCAACATTTTCAATGTATGTTAGTTCTAGTAATGAAGTGAATAGAAATGCAGTAGGTAGGGAATATTTGAAGTTAGTAAAATGTAAACTTGACTTACCCTTCGCCATTGGTCTGATGTCTGAGGTTTTGGTTGTTCAAGTAAAGTAAGTGTGTTTAGCTGGATTGCTACGGACGGAGTTCCACGCTTCCCGGGAAAACCGAACGACCTGTGGCTGTATCGGAGGGCGTCCCAATGCTACATTGGGATTAAACTTCATCAGCTGCCTTGCGGAAACCCTTCGTCGGCAAGGCATCTTGAAATAAAATATTCTACATTAAGTATCTATTCAAATCTAGGTTAGGTACACAAAATTAATTCTTATAAATCTACACCACTAGTTTTTAATTAGTACAAATATTTAAAAGGCTTATTAGAACCAGGTCTTGTTGTTGTTAAAATCTCAATATAGCATAGCATAGTCGGCCTTATAATGTTCCCACTGTTGGGACTCAGGCCTCCTCTCTAGGAGAGGGAATGGGCTGTAATCCACCACGCGGGCCCAGTGCGGGTTGGTGGATGTCACATGTCTTCGAATCTTTGGTTCTCGGACATGCCGGTTTCCTCACGATGTTTTCCTTCACCGTTTTGAGAGCAGTGGTGATGAAATAAATTACACAAAGTAATGCGCCTGGCTGGGTTTGAACCCGCGACCTACAACTCGTAAGTCGGGGCCGTTACCACTGGGCCACCACTGCTCAGAAAATCTCAAATCTCAATAAATAATATTTATAAACAGCAAAGTTATAGTGTTTGTTTAAATCCCAAAATGTCTCTCAATTTATGGAGTATTCATTAGTGTTGCAAAAAACTCGAGTCTTCGAGTCCTATATAAACGGACTCGGATGATGAATTACAAGACTCGACTCATTACAACAGGACTCCAAGACTAGAGAACTAAGTTCTCTACGAGCCCTTGTATTTGACATGAGAGCTCGAGTCTCTTTGTGCGCTCGAGTTCTTTTTATGCAGCGAGTCGTACTCAAGTTCTTTTCGTATAGTAGTCTAGCAATTAAATTGTTACATTTACAGGGCGGGGAGAAAGGCTCTGATAAAAAAATAACAGTATTGATTAAGGATATTTTTAATAATTTCTAAATATCATAAAAAATGGGTAATTTTAATTAAAGTCCAGCCATGATGCGAGACACATTGAAGCTTGTATAGTTTTATTGCCGAGACGGTTTCTTTTTTTTGTGATTAAATTGCCGGATCTTGAAAATGCCCGCTCGCTTGGCACACTCATTGCCGGAATACTCAGAATGTGAAAAGCTAACCTAACCTAGTACCTAGTAGGTAAAAGAAAAAATAAAATAAAATAGTGTAAATTAAAAAAAGAAAAAGCTTACGTAAAGCGATCCCCACTCTTTCGCCGAGCGCTAAAGATTCGTGCCGATACCTGTCTATTTTCATAGAAGTGAGTTTTTTGCTGATTTGTAATGATTTTGTCTTGTCAGTTTTTTTTTAGTGCAGAATTACATAAACACTAATATAAACTTATCACCTATTCGAGTCTTTTCGAATGATGAGTTTCAAGTCTCATCTTCATGCTTCGAGTTTTTCTTGAAGACTCGAGTTCATTTTAAGACGAGTCCTTTTGTAAGACACAAGTGGTTGTTAAATGACTCGGACTCGGCTTGACCCTAGACTCCGAACCTTTTTAGCACACCGAGTCTTGCTTATTTGAGTCGAGTCTTTAAAATTACGACTCGAGGACTCGAGTTTCTTGCAACACTAGTATTCATTGATCAAATTCTTCGCTCTCGCGTTCACGTGCTCTCGCTCAAACTTGCCCTGCCTCCAATAGCTGTTAATATAATTGTAGGTAACTAAAACGCATCTTTATGCTTTACGATTGAAAACTAAGAAAAAGTAAAATAAACAGTTTACGGAAAAATAATAGGCATTTACTCAATTCAAACTTTTAACTGGGATTGAATTATGAAGAAATTAACTAAGTACTATCTAAAGTAAAAAGAAATCAAATTAAATTAAAGCTTCAAAACTTGTAAATAAAAAAGTAATTTTGGAGTTTGAATCAGCTTATTTAAAAAAAAATTGGTCAGTGGGTCATTTTAGAATTTACCTATTTACAAACTAAATTTGTAAAAGTTTGTAAATAGGTAAATTCTAAAATGACCATTTTAGAATTTACCTATTTACAAACTTACAGGTATTTTAACTGTCCTTCACCATTATCAACACAAAGACGGGCACGCTTGAACTAATTGCTTATTAATGTTAAAAGTATGCTTCGCTCACTTTTTACTTCGCTAAATGCACCCAATATGCGCTATTTTAATTGTTCTACACTTATTGGCTCACTGATGTACACTCGTCGCATAATTTCGCACCACAAAAAAGTCTAATAGCGTGAGATCAGGAGATCGTGGAGGCCATGCCACGGGGCCGCCCCGACCGATCCACCGACTCCCGAATTCCTCCGTTAGGTAATAACGCACTGCGCTATGGTAGTGCGGAGGCGCGCCGTCTTGCTGAAACCAGAGGCCTCTTAAATTGGGTAATGAAATGTCATCTAGCATCGAAGACACAATAGTCCGAAGCAATTCAATGAAATAAGGGCCAACGATGTTGTCGTTCAGCATTCCTGCCACAAAATCTGTGTTGGAAAGAGTTCTCCCATGTTAACATTGGATTACGTATTGACCACCAGCGTTCATTATGTTGATTGATCAATCCGATACGAGTAAACATGCACTCATCTGAGTATAGCATATTTACCTACTTCAGTGTTGTTGAGTATCCACCTGCAGAACGTCATCCTTTGTTCGTTATTTACAGTGGTCAATTCTTGGCCCTTTCTGTTGTGGTACGGGTGAAATCCAGACGAACTTTTTCCATGCACAGTGCTGGCTGATGTTAAAATGACGAGCTGCGTCATTCATACTTCGCTTCGTCGGGGATCTACTCCAAAGTAGTCCACTACATCGTCATACAGGTTTTGTGAATACGCCGCTCCGCCACGTCCTTGGCTATGAGCCGGTGCCTGGAATGATCCATGGTCGAGTAAACGCTGATAAGCATTTACCACAGTTCGAACGTTCGGCTGGCGAGCATTTGGGTACATTTCTCGGTACACGCGTACAGCGGCACTCGCGATCTCACCAGACAAAAAGTACGCACCGTGTATCATAGCCGTATACTCCCGAGATGAAAACTGTGAAAACGTAAACAAATAATTTAAGTCAAAAAAAATCAAACTAGTAAATTGACACTTTTCAGTTTGATTTGTTTCTTGCTCACTCGAAAAGGGATCACTCACTGGTGCAAAAAGGGGCGTGCCTTGAGCTTCGACGCGAGTTTGCCGGGATTTATGAATGAAAATAAAAAAAAAACACTGTCGCGTAGTATTTTCTAGTAGTATTTTTATGAATGATTGATTCAATTATGCATTTACCAGATAAAACAAATTTTCCTGGTCAATTTTGGCATTTCATTTTTTTTACTTTTGACTACATAAATGTGATCAGTAACGGGTACGGATAAGCGAATGGCACGTACCAAACGAGATCTCACTCTCAGACCATAGGTATATCTGCTTTAAGTACAGTACCCGATGGAAAAAGGAACTGGTAGTAAGGAGGAACCCAAGACATACCGATTGGAACTCCTACACGAGAGACTTCAAAGTGGAACTTGGGGACCCCAAAGGAAAGCTGAACTCAGCGATTGACGTAGAGTTTGAGGCGGGGCGAATATCCGAAGCTGTTCTGAGCGCTTGGACAAGTAAGTAATTGCCCCGTAAAGGTAGTACAAGCAAGAAAGGAACCTTGGTGGAACTCTGACCTAGCTAGGCTACGGAGGGAAACTAGGGCCGCCTTCAATCGTGCTAAGGCTCTCAAAAATTTTGAGATGTATGCTATAAAGCTGACAGAATTTAATAAGGCTGTATGCAGGGCCAAAAGGCAGGCCTGGAGGGACCATTGCGACAACATTGGCAGCATTCCAGACAGCATGAGACTGTCGAAGGCTATGGCCACTGCAAAGGTAAATCCACTGACATCCATCAAGGATGAGAATGGCAAACCGACAGAGTCTGGAGGTGATACCCTCGAGATAATGTTCAAAACGCACTTTCCCGGCTCATTCGCAGCTAACGACACGGCGGACTCATTAAGCTTAGACGACATTAAGTCAAAAACAACGAAAGCATCTTGGTAGACTATACAGAGCATGTATCGCCTTTAGCTACATACCAAAGGCGTGGAGACAGGCGAAGGTAATCTTTCTTCCCAAGCCAGGAAGAGCGGACTACGAGGACGCTAAGTCATACAGACCTATAAGCCTGACATCATTCTTCCTAAAATCTCTGGAAAAGCTTGTAGACAAGCATGTCAGGGAGGGAGCGCTGAAGAAACAACCGCTTCACAGGATGCAAAACGCATACCAGCCTGGTAAGTCGACAGAAACGGCGCTACACCAGCCCCCCTAGCCAAGTTACAATCGTATCGTTCGCGCCGAACGCCTCGAGTACGCCACGCCTCCGATTCCTTTGTTCTGACGTCATCTCAACGCTCAGTCACGTGGTCAGAACAAAGGAATCGGAGGCGTGGCCTACTTGAGGCGTTTGGCGCGAACGAAACGATTGTAACTTGGCTAGGGGGCAGGTCGTAAGCCGTGCCGAAAAGGCATTAGAATGCAAAGAGATATGCCTAGCAGCTTTTCTCAATGTAGAAGGCGCGTTCGATCGCACTACTTTTAGAACGATACGAACAGCTGCAGAGAAACATGGCATAGACCCTACCATTTGTGACTGGATGGACAATATGCTGAAAGGCAGAGTTATAGAATCAACACTGCTAGGTGAGACCAAAAGGGCGCATATCACAAGAGGATGCCCGCAAGGAGGCGTACTCTCGCCAACACTCTGGTGTTTGGTGATAGACGAGCTGCTAATAGAACTGAACAAAGGACCAACGCACACGGTTGGTTATGCAGATGATCTCGTGATACTTGTAAACGGAAAAAGAAAACAATAAAAAAGATAGAAACGCTGCTCAATCTCACCCCTTTACACATTGAAGTGGAACTAGAGGCGAGGAGGGCCATTCATAAGCTCAAAAGTATGGGGCCCTGGACGAACTCCGGATGTAAAACAAACCATACAAACACAAGACCAAGCAGGGAACTTCACTGGATGATAGACATGGGATGTGAAAAAATACATACCATTCATAATCTCAAAAAGGAGTTTAAGATCTACATTCCGAGTAGAGAGGAATAGAAAGGTGGGATAAAACCCCACAAAGGGAAGAACCAGGTATGGTACACGGATGGTTCTAAAATTAACACTGGTACAGGAGCGGGGGTACATAGCGACAACTGCAACCTCAGCCTAAGCATGGGTAAACTGGCGACGGTCTTCCAAGCAGAGACCTATGCTGTAATCGCATGCGCGCAGGAAATACTAGACAGAGGCACCGAAGGGGACACTGTCTACATTTTAAGCGACAGCCAAGCAACACTCAAGGCACTCACGTCCAATAGAGTGGATTCTGGGCTGGTACTAAACTGTATTAAAATACTAAATCGGATAGGAAGGTGCAACAAGGTCAGATTGATCTGGGTGCCGGGTCATACAGGAGTAGAAGGCAACGAAAGAGCCGACACTCTAGCAAGGAAAGGATCCGAGACACCCCTATACGGACCGGAACCCTTCATAGGACTCTCACCAAGGGTCATCAACCAAGCATTGAAAAAGGCTGCGTTGGAAATACACAGCACACACTGGCGCAACACAACAGGCCAGAAGCATGCAAAGCTATTTCCTAATGACATAGATAAGGCCTGGACCCAAAAACTATGGAGGTACAGCAGATCACAGCTCCGAACAATCACAGGAGTCTTCAGGGGGCACTATGCCACTAACAAACAGCTCCACAACATGAGACTAGCAAGCGACCCGACTTGCAGGATCTGTGGTATGCTACACTTACTGTGCGACTGTGCAGCACTAGGCTCCAAAAGACTAGAGTATCTGGGACAACCATTTCCAAGACCAGAGGACTACAGGCTCAGCTCCATTAAGGCCATACTGGGACTCATGAAGAAGGTGCACGGAAGGCTGGGGGTTGAGTAGAAGGGAGGGGGATTAGCACAAAAGATCCAGAAGGGTCGAAGTGCTCTGGTTTAGGGCCAGCCCCACAATAAGATAAGATAAGATAAGAACGGGTGCGGATAGAGCCCCATTTTTTTTTGTACTAATTAAAAACTAGTGGTGTAAGTATATGTATTTCGTGGTGTTACTTACCTTTAATTTTAGGTTTTTCTTTCACAAAACACAATATTTCCGCTTGACTTGCAGATATAGGCAAATTCGAAAGAATTATAAGTTCTGTTTATTTACGTAAAATGTCAAAAGCATTTTATAAGCCGCGTAAAATAAAATGTTTTCTAAAGTGCAGGATTGTAACGCGCAAGATGCGATGTTCAACTTAGCTGTATAATAGTCGATACAATTTTAGAGTGGTCACAATAGGCACCGTAAATTATATTCATTCGCTACATTTCCACCGTAGTTTATTAGTCACTGGTGTGATACGTAATACCAATTTTATGAAATTATCAATTGACAACTAAGTTTAGTGTGCAACGAATGGTAGTTGTCAACTGTTATTGAAAAAGTTAACCAATTGCCCCCGCTCGGAATATTCGAGTAGCTACCCTAGAGTTACAATTACTAACTTTAGTTGGGTTAACTCTATAATATTCTTGGGTTAACTCTAGGGTAGCTACTCAAGTTATAAAAGAACGACTCTGGGTTACAACGCGAAGCATTTTAGAACGGTAAGAGTAACGACTCTACCCTACTCTGGTTATTTTTGAACGCAGGGCTGTCCGGTGTCTAACCCCGTGTCGATAGCGTCAAAAGCGATTATATTGCGAATCCAACCAAATTTAATAGTCACAAAATAAAAAGGCTATTGAGTAATAATTATGACGTAGCGCGTTGGTCAAATTCGCGATATTATCGCTTTTGACCTATACTCTAAGCTTTTGACGCAATTCGGAACGCAGGGTAAGCTGTGGTGGTGTCAGTGTCAGTCAGGTGTCAAACTAATTTTGTGCATTTTGTGGTGATTTTAAAATGTTAGCTACTTATCTACCTATAACCGGTTTATTATAATAATAAACCGGGATATTTTAAGAAAGAGTTTTGGGCGGGATTTCTTCGAGTGAAGTTCAGTGGCTGTTTTAATTATTCGCAAATTGATTCCTAGTGGATATTGTGGTGTAAAATTGGTGTAGTTTTGTATCTCAAGTCTCTGCACAACTGGAATAATATGTGGAATCATTGAAATAGGCGCGATCTCGAAAAAACATAGCTGAGAATTTTTTTGTAGTTTTAGCTACCTCAGCGAAGTTTGCTGAGAAGGCTGAATCTATACAATTGCTGCCAAATACTTCAAAAAACATTAGAATGTGTTTCACCCGCATTCTAATGTAAAAAAAGAAACAACTATTATGGAAGATGTATTACACAAGAAAACAACTACTACTATACGACTAGGCGATATGGTTGAACGACTATAGCTTTTCCTAAGGGGTAAAAAGAAAAAAATGTCCATTGTCCAGGTGTCAAATTGTGATTTTTTGCAATTTTTTGTTTGTTTTGATTAATTTAATTTTATTGTTCTTAATTTCATTTTTAAATTGGTACCTACCGGTTTAAATACTTTACAGTAAAGATTTTTAAAATAATATCTATCTACTTCTTGGACGTCCAGGAGTTTATAGCTTATCGCTCCGACTTGCACAAGAGTTCAACGAAAGAAGTGCATAGGATCACACGATATTAACTCTTGGAGTGTTAAAGCCGCGCCAGCAGCAGACATTCAACATTGTTCTTCTAATTTATATGTTAATTAAGTTATTAAGTATTTTATGTTCAAAGATGGAAAAAATGCCAATGTGCAGAATATGTTTAGTAGAGACTGTTCGCATGTACATAGTTAATGACAAGGATTTACAAGAACTATATGAAACGCTGACTGATATTCCAGTAAGTTATACACCTTACATACTAATATATCACATAAATAGCCTGCTCACAGTTGACTTTCGAGCCTCTAGGATATTTCTCTGTATGAGAGGTAAGTATACCAAAAACTACACTTAACATCAACTGTGGTCAGTGTCGCATAGACAGCATTACAATGTATGTACCCATTGAATGGGCAGTATTCTATTCCTAACTCAAATGGTACATGTTATGTTACAGTTTGTAACTGAAGACAGAAGACCGATGCTCGCTTGTTTATTCTGCATTGCTAAACTAAAGCAATGCTGCCAACTGCAGAGAAAATGTCTGGAAGCAGAAGAGCTGTTTGCTCAGATGATGAATGAGGTGAGGTGTTCTGCAACTAGTAAGGGTATTTAGTAAGTGTAGAAGTGATACCTAGTGATACTATCTGGAGGTCACGGACTGCTCAGGATGTATTGAACGTCTTAAGCATTGCTATTTGTGAGGCTATTTTGTGTGACCAATGAAAATTGTTGGTATGTTTGTGTGCAATAAAGGACATCAGGATTACCTAATACTGTAATAACGTTTTGCAGCCGAATCCTTCAGTAAACCGAGGACAGCTAGAGTATACCAGTGGGCTTACAGTAACTCCTGTAGAGAACATCAGTATAGTTGATGTCAGCCATATTGAAAGCATTGCTGTCAAAGAAGAATTACCAGCTGTTTGTGAGAGACTAGATGATGACATTGAGCCAGAGGAGGAACATCAAAGTGATGGTATGTTTTTAAGAGGCAAGTCTTTTAATAAAATAGGCAATAGACACAATGAGGATCAGTCTTGATTTTTGTGGAATATGTAGCGAAGATACAGCAATTTTAGTGTATTAGTTCCAGAAACGCGCCTGAGAATAAAGCGACTCGCTGTGACGTCATCTGTTATGATCGGTCTCCACCGGCGAATGAATACGATCAAGCCGTTCGTCGCACGGATCATGACAGATGACATCATTGTAAACATTCAAACGTGCGTTTCCAAGTAGCCGTTCAGAAAAACTTTAATAAATACACCATTTCTTGATGGATTTTAAAATTTAAAAAAATTAAATGCTCAGTAAATTATTACACATACAATGTACTTAGTAAAAATCGGATTTGCTATTTTGTGATTGATCCTCATTGTGTTATCAGAAACAGGGGTCAATTAGAACTTAGCCTGATCTTTCATGGGGTACTGTTTGAAATGTACCTTCCCACGTATTACTCAATGAGATGAAATTTAAATGTTGTGTCTAATGCACTCTATGCATATTATAAGTTAGGGGATTATGTCTGTTATAAGAGGCAAAGTCCTGACTCACTCATTGTCTCATCCATGTGCAGTTTAAACGGTTAAACCTGTGGACTTTGAGCTGAATTTTGAATGAATGCTGACATTTTGCACAGAGATGCCTTTAATCTATATCTAAAGGGAGAAACAAACTGACTGACATATTAATGCACAGCTGATACTACTGGGATTGAGACTACAATTTTGCACAAGGTCCCCTTTTATGTTGTAGGCGAGCACTAAGAGAGGAATTTTCTAAAGCTCACCCCCTACGGGGATAAAACAAGGTTCAAAGTGTGTAAGGAGATAACCTATTGTATCTCGCGCGAAGCTGCGGGCAGTGATCTACGTGCAACACCGTATAACTCGTCAATATTTTATGAAACTATATAATATGTTTCCACACTAGAACAGATAAAAGTAATCCTTATGGTATTGCTTCGTCAGTTATTCGATCCAGACCATCCCATGCAGTCCTCCCCACCGGACGCCCTCAGCCGAGGCCTGTAAGCGTGTGATCTCTTAGTTTTTAATTTAGTTTTAACTTCCTTGTAATTCCAGGTTTTAATGTATTAAGGCCGTCACAGACTAGTCCGGTTAAGTAAACGACAATCTCATAGGTTAACCTGCGAGGGGACACTCATTAAAAGAGAAGTTACTTCGTCAGTCTGACACAGGTGGATATTCCAGAAACTACTTATGCTATAGACGTGACATCTCATTCTATATTTACATGTATTTGTTGGTTTACCCAGTTGTCCTGCTCATCTTGTTAATACATTAACAACAAAGCTCTTCACTCTTTTTGCTTACAGAACTAAAACTGAAAAGTATAAACAGTAGCTATTCAGACGCAGAAGATACACCAGCACAACAGTCGGAGTCTGATTCAAAAGATGATGTGCCCTTAATGGAAATTAAAACGGAAGTGGAAGAAGAACAAGAAGTATCGAGGACGAAGCGAAGAGCCAGTGACACGACACGTAAGTATTAGTTAGTGAATCATTGCGAGTAGGGCGACTGGTTCGACAACATGAACTTAACAAACACAACTTCAGGCGTCCTGTCTGTACACGCTTGAGTAGCACAAACACAAAGTACTGAAGACTGATTGCACATACAATAGAACAGTTCTGTGTGTGGCGTATCATAACCCTTGCTTTGGCTCTGTCGTAGTCATGCATGATCAGTTATATTAGAAAACCTGCAGAAACAACTTTTGAATTTGGCGCTTACTAAATTTAACATCACAGGGTCGGCCGTTGCGAAGAAACCAAAACTGTACATACGAGGAAATAAACTAAAAGACGTAATTACAGAAAATCAAAAGAAGAATGAAGAACCAGACACAAAAGTTACCCAGAACACTCAAAATTGTCCGTCCAAACTTATTCCGAAATTCCAAGAACCTTCAACTAATACAATATCTCGTGTTAATATCAGTGTTATTGACACTACTATAGACTCAAATTGTCGTAATAATATTAAAAGTAGTAATTTTAAAATACACTCTCGTATACGCACTGGTCGAGCACATTACAAGTGTGATATTTGTCAGTACAGTTGTAATAAAAAGGGAAATTTAATAAGACATATTCGTACACACACTGTTGAGAAACCCTACAAGTGTAAAGAATGTCAGCGCTGTTTTATTGATAAGAGTCATTTAACAATACACATTCGTTCGCACACTGGAGAGAAACCTTACAAATGTAAAGAATGTCAGCGCTGTTTTATTGATAAGAGTCATTTAACAATACACATTCGTTCGCACACTGGAGAGAAACCTTACAAATGTAAAGAATGTCAGCGCTGTTTTAGTCGGAAGGGTGAATTAACACGACACATTCGTTCGCACACTGGAGAGAAACCTTACAAATGTAAAGAATGCCAGCGCTGTTTTAGTCGGAAGGGTGAATTAACAATACACATTCGTACGCACACTGGTGAGAAACCTTATAAGTGTGAAGAATGTCAGCTTTGTTTTAGTCAGAAGAGTGAATTAACAATACACATTCGTTCGCACACTGGTGAGAAACCTTACAAATGTAATGAATGCCAGCGCTGTTTTAGTCAGAAGAGTGCTTTAACAATGCACATTCGTACGCACACTGGCGAGAAACCTTACAAATGTAAAGAATGTCAGCGTTGTTTTAGTCAGAAGGGTGAATTAACACGACACATTCGTTCGCACACTGGAGAGAAACCTTACAAATGTAAAGAATGTCAGCGCTGTTTTAGTCGGAAGGAAGAATTACCACGACACATTCGTAATCGTCACACTGGAGAGAAACCTTACAAATGTAATGAATGCCAGCGCTGTTTTAGTGAGAAGTGTAATTTAACAATACACATTCGCACGCACACTGGCGAGAAACCTTATAAGTGTGAAGAATGTCAGCTTTGTTTTAGTCAGAAGGGTAATTTAACAAAACATATTCGATGTAGACACGCTGGTGAAAAACCTCAGACCAACAGAAAGAGAAAGACGGAGCACCACGAACTTCAAAAGTAAAATCAAAATCAAAAATTTTTTATTTCACATAGGCCTACATGGGCACTTATAAACCGTCAGAAGCTAGTGCACGGTTCCAAATTGGTCGTTTCCTATGGAGAAGAACCGGTAAGAAACTCCATGGTTACTCTTTTAAAAAAAGTGGTTGATTACAATATTTTCATATTACAGTATTAATAGATATTATGTAAGAACAGTGTAGACTAGTCAATATTGTACCCAAAAGCACAATAAAAATAATCATATTAAAAGAAGTGAGTCGTAATAGGAAGTAATCTAAAGCGCAATACACATTGAGCCCGCCGGGCCGCCGACATATGTCGGCAACTTTTTGTTTTTCATACATTTCATACAACATTCTTTTCAAACAGGCCGCCGGGTTGTGTCGCCGGGCTTTGTCGGCGGCCCGGCGGGCTCAGTGTGTATTGCGCTTAAGAATTCGTGGAGTCTACAGTGTTCTCACATTCACGTTATAAAAAAAGGTTAAATAAAAAAAACTAAAACAAATATGAATAATCACAACTATCAATAAATGATAAATGTTAACAAAATAAATTACTAACGAATTTAAGGTAGTTGAAGTCTAAATAATTTAAAAAACATTGCAAAAACAATGTGTTAAAAAAATGAGCGTTTCAACCGCGCGACCATAACGATAATTAATATAAAAAAACTACCAAGATTATGTAAAAATTTGTAAAAGTTGATTCCCAAAACCAGAAATTTGTCAAAGTTATGGTTAAAAGTTACAAGGGTTTGAATGTGGCCGCGCCATTGAAACGCTGAGAACCGCGCGGTCACGGATATCTTTAAAACTACGCGTTGCGGTGACCTGAAATTTAGGTAAATAATAGATTGAATTTGTAAAAATATAGAAAAAATTCCAAGGTTTATGTTTTAGGAGCCCTAAAGCAAAAACCCCATGGCCGCGCCATCAAAACGGTGACAAACATATCGTTGATATCTCGCTGAAAAAGCATCGCAAAGGTCTGAAGGTTTTTGTAAAACAGATTCGAATTTGTCGAAACTTGTAAAAATATAACAAAAAATCCTAGGTTTATATTTCAGGAGCTGTAATACAATATCGCGTAGAAATAAGTCGTGTCTATCAATCGATGAAATTACGTATTAACGAGTTCTGTTTTTTTGTAAACACCTATTAATATGTAGTACTACAGATAGGAGGCAAAGTCATATTTTGTTTTTCATAATATAAAGTTTTTTGAGTGTTTCGATTGGATGACCACGGCTTACTGTTTACAGAAAACTTTCCACCTGCTTTTCATTGCATTAGAAATTATACTATGATGTTAATTAAATGAATAAATATTATTATTATTAATGTAAGTAAACAATCTATGATATATCTATATGTGATTTTTGTTTAGAAATAGAAATTTTGGTGTACATATCAGTTTGTGTAGGGTCCCTATATCCCCACTTCACTATATTACACTGAGACTGGACAGAGGTACATTTAGATTTTAATATGTCAAATTCACAAATAATTTTTAAGGGAAAATGATCAGACCACGACACCTCATACACTACACGAATGTCCTTAATAGTGTCCCAAGCGGCTTTACTTACTACACAGTGGTCTAACCAGCTAGTCGTACCATGCACGTCACTTACGTGTATGTGTCCGAACCGCTGCCTAGTAGGGTAACGTCAGCGCACTGCCACTGCACTTCAGACGAAAAGTTACTGAGCTCTCTGCGGAATAGTCCACTTGGTTGTGCATTATAGTCCTCGAGCATAAACACTGTATCAACCCCACTACTTTCAATTATCGCATTTATCTCACTTAGGCTAGGGTTACCATATCTCAGGATTTTTGGACTCTTCTCAGGATTGCGGCTGGATTTTGCAAATCTCATGAAATCTCAGGATGTTAGAATTTTCAATAAAATACAGCTTATATAGTAGGCCTTATAACGTTCCCACTGTTGGGACTCAGGCCTCCTCTCTAGGAGAGGGAATGGGCTGTAATCCACCACGCGGGCCCAGCGCGGGTTGATGTCACATGTCTTCGAATTTCTGGTTCTAGGACATGCCGGTTTCCTCACGATGTTTTCCTTCATCGTTCTGAAAGCAGTGGTGATGAAATAAATTACACAAAGTAATGCTCCTGGCTGGGTTTGAACCCATGACCTACAACTCGTAAGTCGGGACCGTTGCCACTCGGCCACCACTGCTCTTCTCTCAAAATACAGCTTAAGTACACTTAAAAGTTGAACAAGCCTAAACAAATTATTTAAAAAACTTGATAAAAAGTTAAATAAACTAAAATTTATCTTCTTTTGGCAAAGGGAGGTTTCGCTGCCACCCCAACACTTTGAATGCGATGTGCAACGCATGAGTTAGATCCGCAGTGTAAAAAAAAATCTCAAACTGTAAAAAAATCTCAGGATTTTTCAATGGAAATCGGGCTTTTTCTCCGGACTTTTGATGTTTTCATCTGGTAACCCTAACTTAGGCAGTCTACGAATTCATTGAGAGTAATGCTCGATTCAGTTGGTATATAAACACGAGAACCGAGAACACTATAAACCAAGAATATTATAGAGAACACTGGATGTTGCACCAAGAAAAAAGAACTGAGGACTAAAAAAATGACCTTGAAACAATTCATAGATGTTTTGCGTCTCTTTCATTAGGGTGACAAGTATTTTTGCTTGCGCTCGGATATTTTGTACTTACAATTATTTTATAAATTGAGCAAATTAGGTGCATTAACATTTTAATGTGGTTTTCGATCGTATTAATTTTGGTTTAGTAGTAGTATATTTAAAATACTTTAAGCTGTTGATCCCCGCAATAACGCCGGCGTTAACGCGCCATTGTCTTTCTATTGTGTCTCTAATTACGCTACTCAATAAGTTAAAGAGTATTTAATGTATACAGACAACCGCGATGTTAGCGGTAATGCTCTACCATCTGTCTAGATCTTATTTCTTTGGATATAAAACTTGACACACATATTTAGGCAGGTAAACAATAAGAATTACAATGATATTCTTTCAAAAACACCCCTTAAAAATGTTTTTAAGTTAATTAGGTCCCACCCACGCGGATCAAGTTTATATCGGAAATTTGATATTTATTCCAATCAAGCCTAAAAATGACTTGCAGCTAAAAACTAATATTTAAATATTTGATTTCACAATTCTAATCAATCTTCGGTTTCTAAAGTCACACGTCTTTGTTTTCGTTTCAAATCATAAAGCCTGTTATAATAAACACTACTAAGTAAACTGCAAGCATGCACCGGCCTCGATGGAGCAGATAGTAACAAGCCCAAGCGCGCTGGCGACGCTCGTCACTCGATGCCCCTGTTTACCGGATGTGTCTTTTACGAATTACTTATAAAATATTATTTGTTCATTCTAGATCTAATATCGATCGGAATAGGAATTCTCTTTGTAATAGTTTAATTATAAGTTTTTACTTTGTAATTTTACCTTGATTAAATTTAGTTTAAAGTCATTTTGGTTTTTTTTGGGTCCTCCGACAGCGACGTACATATTTGGCGCAGTCGGTAGGATACTCGAGGCGTCTCGAGCTAGCTAGATAGGCCATTCTAATATCGATAACCGTCTCGCTAAATTCGCTACCGCCGCCGCGAGCGATCGCGTTCGCCGAGTATCCTGTAAGAAGAACCTGTCGTCCTGCGCGGAGGAGAAATCCGGACATCGATCCCAGAGGTACCGAAATGCAGTTAATGTAAGTACACTGAAAATCGTTTCTGTGAGTTGCTTTCAATTCCCTTTTCCTTATAGTTAGTTTAGTAAGTCGTAACCATTTTTCACCCTAAGCAATCTACCCCCAAAGGGCCGGAGCCCTCTAGACAAGCACGTAGGTTAAATATTGATTTAAATAGAGATATTAGTTTGGATTTAGATACCACGGTTAATACCCTGGAGGATTCATTGAAGTCAGAGACTCCTGAACCCACCACAATGAGTAGTGCCGATTTGATTTATAAAACCTTACGTTTAGTGCCAGATTTCGATGGCAATTCGCATGTTTTACCAAGGTTTATACACCTTTGTGACCAAATTGTCACGGAGTATGTCGAAGCAAACCCTAATGATGCTTTAGCTAGACTTTGCTTAATAAACGGTATTTTGAACAAAATAACTGGACCAGCCGCACGTATTATTAACTCGAACGGTGTACCTGAAGATTGGGATAGTATAAAAAAATCATTAATTAACAACTTTGCGGACCAGAGAGATGAGACCACTCTTTACAATGACTTTATGTTAGCAACTCAGGGAAACAATTCACCGCAAGAATTTTATGACCATCGCGTTAATTTATTTAGCACTATCATGACATATGTCACCCTGCATGAGGACGTTAAGACAACTGTGGAAGCCAAGCGTACCCTTTATAGGAAGTTAACTATGCAAGCTTTTGTTCGCGGTTTAAAGGAGCCCTTAGGCTCTCGTATACGTTGCATGCGTCCTGATAGTGTTGAAAAAGCGCTCGAGTTTGTGCAGGAAGAATTGAACGTTCTTTATTTGCAGAATCGCCACGACCCATTAACTGATAAAAAGTTGAGCGGAAATTCCCATAAGCCTTTGCCATTAGCATCTTCAGCTCAAGTAATCAATTCTAAACCGTTCAATTTCTCCGCACAAAGCGACCCTGCTACCAATTTTCAGCCTCAGCAGATGAATTTGTTGAGAATGCCTTCGCATACTCAACAAATGTTCCGCGCGCCGATGTCTAATACGCAACCGATGTTCCGAGTGCCAATGTCGCATACGCAGCAAATGTTCCGCGCGGCACCGCCTAACTATAATAGACCTAACTATAATTCCCAGTTGCCACCAAGACAAGTACCACAAAATACTGGCCCTAAGCCTATGAGTGGCGTTAGCCCATATGTAGTTAGAGAAAGGCCTTCTTTCGGTCACGATTGGCGTAGAAGTGGTAACCCGCCTCCGTCAAACTATTTTAAGACTAAGGAGATGAACATGAATGTATGCGCTGACTACGGTAATCAGTTTTACTATCCAGTTTATTACTGCGAACCCAATTATAACTACGCGGATAATAGGTACCGAATATTATAACTTTAAGAAACCGATTATTACGCGGATAACGGCCTCTACTACGATAATTTAGCTTTAGAATACTCGTCACCTGTAGCAGACGACCCTCAACCCAGTACTAGTTCCGCTGGTGCCAGTACAGGTTCCGTTGGTGAACAGGATTTTCAGAAGAACGGGAGATCAGACAAATTAAAATAGAAATTAACCTTCAGACGCAAAGGCAGCTTCCATTCATTCAAATTTCGCAACCACCGTTAAAATTCCTAATTGACACAGGCGCAAACCAGTCATTCATTAGCCCAGAAGCTGTGAATACATTTTACAATAACTTTCCCTTAAATATTGATCCCTTCGAGGTTACAAACGTACATGCCACGACAAGAAACAATTATTCCATAACGATTCCTACATTTAATGAATTCCGGGAGTCTGAAAATATTAAATTGTTCATTTATAAGTTCCACAATTATTTCGATGGGCTTATAGGACTCAATTTATTAGAAAAATGGGAGGCAAAAATCGACCTTAAAGATAGACAACTTATTACTCGTAACTCTGTTAATAAAATTAATATGTACAACTCACGAAATATTAATTTGTATGAAAGTGTTATACCAGCTAACTCAACGAAAATACTCAGGGTACCAATTAACTTACAGGATGGAGATGCAATAATTCCTGAACAGATCATATCTAACTGTACCATTAGGGACTGTCTAACCACAGTAACAAACAATCGCGGATTACTGGAGGTTGCTAATCCCACTCCGCATGATTTAATATTTTCAATGGATCATGCAGTTCAAGCAGAGACCTATAATATTCAGTGCACGAGTACCGAGAACTCGCTTCACGATTCTCAATATCCCGTTATCGAACCAGGCCGCGTGAAAGACGTTATTTCGCGTTTGCGTACGGACCACCTTAACAAAGAAGAACGCATTAATTTAGAGACTTTATGTGGTAAATATGCCGACATCTTTTACATAGAAGGGGAAGCCTTAACATTCACAAACAAGATCAAACATCGCATTCGAACAACGGATGAAGTCCCAGTTTATACAAAGAGTTACCGTTACCCATACATACATAGAGACGGGGGCTATTGGCTAACTTTTTCAATAACAGTTGACAACTGGCATTCGTTGCACACTGAACTTAGTTGTCAACTGACAATTTCATAAAATTGGTATTACGTATCACACAAGTGACCACGAAACCTGTTTTTTCTGTTTCGTGCAAGTGACTAACAAACTACGGTGGAAATGTGGTGAATGAATATAATTTACGGTGCCTATTGTGACCACTCTAAAGTTTTATCGACTATGTATTATACAGCTAAGTTGATTATCGCACCTTGCGCCTTACAACCCTGCACTTTAGAGAACATTTTATTTTACGCGGCTTATAAAATGTTATTGACATTTTATGTAAATAAACAAAACTTATCATTCTGAAAAAAGCGCGGGAATCGTCGAATTTGGCGGGCGTGAATTTTCTGGCGGTTTTGTAAAAAATAATTAAAGTCGAGATTAGTTGTGTAAATTTGTGTAGATATTGCTTAGAATAGTTACTTTATTATTTGTGTATATTAGTCTTCGTATTTAGGGTAAGTTTTTTTTAACTTTATTATCTTTTCTTTGTCCAATGGACAAAGAACCACCCGATCCGGGGGGCACAGTCCCCTCGGTAGGGTATAATGTCATTATTAACGAGTCCAGTATGGACACTGACTCGTCCATAACTAGATCGGAGCGGAAAAGGGCTCCACGCAAAATGTGCAAACATTGTAATAAAAGAAGAAGACATGGTAAATCTACAGCAGAAACCAACAAAGATACACACTGCCATTGTGAAAATGACTTGGTAATTACCAACACTCCAAACAACAGCCAATCATTACGAACAACACCTTTAAATCATCTGGAGACCACTCCACGTTCTGTGAATGGCCCCCAGACTGAAATATCTTCGAATTCGGATCTCCCCCAGAAGGCGCCACAGGTTGCTAGAGCTTTGTACGAATCTACAGACATATCCCCATATGTGGTACACATCCAAAAAATATTTGATATTACGAATTCAGGTCAAACTTTACACCCAATCACTTTAGGTCACTTTTTAAAAAAACGAAGGATAAACAACATTATTAATGGTTCAATGAAACGCATTGGTCGCAATAGAATATCTCTAAGCTTCTCTCATTACCAAGATGCAAACTTGTTTATAAATGACCCTTGTCTGGCCAAGGAGAAATTGAAGGCATTTGTTCCATCTTTTAACGTCTGTCGTATGGGAATTATTAAAGGCGTCCCTACCGAATGGTCTCCTGAGGAAATCATTGAAAATGTTTCTGTCCCTACTGGATGCGGGAAAGTTATTAAAGTTAGGCGTCTTAATTACAAAGTTCACGAACCGACCCCTGTTTGGAAACCATCTCAAACAGTCGTGTTGACCTTTGACGGGCAAATTTTACCGAAACGCGTGTTTTGTTGTTACAATTCTATGCCAGTAGAATTGTATACATTCCCAACAATACAATGTTTCAATTGTTGTCGTTACGGCCATACAAAGGTACAATGTAGGTCGAACCCTCTGTGCTTCAAGTGTGGGGAGAAACATTCTGCCGACACTTGTAGCATTCAAGACGAAGATGGTAAATGCTGTCATTGCGGTGGCATTCACTACGCCATTAATAAAAAGTGTCCAGAGTTTGAGAGACAGAGAGCAATCAAGCACTATATGGCCCATAGTTGCGTATCGTATGCCGAAGCATCGCAGCTACATCCCCCAGTGTCAAAACTATATGCAGACGTGGTAACTTCAGCTCCTCCACTTGCCAATAATAAACCTATTTTACGCTCTTCACCCCATTCACCTAACACATCACATAAAAAAACTGTTTTTTCAAAACCTAGGGACCCCCCAAAAACAACTAAGGGGTATGACCGGGCAGCTCACCAAAAACTTATTAATAATGAAGTTTCGATGACAGGTAATGGTGTTGCATTGCAAAATAAAACAAATAATGAAAGTCAAATTTTAAATATAATTATTATGTTAATCAATACTTTATCTAAAAATAATATTATTGAACCGTCCATCGTTGCCACTGTAATTGATACGCTGTCTAACTTATCTAATTTAAATCATAATGGATCCAAGTCTATCCAAGATTGTTCAGTGGAACAGTCGCAGCATAGTGAATAAAAAATCTGATTTGTGCTATATATTGAATAAATACGATCCCTTTGCAGTCGCTCTCTGTGAGACATGGCTTAAACCAGGGTTCTCATTTAGAATTCCTGGCTATGCTTGTCTAAGAACAGACAGAAGCGATGGGTATGGCGGCGTCGCCATACTTGTAAAAAATAACTTGTCCTTTCAATCTTTCCCTCTTCCCCGTCTCAGTGACGATATATCTGCCGTTGCTGCCATTGTAAATAAAATCTGTTTAGTATGTATATATTATTCTCGTCCTACTGTGAATATCCTTTCTGAAATTAATAATCTTTTATCAGTCTTACCTAAACCATTTTTGGTGATGGGCGATTTTAATACCCAACACCAATCTTGGGGAAGTTCTAATACCAATTACTATGGAGAGAAACTATTAGAAATCTTAGACTCTAATAATTTGTGTATTTTAAACACATGTCTCCCAACACGCCTAACAGATCCAGTTGAAGGAATAAGTGCTCCTGATCTCTCGATATGTACACCTGAGCTAGCATCAGCATTATCCTGGTCTCCTCTACCGTTATCTTATGGCAGTGATCATTTCCCATTAATAATTTCTTTTCCACATAAAAAGCCAGAGGTTTGCAGTCCCACACCACGATTAAAGTACAGACTTCAAAATGCAGACTGGGATAAATATAAAAATGGTGTAGAAGAGAGAGTTCTTACTTTATCTGATTCCTTACAACATGACCCTCAGTTATTGGCTGATCAATTTACAAGGATTTTAATAGAGGTAGCAGATAATACTTTCCCTATAAAAAATGGCACTACAGGCAAAATTCCCTCACCACCATGGTGGGATGCTGATTGCACTCAGGCTGTTAAAAAAAGAAAAAAGGCACAAAAAGACTACTGTCATAATATGACTCAGCTCAATTATGAGCTATACCTAGAAGCTGCTCGTGCAACCCGTACGGATCATGCAGTTCAAGCAGAGACCTATAATATTCAGTGCACGAGTACCGAGAACTCGCTTCACAATTCTCAACATCCCGTTATCGAACCAGGCCGCGTGAAAGACGTTATTTCGCGTTTGCGTACGGACCACCTTAACAAAGAAGAACGCATTAATTTAGAGACTTTATGTGGTAAATATGCCGACATCTTTTACATAGAAGGGGAAGCCTTAACATTCACAAACAAGATCAAACATCGCATTCGAACAACGGATGAAGTCCCAGTTTATACAAAGAGTTACCGTTACCCATACATACATAGAGACGAAGTTAGAGACCAGGGGGGCTATTGGCTAACTTTTTCAATAACAGTTGACAACTGGCATTCGTTGCACACTGAACTTAGTTGTCAACTGACAATTTCATAAAATTGGTATTACGTATCACACAAGTGACCACGAAACAGAAAAAACTGTTTTTTCTGTTTCGTGCAAGTGACTAACAAACTACGGTGGAAATGTGGTGAATGTATAAGGGAATGGGAGTGACTCGTAAATAAAACACGTAGTTAGTCGTTGATGTCTGAACAAGATCTGTATAGGAATGTCATAAGTCATAAGTCATTTATTCATTTGTTAAACATAGGTACAATAATAACGGTGTAGCAAGGTAATAAAGAGAGCGCTATGTTTTGCCAGAGAGCGTACAAACGTTTGTGAGAAATAAATAATTAATAATGAATAGCAAAATAAAATCAATGTCAATCAAGGCACCTAATGTTAATTCAAAATACTAATGTCTAATAAAAATTACAATATACAATACAAAATGTCAATATACAATAAAAAATAAAAAGTCAATATACAATTCTAAATGTCAAAATACAATTCAAAATGTCAAAAATATAATTCAAAATGTCAAAATAAAATTCAAAATGTCAATACACAATACCAAATGTCAATATACAATTCAAAACGTCAATATACAATTCAAATTGTCAAATTAAAATTCAAAATGTCAAAATACAATTCAAAATGTCAATTTACGGTACTAATATTAATTTACAATTCTAATGTCAATTTAAAAAAACTAATGTCCGTTTACAATGCTAATGTCAATAAACAATGCTAATGTCAGTTTCAAATATAAATTTACTATTAATAAGAATAAACATTCCATGTATTTTGTTTGTATGTCAACATTCAATTACTAGGTTTTTGTCTGTTAAATATTCCGAAATACTGTAATATGCTTTGGTCACCAGTAAAGATTTTAGCCGTTTCTTAAATAGGCTCAAATTCAATTCTTTGATTGACCGTGGTAAGTGATTAAATATGACTGGCGCCATGCAAAATACACTTTTATACATTAATTTCGTATGGGACCTTCTAACGCATAGACTACTATTATCTCTTCGACTTCGATTATTAATGTCTGTCATTTTTTTAAACAACTTAGAATTGGTCTTAACAAATACAGCAACTTCAAAAATATATAAGGATGGAAGAGTCAATATTTTAAACTGTATAAATAATGGTTTACATGTGTCTATGATCTGTAGTCCAAACATCGTCCTGATGCACTTTTTCTGTGCCTTAAAGATTATTTCTTTATTGGTGGAGTTCCCCCAAAAAAATAACACCATATCTCAGAACTGAACCCACTAAGCCATGATAAGCTGTAACTAAAGCGTCAACACTCATCACTGAGGTAAGTTTATATAAGGCATAGGTAGACTTACTGATTCGTTTGGCTAACTCCTCCGTGTGTGTAAAACGTGTTGCTTCATTATTTCTATAACAGACATCGTCGTAAACGTGGTAATTGGTTCTGAGGTATTGGTAACGTGGTAATGTATTCTGAGGTACTGGTAACTGTGACAGGTACTGTGTCACTACATCACTCCCCCCTTAAGTGAAGCGTACGTTCGGTTTCACCGTGCGGCCGGTTCTTGTGACGTAGGCGTGATTGGGCGGTGCGCTCGATGTTGGTGCTGCGGCTGGCACGTTTTGATGATCTTGCGTTGGCGGACGTGAAGCAGATGGCGGCAAGCGTGAGATTGCTGAAGGGTGTGTCTCATCTTCGTTGTACAGGTGTGCCGGCTTTAATCTGTCGACTGACACGACGGCGGTACGAAGAGGTAGCTGTAATGTGAACTGCTTTCCATCTTCGCTGCGGTGTAAAATCTCGTACGGGCCGTCGTAAGGTGGTGTGAGCGGTCTGCGCACGCTGTCGTTGCGCAGAAACACGTGCGTACATGTTGCGAGATCCTTGTACACGAATATGTTCGCGTTCGATGAGTGTGTTCTTCTCACCGGTGACAGTGACGACATTGTTTCTGTCAGCTGACGAACGAATTCGGCGTCTTCAATTTTCGGCGTTGTAAGCACGAAGAAATCAGACGGAATGCGTAGCGTTGCACCGTACGTCATTTGGGCTGGGCTGAAGGAGGTGTTTTCACGAAGTGCAGTACGTAGTCCAAGGAGAACTGTAGGTAGCTCCTCGCTCCAGCGTGTCCCGGCTGCTCTCGCCATCAGTGCTGACTTAAGTGTGCGGTGCCATCTCTCCAATTGGCCATTCGCCTGAGGGTGGTATGCGGTGGTTCGAATACGAGTGACACCAAATTTCTTCATCAGCGACGTGAATAATGCGGACTCAAATTGTCTTCCTTGGTCCGTTGTTATACGTAACGGGCATCCGAATCGCGATATCCACCCGTCGTATATGGCTCTTGCGACTGTCTCGGCGCTGATGTCACGCGTAGGTATCGCTTTGGGCCACTTGGTGCAGCGGTCGATTATCGTGACGACGTATCTGTAGTCATTAGAAGGGGGTAACTCTCCGACGATATCGACATGAATGTGGTCAAAACGCGCAGATTCTTGGAATTGACCAAGCGGGCTCTTCACGTGTCGTTGAACTTTGGCGCGCTGACATCCCATGCACGCCCTTGCCCATGTAGCTACGTCTTTGTTCATCGAAGGCCAGAAGAATTTATTTGCCATGTTGTCGATTTTTCTCGATGTTCGTACTCCGGGGTGACTTAAATCGTGTTGCGCTTTGAAGGCGGCAAAACGGTAAGTCGGTGGTAAATATGGTCGAATATTTGTTGTAGATGTTTCGCACAGTATCGGTCGTTGAACTCCAGGTATAGTTGCCGTGTAGTTATAGTGCGCCGCGCGTTGTTGCCAGCTTGTGCGTAGTTCGGCGATTTCCAGTGATAATGTTTCGATTTGTTTCGACAGCAAATCCACTTGTAAATTCGTGATAGCTGAGATCTGATGGCCTTCGCAGCTTGATGTGGTTGTTGTGGTTGCCATGGAGACTGCGGCTACTGATGCTGGCTCGAAGTGCTCCATCATTTTATCGGCCATTGCAGAGAGAACTTCGAGTGTGGATTCTGTGTTTACTGAGAGAACGGCGCGAACTTGCGTGGGCAGCTGATTGAGCCACATAACTTTGAGCGCCTCGTCTGTTAGGAGTTTACCGCTCAAATCGCGCATCTTGCGAAGCAGCTGGCTCGGTTTCTGGTCGCCGAGCTCGAGGCCGCCGAGTAGTTTTTGCAGCTGGCGATGATCCGATTCTTGGTATGTTGATATCAGCCTGTTCTTCAGTGTGCTGTATTTGCCAGTAGAGGGTGGATTCAGTATGATATCAGCAATTTGCTCCAAATCGCTGCACCCCAGCAGCGGAACGACCAGGTTGAACTTTTGTTCCTCTCCAATTTTGCTGGCAGCGACGGCAGCTTCGAACTGCGCAAACCAAAGTCTCGGGTTTTGGCGCCAAAATGGTGGTAAACGTGCGGGCAGTGATATTGTGGCAACATTGCCCTTTTCTGTTGCTGTTGCATCGCTGAATTCTTCAACTTGTTCCTTTGACATGATAATGAAGCTTGCTTTGATCTTGACGATTCTTCAACTCTTCAGAAGGCAGGCGTCTTGATTTTCCAGCGGGGTCACCAATATAAGGGAATGAGAGTGACTCGTAAATGAAACACGTAGTTAGTCGTTGATGTCTGAACAAGATCTGTATAGGAATGTCGTAAAACGTGTTGCTTCATTATTTCTATAACAGACATCGTCGTAAACGTGGTAATTGGTTCTGAGGTATTGGTAACGTGGTAATGTATTCTGAGGTACTGGCAACTGTGACAGGTACTGTGTCACTACAAATGAATATAATTTACGGTGCCTATTGTGACCACTCTAAAGTTTTATCGACTATTATATTATAGAGGCTCGGATACCGGTTAAATTTTCAAACCGTTATTATGTACTTGGCAAAAAAACCTTTACATTAGGTTTCGTTCGCATAAACCGTTTTTTTTAAACCGGTTTTTGGAAGAGTATTTACATAAAGGTTTTTTCGGATTAAACGGTTTAGAGCAATAAAAACCGGTTAATACGGGCGTACGATAAACAAACGTCCCGCGCTGTTCACAGTTTTTATTCAATGTGATCGTTCTTACTGAAATGTTACCAATACAAATAAATTAAGGAAAATAAGAGCGAAGTTTTATTTTAAATTCAGGAATCTACTACTAATCTGCACAAATAATTACAATTTTTCTCACGGTTAATTTGATATTTTTACCTGATGAGTGGTGCAATTAGCTCTTTGGTGCCGATTTTTAAAAACAAAGGTGCAATGACGATGATGATGTTGTTGATGATGGTGGTGGTGGTGGTGGTGCTTGAGTACAATAATTATAGAGGAATAAAGCTAATGTCACATACTATGAAAGCCTGGGAGAAAATTATTGAAAGGCAATTGAGAGAAGAGAGTGAAATTTTACAGAACCAATTCGGTTTTATGCCGGGGTCGGGGTACAGCGGATGCCATTTTTGCTATACGCCAGCTATGCGAAAAATACGGAGGTGCGCATAAAAACTTGCACATGGTATTCGTTGACCTCGAAAAGGCATACGACTGGGTACCTCGTGAGGTTCTGTGGTGGGCCCTTAAGGAGAAAGGTGTGCCTGGGAAGTAACTATGTGCAATTGATCCGAGCGATGTACAGTCGATGCAGTACCCACGTGCGGTCTACAGTGGGCACCACTAGCAGCTTCAATGTGGCTGTCGGCTTACATCGAGGGTTGGCTCTCAGCCCTTACCTCTTCCTGATGATAATGGACGCTCTGACGTCGGACATTCAGGAAGAGGCTCCCTGGTGTATGCTGTTTGTCGATAACATTGTGTTGGTTGCCGAGAGTGGCCTAGAGGTCAAGAACAGATTGGAGGTGTGGTGGCACAGACTGGAGAGTGTTGGCCTGAAATTGAGTAGAACCAAAATGGAATACTTGTTCTGCGATTTCGGCGGTCTCTCCAATCCAGTGGCTTTAGCTCTCGCTAGAACGCCCATACCGATCTGCTCCGACTTTCGATACCTCGGGTCGCTCGTCTAAGGGGATGGTGAGGTAGACCGGGACGTAACACATCGGATCAACGCAGAATGGATGAAATGGCGATAGGTCACGGGAACAACATGTGACCTACGGATGCCCCTCAAATTGAAGGGTAAAATCTACAAGTCCGTGATAAGGCCTGTCATACTGTATGGATCAGAATGTTGGGCTGTGAAAAAGACGGATGAAAAAAGATTGCACGTAGCAGAGATGAGAATGTTGGATGGATGTGTGGTGTGACGAGAATGGATAAAGTGAGAAATGAGTATATAAGGGGAAGTTTGAAAGTGGCGGCAGTGACTAAAAAATTTAAAGGGAATCGTTTGTCTTGGTATAGTCATGTGAAGAGGAGGGATGAAACGCATGTTACTAAAAGAGTTATGAGTTTACATGTAGATGGATGGAGAAGAAGACCAAAGAAAAGATGGATGGATTGTGTGAGAAGTGATATGAAAGAAAAGGGAGTTAGTGATAGCGTGACGAGTGACAGGACAGAATGGAAGACAAAAAACGTGTTGCGTTGACCCCGAATAAAACGGGACAAGGGCAGGAAGATGATGACAAATATTTGGAAAAAGAATAATTTAATGCTTTTCAATATATCAGTTTCAGTTTCCAGTTTATCAGTAATCAGTCTTCTAGTTTACATATTAAGTACAATTAGGTGGCTTAATTAAAAGTAATAGTAAAACTATACGTTAGTCTAGCTCAATAGTTTAATCGTTGAACAAGTGAGACATTTTTCCCAGTTGGTCCACTTGGTACAATTCCTTTTAACGTTTGAACTTCTGAGACAAAAAAGTTGAACTGTCCCAGGTAAACGTAGTCGTCCACAACTTCGAGTGTAGAGTCTCCGATCTTGATAGGAGTGGGTGCTACATGGATGTTTACCATGACTTTGGTTTTGTCCATGTTCATTTTAAGTCCCACTCTTTCGGAAGCTCTACTGAGGTCACCGAGCATTGTACTGAGCTCCTCCGTAGTCTCAGCCATGACTACTATGTCGTCGGCAAATCGATGGTGAGTGATGTGCTAGCCATTGACATTTATGCCTAGCCCTCTCCACTCCAGAACCTTGAAGACATCCTCCATTGCGGCCGTGAACAGTTTCGGAGAAATGACGTCTCCTTGCCTCACACCCCGCTGCAAGAGGATAGGTTTCGAGGTCTGGTCCTGAAGTCGGACTGACATGGTGGCGTTTTTGTATAAACACTTCAGCACTTCGATGTACCGATAGTCAATCTGGCACCGTTGAAGAGACTGCAGTACAGCCCAAGTCTCGATCGAATCAAAGGCTTTCTCGTAGTCCACAAACGCTAAGCAGAGAGGCTGATTATACTCCTCAGTCTTCTGTATAACCTGCCGCAGCGTATGTATGTGGTCCACGGTGCTGAAGCCTTTTCGAAATCCGGCTTGTTCGGGAGGCTGGAAGTCGTCGAACCTGCGCGCGAGACGGTTCGTGATGACTTTGGAAAACAGCTTGTAGACATGGCTCAGAAGTGAGATGGGCCTGTAATTCTTAAGCAGGGTATTGTCACCCTTCTTAAAGAAGAGTACCACCACACCTCTGCTCCATGCCTGTGGCGTTTTTCCCTCGAGTATGACGGAATCGAACAACTTTTGAAGTGCCTTTAGGACCGGTTTTCCACCCGCCTTCAGGAGCTCGGCCGTAATTCCGTCCTCACCCGACGCCTTGTTGTTCTTCAACTACTTCAGAGCCACCCTAATCTCGTACAGGCTGACGTCCGGGATATTTTCGGTATAGTGTCGAGTCAATCTAGCTCTTGGGTCGTTTGCTAGATTTGCAGTGGGTTCGGAGATTGACGTGTACAACTGTCCATAAAAAGCCTCGATCTCTCCCAGAAGTTTCGATTTGGCGGATATGACTCTGCCATCGTCGGTCTTCAGTTTCGTGAGCTGGCTCTGCCCAACAGACAGATCTCGTGCAAATACTTTAGAGCCCTTATTCCGCTCAATCGCATCCTTAATCCTCTCGGTATTAAATCGGCGAAGGTCGCGTTTCAGAGACTTTGAGAACCGTTTATTGAGCTGCCGATATGTGCACGCGTCATCTGAAGACTGCAGTCATCTCACGCCTCTTCTTCATAAGCTCGAGAGTTTGATCTGACAGCTTCTTGTTCTTTTTTGTACAGTGAGCCTTGAAAAATTTAGACCCGACCGTATGGACAGTTCCCACGAACCCATCGTTATTTATATTCGTCCACGGAGCTTCCTAGGCACTCGAAACGATTGTGGAGTTCGAGCTGAAAGCTCTCGGAGTTTTGAATCTGGATCTGTGCTGGACGGAGCGTAGACTTCACCAGTCGAGACCTTTCAAGCTTAATATTGATATTCAATGTGCCTCTTACCAAGCGGTGATCACTTCCAGTTTTCACCGCGTTGATCACGGAGACATCATTGAATATTTGCTTCTTCGTCGACAGAATGAAGTCAATCTCATTTCTAGTCGCACCGTCGGGACTTTGCCAGGTCCACCTCCTATGCTCACGTTTTTTGAAGAAGGAGTTCATCATGTAGAGGCCTTCCTTCTCCATAAAACTAGCCAGTAGGTGTCCCCGGTGATTCCGACGTCCAAATCCAAATTGCCCCACTCTCAGCTCGTCACCATCTCGTTTGCCCAGTTTCGCTTTGAAGTCCCCCATGACCACGGTGAAGTGGGTCTTAAAACCATGCATGGCTCTGGATACATCCTCATACATGGTCTCTACTTCGTCGTCGGGGTGCGTCGAGGTCGGGGCGTAAACCTGTATGACCTTCAGCTAATATCTTGGCGATATTCTGAGTATAAGGTACGCCACCCTGGTCGACACACTCTCGATCTTCACCGATCAATATCGTAAATTCGTAACTCGTCTACATACCACGCCGCTATACGCGGCATCCTTACAAGTAGTCACCAGTTGCAACGCGTTACCCGACATGCCGTTCGTCGAATAAACCGGTTAATTTAGGTTAAAATAAAGTTCTTAAAACGTTTACGTTCTTATGAAAAGTTCGGAGGAAAACCGAAATAAACCGGTATTAACCGGTATTTTTTAAACCGGTTCCGAGCCTTGTATTATACAGCTAAGTTGATTATCGCACCTTGCGCCTTACAACCCTGCACTTTAGAGAACATTTTATTTTACGCGGCTTATAAAATGTTATTGACATTTTATGTAAATAAACAAAACTTATCATTCTTTCGAATTTGCCTATATCTGCAAGTCAAGCGGAAATATTGTGTTTTGTGAAAGAAAAACCTAAAATTAAAGGTAAGTAACACCACGAAATACATATAGATTTATAAGAATAAATTTAAAATATGTAATTTCGTGTACCTAACCTAAATTTGAATAGATACTTATTGTAGAATATTTAAATTTCAAGATGCCTGGCCGAAGAAGGGTTTCCTCAAGGCAGCTGGTGAAGTTTAATCCCAATGTAGCATTGGGACGCCCTCCAATACAGCCACAGGTCGTTCGGTTTTCCCGGGAAGCGTGGAACTCCGTAGCAATCCAGCTAAACAAACTTACTTTACTTGAACTTGACAACCAAAACCACAGACATCAGACCAATGGCGAAGGGTAAGTCAAGTTTACATTTCAGTAACTTCAAATATTTCCTACCTACTGCATTTCTATTCACTTCATTACTAGAACTAACATAGGTACCTACATTCAAAATGTTGATTTTTCAAGCATTTTTGTCACATAATGTGACACAAAATGCCATGGTAGGTACCTTTACCCCACATAAAGTATCACTACTTAGACCACATACAAATATTCATCACTCCAAAAATAACATGCGTTTTAATTGAATTATGTAGTTGTAGTAATCTGGATGTTGGTAGGCATTGGATTAGGGTATATTTTCAGTTACAAAACTATTATTTTTTCTTTCTAGTACATGGAGTTTAAGGCCAAAAGGCAAAGCTGCAGTCTCGCAGGAGGAATGTAGCCCTAATTGATGGAGGACCTACCAAGTTTATTCCACTGAATGAGTTGATGATCAAAGTGCTGGCAATGATTAGATCCAGGGGTGAAGGGATTGCATGGACCATTGGCAAAGAGTGAGTTAAGTTTATAATACTTATCTTACTTTTTACCAACTTTAAATCTCACCTAATGTATTTCTATTTACTTATTTACTAGAAGTAATATACATTCAAAATGCTGATTCTTCGAGCATTTTTTGTCACATTATCCGTGGTACCTCAGGCCACTAACAAAATATTCATCACTCTAATAATAACATGCATTTTGATTTAATTGTGTAGTTAATGTTTTATGTAGTGTTTTTTTTTTTTGTTTAGGGCAGTATTTTATCTGGATGAAGTTATATTTACAGTTACAAAATTTGTTTTCTTCTTTCTAGTACATGTGAGTTAAAGGCCAAAACAAAGCTACAGCCTCGCAGAAGGAATGCAGCCGCAACCGATGGAGGGCCTAACAAGCTTATTCCTCTGATTGCGTTGGAGAACAAAGTACTGGCAATTATTAGGTCCAGCGGTAGAGGAGCAATGGAGAGATTGCCCGGAGTGTACTTACTAAGTAATGTTAGTGTAATCATTGCTCATTATTACATTATTTTATGAGTAGAAATATGTGTAATTAATGATTAAATTGTCATTACTAAATTCTTTCACATGTATATCCAACCAAGACTACTTTTGGTGTGTGGCGTGGTATTTAGGATCTTTTTTAATGTTACAGGTATCATCAGTAAATGATGTTGCAGCTACTGTTGATTCCAAAAATGCAGCAGTTGATCCTCCAGTACATAAAACAACAACTCTCCTTCAGTCCTCTGCTCCTGTATTCGTGTCTTTAGATCCCTTAGTGAATGTGCAATGGGTTGATGACTGATATTCTAAATTTATTAATTTAAGTAACTAAAAATACATCATAACTAAATTCTATAGAGAAGAGTTACTTTATCTAGTTCTGGGTTTCTCCAAGCTTATATTATTATGGTGAATTGTATAAGTATGAAATTAGATATAGTTTTAAGGTTAATTACTGTGATTATATAGAGCAAAAAGCTTTTTAGATAAAAATACAACCGACTTCAAAGTAAAAAATAAAACACTGAAAAGTGCAAAATAACTTTAATTTCGGAAGTCGGTGTTTCTATAATAGTTTTGTCTCTTCGTTATTTAACACCGACTTCCGAAATTAAAGTTATTTTGCACTTTTCAGTGTTTTATTTTTTACTTTGAAGTCGGTTGTATTTTTATCTAAAAAGCTTTTTATTTTACACTTTTTAGTTATGGTACCACCACTAAAAAGTACCCCTCAGCCAAACTTAAATACTTTATAGCCAGAGTGCATCTCATGACAATTCTAATAATCCCAAACACGGTTAGATTACATTAATTTATTACAGAGTTCCGGTGCCTAACTTCAGGCTTCATCATCAGATCAGTTCGATATATTCCCCCTCTACTTTCAGTCAGTCATCGACTACACGTATTAACAAAGCAATTTTACTTGTTACGACGGTTCTGCTGTGATCCTATGAGGAGTTCTGTTCCATATCTTCGAAGTTCATGATCAGATCATAACAATATTTCTATGGGACCAACTTGGAAGCATATCCTTTCAATAAAAAAATTTTTTTCAAAATCGGTCCACAATTGACCGAGAAATCGGTGAACATACATAAAAAATAAAAATAAAAAACATACATTCAACCGAACATATAACCTCCTCCTTTTTGAAGTCGGTTAATAAAACCTGTGATTTTCAAAGATAATTTAGTTTGTGTTTGAAATGCTGTCATTGTTATCATATCTGTTACATACAACTGTTACATTTTATATTTATACAATAAAAATGTGAACTACATGATGTGTTTATTTTAAATTTTTCTGAGCTATAGAATTACTTGCTGGATACCTCCAACACAACCAAAATTCTTTCTATTAATTCTTTCTTTCTCCTACTTCTTATAATTTATCCACAACATAACACAAGTTGTAAAGTAGGTATAGAATAAAAAAAGCAAGTAAAAAAACCATGGATACTTTGTCATATTAAGTTTATTATATCTAACAAAAACTATTCCTAGAAAATATAATTATAACTACCTTCAACCAGCGGCATCACCCATGCGACTAGAAAATTATCCCAAGGGAACACTATAATTATGATAATAATATCATTTATTTTCTTTTCTCTCTGAATAAAAAGTATCTGTTGTGCAATTCCAGGAGAATTGATTATGGAATGTTGATTATTGTGTCTATACATGTACCATGTTTCATCAAAATCCGTTCAGCCATTTGACTGAAGAAGTAACAAACATACAAACTTTTGGCTTTATGATAACAGTTTGATTTATAAAATGATTTATGACAAAAGCTGTAAATAAAATAAACACAATAGAAAAATACAAATATTGAAGCTGTTAATGCTGTTATTCTAGCATTCTATAATCTTAGAACTAATTTATCCCTTGAGTTGTCTGTTATCGGTCTTGCTTGCCACCTCTCTTGCAACTTAGTACTGTTGGTCCAATTGTCCACATCATCACTCGACTCTGGCATTGGAGTGTTCAACTTTAAGTTGCATTGATTCCAGAGAAAGGAATCATATGAAGCATCAACATGCACTCTATTTAGATTGGCATCACAAATCTGAAACAAGAGTTTTATTTTAGTTTTTGTATAATTTTATTTACAGACTGATCAATACTACTTGTAGCAGGATTTTTCAGTCTTACTGTTAAAAGATTAAGGGAATCATAATTGTTTCTATTAAATAATACATTGTAATGTTCAGTTGGCCAGATTAAGGCCAATGTGTAGCCCAATTATTCCAGGTTCCAGCCATAACAAGGTTAAATTAAATTTTACTTTTTATGAACACCTGTTGGTACTTATATTAAAACACATTCAAAACTTACTCTCTCTCATAATAATTTCCCTGTCTTGCTGAGCCGAAAGGAACTTTATGTACTTAAGAAGCACTTCCCGGACCTTGATTGACCTTGTGTAGACACATGCTAAATGTAGGGTGGCACATATTACACAGATATGAAGTTCCTACATTGCGTTGGTATGATCCATTCCCAAAGCAGCCAGAATCTGCAACAGACAATGAAATAAATACTATTAGTAAGTTGCTTAGGCATACAAGTTGGTACATAAAAGGTAGGTACCTACTATTATATATTTTTATAACGAAAGAAGAAGGATGTGTGTGAGTAAGTGTACTTACATTTAGTTAAATGCGAACAGCCGTTTTACGTGATTGTGGCAGGTGTGGTCGAAATTCTTCCAATATCAGTTGGAATCCATCCTTATCCAAACGAAAATTTGCAATAAGTTCCCTGTCTGGCAACTACATAGGATTATAGTAGGTACTAGCGTTGCAGCCGGCGCCTCTGAATTCGCAAATTCTTTTGAATTTGTTGTTCTTCAGCAGATGCTAACAATGTTAGGCGTGAAATTCTTCACCAACAACACAAATTAATCAAATACAACTACATAAATAAGTCAATTTATGGCCAAACCAAACTCGGGCACCGGTGTATATGACTAGAATTCTTATAAAACACTACCCGAGAGCAGTGTCTTTCAAATTGTTTGGTGGCTATTATGTTGATGTCCATTGGAAACTTCAAAAGCTTACACAATCGCAATTTTAGAAGTATCGATACAATAACATCTGTCAAAACGTGTTACGGTGGCTATCAAAGGCAACAGTGGCTAATGACGTCACTGCAGTTGGTCACTGATGATAGGCAATACGAAACTAGCTGTTTGACAGTTCAATGATGCACAATGATAACAAGTGATAATCACTTGAACTGTCAACAGAGTTACGTAATAGCCCTACTGAACCTTTAATCTGGAAATTCGAGTCGATCTCGAATCTAAGGGCGGAATTCACCAATACAACTAATCGCGTTTTAACGTTTAGATCGCATAATCGCGTTTAGCCGCTGTCACTAGTGTCACTTGTCTGTATTTTTCTTTTGTTGTATTTTACAAGTGACACTAGTGACAGCAGCTAAACGCGATTATATGAGCCAAAAGTTAAAACGCGATTAGTTTTATTGGTGAATTCCGCCCTAAAAATTCAAGTCCAGAACTCGAGTTTGTTACCGATTTTAGAGTAAAAAGGAAAAATCGAATACAACTAAACTTCAAACAGCATGTAGGTTGTAACGATAGTAAATCAAACCTTTTTAAATATTACAAAACATAAAATCATAGAACATACTAAGGAGGCACCTAGGAACCAGAAAGCTAAAGATCAAATTCTGTTTGTTTTATTACGTAACAAAAAAAGTTAATTTAATTTGGTTCCAAATTAGTTTTTACCCAAATTACAAGTAATTTTACTTATTAAAAAGATAAATCAAGTTATTAATTTCGTACAAACATCACATCTAGACGAATCAAATGAGCTTAAAGAAAGTTTTTTAATCGAAACTCTTGCACATAAATTTTGAGGTTCTAAAGCTGGCTCAAATCTAAAACTACGAACAGTGCCGGTTTTAGCACTACCAGCACCCTGGGCGAGATTTCTACGGCGCCCCCCGTCTCCTATACTAATACGAAAAAAAAGCAAGAGATTTATCTATTATAATTAAATTTAATACATAATTATGAACATTACAGTAATTATATTTAGTCGTTCATAAGAAAATACAATTTATAAAACTGCATGTAAACTAAACAAAGATAAATATTACAAAAGGGATAGAAAACATCAATCATCATCATCATCTTCCTGTCCTTGTCCCATATTACATGGGATCAGCGCAAAACCGGTTTTTTTTTGTTATTGTTATAGGCTTGCGCTTAACGACTATCTCACCTGATGGAAAGCGTCTATGTGGTCGACGATGGAGCGAACTTGCCTAGAAATAACTTATTCACTCTTGACTTGAAGATCCCCAGGATGTAGTTATCAGGAAACACAGGGAATTCCACTCCTTAGAACTTGTACCTACGCACAATAAATGTGTTCCCAAAACGTTTTGTGCGTATAGGTGGGATGTCCAATACAACCGGTACAAAATCGACAGGCTAGCAACTCTGCGTCGATGCTCACTCAAGACTTTACGACTCGACGTTCAATCGTTGCCAATGATCGTCTTGGCTCGCCTCTCAATTGTCTCAAGTACACGTGCATCAAGCTGGTATCTTGCAGATCCGTCTCAAAGATGAGAGCAGTACTCCATACATGATCCGTTGTTCCGGTGTGAAGTACTGTCTGACCTTTACGACAATTCCTAACTTTTTTGCAGACAGTTGAGCCTTTGCCTCGATGTATGACCCAAAGTTGACAGTTGTTGTCAACGTAACACCAGGAAGATCAAGATGGTCGGCACGGTTACACCCTGCAAAGTTGGAGCAGGGCAGAATTGGTTCCCTTTAGCGGAAAATAGGCACGCCTTGGTTTTAGCAGCATTGGACCTGACCAAATTGGTATCGCCCCATTCTGAGACCCGCCTCCAAAGACAAGCTCAAGCTATCAAATATAGCCTCCCAGAGAGACTAGATCTGTGACCCATTAGCTCATGCGCTGGACATGTAACTTTTAGCCACAGTGCTGCGCGCTGCAAACGAATGCATTCCCAAAGGTATCGGGCTTAGCAGATCGGTTATGTGCAGCAAGAACAATGTTGCCGAGAGCACTGATCCCTGAGGGAATACGGCATTAATGGCCATTTGCCCGGACGAGCAGCCATCGTACTTAGCACTTAGGAAGTCTGCGATCCAAGCACACAATCCAGCAGGTAAACCGAAAGAAGGAAGCCTACTAATAAGGCCAGACCCTATCGAAAGCCTTCGAGATGTCGAGGGAAACGGCAAACCGGTGCCTCTCGATGGCCCCACTGCAGATGTGAATGGCATATGTTTTTTTCTTCCATTCAGTCCTGTCACCGTCCACGCTATCACTAACTCCCTTTTCTTTCATATCACTCTTCACACAATCCATCCATCTTTTCTTTGGCCTCTCTCTTCCTCGCCACCACTATCCACATGCACCATCCACATGTATACCCATAACTCTTTTAGTAACATGCGTTTCATCCCTCCTCTTCACATACCCATACCAAAACAAACAAAAGTTCGTCAATCTAGATTGCGATATATATATATATCGAAGATAGATTTTTATCAGCTTAAGCTTAGAAAAACTCCTTTCCCCCTAACCACAGTTACTGGCATAGTAATCAATATTTGCATTGTATACATTTGGATACAGCTCTTGCAAGTTGCGCTCTTAGATAAAATTTAAATTAAAGACAGGAGTAACCACATTCTGATCAGGCCAAAAAGATTTTAAACTTCATCGCATAACATTCAACCATCTATATCTGATTTAGAGTCTACAATTAATTTCAGTTGCAGATTAGCACACAGTTTGATAATGTCAGATTTTTCTGGAATCTCTTTTATTTTGTACAAAAAAGACGAAAATGATCATTTGTTTTGTGGTCTATGCTATGTTCCAACCAAACTCTGCATTTCATTCTAGTGTAGCCATCAATTAAGTTAGGCTTGTTCAAAAAAAAGCTGAAGTAAAGGGGCGCCTGTGGCGCCCTTATTCGGCAATGTTCGGGACGCAGTAATATGTCTCACTCACACGTTAGCATTGGTGTTATTTTCGTGTCGCTGTCTCTGTCTTGAGCACAGGCGGTTACAAAAGTTTTCGTTGAATGATATTATTTTTATTTTTTTTTTTATATATATGGCTTTGCACTGTTCGTGCTTATTGCCACTGACAATATTTTATATTTTATAATAACAAAACGTAAGAATCGATTACTCGCGAAACGATTAAATGTTACAAAGGATTTGGAAAAGGAAAGGAGATTAGTTGTTACTGGAATAATGAATTAAAATAATAAATTACAAATAACATTATAAATGGAATATAATATTAAAATAGAAAATGAACGCAACCAGCTGATCCAACAAGAAGCCCAATTGGTGCGTCTCTAAATTAACCTAAAAACTTATTTACTATAGGTACTCTTTGCTAAAAACTAAACTACATAATAAATAATGGTACAATTATGTTGCAATTATGTATCAAGCGTTTTCATTTTTACATCTAAATAGCTATATCATTATTTACAAGGAAAAGTGCTATGATTTTGTAAATATTAAAATTAAAATTAAATAAGATACATGAGATAGAAGTGGGAAGAGGGACTCGGAGGGAAATAAGGCTCTGGAAAAGTAAGGAGTGGTCATAACGGGGGCAAGCAAAAATAAGGTGGTTCAGATCTCCCACCTCAGCACCACATTCACACACAGGGCTCTGCACAATGCCGAGTCTGGCAAGGTGAGCAGGAGTGCACACATGACCCAATCTCATACGTATGATTATCGTTGAAATCTTTTTGCTTAGTTTAAACTTGCTAAACCAAGGTTTAACAGGAATAGATGGCTGAATAAAACGATAAAATTTCCCTTTCAGTGATTGCTCCGACCAAAGCTGACCCCAGGATTCCTGTAGATAAACTTTGGGCAGAGCAGCCAGATCTTGAGAGCAATTTTTGTAAGGAAAAACATCTCCACACAAAACGGCATCATTAGCTAATTGGTCTGCTTTCTCATTACCTAAAATGCCACAATGAGAGGGAATCCACGCAAAATGCACTAAGTACCCCATATGAGAGCACTTGTTGAGGAGTTCACGTGTTTCAAATATAATAAAAGGATTTTGACTATAGAAAGGAAATCTGGCCAAGGATTGTAAGGCACTCTTTGCATCAGTTAAAATAAGTGTTTTCCGCAAGCCCATAACAAGTATATATTCGACAGCTTTGAATAGACCGTAACATTCTCCCGTAAATACAGATGATTCGGGTGGGAGCTTTATTTTTTGTACAATATTATATTGGGAGTGGTATACACCTACTCCCACACATGAGTCTCTTCCGTGCTTCGAAGCATCTGTAAACAGGAGCTGATAACCCTTCCAGTCTTTATCCATAGTGAATTTGAAGCTATCGTTAGGACATACATCATCTCGGTAAATGTTGAGGTTATACTGAATATTTGGTGACATAACTAATGAACTGAAATTACAATGAAATATAGGAAGAAATTGAGATTGGTGGCAAGGCGCTTCAATTAAATTGTATTTTCTAAAGCTTATAACTAAACACGGCGTAATTTTGTGTCTCCAGTAAGTGGACGAGGTTACTTCTTTAGAGAGAGTAGAAAGTTTATTTAGCAAAGGATGGTATGTGAATTGCAAACAACGAGCCATGTATCTATCAGCCAAAAATTGACGTCGCAAATGAAGTGGAGGTTCCCCACATTCCACCTGAAGACAATTAATAGGACTGCTTTTCATTGCACCTGAAACTACTCTAAGTGCCTTAGATTGAACACTGTCCAGTTTCTTAAGGCCAGCAACATTAGCAGGTTCCAGCAAAAAGGTACCATAGTCCAATACACTTCTAATTAATGTGTTGTAAAGTAATTTTAATGAAAATGGATGTGCTCCCCACCAGACACCAGAAAGACATCTAATAATGTTGATATTTCGTTCACATTTAGCAGCTATATAATCACAGTGTGGTAAACCAGTAAGACGAGTATCTAAAATTAGGCCTAAAAATTTTACTTGGTTTTTAACTATTATAGGAAAATTATTATACTTCACTGTAACTACAGGAGGCTTACGCATTCTAGTAAATAAGACAATGTTGCTTTTATCAATCGACAGGTGTAGGCCGTTGGCATCCAACCAAGTCTTCAGTAAACATAAAGAAGAAGTTAAGGAAGAACAAATATTTGAAACAGAATTACCTGATACATAGAGAAGTAAATCATCTGCATATTGAAGGACTTGTACGGACCCATTTAGAGAAGATTCTAAATCATAAGTGTAAATATTATAGAGAAGTGGACTAAGTACAGAACCCTGAGGGAGACCTTTCCATACTAAACGGGTAAATTTATGCCCTTCAACATCTAGATTTAAAGATCTCTCTGAAAGCATGTTAATTATGAAATTAGACAGCATTGTTGGAATTTGTAATGATTTCAATTTTTGTTCCAGGACTGATACAAGAACATTATCGTAGGCTGAGCTATCCAAAAAGGCAGCAATTACAGAGTTATTGGAAGAAAAGGCTAGGCGAATATCAGTTATGAATACACTAAGGTTGTCAATAGTACTTTTGCCTTTTCTAAAACCAAACTGTGATTTACCAAGCAAGTTTTTGCTTTCCAAGAACCACTCCAAACGATTTTTAATAAGATGTTCGACAATCTTAGCTAAAACCGTCGAAAGTGCAATTGGTCGATACGAAGTAGCATTAGAAGCAGGTTTATTCGGTTTTAGAACAGGAATAATTATTTGAGACTTCCAACTTGAAGGGATGTTGCCAGATATTAAGGCTGCATTGATAAGATTTAAATATATTAAAAGAACAGAGTCGGAAAGATTAGCTAAAAATGAATATGGTATACCATCTTCACCAGGAGCTGAATCCTTAACATGTGAAAGGACTCCTTTCAACTCACTTAGTGTGAAGAGAGAATTCAAGTCAGAATCAGAAATAGGAACATAAGGAAAATGCATCAAAGATCTCTGTTCAGGGACTGAAGAAGGAGCTAAATGATCCATGAACTCATTGGCTAACTCTAATGGCAGTTTTGAGGCTGTTGTGTCACTGAATGCTGACCTGAATCGTTTAATATTTCGCCATACTATGGAAACATTAACTGCTGGAGAGATAGATTCGCAAAATTTTTGCCAACCTTCGAATTTCTTTTTCTTAAGGAGTGTACGGGTTGCACGAGCAGCTTCTAGGTATAGCTCATAATTGAGCTGAGTCATATTATGACAGTAGTCTTTTTGTGCCTTTTTTCTTTTTTTAACAGCCTGAGTGCAATCAGCATCCCACCAAGGTGGTGAGGGAATTTTGCCTGTAGCGCCATTTTTTATAGGGAAAGTATTATCTGCTACCTCTATTAAAATCCTTGTAAATTGATCAGCCAATAACTGAGGGTCATGTTGTAAGGAATCAGATAAAGTAAGAACTCTCTCTTCTACACCATTTTTATATTTATCCCAGTCTGCATTTTGAAGTCTGTACTTTAATCGTGGTGTGGGACTGCAAACCTCTGGCTTTTTATGTGGAAAAGAAATTATTAATGGAAAATGATCACTGCCATAAGATAAAGGTAGAGGAGACCAGGATAATGCTGATGCTAGCTCAGGTGTACATATCGAGAGATCAGGAGCACTTATTCCTTCAACTGGATCTGTTAGGCGTGTTGGGAGACATGTGTTTAAAATACACAAATTATTAGAGTCTAAGATTTCTAATAGTTTCTCTCCATAGTAATTGGTATTAGAACTTCCCCAAGATTGGTGTTGGGTATTAAAATCGCCCATTACCAAAAATGGTTTAGGTAAGACTGATAAAAGATTATTAATTTCAGAAAGGATATTCACAGTAGGACGAGAATAATATATACATACTAAACAGATTTTATTTACAATGGCAGCAACGGCAGATATATCGTCACTGAGACGGGGAAGAGGGAAAGATTGAAAGGACAAGTTATTTTTTACAAGTATGGCGACGCCGCCATACCCATCGCTTCTGTCTGTTCTTAGACATGCATAGCCAGGAATTCTAAATGAGAACCCTGGTTTAAGCCATGTCTCACAGAGAGCGACTGCAAAGGGATCGTATTTATTCAATATATAGCACAAATCAGATTTTTTATTCACTATGCTGCGACTGTTCCACTGAACAATCTTGGATAGACTTGGATCCATTATGATTTAAATTAGATAAGTTAGACAGCGTATCAATTACAGTGGCAACGATGGACGGTTCAATAATATTATTTTTAGATAAAGTATTGATTAACATAATAATTATATTTAAAATTTGACTTTCATTATTTATTTTATTTTGCAATGCAACACCATTACCTGTCATCGAAACTTCATTTTCATTATTAATAAGTTTTTGGTGAGCTGCCCGGTCATACCCCTTAGTGGTTTTTGGGGGATCTCGAGGTTTTGAGAAAACAGTTTTTTTATGTGATGTGTTAGGTGAATGGGGTGAAGGGCGTAAAATAGGTTTATTATTGGCAAGTGGAGGAGCTGAAGTTACCACGTCTGCATATAGTTTTGACACTGGGGGATGTAGCTGTGATGCTTCGGCATACGATACGCAACTATGGGCCATATAGTGCTTGATTGCTCTCTGTCTCTCAAACTCTGGACACTTTTTATTGATGGCGTAGTGAATGCCACCGCAATGACAGCATTTACCATCTTCGTCTTGAATGCTACAAGTGTCGGCAGAATGTTTCTCCCCACACTTGAAGCACAGAGGGTTCGACCTACATTGTACCTTTGTATGACCGAAACGACAACAATTGAAGCATTGTATAGTTGGGAATGTATACAATTCTACTGGCATAGAATTGTAACAACAAAACACACGTTTAGGTAAAATTTGCCCGTCAAAGGTCAACACGACTGTTTGAGATGGTTTCCAAACAGGGGTCGGTTCGTGAACTTTATAATTAAGACGCCTTACTTTAATAACTTTCCCGCATCCAGTAGGGACAGAAACATTTTCAATAATTTCCTCAGGAGACCATTCGGTAGGGACGCCTTTAATAATTCCCATACGACAGACGTTAAAAGATGGAATGAATGCCTTCAATTTCTCCTTGGCCAGACAAGGGTCATTTATAAACAAGTTTGCATCTTGGTAATGAGAGAAGCTTAGAGATATTCTATTGCGACCAATGCGTTTCATTGAACCATTAATAATGCTGTTTATCCTTCGTTTTTTTAAAAAGTGACCTAAAGTGATTGGGTGTAAAGTTTGACCTGAATTCGTAATATCAAATATTTTTTGGATGTGTACTACATATGGGGATAAGTCTGTAGATTCGTACAAAGCTCTAGCAACCTGTGGCGCCTTCTGGGGGAGATCCGAATTCGAAGATATTTCAGTCTGGGGGCCATTCACAGAACGTGGAGTGGTCTCCAGATGATTTAAAGGTGTTGTTCGTAATGATTGGCTGTTGTTTGGAGTGTTGGTAATTACCAAGTCATTTTCACAATGGCAGTGTGTATCTTTGTTGGTTTCTGCTGTAGATTTACCATGTCTTCTTCTTTTATTGCAATGTTTGCACATTTTGCGTGGAGCCCTAGCCCTTTTCCGCTCCGATCTAGTTATGGACGAGTCTGTGTCCATACTGGACTCGTTAATAATGACATTATACCCTACCGAGGGGACTGTGCCCCCCGGATCGGGTGGTTCTTTGTCCATTGGACAAAGAAAAGATAATAAAGTTAAAAAAACTTACCCTAAATACGAAGACTAATATACACAAATAATAAAGTAACTATTCTAAGCAATATCTACACAAATTTACACAACTAATCTCGACTTTAATTATTTTTAACAAAACCGCCAGAAAATTCACGCCCGCCAAATTCGACGATTCCCGCGCTTTTTCATGATATTATTATATTGTTAAGTTTTTTGTGTAGTGTTAGGTTTGTTTCTTTAATTCATAAGTTATTTTTGTAGCTTTCTGTCTCAAAGTGTTTTAATATTTATTTTATTTGTACTTGGTCCCTGTATTAGTAGATTTTTATTCGTAATTTGGTTTAAAAAAATTAATGTCAATAACAGTTTTTTTTACGAGTGTACATGCGCGAAAGTTCGCAGAGCCTATGTTCAGGGCCGTCAAGTTACATCGGCCGTACTGTACTATACTCTTTGCTGTGGTCTGTGGTCAAACTATATAATTTTGTGGTGATTTTAAATTATAATAATAAACCGGGATATTTTGATTAAAGATTATTAAAATAATTCCTATAAACTTCCTGGACGGCCTAGACTATACGAGGTATCTTTTAGGCTTGTCTTCCACGAAAGAAGTGCATACGATCACACGATATTCACAGTTTCACACGCTTTTATTTCGTGTTGTCTTTGGCGTCGGCAGCAGGAGCAGACATTCAACATTTTTTTTCTAATGTAACTAAGTAATTCTTTTAAGTTTGAAGATGGAAAAACTGCCCATGTGCCGAATATGTTTAGTTGAGAATGTTCGCATGTATATAGTTGTCGACAAAGACTTACATGAGCTATATGAAACGCTGACTAATATTCCAGTAAGTTGTACCTTATATCGTAATATACATATCTACATATATATAAAAGGAGAAACTGACATATCTATTGGGACTTCCTATCCGTATGACGTAGGCCAGCACTATGAGAGGGTTTCCCAAAGTTCACCTCCTAACAGTATGGAACGGAAATCCAATGTTTGAATAGAGGAACCTACTTTCATATGTGCGAAGCAGCTGGCATAATCTGGTTACCTTTATAGGTCACAGCTGACTGTAGCCAGTGTACAGTGCTGCAGAACTATATGTTTAAAACTTGATGACTCTGGTCTGAGAGGTGTACCAAAAGCAACACTGACAACTAACTGTGCTCAGTATTGCTTGGAGAACATAACAATGTGTTTCTTGGATGTGTTATGATAAATGATATTTATTTTGTAAATAGGTTTAAAAAACACTTTTACACATCAATTTTTTTTTTTCGTCATTTTTAAACTAGATCAGGCCGGTGTTTCCTAGCTGACTACCCTGAGAAGAAACACCGAAACAAACTCAGGGGTCAAAGTCTCTTTTAAAAGTCCATACAGTAAATATGTAATGGTCAAATCACATGAGAACCATGCAGATTTGTCTGAAATGGTCTTTTGAAGAAAGAACCATACAGATTTGAGTGCACCTGTCCAGTCAGTGCAAGCATTTGTCAGTATTCGTAAAGCTCAACTCAGGACTACTAAGGAGCTCAACGACATGACGAATAACACCAAGGAAAGGACATTTGGGTAGGCCGCAGAAAATACTCAAATTGCCAGACATACATTAAAATTACTGAAAAAGAAAAAAAAATAAAAACAATCAACATAGTCCTCACATTCACAATAATAAAAGGAAAAATATAGTTTACAAAATGTAATAGGTACTTTAGCAAAGTAAACATTTTTGTCAAAAATTAATAAATAAAAAAAAGTCAAATTGCAAAATAAAAATAATCTACAATATCGAATTGTAATAAATAATAAAAAGCACAATTAAAAATAAAAACAAAAGGAAAAATAATAATAATAAGACAACAGTTGTAGTGCGTACTGGAGCAGGTCAATCCCAAGCCTTTTGGTCCTCAACATAGTCCTTTATAGTGTAAAAAGAGTTTTCGCTTTACAAATAATTTGAATTTATTAAGGCTTAGTTGTTGAATATGACTAGGAAGTTTATTATAGAAGTGTATACATTGGCATCTAAATGAGCCCCCTATTTTTTTCAGCCTGGTTGTAGGAACCACTTTGTGTTAGTTCCTAGTATTAAAATTATGAACATCACTGTATTTTTTACTTTTAATTATGTTGCAGTTTGTAACTGAAGACAAAAGACCGGCGCTCGCTTGTTTCTTCTGTTTTGTTAAACTGAAACAATGTCGGCAACTGCAGAGAAAATGTCTGGAAGCTGAAGAGCTGTTTGCTCAGATGATGAATGAGGTGAGGTGTTCCACTACTAGTAAGAGCATTTTGTATGTGTAGAAGTGATACCCCTCAAGCTTGTACCGAGCGTGTCTGGATTTCACTCACTTCATAAGTATTCTATTTGTGAAGGCTCTTTTGTGTGACTACAGATCAATGAATATTGTTTGTGCTTGTTCACGAATAACAAGGACTTTACCTAATATGTAATAACCTTTTGCAGCCAAATCCTTCAGTAAACCGAGGTCAGCTAAAGTGTTTCAGTGGGCTTACTGTAACCCCTGTAGAGAACATCAGTATAGTTGATGTCAGCCATATTGAAAGCATTGCTGTCAAAGAAGAATTACCAGCTGTTTGTGAGAGACTAGATGATGACATTGAGCCAGAGGAGGAACATCAAAGTGATGGTATGTTTATGAGAACTAGAAATTTAATGATCTATCTATACCAATATAAAGGTAATGAACTCCTGATCATTTAGTAATACCACTCAGGGGCGCCGACTTTTAGAAAACCTCATGGGTGCTCATGCTCATTTGGATGACTCGAAGAAGTGGCCAAGTGTGAGAAGAGGATTGCACACTGATCAACTGACAAATAAATAAATGCCCTACTTACATACTGCGTACTTAAATACTAATTATGTTTCATAAAAATGTTAAATGAAACCATTATATAAAAAATGAAATTAGTTTTTATTATCAAGAAATATTATCTGTTTCTTGATGTCTATTCTCAGGGGTGCTCGGCATCCACTGTTTAATTCTCATGGGTGCTCGAGCCCCAAGCACCCACGGAATCGGCACCCCTGATATTTGAATTCTTGCAGTGATAGTCACTGAGGTAGGCCACAAGGGGGGACACATAGTACACAGTGCTCCATTGCTACAGCTAGTAGCAATGGAGCCCTGTGTACTATGTGTGTTTAGATTAAGTTTGATACACTACTACTGCCCTCCAATACACTAGCTGATGTGGCTCATAACGCCGCCCAACTTACATGGGACTGTGCAGGACATGCCCAACAAACTGTGTGCCAAAATTGCACAAAATTAGTGCCCTGAAACAGTGAGATGAGAGAGAACAGAAAATACTGATGATGATTATGAATTACATCAATAATTTATAAGCAATTCCTTTTTTGCAGATGTTGAACTGAAAAATGTACACATGTACTATTCAGTACATCTGAATAGTACATGTGATAGATCAGGAATATCTGAATAGGACATAGATCATGTGAAGATATACCAGCACTCCACTGTTCTGAACCAGGTTATGATTAGACGTTAAATGGATTGAAAACAGAAATGGATCTCGTTATAACCGGACTTCGGATCCGTCCTGCGAATGTATTAACAAATAGCTCTTCACTGTTTTGCTTACAGAACTAGAACTGGAACTTCTAAACAATAGCTATTCAGACGCAGAAGATATACCAGCACAACAGTCTGAGTCTGATACAGAATATGATGTGCCCTTGATAGAGATCAAAACAGAAGTGGAAGAAGAACAAGAAGTACCGAGGAAGAAGCGAAGAGCCGGTGACACGACACGTGAGTATTAGTTAGTGAATCATTGGGTGGGTGATAAATTAATGCATTAAGGCGGCCACTGGCTAGTCCGGTTAAGTAGACAACCTCATAGGTTGACCTGCGAGAGGACACTCGTATTGAAAAAGAAGTTTACTTCATTAGTCTGACTGACACAGCGGGATATTTCAAAAACTACTTACACTATTATGTGACATGTCATTCTATATTTATAGGTTCATCTAGTTATCCTATGTATTACAAGCAACTCTTTACTGTTTTTACCCGACTGCAAGAAGGGTTATGTTTTTCGCGCGTATCTTGTATGTATGTATGTAATATTCTTTATTACCTCATATCTTCCAAACCGCTGAACGGATTTGTGGTGATAACCCAAGTGTTCTTAGATAGGTAACGTTAAAAAAAACCCAACATAACGACTGTGAGATGCCATAAATAAGGTAAAAAAAAATTTTTTTTTTTTGGATAATGCAATATGGGTATCAAATTAAAGTGCTCATCATAAGGATTTCAAAATAGTATTTCATGACCATATTAAAAGTAAATATTATAGTAAATACAATAGGAAATATGTTATTTATTATCTACTAAGTGTTACTACCCTTTTTATGTCCCCCCTGGAAATTAAATCCCGTTACCGCGGGAAAACGAAAAGTAGCCCAAGTTACTCCTTGTAACATCAACGACGAATTTCGGACGACGTGCAATGTTTAGCTCGCAGTCCAACCGTCCGGCTGTTGTCCGGACCGAGCCTAAATCGTCGACAGCGCGTCGTGTACGACGCGTTCCTCAAAGAGATGTCAGCAAAACCGTAGGGATCAGCAGGGCCGATGCCTACTATACTAAGGCCATGGGAAGACTTCTGAATTGATAACCCGTGGTCCTGGAACGCGAAGGGCAACTGAAGGAACCCAAGTGTGGTTTTACTTAGTAAAAGTAAAAGTCTGACACGCTCTCCCTCTCCGCCCTAAGGCGGGAGAAGTTATTAGATGATTACCCACATAAAAAAAGCTTTCAGTTAGTGAAAGTCCCGTCAAAATCGGTCCAGCCGTTTTTAAAATTTTTTCTGCCCTGGGAATCAGGATGTACCCCCGACCACTGGAATTAAGTCCCGTTCCCGCAAAAATATATAAAGTAGCTTAAGGTACTCATTATAATATTATCTATATCCCAATGAAAGTTCCGTCTAAAAGAAGCCCAAGTTACACAAGTTAAACAAAACTGCAACGGTCGGGACCCATTAAAATAATCTGGACTAAAATCATTCCATATAATATGGGTCCCGACTGTTGCAGTTTTGTTTTAATTAAATTGGTTTCTACGCTACTGGACTGAACTTGTTTTTTTTTCTTTTCAGTTTTTATTTAAAGTTATTTTTTTCGCAGTCGGGTTTTTTTTATTTTTAAAATTTATTTGTTTTTGCTTACAGAACTAGAACTGGAACTTCTAAACAATAGCTATTCAGACGCAGAAGATACACCAGCACAACAGTCGGAGTCTGATTCAGAATATGATGTGCCCTCAATAGAGATCAAAACGGAAGTGGAAGAAGAACAAGAAGTATCGAGGACGAAGCGAAGAGCGAGTGACACGACACGTGAGTATTAGTTAGTGAATCATTGCGAGTAGGGCGACTGCTTCGACAACATGAACTTAACAAACACAACTTCAGGCATCCTGTCTGTACACGCTTGAGTAGCACAAACACAAAGTACTGAAGACTGATTGCACATACAATAGAACAGTTCTGTGTGTGAGGTATCATAACCCTTGCTTTTGGCTCTGTCGTAGTCATGCATGATCAGTTATATTAGAAAACCTGCAGAAACAACTTTTGAATTTGGCGCTTACTAAATTTAACATCACAGGGTCGGCCGTTGCGAAGAAACCAAAACTGTACATACGAGGAAAAAAACTAGAAGACGTAATTACAGAAAATCAAAAGAAGAATGAAGAACCAGACACAAAAGTTACCCAGAACACTCAAAATTGTTCGTCCAAACTTATTCTGAAATTCCAAGAACCTTTAACTAATACAACATCTCGTGTTAATATCAGTGTTATTGACACTACTATAGACTCAAATTGTCGTAATAATATTAAAAGTAGTAATTTTAAAAAACACTCTCGTATACGCACTGGTCGAGCACTTCACATGTGTGATATTTGTCAGTACAGTTGTAATAAAAAGGGAAATTTAATAAGACATATTCGTACACACACTGGTGAGAAACCCTACAAGTGTAAAGAATGTCAGCGCTGTTTTATTGATAAGGGTCATTTAACAATACACATTCGTTCGCACACTGGAGAGAAACCTTACAAATGTAAAGAATGTCAGCGCTGTTTTATTGATAAGAGTCATTTAACAATACACATTCGTTCGCACACTGGAGAGAAACCTTACAAATGTAATGAATGCCAGCGCTGTTTTAGTGAGAAGGGTAATTTAACACAACACATTCGTTCGCACACTGGAGAGAAACCCTACAAATGTGAAGAATGTCAGCGCTGTTTTAGTCGGAAGGGTGAATTAACAATACACATTCGTTCGCACACTGGAGAGAAACCTTACAAATGTAAAGAATGTCAGTGCTGTTTTAGTCGGAAGGGTGAATTAACAATACACATTCGTTCGCACACTGGAGAGAAACTTTACAAATTTAAAGAATGTCAGCGATGTTTTAGTCAGAAGGGTCATTTAACAAGACACATTCGTTCGCACACTGGAGAGAAACCTTACAAATGTAAAGAATGTCAGCGCTGTTTTAGTCGGAAGGGTGAATTAACACGACACATTCGTTATCGTCACATTGGAGAGAAACCTTACAAATGTAATGAATGCCAGCGCTGTTTTAGTCACAAGGGTAATTTAACAAAACATATTCGTACGCACACTGGCGAGAAACCCTACAAATGTAAAGAATGTCAGCGCTGTTTTAGTCGGAAGGGTGAATTAACACGACACATTCGTTATCGTCACATTGGAGAGAAACCTTACAAATGTAATGAATGCCAGCGCTGTTTTAGTCACAAGGGTAATTTAACAAAACATATTCGTACGCACACTGGCGAGAAACCCTACAAATGTAAAGAATGTCAGCGCTGTTTTAGTCAGAAGAGTGAATTAACACGACACATTCGTTATCGTCACATTGGAGAGAAACCTTACAAATGTAATGAATGCCAGCGCTGTTTTAGTCACAAGGGTAATTTAACAAAACATATTCGTACGCACACTGGCGAGAAACCTTATAAGTGTGAAGAATGTCAGCTTTGTTTTAGTCAGAAGGGTAATTTAACACAGCACACTAGTACACACACTGGTGAGAAACCCTACAAATGTAAAGAATGTCAGCGCTGTTTTAGTCAGAAGGGTTTATTAACACGACACATTCGTTATCGTCACACTGGAGAGAAACCTTACAAATGTAATGAATGCCAGCGCTGTTTTAGTGAGAAGGGTAAGTTAACAAAACATATTCGATGTAGACACGCTGGTGAAAAACCTCAGACCATCGGAAAGAGAAAGACGGAGCACCACGAACTTCAAAAGTAAAATCAAAATCAAAAATATTTTTATTTCACATAGGCCTGCATGGGCACTTATAAAACGTCAGAAGCTAGTGCATGGTTCCAAATTGGTCGTTTCCTATGGAGAAGAACCGGTAAGAAACTCCATGGTTACTCTTTTAAAAAAAGTGGTTGATTACAATATTTTCATATTACAGTATTAATAGATATTATGTAAGAACAGTGTAGACCAGTCAATATTGTACCCAAAAGCACAATAAAAATAATCATATTAAAAGAAGTGAGTCGTAATAGGAAGTAATCTAAGAATTCGTGGAGTCTACAGTGTTCTCACATTCACGTTATAAAAATAGGTTAAATAAAAAAAACTAAAACTAATATGAATAATCACAACTATCAATAAATTATATGTTAACAAAATAAATTACTAACGAATTTAAGGTAGTTGAAGTCTAAATAATTTAAAAAACATTGCAAAAACAATGTGTTAAAAAAATGAGCGTTTCAACCGCGCGGCCATAACGATAATTAATAAAAAAAACTACCAAGATTATGTAAAAATTTGTAAAAGTTGATTCCCAAAACCAGAAATTTGTCAAAGTTATGGTTAAAAAGTTACAAGGGTTTGAATGTGGCCGCGCCATTGAAACGCTGAGAACCGCGCGGCCACGGATATCTTTAAAACTACGCGTTGCAGTGACCTGAAATTTAGGTAAATAATAGATTGAATTTGTAAAAATATAGAAAAAATTCCAAGGTTTATGTTTTAGGAGCTCTAAAGCAAAAACCCCATGGCCGCGCCATCAAAACGGTGACAAACATATCGTTGATATCTCGCTGAAAAAGCATCGCAGAGGTCTGAAGTTTTTTGTAAAACAGATTCGAATTTGTCGAAACTTGTAAAAATATAACAAAAAATCCTAGGTTTATATTTCAGGAGCTGTAATACAATATCGCGTAGAAATAAGTCGTGTCTATCAATCGATGAAATTATGTTATTTTTTTTGTAAACACCTATAATATGTAGTACTACAGATAGGAGGCAAAATCATATTTTGTTTTTCATAATATAAAGTTTTTTGAGTGTTTCGATTGGATGACCACGGCTTACTGTTTACAGAAAACTTCCACCTGCTTTTCATTGCATTAGAAATTATACTATGATGTTAATTAAATAAATATTTGTTATTATTATTAGTGTAAGTAAACAATCTATGATATATCTATATGTGATTTTTGTTTAGAAATAGAAATTTTGGTGTACATATCAGTTTGTGTAGGGTCCCTATATCCCCACTACACTATATTACACTGAGACTGGACAGAGGTACATTTAGATTTTAATAAGTCAAATTCACAAATATTTTTTAAGGGAAAATGATCAGACCACGACACCTCATACACTACACGAATGTCCTTAATAGTGTCCCAAGCGGCTTTACTTACTACACAGTGGTCTAACCAGCTAGTCGTACCATGCACGTCACTTACGTGTATGTGTCCGAACCGCTGCCTAGTAGGGTAACGTCAGCGCACTGCCACTGCACTTCAGACGAAAAGTTGCTGAGCTCTCTGCGGAATAGTCCACTTGGTTGTGCATTATAGTCCTCGAGCATAAACACTGCACCAACCCCACTACTTTCAATTATCGCATTTATCTCACTTGGGCAGTCTACGAATTCATTGAGAGTAATGCTCGATTCAGTTGGTATATAAACACGAGAACCGAGAACACTATAAACGAACTTGCGCCTACACATATTTTAATAGCAATAAGACGCTCACTCTCACAATTTAACAGCGACACGGACTCATAGACACTCTTACGCCACAGTATCGCAACTCCTCCGTACGGACGCTCTCGCAGAATGCCCGCTGAAGCATCCACCGCCGATTTTCCAACGTAGTCGAAGTTGGGGTCAATGCCGCCTAACTCAGAAATATCGTGTGGCATCAACCGGGTCTCCTGCAGCGCAATGATGTCCGATATACTGCATAACCGTCTCACGTAATCTATTGATCTTGTTAAAGATCTACAATGAGGATCAATCACATAATAGCAAATCGCATTTTTACTAAGTACATCGTATGTGTAATAATTTACTGAGCATTTAATTTTTTAAATGATTAAAATCCGTCAAGAAATGGTGGATTTATTAAAGTTTTTCTGAACGGTTACTTAGAAACGCGCGCTCTCGCTGGACTATTTACGATAACGTCATCTGCCATGATCCGTGCGACGAACGTCTTGATCGTAGGGGCATTTCACGTGGAGCGGACAATTAAAAAATTTCTTTGTTTCCGATTTTAGTAATATTTGAGTATGTTATATATGTCTATGTTCCCGATATACGTACATAATATTTTTATTGTGTTTCGTATGGTTTACGAGTTATGAGGGTTTGAATATTCGACGAACTCTCAGGTATGCGCTACTTCGAATGCTATTGTCCAGCTTATGCAAGTTGAAATTAAATAAATGAAGTAATGTATTCAATTCTATAATTAATGTGGTTTTTTAACTAAATATTCTATAAAGAAAATAATCTTATTGTGTGGATAAAAAAAAAAGTTTTTTTTGTAATATTCATAAACTTGGACTACTTTAATCATTTTATTTTCTTTGTAATTAAAGCTCTTAGTGTTAACATATCGCTCGTTAAGTTTCACAATGGACTTAAAAGTCGTTTAGGAGCCAGATTGATTACAGTGGGGGAGGTTGACGCTTATACAAAAACGCCACCATGTTAGTCCGACTTCAGGACCAGACCTCGAAACCTATCCTCTTGCAGCGGGGTGTGAGGCAAGGAGACGTCATTGCTCCGAAACTGTTCACGGCCGCAATGGAGGATGTCTTCAAGGTTCTGGAGTGGAGAGGGCTAGGCATAAATGTCAATGGCGAGTACATCACTCACCTTCGATTTGCCGACGACATAGTAGTCATGGCTGGACTACGGAGGAGCTCAGTACAATGCTCGGTGACCTCAGTAAAACTTCCGAAAGAGTGGGACTTAAAATGAACATGGACATGGACAAAATCAAAGTCTTGGTAAACATCCATGTAGCACCCACTCCTATCAAGATCGGAGACTCTACACTCGAAGTTGTGGACGACTACGTTTACCTCGGACAGACGGTCCAGTTGGGTGGGTCTAAGTTCGAGAAAGAGTTCAATCGTCGAATCCGATTCGGCTGGGCAGCGTTCAGGAGGCTGCGCGGTGTCTTTTCGTCCAATATACCACAGTGCCTCAAGACGAAAGTCTATGACCAGTGCGTGTTGCCAGTGATGACATATGGCTCCGAAACGTGGTCGCTTACAACGGGCCTCATCAGAAGTCACTCAAAGGGCAACGGAAAGGCCTATGTTCGGAGTTCCCTTGCGTGATCGCGTCAGAAATGAAGATATCCACAGAAGAACCAAGGTTACAGACATAGCCCGAAGAATCGCCAAACTTAAGTGGCAGTGGGCAGGGTACATTGGTCGTAGAACAGATGGTCGATGGGGCCGAAAGGTTCTGGAATGGCGACCACGTACCGGAAGACGCAGCGTTGGAAGGACTCCCACAAGGTGGACCGATGACCTGGTGAGGGTCGCGGAAAGCAGATGGATGCGAGACGCACAGGACCGGTCATTAAGGCGACATTCGGGGAAGGCCTATGTCCAACAGTGGACGTCTTTCGGCTGAAATGATGATGATGAGGTTGACGCTGCCAAATCGTTTCACTGGAACAATGACCAGGCCACTTTTCTGATATCTGTGTGATTATAAAAAAGAAGAAGAGTTTAATTACGGCAGTATTGTCATGATATCTGACGATTTAAAATACGACACTGCAACATTTTTCAACTTTCGATTTTTGTTACATCAGCTTCTTCAAGACCAAACTTGACTTAATGTCCTATGTCCCCTAGATGGGGCAGAGGGCGTCCACAGTAATTCTCCATCGCGAACGGTCTTGAGTTTCACGCTTCACCTCGCTCCACGTCATTCCGTTGCTTGCCGCTTCTGCCAATACGGTGCGACGCCAGGTTTGACGGGGACGGCCACGCTTTTTTTTTCCTTGCGGATTCCAGTCCAAAGCTTGCTTGGGTATGTGATCGGAATTCCTTCGAAGCGTGTGACCAATCCACCTCCACTTGCGACGCTTGATCTGGCGGTCGATCGGGCTCTCGTGGCATTTTTCCAGCAGTTCCACGTTGGATATCGTCTCGGGCCAGTAAATTCCGAGGATGCGACGGAGACAGCGGTTGACGAAAACTTGGATTTGGCGTGAGATGTCCTTTGTGACCTTCCATGTTTCGCACCCGTAGAGCAGTACAGATTTGACATTTGACCCGAAGATTTTAAGTTTTATCCGTCGGGTCAATTTCCGCGACTGCCAAACAGGTCTCAGCTGCGCGAAGGTTGCTCTAGCTTTGGCGATCCGTGAAGTGATGTCCTCTTCATTACCTCCGGTTTCTGAAACGACGCTTCCCAGGTAGGTAAATTTGTGTACGCGTTCCACTACCTCTGAGTTCAACATTAACGGTGCGGGATTCCTCACACCCGTTCTCATCTCCTGTGTCTTCCGGATGTTTATTTTAAGGCCAGTTTCTGCAGCTTCCCGACTTAAATCTTCCAACTTTGCTTGCATGTTGGCGTGGTTATGACTCAGGAGGCATAGGTCATCGGCGTAATCTAGGTCCTCCAAGACGTCGGACAAACCCCACTCAATCCCGCGGCGCCTGTTATTGGAGATGCGAAGCATTATTCCGTCAAGAACCACAAGAAAGAGAAGCGGCGAGAGTAGGCAGCCCTGGCGGACACCAGCGTGAACTGCGATGTCATCAGAGATGAGGCCGTCGTGCGTAACCTTGCAAGAATACTTCCTGTATATAGCCTCCAGAAGACGGATAATTTTCGGTGGTACTCCAATGCCCAGTAGGCGAGACCAGATGCTGGACCACTTCAGCGTATCAAAGGCTTTTTCGAAGTCGACAAAAGTCAGATAAATCTCCCTCTGCCATTCTGCTGCCTGCTCAAGTATGATACGAAGAGTGTTGATCTGGTCCGTGCACGAGCGGTCAGAGCGGAAACCAGCCTGCTCCTTGCGTAGGAGAGGATCCACGGCCTTAGACAACCTATCCAAGATAATCCTGCAGAACACTTTTGAGGGAATTGAGAGCAACGTAATACCTCTCCAGTTATTGCACTGACTAAGATCACCTTTCTTGGGTACAGTGATTAAAAGACCTTTGTTCCATTCGTCCGGGAGCTCTTCGGCGGTCCAGATCTTTTCAATAAGGGGCGTCAGAACATCGACGGCAGAGGATATGTCAGCTTGTAGCATTTCCGCCGTAATCAGGTCAAGTCCTGGCGCTTTACCTGCCTTCAAAGAGTGGACCGCTTTAGCAACTTCAGAGGCCGATGGTGGTTCCGTATCGATGTCGAGCAACCGGGCTGGTGGAGATACAGTCTGCAACGAGTCCGTGGTCAATGCTGCGGATGGACGGAAGACCTCTTCAAAGTGTTGACGCCAGCGAAGCAGCTGCTTTTCTGACGTCACAATGAGCTGACCATCTTTGGACTTCAGTGGCTTCTTTTTTGACTTATTGTTTCCTGTCAAGGTTTTGGTAGCGTTATATAACTCCCTTAGGTTACCGGAGTTCGCAGCTTGTTGAGCACGATCCGCAATACCATCAGCCCACTGTCTCCTATCTTTGCGGGTGCTGCGATAAATTTCCTTGCGCTTTTGGCGGTACTGCATATTAAGGTCGGTTCTTACGGTATCATTATGTGTCTCAAGCAGTCTCAGATGAAGGTTTCGTCTGTCTTCAATCAGGCTCCACGTACGCTGTGACATCCAGTCTTCGCGAGAATTGTTCGATTTGTGTCCCAAAACAACGGCGCTGGTCTCTGTATAGGCCACTTTGATACGGTTCCACTCCGCGTCCAGTGAGTCCGTAGCAGCTTCGAGTACCGAAAAACGATTGCGTAACTCGAGTTGAAAAGCTTTTCGGATGTCGGAGTCATACAATTTGCTCACATCGAACCTTCTTCCTATTTTACCCAGTGCTCCAACTTTACGGGCCACTGCAATTTTAAGCCGGACTTCAGCAACAACCAGATGGTGGTCGCTATCAATATCGGCGCCCCTGCGGTTACGGACATCGAGCAATGAAGAACGCCACTTGGAACTAATGGCAAGGTGGTCAATTTGATTTTTGGTGACTCCATCGGGTGAGTTCCACGTGTACTTATGGTGGTCGCCATGGATAAATAATGTACCTCCGATGGTCAAGTCGTGGTTCTGACAAAACTCGATAAATCGTTCGCCGTTCTCGTTGCATACTCCAAGTCCCTGCGTACCCATATGCCGCTCGCGGTTAGTGTTTATCTTCCCAACCTTTGCATTTAGGTCCCCCATGACGAAGACGATGTCTTGCTTTTTTATGCCTCTAAGGGTGGCGTTAAGGGCATTGTAGAAGTCATCTTTGGTATCCTCCGATGATGCATTGGTTGGGGCGTAACACTGTACGATAGAAATCTTCCGGGCTCTTGAGCTAAAACGGGCGTACATGATCCGGTCTGAAATTGGTTTCCAGTCCACAAGGCTTTTCCTTGCTGCATTAGAAAGGAGGAGTCCCACGCCATACTCATGCACATCTTCCTCACTTTCTTTGCCCGAATACAGCAAAGTCAAGCCCCCGGACGTTCTCATCTCGCCAAAACTATTTCTCCTCACTTCGCTTAGACCGAGAATTTGCAGGTTGTAATTAATCATCACTGCTTCAGCCTGGGCTAGTCGACTGTCGCCGGTAAGCGTACGTACATTCCAAAAAGCAATTCGTGTCCGTGTTTTCATGCCAAAAGTCGTCTGTGAAGAATCGGTCCGGTTTCTTACTGTTTCGGTTTCAAGAATCTATGATTGTCGGGCAAGCGAGTGATTAGCCCACTATGCCTTAATCCGCTAGCGGGGCTGCCGCTTTAGAGCCTACGGATGTGCCCGGTTTTGTTTCAGGTATCCTCTCTAGTGAGTCGATTCTGTTTTAAGGCGCAGAATACTCGCCCTTCGCCCTGCATCCGTTTGCTCAGCTGCAACTCAGGGTGGCGGACGCGCGGCGGCGCGGTTGCAGCAGGTCCCAGGGAGGACGGTGGGGACGTGGATGACTCGGACAAAACATAACATAAAAAAATATATATTACTAACCTAACCTATTCCATTATAATCAAGATTTTGGAGCAGAAGTTGAAAAAAAAAAACTTTTTTTTTGCAAAAAAAAAATTTTTTTTCGTTATAGAATATTTTAGTTAAAAACTTCATTAAATGAAGAATAAAATCCATTACTTAATTTATTTAATCTTTTGAGTGCGTAATTAGAGACACAATAGTAAGACAATGGCGCATGAACGCCGGCGTTAATGCGGGGATCAACAGCTTAATTTCAACTTCCTTAAGCTGGATAATGGCATTCGAAGTAGCGCATCCCTGAGAGTTCGTCAAATCTTCAAACCCTCATAACTCGTAAATCATACGAATCACGATAAAAATATTATGTACGTATATCGGGAACATAGACATAATAACATACTCAAATACTTATTACTAAAATCAGAAACATCGAAATTTTTTAGTTGTCCGCTTCACGTGAAATGCCCCCGTATTCCGTGTTCCAATAGGAAGAGGCATTGAGAGATAGAAAGATTTGCTCCAGAATGGGAATCAAAGGATGGGATGAGAGGGAGAAGGCTTTGACAAAAAACGATCTGCTAAGTATTGTCTGCGAAGGGCAAGGGGAGGGTCTGCGCATTCAACCTGGAGAGCATTTATGGGGGAGGATTTCATAATAATAATAATAATAACCTCATCGCCGTATCTCTACGTTGACGTCGTGGTGGGGCTTGCGTGCTCCAATATACCCTAGGTCTGTATCGGTAAAGTTTGCTTTGCCGTAATATGCCTAGGGTGAGGGGCCAGACTAAGAGAGATACAATCCGCAGCGCAGTTTTGTGGCGAACTGTTGGGCATTAGCGACCCCACGTACCCGATCTCCCGGGAGAATTCTTGTTCTTCATCTCCGGCTTGCCTTTATTGGCCGGCCGTAGTAAACACTGACGAGGAACTGAGCTCCCACCTCTCTCTTGCCTTTATTGGCTGGTTTGAGGGGAGATTCGCAAGAGCAAACGTGCTCGGGAGAAGGATGTATAATCCAGTAAGGTGCTGGTAGGGATCTTGACCGTACTTCCGGGATTGTCCTGATAGCCGTGGTATACCTCTCCACTCCTCAAGCACCTCAGGATATGTTGCCCTCTTGTTGCTACGTCACTTCGTGCTAGCGGCCGTTTTTGGGGGCCCATTTATTGAGTGTGCAAGTCACCCCCTGCCTTTTTTCGATGCATATTAATAACGTTGTTCAGGCAGGGGCCATAGTCTTGACATAGTTCCATGTTACCAGTCCACTTAAGACTCCAAAAACCATAGCCCTATTATCTTTGTTCTCCATATGTCGCAACAGTTTTTCAATAACCGGGGGTTGTCCTTGGGTGCACTAGCATAGCGCGTACAGGGATAATCGTCGGTTGGTATCATGTTCCATTATAATTATCTAAAGGGCCTCTGCGAGTTGGCTTCGGCTCCTCGTACGCCTCCCAAAGGTCCAGGACCTCAGGGTCCTGAGATAAATAAAATATATAAAAATTATAATAATAATAGTTTATTTTGCATCAAGTTTTTCAATTTACATTAAATACATGGTAGTACATACAGCTTAAATTAATATACAATGATGTGGTGACATCAGCACCCTTACTAATTCGCCAAGACAACTTGTGTTAAAGATGGCACCAATTACAATTCTTAGGCATTTGGACTGGATAGAATCTAGTCTGCGCAGAGCTTCTTTGTTACATGGCTCGATTAGATTGCTAAAATAATCTAATACGCTTCTGATTATCGCTTCATATACCAGCTTCAAGGTATATGGGTGAGCACCCCACCAGACACCTGCCAAAGCTCTAAGAACTGAAATCGAGCGTATACATTTTTGCACTGTGTTGGTGATGTGATCCACTCCCGATAATGTGGAATCCAGGGTAACACCCAGAAACCTGGCACTCTCTTTAACTGGGAAATTTAGACAAGAGGGAGTATCTGACGTATAAACATTATATACAGAGTGGAGATGACAATACGACATTAAATTAAACTTCGCATACCTTAAGACGTTCTCAATATACATACAAAAAAAAAAATTGAATATATCAAGTAGTTTAGTCACTGGAAATTATTTTCCATCTTCAACATTTGCGACATGATGTATCTGATTTTAAGGAAGCACTAACAGGCTAACGACCCCCGCGTCGGTAAAACATCAAAACATTAAAGACACGTTGCCAACTCGCCATTTAAAAACTTTCGCCAAATTAGTTTTTAAATTTGATTTACTGCAAATTATACTTTAAACCAGGCCAATAAGAGTCATAAAGAGTATCCTTAGAGTTAGATAAGAAATTAACGCATGCGGAAGTTGAACTATGCACTGTATTAATAGAAAATTTTGTAAGTGCGAAAGAGATAAATGTAATTTGCTTTGTACTTCATTTTTTGTCGAAACTTGAAACTACAAATTTAGGTCAGTGGGTCGCTACAATCCTGTGACGATCCACGCGTCATCGCTTCGCAAGCGCACAACCTACCGCAGGACGTACTTTCTTTGCCCGCCTCGCCGCGCCTCCTTTGAAGTACCCGGCGCCCGCGTTCGTGTGTTTGTGTTTGTGATTTGTTAGTTATCACTACATAGTATAAAACAAAGTCACTTTTCGTGTCTGTCTGTCCCTATGTATGCTTAGATCTTTAAAACTGCGCAACGAATTTTGATGCGGTTTCTTTTAATAGATAGAGTGATTCAAGAGGAAGGTTTGTTTTATGTGTATAATACACGCACAATATAGTAGAGGAACACTGATGATTTTAGAGGTTTCTAATGTGATGTCGTAAATAAACACATTTTTTGCGCTTACATTGCAAACGCTGGCTGAACCCTAAGACATAGATCAAAATAATGTACTACAGTATTGTACACCTTAAAAAGATCTAAAAAAAAGTCCGTAATGGTATATGTCTATCTTTTAGGTATAACCCACAATAACCATTTTTTATCCTTTACTTTTTACGAGAAATAATGGCTTATTTACGCAACGATTTTAAGCAATACAGCATTGATCCTTATCAAATTAAGTACCTTAAATAAATTGTGCATTTAATATAGATCAATATGGCCCTTTACAGCGTGTAATTTAAGTCAATATTTTCGAAGATATTACAGTTTTAAAATGCAGGGACATAGCGGTTGCGGTAAATAACTTGATTCTTTCAAAGATTGATGCGCCGACGCAAGTATACTACTCGGTTACTTCCAGATTGGTCCCATTTTTTTCAAATCCAGTTCTGATAATGGAATCCATGAGGAATCGAGGGAACTCCTCAAATATTCTAGGCACTATATAGTGATTTTAGTATTTTCATCGAGAATACCAAAAAAAAAACATTTACAGTCAAAAAGTAACATTTGATGAAGTGGAACTGATGAATAAAACCAGAAATGGCCAACGGAACTTCACCCTCACATAGATATCACAATGAATATAGTTAAGTAACTATGACAATATAAATAAATAAATGGTTCTGAATAGTTATGTTGAAAATGGTATCATCGAAGTGATCTGATGATGATGATGATGGAGCCGGAAGGTAGGCATTGGAACTCCGTAATTAATCAATGTAACCTAGCCGTGTTTTGGCTTATTAGAATTGTCATTATATGCACTTTGGCTATAAGGTACCTACTATCGAACTAACCTGATGATGGAGCCGGAAGGTGGATGGGAACTTCATAATAAAATAATGTATCCTAACAGTGTTTGGGTTAATTCGAATTGTCATGAGAAGTAGGTCCTCTGGCTATAAGTGCATCACAACTAAAAAGTGTGTTATAATTTAATTTTTTTTTATTAAAAATTACCGACTTCTCTACAAAAACAATAAAACGATCAAAATGACTTTAATTTCGGAAGTCGGTGTTAAATAACAAGCAAACTGCTATTATATGTTATTATGCTAATACCAGAAATACCGACTTCCGAAATTAATGTTATTTTGATCGTTATAGTGTTTTTAACCGACTTCAAAAAAGGAGGACGTTATAAATTCAGTTGTATGTTTTTTATTTTTTTGGTGTGTTACCTCAGAACTCCGTGATTTATGGACCGATTTGCAAATTTTTTTTTCTCTTAAAGGATATGCTTTCAGATTGCTCCCATTTTTATCATAATTTATTTCTGATGATGGGTTCCATGGGGAATTGAGGGAATTCCTCAAATATTATAGGCAACCATATAGTGATTTTGGTATTTTCATTGAGAACATAAGCCTTAGACACCGCCGCCGAGTTGCTAGCCTGTCGGTTTTCTATCGTTTACATTTCGGGGAATGTGCACTGGAATTGCACAATCTAATTCCGCCAAGTCTGTTCCATCATCGGACCACTAGACGTACGGCGTTGCGCCACCGGTACATGGTAGATATCCCACCCATACGCACAAAACGTTTTGAGAACACATTTATTATGCGTACAGCCAAGGAGTGGAATTCCTTGCCGGAGTCTGTGTTTCTTGATAGCTACAACTTAGAGGTCTTTAAGTCAAGAGTGAATAGGCTACTTCTAGGCAAGCGTGCTCCATCGTCGACCACATCATCGCTTACCATCAGGTGAGATGGTGGTCAAACGCGAGCCTATCATTAATAAAAAAAAAAAAAAATAAGCATTTACAGTCAAAAAGTAACATTTGATGAAGTGGAACTGATGAAGAAGACCAGGAATGGCCAACGGAACTTCACCCTCACATAGATATCACAATAAAGACACTTAAACGACTATGACCTATGACAACACAAATAAATAAATGGTTCTGAATAATTATGTTGAAAATGGTATCATCGAAGTGAACTGATGATGATGATGGAGCCGGAAGATAGGTACCGGAACTAAGTAATTGATCAATGTATCCTAGCCGTGTTTGGGCTTATTAGAATTGTCATGAGATGCACTTTGGCTATAAGGTACTATCGAACTGATCTGATGATGGAGGAAGGCTAATTCCATCGAATAATCCGTTCCAATATAAACGCATACAATTTACGCTAAAAATATCTTTTGCAATGACCATCAATAAATCGCAAACTTTCAACGTTACAGGCTTAGATTTGAGCGTTGAATGTTTTTATTACATGGCCAATTATATGTCGCTCTTTCAAGTGTATTATAACCTCAAAAGAAAATATGTTTGTATTGACTAATGACAAAAAAACCGTGAAAGTTGTGTATAAAGACATTCTGTAGTATATTTAGTACTCGCGACCCGCCCTGGTGCAATGCTGGACAAAACCGCATCAAAATCCGTTGCGTAGATTTAAAGATCTAAGCGGACAGACAGCTGGAAGCGACTTTGTTTTATACTATGAAGTGATCAGCATTGCACCCGTGCGAAGCCGGGGCGGGTCGCTAGTTTAACATAAGTGCGAAATTGGACGCTTTATTATTTTAGTGACAGGACACGTAACATTTTAATAGGTATCAAGTTAAGTGTTAAGTGAATGGTGCGAGATTAGACGCTTAGTTTTTATTGTGTTTTCGTGTTTTGTTTGTAGGTAATAATCATGCCTCGTTACTCCTACACAGCTTCGGAATACACCGACATGGTTTTAATTTACGGGGAGTGTGACAGAAATGCTGCTTTGGCTATACGGACATACCGAGGAACACTCGAGTTTGTCCGACCAACGGGCGCACGATTGTTCAAGCTGTCCAGAGGATGCGTGAAAATCGATCCTTAATCCCGCATGTGGATAGTGCTCCTCCACGTGTAAGAGTGACCCTTGAGGAACGAATTTTAAATTATTTTGAACGCAACCCAACGTCTAGTTTGCGTAGGGCAGGTCGACATTTTCGTGTTAACCATAAAACTATTTTAAAAATTTTAAAACGCGACAAACGGAAGCCGTATAAAGTACAAAAAATTACATGCGTTGTTACCTAGAGACAAGCCAGTAAGGGTACACTTCTGTCGCTGGATAGAAACAAAACATATCGAGAATCCTGATTTTCTGTACAATGTGATGTGGACTGATGAAAGTACTTTTACTAGGAATGGTTTATGGAACAGACAGAATCTTCGTTACTGGAGCCGGGTGAATCCGCGTCTAGGACGGGAGACTTCGCACCAGTACAGGTTTGCTGTCAATGTTTTGGCTGCCATTCACAGAAACACCATAATTGGTCCGGTTTTTATTGAAGGAAATTTAAATGCCGTAAAGTTTTTGGAACTCCTCAACGGACCCGTTTCCGAGTACACGGAAGAGCTTTCGCTAGATGTTTACAGGCAGATGTGGTACCAGTTAGACGGAGCACCAGCTCATTCAGTGGTGAGTGCAAGAGAACGTTTGTCTGAAATGTTCGGTCAGCAGTGGATTGGCCGTTATGGACCAACGCGATGGCCCGCCAGGTCCCCTGACCTTACGCCATTGGATTTTTTCTTGTGGGGTCACATCAAAAATGACGTGTACGCAACAGCTGTTGAATCTGTGGATGATTTAAAAGATAGGATAATCTTATCTTTTAATAAATTAAAACACATGGCTGCGAATGGGGACCTCTTGTCAAACGTCAGAAATAATCTTCTGCGACGTTGCAGTTTGTGCATTAGAATTAATGGCGGCCATATCGAAAAACGAAATATTTAGTGACGTAGGTCACGTAGGTACAGCTAAGTGATTGAACAGTGATCCAGATAGTGATTAATAATTTAATTAAAAAATAACCAGCGGATGAGATGTGCCTGATTGTTTGGTGAATAGTCTGTGATTTAGTGTAATTGTTTTTACTGAACATTAGCCAAAAGATCAAGTCGCTACACGACTGCGTTGTTGCCGCTCTTACCACAGGTTAGTGAACCAATATTCATATATGGTGTTCTATTTTTTATTCAGTTTTAAGCCATTTAGTTTGTTTGAAAATTTTTTTTTTCTATTTTGATTTTGGGGTTTTTTTGATAGTGTAGAATTATTCCTATGAACTAGTATTATGCGTGTTTTCATTTATTGTCGTATTGTCGTATCCACTCTGTAGAGGGTGGCTAAGAACGGATCCTTGGGGTAGACCCCTCCAAGCTAACTTTGGTTCAGAGTCCTCCCCAGGAATCCTATCCTCCATAGTTTTATAAGGGATGCGAGTGGCTCGTAAATGAAACACGTAGTTAGTCGTTGATGTCTGAACAAGATCTGTATATTTTCTGTAATTACTCCCTATTTATATTTACATTGGTACTAGTGGAGGTAGAGCTTAGTCTAAGATATTTACAAGCGTGCGTCGTTATTCCTCAGACAGGGCGCTTGAAGCGCTGCAGATTAAACGCACTGAACGGGCCGCTCACCGCGCATGCGCGGCTTAGTACATGGCGCAATCCTGTCGCGAATCTATAAAATTTATAGATTCGCGACAGGATTGCGCCGATTGCGCCATTTAATACGAGTCGCGCGCAGAGTGCGGTCCTTTTCGCGGGACGACGTTACCGAGTGAACATCTCCGCTGCGCGAGGCCACGTGATCCAGCTGCGATGTTCGAAGTGAAAATCATGGAGGGTGCTGGAGCTTTTGTTTGCGCTTACAAGCTTATCCTGTTTCTAGATTCGTCGTAAAACGTGTTGCTTCATTGTTTCTTTAACAGACATGGTCTAAAACGTGGTAATTGGTTCTGAGGTATTGGTAACTGTGACAGGTAGGTACTGTGTCACTACAGTTTAATGCTACGGTATGATCTGACGTATCCTAGCCGGGATTCTCAGCTGTTGCTTCTTTTGCCTGAGAACTGGGAGAAGGACAGAGTCATAGGCAGTAGACATATCCAAGAAAACGGCTACCACAGACTCATTTCTACTAAGGGTCAGTCGGATGTCTGAAGTGAGGGTCGCCACACTATCAGATGTACCAGATCCTTTCCTAAAGCCAAATTGAGTCGTTGGCAGTAGTTTCCTGTTCTCCACAAACCATTCCAGACGGTTTTTAACAAGGTTTTCCAAGAGCTTCGTAAGTATGGACGATAGAATAATAAGTCTGTAGGAAGAATGATCACTGGGATCTTTCCCAGGTTTTAATATCGGGATAATAACTTGAACCTTCCAATCAGGAGGAATATATCCGGAGGAAAAACAATGATTGGTCAAATCCAGGTAATACTGGTAGGTCTTATTCCCAGCTTTAGATATGAAGGAGTATGGGAATCCATCCACTCCAGGAGCAGAATCCTTTACGTGGGCGAGTACCAACTTCAGCTCCCCCAAAGTAAATGGTTTATCCAGAGGATCATCTGATGCCATCTGGGGATCTGAAGAAACACATTCATCTTTGTCCGGGGCCTGAGGACCGTTGCCTCACGCGACCGGCCGCCTCCTTTGCTAGCATTACTGCTTCGCAGAAGGAGGCGACCGACATTTCGGGGAATGCGTCCTGGAATTGAACAATTTAATTCAATCAAGACCAATCCATCATCGGACCACTAGACGTTCGGCGTTGCGCCATCAGTACATGGTGGACATCCCACCCATACGCACAAAGCGTTTTGTGAACACACATGATTTGGAATTATTGGTTTTTGATTGGTATGGTATGTTGTAGATGAATCTATGGAAAGAAAGCTGGATTTTTTAGAGCATTCCATTGTTGACAATTAAAAAATAGGAGAGATATTAAATATTATCTACTTCTCTTGCTTACGTACCTACTTCTTCGACATAAAAAGAAATTTTTAAGAATTATGATGGATTTTGTCTATTTGAAGTGGGTACACTACATAAATACGAAAAACTTTATTCCGACAGTCACAAATACGAATTTCAAAATACCGATTTTCATAATTCCGAATGGTTCAAAATTCCGAACATAACAACTCCGACTAATCATTATTCCTATTTTTATAATTCCTAAATTTCAATTTTCCTAACTTTTATAATTACTATTCTCAAAATACCGAGTTTCAGTAGATCGAATAACGAAAAGTCCGATTTAATGATAATTCGAAACATCAAAAATACGAATTCCGATTATTAAAATACCGATTAATAAAATTCTGAAATAAAAACGCCTCATAAAACTGTATAGCAAGACAAATAAACACATAAATGCTCGTCAGAGGTCGTAGTATGAGGGGGTAGAATTAAAAAACTAATGACAGATGCGTTTTCCAGCATACAGGGGATTTATTGCAGCATGCAAGCAGGCATGCAGCGTGCAAGCAGACATGCAGCATGCAAGCAAGCATGCGACATGTAAGCAGGCATGCAACATGCAAGCAAGCATGCAACATGCAAGCAAGCATGCAACATGCAAGCAGGCATGCAGCATGAAAGCAGGCATGCAGCATGCAAGCAGGCATGCAGCATGCAAGCAGGCATGCAGCATGCAAGCAGGCATGCAAAATGCAGCAAGCATTGTTTCTGTCACGGCTCCGGCGCTGCGGGGTTTGGGCGGCCCCACGCGAGCTTATCGTCGCAGATGGTTTTAACGCTCACCACCGCAGCTTCGGCTTGCTGGCCGGCTTTGCCGGCCAGCCTCAGCCGCGGCGGCGGGCCTTCAAACCACCTGCTCCTCAGCTCGCGGGCCGCCCTACCCCTCCGCGCCTACGCGGTTTTAAATTACACTCTAGGGGTAGGGCAAACAAGACTGCGTGAAGTCGGTTTTGCAGCGATTCGTTTCTGACACTAAATTTTGTAGCACAACATGTTGACTTTTAGTTTATTCGAAGTATTGAAAATCGGAATATCGTTTTTCGGACCGAGAACCCTTCGAGCATTTGATTCTTCGAACGTATGAAAATCGGAAAACTAACAAATCGCATTTACGACTTTCGGTAACATAAATTTCGTGATTTTTAATAATAGACATTATAATTTTTAGGTATTATGAAATTCGGACTTTTGAAAATCGGAATATCGAAATTCGGAATAAAATATTTCGGAGTATTTGGGTGTTCCCATTTGAAGTACTTACAGTTTATTTTATAGCGTGTTTTTATGTATGATCAAGTATGGTATGGTGGTTTAAACACAAGGCGAGTGAATGTTTTGTAAGTGTTTCTTTCGTAAATTTCCCGATCCCTGAACAAAGAAATCTGGTGAAGCGTCAATGCCTTTTCTCAATGTGTAGGTAGGTATATATTTTTAGAGAATAAATAATATAAATTAGTTACCTTTCCCGCATTCTCTAAGTCAATTGAGTCTCTGTTGAGGATTCCATTCACCAATATCTACGACCGCAGCGCCCATTGGTTGGCGTATCGAATGCTTCCTTGAGACGCTCGCTAAACACCGATAGAGGGCGTCTTCCCGCAAAAAAAAAAGTTTCCGCTCCCGCCGCCATTCGGCATTGCGTCGAATGCGTGCCGCTCCGCTATAGAAATCCCATATATGTTGAAAACCTGAGAATTCTCGTGTAATAAGTGTATCTGCTACTGTGAGACATTGAGACCTTATAGTGCAGTGTTGGTTTCACGAGTTCTGACCAGTCCACCGGTGGATGAATCAATTTAGCTCGCCGGCCGGCAGCTCACCCAGCGACCACGCACCCGTGAACGAGGCGCCTTCCTACCTTCAAGTGGGGTCCCTGGATTAGCAAGGTACGTGGGCTTTATTGCTGCAAATAGATGTTGTGGGTATTGGTGTCTCAGAGGTGAGAACACCTAAATACTCCGAAATATTTTATTCCGAATTTCGATGTTCCGATTTTCAAAAGTCCGAATTTCATAATACCTAAGAATTATAATGTCTATTATTCAAAATCACGAAATTTATTTTACCGAAAGTCGTAAATGCGATTTGTTAGTTTTCCGATTTTCATACGTTCGAAGAATCAAATGCTCAAAAGGTTCTCGATCCGAAAAACGATATTCCGATTTTCAATACTTCGAATAACTAAAAGTCAACATGTTGACTAACTAAAAAAGACATGCTATGGCAGTACAGGCGTTCTCCTAATGCTAAAAATAAATTTCTATTAAAGCTATTTTTAGTGCTCGTTTAAAAAAAGTAATAAATCTGACCCAAAAATCACAAAATGATTATCACATAAGTTCGGCCAAAAACAAATCTAAAGCTTTTTGGAACATTATTAACAAAGATAAGCTTTATTATCCTAAAGAAAATATACCTGACTACATTAAAATAAACAATAATGTAATATATGACCCTCAATTAATAGCAGAATCTTTTAATAATTATTTTATAGATGAAATTAAGCCGACTAATTCTATTCCCTCTTATACAACCATTGAAACTAATTGTAGCTCTACTTATATTTATTCCTCCTACGGTACCATCTGACATAGTGACAACAATTCAATCATTAAATAATACCAATAGTCAAGGATATGATGGCATCATCACCAAAGTTGTTAAACATGTGGCACTGTTAATTGGGCCCGTTATGAGTTATGTCATCAATCTTTGCATCGAACATGGTCATTTCCCTGAGAAACTAAAAATTACTATTATAAAACCAATTCATAAAAAAGATGACAAAAAAAAACATGGGTAATTATAGGCCAATAGCACTATAATATCAATTTTTTCAAAAATTATAGAAAAAGTAATATACAAAGCCTTAACTCGTTTTTTGAAAAACATGATCTCATAGCCAAAGAGCAGTTTGGATTCAGAAAGCATAGATCCATAAATATGGCGATTTATGAATTAGTAAAGAAAATAATATCTAATGTTGATAAAAGAACTCCAGTAGCAGCCCTCTTCATGGACATGTCTAAAGCATTCGACCATGTAGACCATGATATATTGCTGAAGAAATTGGAGCGTTATGGTATTAGAGGGAACGCTTTAAAATTATTAAAATCTTATCTGTCTAATCGCATTCAAATTACGACAATTGATAGATTAAGTAAGAGTTCTCAAATTGAACACACATACGTATCACAACCCAGGAAATCGACTTACGGTGTTCCCCAAGGTAGCATTTTTGGTCCGCCATTGTTTAATATTTACATAAATGACATGCCTAAAGCCATAAAAAATCAGATGGTCTTGTTTGCTGACGACAGTACTATTCTATTCTCTGATAATGACATCAATAATCTCATGAATGACATAATAGCCAATAATAATCTAAATGTGAATCTTAGTAAGACAAAAATAATGACATTCAATCAGAGAATCATGAAACCCAAGCTTAACATAAAATATGAGAACGTAACAATCACTGAGAGCAATACGACTAAGTTTCTGGGTCTATAGTTGGATAGTCATCTGTCATGGAACCATCATATTGATACTTTGTCAAAGAAGCTTAGCCAGTTCGCTTATGCTCTTTATAAGCTATCAAAAACGGTTAACCGATTTACAGTGCTACTAGCTTATGATGCTTACGTGGCGTCTAACATTAGGTACGGCATAATTTTCTGGGGTAACTCGAGTGAAAGGGAAACTGCTTTTAAAGCCCAGAAAAAATGTTTGCGATCCTTTACTCATTTGCATTCGACTGACAGTTGTAAACCAATATTTAAACAACTAAATTTGTTAACTTTACCGTCTATGTACATCAGCTATGAGATGGGAGTATTTGTTCGTAGTAATCTCCATCTGTTTGAAACTCTACACTCTCGACGTCATCAGAACACTATTCGAGCCGGTTCTCATAAAACAGCATTTTTCGCTAAAAGTGTACTTGGTATGGCCTCCAAAATATATAATAACATACCAATAGCTATTAAAAATAAAGAGTGTCTAAGTTCTTACAAGAGGTCCCTGTTTAGGTTTCTTTTGGCTAGATGTTACTACTTATTCTATCGCAGAGTTTATTGCTGATAAACAGGGGTATGGAGATCCGACGTGCTAAATAGTTAATAATAATTTGTAATTATAATAATTTAATCCATGATATAATTTTAATATTTGTAGTTATTCTATTTGACTTATTTTGGTGAATGACAATTGACATACTCATATTTTATTTCTCTTTATAATGTTATTTTTTTTTTCATTTGTAATTTATTTGACTTGCTTGGCTTTTTGCCTTAATTTTGTACGCTATTCTTTTGGCAAAACATAGTGCACTTACTTTTCTTTTATGTACTACCTGTTAACCCACCTATGTTTTACAAAATAAATGATTGATTGATTGATTGTGCTACAAAATTTAGTGACAGAAACGAATCGCTGCAAAACCGACTTCACGCAGTCTTCTCTGCCCTACCCCTAGAGTGTAATTTAAACCCGCGTAGGCGCGGAGGGGTGGGGTGGCCCGCGAGCTGAGGAGCAGGTGGTCTGAAGGCCGCCGCCGCGGCTGAGGCTGGCCGGCGAAGCCGGCCAGCAAGCCGAAGCTGCGGTGGTGAGCGTTAAAACCATCTGCGACGATAAGCTCGCGTGGGGCCGCCCAAACCCCGCAGCGCCGGAGCCGTGACAGAAACAATGCTTGCTGCATGTCGCATGCTGCATGCCTGCTTGCATGCTGCATGCCTGTTTGCATGTTGCATGCCTGCTTGCATGTTGCATGCCTTCTTGCATGCATGCTCAAAAACGCATCTGTCATTAGTTTTTTAATTCTACCCCCTCCTACTATACATAATTATGATACATCTCTCTGACGAGCAATTATGTGTTTATTTGTCTTGCTATACAGTTTTACAAGGCGTTTTTATTTCGGAATTGTATTAATCGGTATTTTAATAATCAGAATTCGTATTTTTGATGTTTCGAATTATCATTCAGTCGGACTTTTTGTTATTCGATCTATTGAAACTCGGTATTTTAACCGACTTCAAAAAAGGAGGAGGTTATTCAATTCGGTTGTATTTTTTTTTTATCATATTTTTTTTTTATGTTTGTTACCTCAGAACTCCGTCGTTTATGGACCGATTTGCAAAATTTTTTTTTCCCTTTACACGATATGCTTTCAGATTGGTCCCATTTTTTTCAAAATCTAGTTCTGATGATGGGATCCATGAGGAATCGAGGGAAGTCCTCAAATATTATAGGCAACTATATAGTGATTTTGGTATTTTCATCGAGAACTTAAGCATTTACAGTCAAAAAGTAACATTTGATGAAGTGGAACTGATGAAGAAGACCAGAAATGGTCAACGGAACTTCATACTCACTTTGATATCACAATGAAGATAGATAGACGACTATGACAATACAAATAAATGAATGGTTCTGAATAGTTACGTCACGCTGAAAGTGGTATCATTGAAGTGATCTGATGATGATGATGGAGCCGGAAGGTACCTAGACACTGGAACTTCATAATTAATCAATGTAACCTAGCCGTGTTTGGACTTATTAGAATCGTCATGAGATGCACTTTGGCTATAAGGTACTATCGAACTGATCTGATGATGGAGCCGGAAGGTAGGCATAGGAACTCCGTAATTAATCAATGTATCCTAGCCGTGTTTGGGCTTATTAGAATTGTCATGAGATGCACTTTGGCTATAAGGTACTATCGAACTGATCTGATGTTGGAGCCGGATGGTAGGCATAGGGCCTCCGTAATTAATCAATGTATCCAAGCAGTGTTTGGGCTTATTAGAATTGTCATGAGATGCACTTTGGATATAAGGTACTATCGAATTGATCTGGTGATGGAGCCGAAAGGTGAAAGGTAGACACAGGAACTTTCTAATAAAACAATGTAACCTTGCAGTGTTTTGGGTTAATTGGAATCGTCATGAGAAATAGGCACTCTGTTTATAAGTGGTTCGCAACTAAAAAGTGTAAAATAAAAACTTTTTACAAAAAAAAAAAAATAACCGACTTCACTAAAAAAAACACTAAAAGGATCAAAATAACTTTAATTTCGGAAGTCGGTGTTAAATAAGAAACAAACAATACCGAGAAACACCGACTTCTGATATAAAAGTCATTTTGATCCTTTTAGTGTTTTTTTAGTGAAGTCGGTTATTTTTTTTTTTTGTAAAAAGTTTTTGATAATAGTAATTATAAACGATAGGAATATTGAAATTTAGGAATTATAAAAATAGGAGTAATGATAAGTCGGAGTTGTGATATTCGGAATTTTGAACCATTCGGAATTATGAAAATCGGTATTTTGAAATTCGTATTTGTGACTGTCGGAATAAAGTTTTTCGTATTTATGTAGTGTACCCCTCAGAGGTATCGTCAACAGGGATTTAATTTTGTGTATTTTAAATTTACTTTCCCCGCCATATTGGCTGTCTTAAAACACCTCCTTTCTTAGGTGAGGCTATTTACACGCCTTATCATAATTATTTGGTCCTTTCGAGCCTAGATAGGTAACGGCTCCCTAGTTAGATTTTTACGTAATATTTGGTGAAAATCATAATAGGTATATATAGGTTATAGATATTTACGTAAACCTTTGGTAAATTATTCTTGCCTATAAACCGCTCTCCGCTATAACATAAACATAATTGACAATAGATTCTACGTAGGTTTTGGTAAATCTGTCAATATTGTTTCATAGAATTTAATGTGTTACGTATTTCACTTTGGTAATAGGAGGTAGTTACTTACCCATCATTTCGGTTTTGTGCGTATTAGTTATTTTTATTCAGATACCGCCACATAGTTGGTAGGTTCTTTACTATTGCAAACCGCCTGATAAGTTTACCCGCGCATATTTTTAGATATTGCTCTTGATATTAACTTAACAAAATGACTGAGAAACAATTAAAGCCGGAAGATTTACTGACTATCCTTCATGAAAAGAAAGGATTGTTATTCAAACGCCTTAATCGATTATATGATTTATCGAAAAATATTTCGTCGTTCGATTCGAGAAATAATGAAAGTTTTATGACTGAATCGGAAACTATTGACGACATTCGTGACAAATTTGAATCTTATGTCGATCAAATTAACCACATAAACATTAATTTGAAACCTGGTTCGAGTCCCGACTATGCTTGTTTAGAATCCTTTGAAGATTTGTTTATTCGCATTAACCGTATTAGGAATAAAATCGACAGTAGTCAATCGCAGTTATCACAATGTAGTAATTCGAAAACGCTTTTTGAACCACTAAAAATAAAGCTGCCTCCAATCGCATTGCCATCTTTCGACGGGAAACCTGAGAATTGGCCTGTTTTCTATGAGTCGTTCAAGTCGAATATTCATAACAATGAACAGCTGACTGACTCGCAGCGTGTGCAGTATTTAGTAGGTAGGCTTACACATAACGCGTTAAAGATTACAGCCGTTATTGTACCTACGGCTGATACCTATCATTTTCTATGGGACTGCTTAGTTAATAAATACCAGGATAAGCGTACATTAGGTATACACTATTTAAATAATATATTAGATTTAAAAAGTTGTTTGTGTAACGCAAATAGTCTCGATTCTTTCATTGAAACATTTAGTGTAAGTATTTCTGCCTTGAAACAACTTGGTATTCCGGATCTTGCGGATTTTATTCTCTTGCATTGCGCTATGAGAAAAATAGATTCACAGACTGGTCAATCGTTTGAACTTTCCGTTCGCGATGTTGAAATACCTACAACTAAATTGTTAATTATCTTGTTCAAGATCAGGCTAAGATATTAGCACGCTCGAATTTATCTCATTCGAACGCGAAAAATAATTATAATAAACCTCATAGTTCCGCATCTCGCGAGCCTCGCACGCAAACGAAAGCGTTTGTTGTGAGTGAATCGCCTAATTCTACCGCTCCCGCTCCGCTCCGTTCCGTCGCGAGTTGCGCGTATTGTAAAGATAACGCTCATGTTCATTTGTTTAACTGCGCTAAGTTTCAATCCGCGTTGACTCCTAGAACTAGGTTTGAGTTTATTAAATCCGTACATGGTTGCCCAAATTGTCTGAGCACGTCGCACGGTTTGAGTTATTGCAAGTCGACCTCAGTCTGTAACGTATGTAAAAAACGCCATCATACTTTATTACATTTTGAGAAAAATAAAAAGAACTTTCGTAACAAGTAAAATTGCTTTGCTGATACTTGTAGTCAATGGTTGATTAGGGATAGAGATGGGCGTAGGTACATCAAAATGATCTGATGACGAAGCCGGAATTTAGGGACCTCAATTAGTGAAGAACTTAGCCGTGTTTAGGCTTGTTGGAATTGTCATATGATGCACCACTTTGTCTTTAGAGTGCCTTTGAACTGATGTAATGATGGAGCCGGAAAGTAGAAGTTAGGCAGGAGGACTCCGTAATGAAACAATGTATCCTGTGTTTTTCTTATTGGAATTGTCAATTCCTCATAATAGCCATTGTGGCTATCAAGAGGAATAATACAATCAAGATATGTTTGAGCACGTTATTATTACGCCATGTGCTAGTCAACAGATATGAAGGGTCCAGGATGCCTGCAAGCCAAGAATTTGATTGTAGTATTGATTAGCAGAGCAAAATTTGTCAAGAAAGTTGACTTGATACATTTGGCGCAAAATACTACAAAAATATTGGAATGTGTATATCCATATTCTAATGGTAATTTAAACCTATGAAGACTTGGCTTAAGCCGAGCGCCGGGACCTGTCCCTGATACAGAGGTGGATGCAGCTTCATGTTAGCGGCTCTCCTCGTATTATTTGACTTTGTGATATTGTGTGGGTGAAAATTATTGTAGTTATTATATCTAAAATTTTATGAATTATGATATACGTAATGTGTTATTTTATTTGTATTTTATTTTTATTTGAATTTCATTTTAAGTGATGAAATCTCATGGTATGTGTATTTGATTTTATTATTTTAATATTTTATTTGATTCTAATTTTGTGTGTAATGTATGGACTATGTCTGAAAATAAAATGAATACAATTAAAGAACTTAGTATCTAAACTAAAAACATAAACAAAAGAAAAACAACTGTCCTGCGATCAAAAATGAGGCTCTAACTCTAATGACGTCAGAGTTTTTGGCGGGATTTCTTCGAGTGAAGTTCGGTGGCTGTTTTAATTATTCGTAAATTGATTCCTAGTGGATATTGTGGTGTAAAATTGATTAAACAAGATTTCCAGGATGCTGAAATAAACAAGGTAAAAAGAAAAGCCGCAGTCACAAGTTATAGGTAACAACCGAAACACTTTAATAACGTGTGACTACGGCTTTTCTTTTTACCTTGTTTATTTCAGCATTCTGGAAATCTTGTTTCATAATTTTAGTTTCGTCGTTTTTTTTTGTCGTAGTCGGGTTTTAGTTTTTTTACTTTTTTTAATTTAAATTATTTTGGTGTTAAATCACTGTGCTTCTATACCATTTGCAAAAGCTAAATTTAAAATTTCTAATTAATAATGGTAAATTAATTTTTGTCCACCAGAGGGCGCCACATTGAATTTTGATGATATATTTTGATAAGTACCAGTGAAGCCCTTTCAAATGATATCAAACACGGTGTATTTATCTTAACATTTTTTTTAACACATGACTTCTTGTCCGTTAGAGGGCGTCACTTTAAATTTGAACAATACTTTGGAAATGTACAAGTAAAGCCCTTTCAAATGATACCAAACACGGCGTATTTATCTCCATTTTTGTTTTTTACACATTACTTTTTGTCCGCTAGAGGGCGCCATATCGATTTTTGTGACACGTCACGTAACCTATGTTCAGCGGACAATTAAGACGGTTCTAACGATACCTCATACGTCGAGTTCCGATAAGTAGATTAGGAGCTATGTGGGAACAGATGAACAAACTCACTTAAATACATAGCCTGTCAAAATCATAACCCTCCGTAGTCGGGTAAAAACAGTTTGCTGAGAAGGCTGAATCGATACAATTACTGCCGAATACTTCAAAAAAATATTAGAATTTTGTTTCACCCTCATTCTAGTGTAAAAAAAGAAACAACTACCTAATGGGAGATTTATTACGCAAGAAAACAAGGACGAAAGACTAGGCGATATGGTCGAACGACTATAGCTTTTCCTAAGGGGTAAAAAGAAAAAAAATGTCCAATGTCCAGGCAGGTGTCAAAGTGTGATTGGTGTGATTTTTAAATAATATTGTTCAATAATTTCATTTGTTAAATTGGTATCTACCGGTTTAAATACTTTCCAGTAAAGATTTTGATTTAAGATTTTTAAGATAATATCTATCAACTTCTTGGACGTCCAGGAATTTATAGCTTATGGTTCCGACTTGCACAAGAGTTCAACGAAAGAAGTGCTTAGGATCACACGATATTTACTGAGTTTATCTCTTGGAGTGTTAAAGCCGCGCCAGCAGCAGACATTCAACATTGTTCTTCTAATTTATATGTTAATTAAGTTATTATTTTATGTTTAAAGATGGAAAAAATGCCAATGTGCAGAATATGTTTAGTAGAGAATGTTCGCATGTACATAGTTAATGACAAGGATTTACAAGAACTATATGAAACGCTGACTGATATTCCAGTAAGTTATACACCTTACATACTAATATATTACATAAATAGCCTGCTCACAGTTGACTTTCGAGCCTCTAGGATATTTCTCTGTATGAGAGATAAGTATACCAAAAACCACACTTAACATCAACTATGGTCAGTGTCGCATAGACAGCATTACAATGTATGTACCCATTGAATGGGCAGTATTCTATTCCTAAGTCAAATGGTACATGTTATGTTACAGTTTGTAACTGAAGACAGAAGACCGATGCTCGCTTGTTTCTTCTGCATTGCTAAACTAAAGCAATGCTGCCAACTGCAGAGAAAATGTCTGGAAGCAGAAGAGCTGTTTGCTCAGATGATGAATGAGGTGAGGTGTTCTGCAACTAGTGAGGGTATTTAGTAACTGTAGAAGTGATACCTAGTGATACTATCTGGAGGTCACGGACTGCTCAGGATGTGTTGAACGTCTTAAGCATTGCTATTTGTGAGGCTCTTTTGGGTGACCAATGAAAATTGTTTGTACTTGTTTGTGTTTGTATGCAATAAAGGATATCAGGATTATATATGTATATTCCACAACTATCACACAACACTGTCTAGTCCCAAGCTAAGCAGAGCTTGTGTTATGGGTACTAGACAACTGATAAACATACTCACATATTTCTAAATACATACATATACTTGTATAGATAAATTACTCCTAGACACAGAACAAATGATTGTGCTCATCACACAAACATGTGTCCTGGGTGGGAATCGAACCAACGAACTCCGGCATAGCAGTCAGGCCCACTAACCACTAGACCAACAGGCCAGTCAAGATTGAGGATTACCTAATACTGTAATAACATTTTGCAGCCAAATCCTTCAGTAAACCGAGGACAGCTAGAGTATTCCAGTGGGCTTACAGTAACTCCTGTAGAGAACATCAGTATAGTTGATGTCAGCCATATTGAAAGCATTGCTGTCAAAGAAGAATTACCAGCTGTTTGTGAGAGACTAGATGATGACATTGAGCCAGAGGAGGAACATCAAAGTGATGGTATGTTTTAAGAGGCAAGTCTTTTAATAAAATAGGCAATAGACATAATGAGGATCAGTCATGATTTTTGTGGAATATGCAGCGAAGATACAGCAATTTTAGTGTATTAGTTCCAGAAACGCGCCTGAGAATAAAGTGACTCGCTGTGACGTCATCTGTTATGATCGGTCTCCACTGGCGAATGAATACGATCAAGCCGTTCGTCGCACGGATCATGACAGATGACATCATTGTAAACATTCGAGCGTGTGTTTCCAAGTAGCCGTTCAGAAAAACTTTAATAAATACACCATTTCTTGATGGATTTTAATAATTAAAAAAATTAAATGCTCAGGACTAAGTAAAAATCGGATTTGCTTTTATGTGATTGATCCTCATTGTGTTATCAGAAACAGGGGACAATTAGATTACCCGGGTTTCAGGCTGGCTAAATTAGCCTTATCTATCATGGGGTACTGTTTGAAATGTTCCTTCCCACGTATTGCTCAATGAGATGAAATTTAAATGTTGTGTCTAATGCACTCTATGCATATTATAAGTTTATACCAGACATGGACCGCCAGGAATGCGATAGAGTGGGATAGAGTGGGATAGAGTGGGATAGAGGGGGATAGAGAGGGATAGAGTGGGATAGAGTGGGATAGAATGGGATAGAGTGGGATAGAGGGGGATAGAGAGGGATAGAGTGGGATAGAATGGGATAGGATAGAATGGGATAGGATAGGATAGGATAGGATAGGATAGAATGGGATAGAGTGGGATAGATTGGGATAGAGTGAGATAGAATGGGATAGAATGGGATAGAGTAGGATAGAGGGGGATAGAGAGGGATAGAATGGGATAGTATGGGATGGAATGGGTTAGAGTGGGATAGAGTGGGATAGAGGGGATAGAGTGGGATAGAGAGGGATAGAATGGGATAGAGTGGGATAGCATGAGATAGGATAGGATAGAGTGGGATAGAACGGGATAGAGTGGGTTAGAGAGGGATAGAGTGGGATAGAGAGGGATAGAGTGGGATAGAATGGGATAGGATAGAATGGGATAGGATAGGATAGGATAGGATAGGATAGGATAGAATGGGATAGGATAGGATAGGATAGGATAGGATAGAATGGGATAGAGTGGGATAGATTGGGACAGAGTGAGATAGAATGGGATAGAATGGGATAGAGTAGGATAGAGGGGGATAGAGAGGGATAGAATGGGATAGTATGGGATGGAATGGGTTAGAGTGGGATAGAGTGGGATAGAGGGGATAGAGAGGGAAAGAGTGGGATAGAGAGGGATAGAATGGGATAGAGTGGGATAGCATGAGATAGGATAGGATAGAGTGGGATAGAACGGGATAGAGTGGGTTAGAGAGGGATAGAGTGGGATAGAGAGGGATAGAGTGGGATAGAATGGGATAGGATAGGATAGAGAGGGATAGTTTGGGATAGAATGGGATAGAGAGGGATAGAGTGGGATAGATGGATAGAGTGGGATAGAGTGGGATAGTATGGGATAGAATGGGATAGAGTGGGATAGGATAGGATAGAGTGGGATAGTATGGGATAGAATGGGATAGAGTGGGATAGAATGGGATAGAGTGGTATAGAGAGGGATAGAATGGGTTAGAGAGGGATAGAGAGGGATAGAGTGGGATAGAATGGGATAGGATAGGATAGAGAGGGATTGAGTCGGATAAAATGGGATAGAATGCGATAGAGTGGGATAGAATGGGATAGAGTGGGATAGTATGGGATAGAATGGGATAGAATGGGATAGAGAGGGATAGAGTGGGATAGTATGGGATAGAATGGGATAGAGTGGGAAAGAGAGGGATAGAGTGTGATAGAGAGGGATAGAGTGGGTTAGAGAGGGATAGAGTGGGATAGAGGGATAGAGTTGGATAGTATGGGATAGAATGGGATAGAGTGGGATAGTATGGGATAGAATGGGATAGAGTGGGATAGAATGGGATAGAGTGGGATAGAATGGGATAGAGTGGGTTAGAATGGGATAGAATGGGATAGAATGCGATAGAGTGGGATAGAATGGGATAGGATAGGATAGGATAGAGTGGGATAGAATGGGATAGAGTGGGATAGGATAGGATAGGATAGGATACGATAGAGAGGGATAGAGTGGGATAGTATGGGATAGAATGGGATAGAATGGGATAGAGAGGGATAGAGTGGGTTAGTATGGGATAGAATGGGATAGAGTGGGATAGAGAGGGATAGAGAGGGATAGAGTGGGATAGAGAGGGATAGAGAGGGATAGAGTGGCATAGAATGGGATAGAGAGGGATAGAGTGGGATAGAATGGGATAGAGTGGGATAGAGGGCATAGAGAGGGATAGAGTGGGATAGAATGGGATAGAGGGGATAGAGAGGGATAGAGTGGGATAGAATGGGATAGAGTGGGATAGAATGGGTTAGAGTGGGATAGCATGGGATTGGATAGGATAGAGTAGGATAGAATGGGATAGAGTGGTTTAGAATGCGATAGAGTGGGATAGAGTGGGATAGAGAGGGATAGAATAGGATAGAATGGGATAGAGTGGGATAGAATGGGATAGAATGCGATAGAGAGGTATAGAGTGGGAAAGAATGGGTTAGAGTGTGATAGAGAGGGATAGAGTGGGATAGAATGGGATAGAGTGGGATAGCATGGGATAGGATAGGATAGAGTGGGATAGAATGGGATAGAGTGGGTTAGAGAGGGATAGAGAGGGATAGAGTGGAATAGAATGGGATAGTATTGGATAGAATGCGATAGAGTGGGATAGAGTGTGATAGAGTGGGATAGCATGGCATAGGATAGGATAGAGTGGGATAGAGTGGGTTAGAGTGGGATAGAGTGGGATAGAATGGGATAGAATGGGATAGAGTGGGATAGAGTGGGATAGAATGGGATAGAGAGGGATAGAGTGGGATAGGATAGGATAGAGAGGAATAGAGTGGGATAGAATGGGATAGAATGGGATAGGATAGGATATTAAATTTAATTTATTAAATTAAATTATTCATTACTGTTCTTTAATACATAATGAAAGACCTAAAATGGATAAGAAAGGGAGTCCTTATAAACGGGAAATATCTCAACAATCTTAGATTTGCTGATGACATCGTACTATTTTCAGAAACACCAACACAACTACAATTAATGGTAAACGATTTTAACATTATCAGTCGTAACATCGGCTTAGAACTAAACACCACCAAAACCAAGGTTATGACCAACAGCATAGAACAACCTATTAAAGTTGACGATTCCCCTTAGGATTATGTGCAGGAATATATTTATCTGGGCAAACAAATTTCCTTCAAGAGATCTAGACACATTGACGAATTAAACAGACGTGTAAACTTGAACTGGAACAAGTTCTGGAGTTTCAAAGAAATATTAAAGTCAAGCCTACCTACCAATCTAAAATCAATTGTTCTGGATTCCTGCCTACTGCCCTGCTTATCATACGCGTGCCAAACTTGGATCTTTAAAGGAAAAACCGAAAGAAAAATTCAAACTTGCCAAAGAGCAATGGAGCGGAGCATACTGAATCTAAAACGCATAGATAAGCAAAGGAACATAGATATAAGGAAACGAACTAATGTATCAGATGCCACCACCACCCACCCACCACCCACTGCAAAAAACTGAAATGGAAGTGGACAGGTCACATTGCCCGTATGAACAAGGAAAGATGGTCTAACAAATAGATAGAATGGGATAGCATGGGATAGAATGGGATAGAGTGGGATAGCATGGGATAGGATAGGATAGAGTGGGATAGAGTGGGTTAGAGTGGGATAGAATGGGATAGAGTGGGATAGGATAGGATAGAGAGGAATAGAGTGGGATAGAATGGGATAGAATGGGATAGGATAGGATATTAAATTTAATTTATTAAATTAAATTATTCATTACTGTTCTTCAATACATAATGAAAGACCTAAAATGGATAAGAAAGGGAGTCCTTATAAACGGGAAATATCTCAACAATCTTAGATTTGCTGATGACATCGTACTATTTTCAGAAACACCAACACAACTACAATTAATGGTAAACGATCTTAACAATATCAGTCGTAACATCGGCTTAGAACTAAACACCACCAAAACCAAGGTTATGACCAACAGCATAGAACAACCTATTAAAGTTGACGATTTCCCTTAGGATTATGTGCAGGAATATATTTATCTGGGCAAACAAATTTCCTTCAAGAGATCTAGACACATTGACGAATTAAACAGACGTGTAAACTTGAACTGGAACAAGTTCTGGAGTTTCAAAGAAATATTAAAGTCAAGCCTACCTACCAATCTAAAATCAATTGTTCTGGATTCCTGCCTACTGCCCTGCTTATCATACGCGTGCCAAACTTGGATCTTTAAAGGAAAAACCGAAAGAAAAATTCAAACTTGCCAAAGAGCAATGGAGCGGAGCATACTGAATCTAAAACGCATAGATAAGCAAAGGAACATAGATATAAGGAAACGAACTAATGTATCAGATGCCACCACCACCCACCCACCACCCACTGCAAAAAACTGAAATGGAAGTGGACAGGTCACATTGCCCGTATAAACAAGGAAAGATGGTCTAACAAATAGATAGAATGGGATAGCATGGGATAGAATGGGATAGAGTGGGATAGAGTGGGATAGCATGGGATAGGATAGGATAGAGTGGGATAGAGTGGGATAGAGTGGGATAGAGTGGGATAGAATGGGATAGAATGGGATAGAATGAGATAGAGAGGGATAGAGTGGGATAGGATAGGATAGAGAGGAATAGAGTGGGATAGAATGGGATAGAATGGGATAGGATAGGATATTAAATTTAATTTATTAAATTAAATTATTCATTACTGTTCTTCAATACATAATGAAAGACCTAAAATGGATAAGAAAGGGAGTCCTTATAAACGGGAAATATCTCAACAATCTTAGATTTGCTGATGACATCGTACTATTTTCAGAAACACCAACACAACTACAATTAATGGTAAACGATCTTAACATTATCAGTCGTAACATCGGCTTAGAACTAAACACCACCAAAACCAAGGTTATGACCAACAGCATAGAACAACCTATTAAAGTTGACGATTCCCCTTAGGATTATGTGCAGGAATATATTTATCTGGGCAAACAAATTTCCTTCAAGAGATCTAGACACATTGACGAATTAAACAGACGTGTAAACTTGAACTGGAACAAGTTCTGGAGTTTCAAAGAAATATTAAAGTCAAGCCTACCTACCAATCTAAAATCAATTGTTCTGGATTCCTGCCTACTGCCCTGCTTATCATACGCGTGCCAAACTTGGATCTTTAAAGGAAAAACCGAAAGAAAAATTCAAACTTGCCAAAGAGCAATGGAGCGGAGCATACTGAATCTAAAACGCATAGATAAGCAAAGGAACATAGATATAAGGAAACGAACTAATGTATCAGATGCTTTAACCCACTGCAAAAAACTGAAATGGAAGTGGACAGGTCACATTGCCCGTATGAACAAGGAAAGATGGTCTAACAAAGTATTGCACTGGGCTGGTACTAGTGGCAAAAGAAAAAGAGGCAGACCACCTGAAAGATGGCTTGATGAAATCAGAAAAACTGCAGGTGAAAACTGGGTTTCAAAAGCCAAAGACAGGAAGCTGTGGAGTAAAATGGAGGAGGCCTTTACTCGATTAGAGGTCCTTGATGACAAAACAAATCACTGAAAAACTTATATCAATAATTAATTTCTACTTATTCAAAATAAAATAATGTTGGAAAATTAATGATAACAATAATTAAAGAAAATTGGAATTGTCAAGGAATATTAAATGGCTAAATAATAATAATAATAAGGTGCCATACTACAGGTATGTGCCCGACCCAGTTCTCGATAATGGCGATATCACGCTGTACTGGGACCGGTCCATAATCACTGACAGGACTATTGTAGCCAATAAGCCTGATATAGTGGTGGTGGACCGAAGAGAGAGGCGTACAATGATTGTTGACATATCCGTTCCGCATGACGAGAACCTCGTGAAAGCAGAGAAAGACAAACAAATCAAGTATATTGATTTGGCTCGCGAGGTTGTCGACATGTGGGATGTAGACTCGGCGATCATTGTACCGATAGTCGTGTCAGCCAATGGCTTAATAGCCAAGAGCCTCGACCAACACCTTAGGAGGCTCGCGTTAGGCGGCTGGATCAAGGGCTTGATCCAGAAAGCGGTACTCCTGGACACGGCTCGTATTGTCAGGAGGTTCCTTTCTCTGGAGCCCTGACCGCCGGTAGCTTGGACCCTGTTCCCGATACCGGTGGGACACTGTTTTTTATATTTTTAAATGTTTTTTTTATTTTTTTTATTGAAATATTTAAAAATATAATTTACATGTTTTAGTTATGAATAAACGAATAATAATAATAATACCAGACATAGGTAATCCCCGTCTGTTATAAGAGGCAAAGTCCTGACTCACTCATTGTCTCATCCATGTGCAGTTTAAACGGTTAAACCTGTGGAGTTTGAATGAATGCTGAATTATGAATGAATGCTGACATTTTGCACAGAGATGCCTTTAATCCAAGGCTCGGATACCGGTTAAATTTTCAAACCGTTATTATGTACTTGGCAAAAAAACCTTTACATTAGGTTTCGTTCGCATAAACCGTTTTTTTTAAACCGGTTTTTGGAAGAGTATTTACATAAAGGTTTTTTCGGATTAAACGGTTTAGAGCAATAAAAACCGGTTAATACGGGCGTACGATAAACAAACGTCCCGCGCTGTTCACAGTTTTTATTCAATGTGATCGTTCTTACTGAAATGTTACCAATACAAATAAATTAAGGAAAATAAGAGCGAAGTTTTATTTTAAATTCAGGAATCTACTACTAATCTGCACAAATAATTACAATTTTTCTCACGGTTAATTTGATATTTTTACCTGATGAGTGGTGCAATTAGCTCTTTGGTGCCGATTTTTAAAAACAAAGGTGCAATGACGATGATGATGTTGTTGATGATGGTGGTGGTGGTGGTGGTGCTTGAGTACAATAATTATAGAGGAATAAAGCTAATGTCACATACTATGAAAGCCTGGGAGAAAATTATTGAAAGGCAATTGAGAGAAGAGAGTGAAATTTTACAGAACCAATTCGGTTTTATGCCGGGGTCGGGGTACAGCGGATGCCATTTTTGCTATACGCCAGCTATGCGAAAAATACGGAGGTGCGCATAAAAACTTGCACATGGTATTCGTTGACCTCGAAAAGGCATACGACTGGGTACCTCGTGAGGTTCTGTGGTGGGCCCTTAAGGAGAAAGGTGTGCCTGGGAAGTAACTATGTGCAATTGATCCGAGCGATGTACAGTCGATGCAGTACCCACGTGCGGTCTACAGTGGGCACCACTAGCAGCTTCAATGTGGCTGTCGGCTTACATCGAGGGTTGGCTCTCAGCCCTTACCTCTTCCTGATGATAATGGACGCTCTGACGTCGGACATTCAGGAAGAGGCTCCCTGGTGTATGCTGTTTGTCGATAACATTGTGTTGGTTGCCGAGAGTGGCCTAGAGGTCAAGAACAGATTGGAGGTGTGGTGGCACAGACTGGAGAGTGTTGGCCTGAAATTGAGTAGAACCAAAATGGAATACTTGTTCTGCGATTTCGGCGGTCTCTCCAATCCAGTGGCTTTAGCTCTCGCTAGAACGCCCATACCGATCTGCTCCGACTTTCGATACCTCGGGTCGCTCGTCTAAGGGGATGGTGAGGTAGACCGGGACGTAACACATCGGATCAACGCAGGATGGATGAAATGGCGATAGGTCACGGGAACAACATGTGACCTACGGATGCCCCTCAAATTGAAGGGTAAAATCTACAAGTCCGTGATAAGGCCTGTCATACTGTATGGATCAGAATGTTGGGCTGTGAAAAAGACGGATGAAAAAAGATTGCACGTAGCAGAGATGAGAATGTTGGATGGATGTGTGGTGTGACGAGAATGGATAAAGTGAGAAATGAGTATATAAGGGGAAGTTTGAAAGTGGCGGCAGTGACTAAAAAATTTAAAGGGAATCGTTTGTCTTGGTATAGTCATGTGAAGAGGAGGGATGAAACGCATGTTACTAAAAGAGTTATGAGTTTACATGTAGATGGATGGAGAAGAAGACCAAAGAAAAGATGGATGGATTGTGTGAGAAGTGATATGAAAGAAAAGGGAGTTAGTGATAGCGTGACGAGTGACAGGACAGAATGGAAGACAAAAAACGTGTTGCGTTGACCCCGAATAAAACGGGACAAGGGCAGGAAGATGATGACAAATATTTGGAAAAAGAATAATTTAATGCTTTTCAATATATCAGTTTCAGTTTCCAGTTTATCAGTAATCAGTCTTCTAGTTTACATATTAAGTACAATTAGGTGGCTTAATTAAAAGTAATAGTAAAACTATACGTTAGTCTAGCTCAATAGTTTAATCGTTGAACAAGTGAGACATTTTTCCCAGTTGGTCCACTTGGTACAATTCCTTTTAACGTTTGAACTTCTGAGACAAAAAAGTTGAACTGTCCCAGGTAAACGTAGTCGTCCACAACTTCGAGTGTAGAGTCTCCGATCTTGATAGGAGTGGGTGCTACATGGATGTTTACCATGACTTTGGTTTTGTCCATGTTCATTTTAAGTCCCACTCTTTCGGAAGCTCTACTGAGGTCACCGAGCATTGTACTGAGCTCCTCCGTAGTCTCAGCCATGACTACTATGTCGTCGGCAAATCGATGGTGAGTGATGTGCTAGCCATTGACATTTATGCCTAGCCCTCTCCACTCCAGAACCTTGAAGACATCCTCCATTGCGGCCGTGAACAGTTTCGGAGAAATGACGTCTCCTTGCCTCACACCCCGCTGCAAGAGGATAGGTTTCGAGGTCTGGTCCTGAAGTCGGACTGACATGGTGGCGTTTTTGTATAAACACTTCAGCACTTCGATGTACCGATAGTCAATCTGGCACCGTTGAAGAGACTGCAGTACAGCCCAAGTCTCGATCGAATCAAAGGCTTTCTCGTAGTCCACAAACGCTAAGCAGAGAGGCTGATTATACTCCTCAGTCTTCTGTATAACCTGCCGCAGCGTATGTATGTGGTCCACGGTGCTGAAGCCTTTTCGAAATCCGGCTTGTTCGGGAGGCTGGAAGTCGTCGAACCTGCGCGCGAGACGGTTCGTGATGACTTTGGAAAACAGCTTGTAGACATGGCTCAGAAGTGAGATGGGCCTGTAATTCTTAAGCAGGGTATTGTCACCCTTCTTAAAGAAGAGTACCACCACACCTCTGCTCCATGCCTGTGGCGTTTTTCCCTCGAGTATGACGGAATCGAACAACTTTTGAAGTGCCTTTAGGACCGGTTTTCCACCCGCCTTCAGGAGCTCGGCCGTAATTCCGTCCTCACCCGACGCCTTGTTGTTCTTCAACTACTTCAGAGCCACCCTAATCTCGTACAGGCTGACGTCCGGGATATTTTCGGTATAGTGTCGAGTCAATCTAGCTCTTGGGTCGTTTGCTAGATTTGCAGTGGGTTCGGAGATTGACGTGTACAACTGTCCATAAAAAGCCTCGATCTCTCCCAGAAGTTTCGATTTGGCGGATATGACTCTGCCATCGTCGGTCTTCAGTTTCGTGAGCTGGCTCTGCCCAACAGACAGATCTCGTGCAAATACTTTAGAGCCCTTATTCCGCTCAATCGCATCCTTAATCCTCTCGGTATTAAATCGGCGAAGGTCGCGTTTCAGAGACTTTGAGAACCGTTTATTGAGCTGCCGATATGTGCACGCGTCATCTGAAGACTGCAGTCATCTCACGCCTCTTCTTCATAAGCTCGAGAGTTTGATCTGACAGCTTCTTGTTCTTTTTTGTACAGTGAGCCTTGAAAAATTTAGACCCGACCGTATGGACAGTTCCCACGAACCCATCGTTATTTATATTCGTCCACGGAGCTTCCTAGGCACTCGAAACGATTGTGGAGTTCGAGCTGAAAGCTCTCGGAGTTTTGAATCTGGATCTGTGCTGGACGGAGCGTAGACTTCACCAGTCGAGACCTTTCAAGCTTAATATTGATATTCAATGTGCCTCTTACCAAGCGGTGATCACTTCCAGTTTTCACCGCGTTGATCACGGAGACATCATTGAATATTTGCTTCTTCGTCGACAGAATGAAGTCAATCTCATTTCTAGTCGCACCGTCGGGACTTTGCCAGGTCCACCTCCTATGCTCACGTTTTTTGAAGAAGGAGTTCATCATGTAGAGGCCTTCCTTCTCCATAAAACTAGCCAGTAGGTGTCCCCGGTGATTCCGACGTCCAAATCCAAATTGCCCCACTCTCAGCTCGTCACCATCTCGTTTGCCCAGTTTCGCTTTGAAGTCCCCCATGACCACGGTGAAGTGGGTCTTAAAACCATGCATGGCTCTGGATACATCCTCATACATGGTCTCTACTTCGTCGTCGGGGTGCGTCGAGGTCGGGGCGTAAACCTGTATGACCTTCAGCTAATATCTTGGCGATATTCTGAGTATAAGGTACGCCACCCTGGTCGACACACTCTCGATCTTCACCGATCAATATCGTAAATTCGTAACTCGTCTACATACCACGCCGCTATACGCGGCATCCTTACAAGTAGTCACCAGTTGCAACGCGTTACCCGACATGCCGTTCGTCGAATAAACCGGTTAATTTAGGTTAAAATAAAGTTCTTAAAACGTTTACGTTCTTATGAAAAGTTCGGAGGAAAACCGAAATAAACCGGTATTAACCGGTATTTTTTAAACCGGTTCCGAGCCTTGCTTTAATCTATATATATAGGGAGAAACAAACTGACTGACATATTAATGCACAGCTGATACCACTGGGATTGAGACTTCAATTTTGCACAAGGTTCACTTTTATGTTGTAGGCGAGCACTAAGAGAGTAATTTTCTAAAGCTCACCCCCTAAGGGGATAAATAATAATAATAATAATAATAATAACTTTATTTCCAAAAAATTGCAATTTACAAAGAATCGTTTTCATTAATTACAGATCAGATTAAGACAGTAAGGTTTTTAAATTGCATAAATCTCTGATTGTACCACTGACACCCAAGCTAAGATTAAACTTGTGTTATGGGTGCCAGGGCTCTCTCTCTATTAATCTTTTTTTCACCTTACACAAACCAGTACGGAGTTATGTTTGGAAAGTATCCATTGTTGAGCATAATCAAAACAAAGTTAATCGAAAAAAGAAAAACAAAACAGTTAAAATAAACTTAAACTTAAAGATTAACTAATAAAAAAAATAAAATAAAAATAAGAGTAAAACAGTATAGCCCCTTACTAGTATTTTGGTTGCTAATTGAATGTGACTTGTGTTTGTGTAGAGTGTATGTGTTGTGTGTAAGTGTCGTGTGTATGTGTTGTGTGTAAGTTTGTGTTGTGTATATGTGAGTGGTCTAAAAAATCAGTAATAGTTAGAATAACTTTCCCAGTAACTTTTCTATTTCCTCGTATGTACGAGTAACAAGCCATTGACTAATTTTCTTTTTGCAATCGAACATATTTAAACCATAAATATCACATTGTATGTTAACTGCATTATAAATTCGATTACCCAATACCCGAAAATGTCTTTCTGCCAGTTTAGTTCTGTAACTTACTATGGGACAAACATATTTACATCTCCTTTTTGCCAAATGACCAGTATTGTACTCCAGAAAAGCATGCCTGCGCAAGATGGTGTTTAGTACAAAGAGCTGTCTCACAGTCATGACTTTGCAGTCTTGATACAATGCTAAGGTGCTATACCGGAAATGTTTAAAAGTCATAACTTTGAGGACAGCTCGCTGCGCCCTTTCCAGCCTGATAAAATAGCTTTTTGGAGCACCTCCCCAAGATGTAATACCAAAAGTGATTACTGACTGACAGAGTGAGAAATAGACCATCCGAAGTGTACTTATATCTGCACTATTGCGCAGACTTTTGAAAATAGCCATGAGCTTTCTCACCCTGCCAGACGTTCTATCAATTTGCTCCTTCCAGGACATCAGGTTATCTATTATGATACCAAGGTATCTGATCTGTGTTGTTCTGACTAGAGGAGGGCAGAGGCATTGGTTAACTTGCTCATTGCAAGTGTGGGCCCTAATAATAAATGCGTCATCCGGCTGGGTACAGGATTTTATTGAAAACGGGATGTATTTCGTTTTATCAATATTAAGAGTAAGAATATTGGCTCCTAACCAAGACATCACGATACCCATTGCAAACTCCGCTCTCTCTTGAACTTCTCTCCAATTTTGCCCATGTACGAGCAAAGCGGTATCGTCTGCGTAGGTATGTATGTTAGAGTATGGGATGGATATATTACATAGGCTGTTTACATATATAAGAAAGAGGGTAGGCCCCAAAATTGAGCCTTGGGGGACCCCGAAAGATAGTGAGTGTTCGTCACTGACGTATGCGCCTATCTTGACACACTGTGTCCTCTCAGATAGGTAGCTCTTAAAGATAGCCAGTGCCGGACCCCTCACTCCTATCCTCTCTAATTTAGACAACAGGATAGGGACAGAGACAGTGTCAAATGCCTTAGATAAATCTAAGAAAATACCCATACACTTAGACCTTACATCCAGAATATTAACAGCACTATCAACAAAGGCAGCAACAGCGTCCTCGCAGGATTTCTCTCTGCGAAAACCGTATTGGTTATTTGACAAAATGCCATGTGCATCCATAAAATTGACAAGACGACTGTTTAGAACCTTTTCCAAAATTTTTGAAAGCGCTGGCAGGACAGATATAGGTCTGTAATTATTTACACTGTCTCTGTCTCCACCCTTGTAAATAGGATGCACTATCGCTTTCTTTAAGGACCTTGGAAATACTCCATTGGAGATACATAGGTCACAAATGTGTGCTATAGCGGGTACGAGGAATTGGCGACTCTCTTTTATAATTCTAGTTGGAATTCCGTCCCATCCCGCAGCAGAGTCAGTACGCAGACTCACTATGATTCTTTCAACTTCATCAAAATCCGGGGTAAGAAGCGCAAGAGAATTCGACTGTGCATCATCCCTGAGGAATGGAACATGTTTATCGCACGTACTCCTATTTAGGTGTCTTTCCGCAAGATTTTTGCCAACATTTGCGAAGAATTTATTAACAGCATTTATTGAGGACTTTTCATCAAGTCCAGACAGGGTCAAGAGGTTTGTGGGCGGAGGTTTAGAAGTCTGCTTATTAATAACATCATTTATAACTTGCCAGGTTGCCTTAGGATTGTTTTTAGCTTTAGTAAACTCATTCTTCTCATAATTAGTTTTAAGTCGGTTTAATAACTTGTTACAGAAGTTACGATATCGGAGGTATGTGATTTTCAAGGTGTAATTTTCTGGTGATTCTTTAAGTTTCCTGTGCATATTATCCCTGTTCCGAATGCATTTAAGTAGCCCCTGTGTGATCCAGGGCTTTATTGTTAACATTTTTGAGGGCACAAATCTGTTATTAGTATTTGTGGATAAAACAACGTTCAAAGTGTGTAAGGAGATAACCTATTTTATCTCGCGTGAAGCTGCGGGCAGTGATCTACGTGCAACACCGTATAACTCGTCAATATGATATGAAACTATATAATATGTTTCCACACTAGAACAGATAAAAGTAATCCTTATGGTATTGCTTCGTCAGTTGTTCGATCCAGCCCATCCCGTGCTGGGCACGCTACAATTATGGCGGTAAGTCCCCTCTTTGAGGAGTGGCTGGAGCGGCAACACGGCATCCTCACCTACCGCATGACGCAGGTCCTCACCGGACATGGCAAGTTCGGGAGGTTCCTGCATCGGATTCAGGCGGAAGCAACGCCCGGGTGTCATCATTGTGTGGACCACCCGGAGGACACGGTGGAGCATACGGTGGAGGCGTGCCCCGCTTGGGCGGAGCACCGCCGTGTCCTCGTGGAGGCAATTGGCGGCAGCGACCTTTCGCGTCGGGCCCTGGTTCAGGCTATGGTCCGGAGCGAGGAGGAGTGGCAGGCGGTCGCCTCCTTCTGCGAAGCAGTAATGCTAGCGAAGGAGGAGGCTGCACGCGTGAGGGAACGAAAGCCCTCACGCCCTAGCCGCCGTAATTCCGACCCCGACTACCAGCCACGGTAGACGCGGGCTTGCGGACGTCGAGCACTGGGTAGCTCTTCGTTCGGCTGTTCGGTAATTAACCGGACCGAGCCCAGTCGTCAACAGCGCGTAGTGATCCTCGCGCTCCTCAAAGAGATGTCAGCAAACCGTAGGGGCCCAGCGGGGCCGATGCCCGCTAGCTAGGACCGCGGAGAATTTCTGAAAGGGAAACCCGTAGTCCTGGAACGCTAAGGGTAATTGAAGGATACAGGTGTGGTTTTAGTCAGTAAAAGTCTGACACGCCCTCTCGCTCCACCCAGAGCGCGAGAAGTCATTTGGATGATTTCCCACCTTAAAAAAAAAGAAAAAAGCCCATCCCGTGCAGTCCTCCCCACCGGACGCCCTCGGCCGAGGCCTGTAAGCGTGTGATCGCTTAGTTTTTAATTTAGTTTTAGCTTCCTTGTAATTCCAGGCTTTAATGTATTAAGGCCGTCACAGGCTAGTCCGGTTAAGTAAACGACAATCTCATAGGTTGACCTGCGAGGAGACACTCATTAAAAGAGAAGTTACTTCGTCAGTCTGTCTGACACAGCTGGATATTCCAGAAACTACTTATGCTATAGACGTGACATCTCATTCTATATTTACATGTATTTGTTGGTTTACCCAGTTGTCCTGCTCATCTTGTTAATACATTAACAACAAAACTCTTCACTCTTTTTGCTTACAGAACTAAAACTGAAAAGTATAAACAGTAACTATTCAGACGCAGAAGATACACCAGCACAACAGTCGGAGTCTGATTCAGAAGATGATGTGCCCTTAATGGAAATTAAAACGGAAGTGGAAGAAGAACAAGAAGTATCGAGGACGAAGCGAAGAGCGAGTGACACGACACGTAAGTATTAGTTAGTGAATCATTGCGAGTAGGGCGACTGGTTCGACAACATGAACTTAACAAACACAACTTCAGGCGTCCTGTCTGTACACGCTTGAGTAGCACACACACAAAGTACTGAAGACTGATTGCACATACAATAGAACAGTTCTGTGTGTGGGGTATCATAACCCTTGCTTTTGGCTCTGTCGTAGTCATGCATGATCAGTTATATTAGAAAACCTGCAGAAACAACTTTTGAATTTGGCGCTTACTAAATTTAAAATCACAGGGTCGTCCGTTGCGAAGAAACCAAAACTGTACATACGAGGAAAAAAACTAGAAGACGTAATTACAGAAAATCAAAAGAAGAATGAAAAACCAGACACAAAAGTTACCCAGAACACTCAAAATTGTCCATCCAAACTTATTCCGAAATTCCAAGAACCTTCAACTAATACAACATCTCGTGTTAATATCAGTGTTATTGACACTACTATAGACTCAAATTGTCGTAATAATATTAAAAGTAGTAATTTTAAAATCACTCTCGTATACGCACTGGTCGAGCACTTTACAAGTGTGATATTTGTCAGTACAGTTGTAATAAAAAAAACTTTTTACAAAAAAAATACAACCGACTTCAATATAAAAAAAAACACTGAAAAGTGCAAAATAATTTTAATTTCGGAAGTTGGTGTTTCTATAATAGTTTTGTCTCTTCGAACACCGACTTACGAAATTAAAATTATTTTGCACTTTTCAGTGTTTTTTTTTATATTGAAGTCGGTTGTATTTTTTTTGTAAAAAGTTTTTTATTTTTCGCTTTTTAGTTATGGTACCACCACTAAAAAGTACCCCTCAGCCATACTTAAATACCTTATAGCCAGAGTGCATCTTATGACAATTCTAATAATACCAAACACGGTTAGATTAAATTAATTTATTACAGAGTTCCGGTGCCTAACTTCAGGCTTCATCATCAGATCAGTACGATATATTACCCCTCTTCATTCAGTCAGTCATCAACTACACGTATAAACAAAAAGAAAGAAAGAAAAGAAAAGAAAGAAAGAAAACATTTATTTGAGACTCGCACAGGACAAACAACAAAGCAAAGCAACAAAGCAATTTTACTTGTTACGACAGTTCTGCTGTGATCCCATGAGGTGTTCTGTTCCATATCTACGAAGTTCATAATCAGATCATAACAATATTTCTATGGGACCAACTTGGAAGCATAACCTTTCAATCAAAAAAAAAAAAATTCAAAATCGGTCTATAGTTGACCAAGAAATCGGTGAACATACATAAAAAATAAAAATAAAAAACATACATTCAACCGAACATATAACCTCCTCCTTTTTGAAGTCGGTTAAAAAGGGAGATTTATCAAGACATATTCGTACGCACACTGGTGAGAAACCCTACAAATGTAAAGAATGTCAGCGCTGTTTTAGTCAGAAGGCTCATTTAACACAGCACACTAGTACACACACTGGTGAGAAACCTTACAAATGTAAAGAATGTCAGCGCTGTTTTAGTCGGAAGGGTGATTTAACACGACACATTCGTTATCGTCACACTGGTGAGAAACCTTACAAATGTAAAGAATGTCAGCGCTGTTTTAGTCGGAAGGGTGAATTAACAATACACATTCGTTCGCACACTGGAGAGAAACCTTACAAATGTAATGAATGCCAGCGCTGTTTTAGTGAGAAGGGTAATTTAACAAAACATATTCGATGTAGACACGCTGGTGAAAAACCTCAGACCAACAGAAAGAGAAAGATGGAGCACCACGAACTTCAAAAGTAAAATCAAAATCAAAAATAGTTTTATTTCACATAGGCCTACATGGGCACTTATAAAACGTCAGAAGCTAGTGCACGGTTCCAAATTGGTCGTTTCCTATGGAGAAGAACCGGTAAGAAACTCCATGGTTACTCTTTTAAAAAAAGTGGTTGATTACAATATTTTCATATTACAGTATTAATAGATATTATGTAAGAACAGTGTAGACCAGTCAATATTGTACCCAAAAGCACAATAAAAATAATCATATTAAAAGAAGTGAGTCGTAATAGGAAGTAATCTAAGAATTCGTGGAGTCTACAGTGTTCTCACATTCACGTTATAAAAATAGGTTAAATAAAAAAATAAAATAAATATGAATAATTACAAATATCAATAAATGATATGTTAACAAAATAAATGACTAACGAATTTAAGGTACCTAGTTGAATTCTAAATAATTTAAAAAACAATGTGATAAAAAAGTGAACGTTTCAACCGCGCGGCCATAACGATAATTAATAAAAAAAACTGTGCCAAGATTATGTAAAAATTTGTAAAAGTTGATTCCCAAAACCAGAAATTTGTCAAAGTTATGGTTAAAAAGTTAGGAGGGTTTGAATGTGGCCGCGCCATTGAAACGCTGAGAACCGCGCGGCCACGGAGATCTTTAAAACTACGCGTTGCAGTGACCTGAAATTTAGGTAAATAAATTGAATAAGTATGTAAAAATATTCCAAGGTTTATGTTTTAGGCTCAGACCAATAAAAAAGTATAGACAGAACATTGCGCTCCTAAAAGTGTGGCACGCAATATGAAGCCAATCGGCAATATGAAGCCAGCCGCTCGGTAGTCTGCCGCTAGCAAGCGAGTGCGCGTGACGTTGTTTTGTTGAGATAATAATTACGAAATTATGCCATCCTGTGTCATAAACTGCTGCAAGAACAATTCCTTTTTCCAAAAAAATGCTTTTGGGATTACTTTTCACAAGTAAATAACGTTTTTGCTGTTTAGATTAAATAAAATCGTAAAAATATCTGATATAATTTCTCGGAACACGCCATTGTGTCGGTGTTGCAAGTTAAGAACATTATTTATTCCCAAAAATAAGGGAAGTCGTAATTTTTTACGGACACTACAACAAAGTGTTTTTTTTATTTACAAGTACGGCGTAATCCAACATACGGTTACGCTGGATGACCCGCACCTAATCCGATTGTCGTTGGATATATATTATTATTATTATATGTAAGTTTTGTGTGTTTTTAAAATTAATAATTTCACATAATATGAAAATAAATGATTTTCATTAAATGAAATTATCTTTCATTTCATACAACCAAGATAAACACTATACTACCTACACAATAATAAAACTTAACCAAAGTATATCTCTCGCACTTGGGAGTCGCAGCGCAACGCTTGCAACATTTTTCTCTAGCACACATGTGCAAATCTACGATGTCATACACCAAGTTACGCACACAAAGCCAAAACTAGTCCTCACTTATTTCGTCGCTTTTGTTTACGACGACTCCGTCTATACTTTTTTATTCGTCTGAGGTTTTAGGAGCTCTAAAGCAAAACCCCCATGGCCGCGCCATCAAAACGGTGACAAACATATTATCGTTGATATCTCGCTGAAAAAGCATCGCAGAGGTCTGAAGTTTTTTGTAAAACATGGATTCGAATTTGTCGAAACTTCTAAAAATATAACAAAAAATCCTAGGTTTATATTTCAGGAGCTGTAATACAATATCGCGTAGAAATAAGTCGTGTCTATCAATCGATGAAATTACGTATTAACGAGTTCTGTTTTTTTGTAAACACCTATTAATGTGTAGTACTACAGATAGGAGGCAAAACCATATTTTGTTTTTCATAATATAAAGTTTTTTGAGTGTTTCGATTGGATGACCACGGCTTACTGTTTACAGAAAACTTTCCACCTGCTTTTCATTGCATTAGAAATTATACTATGATGTTAATTAAATGAATAAATATTATTATTATTATTGTAAGTAAACAATCTATGATATATCTTTATGTGATTTTTGTTTAGAAATAGAAATTTTGGTGTACATATCAGTTTGTGTAGGGTCCCTATATCCCCACTTCACTATATTACACTGAGACTGGACAGAGGTACATTTAGATTTTAATACTTATGTCAAATTCACAAATAATTTTTAAGGGAAAATGATCAGACCACGACACCTCATACACTACACGAATGTCCTTAATAGTGTCCCAAGCGGCTTTACTTACTACACAGTGGTCTAACCAGCTAGTCGTACCATGCACGTCACTTACGTGTATGTGTCCGAACCGCTGCCTAGTAGGGTAACGTCAGCGCACTGCCACTGCACTTCAGACGAAAAGTTGCTGAGCTCTCTGCGGAATAGTCCACTTGGTTGTGGTCCTCGAGCATAAACACTGCATCAACCCCACTACTTTCAATTATCGCATTTATCTCACTTAGGCTAGGGTTACCATATCTCAGGATTTTTGGACTCTTCTCAGGATTGCGGCTGGATTTTGCAAATCTCATGAAATCTCAGGATGTTAGAATTTTCAATAAAATACAGCTTATCTACTATATAATGATAAGTCGGGTTTTCCTTCCTGACGCTATAACTCCAGAACGCACGAACCGATTTCCACGGTTTTGCATTCGTTGGAAAGGTCTCGGCGGGGTTGGAAAGGTCGGGGCTTGAGAGTAATGCTCGATTCAGTTGGTATATAAACACGAGAACCGAGAACACCATAAACGAACTTGCGCCTACACATATTTTAATAGCAATAAGACGCTCACTGTCACAATTTAACAGCGACACGGACTCATAGACACTCTTACGCCACAGTATCGCAACTCCCCCGTACGGACGCTCTCGCAGAATGCCCGCTGAAGCATCCACCACCGATTTTCCAACGTAGTCGAAGTTGGGGTCAATGCCGCCTAACTCAGAAATATCGTGTGGCATCAACCGGGTCTCCTGCAGCGCAATGATGTCCGATAAACTGCATAACCGTCTCACGTAATCTATTGATCTTGTTAAAGATCTACAATGAGGATCAATCACATAATAGCAAATCCCATTTTTACTAAGTACATCGTATGTGTAATAATTTACTGAGCATTTAATTTTTTAAATGATTAATATCCGTCAAGAAATGGTGGATTTATTAAAGTTTTTCAGAACGGTTACTTAGAAACGCGCGCTCTCGCTGGACTATTTACGATAACGTCATCTGCCATGATCCGTGCGACGAACGTCTTGATCGTAGGGGCATTTCACGTGGAGCGGACAATTAAAAAATTTCTTTGTTTCCGATTTTAGTAATATTTGAGTATGTTATATATGTCTATGTTCCCGATATACGTACATAATATTTTGATTGTGTTTCGTATGATTTACGAGTTATGAGGGTTTGAATATTCGACGAACTCTCAGGTATGCGTTACTTCGAATGCTATTATCCAGCAGGAAGTTGAAACTAAATAAATGAAGTAATGTATTTTATTCTATAATTAATGAGGTTTTTTAACTAAATATTCCAGAAAAAACAATTTATTTTGTGGAAAAAAAAACAGTTTCATTTTTTTAATATTCACAAACTTGGACTACTTTAATCATTTTATTAACCGACTTCAAAAAAAAGGAGGAGGTTATCAATTCGGTTGTATTTTTTTTTTATCATTTTTTTTTTTTTTATGTTTGTTACCTCAGTACTGCGTCGTTTATGGACCGATTTGCAAAATTTTTTTTTCCCTTTATATGTTATGCTTCCAGATTGATCCTATTTTTTTCGAAATCCAGTTCTGATGATGGAATCCATGAGGAATCGAGGGAACTCCTCAAAAATTATAGGCAACCCTATGGTAATTTTAGTATTTTCATCAAGAACTTAAGCATTTACAGTCAAAAAGTAACATTTGATGAAGTGGAACTGATGAAGAAGACCAGAAATGGTCAACGGAACTTCATACTCAAATAGATATCACAATGAAGATATAGTTAAGCGACTATGACAATACAAATAAATCAAGGGCGGATCCAGGGGGGGGGTCATGGGGGTCATGACCCCCCCCTGGGCGGCCCTGGGTTGGGTCCATGACCTAGGTGGACCACTGATGAAAATTGTTAAACATAATGTTTTTATGTAATTTTTTGTCACAATATAGAATTTATGTAAGCACCTTCAATATTTAATTCATTTATGAGCGGCCAACCCGAGGTACAGTTTCTTTCTCCAGATATTTTGGATACACAAATATCTTGTGGATATTATCTAGGCTTCTATAAAAATCAAAACATAAACTTGTGTAAAACTAATCTAGTAAAGACCTCTGAAAATCTGCTATTTAACGTGAACTTTGGCCCTCTATAATGTACTCATATATTAAAAATATAAAAAAGTACATCTATAGAAGCCTTGCACATTTAATCGAGATTCTTAATGACGACAATTTTTCAAAATTTGGAAAAAGGATTTTCACCGATAGAAAGGTGCTTTACCAGGTCACTCAGAAAGTTTTGCGAAAAAATGTTTTTATGTATAAGGCACTGGCCACTTGTAATTATTTTGAAAACTTTGGTTATTTGAAAGTAAAAATACAATGCACTTCTCCATGTCCATAAAAACGTAGCGTGTCGTATGTTCTTAGCGTGCCGATGGTAAAACTAATTAAACTCTTTGCCTGGCCCAGTATACGGCCACGGCAATGCCGTCCACTGATACTGTCATAAGACCCCTACATGAACAAGTAACAGGGCACGTCATGCAGGATGGAAGGTGGGATATAGTCTGTGGAGAGATACTGCACAAACACTGAAGGTCAGAACCGTTCAGAAACCGCCCTACCTGCGTGCGGAGTCTGTTTAGAGTTTTCCAGATTGGCCATGGCAACTCGTGTCCAGGAGAGAGCATCACTCCTATCTCAAAGTAAAGCCATATGGTTTTACTTTGAGATGGGCTCACGCTTACAACAAAACTTTTACAACTTTTAAGTCTCAGGGGCACCGAGCTGTAATAGTGCATTGAATGGCGAGGGTCGTTTTGTTGTTTCGTCCTTTTCTGGGGGTGCAATGCCGATTAGTGGATACAGCATTCGTACCGGAGTCGCCATGAGGCAACCCAGTGGCAATTCGGCGCGTCTCATTAAGTGCTGTATCCACTATGTTAGAGTGGGCGGAGCGGCTCCATACTGGACAGGCATATTCACTAGCGGAGAAGCGGAGCGCCATTCCAGTTGTTCGTGGAACTTGAGGAACGCCCCCATCTAGTGGATGTTAGGCGACGTAGCAGGTTGTTTCTCGTATGCACTTTCCGCTTAACGTTCTCGCAATTTTTTCTGTAGTTGAGAGACCTATCCAGAGTGATGAAGAGATATCTTGGATGGGGGCTATGAATGATTGGCACCTCCTGCCATGAGATATTGAGCATTCGACCCGCTTGTCTGTTACAAAGATAAAAGACGCACATTTTTGAGGGATTTACTTTAAATGCATTAGCAGTACAATACTGGCTAAGATCTGAGAGAGCTGTTCGGCCTCAATCTCCTCAAAATCAGTGGCTTGGCAAGTTAATACCAGTTCGTCTGCATACAGAAAGCGGGTTGTGTTAGGGCTCACCGGTTGGTCATTGGTGTAAACGTAAAACAGCAACGGGGCTAGAACACAGTCAAGTGACAAACCATAGTTGAGATCACCACATGCATTTCACGTAACCATAAAAGAAGATAGAGTGATAACGCGATACGGGAGAAGACGTAGAAGAAAAATTGATTTTGTTATTTAAATATACGTATTTTTAAGTACAGTACAGGTATCGGCACGGATCTTGAGCGCTGACTTTTACTTGCGCAGAAGTAAAATATCAGGTCTCTTTGGTGGTATGAAGTGAGACGCGGGGGCGGGGAGTGTCAGTGATTGGCTCGCCGCGCATCGCAACATAGACATCACTCGTGATTGGTTCCCTTGCAGCATTGGCTTGCTGCACGTACCTAACGACGACAAGTACACTTCCGTGCCAATAAATTGACTCGTGATTTTTAACCCATCGATTTTATTTTTATTATTGGTTATTTTATTAGTGGTTATTATGTCACCAAAATTGGTTTAGCCGAGAACGCATAACAGGCACACAGACAAAGTTCCTTTCAAAAGTAGGTAAAATGTTAGGAATTTCTTCGTAGGGGTTTTACAAATCTTTGAAATTTTCGTCTTTGCTACAATATGCAAACGTATGAAAATCTGTAGCATGGTTAATAAGTAAACGGAAAAAACAGACAGACGAACACAGCGACTTTGCTTCAAACTATTTGTTTTTTTTTTTAACTTTTACCTTCAACCAAAATTAAGAAGATAGCAGGTAAAAGAAAAAATAAAATAAAATAGGTGTACATTTTTTTTTGCCATAAGTGTACGATGCGCAAAGCGATCCCCACTTTTTCGCCGAGCGCTCAAGATCCGTGCCGGATACCTGTACATACATCGATAAAATAGTAGGTATTTTATTAATGTATGTATTTTTACCCGTATCTATTATTATCAAAATTAAATCATAACTTCTTATGACTTGACCATGACTATGTGACCCCCCCCTGGCGCCAAAGCTGGATCCGCCCTTGAAATAAATGAATGATTCTGAATAGTTACGTTGAAAATGGTATCATCGAAGTGATCTGATGATGATGATGGAGCCGGAAGGTAGGCAATGGAACTCCGTAATTAATCAATGTAACCTAGCCGTGTTTGGACTTATTAGAATTGTCATGAGATGCACTTTGGCTATAAGGTACTATCGAACTGATCTGATGATGGAGCCGGAAGGTAGGCACAGGAACTCCGTAATTAATCAATGTATCCTAGCCGTGTTTGGGCTTATTAGAATTGTCGTGAGATGCTCTTTGGCTATAAGGTACTATCGAACTGATCTGATGATGGAGCCGGAAGGAGGAAGGTAGACACAGGAACTTTATAATAAAACAATGTAACCTAGCAGTATTTGGGTTAATTGGAATTGTCATGAGAAATAGGCACTCTGTTTATAAGTGTATCGCAACTGAAAAGTGTGAAATAAAAACTTTTTAGAAAAAAAAAATAACCGACTTCACTAAAAAAAAACACTAAAAGGATCAAAATAACTTTAATTTCGGAAGTCGGTGTTAAATAAGAAACAAACAATACCGAGAAACACCGACTTCCGAAATTAAAGTTATTTTGATCCTTTTAGTGTTTTTTTTTAGTGAAGTCGGTTATTTTTTTTTCTAAAATGTTTTTATCGTTTATGCGATTTACTAGTCTGAGAAATACACAGATTAGGCGTCGGTTTTAATGAAGAAATTAACTGTTTTTTCTGAGCAAAGTTTAAAGATTTTACCTTATCTTCGCCAATCAAAACTAGAACGCATTTGAAATCCTCACAAGGTACAATTACCTCCATTGTTGTAGGTAAGTCACCAAAACAATTGTATCACTGAGAAAATCTAAGAAAACACACAAAAAAAACTTTAACAAAACAACTTTTCCCACTCAAGCAAATAAAAATGAAGTGAGTTGCAAACGGGTGTCAGAAAATACATACGCAGAGTTGCAGTGTTGTCGTTTAGGCAAAAAAAAGTCGCCAGGTATATGAAAAATCTAGCTAATGTCGCAATTTTTTTATTTTTAAGATATTGCTTGAATATTTAATTTCGTTATTTTAAAAAGTCGCTAGTTTTTATTGTTGCTAAATCTTAAAAAAAGTCTCCAAACTCGTTAAAAATCTCCAAGATCTCACAACGTCGCTAAAACGGCAACACTGCAGAGTTGGCAAGGTGACAACGTCACGTATACGCGAGCAACTTCATACGAATGCCCGGCTTAAATCTTCCATACTGATCGATTTGTAGACGCAAAAGGTCCTAACTCGTTATACGGCACATCGCTATAAGTGCGAAAGAGATAGAGATAGTATTTGAAAGCCCGGCAAAAGCCGGTGCGTGTAAGCGAGATAGCTATATGTAGATGCTGCAAATGCGAAACTCTGCGCGCGAACAATCGCAATACTATACATAAAAAGGTACTCTGTGATCGCGATGTAGTAGTGTGGCATAGGTAGATTAATACTTTGTGTTATTTTGATAAGAAGTAAAGCGCGCGAACTTTTAAATAGTTCGGGTTTGATATTGATTCTTTATCGAGCATTTTAGTAAGGCTTTTCTGCTTGTATGAAGGTACCGCCACTGCGGCCAGGGCCCCGGGTTTCGTTTTCACTCTACCCATGGCCCCAGTAGACTTCGACCCTGCTGGGCCCCTACAGTTGCTGGCATCTACTTGAAGCGCGCGTGGAACTGTACGCGCCGTCGACGACTTGGGCTCGGTCCGGACGGCTACCGGAAGTAAAAATGGTAAAAATCGAAAGTTGTAAAATGTTGCAGTGTCTTATTTTAAATCGTGAGATATCATGACAATACTGCCGTGTTTAAACTCTTCTTATTTTTTATAATAATACACAGATATCAGGAAAGTGGCCTGGTTATTGTTCCAGTGAAACGATTGGGCAGCGCCAACCTACCCCCCACTGTAATAGATGTCTCCTAAACGACTTTTAAGTCCATTGTGAAACTTAGCGAGCAATATGTTAACACTAAGAGCTTTGATTACAAAGAAAATAAAATAATTAAAGTGGTCCAAGTGAATATTTAAAAAAAAGTAAACAGGTTTTTTTTCCACAATTTTTTTTTTCTATACAGAATATTTAGTTAAAAAAATCTCATGTTGGACATAGGCCTCCCCCAAGCATCTCGACAACGACCGATCCTGTGCGTCTCACATCCACCGCATTCCCGCGACTTTCACCAAGTCGTCAATCCACCTTTAAATAAAGAATAAAATACATTACTTTATTTATTTAATTTCAACTTCCATAAGCTGGATAATGGCATTCGAAGTAGCGCATACCTGAGAGTTCGTCAAATCTTCAAACCCTTATAACTCGTAAATCATACGAAACACGATAAAATTATTGTGTACGTCTAACGGGAACATAGACATAATTGTTAGTTTTATATCAAAATAGAGCTGGCTGGTACATTAGACCACAAATATACTGAATGTATAATGAACAAAATAAACTGTCTAGTTCGATCTGTCTCACAGAAAAGCGCTGTTTGAATTATAGGTTATGGGCCCAGCGCCCTGTTTTTATTTAAAAATAGTAGTTATTTCTCGAAGAAAAGTAGTGAAACATAGTTAGCGACGTGTTATTCAGTGTGTGCAATAAGTTTGTAAGAATGACAATGAACTATCTAGTACCTAAATGTTCCTAAACTAAGAGGTCGGGAGAACTACAATGAATGGATCTTCGCCGCGGAGAATTTTCCAATCCTAGAAAATATGGTGCACTGCATTAAACCGATTCCTGGGAAAATGATAGAAGCCGCAGACGATGCGAGAACCAAAGCGAAGCTCATTTTGACTATAGATAGTGCGTTATATGTACATATTAAAGAGGTGAAAACTTCGTTGGAGCTATGGAACAAGCTAAAGGCATTATTTGATGATTCAGGTTTTACACGCAGAATATCTCTGTTACGTAAATTGATATCAATTCGTCTGGAAAATTGTGTTTCTATGCAATGGTATGTAACGCAAATAGTCGAAAGTGGACAAAAATTAAGTGGGACAGGATTCAATATCAGTGATGAGTGGATTGGTTGTTTATTGTTGGCAGGATTGTCGGAAAAATTTATGCCGATGATAATGGCAATCGAGCAGTCAGGCATACAAATCACAACCGACGCCATTAGAACCAAGCTCATAGATATGGAAACGGAAGTGAGCGGAAGTAGTCAATCTCAATCTGATCAAGCTAGTGCATTGGCTATTGGCACGCAGAATTGGCAGCATAAGAAAAATAAGTTTTCTATGGCCAGCGCGCAGGCTAAAAACGAAACAAAAACAAATGTCAGTGGTGGCAGTAAAAGTCACGTCAAATGTTACCGGTGTAAACAAACAGGGCACTACAAGAATCAATGTACAAATAGTGATTTCAACACAAAAGATAGTCAACGTAAACAAAGAAACGCATTTAGTGCTGTGTTTTTAAGTGGCCAATTTAATAAACACGACTGGTACATTGACTCAGGCGCCAGCATACACCTTACAGCCAATGAGCAGTGGATTGAGAATGCTATATATCACGAAACGAAATATATATATGTTGCTAACAGTGAGAAGTTGCAAGTATTATGTTCCGGCGATGTGACTATTGTAACTAAAACTGATAAACGTGAATTTGAAATACCAGTCAAGGATGTATTATGTGCTCCAGAATTGACTACCAACTTATTGTCAGTCAGCCAGTTAATAAAATCCGGTAATAAAGTTCAGTTTACGAAAAATGGTTGTGAAGTATACAACAGAAGTAATGAACTGGTGGCCACAGCTGTATTACATAATGGAGTGTACAAGTTGATAGTACCAGACAAAGTTGTTGCGAATGTAGCTACATCAGACATTATGTAGCATCGTCGTTTAGGTCATGTTAATAGCAAATACCTGAATAAAATGACTAGCACAGTTGAAGGTATGAAACTTAAAGGAAAAGTTGACCTTAGCAAGACCTCATGTACAGTTTGCTGTGAAGGTAAGCAATGTCGATTGCCTTTCACATCTGAGGGTTCAAGAAGCAAAGAACTACTACAATTAGTTCATACCGATATTTGTGGACCTATGGAGCATGAATCATTAGGCGGTTCTAGATATTTTATACTGTTTATTGATGATTACAGTCGTATGATGCATGTGTATTTCATTAAACATAAAAATGAAGCATTGAAATGTTTTGCAGAATTTAAAGCAAAAGTTGAGAAACAAACTAATAGGAATATAAAGATTTTGAGAAGCGATAACGGGTGTGAGTATTGCAATAAAGAATTTAACTCGTATCTCAAGCATGAAGGTATCATTCATCAAAGGAGTAACCCGTATACCCCGGAGCAAAATGGCTTGTCAGAGAGGAACAATCGCACAATTGTCGAAAAAGCGAGATGCTTATTATTTGATTCTAATCTGGGTAAGGAGTTCTGGGCAGAGGCTACTAATACTGCCGTTTATTTACAAAATCGGACAGTTCTACCTGCTCTGAATGACAAAACGCCTTATGAAATCTGGACTGGGTGCAAACCAGACATAAGTCACTTGCGTATTTTTGGTAGCAAGGTAATGGCACATGTGGCTAAAGAAAAGCGTCGTAAGTGGGACCGAAAGTCTGAAGAGCACATACTACTGGGTTATCCAGATAACGTTAAGGGTTATAGATTATATAATGCTAGAACAAAACGTGTGGTAACAAGTAGAGATGTTGTTGTCATGGAAGATGAGAAGAACCTTGAGATAAGCATACCAATTACTGAAAAACATCGAGACTCATGTTCAGTGGGGGATACAGTCGTCAAGAATTCAGCAATTCCAAATGAAGTAACCACAGATGAAGATACATTGCTTGAAACTTCAAATAGTTCAGATGAAACTTATGTTCCTAGTGAGTACGAGGATGCTAATGACTCCCCTGAGAAGCGTGAAAGACCTAGCAGAATCAGAAAGAAACTAGAAATGTATGGAATATCAAATATGTGTGTTCCAGAAAAAGTGTTTGATGATGCCAATGGACTAAGTCTTGAAGAAGCGCTACAAGGAGCAGAAAAGGAACAGTGGTTACAGGCGGTGAAAGAAGAATTTAAGTGTTTTGAGGATTATGACGCATGGGAGCTAGTAGATATGCCAAAAGGTGGAGAAACTGTAGTGAAGAGCAAATGGGTGTTGCGTAAAAAATTGGACAATGATAACAATGTCTTGTTAGTAATGGTTATAAACGCTCTAAGATAGAACCATGTTTGTATACTAAGATTAAGGATAGAAAATAATATTTGTGACAGTCAAATACCTTATCAGCAATCAATTGGCGGGCTTATGTATTTAACAGTTTTAACTAGACCAGACATTGCGTATTCAGTAAGTTTCTTAAGTCAGTTCAACAATTGTTGTAATAATGAAACCTGGGCTTATGCTAAGAGAATTTTGAGATATCTTAAGAAAACTAAATATTTTGGGTTAAAGTATAGGTACTAGATATGGTAACTTTAAGTTAGAAAAGTTTGTTGATGCAGACTGGGGAAACAATGTTACAGACAGAAGGTCTTACACAGGCCTATGTTTTATGTTAGCTGGAAGTGTAGTTTCATGGGAGGCAAAAAAGCAAAAAACAGTTGCTCTCTCAAGCACGGAAGCAGAGTATATGGGTATTACTGATGCTTGTAGAGAACCTATTTATTTGCATAATTTGTCAAGAGAAATTATTAATGAATCATATACTATTGTATTGTATAATGATAACCAGGGTGCACTGAAGCTGTCCTCAAATAATAGTTTCAATAAGAGGACCAAGCACATTGATATACGTTATCATTTTTGTAAAGAATGTGTTGTTAATAAAGTTATTGATTTAAAATATTTGGACACAGCTGAAATGCCAGCAGACCTATTTACTAAAGGTTTAGGTATCAACAAACATTATTATCTTATGTCTTTGTTAGGCATACAGGACATAAGAGTTATGTAATTATTTTGTTTGTTTTAGTCGGGGTATATTTGTTATGTATACCAGTATTATTTTGATAAGTGGGGGTGTTAGTTTTATATCAAAATAGAGCTGGCTGGTACATTAGACCACAAATATACTGAATGTATAATGAACAAAATAAACTGTCTAGTTCGATCTGTCTCACAGAAAAGCGCTGTTTGAATTATAATAATTATAACATACTCAAATAATACTAAAATCGGAAACATCGCAATTTTTTAATTGTTCACTTTACGTGAAATGCCCCTACGATCAAGCCGATCGTCGCACGGATCACGACAGATGACGTCATCGTAAATAGCCCAGCGAGAGCGCGCGTTTCTAAGTAACCGTTCAAAAAAACTTTAATAAATCCACCGTTTCTTGACGGATTTTAATAATTAAAAAAAATTAATGCTCAGTAAATTATTACATACACGATGTACTTAGTAAAAATGGGATTTGCTATTATGTGATTGATCCTTATTATAGCTGAAATCGAAATTATCGCTATTCGGAACTCGGGGTTTATCATACCAGTACATGGACTTATTATACAGTATCGCTCTGTAGTCTGTGATCATATTTGTGTTCTGTGGTGGTGTCATGTCACGTCAGTGCACTGACGTATAAATAAATAATTATTATTTAACGTCAGTGCGTCAGTGTCACTGTGTCAGTCAGGTGTCAAACTATCCCTAAAACAACAGTTGTTACTGTGGTGATTTTAAAAGTTATAGCTACCTAGTTATTATAATAATAAACCAAGATATTTTGATTAAAGATTATTAAAATAATTCCTATAAACTTCCTGGACGGCCTAGACTATACGGGGTATCTTTAAGGCCTGTCACAAGAGTTCCACGAAAGAAGTGCATACGATCACACGATATTCACACGCTTTTATTTCGTGTTATCTTTGGCGTCGGCAGCAGACATTCAAAATTTTTTTGTTAATGTAACGTAATTCTTTTAAGTTTGAAGATGGAAAAACTGCCCATGTGCCGAATATGTTTAGTTGAGAATGTGCGCATGTATATAGTTGTCGACAAGGACTTACATGAGCTATATGAAACGCTGACTGATATTCCAGTAAGTTGTACCTTAGATATATCCTAATATACATATCTATATATAAAAAAGGAGAAACTGACGGACTGACATATCAACGCACAGCCGAAACTATTGGGACTAGGAGCCTGAAATTTTGCGCATAACTTCCTATCCCCATGACGTAGGCGAGCACTATGAGAGGGTTTCCCAAAATTCACCTCCTAATGGGATGACACGGAAATCCAAAGTTTGTACAGAGAAACCTACTTTCATGTGGGCCAAGCTGCTGACATAATCTAGTTACTTTTTTTGCCAGTGTACAGTGCTGCAGTACAATACATTTAAAACTCAAGATGACTCTGACCAACTTTTGGTACACCTCTCACATGGAGAACCATGCGAGAGGTGTACCAAAAACAACACTGACAACTAACCGTGCTCAGTATTGCTTGGAGAACATAACAATGTGTTTTGTGTTTGTTTTTGTTGCAGTTTGTAACTGAAGACAAAAGACCGGCGCTCGCTTGTTTCTTCTGTTTTGTTAAACTGAAACAATGTTGGCAACTGCAGAGAAAATGTCTGGAAGCTGAAGAGCTGTTTGCTCAGATGATGAATGAGGTGAGGTGTTCCACTACTAGTAAGAGCATTTTGTAAGTGTAGAAGTGATACCCCTCAAGCTTGTACCGAGCATGTCTGGTGTTCACTCACTTCATATGTATTGCTATTTGTGAAGGATATTTTGTATGACTACAGATCAATGAATATTGTTTGTGCTTGTTCATGTATAATAAGGACTTTACCTAATATGTAATAACCTTTTGCAGCCAAATCCTTCCGTAAACCAAGGTCAGCTAAAGTGTTTCAGTGGGCTTACTGTAACTCCTGTAGAGAACATCAGTATAGTTGATGTCAGCCATATTGAAAGCATTGCTGTCAAAGAAGAATTACCAGCTGTTTGTGAGAGACTAGATGATGACATTGAGCCAGAGGAGGAACATCAAAGTGATGGTATGTTTATCAGAACTAATGATCTATCTATACCAATATAAAGGTAATGAACTCTAGATCATTTAGTAATAGCACTAGTTGAGTTCTTGCAGTGATAGTCACTGAGGTAGGCCACAGGGGAGAAGCTAGTAGCAATGGAGCACCGTGTACTATGTGTGTTAAATTTGTAGATTAAGTTCGATACACTATACTGCGCTCCAATACACTAGCTGATGTGGTTCATAACGCTGCCCAACTTAAATGGGACTGTGCAGGACATGCGCGACAAACTGTGTGCCAAAATAGCACAAAATTAGTGCCCTGAAACTGTGAGATGAGAGAGAACAGAACTGATTATGATTATGAATTACATGAGTAATTTTTAAGCAATTCCTTTTTTACAGATGTTGAACTGAAAAATGTACACATGGACTATTCAGATGTAGAAGACACGCCTTTAATAGAATTGAAAACGGAAGTGGAAGAAGAACAAGAAGTATCGAGGAAGAAGCGAAGAGCCGGTGACACGACACGTAAGTATTAGTGAATCATTGTGTGAGTGATAAATTAATGTATTGAGGCGGCCACTGGCTAGTCCGGTTAAGTAGACAACCTCATAGGTTGACCTGCGGGAGGACACTCATATTGAATAAGAATAAGCAGTTACTTTGTTAGTCTGACCGACACAGCGGGATATTTCAGAAACTACTTACGCTATAGACGTGACGTGTCATTCTATATTTATAGGTTTATCCAGTTATCCTGCGCATGTATTAACAAGCAGCTTTTTACTGTTTTGACTTACAGAACTAGAACAGGAATGTCTAAACAATAGCTTTTCAGACATACAAAATACACCAGCACAACAGTCTGAGTCTGATTCAGAAGATGATGTGCCCTTAATGGAAATTAAATCGAAAGTGGAAGAAGAACAAGAAGTATCGAGGACGAAGCGAAGAGCGAGTGACACGACACGTGAGTATTAGTTAGTGAATCATTGTGTGAGTGAACAGGCCGACTCGTTTGACATGAACTTACCAAAAACAACTTCAGACATCTTGTCTGTACACTCTTGAGTGGCACAAACTCTCTGCTACACCCCGAGTAGTTGTTCTCGCTGGAGACCACACTCCTGCTTTAATGAACAAGAACGATATTTTTTACACAAATTCACCGCTCTAACCAGAGCGAAAGTAAAAATCCGGGAACGATGAATTAACAAAAAATTCCTTCGGACTTGCCACCGGGGTGGTGGCTGCCTCTAAACAGTAGCGTTTATTAGTTATCGCCAGCCTCGTATTTTTGTCTTTATGAAACACTAGCTTTGCTCTGCAGTTTTACCCGCGTAGTATATGTTCTCGAAATATTGCCAGGACAATAAGTGGCTTATGTCCTTGTCTAACCGTTTTAAGTTCATCAATATTGCATACTGTTTGAGACGCATTGCTTCCACACTAGAACTCATTATAAAATAAGTCAAGCTATCGACATCGTAAGCCCCTACTGTGTGCCACGCAGTGTTCTTTGTTAATGATTCTGCGTGCATCACGCAGTATAATTCTCTAACGTTTTCGCACACACTTGAAACAGCAGCCGACGAGATACAACACATGCAGTTTGTTGTACGACTCTTACTATAATCATGAAGGGGGCAGATGACACTAAACAAGTGCCATTGTGCACAGACTACACAGGGATGATGTGGCGTGACCTTGTTCACCGGGGTGGTAGACGCCACTAGTTAGTGCCAGCCACCACCCCGTTGGCGAGCTCGGAGGAGGCCGATGGGAATAAACCCGACACGCTTGCAGGTTGCGACTTGCGCGCATGTTAGTTGTAAACGAAGTGTCACGGAAATTGCCGAATACCCTCAAACCTTCAGCCTTTTTACAATCGACTAATCAGCTAGTCGACACATATCTAAGTTTTAGTCTAAATATAAAAATATGTCACCTCGGCTTGTGTCACCCGGACCATAACAATTAAACGACTGACACCGCTTTCAGCAAAAGCGTTTCAGTAGTTGAACCGCTTCGGTAGAACGTACAAAAATTGTTTATGGATTTACTTTATTACCGGACAATAAGTCGGTAAGTGAAAAACATCTTCCTAGCTCGTCATGCTGTGCCGGTGCTACCGCAGCGGCTGCAGAGAAACTCAATCGGCGGAAATATAATTACCTTGTTGGTAGTTATATTTTCGAGCCGTTTGGGGTTGAAACTCTCGGATCGTTGGGTCCGAGTGCTCACAAATTATTTAAAGGACTTTCAAAACGCCTTGTTGACACTTCGCGTGACCCAAGGGCTGGCTTTTCGGACAAAGGATAAGCATTGCCATTCAGCGTGGCAATGCCGCCAGTCTTTTGGGTACAGTACCAGTCGACAGCGATGTGGAGGAGTTTTTCGATGCCGTACTTTAGATTGCTTTTTTTAGTACTTTAGGGTTTTTATTTTTATTTTGTAAGTTACTTTTAATTACGTTATGATTAGATTTCAAGTTTCTGTTAAATAAATATATTTTGGATATTTCTTAAAAAAAAAAGTGAAAAATATTATTTTTGCGATTACTTACCGACTTTATTGCCCGGGGACGTCGATACGTACATATGAACATACATGTACTGCTACAATCATATCCCTTGTCTTTGGCTCGGCTGTAGTCGGGTAATTATCACCGATCACACTGACACGAAAACCAGCAAAAAAAAAAACAACTCTTCGGCTCTAATAAGAACCATTCGATTTTCTTTAATTTGATTGTGTTTTGAATTTGACGCTTACTAGATTAATAATTACAGGGGCGGCCGTTGCGAAGAAACCAAAACTGTACATACGAGGAAAAAAATTAGAAGATGTAGTTACAGAAGATCAAAAGAAGAATGAAGAGTCAGTCACAAAATTTACCCAAAACACTCCAAGTGGTTCATCCGAACTTATTCCCAAATTCCAAGAACCTTTAACTAATACAACATCTCGTGTTAATATCAGTGTTATTGACACTACTATAGACTCAAATTGTCGTAATAATATTAAAAGTAGTAATTTTAAAAAACACTCTCGTATACGCACTGGTCGAGCACTTTACAAGTGTGATATTTGTCAGTACAGTTGTAATAAAAAGTGTCATTTAACACGACACATTCGTTATCATCACACTGGAGAGAAACCTTACAAATGTAATGAATGCCAGCGCTGTTTTAGTGAGAAGGGTCATTTAACACAACACATTCGTTCGCACACTGGAGAGAAACCTTACAAATGTAAAGAATGTCAGCTTTGTTTTAGTCGGAAGGGTGAATTAACACGACACATTCGTTATCATCACACTGGAGAGAAACCTTACAAATGTAAAGAATGTCAGCGCTGTTTTAGTCGGAAGAGTACTTTAACAATGCACATTCGTACGCACACTGGCGAGAAACCTTACAAATGTAAAGAATGTCAGCTTTGTTTTATTCAGAAGGGTGAATTAACAATACACATTCGTTCGCACACTGGAGAGAAACCTTACAAATGTAAAGAATGTCAGCGCTGTTTTAGTCACAAGGGTCATTTAACTCGGCACACTCGTACGCACACTGGTGAGAAACCCTACAAGTGTAAAGAATGTCAGCTTTGTTTTAGTCAGAAGGGTGAATTAACACGACACATTCGTTATCATCACACTGGAGAGAAACCTTACAAATGTAAAGAATGTCAGCGCTGTTTTAGTCGGAAGGGTGAATTAACACGACACATTCGTTCGCACACTGGAGAGAAACCCTACAAATGTGAAGAATGTCAGCGTTGTTTTAGTCAGATGGGTAATTTAACAACACATATTCGATGTAGACACGCTGGTGAAAAACCTCAGACCAACGGAAAGAGAAAGACGGAGCACCACGAACTTCAAAAGTAAAATCAAAATCAAAAATATTTTTATTTAACATAGGCCTACATGGTCACTTATAAAACGTCAGAAGCTAGTGCACGGTTCCAAATTGGTCGTTTCCTATGGAGAAGAACCGGTAAGAAACTCCATGGTTACTCTTTTAAAAAAAGTGGTTGATTACAATATTTTCATATTACAGTATTAATAGATATTACGTAAGAACAGTGTAGACCAGTCAATATTGTACCCAAAAGCACAATAAAAATAATCATATTAAAAGAAGTGAGTCGTAATAGGAAGTAATCTAAGAATTCGTGGAGTCTACAGTGTTCTCACATTCACGTTATAAAAAAAAGGTTAAATAAAAAAAAACTAAAACAAATATGAATAATCACAACTATCAATAAATGATATGTTAACAAAATAAATTACTAACGAAGGTAGTAGAAGGTAAGTTTAAGGTAGTTGAAGTCTAAATAATTTAAAAAACATTGCAAAAACAATGTGTTAAAAAAATGAGCGTTTCAACCGCGCGGCCATAACGATAATTAATAAAAAAAACTACCAAGATTATGTAAAAATTTGTAAAAGTTGATTCCCAAAACCAGAAATTTGTCGAAGTTATGGTTAAAAAGTTAGGAGGGTTTGAATGTGGCCGCGCCATTGAAACGCTGAGAACCGCACGGCCACGGAGATCTTTAAAACTACGCGTTGCAGTGACCTGAAATTTAGGTAAATGATAATTTGACTCGCCTGTTGGTCTAGTGGTTAGTGGCCCTGACTGCTATGCCGGAGGTCGTGGGTTCGATTCCCACCCAGGACAAATGTTTGTGTGGTAAGCACAATCATTTGTTCTGTGTCTGGGTGTAATTTATCTATATATGTATGTATTTAGAAATATATAAGTATGTTTATCAGTTGTCTAGTACCCATAACACAAGCTCTGCTTAGCTTGGGACTAGACGGCGTTGTGTGATAGTTGTGGAATATTATTATTATTATTATTGTTTCTGTTTTTACTTCTCAGCTCTTAGGCTGGTATTTAACTACATTTACGGGCCAAGCCAAGTAAATGTAGCGTGTGGTATGTTATGTGGTGGATGCGTTCTGAAGTAGACCCATTTCGCGTTCGTCTATTTGTAAGAACTTTCTGACAATGCGACATGTATTTAAGATAGCTGCTTTTTGTAAGGGTATATAAAGGGTATCTTTAAGATTTAGTAACTTTAGACTATGGAGGAGATGATGCGGGATGACACCTGTTGTGGGAAGGACGATAGAGACCACATAAACCTTTTCTTGTCGCCATATTCTAGTTATTTCCTCCTTAAGTTCTACGTATTTACTAATTTTTTCCGTTATTGTCTTCTGTATGTTATGTGTGTTGGGAACAGCAATATCTATTAGGTAGGTTATTTTATTTATTTTATCCTGTAGAATGATATCCGGCCTATTATAGTGGATTGTCCTATCGGTGAGAATAGCTCTATCATAATACAGTTTATGTGTGTCATTTTCTAGAATAGTTTGTGGTGTGTAATTATAATAAGGGGTGTTTGTGTCCTGTATGAGTGCATATTTAATTGCTAATTTTTGGTGAAGTACGTTTGCCACTTGATTATGTCTGTGAGTGTAGTCCGTTTGGGTAAGGGTTGTACAGGCTCCAGTGATGTGCTGAATCGTTTCTGGCTGCATATGGCACCTTCGACATTTGTCGTTTGAAACTGAGGGATCTTTGATTATATATTTTCTATAGTTCTTAGTATTTATTATTTGATCTTGTATCGCAATCATAAATCCTTCAGTTTCAGGGAATAAATTACCTATCTTAAGCCATTTGTTCGAAGCTAATTTGTGAACATGGGGTTGATCTAAAGCATGAGGGTGCCTGCCATGGAGAACTTTCTTTTTCCAATTTTCAATTTGTTGGTTCTGTGGATCAGTGTTGATAGTATCTTGTATATTTTGATCACTTAAATTAAGAGGAGTGTAATTGAAATCATGTAGAGTAATAGCTTTGTGTATGACACTAGTGCGAGATTTTGTAACGAAGAATGTTTTTAGCCTAATTATTTGTTTCTGCCAAAGGTGACCAATGTCAATTAGGCCTCTCCCTCCATTCTGTCTTTTGATAGTGAGTCGCTCGATCGCAGATTTAGGGTGTAAGTTGTTGTGTTTTGTGAGTGTCGTGCGTGTGGTTCTCTCTAGTTGTTCGATGTCAGTTTTACACCATTTTATTATTCCAAATGAGTAGGTCAATATAGGTATGGCAAACGTATTTATTATTATTATTATTATAATAGATTGAATTTGTAAAAATATAGAAAAAATTCCAAGGTTTATGTTTTATGAGCTCTAAAGCAAAAACCCCATGGCCGCGCCATCAAAACGGTGACAAACATATCGTTGATATCTCGCTGAAAAAGCATCGCAGAGTTCTGAAGTTTTTTGTAAAACATGGATTCGAATTTGTCGAAACTTCTAAAAATATAACAAAAAATCCTAGGTTTATATTTCAGGAGTAATTGTAATACAATATCGCGTAGAAATAAGTCGTGTCTATCAATCGATGAAATTACGTATTAACGAGTTCTGTTTTTTTTGTAAACACCTATTAATATGTAGTATACAGATAGGAGGCAAAACCATATTTTGTTTTTCATAATATAAAGTTTTTTGAGTGTTTCGATTGGATGACCACGGCTTACTGTTTACAGAAAACTTTCCACCTGCTTTTCATTGCATTAGAAATTATACTATGATGTTAATTAAATGAATAAATATTATTATTATTAATGTAAGTAAACAATCTATGATATATCTATATGTGATTTTTGTTTAGAAATAGAAATTTTGGTGTACATATCAGTTTGTTTAGGGTCCCTATATCCCCACTACACTATATTACACTGAGACTGGACAGAGGTACATTTAGATTTTAATACTTATGTCAAATTCACAAATAATTTTTAAGGGAAAATGATCAGACCACGACACCTCATACACTACACGAATGTCCTTAATAGTGTCCCAAGCGGCTTTACTTACTACACAGTGGTCTAACCAGCTAGTCGTACCATGCACGTCACTTACGTGTATGTGCCCGAACCGCTGCCTAGTAGGGTAACGTCAGCGCACTGCCACTGCACTTCAGACGAAAAGTTGCTGAGCTCTCTGCGGAATAGTCCACTTGGTTGTGCATTATAGTCCTCGAGCATAAACACTGCATCAACCCCACTACTTTCAATTATCACATTTATCTCACTTGGGCAGTCTACGAATTCATTGAGAGTAATGCTCGATTCCGTTGGTATATAAACACGAGAAGCGAGAACACTATAAACGAACTTGCGCCTACACATATTTTAATAGCAATAAGACGCTCACTCTCACAATTTAACAGCGACACGGACTCATAGACACTCTTACGCCACAGTATCGCAACTCCCCCGTACGGACGCTCTCGCAGAATGCCCGCTGAAGCATCCACCGCCGATTTTCCAACGTAGTCGAAGTTGGGGTCAATGCCCCCTAACTCACACACAATTATAAGTTACAAAGGTATTTATCTTATCTTATGTAATGCCTTCGGTCCACAGGGTTGGATGTGGCATGTTTAGCCAGTGAGTCGGCGCATTCATTGCCACATATACCCGAGTGACTGGGAACCCAAGCTTTCTCAATGTTTAAACTGTTAATATGGTAAATGAAAAATAAGTTAAGTATATCCATGATAATTTTGCTGTGAAGTTTAGATTTTAATTGGTTTTGACCTAGAGCCTGAACACTACTACGGGAATCTGAAAAAAATACTGTATTTTTAATATTGTGTGCTAAGATGAAATTGATGGCTTCTCCTGTAAATACAGGGGGTTCCCCACTTGTTTTCGAAAGTTGATGATTCGATTTTTATTATAACGAACACGGTGCGTCGATAATTCAGTTGTACGATGTTTTATTCCGTCGATGCGTTATTGGTGCGATGTAACGTTTGTGCGAAAAATCCTGTTACGAAAAACCCTACAACGATTGCTCATTTGTTCGGTAATTTATTAGTTCGAAAGTATGCAGGTTTGAAAAGCCTACTGTTGTCCGTGACATTTAATTAATAATCTTATGTTGCATTATAGACGTTAAATAAATAGGTACATTAAATACCATACATATCTGCACGTCAACTTTCCTAAATTGAGGAATACAGGTAACAAATTCACCACGTTTAGCTGTGGCATGGGCCAAAGATAACGTAGACAATATCAGTGATCGGTTGCTAGCCAATCGCCTGATACCCTCAAAAGCCAAAACTGTCATACCTCAATCGTCTATTTCGATATGCAGCATGGAAAAGAAAGCAACTAGGGCATTCTAAGTTTTTTTTTAATCCTTGTCCACTACGGAAGCAAAAACGTCATATTTTTACCCGACTGCGCGACGCAAAGGAGGGTAATGTGTTTATCAGTCTATGTAGGTATGTATGTATGTATGTTTGTTTCTATGTGGCGTTCTAGAGACCAAATGCGTAGGCCGATTTTGATAATTCTTACGTCAATCGATTCGTCTTAACCTTGCGAGTGTCACTAAAGACATGACAGTAATCAAAATTCACCACAGCTACAACCAGACCCCATATCGTAAAAATGAAAAAAAAAAAAGTCGACGAACTATGTCAAGTGGGGTGTCGTTGAATAGGTATTTTAAAATCATCTTTAGGTTCCTTTTATCATTTTTCATTTTAAATAATAGTTTAGGATATATAACGATTTAAAGTTGTTTAACAAAACAATCTTTCTCGCTAATTTTCTTACTTATTGATTTAAGTTTTTATTTCAAGTATAAACGATACACAAATAAAAATAAACAGTGAAAAAGCATGAAGAACAAATATTTTTTGTAAAAAAAAGTTTACCACCAAACTCGATAGATGGCGTTGTTCATTTGATGCACGTTTGTAAATCAAATCATTCGAGTTTTCCCATCTACTAGACAGGTCGATGAACATAATCAAAAGATGACAACTATATTGGCAAAAACTAACTAGATTGTATAAATTACATGCAGTTGATATATCAGTAGAATCGAAAACATAATTACGGTCAAAAACCGAAAGATGTATATGTTTCTGATGATCCTAACAAAACTGGAGGAATCGTTAAATATTTAACAATCGGTTTAGGACCACGAGTTATGTTACGAAGAAATTTGAATGTTACCCATGGTCTTGTTAACGAAGCAATGGGTGTTATAAGGACAATTGAGTGGCCAGCTCTTCGGACGGACCAATTGGAACCCGGAGAATTGCCACAAGCTGTTTATATAGAATTTGACGACAAAGCAATTAAAAACAATGTTCCTGTAGTAGGAGTCAGAATCGAACCATCGACGACAGAATTCGATGCACTTCGCGGACGGTAAAATAGAGCGAAAAATGTTGCCATTGATATTGTGCTGGGGTGTAACTGTACACAAGCTCCAAGGAACTACTTTGGACTTTTGGACCGAGCTGTGGTTGACTTAAGTTCACGCATTTTTGCTAAAGGTCAAGCATATGTAGCTTTGAGCCGAGTTAGGTCTCTAGAGGGACTAATCATCAGTAGTTTAGACCACCGCAAGTTACTTAATAATCCCCACGATATTAACTCCCTCAATAAAATGACTAGATTGCGAAATTTACCATCTTATAACGAAGTCAATGAATCGTAACTAAAAAGTATAAAATAAAATAAAAAACCCATTCAAATTTTACCAATCAAATCTTCCCAAGAGGCCCCGACTGTGAGTCGTTCTGTTCTGCATTAGAATGTATGGTTTGTTTTATGTGTGTATCGATTATAAAACTATTTAAATTGTGTAGTTATTTAGTATTACATAACAGAATTCTAAACTACTGGGCTTGTTTGTTTCTTTTTAGTTTTTATTTAAGTTAATTTTTTCACGTATTTTTTAAAATTAGTTTCGACGCAGTCGGGTTTTTTGTTTTTCTTTAAATATTTTTATTTTATTGCTTCCGTACTGCTTCCGTTTTGCTACACAACACCTAAAATACTCATTTAATAATGATTTATTTTAATAAAAAATCATACAACAACAAAATAATAAAAAAGATATAAACTTGAACATAATCAGCATAGATCAAGAAATAAACAAAACATTAGGTAATCGTAAATAAAACAATTTATTTTTTTACCTTTTTGTTAATCAAAACAGTTTACAAATATTTTTGAACAATTAAACATACCATACCACACAAACCATCGCGGGTTTAACAGTGGTATGGCATATTATATTACTATAAATATTATAGTTTCTATGTATTATTAACGAAACTTTTAAGAAAAAAAAAGTGAAAATGAAAAAAAATACATAATAACATTGTAATTACAATTCTATGTAATAATATATATGTAAATATATGTATGTTGTATGTAATGTGTTCTGTTGTATGTAATTGTATGTATGTGTATGTGTGTAGAGGCTTCTGGAGGGCATTGGAAATATGGTGAGACACCTGTACAACCAGTTGACGATAATTTAGATGCGTCCGTGTAAAACAAGTTCCAACCCTGACAATATCTCATGATAGCCCGATCGAAGTCGCCCTTTACGTTCTGCGAGTTTTTGGAGATACCAAGTCCCAGAACGATGTTCGGTTTAAAATGGACCACCTCATATGCGGAGGCAAAGACGGGACGAGGGGGAGATTGTCAAACAGGTGAAGGGAGGTGTTTAAGCTCTCTGTGCCTATTCATCAATGGGATATTTTTATTGTTCCAATAGGAAGAGGCATTGAGAGATAGAAAGATTTGCTCCAGAATGGGAATCAAAGGATGGGATGAGAGGGAGAAGGCTTTGACAAACAAGTGCGAGTCGGACTCGCGCACTGAGGGTTCCGTACAAACTTGAAAGGTAAATTGCGGTTTACGATTTATGACGTATTAAAAAAAAACTACTTACTAGATCTCGTTCAAACCAATTTTCGGTGGAAGTTTATAAAGTAATGTACATCAATTATATATTTTTTTTAGTTTCATCATTCTCTTATTTCAGAAGTTACGGGGGGACACACGTGTGCGTACGCGCAGCGGAATGTTGTTGAATTTAAAGATTTTAATTATGCAGATATTTAGTGTATGACGTCGTATAATTGTGTATGGTAAAAAAAATTTGTGCACGCAACCATTGTGGAGAAATTCACCAAAAACTGATTCCGCTGGGCGAACGTTGTCCTGGCGGAACTTTTTTTAATCCATAGACTTTAGAAGAAAAGAGATGTGTCCAAAAATTAGTGTGTATTTGTGTGTAATTGTGTATGTATGAATAAAACTAGTGCATGCATAAACTTCGGAGAAATTCAAGTTTCCGCTACGCGAACGTTTGGCCATTAGCTAGTTTTCATATAAAGCGCTTACATAGAGAGCTGTAGATTTTTACATACGTTGTTTTGAATTTGTTTATATTTGTTTAAAAAACAGATTTGGAAAAAATCGTAGGGCTTAAAAGATAAAAATATAAACGTAAAATACGCTTATTAGGTCTTAGTTCTTAAAGTATGCACTTTGGGGTCTAGATTTTCACGTTTATACAAACCTTGTAAGTGTCTGCAACATGTTGCCAAGTATCAATGATGTTCCGTTAGTAACTAAAGAGTTATAGGACAAATTTACCATGAACAGATCACTGTTTACAAAGCAGTCAAATATCACGACGTTCTGAAGGAATTGCATGGTAATATGTATGTCAATAATTAGTGTATTCATTCAACTATTCTTATGCAAAATTTCATGTCATTAAATTCAGTAATTAAAGAAAAACAATTATAATACTGACGAAGCATCGAAAACCTACATAACCCGACCAAGTTCGGATGGCTACAAAAAAGCGGCCGTGCAATATATTTAGGTAACATCCCAAAATTTACAGTATAATACCGGTATTGAATTGGTATAGGTGATAACACAATTGTTGTTTCGATATAATTTATAGGTCATTTATTTTTGTACACCTACTTTTTTAAATGTATTTGACTATGACAGAAAGTAGGTACTATTTACGTAGGTACTTTATTTAAGTATGCGCTTGAGACTTGAGATATAATGTAAATATATTATTTAAGACAAATAAAATTCATACAGCTAATTTCTATTGAAGATTTCACGGATCAGGATTCTAACATGGACCTAAAAAAAAAAGGACCTAAAAAACCTTTTTTTTAGGTCCATGGATTCTAACTATAGACCCCTTAGGGAAATTAAATATTTACCTCATGTAAGTATGTACTACTGTTTAGGTAAATATTTATCATATTGTAGCTTATTACACTATTTAACCAATAGACTAGGCATGCACGAGTGTTCCCCTTTGCAACTTTAGTGGATCAAACAATCTAATAACTTAAAAAAAACTACTTCTTGAATCGATTTTTTTTTCTTATGTATGTGAGCGTGTTCCCCCGCACCCCACCAAAATATGCAGAATTATTTTGTTCGAAGTTCGGTACGCTTAATCCTTTAGTTAAATAGTCTAAGTATTGTAGTTATGAATTGATCAAAAATATTCTTGTGTGAAAAAATAGACAACGCGCTGCGCGCAACGAGCGATAGGCGGCTTCCCGCTTGAAACGGTACTGTCATCCTTGAAGAAAAGAGAGCGCAATATGTTTTCGCGCGTATTCGTTTGCTGTTGAACTTGCAAGCACTTTTTTAATGTTGATCAAATCTAAACAACTGAATAGGTTAGTTATGTGATGTGATTTTAATTTTTATTGAAGCTCGAAATATTATACTTACCCTAAGTTTCGTCATCCACGCGAACGAAGTCGCGGGCAAAAGCTAGTTCATAATCTATTTTAGTTAAAACACATTTAAGTCTATTGCTGTCATTGCAAGCGTTTGTTAACGTTATTATAATTACATAATTAAGTATTATATGTAATTAAAAATATTTTTGTACGTGGATATTTAAATAGAGAAGTACTTGTTAATTGAAGATTTGTTTTTATCGTAGATAGTGGCGTTATTATTGAAAAAATATTTTTCATTCAAGAAATGCAATTGTTTTATTTTTTCCTAACGCTTGTGTACGCAACTGTACCATATTAATAAATACTATATTGGAAGGTTAAGAACGTTTCTTAGATATATGGCACGGCCGCTTTTTGGTAGCCATCCGAACTTGGTCGGGTTATGTAGGTTTTAGATGCTTCGTCAGTATTATAATTGTTTTTCTTTAATTACTGAATTTAATGACATGAAATTTTGCATAAGAATAGTTGAATGAATACACTAATTATTGACATACATATTACCATGCAATTCCTTCAGAACGTCGTGATATTTGACTGCTTTGTAAACAGTGATCTGTTCATGGTAAATTTGTCCTATAACTCTTTAGTTACTAACGGAACGTCATTGATACTTGGCAACATGTTGCAGACACTTACAAGGTTTGTATAAACGTGAAAATCTAGACCCCAAAGTGCATACTTTAAGAACTAAGACCTAATAAGTGTATTTTACGTTTATATTTTTATCTTTTAAGCCCTACGATTTTTTCTAAATCTGTTTTTTAAACAAATATAAACAAATTCAAAACAACGTATGTAAAAATCTACAGTTCTCTATGTAAGCGCTTTATATGAAAACTAGCTAATGGCCAAACGTTCGCGTAGCGGAAACTTGAATTTCTCCGAAGTTTATGCATGCACTAGTATTATTCATACATATACAATTACACACAAATACACACAAATTTTTGGACACATCTCTTTTCTTCTAAAGTCTATGGATTAAAAAAAGTTCCGCCAGGACAACGTTCGCCCAGCGGAATCAGTTTTTGGTGAATTTCTCCACAATGGTTGCGTGCACAAATTTTTTTTTACCATACACAATTATACGACGTCATACACTAAATATCTGCATAATTAAAATCTTTAAATTCAACAACATTCCGCTGCGCGTACGCACACGGGACACACACACATAATTTACCACTTTGGAAGTGTGTCTCGCGCAAACTATTCAGTATATAAAAAAATGATATTAGAAACCTCAATATCATTTTTAAAGACCTATCCATAGATACCCCACTCGTATGGGTTTGATGAAAAAAGAAATTTGAGTTTCAGTTCTAAGTATGGGGAACCCCCAAAATTTATAGTTTTTTTCTATTATTTGTGAAAATCTTAATGCGGTTCACAGAATACATCTACTTACCAAGTTTCAACAGTATAGCTCTTATAGTTTCGGAAAAAAGTGGCTGTGACATACGGGCGGACAGACAGACACATGACGAATCTATAAGGGTTACGTTTTTTGCCATTTGGCTACGGAACCCTAAAAACGATCTGCTACGTATTGTCTGCGAAGGGCAAGGGGAGGGTCTGCGCATTCAACCTGGAGAGCATTTATGGGGGAGGATTTCACGGCACCAATTACAATTCTTAGGCATTTGGACTGGATAGAATCTAGTCTGCGCAGAGCTTCTTTGTTACATGGCTCGATTAGATAGCTAAAATAATCTAATACGCTTCTGACTATCGCATTATATACCTGCTTCAAGGTATATGGGTGAGCACCCCACCAGACACCTGCCAAAGCTCTAAGAACTGAAATCGAGTAACACCCAGAAACCTGGCACTCTCTTTAACTGGGATAGCTTGGCCGTCAATATTGATGTCCACCTGAGGTACAAGACGTCTGCGAGTGAAAACAACTGCTGCACTCTTTGAAGCGCTCAGAGATAACCCATGACCTAGTAGTCATTGGTTTAATGAGGATAAAGATACATTCATGGATTGGGCAGCGTCCTCGATGTATTTGCCACAGACCAATAGTGCAATATCATCAGCATAATGAAAAATTTTACAGTTGAAATTTAGACAAGAGGGAAGATCTGAGGCATAAATATTATATAGAGGGGGGCTAAGAACGGATCCTTGGGGTAGACCCCTCCAAGCTAACCTTGGTTCAGAGTCCTACCCAGGAATCCTTAGTTTAATGCTACGGTATGATCTGACGTATCCTAGCCGGGATTCTCAGCTGTTGCATCTTTTGCCTGAGAACTGGGAGAAGGACAGAGTCATAGGTAGTACAAATATCCAAGAAAACGGCTACCACAGACTCATTTCTACTAAGGGTCAGTCGGATGTCTGAAGTGAGGGTCGCCACACTATCAGATGTACCAGATCCTTTCCTAAAGCCAAATTGAGTCGTTGGCAGTAGTTTCCTGTTCTCCACAAACCATTCCAGACGGTTTTTAAAAAGGTTTTCCAAGAGCTTCGTAAATATGGACGATAGAGCAATATGTCTGTAAGAAGAATGATCACTGGGATCTTTCCCAGGTTTTAATATGGGGATAATAACTCGAACCTTCCAATCCGGAGGAAAAACAATGATTGGTCAAATCCAGGTAATACTGGTGGGTCTTATTCCCAGCTTTAGATATGAAGGAGTATGGGAATCCATCCACTCCAGGAGCAGAATCCTTTACGTGGGCGAGTACCGACTTCAGCTCCCCCAAAGTAAATGGTTTCTGAGAGATCCATTTACTTTGGGTGAGGATCATCTGATGCCATCTGGGGATCTGAAGAAACACATTCATCTTTGTCCGGGGCGTGAGGACCGTTGCCTCACGCGACGCCTCCTTTGCTAGCATTACTGCTTCGCAGAAGGAGGCGACCGACATTTCAGGGAATGCGTCCTGGAATTGAACAATTTAATTCAATCAAGTCCAATCCATCATCGGACCACTAGACGTTCGGCGTTGCGCCATCAGTAGTAGTACCCATATGAACAAAGCGTTTTGAGAACACACATGATTTGGAATTATTGGTTTTTGATTGGTATGGTATGTTGTAGATGAATTTATGGAAAGAAAGCTGGATTTTTTAGAGCATTCCATTGTTGACAATTAAAAAATAGGAGAGATATTAAATATTATCTACTTCTCTTGCTTACGTACCTACTTCTTCGACATAAAAAGAAATTTTTAACAATTATGATGGATTTTGTCTGTTTGAAGTACAGTTTATTTTAAAGCGTGTTTTTATGTATGATCCAGTATGTTAGGGTGGTTTAAATAAAAGGCGAGTGAATGTTTTGTAAGTGTTTCTTTCGTAAATTTCCCGATCCCTGAACAAAGAAATCTTTAAGAGGGTATATTCTCGAATGGGTCCTATAGAAATAAGTGCGGAGTCCTATAGAAAGAACTTTCGTAACAAGTAAAATTGCTTTGCTGATACTTATAGTCGATGGTTGATTAGGGATAGAGATGGGGGTAGGTACATCAAAATGATCTGATGACGAAGCCGGAATTTAGGCACCGCAAGTGAAGAACTTAGCCGTGTTTAGGCTTGTTGGAATTGTCATATGATGCACCACTTTGTCTTTAGAGTGCCTTTGAACTGATGTAATGATGGAGCCGGAAAGTGGAAGTTAGGCAGGAGGACTCCGTAATGAAACAATGTGTCCTAACTGTGTTTTTAACACGCTTTTATTAGCTTCACTTGTAACTATGTAAGAAAATCTTGGAATCTTAATTTGACCCACTTCCCGGTCTTCGATTAGGATGAAATTTTGCACACGCTCTGAGTTCTGATGACAATACATGACTAGCTAAGAAACGTCATTACAAATCCAATATGGCGGGCTCCTCAAGATGGCGGACTGGCTGTTTGAAATCCGCCCCCATGATATGGGTATCAAATGAAAGGGTTTGCTGTCAGGAAAACGAAAAAAATAGTCACGTGACTTAAATCCAAGATGGCGGACAGGCTATTTGAAATGCACCCCCATGATATGGGTATCAAATGAAAGGGTTTGCTGTCAGCAATACGAAAAAAAATAGTCACGTGACTTAAATCCAACATGGCGGACATCCAAGATGGTGGTTTGTAATTTTTGTCACGTGACTTAAATCCAACATGGCGGACATCCAAGATGGTAGTTTGTAATTTTTAGTGCGTGCTAAAAGCGTGTTTTTTAGTTTTTTAAACTATTTTATTAGTTGTGGTATTTCACATGTAGAAGTAAATAGCAAGTTCTCTGCTTTTTTTCTTATTGGAATTGTCAATTCCTCATAATAGCCATTGTGGCTATCAAGAGGAATAATACAATCAAGATATGTTTGAGCACGTTATTATTACGCCATGTGCTAGTCAACAGATATGAAGGGTCCAGGATGCCTGCAAGCCAAGAATTTGATTGTAGTATTGATTACCTGAGCAAAATTTGTCAAAAAGGTTGACTTGATACATTTGGCGCAAAATACTACAAAAATATTGGAATGTGTATATCCATATTGTAATGGTAATTTAAACCTATGAAGACTTGCCTGGCCGAGCGCTGGGACCTGTCCCTGATACAGAGGTGGATGCAGCTTCATGTTAGCGGCTCTCCTCGTATAATTTGACTTTGTGATATTGTGGGGTGTTTGTGAATTTGATGGGTGAAAATTATTGTAGTTATTGTATCTCAAATTTTATGATTTATGATATACGTACCTAATGTGTTATTTTATTTGTATATTATTTTTATTTGCATTTCATTTTATGTGATGAAATCTCATGTATGTGTATTTGATTTGATTATTTTAATGTTTTATTTGATTTTAATTTTATGTGTAATGTATGGACTATGTCTGAAAATAAAATGAATACAATTAAAGAACTTAGTATCTAAACTAAAAACATAAACAAAAAAAAACAAACAATTGTCCTGCGATCAAAAATGATGCTATAGTGCGTTTTTTAATCCCAGACAATGATTTGACAAGTGCAAATGTCAAACTCCAGAAATATGTTGCCTGCTTTTTGATAAAAGTGATGTCTCCAAATTCGATTTTTTATACCGGTTATTTTAATAATACAACCTCTAAGGAAAGTAGGCCCAAGATACGATAGTGTTTGTTTATAGTAAAGTCTAATATGAATTGAAGATTGAAATAATTAGAAATATTCAAAAATATTACCATAATTTTTACACTCGGACTTTTACCTAGGTATACTAAGAACTCACAAAACCGTTTTTACCCGCGTCTGCTGCGGTTGCGGGCCCGCAGCTTTTGTAGAATGCTAGAGATATATGTATCCCGCTCCCCGCTGCACTGGCAGGCAACTAGTAGAATCGTGCTGGCCACGGTCACCCGCAGCCTCGGAAGGTTGCGCCCGCACTCTCTGCGCGCAGTGGCCCTCAGGGGGTAGAAAAATCCTATGCGAAATCCAAAATCGATTGATGCACCCAGAACTTTATAGACCTTCTTTTTTTAATTCTTATGTGAAGTAAGTATAATGCAACAGCTCGTTTCTGGTGTATGACCACGGCGGTCTGGAGCTCAACTGATAATTAACCGCCCGTCTTGCGATAGTCATCTGCCAAGTTTTCAAGCGATAACCAACAACCAACTGCGACGGCTGTGTAACCACACAAAACTGCGGTCTCGTGAGTTTAGAAATAAACCAGCTCCACCGTTTTCTCGTGTTTTCTCCACCGTGGCGGGCGCGGTTGAAAACCAGTTGAAAATCATGAGTTCTTAGCTACTTTCTTTTACCAGGGAGCTCCAGTATATGGGCCTCCCAACACAATTTTATATCTTGTTTACAAGAGCGGAACGAGACAGTCTCAGTTTATGCTTTAGAATGATAAAAAGTTATCATCATTGGTCGTCAAGATGTTTTCAAGATGGGAATTCATCCAATGACTTCTCCCGGTCTGGGCGGAGCAGGAGGGCGTGTCAGACTTTTACTGCCTAAAACCAGATCGGCCTTACTGGGCCCCTACAGTTTGCTTACTTCTATTTGAAGAGCACGTGGATCACTAAGCGCTGTCGACGACTGGGGCTCAGTCCCGGCGATTACCGGACTGCTGGACGGCAAGTTACCCATTGCTTGACGTCGGTATTGACATTGTGGTAGTCGGGATTGGGGTCTCGGCGACTGGAGCGAAAAGATTTATTTATTTATTTAAAGATGTTCGTTCCCTCACTCGTGCAACCTCGTTCTTCGCTAGCATTACTGTTACGCAGAAGGAGGTGACCCCCTGCCATTCCTCCTCGCTCCAGACCATGGCCTGTACCTACCAGGACCCAGCGCTAGAGGTCCCTGCCAACTATTGCCTTTACGAGGACACGGCGATGCTCCGCCCAAGTGGGACACACCTCCACCGTATGCTCCACCGTGTCCTCCGGGCGGTCCACACAGTGGTGACCTCCTGAATCTGATGTAGGAACTTCCCGAACTGACCATGTCCAGTGAGGCCTTGCTTCATGTGGAAGATGAGGACGCCGTGACGCCTCTCCAGCCACTCCTCAAAGAGGGGACTGATCGTCATGATTATGGCATGCCCATTGGTCGTCAAGCTGTGAATTCACATGACTGCATTGCAAAAAACCGACACTCGATTCGTTTATCGCTACAATTTTATAAGAGATCCATGCGAAAATAGTACAAAAAGTGGACATAGAATTGTTTAATTTTAACTATTATTAGTTTTCAAACCGAAGTTGTAATAAAATGTCAGCAAAAATATCACTTTGAGTAATTCTGTATTTTTGTCTAGGTTTGAAAAATGACGCAGCTTTTGCTAGTCTTTCAATTCTTAGGCTTAAATTATATTTTATTTTATGAGTTTAGACATTTGCATCTATCAAATTGCCTTCAGAAAATACAAAAACTGACCATAATTAGTTGCATTTTAAAACGAAATTATTTTTACGAATATTTTCGGTTTTTTTGTTCAATACCGGTTGCGGTACCTCACTATTTATAAAATAGAAAAAACATGCAACATTCGAATTGTCAAATCATTATCTTTAATTAAAAAACAGATTTTACTAGAGTTAACTCTAATGACGTCAGAGAGTTTTTGGCGGGATTTCTTCGAGTGAAGTTCAGCGGCTGTTTTAATTATTCGCAAATTGATTCCTAGTGCATATTGTGGTGTAAAATTGGTGTAGTTTTGTATCTCAAGTCTCTGCACAACTGGAATAATATGTGGAATCATTGAAATAGGTTTGATCTCGGTAAAACGAAGCTGAGAATTTTATTAGCTACCTCAGTGAAGTTCGCTGAGGTATCAGCGAAGTTTGCTGAGAACGCTGAATCTATACAATTGCTGTCAAATACTTCAAAAAACATTAGAATGTGTTACACCTGCATTCTAATGTAAAACAAAAAGAAACAACTATTACGGAAGACTTATTACGCAAGAAAACATAGACGAAAGACTAGGCGATATGGTCGAAGAACTATAGCCTTCCCTAAGGGGTAAACGGAAAAAAAATTTGTGATTATTTGTTTGATTTTGATTTGATTAATTTATTTATATTTTATTGTTCACTAGATAAGTAAAGATTTTGATTTAAGATTTTTAACTTCTTGGACATCCAGGAATTTATAGCTTAGCTTATGGCTCCGACTTGCACAAGAGTTCAACTAAAGAAGTGCTTAAGGATCACCCGATATTTACTGAGTTTATCTCTTGGAGTGTTAGATCATGGTTTAATACAGGTTTTTTTTTTTTTTTTTTTTTGGCGTTGCACTGTTCGTGCTTATTGCCACTGACAATATTTTATTATGATAACAAAACGTAAGAATCGATTACTCGCGAAATGATTAAATGTTACAAAGGATTTGGAAAAGGAAAGGAGATTAGTTGTTACTGGAATAATTAATTAAAATAATAAATTACAAATAACTTTATATAAGGAATAATATTAAAATAGAAAATTAACGCAACCAGCTGATCCAACAAGCAGCGTTGCCAATCTGTGGGGAATTCCCCAAACTGCGGGGATTTTCAGTCCGATTGGGTAATTTGTGGGGAGAGCGTTAATGTGGGGAAAACGCGGGGAATTTAGACATTTACACGAGAACTAAACTAAGAAGTCATAAAAGTAGTATTAGAAGTATTTATAAATTATGTAAATTTAATTCAACATTAACTCAACATATCCGGCAGAAAGATTTTATAGTTTCTTTTATGGCAACATTCATGATCATCAAAATGTATCAGGGAAATCCTTGTTTATTACTTTAGTTCGTAATCGTAAGTTGATCGTAAGTTTCGTAACGAACTATACAGAGTATTGCAGTCATTGCAGACAACTGTTGGCTGAACATAATAATACTGCACTGCTTGTTGTTATTTAGTTTAATGCTAATAATTAAGCTTTTGTGCAAATATGGACAAGTGGTTGTTAAAATGTAAAGGGAAAGATAATAAGGACGACGATAATTCTAAGGTATGTTATAAAACGAATATTCAGTAGTCAGTATTATACCTACTCAAATTAATACTTACAAAAATAAATTTAACGTATTTGATTTACGTACCTAACGTATTTCTTGACTGATGTGATTTAAGTCTTATTTCATGTTTATTTTCTATTTTGTTTGTAGGCACGGAATTTTGAAACCGCCGCTGCTAGTCCTGATATGGCTAATTCCGATCTTAGTCTGTATGGCTCTAGGGGATCAGAAACGAAAATAAAAAAGGTAAAATTAAATTAGTATTGTGATATCATTTCTTTTATCTTTTATACTTATAATAATCTACTGACTGATCCGGTGGCGTAATGGTTAGCGCTCCTTACTCCTAATTTCTACGGCGTGAATTGTGGTGGTGAAAAATTTGGCGAAATGAAGAGCTGCAGTAGATTTATTTATTTATTTTTTATTTTAAGTATTTACAAATGTAAAAACTTCAGTTTTTTTTAATTAATAAATAAATATGTTTGATTTATATAAATAGTGCTTTTATTTCTTTGATGAAAATTTGTGGGGAAAATGTGGGGAATATTGATATTATTTTCCCCAAAATTGGGGATTTTCAATCAGGTTTTTGGGTAATCTAGACCGTGGACATCGGCAACACTGCCAACAAGAAGCCCAATTGGTGCGTCTCTAAATTAACCTAAAAGCTAACTAAACTACATAATAAATAATGGTACAATTATGTATCAAGCGTTTTCATTTTTACATTTAAATAGCTATACCATTATTTACAAGGAAAAGTGCTATGATTTTGTAAATATTAAAATTAAAATTAAATAAGATACATGAGATAGAAGTGGGAAGAGGGACTCGGAGGGAAACAAGGCTCTGGAAAAGTAAGGAGTGGTCATAACGGGGGCAAGCAAAAATAAGGTGGTTCAGATCTCCCACCTCAGCACCACATTCACACACAGGGCTCTGCACAATGCCGAGTCTGGCAAGGTGAGCAGGAGTGCACACATGACCCAATCTCATACGTATGATTATCGTTGAAATCTTTTTGCTTAGTTTAAACTTGCTAAACCAAGGTTTAACAGGAATAGATGGCTGAATAAAACGATAAAATTTCCCTTTCAGTGATTGCTCCGACCAAAGCTGACCCCAGGATTCCTGTAGATAAACTCTGGGCAGAGCAGCCAAATCTTGAGAGCAATTTTTGTAAGGAAAAACATCTCCACACAAAACGGCATCATTAGCTAATTGGTCTGCTTTCTCATTACCTAAAATGCCACAATGAGAGGGAATCCACGCAAAATGCACCAAGTACCCCTTATGAGAGCACTTGTTGAGGAGTTCACGTGTTTCAAATATAATAAAAGGATTTTGACTATAGAAAGGAAATCTGGCCAAGGATTGTAAGGCACTCTTTGCATCAGTTAAAATAAGTGTTTTCCGCAAGCCCATAACAAGTATATATTCGACAGCTTTGAATAGACCGTAACATTCTCCCGTGAATACAGATGATTCGGGCGGGAGCTTTATTTTTTGTACAATATTATATTGGGAGTGGTATACACCTACTCCCACACATGAGTCTCTTCCGTGCTTCGAAGCATCTGTAAACAGGAGCTGATAACCCTTCCAGTCTTTATCCATAGTGAATTTGAAGCTATCGTTAGGACATACATCATCTCGGTAAATGTTGAGGTTATACTGAATATTTGGTGACATAACTAATGAACTGAAATTACAATGAAATATAGGAAGAAATTGAGATTGGTGGCAAGGTGCTTCAATTAAATTGTATTTTCTAAAGCTTTTAACTAAACACGGAGTAACTTTGTGTCTCCAGTAAGTGGACGAGGTTACTTCTTTAGAGAGAGTAGAAAGTTTATTTAGCAAAGGATGGTGTGTGAATTGCAAACAACGAGCCATGTATCTATCAGCCAAAAATTTAATACAGGTTAATCAAAGCAAACAAAAAATCACAATTTGTTTTTTCTTTTTTTTTTTTTCGTTTCTTGTGGAACAGGCTAAGATCAGAGACCATGCTGCCTAGTCATCAGTTTTTGTTTCTTTTTGTTTTACATTAGAATGCAGGTGTAACACATTCTAATGTTTTTTAAAGTATTTGGAGCAAATGTATCGATTCAGCCTTCTCAGCAAACTTAGCCTATAGTAGTCTTTGAACTTAGCTGAGGTAGCTAAAACTACAATAAAATTCTCAGCTCCATTTTACCGAGACCGCGCCTATTTCAATGATTCCACATATTATTCCAGTTGCGCAGACACTTGGGATACAAAACAACACCAATTTTACATCACAATATCCACTAGGAATCAATTTGCGAATAATTAAAACAGTAACTGAACTTCACTTGAAGAAATCCCGCCATAAACCCCATCACAATTTGACACCTGGACAATGGACATTTTTTTCTTTTTACCCCTTAGGAAAAGCTATAGTCGTTTGACCATATCGCCTAGTCTTTCGTCCTTGTTTTCTTGCCCTTATTTGTTGTTTCTTTTTTTACACTAGAATGCGGGTGAAACAAAATTCTAATATTTTTTGAAGTATTCGGCAGTAATTGTATCGATTCAGCCTTCTCAGCAAACTGTTTTTCCTGATGGCTACAACCCGGGAATCTTTAAGTCAAGAGTGAATAGGTTACTTCTAGGTAAGCACGCTCCATCATCGACCGCATCGTCGCTTTCCATCAGGTGAGTTAGCGGTCAAGCGCGAACCTATCAAAAATAAAAAAAAAACTTCGCTGAGGTAGGTAAAACTACAATAAAATTCTCATTTCCTTTTACCGAGATCGCGCCTATTTCAATGATTCCACATTTTATTCCAGTTGCGCAGAGACTTGAGATACAAAACTACACCAATTTTACACCACAATATCCACTAGGAATCAATTTGCGAATAATTAAAACAGCCACTGAACTTCCCTCCAAGAAATCCCACCAAAAACTCTCTGACGTCATTAGAGTTAACTCTAGCCTCATTTTTGAACGCAGGACAGTTTTTTTTTTTGTTTATGTTTTTAGTTTAGATACTAAGTTCTTTAATTAAAACTAAAGTATGGCGTCAAAAAACTCTTCCACATCGCTGTCGACTGGTAATGTGCCCAAAAGACTGGCGGTATTGCCACGCTGTATGGCAATGCTTATCCTCTGTCCGAGGTAAAAGCCAGCCCTTGGGTCACGCGAAGTGTCAACTAGACGTTTTGACAGATCTTTATACAACTTGTAAGCTCTCGGACGAAAAGCGCGGGAAACTTTGAGCGGACCGGTGCATTTTTTCTTGTTAGAAAAATCAATTTTAATTTTTCACTATTTAAGGATCAGTTTTGTATTATATTGTAAATATTATTAATATTTAGTGTACATATATTAGTTTTAGTGTATAGTTTGCCGGATTCGGTAAGTATTTTTTTAATATTCAATGAACGAGCCGCCTGACTTGGCGGACCCGGGGGTCTTTGTACCCCCGGCTACTAACTTTGTAATAGTTGCTTCGTCAACTTTATCAAATGAATCAGGAATGGAGACGGATGGTTCCAATGCCCAACGTGGGCGGAAAAGAAACAGACTGCATAAAATATGCAGAGTATGCAACAAGAAAAAAAGGAAGCACAGTCAGGCTATTGACGGTAAGACAGGATGTTGCTGTGCTAGTGCAGATAGTGAAAACAGTGACTCTGCCCCTGCTGTAAATACTTCAGTCAACATTGTCACGCCGATTAGTATTCCGAGCCCTCAGGGTTCAGTATCTGGTGTTGCAAGGAACAAGTATGAGGCCACTGACATCAGCCCGTTTATTGTTCATGTACAAAAAGAGGTCAAGTCACCTAGTGATAATACCACCTTACACCCGGTCACATTTGGTAAGTTTCTAAAAACCCATGCCTTTCACAACATTGTAGATGGATCAGTTAAGAGGATAGGCAGAAATAGAATTTCTTTGGCGTTTTCGAACATTAACAATGCTAATTCATTTATTTCCAACACAGAATTAGCAAAAAGTAATCTAAAAGCTTTCATACCAAGTTTTCACATAACTCGAATGGGTCTTGTACGTGGTGTTCCATCAGATTGGTCGCCTGAAGAAATAATAGAAAATGCTTCAGTGCCAGATAATTGTGGGAAAATTCTCAAAGTTAGGAGGATAAATTATAAAACTATCGTAGAAGGATCACCTGTTTGGAAACCAACGCAGAACATTGTGATTACGATTGATGGTCAGATTCTTCCTAAGCGTATATTTATGTGCTACAACTCATTGCCTGTGGAGTTGTATGTATATCCCACTATCCAATGCTACAATTGCTGTCGCTTTGGTCACACGAAAATTCAATGTAGATCAAAACCTAAATGTTATAAGTGCGGTCAGGAACATACTGGTGAATCTTGTGACGTTGAAGAAGGAAAGATATCTTGCTGTCATTGCTCTGGCAAACATTTTGCTACGTCTAAATTATGCCCAGAATTTTTACGACAAAAAGAAATTAAGACTATTATGGCAGAAAAATGTATTTCTTATGGTGAAGCTGCTAAATTAATTGCGCCCATTTCGAAACCCTATGCCGATGTAGCTAGCACTCCTGTGACTACATACGCTCACCCAGTCTCACAATCTTCGTATACACAACATTCTCCTACACATAGCTCACATAAAAAAACAGTTTATATACAACGTCGTCCTCCCCCCAAACCGGGTAAAAGTTACAATCGTGAAAAACACCAACAGATTCTTTATGAATACAGTTTACCGAATCCACAAAATGGCTGTGCCTTAAACACAGATACTGATCCTAAAATGATGTCAGTATCAGATATTATTCAAATTCTAATTCAAACACTAACACAATCCAATATAGAAATACCGTCCAACGTTGCCTCTATAGTCAAAATGTATAAAAATCCTAAACCGGTCCACAATGTCAGTTCAAACTCAGAACATTTTACAATGGAACTGTAGAAGTGCAGTTTCTAAAAAAAACGAAATTATCTATTTGTTAAATAAATACAATGCTTCGTTATTTGCAATATCTGAAACCTGGTTAAAACCAGGCTCCATTTTCAAAATTAATGGTTTTTCTTGCCTAAGAGATGATAGGTCTGATGGGTATGGCGGGGCTGCTATACTCATCAGAAATTCTGTCTCTTACTATCCTCTATCCCTTCCCGTATTTAATGATTTTTCTGTGGTAGCTGCACAAATAAATAATACTAGTATTGTTTCTGTGTACATTCCTTCTCCTTCTTCGTCAGTCCTTCAACAATTCAACAATCTTGTATCTAGTCTTCCTCGCCCTTTTTTAATTTTAGGTGACTTCAACTGTCACCATATTTCTTGGGGTTGTACTCTTTCATCATATTGTGGTGACATACTATTAGATATATTTGACCATCATAACATTTGTGTACTAAATACCGGCTCTCCAACTCGACGTACAGGGCCTAAAGAAAATTTGAGTGCAATAGATCTTTCCATTTGTACCCCTAACTTAGCTTCATCTCTTATATGGTGCACTTTGCCATCTTCTTATGGAAGTGACCACTTTCCAATCCTTATGTCGCCCACACGTCCTTGCAGGTCTCCTAGTGTGTCGAGGCGGCCACGTTTAAAATATAAACTTGGTGAGGATGGGTTATGGGATAGGTTTAGAACTCTTGTAGAAGTTAAGCTTTCTAATTTACAAAATAATTTATCAGACGATCTTATTGATTGTAATGATAATTTTACGAATGCACTTATACAAGCTGCAGATGAAACTTTCCCTTTAAAGAATTCAGCCAATGGTCGCATTCCTTCTCCTCCTTGGTGGGATAAAGAATGTTCCCAAGTAGTGAAAGCCAGAAAGGAAGCGGAAAAAAAATACAAAAATAACATGACAGAAGATAATTTTAAAATTATATGTGATGCTATGGCCAAAGCACGTAAATTGTTCAAAGAAAAAAAAATTGAAGGATGGAAAAAATTTTGTCTTTCGATCTCCCCTAATGTCAACGCTTCTATTGTGTGGCAAAACATCAGAAAATTTAGAAATGGAGTTACTCCTTCTAATGTTTCTGGCATTCCCCCCAATTTAAGGAACTCTTTTCTCAATCGGTTAGCTCCGCCATCTGTTCCAGAGCAAGATCTTATTTATGATAACATTCCTCCTTCTGTCTCTCATAACCAAAGTCCACTAAATTCTCCCTTCACAATGCAAGAGTTACAGGGCGTTCTATCCTCAGTTAAAGATTCCGCTCCAGGCGAAGACGGTATTCCTTATTCATTCCTGGCTAATTTAAATAAAACTGCACTTGAATTCTACTTGGACTTAATTAACAAAGTTATGTTATCAGGCAAAATCCCTCCGTCATGGAAATCTCAAACTGTTATTCCTATTTTAAAACCAGGTAAATCACCATTAGAACCTTCATCTTATCGCCCAATAGCTTTATCACCCGTAATTGCAAAAATAGCTGAAAACTTAGTTAAAAATCGTCTTGAATGGATTATCGAAAACCGCGGAATTTTACCAGAATCACAATTTGGATTTAGGAAAGGCAAAAGTACACTGGATAGTGTGGCTACGTTTGTAACAGACATTAGAGTTGCGTTTTCTCGAAATCAATCGGTACTCGCAGTATTTTTAGATCTAGAATCAGCATATGACAATGTTCTCCTGAGTGTCCTTAAAGAAAAATTAAAGAAGCTTCACATCCCTGAAATGTTGATTTGTTTTATAATTAATCTCCTCTCAGGTAGAAAAATTAACTTAGATCAAACACAGGATGACAGTAGGCTAGTATGGAAAGGTCTCCCACAGGGTTCAGTTCTCAGCCCTATATTATTTAATTTGTATACGTATGATTTACATTCCTCACTTCGAAATTCAACAAGCATCCTGCAATATGCAGATGACTTAGTTATGTACGTCACGGGGAGTTCATCAAGTTCTCTTTGTACTCTGCTATCTAACTCTCTAGTCGGTTTAAAAGTTTGGATGGACAAAAATGGTCTGAGCATATCAGCGAGTAAGAGTTCACTAGTCTTATTCACTCGCCAACGTATTCACCCTCCGATATCTATAGATTGTGACAATAATGAAATACCAGTTAAAAATCATGTCAAATTTTTGGGCATCATTTTGGACTCCAAACTTACAGGTATTCCGCACTCTGATTACGTTCTAAACAAATGTCAAAAACTCCTAAATTTGATGAGGTGTCTATCAGGTGTTTGGTGGGGTGCGCATCCGTTTTCCTTAAAGCTTCTTTACAACGCTCTGGTTCGAAGTGTTCTTGATTATGGAATTTTCTTATTGGAGCCTTGTAACGTGGCTGCCCTTGGGAAACTGGACTCCATCCAATCACGCGCCTTGAGAATAATCACAGGAGCTATGAAATCTAGTCCTATTAACGCATTACAAATCGAGTGTAACGAACCTCCGCTCTGTCTAAGACGTCAATTTTTGGCTGACCGATTGTTTTTCCGTGTTTTACAGTTTACTAATAGCCTTTTAATTCAAAAACTTCAAATACTTGCTGATCTCATTGACTCATCAAATTATTGGAATCACAAAACTCTTCCTTGTTTAGTTAAAAGTTATATCCGATTTAAATCATTTCATGCTCCCACACACCGGTCTCCAAAACTTGATTTGTTTAACAGTGAATACGAAGCCCTGGTTAATACGCCATCTGTTAAGTTCATTGTACATATTGATAAAAATAACGCTAATCCACATTTTAATTTTATTGTTCAACGAAATTGGCCTGAGTGGCATCATATTTTTACTGACGCATCCAAACATGAATTTGATGATTTTGTAGGGGTAGGAATTTACCATGCACAGTACAATATTGTTCAAAAGGTAAAGTGCCCACCTGAAGCAACTGTTTTTACTGGTGAATGTCTTGGTATCCTTAAAGCTTTAGAATACATTTTACTTTTAAAACTTAGAAATAGTTTAATTTTAACTGACTCCATGAGTGCCCTTCAGGCGCTCCTACGATATCCTTTTAAGTCTAAACCACCAATTCCTCTTATAGTACATATTAGGAGTAAACTTTTCGACTGTGTTGTGAAGGGCTTTTCTGTTGTTTTTGTCTGGATTCCAAGTCATTGTGGTATAAATGGTAATGAAAAAGCTGATAGACTTGCCAATGAGGCTTTGGTGTGTGGGGACACTGTTCCATTTAAAAATTATACTCAGGACTTGGCTACTCTTCCTAGACATTATCTTAGGAATTCCTGGGATAGAGTTTGGGCAGAAAGTAGCCTTTCAAAAGGGAAATACTACTTTAGTATTCAATCACAAATTCCACGTAAACCTTGGTTCTCTGTCCTCAGACTTGGCAAAATTGCGACAACCATTTTAATAAGAATGCGTTTAGGTCATACTACTTGTCCAGCGCACCTCGCACGCTTCCATATTACAGACAGTCCTCAATGCGAATGTGGACATGACTTTGGGGATCTCAACCATATATTCTTTTCCTGTCCGATTCATGACCGTACTTCCTTTTTGAATAGTTTGATATCCCTCCGTGTCCCTTTCCCTACATCAATAAAAACTCTTCTTTTTTCTTTTAACCCGTCCATATATAATGTTCTTTCTAATTATATTTATGACAACAATATCCATCTGTAAAAATATATTAATATTTATTAGTATTTCAACAGACTTCTGTCTTCTTTTTTATTTCTCTGTTAACTTTTAATAACTAAGTTACTTATTTTATACTTAGTTACTTAGTAGTATAGTTACTTAGTTATACTTTTTTTTTTATACATTCCTGATCCTGTATCCATGTTGTTCTAAATTCCGTTTCTTTTCATTTTCGCGTTAAATGTTTCCCTACCTTTCTCTTCAAACCTCACCCAAAATAAAGTCCTATCGATAAACAACTTGACGCTGGCGGATGCACAAGAGTGCTAGCCATAACCTCTAGTCCGACGGGCTGGAAAAAAAAAAAAAAAAAAAAAAAAAAAAAGCTCTCGGACCCCACGAACTGAGAGTTTCAATTCAACCCCAAACGGTTCGAAAATATAACTTCCAACAAGGTTATTATATTTTCGCCGCTTGAGGTTCTCCGCAGCCGCAGCGGTAATTAGATTAGGGTTTTTATTATTATTTATTTTATTTTATTGTAATTATAGTTAGTATTTTTAAATGTAAATAAACGACCAGAATAAAAGCCTTGCAAAGTTCTTTAATTATATTCATTTTATTTTCAGACATAGTCCGTACATTACACACAAAATTAGAATTAAATAAAACATTAAAATAATCAAATCAAATACACATACATGAGATGTCATCACATAAAATGAAATTCAAATAAAAATAAAATAAAATTAAAATACAAATAAAATAACACATTACGTATATCATAAATCATAAAATTTGAGATACAATAACTACAATAATTTTCACCCACACAATATCACAAAGTCAAATTATACGAGGAGAGCCACTAACATGAAGCCGCCAAAACCCCGCAGCACCGGAGCCGTGACAGAAACAATGCTTGCTGCATATTGCATGCCTGTTTGCATGCTACATGCCTGCTTGCATGCTGCATGCCTGCTTGCATGCTGCGTGCCTTTTTGCATACTGCATGCCTGCTTGCATACTGCATGATGCTTGCTACATACCTGCTGCATGTTGCATGCCTGCTTCCATGCTGCATGCCTGCTTGAATGCGGAATGCCTGCTTGCATGCTACATGCCTGCTTGCATACTGCATGCCTGCTTGCATGCTGCATGCCTACTCAAGCCTTCTTGCATGCTGCATGCCTTCTTGCATGTTGCATGTCTGCTTGCATGCTACTTGCCTGCTTGCATGCTGCATGATTAAAGCAAGCATCCTTGTTTGCAGCTTCTTACTGGGACCAATTAAAACAACTTATGTTCATAATCAACTGTATTATTAAGTGGCATTACGTTTAAATAATTAATTAAACAAAATATTAGGTTAAACTAATCTAAAATTAGCTCCTGTTGCCTCAATCATGCCAGTGTAATAATTACATTTCTAGGCGTTAGGAGAATTGAAAATATGGTAACTAAAACAGTAGTTGAATGAATTGTTGAATGTTCGGAAACATAATACTTCGAACAAATGTTATTTCGGCTAGGTGTAACATCGGTGAAAAGTTTTTAGGCCAAATGAAACGTCGGAGTAACAAAAAAAATCGAATTGATAATAATAGGCTAACTGATACAGTGGCAGACGTGACTTCGATGAAATAAAAAAAAAACGAAACGAAAATAGTTGAAAAATTTTAGGTGAAATGAAATTCGGTCAAATATTTTTCGAACTTATGATAGGTAACCCCGACTGACCCTTAGTAGAAATGAGTCTGTGGTAGCCGTTTTCTTGGATATGTCTACTGCCTATGACTCTGTCCTTCTCCCAGTTCTCAGGCAAAAGAAGCAACAGCTGAGAATCCCGGCTAGGATACGTCAGATCATACCGTAGCATTAAACTGTAGTGACACAGTACCAACCTGTCACAGTTATCAATACCTCAGAACCAATTACCACGTTTTAGACCATGTCTGTTAAAGAAACAATGAAGCAACACGTTTTACGACGAATCTAGAAACAGGATAAGCTTGTAATCGCAAACAAAAGCTCCAGCACCCTCCATGATTTTCACTTCGAACATCGCAGCTGCGCAGATGGATCACGTGGCCTCGCGCAGCGGAGATCTTCACTCTGTAACGTCGTCCCGTGAAAAGGACCGCACTCTGCGCGCTACTCGTATTAAATGACGCAATCCTGTCGCGAATCTATAAATTTTATAGATTCGCGACAGGATTGCGCCGTGTACTAAGCCGCGCATGCGCGGTGAGCAGCCCGTTCAGTGCGTTTAATCTGCAGCGCTTCAAGCGCCCTGTCTGAGGAATAACGACGCACGCTTGTAAATATCTTAGACTAAGCTCTACCTCCACTAGTACCAATGTAAATATAAATAGGGAGTAATTACAGAAATATACAGATCTTGTTCAGACATCAACGAAAGAAAGAAAGAAAAGAAAGAAAGAAAGAAAAACATTTTATTTGGCGGAACAAGGCGCAAATTTGGAACTAACAAATTATAAGTACATTATGTGAAAGAAATATGCGCCACATCCGCGCAAAACGGCCGAACGCTCAGCATAATGCCGTGACCATACGCAAAATGCGATATAAAGTGGCAACATTACTTTTCGTCTGTGCCAAAGTACGCGGTTCTGTTTTCCTGTACCTATAGTCTATGGACGCGATGACGTAAAGAAAACGTGAAAAGGATATGATGCATGCCTCTTTGATGCATGCTATGACGCTACGCCATTAATTGTGACGAGTGTTTCTACGGAAATGGTAATTGAAGTTCAAAATTTCAAAAAGATGCGATGCGAAATCGTTGAATATAATGTTTGTGTTTTATTGTTTTGTACAGTGTTCTAAGAGTCCGCGACGAAATATGAATCACATGGACTCATGAGTAGCCGAAATCGGGGCAGACAATAATAACATGTTATTTAGTGTTAATAATCCGATTGCTTCATCTTGTGGAAATAATTTTTCAGAAAAGAGGACAAAACAAACAAACTGAAAAAGTGATTAATCCAGGTATTGTTGCTAATTAAATTAATAATGAAATAAAAGAAAAGAAAGAAAGAAAAACATTTTATTTGCCGGAAAAGGCGCAAACTTTTAACTAAACATATTGCAAACATGTTGCAAGACAAAAACATAATAAATCAGAAATAACATATATGCGCCACGTCCAAAAAAAAAAAACGTCGACGTCGTTTCGTGTCGTGCGAAATGAATTGTAATAAATAGAAAATTAAAAAATTATAAGCATTGTCAATAATGATTGTGATTATTAAGTATGAATAGTATAAATTAAAATTAATATATTTACGTTCTTATATAAAGGTATCCTGTATGAGGTGGAAAATTAGTGTGTAAACACGCTGACAGCAGCGAGCCAATACACAGACGACTAACTACGGGTTTCATTTACGAGCCACTCGCATCCCTTATAAAACTAAGGATTCCTGGGGAGGACTCTGAACCAAAGTTAGCTTGGAGGGGTCTACCCTTGGTCTACCCCAAGGATCCGTTCTTAGCCACCCTCTATATAATGTTTATACCTCAGATCTTCCCTCTTGTCTAAATTTCAGCTGTAAAATTTGTCATTATGCTGATGATATTGCACTGTTGGTCTGTGGCAAGTCCATCGAAGACGCTGCCCAATCCATGAATGTATCTTTATCCTCATTAAACCAATAACTACTAGATCGAGATAGATGGTTATCTCTGAGCGCTCCAAAGAGTGCAGCAGTTGTTTTCACTCGCAGACGTCTTGTACCTCAGGTGGACATCAATATTGACGGCCAAGCTATCCCTGTTAAAGAGAGTGCCAGGTTTCTGGGTGTTACCCTGGATTTCACATTATTAGGAGTGGATCACATCACCAACACAGTGCAAAAATGTAAACGCTCGATTTTAGTTCTTAGAGCTTTGGCAGGTGTCTGGTGGGGTGCTCACCCATATACCTTGAAGCTGGTATATGATGCGATAGTCAGAAGCATATTAGATTATTTTAGCTATCTAATCGAGCCATGTAACAAAGAAGCTCTGCGCAGACTAGATTCTATCCAGTCCAAATGCCTAAGAATTGTAATTGGTGCCATGAAATCCTCCCCCATAAATGCTCTCCAGGTTGAATGCGCAGACCCTCCCCTTGCCCTTCGCAGATCGTTTTTTGTCAAAGCCTTCTGCCTCTCATCCCATCCTTTGATTCCCATTCTGGAGCAAATCTTTCTATCTCTCAATGCCTCTTCCTATTGGAATAATAAAAATATTCCATTGATGAATAGGCACCGAGAGCTTAAACACCTCCCTTCACCTGTTTGTCAATCTCCCCCTCGTCCCGTCTTTGCCTCCGCATATGAGGTGGTCCATTTTAAACCGAACATCGCTCTGAAAACGTAAAGGGCGACTTCGATCGGGCTATCATGAGATATTGGCAGGGTTGGAACTTGTTTTACACGGACGCATCTAAATTATCGTCAACTGGTTGTACAGGTGTCTCAACATATTTCCAGAACTCTAGTAAGTAGCCCTTTCATTCCAATGCCCTCCAGAAGCCTCTGTATTTACAGGTGAATGCATCGGTATCCTAGAAGCCATTAATTTCATCTAAGCACACAATATTAAAAATACAGATTTTTTTTCAGATTCCCGTAGTAGTCTAACGACATTTTGCCGTCTGTAGCGTAATTTTCACATACAACACATCGAAATGGTGCCGACTAGTCGCGTGAAATTTTCGACTACAGCTGACGAAATCATCAGATCTTGACTAAAATCTATAACACACACACAATGAAGCAGTTTAAAACTGTTTATTACTTACCTTTCAATTGTTTAAAACACTCAACAAAGAACAAACACTGGCCACAAAACCTGCTTTATTCTACGTTGACTTTGAATTTCGAATGCGCAATGACCGTGGCGCGGGGCGGTTCAAACCACTTGACATTCCACCGAAAATTGTAAACAGATGTCTAGCAAATGATGTTCTATGCCTCACTTGTTCTATATTCTTACACTCTGCTCAATATAAACAGGATAGATATAGTTTTGATCGACATTTGTGTACATTTAAAACGACCATCCGCGATCAGACTTTAGAAGTCTGGTGACAGACGCGCTTTTTATTCGATATCTTTAGAAGTTTGGTTATGGTACCACCACTAAAAAGTACCCCTCAGCCAAACTTAAATACCGTATAGCCAGAGTGCATCTAATTACAATTCTAGTAATCCCAAACACGGTTAGATTAGGTACATTAATTTATTACAGAGTTCCGGTGCCTAACTTGAGGGTTCATCATCAGATCAGTTCGATATATTCCCCCTCTACTTTCAGTCAATCATCGACTACACGTATAAACAAAGCAATTTTACTTGTTACGACGGTTCTGCTGTGATCCTATGAGGAGTTCTGTTCCGTATCTTCGAAGTTCATGATCAGATCATAACAATATTTCTATGGGACCAACTCGGAAGTATAACCTTCCAATCAAAAAAAAAATATTTCAAAATCGGTCCACAATTGACCGAAAAATCGGTGAACATACATAAAAAAAAAAAACATACATTCAACCGAACATAATTATAACCTCCTCCTTTTTGAAATCGGTTAATAAAAAAATTACAAATTCGATTTTTAAAATTATTAACAAATAAGGCAACTAAACGCAGCATTAATAAGGAATACGAAAAATTATTTAAAATTTGTAGAATATTACCTGTAGAGGACAAACTGAAATTAACTATAATATTAGAACAGTACAATAAGAACCAGTATAAAATAAAGAAAGTGCATAACCGTCCAACCCGTAAAGTGACACAGAGGAATAAATATTCGGTCCCTAAAGTGAACAATTATTTTGGTCAAAGGACGCGGCAATGGCTTACTCCAACATTGTTAAACGAACTACCGACGCGAATCACAACTGAAGCCATTTCCAAAAATGCCTTAAAAAGTGTCCTTCATAAACATTATTTGAGTCTGTGTCCATAGCGTTAGTTATGTAATGTGTAGGGGGCGCGCTTGCCGGCCGGTCTAATAAGCGTGTGCGGTGTGTTGTTGTCGGTCGAGCGGCCGCGCCATGTCTCGCTCGCGCTGGGTTGCCTGTCTCCCTCCGGCGGGCGAGGTGTGGCGATGGCGGTGGAGCCGGTCGGACGATTGAGTTGTACTACAAGTTCATGCTGGCCTGGCGGGCGAGTGCCCATACTAATTTGCTTTTCACTACACTTCTATGCTCCATTTGTTTAGGTGGTTGACTGGGCGTGGACGGTCTTGATATGTCTTTTTATTAAAAAAAAGAAATCTTATAGAAGACATACAAAGATTATTTAAATTTAGTTAATTACCAAACATCGGTATAGGTAAATAACAAATTGTAAACATTTTTAGATAACATTTTTAGAAAACTTTTAGATGGGGGACATGTCGGGATTGTTTGCGTTTGGATGATTGACTGAGCGGATGGAGTATAAGTACTTGTAATGTTTTTAATGTCTTTGTTTTTTGGCTTTCTTTTGTTATTTGTTAGTTAATCAAGAAGACTATCCACGAGAACACTGCCGACAAACTATACTGCAGTTTGGCAGAAGATTATGTGAAAATATTTATGTAAATTTTCTTGAATAAAGCATTAAAAAAAAATATATATATATATTTTGTTAACATCTCATTTATTGATAGTTGTAATCATTCATATTTGTCTTAGTTTTTTTTATTTAACCTATTTTTATAACGTGAATGTGAGAACACTGTAGACTCCACGAATTCTTAGATCCTATTACGACTCACTTCTTTTAATATGATTATTTTTATTGTGCTTTTGGGTACAATATTGACTGGTCTACACTGTTCTTACATAATATCTATTAATACTGTAATATGAAAATATTGTAATCAACCACTTTTTTTAAAAGAGTAACCATGGAGTTTCTTACCGGTTCTTCTCCATAGGAAACGACCAATTTGGAACCGTGCACTAGCTTCTGGCGTTTTATAAGTGCCCATGTAGGCCTATGTTAAATAAAAATATTTTTGATTTTGATTTTACTTTTGAAGTTCGTGGTGCTCCGTCTTTCTCTTTCCGTTAGTCTGAGGTTTTTCACCAGCGTGTCTACATCGAATATGTGTTGTTAAATTACCCTTCTGACTAAAACAAAGCTGACATTCTTCACACTTATAAGGTTTCTCGCCAGTGTGCGTACGAATGTGTATTGATAAATGACCCTTGTGACTAAAAGAGCGCTGACATTCTTTACATTTGTAAGGTTTCTCTCCAGTGTGCGAACGAATGTGTATTGTTAAAGTACTCTTCTCACTAAAACAGCGCTGACATTCTTTACATTTGTAAGGTTTCTCACCAGTGTGGGTACGAGTGTGCTGTGTTAAATGAGCCTTCTGACTAAAACAGCGCTGACATTCTTTACATTTATAAGGTTTCTCTCTAGTGTGATAACGAATGTGTCGTGTTAAATGACACTTTTTATTACAACTGTACTGACAAATATCACACTTGTAAAGTGCTCGACCAGTGCGTATACGAGAGTGTTTTTTAAAATTACTACTTTTAATATTATTACGAAAATTTGAGTCTATAGTAGTGTCAATAACACTGATATTAACACGAGATGTTGTATTAGTTAAAGGTTCTTGGAATTTCGGAATAAGTTTGGACGGACAATTTTGAGTGTTCTGGGTAACTTTTGTGTCTGGTTCTTCATTCTTCTTTTGATTTTCTGTAATTACGTCTTCTAGTTTTTTTCCTCGCATGTACAGTTTTGGTTTCTTCGCAACGGCCGACCCTGTGATGTTAAATTTAGTAAGCGCCAAATTCAAAAGTTGTTTCTGCAGGTTTTCTAATATAACTGATCATGCATGACTACGACAGAGCCAAAAGCAAGGGTTATGATACCTCACACACAGAACTGTTCTATTGTATGTGCAATCAGTCTTCAGTACTTTGTGTTTGTGCTACTCAAGCGTGTACAGACAGGACGCCTGAAGTTGTGTTTGTTAAGTTCATATTGTCGAACCAGTCGCCCTACTCGCAATGATTCACTAACTAATACTCACGTGTCGTGTCACTGGCTCTTCGCTTCTTCCACGATACTTCTTGTTCTTCTTCCACTTCCGTTTTGATCTCTATTGAGGGCACATCATATTCTGAATCAGACTCCGACTGTTGTGCTGGTGTATCTTCTGCGTCTGAATAGCTATTGTTTAGAAGTTCCAGTTCTAGTTCTGTAAGCAAAAACAAATAAATTTTAAAAATAAAAAAAAACCCTACTGCGAAAAAAATAACTTTAAATAAAAACTGAAAAGAAAAAAAAACAAGTTCAGTCCAGTAGCGTAGAAACCAATTTAATTAAAACAAAACTGCAACAGTCGGGACCCATATTATATGGAATGATTTTAGTCCAGATTATTTTAATGGGTCCCGACTGTTGCAGTTTTGTTTAACTTGTGTAACTTGGGCTTCTTTTAGACGGAACTTTCATTGGGATATAGATAATATTAGAATGAGTACCTTAAGCTACTTTATATATTTTTGCGGGAACGGGACTTAATTCCAGTGGTCGGGGGTACATCCTGATTCCCAGGGCAGAAGAAATTTTAGAAACGGCTGGACCGATTTTGACGGGACTTTCACTAACTGAAAGCTTTTTTTATGTGTGTAATCATCTAATAACTTCTCCCGCCTTAGGGCGGAGAGGGAGAGCGTGTCAGACTTTTACTAAGTAAAACCACACTTAGGTTCCTTCAGTTGCCCTTTGCGTTCCAGGACCACGGGTTATCAATTCAGAAGTCTTCCCATGGCCTTAGTATAGTAGGCATCGGCCCTGCTGATCCCTACGGTTTTGCTGACATCTCTTTGAGGAACGCGTCGTACACGACACGCTGTCGACGATTTAGGCTCGGTCCGGACAACAGCCGGACGGTTGGACTGCGAGCTAAACATTGCACGTCGGCCGAAATTCGTCGTTGATGTTACAAGGAGTAACTTGGGCTACTTTTCGTTTTCCCGCGGTAACGGGATTTAATTTCCAGGGGGACATAAAAAGGGCAGTAACACTTAGTAGATAATAAATAACATATTTCCTATTGTATTTACTTTTAATATGGTCATGAAATACTATTTTGAAATCCTTATGATGAGCACTTTAATTTGATACCCATATTGCATTATCCAAAAAAAAAAAAATTTTTTTTACCTTATTTATGGGATCTCACAGTCGTTATGTTGGGTTTTTTTTAACGTTACCTATCTAAGAACACTTGGGTTATCACCACAAATCCGTTCAGCGGTTTGGAAGATATGAGGTAATAAAGAATATTACATACATACATACAAGATACGCGCGAAAAACATAACCCTTCTTGCAGTCGGGTAAAAACAGTAAAGAGTTGCTTGTAATACAAAGGGTAACTAGATGAACCTATAAATATAGAATGACATGTCACATAATAGTGTAAGTAGTTTTTGAAATATCCCGCTGTGTCAGTCAGACTAATGAAGTAAACGTCTTTTTCAATACGAGTGTCCTCTCGCAGGTCAACCTATGAGGTTGTCTACTGTTGTATACTTAATGTGGGTACTTGTCAAATCTTATTGACATAATAAGATTGACTAAGTAGTGGGTAGAAGACTTTTCTCAGTTCACGTTTGTACTGGTTCTGCTACTTAGCACAATAAACCTATTTACTAAAATACGGTGTTTTAATGGACATAACAGTGGCGACGAAGGTTAAACATATACTATGGAGCGTAAATTAGTGAAATATCATGAGTTCAATGTGAAAAATGACAATTGGGACAGTTACATAACTCGGCTAAATTATTGTTTTGAAGCAAGTGGAATCATCGATGATTCACTAAAAAAAGCTAACTTTTTTACGGTTTGTGGTGCTGAGGTGTTCGAGACCCTTCTCGCACTAATCACTCCACAGAAATCGAGTGATGTGACTTTTGCTGAAGTGACAAACATTTTGAATAAACATTATTGTCCGAAGCCTAATGAAATATCAGTGTCTTACAAATTCTACAAACGTGATCAAACTGCGGGTGAATCGGCATCAGAATATATCGCTCAGCTGAGGAAAATCAGTACCAACTGTAATTTTCCAAATCTGGAACGCATGTTGCGTGACAGGTTGGTGTGCGGCATGAGCGATCGCAAGCTGCAATACGAGTTGTTGAAGAAGAACAATTTGCAATATCAAGACGTTGTGGACGCCATGGTATCATCCGAGACCGCAGGGAAAGATGCGCGTATGATGCACGCAAACGAACAGGCAACGACGCCATCGCCCAGCGCCGAGGTGTCTCCGCCGTCTACTGAGGAACCAATGGATGTGAACGCAATGAGGGCCAGACCGAACGTTCGTCTCTGCTACCGATGCGGCGATCGCCATGGTGGCGAATGCCGTTTTATCAACGCAGTTTGCCGGTATTGTAAGAAGAAGGGGCACATCGAGAAGATCTGCACTGCTAAAAAGAAAAACAACCCTAGCAAAGTGAATTACGCCGGTGACGATGAGTCTGATGTGAACGGAATCTACAAGGTGGCGGGTACACACTCGCACGTGCCTGCATACAAGCTGAATGTGTCGCTGGACGGCGTGCTCGTCGATATGGAAGTTGACTCGGGTGCCGCGTTCTCACTCATCAACGAGCGCACGTGGGACCGCTTGCCACCGCGCGCCGCGCCGCGACCGCTTCGGACAAGATTACGCACTTGGAACGACTCGCGGGTGTCGGTCATCGGTCAAGCGAAAGTCATCGTACAATATAAGGACATTAAGCGCGAGTTAACTGTAGTGGTAGCTAGGGGCTCAGGGCCAAATCTGATAGGTCGTGATTGGTTTGAAGCTCTTGAAATATCTGTAAGTGTAAATAAAATTCTTGAAGTCGACATGTCCGCGATTGATAAGTTATTAACGAAATATAGAGAGGTTTTCAAGGACGAACTCGGTACCTACCGGGGAAATGCTGTCTCGATTCAGTTAAAACCAAATGCGCAATCCAAGTTTTTAAAAGCACGGCCAGTACCCTACGCTATTAAAGATAGGGTTGAAAAAGAAATTGACCGCTTAGTAGCTGAAAATGTTTTGCGGCCCGTATCATTTTCGAACTGGGCGACCCCCGTCGTACCGATTATTAAAAAAAACGGTGATATCCGCCTCTGCGGCGATTACCGAAGCACGGTTAATCAGGCTACTGAGTCTGACACATACCCAATGCCTACTGCTAGTGAGGTTTTCGCGTCAGTATCTGGGGGTAAGTTCTACACTACACTTGATCTAGATAGAGCATATACACAGGTGGTAGTCACGGACGACACAGCACGACTCTTAACATTAAATACATGCAAGGGCTTGTACACAGTACACAGATTAGCATTCGGTGTGAAGGCACGTCCAGGTATTTTCCAGCGATTGATGACGGCATTACTAGCTGGAGTGCCTGGCGTCGCCGTACTGATTGATGACGTCATCATCAGTGGCCGTACTATGCCGGAAATGACACAGCGTCTTGACACAGTGTTGAAAAGAATAGAGAAGGCGGGTCTACGTTTGAACATGAATAAATGTAAGTTCGCTAAGGAGCGAGTGGAATTTTTAGGTTTTGTTATCGACGCCGACGGAATCCACCCGGCACCAAGTAAAGTGGAGTCGATACTTAACACACCGGAACCTAAGAATGTCCAACAGCTACAAGCATTTTTAGGTTTATATAACTTTTATGAACGGTTTGTTTCTCACAAAGCTACTATTCTAGAGCCGTTACACAGATTGCTCGACAAATCCCAGGAGTGGGTATGGTCAGATCGAGAGCAGAGCAGTTTTAATACTGCTAAGCATCTTTTATCGTGTGATCTAACACTGGTTCATTATGATTTAAATAAACCGTTGGTTCTAACTTGTGACAGTTCCGAATATGGAGCGGGAGCCGTCTTGTCTCACGTCATGGACGACGGACAAGAACGTCCTATTGCCATGGGCTCTAGGACACTGCACACGCACGAAAGACGCTACTCCCAGCTAGATAAAGAAGCGACTGCTATAATGTTCGGTGTAACTAAATTTCACAACTATTTAATGGGCAGGTCGTTTATGATAGTGACTGATCATAAACCGTTATTAGGCATCTTTGATCCAAAACGACCTATTCCTAATGTTTTGTCACCTCGTCTGACTAGAATGGCCTTGATACTTACTTCCTACAGTTACGACATAACATACAAGCCAGGGCCACAGATAGGTCACGCTGACGGGTTGAGTCGCTGGCCACAGCCTGTCCCTGAACGACCGGAGCCACAGCTGTGTGACATATTACTTATGGCAGAAGCTCCTGAAGATTTTCCCGTTGATGTGGACAAAATAGCATATGCTACAAAACGTGACAAAGTCCTCAACCGGGTAAGTCATCACATTCTGTGTGGCTGGCCAGCCAAGGAATCAGACGATCAGCTACGTCCATACTGGTTGCATCGTACTGAGCTGTCATTGCATGAGGATTGTGTCCTCTTAGGCTGTCGTGTGGTGGTACCATCATCACTGCGTGAGCCTGTTCTGCGCGCTTTACATAAAGCACACAGTGGCATTGTCCAGACAAAAGCACTGGCCAGAAGTTATGTATGGTGGCCACAGCTGAACGATGACATTGAATCTTTAGTTCAAAACTGCAATAAGTGTTTAGAAAGTAGGCACATGCCACCTAAAACCAGCTATGAGTGGATTTTGCCAGCAAAACCTTGGTCTAGGTTAAATATTGATTTCGCAGGGCCCTACCAAAATAAAACATTTCTGATAATTGTTGATGCATATTCTAAATGGCCTGAAGTGTTCATTGTTAACAATATGACTTCAGCTACTGTAATTAGATATTTAAGAATGATTTTTGCTATTCACGGCCTGTGTGAGACCTTGGTTTCTGATAATGGTACAGCTTTTGTTTCGTCTGAGATGAAACAATTCTTAGATGCTAATAAAATAAAACACATTAAGTCTGCTCCTTTTCACCCTGCCACCAATGGACTGGCAGAACGTATGGTGCAAACTGTGAAGGATAAACTTCGCAAAATGGATGGTATGTCCTGGGACATTAAAATTCCGAACATGCTCTTAGGACTTAGAGCCACACCATGTACAACTACTAACAAGAGCCCGGCAGAGCTTTTGTTTAATAGAAGAGTTCGAACATTATTAGACACTATTAATCCACATGACAAACAACGTATAACTCGGGAAAATCAAGTGGAACGGAATAGTAATAAGAAGAACAGACAGACGGACATAGGACAAAAGGTTATGTACAGAAATTTCAGTAGTGGACCACGTTGGTTACCAGGTACAGTCGTAAACAAAGAAGGTCCATCCAGTTATCGTGTCAGAACTAAGGATGGAATAGTAGTTAACAGACACATAGACCAATTGATTAAACAACACACACAAGACACAGTAACAGAACAAGAAAATGAGGAACAAGATAGGAACAGGGAAACGGTAATGTTGGAACATATACTAATCGGGATGGACAAGATCAGGCAATGGAAGAAATACCACCTAGTCCAGACAGTGACCAAATTATAGAAATACCAAGTTCAGATAAATGGGCCGAAATGCTAGGTATACCTGTAGAGTCTGAGTCTGGTTTTTCTGGTGGTAAGATTAAAACTAAAATAATATCTGCTCAACACGGTAAGACTCCATATAGTAGACCAACTAGTGATTGTAACTTTATGTTGTAAGTGTTTAAGTTGTTTCTAATTATTCATTTCATGATTAGACATATTATATAGCTGAATGTATAAATAAGTTAATGTATAAGTATATATATAAGTTTGAAGGATGTAACTGAGTTAAGAGAATGTGTTAGGTTAAGTATTGAAGTATTGTTTAATATCTTTTGTTTGTGTATGATTTACATACTTGGGGGAAAGGTATGTTGTATACTTAATGTGGGTACTTGTCAGATCTTATTGACATAATAAGATTGACTAAGTAGTGGGTAGAAGACTTTTCTCAGTTCACGTTTGTACTGGTTCTGCTACTTAGCACAATAAACCTATTTACTAAAATACGGTGTTTTAATGGACATAACAGAAACACACACTTGAATGTTTCATTGTCATCATGATCCGTGCGACGAACGGCTTGATCGTATTCATTCGCCAGTGGAGACCGATCATAACAGATGACGTCACAGCGAGTCACTTTATTCTCAGGCGCGTTTCTGGAACTAATACGCTGCATATTCCACAAAAATCATGACTGATCCTCATTATGTCTATTGCCTATTTTATTAAAAGACTTGCCTCTTAAAAACATACCATCACTTTGATGTTCCTCCTCGGGCTCAATGTCATCATCTAATCTCTCACAAACAGCTGGTAATTCTTCTTTGACAGCAATGCTTTCAATATGGCTGACATCAACTATACTGATGTTCTCTACAGGAGTTACTGTAAGCCCACTGGAATACTCTAGCTGTCCTCGGTTTACTGAAGCATTCGGCTGCAAAACGTTATTACAGTATTATGTAATCCTCAATCTTGACTGGCCTGTTGGTCTAAGCGTTTAGTGGCCCTGACTGCTATGCCGGAGGTCGTGGGTTCGATTCCCACCCAGGACAAATGTTTGTGTGATGAGCACGATTATTTGTTTTGTGTCTAGGTGTAATTTATCTATATATGTATGTATTTAGAAATATGTGAGTATGTTTATCAGTTGTCTAGTACCCATAACACAAGCTCTGCTTAGCTTGGGACTAGACAGTGTTGTGTGATAGTTGTGGAATATACATATATAATCCTGATATCCTTTATTGCACACAAACACAAACAAGTACAAACAATTTTCATTGGTCACCCAAAAGAGCCTCACAAATAGCGATGCTTAAGACGTTCAACACATCCTGAGCAGTCCGTGACCTCCAGATAGTATCACTAGGTATCACTTCTACACTTACTAAATACCCTCACTAGTTGCAGAACACCTCACCTCATTCATCATCTGAGCAAACAGCTCTTCTGCTTCCAGACATTTTCTCTGCAGTTGGCAGCATTGCTTTAGTTTAGCAATGCAGAAGAAACAAGCGAGCATCGGTCTTCTGTCTTCAGTTACAAACTGTAACATAACATGTACCATTTGACTTAGGAATAGAATACTGCCCATTCAATGGGTACATACATTGTAATGCTGTCTATGCAACACTGACCACAGTTGATGTTAAGTGTAGTTTTTGGTATACTTACCTCTCATACAGAGAAATATCCTAGAGGCTCGAAAGTCAACTGTGAGCAGGCTATTTATGTAATATATTAGTATGTAAGGTGTATAACTTACTGGAATATCAGTCAGCGTTTCATATAGTTCTTGTAAATCCTTGTCATTAACTATGTACATGCGAACATTCTCTACTAAACATATTCTGCACATTGGCATTTTTTCCATCTTTGAACATAAAATAATAACTTAATTAACATATAAATTAGAAGAACAATGTTGAATGTCTGCTGCTGGCGCGGCTTTAACACTCCAAGAGATAAACTCAGTAAATATCGTGTGATCCTAAGCACTTCTTTCGTTGAACTCTTGTGCAAGTCGGAACCATAAGCTATAAATTCCTGGACGTCCAAGAAGTTGATAGATATTATCTTAAAAATCTTAAATCAAAATCTTTACTGGAAAGTATTTAAACCGGTAGATACCAATTTAACAAATGAAATTATTGAACAATATTTTTTTTTTTTTTTTTTTTTTAAATTTGGCAACTGAGCCGATGTCGACTATTCTGCCAGTGTCATGTGGTGACGACAGCGCCGTAAGGTGAGCCGTCGAACTTTGCACTTTGTGGTAGATCTAACTTGTTAGTGGCTGTAAGGACAACACAATTTTTGTTAATTAACACAGACTTAAAATATATAATATGACAACACAAAATACTTTAATATTTACAGATTAAAAGACACTACACACCAGGCTACAGATTAATATGGTTGTCATTAAGGAATTTGGATAGAAGTTGGACAGCTTTAGGGGAAAAGTTAGTCAATAGGGAATGGAAGTTAGTAGGGAGGGGTATTTTAATTTTGGGGAGCATTTGGTATAAGTCGAAGGAGTGGGAGTTTGAAGGACATGAAAAAAAGATATGGTCCAATGTGCCATCACCAAGGCCGCACTCGCACAAAGAGCTGTCACGAACGCGGATTTTGTGAAGGAACACTGGACTACAGCAGTGGCCGAGTCTCAGTCTGCACAAGGATGAGACCGTTTTCTTGGACAGTTTAGGACATTTGAAGAACCATGGTTTCCGCTGGATGTCAGGCTGGATGCTGGCGTAGTATGCTCCCTTGAGCTTAGAACTTACCTGCCATGCCGCTGACCACGAGTTGAACAACTTAAGCTTGGTGTCCGAGCGTATGTCGTAACCATGCAGCATGTAATGCCTTCGGTCTACAGGGTTGGATGTGGCATATTTTGCCAGTGAGTCGGCGCATTCATTGCCACATATACCCGAGTGACTGGGAACCCAAGCTATCTCAATGTTTAAACTGTTTGTATGGCAAATGAAAAGTAAGTTGAGTATATCCATGATAATTTTGCTGTGAAGTTTAGATTTTAGTTGGTTTTGACCTAGGGCCTGAATGCTACTACGGGAATCTGAAAAAATTACTGAGTTCTTAATATTGTGTGCTAGGATGAAATTGATGGCTTCTAGGATACCGATGCATTCCCCTGTAAATACAGAGGCTTCTGGAGGGCATTGGAATAAAAGGGCTATTCTGGAGTTCTGGAAATATGTTGAGACACCTGTACAACCAGTTGACGATAATTTGGATGCGTCCGTGTAAAACAAGTTCCAACCCTGCCAGTATCTCCTGATAGCCCGGTCGAAGTCGCCTTTTACGTCCTGCGAGTTTTTAGAGATACCAAGCCCCAGAACGATGTTTGGTTTAAAATGGACCACCTCATATGCGGAGGCAAAGACGGGGAGAGTGGGAGATTGACAAACAGGTGAAGAGAGGTGTTTAAGCTCTCTGTACCTATTCATCAATGGAATATTTTTATTGTTCCAATAGGAAGAGGCATTGAGAGATAGAAATATTTGCTCCAAAATGGGAACCAAAGGATGGGATGAGAGGGAGAAGACTTTTGACAAAAAACGATCTGCTAAGTATTGTCTGCGGAGGGCAAGGGGAGGGTCTGCACATTCAACCTGGAGAGCATTTATGGGGGAGGATTTCATGGCACCAATTACAATTCTTAGGCATTTTGACTGGATAGAATCTAGTCTGCGCAGAGCTTCTTTGTTGCATGGCTCGATTAGATAGCTACAATAATCTAATACGCTTCTGACTATCGCATTATATACCAGCTTTAAGGTGTATGGGTGGGCACCCCACCAGACACCTGCCAAAGCTCTAAGAACTGAAATCGAGCGTTCACATTTTTTCACTGTGTTAGTGATGTGATCCACTCCCGATAATTTGGAATCCAGGGTAACACCCAGAAACCTGGCACTCTCTTTAACTGGGATAGCTTGGCCGTCAATATTGATGTCCACCTGAGGTACAAGACGTCTGCGAGTGAAAACCACTGCTGCACTCTTTGGAGCGCTCAGAGATAACCCATGATCCAGTAGCCATTGGTTTAATGAGGTCAAAGATACATTCATGGATTGGGCTGCATCCTCAATGGATTTGCCACAGACCAATAGTGCAATATCATCAGCATACTGAAAAATTTTACAGTTGTAATTTAGACAAGAGGGAAGATCTGAGGTATAAATATTATATAGAGGGGGGCTAAGAACGGATCCCTGGGGTAGACCCCTCCAAGCTAACCTTGGTTCAGATTCCTCACCAGGAATCCTTAGTTTAATGCTACGGTCTAAGAAGATACTGGATATGATCTGACGTATCCTAGCCGGGATTCTCAGCTGTTGCATCTTCTGCCTGAGAACTGGGAGGAGGACAGAGTCATAGGCAGCAGAAATATCTAAGAAAACGGCTACCACAGACTCATTTCTACTAAGGGTCAGTCGGATTTCTGAAGTGAGGGTTGCCACACTATCAGATGTACCCAATCCTTTCCTAAAGCCAAATTGAGTCGTTGGCAGTAGTTTCTTGTTCTCCACAAACCATTCCAGACGGTTTTTAACAAGATTTTCCAAGAGCTTTATAAGTATGGACGATAGAGCAATAGGTCTGTAGGAAGAATGATCACTGGGGTCTTTCCCAGGTTTTAATATGGGGATAATAACTTGAACCTTCCAATCAGGAGGAATATATCCGGAGGAAAAACAATAATTGGCCAAATCCAGGTAGTACTGGTGGGTCTTATTCCCAGCCTTAGATATGAAGGAGTATGGGAATCCATCCACTCCAGGAGCAGAATCTTTTACGTGGGCGAGTACCGACTTCAGCTCCCCCAGAGTGAACGGTTTATCCAGAGGATCATCTGATGCCATCTGGGGATCCGAAGAAACACATTCATCTCTGTCCGGGGCGTAGGCTGGAGCCAGTTTGGAGAAAAACTGATGACCCAGATCTTTAGATGTCATACTCCCAGAGGGTGGTCGCATGCTGCTTCTAAAAGATTTTAATTTACGCCACACAACTGATGGAGGAGTGGACGGATTCAGCGAATTGCAATACTTCCTCCAACCCTCTCTTTTCTTCTTCTTAAGCAATTTCCTGGATTTAGCCAACACATGTTGAAAATTGATGATGTTCTCCAGGTTCATATCTAAGTTGAGCTTTCTTTCGGCCTCATTCCTGGCTCTGATTGAAGCAGTGCATTCCCTATCCCACCATGGCGGAGAGGGAATTTTGCCGGTTGACGGTTTTTTGGACGGGAAGCAGTCATCCGCTGTAGCGGTTATAATATTTGTGAATGCCGCAAAGCATTCCTGATAATTTGCGTCATTGATGGGAGGCAGGGAGGTGACCCGTAAATCTAAAATTTTTGAATACAGATCCCAGTCAACTGAATTCAGTTGGTACTTTAATAGGGGAGAGGAGATGTTGTTGGGAATGGTTTTGGATGGGATTTCCACCATGATGGGATAGTGATCACTCCCATAAGTCATATCCAAACACTTCCAGTAGAAAAGGCTGGCTATATTGGACGAACAAAATGTTAAATCAACACAACTGTTGTTCTGTCCTGGCGAGCCACGACGTGTGGCACAGCCATTGTTGATCACACATAAGTCAAGATCATCCAATAAATCCACCAGACCCGAGCCAAAGTTGTCGCAGGTATCTGATCCCCACCTATAGTGATGGCCATTAAAATCACCCATAACCAGTAGTGGGCCTTGAACATTACTCAGCAAATTTTTTATTGTATTAAGGTCATTAATCTGTGGGTGAGCAATGTAAAAACTAAAAATATTTATATCCTCAGCCTTAACAGCAACAATATTGATGTTGTCACCTACAAAGGGTAGAGGAATTGGGGAGAATGTAACTTTGTTATTGATGAACAAAGCACATCCCCCATATCCATCTGATCTGTCATGTCGGACACTACTGAAACATGGAATCCTGAAATTGCTCTCAGGACGTAGCCATGTCTCAGCGATGCTGCAGATCGATGGTTTGTGCTTATTAATTAAATAGAGAAGATCAGTTTTCCTGGGTGAAACACTCCTGACGTTCCATTGAAGGAAGATCTGGGGATGGAACACTATGTATATAACGGACAATTGAGGACAGTTTGGTGGCAACGTGGTCAGGTAGGGATTGAGAAGGGTTGGCTAATACTGTCATTAACATACTGGAGATGATATTAAGGATGTTCTCTGAGCTAATGGGACTGTTTGCACCTTCCCTAGGGATGGCACAGCCGTTTTGAGAAGGGGAGAAGGAGTAATCTTGTATAAGGGCTTGATGAGCCTGCTTATCGTAACCGGGAGAAAGAGGGGCATGAGTTTTGGGATTTAGGAAGACAGTTTTTCGGTATGATCTGTGGGGAGTTTGGCTAGGGTATTGCGGGGAGCTGGGGGGACTAGGTTTGGGCGGCGCTCTAGACACTTCAGCATACGATCTGGAAACTCGGGGGAAAACCTGACTTGCTTCCACATAGGAGATCGATTTCTCTGCCATAAGGGCTTTTATCCCTTTCTGACGCCCTAGTTCAGGGCAAGCTTTGTCGTTAGCATAATGATTGCCGGAACAATTGACGCATATGGCATACTCATGGGGGACTTGGCATCCGTCACCTGGGTGGTCTTCGCTACATTTGAAACAGCGTGGTTTAGAGCGACATACTGTACGAGTATGCCCGAAGCGACAGCAGTGAAAACATTGGATAGTGGGGTAGGTATATTTTTCTACTGAGAGAGCGGAGTAGAAACAGTAAACACGCCTAGGCAGAACTTGCCCGTCAAAGGTGAGGACGACTGTTTGGGTGGGTTTCCACTCAGTAACACCTAGAGTACTTACCTTCCGGTTCAATCTCCTTGCCTTTATGACGGAGCCGCATCCAGCAGGAACCTTGATGTTCTCAATTATTTCCTCTTCTGACCATTCAGTTGGAACATCTCTAACAAGACCCATACGAGTAATGTTATATTGAGGAATAGAGGCTGTGTAATTATGCTGCATTAATATTCGGCTGATTAGAAAGCTGTTTGCATCTTGGTGAGACTGGAACTCCACCGACACGCGGTTCCTTCCTAATTGTTTGACACTGCCAAGGACTACGTTACTAAAATTTTTTTGGTGTAGAAACATCCCAAATTTGACTTTATGGAGAGAGGTACCCGATGTCTGGCCATCTTTTAATGAGACATGCACCACAAATGGTGCATTGTCCCTGGAAGTATAAATTTGTCTGCCAGTTTCTTTTTTAAGGAACTTAGGAGGGTTTGTAACAGCAGTAGGGGGAGAGGTCGCCAATCTTTTCCTGTTTGCAGATTCAGAGTCCATTTTGTCATTAGCATTGTCGTCGGGGAGAGAAACAGTTAACACCGGAGTGAAGTCAAAAGGGTCAGGAGGATCGGGGGGTTTTTTATTATCCATAGTGGATATTACGAAAAATTATTAAAATACGCTAAAACTTATACTATACAAACCTTGCGACACAAGACAAACACAAATAAAAAGTTTCGATTGAAGTTCACACAGGTAATATTCACTAAAATCGAAATAAAAACTTAACACAAACGAAGCACGTGTTAGAACCTTCACCACTACCAACAAAGTCCCTTGAACAATATTATTATAATAGTCAAATTAAACAAAAAATCACACTTTGACACCTGCCTGGACATTGGACATTTTTTTTCTTTTTACCCCTTAGGAAAAGCTATAGTCGTTCGACCATATCGCCTAGTCTTTCGTCCTTGTTTTCTTGCGTAATAAATCTCCCATAATAGGTAGTTGTTTCTTTTTTTACACTAGAATGAGGGTGAAACAAAATTCTAATATTTTTTTTGAAGTATTCGGCAGTAATTGTATCGATTCAGCCTTCTCAGCAAACTGTTTTTACCCGACTACGGAGGGTTATGATTTTGACAGGCTATGTATTTAAGTGAGTTTGTTCATCTGTTCCCACATAGCTCCTAATCTACTTATCGGAACTCGACGTATGAGGTATCGTTAGAACCGTCTTAATTGTCCGCTGAACATAGGTTACGTGACGTGTCACAAAAATCGATATGGCGCCCTCTAGCGGACAAAAAGTAATGTGTAAAAAACAAAAATGGAGATAAATACGCCGTGTTTGGTATCATTTGAAAGGGCTTTACTTGTACATTTCCAAAATATTGTTCAAATTTAAAGTGACGCCCTCTAACGGACAAGAAGTCATGTGTTAAAAAAAATGTTAAGATAAATACACCGTGTTTGATATCATTTGAAAGGGCTTCACTGGTACTTATCAAAATATATCATCAAAATTCAATGTGGCGCCCTCTGGTGGACAAAAATTAATTTACCATTATTAATTAGAAATTTTAAATTTAGCTTTTGCAAATGGTATAGAAGCACAGTGATTTAACACCAAAATAATTTAAATTAAAAAAAGTAAAAAAACTAAAACCCGACTACGACAAAAAAAACGACGAAACTAAAATTATGAAACAAGATTTCCAGAATGCTGAAATAAACAAGGTAAAAAGAAAAGCCTTAGTCACACGTTATTAAAGTGTTTCGGTTGTTACCTATAACGTGTGACTGCGGCTTTTCTTTTTACCTTGTTTATTTCAGCATCCTGGAAATCTTGTTTAATCAATTTTACACCACAATATCTACTAGGAATCAATTTACGAATAATTAAAACAGCCACTGAACTTCACTCGAAGAAATCCCGCCAAAAACTCTGACGTCATTAGAGTTAGAGCCTCATTTTTGATCGCAGGACAGTTGTTTTTCTTTTGTTTATGTTTTTAGTTTAGATACTAAGTTCTTTAATTGTATTCATTTTATTTTCAGACATAGTCCATACATTACACACAAAATTAGAATCAAATAAAATATTAAAATAATAAAATCAAATACACATACCTACCTACATGAGATTTCATCACTTAAAATGAAATTCAAATAAAAATAAAATACAAATAAAATAACACATTACGTATAATTCATAAAATTTTAGATATAATAACTACAATAATTTTCACCCACACAATATCACAAAGTCAAATAATACGAGGAGAGCCGCTAACATGAAGCTGCATCCACCTCTGTATCAGGGACAGGTCCCGGCGCTCGGCTTAAGCCAAGTCTTCATAGGTTTAAATTACCATTAGAATATGGATATACACATTCCAATATTTTTGTAGTATTTTGCGCCAAATGTATTAAGTCAACTTTCTTGACAAATTTTGCTCTGCTAATCAATACTACAATCAAATTCTTGGCTTGCAGGCATCCTGGACCCTTCATATCTGTTGACTAGCACATGGCGTAATAATAACGTGCTCAAACATATCTTGATTGTATTATTCCTCTTGATAGCCACAATGGCTATTATGAGGAATTGACAATTCCAATAAGAAAAACACAGGATACATTGTTTCATTACGGAGTCCTCCTGCCTAACTTCTACTTTCCGGCTCCATCATTACATCAGTTCAAAGGCACTCTAAAGACAAAGTGGTGCATCATATGACAATTCCAACAAGCCTAAACACGGCTAAGTTCTTCACTTGAGGTGCCTAAATTCCGGCTTCGTCATCAGATCATTTTGATGTACCTACGCCCATCTCTATCCCTAATCAACCATTGACTACAAGTATCAGCAAAGCAATTTTACTTGTTACGAAAGTTCTTTTTATTTTTCTCAAAATGTAATAAAGTATGATGGCGTTTTTTACATACGTTACAGACTGAGGTCGACTTGCAATAACTCAAACCGTGCGACGTGCTCAGACAATTTGGGCAACCATGTACGGATTTAATAAACTCAAACCTAGTTCTAGGAGTCAACGCGGATTGAAACTTAGCGCAGTTAAACAAATGAACATGAGCGTTATCTTTACAATACGCGCAACTCGCGACGGAGCGGAGCGGAGCGGGAGCGGTAGAATTAGGCGATTCACTCACAACAAACGCTTTCGTTTGCGTGCGAGGCTCGCGAGATGCGGAACTATGAGGTTTATTATAATTATTTTTCGCGTTCGAATGAGATAAATTCGAGCGTGCTAATATCTTAGCCTGATCTTGAACAAGATAATTAACAATTTAGTTGTAGGTATTTCAACATCGCGAACGGAAAGTTCAAACGATTGACCAGTCTGTGAATCTATTTTTCTCATAGCGCAATGCAAGAGAATAAAATCCGCAAGATCCGGAATACCAAGTTGTTTCAAGGCAGAAATACTTACACTAAATGTTTCAATGAAAGAATCGAGACTATTTGCGTTACACAAACAACTTTTTAAATCTAATATATTATTTAAATAGTGTATACCTAATGTACGCTTATCCTGGTATTTATTAACTAAGCAGTCCCATAGAAAATGATAGGTATCAGCCGTAGGTACAATAACGGCTGTAATCTTTAACGCGTTATGTGTAAGCCTACCTACTAAATACTGCACACGCTGCGAGTCAGTCAGCTGTTCATTGTTATGAATATTCGACTTGAACGACTCATAGAAAACAGGCCAATTCTCAGGTTTCCCGTCGAAAGATGGCAATGCGATTGGAGGCAGCTTTATTTTTAGTGGTTCAAAAAGCGTTTTCGAATTACTACATTGTGATAACTGCGATTGACTACTGTCGATTTTATTCCTAATACGGTTAATGCGAATAAACAAATCTTCAAAGGATTCTAAACAAGCATAGTCGGGACTCGAACCAGGTTTCAAATTAATGTTTATGTGGTTAATTTGATCGACATAAGATTCAAATTTGTCACGAATGTCGTCAATAGTTTCCGATTCAGTCATAAAACTTTCATTATTTCTCGAATCGAACGACGAAATATTTTTCGATAAATCATATAATCGATTAAGGCGTTTGAATAACAATCCTTTCTTTTCATGAAGGATAGTCAGTAAATCTTCCGGCTTTAATTGTTTCTCAGTCATTTTGTTAAGTTAATATCAAGAGCAATATCTAAAAATATGCGCGGGTAAACTTATCAGGCGGTTTGCAATAGTAAAGTACCTACCAACTATGTGGCGGTATCTGAATAAAAATAACTAATACGCACAAAGCCGAAATGATGGGTAAGTAACTACCTCCTATTACCAAAGTGAAATACGTAACACATTAAATTCTATGAAACAATATTGACAGATTTACCAAAACCTACGTAGAATCTATTGTCAATTATGTTTATGTTATAGCGGAGAGCGGTTTATAGGCAAGAATAATTTACCAAAGGTTTACGTAAATATCTATAACCTATATATACCTATTATGATTTTCACCAAATATTACGTAAAAATCTAACTAGGGAGCCGTTACCTATCTAGGCTCGAAAGGACCAAATAATTATGATAAGGCGTGTAAATAGCCTCACCTAAGAAAGGAGGTGTTTTAAGACAGCCAATATGGCGGTGAAAGTAAATTTAAAATACACAAAATTAAATCCCTGTTGACGATACCTCTGAGGGGTACACTACATAAATACGAAAAACTTTATTCCGACAGTCACAAATACGAATTTCAAAATACCGATTTTCATAATTCCGAATGGTTCAAAATTCCGAATATCACAACTCCGACTTATCATTACTCCTATTTTTATAATTCCTAAATTTCAATATTCCTATCGTTTATAATTACTATTATCAAAAACTTTTTACAAAAAAAAAAAATAACCGACTTCACTAAAAAAACACTAAAAGGATCAAAATGACTTTTATATCAGAAGTCGGTGTTTCTCGGTATTGTTTGTTTCTTATTTAACACCGACTTCCGAAATTAAAGTTATTTTGATCCTTTTAGCGTTTTTTTTAGTGAAGTCGGTTATTTTTTTTTTTTTGTAAAAAGTTTTTATTTTACACTTTTTAGTTGCGAACCACTTATAAACAGAGTGCCTATTTCTCATGACGATTCCAATTAACCCAAAACACTGCAAGGTTACATTGTTTTATTAGAAAGTTCCTGTGTCTACCTTTCACCTTTCGGCTCCATCACCAGATCAATTCGATAGTACCTTATATCCAAAGTGCATCTCATGACAATTCTAATAAGCCCAAACACTGCTTGGATACAATGATTAATTACGGAGGCCCTATGCCTACCATCCGGCTCCAACATCAGATCAGTTCGATAGTACCTTATAGCCAAAGTGCATCTCATGACAATTCTAATAAGCCCAAACACGGCTAGGATACATTGATTAATTACGGAGTTCCTATGCCTACCTTCCGGCTCCATCATCAGATCAGTTCGATAGTACCTTATAGCCAAAGTGCATCTCATGATGATTCTAATAAGTCCAAACACGGCTAGGTTACATTGATTAATTATGAAGTTCCAGTGTCTAGGTACCTTCCGGCTCCATCATCATCATCAGATCACTTCAATGATACCACTTTCAGCGTGACGTAACTATTCAGAACCATTCATTTATTTGTATTGTCATAGTCGCCTATCTATCTTCATTGTGATATCAAAGTGAGTATGAAGTTCCGTTGACCATTTCTGGTCTTCTTCATCAGTTCCACTTCATCAAATGTTACTTTTTGACTGTAAATGCTTAAGTTCTCGATGAAAATACCAAAATCACTATATAGTTGCCTATAATATTTGAGGACTTCCCTCGATTCCTCATGGATCCCATCATCAGAACTAGATTTTGAAAAAAATGGGACCAATCTGAAAGCATATCGTGTAAAGGGAAAAAAAAATTTTGTAAATCGGTCCATAAACGACGGAGTTCTGAGGTAACAAACATAAAAAAAAAATATGATGAAAAAAAAATACAACCGAATTGAATAACCTCCTCCTTTTTTTGAAGTCGGTTAAAATACCGAGTTTCAATAGATCGAATAACAAAAAGTCCGACTGAATGATAATACGAAACATCAAAAATACGAATTCTGATTATTAAAATACCGATTAATACAATTCCGAAATAAAAACGCCTTGTAAAACTGTATAGCAAGACAAATAAACACATAATTGCTCGTCAGAGAGATGTATCATAATAATGTATAGTAGGAGGGGGTAGAATTAAAAAACTAATGACAGATGCGTTTTTGAGCATGCATGCAAGAAGGCATGCAACATGCAAGCAGGCATGCAACATGCAAACAGGCATGCAGCATGCAAGCAGGCATGCAGCATGCGACATGCAGCAAGCATTGTTTCTGTCACGGCTCCGGCGCTGCGGGGTTTGGGCGGCCCCACGCGAGCTTATCGTCGCAGATGGTTTTAACGCTCACCACCTGCTCCTCAGCTCGCGGGCCACCCCACCCCTCCGCGCCTACGCGGGTTTAAATTACACTCTAGGGGTAGGGCAGAGAAGACTGCGTGAAGTCGGTTTTGCAGCGATTCGTTTCTGTCACTAAATTTTGTAGCACAATCAATCAATCAATCATTTATTTTGTAAAACATAGGTGGGTTAACAGGTAGTACATAAAAGAAAAGTAAGTGCACTATGTTTTGCCAAAAGAATAGCGTACAAAATTAAGGCAAAAAGCCAAGCAAGTCAAATAAATTACAAATGAAAAAAAAAATAACATTATAAAGAGAAATAAAATATGAGTATGTCAATTGTCATTCACCAAAATAAGTCAAATAGAATAACTACAAATATTAAAATTATATCATGGATTAAATTATTATAATTACAAATTATTATTAACTATTTAGCACGTCGGATCTCCATACCCCTGTTTATCAGCAATAAACTCTGCGATAGAATAAGTAGTAACATCTAGCCAAAAGAAACCTAAACAGCCTCTTATAAGAACTTAGACACTCTTTATTTTTAATAGCTATTGGTATGTTATTATATATTTTGGAGGCCATACCAAGTACACTTTTAGCGAAAAATGCTGTTTTATGAGAACCGGCTCGAATAGTGTTCTGATGACGTCGAGAGTGTAGAGTTTCAAACAGATGGAGATTACTACGAACAAATACTCCCATCTCATAGATGTACATAGACGGTAAAGTTAACAAATTTAGTTGTTTAAATATTGGTTTACAACTGTCAGTCGAATGCAAATGAGTAAAGGATCGCAAACATTTTTTCTGGGCTTTAAAAGCAGTTTCCCTTTCACTCGAGTTACCCCAGAAAATTATGCCGTACCTAATGTTAGACGCCACGTAAGCATCATAAGCTAGTAGCACTGTAAATCGGTTAACCGTTTTTGATAGCTTATAAAGAGCATAAGCGAACTGGCTAAGCTTCTTTGACAAAGTATCAATATGATGGTTCCATGACAGATGACTATCCAAGTATAGACCCAGAAACTTAGTCGTATTGCTCTCAGTGATTGTTACGTTCTCATATTTTATGTTAAGCTTGGGTTTCATGATTCTCTGATTGAATGTCATTATTTTTGTCTTACTAAGATTCACATTTAGATTATTATTGGCTAGCCAATTTATTATATTTTTAAGGTCATTATTTATGTCATTCATGAGATTATTGATGTCATTATCAGAGAATAGAATAGTACTGTCGACAGCAAACAAGACCATCTGATTTTTTATGGCTTTAGGCATGTCATTTATGTAAATATTAAACAATGGCGGACCAAAAATGCTACCTTGGGGAACACCGTAAGTCGATTTCCTGGGTTGTGATACGTATGTGTGTTCAATTTGAGAACTCTTACTTAATCTATCAATTGTCGTAATTTGAATGCGATTAGACAGATAAGATTTTAATAATTTTAAAGCGTTCCCTCCACAGAACAAAAAATACATAGAAGTGCCCTTAAACTGGCTAAGCACGGGAACCAGTGTCGTCAAACTCACACATTTGCATATAAAATTATCTATAACACACATAAAAAACAGTGATTTGATTGGCTACAAATTACAAACGCAACTTTTACAAATCATCTTCTTATTGCTTTCAAAAATTAAGTCTTATTACAACGAGTGAAAGTTGTTATTATTTGATATGACACAAACAATAATGACGTTTTTCGTCTAACAACTTTAAATAGTCAAATTTACAACAAGTTCAGCTACTCAACGCTAGATGGCGCCGTAACTAATTCATGCTATTCAGAACGCTAGACTGTTTGAAATAGATGTCATATTCCCATGCACATGTAATCTCATTTGCTACTCAATTAGAGATGTAGATATATATCGATATTTTAATATTGATGTTACGTTAAAGAGGTATTTGTATGTTTGTATGGAGGGCTAGGGGGTAATCTTAATTTCATATAATCAAGTACAATGCGTTCCAAATAAGAATAGGATCGATTGCCATTTTGTGACGTCACGTCATACTGTCAAATCGAAGAAATTGGGTATGGTGAGCAAAACAAGAATTATTTAAAATTTAATTTATTTACGAATTGTGAACGAAAAAAGTTTAATCAGAATCCAGTCCTTCAATTTTGCTCATCTCTGCGTCCCTGTGTGAAGTGTCTGAGTAGTGAAAAATGGAAGAAGGCGAATTATTCCTAACAATAAAAATAAGAAAGAAAACCGTTTTTTTTTAAACTAATTATGACTTAAACAATATATTTATTTCACGAAGAAGTTAATGTATTAACGATTAATATTATGTAATATTATCTTCATTAACTATTAACTGCTGCCAGCGACTTCACCCGCCTGAAAGTAGAAAGTTATCCCGAGGGAACATACTTTTGTGACGTGGTCTACCCATGTACCAAGTTTTATTGAAATCCGTTCAGCCTTTCGAACGTGAAGAAGTAAAAGAAAGTGATTAGTAACCCGCACCTACTTCGGACGGATGCAGGTTACGTGTTGTTAAAACCTCGAGATTTCTGTGCAATCTTAGTTAAATATTTATAAATTATACACATGAACCGTCCGACACAAATTTTGGATGATGGTGCCAGCCATGAAATGAAGAGTTAGAAATAAATAAAAATTATCGATACCGATCTACTTTACGGATGTGTCCCATCCCTAATTGAGTAGCGTCGAAGTTACTAGAATTTATGTTATGATTTTCCAGATGACGACCAAGTGCATTTAGACTTTGTGACAATGAACATAAGGTTGTTTATAGTTTGCATTGAAGTCATAAAATGTGGTATTGTCATTAAAATCAACTATATTAAAAATTAACAAAGTTTAGTGTTTACCGATGATACGATACACCTCCACAAGATACATTTTTTTTTTGTTTTCGTTTTTGCAGGTCAAATCCGCACAATAAGGCATAATTTGTAATTTTTCGGGTATTTCTGAGACAACCAATCGCGACAAGTATCTGACGGCGAATAAGCTAATTCTTGCACAGCTGTGCTTAATGTTGACACGCGTGCAATATCTGAGGGGCACTTCCCCTACTTTTCTTTATTCCGTGGTTCCCTCTAATACCATAACGCTCCAATTTCTTCAGCAATATATCATGGTCTACATGGTCGAATGCTTTAGACATGTCCATGAAGAGGGCTGCGACTGGAGTTCTTTTATCAACATTAGATATTATTTTCTTGACTAATTCATAAATCGCCATATTTATGGATCTATGCTTTCTGAATCCAAACTGCTCTTTGGCTATGAGATCATGTTTTTCAAAAAACGAGTTAAGGCTTTTGTATATTACTTTTTCTATAATTTTTGTAAAAATTGGTATTAGTGCTATTGGCCTATAATTACCCATGTTTTTTTTGTCATCTTTTTTATGAATTGGTTTTATAATAGTAATTTTTAGTTTCTCAGACCATGTTCGATGCAAAGATTGATGACATAACTCATAACGGGCCCAATTAACAGTGCCACATGTTTAACAACTTTGGTGATGATGCCATCATATCCTTGACTATTGGTATTATTTAATGAGTGAATTGTTGTCACTATGTCAGATGGTACCGTAGCAGGAATAAATATAGAGTTACAATTAGTTTCAATGCTTGTATAAAAGGGGAATAGAATTAGTCGGCTTAATTTCATCTATAAAATAATTATTAAAAGATTCTGCTATTAATTGAGGGTCATATATTACATTATTGTTTATTTTAATGTAGTCATGTATATTTTCTTTAGGATAATTAAGCTTATCTTTGTTAATAATGTTCCAAAAAGCTTTAGATTTGTTTTTGGCCGAACTTATGTGATAATCATTTTGTGATTTTTGGGTCAGATTTATTACTTTTTTTAAACGAGCACTATATTGCTTTAATAGAAATTTATTTTTAGCATTAGGAGAACGCCTGTACTGCCATAGCATGTCTCTTTTTAACCGACTTCAAAAAAAGGAGGAGGTTATTCAATTCGGTTGTATTTTTTTTTTATGTTTGTTACCTCAGAACTCCGTCGTTTATGGACCAATTTGCAAAATTTTTTTTTCAGTTTATAGGATATGCTTCCAGATTGGTCCCATTTTTTTCAAAATCCAGTTCTGATGATGGGATCCATGAGGAATCGAGGGAACTCCTCAAATATTATAGGCAACCATATAGTGATTTTGGTATTTTCATCGAGTACTTAAGCATTTACAGTCAAAAAGTAACATTTCATGAAGTGGAACTGATGAAGAAGACCAGAAATGGTCAACGGAACTTCATACTCACATTGATATCACAATGAAGATAGTTAAGCGACTATGACAATATACATAAATGAATGGTTCTGAATAGTTACGTTGGAAATGGTATCACCGAAGTGATCTGATGATGATGATGGAGCCGGAAGGTAGGCACTGGAACTCCATAATTAATCAGGGAACACCCAAATACTCCGAAATATTTTATTCCGAATTTCGATGTTCCGATTTTCAAAAGTCCGAAATTCATAATACCTAAGAATTATAAGGTCTATTATTAAAAATCACGAAATTATAGCGCGGCAACCCTAGAGCGTTATTCCTATGCCGTCCGCTAGAGGCGTGTAGTGCGTTGAGATAACGAGTTGTGACACGTTCGAGAGCAACGGCGCGCGCTAAGATAAAAATCGTTGTATCTCTTTTAACCTTTTTTAGTTTGTGAATAAAGCCTAGATATGAGTCTGGATGTGAGAGTCTTAATTCGTTCCCCACCGACGCTATAAGTGGCTGCCCAACGTGTGTAGGTGTTTCGTGTTGTGTATTACGGAGTGCAGATCGCGAAATAACTTGCAACGATCACAAAAGTGACCGTAGGGGACTATTATCGAACCTAAGAGTGTGTTCTTCCTGTTTATCCTGTGTCTTCAGTGGCCAAAATGCCAAAAACACGGTCAGAAGAAAACTCGGACTCCAGTGGCGCCGCGGGCGCGGCCGCCATGAACATTACAATGTCTCAAGAAACTCTCGCTAGCTTTATAGCATCGATACAACAAACTCAGAACGACTTTTGCCAGCAGCTGATCCGAGAAGTACGCTCATCGACGCCGCATAACATCTTTGAGGCCCAAGCCCATCAAGCATCGTTTGTTTTTGGCACGAACGGAAACTTCGCGAAATGTACCTCCCGTTATGGCGGACGCGCGGACGAGTCGTTGGATAATTTTTTGGACGCCGTGATTACTTATAAAGACTGCGTAAATGTATCTGACGTGAATGCTCTCCGCGGCTTTTCGATGTTACTTGAAGGACCTGCTGCAGTTTGGTGGCAAGGCGTGAAGCAATCAACCAGCACGTGGTCGGAAGCCGTCACTAGAATAAAATGCGCCTTTGGTGAACATGACCCGCCACATCGCCTTTACCGGAAACTCTTTAGTCTTATTCATCAAGAAGATGAAAACACAGACTTGTTTATTGCTAAGGTACGTGCAATATTAGCCAAATTCCCAAAGGACGACCTCTCAGAGAAAGTCCAATTGGATATGGCGTACGGTCTACTTAACACGCGCATCAGGAAACGCGTGACGAGAGAATGCGTGAATAACTTCGACGAGCTGCTCTACAAGTCTCGACAGGTCGAAGATTCGGTAAGAGAAGTGCATAACAACAAGCACACAGCGTCGAATGCATCGTCATCGTCACCGCGGGATATACCTACAGTCGCTAACGTGTCGAGTACCGCAGGCCGCGCGTCGGTCGAGTCGTCCGCCGGCGCTAGCGGCGGTGTCGTCGCCAAGTCAAAAAAGCCGTTTTGTTCGTACTGCAAGCGTTTAGGACACGGTAAAGAAACGTGTGAGAAGCTTAAACGTGTTAGTGATAAGAGTGATAAAAGCGTCAATAAAGAAAAATCGGAAAGTGAAGTGAAATGTTACGGTTGCGGTGCCGCGAACGTAATAAAATCAAAGTGTAAAAACTGTTCACCACAAGGCCAGTCGTCGTTTTATTCCTTGAACATTTCGTCGCATGACGGGATACTAAGTACGTCCGTTTCCCGCGCATTGGCGCGGTCGCGCGGCTGTAGGTATCGTCGGCGCGGCTCGGCCGCCGGCGCCGTCTCAGCCCCCGACGCCGCGCAGCACTCGTCGTTAGTCAACCCGTCAATGCCAATGTCTACGCAAGGTAACCCTACACTTGCTGTAGGGGATTTTTGTAACGAAAATGTTTGTAACCTAAGTACTTGTGAGGTTAACTCAAACAATAATTGTTTATCGTATAACAGAAAGATTAGTAATGTAAACATTTCGGAGCATAGTTTTAATGATGACAAATGTTTTGATTACAATAATGCTGTTAATGTAAACACAAGTTTGCCTAGTTTTTACGATTGTTATGGTTTCAATAGTTGTGAATATGTCAATAATGTTAATGACTGTGCATCTTTTCGTCGCCCCGTGTTAAATATAAGCATTCTAGGGTTTTGTGGTACGGCTTTAGTAGATTCTGCAGCTAAAACTTGTATTGCCGGCCATACGCTCTACGCTCTCCTATTAAGGCTAGGACACCAGTTATTGCCGTCAACACAAATTGTTAGGTTAGCGGATGGTGTTAATAGGGAGATGAATGTACTTACCGCGGAGGTACAGGTGACACTCCAACATAAAACTAGAGCCATTAAGTTTATTATTTTTCCTGAAGCAGACAGTAATGAGAGTTTGTTAGGCATAGACTTTCTTACTATCTTCAATCTTGTTTTTAATTTTGGTAACAGCAGCTGGCACTTTGCTGAAAATGATGAGCATAAATTCGAAATACAGTTTGAAGGTGTGTCACCTGTGTCTTCGTGTGCCGCTGTAGAAGTGCTCCGGGATGACGAGGCGACCTCGCTTAGCGATAGTCAGCGCGAAGTTCTGGCACAGCTCCTTGTCTCAAATCAAGATATCTTCGAGCCAGGGGGAGAAGCGACTCCTTTTGCCGAACACATAATTGATACCGGCGACCACCCCCCCGTTACCGTCCCGCCGTATAGGTTGACCCCTGCTAAGAAAGAGGTCATGCGAATTGAGTTGGACAAGATGTTGGCTGATGACATTGTGGAGGAATGTGAGTCTGCGTGGGGTTCTCCGGCACTTCTCGTTCCAAAGAAAAACGGAAAGGTACGTTTCTGTGTAGACTATAGGAAGCTCAATGCGGTTACTAAGACCGATGTCTATCCCATGCCTTTGATAGACGAGCTTATTCAATCAACGAAACGGCACTCTTTCATGAGTACCATTGATATGCGAAGTGGATTTTGGCAGGTTCGCGTACGTGATCAGGACCGAGATAAAACAGCCTTTTTAACGCCTTTTGGTTCATTCCGCTTTAAGCGTATGCCGTTCGGTCTCAAGAACGCGCCATCAACCTTCCAGCGTCTGATAGATAGACTTCGTACGGGCGCTTCGTTGAAGGACGTGACTCTTCTAGCATATCAAGATGACCTGCTAATAATATCTGAAGGTAGCTTCGAGAAGCATATTGCTGACTTGCACATTGTGTTTGAAAGGTTACGCTTGTTCAAGTTGCGCGCGAACAGAGAAAAATGTGTCTTTGCACGGGATAAAGTAAAATATCTCGGCCATGTCATTACCCAAGATGGTATTTCACCAGATGATGACAAGGTTAGTGCAGTTCTAGAGATGAAGACACCCTCGTCGTTGCGTCACCTGAGAACCTTTTTACAAACCTGCTCTTGGTTCAGGAAGTTTATACCAAGCTTTTCGGCAATTGCTGAGCCGTTAACACGCTTACTGAAAAAGAATCAAGTTTGGTCTTGGGGTAAAGACCAGGACAGTGCCTTTCAGGAGCTGAAAAAGCGCTTGACTTCGGCACCGATTCTTATCCAAGCGGATTACAGCAAGCCGTTCGTGTTAAGGACAGACGCTAGCAATTACGCCGTTGGGGCGGTTTTGCTACAAGGTGAAGGTAAAGATGAACGTCCGATAGAATACGCCAGCCGTCTTCTCATTCCAGCTGAAAGGAATTACAGTATTACAGAGCGTGAAGCTCTTGCTGTTGTTTGGGCTGTTGAACGTTTCAGAGGTTACATCGAAGGACATGAGGTTATAATAGGCAGCGATCATCAGCCGTTAAAGTGGCTTCTTACCTTAAAGTCACCGTCCGGTAGACTCGTTCGTTGGGCTTTGAAGCTGCAGTGCTTTAACATTCAATTTCAATATACGCCTGGAAAGGCTAATGTTATAGCTGATACGCTCAGTCGCCCAACCTGTAAGGAAGATAATAAAAATCAATGCGGGGTTTGCTCTGTTGTCGTGGACTCACCTGCCAGGAGTGCTTCGGATCTACGGCGCGCGCAGCTCGATGACCTGGAACTAAAGAAAATCATTAGTGAACTAGAAGATACTTCTGATGCTCAGTCTATAGGTGCTAAGCGGTGGTCCGAAAGAGGATATTTCATGCAGCACGGTGTCTTATACAGGTATAATCCCGATGTCGATACTGAAGAGGCACAGCTGGTTGTTCCGTCTTCACTGCGCCTGGAAATTCTAAAAGAATGTCATGACTCTGATTTAGGTGGTCATCATGGGGTTGATAGAACGTACAATCGAGTCGCTCAAGGTATCTATTTCCCAGGTATGTATAGAGCTATAACAGAGTATGTCAAAACATGTGCGACTTGTCAACGGTATAAGTCTTCAAACAAAAAGCCATCGGGGCTGTTACAGACTCCCGTTTTGAGCCAAAGAGGAGAGGTGCTAGCAATTGACTTGTTTGGTCCGCTTCCCGTAGGGGACAATGGGGAACGGTGGGTACTGTTGGTGGAAGATACAGCAACTCGTTGGACTGAATTGTATGCTCTGAAGTTTGCTGCACGCACTTTGATTGAGGAGTATTTTCTCCGCTATGGACTTCCTCGACGCATTGTATCAGACAATGGCGTCCAGTTTGTGTCCGCCGTCATGCAACAATGCATGTTCATTTTAGGTATTAGTCAAGAATTGTTACCTTTGTATCATCCGTCAGCTAATCCAGCTGAGCGTAAAAATAGGGACTTAAAGTTTCAGTTGTCACGTTTAGTTGAAACAGATCACTCGTCATGGCCGCATCACCTACCTGCGATAAGGTTCGCCATGAATTCAGCTGTTTGTCAAACTACTGGTGTATCTCCAGCATATCTAACGTTCGCTAGAGAGCTTCGCTCACCAGTCGACGTTCAACACGACATTCGGTCGATACTTGATAAGGACAATTTCGTTCCTCAAATTACACCCTATTTGAAAAGTTTTGTTAACGCCTTTACCGCTGTTAGGGAAAGAGTCGAAACACAGCAGGATCGACGTAAGGAATGTGCTGATAAGGCCTTAACCCCTGCCGAAGTCTTCGAGGTCGGAGATCAGGTTCTTTTAAAATCACATGTTCTTAGCAATGCTGCAAAGAACATAACAGCTAAGTTTGTTCCAAAGAAAGATGGTCCCTATGTGATTGTAAAAAGGGTTAGTCCTACAGCCTACGTTATCGCGAGTTTAGATAACCCTGAAAACGTATTAGGCAAGTATCATGTGTCAGATCTTACGCGCTTTCATAACAGGGAGAGTTCGCCTCCTCGTCCCGTGATTCCTAAACGTCAGAGAGGGCGTCCTCGAAAGCATGTTTGTCCTGTGTGTTAAGTTAAGGTTTAGTATTGAAGTGTTCCTTTGTGCGAGTTCACGAGCGAGGACGTTCTCTGGAACTCGAGGGGGAGTGTATAGCGCGGCAACCCTAGAGCGTTATTCCTATGCCGTCCGCTAGAGGCGTGTAGTGCGTTGAGATAACGAGTTGTGACACGTTCGAGGGCAACGGCGCGCGCTAAGATAAAAATCGTTGTATCTCTTTTAACCTTTTTTAGTTTGTGAATAAAGCCTAGATATGAGTCTGGATGTGAGTCTTAATTCGTTCCCCACCGACGCTATAAAATTTATTATTCCGAAAGTCGTAAATGCGATTTGTTAGTTTTCTGATTTTCATACGTTCGAAGAATCAAATGCACGAAGGGTTCTCGGTCCGAAAAACGATATTCCGATTTTCAATACTTCGAAATAAACTAAAAGTCAACATGTTGTGCTACAAAATTTAGTGACAGAAACGAATCGCTGCAAAACCGACTTCACGCAGTCTTGTCTGCCCTACCCCGAGAGTGTAATTTAAACCCGCGTAGGCACGGAGGGGTAGGGCGGCCCGCGTGCTGAGGAGCAGGTGGTTTAAAGGCCCGCCGCCGCGGCTGAGGCTGGCCGGCTTTGCCGGCCAGCAAGCCGAAGCTGCGGTGGTGAGCGTTAAAACCATCTGTGACGATAAGCTCGCGTGGGGCCGCCCAAACGCCGCAGCGCCGGAGCCGTGACAGAAACAATGCTTGTTGCATGTTGCATGCCTGCTTGCATACTGCATGCTTGCTTTCATGCTGGATGCCTGCTTGCATATTGCATGCCTGCTTGTTTGTCGCATGCTTGCTCGCATGCTGCATGTTTGCTTGCACGCTGCATGCCTGCTTGCATGCTGCAAATCCCCTGTATTATTGATGAATCACTTAGGTTCGGTTAGGTTAGAACTTATGTTAGAAATTTATAGGATATATATACACAAGGATAATAACTGTACACAATCTATGCAATTATGAGTAGGAAAAACGCATCTGTCATTAGTTTTTTTAATACTACCCCTCATAATATACATAATATTACACTTCTCTCTGACGAGCAAATAAATGTTTATTTGTCTTGCTATACAGTTTTACAAGGCGTTTTTATTTCGGAATTGTATTAATCGGTATTTTAATAATCGGAATTCGTGTTTTTGATGTTTCGAATTATCATTAAGTCGGACTTTTTGTTATTCGAGCTATTGAAACTCGGTATTTTGAGAATAGTAATTATAAACGTTAGGAATATTGAAATTTAGGAATTATAAAAATAGGAGTACTGATAAGTCGGAGTTATTATATTCGGAATTTTGAACCATTCGGAATTATGAAAATCGGTATTTTGAAATTCGTATTTGTGACTGTCGGAATAAAGTTTTTCGTATTTATGTAGTGTACCCAATTAATCAATGTAACCTAGCCGTGTTTGGACTTATTAGAATCGTCATGAGATGCACTTTGGCTATAAGGTACTATCGAACTGATCTGATGATGGAGCCGGAAGGTAGGCATAGGAACTCCGTAATTAATCAATGTATCCTAGCCGTGTTTGGGCTTATTAGAATTGTCATGAGATGCACTTTGGCTATAAGATACTATCGAATTGATCTGGTGATGGAGCCGGAAGGTGGAAGGTAGACACAGGAACTTTCTAATAAAATAATGTAACCTTGCAGTGTTTTGGGTTAATTGGAATCGTCATGAGAAATAGGCACTCTGTTTATAAGTGGTTCGCAACTAAAAAGTGTAAAATAAAAACTTTTTACAAAAAAAAAAATAACCGACTTCACTAAAAAAAACACTAAAAGGATCAAAATAATTTTAATTTCGGAAGTCGGTGTTAAATAAGAAAAACAAAAAATACCAAGAAACACCGACTTCCGAAATTAAAATTATTTTGATCTTTTTAGTGTTTTTTTTAGTAAAGTCGGTTATTTTTTTTTTGTAAAAAGTTTTTTAGTTAGTCAACATGTTGACTTTTAGTTATTCGAAGTATTGAAAATCGGAATATATATCGTTTTTCTGATCGAGAACCTTTCGAGCATTTGATTCTTCGAACGTATGAAAATCGGAAAACTAACAAATCGCATTTACGACTTTCGGTAAAATAAATTTCGTGATTTTGAATAATAGACATTATAATTCTTAGGTATTATGAAATTCGGACTTTTGAAAATTGGAACATCGAAATTCGGAATAAAATATTTCGGAGTATTTGGGTGTTCCCACCTCTGAGACACCAATACCCACAACATCTATTTGCAGCAATAAAGCCCACGTACCTTGCTAATCCTAAATAAAATAATAAGGTAGGAAGGCGCCTCGTTCACGGGTGCGTGGTCGCTGGGTGGGCTGCCGGCCGGCGAGCTAAATTGATTCATCCACCGGTGGACTGGTCAGAACTCGTGAAACCAACACTGCACTATAAGGTCTCAATGTCTCACAGTAGCAGATACACTTATTACACGAGAATTCTCAGATTTTCAACATATATGGGATTTCTATAGCGGAGCGGCACGCATTCGACGCAATGCCGAATGGCGGCGGGAGCGGAAACTTTTTTTTTTGCGGGAAGACGCCCTCTATCGGTGTTTAGCGAGCGTCTCAAGGAAGCATTCGATACGCCAACCAATGGGCACTGCGGTCGTAGATATTGGTGAATGGAATCCTCAACAGAGACTCAATTGACTTAGAGAATGCGGGAAAGGTAACTAATTTATATTATTTATTCTCTAAAAATATATACCTACCTACACATTGAGAAAAGGCATTGACGCTTCACCAGATTTCTTTGTTCAGGGATCGGGAAATTTACGAAAGAAACACTTACAAAACATTCACTCGCCTTGTATTTAAACCACCATACCATACTTGATCATACATAAAAATCCCTATAAAATAAACTGTAAGTACTTCAAATAGACAAAATCCATCATAATTGTTAAAAATTTCTTTTTATGTCGAAGAAGTAGGTACGTAAGCAAGAGAAGTAGATAATATTTAATATCTCTCCTATTTTTTAATTGTCAACAATGGAATGCTCTAAAAAATCCAGCTTTCTTTCCATAGATTCATCTACAACATACCATACCAATCAAAAACCAATAATTCCAAATCATGTGTGTTCTTAAAACGCTTTGTGCGTATGGGTGGGATGTCCACCATGTACTGATGGCGCAACGCTGAACGTCTAGTGGTCCGATGATGGATTGGTCTTCATTGAATTAAATTGTTCAATTCCAGGACGCATTCCCCGAAATGTCGGTCGCCTCCTTCTGCGAAGCAGTAATGCTAGCAAAGGAGGCGGCCGGTCGCGTGATGCAACGGTCCTCAGGCCCCGGACAAAGATGAATGTGTTTCTTCAGATCCCCAGATGGCATCAGATGATCCTCTGGATAAACCATTTACTTTGGGGGAGCTGAAGTTGGTACTCGCCCACGTAAAGGATTCTGCTCCTGGAGTGGATGGATTCCCATACTCCTTCATATCTAAAGCTGGGAATAAGACCTACCAGTATTACCTGGATTTGACCAATCATTGTTTTTCCTCCGGATATATTCCTCCTGATTGGAAGGTTCAAGTTATTATCCCGATATTAAAACCTGGGAAAGATCCCAGTGATCATTCTTCCTACAGACTTATTATTCTATCGTCCATACTTACGAAGCTCTTGGAAAACCTTGTTAAAAACCGTCTGGAATAGTTTGTGGAGAACAGGAAACTACTGCCAACGACTCAATTTGGCTTTAGGAAAGGATCTGGTACATCTGATAGTGTGGCGACCCTCACTTCAGACATTCGACTGACCCTTAGTAGAAATGAGTCTGTGGTAGCCGTTTTTTTGGATATGTCTACTGCCTATGACTCTGTCCTTCTCGCAGTTCTCAGACAAAAGAAGCAACAGCTGAGAATCCCGGCTAGAATACGTCAGATCATACCGTAGCATTAAACTGTAGTGACACAGTACCTACCTGTCAGAGTTACCAATACCTCAGAACCAATTACCACGTTTTAGACCATGTCTGTTAAAGAAACAATGAAGCAACACGTTTTACGACGAATCTAGAAACAGGATAAGCTTGTAAGCACAAACAAAAGCTCCAGCACCCTCCATGATTTTCACTTCGAACATCGCAGCTGTGCAGATGGATCACGTGGCCTCGCGCAGCGGAGATGTTCACTCGGTAACGTCGTCCCGCGAAAAGGACCGCACTCTGCGCGCGACTCGTATTAAATGGCGCAATCGGCGCAATCCTGTCGCGAATCTATAAATTTTATAGATTCGCGACAGGATTGCGCCATGTACTAAGCCGCGCATGCGCGGTGAGCGGCCTTAGCTAAAACACAATAAAAACTAAGCGTCTAATCTCGCACAATTCACTTAACTCGATACTTATTAAAATGTTACGTGTCCTGTCACTAATATAATAAAGCGTCCAATTTCGCACTTATGTTAAATAACTAACAAATCACAAACACAAACACACGAACGCGGGCGCCGGGTACTTCAAAGGAGGCGCGGCGAGGCGGGCAAAGAAAGTACGTCCTGCGGTAGGTTGTGCCACGGTAATATTATCTATACAGTATTCCAACTTCATACAAACGGACGAAGCGCGAGCTATACCTACGCGCCTCGATCTCGAGGTGCGCTCGGGATGCAGACAGTCGCGTCTGTGCCGCGCGATTTATTCAATAAAAATAAGTTCAAGTACATATTTACATATTTAATATGACGAGTAGGATATATTGTGCTGTTTTTGGTTGCATGAATTCTTCATTTAAAACCAAACATATAAATTGTAAAGTAGCTGCAGGTATCTATAACCAAGTAAAATATATTCCTTTTTCTCCACCTTGTCCATGTTTCCCAAAACAATTTTTAATTAAGCTTTATATTAGAATGCGGATTTTTTTGTACTTTAAAATTTAATAATAAAGCATTTCGTACGTCTCAGTCGAGGCGCAAATATTTTTCGGTCGCAAATTTATAAGACCAATTTGTTATTCAAACATAAGCATGGTTTTTTAATTAAATCTACCAATCAAAAAACAACAGGCATTTTTACTAAACACTCCCTATTCAATTCACAAAGTATTTTATTCGTTTATATAAAAAAAGTATATTACAAACACAAAACTACATACATGGAAGCACAAAGTAGGCAAATGTAATTAAAATGCTGGAGGCGGGCAGCCATAGTGCGGGCAGCCCTATCGCATGTTTACGTACCGCGCGACTGTAGGCATTTATTTCAAAGATACGGCCGAGTTACAATACTGTATTATATAATATTACCGTGGTAGTGCGCTTGCGAAGCGATGACGCGTGGATCGTCACAGGATTGTAGCGACACACTGACCTAAAGGGAGTGGTCCGGATCCGGCCAGAGGTTTTCAATGCCGTGGACAAGATTATTATTTATACTAAAAATCTTAATAATTACGAGAAATAATTATTAAAATAATATCACGTCAGTTAAAGTTCGGAAAAATAATATTAAACAATTTGTATATTCATTTATACAGTGTTTCCTTGGTTCCTTCAACCATTTTGAAGTTTTTTTTCAATTATTTCTTGACCATGGATACAAAGTCCTTTAGGCGGAATAATAAAAATAAAGATTGCATAGAATTTTCAATTTAATAATCGACCAGAACATCATTTTTTTTTTAACATCATTTATTATATCAATAATATGCATTTGGTCCATTGATAAAAATGCATACGAAATACAATTATTTTGCTTATATTATTGAAAAAAATATTAATTGCGTCGTTTAAAATGTTCGGGTGTTTTTGGCGAGATTTCTTGAGTGAAGTTCAGTGGCTGTATGGTCTTAAGACCTTAGCCTACCCAAATGCGGCGAAAAGTGGCACTATGGCGGCAAAATGTGACACTTTTTGCCGCGTAGCATTTGAATTGCGACTATTTGCTTCAGTTTGTGAATATTTGCTGCTATTAATTTTCACTTTCACAATTAACTCTGCACTCGCTTTTCCCGACAACCTCAGCCTGCGAATTTGCTATGTACGACAATGACCCCAGCCGCTCTATCTCGGGCTCTGTTTCTACTTCTTTGAACAACTCCAGCGTCCCACAGATGGAAACCGACTCGTACAATATTTCGACCCGCAGAAGCCAACGCTGTGTTAATTGTGCTTTAAATATTACTCAAATGAGACGAAATTCTTTGGAAGTTGCTGAAATCCGTGATCTGTGATACAATAATGGATTCATCCACGGCAGGTAAGAACTATTTAATTTGTACCAATACATACCTAACTAACAAAAATAAAAATATGTAAATAAAATACTACAGATGTTAATGTTGAATGATACTTGTTGATGAATAAATAAGCTAATACTTAGAAGTCACATAAAAAATAATGTTTTTAGTCGTTGTTCTAATTTTAAACGACGAAGAAAATGATTAACCAAATGAATAAATCATTGTTTGTTTACTTTGCTGTGCTTTTTTTTTTTTTTTTCCGGTGGGAAAATCATCTTATGACATCCCCCGCTCTTGGTCGAGGCGGGAGATAGTGTCAGACTTTTACTGACTAAAAACCCACTCCTGTTCCTTCGTTGCCTTTCGTACCAGGGCCGAGTCTTCCTTTCAGAATCAGACCCTTGGCCCCGGTAGGCTTCGACCCTGCTGGGCCCCTACAGTTGCTGACAACTCCTTGAGGCGCGCGTGGAACAACACGCGCCGTCGACGACTTGGGCTCGGTCCAGACGGTTACCGGACGGTCGGACGGCAAGCCACCCATTGCTCGCCGTCCGCAAGCCCGCGCCTACGGTGGCCGGAAATCGGGATCGGGATCCCGGCGGCGATTGGGGCGTGAGGACCGTTGCCTCACGCGATCGGCCTCCTCCTTCGCTAGCATTACTGCTTCGCAGAAGGAGGCGACCGCCTGCCACTCCTCCTCACTCCGGACCATGGCCTGTACCAAGGCCCGGCGCGAGAGATCGCCGCCGCCGATCGCCCCCACGAGGACACGGCGTTGCTCTGCCCAAGCGGGGCACACCTCCACCGTATGCTCCACCGTGTCCTCCGGGCGGTCCACACAGTGGCGACACCCGGGCGTCGCTTCCGCACGAATCCGGTGCAGGAACTTCCCGAACTTACCGTGTCCGGTGAGGACCTGCGTCATGCGGAAGGTAATGACGCCGTGTTGCCTTTCCAGCCACTCCTCAAAGAGGGGACTTACCGCCATGATTACGGCGTGCCCAGCACTGGGTTGCGATAGTCGCTGTCGCCATTCCGCCATGAGATCCCGCCGGAACTCTTTCCGCCATGCCGCGACTTGTCGCGGCAGCGGAGTTTCGCCCCGGCGTTGCATCTCCACGCGCAGATCGTGCATGCGTGCAAGGCGTAGTGCCTCCAGATCCCATGGTGGCTGGCTAGCAAGGAGGCTCGCCGCTTCGCGGGAAACCGTGCGGTATCCCCGCACCATCCGTATGGCCATGACCCTCTGGCACGCGTTCAGCTGGGCCGCCGGTCGCTTTCGCAGTGACGGCGCCCACACCGGCGCCCCATAAAGGGCCATGGACCGGACGATGCCTGCGTAGAGCCTCCGGCAGGAGGCGTCAGGACCCCCGAGGTTGGGCAGGAGCCGCTTGAGGGCAGCCCCAGTCCGATTCAGTTTGGGAGCCAGACGTCGGAAGTGCTTGCTGTGCTACAGCCGCCATTTTGACTCTAGCAATATAAAAATTAAAACTAAATTAACTCATTTCCTCCAACTTTTAGATAAACATGTAATAGCTGTAAAAGGTTTATTATTTCATAAACTATGAATTGAAGTTGTCTTAATATATGTCCACTGTTGCTATACTGTGGCCAAAGTTTGTATGAATGGTGGACCATACCCTTTGTAGTTTCAAGTTTCGACAAAAAATGAAGTACAAAGCAAATAATAATTACATTTATCTCTTTCGCACTTACTAAATTTTCTATTAATACAGTGCATAGTTCAACTTCCGCATGCGTTAATTTCTTATCTAACTCTAAGGATACTCTTTATGACTCTTATTGGCCTGGTTTAAAGTATAATTTGCAGTAAATCAAATTTAAAAACTAATTTGGCGAAAGTTTTTAAATGGCGAGTTGGCAACGTGTCTTTAATGTTTTGATGTTTTACCGACGCGGAGGTCGTTAACCTGTTAGTGCTTCCTTAAAATCAGATACATCATGTCGCAAATGTTGAAGATGAAAAATAATTTCCAGTGACTAAACTACTTGATATATTAATTTTTTTTTTGTATGTATATTGGGAACGTCTTAGGGTATGCGAAGTTTAATTTAATGTCGTATTGTCATCTCCACTCTGTATATAATGTTTATACCCACCCATTAAAGAGAGTGCCAGGTTTCTGGGTGTTACCCTGGATTCCACATTATCGGGAGTGGATCACATCACCAACACAGTGCAAAAATGTATACGCTCGATTTCAGTTCTTAGAGCTTTGGCAGGTGTCTGGTGGGGTGCTCACCCATATACCTTGAAGCTGGTATATGAAGCGATAATCAGAAGCGTATTAGATTATTTTAGCTATCTAATCGAGCCATGTAACAAAGAAGCTCTGCGCAGACTAGATTCTATCCAGTCCAAATGCCTAAGAATTGTAATTGGTGCCATCTTTAACACAAGTTGTCTTGGCAAATTAGTAAGGGTGCTGATGTCACCACATCATTGAATATTAATTTAAGCTGTATGCACTACCATGTATTTAATGTAAATTGAAAAACTTGATGCAAAATAAACTATTATTATTATAATTTTTATATATTTTATTTATCTCAGGACCCTGAGGTCCTGGACCTTTGGGAGGCGTACGAGGAGCCGAAGCCAACTCGCAGAGGCCCTTTAGATAATTATAATGGAACATGATACCAACCGACGATTATCCCTGTACGCGCTATGCTAGTGCACCCAAGGACAACCCCCGGTTATTGAAAAACTGTTGCGACATATGGAGAACAAAGATAATAGGGCTATGGTTTTTGGAGTCTTAAGTGGACTGGTAACATGGAACTATGTCAAGACTATGGCCCCTGCCTGAACAACGTTATTAATATGCATCGAAAAAAGGCAGGGGGTGACTTGCACACTCAATAAATGGGCCCCCAAAAACGGCCGCTAGCACGAAGTGACGTAGCAACAAGAGGGCAACATATCCTGAGGTGCTTGAGGAGTGGAGAGGTATACCACGGCTATCAGGACAATCCCGGAAGTACGTTCAAGATCCCTACCAGCACCTTACTGGATTATACATCCTTCTCCCGAGCACGTTTGCTCTTGCGAATCTCCCCTCAAACCAGCCAATAAAGGCAAGAGAGAGGTGGGAGCTCAGTTCCTCGTCAGTGTTCACTACGGCCGGCCAATAAAGGCAAGCCGGAGATGAAGAACAAGAATTCTCCCGGGAGATCGGGTACGTGGGGTCGCTAATGCCCAACAGTTCGCCACAAAACTGCGCTGCGGATTGTATCTCTCTTAGTCTGGCCCCTCACCCTAGGCATATTACGGCAAAGCAAACTTTACCGATACAGACCTCGGGTATATTGGAGCACGCAAGCCCCACCACGACGTCAACGTAGAGATACGGCGATGAGGTTATTATTATTATTATTATGAAATCCTCCCCCATAAATGCTCTCCAGGTTGAATGCGCAGACCTTCCCCTTGCCCTTCGCAGACAATACTTAGCAGATCGTTTTTTGTCAAAGCCTTCTCCCTCTCATCCCATCCTTTGATTCCCATTCTGGAGCAAATCTTTCTATCTCTCAATGCCTCTTCCTATTGGAACACGGAATACGGGGGCATTTCACGTGAAGTGGACAACTAAAAAATTTCGATGTTTCTGATTTTAGTAATAAGTATTTGAGTATGTTATTATGTCTATGTTCCCGATATACGTACATAATATTTTTATCGTGATTCGTATGATTTACGAGTTATGAGGGTTTGAAGATTTGACGAACTCTCAGGGATGCGCTACTTCGAATGCCATTATCCAGCTTAAGGAAGTTGAAATTAAGCTGTTGATCCCCGCATTAACGCCGGCGTTCATGCGCCATTGTCTTACTATTGTGTCTCTAATTACGCACTCAAAAGATTAAATAAATTAAGTAATGGATTTTATTCTTCATTTAATGAAGTTTTTAACTAAAATATTCTATAACGAAAAAAATTATTTTTTTTGCAAAAAAAAAGTTTTTTTTTTCAACTTCTGCTCCAAAATCTTGATTATAATGGAATAGGTTAGGTTAGTAATATATATTTTTTTGTGTTATGTTTTGTCCGAGTCATCCACGTCCCCGCCGTCCTCCCTGGGACCTGCTGCAACCGCGCCGCCGCGCGTCCGCCACCCTGAGTTGCAGCTGAGCAAACGGATGCAGGGCGAAGGGCGAGTATTCTGCGCCTTAAAACAGAATCGACTCACTAGAGAGGATACCTGAAACAAAACCGGGCACATCCGTAGGCTCTAAAGCGGCAGCCCCGCTAGCGGATTAAGGCATAGTGGGCTAATCACTCGCTTGCCCGACAATCATAGATTCTTGAAACCGAAACAGTAAGAAACCGGACCGATTCTTCACAGACGACTTTTGGCATGAAAACACGGACACGAATTGCTTTTTGGAATGTACGTACGCTTACCGGCGACAGTCGACTAGCCCAGGCTGAAGCAGTGATGATTAATTACAACCTGCAAATTCTCGGTCTAAGCGAAGTGAGGAGAAATAGTTTTGGCGAGATGAGAACGTCCGGGGGCTTGACTTTGCTATATTCGGGCAAAGAAAGTGAGGAAGATGTGCATGAGTATGGCGTGGGACTCCTCCTTTCTAATGCAGCAAGGAAAAGCCTTGTGGACTGGAAACCAATTTCAGACCGGATCATGTACGCCCGTTTTAGCTCAAGAGCCCGGAAGATTTCTATCGTACAGTGTTACGCCCCAACCAATGCATCATCGGAGGATACCAAAGATGACTTCTACAATGCCCTTAACGCCACCCTTAGAGGCATAAAAAAGCAAGACATCGTCTTCGTCATGGGGGACCTAAATGCAAAGGTTGGGAAGATAAACACTAACCGCGAGCGGCATATGGGTACGCAGGGACTTGGAGTATGCAACGAGAACGGCGAACGATTTATCGAGTTTTGTCAGAACCACGACTTGACCATCGGAGGTACATTATTTATCCATGGCGACCACCATAAGTACACGTGGAACTCACCCGATGGAGTCACCAAAAATCAAATTGACCACCTTGCCATTAGTTCCAAGTGGCGTTCTTCATTGCTCGATGTCCGTAACCGCAGGGGCGCCGATATTGATAGCGACCACCATCTGGTTGTTGCTGAAGTCCGGCTTAAAATTGCAGTGGCCCGTAAAGTTGGAGCACTGGGTAAAATAGGAAGAAGGTTCGATGTGAGCAAATTGTATGACTCCGACATCCGAAAAGCTTTTCAACTCGAGTTACGCAATCGTTTTTCGGTACTCGAAGCTGCTACGGACTCACTGGACGAGGAGTGGAACCGTATCAAAGTGGCCTATACAGAGACCAGCGCCGTTGTTTTGGGACACAAATCGAACAATTCTCGCGAAGACTGGATGTCACAGCGTACGTGGAGCCTGATTGAAGACAGACGAAACCTTCATCTGAGACTGCTTGAGCCACATAATGATACCGTAAGAACCGACCTTAATATGCAGTACCGCCAAAAGCGCAAGGAAATTTATCGCAGCACCCGCAAAGATAGGAGACAGTGGGCTGATGGTATTGCGGATCGTGCTCAACAAGCTGCGAACTCCGGTAACCTAAGGGAGTTATATAACGCTACCAAAACCTTGACAGGAAACAATAAGTCAAAAAAGAAGCCACTGAAGTCCAAAGATGGTCAGCTCATTGTGACGTCAGAAAAGCAGCTGCTTCGCTGGCGTCAACACTTTGAAGAGGTCTTCCGTCCATCCGCAGCATTGACCACGGACTCGTTGCAGACTGTATCTCCACCAGCCCGGTTGCTCGACATCGATACGGAACCACCATCGGCCTCTGAAGTTGCTAAAGCGGTCCACTCTTTGAAGGCAGGTAAAGCGCCAGGACTTGACCTGATTACGGCGGAAATGCTACAAGCTGACATATCCTCTGCCGTCGATGTTCTGACGCCCCTTATTGAAAAGATCTGGACCGCCGAAGAGCTCCCGGACGAATGGAACAAAGGTCTTTTAATCACTGTACCCAAGAAAGGTGATCTTAGTCAGTGCAATAACTGGAGAGGTATTACGTTGCTCTCAATTCCCTCAAAAGTGTTCTGCAGGATTATCTTGGATAGGTTGTCTAAGGCCGTGGATCCTCTCCTACGCAAGGAGCAGGCTGGTTTCCGCTCTGACCGCTCGTGCACGGACCAGATCAACACTCTTCGTATCATACTTGAGCAGGCAGCAGAATGGCAGAGGAAGATTTATCTGACTTTTGTCGACTTCGAAAAAGCCTTTGATACGCTGAAGTGGTCCAGCATCTGGTCTCGCCTACTGAGCATTGGAGTACCACCGAAAATTATCCGTCTTCTGGAGGCTATATACAGGAAGTATTCTTGCAAGGTTACGCACGACGGCCTCATCTCTGATGACATCGCAGTTCACGCTGGTGTCCGCCAGGGCTGCCTACTCTCGCCGCTTCTCTTTCTTGTGGTTCTTGACGGAATAATGCTTCGCATCTCCAATAACAGGCGCCGCGGGATTGAGTGGGGTTTGTCCGACGTCTTGGAGGACCTAGATTACGCCGATGACCTATGCCTCCTGAGTCATACCCACGCCAACTTGCAAGCAAAGTTGGAAGATTTAAGTCGGGAAGCTGCAGAAACTGGCCTTAAAATAAACATCCGGAAGACACAGGAGATGAGAACGGGTGTGAGGAATCCCGCACCGTTAATGTTGAACTCAGAGGTAGTGGAACGCGTACACAAATTTACCTACCTGGGAAGCGTCGTTTCAGAAACCGGAGGTAATGAAGAGGACATCACTTCACGGATCGCCAAAGCTAGAGCAACCTTCGCGCAGCTGAGACCTGTTTGGCAGTCGCGGAAATTGACCCGACGGATAAAACTTAAAATCTTCGGGTCAAATGTCAAATCTGTACTGCTCTACGGGTGCGAAACATGGAAGGTCACAAAGGACATCTCACGCCAAATCCAAGTTTTCGTCAACCGCTGTCTCCGTCGCATCCTCGGAATTTACTGGCCCGAGACGATGTCCAACGTGGAACTGCTGGAAAAATGCCACGAGAGCCCGATCGACCGCCAGATCAAGCGTCGCAAGTGGAGGTGGATTGGTCACACGCTTCGAAGGAATTCCGATCACATACCCAAGCAAGCTTTGGACTGGAATCCGCAAGGAAAAAAAAAGCGTGGCCGTCCCCGTCAAACCTGGCGTCGCACCGTATTGGCAGAAGCGGCAAGCAACGGAATGACGTGGAGCGAGGTGAAGCGTGAAGCTCAAGACCGTTCGCGATGGAGAATTACTGTGGACGCCCTCTGCCCCATCTAGGGGACATAGGACATTAAGTCAAGTTTGGTCTTGAAGAAGCTGATGTAACAAAAATCGAAAGTTGAAAAATGTTGCAGTGTCGTATTTTTAACCGACTTCAAAAAGGAGGATGTTATATGTTCGGTTGAATGTATGTTTTTTTTTTATGTATGTTCACCGATTTCTCAGTCAATTGTGGACCGATTTTGAAAATTTTTTTTTTTGATTGAAAGGTTATGCTTCCAAGTTGGTCCCATAGAAATATTGTTATGATCTGATCATGAACTTCGTAGATATGGAACAGAACTCCTCATGGGATCACAGCAGAACTGTCGTAACAAGTAAAATTGCTTTGTTTATACGTGTAGTCGATGACTGACTGAAAGAAGAGGGGTAATATATCGAACTGATCTGATGATGAAGCCTGAAATTAGGCACCGGAACTCTGTAATAAATTAATTTAATCTAACCGTGTTTGGTATTATTAGAATTGTCATAAGATGCACTCTGGCTATAAGGTATTTAAGTATGGCTGAGGGGTACTTTTTAGTGGTGGTACCATAACTAAAAAGTGAAAAATAAAAAACTTTTTACAAAAAAAATACAACCGACTTCAATGTAAAAAAACACTGAAAAGTGCAAAATAACTTTAATTTCGGAAGTCGGTGTTAAATAACGAAGAGACAAAACTATTATAGAAACACCTACTTCCGAAATTAAAGTTATTTTGCACTTTTCAGTGTTTTTTTACATTGAAGTCGGTTGTATTTTTTTTGTAAAAAGTTTTTTATAAATCGTCAGATATCATGACAATACTGCCGTAATTAAACTCTTCTTCTTTTTTATAATCACACAGATATCAGAAAAGTGGCCTGGTCATTGTTCCAGTGAAACGATTTGGCAGCGTCAACCTCATCATCATCATTTCAGCCGAAAGACGTCCACTGTTGGACATAGGCCTTCCCCGAATGTCGCCTTAATGACCGGTCCTGTGCGTCTCGCATCCATCTGCTTTCCGCGACCCTCACCAGGTCATCGGTCCACCTTGTGGGAGTCCTTCCAACGCTGCGTCTTCCGGTACGTGGTCGCCATTCCAGAACCTTTCGGCCCCATCGACCATCTGTTCTACGACCAATGTACCCTGCCCACTGCCACTTAAGTTTGGCGATTCTTCGGGCTATGTCTGTAACCTTGGTTCTTCTGTGGATATCTTCATTTCTGACGCGATCACGCAAGGGAACTCCGAACATAGGCCTTTCCGTTGCCCTTTGAGTGACTTCTGATGAGGCCCGTTGTAAGCGACCACGTTTCGGAGCCATATGTCATCACTGGCAACACGCACTGGTCATAGACTTTCGTCTTGAGGCACTGTGGTATATTGGACGAAAAGACACCGCGCAGCCTCCTGAACGCTGCCCAGCCGAATCGGATTCGACGATTGAACTCTTTCTCGAACTTAGACCCACCCAACTGGACCGTCTGTCCCAGGTAAGCGTAGTCGTCCACAACTTCGAGTGTAGAGTCTCCGATCTTGATAGGAGTGGGTGCTACATGGATGTTTACCAAGACTTTGATTTTGTCCATGTCCATGTTCATTTTAAGTCCCACTCTTTCGGAAGTTTTACTGAGGTCACCGAGCATTGTACTGAGCTCCTCCGTAGTCCAGCCATGACTACTATGTCGTCGGCAAATCGAAGGTGAGTGATGTACTCGCCATTGACATTTATGCCTAGCCCTCTCCACTCCAGAACCTTGAAGACATCCTCCATTGCGGCCGTGAACAGTTTCGGAGAAATGACGTCTCCTTGCCTCACACCCCGCTGCAAGAGGATAGGTTTCGAGGTCTGGTCCTGAAGTCGGACTAACATGGTGGCGTTTTTGTATAAGCGTCAACCTCCCCCACTGTAATCAATCTGGCTCCTAAACGACTTTTAAGTCCATTGTGAAACTTAACGAGCGATATGTTAACACTAAGAGCTTTAATTACAAAGAAAATAAAATGATTAAAGTAGTCCAAGTTTATGAATATTACAAAAAAAATTTTTTTTTTATCCACACAATAAGTTTATTTTCTTTATAGAATATTTAGTTAAAAAACCACATTAATTATAGAATTGAATACATTACTTCATTTATTTAATTTCAACTTGCATAAGCTGGACAATAGCATTCGAAGTAGCGCATACCTGAGAGTTCGTCGAATATTCAAACCCTCATAACTCGTAAACCATACGGAACACAATAAAAATATTATGTACGTATATCGGGAACATAGACATATATAACATACTCAAATATTACTAAAATCGGAAACAAAGAAATTTTTTAATTGTCCGCTCCACGTGAAATGCCCCTACGATCAAGACGTTCGTCGCACGGATCATGGCAGATGACGTTATCGTAAATAGTCCAGCGAGAGCGCGCGTTTCTAAGTAACCGTTCAGAAAAACTTTAATAAATCCAGCATTTCTTGACGGATTTTAATCATTTAAAAAATTAAATGCTCAGTAAATTATTACACATACGATGTACTTAGTAAAAATGGGTTTTGCTATTATGTGATTGATCCTCATTGTAGATCTTTAACAAGATCAATACATTACGTGAGACGGTTATGCAGTATATCGGACATCATTGCGCTGCAGGAGACCCGGTTGATGCCACACGATATTTCTGAGTTAGGCGGCATTGACCCCAACTTCGACTACGTTGGAAAATCGGTGGTGGATGCTTCAGCGGGCATTCTGCGAGAGCGTCCGTACGGGGGAGTTGCGATACTGTGGCGTAAGAGTGTCTATGAGTCCGTGTCGCTGTTAAATTGTGAGAGTGAGCGTCTTATTGCTATTAAAATATGTGTAGGCGCAAGTTCGTTTATAGTGTTCTCGGTTCTCGTGTTTATATACCAACTGAATCGAGCATTACTCTCAATGAATTCGTAGACTGCCCAAGTGAGATAAATGCGATAATTGAAAGTAGTGGGGTTGATGCAGTGTTTATGCTCGAGGACTATAATGCACAACCAAGTGGACTATTCCGCAGAGAGCTCAGCAACTTTTCGTCTGAAGTGCAGTGGCAGTGCGCTGACGTTACCCTACTAGGCAGCAAAATACAAAATACAAAATACAAAATCTTTATTTCTTTAACAAGATTTTTTCTTATAATTATTAGTTGTTGGAGTCTCCTTTTAAGCATGTAAATATGCCTGTGTCAGGAGGCTCCGCTCTTCCTTACGTATTAACAGCTTAGTAAGAGATAAGTTATGTAAACATAAGTTTTGTATTTTAATCATTTTATGGGTAAGTAAATTTAGTGGGTAAGTATTTATTTATTAAGGCGCCCAAGGTGTACTATAAGATTCCCCAGCTCCTAGAAGTTGGGGTCGGTTACAGTACAGTACCATTAGGTGTGTGTGTGTGTGTGTGTGTGTGTGTGTGAGGGTGTGTGTGTGTGCGTGCGCGCGCGCATGCATGTGTATGTGTGTGCGTGTGTGTTTCTGTAATCAGTTTAAGTTTATTCCACATATAACAATATTTTTTCTGTTTCTGCATAATTTAGGGTTTTTATCCACTTTATGAGTACGGATTTGCACTCATGAGAGGTCTTCGAAAAAATCTGTAATATTTTGTTAACTTTATTATAAAGATAAGCTGATCGCTTATTGAATTGGATACTAGCAAAAGCAGTCTTTGTTATAGGAACATTTGTGACTATACTTTTCCTACGTTTAGTTTCTATGCGAGGGTCATAGGTTAGTGTTTTATGTTTTTTTAATATGGTGTATACAATATATAATTTTCGAACTGACAGTAGGTTGGACACTTGATATAGACTCACAGTAGGGAAACGTTGTTTTTTGAATTACATAACTTTTATAAGAGCTCTTTGAGCCCTTTCTACATCTAAAAATCGGGTTTTGAGAGCCCCTCCCCATATGGGAATACAATATAAAATTATGGATTGTACTAAAGCAATATAAATTTCATTAAGAAGGTTTTTTTCGGAATTGGGGTTATTGGACGTAGTTTTTGGGACTACATGGCGCAGCGATTTAAACATCCATATAAACTTCCTTATCCTAGAGGTAATCTGCTCAACTTGTGGGTACCATGATAGTCTCTGATCTAGTATAACTCCTAGGTATTTAAAAGAAGACACTTTTTCTATTTTTGAGCAATTACATTGATTTCTTGCTGCACTATCATTTTCATTACATACATGTATTTTTAATCTGAAATCTTGACTGGGTTGTGTACTATTATTGATGGTAAAGCAAATGTAATTTGTTTTTGATGTGTTTAACGTAAGGAGGTTATACTTTAGCCATTGAGCAACCTTAGACATACCATATTCAGCGTCAGTTTTAATAGAATCCCAAGAGTGCCCAGAGAAAACAATGGCAGTATCGTCTGCATATGAGAAAATTTTGGCGTTTTTGATCTTCATATTACAGAGGTCGTTAATGTAAATTAAGAACAGAGTAGGCCCCAAGACGCTGCCTTGTGGTACACCATATGTTATGCCAATTTCATCGCTGATGTACTGTTCCAGTTTAACCTTTTGTTTTCTATCAGACAGATAGTCTTTAAATATAGAGAGCTGTGTTCCTCTGATTCCAATTTTTTCAAGTTTTTTCGCAAGGATGGGGAGAGAGACGGTGTCAAAAGCTTTTTTTAAATCTATGAAGACTGATAGACATTTCTTGCCAACATCAAGCTGTTCTACAACAAGAGTACCAAGAGATGTTACTGCATCCTCAGTTGATATACCCTGCCTAAACCCAAATTGAGATGGAGATAATATGTTGAAAGAAGTTAAGTAATTTAGTAGTCTATTATTTAGTAGTTTTTCTATGATTTTAGATATAACTGGAAGAACTGAAATAGGTCTATAATTGTTTACGTCGTCTCTATCCCCACCCTTGAAAACAGGAGTAATAATTGATTGCTTTAATAAAGAAGGGAAGGTGCCCGTTCTAAAACAAAGATTAGCTAGATAAGTAATAACTGGAGTAATTTCGTGTCTAACAAATTTAATGAACCTAGTTGAAATGTTGTCCCACCCAGGGGCGCTGTCAGATTTCAAATTTATTATAATGTTATTAACCTCATCAATGTCGGCATCGTACAGGGTAAAAGACTGTGGTTGTGTTGGAAGCTCATTAATGTAATGATTTTGATCATCCACACTCATATTCAATTGAATATCCTCAGCTAGCTCTTTACCTATATTAGCGAAAAAGTTATTTACAAAATTAGCAGACTCCACAGGAGACGGTTTTAAATAGGTCAATTCCGTGTTTAATTTCTTAGGTTTAGTAGTATAAGTTATTGCTTTGATATTTTTCCATAGCAGTTTGTTATTTTTAGTTGATTTAGTAAGTATTTCTCTTTCATATTTTCTTTTTATTTTTTTTATTAGATTATTACAATGATTTCTATATCGTGTGTAAGTAATTTTTTTAATTTCGTTAAAGGGTTCATTACGAGTCTCTTTTTGTAGCTTATTTCGATTTCTAATACATTTGAGAATGCCAGCGGTGATCCAGGGTTTTATTATACGTTTGTTACTTGGAATTTTTGTAGTTATAGAATTGTTTTTTATAGAATCAATTATTCTATGAGTAAGGCAGTCAGTTAGTATGTTAGGGTCACTACATAAAAGTAGATCTGTTAGCTTTTTTTCTTGTAAATATATTAGAGCCTTTTCAAAATCTGTGGTAGTATTGATTTTAGGTGCATTTTGTGGAACTTTTATTTTACTTAATGAAAGAAATGTTGTGAAATGGTCAGTTATGGAAGTATGTAAAATTGCGATAAATGCTGTGGTTTTACTTCTTTTTATTTTGAGCATATAATGGTCGAGGCAGTTCTGGCCTCTGGTGGGTAATGAATGTCCAGAAAAGATGCTGTAGGCGGTGAGCATATTTAGATAATCTGCCCTATTTTTATACTCATGGGAGTTTTCTGTAGGTTTAGGTATTATATTTATATTTATGTCGCCCGTAATAATGATATTTTTATTTTGCAAATTAAGGGTGGATAAGTAAGTGTCTTTTTTTTTTTTTTTTTTTTTTAAGGTGGGAAATCATCAAAATGACTTCTCGCGCTCTGGGTGGAGCGGGAGGGCGTGTCAGACTTTTACTGACTAAAACCACACCTGTATCCTTCAATTACCCTTTGCGTTCTAGGACTACGGGTTTCCCTTTCAGAAATTCTCCGCGGTCCTAGCTACCGGGCATTGGCCCTGCTGGGCCCCTACGGTTTGCTGACATCTCTTTGAGGAACGCGAGGATCAGTACGCGCTGTTGACGTCTGGGCTCGGTCCGGTTAATTACCGAACAGCCGGACGGCGAGCTACCCAGTGCTCGACGTCCGCAAGCCCGCGTCTACCGTGGCTGGTAGTCGGGGTCGGAATTACGACGGCTAGGGCGTGAGGGTCTAGAGAATTAATGAAATTTTCTGTATTTTTAAATGATGGTGAGCGATAGATGCATATAATTATGTTATTTAACACTTCAACTTGAAGACAGGAGGCCTGAGCTAGTTTTATCTCTTTGACATTCGATTTTAGGTTATTTTTTATATAAACGACCACTCCATCGTTTTGGTTAAGTTGACATTTAGTTGCAAATGAGCAATATTTATTTAGATTAGGTATAGGTTTATGGGCGCTAAGCCGACATTCTGTTAATACTATTACATCAGTTTCAAAATTAAAGGTAGTTAAGTTTACTACGAAATCATCAAAATTGTGGTATATACTTCTTATATTCTGAGCTATAACAGTAAAGTCATTTTTATTTGCCTTATAACGCTTAGTAAATTCCGTACTGTCACATGCTATTGTTTTTGCTATGTTTAAGTTGTCTATTTCTTGTATATTTTGAATGAGGTCACCCATTAATCAAAGTTATAGGAACTAATTTTATTAAATAACGGTGCTTATTTTGTTTAGGCTGAGTAGTATTTAGTTTTATTAATTTATGAATTGCTGTTAATTTTAATTTGTTGCATAATCTTATTTTTTTAACATTAATTATAGTACTATTATGTGGATAAAAATAATATATGGAATGTGAATGTTTAATTTTGTGTTGATTGGTATATTTTGTGATATAGATATGTGTGTGTATGTTGATTGTTTGAATTTCGTGTTGATTGGTATATTGTGTGATATATATATGTATGTGTATGTAGATTGTTTGTATTTTGTGGTTGTTTTGGAACGAGTATGAGGTGTACCATGGTTTTAGTGTTATAGTTAAGTTAAGATTAATTTCACTTACCAACAAACTCAAAGAAAATATTATTATACAATAATATGGACAATTTGGTATTATAGTATAACAAGACATTATGCAAGCTATGACTAAGGAATTCACAAAGTTATTATTTTGTGATATAGTTAAAGAATCATAATCAGGGTCTAGTCAATTTTCCGCCATTATTAGTTGCTGTATTTGGGCTTCATTTATGATGTTTATAATAGGCGACGTTTCAGTTTTTCGGATATATACTTTCCCATAAGCAGTCCAGCAAAATTTATATTCCTTAGACTTTGCTAAGTCCCGAGCGAGGAAGTGGAGTCTTGCTCCCCGAAGCGTTAAGTGTTCAGACACAAATATTGGAGTGTCCTCAGAGGTTCGGAGACCGAGATGCTTCGCACATAATTTGCTCTTATGCTTGATGTTAAATTCTTTGCTTAATTTTAATATTTCTGTTTTCCGCAAAGTGGAATTGGTTTCAACAATGATGGAACTATTAAGAGTATCCGTCTTTTTTCCTCGGATTCTATAGATGTCCTTTACATCTGCTGCGCTCATGTTACATTCCAGGGTTTTTGCAAGGCAGGTCATCATTTCCAGTAGATTTTCTTTAGTTTCGTTTTTAATTTACAGCGGCAGCGGTTCGGACACATACATGTAAGTGACGTGCATGGTACGACTAGCTGGTTAGACCACTGTGTAGTAAGTAAAGCCGCTTGGGACACTATTAAGGACATTCGTGTAGTGTATGAGGTGTCGTGGTCTGATCATTTTCCCTTAAAAAATATTTGTGAATTTGACTTATTAAAATCTAAATGTACCTCTGTCCAGTCTCAGTGTAATATAGTGTAGTGGGGATATAGGGACCCTACACAAACTGATATGTACACCAAAATTTCTATTTCTAAACAAAAATCACATATATCATAGATTGTTTACTTACACTAATAATAATAATAAATATTTATTTAATTAACATCATAGTATAATTTCTAATGCAATGAAAAGCAGGTGGAAAGTTTTCTGTAAACAGTAAGCCGTGGTCATCCAATCGAAACACTCAAAAAACTTTATATTATGAAAAACAAAATATGATTTTGCCTCCTATCTGTAGTACTACACATTAATAGGTGTTTACAAAAAAAATAACATAATTTCATCGATTGATAGACACGACTTATTTCTACGCGATATTGTATTACAGCTCCTGAAATATAAACCTAGGATTTTTTGTTATATTTTTACAAGTTTCGACAAATTCGAATCTGTTTTACAAAAAACTTCAGACCTCTGCGATGCTTTTTCAGCGAGATATCAACGATATGTTTGTCACCGTTTTGATGGCGCGGCCATGGGGTTTTTGCTTTAGAGCTCCTAAAACATAAACCTTGGAATTTTTTCTATATTTTTACAAATTCAATCTATTATTTACCTAAATTTCAGGTCACTGCAACGCGTAGTTTTAAAGATCTCCGTGGCCGCGCGGTTCTCAGCGTTTCAATGGCGCGGCCACATTCAAACCCTCCTAACTTTTTAACCATAACTTTGACAAATTTCTGGTTTTGGGAATCAACTTTTACAAATTTTTACATAATCTTGGCACAGTTTTTTTTATTAATTATCGTTATGGCCGCGCGGTTGAAACGCTCATTTTTTTAACACATTGTTTTTGCAATGTTTTTTAAATTATTTAGACTTCAACTACCTTAAATTCGTCAGTAATTTATTTTGTTAACATATCATTTATTGATAGTTGTGATTATTCATATTTGTTTTAGTTTTTTTTATTTAACCTTTTTTTAAAACGTGAATGTCAGAACACTGTAGACTCCACGAATTCTTAGATTACTTCCTATTACGACTCACTTCTTTTAATATGATTATTTTTATTGTGCTTTTGGGTACAATATTGACTGGTCTACACTGTTATTACATAATATCTATTAATACTGTAATATGAAAATATTATAATCAACCACTTTTTTTAAAAGAGTAACCATGGAGTTTCTTACCGGTTCTTCTCCATAGGAAACGACCAATTTGGAACCGTGCACTAGCTTCTGACGTTTTATAAGTGCCCATGTAGGCCTATGTGAAATAAAAATATTTTTGATTTTGATTTTACTTTTGAAGTTCGTGGTGCTCCGTCTTTCTCTTTCCGATGGTCTGAGGTTTTTCACCAGCGTGTCTACATCGAATATGTTTTGTTAACTTACCCTTCTCACTAAAACAGCGCTGGCATTCATTACATTTGTAAGGTTTCTCTCCAGTGTGACGATAACGAATGTGTCTTGTTAAATGACCCTTCTCACTAAAACAACGCTGACATTCTTCACATTTGTAAGGTTTCTCTCCAGTGTGCGAACGAATGTGTATTGTTAAATGACCCTTCTCACTAAAACAACGCTGACATTCTTCACATTTGTAAGGTTTCTCGCCAGTGTGCGTACGAATGTGCATTGTTAAAGTACTCTTATTACTAAAACAACGCTGACATTCTTCACATTTGTAGGGTTTCTCTCCAGTGTGCGAACGAATGTGTCGTGTTAATCCACCCTTCTGACTAAAACAGCGCTGACATTCTTTACATTTGTAAGGTTTCTCTCCAGTGTGCGAACGAATGTGTATTGTTAATTCACCCTTCTGACTAAAACAAAGCTGACATTCTTTACATTTGTAAGGTTTCTCGCCAGTGTGCGTACGAATGTGCATTGTTAAAGTACTCTTCTGACTAAAACAACGCTGACATTCTTCACATTTGTAGGGTTTCTCTCCAGTGTGCGAACGAATGTGTCGTGTTAATTCACCCTTATGACTAAAACAGCGCTGACATTCTTTACATTTGTAAGGTTTCTCACCAGTGTGTGTACTAGTGTGCTGTGTTAAATGAGCCTTCCGACTAAAACAACGCTGACATTCTTTACATTTGTAAGGTTTCTCACCAGTGTGGGTACGAATATGTATTATTAAATTTCCCTTGTAATTACAACTGTACTGACAAATATCACACTTGTAAAGTGCTCGACCAGTGCGTATACGAGAGTGTTTTTTAAAATTACTACTTTTAATATTATTACGACAATTTGAGTCTATAGTAGTGTCAATAACACTGATATTAACACGAGATGTTGTATTAGTTGAAGGTTCTTGGAATTTCGGAATAAGTATGGATGGACAATTTTGAGTGTTCTGGGTAACTTTTGTGTCTGGTTCTTCATTCTTCTTTTGATTTTCTGTAATTACGTCTTCTAGTTTTTTTCCTCGTATGTACAGTTTTGGTTTCTTCGCAACGGCCGACCCTGTGATGTTAAATTTAGTAAGCGCCAAATTCAAAAGTTGTTTCTGCAGGTTTTCTAATATAACTGATCATGCATGACTACGACAGAGCCAAAAGCAAGGGTTATGATACCCCACACACAGAACTGTTCTATTGTATGTGCAATCAGTCTTCAGTACTTTGTGTTTGTGCTACTCAAGCGTGTACAGACAGGATGCCTGAAGTTGTGTTTGTTAAGTTCATGTTGTCGAACCAGTCGCCCTACTCGCAATGATTCAGTAACTAATACTTACGTGTCGTGTCACTGGCTCTTCGCTTCGTCCTCGATACTTCTTGTTCTTCTTCCACTTCCGTTTTAATTTCCATTAAGGGCACATCATCTTCTGAATCAGACTCCGACTGTTGTGCTGGTGTATCTTCTGCGTCTGAATAGCTACTGTTTATACTTTTCAGTTTTAGTTCTGTAAGCAAAAAGAGTGAAGAGCTTTGTTGTTAATGTATTAACAAGATGAGCAGGACAACTGGGTAAACCAACAAATACATGTAAATATAGAATGAGATGTCACGTCTATAGCATAAGTAGTTTCTGGAATATCCAGCTGTGTCAGACAGACTGACGAAGTAACTTCTCTTTTAATGAGTGTCCTCTCGCAGGTCGATTGTCGTTTACTTAACCGGACTAGCCTGTGACGGCCTTAATACATTAAAGCCTGGAAACCTCGGTTCCAAAAAAGCCCACCAACTCTTCAAAAAAAATGAAAAAGCAGGTAGATAAAAAAACTATCCAGGTGGGTCCCGGCCAAGCCGGGGAATCCCATGCCGACTCGTCGGTCAGCCCCCATCGTATTCTGGGAAGGGGCACCTCTCTGCTTTTTGAGGTCGCGCCTTCAGCGCGACCGGCTGCTGCCTCAGCGCCACTATCCTGCACAGACCAGGCTGCTGTCTCGACAGCGCCCTTAACCCGCACAGACCAGGCTGCTGTTTCGACAGCGCCCTTACCCCGCACAGACCAGGCTGCTATCTCTACAGCGCCAGAGCCGACTCTACCGGACGCTATTTTTGCGCCTACTGACCCTGACATGACTGGTGCGCAAGCACCGATCAGACCAACACTGAGCTTACCGTCCACGAGTGCCTGGCAACAGAGCATCGTTAGGAACAGCGTAACGCATAACCCTGACAACGACACGGACAAAGCCCAACTGACCAGCCTCGGTGACGAACTGCGTGCATTAGCACGACAGCGCGCGAAGACCGAGGCTAGACTGAGAAACGCTGACCCAGAACTAGGTTCGGGAAAAGTTGATGACTCAGGTGGGTTCACCCCAATCCCTGTGGACGAAGTACGCTTGCTTTCCCCTACGCGCGAAAAAATCCGTATTAGGGAGAGGGAGTTGAGCAACCGCATGCGCAAGATCCGCGCAGGCCTCGGCCAGCGCGATGTGCAGGTGGCTAGCTCAGCAGGAATACGCGACCAGCCTGAATTACGCGAAGGGTTCGCCCAGCGCGGAAAAAGGCCGGACGCGGAAACTGCCGGAGTACGCGACCAGCCCGCAGTACGTGAAGGGGAAACCCAACACGGAAAAAGGCCGGACGCGGAAACACGCGAGCGGGGGCAAGTACGTGACGGGGTCACCCGACGCGAAAAGCCTTCGCTGGCAGCGGAATCCGCCGAAACCACTGACCAGACCCAGGACCGAACAGACAGACAGCACATGAAGAAGAGGGGGAAACGGGCTGGGACTAATCGCCAGTTTCGGATCCCAACTGGGCGCACTACGCCGGGTACCTCTAAGCCACAACCTGGGCCAAGCGGCTCAGGGGCGGCGAAGAGAGATCGCCCGGACGACTCGGCCTCACCGAGCGCACTGCAGGGGGATCCGAAACGGGTGAGGACCCAGACCGCTCAAGGGGAGCAGAGAACATACGCGCGGGCCACGAAGGATATTCCGGCGCGGTTGGCCGTAGCGATCTGCTTCCCTCCCCCCTCGAGAGACCTGACGAGTGATGAAGCGACTTACGTCAAATCGGAACTTGAAAAACTCCTGATCATGTCAGACCCCACGAAACCACTCCCGGCCTTCCGAGGTTACCCTCGGGTGACGGACGGCACCGTGCAGATGTGGTGTGAGGACGACAATGCCCTGACTTGGTTGACACTGAACACACCGTTACTGAAACTCCCTAACACCGACCAGACACTGACAGTCATGAGACAGTTCGACGTGCCGACCCGTGTCCGAGCGGCGCTCTTTGTTCCCAGGTTCAATGGGGACATTGCGCTGCTCCAGAGCCTTCTGATCCGTCAGAATGCTTGGTACGACATTGGGAGGTGGTCGCTATACAGGGCAACCAAAGTCGGTGGGGATAACTTTGGGACGTATCTGACCCTGGGTATACCCACCGATGAAGTTGACAAGGTCTTGGGTCGGTATATCGTACCTTCTGGGTTCTTTATACGTTCGCTTCTACCCCCAGACCCATCCCAAAACTGAAGACAGCGCTGAATTGACAAAGACGGAGACAAATGACACCGACAAGGACATGGACACGCTCGAGGAAGAAATGGCCTGAGCAGCCATGGCTAACGCCGATGCCGATAAGGCACCTGCATCCCCCGGATGGACGGCGCAGCTGTTGGCGTCCTCACCCACTGATGACTGGCGAAGGATGGAGGAGGGAGAAACACTTTCCGATGGCTCCACCTCTTCCTAACTCCATTCCGACGCCGTCGTCGACCACACCAAACCCAATCCCGATCATCCAGACCAACCTTCAGCACAGTCAAACTGCCACAGCTACCTTACGCAGGGTGCTGGAGACCAATCCCCGAACCATAGCACTGATCCAAGAGCCGTGGGTCAGAAATGACAAGATATGCGGACTTGGAAACATTGGAGGTAAACTGATATCTAACACATATAATATAGATAAACCTCGAACTTGCATTTACATACCCCAAGATATACCGATCACACCACTAACCCAATTCTGTTCCAGAGACCTGACAGCAATCAGGCTCCAGATTGGTAATGATACCCCGAATCTAGTACTAGCCTCGTCGTACATGCCTGGCGACGACGAAAGCTGCCCACCAAAAGAACTGACTGATCTGGTTCAACACTGCGAAAACGTCAACCTGGACCTGATCATCTGCACCGACTCAAATGCGCATCACCCACTATGGGGTAGTGAAGTATCAAACACCAGGGGTGAGTCACTATCCACATAATTATTCTCCACTAACCTTAACATCGTGAACCGAGGCACGGACCCAAGTGGGGTCACGGTCCGCGGACAAACGATCATAGACCTGACTTTAGCTACAGAAAACGCGACAAACTTAATCTCTAACTGGCGCGTATCAAATGAACCCTCTTGCTCTGACCACAGAAGAATATGTTTCTCTCTGGCAGCCATTACAAAAAACCCAGAACCACGGCGCAATCCTCGCCGTGCAAATGTACCTGAATATAAACACCACTTAACTTCCCTACTAGCCAGGGAACAAAGACCCGTAAATCAAATAACTGACTCCGTAGAATTGGATAACGCCGTGACAAAACTCACAGACAACATAATCAAAGCATACCACACAAACTGTCAACTAAGCTCCCCACACATCAAGGGAAAAGGAAACCCCTGGTGGAACGCAGAGCTTGGCAAACTTAGAAATGCATTACGCAAACAATTTAACAGAGCCAAAAACTCAAGACTTCCAGAGGACTGGGAGCAATACAAAGAAACTCAATACAGATATAAGAAAGCAGTTAGGACCGCCAGGAACCCCACCTGGCGCAATTTCTGCGAAAGCATTGAATCCAACACTAAAGCAGCACGGGTCAGGAAAATCCTGTCAATTGACCAGGAACGTACCCTTGGTGCGCTGAAAAAACCAGACAACAGCTACACACTAACAGACCATGAGACCAGTAAGGTCCTACTGGAAACGCATTTCCCGGACTGCAACCTACTTGAGGACAGGACGTGGTCGAGCGCACCGGAACAGACCCCAACGGATCTTGACTGGTCCAGAGCACATAACATAGTGACAGAAGACCGAATTAAATGGGCCATCAGGACCTTCCAACCGTACAAGTCACCAGGACTAGACGGTGTCTTTCCGGCGCTACTGCAATGGGGAGAACACTCCTTAGTGCCGTGGCTGCTGGTGATATACCGTGCCTGCATAGCACACAGATATGTACCACACACATGGCGTGAGGTGAAAATTATTTTCATCCCGAAACCCGGCAAAACTGACTATACACAACCCAAGGCGTACAGGCCCATAAGCCTGACATCCTTCCTACTACCCTGGAAAGGCTTTGCGACAGATATATCCGGGACGGACCTCTCTTGGAGAGACCGCTCCATAAGCAGCAACATGCCTACTCAACAGGTAAATCAACAGAATCTGCACTACATAGCGTGATCTCAAAGATTGAATGCGCTATAAATCACAAAGGCTCTTCGTTAGCAGTCTTCATAGACATCGAAGGAGCTTTCGATAAGACTATGTTCCGAAGCATCAGCACAGCACTCGAAAGTCACGGTGTTGACCCGACCTTGAGTGACTGGATCACAAATATGCTCAGACTTAGAGCAGTACAAGCAAATATAAGTAACACTACAAGGGCCATGGTGGCGAAGGGTTGTCCCAAAGGGGGTGTCCTCTCGCCTTTACTATGGAACTTAGTTGCAGATGATTTAGTTAAAAGACTTAACACCAAAGGTTACTTCGCCGTAGGATATGCCGACGATATAACCATTATAATAAATGGCACTCACGAAAATACACTATGCAACCTTATGCGGCAGGCCTTGAAAATAGTAGAGGACTGGTGTAAGGAACACCAACTGACTGTGAACCCCACTAAAACTGAATTAGTACTTTTCACCAAAAAAAGGAAATTGGCAGCACTACAGCTACCACGTTTCTTTGGAACTACCCTTAGCCTGTCAACTGAAGTCAAGTACCTGGGCGTCTACCTGGACAAACAGCTGAATTGGGCAAAACATACTGAGTACATCACCAAAAAAGCCAGTATATCTATGTGGCAGTGTAAGCGCATGTTAGGCCGCAGCTGGGGCATAGCCCCAAGGATCACTCACTGGCTATACACCTCTGTTATTAGACCAATAATCACATATGGCTCCCTAGTTTGGTGGCCCAGGACCGAACTGAGCACAGCACAAAAAGATCTTGAAAAACTGCAACGACTCGCTTGCGTAGCGATCACTAGCAGCATGAGAACCACACCCACGGCTGCCCTGCAAGCGATGCTGGGACTGCCCCCACTGCATCTAATAGTGCAGGAGGAGGCGGCCTCAGCAGCCTTCAGGCTCAGCGCATCGGGCACCCTGAGTAAAGATTCCAGAATCAATCAAAATCAATCAATGTTTGAATCAATGTTTTATACCATCTATGTACATATGGAATGCAATAATAAATAAATAAATAGAATCAAACACATACGCATAATGGAAGACGCCATCAAACGACAGCCTATGATGGCAGCACCTACCGACAAAGCTCCAAAGGCGTATCATTTCCAAAAGAATTTCAATATTCAACTAACAGAAGAAGAGCACGACTACTCAGGCCCAGCTGAACTGAGAGTCTACACGGATGGATCAAAGACAGATGCTGGCACGGGAGTTGGAGTCTTCTCCAACGACCTCAATATCAGAATATCCAGAACGCTAGGAGAATTCAACACCGTCTACCAGGCGGAATGTGTTGGTATAATCCTAGCGGCCCACGCCATAGAAACTAGGAATGTAACGGACACACACATTCGGATACTCTCCGATAGTGCTTCAGTCATACAATCCCTAGGCAAAAACTCTACCACCTCGAAAATTATACAAGAATGCCACTCAGCACTGGAAAGTGTCACAGTGCCGAAACGCAATACGGTGACACTACAGTGGATTAAAGGACATAGCGGCTCACTGGGCAACGAAGCGGCGGACGAACTGGCCAGGAGAGGATCTGGAGCGGTGGCCTTCGGGCCCGAACCAATTGTGCCGGTCCCCTTTGGTCAGCTGCGTAGTTGGCTACGTGAACAGACGCATATACAAGCAGAGCGCTGGTGGTCCTCGACACCGGGATGCAGGCAGGCCAAGGAGGCCCTACCACATCTCAATAAAGCCCTCACCAAAAAACTCATAAGACTGGACAGAGGCGGCCTGCGCCTGGTGACGGGGACCATCACCGGACACTGCACACTGAATAAACACCTTCACACGATAGGCATCACAGACAGTCCCCTGTGCAGAGCATGTTTGGAGGGGGAGGAGACGATTGCACATGTGCTCCTGGACTGCACAGGTGTCACTGAAATACGCACACGAACCTTAGGATCCCCGAACTCCCTTATTGATGCCCTGAAAAACCTAAGAGGCCTTATCTGTTTTTGGAGAGAGGTGGGCTGGTTGGAATAAGCCCACCTAAGGTTGTGGCCGCTATGGCCCACGTACAATGGTCCACACAGGACTAAGTGCGGAAACCGTACATAAATAGATAGAATAGATAGAAGCCTGGAATTACAAGGAAGCTAAAACTAAATTAAAAACTAAGCGATCACACGCTAACCGGTCCGGTGGGGAGGACTGCACGGGATGGGCTGGATCGAACAACTGACAGAGCAATACCATAAGGATTACTTTTATCTGTTCTAGTGTGGAAACATATTATATAGTTTCATAAAATATTGACGAGTTATATGGTGTTGCACGTAGATCACTGCCCGCAGCTTCGCGCGAGATACAATAGGTTATCTCCTTACACACTTTGAACCTTGTTTTATCTCCTTAGGGGGTGAGCTTTAGAAAATTCCTCTCTTAGTGCTCGCCTACAACATAAAAGGGAACCTTATGCAAAATTGTAGTCTCAATCCCAGTGGTATCAGCTGTGCATTACTATGTCAGTCAGTTTGTTTCTCCTTATATATACAGATTAAAGGCATCTCTGTGCAAAATGTCAGCATTCATTCAAAGTCCACAGGTTCAACCGTTTAAGCTGCTCATGGATGAGTCAGGACTTTGCCTCTTATAACAGACATAATCCCCTTACTTATAATATGCATAAAGTGCATTAAACACAACATTTAAATTTCATCTCATGGAGTAATATGTGGGAAGGAACATGTCAAACAGTACCCCATGATAGATAAGGCTAATTTAGCCAGCCTGAAACCCGGGTGATCTAATTGACCCCTATTTCTGATAACACAATGAGGATCAATCACATAAAAGCAAATCCGATTTTTACTTAGTCCTGAGCATTAAATTTTTTTAATTATTAAAATCCATCAAGAAATGGTGTATTTATTAAAGTTTTTCTGAACGGCTACTTGGAAACATACGCTCGAATGTTTACAATGATGTCATCTGTCATGATCCGTGCGACGAATGGCTTGATCGTATTCATTCGCCAGTGGAGACCGATCATAACAGATGACGTCACAGCGAGTCACTTTATTCTCAGGCGCATTTCTGGAACTAATACACTAAAATTGCTGTATCTTCGCTGCATATTCCACAAAAATCATGACTGATCCTCATTAAGTCTATTGCCTATTTTATTAAAAGACTTGCCTCTTAAAAACATACCATCACTTTGATGTTCCTCCTCTGGCTCAATGTCATCATCTAGTCTCTCACAAACAGCTGGTAATTCTTCTTTGACAGCAATGCTTTCAATATGGCTGACATCAACTATACTGATGTTCTCTACAGGAGTTACTAAAAGCCCACTGGAATACTCTAGCTGTCCTCGGTTTACTGAAGGATTCGGCTGCAAAACGTTATTACAGTATTTGGTAATCCTGATGTCCTTTATTGCACACAAACACAAACATACCAACAATTTTCATTGGTCACACAAAATAGCCTCAAAAATAGCAATGCTTAAGACATCCTGAGCAGTCCGTGACCTCCAGATAGTATCACTAGGTATCACTTCTACACTTACTAAATACCCTCACTAGTTGCAGAACACCTCACCTCATTCATCATCTGAGCAAACAGCTCTTCTGCTTCCAGACATTTTCTCTGCAGTTGGCAGCATTGCTTTAGTTTAGCAATGCAGAAGAAACAAGCAAGCATCGGTCTTCTGTCTTCAGTTACAAACTGTAACATAACATGTACCATTTGAGTTAGGAATAGAATACTTCCCATTCAATAGGTACATACATTGTAATGCTGTCTATGCGACACTGACCACAGTTGATGTTAAGTGTAGTTTTTGGTATACTTACCTCTCATACAGAGAAATATCCTAGAGGCTCGAAAGTCAACTGTGAGCAGGCTATTTATGTAATATATTAGTATGTAAGGTGTATAACTTACTGGAATATCAGTCAGCGTTTCATATAGTTCTTGTAAATCCTTGTCATTAACTATGTACATGCGAACATTCTCTACTAAACATATTCTGCACATTGGCATTTTTTCCATCTTTGAACATAAAATAATAACTTAATTAACATATAAATTAGAAGAACAATGTTGAATGTCTGCTGCTGGCGCGGCTTTAACACTCCAAGAGATAAACTCAGTAAATATCGGGTGATCATAAGCACTTCTTTAGTTGAACTCTTGTGTAATTCGGAGCGATAAGCTATAAATTCCTGGACGTCCAAGAAGTTGATAGATATTATTTTAAAAACTTTACTGTAAAGTATTCAAACCGGTAGATACCAATTTAATTAACAAATGAAATTATTGAACAATCAAAACAAACAAATAATCACAATTTTTTTTTCCGTTTACCCCTTAGGGAAGGCTATAGTTCTTCGACCATATCGCTTAGTCTTTCGTCTATGTTTTCTTGCGTAATAAGTCTTCCGTAATAGTTGTTTCTTTTTGTTTTACATTAGAATGCAGGTGTAACACATTCTAATGTTTTTTGAAGTATTTGGCAGCAATTGTATAGATTCAGCCTTCTCAGCAAACTTCGCTGAGGTAGCTAAAGCTACAATAAAATTCTCAGCTCCGTTTTACCGAGATCACACCTATTTCAATGATTCCACATATTATTCCAGTTGTGCAGAGACTTGAGATACAAAACTATACCAATTTTACACCACAATATCCACTAGGATTCAATTTGCGAATAAATAAAACAGCCACTGACCTTCACTCGAAGAAATCCCGCCAAAAACACTGACGTCATTAGAGTTAACTCTAGCATCATTTTTGATCGCAGGACAGTTGTTTGTTTTTTTGTTTTGTTTATGTTTTTAGTTTAGATACTTAGTTCTTTAAATGTATTAATTTTATTTTCAGACATAGTCCATACATTACACACAAAATTAAGATCAAATAAAACATTAAAATAATCAAATCAAATACACATACATGAGATGTCATCACATAAAATGAAATTCAAATAAAAATTAAATTAAATTAAAATACAAATAAAATAACACATTACGTGTATCATAAATCATAAAATTTGAGATACAATAACTACAATAATTTTCACCCACACAATATCACAAAGTCAAATTATACGAGGAGAGCCGCTAACACGAAGCTGCATCCACCTCTGTATCAGGGACAGGTCCCAGCGCTCGGCTTAAGCCAAGTCTTCATAGGTTTAAATTACCATTAGAATATGGATATACACATTCCAATATTTTTGTAGTATTTTGCGCCAAATGTATCAAGTCAACCTTCTTGACAAATTTTGCTCAGGTAATCAACACTACAATCAAATTCTTGGCTTGCAGGCATCCTGGACACTTCATATCTGTTGACTAGCACATGGCGTATAATATACCCTCTTAAAGATTTCTTTGTTCAGGGATCGGGAAATTTACGAAAGAAACACTTACAAAACATTTACTCGCCTTTTATTTAAACATGATTTAAACCACCATACCATACTGGATCATACATAAAAACACGCTTTAAAATAAACTGTACTTCAAATAGACAAAATCCATCATAATTGTTAAAAATTTCTTTTTATGTTGAAGAAGTAGGTACGTAAGCAAGAGAAGTTCAACAATGGAATGCTCTAAAAAATCCAGCTTTCTTTCCATAAATTCATCTACAACATACCATACCAATCGAAAACCAATAATTCCAAATCATGTGTGTTCTCAAAACGCTTTGTTCATGTAGTGACACAGTACCTGTCACAGTTACCAGTACCTCGGAACCCATTACCACGTTACCAATACCTCAGAACCACGTTTACGACGATGTCTGTTATAGAAATAATGAAGCAACACGTTTTACGACATTCCTATACAAAAATAGTGAAGTAACACGTTTACGACGATGTCTGTTATAGAAACAATGAAGCAATACGTTTTTCGTCACATCAAGAAACAGGAATAGCTTATAAGCTCAAACAGAAGCTCCAGAACCCTCCATGATCTTCGCTTCGAACATCGCAACTGCACAGATGGATCACGTGGCCTCGCGCAGCGGAGATCTTCACTCGGTGACGTCGTCCCGCGAAAAGGACCGCGCGTTTTTTTTTTTTTTTTGTGTGTGACCTCTCGCAGGTCAACCTAGGAGGTTGTCGGCTGCTTAACCGGTCTTGCCTGTGGCGGCCTCGATTCGAGAATCAAAGCCTCCAGCCAGGGCTTACTTAACTAAACTTAAAAACTAAGCGACTACACGCTAAGGGCACCCCCTGTGGGGTACGGACCTCGGCTTAGGGCGTCGCTGGGGGGGGCAGCAAGGGACGGGCTGGATCGCACAAAGATATTATTATTATTAACGGGGAATTTTAAAACTACGGCTCAGCGGCTCGGGCTGGCTCGAGCAAGGGACGGGGAGGACGTTGACGGGACTGTCGCGGCGGGCCTCGGCGGCGAGGACGGAATGACGGCGGTCTGTATTGTTTTCGAACTGTTCTGGTTTCCTTACGGCTCTCTTGGAGCAGGGTAATGGGGTCGTCGGGGGTGACAAGAGTATGCCTAGGACGGCGAATCTTTGAGATGAGGAAGGGTTCATATCGGGCGGCCGATACGATAAGGTGGTTGCGGTGTTTCACAGCAGTATCGAAGAAACGCTTGCACAGGCGTTTCATGAACTGCTGAATGGTGGGGATTTTGAGATCTAAGTGTAGATTCTCATTTCGGATGTAATAAGGGGCACCGAGGATTTTACGGAGGGTCCGGTTTTGGAGGGTCTGCATCCTATGGAGGAAACGGGGCTTGGCGTGTGCGAAGATAGCACAGGCATAAGTCATGATCGAGGCGGATTACTGCTGTAAAGAGGCGCAGCTTGCACTTAAGTGACAAAAAGGACCGCGCGAGCGAACGAGTCGTATTTATAGATTCGCGACAAGATTGTACTAAGCCGCGCATGCGCGGTGAGCCGCCCGTTCAGTGCGTTCAATCTACATCGCTTCAAGAGCCCTCTGTCTGAGAAATAACGACGCACGCTTGTAAATATGTTAGACTAAGCACTACCTGTACTAGTACCAATGTAAATATAAATAGGCAATAATTACAAAAAATACACAGATCTTGTTCAGACATCAACGACTAACTACGTGTTTCATTTACGAGTCACTCTCATTCCCTTATATTGGTGACCCCGCTGGAAAATCAAGACGCCTGCCTTCTGAAGAATTGAAGAATCGTCAAGATCAAAGCAAGCTTCATCATCATGTCAAAGGAACAAGTTGAAGAATTCAGCGATGCAACAGCAACAGAGAAGAGCAACGTTGCCACAATATCACTGCCCGCACGTTTACCACCATTTTGGCGCCAAAACCCGAGACTCTGGTTTGCGCAGTTCGAAGCTGCCGTCGCTGCCAGCAAAATTGGAGAGGAACAAAAGTTCAACCTGGTCGTTCCGCTGCTGGGGTGCAGCGATTTGGAGCAAATTGCTGATATCATACTGAATCCACCCTCTACTGGCAAATACAGCACACTGAAGAACAGGCTGATATCAACATACCAAGAATCGGATCATCGCCAGCTGCAAAAACTACTCGGCGGCCTCGAGCTCGGCGACCAGAAACCGAGCCAGCTGCTTCGCAAGATGCGCGATTTGAGCGGTAAACTCCTAACAGACGAGGCGCTCAAAGTTATGTGGCTCAATCAGCTGCCCACGCAAGTTCGCGCCGTTCTCTCAGTAAACACAGAATCCACACTCGAAGTTCTCTCTGCAATGGCCGATAAAATGATGGAGCACTTCGAGCCAGCATCAGTAGCCGCAGTCTCCATGGCAACCTCAACAACCACATCAAGCTGCGAAGGCCATCAGATCTCAGCTATCACGAATTTACAAGTGGATTTGCTGTCGAAACAAATCGAAAAATTATCACTGGAAATCGCCGAACTACGAACAAGCTGGCAACAACGCGCGGCGCACACCCGCCCCCATCGCCCCCGTTCCCGCTACCCGTCGTCGACGCGGCAACGCAGCATTTCGCGCCAAAATTCTCGTGGGTCAAGCAAGCCGGGCGACGCTGATTGGCAATGCTATTATCATTACCGATTCGGTGAAGACGCGCGCAAATGTGAACCTCCGTGTTCCAAAACGAAGGAAAACTAGAACATACATCGACCGTGGCGGAAGTCGATGTAAATCAACGAAGCCTCCGCCTATGCATCATCGACAGGAACAGCAAAGAGAAGTTTCTTGTCGACACCGGAGCCGATATATCAGTCTTAGCAGCAAGAAACAAGAAATATTCGAAACCGGCAGAAAGTACCTACAAATTATTCGCAGCAAACGACACACAAATACGTACCTACGGAGAGCGTACACTCGAGCTCAACCTAGGTTTACGTAGAAGTTTCAAATGGACATTCGTCGTCGCCGACGTCAAGACATCAATAATAGGCGCAGACTTCCTAGCAAATGACAAATTACTAGTCGACTTACATCAAAGAAAACTTATCGATCGCGTTACCGATCTCAGCGTGAACGCCATCAAAATACAAACAACAGAAGAAGCCGTCTACATTATCGACCGTAACCATGCCTACCATGACATACTGAAGAATTATCCTGATGTTCTCCGACCCATGTCGACCAAGTCTCCTGCAAAACACGACGTTAAACATCGCATAGAAACAACGGGCCAACCCATCTATTCAAGGCCACGTCCCCTTCCTCCGGACAAGTACAAAGCCGCAAAAACTGAATTTGAGAAAATGATGGAGATGGGTATCTGCAAACCTTCGAAAAGCCCATGGGCCAGCCCATTACACGTCGTCAAGAAAAAAGATGGCTCTCTACGTGTATGCGGCGATTATCGAAGACTTAACGCCGTGACTGTACCCGACCGCTACCCAATTCCGAGAATGCAAGACTTTACCTACCAACTACACGGAAAAAAAGTCTTTTCGAAATTGGATATGAAGATGGCCTACTATTCCATACCAATCCATGAAGAAGACGCCGCAAAGACCGCCATCATCACACCGTTTGGCCTCTTCGAGTTCAATTGCATGACGTTTGGCCTACGCAACTCCGGTCAAACATTTCAACGTTTCATGCATGAAGTACTGCGCGGACTCGACGACATCGTATTCTGTTTCGTCGACGATTTACTTATTTATTCACGAAATGAAGAAGAACATCAGCGCCACCTACATCAAGTTCTCGAACGATTGAACAAGTACGGCGTCACACTCAACATCGAAAAATGCGAATTCGGCACTAACAAAATACAATTTCTCGGATATGAAGTCACACAAGAAGGAATCAAACCCACACAAGATCGCATCCAAGCCATAGTCGATTATCCAAAACCGACTACAATTCAAGAATTACGAAGATTTTTAGGCATGATCAACTTTTACCGCAGCTGCCTACCCCATCAAGCCGAACATCAAATTCTACTCAACAAGTACCTACACAACAGCAAGAAGAACGATAAATCACCAATCGCCTGGACGCCTGAAGCCGATGAAGCCTTCGAATATTGCCGCCAAAGCATACTCAGGGCGACTACGCTGACACACCCAATACCAAACGCACCGCTATGTTTATTCACCGACGCTTCGAATACCAGCATCGGCGCCGTCCTGCAACAAAAAGTCGACAACGTGTGGAAACCTCTCGCGTTTTACTCAAAAACGATGAGCGACACTCAGCGACGCTACAGCGTGTACGATCGCGAACTATTAGCTATGTACACCGCTGTGCAACATCTACGTCGGCTAATAGAGGGCAACGACCTTACAATTTACACCGATCACAAACCTCTAACGTACGCGCTTACAAGACCACCGAGTAGCAGCGACACTCCAAGAAGAGAGCGACAACTTCACTATATAAGTCAATTCTGCACAAACATCCTATACATCAACGGTGATAGAAATGAAGCAGCCGACGCGTTATCACGAATAGAAGAAATCGAACTACTGAACTCAACTATCGACTACAATCAACTCGTCCAAGAATACGAAAACGACTCCGAACTACGATCGTGTTTGAACAACCCCAAACTCAACTTCACCCGACTAACTATACTTGGAGTTCAACGACCGATACTGTGCGAAACATCTACAACAAATATTCGACCATATTTACCACCGACTTACCGTTTTGCCGCCTTCAAAGCGCAACACGATTTAAGTCACCCCGGAGTACGAACATCGAGAAAAATCATGGCAAATAAATTCTTCTGGCCTTCGATGAACAAAGACGTAGCTACATGGGCAAAGGCGTGCATGGGATGTCAGCGCGCCAAAGTTCAACGACACGTGAAGAGCCCACTTAGTCAATTCCAAGAATCTGCGCGTTTTGACCACATTCATGTCGATATCGTCGGAGAGTTACCCCCTTCTAATGACTACAGATACGTCGTCACGATAATCGATCGCTGCACCAAGTGGCCCGAAGCGATACCAACGCGTGACATCAGCGCCGAGACAGTCGCAAGAGCCATATACGACGGCTGGATATCGCGATTCGGATGCCCGTTACGTATAACAACGGACCAAGGAAGACAATTTGAGTCCGCATTATTCACGTCGCTGATGAAGAAATTTGGTGTCACTCGTATTCGAACCACCGCATACCACCCTCAGGCGAATGGCCAATTGGAGAGATGGCACCGCACACTTAAGTCAGCACTGATGGCGAGAGCAGCCGGGACACGCTGGAGCGAGGAGCTACCTACAGTTCTCCTTGGACTACGTACTGCACTTCGTGAAAACACCTCCTTCAGTCCAGCCCAAATGACGTACGGTGCAACGCTACGCATTCCGTCTGATTTCTTCGTGCTTACAACGCCGAAAATTGAAGACGCCGAATTCGTTCGTCAGCTGACAGAAACAATGTCGTCACTGTCACCGGTGAGAAGAACACACTCATCGAACGCGAACATATTCGTGTACAAGGATCTCGCAACATGTACGCACGTGTTTCTGCGCAACGACAGCGTGCGCAGACCGCTCACACCACCTTACGACGGCCCGTACGAGATTCTACACCGCAGCGAAGATGGAAAGCAGATCACATTACAGCTACCTCTTCGTACCGCCGTCGTGTCAGTCGACAGATTGAAGCCGGCACACCTGTACAACGAAGATGAGACACACCCTTCAGCAATCTCACGCTTGCCGCCACCTGCTTCACGTCCGCCAACGCAAGATCATCAAAACGTGCCAGCCGCAGCACCAACATCGAGCGCACCGCCCAATCACACCTACGTCACAAGAACCGGCCGCACGGTGAAACCGAACGTACGCTTCACTTAAGGGGGGAGTGATGTAGTGATACAGTACCTGTCACAGTTACCAGTACCTCGGAACCCATTACCACGTTACCAATACCTCAGAACCAATTACCACGTTTACGATGATGTCTGTTATAGAAATAATGAAGCAACACGTTTTACGACATTCCTATACAGAAATAGTGAAGTAACACGTTTACGACGATGTCTGTTATAGAAACAATGAAGCAATACGTTTTTCGACACATCAAGAAACAGGAATAGGTAGCTTATAAGCGCAAACAGAAGCTCCAGCACCCTCCATGATCTTCGCTTCGAACATCGCAGCTGCACAGATGGATCACGTGGCCCCGCGCAGCGGAGATCTTCACTCGGTGACGTCGTCCCGCGAAAAGGACCGCGCGAGCGAACGAGTCGTATTTATAGATTCGCGACAAGATTGTACTAAGCCGCGCATGCGCGGTGAGCCGCCCGTTCAGTGCGTTCAATCTACATCGCTTCAAGAGCCCTCTGTCTGAGGAATAACGACGCACGCTTGTAAATATGTTAGACTAAGCACTACCTGTACTAGTATCAATGTAAATATAAATAGGCAATAATTACAAAAAATACACAGATCTTGTTCAGACATCAACGACTAACTACGAGTTTCATTTACGAGTCACTCTCATTCCCTTATATTCATATGGATACTACTACTGATGGCGCAACGCCGAACGTCTAGTGGTCCGATGATGGATTGGACTTGATTGAATTAAATTGTTCAATTCCAGGACGCATTCCCCGAAATGTCGGTCGCCTCCTTCTGCGAAGCAGTAATGCTAGCAAAGGAGGCGGCCGGTCGCGTGAGGCAACGGTCCTCAGGCCCCGGACAAAGATGAATGTGTTCCTTCAGATCCCCAGATGGCATCAGATGATCCTCTGGATAAACCATTTACTTTGGGGGAGCTGAAGTCGGTACTCACCCACGTAAAGGATTCTGCTCCTGGAGTGGATGGATTCCCATACTCCTTCATATCTAAAGCTGGGAATAAGACCCACCAGTATTACCTGGATTTGACCAATCATTGTTTTTCCTTCAGATATATTCCTCCTGATTGGAAGGTTCATGTTATTATCCTGATATTAAAACCTGGGAAAGATCCCAGTGATCATTCTTCCTACAGACTTATTATTCTATCGTCCATACTTACGAAGCTCTTGGAAAACCTTGTTAAAAACCGTCTGGAATGGTTTGTGGAGAACAGGAAACTACTGCCAACGACTCAATTTGGCTTTAGGAAAGGATCTGGTACATCTGATAGTGTGGCGACCCTCACTTCAGACATCCGACTGACCCTTAGTAGAAATGAGTCTGTGGTAGCCATTTTCTTGGATATATCTACTGCCTATGACTCTGTCCTTCTCCCAGTTCTCAGGCAAAAGAAGCAACAGCTGAGAATCCCGGCTAGGATACGTCAGATCATACCGTAACATTAAACTGTAGTGACACAGTACCTACCTGTCACAGTTACCAATACCTCAGAACCAATTACCACGTTTTAGACCATGTCTGTTAAAGAAACAATGAAGCAACACATTTTACGACGAATCTAGAAACAGGATAAGCTTGTAAGCGCAAACAAAAGCTCCAGCACCCTCCATGATTTTCACTTCGAACATCGCAGCTGCGCAGATGGATCACGTGGCCTCGCGCAGCGGAGATCTCCACTTGGTAACGTCGTCCCATGAAAAGGACCGCACTCTGCGCGCGACTTGTATTAAATGGCGCAATCGGCGCAATCCTGTCGCGAATCTATAAATTTTATAGACGGCAGGATTGCGCCGTGTACTAAGCCGCGCATGCGCGGTGAGCGGCCCGTTCAGTGCGTTTAATCTGCAGCGCTTCAAGCGCCCTGTCTGAGGAATAACGACGCACGCTTGTAAATATCTTAGACTAAGCTCTACCTCCACTAGTACCAATGTAAATATAAATAGGGAGTAATTACAGAAAACATACAGATCTTGTTCAGATATCAACGACTAACTACGTGTTTCATTTACGAGCCACTCGCATTCCTTATAAAACTAAGGATTCCTGGGGAGGACTCTGAACCAAGGTTAGCTCGGAGCCTTGGAGGGGTCTACCCCAAGGATCAGTTCTTAGCCCCCCTTCATATAATATTTATACCTCAGATCTTCCCTCTTGTCTAAATTTCAACTGTAAAATTTTTAATTATGCTGATGATATTGCACTACTGGTCTGTGGCAAGTCCATCGAGGACGCCGCCCAATCCATGAATGTATCGTTATCCTCATTAAACCATTGACTACTAGATCATGGGTTATCTCTGAGCGCTCCAAAGAGTACAGCAGTTGTTTTCACTCGCAGACGTCTTGTACCTCAGGTGGACATCAATATTGATGGCCAAGCTATCTCAGTTAAAGAGAGTGCCAGGTTTCTGGGTGTTACCCTGGATTCCACATTATCGGGAGTGGATCACATCACCAACACAGTGCAAAAATGTAAACGCTCGATTTCAGTTCTAAGAGCTTTGGCATGTGTCTGGTGGGGTGCTCACCCATATACCTTGAAGCTGGTATATGATGCGATAGTCAGAAGCGTATTAGATTATTTTAGCTATCTAATCGAGCCATGTAACAATGAAGCTCTGCGCAGACCAGATTCTATCCAGTCCAAATGCCTAAGAATTGTAATTGGTGCCAAGAAATCCTCCCCCATAAATGCTCTCCAGGTTGAATGCGCAGACCCTCCCCTTGCCCTTCGCAGACAATACTTAGCAGATCGTTTTTTGTCAAAGCCTTCTCCCTCTCATCCCATCCTTTGATTCCCATTCTGGAGCAAATCTTTCTATCTCTCAATGCCTCTTCCTATTGGAACACGGAATACGGGGGCATTTCACGTGAAGCGGACAACTAAAAAATTTCGATGTTTCTGATTTTAGTAATAAGTATTTGAGTATGTTAAATTCTATGTTCCCGATATACGTACATAATATTTTTATCGTGATTCGTTTGATTTACGAGTTATGAGGGTTTGAAGATTTGACGAACTCTTAGGGATGCGCTATTTCGAATGCCATTATCCAGCTTAAGGAAGTTGAAATTAAATAAATTAAGTAATGGATTTTATTCTTCATTTAATGAAGTTTTTAACTAAAATATTCTATAACGAAAAAAAATTTTTTTTTACACCACCTGCTCGATAATGCGCCTTTATATGTCATACAACCACCACTTAAAGCAAGTCATTCTGTCCCTAGGGGGATAGTGCAGTATGGGCGATCCCTAGGGAATAATGAGATTTGAATTTGGAACGTCAAAGACCATCAACATTAAGTGAACTAAAATGTACGTGCATCAAACAAGTTTATAATTCAAAATTCAAACTGGCCACTAACAAAAAAAAAAGTACCTAATGAAAGAGTTCCCAGCTTTATAGAAACTAAAACTATAGAATCTAATAGTGATAGTTAAGATTATCTTGTAAATAATACTTAGATATATTTATCTAATATATGATTTGTTTTACTAAATTATCTTTTAATTATCTCACAGGTGATGTAAAAAGTAGAGTATCCAACACGGGGATAAAGCTGTCTTTGTCTTGGGCGGTTTAAATTCCTCACTTCACTCAGGTTTCTTTATTAACTCCCTCGCATTGCTCGGGAGTTAATTATATAAATCCCTCACTATCGTTCGGGATTAAAATTAGCAACCTTCGTTTCGTACGGAATTCAACATGCCGCCCGCGACTTAAAGACACTGCTTTATCCCCTAGTCACATAATCTACTATTTTGCAGAAAAAAAGTTTTTTTTTTTTCAACTGCTGCTCCAAAATCTTGATTATAATGGAATAGGTTAGGTTAGTACCTAATATATATTTTTTTATGTTATGCTTTGGTCTTGAAGAAGCTGATGTAACAAAAATCGAAAGTTGAAAAATGTTGCAGTGTCGTATTTTAAATCGTCAGATATCATGACAATACTGCCGTGTTTTAAACTCTTCTTCTTTTTTATAATAATACACAGATATCAGAAAAGTGGCCTGGTCATTGTTCCAGTGAAACGATTTGGCAGCGTCAACCTCATCATCATCATTTCAGCCGAAAGACGTCCACTGTTGGACATAGGCCTTCCCCAAATGTCGCCATAATGACCGGTCCTGTGTGTCTCGCATCCATCGGCTTTCCGCGACCCTCACCAGGTCATCGGTCCACCTTGTGGGAGTCCTTCCAACGCTGCGTCTTCCGGTACGTAGTCGCCATTCCAGAACCTTTCGGCCCCATCGACCATCTGTTCTGCAACCAATGTACCCTGCCCACTGCCACTTAAGTTTGGCGATTCTTTGGGCTATGTCTGTAACCTTGGTTCTCCTGCGGATATCTTCATTTCTGACGCGATCACGCAAGCGAACTCCGAACATAGGCCTTTCCGTTGCCCTTTGAGTGACTTTAAGCCTTCTGTTGAGGCCCGTTGTAAGCGACCACGTTTCGGAGCCATATGTCATCACTGGCAACACGCACTGGTCATAGACTTTCGTCTTGAGACACTGTGGTATATTGGACGAAAAGACACCGCGCAGCCTCCTGAACGCTGCCCAGCCGAATCGGATTCGACGATTGAACTCTTTCTCGAACTTAGACCCACCCAACTGGACCGTCTGTCCCAGGTAAACGTAGTCGTCCACAACTTCGAGTGTAGAGTCTCCGATCTTGATAGGAGTGGGTGCTACATGGATGTTTACCAAGACTTTGATTTTGTCCATGTCCATGTTCATTTTAAGTCCCACTCTTTCGGAAGTTTTACTGAGGTCACCGAGCATTGTACTGAGCTCCTCCGTAGTCCAGCCATGACTACTATGTCGTCGGCAAATCGAAGGTGAGTGATGTACTCGCCATTGACATTTATGCCTAGCCCTCTCCACTCCAGAACCTTGAAGACATCCTCCATTGCGGCCGTAAACAGTTTCGGAGAAATGACGTCTCCTTGCCTGACACCCCGCTGCAAGAGGATAGGTTTCGAGGTCTGGTCCTGAAGTCGGACTAACATGGTGGCGTTTTTGTATAAGCGTCAACCTCCCCCACTGTAATCAATCTGGCTCCTAAACGACTTTTAAGTCCATTGTGAAACTTAACGAGCGATATGTTAACACTAAGAGCTTTAATTACAAAGAAAATAAAATGATTAAAGTAGTCCAAGTTTATGAATATTAAAAAAAAAAACTTTTTTTTTTATCCACACAATAAGTTTTTTTTCTTTAAAGAAAATTTAGTTAAAAAACCTCATTAATTATAGAATAGAATACATTACTTCATTTATTTAATTTCAACTTGCATAAGCTGGATAATAGCATTCGAAGTAGCGCATACCTGAGAGTTCGTCGAATATTCAAACCCTCATAACTCGTAAATCATACGAAACACAATAAAAATATTATGAACGTATATCGGGAACATAGACATATATAACATACTCAAATATTACTAAAATCGGAAACAAAGAAATTTTTTAATTGTCCGCTCCACGTGAAATGCCCCTACGATCAAGACGTTCATCGCACGGATCATGGCAGATGACGTTATCGTAAATAGTCCAGCGAGAGCGCGCGTTTCTAAGTAACCGTCCAGAAAAACTTTAATAAATCCACCATTTCTTGACGGATTATAATCATTTAAAAAATTAAATGCTCAGTAAATTATTACACATACGATGTACTTAGTAAAAAACTTTTTACAAAAAAAATAACCGACTTCATTAAAAAAAAAGCACTAAAAGGATCAAAATAACTTTTATTTCGGAAGTCGGTGTTAAATAAGAAACAAACAATACCGAGAAACACCGACTTCCGAAATTAAAGTTATTTTGATCCTTTTAGTGCTTTTTTTTTTAATGAAGTCGGTTATTTTTTTTTTGTAAAAAGTTTTTATTTTACACTTTTTAGTTGATACACTTATAAACAGAGTACCTATTTCTCATGACAATTCCAATTAACCCAAACACTGCTAGCTGCACCTTCCGGCTCCATCACCAGATCAGTTCGATAGTACCTTATAGCCAAAGTGCATCTCATGACAATTCTAAAAAGCCCAAACACGGCTAGGATACATTCATTAATTACGGAGTTCCTGTGCCTACCTTCCGGCTCCATCATCAGATCAGTTCGATAGTACCTTATGGCCAAAGTGCATATCATGACAATTCTAATAAACCCAAACACCGCTAGGTTACGTTGATTAATTACGGAGTTCCAGTGCCTACCTTCCGGCTCCATCATCATCATCAGATCAGTTTGATGATACCATTTTCAACGTTACTATTCAGAACCATTCATTTATTTGTATTGTCATAGTCGCCTATCTTCATTGTGATATTAATGTGAATATGAAGTTCCGTTGGCCATTTCTAGTCTTCTTCATATCAGTTCTACTTCATCAAATGTTACTTTTTGACTGTAAATGCTTAAGTTCTCGATGAAAATACCAAAATCACTATATGATTGCCTATAATATTTGAGGAGTTCCCTCGATTCCTCATGGATATCATCATCAGAACTGGATTTTGAAAAAAATGGGACCAATCTGGAAGCATATCCTATAAAGGGAAAAAATTTTTTTGCAAATCGGTCCTTATACGATGGAGTTCTGAGGTAACAAACATAAAAAAAAATGAAAAAAAAAATGCAACCGAATTGAATAACCTCCTCCTTTTTTTGAAGTCGGTTAAAAATGGGATTTGCTATTAAGTGATTGATCCTCATTGTAGATCTTTAACAAGATCAATAGATTACGTGAGACGGTTATGCAGTATATCGGACATCATTGCGCTGCAGGAGACCTGGTCAGGCCTCCGTCACTCCATGTACTTGCGCGCTATAAGTGCCTACCGCCCAGCCGAGCGGTCTCGGTCCGCCGGCGGATCAAATTTAGTGCGGTTTTCGCAAGCGAAGCGCGCGCACGCCGTTCAATTTTAATACAGTGGACCCCCGGTAATCCGGCCCCTGTCTAATCCGGCACCCCCTGTAATCCGACATGGTCTATTATTTATTATTGAATATTTTTTTGATAATATGTGTGTAGGTACATTTGTTTGTACACAATTATTTCCTAATGTAAAGTTATTGCATACTTTTTGTAAGTTCTGTAGCATTAATGACGTCAATTTTATAATAAAACGTAAGCTCTCTATTGTGTTGTTTAATTTACTAAATTTGACATAAGTACATAATGAAGTATGATTTGTACTTCAGAGTACATATGTATATATAATATAAAAAATCTTATAGTCCTTAAAAATCCCCTATAGTCCGATTTTTTTTACAAAAGAGTACCTTGTAATCCGACAAATTACAGATCCAATATCTGAAAATTACGCACGTCAAAAGGTTAAATCTGTAATTTGTCGGATTACAAGGTACTCTTTTGTAAAATATTTCGGACTATAGGGGGTTTTAGGCAGTCCTCTATAATCCGACAAATTCGATAGTTCGACACTGCCCTGCAAAATGTTTGTCGGACTACCGGGGGTCCACTGTAGTGCTGTTCGTTCGTACGCGTATTACGATGAAATGAAACAAACTTTAAAAAAGAGAACCGACTTCAAAACACTAAACCGTAAGAAATAATTTCTTCTTTGATGTCGGTGCTTTTTCGATTCGTAATTACCAGCCATTAGCACTAACATTAAAAAAAAAATTCTTACGGCTTAGTGCTTTATTTGAAGTCGGTTCTCTTTTTTTAAGGCTTTTTTTTTCATTTCTAGTGAACATCTCCGAAGATCATCATCAAACTAAGAAGTATTATAGTTATTTTAAAACGTTCTCCTAAATGTAACAAATCCTTTTCTGAAAACCGCATCAATATCGGTTTAGCCAAACGCGAGATTATCGCGCACAAACATACATACCTACAAACCATACAAGTCAAACATCTCAGTTTGGGGCCTGTATGTCTGATCACCTCCTTTTTTTTTAAGTTGGTTAAATATTTTATAAATGATAATATTTTTAACTGCCACATAAAAGTCAGAACATATTCACAGTTCTCATTATCATAGATAAAAAGTTATGTTAATTTAATTTTATCGAAGAGGCAGCCCTGCGATTACTGTGGAATCGCGCGGTGCGAAGCAATCACTGCTGTACGCTTGAGCATTTAGGCGCATTTTAGCATACAGTGGTTGTTGACGCGAGGGAGTAGGCAATTATCGTAATAGGTATTGGAAATTTTCTACTGAGTGAAGTATCTGTTACGTAGTAAAGTAACTATTCAGTAACCTGTGACCTGGTTGATGCCACACGATATTTCTGAGTTAGGCGGCATTGACCCCAACTTCGACTACGTTGGAAAATCGGCGGTGGATGCTTCAGCGGGCATTCTGCGAGAGCGTCCGTACGGGGGAGTTGCGATACTGTGGCGTAAGAGTGTCTATGAGTCCGTGTCGCTGTTAAATTGTGAGAGTGAGCGTCTTATTGCTATTAAAATATGTGTAGGCAAGTTCGTTTATAGTGTTCTCGCTTCTCGTGTTTATATACCAACTGAATCGAGCATTACTTTAAATGAATTCGTAGCAGGGTTGTTGCTGATGCAGGATTTTGTCACATCAGCGGATGCTGATGCTGATTTTTTGTAATTTACATCAGCTGATGCTGATTTTAAGTTTTTTTTTTAAATACTGAATTTCATAGTTTTAGGTAGTTAAATATTATAATAAAATATATATTTAATGATTCTGTCTGTAAATAATAGTACATTATGATACAAGTGTATAATGTTGGTGATTACCGCTGAGGCGGTATTTAGATCCGAGCCGAAGGCGAGGATCTTAAGAGAGCCGAGGACGGTAATCGCCAATATTCACGTGTATCATACGACGTTTTTCGGCACACTTGAGAAGAAAAATAAATGAAAAATCAGTTTTATTTAGTATAAATTTTATTTAGAGAAACAATTAGTAAATGTGCAGTTAGTAAAATTATAATTGACTATTTTTACGGTATAGCGGTCGCATGAGATAGATTCTCTACTAAAACACTGTCATTTTCTATTATTTGAGATAAGTAGTTCATTAACAGTGTAGGTAGGTGGGTGAAACCCAATCATTCGATGTACTTGGTGCTTCGGTACAAGGATGCGCCTCAGACTCTAGTCGTATTCTTTTTGTAATTTTGGCACAAATTTCGTTCTTGTTTTGTATGGAATTTTCAACGTATGATTCTGCTACATTACTAGATCGCCACCCACCATGACGCTTTAAAGTCAGTATATCAGCTCCTGAATCAGCCAGTAATGTAGCTGAAGTCCTTCTAAAACTATGTCCAGTGTAAGTCTCAGCTTCTGCTAAACCTAGAAACTTAGCAATTGTTTTAGGCATAGAACCAAACTTGTTTACACCTATAGGCTGAGAGGTACATTTTCCATTCTGGTAATTTAGGAAAAAACGGTCAGTTTTTGCTTTTTTAGAACGCAAACTTTCATACTTCTTAACAATTGGATAGAATTGACCATGTATAGTGAATGATCTCGGTATTTTATTTTTTGTGTATCTGGCCGTGATTCTCTATGCCCTTTACAGATATATTTGTTAATTCTTGTCTTCTACATGCACCAGTTATACTAAATATTAAAGCAACCTGAAAAGAAGGAACAATCATTAAATTTTTTATCACACAACATAGACTGGAGTCGCGTACTTTACACAGAGTATACCGAAAACGAATTTAACTAACCTTAGTAGCCAAATATTGGTTATCTGGAGCATCCTATAAGAATTTTTCAATGTCATCAGGTGTTAAAACCTTCGATTTTTTACTTCGAAATCCATCGGACAGTCTCTTTAGATAAACTGTTAAATTACAGTATGTTTTTAAGTCCACTCCATGTTTTGTTCGCACTGTACTTTTTAACATTGAGTAAATACACCATAAAGAGCTAGGTTTGTACCTGGACGATAATTCTTTAAAGTACGCCATGAATACATTTTCGGAAAAAGACTGTGTATTTTTATTGATTCTCCATTGTATGAAATTTTGGTACGCCAACAGATATTTTTCCTTTGAGTATTCTGGTAGTAAACTTACCATAACGTTAAGGGCTTCACATCTTATATCGGGAGGTGTACAGCACAAATCACTTTCCTCATAAATAGTAGTTGTAGACATTTTTATAAAATAATAATTAACTATTGCCATTTTTTTTTTGTAATATGGCGGCAAAAAAATTGTTCTGTTTTCTTATGCGCGCGCATTCATAATGGCGGCCATAGACTAGCTACTCTAGCTAGAGTGTTTAAAAATAAGAATGAGGTTGAAAAAATATTTTTTGGAATGAAATATTTATTTATTAAACATGGAAAAGTTATAAAGCATATAAGTTTTATATACTAGAAACTAATCTGCCTTTATACTTGGACGAGAAACTATGGCCGGCTGGTATCATATTCCGGCGGTTTGCTAATTACAGGCGAAGACATATGAATCAGGAAAATAATCCTGCTGGCGGCATAAATAAGCCAAATAATGGATAGTCGGTCTTATCGTTTAGCAAGTTATAATTGTAAAAATGTGAAATGATCTATCCATGACATCAGAGATCTGTGCAGTACGTGTGACGTGATATGCTTGCAGGAGACCTGGCTGCTCCCACATGACATACCTTTTGTTGGCACGATTGATAGCGGTTTTGGCTACACGGCGACGTCGGCTGTGGATACGTCGGCGGGCATTTTACGCGGTGGTGTCGCGGTGCTGTGGCGCTATAGTGCCTTTCAGGAAGTGTCGGTGATTCAGTGTAGTGAGCGTATTTGTGCTATTAAAATAGCGGAAGGCAATAGATCAGTGCTTGTTGTAAGTGTGTATTTGCCAACGAACTCTGTAAACAATCTGCCGGATTTTATTGATTGTATGGGTGCAATTAGTGCGATTGTTGATGAAAGTAACATCGAGTCTGTTTTTGTGTTGGGTGATTTCAATGCGGCGCCGGGTGAGTTATTTTACAATGAGCTAATTAGTGTGTGTAATGAGGAGAATTGGTCCTGTATAGATGTAGAAATGTTAGGGAGAAATTCCGGTACCTATACCTATATTAGTGACGTGCACGGATCGCCCAGTTGGCTCGACCATTGTGTTGTAACTCACGCGGCGAAGCAATCTATTACGAATGTGTATGTAAAATATGACACTCTTTGGTCGGACCATTATCCTCTCATTGTGGAATGTGAACTGCGTGTAGTAACACCAAAAATTGTAACTCGTACTGTTTGCAATAACAACAATAGTAATATTCGTTGGGGAGAGAGAAATGAGGAGCAGGTCTTGATTTATAGTGAAGAGTGTCATAGTAGATTGAAATCCATTGATTTTCCATCGGAATGTACACAATGTGCGGATTATTTATGTAGTGACCCTGACCACGCGCGTGTCCTAGATAGACTTTACTCCGACATTGTGACCGCCCTTCAAGGCGCAGCAGTGGTGAGTGGGGGAAGCGCGCGGGCGCGGACGGGCGGACGTGGTGCACGCTTGGCGGGATGGAACAAGCATGTGGGCGAGGCTCACGGGGTGGCTAGGTTGAGGTTTAACGAGTGGGTGCTGTGTGGTAGACCCAAATCCGGTTGTGTGTATGAGGAGATGCGTGAGAGTAGGAAGGTCTTCAAGTCCAGGTTAAAGTGGTGCCAGAATAACCAGGACCAGATTAGGATGGACGCCCTTGCTAAGCAACACTCGAAAGGAGACTTCCGTGGCTTCTGGCGGAATACGAGAAAAGTCAACACTCGGCCTGGCGTTCCCGGGAGCGTCGATGGTCTAAGTGATCCAAAGAGAATTGCGAACGTGTTCAGAGAGCAGTTTTCGGTTCGGTCGCCACTTGGTCCGGCGCGTGGGGTGCTGAATGCTGACTCGGACAATAAAACAATAGGAATGACGTTCCTTGCGAAAGATGTTGCGAAAGCCATAAAACAAATTGAGCGGGGAAAGTCTCCAGGGCACGACGCACTCAGCATTGAGCACCTACAACACGCCGGCCCACACCTGGCGAGAGTCCTGGCAATGTTCTTCTCGCTGTGTGTGTGCCACTCTTATCTGCCTGATGACTTTATGAGGACAATTGTAGTGCCTGTGGTTAAAAATAAAACAGGCGATTTAGCTGATAAAAATAACTACAGGCCTATATCGCTTGCAACTGTAGTGGCGAAGGTATTTGACGGTGTGCTTAATGCGCAGTTAAATACACATGTATCTCTTCACAGTAACCAGTTTGGGTTTCGACCTAAACTGTCCACAGAGAGTGCAATACTGTGTTTAAAGCACACCGTCAAGTATTATACGACGAGAAAGACTCCGGTATATGCGTGCTTCCTCGATTTATCCAAGGCCTTTGACCTTGTCTCGTACGATATCCTATGGGAAAAGTTGGAGAGCACGGGGTTACCTCGGGAACTCATCAGTATACTTCGATATTGGTACGGGCACCAGGTCAACAGTGTCAGATGGGCGGGGGCGATGTCGGATACTTATAACATCGAGTGCGGCGTAAGGCAGGGCGGCCTGACCTCGCCCACATTGTTTAATCTCTACATGAACGAGCTGATCGTCTCGCTCAGCAGTCAGCATGTCGGCTGCTATGTGGACGGAATGTGCGTTAACAATTTGAGTTATGCGGACGACATGGTGCTGCTGAGCGCGTCGATCTGTGGATTGAGGAGGCTACTCAATACATGTACGGAATACGCGCGTGGTCATGGGTTAAAATATAATAAGAAAAAAAGCCAATACATGGTCTTTCGGGCCGTCGGTGGGTCGAGCCCTATGAACATACCGACAGTTCAAATCGATGGTGTTCCACTACAGCGAGTGGATCAGTTTAAGTATTTAGGGCATCTACTCACCGACGATTTTAATGATCAGGCTGACATGGAGAGGGAGCGGAGGGCACTGTCAGTGCGAGCTAATATGATAGCACGCCGGTTTGCGCGGTGTTCTAGGGGGGTGAAGATCACGCTCTTAGAAAGGGCATACAGTGCCCTCCGTGTCCAGTATAACAACGCGTTCCGGGCGGTGGTGGGGCTGCCTCGCTTCTGTAGCGCATCAGGGATGTTCGCAGAGGCGCGCACTGACTGCTTTCACACCACTATGCGCAAGCGGTGCGCATCCCTGGTGCGTCGGGTGTGGGCCAGCCCCAATGCCATCCTGGCAATGATCGCCGACAGGCTAGACTGTCCATATATACGACATAGCTGTGGAAGACATGCTACTATTCCAATTCCTGTTAGGAAATTGTAATAAAACTATTAATGTATTTCAGTATAATAATGACATTTATTTGAGTTTTAATTTTATATAATTTATTTTAATATTTAATACAATTCTTTTAATGTTTGACTGTGACTGACTGAAGTGGTAATAAAATTCAATTTAATTAAATGATAATCGAATGTAATTTAAAGTAATTTAATTTTAACATTTCATTGCATGTAGGTAATTTTATGATATATGTTGTCTGTATGTGTTTATGTAACTAAGATGAGTCTTTGGTACTTGAAATAAATAGATAAATAAAAAAAATAATAAAAAACTTTTTACAAAAAAAAAATAACCGACTTCACTAAAAAACACTAAAAGGATCAAAATAACTTTAATTTCGGAAGTCGGTGTTTCTCGGTATTATTTGTATCTTATTTAACACCGACTTCCGAAATTAAAGTTATTTTGATCCTTTTAGTGTTTTTTAGTGAAGTCGGTTATTTTTTTTTTGTAAAAAGTTTTTTATTTCACACTTTTTAGTTGCGATACACTTATAAGCAGAGGGCCTATTTCTCATGATAATACCAATTAACCCAAACACTGCTAGGTTACATTGTTTTATTATGAAGTTCTTTTGTCTACCTTCCACCTTCCGGCTCCATCATCAAATCAGTTCGATAGTACCTTATAGCCAAAGTGCATCTCATGATAATTCTAATAAGCCCAAACACGGCTAGGATACATTGATTAATTACGGAGTTCCAGTGCCTACCTTCCGGCTCCATCATCATCATCAGATCACTTCGATGATACCATTTTCAACCTAACTATTCAGAACTATTCATTTATTTGTATTGTCATAGTCGCTTAAGTATCTTCATTGTGATATCTATACGAGTATGAAGTTCCGTTGACCATTTCTGGTCTTCTTCGTCAATTCCACTTCATCAAATGTTACTTTTTGACTGTAAATGCTTAAGTTCTCGATGAAAATACATAAATCACTATATGATTGCCTATCATATTTGAGGAGATCCCTCGATTTGGCCAAGATTCCATCATCAGATCCGGACTTGGTGACTATGGGACCATTTGGGAAGTATACCCTTTCCAACAAAAAAAGATTTTTTCAAATCGGTTGGCAAGCGACGAAGTTATGCGCGAACAAACATTAAAAAAAAAAAAAAATACAAACATCCGAATTGAGAACCTCCTCCTTTTTTAGAAGTCGGTTAAAAATAGTTTATTTAAACACAAAATTGCATAAAATAAGCAAGACACTAATATTTACTATTGAACGCAATACTTACCTAATGTGATTTTTTTTTCAAATTAAAAATTTGTTTTGAGAACAGAGGCTTGACTTAAAGCTCCAAGTGATCAGGTCATTAGAATCAAAAAAAAAATGGGAATAGAGGTTTAACAAAAAGGTTTTTTTTTTTTATAATAATAATAATTCATTTATTGTTTGTTACAGGTGTATGGTCAGTTCTTATAATTATTTATTGTTTATCGCTGTAACATACCCATGGGGCTTACAATATTTATATGTCAAAAATTGCATAAAATAAAATACGACACTGGTTATTATTAAATCGGTTACAATATTCATAAGTATGTCATTTTCAATTAAAATTAAATATGTTAATAGTCACAATGACACTGGTTACAATATTTATAAGTCATTTTCAATTAATCTAAAATACATGCCTGGTTACGATATTATTTACATGTCCATTTCAATTCAAATAAACGTCACTGGTCACTTTTTACTTCTACATCGTCTAATTTGTTTTGGATTCAAAGTCAAAATTTGTAAATACACAATAATTAGTCATAATAGTAGCATTATACATATTTTAATAACATTAATATATTTCATCAATAGCTCGGTCATTCAGAAATTCATTAATTGAATAGTAAACTTTACCTAAAAGAAACTCCATAAGACTCGTCTTGAAAGTATTTAAGGACGAGATATTTTTAATATAAATTGGGAGTCTGTTATAAATTGTTATTCCCATCCCAAATACACTTGATTTATACTTCACAGTTCTGCATATAAAGCCTCTTAGTTTAGTTTTGTGTCTCGCACTTCTGAATGTTTCATAACTACCTATATCGCGTTTTACCATCATTGCTGCTTCAAATATATATAATGAAGGTAAAGTCAAGATTTTTAATCTTTTGAAAACTGGTCTACACGAATCAGTCTCTTTTAGGCCACATATACTTCTGAGACATTTTTTTTGGGCTTTAAGAGCATACTCCCTGTTTGCTGAATTTCCCCAGAAGAGGATGCCATATCTTAGTGTGGAGCCCACATACGCATGATAGACACTCAGTAAAGTACTCTCACTTGTAACTTTTCTCAACATATAGAGAGCGTATGAAAACTGATTTAACTATTTGCAAACATGGTCAACTTGCGTTTTCCAATTTAGACCAGAGTCAATTTGAAAGCCAAGAAATTTTATGTTCTTGACTTCCTTCACCGTTTCACCCTTGTACTGTATTTGAAGACTTTTTATTTTTTTATTCTTATTTGCAAAGGACATGTAACATGTTTTGTCAATATTAATTTTTAGGTTATTTGCTTTTAACCAATTTATTATATTTTCGAGGGAGTTATTTATATCCATTTCGTAATTGTCTTGAAATTCGTCAGTGAAAATAGCAGTACTATCGTCTGCAAATAGTATCATTTCATTGTTTATGGCTTTCGGGAGGTCATTAATATATATTATGAACAAAAGCGGGCCAAGAATACTTCCTTGGGGCACTCCGTAATTAACAATTTTAGGCTCTGACTTAAATGTTTGTTCGAATTTTGTGTCATCAGCTATTCTTGATATTTGAGTTATTTGATATCTGTTTTTTAGGTATGATCTTATAAGATTTAATGCATTTCCTCTCACTCCGTACTTTTCTAATTTATTTATGAGGATATTATGATCTACGTGATCAAAGGCTTTCGACATATCCATAAATATTGCAGTTACTTGTTGTTTGTTATCAAGTCCTGTCATAACAGTCTTTAAAAAATTTAAAAGTGCGTCGCTAGTCGATTTACCTTTACGAAATCCAAATTGCTGTTTTGTGAATATATTATTGACTTCAAAATAATTATATATATTGTTATAAATAACTTTTTCAAAAACTTTTGCAATAACAGGTATTAAGGCTATGGGTCTATAAAATTTCATCTGTTCCTTATCCTCCTTTTTAAATAATGGATTTATCACAGTTATTTTTAGTTTTGAGGGAAATATTCCCTGTTCCAGGCACAGATTTATAATGGTGCTAAGTATTGGAGCTATGAGATGAGATACACGTTTAATAATTTTAGTATTTATATTGTCATAACCTGTACTGTTAGTATTTTTTAGTCCTTTTATTATCTGGTCAACTTCATACGGATTTGTTGGTTTCATAAACATTGAATTGCAACTATTATATGTCATTGTTTTTAGATAAGTATTATTTTCCTTAGGCGTAGGTTTAATATCTTCGATAAAATAAGTATTGAATGATTCAGCTATTTCTTGCGGTAATGTTACTACTTTGTCATTTACTTTGATTTTCTTAATGTCTTCCTTAGGCGTCACAGTTTTATAATTATTTACAATTTGCCAGGTTGCTTTTGCTTTGTTGGTAGCTGCATTTATAAAGTAGTTATTTTGTGATTTTTGTGTTTTTTTAATTATAGTTCTTAGTCTTTTTGTATAGTCTTTAAAATATTTTTTGTCCTGCGGATTTTTCGTTAACCTGTATTTCCAGAGTAGTTGGCGTTTTCGTTTTGAACACACTCTAATACCTCTACTTAACCATTTAGGCTTCCTGGAAATAGGTATTTTAACTTTTATGATAGGGAAACACAGATCGTAGAACAGTTTAAATAGGTCAAAGAAAGTATTATAAGCCTTTTCGGGATCATTATTTGTGTAGCATTCTGTAAAACTAAGACTTCCAATGCAGTTTATAAACTTACTTATGTTATCCTCACAATAGTCTCGTTTAGATTTGTACCAGTGTGTAATATGGTAACTTTTCTTCACAGGGCATGTCATTAATTGTGCAGTATGATCAGACAGTGAAAGTTCTAGAACCTTTGACTTTGAGCCTTTAATATTATGGGCTATATTGTCAATGCAAGTCATGCTACTCAATCTAGTCGGTTCATTAATAGTCAGTTGTAAATTGTAACTTGCTAGTATTTGTTCAAACTGTCGGGATACATTATTATTGTCTAACCTGTTAATATTAAAGTCTCCACAAATTATAACTTTTTTAGATGTATAACTTATTCTATCTAAAAGCTCCGTTAGTCTAGTGAAAAATAAGTCAAAGTAGTCCTTACCACTTTTAGGTGGTCGATAAATACATAATATTATAATTTTGTGTTCTATTAGTTCAATACCACTGCATTCAAATATATTACTAATACTCAGACCCTTCGCTTCAGCAATGACCCTAAAACTATGACCCCATTTTATTAAAATGCAAGAGCCTCCATACCTTTTGCTTCGAGAGAAAGCGTCTCCTAATATAAAATTAGGCAATTTAAGTACCTTAGTGTCTTCGATAGTCATATTATGCTCAGTAATACAAATTACATCTACGGCATTACTGTTATCATTTTTGCTTAATGTGTACAAATGGACCGTAAGTTCATCTAATTTAGTTAGAAGACCGTTTATGTTTTGATGAAGAATATTTATGAGTTTATAAGCGAAAAAAATCGTTACTCATGTGAAGTTTGTCATGTTCTATATCATTTAGATTGTCTTGGTCAACATGAATTACAGTCTGAGTACTTTTGTCAGTCGAAGTTGGATTTTTATTGATGTTGCTGAGTCTGTATTTGATATACCTGTCATAATTTTGTTGATAACCAGTTCTCAAAATTTCTTTAAGCAATAATTGTGATATGTGTAGTGATAAAAAGCGATATTTTGGTACATATAAGGTGAAATTCATATCCACATAAGTTGTGTGAATGTATTGAGAACAAATGAATTTTAGTTTATAATTCAACTTACTTTCATTTAGATACCTGTTAAAGAGAACTTCAGAGACCAAAACATTAGTATTTTTCGTAGTATTTAAAAAGTTTATAAGACCAAATTGAATTTCTTCTGGGTTTTTGTCATTTGTGCCCCCCAAAACAATCACGAAGTCGCTTTTATCCATACTATTTATTTCTGTTTTTTCTGTCCTTAAAACTTCTTGAAAGGATGCTCCTGGCTTCCAGAAACAACGGACTAAAAAGCCTTCACCTAAAAGTTTTTGTAGGGTTCTCTGAATAAAGCGTCCCTGTTGATCCGCAATGATAATTATTTTCTTTTTGTTTGTATTATAATTTTCCGTACTTGATGATAAATTTGTTTCCTTATTTAATTTTAACATTTGGTTATGAATATTGTTGTTGAGTGTACTTATATGTACTTCAGTTTCTTGGTTATTCTTCCTGTTTATTAATCTTGTATTTAGGAAGAGATGTGTGTCGGTGCTTTGCTGTAGAGTTTCAGTTACAATGTTGGTTTCAATGGTGTGGTTGTCAATGGATGAGTTTATTTCTATGACGGCTTTCTTGCTGCTTCCAGGTGTGTTTGTAATTTCAATAATCTCTGGAGACGTATTTTTTTTGCCTTCTGCTTGTTCGCTGTGTATTATTTTTGGTGTCATTGTGATAGATCGCTTATTTTTTGTCATAGGCGTTAGTTTATTCTGTTTAGTTATCCTTTTTCGGGTAGAGAGAGGGGTTACATTTTCAGTTTCGATAGTTTTTACTTCCTTGTATGCATTTACTATCTTAATATATTTTTGTACATCAGTCTTAAGTCGAAAATTTTCAGAGTTTAAATTCTCTATTTCCTGATGAGCACTTTGTAACTCTTTAGACAGTTGTTTATTTTTTTCCTGTAGATCAATAATTGTCTGACTGGTATTTAAAGAGGTATTTGGTAGACTCATCATTGTTGTGTCAAAAAGGGCCGAATTGTCCGAAGTCATATCACACAGTGAACTCGATCTGCATAATTTAATATTACGGTAAGTTATGTTGTCGTCCATAGTTATTTTCTTTGGCAACACTATTTTAGTTCAGCTACTCAACACCCTTTTTATTATAAGGATGATCGTAGTCACACTGTTTTTTAGTTCCTCTTACCTTTTGTCTATGGTATGGATAGTCATACTGTTTTTAGTTCCTCTATTCGCCACTAGGGCCCAGAATGGCAGTAGTTGTCCAGTTAATTATTTTGAGTCGTGTCAAATTTGTCTATATTAGAGATGGTAACACTGCTTTTAGTTCGTCTATTCACCACTAGTCTCTGTAATGGCAGCAGTAGTACTGTATTTTAGTGCATCTATTCGCCACTTGGAGCTAGGAGTCGAGTACAAAGTTCAAGTTTAAAATGTCTTTATAAAAACGGTTTTTCTTTTTTGATAAATTCACTCGAAATCATTTAAATAGAACTTTAACCATATTATTTATAGTCAATGTTTTGCGTCAATGTTACTACAATGTTATTAACACTGAATATATTGTTTTTAGAGCGTTACTCACGTCAATTGCTAAGTTCACAAAATTGTTTTTATGTTCTTAATCACTTGTCACTAGTTGTCACCAATACTATCACTTAATTATAATACTTATTCGTCACGGTTTCTTTGCTATTTATAACATTAAGACCAATATTTAAAATAAATTACGAAATTTAAATATATGAGCAATGTAAACAGTGCCGGTGTTGCCAGCCTTCTTTTAACTACATTATCACACTAGTGCATAATGGTAATAAAAAAGTCACAGTTTAGTTATAAGCGTCATTATATACCTAAGTGTAGTGCAATTATAGTCACTTTCTGAGCAAGTGTGTCGAAAAAATGATTTTCTTCATTTCTGTTTTTGAGTAATGCAGGTAGTACTTACGTAAAGCGCTTACAGATTTTGCGCCATTAAATTAAGTTCAATAGCCAACAAGAAAAATGACTGTGACAAACAGACTGATAGACGGGAGACAGCGACACAAACAAATACGTGTATCGAACCCTAAAAAACTACACTATAGTAAGTAAATTTACTAAAACTTTTTTATTTCTGTGAAGGTTAAAATAATAAATAATTACCATATAATTACAAAGAAATTTAGGCATTTACTTAAATTCTTTAGTCGAATTTATTTCAGATTCGCTGCTGATTAAAAACTTCGGGATGTATTGATCTGAAATGATTTTTAGTGACGTATTTGTACGTCCTTTGCGTGAAAATTCTTCTTGCATATTATACAGTTTGAGGTATCTTGATTCACTAGTTTAAAGTACTGCCAAAATTCCGCTTTTTAATATGGGAGGCATTTTAAAAATCATAAACACGCACCAATACAATGCGCTCTGCATAGGTATACTTTGCTTGCAATATTGACTAAATCACAGAGAATAATATTGACGATTTGTTTTGAAATGTAGGTACGTATTTTGATTGGCCAAAACTCGGAAGCGACAACGGCACGTGCCATCCAACTCCGCCCTCCGTCGGTCATGTCGCGACACGAACTTTGAACATCAGCATCTAACATCAGCAACAATCAATGCGGATGCTGATGCTGATGCTGATGCGGAAAATAATGCTGATGTTCCGCTGATGCTGATGCTGATATTCGCAACAACCCTGATTCGTAGACTGCCCAAGTGAGATAAATGCGATAATTGAAAGTAGTGGGGTTGATGCAGTGTTTATGCTCGAGGACTATAATGCACAACCAAGTGGACTATTCCGCAGAGAGGTCAGCAACCTTTCGTCTGAAGTGCAGTGGCAGTGCGCTGACGTTACCCTACTAGGCAGCGGTTCGGACACATACACGTAAGTGACGTGCATGGTACGACTAGCTGGTTAGACCACTGTGTAGTAAGTAAAGCCGCTTGGGACACTATTAACGACATTCGTGTAGTGTATGAGGTGTCGTGGTCTGATCATTTTCCCTTAAAAATTATTTGTGAATTTGACATATTAAAATCTAAATGTACCTCTGTCCAGTCTCAGTGTAATATAGTGAAGTGGGGATATAGGGATTGAACGAAGGTCGACTTGGAGAGGGTGGTATAATTGAAACACTGGACTTTAGACTATATTAAGCGCGTATAATATATATATATCCACAGTCACACAGTGCTTGCTGCTCACATATCACAAAAAAAAACAAATTTAACATTTTGACCTAGTTGAGCGCCGGAGAATCTTAACACCGAGATACAGGATTCGGCGTTCAACTAACAACGCCATCTCTTGACCAAATCTTAAACTAATTTAAAATAAATGAATATTAACCCAAACATACCGCCCACCAAGGACATTATGACCGAATGTCCTTCAATACTGACAACTATGCTCAATAAGGCAAAACAAGGTAAATCTCGAATGCCTGAAAATGTATTACATCCTTGGTGAGAAGTACTTACAAATATTTAAACCTTTGACTATTAAAAATACATCTACTTGAAAACCAATTAAAATAATAAGATCGACCGATGGCTTATAGCTAATACAATGAGGTTCAATTGGATATAGGTAATACACATAATTTTGATGTAGGTCTTTTTATAGTGGACGATTGTGTGCGTAGCGTTACGACACGAGTAAGACCGTCAGACCCAGGATGTTTTCGTTCAATCCTACCCAGTAACCACTTGCCAGGAGGCATATCGTCCTCTTTAACTAACACTACCTCACCAACAGATGGTTCCGGAATTTTATAATGCCACTTGTTTCGTTGCAAGAATTGGTGAAGGTAGTCGTGCGACCAACGTCGCCAGAAATCTTGCATCATTCTCTGATGAAGTTGCCATCGCCTTAAACTACTAACATGTGCCCTTTCAAAATTTGAATCGGGAGGTAAAACTAATGGCTCTCCTACCAGAAAATGCCCAGGAGTTAGAATGGTTAATTTGTCCTGATCTTCCACATACGATAAGGGCCTCGAATTAAGGCAAGCCTCAATTTGAGCCAATACTGTGCTCATCTCCTCAAAGGTCAGAGTCGTATTCCCTATCACCCTCTTAAGGTGATGTTTGGTGGACTTAATCCCTGCTTCCCACAGACCTCCGAAATTTGGCGAATGAGGAGGGATGAAGTGCCACTCCGTACCATTATTTCCTAACTCTTCTGCTAATTCAGGGTTACAGGCTGACCTTTCTTCATTGAATAAATGGAGTAACTCGCGTGCTGCCCCTACAAAATTTGTTCCGTTGTCGCTGTGTAGTTGCGCACATCGACCACGTCTAGCTACAAATCGCTTGAAAGCAGTTAAAAACCCCTTGGTGCTCAATTCACTTACAACTTCTAGATGCACCGCCCTTGTGGCCATACAAATAAACAAAGCTATGTATCCCTTGTAGGACTTATTACCACGACCCCTTGACATTCTAATATTTATAGGACCCGCATAATCCACACCGCTGCTTAAAAATGGTTTATTCGGTGTAACGCGTGCGGTTGGCAACTGACCCATTAGTTGTGACTTGGTGGTGGCCGCGTAACGAATGCATCTGACGCAATTCCTTACATACCTTTTTGCAATCAACTTAATTCCGATTACCCAATATTTTGAACGCAGGTATGTTACCATAAGCTGTGGACCACCATGCATTGTTTTACTATGCGCATCAGCTACTAACAGGCTTGTCAAGAATGCTTCCTTTGGAATTAGAATGGGATGCATACGATCGTAACTAAGCTGCGACATCTCCAATCTGCCTCCAACTCTTATTATTCCATTGGAATCGAGAAATACATTTAATGATTTTAAGTTATTTTTCTTACTCTCTAAAGGCTTATTATTTCTTAAATTTATCAACTCTTCAGAAAACCCTTCTACTTGACATCTCTTTATACAAGTTTTGAGAGCTTCCTCAATTTCCTGCTTAACTAGATATTTTGTTTTACACCTAGCTGACCGTTCCTTTAGAAGTGTTAAAAATCGACGACAGTAAGCAACTACTCGTACTAGCTTAAACAATGTCGAATACCTATTCCAAAACCCCACTTCAATAATAGATGTGTGCACCTTTACTTCTTCCAAATGAGTATTATTATTCTTTGGCTTCTTATATTCAACTACTTGCTGTCTTAAAAGCTCTGGACCATCCCACCATATAGATGTGCTAGCCACATCTGCCGGAGAAACACCACGGGATGCACAATCCGCGGGATTCTGCTTTGATGGTACATGACACCAGTGTTGGGCTTCTGTGATGGTCAAAATATGGGAGACTCTGTTGGCAATGAAGGTTTTCCAACGGCTTGGATGACTGTTAAGCCATGCCAAAACTACTTCACTGTCCGTCCACATGTGCCAGTCACCCTTTGGTATATCCATAACCTTGCCGACTTCGACCATCAAACTACTTAAGAGCACTGCACCACAAAGCTCCAAACGTGGAATGCACACCTGCTTTATGGGGGCAACCTTCGTTTTTGCCGTTACTAACGATACATGGATATTACCGGTGTTATCTACGACTCTCACATAGATAACTGCTGCATATGCCACTTTCGAGGCATCTGAAAATCCGTGCAGCTCAGTCTTCACATTATTGGAACGCATGAGCAGCCATCGTGGGATTTTCAGGTTTGTTATAGAAACCAAATTATTACGGTAAGTATACCATTCTTTTAGTAAGTTGTTTGGAACTTCTTCATCCCATTGCAACCCCGCTAACCACAGCTTTTGAATCAACACCTTTGCTATGATTATGCTTGGTGCTAGCCACCCCAATGGATCGAATAATCGTGCGATATCGGATATTATTTTCCTTTTTGTTACAGGTCCTTCTGCCGGCTTAAGTTCCAGAGAGTATTGGAAGCAATCGTTGCGCGAATTCCAAGTAAGTCCTAGGATTTTTGATACATCGTCCATTTTTATCTGTAACGCTTCATCATTCCCATCCCTGATGCTCTTTAATAATTCTTGGCTATTGCTCCTCCATTTTTGTAACGGAAAACCTCCTCTGGCTAACACCTTGGACAACTCTGAGTATATATTAAAACAGGTTACTTCGTTTTCAGCTCCGGTCATTAAGTCATCCATATAAAAATCGTTTACAATGACACTTGCGATTTCTGGTTGATCCTGGCACTCATCCTGTGCTAACTGTTGAAGCGATCTTACAGCTAGATATGGTGCCGCTGCCGTGCCGAAAGTAACAGTTTCCAACTCATATACTTCTATTTTCCTTTCAGGATTTTCTCTCCAGAGGATCCTTTGTAACATTACATCCTTCCTATTTACTAATACTTGCCGGTACATCTTGATTATGTCCGCTACGAGACATATCCGATGTGCTCTCCAGCGCATAATAGTGTGCCGGAGTTCCGGCTGCAAAGTAGGACCAATTAACATATTGTCATTAAGTGACATCCCATTAGTTCCTTTACAGGAAGCATCAAACACAACACGGACCTTCGACGTTTCTTTATCCTCCCGGATTACAGCATGGTGAGGTAAGTAGATCGCTTTTTGAGTGTTGTTTTCGTCTGCAACCTTTCTCATGTGTTTCAGCTCCAAATACTCTTCAAGAACTTTTGTATATTCTTCCTTGAATTTGCTGTTTTTTCTGAATTTACCTTCTAACGATCTTAATCTTTTTTCAGCGATTCCCTTCGAATCACCAACCATGCTGACCGGGTCTACTTCACGCAATGGTAGCCTTACTATATAACGACCACTCTCGTCCCGTTCAGTAGTAGCTGTGTATAATGCTTCGCATTTATTTTCTTCCTCCGTTAGTAGCTTTTTACTAGATGGTTCCGCTTCTAGTTCCCAAAATCTTCATGTGTGAGGGATTCCTAGTTTGATCCACTTCAAAGGTTCCTGACAATATCCAACCTAACGTGGTGTCTTGTGCTAAAAGAGTTCCACCAACATTCCTTTTAATGCCCTCCTGAATAACTTGACTGTATACTTCAGCACCTAATAAAATATCGATTTTATTAGGCCTGTCGTATTCTGGATCAGCCAAATCATCATCGACCAAATCTACCCATTCTACCCGAGTTACTTTCGTAGCTGGGAGAAGAGCAGTGACTGATTTCAGGACGAATGCATTTACATTTATTTGGACAGTCGGATCTATTCTAGACCTTAATTGAAGTACAACGGTTGACTTAGCCGTCGCACTTTTTTCCCCGCCTACGCCAATCACCGTTTGCCTGGATGGCGTTTTGTGTAATCCTAACAATTGGACCGTGGATTCCGTAACGAACGAACCTTGCGATCCTTGATCAAGCAAAGCCCTAACTACTCGATAGCTCCCATCTCTCGACTTCGCCTTTACTAACGCAGTAGTTAATAAAACAGTTTTGCGACCAGTTCCCGATGAGAAACACGCGACTAGTGGTTTACTTGACCCCTCCGCTTGCGCGGATATTTCCGTATTACTCATTTTATTATCTTCCTTCATCACCGTTACCACGGCTGATACGTTTTCTCGTGAGCCCCCCTATTACCCTCACCAATTTCCGACCCAGAAACACCTGTTTGGTGTAATAAAGAATGGTGGCGGCGTTTACACACCTGGCATCTGAGAGTGTTTTTACAGTGTCTGGCAGAGTGGTTGTTGTGTAGGCAAACAAAACACAAACTATGTTCAATAGCAAAAGTACGCCTAGCATCAGTTGTCTCTTTACAAAATTTTGGACAAGACGTAATCCTATGGTCGGCTGAGCAAAAATCACATGATACTGACTTTTTATCCTTCAAAACATGAAGTGAGTGAGTTCCCTTCTGATGCGTAGGTCTTTCCCTGTTTTCTGACTTTTCTAAATTTTCCAAACCTCTAAAGCGACTATTTAAAAATTCTGAAAACTGTATAAATGTAGGTAACTCATTACTTGAATCTGAGGCCACTTTGAGTTCCCAACATTTCCTAGTCTCTTTGTCTAATTTTCCGCTAATTATGTGTATAACAATCAGATCCCAGGAAGAAACCTTCACTCCTAAATTACTTAACGACTCTAAACATTCTGAGGTAGTCGCAATAAGTCTTTTTATCTCGTTTGCCGATTCATAGGACAACGCCCTTTGACTAAGTAATCTTTTCATAATACCGTTTGCGAGAAACTTTTTATTATTGTACATCTTATCCAATTTAGACCACGCAATTGTATAGTTATCTGATGTTATCGTTATATTTCTTAATAGTTGCTCAGCCTCCCCACATAAATGAGCCTTTAAATAAAAAAATCTCTGTGCGTCATCAAGAAAAGAATTCTCATGCACTAATCCCACAAACAAATCTCTAAATGTTTGCCACTCTGAATATTTCCCCGAAAATGAGGGGATTTTAATTTCTGGCAACTTGACTCTACTCTTTTGGTCCTGACAAATAGACTTAGAATCCATGTATACCGTAGTTGAATGTCCTTTAGCCAATAAATCTTTTAACTCACTTTTAAAATCTATATAAAATTCCTCAACTTCATCATAAAGACAATCTTTAATATAACTCGAGTTAGACAATTCAACCTTTTTAACCTTACTTAAAATCTCAGTATGAGTGGCCGTGAACGTATTCCATAATTGTTCCAAATTTTCAAGACGTGTCTCTATGTATGCTTGGGTTAACCTCTCTTTAGGAGATTTCTTTAAATTGGACTTTGCCTTACTCATTTTAGTGCGAATATCCTCCTGTATAGCAAGGAAGGACTCCATTTTGGAACAATTATTTTATACGATTTTACCAAATTGATATAAAATCTTCAACTTAAACTTTGTTAATATCACAAGTGTTTGCTACATTGGTCTAAAATCGGGCATAGGTTCCCCGTCAGAGCCAATTGACACATAAAATTTTTACAAGTTACAAGCAAAAAAAATAAATCATACGGGTCAAAATCGGGCATGGATCCCCCGCCATAACCACTTTACACATAAATTTTTACAAGTTCTAATCTACGAAAAGTTATTTTCCGAAAGAGCTCAGACTTGCACTTCTTCTTGAGATTTAATTATTCTTCCTGATTAAGATGTAAAATGTACTCACGATTTTATTTTCTTTCACCAATAATTTCACTCACTGACACACTGCTGCACCACGGTATCGGCGCGCTGTACTGCACCACAAGTGGCGCCCTCTGCCGCACGTCACCTCCCTCGCGTCGTTCCTCCGGCTGTAGTTGCCAGTAGCGCTGCACCACGCTCCACTGACTGCTCCTTGCTCCAGGCTGCTCCCTGCTCCGGGTTGCTTCCTGCTCCAGCCGGTTCCACCTCCAGGTCCAGGAACACCTCTCACCTGGTGTACCCCGGTTTAATGGGGTTTGCTCTGGACAGCGATCCACTGCCCAGTAATGACGCGAAGGGTGGTAGGATTCTACCACCACCGGAACCACCACAAACACTCCCGAACCAATCCAGCTCGAAGGACCATGAACGAAGGTCGACTTGGAGAGGGTGGTATAATTGAAACACTGGACTTTAGACTATATTAAGCGCGTATAATATATATATATCCACAGTCACACAGTGCTTGCTGCTCACATATCACAAAAAAAAACAAATTTAACATTTTGACCTAGTTGAGCGCCGGAGAATCTTAACACCGAGATTCAGGATTCGGCGTTCAACTAACAACGCCATCTCTTGACCAAATCTTAAACTAATTTAAAATAAATGAATATTAACCCAAACAGGGACCCTACACAAACTGATATGTACACCAAAATTTCTATTTCTAAACAAAAATCACATATAGATATATCATAGATTGTTTACTTACAATAATAATAATAATAAATATTTATTTAATTAACATCATAGTATAATTTCTAATGCAATGAAAAGCAGGTGGAAAGTTTTCTGTAAACAGTAAGCCGTGGTCATCCAATCGAAACACTCAAAAAACTTTATATTATGAAAAACAAAATATGATTTTGCCTCCTATCTGTAGTACTACATATTAATAGGTGTTTACAAAAAAACAGAACTCGTTAATACGTAATTTCATCGATTGATAGACACGACTTATTTCTACGCGATATTGTATTACAGCTCCTGAAATATAAACCTAGGATTTTTTGTTATATTTTTACAAGTTTCGACAAATTCGAATCTGTTTTACAAAAAACTTCAGACCTCTGCGATGCTTTTTCAGCGAGATATCAACGATATGTTTGTCACCGTTTTGATGGCGCGGCCATGGGGTTTTTGCTTTAGAGCTCCTAAAACATAAACCTTGGAATTTTTTCTATATTTTTACAAATTCAATCTATTATTTACCTAAATTTCAGGTCACTGCAACGCGTAGTTTTAAAGATCTCCGTGGCCGCGCGGTTCTCAGCGTTTCAATGGCGCGGCCACATTCAAACCCTCCTAACTTTTTAACCATAACTTTGACAAATTTCTGGTTTTGGGAATCAACTTTTACAAATTTTTACATAATCTTGGCACAGTTTTTTTTTATTAATTATCGTTATGGCCGCGCGGTTGAAACGCTCACTTTTTTTAATCACATTGCTATTGCAATATTTTTTAAATTATTTAGACTTCAACTACCTTAAATTCGTTAGTCATTTATTTTGTTAACATATCATTTATTGATAGTTGTAATTATTCATATTTGTTTTATTTATTTTTTTATTTAACCTATTTTTATAACGTGAATGTGAGAACACTGTAGACTCCACGAATTCTTAGATTACTTCCTATTACGACTCACTTCTTTTAATATGATTATTTTTATTGAGCTTTTGGGTACAATATTGACTGGTCTACACTGTTCTTACATAATATCTATTAATACTGTAATATGAAAATATTGTAATCAACCACTTTTTTTAAAAGAGTAACCATGGAGTTTCTTACCGGTTCTTCTCCATAGGAAACGACCAATTTGGAACCGTGCACTAGCTTCTGACGTTTTATAAGTGCCCATGTAGGCCTATGTGAAATAAAAATATTTTTGATTTTGATTTTACTTTTGAAGTTCGTGGTGCTCCGTCTTTCTCTTTCCGATGGTCTGAGGTTTTTCACCAGCGTGTCTACATCGAATATGTTTTGTTAAATTACCCTTCTCACTAAAACAGCGCTGGCATTCATTACATTTGTAAGGTTTCTCTCCAGTGTGCGAACGAATGTGTATTGTTAAAAGACTCTTCACACTAAAACAGCGCTGGCATTCATTACATTTGTAAGGTTTCTCTCCAGTGTGACGATTACGAATGTGTCGTGTTAATTCACCCTTCCGACTAAAACAGCGCTGACATTCTTTACATTTGTAAGGTTTCTCTCCAGTGTGCGAACGAATGTGTATTGTTAATTCACCCTTCTGACTAAAACAAAGATGACATTCTTTACATTTGTAAGGTTTCTCTCCAGTGTGCGAACGAATGTGTAGTGTTAAAACACCCTTCTGACTAAAACAGCGCTGACATTCTTTACATTTGTAAGGTTTCTCTCCAGTGTGCGTACGAGTGTGCTGTGTTAAATGAGCCTTCTGACTAAAACAGCGCTGACATTCTTTACATTTGTAAGGTTTCTCTCCAGTGTGTGTACGAATGTGTCGTGTTAAATGACACATTTTATTACAACTGTACTGACAAATATCACACTTGTAAAGTACTCGACCAGTGCGTATACGAGAGCTTTTTTTAAAATTACTACTTTTAATATTATTACGACAATTTGAGTCTATAGTAGTGTCAATAACACTGATATTAACACGAGATGTTGTATTAGTTAAAGGTTCTTGGAATTTCGGAATAAGTTTGGACGGACAATTTTGAGTGTTCTGGGTAACTTTTGTGTCTGGTTCTTCATTCTTCTTTTGATTTTCTGTAATTACGTCTTCTAGTTTTTTTCCTCGTATGTACAGTTTTGGTTTCTTCGCAACGGCCGACCCTGTGATGTTAAATTTAGTAAGCGCCAAATTCAAAAGTTGTTTCTGCAGGTTTTCTAATATAACTGATCATGCATGACTACGACAGAGCCAAAAGCAAGGGTTATGATACCTCACACACAGAACTGTTCTATTGTATGTGCAATCAGTCTTCAGTACTTTGTGTTTGTGCTACTCAAGCGTGTACAGACAGGACGCCTGAAGTTGTGTTTGTTAAGTTCATGTTGTCGAACCAGTCGCCCTACTCGCAATGATTCACTAACTAATACTTACGTGTCGTGTCACTCGCTCTTCGCTTCGTCCTCGAAACTTCTTGTTCTTCTTCCACTTCCGTTTTAATTTCCATTAAGGGCACATCATCTTCTGAATCAGACTCCGACTGTTGTGCTGGTGTATCTTCTGCGTCTGAATAGCTACTGTTTATGCTTTTCAGTTTTAGTCCTGTAAGCAAAAAGAGTGAAGAGTTTTGTTGTTAATGTATTAACAAGATGAGCAGGACAACTGGGTAAACCAACAAATACATGTAAATATAGAATGAGATGTCTCGTCAGACAGACTGACGAAGTAACTTCTCTTTTAATGAGTGTCCCCTCGCAGGTCAACCTATGAGATTGTCGTTTACTTAACCGGACTAGCCTGTGACGGCCTTAATACATTAAAGCCTGGAATTACAAGGAAGCTAAAACTAAATTAAAAACTAAGCGATCACACGCTAACAGGCCTCGGCTGAGGGCGTCCGGTGGGGAGGACTGCACGGGATGGGCTGGATCGAACAACTGACAGAGCAATACCATAAGGATTACTTTTATCTGTTCGAAATCGAAATTACCTTTTACAAACTTATAAACAAACTATTTTACCTCATTGAATATTGGTACAGACAGATCATTAAATTCCTTGTTATTGAAAACATACCATCACTTTGATGTTCCTCCTCTGGCTCAAAGACATCATCTAGTCTCTCACAAACAGCTGGTAATTCTTCTTTGATAGCATCACATTCTGTTTGACATTCATCATCTATGCTTACATGCACCATGGGTGATTGAATCAATCCATTAAAACAGCCGAAGTGGTATTGGTTTACAGGAGGATTTAGCTGCAAAAAGATAACTTAACTATTAGAACTTAAGTATTAGATAAGTCTAAATGTATTACAAACCAAGCCCCATTCAAACCTCAGGAAAAATGAAGCTTTTGGTCCCGCAACCGCATCTTTACACGATGGATTTTAAAGATGGGCAGGGGAATGGCATGACACAGTTTTTGAGAAAATAGCCTGTTTTCTTCTTCCGAATCTATGAATACAATAAGCGTTACTCAAGATAAGGAAAGTCTCCTGAGAATGATCCTGACGCTGTAAAGGTCAAGACAAAGTCAACCTGCCCTTATTGCTTGAACTTAAATTTCAACCCTGGAGATATACCCAACAACAAAATGCCTCACCTCATAATCCTCATTCATCATCCGAGTGAGCAGCTCTTCAGCTTCCAAACATTTTCTCTGCAGTTGGCAGCATTGCTTTAGTTTAGTGCAGCAGATGAAACAAGCAAGCATCGGTCTACTGTCTCCAGTTACAAACTGCAACAATACTTGTCTACAATTATTTTTTCTTTGAATAAATTACATTCATGAACTGTCTGTATCACCATGTACTGTGTTGTGTTTTTGTGTACAATAAAGAATTAAGAATTCAAATGTGATGCAGAGAAGTCATGAGCTGTAAGGATAAAAGAGTCTTTAGTATTATATTTTTTCAACTAGTTCGTTTTACCTGTCACTGTGTCCTTATTTATTTATTTAACAATTTATGTACACAAAATAATAAAAGAAAAGAAGAAGGAAACAGAAGAATAGTACAAAGGTGATGCTTACTTCTAAAGAAATCTCTTCCAGCATAGCTGTGAAAGGGGAGTTAGAGAAGAGAGAGAAGAGAGAGAGATGGAGAAAATAGAGAAGTGGTACGCACAAAATACATAGTTAACAATGAAATAATATAAAACGCAAAAAAAAAAAATATATATATACTATTATAATTATATACATACACATAATAAAATAAATATCACAACAATAATAATAAAACAATAAAACATACTCTCTCACTCTTCTTTTAAAAACTGCAACAGTTTACTGTAGTCCTTGTATTTCTTTGTGTCATGAAGATTAAAATCAACGTAAGTTTAATCAATAGTCATATTCTATTCTAATACCAGTAATCTACATTTCCTGTGATTTCTACTGGCTACACACTCTGCATGTTAGTGGCACTTGAGTTGCTCCACTAACATAAGCATAGTAAGTAAAGTTTGAGATCGTGAAGGTGGACAGCGACGGGAGGAGGGGAAAACTACATAAATGATGGATGGACTGAAAGAAAGATGATATTACGCTCTAGTAGGCGAGGCCTGCCAATAAGACTAATTCAGAGATCAATATTAAAAGATTCTCTGCAGTCCCCACTGAGATGCCGACTCAGAGATGTATGGAACATGAAATGTTGGGCAGAACGCAAATATATTGTGATAAGTGCAAGGGAAAGATGACAGTAAGTGGTAAGTACTGCTTGCTGTACACCTCTACTCACACGGAGAATTTGTTGCTTTTTGCTTGAGGTAGACAGGCAAAATTTATCTTATCATAGGATAGGCAGGCGCAACAAGGTCAGATTGATCTGGGTGCCAGGTCATACAGGTGTAGAAGGCAACGAAAGAGACGACACTAGCAAGGAAAGGATCCGAGACACCCCTATACGGACCGGAACCCTTTATAGGACTCTCACCAAGGGTCATCAACCAAGCATTGAAAAGGGCTGCGTTAGAAATACACAGCACACACTGGCGCAACACAACAGGCCAGAAGCATGCAACGCTATTTCTTAATGACATAGATAAGGCCTGGACCCAAAAAATATGGAGGTACAGCAGATCACAGCTCCAAATAATCACAGGAGTCTTCACGGGGCACCATGCCACCAACAAACAGCTCCACAACATGGGACTAGCAAGCGACCCGACGTGCAGGATCTGTGAAGAGGCAGAGGAGAATATGCTACACTTACTGTGCGACTGTGCAGCACTAGGCTCCAAAAGACTAGAGTATCTGGGCCAACCATTTCCAAGACCAGAGGACTACAGGCTCAGCCCCATCAAGGCCATACTGGGACTCATGAAGAAGGTGCACGGAGGGCTGGGGATTGAGTAGAAGGGAGGGGGATTAGCACAAAAGACCCAGAAGGGTCGAAGTGCTCTTGTATAGGGCCAGCCCCACTATAAGATAAGATATCTTATTAAATATAAGGCATTTATGATATGAGTACCTACATGTTGCCTAATGTAGCCTGCTAAATAGGATCCTGCTGAGAGAGGAATGCAATGCGTGCCATGTCCAGGAGTACTGCTTTCTGGCCCTTGATCCAGCTGCCTGACAAGAGCCTCCTCAGATGTTGTTCAAGGCTCTTAACTACTATAAGCCATTGGCCATTACGACTATCGGAACAATGATTGCTCTATCCACTTCCCACATGTCGACAACCTCGCGAGCCAAGATACTTAGTTTGCTTATTATTATTATTTTTAAACATTTATTTATCTCAAGACCCTGAGGTGTACGAGGAGCCGAAACTAACTCACACAGGCCCTTTTAGACGTTTTTAATGGATTGTGGTACCAAATGGTGATTGTCCTGGTATGCACTATGCTGTGTGTACCTATGTACATCCAAAAACAACCCCCGGTTGGTGGGAAACTATTTCGACATATGGAAAACTAAGATAGAAGGATATGGTGTTTCTGGAGTCCTAAGTGGTATGGTTACCATGAATTATCTTAAGACTATGGCCCCTGCCTGAACAATGTTCTAAATATCCATCTATAAAAAGGCAGCGGGTGACTTGCACGCTCAATTTCTCCCGAGAGATCGGGTCCTGGGGTCGCTACAGTTTCGTGGCGAACTGACGGGCATTAATTCGCCACGAAACTGCCCTGCGGATTATTATTCTTAATCATATTAGTCCGGGATAAAACTTACCGGATTATCAGTCAGCCTCTCGTACAGTTCATGCAAGTCTTTGTTTACCACTACATACATGCGAACGTTCTCCGCTAAACATAGCCTACACATTGGTAGTTTTTCCATTATGTTTTTTTTTTATTAGATAACGAATCAGGTAGCAACTAAAGTTATTAATTTCAATTTACCAATCAAATAAAGCGTTAGCTTTACCTATTCTTTGCAATCTATTATTATTTTTCATAAAATCATAACCTATAAAAAATAGTACCATAGATTTGTTTTTTTTTTGTTTACCCCTTAGGGAAGGCTATAGTCGTTCGACCATATCGCCTAGTTTTTAGTCTATATTTTCTTGCGTAGCAGGTGTAACACATTCTAATGTTTCTTGAAGTATTTGGCAGCAAATGTATCGATTTAGCCTTCTCTGCAAACTTCGCTAAGGTAGCTAAACCTACAAAAAATTCTCAGCTCCATTTTACCGAGACCGAGTATTTCAATGATTCCACATATTATTCCAGTTGCGCAGACACTTAGCATACAAAACAACACCCATTTTACATCACAATATCCACTAGGAATCAATTTGCGAATAATTAAAGGCTGTTTTAATTTAAAACAGCCACTGAACTTCACTCGAAGAAATCCCGCCAAAAACTCCTGTTTTGTTTTTGTTCTGTTTGCCCATTAGGGATGGCTATAGTCTTAGTGTAACTATTTACTGAACCGACTCACTGTTCCGATACATTTTAGTGTTCCGAAAGATTGGAATAGCAGTAATGTGTTAAATGCATCATTTGGAACAATTAATTGGAACACTAAAACATTCTTTACTTTATGTGACCTGCAGTCTTTTTAAAATTAAAACGTAAATAGTGTAAACATAATTAATGACCAACTAAAAACATCTGCTTCAAATTATTCTCAAATCAAAATTCAATTAAATAAAACTGTTAGTGTATAGGACGCAACGTAACAGATCACGATTCATAACAGTCTGTGTCTGTATTTAGTATCTTTTGAGCCTTTTTTCCAAATGTTCCGTTTGTATCTTGTGAACCGACGCGCGACGTTCCAAATGTTTCGTTTGTATCTTGTGAGCCGATGTTTCAAATGATATCACTGTTTCGAAACATTTCATTGATTCAGATGCTTATGTTCCAATCGCAAAGATGACACACTTTTCCCACGTCTAAAACAAACACATTACCAAAGTACTCTGTGACAAACACTTTCTGCCAAAGAGTATAGTAAATATGGACTTATACTGTACATAATGTCCATCTAGTGGCAAACAATATGCCTATTACCACTATGTTAATCTGTGGATAATGCAGTTGGCTGCAACATTATCACCTATTTAGTGTTATTTATATGCATGAGCTTTATATGTTGTAGCTGTTTATTATCCCTCAATAAATAAAATAAAATAAAAAATTATCTTTATTTTATTTTTACCTTTTTATAAGCTACAAGCTAACTTTGTCTACAACCAACCAAAGTAAACCTAATTTTGTTACTAATTATTCTAGTAAAACTTCTATAATATTTCGATTTATTTTTATTGTTAAAGTAATTTGAATTGATTTAGCAGTCCAGTTCTGCACACATTACGTCCTGTATACATTGTAATGATATTACATAAATAAATAAGACGAAACAAAAATATTGAACACAGTGTGTATAAAGCTTAGAAATTACTTATTTGTTACAAGGTTACAATTTCATTACAACATAATATTAGTTATAAATAACATTTTCGTTACGTACAAAAAAAATTGAAAAGTACTCATGTATGTGTATTTGATTTGATTATTTTAATGTTTTATTTGATTTTAATTTTGTGTGTAATGTACCTATGGACTATGTCTGAAAATAAAATGAATATAATTAAAGAACTTAGTATCTAAACAAAAAACATACTTAAACAAAAAAAAAAACAAACAACAGTCCTGCGATCAAAAATGATGCTAGAGTTAACTCCAATGACGTCAGAGAGTTTTTGGCGGGATTTCTTCGAGTGAAGTTCAGTGGCTGTTTTAATTATTCGCAAATTGATTCCTAGTGGATATTGTGGTGTAAAATTGGTTTAGTTTTGTATCTCAAGTCTCCGCACAACTGGAATAATATGTGGAATCACTGAAATAGGCGCGATCTCGGTAAAACGGAGCTGAGAATTTTATTGTAGTTTTAGCTACCTCAGCGAAGTTTGCTGAGAAGGCTGAATCTATACAATTGCTGCCAAATACTTCAAAAAACATTAGAATGTGTTACACCTGCATTCTAATGTAAAACAAAAAGAAACAACTATGCCGGAAGACTTATTACGCAAGAAAACATAGACGAAAGACTAGGCGATATGGTCGAAGAACTATAGCCTTCCCTAAGTGGTAAACGGAAAAAAAAATTGTGATTGTTTGTTTTGATTGTTCAATAATTTCATTTGTTAATTAAATTGGTATCTACCGGTTTGAATACTTTACAGTAAAGATTTTGATTTAAGATTTTTAAAATAATATCTATCAACTTCTTGGACGTCCAGGAATTTATAGCTTATCGCTCCGAATTACACAAGAGTTCAACTAAAGAAGTGCTTAGGATCACCCGATATTTACTGAGTTTATCTCTTGGAGTGTTAAAGCCGCGCCAGCAGCAGACATTCAACATTGTTCTTCTAATTTATATGTTAATTAAGTTATTATTTTATGTTCAAAGATGGAAAAAATGCCAATGTGCAGAATATGTTTAGTAGAGAATGTTCGCATGTACATAATTAATGACAAGGATTTACAAGAACTATATGAAACGCTGACTGATATTCCAGTAAGTTATACACCTTACATACTAATATATTACATAAATGGCCTGCTCATAGTTGACTTTCGAGCCTCTAGGATATTTCTCTGTATGAGAGGTAAGTATACCAAAAACTACACTTAACATCAACTGTGGTCAGTGTCGCATAGACAGCATTACAATGTATGTACCCATTGAATGGGCAGTATTCTATTCCTAAGTCAAATGGTACATGTTATGTTACAGTTTGTAACTGAAGACAGAAGACCGATGCTCGCTTGTTTCTTCTGCATTGCTAAACTAAAGCAATGCTGCCAACTGCAGAGAAAATGTCTGGAAGCAGAAGAGCTGTTTGCTCAGATGATGAATGAGGTGAGGTGTTCTGCAACTAGTGAGGGTATTTAGTAAGTGTAGAAGTGATACCTAGTGATACTATCTGGAGGTCACAGACTGCTCAGGATGTGTTGAACTTATTGCTATTTATGAGGCTCTTTTGGGTGACCAATGAAAATTGTTGGTATGTTTGTGTGCAATAAAGGACATCAGGATTACCTAATACTGTAATAACGTTTTGCAGCCGAATCCTGCAGTAAACCGAGGACAGCTAGAGTATACCAGTGGGCTTACAGTAACTCCTGTAGAGAACATCAGTATAGTTGATGTCAGCCATATTGAAAGCATTGCTGTCAAAGAAGAATTACCAGCTGTTTGTGAGAGACTAGATGATGACATTGAGCCAGAGGAGGAACATCAAAGTGATGGTATTTTTTTAAGAGGCAAGTCTTTTAATAAAATAGGCAATAGACACAATGAGGATCAGTCATGATTTTTGTGGAATATGTAGCGAAGATACAGCAATTTTAGTGTATTAGTTCCAGAAAAGCGCCTGAGAATAAAGCGACTCGCTGTGATGTCATCTGTTATGATCGGTCTCCACTGGCGAATGAATACGATCAAGCCGTTCGTCGCACGGATCATGACAGATGACATCATTGTAAACATTCAAGCGTGCGTTTCCAAGTAGCCGTTCAGAAAAACTTTAATAAATACACCATTTCTTGATGGATTTTAATAATTAAAAAAATTAAATGCTCAGGAAATTATTACACATACAATGTACTAAGTAAAAATCGGATTTGCTTTTATGTGATTGATCCTCATTGTGTTATCAGAAATAGGGGTCAATTAGATCACCCGGGTTTCAGGCTGGCTAAATTAGCCTTATCTTTCATGGGGTACTGTTTGAAATGTTCCATCCCACGTATTACTCAATGAGATGAAATTTAAATGTTGTGTTTAATGCACACTATGCATATTATAAGTTAGGGGATTATGTCTGTTATAAGAGGCAAAGTCCTGACTCATCCATGTGCAGCTTAAACGGTTAAACCTGTGGACTTTGAATGAATGCTGACATTTTGCACAGAGATGCCTTTAATCTATATACTCGTTTATATAAGGAGAAACAAACTGACTGACATATTAATGCACAGCTGATACTACTGGGATTGAGACTACAATTTTGCACAAGGTTCTCTTTTATGTTGTAGGCGAGCACTAAGAGAGGAATTTTCTAAAGCTCACCCCCTAAGGGGATTTTTTTTTTTTTTTTTTTTTCGGTGGGAAAATCATCTTATGACATCCCCCGCTCTTGGGCGGAGCGTGAGATAGTGTCAGACTTTTACTGACTAAAAACCCACTCCTGTTCCTTCGTTGCCTTTCGTACCAGGGCCGAGTCTTCCTTTCAGAATCAGACCCTTGGCCCCAGTAGGCTTCGACCCTGATGGCCCCTACAATTGCTGACAGCTCCTTGAGGCGCGCGTGAAACAGCACGCGCCATCGACGACTTGGGCTCGGTCCGGACGGTTACCGGACGGTCGGACGGCGACCCACCCATTGCTCGCCGTCCACAAGCCCGCGCCTACGGTGGCCGGAAATCGGGATCAGAATCCCGGCGGCGGTTGGGGCGTGAGGACCGTTGCCTCACGCGATCGGCCGCCTCCTTTGCTAGCATTACTGCTTCGCAGAAGGAGGCGACCGCCTGCCACTCCTCCTCGCTCCGGACCATGGCCTGTACCAAGGCCCGGCGCGAGAGATCACCGCCGCCGATCGCTTCCTCGAGGACACGGCGTTGCTCTTCCCAAGCGGGGCACACTTCCACCGTGTGCTCCACCGTGTCCTCCGGGCGGTCCACGCAATGGTGACACCCGGGCGTTTCTTCCGCACGGATCCGGTGCAGGAACCTCCCAAACTTACCATGTCCGGTGAGGACCTGCGTCACGCGGAAGGTATGGACGCCGTGTTCCCTATCCACTTATCGCCATAATTATGGCGTGCCCAGCACTGGGTTGCGACAGTCGCTGTCGCCATTCCGCCATGAGATCCCGCCGGAACTCTTTCCGCCATGTCTCGACTTGTCGCGGCAGCGGAGTTTCGCCCCGGCGTTGCATCTCCACGCGCAGATCGTGCATGCGTGCAAGGCCTGCTGCGTCCAGATCCCATGGTGGCTGGCCAGCAAGGAGGCTCGCCGCTTCGCGGGAAACCGTGCGGTATCCCCGCACCATCCGTATGGCCATGACACTGGCACGCGTTCAGCTGGGCCGCCGGTCGCTTTCGCAGTGACGGCGCCCACACCGGCGCCCCATAAAGGGCCATGGACCAGTCGATGCCTGCGTAGAGCCTCCGGCAGGAGGCGTCTGGACCCCCAAGGTTGGGCAGGAGCCGCTTGAGGGCAGCCCCAGCCCGATTCAGTTTGGGAGCCAGACGTCGGAAGTGCTCCTCGAAATTCCACCGGCTGTCGAGGACGAGTCCCAGGTACTTCATCGTCGACCCGACGCCGATGTGAACTCATCCTACCGTTAGTTGGGACCGCCGAGGCGGCGCGCTCCGAGGGCCGTGAAAACACATGGCTTCGGACTTGTGCAGCGCCACCTCGAGTCCCAACTGCTGGATCCTATCAACGACTATCGCAACCCCGCGTGTCGCTAATTCAACCGCCGCCTGGTACGACTCTTCCTGCGCCAGGACCAGCGTGTCGTCTGCGTAGCAGACTACACTGACCCCGTCAGGGAGGTCGCCGCGCAGCACGTAGTCGTACCCGATGTTCCACAAGGGCGGTCCTAGTACCGATCCCTGCGGAACACCGCACGACATCTCTCGCCGTTTCCACTCTCCCTGGTGACCAGGGTAGATGATGTACCTGTCCGACAGGTAGGCCTCGATTACATGACAGAGGTAGTCGGGCACCCGGTGGTACCGGAGTGCCCTCGTCTCCCTAAGGGGATAAAACAAGGTTCAAATTGTGTAAGGAGATACCTACTTTATCTCGCGCGAAGCTGCGGGCAGTAATCTACGTGCAACACCGTAAAACTCGTCAGTATTTTATGAAACTACTCGTATATAATATGTTTCCACACTAGAACAGATAAAAGTAATCCTTATGGTATTGCTTCGTCAGTTGTTCGATCCAGCCCATCCCGTGCAGTCCTCCCCACCGGACGCCCTCAGCCGAGGCCTGTAAGCGTGTGATCGCTTAGTTTTTAATTTAGTTTTAGCTTCCTTGTAATTCCTGACTGGAGGCTTTAATGTATTAACCCTTAGCCAGGCAGTGATCACGTAGCGACCACATGGATTTTTATTTTGGCAACCAACATTGGCAATAACCAACATTGGCAATAAAACGAGCAGCAGCCATAGAAATTTCAGGCTACAATTAGCCAGAAGCCTAATCGACAATTTCACTATTAGACTTAGAGTACCAACAATATTCAAAAATAAAAAAGGTGGACAGTTTGGAGTGTCTGATGACATAAGGCTGAATAATGTTGGGCTCCACATGCCTTGTGTGGGAACCAGGAGGCGATGTCGCTACTGCAGCACAAGACAAAAACCCCAAAGGTCAAAAATTATGTGTAAGATCTGCCAAGTACCGTTGTGTGCAGCACCTTGTTTTGATGATTTTCACCAATAAACATTATTTTTCTTAGTTATAGGGTGGTTTTATTAATTTCTGGAATTCATTTACAGTGAGTAGTCTAACCCTTAAAAGCTGCGTAAATGACATTTAGGACAGAGGCCACATACAGACCACATGTCTGTATGTGGCCTCTGGGCAGCACTGCCCGTTGCTCATGGGCAACGGGCAGTGGTCATATAGAGACCACAGGGGTTTTTTTTTTCAGGAACAGTAAAAAAAAACAAGAAATTATATTTGTTATAACCCTGTAATCTACCAAAATCAGCATTCAAAAGAAAAAAAATGGCTAGGCCTGGCTAAGGGTTAAGGCCGTCACAGGCTAGTCTGGTTAAGTAAACGACAATCTCATAGGTTGACCTGCGAGAGGACACTCATTAAAAGAGAAGATACTTCGTCAGTCTGTCTGACACAGCAGGATATTCCAGAAACTACTTATGCTATAGACGTGACATCTCATTCTATATTTAGATGTATTTGTTGGTTTACCCAGTTGTCCTGCTCATCTTGTTAATACATTAACAACAAAACTGTTCACTCTTTTTGCTTACAGAACTAAAACTGAAAAGTATAAACAGTAGCTATTCAGACGCAGAAGATACACCAGCACAACAGTCGGAGTCTGATTCAGAAGATGATGTGCCCTTAATGGAAATTAAAACGGAAGTGGAAGAAGAACAAGAAGTATCGAGGACGAAGCGAAGAGCGAGTGACACGACACGTAAGTATTAGTTAGTGAATCATTGCGAGTAGGGCGACTGGTTCGACAACATGAACTTAACAAACACAACTTCAGGCGTCCTGTCTGTACACGCTTGAGTAGCACAAACACAAAGTACTGAAGACTGATTGCACATACAATAGAACAGTTCTGTGTGTGGGGTATCATAACCCTTGCTTTGGCTCTGTCGTAGTCATGCATGATCAGTTATATTAGAAAACCTGCAGAAACAACTTTTGAATTTGGCGCTTACTAAATTTAACATCACAGGTTCGGCCGTTGCGAAGAAACCAAAACTGTACATACGAGGAAAAAAACTAGAAGACGTAATTACAGAAAATCAAAAGAAGAATGAAGAACCAGACACAAAAGTTACCCAGAACACTCAAAATTGTCCGTCCAAACTTATTCCGGAATTCCAAGAACCTTTAACTAATACAACATCTCGTGTTAATATCAGTGTTATTGAGACTACTATAGACTCAAATTGTCGTAATAATATTAAAAGTAGTAATTTTAAAACACACTCTCGTAAACGCACTGGTCGAACACTTTACAAGTGTGATATTTGTCAGTACAGTTGTAATCACAAGGGAGATTTATCAAGACATATTCGTACGCACACTGGTGAAAAACCTTTCAAATGTGAAACATGTCAGCGTAGATTTAATAATAAAAGTGATTTGACAAGGCACATTCGTACGCACACTGGCGAGAAACCCTACAAATGTGAAGAATGTCAGCGCTGTTTTACAGATACGGGTAATTTAACACGACACATGCATATTCATCACACTGGAGAGAAACCCTACAAATGTGAAGAATGTCAGCGCTCTTTTATTGATAAGGGTGTTTTAACACAACACATTCGTTCGCACACTGGAGAGAAACCTTACAAATGTGAAGAATGTCAGCGATGTTTTAGTAAGAAGACTAGTTTAACAATACACATTCGTACGCACACTGGCGAGAAATGTTATAAGTGTGAAGAATGTCAGATTTGTTATAGTGATAAAGTAGATTTTACAAAACATATTCTTACGCATAGTGGCGAAAAACCCAAGAAACGTAATGTAACAAAACATATTCGTGTACGCACTGGTGAAAAACCCTACAAATGTGACGAATGTCAGCGTTATTTTAGTCAGAAGGTTCATTTAACAAGACACGCACGTACGCACACAGGCGAAAAACCTTTCAAATGTGAAGTATGTCAGCTTTGTTTTAGTCAGAAAGTACATTTAAAAAACCACATGCATACGCACACTGGCAATAAACCTTACAAATGTGAAAAATGTCAGCTTTGTTTTAGTCGAAAAGATTATTTATCAAGACACATTCGTACGCATACTGGCGAGAAACCTTACAAATGTGAAGAATGTCAGCTTTGTTTTAGTCAGAAGTTTCATTTAACACGACATATTCGTACGCACACTGGCGAGAAATCTTACAAATGTGAAAAATGTCAGATTTGTTATAGCGATAAAGTAGATTTTAAAAAACATATTCTTACGCATAGTGGCGAAAAACCTTACAAATGTGAAGAATGTCAGCTTTGTTTTAATCAGAAAGCTAATTTAACAAGTCACATTCGTACGCACACTGGCGAAAAGCCTTACAAGTGTGAAGAATGTCAGCGCTGTTTTAGTCAAAAGGGTACTTTAACAAAACATATTCGATGTAGACATGCTGGTGGAAAACCTCAGACCAACAAAACAAGCAAGACGGAGCACGACGAACTTCAAAAGTAAAGCCACAAAACCAAGCTGCTGCAAATAAATACACACGCTGACGCACTCTCCTATACTAGAACCAAGCTAGTCACTCTTAGTACGGCACGAGTCTTTGTCTAGTTAACATCAGTTTATAAAATAGAATTATGCCTTCGTGTGTAGTGAAAAATTGTAAATTCAACAGTCTATCACATAATAATCTCACGGAATTACTTTTGATTTGTAAGTTCTTGATATAAAAATCGTTTCTTTATTATTTACACTATGTTTTTAAGGTTATTTTTTTCCCTTCTGGCAACTGAGTCGGTGTCGACTATTCTGCCAGTGTCATGTGGTGACGTGAGCGTCGTAAGGTGAGCCGTCGAACTTTGCACTTTGTGGTAGATCTAACGTATTAGTGGCTGTAAGGAGAGCACAATTTTTGTTCATTAACACAGACTTAAAATATATAATATGACAACTCAAACAAAGCAAACTTATAAACTTATTTACAGATTAAACATCACTACACTTCATGCTACAGATTAATATTATTGTCATTACGGAATTTGGATAGAAGTTGGACAACTTTACGGGTAAAGTTAGTCAATAGGGAATGGAAGTTAGTAGAAAGGGGTATTTTAATTTTGGGGAGCATTTGGTATAGGTCGAAGGAGTTTGAAAGACATGAAAATAAGATATGGTCCAATGTGCCATCATCAAGGCCGCACTCGCACAAAGAGCTGTCACGAACGCGGATTTTTTGAATGAATACTGGACTACAGCAGTGGCTGAGTCTCAGTCTGCACTAGGATGAGACCGTTTTTTTGATAGTTTTGGACATTTGAAGAACCAAGTTTTCCGCTGGATGTCAGGCTGGATGCTGGCGTAGTATGCTCCCTTGAGCTGAGAACTTCCCTGCTATACCGCTGACCACGAGTTAAACAACTTAAGCTAGGTGTCCAAGCGTAAGTCGTAACTATGCAGCATGTAATACCTTCGGTCCTCGATTCAGTTGGCATATAAACACGAGAACCGAGAACACTATAAACGAACTTCCCTACACATATTTTAATAGCAATAAGACGCTCACTCTCACAATTTACAGTGACACGGACTCATAGACACTCTTACGCCACCACAGTATCGCAACTCCCCCGTACGGAGAATGCCCGCTGAATCAGCCACCGCCGATTTTCCAACGTAGTCGAAGTTGGGGTCAATGCCGCCTAACTCAGAAATATCGTGTGGCATCAACCGGGTCTCCTGCAGCGCAATGATGTCCGATATACTGCATAACCGTCTCACGTAATCTATTGATCTTGTTAAAGATCTACAATTATAAGTTACAAAGGTATTTATCTTATCTTATGTAATGCCTTCGGTCCACAGGGTTGGATGTGGCATATTTTGCCAGTGAGTCGGCGCATTCATTGCCACATATACCAGTGACTGGGAACCCAAGCTTTCTCAATGTTTAAATTGTTACTATGGCAAATGAAAAATAAGGTGAAGTTTAGATTTTAATTGGTTTTGACCTAGAGCCTGAACACTACTACGGGAATCTGAAAAAAATACTGTATTTTTAATATTGTGTGCTAAGATGAAATTGATGGCTTCGCCTGTAAATACAAAGGCTTCTGGAGGGCATTGGAATGAAAGGGCTACTTACTAGAGTTCTGGAAATATGTTGAGACACCTGTACAACCAGTTGACGATAATTTAGATGCGTCCGTGTAAAACAAGTTCCAACCCTGCCAATATCTCATGATAGCCCGATCGAAGTCGCCCTTTACGTTCTGCGAGTTTTTGGAAATACCAAGTCCCAGAACGATGTTCGATTTAAAATGAATCACCTCATATGCGGAGGCAAAGACGGGGAGAGTGGGAGATTGACAAACAGGTGAAGAGAGGTGTTTAAGCTCTCTGTGCCTATTCATCAATGGAATATTTTTATTGTTCCAATAGGAAAAGGCATTGAGAGATAGAAAATTTGCTCCAAAATGGGAATCAGAGGATGGGATGAGAGGGAGAAGACTTTTGACAAAAAAAAACTATCTGTTAAGTAATGTCAACAAACATTCAACCTGGTGAGCATTTATGGGGGAGGATTTCATGGCACCAATTACAATTCTTACGCATTTGGACTGGATACAATCTAGTCTGCGCAGACCTTCTTTGTTACATGGCTCGATTAGATAGCTACAATAATCCAACACGCTTCTGACTATCGCATCATATACCAGCTTCTAGGTATATGGGTGAGCACCCCACCAGACAAAAGCAAGATATTTGAAAAGGTAATGTTAAATCAAATGCTTAATGATTTTAACACGAATAACATCTTGCACGATAAACAGTTTGGTTTCACCAAAGGACGTTGTACAACTGACGCTGGTGTCTCCTTACTAAAACACATTTTTAATGCGTGGGAAGAGGCACAAGATGCTATAGGCATCTTCTGCGACCTGTCTAAGGCGTTTGATTGTGTGGTTCATGATTACTCCTGAAACTTGAGCATTACGGACTAGGCAAAACAGCGTTAAGCTTATTAAAATCTTATTTGAATGACAGACAGCAACTAGTTCAGATAAACGGTGTCAATTCGTCCAGATTAAATGTGAAAATGGGGGTACCCCAAGGTTCAATTTTAGGTCCTTTTTTATTTTTAGTTTATATTAATGATTTACCCTATTTGTTGCAAAACAAACTTAATATGGTGTTCTTTGCCGACGACACTTCCTAGATTTTCAAGATAAATAGAAAGACTAATAATCTTGACGACGAAAATAACGCCCTACTGCAGGTCCAAAACTGGTTCACTAAAGATAAAGATAATTTTATTTGTCAAAACATGGGTATACATGCAGTTTTAGCATGCAGGATGTTACAAAATTAGTGTTTTGTCCGTACATGTTTCACCCTTCAGGCGTACAAATTTATATAGTTTACAATCATTTATCAAAAATTCCGAAAAACAAAATAAACAAAAAAAATTAAAATAAGTATGCATTAATTAATTAAAATAAAAAATGTCAGTAAGTATAAAAATTATAAAAAAAAAAACAAAATGTCAAGTAGTCATTAAAATGCATTAACAAATGAATCAATGTCAGATAAAATAAAATATAGAATATGTCAAATTGTTATTAATAAATTAATAAAAAGGGCAGAATAAAATATAAATGTCAAATGGTCAATAAAATGCATTAAATTAATCACACATTAAAAAACAAATAAAAAAATATCAGATAATGTCATTCAAAAAATCACTTAAACTGTAATAACACTTGTCTGTTAATAAATCTCGAAACTTCTTTTTAAACAAATTTACTGGCAATGTTTTATAGGACTGTGGTATTTTGTTATAAATTTTAGGAGCCATACAGAAAGCGCTTTTCCTCATTAATGCTGTCTTTGACGTACGCGAACACAGTTGATTATTGTCGCGTCTGTTGCGGGGGAAGGTGTCAGCTAGTCGTGGAAATAGATTTTGATTTGTCCTAACAAATACCGCAATTTCAAAAATATACAGAGATGGTAGAGTCAATAATCTGTGTTTTGTGAAGAATGGCATACAGCTGTCGGTCGACTTCAAATTGAACATCGCCCGAATGCATCGTTTTTGAGCCTTAAATGCTATAAATTTGTCTGTGGAATTCCCCCAAAAAATAATTCCATACCGCAATAACGACGCTACTATACCATGATATGCTGTTATTAATGCATCTGCATTTAGCTCTGGTGCCAGTTTATATAAGGCGTACGCGGCAGAGCTCAATCGTTGGCTAAGGTATTCTATGTGTGGCTTCCAGTTCAATTTCGAGTCAATAATAATGCCTAGAAATTTTATAGTGACGACTTTATTAAGTTCAGTGTCATCATAAATTGCTTTAATGTCAAGTTCAGCCTGGGACCGTTGCCCAAAATGCATAATTGTTGTCTTATCTAGATTTATTTTTAAGTTGTTTCTGTATAACCATGATATAATTGATGTCAAAGATTCGTTAATGTCAATTTCATATTTGTCTTTATTTTTACATGCTATAGTCATAGTGCTGTCGTCGGCAAAGAGAGTCATGGGGTGGTCAATCGCACTAGGCAGGTCATTGATGTATATAATGAATAGTAAAGCTCCGAGTACGCTACCTTGGGGAACACCGTATGTAGGAGTGCGTTCGTTTGATACATAAATTTCCTCTTTCTTTGTCTTAACATTAATTCTTTCAAATTCGGTGTACTGTTTCCTTTTAGTAAGGTATAACTTAATAAGATTTAGTATGTTTCCCCTTATGCCGTAAGCTTCTAATTTCTGGAGCAAGATGTACTAATAATCTAGTTCTAAATGGGAAAAAAACGAAATGCATAAGATTTTCCTTACCGAATGTCAAGAGTAGTCATTGTGACATAATAATGAACAATGAGAAACTAGAATTTGTCGATAAAACGGTTTTCCTACGGATTACGCTTGACTCAAGGCTAAAATGGGGTCCTCATTTAACATCTCTTGCGGGACGGCTTAACTCAGCTGCATATGCTGTTAGAAAAATCTGCCAATTTACGGATGTTGATACCGCTAGACTAGTCTATTTTAGTTATTTTCATAGTATCATGTCATACGGTATTTTACTATGGGGACGGGCTGCAGACATCGACTCAATTTTTATTCTACAGAAAAGAGCTATCAGAGCTATTTACAATCTCCGCCGGTGCGATTTTCTAAGGGAACTGTTTAAGGATATTAACATCATGACGGTGCCTTGTCAATATATCTATGAAAACATCATGTACGTTAGAAAAAATCTTCATCTTTTTAGCAAAAGAGGCGATAGACATAATTATGTTACAAGAAATAGGGACCAATTAGTTCAACCAGGTTTCAGACTGGCTAAAGTGGCCTCTTCTTTCATGGGGTGCTGGTTGAAATGTTATAATAAAATACCTCCCCAAATATTAGAACCCAATGAAACGAAATTTAAATCTTGTATTAAATGCACACTATACAGGCAAGCATATTATAAGTTGGAGGATTATATTCAAGATAGAAATGCTTGGCTCAATGCTGGTCCAGCTCCACTACCATCGGGGTGTACAGATTGATTAGTTTTGAAACTATTATTACTATTCTTTAATGTTTTTTTCTTTGAATTTGTTAAATTTGTAAAATATTATTGTAGTTAATTATTATTGTATTTAGTATTGTATAATGTAGAAGCATTTTTTTCAAAGTTTGTAATTGTGAGTACCATTGAGCTATTTTATGGTTTTTAGGTTACTTTTGGACTTGTTTGACATAAATGAGCATGGCAGTTGAGAGTTTGTCATGCTCACTCAAATGTCTCACTGATGGTGGCGCGTGTGTTGGATCATTCGGTTCCCTTCAAAATGGTTGAGCTGAGTGGTGCTAATATTCGTGTCAGGTCCGTGAACAGGCGCTGTCAGTTGAGACTGGTCATCTCTTAGCTGCCAGTTGCTATTTCAATATCTATATTTAGTTTTTATTTATACTTTATTGACATTGTTCTCACATGATAGCGACAAGAAACATGTAACAGAGATATTTGTAATTGCAAAACATGATTGAAAAGAGTGTCCATGGAGTTTCTTGCACATTCTTCTCCATAGAGATCTACGCTTTGTAATGTTCAATTATCATCATTTTTTCGGACTGACTGACTTCTTGACATTTCAAAAGTGCCTGTAAATGGTTTATTTGAAATAAATGCTTTTGAATTTGAATTTGACACCTGCCAAAGCTCTAAGAACTGAAATCGAGCGTTCACATTTTTGCACAGTGTTGGTGATGTAATCCACTCCTGATAATGTGGAATCCAGGGTAACACCCAGAAACCTGGCACTCTCTTTAACTGAGATAGCTTGGCATCAATATTGATGTCCATTTGAGGTACAAGACGTCTGCGACTGAAAACAACTGCTGTAGGTACTCTTTGGAGCACTCAGAGATAACCCATGATCTAGTAGTCATTGGTTTAATGAGGATAAAGATACAATCATGGATTGGGCAGCGTCCTTGATGGATTTGCCACAGACCAATAGTGCAATATCATCAGCATAATGAAAAATTTTAGAGTTGAAATTTAGACAAGAGGGAGGGTCTGAGGTATAAACATTATATAGAGGGGGGCTAAGAACGGATCCTTGGGGTAGACCGCTCCAAGCTAACCTTGGTTCAGAGTCCTACCCAGGAATCCTTAGTTTAAGGCTACGGTATGATCTGACGTATCCTAGCCGGGATTCTCAGCTGTTTCATCTTTTGCCTGAGAACTGCGAGAAGGACAGAGTCATAGGTAGTACAAATATCCAAGAAAACGGCTACCACAGACTCATTTCTACTAAGGGTCAGTCGGATGTCTGAAGTGAGGGTCGCCACACTATCAGATGTACCAGATCCTTTCCTAAAGCCCAATTGAGTCGTTGGCAGTAGTTTCCTGTTCTCCACAAACTATTTCAGACGGTTTTTAAAAAGGTTTTCCAAGAGCTTCGTAAGTATGGACGATAGAGCAATAGGTCTGTAGGAAGAATGATCACTAGGAGATCTTTCCCAGGTTTTAATATGGGGATAATAACTCGAACCTTCCAATCAGGAGGATTATATCCGGAGGAAAAACAATGATTGGTCAAATCCAGGTAATAGTGGTGGGTCTTATTCCCAGCTTTAGATATGAAGGAGTATGGGAATCCATCCACTCCAGGAGCAGAATCCTTTACGTGGGCGAGTACCGACTTCAGCTCCCCCAAAGTAAATGGTTTATCCAGAGGATCATCTGATGCCATCTGGGGATTTGAAGAACAGAGATGCGATTTATTTGAAATACTTCTATTTAAAATGCAAATACAAAATGCAAAACACCTATTTTGTATTTAAATGCCTTTTAGTAAAAAAGAAATTGTATTTTATTTGAAATACCTTTCGAGATGTATTTTGCATTTTTAATATTCATTTCAAAATGCAAAATACTATATATATGTTTAGCTAACATCACCAGTCAAACAAAATGAAATGAACGAATGCCGCTTGTATTGCCGAATTTGACCGATAGAGGCGCCTGCTAGCCATGCGCGCCCTTTTATAATAATAATAATAATTTATTTATTTGCCAGAATGTAGGTGTACAAAGTAGTATGATCTTAATTTTAATTAGGCCCATTTACATTCTACCATAACTTGTGGTGTGCAAATATTAATACAGTGTTCATCAAATTTATTAAAAATGTCGTATTCATATTTCAGTTATCACTATAATAGTTACAAGATGTCTGATTAAACAAATTAATTGTAAATATTTAGTTTCACAAATCATTAATTAAAAATGTCATAATAATGTGACATCAGAGGTTACCAATACCTGCTATCACTATAAAATAATTAAATGGTCCATGCATATTGATAAAATGTCAAAATAATAAAAATCAAAGTCACCAATATCTACTATCACTATCAAATGTCAAATTCTATATAATAATTGTAATGTCCATGAATATTATAAAATGTCAAAATTATGATAATAGTAAATGTCAACTTAAAAATAAAATGAAAGTATTTATTGAACTTCACATGAATTTAAAATGTCAAAAAATATCTAAAATATTAAATGTCAGTTTAAAAATTGAACAAAAATGTAAATAGAACCAAAATTGACATTACTTTCCTTCTTTGCGTTCATTATATGACATATATTCATTGACACTGTAAAAACATTTTTTCGTCAGCCATTGAATCAACTTTTTTTTTTGGGACTTTCGTTGGTAGTGGTGAAGGCTCGACACGTGCTTTTGTCAGTGCTACGAATTTTTTCGATTTTAGTGAAACTTTTTTTGTGTGAAACTTGATCGAGACTGTTCTTAGTGTGTGTGTGTTCTTGGTATAAGGTTTGTTTTAGTTGTGATAGTCCTTGTTTTTAATTATAATCTGCCATAATGAATTCCAAAAAGCCTCCTGACCCTGACCCCCCTGATGAACTTTTTGATATTTCTTCCCCTGTTTTGACCATAACCCTCCCCCATGCTATTGAAACACCTCCGCAAGATCCCGCTATGGATACTGAGAACTCAACTCGCAAAAGGGTTGCTGGTTCGCCTCCTGCGATTTCCAACGTACCGCCAAAGATGGCTAAAAGTTTACCCGGTAGACTAACGTACACAATGAGGGATAACCCTCCATATATCGTCCACGTGTCCTTAAAAAGTGAACAGACCTCAGGCACTGTGCTACAACCAATTAAGTTTGGTATGTTCTTGACGACTAATAACGTCAGTAATATACGTCTTGACGGGATCAAACGTATTGGCAGAAATCGTGTGTCAGTTGAGTTCAAGTCACATCAGGATGCGAATAGTTTTCTCAACAACACGGTCTTGGCAAAAAATAATTACATAGCAACCATCCCACAGTTCAATATCACTCGAATGGGCATTGTTAGGGATATACCGGTTGAGTGGTCGGAGGATGAAGTTATCCAGAATATTCAGGTTCCGGAGGGCTGTGGCCCTGTCATCAAGGCCAGAAGGATGAGCCGTAAGGTGACTTCTTCTGGAATTGCTGAGTGGAAGCCCACTCAAACTGTGGTACTAACATTTGATGGACAGGTCCTACCCAAACGTGTGATTAGTTTTTACTCATCTCTTCCAGTTGAGCGCTATACATACCCAACTATACTCTGCTATCATTGCTGCCGCTTTGGTCATACCCGCACCTTATGCAGATCAAAACCAAGGTGTTTTAAATGTGGTGAAAATCATCCAGGCGATGGATGTGATGTCACCCAGGAACTAAGCTTCTGTGTTTCATGTACAGGTAACCATTTCGCGAATGACAGTGCTTGTCCTGAATTGGGCCGACAGAAGAGCATCAAAGCTCTGATGTCGGAGAAATCGATTTCGTATGCGGAGGCAAGTCGGGTATTCCCACCCGTTTCTCGGTCATATGCTGACGTCTTCAAATCCTCTCCTCGTAACAAGCCTAGGATAAATGTTCCTCAATCCCAGTTTTCGAGTCCTATTCCTTTTACCCAAAAATCATACCGTAAAACGGTCTTCTTAAAACCCAAACCCCACGTCCCTCTTTCGCCTGGCTATGATAGACAAGCTCACCGAGAACTTACTGAAAACTACAATTTTTCCCCAACCGGTAATGGTTGTGCTCTATCAACGGAAGTTGCAGAGCCAATCAATTATAGACAGGAGAATAACTCCACAAATATTTTGGATTTCATAACCAATATGCTAATGTCTGTATTAGCTAGTCCGACCCGAAAAATACCTGACCACGTTGCCTCAAAATTGACCTCGATATTAAACTATATCCACGATGTTCCATCCCCTGACATTCCTTCAATGGAACGTGAGGAGTATTACTCCCAGAAAGCCTGACCTTACTTTCCTGATTAACAAATTTAAACCATCAATCTGCGGCATTGCTGAGACATGGCTCTTGCCTGATAGTAACTTCAGGCTGCCGTGTTTTGACAGTGTCCGTAATGATAGAACTGATGGATATGGGGGATGTGCTTTGCTCATTAATAGCAAAGTATCATACTCCCAAATTCCTCTAACCTTTGTTGGCGACAATATAAATGTTGTTGCTGTTAAGGCTGAGGATATAAATGTTTTTTTTTTTTTTTTTTTTCTTTTTATATTGCGCACCCACAACTGGAATACCTTTCAGTTATTAGGAACTTATTAAGTAGTGTTAGCGGTCCGATTCTTGTCATGGGTGATTTTAATTGCCACCATTATCGTTGGGGTTCAGATACTTGCGATAACTTTGGCATAGGCTTGCTGGATATATTGGATGAACTTGAACTTTGTCTCATCAACGATGGCAGCGTAACACGCAGGTCTGCTCCTGGACAGAATAATAGCTGTGTTGATTTGGCATTCTGTTCATCCAATATAGCTAGTCTTCTCATTTGGCGCCGCTTAGATATGACCTATGGAAGTGACCACTACCCCATCATGATTGAATTCCCATCCAAAAACATTCCCACTAAAGTTTCTCCCCCCCTTTTAAAATACCAACTTAGTTCAGCAAATTGGGATCTATATTCAAAAATTCTGGACCTAAGAATATCTTCCCTTCCAAAAGTAGACAGCGATAATGCCCACGAATGTTTTTCATCCTTCTCTTCCACCATTTCCTCTACAGCGGATGATTGCTTCCCAACCAAAAAAACCCCCTCTGGTAGACTTCCTTCCCCTCCATGGTGGGATAGGGAATGCACTGACATGATTAAGGCCAGAAATGAGGCTGAAAGGACAGTTAACCAAAATATGAACCTGGATAACCTCATCGTTTTCAAGCAGATATTGGCTAAGTCCAGAAAATTTCTTAAAAAAAAGAAACGTGAAGGCTGGTCAAAGTATTGCAGTTCGTTGAGCCCATCCACACCGGTTTCGACGGTCTGGCGAAAGGTGAAGCGTTTTAGGAGCAGCCTTGCACCTGCCTCCTCTAACAACATCACAGAAGAACTGGGATACCAGTTTTTCACAAAAATCGCTCCGGCTTACGTTCCAAGCATAGAGGAAAGCAGTGTTGGCATCGATGATGTATACAACACTGACGACCCAATGAACGGGCCCTTTAGCCTGGAGGAATTGAAAACTGTGTTGTCCCATGTTAGAGACTCGGCTCCGGGAGTGGATGGATTTACCTACTCTTTTATCTCCAAAGCTGGCCCAAAAACTCACCAGTATTATCTGGACTTGGCTAATTTCTGCTTTACTTCCGGCTATATTCCCACAGAATGGAAGGTTCAAGTGGTTATCCCAATATTGAAACCCGACAAAGATCCTAACGATCACTGCTCTTATAGGCCTATTGCTTTATCGTCAATACTCATCAAACTGTTAGAACATCTAATAAAAAATCGATTAGAGTGGTTGGTAGAGAACAGGAAACTGCTTCCAACGACTCAATTCGGTTTTAGGAAAGGTCTGGGCACAGCTGATAGTGTAAGTATACTCACGTCAGAGGTCCGACTGGCCCTCAGCCGGAACGAGTCTGTGGTTGGAGTTTTTCTGGACATATCGGCTGCCTATGATTCGGTCCTCCTCCCTAATCTCAGGCAAAAGCTGCATGAGCTGAGAATCCCGGCTAGGATTTGTCGCATCATTGGTAGCATATTCACCAATCGCACCATCCAATTAAGAATCCCTGGGGCTGGCTCAGAACAAAGAACGGTTTGGAAAGGATTACCTCAAGGATCCGTTCTTAGCCCCCCACTATATAACATATATACATCGGATATACCCTTGTCCCTCAATTTCAATTGCAAAATCCTCCAGTATGCTGACGATATTGCATTAACGGTCTCTGGCAGTTCCATTCAGGATGCCGCTCATTCAATAAATATCTCACTGTCCTCTCTAAATCATTGGCTTCTTGATCACGGTTTGTCCTTAAGTGCACCAAAGAGTTCAGCGGTCATTTTTACCCGCAAGCGTTCTGTGCCACCAATAGATATCAATGTTGACGGTCAAATCATTCCAGTAATGAATAAGGCTAGGTTCCTGGGAGTAACTTTGGACTCAAGATTGTCTGGGGTTGACCATATTAACAACACGGTCAAAAAGTGTGAACGCTCTGTGTCGGTCCTTAAGGCCTTGGCCGGGGTATGGTGGGGAGCTCACCCCTATACCCTAAAACTCGTCTATAATGCATTGACAAGAAGCGCAATGGACTATTGCAGCTTTCTTATTGAGCCCTGCAACAAAGAAGCACTAAAAAAACTTAACAGTATCCAGGCCAAGTGCTTGAGAATTGTCATTGGAGCCATGAAATCCTCTCCCATAAATGCTCTTCAAGTCGAGTGTGCAGAACCGCCTCTACACCATAGAAGACAGTATTTGGCAGATCGTTTCTTGTCTAAAGCTTTTGCCCTTTCATCCCATCCCTTACTCCCAATTTTAGAGCAAATCGACCTCTCTTATAGTAATTCCCCTTATTGGAACAATAAAACAGTTCCTTTATTGATAGGTAGGTACAGAGAGCTTAAACGGCTCTCCGCGCCTATTTGTCAATATCCAACGCTCCCGGTCTTCTCTTCCGCATACGAAGCGATTCATTTCGAACCAAAAGCCGTCTTGGGACTAGGTATATCAAGGAATGCCCAGAACGCGAGGGACGACTTTGAGTTAGCTCTCAGGCGGTATTGGGCAGGATGGAACTTCTTCTACACTGACGCTTCAAAATTGTCCGAAACAGGAGGTACTGGTGTGGCAGTTTACTTCCAAAATTCTAGAATTGCTCTACTTTTCCAATGCCCACCAGAAGCATCAGTGTTTACAGGAGAGTGCATTGGTATTCTAGAAGCCATACACTATATTAAATCCCATCAAATAGCAAGATCAGTAATTTTTTCAGATTCACTTAGTAGTATTCAGGCCTTAAAACAAAATCAACTTCATAGTAAAATCCATAGTCAATTAATTGTAGATATCAAGAACTTGCTATTTGATTGTCTCCAAAACGGCTTGGACATCGAGATAGTCTGGATCCCCGGTCACACGGGAATTGTTGGCAATGAGTGCGCTGATTCGTTAGCTAAGTATGCCACATCGAATCCAGCTGATCGAAAGCACTACGTGGTTCACAACTACGATTTGCGGAATGGTGCCAAACCCAAGTTATTTAACTCGTGGGCTGAAACATGGAAGACGACTTCTAAAACCAAGGGTATGTACTATGCAGCTATACAGCCTGAAACCCAACGAAAGCCCTGGTTTTTTAAATGCCCTAAGTTGTCAAAGAGAACTGTTTCGTCTCTCTGTAGACTAAGACTCGGACACTGTTGTAGCCCAGTGTTTCTGAATAAAATTCATGTCCGGGATAGTTCCCTGTGCGAGTGTGGTCTTGCGGATGGTACTTTGGACCATATTTTTTTCTCTTGCCCCTTAAATAATAAATCCTTTGACCTCTACCAAAAACTTTCCAAATTTAACATTCCTCTTCCAACCAATTTCCACTCCCTTCTATCTCACTTCTCTCCTAAATTAATAAATCTTTTGGCTACCTTTCTAAAAGAAAATGACCTAAAATTTTAGTTGGTGCGTAATGTCAATATAATTATTTAGTAGCTTGTGTTGTGTATATATATCGTATATAAGTTAGTAGTTAAGATTAAGTGTTTTTTACTAACAACTTGTGTTTGTCCTTCCAGCACATACTAACATCTACCACGAAGTTAAAAGCTCGACGGTAATCCTCACCGAGTCGCCGTCTCAACGTGACACTGGCAGAATAGTCGCAATCGGCTCAATTGCCACAAAAAAAAAAAAAAAAAACTTTTTTTTGAACATAGGTAAAGGTAGTTCTTTTATGGCATTTGGTAATTTATTGTAAACCTTAATAGCCATTATAAACAAATTTCGTTTATATAAATCAAGCTTGCATTGTGGCAAGCAGAGCCTATGTTTATCTCTAGAGGCAACATTCCTTTTAGTTATGTCTCTATGCTTAATAAAATATTCTGGATGTTGTCGTACAAATAGACATAATTCTTTGACATACATGCATGCTAATGGTAATATATTGTATTTTTTAAACAGCGGTTTACAGCTATCCATATAACCAGCTCTACAGATTGCACGCACACATTTTTTTTGTACAATAAATGCTTTATTGATATCCACCGAGTTACCCCACAATAAGAGACCGTATGAGAGTACGGAGGAAACATAACCGTGATATGCGCAAAGAGCCGCTTCAGTTGAAACTGTGGCTCTTAATCTTCTTAGTGCATAGATAAATCTGTCCAGTTTGTCACAAACATAGTCGACATGCTTTTTCCAATCGCAGTTTTGATCTAGTTGTATGCCCAGAAATTCAGTACTTACTACTTGTTCGATATTATTGTCATTATATTTAATATTTAGCGTCGACGAGTTTCTCCTATAGAGTCTGTCAAGCGAGTCGAGTCCACAACCCTTTTACTGATTTCTTATAATGGCAATACTACGATCTGTCAAACAGATTGTGATTGTCACAAATTCTGTTTCTAACCTCGTAATAATCCGGTTTTTGTTGAGTTTTTTAATGTTATAATGCCGAAACCTATTAAAAGTAGTGTCAGGAGCTTGTTGTTTACAATGATTAATAAATATAATCATGTACAGAGTGAATCTGACGACGTGTTATCGCAAAAACGACGACTTTTGGATGAAATTGTTTCAACATCAGGTAGGTTGTCAACGACGTGTTGATAGTTTTAGCACAATTGTCTAACTTTTTTTATTTTACTGTGATGTAATCACGATTTCCGTTTTGGTTTAGATCCAGACGTCGTGTTCATGACCTTGAAACTTACTGAGGCATCTTTAAGTGAAAACTACTATAAAGATTGTTGTCATTTTTTTTCAGCCACCTTTGATGATGAATTAATAAAAAGCACAATTCATAATTTAGTTAAGCAAGTCATAGCCATAGAAGACAATAAAAAAATGAAATCTGAAACAGACTATCAGGTTAGTACACATTTATTGGTTTACCCTGCATTTTCTACATATTATTATGTTATCATAAAATTTGTGCGTTTGATACTGAACTGATATATTGAATTTTCAGATTTAAGTGTGAAAACACTGCGGAGAATTAAAAAAGAAGGTGCTATTAACCAAGGTGAGTGGAACACACCAGGGAAAAAGCGTCCACGACAGCCAACTGTAGCCAACCTGGATAGTTTTGATTTATCAGCCATACGCAATAAAATTAATGAATTTTACTGTGTGAAAAGACAAGTACCAACTCTACGAAGTTTGCTTGCAGATTTAAGAGAGTCTATTGCATTTACTGGATGTCATGAAACATTGAGACAATTATTACTCAAAAATGGATTTGAATTCAAAAAAAATAAAAATGAGAGATCTTTTCTTCTTGAAAAGTATGAACTAGCTGCATGGCGACATAGGTATCTCAGAGCTATTGATGAAAAGCGGAAACAAGGAAAATTAATAGTTTACCTTGATGAAACCTATGTCCACCAAAATTATAAAGTTAAAAAATCATGGCAAGGGCCATCAACAAGCGGTGTAATTGATAAAATATCATCAGGCAAAAGACATATTGTTGTTCATGCTGGATCCGAAAAAGGTTTTGTCCCCAATGCTTTATTAGTATTCAGTACTAAATCAAAAATGGCAGATTATCATGATGATATGAACAGAAATAATTTTATGAAATGGTTACATGAAAAATTAATACCTAATTTAAGTCAGCCCAGTGTCATTGTTATGGACAACGCTAGCTACCATGTAACACAAATAAATAAGCCACCATCTATGAATGATTTAAAGGCTGACATTCAGAAATGGCTAACTGAAAATGGAATCCATTATGAAGAATTTTTCACAAAGGCTGAGCTTATGTGCCTTGTGAATGAAAATAAAACAACTCCAATATATGAAGCTGAAGAATGTTTGAAACAACATGGCCATGAAGTTTTGAAACTTCCACCATATCATTGTGACCTGAACGCTATTGAACTCATATGGAGTTTGGCTAAAAGAAAAATAGCCAGCAAAAATTTAGGGATTCCAGGTAATGAAATGGAGAACCTTATAAAAGAATGTTTTAATAGTGTCACAGCCAATGATTGGAAAAAATGCACAGATCACACTATTAGTGTCGAAAACAAATATAAAGTAAGAGACAGGATATCCGAAACTGAGTTGGAACCTTTCATCATTTCTGTGCATAATGATGATACTGACAGTGATTTCTCATATGAAGGCATTGAATTTCTTGATTCTGATTTTAGTTCTGATTGTGACAAATAAATACTTACATTGAAAGGTTTTTTTTTTATTTATTTCAAATATGTTTTTTTTTATCAAAAATTCAAGTATCACTAAGTTTTCAGCGTGCTATATCAGTGTTGACACCTGAAAGATTTTTAAATTTGCCGCCTTTTTCATGGGACTAGACTCGCTTGACAGACTTTATGTTTGAAATTGGATCATTTTCGTTTTCTCCATATTAATTTGCAGGTTATTGGTGTTCAACCAGTGTATTATATTTTTGACAGCTTCATTAATTTGTTGCTCGTAGGTGTCTATTCTTTCACCTTTCACAACAAGGGTAGTGTCATCAGCAAATAAAATCACTGTGTGGCGAGTGATATTTGGGAGGTCATTGATGTAGAGGAGGAACAAAAAAGGCCCCAATACACTGCCTTGCGGCACTCCGAAATTATTTTCCTTATAGTCGCTTCTATATGAAACCTTTTTCCCATTACGTATTTTGGAGATTTCCACACATTGTTGTCGCTTTTTCAGGTAGCTTCTCAACCAGTCGTTCGCTTTTCCTCTTATCCCGTATTTTTCTAGCTTGTGTAAGAGCAATTCATGGTCCACAAAATCGAATGCCTTGCTCATGTCTAAGAGGATAGTCGCGACTGGTAAGCCTTCATTTACCGCCTGGGTGACAGTCTTCATCAAATTAAAACATGCCAATGACGTGGTACTATTGTTTCTAAACCCAAATTGTTCATCTCGAAGTAAATGGTGCCTCATCGTAAATTCTTGGAGCCTTCTCAGCATGATTTTCTCCAAGATTTTTGACATGATTGGTATTAGCGTCACTGGCCTATAGTTCTTCATGTCAGAAGTATTACCTTTTTTAAAAAGTGGCTTTACTATTGACTTTTTTAAAATCTCTGGGAATGCACCTTCTTCAAAAGAAAAGTTTATCAAATAACTTAACGGTTGGCAAATAGATGAAGAGCACAATTTGATTACCTTGGTTGTAATGTCATCCAATCCTACTGCACTTGTATTTTTAAGATTTTGTATTATTCTGAATACCTCCGAAGCATCAGTAGGTTTAAGAAATATTGTGTGTTCATTATTACCATCCATAGTCCTATTTATTTCGTCAACATTGTATTTAAAATTGTTATTATTTGTCGATTGTATGTAAAATTGATTAAAATTGTCACTTATTTCCTTTGGGTCTTGAATTGTCCGGTTATCTTTATTTATTTCGTCAATTTGCGTTTTAGCGTTTAAATCATCAATATTTTCATTAATCACCGCCCAGGTGGCTTTACACTTATTTTTATTATTAGCAATATACTTTTTACTTTGTAGCTGTCTAGACTTATATATACACTTTCTGAGAATGATACTATATGTTTTATATTTTTTGTTTAGTTTTTTTCTCTTAGTTTTATTGTGTTGTTGACTAAGATAAAGAAGCCTTTTTTTTACGCATGATTTTTTTATGCCTTTTGTCAACCATTTGTGGTTCCCTTTATAAGATGACCTCTTTTTTAAGTATATTGGAAAGCACAAGTCAAAAAATAATTTAACAAGACCATGAAATTCCTCAAATGCTTCTTGAAAACAATTTTTATCGTATACGCTTGAAAAACTGAGAGATGATATGCAACTACAGAACTTGTCCATGTTTTCTTGACTAAAGTCTCTGACCTCCTCATACCAACTGCATATTTCGGACGTTTTATTAATTTTCATCGAAAGCGTCTGTCCTGTTTCATGATCGGACAAGGCTAGATGATGCACCTCCGGTTTAGCTAGCTTGACGTTGCTTGCTATCTGATCTAAACATGACAACTGTCTTGTGGGCGTTTTAATATGCAATTCGATATTAAAATTCTTCAAAATACTTTTCAGACTTTCACAGCTTTTGCTTGGCTTTAATATGTCCAAGTTCCAATCCCCGCATAAAATAATTTTTTTACGCTTTTTCGTCAATCTTACCAGCATCTGTTCTAGATTTTCTAGAAATATTTAAGGATTGCTATTTGGAGTTCTATATAAACAAACAATAATAATATTATTTATTTCTACGCCACAACATTCAAAATTAAAATTACATGTCAAGTCATTAATATTAGTCAATTTTTTATACTTCATATTATTATTGAGCAGTATGCATACCCCTCCTCGTTTATTTTCACGTGAGTATGATGCAACTAATAGGTACCCAGGGATTTTTAAAAGCATTTCTGTACCTTTTTTAATAAAAGTTTCAGTCAGACACACTACATTTATTTTCGGGCCTTGTTGCGATAGCTCGTGGATGGCGAATGTTAATTCTTCCGATTTGTTAATGGCGCCAGCTGTTGTGCGTACAACTTCTTTGGATTAAATACTTTTGCAGGTGGTAGGTAATAAAAATACGTCGTCTTCCATAAAGGTTTTATTGGATCTGCCCATAGATACACGTTGCCACACAGATTATTAATTATATAAACATTTGCAACATCACTCCCGGGGCACAATGAAATAGGTGTATCTAGTTATAAACGTTATACAATCACAAACATAATATTATACTTTAACTAATTCTAAAATTACAACCTAATGCACAAACTACTATTAACAGCACTTAGGAACAATGAGTATTCTTTATTATTTTAGTGTAAGTATTAGACAATCAAGTAAATTACACTCTATGCAGTCTCGGATGGAGATCAAAACTTTAGACAAAGAAAAATAAAAAGAACCGAAATTCAACCATGAATATTATTAAATAAATCAATTTAAGAATCTGAAAGGTAGTTTTATTGTACGACCCGACCTAGTCGATGTAGGGGGGGCAGATGTGGGACACTGAGTACCATCATCAGCATCTGATGACTCCGTATGTTGTAGCTCTGGACCGAGCTTGGCACCAATGCTCTCAGGGAGGTTGTTCATCCATTCTTGCGATGCTGCTGAGACTTCTAGAGGATATAACTTTTGATAAGGTCTTACCTTTTCACCTGAAGCTGTCTGTACTCTAGCTGACCTCGTGCAACCATCTTTACCTGCAAAAACCTCTTTTATGATGCCAATAGGCCAATGCAATCTTTTGGAATCTGTCTCTACCAAAACTACTTCTCCGACTCTGGGTTCTTTTCTGGTTTCCTTTCCTTTGCTTATTAATAATCCTAAATATTCACTTCTAAATCTCTTCCTGAAATCTTCTCGTAACTGTTGTAAGTATCTATATCGAATATTTAGGTTCCTGTGATCAATCAGATCTAAGTCTGGTGTCTCATTAGTAGGTAATCCTTGAAGAAACAACATGGGTGTCAAAGGTCTCATGTCCCCCATTTCTACATAAGTTAAAGGTCTGTTGTTGATTGTTGCTTCACAGTCACATAATATAGTTGAAAGCTCTACCCAGTCAACTGAAGCTTTCCCCAATATCCTGCATAGCATATCTTTCACCACTCTAATAAGTCTTTCCCACCAACCTCCCCACCACGGAGCTGCTGGTACGGAGAATTTCCACTGAATGGCGAAGCAGTTCTCTACTTCCTTCCAGTCCACATCATGCAGCAGATTGGCAGTGCCCACAAAATTTGTCCCGTTGTCTGTATAGATAATTCTCGGCCTGCCTCTCCTGCTTATAAATCTTCGTAATGCCATTATGAAGCTAGCAGTTGACACGGAGTCGGTCAGTTCTAGATGTACAGCTCTGTAAACTGCACATGTAAACAGAACAATCCAACACTTGTTATTGTTTTTCAGAAAAAGTGGTCCTGCTAAATCTATTCCTGTTACTTCAAATGCTGTAGTATTGCAAATCCGATCCTTTGGAAGAGGTGGTTCTGGAACTTCATAATGTTTTGCTTTAAACCTCTTGCAGATTATGCATTGTGATACTACTTTGTTTGACAATCTTCTAATTCCTGTTATCCAATAATTATTTCTTAAACTAGTCATCAAGGTTGAAGATCCTGCATGATTCATCTGTTCATGTTTTTGTTGAACCATCCGTTTCACTATTTCATTTTTTCCTGGTAATAATATTGGATATATGAAGTCTCTGTTTTCATTGCTGTATTCTAACCTTGTCCTTATTTTTAGAATACCTTCTTCTTCTGTAGTTTTCAGCTTCTCGTTCATGATCTTTTCAATGTATGTCTCTCTTTGTATTAACTTTATTAGTGTTTCTTCAGCATTCTTGTACTCTTCATATCCTATATGGGTAGAAGTAATGTTGTATTCCTTTCTGATTCTAGGGCTCATTCTTAGTAGTCTTGCCACTAATCTTACTATCTTAGTATATTTGTTGAAATACAATAATCTATTGCTGAAATCTTCTGTATTTATCTCTATGTGTACTGATGTGCTTTTGCTTTGTTCACTCTCTAAAACTTCTTTTTCATTTTTTGTTAATGTACTACAAGTCCTTGGCCATTCTTTTTCTTTCAGGTACAACCATTGTGGACCCGACCACCATTGGGTTTCTAGCAGCTTCTTCGTGTTGCAGCCACGGGACGGTAAGTCTGCAGGGTTGGAAATACCCGGTATATGATTCCAATAATTCTTACTTGTGTTCGTACATATTTCTTTTACTCTGTTTGTGACGAAAGCTTTCCATGTTTCTTGTCTTTTCAGCCATGCTAGTACTACAGCAGAGTCTGTCCAGCAGAAAACTTTGTAATCTTTACAGTGTTGGAGTAGGCCTGACTTTATGACTTCTTGATATTGTCTAGAGGCTATTAGTGCACCCATCAGTTCTAGTTTTGGCAGCGTCATTTGTCTCTTGATAGGTGCCACTCTACTTTTGGCTATAACAAGTCTTACTGTTACCTCTCCTCTCCATTCAGTGCGAAGGAAAATACAGCTAGCATATGCGTCCTTGCTCGCATCACAAAACACATGAACTTGTACCTTGCAGTCTTGTAGTGAAGCTTCTGCGAGACGTCTAGGGACTCTGCATCTATTAATACAGTCGATGGTTTTTATCCAGTCTTTGTATTCATTCTCCAGCTCTATAGGTATCTTCTCATCCCATCCAGTATTCAACATCCACGCCTTTTGAATTATCAATTTTGGAACTAATGTGGTGGGTGACAAGAATCCCACTGGATCAAATATCTGTTGTGTAATAGAGAGTAAGTCTCTCTTAGTGATATCTTTAGGTACATTTTTTACATTGACGGTACAACATAGATCATCTTTCCGTCTGTTCCACTGTACTCCTAATACTGAAACTGATTCTTCATCTTCTAGCCTTTCCTTCTGGTCTTGTATGTTCGTCATCCAGCCTCTTAATTCAAACTTTCCTTTTTCCATTAGCTCTATGGCTTCTCTTCTGAATCTATTAACATCTTTTTCAGAATCAAAACTTGTCACACAGTTGTCTACGTAGAAGGATTCTTTCAATCGTGTTGCTGTTTCCGGGTAAGTATCCACATTTTTATCGAGGTGGTGGTTTATTGTAGCCGCCAGTATGAAGGGACTGCACGCGACGCCGAAAGGGACCCTTGTATGTTGGTAAGTAACTACTTCCTCTCTGGTCTTTGGATCCTTCCACCATAGTAATTTTAAATATTTTCGGTCTGGTTCTGTGACAGCTATTTGTAAGAATGCCTTTTTTATGTCTGATATAACTCCAAAAGTACCTGCTCTGAACATGGTCAGTAACTTCGGTATAACTTCTATAAGGTTTGTTCCTTTCTCTATACAAGCATTTAAGAAATTTTTATTCTTGTCCTTACAGGAAGCATCAAATACTGGCCTGATCTTCGTTGTGGTACTCTCCAGTTTGATCACTGCATGGTGAGGTAAGTAGTGGCCTTTATTTTTGTTATTTTCTTGTACCACTTCAATAATACCTTCTTTTTTCCATTGTTCCAGAACTTCATTGTATTCTTCTAGTTTTCCTATATTTTCTAACTTCTTAGTTGTAGACACTAGTCTTCTGTATGCTTGATCATAGTTAGACTCTAGGTCTGGTCTTTCTTTCCACAGCAATCCTACTTCATAACGTCTTTCCTTGTTCACTGAAATGTTATCATTGAAATCTTTTAATATTTCAGTCTGTGATAGTTCTTCTTTTTTATATGGATCTTTTATACCTAATGTTTCTATATTCCACATAAATTCTAAGCTATCTTCTGGAAAGGTTGATACAAAATTAGAACTGACTGTTGTGTTATAAACACCTTGAATGGGACCTTGTAATGTCCAGCCAAGCTTTGTAGGAATAGCCACAAGACTGTCTGTTACATGGACAAAATTAGATTTCAAAATGGATCCTAAATAATCAGAACCAATTAATAAACTTATTTCTGATAGCTGCTCCTTAGGATCAGTCAAACTAATTTTCATTTTCTGTAAAATCTTTACTAGGTTGGGGTCTTGTACTTTTGGTAATGTACCACAAAGTACATCTTGTTCCAACGCTGTCATTGTGGTCTGGTATGTATTTTCTAGGTTACTTACTTGGAGTTCAAAGAGTCGGTGTGTTTGTGCTGCCTTCGTTACACCTCCGAACAGTGAATGTCCAAGACTTTCACTGCCAGTTACCTTTAGTCCTAGTTCTTTTGTCAGCTCAGCCTTTACATATGTTCTCTGTGAACCGGAGTCTAGAAGCGCCCTCACCTTCTTCTCTTGATTGTTACAGGAAACTTTGACAACCAAGGTCTGTAATAAAGTTGTTCTATTATTACTTGTATAATTACTAATAACTTCTATTTTTTCAGGTTTATCCGCTTTGTCTTCAAGAGTATTATCAGTATTCGGTTTCTTTTTCTGTTCACAGGTTGGCCCCTGAGCCTTCATGTTAGGACAAAGAATAACATGATGCCGTCTGCTACAAGACAAACATTTTACATAAGCTTTACACTTTTTTGCCATATGTCCTCTTTTAAGACAAATATAGCACCCATCCTTCTTTTTGACAGCCTCCTTTCTCTCTTCTAGACTAATAGTACTAACTTTACCACATTCTAACGAGTTGTGAGATTTATCACAAAAGTAACAAAGTTCCTCACCATCGTTTTGGTCGTTGGATTTTCTCGTGCTTACCTCTTTTGACACTAAACATGAAGCAGTTGGTACTGTGTCCGTGTTGCTTACCACACGTGCTAAGTTGCATCTTTCTTCTGCTTCTACCTCTTTACGAATAAATTCTAATAGCTGGTTGAGTTTTGGCTCCTTATTAAGGGGTAGTTTAGCCCATTCAATTAATAATTTATCCGGAAGTGCTGACTCAATTAACGGTACTAGCATACATTCATATTTACCTTTTGTTATGCCTAATGACTCAAGTATTTGTAAATTTACACTTATTTTATCATATAAAACTTGAACTTTAACGCTGTCTTTCTTTAATACTAAATTTAACAATTCTCTCACGTAAATCTCTATTAGTATCTCTTCTCTTCCATATCGCCTCTGTAGAGTCTGGATTACGCTAGCATAATTTTCTTCTGAAGCTGGGTAACTTGAGACGAAAGCTTGCGCCTGTGAACCTTCCGCCATCCCTTGTAATAAGTATTGCAGCTTGTCTTGAGCCTGTAAATTCCCATCCTTGTGTATCTTTTCAAATTGGCTCCAGAATGCCAACCAATTTTTGGGGTTATCATCAAACTTCCTAATTTCAAGCTTCGGTAATTTTAAATGCGGTTTCGTCTCATAATGCTTATTTTCAGTAACTCGTTCGGTTTTTGGCCATCTTGATTTTAACACAAGCCATTTTTTTGTGTAAGAGTCGCAAGTGTCGCATTCTTCATCGTACAGTGTTTGGTCGAAATCTTCTGCGCTAAGCATGTTCTCTTTAATCGTTTTGTCGAGAATCTCCATCTTTTTAATTTTTTCTTGGAGGAACTCAAAATCAGTGATGGTGTTAGCCGCCATTTCGTGTCGGGTGAACACACGCCGTAACTGGTCGCGCTCCCGCGACAGTTTCTTGAGGTCCATCTGACTGTATTTTATTATTAACGGTCGCCAATTGTTGTGCGTACAACTTCTTTGGATTAAATACTTTTGCAGGTGGTAGGTAATAAAAATACGTCGTCTTCCATAAAGGTTTTATTGGATCTGCCCATAGATCACAGAACATTGATTAATACTCAAGAAGAGCCATAGATACACGTTGCCACACAGATTATTAATTATATAAACATTTGCAACACCAGCTATGTTCTGGTGAAATATTCTAAAATTAAAATCCGAATTAGGGACGAAAACATTTTTGTTTTGGCAAGGATAACTCTGCATCGGATTGCATATATAAACACGGTATATTTTTTTTGAAATAATATGGAATGGTTCCCCTCTTGTGGGTGTCGGTGTTTATCATTACCTGCTTACTCAAAGAGGCATTATTCGAGTTAATATTTTGACAATTATCCCCTGAATGCGTATTCTTATTACGCTGAAAGTAGAATGGAATAGTGCCTTTCTTAGGAATAGTTGTGCATTCTGTTTTAGCCTTCACTGTATTCATTAATAACTTAATATTTTTAAAACATAAAAATGTCTTGTCATAATAATTTGAATCAATGTTAAAATTAATTTTCTTACATACCTCTGACAAATAGCAGTCCTTCTTGTACCGGTAATTACCTTTTACATTCACAAATGAACAATTTTTAAAGTTGCTACATAACATTCTTATGTTGTTATTTAACAAATTACAGTTCAAATATTTGTTTTGCAAAACATTAATTAAGAGCACGTGAAGTTTTTGAAAAGATTTTAGAAACGATCCTAATTCTAAAAGTATTTTATTAGGGTTGGTATCATTTTCCCCTACACATATAACTAGAAAGTTATCATCTAAATCTTCAATTTTGTAGATAGACTTGAGAATTTCTTCTGTGGTGGCGTATGGTTTCGTAGTGGAAGAAATACTGTAATTCTTGTACTTGGTGTTGTTTCTGGATTGTATAAGTAGTGTTGCCAATCCCGTGAATTGTTGTCCTCCAAATATAGTTAACTGAGAATTTGATTTAGCGCATTTAGTCACTACTTGATTATTGTTTATTAATTTTTCTTCACGAAGATTTAGTAAAGCGCCATCTAGCTTATTTTGATCGTATTTGTTCAAATCTGTGTTACTCTCTTGGGGCAACCCGCTCATGTCTAGTCGACCGGTAGCGCCATCTGTTGCACTTTCTTCGCACAATCTGCTCTCTAGATCGATTAAACTCGTATCAAGTTTCTTTTTGTATAATAAATTAAAATTTTGTACCTTATTACCCCGTTTTTTTGAACTGGAGTATTTTGTTATACTATTTGTTGGTTCGCTGCATAGGTTTTTTAATTGGGTTATGACATTTTGTTGTTCAGTTGTTTGTTTTTTCAAAGTGCTGTCTTCCATGACCTCTTGAACGTTCGCGAACATTCCCCGAAATGCCCTACGTGTCGAGGATTTTTCGATTATTCTTTTTTTTTGGTTTGACCTTGAGAAAAACGCAAATTTCGTGGTTATATTGATAATTATATGCAATAAATTATACCTTCCCGGAAAGCCCATTAGTTTTCCTATCGAACTGTGTAAGATTATAAATAAATGAAACTGACCTGACTTCGTAGCGACGAGATAAATTGGCATTTTGAAAATTTTCTTACACATAACCTTTAACTTTCTCACATTACACCAAAACCACACACATATTCTCGAAAAAAACACTTGAATACGATAGTCCAAACATTTGCGCAAAAACAATATTACTCATATCACATCAAAACACAATAATTACACGACAAAATCACTTTTTCCGCAACTCAACAACAACTCCGCCATTACCGCGTGCAAAATGTAAACACTGCCAAGATAGGTACCTCGGTGTACTGTTGCCAGAAAAAGGTTACGAGAAAAAATTTTCGATGTACTATAAATTTTTTTACTGTATTTTTATAATGTGTTATTAGTGGTGTTTATAATGATTTTTGTTATGTTACTGTTAGTAATGCTACTTTATTGTAAATAAACTTTTTTTGTAATATTGTTTTACAAAAAAATTTTTTTTATTTTATTTTCATTTATATTTTATAAAACCGTTAGAACCAGAATAGTAGGTGTTGTTCGCGTGTAAGTATGTTTTTATCAAGGTATTTAGATTTTGTGGTAAGTAAAAGTAGCCAGTAGTAGTTCAATCGATTTAGTATGGATAAAAAAAGATATATTTGAAAAGCAAAATACTCCCAAGGTAGATTCGTATAAATTTTGTCGAGATCTGATATAGTGAAACTAAATCATTGTACGTCTTGTATTATTATCTCAGAGTGGCTAATTATTGCATGTTTTATGTACCTATATTTTTGAGTGAAAATGAAATTTTTTCTCCCGCTTTGGGATAGAATTTAGATTAATCTTTTCTTATCGGATACCTTCGTCATACAAAGAACAGTGCTAAGGAATTGTGCGAAATGTCACACTCCTATTTCATGTGTTTTTCGGATTTGCGTTGATATGTTAGTTATATACCAATATAGACTAGCTTTAGACTAGCGGGGTGTATAGGGGTCCCATTCAACATCCATGGGGACCCAAGCCTCACCTGCACGTGGTGCACCCTTGCCATGAAGCTATGGCGACCCGCCAACACGCATTGGATCAGCGTGGTGGGTTATGGTTCAACCCCCCCCTCCCCCCTTTTGGGGAGGTCTATGTCTAGCAGTGGACGTCTTTTGACTGAAATGATGATGATAGACTTGCTTTTACCAGCGGTTTCAACCACGGGAAAGTACATGTTTCCACACAAATACGCCCCCCCCCCCGTTTTTGATAGAATTTTGAGTAATCCTTTCTTATCGGAACCCTACGTCATTCAAAGAACTAGACGATGATCTTTATACATATCATCATCATTTCAGCTGAAAGACATCCACTGCTGGATAAAGGCCTAACCCCAAACATCGCAACAATGACCGGTTCTGTGTGTCTCGCATCCAGTGGATTTCCACGACCCTCACTAAGTCGTCGCTCGTTCAGTTATATACTTACTAACAACTGCATCAACCACCAATCTTCCTTCCTTTCTCAGAGAAGCCTTTGAATGATTTGGAATAAAATGTACTTCTTTTCAGGGAATTTATTTATGTTATGAAAAAATAAAAGAATAAAAATAAAAATATAAAAACATATATTTTGTCATAAGGTTCACTTTACACATTGCACACAGATTTTGTCCTGTATTATGGGTTTTACTTTCAAAAATATGCAATTTCACAATACTCAATCTCAGACTAAAGCAAAAATAACAAATGTATTCGTACATTTACATAGATATATTGAAGGTGGTACACTTTATTGTAACAGCTAGGATATACATTGGGGTTTTGTCCTGTATTATGGGTTTTATTTTCAAAAATATACAATTTCACAATACTCAATCTCAGACTAAAGCAAAAATAACAAATGTATTCGTACATTTACATAGATATATTGAAGGTGGTACACTTTATTGTAACAGCTAGGATATACATTGAGATTTTGTCCTGTATTATGGGTTTTACTTTCAAAAATATACAATTTCACAATACTCAATCTCAGACTAAAGCAAAAATAACAAATGTATTCGTACATTTACATAGATATATTGAAGGTGGTACACTTTATTGTAACAGCTAGGATATACATTGGGTTTTTGTCCTGTATTATGGGTTTTATTTTCAAAAATATACAATTTCACAATACTCAATCTCAGACTAAAGCAAAAATAACAAATGTATTCGTACATTTACATAGATATATTGAAGGTGGTACACTTTATTGTAACAGCTAGGATATACATTGGGTTTTTGTCCTGTATTATGGGTTTTATTTTCAAAAATATACAATTTCACAATACTCAATCTCAGACTAAAGCAAAAATAACAAATGTATTCGTACATTTACATAGATATATTGAAGGTGGTACACTTTATTGTAACAGCTAGGATATACATTGAGATTTTGTCCTGTATTATGGGTTTTACTTTCAAAAATATACAATTTCACAATACTCAATCTCAGACTAAAGCAAAAATTACAAATGTATTTGTACATTACATATAATGAGTATTCGTACATTATTTACAACGCACAAACTGAGACTGATATCTGTCCCGTAAGATACCAGTCCCCGATGAATATGCCAACGCAGAAGGCGCTACTAGGCTATCGTCTCGTCCCCGATAGTAGTAACGCCTCCGATAGCAGCAACTGAAGCAGTAATAAACGAGATATGTTCAACGGTTAGACGTCCCGTCGAAACGCGACCCGCACGAGAGGCCCCAGATCACCACACCACATTCATAAAACAACCACGCTTCACGACCATGCCCTAAAATGATTAGTCTCGGCGCTTCGGTCTCGGCCGCTCTATAAGATCTTCGCCCGGAAGCTCTGCTGCAGAATGCCAAATTCTCCAGCAGTCTTCAAAGCAAAGATATATATCGCACTGAACGCACCGAGAATGAATCAATTTAGTTTTCTTCTGTCGATAACATATCATACATCGCTTTCTATTCGATCTGCCCGATGTGTACATTGGCTCGTGTACGATATCTCGCCTCAGCCTCATGAGATCCCCTGGAACTTGCCTAATCTCTGTCAAACAGGGCCGATGCCGTTTGATCAGAGACCTTGCAAGTTCAAAGCGAAACTCACGATGCGATTCAGCCAATTTATCTCTGCGAGCCATTGAACTTCGGTACAGCACAAACGCATTGTGCACACTCACATTCATTAACCTTTTGAAAATCTTCATATACCATTTCAGGCATCTCTTTCGCTCTAACGGATACATAGAGAGCTTTTGATCCTTTAGATCAACACCCCCCATGGCTCCGTTATAATCTTTCACACAAACCGGTTTCAGAAGTGGTTTTCCGGCCCTAGTTCCCATGTACGTTTCGGGGGTGTGATAGGTGGATATTATATTCACCATTTTGGAGTCCATCCATGCAATGATGGATACATCTCCACAATGGCGAGATAATAGTCCCCTTGCTCACTTTCCTCGGAACCTTTGCAATGGCACTAGGGACGTTTCGACGGTTCACACGAAGAGTTCCAAAGCAATCAAAGCCTAAACTCTTGAGGTACCGTGCTAATGCTGGACAATTGTAAAAATTGTCCATCACCACACAATGCCCCCGATGTTCGAGACCTTGCAAAAGCTCTAGAACTACTTTAGTGCTCTTCCCTCCCAAATCGACGCCAAGTGATGGATTACCATCAGTACTGTCATCTTTACCGGTGTAGATTTGGAATCTCGACATATAACCAGTGCGGGACTCACATAGTTCATATGACTTGATTCCAAATCGTGCAGCCTTTGACCTTATTGTTTGGATCCAGGACAAACGACCCTTGAATAAGGTCAAAGACTCATCGATGCTGAATTCAGCACCTAGGTTGTACAAGGAATTGAACTTATTACTGAGATGTTCAATAATAGGAGCCACCTTCCTCAGCTTGGCCGATTGTTTTGCTAAATAAGCACCCTCATTTCGCGACATTGGCTGACTTGCGTCAGCTGAATTGTCCACGAAATGAAGAAACTTATTTAGCAAAATGTACCGATTATAGGTTATCAGACGTTTGAACCCCGGCAAATGGAGCACATCGTCTGATGACCAATATTCGGTTATCGACGACCGCGAGTCAATAGCCATATACATCAACATCCCGAATAAAGTCATTATTTCGTCTGCATTTGTGTCCGTCCACGAATGAAGGCGAGATGATGCTTTCAATGTCCCTGCTTCACGCTCAGCATCGATAACCTGATGGGCATATCGGTTAGTTTCCGTGACTATCAACCCTATGATTTCCTCGTCCCAAATATCGGTAAAGGCATCATAGGGTGAATCGTAGTCTTTGACTGACCCAGGGGTAGGACCTGAGAAATTCTCACGAACAGCCCTGAATGATCCAAAGTCTTCTTCCCACTTGAAACTACTCGAAACACCCAAAAGAGTATCGATAGCGTTATCCATCCCCGTATCGACCTCGTTTATCAAAGCCTCTACCGGTTCCTCAAGCTCCTCGGAGTCAGGAATTCCATTCCTGACAACTGGTATGGCCGAGACATCGTATACGTCCTCGATATCGCTGTCGGGGTCACTACCATAATCTCTAGCTACCGTCCGTGAAGGCAATTTTTCCCTCGAAGTTGATGGACGAACATCAATTTCGGAGGAAACGCTTGCCTCAGACATGGCACTAGAGACAAGAGAAGCCAGAGCAACCGTGTTGCTGGCGCTGGCTTTAGTTGGCACCTTCGATGGCCCCGGTGCGTCGCCACCTCGCAGCCTCCTCAACCTCTGCTGGATGAACCCGGGATGTTTGGACTGGAGCTCCATGATCTCGTCGTCGTCCAAGTCCAAATCATCCAGGAGCTCTGCCTCATCAGCCCTAGATAAAGATAACACAAATAAATGCAATGTCGTACACCCATGGCACCGTGATAGCCTAGGAGGACTGTGAAGGAAAATTAACTTACCCAATAGGCAAGTCCAGGCTAGGCCTGGACTGCCCTGCTTCGCTGATGTGGACTCTTCCACCTGGGGAATTCTCGATCGGCACCGTCGAATCGGTCAACCGCAGAGAACCCCCAGGTGTTTGGTCGACGACGACAGCTCGAGACCTAAAAAGAAACAATTACAAATTACACCACTGAAACTAAAGAAACACTGTAGGTAACACTATGAAAAAGACACTCACCGTGGTGGTGAGGGACCGTCGATTTCCCGTTCCGGGGCCTTCCATACAAGGTCCAATAACAGGGCCCGACGAGCCGAGGGTAGCCGGCTAGGCCCGGGGCTGCCACGGCTGTCCCGGTCATCCCCAACAGGGGTGACGCTTCGAGAACGTAATCTTAAAATAAAATGAAAAACATTAGTACTTGTACAATGTTTTGATCGCCCAACTCAACCCGCTAAGTATAATATAATACCCTGCCTAAGTAAATGCGAAATAACGTAAAATAGAAGAAAAAAAATTTTTTTTTTTTTGATCATGAAAAATATAAAATCGAAAAATAAAACAATCTTTACATTTGGCTTTCATAGATATGAACACTAAGACAATATTTACGTTATACTGAATATTCAATAATCACAACAAAAAACTAATCGAAAATTTTTTTTTGCTGTCTGTACTTTATGCGTTACGACTTTGGCGCCATTTTTACCGGTTTATTTTCTTTCAACAACGATTATGATAACAATATGCAATTATATCACTTTGTAGTAACTTCATTATGTTTATAGGTAAATAAACTAACAACTTATGTAGATTTCAAAGCATTTCGAGATAAATTTTGCACTAGAACAAGTCGAAACACGACGGCCATGACGGAAAAAAATACGCGTCTTCACAAGTTTCGTCACTTTTTCACTGGCATATTTATTACTTTTCCAAAAACAAACACTTGCAACGTAATCTATACTTATTTCTCAGTAATTCTATATAAATCTTATAAGATTACTCACCGTTTTCTAATTGGAAACATGATTTTACTTCCGCACGCAACCACACGCAACAAGGGCTCCGAAAAGTGACAGCTAGCTGAATGACGGAATTGACGGATCACTTTATTTTTTTCAATCTTCTTCATTCTATGTATCGATATTGCCAATGGAAAATATTTTAATAGAAAGTGAATGAACTATTCTGTTCAATCAAATAAAGAACGGGTTGCAACTTGAAAATATACGTCACAGAAAAAATATCCAATCGGTGCAAGTCACTCTCGTACACCTGGGTGTACCAATGGCGCGATGGGCACTCAACTCTCTCGTACACCCGGATGTTCGAGAAACGCGCGAGAGGTTAAGTTGTCTATTTCATTGTTAGCGGCATGTAACTGCATTCTCAACTGATTAATTTCTTCATTTAATTTTTCGACCTCCTCGTAACTTAATCCGGTAGACAATTGTGGTAAACTTTTTGAAAGAAAATCAGAATTTGTGGATTCGAATGACGAATTAAGTGAGTTCATTGTTGTTTTATTTCTTCGATGAGTTACGTTTTCATAATCCATTTTTGCCAGACTACTTTGAAGAAAATAAAAGTAATAAAATATTCCTCAAAAAATACAAAAAGTTGTTTATGGCATATATGAAAAATACAAAAAGTTGATTTGGGAGTTGGAGGATTCGAACCAGGGTTCGTCCGTTTCTTTAGTCATTTGAAGCTATTTCAACAACGACCACGGGCTCTTCGTGGACGAGCGTCAATTTTGAGATCTTGTTCTGATCGCGCAAATTTTGAATGAAACAAAGTAAAAAATTTTTCCCACATTTTTGCACTCGCTTCATAATCACAACACATAAGTTAATGTTATTTTGTTTTTAAGCATCACACGCACTGATTAGTCAATGTTATAGATTTACTTTCCGCACATGAAATGTTGTATTTATTTATCAGTCGTTTAGTCACTAGTTTGTGTCAAACTTTTTTAACCGACTTAAAAAAGGAGGAGGTTATATGTTCGGTTGGAATGTATGTTGTTGTTTTTTTTTGAAAATTTTTTTTTTTTATTGTAAGGTTATGCTTCCGAGTTGGTCCCATAAAAATATTGTTATGATCTGATCATGAACTTCAAAGATATGTAACAGAACTCCTCATAGGATCACAGCAGAACCGTCGTAATAAGTAAAATTGCTTTGTATTACGTGTAGTCGATGACTGACTGAAAGTAGAGGGGGAATATATCGAACTGATCTGATGATGAAGCCTGAAGTTAGGCACCGGAACTCTGTAATAAATTAATGTAATCTAACGTGTTTGGGATTATTAGAATTGTCATGAGATGCACTCTGGCTATAAGGTATTTAAGTTTGGCTGAGGGGTACTTTTTAGTGGTGGATAACTAAAATGTGTAAAATATAAAACTTTTTACAAAAAAATACAACCGACTTCAAAGTAAAAAAAAAAAACACTGAAAAGTGCAAAATAACTTTAATTTCGGAAGTCGGTGTTAAATAACGAAGAGACAAAACTATTATAGAAACACCGACTTCCGAAATTAAATTTGTTTTGCACTTTTCAGTGTTTTTTTTTTACTTTGAAGTCGGTTGTATTTTTTTTCTTCTTTGGTCAGAGTGCGTGCCTTACAATGCGTTCCAAATAAGAATAGGATCGATTGCCATGTTGTGACGTCACGTCATACTGTCAAATCGCAAGAAATTGAGCAAAATTGAAGAACTCAGAGATGAGCAAAATTGAAGAACTCCCTTGCTATTCTGAAAAGTTTATTTGCGAATTCACTTCTGAATCCGCAGTGAAATCATGGTGAAATTAAAGTTTCGTATTCTGAAATGGAGTGAATTCGACACTGGCGCCACCGAGTGATGATCAAAGTGAGAGGAACTAAAACGGTTGAGTATTTTGACATTTATCTACAAATTTGTCTATAGGATTTGGTATTCTGAAATACAATTCGCTGAGTGTGACATTCGAGATGATTTGTGAAATGAGTTTCGAAATGATTTACCATTTACAGAATAGCACGGCTGGATTCTAATTAAACTATTTTCGTTCACAGTTCGTAAATAAATTAAATTTAAAAAATTTCTTGTTTTGCTCACCATAATAATTCGTGTGCGTACGCGCAGCGGAATGTTGTTGAATTTAAAGATTTTAATTATGCAGATATTTAGTGTATGACGTCGTATAATTGTGTATGGTAAAAAAAAATTTGTGCACGCAACCATTGTGGAGAAATTCACCAAAAACTGATTCCGCTGGGCGAACGTTGTCCTGGCGGAACTTTTTTTAATCCATAGACTTTAGAAGAAAAGAGATGTGTCCAAAAATTAGTGTGTATTTGTGTGTAATTGTGTATGTATGAATAAAACTAGTGCATGCATAAACTTCGGAGAAATTCAAGTTTCCGCTACGCGAACGTTTGGCCATTAGTTAGTTTTCATATAAAGCGCTTACATAGAGAACTGTAGATTTTCACATACGTTGTTTTGAATTTGTTTATACACTTCTGGACACATCTATTGGCCCAACTTGTATTTTCAGTTTCGTTTGGTCCTAGCTAAAATTTTATATTAGGTCGAGCAAAAAGTTTTTATGCAGTTTTGAACCTGGCACATTCACAATTTCATTCAATAGTCTTTTTTTTTCGAACACAGAATTTAAAGAAACAAAAGACAATTTGGAGCCTGTTTGTTGATATCAAACAATCGAATACTAAGAAAACTTGGTTTTATTGGTTTACTTGGATTTAATTCTTGAAAAAGTGATTGATATCTTTGGTTTTGCAACAAACATTACTTATTCTTAACATTAAGGTGAGGTTCTATCAATAATCTATGGATACTTCACCTGAAGTCGCCGCCCAAGCTGTGGCACTTATTCAGGCCGGACACAGCCAAAGAAACGTGAGTGCTCAACTTAATTTAAGTCGATCTGCGGTCCGAAATGTTTATCGGAGCTACCTAGAGACTGGCGGCTTTGTTCGTCGCCAAGGAAGGCCACGATCTCGGGTCACAACTGAAAGGCAGGATCGATTCATCGTGACGACCAGCTTGAGAAATCGTCACCTTACCTCCATTGAGATACAAAACCAACTTCGCGACTTCCACGAAGTATCTGTGAGCGCTCGAACTGTTCGGAGAAGGTTAAAAGAACGCGATATGGTACCACACAAGCCAGCTAATGGGCCCAAACTAACGCGAGCCCACCGAACAGCGCGCCTTCATTTCGCACGCAGTCATTTAAATTGGACACAGCAAGATTGGAGCCGTGTACTCTTTTCTGATGAGTCTAAAATTGTGTTACATGGCAATGGTGGAAGGAAGAAGGTCTACCGACGTAAGGGAGAGCGTTTCGCACAATGCTGCTTTGAAGAGAGGGTTGCTTATGGCGGTGGCTCATGGACTGTCTGGGGCGGTATATCCGCGAGCGGCAAAACTCAACTTGAGGTTGTTACAGGACCACGGCTGCCAACATTAAATGCTGAAAGGTACATTCGTGAGTGCTTAGAACCTCACGTGATACCATACGCGGACTATGTGGGCCCAAATTTCCTTTTTATGCATGATAATGCAAGAGCCCATGCGGCCGGCATCGTCAGGGAATATCTTCGGGATGTGAACATCACAGTTATGGACTGGCCAGCCAGAAGCCCAGACATGAACCCCATTGAGCACATGTAGGACGAGCTAAAAAGACGTGTTAGGGCTCGTCAGCCAGTTGCCCAGACGATGCAGGAGTTGAAAACTGCCATAGAAGAGGAATGGGAGATGATCCCTCAAAATTTCATAGAGCGGTTGATAAACTCTATGCCTAATCGTATGAGAGCTGTGGTAGATGCCCATGGAGGCAACACGCGTTATTAAATTAAACCTTTATTTGATAAAACATGTTTTTTATTCAAAAATCAATTGCCTTTAACAAGGCGCATATCCGACTTGTTAGGCGTAGCTCCATGTCGTATGGTATTCTGAATTCAAATTTAAAACAATACGATCGAAAAAGATGGTAAAATGTATCAGGTTTAAAACTGCATCAACAGTTTTTGTTCAATCTAGCAATCATATTTCGGTAGGGGCCATCGAAACCTAAACTCTAAGGTGGGCCAATAGATGTGTCCAGAAGTGTATTTGTTTAAAAAACAGATTTAGAAAAAATCGTAGGGCTTAAAAGATAAAAATATAAACGTAAAATACGCTTATTAGGTCTTAGTTCTTAAAGTATGCACTTTGGGGTCTAGATTTTCACGTTTATACAAACCTTGTAAGTGTCTGCAACATGTTGCCAAGTATCAATGATGTTCCGTTAGTAACTAAAGAGTTATAGGACAAATTTACCATGAATAGATCACTGTTTACAAAGCAGTCAAATATCACGACGTTCTGAAGGAATTGCATGGTAATATGTATGTCAATAATTAGTGTATTCATTCAACTAATCTTATGCAAAATTTCATGTCATTAAATTCAGTAATTAAAGAAAAACAATTATAATACTGACGAAGCATCGAAAACCTACATAACCCGACCAAGTTCGGATGGCTACCAAAAAGCGGCCGTGCCATATATCTAAGAAACGTTCTTAACCTTCCAATGTAGTATTTATTAATATGGTACAGTTGCGTACACAAGCGTTAGGAAAAAATAAAACAATTGCATTTCTTGAATGAAAAATATTTTTTTAATAACGAAGAACGAAGTCGCGGGCAAAAGCTAGTTCATAATCTATTTTAGTTAAAACACATTTAAGTCTATTGCTGTCATTGCAAGCGTTTGTTAACGTTATTATTATTACATAATTAAGTATTATATGTAATTAAAAATATTTTTGTACGCGGATATTTAAATAGAGAAGTACTTGTTAATTGAAGATTTGTTTTTATCGTAGATAGTGGCGTTATTAAAAAAATATTTTTCATTCAAGAAATGCAATTGTTTTATTTTTTCCTAACGCTTGTGTACGCAACTGTACCATATTAATAAATACTATATTGGAAGGTTAAGAACGTTTCTTAGATATATGGCACGGCCGCTTTTTGGTAGCCATCCGAACTTGGTCGGGTTATGTAGGTTTTCGATGCTTCGTCAGTATTATAAATTGTTTTTCTTTAATTACTGAATTTAATGACATGAAATTTTGCATAAGAATAGTTGAATGAATACACTAATTATTGACATACATATTACCATGCAATTCCTTCAGAACGTCGTGATATTTGACTGCTTTGTAAACAGTGATCTGTTCATGGTAAATTTAAACAAATTCAAAACAACGTATGTAAAAATCTACAGCTCTCTATGTAAGCGCTTTATATGAAAACTAGCTAATGGCCAAACGTTCGCGTAGCGGAAACTTGAATTTCTCCGAAGTTTATGCATGCACTAGTTTTATTCATACATACACAATTACACACAAATACACACTAATTTTTGGACACATCTCTTTTCTTCTAAGGTCTATGGATTAAAAAAAGTTCCGCCAGGACAACGTTCGCCCAGCGGAATCAGTTTTTGGTGAATTTCTCCACAATGGTTGCGTGCACAAATTTTTTTTTACCATACACAATTATACGACGTCATACACTAAACATCTGCATAATTAAAATCTTTAAATTCAACAACATTCCGCTGCGCGTACGCACACTAATAATTCTTCGATTTGTATGACGTGACGTCACTACCGGGCAATCGATCCTATTCTTATTTGGAACGCATTGTACAAAGCCAACTTTCATTTTTAGTTGGGAGGTAAAATATTGTATTTTGTGTCTATTTCTTATGATAAATACCTAAAATAAATAAAAATATCTGAAATTTGGTAAAAAGGTATTTTATTTTGAAAAAGTATTTTGAAAATACCTATTTTGCATTAGCATTTGAAATACAAAACACAAAACTATTTGGTATTTTGCATTTGAAATCGTAAATCTGAAAAGTATTTTGCATTTTGTATTTAAATGCTTTTTTAAAACCATTTTGTACATCTCTGCTAAAGAAACACATTCATCTTTGTCCGGGGCGTGAGGACCGTTGCCTCACGCGACCGGCCGCCTCCTTTGCTAGCACTATTGCTTCGCAGAAGGAGGCGACCGACATTTCGGGGAATGCGTCCTGGAATTGAACAATTTAATTCAATCAAGTCCAATCCATCATCGGACCACTAGACGTTCGGCGTTGCGCCATCAGTAGTAGTAGGTACCCATATGAACAAAGCGTTTTGAGAACACACATGATTTGGAATTATTGGTTTTCGATTGGTATGGTATGTTGTAGATGAATTTATGAAAAGAAAGCTGGGTTTTTTAGAGCATTCCATTGTTGACAATTAAAAAATAGGAGAGATATTAAATATTATCTACTTCTCTTGCTTACGTACCTACTTCTTCAACATAAATAGAAATTTTTAACAATTATGATGGATTTTGTCTATTTGAAGTACAGTTTATTTTAAAGCGTGTTTTTATGTATGATCCAGTATGGTATGGTGGTTTAAATCATGTTTAAATAAAAGGCGAGTGAATTTTTTGTGTTTCTTTCGTAAATTTCCCGATCCCTGAACAAAGAAATCTTTAAGAGGGTATATTCTCGAATGGGTCCTATAGAAATAAGTGCGGAGTCCTATAGAAAGAACTTTCGTAACAAGTAAAATTGCATTGTTGATACTTGTAGTCGATGGTTGATAAGGGATACAGATGGGGATAGGTACATCAAAATGATCTGATGACGAAGCCGGAATTTAGGCACCGCAAATGAAGAACTTAGCCGTGTTTAGGCTTGTTGGAATTGTCATATGATGCACCACTTTGTCTTTAGAGTGCCTTTGAACTGATGTAATGATGGAGCCGGAAAGTGGAAGTTGGGCAGGAGAACTCCGTAATGAAACAATGTATCCTGTGTTTTGCTTATTGGAATTGTCAATTCCTCATAATAGCCATTGTGGCTATCAAGATGAATAATACAATCAAGATATGTTTGAGCACGTTATTATTACGCCATGTGCTAGTCAATAGATATGAAGTGTCCAGGATGCCTGCAAGCCAAGAATTTGATTGTAGTGTTGATTACCTGAGCAAAATATGTCAAGAAGGTTGACTTGATACATTTGGCGCAAAATACTACAAAAATATTGGAATGTGTACCTATATCCATAATCTAATGGTAATTTAAACCTATGAAGACTTGGCTTAAGCCGAGCGCTGGGACCTGTCCCTGATACAGAGGTGGATGCAGCTTCATGTTAGCGGCTCTCCTCGTATAATTTGACTTTGTGATATTGTGTGACTGTGGGTGAAAATTATTGTAGTTATTGTATCTCAAATTTTATGATTTATGATATACCTACTTAATGTGTTATTTTATTTGTATTTTAATTTTATTTTATTTTTATTTGAATTTCATTTTATGTGATGACATCTCATGTAAGTATGTGTATTTGATTTGATTATTTTAATTTTTTATTTGATTCTAATTTTGTGTAATGTATGGACTATGTCTGAAAATAAAATGAATATAATTAAAGAACTTAGTATCTAAACTAAAAACATAAACAAAAAAAAAAACTGTCCTGCGTTCAAAAATGAGGCTAGAGTTAACTCTAATGACGTCAGAGAGTTTTTGGCGGGATTTCTTGGAGGGAAGTTGAGTGGCTGTTTTAATTATTCGCAAATTGATTCCTAGTGGATATTGTGGTGTAAAATTGGTGTAGTTTTGTATCTCAAGTCTCTGCGCAACTGGAATAATATGTGGAATAATATGTGTAAATAGGCGCGATCTCGGTAAAAGGAAATGAGAATTTTATTGTAGTTTTAGCTACCTCAGCGAAGTTTTTTTTTTTTTATTCTTGATAGGTTCGCGCTTGACCGCTAACTCACCTGATGGAAAGCGACGATGCGGTCGACGATGGAGCTCGCTTACCTAGAAGCAACCTATTCACTCTTGACTTAAAGATTCCCGGGTTGTAGCCATCAGGAAAAACAGTTTGCTGGGAAGGCTGAATCGATACAATTACTGCCGAATACTTCAAAAAATATTAGAATTTTGTTTCACCCGCATTCTAGTGTAAAAAAAGAAACAACTATTATGGGAGATTTATTACACAAGAAAACAAGGACGAAAGACTAGGCGATATGGTCGAACGACTATAGCTTTTCCTAAGGGGTAAAAAGAAAAAAATGTCCATTGTCCAGGTGTCAAATTGTGATTTTTTGTTTGTTTTGATCACAGACGTAAAAAGAGTAGCAGACCAAACATTAATTCCTAGTTATACTTATATAGATAGCCATCGTTCTTTATCCTTGTTCTACCAAGCAACAACTTAATAATGGCGTCTCGTTCTTTTACCTGTAGCCACACTGCCGCACACATAGACAAATTTTGACATGAAGCTTGTTATTCTGCGCCCCGCCATATTAATAAATTTATAACCTACAACAACGCTATTTTTTTTTTTTTTAAGGTGGGAAATCATCAAAATGACTTCTCGCGCTCTGGGTGGAGCGGGAGGGCGTGTCAGACTTTTACTGACTAAAACCACACCTGTATCCTTCAATTACCCTTTGCGTTCTAGGACTACGGGTTTCCCTTTCAGAAATTCTCCGCGGTCCTAGCTACCGGGCATTGGCCCTGCTGGGCCCCTACGGTTTGCTGACATCTCTTTGAGGAGCGCGAGGATCAGTACGCGCTGTTGACGTCTGGGCTCGGTCCGGTTAATTACCGAACAGCCGGACGGCAAGCTACCCAGTGCTCGACGTCCGCAAGCCCGTGTCTACCGTGGCTGGTAGTCGGGGTACAACAACGCTCTACGGTGTCAATCACGATAAGTGAAAAAATATTAATTGTTTAGACAGTGACAGTGATAGTTCTAACAAAATTCCTGGATTAACCTTTCATCGGTAAGTTTTTATTTACGTTGTTGTAAACTGAAACAATTTGTCGATTTTTCGAAATGAATCAACTGTTTCGATGAAGTTTAATCGTTTTTATCGTAGCCTCATTACTGTCATACAATTTGCCAATACGCTTACATAGAATAAATCGAACAAAAATAATAAACAAACAAAATTGTCTTATATTTCCAATTAATGACAGCTCAAGTACTTGTTGAGTTAACCGGGGACGGATTTAGTATTGCGAAATGTTAAATCTTATATTAATTATCATTGTTTACATATTGGGTTAATGCATTTTTATTGTAGGTGCATACCTATGCTTAATAATTACCACAAAGTTAAATAATCCAACAGACTTAATTTTTTATAATAGTAACTTGGCATAATATGTAACACCTATAAATGTATCAATTTATCACAATTCAATGTTGATATGAAATAGGCATAGGTTATACACATATTTTATGCTACTCATATTTCTTTGATATTTTGGTGCTGTAAATAATAATAATAAAAATAATAGCCCCATCGCCGTATACCTACGTTGACGTTGTGGTGGGGCTTGCGCGCTCCAATAAACCCTAGGTCTGTACTGGTAGAGTTTGCTTTGCCGTAACATACCTAGGGTCAGGGGCCAGACTATGAGAGATACAATCCGCAAGGCAGTTTTTTGGTGAACTAAAGATCCAGGACCCCAGGGTTCTGAGATATAATAACTCATAAAATAATAGTAATATTTTTGTTCCAGGTTTCCAAAAGATGAAAATTTAAAGAAAGCCTGGATTAATAACATGCAGCTCCAACCCAAGCCTACTGGTGTACTCTGTTCGAAGCATTTTGAGGAACACTTGATAGATGCCAGCGCCTTTCGAACAAGATTACGTCCTGGATCAATTCCTACACTATTTAACGAATTGCCTCTGGTTATGCATGTATGTAATAGTACGCTACTATAGCAACAAATTATTTTATATTATGCTGGTCTTCATAATAATTTTGTTGGTCTTTTGTTTACAGGATAAGGAAAATGTTACTAACCTCCAAAAAACCTTGCCAATAAAACGAACTGCTGCCGGGACAATTGTTCCTGTACTCAAAGAAGTACAACATAAAATAATACCTGCTGTTTCTGCATCAAATATAACTACTGTAATAGTAAGTATTCTCTTTTAACATTGTAGGCAGTAAGTAGAGTTTGTATCTGTAGGTGATACAAATAAATTAAAGATAAACAACCACAATTCATTTAACAACATTTGTAGTGGGCATGTAGTTCCTGCTTTGTATGGATGTAATATTGAATACTTCCCCGGTTATTTTTACAAGGATTTAAAGTGTCATCAATTGGAACTTTATGGCTAATTTGGCTAATGTGTATAAAAGGTAGCAAGAAAAGTGGGCAAAAAAGCATTGGGATCTATTAAAAATTTGCTCTCTTTAGCTGAGCTTAATTATTGTTGTTTTATAAAATGTTTTAATTTTAGGATGAAGAAAATTTACCTGGCCCTTCAAATTACATTAGTACGCCGCCTTCAATACCTAGTTGTCAACTGTTATTGAAAAAGTTAGCCAATAGCCCCCCAGGTGACGATGACGGATGCGGAGCAGTAACCCCTAAAAGAGCGTTCTGGAAAAATGTTATTGTGCGACAGGGTCAATACATTCCGTACCTACATTGTCAAATAAAAAATAAAATAAAAAAAACGTGTTTTATTTTTAACCTTAGATGAAATGCAGTCAATAAAACTTGTTTCCTTTTTGAGTCCTTGTGCGGGGTTACAGGGAATGCGAAGTTTCAATGCATTCACTAATATGAATGCATTGAAACTTCGCATTCCCGCAGGCGTATATACCTACACTAATATAATATTTCAGGTTGTTAACCCCAAATGGCACTTGGTATTCCGAACACTGCTTACAATTCTTAATGTGCTACTGCGTCTGTCAGTCTCCTGTGTTAGTGTGTCATCGCAACACTATTGAAATTTGTGACTGTTACAGAAGGTCACAGAGAATGCTTACCAACGTATATTGCAAATGATAAGTTTGATAACATGTAGGTACCTATCTATAACGTCCTATAATACTAATACCGGACTTAGTCCGGCCCCGTTTAGACAATTTTTCATATGTTTTATTTATTTATTTATTTATTTATTCTTTATGCACACAAAAGTACAGAGGCGGACTTAATGCCTTAAGGCATTTTCTACCAGTCAACCTTTGGGTGATGCAGAGACAACTGGTGGTAGGTGCAATATTAAGCATTAGGTACATATTGTTATTAATACATTATATTTTATACCTCTTTTTCTGATACAAATATATACTTACTTAAATACTATAAATACAATATACATAATATATATATATATATATATATATATATGTACTCAAACTACAAAGAAGGTAAAAAGAGAATACACGAATCTATTAAAACAATTAGTGCAGACAAATAATAAGAAACCCAATAAGCGCTATGACGATACTGCTGCCAACTTCTTACAGATGTGCTCGCGAACCTTTACTTTGAAGGTCAATCGGTTGGTTGCCATCCTGATTTCCTGGGGAAGTGCATTCCAAAGAGAAATAGCTTGAACATGAAAAGAATAGTGAATGAAGTCAGTACGGTGAGTGGGACAATGAAGTAGACGGTTATGAGATGACCGTAGATTTTTGTTGTGATTGGCGCAAATGTATTGGAAGTGAGAGGCTAGATAACTAGGAGAATTGGGCGAAACTAAAAATGAGAACAAGGTAGTAAGCGCTCTTTGCTCTCTGCGCTGGCGTATGGGCAACCAGTTTAGGAGCGACCTATAAGAAGAGACATGATCATATTTGCGCAGATTGAAAACAAATCGAATGCAGTTATTTAGAAGACGGTCAAGTTTGTTGAGGAGATCTGCATTCAGGTCATAGTAACACACGTCGCCATAATCGATGATTGGGAAAATTAGGGTCTGAACAAGCATTGTCTTCGTATTCGACGGTAATAAATTTTTCAAACGATACAAGGCCCGCAGCGTTCCCGTAACTTTCTGACTGACACTAGCGACTTGAGTACGCCAGTTCAGGGTACTGTCGATGCACAGACCTAGATCTTTTACATCAGTGCTAAAAGGAACAACCGTACAGTCGAACAGAACAGGTGGCAGAGTTGTAAGATCCACTTTGGCAATACTTCGTGGACTACCGATGATAATCGCCTGACATTTATTTGGGTTTACAGCAACACCAAATCTGTCAGACCATGTTTTAATTGCTATCAAGTCCCTATTTAATTTGCCAATAGTGTCAGATAATTCGTCAACTTTCCCTAGGCAGTACAACTGCAGATCATCTGCATACAGATGATACGCACACTGAAGTTCGGAAATAATAAGATTAATAAAAATAGACAATAGAAGAGGAGAAAGAATGCCGCCTTGACGAACGCCAGTATCCAAATTACACCAACGAGAAGAAGAGTCTCCAACGTGAACCGACTGCTGACGTTCCTGAAGGTAGGAGGTGAACCATTCCAGTGCTTCGGGAGAGACCATTACATAGGACAGGATGGCTAACAGGATATCGTGACTGACGGTATTGAAGGCATTAGAGAAATCGACCAACACTAGTACAGTGACTTTGGTGTCTTCTAGACCTGCCCGTATATCGCCAGTCACTTTAAGGAGGGCGGAAACAGTACTGTGCCCGGGCCTGAACCCAGACTGTAGAGGGCTAATCAATGAGTTACAGTGCACAAAGTTAGATAGTTGTTTGTGGACACAGGCCTCGAGCACTTTGGATAAGAAAGGAAGGATTGAGATTGGGCGGAAGTGGGTTGGAAGTGTAGGATTGGGAACTTTTGGCAGTGGACGAACGTAGGCTTTTCTCCACAAAGAGGGGAATACACCGGAATACAAGGAAAAATTTACTATATGGGTAATGGCAGGCAGGAGTTGATCCAGGATAGTTATGATCATACCACGAGTGATATTATCACATCCTACCGCTTTGGATTTGATGGAAAGGATGATGTTTTTGATCTCTCCCGGTTCAACTGGAACAAAACGAAAAGGACTAATATTAGGACGCGTTAGACCAGAGATCAGAGATAGAGTATGTTGTTTTGTTAGACGATCCATAGTAGGCACAGTAGAGAAATGACGGTTGAGATCGTCTAAGTCGATAGAGTTTGGAGGGTCTAAATGTCGCGGTTTGCCGATACCAAGAGTTCCAAGGAATTTCCAAATATCGGCAGAAGATGAAGAAGAAATGTTTTCAAGAATCTGACGGCGTTTAGCATTGCGTATCATCTGGTTACATCTATTCCTAGAAGCCTTAAAAAGTGCCCAGCTCTCATCCGTACGAACCCTTTTATATTTACGGAACGCACGGTCCCTGCGTCGCATGGCCATTTGTATGTCACTTGTCATCCAAGGTGCGGGAGGACGTTTCAGTTTCACTTTTCTGACGGGAGCGTGAATAATATAGAGGTTGACCACAACATCATTTAAGATGGAAACCTTATTGTCAATCGAAGTGGCCTCCGTCATTATTTCCCAATCGACGATATTTCGCATCCTTCCTAAGTTTCTCGACGTCCATTCTCGCAAAAAAACGCCTGTTCAGAACCCTCGGTTTAGGTTTTGGAGGTTTAAGGATATAGGAGAGGAAAATCATATCGTGATGGGAGAAACCAGGAGCGTCATGTTGACCATAGGAAGAGACGAGGGAAGGATTAGAGGTGAGGATTAGGTCGAGCCAGGTGTCGTCGCCCGCAATGTTATGGTGAGTAGGTTGGAGAGGTAACACATGCAGACTAGCCGACTCAATAAGGTGGAGAAGCTTACGGGACCGAGAGGAGTTTTGGGCAAGGAGGTTTGTGTTGAAATCACCCATTATGATGTGGTGCGCATACTCTGAACCCAAAGATTCAAGAACCGTTTCGAATTCAGTGAAGTAATCGACAGTAGGGGGACAGTAAACTACACCAACGATGGCCTTAGCTCCTTTGACACAAACTTCAAGGAAGATAAATTCAGCAGAGGCAGAATAGTTTGAAGAGGAAGAGGCAAGTATTTTGTAAGGAAAGTCGCTGCGAAGATATATAGCCACACCACCCCCACCCTTACCAGTCCGATCATTCCGTATAAGTACAAAACCAGTGAGAGGGTAAGTGGTGGACAGAAGATGCGGTTTGAGCCATGTTTCGGAGATCAGGATGGCGTGAACGTTAATATTGTTAAATGCGTCGTACAGCTCACTGTAGTGACTGGCAATGCTCTGAGCGTTGATATGACACACATTCATCAACCAACTAGACTCGTCATTAAAATTACGCTGAAGCAAGTCACCAAGGGTGTCACCTAGCGAACAAAAGCTTGGGTCGTTTGAAGAGGCAGCAGATTCGTTAGCAGAAAAATAAGACTCATTGTCTGACATAAATAGGACACAATGAGTCAAAAATAGAACATATATATATAAATAAATAATAACACATATATAAATAAGTGTGCTTAAGGTAACAAATAAAAATACTAAGGCGCAAAACGTGCCGCTCTGCACCACCCGCCAGCAAGCTTCTGTTTGTTTTAATTTTGTTCTTCGATTTAAGTGAATCTCACGAGTGTGAACTTCAATCGAAAGTACTATCTGTGTTTGTGTTGTGTTCTAAGGTTTGTTTAAGGTAATTTTAAGTGTAGTTTTAATCATTTTATCCAGTATCCATAATGGATACTAAAAAACCCCCCGATCCCCCTGATGCTTTTGAATACACTCCGGTGTTATCAGTTTCCCTTCCCGACGACAATGCGCTAAATGTTAACATGGACACCGAATCTGCAAGTAGAAAAAGGTTGGCGACTTCTCCGTCTACTGTCACAAACCCTCCCAAATTTCTGAAAAAAGAAACAGGCAGACAAATCTACACGGCTAGGGACAAGGCTCCCTATGTTGTACATGTCTCCTTGACCAATGGCCAGACTTTAGGTACCACCCTTCACAAGGTTAAATTTGGAATGTTCCTCCACGAAAAAAATTTTAATAACGTCGTTCTAGGTAGCGTGAAACAATTAGGGAGGAATCGCGTGTCAGTCGAGTTCCAGTCTCACCAGGATGCGAACAGTTTCTTGATCAGCGGACTACTTTCTCAACACAATTATGTTGCTTCCATCCCGCAATTCAACATCACTCGCATGGGTCTCGTCAGAGATGTTCCCACTGAATGGACAGAAGAGGAAATCATTCAGAACATCAAGGTTCCTGCTGGATGTGGCTCTGTTATTAAGGCAAGAAGGTTGAACCGGAAGGTAAGTTCTCTCGGTGTTACTGAGTGGAAACCCACTCAAACAGTAGTCCTCACCTTCGATGGGCAAGTGCTGCCTAGGCGCGTCTACTGCTTCTACTCAGCTCTCTCAGTGGAAATATACACATACCCCACTATCCAATGTTTTCACTGCTGCCGTTTTGGGCATACTCGCACGGTATGTCGTTCAAAGCCACGCTGTTTTAAATGTAGCGAAGACCACCCAGGTGATGGATGCCAAGTCCCCCGTGAATATGCCATCTGTGTCAATTGTTCTGGCAAACATTTCGCAACCGACAAAGCTTGCCCTGAACTAGGTCGTCAGAAAGGGATAAAAGCCCTTATGGCAGAAAAATCGATCTCTTATATGGAAGCAAGTCAGGTTCTCCCCCGGGTTTCAAGATCATATGCTGAAGTGTCTAGAACTCTGCCCAAACCTATTCCCCTTAGCTCTCCTCAATACCCCAGCCAAACTCCCCAAACACCCAAATCATACCGAAAAACTGTCTTCCTAAAACTTTTGGGTTTTAGGAAGACAGTTTTTCGGTATGATTTGGGTGCCATGCCCCTCTTTCTCCTAGTTACGATAAACAAGCTCATCAAGCCCTAACTCACGACTACTCCTTCTCTCCTTCTCAAAGTGGCTGTGCCTTCCCTAGGGAAGGTGCAAGCAGTCCCGTCAACTCAGAAAGCATCCTAAATATTATCTCTAGTATGTTAATGACAGTATTAGCCAACCCTTCTCAATCCCTACCTGACCACGTTGCCAACAAATTGTCCTCAATTGTTCGGTACATAAATAATGTTCCATCCCCAGATATTCCTTCAATGGAACGTCAGGAGTATTTCTCCCAGGAAGACTGACCTTCTCTATTTAACCTGCGGAATCAGGCACGAAAACTTAAAAACGATATGACTGCAGGGGCGCCATTTACAAAATGGCGCACGAACGTCACGTTGGGTGAATGTCAAACCGAAAAAAAAAAAGCAGAGCATAGACTGTAAAATATGATTGCGTTCAATTTATAGGAAATTTATCAAAGAACGTACGTAACCAAACTTGTTCATACAAAAGTAGTCTCTATATATGGAAAATAAGGCCTACAATGAAGTGGGAGAGCGCGAACGCCGGCGTTCGCGCGGGGATTGACAGAATGGCGCAGACCGAACGCCGGCGCTCGCGCGGGGATCAACAGGTATCAATAAGCACAAGCCATCAATCTGCAGCATCGCTGAGACATGGCTTCGTCCTGAGAGCAATTCCAGGATTCCATGTTTCGGTAGTGTCCGACATGACAGATCAGATGGTTATGGGGGATGTGCTTTGTTCATTAATAACAAAGTTACATTCTCCCCAATTCCTCTACCCTTTTTAGGTGATAACATCAATGTGGTTGCTGTTAAGGCTGAGGATATAAATATTTTTAGTTTTTACATTGCTCATCCACAGATTTGGGGCCGAGACATTTGACATTTTTGGGGGCCGAGTCACCCGCGTCCGTAGGAGAACACCTGAAGCAAGTCCCTACACGTGGTCCCCGGGTGGTGCTAATCAGGTGACACTAACTGGTGGTAGGTTTCGACCGTTGGCTTGCGACCACCCACTGAGCAAAGACGTGCCGCCAAACGGCCTGGCCGTGTTCCGGTATGATGCTCAGTGTAGCCAGTCTAGAGGAGTTGGGTCGAAATAGCTGTTCCAGCGCAAGCAGACCATCCTGGTTCGTGCTGATATGGAGGAATCGGGAGGCTAGTCGCGGAGGGTAGCGGGATCCGAGGCACGGTTGCCGCTGGCCGACCGCAGGTAGCTGGGGGCCCAAGTAATGTGCTAGCCACACATGAAAGGCTGCCCCGCCAACTGTCGAAAAATCCCGGAATGCGCCATCGTGCTGGTTGGCGACCAGACGAGAGGGCCCGATGGACATTCTCGGGGGGGCTCGGGCGTCCCCGCAGTCTCCAGACTAGTCCCCTAATGATGTCGTCCTTTCAGTGCGTGCCTGAAGGTTAGCTGCGTGGAACCTCATTTCACTTCCTTCTCCTCTCCTCCCTTCACTCAAATAAAAATGAAAAGGAAAAGAAAGAGTCAAGATAAACAGCGGCTGCACTCCCTCTCTCACAAAGTGCACCTCACTAACATACGAGGTCTGCACTCCAATCTCGTCGCAGTCCACCACCACCTCGAGACTGAAAAACCAGCTCTCTTCTTCCTTTCGGAGACGCAGATCAGAGGTCCGTCCGACGTGTCGTACCTTTCTTACCCAGGTTTTACCTTGGAGCACAATTTCAAACCACGTGCGGGTGTATGTATGTACGCCCGTGACGACATCTGCTATCGGCGTCTCCGTAACCTTGAGGACTCCAGGTTCTCGACGCTTTGGACTTTGGTAGACACAGGCCTAGATAAAATAATCTACGCTTGTGTCTACCGCTCGCACAGCGGAGATCAGGAGACATCTGGGCTCACGCAGCATCTGAGTGAGGCGGCGGATGCGGCTCAGCAGCGGTACCCTTCTGCCCAATTGGTGTTACTGGGGGATTTTAATGCCCACCACCAAGAGTGGCTTTTCCCGTACCAGTCCACAGACCACGCTGGGCGAGAGATGCGAAAGCTAGCGCTAGCATTAAATCTTACCCAGCTGGTCCAGGGGGCAACGAGGGTGCCGGATGTGGATTCGCACACAGCCAATTGCCTGGACCTTCTGCTGACAACAGATCCAGACCGCTACTCTGTGTCGATATGTTCGCCTTTAGGCGGTTCCGACCACTGTCTGGTTAAGTCTGTGTCTGTCTACTCCCCACCCGATCCCAGCCCTAGGGGCACCCGGCGGGTTTGGCGATACAGGTCAGCAGATTGGGATGGCTTGCGGTCTTTTTTCGCATGCTATCCTTGGCAGCCCACTTGCTTTTCTTCAGATGATGCTTCGTCGTGCGTAGATGCCGTGACGGATGTGTTGCGACAGGGGATGGAGTACTTCATCCCATTCTCTGACGTAACAATGTCTGGCCAAGCTCGTCCATGGTTTGGCGCCGAATGTGATCGCGCAGACGCGCTTAAGCACGCGGCATATCGAGCTTGGGCCGACGCTCGTACGCGCAAAGCAAGCGACGTGGCTCAAAAGAAGAAGGCCTTTAACAGGGCTGCCAAGTCCTGCAAGAAGGTGTTGCGGAGGTCTCGGTTTGACCACATAAGCCGAATTGGGAGCAAACTTGCTACATACCCCGCAGGTAGTAAAGCGTTTTGGTCCCTGGCTAAGTCGGTTGAATCGAACTTCTGCCGTCCGTCACTTCCGCCACTGCTGAAACCCGATGGGTCGCTGGCTCACACCGCTGAGGAGAAAGCAAACTTGTTTGCCTCTCTTTTTGCGGAATCTTCTCGTCTGAATTCTGGTGACGCACGGCCACCTGTTTCTCCTGATGGATGCGCGACGAGGATGTCAGACGTTCGTATCCATCAAAAGGACGTTCGTAGGGTCCTGCGTAACCTCGACGTGAACAAAGCTAGTGGCCCCGACGGGATACCAGCAATTGTACTTAAAACTTGTGCGCCTGAATTGTCTCCGATCTTGACACGCCTATTTCGCATCTCATATGAGACTGGAAAAGTGCCGATTGCTTGGAAGCAAGCTAACGTGCAGCCTGTGCCCAAGAAGGGCAGTCGAGCTGACCCAGCAAACTACAGACCCATCTCTGTTACGTCCATCCTCTGTAAGAGTATGGAACGGGTGCTTAACAAGAAACTTCTGGCATACCTAGAAGCTAACGACATCCTCAGTGACCGGCAATACGGTTTTCGCCAAAATCGGTCCACTGGGGACCTTCTAGCGTATGCCATTCACATCTGGAGCGAGGCCATCGAGAAGCATGGGGAAGCGCTTGCCGTCTCCCTCGATATCTCGAAGGCTTTCGATAGGGTCTGGCACGAAAGCCTTATTGCTAAGCTTCCTTCCTTCGGCCTACCCACTGGTCTGTGTGATTGGATCGCAGACTTCTTGAGGGATCGATCCATCCGAGTGGTTGTTGATGGCTACTCGTCCGGTCAAATGGATATTAATGCCGGGGTCCCTCAGGGGTCGGTACTCTCGGCAACACTGTTTTTGCTGCACATAAATGACTTACTTAAACCCGGTATCTTTGGGTATGCAGACGACAGCACTGTTGCCGAGAGATATGTGTCTGACGCACGTGCTAGTGGGTCACAGATCCAGTCATCCCGAGAGGCTATGGTTGAACGCTTGAACTCGTCCTTGAAGGCGGTTTCCGATTGGGGCGATGCCAATCTGGTCAAGTTCAATGCAACTAAAACCCAAGCGTGTCTTTTTTCCGCTAAACGGAGTCAATTCCAACCGGCTCCATCTTTCCGAGGTGTGACGGTGCCAATAACCGACCACCTTGAGCTTCTTGGGGTTACGCTGTCGTCTACTCTAAATTTCGGCTCATACATCGAGGCAAAGGCTCAACTGGCTGCCAAAAAATTGGGGATCTTAGCAAAGGTGAGACGGTACTTCACGCCGGAACAGCTGCTCAACCTTTATCAAGCGCAAGTACGATCGTGTATGGAGTACTGCTCTCATCTTTGGGACGGGTCTGCCAAATACCAGCTTGATGCGCTAGAGTCGATTGAGAGGCGAGCCAAGAGGATCATCGGCAATGATGCACTTGTTGAGTCGAAACTCCAAAGCCTTGGGCATCGCCGCCGAGTTGCTAGCCTGTCGGTTTTCTATCGTTTACATTTCGGGGAGTGTGCACTGGAATTGCACAATCTAATTCCGCCAAGTCCGTTCCATCATCGGACCACTAGACGTACGGCGTTGCGCCACCGGTACATGGTAGACATCCCACCCATACGCACAAAACGTTTTAAGAACACATTTATTATGCGTACAGCCAAGGAGTGGAATTCCTTGCCGGAGTCTGTGTTTCCAGATAGCTACAACTTAGGGGTCTTTAAGTCAAGAGTGAATAGGCTACTTCTAGGCAAGCGTGCTCCATCGTCGACCACATCATCGCTTACCATCAGGTGAGATGGTGGTCAAACGCGAGCCTATCATTAATAAAAAAAAAAAAAAAAAAAGATTAATGATCTTACTGTAATCAAAAATTTATTAAGTAACGTACAAGGCCCGTTACTAGTTATGGGTGACTTTAACGGCCATCACTATAGGTGGGGCTCAGCTACCTGTGACAACTTTGGTTCGGGTCTGGTGGATATATTGGATGAACTTGACTTGTGTGTGATCAACAATGTGTTGATTGTAACAACAACAGTTGTGTTGATCTTACATTTTGTTCGTCTAATATAGCCAGCCTTTTCAATTGGAAACGCTTAGATATGACTTATGGGAGTGATCACTATCCCATCATGGTTGAAATCCCATCGAAAACCATTAAAGTACCAACTCAATTCAGTTGATTGGGATCTGTATTCTAAAATTTTAGATTTACGGGTCTCCTCCCTTCCTCCCATTAATGTCGCAAATGCTGTGGAATGCTTTGAGGCATTCTCGAATATTATATCTGTTACAGCGGACGACTGCTTCCCCTCCAAAAAACCGCCAACCGGCAAAATCCCATCTCCGCCATGGTGGGATAGGGAATGCTCTGCTTCGATCAAAGCCAGGAATGAGGCCGAAAAAAAGCTTGACGCAGATATGAACCTGGAAAACCTCATTAATTTTCAACATGTATTGGCTAAATCCAGGAAATTACTTAAGAAAAAGAAAAGAGACGGTTGGCAGAAATATTGCGATTCGCTGAGTCCATCCACTCCACCTTCAGTAGTGTGGCGTAAATTAAAAAGTTTTAGAAACAGCGTGCGACCACCCTCTGGGAGCATAACATCAAAAGAACTGGGTCACCAGTTCTTCTCCAAACTAGCCCCAGCTTACGCCCCGGACAAAAATGAATGTATTTCTTCAAATCCCCAGATGGCATCGGATGATCCTCTGGATAAATCATTCAGTTTGGAGGAGCTGAAATCGGTACTCGCCCACGTAAGGAATTCTGCTCCTGGAGTGGATGGATTCCCATACTCCTTCATTTCTAAAGCTGGAGATAAGACCCACCAGTATTACCTGGATTTGGCCAATTATTGTTTTTCCTCCGGATTTATTCCTCCTGATTGGAAGGTTCAAGTTATTATCCCCATCTTAAAACCTGGGAAAGACCCTAGTGTTCATTCTTCCTACAGACCGATTGCTCTATCGTCCATACTTATGAAGCTCTTTGAAAATCTGGTTAAAAACCGTCTGGAATAGTTTGTGGAGAACAGGAAACTGCTGCCAACGACTCAATTTGGCTTTAGGAAAGGTTTGGGTACATCTGATAGTGTGGGAACCCTCACATCAGAAATCCGACTGACCCTTAGTAGAAATGAGTCTGTGGTAGCCGTTTTCTTGGATATTTCTGCTGCCTATGACTCTGTCCTCCTCCCAATTCTCAGGCAGAAGATGCAACAGCTGAGAATCCCGGCTAGGATTTGTCAGATCATATCCAGTATCTTCTTAGAGCTTAAGCTTAAACTAAGGATACCTGGGGAGGACTCTGAACCGAGATTAGCTTGGAGGGGTCTACCTCAGGGATCCGTTCTTAGTCCCCCTCTATATAATATCTATACTTCAGATCTTCCCTTATGTCTAAATTTCGACTGTAAAATTCTTCAGTATGCTGACGATATTGCACTATTGGTCTGTGGCAAATCCATCGAGGATGCAGTTCAATCCATGAATGTATCTTTGTCCTCATTAAACCGTTGGCTACTAGATCATGGGTTATCTCTGAGCGCTCCAAAGAGTACAGCTGTTGTTTTTACTCGCAGACGTCTTGTCCCTCAGGTTGATATCAATATTGACGGCCAAGCTATCCCAATTAAGGAGAGCGCCAGGTTCCTGGGAGTTACCCTCGATTCCAAATTATCGGGGGTGGACCACATTAACAACACTGTGAAAAAATGTGAACGCTCGTCTTAGAGCTTTAGCAGGTGTCTGGTGGGGTGCTCACCCATATACCTTAAAACTGGTCTATAATGCGATAGTCAGAAGCGTGTTAGATTACTGCAGTTACCTAATCGAGCCATGTAACAAAGAAGCTCTGCGCAGACTAGATTCTGTCCAGTCTAAATGTCTAAGAATCGTAATTGGTGCAATGAAATCTTCCCCCATAAATGCTCTCCAGGTCGAATGTGCTGACCCTCCCCTTGCCCTTCGTAGACAATACTTAGCAGATCGTTTTTTGTCAAAGGTTGTCTCCCTCTCATCCCATCCTTTAATTCCCATTTTGGAGCAAATCTTTTTATCTCTTAATACCTCCTCTTATTGGAATAATAAAAATATTCCATTGATGAACAGGTACAGGGAGCTTAAACACCTCCCTTCACCTGTTTGTCAATATCCTACTCTTCCTGTCTTTGCCTCCGCCTATGAGGTGGTCCATTTTAAGCCAAACATCGTGTTGGGACTTGGTATCTCCAAAAACTCGCAGGACGTAAAAGGCGACTTCGATCGGGCTATTAAAAGATACTGGCAGGGTTGGAACCTGTTTTACACGGACGCATCTAAACTATCGTCAACTGGGGGTACAGGTGTATCCGTGTATTTCCAAAACTCCAGAATAGCTCTTCTATTCCAATGTCCTCCGGAGGCCTCCGTATTTACAGGGGAATGCATTGGCATACTAGAAGCCATCAATTTTATACTAGCGCACAATATTCAAAAGTCAGTAATTTTTTCGGATTCCCGCAGTAGCATACAAGCCCTAGGTCAAAATCAATTAAAATCTAAACTCCACAGCAAAATTATTACAGACATTCGTAACTTACTGTTCACTTGTCATAACAAAGGTTTAAACATTGAGATAGCTTGGGTGCCCAGTCACTCGGGTATATGTGGCAACGAATGCGCCGATTCACTGGCAAAATATGCTACATCCAACCCGGTGGACCGAAAGCATTTCGTGCTGCATAGTTATGACTTGCGCTCGGACACCAAACTCAAGTTGTATAACTCGTGGTCTGCAGTGTGGCAGGCAAGTTCAAAAATCAAGGGAGCATACTGCGCCGGCATCCAGCCTGACATCCAGCGGAAACCTTGGTTTTTCAAATGCCTTAAACTCTCCAAAAGAACCGTTTCATCCTTGTGTAGACTGAGACTCGGTCACTGCTGTAGTCCAGTATTTCTGCACAAAATCCATGTCCGTGATAATTCTTTGTGCGAGTGCGGCCTAGATGACGGTTCACTGGACCATATCTTCTTTTCTTGCTCGTTGAACTCCCCCTCCTTTGACTTGTATCAAATGCTTCCCAAAATTAAAATTCCCCTCCCTATTAACATCCATTCCCTCTTGACTTTCTTTTCTCCTAAGGTTATCCAAATTCTATCAAAATTTCTAAACGATAATAGTATTAATATGTAGACAGGTGGGTAGTGGACAGGTGGCAGTTTATTTCAATCTGTAATTATTTCTGTTTATTTGTGTTGTCATATAAGTATATTCACTGGCCTCTACTATTTACCACACCTGTTTGTAGTGGAGGTCAGTGTGTATTATATATTTTGTTTTAATCTATGTTAATTAACAAACATTGTCTGGTCTTTACAGCCACTAACATTGTAGATCTACCACAAAGTGCAAAGTTCAACGGTTCACCTCACGGCGCTACCGTCACCACACGACACTGGCAGAATAGTCGACATCGGCTCAGTTGCCATAAGGAAAAAAAAAAAAAAAACAAAGTTTGTTGAGGGTATCGTATCGAGCAAGATCGAGCATTAAATGAACAAATCTAAACAAACAACAAAGTAACTTCTATAGAAAATCGGAAACCAGTAAACGGTGGGGCACTAACTAATAGGAGACTGAATATGTTATGTGAAAACTACGAAACGGTTAGTAACTACCAAAACAATAAAATAAAAAGTAGACAATCACTTAAAAAAGAAATAGGAAAAGCGACAATAAAGGTATTGTTATTTACGCGTTGTCACTTTCTGGTTTCCAGCAGCATCTGCACCTCTTCCGCTCGTTGATGGTTTCGAGGACGCCGCCTTGGGGTACTTGGCTATCAAAGGCTTGAGCTCGTCGGCGGATGTTATCTTGAGCCGGACGCCGTCGGAAGCCTTTATGCAGATGACACCGTCCTGCGTCCAACACGCCCGCATTCCAAAATGCTCACGCGCCTTACCAAAGACAGCTTGCCTGGCCCTAGTCAGGAACTCCTTAATTGATATCTTGGAACCCTTTAATCCGTGTGTGTAATGACTTCACAAATTTTAGCTAATGTTTGGTCTGCTACTCTTTTTACGTCTGTGACCTGGAGCTTGATATTCACCACCCACACAATATCACAAAGTCAAATTATACGAGGAGAGCCGCTAAAACGAAGCTGCATCCACCTCTGTATCAGGGACAGGTCCCAGCGCTCGGCTTAAGCCAAGTCTTCATAGGTTTAAATTACCATTAGATTATGGATATACACATTCCAATATTTTTTGTAGTATTTTGCGCCAAATGTATCAAGTCAACCTTCTTGACAAATTTTGCTCAGGTATTCAATACTACAATCAAATTCTTGGCTTGCAGGCATCCTGGACACTTCATATCTGTTGACTAGCACATGACGTAATAATAACGTGCTCAAACATATCTTGATTGTATTATTCCTCTTGATAGCCACAATGGCTATTATGAGGAATTGACAATTCCAAAAGGAAAAACACAGGATACATTGTTTCATTACGGAGTCCTCCTGCCTAACTTCTACTTTCCAGCTCCATCATTACATCAGTTCAAAGGCACTCTAAAGACAAAGTGGTGCATCATATGACAATTCCAACAAGCCTAAACACGGCTAAGTTCTTCACTTGCGGTGCCTAAATTCCGGCTTCGTCATCAGATTATTTCGATGTAGGTACCTACCCCCATCTGTATCCCATTTTACTTTTTAAGAAAGTTCTTTCTATAGGACTTCGCACTTATTTCTATAGGACCCATAGATATCCGGAGATATGCCTTCATTTCGGGCCTATTACACTATGCGTTAGGTATTCAGCACGCGATATTCAGACTGTCTTAATATCGCGTAGTGTAATAAAGGGCTTATTACACTACGCGATATTCAGCATACCCCTAGGCCCTTTAAGGGCCTATTACACCATTCGATATTCAGACAGTTTTAGTCTATGATTCGACATATCGCGTAGTGTAATAAGAATTAGACTGGTCTTACTCGGAACAAAAAATAAGACAGTCTGAATATCGTGTGCTGAATATCGCGTAGTGTAATAGGCCCTTAAGGGTTAGACTGTCTTACTCTGAATATCGACGGCAAGATATGGCTCGACGAGGCTGAATATCGTACAGTCTGAATATCGAGTAGTGTAATAAGAGTTAGACCGTTCACGTTCAGTCTGCGCTCGCGTTCGAAGGGAGCGGAGTAGCGGACGTGCGCGTGCGGTACGGATATTTTATTCGCATTTGGTTATTGTTTGACCACAATGGCGTGCATTAAAGAAAGAGAAGTTATATTAAACGTCCTAGAGCTGTACCGCGATATGCCATATTTATGGCAGAAGAATCATAAAGATTATTTCAATAGAGAGATACGATTGCAAGGTTTACAAGTTTTATTAGAAGTTTATAAAAACTTTGATGATAAAGCGACCATAACAAAGAGTTAAGTAAGGTATGTACTAGCTTTTTTATTCAGTTATAAAATAAAGTAGATATATCGTATAACATTTTATAAAACCAATACCTAGTCAAAGACGACACCTGAAAGAAACACAATTTCTTTCAGGTGTCTCCTTATATTATTATATTCCTGTAACCGACAATCTGAATAATTCAGGTATTCTATACAATTCCTTGGCCATGTATATAGAATACCTGGGGCATTAATAATATTATTGTCCATTATATACTACTTTACCTATGTAACGTATACAATTCCTAGGGACTGAATAGAGTACCAGCTGGTTCACGGGCAGTGTGTAAAATAAATAGATTTTGATCTATATTATCAATGTTAACCGACCTTCCTTTAAAATGAACGGAAAATGAAACATGTTCTATTTCATTTTACATAGGTAAATTCATCAAAAAAAAACCGGAGCAGGCGCCGAGGATATTTATGTACCAACTTTATGGTATTTCGACGCGTTTAATTTTCTTGGGTCAACAAGCGAACCATGTCGCAGTACCTCAGACACCTTGGAAAGCGAGGTAAATATTTTTTCATATAATCTTTTTTACAAATATAACTTTTACTCGCGACCTCGTCTGTGAACTTAAATATTTATTACTAGCTTTTGCCCGCGTACATAAAATATAGTCTATGTCATTTAGGAAAGACATAGACTATATTTTTAAATTCATTTAGGAATAATTATTAATTATTTTTTTAATTAATTTAGGATTTTTTTTTATTTGCTTTCTATCGGTGAAAAAACTTTTGCAATCGGACCAGTACTTTCAGATATTACCTCCTACAAACAAAAAAAACAAACTTTACCTCTTTATAATACCATTAGTGTAGTATGAACAAAAAATCAAACATGCCAATGTCCAAAAATTTATGGAAACTCATCCAAGAGCCTCCTCATGAAAGTTCACATTCGTGATATGATTCAGGCAACAGCTATTCGGTTCTATCCAAGTCTTTCCAATAGTCTAAGAGATATATACTAATTATATCTTCGTCTCTTACGGGATAGACAGGGCCTAATGCCATAAAACCTAAAGGCCACATTTAACATCATGGTGAGTCTGTAGTAAATCAGAAAAGCAAAATTGTGATGGGTTGCTAATTGCTAACCACATCGCTCTTCTCATAGGTTAATTCCCTATTCGCTCTTTCCATAGTCCGGCGTTTCACGATCAGCGTGGGAAGTGAAGCATCTGGTACATTAAATGTTTTTCTTTTTTTCCCTGAGCAGTATCGAAGGTACTGTTACGTTTGGGCCACATAAAAAATATAATAAGCATAATCAGCCTTATAATGTTCCCACTGCTGGGACTCATGTCTCCTCTCTGGGAGTGGGAATGGACAGTAATCCACCACGCGGGCCCAATGCCGGTTGGTGAATGTCACATGTCTTCGAATTTTTGGTTCTAGGACATGCCGGGGGATCACCATGTTTTCCTTCACCGTTTTGAGATATAAAATATATAATATAATAATAATGAACCATATTAGTAAAAACATAACCATAGTAAAAAAATCTTTTATTGTTAATTACATTTATAATCCTATCCTATTTGAAGGTAAGCGACGTAAACATGCAGTCTGTTCCACAGTTCGGTTTCATACAACTTTTGCCCGTCGACATTTTGGTTTTCTCGGAAACTATTTATATAATAAAATTAACGAGATCCTAACAATTTATGCCCTACCAAAAAAACTTTGCAAAAAAAAACTCTCAGACTGGTTACAAAAGTTAGATTACGAGGCCACTGAGCAGTTGCTCATTGTTCCCTCGTAACTTTGTAAGACGTATGTATAACTATACACCCTACACGCACTCACTCACACTCACACCATCACACTGCAAGCACTTTTCATCACGCCTTATATCTACACTTCACTTTTTATTTCTATATGTAAAGATAAAATTATTATTATTAATATTTTTTGTCTGTATTTTTGCTAAATTGTTAATAATGTTCAAATCTCTTTTTTTTGTCATTTGATAAGTATTATAAATAATTAAGCATCGGCATTTTGGGGTGAGAGCCTGGTGATCCGTCACACAGGGTATCCTAGTATGGACTCCAGACTCTCACAAAGTTTTTATATGTTGCATTATTGTCTATTTTATGAAACTTTTGTATATACTTTGTGTAGAGTGAAAATAAAGTATTATTATTATTATTATTATTATTGGTGCAACATCGATCATTTGGTCTTGGAAACTAACTCTTCCTTCTGAATTGAAGTAGTCGACGAATTTATTGCGAATAACATTTCCGTCTTCATTCTGCCGGTTACTTGTTGAATGCTGTAATGAAGCTAGAGGTTCAGTTGTTTGTCTCCAATCTCCTTGACGGAACGTACCCTGCTTTATATTTTCTGTGTCAACATTATTGTGACGTATATATGTTGATACGTGTTTTCTCAAAAAATTGTGCAGAGCACAACATGCCAACACAATGTCATCCACGTTTTCAAGATTTAAATTGAGAGGTTTATGCAACACTCTGAAACGGGAAGCCAATATACCAAAGGCATTTTCAACCACTCTCCGGGCTCGCGATAATCTATAGTTAAAAATTCTTTGTCTCCGATTTATATTTTTAAAAGGGAATGGTTTCATGATATTTTTATTCAAAGCGAATGCACTGTCGCCAAGGAACACGTATGGTACAATTTCGTTTGTGCCTGGTAGTGGAGAGGGTGACGGCAAATTTAAGTCATTGTTTATCATTTTCGCATAAAAATTCGTATTTTTGAAAATTGCTCCATCTGCTACTGATCCATTGGTGCCTGTGTTTATGTACAAAAACTCATAGTTTGCGTTGACGACAGCAAACAGCACAATACTGAAAAACCCTTTATAATTGTAAAACAACGAGCCAGATCCAGGGGGCTTTTGGACAGCAATATGTTTTCCATCGCATGCTCCAAGGCAATGACAAAAATTCCATTTTGTTTGAAACTGCTCTGCAATTTTTACCCACTCTCCTTCATTTTTAGGTATCTGAAACAATAATAATTATTTTTAATATTTTCAGAACTCTCGCCTGGGTCTATCTTCAGACGAAGAAAACGACAGATAAACAGAAAACGTCGAACATATTGCATCTACGTATAAAACGCATACAAAAAGAAGAAAAGAAACACTTTTACATAAGCAAGAAAAACTTCTTGAATAAGCCAAGACCTTGTTTTCAACTAAAGAAAACGATTGGGAAGTATTTGGAAAATCTATCGGATTCGAAATGAAAGATTAAATAAAAGACAGCTAACAATAGCACAGAAACTTATTTCGGATATAATTTTTTTTGCTAAGCTCGACAGACTCTCTGAAGACTCATACGTAGTAACTACAGGGAATGCACACCACTATCCACCGTTTCAACAATCACCAGCTTCAAGTCATTCCGATCAGTCTCCTCATCATCATTCGTCACCATCGCCACATCACCACCCATCATCCTGGGCACGCCGTAATTATGGCGGTAAGTCCCCTCTTTGAGGAGTGGCTGGAAAGGCAACACGGCGTCATTACCTTCCGTATGACGCAGGTTCTCACCGGACACGGTAAGTTCGGGAAGTTCCTGCACCGAATTCGTGCGGAAGCGACGCCCGGGTGTCGCCACTGTGTGGACCGCCCGGAGGACACGGTGGAGCATACGGTGGAGGTGTGCCCCGCTTGGGCAGAGCAACGCCGTGTCCTCGTGGGGGCGATCGGCAGCGGCGATCTCTCGCGCCGGGCCTTGGTACAGGCCATGGTCCGGAGCGAGGAGGAGTGGCAGGCGGTCGCCTCCTTCTGCGAAGCAGTAATGCTAGCGAAGGAGGCGGCCGATCGCGTGAGGCAACGGTCCTCACGCCCCAACCGCCGCCGGGATTCCGATCCCGATTTCCGGCCACCGTAGGCGCGGGCTTGTGGACGGCGAGCAATGGGTGGCTCGCCGTCCGACCGTCCGGTAACCGTCTGGACCGAGCCCAAGTCGTCGACGGCGCGTGTTGTTCCACGCGCGCCTCAAGGAGTTGTCAGCAACTGTAGGGGCCCAGCAGGGTCGAAGCCTACCGGGGCCAAGGGTCTGATTCTGAAAGGAAGACTCGGCCCTGGTACGAAAGGCAACGAAGGAACAGGAGTGGGTTTTTAGTCAGTAAAAGTCTGACACTATCTCCCGCCTCGCCCAAGAGCGGGGGATGTCATAAGATGATTTTCCCACCGGAAAAAAAAAAAAACCACCCATCATCCACGCAGTACAACCGTCCATCTTCCGCATCAGATAGTTTTCCATCAATCTTATCTCAAAATAATTCACCACTACTTTTACAAAATCAACCAACGTCATACGGTTCACAATCTCATCGCTACCAAGTTCAATTAGTACGTCAGTTAACAGAAGCCCCAAATGACAATGTTAAACCACAACATCAACCATCACCAATAACATATGTTCAAGTACAGTCATCTCATCCGCAATCATATCAACGTCAACCAATCCAACAGCCAAAACATTCAATTCAGTCTCAACAATTGGCCATTCAAGTTCAGTCGTCACCACAACACGCCATTCAGTCAATTCAGTCACCACAACACTCAATACAGTCGCTGCAAAACACAATTCAATCACAACCAAACGCAATTCAATCACCATATCACTCAATTCGATCACCACAACACTCAGTTCAATCACCACACCAGTCAATTCAATTACCACAATACTCAGTTCAAGCACCACAGCAGTCAGCTCAATCACCACAACACTCAGTTCAATCACCATACCAGTCAATTCAATCACCAAAATACTTAGTTCAATCACCACAGCAGTCAATTCAATCACCACAACACGCAGTTCAATCGCCATGGCACTCGTTAACATTATCATCACGAACTATCACTGTCCCCAGAGCTGAAGATTTTTTAAACTACATAAACAATGATTTGGGCCCCGCTGGTAACTTTTCCCAGATCATATCAGAAGGCCCTGCCAACGTATTGAAAGAATTTTTGATCACTAAGCCAAAAAAGAAATGATTCCTAGTGATTTTCTAAGTACTGCTTATATGTAAGCAGTACTACTACCTAGTTTTACTACCTAGAATTCTTAATCATTAACACAGAATATAAGGGTTTCAATTTGTACGGTCGACTTAAAAAGTGCTTAAATTAGAGTTTATTTTCAGACCACGTTTCAACTTAATTATTTTATCATTTTTATAACGATTTTTACATTATTGACTTGATTTTGTATGTTTTATGAAAAAACTGATGGAAAATGTAAATATTTGGTTTTTTTTTTACTTTTTTTACGATTGTTGATTTTACTACTGTTGATTATGTTTATAGTTGATTTGTTTTTGTTAGTCTTTTTTTTTTAATATTCTGTGTAGAGTAGGTATTTTGATTTTCTGTATTGAAAATGGAACTTACATATGTGCAAAGGACTATGTGTAAAGTGCTTATATTAGAATTTATGTTGAGACTATGTTTAAAGTCAATTATTAGAAATCATTTTTATAGCGATTATTACAATATTGACTTTTGATTTTGTATGTTTTATGAAAAGACTGATGGAAAATGTAAATATTTGTTTTTTTTTTTACTTTTTTTACGACTGTTGATTTTATTACTGTTCATTATGTTTATAGTTGATTTGTTTTTATTAGTTTTTTTTTAATATTCTATGTAGAGTAGGTATTTTGATTTTCTGTATTGAAAATGGAACTTACATATGTGGAAAGGAACTATGTGTAAAGTGCATATATTAGAATTTATGTTGAGACTATGTTTATATTAAATTATTATATCATTTTTATAGCGAATTTTACAATATTGACTTTTGATTTTGTATGTTTTTTGAAAAGACTGATGTAAATATTTTGTTTTTTTTTTTACTACTGTTGTTTTTAGACATGCAGAGTAGATTTTTTTTGTATTCAAAATGGAACTCTAATTGTAGTGTATAATTAAAACCTGTGATAGCTCTAGGACAGTATATATTGTATTCTCTAATTAAAATATTTACCTTGACCAAGCAAAACTATATTTTTCTTAATGCCTAAATTAAGTATAAAAATTTTCGTAAACTAATAGGTAATAAAATTTTGTTTAACATCTTCTGATAATGGTACTTTTAAGCTACTTGTCTTTCATTTGAGTTTATCAAGATAAAAACAAATTGGGTGCCTCTGGTACGGGGCCCTCAGGGAATAACCCAAACATATGTGCTATAAAGCAAAATAAAGGAAATTATCCTTATTGATTGTTGTAAAATAAATGTTGATTAGTTATAGATATGGTGGTTTTAGTTACTTACCTTTATATAATGTTTCAAGCATTTGTAGATAGCTCGGCATGTTTCTGGTATAATTGATGATAAAAGAGGTTGAGATATCAAGGAGCTGAACCTTAGATCTTGATAAGAGTTTCCTGTTACCAAGAATCGTAATGTTACTACCAGTCTTTGTTTTGCACTCAAACTATCTCTAAGTAATGTGTCTTCCTTTTGAATAAATGGCGTGACCAATTTTAATAGAAAATCAAACTCAGCAGCTCCTAGTCTAAGGTAGTTTCTCAAATCCGATGGTTCAAAAACACGCAGTAGGTATTTGCATACTCGACAATTTCTCTCGTAAAAGCAAATATTCTTTCACCCATGTTTTTCTCTTCTTCCGCTTTTTTAAATTAGCAGTCAAGCTAATTGCAGTGAGTGCTACGGCAATTTTTTGGGACTTTGAAAGTGCAGGTGCCATGACAACTGCCAATGTCGACGTCTTGCGTGCGAATGAGTAAGCGAAGCACGGGTAGGCTTGTTGAAAAAATATCGATATATTGATATTTGTTACTTAGATATATCGATTTTTACATCCAATATATTGAGATCCGATAAATCAATATAACGATACAAAATATGCAATAGGTACCAAAAATCATATCAAAAACGATTTTTTTTTCATAAAAATTACTATTACCGTACTATTGAGTACCGTATTATTGAGCTAGACTGAACTAAATAAAATATTATTTTAAAACCATAGAAATATAAAAAACAGGAGAAGTGGCAAGGGGGCGTGTGCATGTCCGCGCGACTTGCGCAAAAACGGCATACACGCGCAAAATGGCCGTCAGTTATAAACTTGGGAGATTTGCGATACGTGATCGTAAACAAATTTAAAATGCCGTGTTGTGCAGTGGTTTCGTGCAAGAACCGAAGCGATAAGAGAAGCCTGGGTCATCACGGAATCTACCATATGTAAGTACAAGTTTAATACTATATTTATCTTTAAAATCAGTAAAAACAACAAATCTTCTAATATCCCTTGCTGCTACTACGTTATTTTTGTTTTCAAATATCAAGGCGACTGTATTACTCTTACAGTAAATACATTGCTCTTTAACCACTACCAAATTTTAACGCTCAGCAACTGAACAAGCAATGTAAAAATAACATAACGATACTTTATCAATGCGGTGTATTTCATAATACGGCCGCTGTTAATTGCGGTGAGTTAATGATGTGCCTGTATGATCTACTATTGTAGACTATCAACCATAATATCGATTGGTTGGATATCCGAAGTGAAATAATTTAAATATTTTTATTTATTTTGATTATTTTATAGAGTAGTACCTAAAGAAATACGCAAGCAACTGTCGTAAAGTTAGTTAGTTAAATATAAGTTAAGTCGAAAGACTATTTTTTGGTTTCAGATATCGTAACTTATGCCTTATCTTCATGTTATTTCCTTACTTATTACTGATTTTGATATTTTAACTTCCTTCTTAAAGTCTTCAAAAGTTTTGAATTCGCTACAATAACGGGCATGATTCAGATTTTAATAACGACTTTTGCTTAAAATAAGGCAACATGTTCTAGCTCTTTATTTGTTCTCTTTATTTAACAAGCTCTGTACTGTTTTTTTCTAATAAAAGTTTTACATGGTGAGGTTTAGCAGAAACTTAGGTAAAATGATAACTAAAATGTTATTTTATGTTTTCAGTTTCCCGAAAGACGCAATTTTAATAAAGCAATGGATTGATGCCACTGGAAGGCCACCTAATTGGTTCCCTAAAAAAATATAGTACCATATGCTCAATTCACTTTCAACTAGAAACACTTTACTCTCTAAAAAAAAACGCAGTCTTTTTAACCGACTTCAAAAAGGAGGAGGTTATATGTTCGGTTGAATGTATGTTTTTTTTTTTATGTATGTTCACCGATTTCTCGGTCAATTGTGGACCGATTGTGAATTTTTTTTTTGTTTGAAAGGTTATACTTCCGAATTGGTCCCATAGAAATATTGTTATGATCTGATCATGAACTTCGAAGATATGGAACAGAACTCCTCATAGGATCACAGCAGAACCGTCGTAACAAGTAAAATTGCTTTGTTTATACGTGTAGTCGATGACTGACTGAAAGTAGAGGGGGAATATATCGACCTGATCTGATGATGAAGCCTGAAGTTAGGCACCGGAACTCTGTAATAAATTAATGTAATCTAACCGTGTTTGGGATTATTAGAATTGTCATGAGATGCACTCTGGCTATAAGGTATTTAAGTTTGGCTGAGGGGTACTTTTTAGTGGTGGTACCATAACTAAAAAGTGTAAAATAAAAAACTTTTTACAAAAAAATACAACCGACTTCAAAGTAAAAAAAAAACACTGAAAAGTGCAAAATAACTTTAATTTCGGAAGTCGGTGTTAAATAACGAAGAGACAAAACTATTATAGAAACACCGACTTCCGAAATCAAAGTTATTTTGCACTTTTCAGTGTTTTTTTTTTTACTTTGAAGTCGGTTGTATTTTTTTGTAAAAAGTTTTTTATTGAATGGGCAGTCCTTAAATTAAGACTAGACCTTATTTTTGTAGAAGTGAGTTACAATTTTTTTAGTAACTGAAAGCTTTTTCATCACCACTGCTTTCAAAACGATGAAGGAAAACCTCGTGAGGAAACCGGCATGTCCTAGAACCAGAAATTCGAAGACATGTGACATCCACCAACCCGCGCTGGGCCCGCGTGGTGGATTACAGCCCATTCCCTCTCCTAGAGAGGAGATCTGAGTCCCAACAGTGGGAACGTTATAAGGCCTACTATATACTATACTAGCCGACCCGGCGAACTTCGTACCGCCTACCCTACTATAAATCTCACGGAGCCCGAGACCTTTCCAACGAATGCAAAACCGTGGAAATCGGTTCGTGCGTTCTGGAGTTATAGCGTCAGGAAGGAAAACCCGACTTATTATTATATAGTAGATAAGCTGTATTTTATTGAAAATTCTAACATCCTGAGATTTCATGAGATTTGCAAAATCCAGCCGCAATCCTGAGAAGAGTCCAAAAATCCTGAGATATGGTAACCCTAGCCTAAGTGAGATAAATGCGATAATTGAAAGTAGTGGGGTTGATGCAGTGTTTATGCTCGAGGACTATAATGCACAACCAAGTGGACTATTCCGCAGAGAGCTCAGCAACTTTTCGTCTGAAGTGCAGTGGCAGTGCGCTGACGTTACCCTACTAGGCAGCGGTTCGGACACATACACGTAAGTGACGTGCATGGTACGACTAGCTGGTTAGACCACTGTGTAGTAAGTAAAGCCGCTTGGGACACTATTAAGGACATTCGTGTAGTGTATGAGGTGTCGTGGTCTGATCATTTTCCCTTAAAAATTATTTGTGAATTTGACATATTAAAATCTAAATGTACCTCTGTCCAGTCTCAGTGTAATATAGTGAAGTGGGGATATAGGGACCCTACACAAACTGATATGTACACCAAAATTTCTATTTCTAAACAAAAATCACATATAGATATATGTATCATAGATTGTTTACTTACATTAATAATAATAATATTTATTCATTTAATTAACATCATAGTATAATTTCTAATGCAATGAAAAGCAGGTGGAAAGTTTTCTGTAAACAGTAAGCCGTGGTCATCCAATCGAAACACTCAAAAAACTTTATATTATGAAAAACAAAATATGACTTTGCCTCCTATCTGTAGTACTACATAATAATAGGTGTTTACAAAAAAACAGAACTCGTTAATACGTAATTTCATCGATTGATAGACACGACTTATTTCTACGCGATATTGTATTACAGCTCCTGAAATATAAACCTAGGACTTTTTGTTATATTTTTACAAGTTACGACAAATTCGAATCTCGTTTTACAAAAACCTTCAGACCTCTGCGATGCTTTTTCAGCGAGATATCAACGATATGTTTGTCACCGTTTTGATGGCGCGGCCATGGGGTTTTTGCTTTAGGGCTCCTAAAACATAAACCTTGGAATTTTTTCTATATTTTTACAAATTCAATCTATTATTTACCTAAATTTCAGGTCACTGCAACGCGTAGTTTTAAAGATATCCGTGACCGCGCGGTTCTCAGCGTTTCAATGGCGCGGCCACATTCAAACCCTTGTAACTTTTAACCATAACTTTGACAAATTTCTGGTTTTGGGAATCAACTTTTACAAATTTTTACATAATCTTGGTAGTTTTTTTATATTAATTATCGTTATGGCCGCGCGGTTGAAACGCTCATTTTTTTAACACATTGTTTTTGCAATGTTTTTTAAATTATTTAGACTTCAACTACCTTAAATTCGTTAGTAATTTATTTTGTTAACATATCATTTATTGATAGTTGTGATTATTCATATTTGTTTTAGTTTTTTTTATTTAACCTTTTTTTATAACGTGAATGTGAGAACACTGTAGACTCCACGAATTCTTAAGCGCAATACACACTGAACCCGCCGGGCCGCCGACAAAGCCCGGCGACACAACCCGGCGGCCTGTTTGAAAAGAATGTTGTATGAAATGCATGAAAAACAAAAAGTTGCCGACATATGTCGGCGGCCCGGCGGGCTCAATGTGTATTGCGCTTTAGATTACTTCCTATTACGACTCACTTCTTTTAATATGATTATTTTTATTGAGCTTTTGGGTACAATATTGACTGGTCTACACTGTTCTTACGTTAAATCTATTAATACTGTAATATGAAAATATTGTAATCAACCACTTTTTTTAAAAGAGTAACCATGGAGTTTCTTACCGGTTCTTCTCCATAGGAAACGACCAATTTGGAACCGTGCACTAGCTTCTGACGGTTTATAAGTGCCCATGTAGGCCTATGTGAAATAAAAATATTTTTGATTTTGATTTTACTTTTGAAGTTCGTGGTGCAGCGTGTCTACATCGAATATGTTTTGTTAAATTACCCTTCTCACTAAAACAGCGCTGGCATTCATTACATTTGTAGGGTTTCTCACCAGTGTGTGTACGAATATGTCTTATTAAATTTCCCTTTTTATTACAACTGTACTGACAAATATCACACTTGTAAAGTGTTCGACCAGTGCGTATACGAGATTGTTTTTTAAAATTACTACTTTTAATATTATTACGACAATTTGAGTCTATAGTAGTGTCAATAACACTGATATTAACACGAGATGTTGTATTAGTTGAGGGTTCTTGGAATTTCGGAATAAGTATGGACGAACAATTTTGAGTGTTCTGGGTAACTTTTGTGTCTGGTTCTTCATTCTTCTTTTGATTTTCTGTAATTACGTCTTTTAGTTTTTTTCCTCGTATGTACAGTTTTGGTTTCTTCGCAACGGCCGACCCTGTGATGTTAAATTTAGTAAGCGCCAAATTCAAAAGTTGTTTCTGCAGGTTTTCTAATATAACTGATCATGCATGACTACGACAGAGCCAAAGCAAGGGTTATGATACCCCACACACAGAACTGTTCTATTGTATGTGCAATTAGTCTTCAGTACTTTGTGTTTGTGCTACTCAAGCGTGTACAGACAGGACGCCTGAAGTTGTGTTTGTTAAGTTCATGTTGTCGAACCAGTCGCCCTACTCGCAATGATTCACTAACTAATACTTACGTGTCGTGTCACTGGCTCTTCGCTTCGTCCTCGATACTTCTTGTTCTTCTTCCACTTCCGTTTTAATTTCCATCAAGGGCACATCATCTTCTGAATCAGACTCCGACTGTTGTGCTGGTGTATCTTCTGCGTCTGAATAGCTACTGTTTATACTTTTCAGTTTTAGTTCTGTAAGCAAAAAGAGTGAACAGTTTTGTTGTTAATGTATTAACAAGATGAGCAGGACAACTGGGTAAACCAACAAATACATGTATATAGAATGAGATGTCACGTCTATAGCATAAGTAGTTTCTGGAATATCCAGCTGTGTCAGACAGACTGACGAAGTAACTTCTCTTTTAATGAGTGTCCCCTCGCAGGTCAACCTATGAGATTGTCGTTTACCTACTTAACCAGACTAGCCTGTGACGGCCTTAACCCTTAGCCAGGCCTAGCCATTTTTTTTTCTTTTGAATGCTGATTTTGGTAGATTACAGGGTTATAACAAATATAATTTCTTGTTTTTTTTTTTTTCCTGTTCTTGAAAAAAAAAACCCCTGTGGTCTCTATATGACCACTGCCCGTTGCCCATGAGCAACGGGCAGTGCTGCCCAGAGGCCACATATAGACTACTCACTGTAAATGAATTCCAGAAATTAATAAAACCACCCTATAACTAAGAAAAATAATGTTTATTGCTCAGACAAATAAAAAAGTATAGACGGAGTCGTCGTAAACAAAAGCGACGAAATAAGTGAGGACTAGTTTTGGCTTTGTGTGCGTAACTTGGTGTATGACATCGTAGATTTGCACATGTGTGCTAGAGAAAAAATGTTGCAAGCGTTGCGCTGCGGCTCCCAAGTGCGAGAGATATACTTTGGTTAAGTTTTATTATTGTGTACGTAGTATAGTGTTTATCTTGGTTGTATGAAATGAAAGATAATTTCATTTAATGAAAATCATTTATTTTCATATTAAGTGAAATTACTAATTTTAAAAACACACAAAACTTACATATAATAATAATAATAATATATATCCAACGACGCAGTGCTTCTTGAGTAGATTTTTTTTTTTGCGCAGATAAAGCTGGATAGAACAGGAGAGGAATTTCCCATCAACAGAGGAGTTCGTCAAGGGGATCCAATCTCACCTAAGCTGTTCTCTGCAGTTCTAGAAGCAATATTTAGAAACATGGATTGGGATAAATACGGCCTTAACGTAAATGGTGAGAAGTTAAACCACTTACGATTCGCTGATGACATTATCTTATTCTCAGAATGTCCACGTAACTTAGAAATAATGATACAACAACTATCAGATGAAAGTGCTATTGCAGGGCTGTCCATGAACACAACAAAAACAAAAGTCATAACCAACTCCAACCAACCAGTGCCCATCAGAGTGAACGGCGAAGAAATAGAATTCGTAAACGAATATACAACATGTAACAGAATAAACGCAAGACCTGAAAGTAGTTTGCTCAGAATCGGCTTCTGAATCGATTCCCATCATTATTTATATGTGTTAATTTTCTCCAGAAATATCCTTCATTTAATCTAAATTAGGACCACTGCGTAAAACCAACGTAATCAAATATTTTATTTAGGGAATTATAAGCCTTAGCTCAAAGTAATAAAAGCCCATAAAAATGCACGGCTGAATTTGTAGATCGCTTAATATCCATCCATACACACACGTAAAAAAATCAATACATTTTAGAATAAAGTATGATAGTGTGCGAAAGGTAAAATATTTAATTTAAGAAAGATTAGTCTTTATTTCCAAGCAAGTCTTACTTAACTGCACAACCGAATTTGTAAAAATAAAAATATCATTTCTATCCTTACCTACACACACACGTAGGTTTTTACATTTAAGCTAGTTAAATAAAAACATCATTTTAGGAAATTTCAAACTTACCTCAAAGCAATAAACCTTTTTTAATGCATTACTGAATTTGTAATTCCGCATTCACAATATTTTGTTGAGAAATGACAAAATATTAGAAAATCAAAGGTACGTTTTTTGCAAACGCTAAATCAATATGAAAGAGCGAGATGCAATAATTTACTGACTTAGCCCTTTGAGTTGCCGCGTTTGTTTGATATGCCGCCGGCGCACGTGCCGCCAAATTAGTCATTCGCCGGCAACCGACAAGTGAATTACGCAATTTTGTTGTTGTTTCTGTTACTTATTTGTTTACGCGCGCGATGGCTTTCCGGTACTGCAATATCCAGTACACTGAGATGGTGAGGACACTGGCTCATTGCGACGATAATGTGGAGTTAGCGTGTCGAGTCTTCAATGAACGACATGGTACCAGAGTGAGCGCCAGGACAATGCTAGGTGCAACTCAGCGCCTGAGGGACTTCGGTACGTTTCGTCCTAACACGGCCTTGGATAGAGGGACGAATGTGCGCTCTACTCGTTTGCAGGAAAACATTCTCGATTATTTCGATGAACATCCAGAGAGCAGCACGAGGGAAGCAGCGCCGTTGTTTGACTGCAGCCACATGTACGTGTGGAGAACGTTACGTGCTGATGGCGAACACCCCTTCCATCTACGACGTTGTCAGGAGCTAATGCCGACTGACTACTTGCCACGACTGCAATTTTGTAGATGGTTGTTGGAAAACTGGCAACGAAACATCATCTGGACGGACGAGAGCACCTTCACACGAGTTGGTATTTACAACCAACATAACATGCATTTGTGGAGGCACGAAAATCCACATGCATGTCGTGTAGACTCATTTCAGCACAGGTTCTCCGTGAACGTGTGGGCGGGAGTTGTAGGTACACACATACTCGGCCCTGTGTTTTTACCGAGGTTGACTGGAGATACCTACCTACACTTCTTGCAAGAGATATTGCCCCAGTTATTGGAGGAGGTCCCTCTCTCGTTGTTACGACGACCCGTGTTTTACCAACATGATGGAGCTCCCGCGCATTTCACGTGGAACGTTCGACGGCATCTTGATGCGGAGTATGGCTCTCGTTGGATTGGACGTGGAGGACCTATACCGTGGCCTCCCAGATCTGCCGATCTAACACCGTTGGACTTTTTTTTGTGGGGTCGAATAAAATCGCTAGTGTATGTAAACGAAGCAACCAGTATAAATGACCTCAAACATAAAATTGAACTCGCGTTTGTTAAAGTGAAAAGTGAAACTGAAGTGCTTAACAAATTAAAAATTAACTTAAGAAAACGTGCAATAATGTGTATCGAGCAAGGTGGTGGACATTTTGAAAATCTTTTAAAAAGAGGACGAAGAAGAAGTATTTAGTGTAAATAGCTCAGGTATGTACCTTCGTAATACGATTTTACTACTGTAAATACATAAATGATTGAAATCTTTTAAACACTGAATATGTTTTATACCTACGTAATAATAAAACCGGCCAAGTGCGAGTTGGACTCGCGCACGAAGGATTCCGTACCATTATCGACAAAAAACCGCCAAAAATTCACGTTTGTTGTATGAATAACCCATTTAAATATTAATTTTATTCCGTTTTTAGTATTTCTTTTTATAGCGGCAACAGCGAAGTCTTAACAACAGGGACAATTTTATCCTCTTGGTACGGAACCCTAAAAATGTAAACACACTGACGAGTAGGTGGTAATATCGCGAAATCGGTTAAAAGACGCGTGACATGTCTGACTTTAGGTATTGCCGTACTGATAAATCGCAGTGGGATGAAAGGTTGCTCAATTTAAAAATACTTTCTTAGCTATCCGTAGTTGAACTGAATTATTCGAAGTTCAAAGCCTGTAGTAGTAAGTGTGCGGACGGCGAGTAATGGGTAGTTCGCCGTTCGGTCGTCTGGTAAGATTCCGGACCAAGCCCAGTCGTCGACGGCACGCACTGTTCCCGCGCGCCTCAAGGAGTTGTCCGAAAAACGTAGGGACCCTGTAATAGGGTCGAAGCCAGCTGGGGCCCGGGTTCTTTTTCTGAAAAGAAGGCCTGGACCCAGTGCGAAAGGCAACGTTGGAACGGGGTGGGTCGTTTAGTCAGTAAGAGTCTGACACTGTCTCTCGCTCCGCCCAAGAGCGGGATTCGTCATTAGATGATTTTTCCCACTATAAAAAAAGCCTGTAAGTGTGATGGAAAGATGAAATCATTATTTTACTAGTTAGGCAACTAACAATATTTTTTTATTTTTTTTATTTAGCCTATACTGTCCCACAGCTGGGCAAAGGCTGGCAACAATAATTAATAGGGTAATATCACAACTTACTAATATCAGCTAGGTACGTAATATTCGGCCATTAAACGTAAAGATACATACCTAAGCTTACATGCATTGCTTTCTATTCCTACCTACATGTTACGTAGGCACGCGCACGAGTGTGCGCTATGAGTGTGTGCGTAGGGATACAGTAGTATGCTCAAACATTATGCGTCCAGCTAGGACAACTATTTTATAAAAAAAACATAGCGTTCTTTAGGTAAATCCTTGCGAAGTTCCGTGTAAAATAAATATTTAAAAATAGTTATATTACTGTTTTTGACGTATTCTAAGTATTAAAGTGTAAATATAAGTGTAAACTATAACTGAGCGTATTACCAAGGAAAAAAAGTGAAGACATAACTTTATAATAGTGACAACAAAAGAGTAATAAACAAGTACAGTGAAAGTAAATAAAGTGATTATCCACAACAAAAACATTTCGAATAAACAATAAACTTTAAACCAACAGTAAAAAGTGAAAGAATAATTCTTGATAAGTGTTATTTTCTATACTCAAGTGAACAAAGAAACAGTGCAAAAATTTAGAATACATGAATCATCTTAACCGCCACCACTTAATTCAAAAATTTTGTATTTACATTGAGGTGCACTATTTCGCTAATTAACTTAACTGTGAGAATAGCTCAGTCAGTAAGGTATCTACACCTCAGTAAACGGTGTGACTCGAGTTCGATCCTCACGACGCGGGATTCTTTTTGTAACTTATTTGGAGTTGTTTCATAACTATGTCTATGGAAATAAACCACAATGTTACATTGCGACGACGTAAACAACTGTTTAGATCTAAGTCAATAGACTCATTGAGTAATGATTCATCATTGGACAAAACAAATTCGGACATACACACAAGAAGTCTTGATCTATCAACGGGTATAAGCAAAAATGAATTAGACGAAATGAAGGTTGAAATACAACAACTAAAAGAACAATTTGAACTAACACAAAATGAATTGGATAAGGTGTTATGTGATAACAATGAACTCAAAGAAACAATATTAAGACAGCAAATTTATATTAATACATTGAAAGATCTTTGTACCAGTCCTACAAAGTCGCAAAGACTGAAATTATCTTCTGCGAGAAAAAGAAATAGACGTTCTATCACGGATAGTCAACGTGTTGCGTCACTAGTCCAAGAACAGTCAGAATCCAGCAACAATGAAAGAGACTGCATTGAGAGCTCAAATATATTATTAGAGTCACCTATTTTTGATAAATTACCTAGATCAGTGTCTGTACCAATATACGCCGATAAACAAACGCAGACCGAAGCATCTGAATCTACTGAGTATAATAATTATAACGAAAACGATATGAATAAACACAAGACGACACTACAAGACCATCGAGTAATAACAAAATGCAGTAAGAAAAAAAGAAAGCTATGCGTTCTCAGTAATTGCAACCACAGAGGTACACTAGAAGTATTGGAAAGCACTTTTGGCCGACACTTTGAATATTGTCATTATTTGTCACGTAATAGTAGTATAAAAGACATTATTTCTAATATAGATAATAAATTACAGCATTATAGCTTGGACGACTACTGTATTATTATGATTGGGGAGCAAGATTTTAAAGTCACCGGGGAATCAATTGAAATCGTCAGGTTAATTAGAGAATCTCTTAAAACTGTAACTAACACAAATGTTATTATATGCTGCCCTACTTATGTACAAGGAGCTCTGATACACAATTATAAAGTAGAAATGTTTAATAGATTACTTCACATGGACATAGAAAATCATAATTATGCTTATTTTTTTGACAGCAATTTTGACCTATCTGATGAAACATTCTCATATAATACGGGCAAACTAAACAAACTAGGACAAAAACGCATTTATGAAAATATATTCCGTCGCATACTTGTTGATATTGAGACCTATCCATGTGATTATGACTATAACTGTGACTCTCCAAAATCACCAAAAAGTACCCAAAAAACTCTTTTTCGTCCCATTACATAAAAAGGTTGCTGGTAGTAATGAGAATTCTAAGAAAAAACAAAAATTTATATTATTACATCAAAACATAGCTGGAATCTTAAATAAAATTGATATATTTGAGATCACAATTACCGACTTGGCAAATCAGATTGGCGATATAGATTTTATTTGTCTGAGTGAAACTTTTATAAAATCAGGACATGAAAGTAATTTAGCTCTTACACACTACAACTTGGCTGCCAGTTACACAAGACACGATAAGAAACGCGGTGGAACATGTGTTTTAGTGAAAAAAGGTGTAATTTTTAATCCGTTACCGATAACTGATGAACTAGCCATCGAATTTTGCTTCGAATGCTGTGGTATAGAAGTATTGAGCCATAATTTAATTATAGTGTGCATTTATAGAATTCCAGATTCCGATGTGTCTATATTTTTTAATAATCTTGAATTATTGTTAGGCAATTTATCCCGCAAAACTAAAAAAAATATTATTTTGTGCGGGGATTGGAACATAGATATATTAAAAGATAACAAATATTCAAAAGAATTAATATCGATACTAAATAACTATAACATATCACTACATGTTAGGATGCCTACTAGAAAAAATACTAGCATCGATCAAATAGCCAGTAATGTTCCCACACATGACATAAAATGCAATATACATAATTTAGCTCTCTCCGATCACGATACCGAACAATCATTAACCTTTTACGTTGAAGAGATAAATAATAATAAATCAAAAGCTATTCAATTCTGGTATGATACGAAAAGAGATTACGATAAGAGCAACATAACAAATTTTTTAGATTGCTTAGCAGCCTTAAGTTTTAGTGAAATATACGAAGAGACAGACTGCAATAAAGCATTTAATTTGTTCCAGGACTTGTTCACGCTCTTCTATAAATTGTGTTTTCCCGAAATACTCGTCAAAAAGACCAATAAACCCATTAAAAACAAATGGCTAAGTAAGGGTCTAAAAATATCATGCATAAAGAAGAGAGCTTTATATTACGCATATCAACACGATGCTTTAAGTAAAGGTTACCACAAGAAAAAATACCGTAATTACACTAAGATCTTAAAAAAATGTATATCAAAATCACAGCAGATAAATAACAACAATTTTTTAAATAATGCTAAAAATAAATGTAAAGCGACATGGTCAATCATAAAAAATAATTCAAATCAATTAAATAACAACAACTACATAAATGAAATTATAATCGGTGATAAAATAATTACTAATCCTGATGACATATGTAACAAATTCAATGACTATTTTATCGAGCTAACACAAAAATCTAACAATAATAATTATAACATAAACAACATTGACATTGATAATAACACAAATACTTTATTTTTGACTCCTGTAAATGAAATTGACATTATTAAAATAATTAATTCATTGAATAACACAAATTCAACTGGATATGATGAAGTAACCACTAAAATAATTAAATTAAGTGCAAAAATTATAGCATCCCCACTTAGCTACTTAATAAACCTCTCATTTGAACAAGGTATTTTCCCAAAGAAACTTAAAGAGTCTATAATTAAACCACTATACAAAAAGGGTAGCTGCTCTGATATGAGTAATTATAGGCCTATTACACTGATCTCAATCTTTGCAAAAATTTTTGAAAAAGCAATGCATGGCAAAATAAATAGCTTTGTAACTAAACATAACCTAATCGTGGAGAGTCAGTTTGGGTTCAGAAAAAACTGTTCAACAACTCTAGCTTGTTTTTCCTTAGTAAAACTAATTACTGAAGCTCTTAATAAAAAAATGTCTGCATTGTCGGTATTCTTGGATATGAGCAAAGCATTTGATTTTGTCTCACATGAACGACTACTCCACAAATTAGAGAAATACGGAATAAGAGGCAAAGCGCATGATTGGCTTAAAAGCTATTTGTCTGATCGCCAACAGAGAACTGTTATTTCTAGAATAGAAAAAAATACTAGGAAGACATATTGCTCAGAATTAAAAATTAATTATTCTGGCGTTCCACAGGGAAGCATACTGGGTCCGCCACTATTCGTATTATACATAAATGACCTCATCAAATGCTTAAAATGTGAATGTATCCAATTTGCTGACGACACCACTTTGACGATAAAATGTTCCAACAAAACTGACATAGAAATTGATACTAATATTGAACTAATTAATGTAATAAAATGGCTAGGGGAGAATAATCTACATGTTAATATTAATAAAACTAAAGTAGTACAATTTCAAACATGCAACTTATCAGCTACACCAACAACAATTCGACATGACAATACAATTTTGCAACCAGAACCATCGGCTTTATTTTTGGGTATTGTAATTGACAACAAACTGAATTGGAAGGAACATGTAGACAGAGTATGCAGTAAGCTTGACAAGTTTGTATATGCTCTTCGCAAGTTAAGACTAGTGTCCAGTAAAAAAACAGTCCTAAATGCTTATCATGGGTATGTTTCGTCAGTACTGCGTTACGGCCTAGTCATATGGGGCAATTCAGTGGACGTGGAAAGAGCGTTCAAAGTACAAAAAAAAGTGTATCCGAGCCATGAGCGGAGCAGAATATTTAGACCATTGCAGGCCATTATTTAAAGAATTAAAAATTCTCCCACTACCGTGTCTGTATATTTTTGAGGTTTGTTTATTTGTAAAAAAATACCCTCATTTATTCTCATTGAATAAACAAGTCTCAGAAAGATTAAATAAAAAAAATGCTGGGAAACTGTTGGTTCCTCCTCAGAGATTGCATCTCTATAGTAGAAATGCCAGTTGTATGACAATTAAAATTTATAATAAATTACCACCTGAATTCAGAATGCTACCAATGGATAAATTTAAACGTAAAATGTTTGCCTGGCTTTTGGACATGTGCTTTTATTCGGTTAGCGAATTCCTAAATCATAGTTTTTGACATTAATAAAGATAATAAATATTTGAAGTAATGACAGTAATTAATAATGTGGGTTATTAGTATTTTGGTATTATTATTATTTTGACATTCTATTTAATAATTTTTGACATTGTTTCTTTTTTGACATTATTTAAACTGACATTTAATTATTTTTATTATTTTTTTTAATGATAATTTTACCTACTGACTTTATTTTTCTTGTTTGTTTGTTTTTAAGTACTTGACATTAGTGATAAGTATAATTGTGTGATCATTTTGACATTTTATTCCATGATAATAATATATTATAACAAAATTGTACTGGTCTTGATATTATACACATAAAAAAACTATCTTAAATATAATTTTTAAAATTTCTACACCGGCAATGGTAGTGTACGTGAAACATTTTAATATTAAGATCTTGTATGTACCGTATGCTCAGAAATAAATGAATTATTATTATTATTATTATTATAAACTAACCAGGAATTGTGAGCTTTTAAATGACTAATCTAAGCCACGAAACTTTAAGATACAACGTATATCCGCATAACTAGAAAATATCCATCACCAGACCTTCGTTACTCGCAGGGGCCCAGCAGGGTCGCAGCCTACTGGGGCTCTGGGTGATGTGAAAGAGAACCCCGGGGTCCTGGAACGAAGGCAAAGAGAAAGGAGTGGGTTTTAGTAAGTAAAAGTCTATGACATCTCCCGCCGGAGATGTCATAGATGATTTTCCACCTAAAAAAAAAGAACTTCGTTACTGAGCCCTATCTATATCGGTATTATATGGTCTCCATCTCGGGGGGTATACTAATCCGCCTCCCATGGTATCATTGTCAGATTAGCTTCTAAATCTACAGATCATCCAATGACTGCTTCCGATCTGGGCAAAATGGTAGAGTGAAACAGATTTTTACTGATAGAAACCTATCCGTCAGTCAATTGCCTTTTTCGTTTCAGGTTCACGGTAACTCTTTTAAACACCCCGTAAATCTCGATCTTAGACGACTATTAGCTTAGCCCGCGTAGTAGTCGAAAATTATCCTATGAGAATGTAATTTACAAGTGTTATTCCAGATCTATCTATGTGCCAAATTTTATTCTGATCCGTTCAGTTGTCTTGCCTTGATTGAGTCAAAAACATCCATCCAAAGTTTCGCATTAATAACATTGGTCAGATAGATTAGAAGGCAAAAAATAGGTTAAAATTAGTTCTTATTTTATGACATAGTTATCAGTGAAGCTAATAATGTCATTATTGATTCTATGTATAAAAAACATACATTCAACCGAACATATAACCTCCTCCTTTTTGAAGTCGGTTAAAATTTTTGGATAAGAATACCTATTTTATTTTGTTACAGTAACCTAATTTCGAACACCTTGTCAAATGTCATGTTCCGTAATCATACGTAGTATCTAGTATAAAACTCGTACGTAGAACCTATACTTAAATAGTATCGATACTCGTTAAATCCTTGAACGGCACAACCCTAGCAATGGCAGCCATTTTTAACCGACTTCTAAAAAAGGAGGAGGTTCTCAATTCGGATGTTTGTATTTTTTTTTTTTTATGTTTGTTCGTGCATAACTTCGTCGCTTGCCAACCGATTTGAAAAATTCTTTTTTTGTTGGAAAGGGTATACTTTCCAAATGGTCCCATAGTCACCAAGTCGGGATCAGATGATAGAATCTTGGCGAAATCGAGGGAACTCCTCAAATATTATAGGCAATTATATAGTGATTTATGTATTTTCATCGAGAACTTAAGCATTTACAGTCAAAAAGTAACATTTGATGAAGTGGAACTGACGAAGAAGACCAGAAATGGTCAACGGAACTTCATACTCGCATAGATATCACAATAAACATACTTATGCGACTATGACAATACAAATGAATGAATGGTTCTGAATAGTTACGTTGAAAATGGTATCATCGAAGTGATCTGATGATGATGATGGAGCCGGAAGGTAGGCACTGAAACTCCGTAATTAATCAATGTATCCTAGCCGTGTTTGGGCTTATTTGAATTATCATGAGATGAACTTTGGCTATAAGGTACTATCGAACTGATTTGATGATGGAGCCGGAAGGTGGAAGGTAGACACAGGAATTTCATAATAAAACAATGTAACCTAGCAGTGTTTGGGTTAATTGGAAATATCATGAGAAATAGGCACTCTGCTTATAAGTGTACCTATCGCAACTAAAAAGTGTGAAATAAAAAACTTTTTACAAAAAAAAAATAACCGACTTCACTAAAAAAAACACTAAAAAGATCAAAATAACTTTAATTTCGGAAGTCGGTGTTAAATAAGATACTGTATAATAATACCGAGAAACACCGACTTCCGAAATTAAAGTTATTTTGATCTTTTTAGTGTTTTTTTTAGTGAAGTCGGTTATTTTTTTTTTGTAAAAAGTTTTTTATATGTTATATTTCCGATTGTAGGTATGCACCTTTTTTTCGTAGGTATTTCCAGTCCTTATATTTCTAAGGTCAATGACAATGTGCATCATTGAACTGTCAAACAGCTAGTTTCGTATTGCCTATCTTCAGTGACCAACTCCAGTGACATCATTAGCCATTGGTGCCTTTGATAGCCACCGTAACACGTTTTGACAGATGTTATTGTATCGATACTTTTTAAATTGCGATTGTGTAAGCTTTTGAAGCTGTATAATAATCGATAATGGAGTGGTCACAATAGGCACCGTAAATTTTTATAATTCACCACATTTCCACCGTAATTTTGTTAGTCACTTGTGTGATACGTAATACCAATTTTATGAAATTGTCAGTTGACAACTAAGTTTAGTGTGCAACGAATGCTAGTTGTCAACTGCTATTGAAAAAGTTAGCCAATAGCCCCCCTGGACAAAGATGAATGTGTTTCTTCAGATCCCCAGATGGCATCAGATGATCCTCTGGATAAGGAATTCTATATCTATGGGATAAACCATTTACTTTGGGGGAGCTGAAGTCGGTACTCGCCCACGTAAAGGATTCTGCTCCTGGAGTGGATGGATTCCCATACTCCTTCATATCTTAAGCTGGGAATAAGACCCACCAATATTACCTGGATTTGACCAATCATTGTTTTTCCTCCGGATATATTCCTCCTGATTGGAAGATTCAAGTTATTATTCCCATATTAAAACCTGGGAAAGATCCCAGTGATCATTCTTCCTACAGACCTATTGCTCTATCGTCCATACTTAAGAAGCTCTTAGAAAACCTTTTTAAAAACCGTCTGAAATGGTTTGTGGAGAACAGGAAACTACTGCCAACGACTCAATTTGGCTTTAGGAAAGTATCTGGTACATCTGATAGTGTGGCGACCCTCACTTCAGACATCCGACTGACCCTTAGTAGAAATGAGTCTGTGGTAGCCGTTTTCTTAGATATTTGTACTACCTATGACTCTGTCCTTCTCCCAGTTCTCAGGCAAAAGATGCAACAGCTGAGAATCCCGGCTAGGATACGTCAGATCATACCGTAGCATTAAACTAAGGATTCCTGGGCAGAACTCTGAACCAAGGTTAGCTTGGAAGGGTCTACCCCAAGGATCCGTTCTTAGCCCCCCTCTATATAATGTTTATACCTCAGATCCTCACTCTTTTCTAAATTTCAACTCTAAAATTTTTCATTATGCTGATGATATTGCACTATTGGTCTGTGGCAAATCCATCAAGGACGCTGCCCAATCCATGAATGTATCTTTATCCTGATTAAACCAATGACTACTAGATCATGGGTTATCTCTGAGCGCTCCGAAGAGTACAGCAGTCGTTTTCACTCGCAGACGTCTTGTACCTGTACCTCAGGTGGACATCAATATTGATGGCCAAGCTATCCCAGTTAAAGAGAGTGCCAGGTTTCTGGGTGTTACCCTGAATTCCACATTATCAGGAGTGGATTACATCACCAACACTGTGCAAAAATGTGAACGCTCGATTTCAGTTCTTAAAGCTTTGGCAGGTGTCAAATTCAAATTAATTTATTTCAAATAAACCATTTACAGGCACTTTTGAAATGTCAAGAAGTCAGTCAGTCAGAAGAAATGATGCTAATTGCACATTCCAAAGCGTAGATCTCTATGGAGAAGAATGTGTAAGAAACTCCATGGACACTCTTTTCAATCATGTTTTGCAATTACAAATATCTCTGTTACGTGTTTCTTGTCGCTATCATGTGAGAACAATGTCAATAAAGTAAAAATAAAAACTAAATATAGATATTGAAATAGCAACTGGCAGCTAAGAGATGACCAGTCTCAACTGACAGCGCCTGTTCACGGACCTGACATGAATATTAGCACCACTCAGCTCAACCATTTTGAAGGGAACCGAATGATCCAACACACGCGCCACTATCAGTGAGACATTTGAGTGAGCATGACAAACTCTCAACTGCCATGCTCATTTATGTCAAACAAGTCCAAAAGTAACCTAAAAACCATAAAATAGCTCCATGGTACTCACAATTACAAAGTTTGAAAAAAATGCTTCTACATTATACAATACTAAATACAATAATATTTTACAAATTTAACAAATTCAAAGAAAAACACATTAAAGAATAGTAATAATAGTTTCAAAACTAATCAATTTGCACACCCCGATGGTAGTGGAGCTGGACCAGCATTGAGCCAAGCATTTTTATCTTGAATATAATCCTCCAACTTATAATATGCTTGCCTGTATAGTGTTTGTTTAATACAAGATTTAAATTTCGTTTCATTGAGTTCTAATATTTGGGGAGGTATTTTATTATAACATTTCAACCAGCACCCCATGAAAGAAGAGGCCACTTTAGCCAGTCTGAAACCTAGTTGAACTAATTGGTCCCTATTTCTAACATAATAATTATGTCTATCGCCTCTTTCGCTAAAAAGATGAAGATTTTTTCTAACGTACATGATGTTGTCATAGATATATTGACAAGGCACCGTCATGATGTTAATATCCTTAAACAGTTCCCTTAGAAAATCGCACCGGCGGAATCTCCGCCGGTGCGATCTCCGCCGTAAATAGCTCTGATAGCTCTTTTCTGTAGAATAAAAATTGAGTCGATGTCTGCAGCCCGTCCCCATAGTAAGATACCGTATGACATGATACTATGAAAATAACTAAAATAGACTAGTCTAGCGGTATCAACATCCGTAAATTGGCAGATTTTTCTAACAGCATATGCAGCTGAGTTAAGCCGTCCCGCAAGAGATGTTAAATGAGGACCCCATTTTAGCCTTGAGTCAAGCGTAATCCCTAGGAAAACCGTTTTATCGACAAATTCTAGTTTCTCATTGTTCAATATTATGTCACAATGACTACTCTTGACATTCGGTAAGGAAAATCTTATGCTTTTCGTTTTTTTCCCATTTAGAACTAGATTATTAGCAGTGAACCAGTTTTGACCTGCAGTAGGGCGTTATTTTCGTCGTCAAGATTATTAGTCTTTCTATTTATCTTGAAAATCAAGGAAGTGTCGTCGGCAAACAACACCATATTAAGTTTGTTTTGCAACAAATAGGGTAAATCATTAATATAAACTAAAAATAAAAAAGGACCTAAAATTGAACCTTGGGGGGAAAATGGGGGTATTTTCACATTTAATCTGGACGAATTGACACCGTTTATCTGAACTAGTTGCTGTCTGTCATTCAAATAAGATTTTAATAAGCTTAACGCTGTTTTGCCTAGTCCGTAATGCTCAAGTTTCAAATCAAATCAAATCAAATCATTTATTCGCATAATATGGGTAGATATATATGGTACATGAATGTTACATTATACAATATAACAGTAAAGATCCTCATATTCACCATTTCTGGTATGCGAAACTTAAAATAATAATTAAAAGGAATGGTTAGGTACCTAGGTACCTATACATACTCTTAACATTTAATTACATGAAATTACATAATATTAACATAACTGGCTATTATTGCACTAATAGGAACATAGCGAGGTGTTACAGTAATTTTCTATTCTTATAACTAAGGTATTCCTGGGTCGTGTAGAAACATTTATCGACTAACCAGGAGTACAATTTTTTTCGGAATAATGTAATGGGTAAGTCTTTCAGGTCAATCGGTAATTTGTTAAATAATTTAATTGACATGGGATAACAGTTTCTTCGATACAGATCGGTTTTTATATTGGGCAAGGGAAAGCTATTGGGATAACGGGTATTAAAATTACAATAATCACCAAAGGATTTGTATAGGTACTGATGTGTTTTAACGAAAACACAAGACTCAAGTATATACATGGATGATGCTGTTAGCAAGTTTAGTTTTTTAAACAATGGTTTACATGAAGTTAAGGAATCTACGTTACAAAGTGCACGAATGCACTGCTTTTGAGCTAGGAATACTCTATTGAATTCTACTGAACCACCCCATAAAATAATACCATACCGTAGGTTGGAAGCTACATATCCATGATAGGCTTGTAAAGCTGTTTTTTGGCTGGAGATTCGTGTAAGACGCCATAGAGCATAAACATATCTGTTTATTTTGTTACAGATTTTATTTATGTGTAATTTCCATGAGATCTGACTATCTAATGACATCCCAAGGAAAACTATACTATTGGATTGTGCTATATTATTGTTATCGTATGAGACAGTTAATTTGTAATTATATTGTTTTCTATTGTAAAATTGTATAACTCTGGTTTTGTCTATATTAACTTTTAAATTATTACACTCTAGCCATTGAATTATGTCCCGAACAGCTTCGGTAACTTCCTTATTATAACTGTCAAAAGTGGTATTAGGTTTTTGTGAAATTACTAGCGATATATCATCTGCAAAAAGAGTACAGTGATGATTTGTCACGTTAGGCAAATCGTTGATGTAGAGTAGGAATAGAAGTGGGCCTAGTATACTACCTTGTGGGACTCCAACTCTGTTATATGATAATTGAGATTTATAAGTGAATTCTATGTCCCTGTTAATATTGTTAATTTCTACATATTGTTGTCTATTAGTGAGGTAACTTTGTAACCACTTATACGCTATACCGCGAATACCGTATGCATATGCTTTTTGGAGCAAAATGTCATGATCAACAAAATCAAACGCTTTGCTCATGTCAAAGAACACTGCGCAGGTGTTAATACTTTTGTCAATATTTTCTGACACTTTTTTTATTAGTTTAAAAGCAGCTAGTGTAGTGGACTTACCTTTTTGAAAGCCATGTTGTTCGGATTTTAGTATGTTGAATTTATTAAGGAAAGATGTGAACCGTTTAAACATTACTTTTTCAAAAATTTTGGCAAGTGTAGGTATGAGGGCAATAGGCCTGTAATTGTTAGGTTCTGTTCTATCACCTTTTTTGTAAATAGGTTTTACAACTGATATTTTTAGTTTATCTGGAAAAGTACCTTGTGATAACGACATATTTGTGAGATGACATAGTACTGGTGCTATTAAATGTGCAGTTTGTTTTAGAATTTGAGTTGGTAAGTTGTCATAGCCTACCGCTGTTGTGTTTTTCAAAGACAGTATAATTTGGTAGATTTCGTTTGTTGTAACTGGAATTAAGAATATACTAGCATTATTAGGTTTTATTGTTTTCGATAAATTTATATTTTTCTTCTTATCCTGACCTTTTGTCAGTCCAATAAAGTAATTATTAAAGGTATTTGATATTAGTTCAGGATCGGTTATGGTTTTAGTGTTTAAATTTATTTTGTTTATATGTTGCGTATTATATTGATTGCTTTCTTGACTTTTAATTATTTTCCAGGAATCCCGACAAATATTCTTAGATCTCATCAACGATCGATCATTTTTAAGTTTCTGTGCTAAAATTATACTTTTTTTTAATATTTTGTTATAAGTGCGATACTTAGTTTTATAAGACTGACGTGAAGATTTACAATTGTATAAGTACCTGAGCTTCCTTTTAGTTTTGAAAGCTAATTTGAGGCCTTTGGTTATCCAAGGATGATTCTTTAATTTCTTATTAACTTTAATTTTATTGACTGGAAAACATAGATTGAAAAACAGTGTGAGGGTATCATGAAATATTTGAAAGGCATTGTTTAGGTCAGGTTGATCATATACATCTGCCCAAGAAAGATTATTGATACATTCAATAAATTTTTGTTGGTGAGCCGGCGAATAGTCACGTTTTAGAACATACCATTGCTGTATAGGCTATATTTTTTTATTTACGGTGAGGGACAAAGTTTGACATGTGTCGTGGTCTGATAAGCCTGTGGGTATGACTTTGCCTACAGCAATGGGGTCACTACTTATAATTTGGTCCAAGCATGATTCTCCTCTTGTAGGTTCATTAATATGCATTTTAAAGTTATAATTTTGGAGCAATCTCAGGTAGTCTTCACGTATTGAAGAGTGTTTAAGGACGTTAATGTTAAAATCACCAACTATCACAACTTTCTTCTTTGTTTTAGAACGGGTTTTATTTAATATGATTTCTAATTTTTCTAGAAAAATACGAGGGTTAGAATTTGGTATTCTATAGATACATATGAGAATAAATTTATATTGAGGAAATTCCACACCGCAGCACTCAAATGTAAGTTCAGACGCAATTTCATTAAGCCAGGTTATTTTATGACAAGTTAAGTAGTCCTTACACATTATACAAACTCCCCCTCTCCTCTGCTTGGCTCGGGAATAACAACACGCCAGCTTATAGTCATTAATATGTACGTTAGGTTCTTCTCCACATTTTAGGAATGTTTCGGAAATACAGATTATATCTATGTCATTTCGTTTAGTTGTAAAGTCTGATAAAGCTATTTTTAATATATCTAATTTAGATAGCAGTCCTGCTATATTTTGGTGCATTATCGTGACCTGATTCTCATTGCCGTTATTCTCGAAAAAACGTTAGATCAGTTTCATTGTGGGAGGGACGTGCGGGTTGCGTTTGAGATGGAGTAGGGTATTTTACAGTAGGAAAGTAGTCTAAGATTGTTTTTTGTTTTTTATAAGATTGTTGGGTTTGGTGTATTCCTTTGTATGATATTATTTTATGGTTTTGACTAGAATGTTCCTGAGCTGATTCTTGGCTTGTAGTATATTTCTTGCTTAACATTGGCAGGTACCTAGAGTTATAATCTAATGAGTCTATAAAAAGGTTGAGCTTTTTACATGTATAGGCAATCCGGTTATTAAATGTGTGAAATACATTCATAAAATAGGAATTTGAAAAATTATTGCAAGTGAGCTTTATCATATCATTTAACATTTTAGCGTTTAAGTACTTGTTTTGACATACATTAAGAATCATAACAGTATTACACTCAATTTTTTTTAGTAACACTGATAATTCTATCACGGTCTTCATAGGGTTAGTGTCATTTTCGCCAATACCTAAAATGATCTTGTCATGTTTGTCTAATTCCAAGTTTTCACAGCCTTTTATTATTTCGTCAGATGTCGCAAACGGTTTGGTTTGTGCTGAGATCTCATAGTCTTCACAGTTGATAGTATTTCTTGAATCAATTAGTTGCCCTGCTAAACCGATGCATTGCTGGCCACCAAAGATCAGTAGACGCTTTTTACTAGGGACGTCTCGTATTGATGTTTCAGTTGGTTGTAGGTGCACCTGTTTGACTGATCCTTTATACATACTTGTATGCTCCAATGGAATAGTCAGGTTTGTAGGACTTTGGTAGTTTTGTCCATTCGGTATTATAACCAGATCGTCAATGAGAGATGTTGTCGTGGGAGTTTCACAGGTATCAGTAAATTCTATCTGTTTTGGAACGTGTTTTTGATTTTGCATTTTGTTTGAATAAATCTCAGTCAACTTGTCTATTTTGTCTTGTTGCACTTTAACAATTTTATGAAGGTTTGAATTATCTATGAGTAGCTTATGTACTTGTTTGTCTGCAGTATCTAGACGAGATTTTAGAAATTTGATGGTATCTTTCAGTTCCGATACTTCTCCGTAAATTGTTGTTGAAAGATCAGGTAAGCTTCTATTTAAACTTGAAGAATCAGATGATATTAAAGATTCTTCAAGGTCCGGTAAAGGGTTGTGCGATGTGTTTTTGTTTATTTGTTTAATGACACCTGAATTTGATTTTCGCTTTTTCACTGTATCTTGAACTGATATGTCGCAGATTTCCTGAGGTGCATGTTGTGACGGTGCTATGTTGTGAGTTTTCTTTAAATTAACGCTTTTATCTAGTGGAGAGGGTCTCGCAGAGATGATTTGTTTTTTCTTTAGAGAATAGCGAGTAAAGTGAGATATCTCGGAAAGCACAACTTTTTTATTTTTATTACACATTTTGCACGTCCATTTTTCTTTAGATTCGTGATCCATAAGGCGGTATGTTTGTAGAGGATAGCCATCGCAATCGAGTTCATATCGGTTTTTACATACTGAACATAACGCCGTATTTTTTATCGGAACATATTTTTTGCATTTAAAACAGGCTACTAGTGATGCCATCTTGCGGGCACTGTTATTAGTTTTGGCATCCGGTGACATTTTTGCACATAAGTCGATGAACACACTAAGGAATAAATTATGTTTGTATTTCTGTTGAATTTCTTCGTGAGAATTGTTTGAAAAGAAAAATTATATAGGTCCAAGTCCGAAACAAAAAAAGAAAAACACAAAAAGAATTTTCCAATGGGAGATTCGAACCTAAGTTCACTGACACTAAAACCACGCTTTTTATTAAAAACGCCACTTTGTCACAATATTGACTATCTGAAATAGACGTTTGGATTGATTGTCTTTCTCAAAAGTTCGTTAGGACGCCACCAGTTTGTTTTGAAATTTCGGATTAATTTAAAAAGTGACGCGCGTTTTGAATTTTTGTTTACTTTGAAAATAATCGTTTTACTTGTGTTTTATTGTACTAGTTGATTAAATTTAATGGTTAATACTTTATTTTCTTCATTGTTTAGGTCTCTTTATTAGCACAATTACACTGAAATATGTCCTGTTCGTAGTTCACCACATATAAGCACTATACACAAAGTTCCCGAGTGAGTTCAGTTAAGATAATAATTCCACGTACTATTCACAATGTCTAAACTATTACAACACTAAACTTAATAACAAATAATCATTTTATACTTTTATTTAAATAAATTATACGGAGCGCGTTGTTTACGTGACGGCAACGCCATCTGGTTTATGGGTAATGAGTAATATTTCATGAACCACACAATCAAACGCCTTAGACAGGTCGCAGAAGATGCCTATAGCATCTTGTGCCTCTTCCCACGCATTAAAAATGTGTTTTAGTAAGGAGACACCAGCGTCTGTTGTACAACGTCCTTTGGTGAAACCAAACTGTTTATCGTGCAAGATGTTATTCGTGTTAAAATGATTAAGCATTTGATTTAACATTACCTTTTCAAATATCTTGCTTTTGTCTGGTGGGGTGCTCACCCATATACCTAGAAGCTGGTATATGATGCGATAGTCAGAAGCGTATTAGATTATTGTAGCTATCGAATCGAGCCATGTAACAAAGAAGGTCTGCGCAGACTAGATTGTATCCAGTCCAAATGCGTAAGAATTGTAATTGGTGCCATGAAATCCTCCCCCATAAATGCTCACCAGGTTGAATGTGCAGACCCTCCCCTTGCCCTTCGCAGACATTACTTAACAGATAGTTTTTTTTTTGTCAAAAGTCTTCTCCCTCTCATCCCATCCTCTGATTCCCATTTTGGAGCAAATTTTTCTATCCCTCAATGCCTCTTCCTATTGGAACAATAAAAATATTCCATTGATGAATAGGCACAGAGAGCTTAAACACCTCCCTTCACCTGTTTGTCAATCTCCCACTCTCCCCGTCTTTGCCTCCGCATATGAGGTGGTTCATTTTAAACCGAACATCGTTCTGGGACTTGGTATCTCCAAAAACTCGCAGAACGTAAAGGGCGACTTCGATCGGGCTATCATGAGATATTGGCAGGGTTGGAACTTGTTTTACACGGACGCATCTAAATTATCGTCAACTGGTTGTACAGGTGTCTCAACATATTTCCAGAACTCTAGTAAGTAGCCCTTTTATTCCAATTCCCTCCAGAAGCCTTTGTATTTACAGGGGAATGCATCGGTATCCTAGAAGCCATCAATTTCATCTTAGCACACAATATTAAAAATACAGTATTTTTTTCAGATTCCCGTAGTAGTGTTCAGGCTCTAGGTCAAAACCAATTAAAATCTAAACTTCACAGCAAAATTATACTTAACTTATTTTTCATTTGCCATAGTGACAGTTTAAACATTGAGAAAGCTTGGGTTCCCAGTCACTGGTATATGTGGCAATGAATGCGCAGACTCACTGGCAAAATATGCCACATCCAACCCTGTGGACCGAAGGCATTATATTATTATTATCTTAAGTATAGTTTACATTAATATGGGACACTAGATCCTACACTAGGATACCCTGTGTCGCAGGATCTAGTCTCTTTCATCAAAAATAAATAAAACTTAGGGATAAGTAGGTAACCAGTATGAGTTTCAGCACCTTTCACAGGAAAATATTACAAGTTACGATGAGTGTAAGTGTGTATGTGTTAACGAACAGTTTCATTAATTAATTAATCATTGATAGCAGGTTTTCCGTATCAGTATAACTATGTCCGAGCAGCCACTCTTGAACCTGTTTTTTGCACACAAACTTCGTCAGGGGGAAGATTTTTAACTTTTTGTTAATCTTTTCGTACAAGTATGGTCCTATACATGAGAAAGCTTTATTGCCGAATTTAAGTTTGCAGAAAGCTCTGTTCCACTTAGGCTTTCTACGCATGCGCTGATCAGTCACTTTTGTGATAGTTGCAGTTTTGTGGAATCTGAGCACCACTGCCAAAATGTACAATTTGCGCACCGTAAGCAATCGCGTTTCTCGGTATAACTTATCAGTGGGGTATCGGATTCCTAATCTGTCCTTGAGGATTGCTCTTTGTGCACGTTCAGCTGTAATGATACAGCTTTTACCAGCTATACCCCACGATATTATGCAGTAACTTATTATAGACTGGCATAAAGCCAGGTAAGTCATCTTAAGAGTGTCTTTGTCAGCTATTGATCGAAGTCTTTTAAATATGTACAAAAGTTTCCTTACTCGCGTAGTAACAGATTGGATTTGCACTCTCCATGACAAGTGTTGGTCTATGTTAATACCAAGATATTTGATGCACTTGACTTGTTCAAAAACGGCGCAACTACACCTACTCCCTAGGCTATAATTGCATCGGTGGAATTTTAGTACAAATTGTTTAGGGGCTGTTGTTTTTGTGCTCACAGAGAAATTTACAACTTTAGTTTTGTTGACATTTAGGGTGAGCAGATTGTGTTGCAGCCAACTGGTAACCTTCTGCATTCCAACCTCTGCGGCACTATAGGCTTCCTTCCAAGAGTCACCATGGAAAACTATTGCTGTATCATCAGCGTAAGCAGATACTTGCGCATTGTCCAGATTGAGTGAGCAGAGACCATCAACGTATAATAAAGATAAATACCTTTGTAATTTATAATTGTAGATCTTTAACAAGATCAATAGATTACGTGAGACGGTTATGCAGTATATCGGACATCATTGCGCTGCAGGAGACCTGGTTGATGCCACACGATATTTCTGAGTTAGGCGGCATTGACCCCAACTTCGACTACGTTGGAAAATCGGCGGTGGATGCTTCAGCGGGCATTCTGCGAGAGCGTCCGTACGGGGGAGTTGCGATACTGTGGCGTAAGAGTGTCTATGAGTCCGTGTCGCTGTTAAATTGTGAGTGAGCGTCTTATGGCTATTAAAATATGTGTAGGGAAGTTCGTTTATAGTGTTCTCGGTTCTCGTGTTTATATACCAACTGAATCGAAGACCGAAGGTTTATGCTGCATAGTTACGACTTACGCGTTTGCGTTTTTTTGTTGCCGGGGTGGAAAATCCTCATGGATGTCCTTCGCCTGGGGCAGGCGAAGGGGTCTGTCAGACTCTTACTGACTAAAAACCACCTCGGTGTTCCCTCCCACACTTGGACCGGGGATCGTGGGAGCTGATACGCCATCCATGATCCCCGGCTAGTGCCGGCCCGCCTACGCGGGCCACCTCAAGCCGGGGGGAGTGTGAGGTGTCCTCCCCCCGCGACGTCCAATAGGGGCGCGCGTGGAACACAACGCGCTGCCGCCTCGGGTCTTGCTGGATGGGGGACGGCGGACGACCCCGAGTCCGCCGTCCCTCCGGACCTCTTTATGGGGGCTGGAAGAGGGCGTTGTCTGCCCTCCGCCGACGCCCGGTTCGCCTGCTGCGGCACGGGAGAGTGGCCACGGCCTCCCTCTCCCTCTCCGCAGCCTCCTTCTGCGAAATTACGGCTTCACAGAAGGAGATCACCGCATCCCACGACTCGGCGCCCCCGACCATCGAACGAACGACGGCCGGCAGCGACAGGTCGGGGCCCACTTCAGATACAAGGGCACGGCGCTGCTCCTCCCATGCGGCACACTCTGCCAGTGTGTGTTGCGCCGTGTCCTCCCGACAGATGCTTGGACACCTAGCTTAAGTTGTTTAACTCGTGGTCAGCGGTATGGCAGATAAGGTCTCAGCTCAAGGGAGCATACTACGCCAGCATCCAGCCTGACATCCAGAGGAAAACTTGGTTCTTCAAATGTCCAAAACTATCAAAAAAACGGTCTCATCCTTGTGCAGACTGAGACTCGGCCACTGCTGTAGTCCAGTATTCCTTCAAAAAATCCGCGTTCGTGACAGCTCTTTGTGCGAGTGCGGCCTTGATGATGGCACATTGGACCATATCTTATTTTCATGTCTTTCAAACTCCTTCGACTTATACCAAATGCTCCCCAAAATTAAAATACCCCTTTCTACTAACTTCCATTCCCTATTGACGACCTTTTCCCGTAAAGTTGTCCAACTTCTATCCAAATTCCGTAATGACAATAATATTAATCTGTAGCATGAAGTGTAGTGATGTTTAATCTGTAAATAAGTTTATAAGTTTGCTTTGTTTGAGTTGTCATATTATATATTTTAAGTCTGTGTTAATTAACAAAAAATTGTGCTGTCCTTACAGCCACTAATACGTTAGATCTACCACAAAGTGCAAAGTTCGACGGCTCACCTTACGACGCTCACGTCACCACATGACACTGGCAGAATAGTCGACACCGACTCAGTTGCCAGAAGGGAAAAAAATAACCTTAAAAACATAGTGTAAATATAATAAAGAAACGATTTTTATATCAAGAACTTACAAATCAAAAGTAATTCCGTGAGATTATTATGTGATAGACTGTTGAATTTACAATTTTTCACTACACACGAAGGCATAATTCTACTTTATAACCTGATGTTAACTAGACAACGACTCGTGCCGTACTAAGTGACTAGCTAGTCACACGCTCACACACTCTCCTATACTAGAACCGAGCTCGAGTATAGGAGAGTGTGTGAGCGTGTGTATTTATTTGCAGCAGCTTGGTTTTGTAGCTTTACTTTTGAAGTTCGTCGTGCTCCGTCTTGCTTGTTTTGTTGGTCTGAGGTTTTTCCACCAGCATGTCTACATCGAATATGTTTTGTTAAAGTACCCTTTTGACTAAAACAGCGCTGACATTCTTCACACTTGTAAGGCTTTTCGCCAGTGTGCGTACGAATGTGACTTGTTAAATTAGCTTTCTGATTAAAACAAAGCTGACATTCTTCACACTTATAAGGTTTCTCGCCAGTGTGCGTACGAATGTGTATTGTTAAACTAGTCTTCTTACTAAAACAACGCAGACATTCTTCACATTTGTAAGGTTTCTCTCCAGTGTGCGAACGAATGTGTTGTGTTAAAACACCTTTATCAATAAAAGAGCGCTGACATTCTTCACATTTGTAGGGTTTCTCTCCAGTGTGATGATTACGAATGTGTCGTGTTAAATTACCCGTATCTGTAAAACAGCGCTGACATTCTTCACACTTATAAGGTTTCTCACCAGTGTGCGTACGAATGTGTCGTGTTAATTCACCCTTCTGACTAAAACAAAGCTGACATTCTTCACATTTATAAGGTTTCTCGCCAGTGTGCGTACGAGTGTGCTGTGTTAAATGAGCCTTCTGACTAAAACAGCGCTGACATTCTTTACATTTGTAAGGTTTCTCTCCAGTGTGATAACGAATGTGTCGTGTTAAATCACCCCTATCAATAAAACAGCGCTGACATTCTTTACATTTGTAGGGTTTCTCACCAGTGTGTGTACGAATGTGTCGTGTTAAATGACCCTTGTCATTGAAATAAAGCTGACATCCTTCACACTTGAAAGGTTTCTCGCCAGTGTGCGTACGAATGTGCCTTGTCAAATCACTTTTATTATTAAATCTACGCTGACATGTTTCACATTTGAAAGGTTTTTCACCAGTGTGCGTACGAATATGTCTTGATAAATCTCCCTTGTGATTACAACTGTACTGACAAATATCACACTTGTAAAGTGTTCGACCAGTGCGTTTACGAGAGTGTGTTTTAAAATTACTACTTTTAATATTATTACGACAATTTGAGTCTATAGTAGTCTCAATAACACTGATATTAACACGAGATGTTGTATTAGTTAAAGGTTCTTGGACTTTCGGAATAAGTTTGGACGGACAATTTTGAGTGTTCTGGGTAACTTTTGTGTCTGGTTCTTCATTCTTCTTTTGATTTTCTGTAATTACGTCTTCTAGTTTTTTTCCTCGTATGTACAGTTTTGGTTTCTTCGCAACGGCCGACCCTGTGATGTTAAATTTAGTAAGCGCCAAATTCAAAAGTTGTTTCTGCAGGTTTTCTAATATAACTGATCATGCATGACTACGACAGAGCCAAAGCAAGGGTTATGATACCCCACACACAGAACTGTTCTATTGTATGTGCAATCAGTCTTCAGTACTTTGTGTTTGTGCTACTCAAGCGTGTACAGACAGGACGCCTGAAGTTGTGTTTGTTAAGTTCATGTTGTCGAACCAGTCGCCCTACTCGCAATGATTCACTAACTAATACTTACGTGTCGTGTCACTCGCTCTTCGCTTCGTCCTCGATACTTCTTGTTCTTCTTCCACTTCCGTTTTAATTTCCATTAAGGGCACATCATCTTCTGAATCAGACTCCGACTGTTGTGCTGGTGTATCTTCTGCGTCTGAATAGCTACTGTTTATACTTTTCAGTTTTAGTTCTGTAAGCAAAAAGAGTGAAGAGCTTTGTTGTTAATGTATTAACAAGATGAGCAGGACAACTGGGTAAACCAACAAATACATGTAAATATAGAATGAGATGTCACGTCTATAGCATAAGTAGTTTCTGGAATATCCAGCTGTGTCAGACAGACTGACGAAGTAACTTCTCTTTTAATGAGTGTCCTCTCGCAGGTCAACCTATGAGATTGTCGTTTACTTAACCGGACTAGCCTGTGACGGCCTTAATACATTAAAGCCTGGAATTACAAGGAAGCTAAAACTAAATTAAAAACTAAGCGATCACACGCTTACAGGCCTCGGCTGAGGGCGTCCGGTGGGGAGGACTGCACGGGATGGGCTGGATCGAACAACTGACAGAGCAATACCATAAGGATTACTTTTATCTGTTCTAGTGTGGAAACATATTATATAGTTTCATAAAATATTGACGAGTTATACAGTGTTGCACGTAGATCACTGTGCGCAACTTCGCGCGAGATAAAGTAGGTACCTCCTTACACACTTTGAACCTTGTTTTATCCCCTTAGGGGTTGAGCTTTAGAAAATTCCTCTCTTAGTGCTCGCCTACAACATAAAAGGGAACCTTGTGCAAAATTGTAGTCTCAATCCCAGTGGTATCAGCTGTGCATTAATATGTCAGTCAGTTTGTTTCTCCTTATCTATACTTATTACTTATAATATTATAAAGCTGCAGAGTTTGTTTGTTTGAACGCGCTAATCTCTGGAACTACTGGTCCGATTTGAATGATTCTTTCAGTGTTGGGTAGTCCATTTATCGAGGAAGGCTATAGGCTATGTTTTTTTTTCAAAATTAGGGATCCGTAACAAAATTGCTATTTTGTAACACAAGGTGTAAAATCGAAAACCTATTTTTGCGTGCGCTGCAAAAACTATTGACAATAGAACAAAATGATGTACTACAGGATTGTAGATCCCATTAAGACCTACAAAAAAGTCCGCGAGAACATATATCTAGCTATCATGGTTTAATCACAATAACCGATTTTGTGTTCAAAATAATTATTAAATCGTCTGAAGAAAAAAAAAACTACGATAAATATGTATCGTAATATTAATCTTTATCGAAATTAAGCATTATGTTATCAAGAGTATTTATGTAGAAGTAAAATACTTTTTGTTTCATCTCAATCGGATATTTCGTTTAAAAGTTATCACGTGTGTAAGATGTTAAGAGTTGGTACCTAATAATGAGTTATGGGCCATAGAGTTTTTTATCAACATAAAATCCTGTAATAATCTTTTTCGAAATATATTTGTTGATGAGATCAAGAAGATGCAGTCCATTATCCACAGGAATTTCTTAATTCTTTAAACCCGAGTGGCCTCCCCCCACATTCTCTCAAGTTAAAAATTGGTGCCCCAATTATTTTGCTTAGAAATCTTAAGCCACCAAATTTATGTAACGGGACTCGACTTCAGGTTAAATTTCTTTGCAATAACGTGATCGTTGCAACAGTTTTGGCTGGTCCAGCGGTTGGTCAAACAGTACTTATACCTCGGATCCCAATGATTCCAAATTATTTGCCTTTTCATTTTAAAAGAGTCCGATTCCCAATTAAATTATCTTTTGCCGTAACGATAAATAAATCACAGGGGCAAACATTTAAATATGTAGGATTAGATTTACGGCAAGACTGTTCTTCGCACGGCCAACTATATGTCGCGTTGTCAAGATCAGGTTGCGGAAACAATCAATATATTCTTCTGCCACAAGAAAATAAACGAAAAATATAATTTACTCAGAAGTACTTTAAAATAATATTTTAACCCGGTTTAAAGTGGACGGACACTCCCGCCTATAGTCGTAATTCTTATGTGTCTGGCTGAATGTCGAACAGATAGACAGCTATTGCCTGCGACTTATACAATTTAACTTAATCTATATTTTTCTTAATATTATAAAGCTGAAAAGTTTGGTTGTTTGTTATGAACGCGGTAATCTCGAGAAATACTGATCTGATATGAAAACTGTTTAAATATTCAATAGTCCATTTATTGAGGGAGGCTATATTTATCTCGGTATTTCCACGGAAACGAGAAAAACGCGGGTGAAACCGCGGGGCACAGCTAGTATATATATATAAATTAAAGGCATCTCTGTGCAAAATGTCAGCATTCATTCAAAGTCCACAGGTTTAACCGTTTATGCAGCTCATGGATGAGTCAGGACTTTGCCTCTTTTATCAGACATAATCCCCTAACTTATAATATGCATAAAGTGCATTAGACACAACATTTAAATTTCATCTCATTGAGTAATACTTGGGAAGGAACATTTCAAACAGTACCCCATGATAGATAAGGCTAATTTAGCCAGCCTGAAACCCGGGTGATCTAATTGACCCAAAAGCAAATCCGATTTTTACTTAGTACATTGTATGTGTAATAAAATTATCTCTCTCCTGAGCATTTAATTTTTTTAATTATTAAAATCCATCAAGATATGGTGTATTTATTAAAGTTTATCTGAACGGCTACTTGGAAACACACGCTTGAATGTTTCATCGTCATCATGATCTGTGCGACGAACGGCTTGATCGTATTAATTCACCAGTGGAGCGAGCACAGCGAGTCACTTTATTCCCAGGCGCGTTTCTGGAACTAATACACTAAAATTGCTGTATCTTCGCTGCATATTCCACAAAAATCATGACTGATCCTCATTATGTCTATTGCCTATTTTATTAGAAGACTTGCTTCTTAAAAACATACCATCACTTTGATGTTCCTCCTCTGGCTCAATGTCATCATCTAGTCTCTCACAAACAGCTGGTAATTCTTCTTTGACAGCAATGCTTTCAATATGGCTGACATCAACTATACTGATGTTCTCTACAGGAGTTACTGTAAGCCCACTGGAATACTCTAGCTGTCCTCGGTTTACTGAAGGATTCGGCTGCAAAACGTTATTACAGTATTAGGTAATCCTCAATCTTGACTGGCCTGTTGGTCTAGTGTTTAGTGGCCCTGACTGCTAAGCCGGAGGTTGTTGGTTCGATTCCCACCCAGGACAAATGTTTGTGTGATGAGCACAATCATTTGTTCTGTGTCTAGGAGTAATTTATCTATATATGTATGTATTTAGAAATATGTGAGTATGTTTATCAGTTGTCTAGTACCCATAACACAAGCTCTGCTTAGCTTGGGACTAGACAGCGTTGTGTGATAGTCATGGAATATATATATAATCCTGATATGCTTTATTGCACACAAACACAAACAAGTACAAACAATTTTCATTGGTCACTCAAAAGAGCCTCACAAATAGCAATGCTTAAGACTTTCAATACATCCTGAGCAGTCCGTGACCTCCAGATAGTATCACTAGGTATCACTTCTACACTTACTAAATACCCTTACTAGTTGCAGAACACCTCACCTCATTCATCATCTGAGCAAACAGCTCTTCTGCTTCCAGACATTTTCTCTGCAGTTGGCAGCATTGCTTTAGTTTAGCAATGCAGAAGAAACAAGTTAGCATCGGTCTCCTGTCTTCAGTTACAAACTGTAACATAACATGTGCCATTTGAGTTAGGAATAGAATACTTTCCATACAATGAGTACATACATTGTTATGCTGTCTATACAACACTGACCACAGTTGATGTTAAGCTGCTTTTGGTATACCTCTCATACAGACAAACATCCTAGAGCTTCAAAATAATGATTCTGGAGCAGCCTATTTAAGTATTATATTAGGATATAAGGTATAACTTACTGGAATATCAGTCAGCGTTTCATATAGTTCTTGTAAATCCTTCTCGTTAACTATGTACATGCGAACATTCTCTACTAAACATATTCTGCACATTGGCATTTTATTCATCTTTGAACATAAAATAATAACTTAATTAACTAACATATAAATTAGAAAAACAATGTTGAACGTCTGCTGCTGGAGCGGCTTTAACACTCCACGAGATAAACTCAGTAAATATCGTGTGATCATATGCACTCCTTTCGTAGAACCATTGTGACAGCCGACGCGATAAGCCGTAATTCCTGGCCGTCCAGGAAGTTTATAGGAATTATTTTAATAATTTTATATCAAAATCTTTACAGTATTCACTGTCTTACCGGCCGGTAGATAAACACCAAATTAATGTAATTGTAATCAAAATATTACCAAAGTACTCTGTGATCAAAACAAAACAAAATTAAATATGACAATTGATAACTTTTTGTTTTTTTTTTTTCGTTCCTTGTGGAACAGGCTAAGGTCAGAGACCATGCTGCCTAGTCATCAGTTTTTTTCTTTTTGTTTTACATTAGAATGCAGGTGTAACACATTCTAATGTTTTTAGAAGTATTTGGCAGCAAATGTATCGATTCAGTCTTCTCAGCAAACTTCGCTGAGGTAGCTAAAACTACAATAAAATTCTCAGCTCCATTTTACCGAGACCGCGCCTATTTCAATGATTCCACATATTATTCCAGTTGCGCAGACACTTGGGATACAAAACAACACCAATTTTACATCACAATATCCACTAGGAATCAATTTGCGAATAATTAAAACAGCCACTGAACTTCACTCGAAGAAATCCCGCCAAAAACCACAATTGACAACTTAGTTTGACACATGACATCTTTTTTTTTTCTTTTCTGTTTAGTTTATCCCTTAGGGAAGGGTATAGTCCTTTGACCATATCGCCTAATCTTTCGTCCATGTTTTCTTGCATTCTAATAAGTTTCAACAACAATGTCTTTAATATTCGAATACGATACGATAGTTGTTTCTTTTTATTTTACATTAGAATGCGGGTGTAAAACATTAATGTCTTTGTAATATTTGGAAGCAAATGTATCTATTCAGCCTTCTCGGCAAACTTCTTGCGCAGACCGATACCTACAAAACTAGAATAAACAATTTTACATCACAATAACCACTAAGAATCAATTTGCGAATTATTAAAACAGCCATTGAACTTCACTCGAAGAAATCCCGCCAAAAACTCTGACAGTTCTTTAATTTGTTTATTATTTTTTAATTAATATTTTTTTTGCAATAAAAATACAAGACAAACGTGTATAAAAAATAAGTGTACAAAGGGCGGTCTTATCGAACAAGGCAATTTCTTACAGACAACCTGTAATGTGTCCCACAGAAATATGAATAAGTAGGTAACAGACCAAATAACTAAAAATTATGGAGTCATTACACACTCATATGAAAAAAAACGTCTATTAAATTTATTGCATTTCGCAGTGTCCGATTATTTTCTCATTAAAACTTCTTATAAAAAAAAATACAACCGACTTCACTGTAAAAAAAAACACCAATAAAATACAAAATAATGGCGGAACACCAATAAAATACGAAACAACGGAAGGCGGTGTTTCTTTAGTAGTTCTGTCTCTTCTTTATTTAAGAGGGTTCTTTTCCACTCGTCTATCGTCAACATCGAGCATAAAGCTTGTTGTTTCATCTAACGCAATCCAACGCGATGTTTGATGAAGAGGCAATGCAAAAAAAGAGAGACAACGCCTGAAAACTCTGTTGGCATTCGGTAATTCCGTGATTTACTCGAACATTTCACAAACCTGCTTTCAGGAAATACGTGTTTTTTTTTTAAACCCTTAAGTTTTTCAGAAAAAAAAATGTCATCATTCAGAATCTCGATTAAATGTGCAAGGCTTCTATTGATGTTCTTTTTTACATTTTTAATATTTAAGTACAGTATGGAGGGCCAAAGTTCAAGTTAAATAGCCGATTTTCAGAGATCTTTACTAGATTAGTTTTACAAATATTTTGATTTCTATAAAAGCCTAGATAATATACACAAGATAGCTGTGTATCGATGAACTTCGAAACTTGTCTGTGTTCCCGGTTTTTTTTAAACAAAGTAATATGGCGTGTTCGTCTTGATTTGCTCATATATCCGTTTTGTGGACTGCCCAACCTACTGCGAGCGCTAGCAAGTATTTCCGGTACACTTGTATTTGACGTTCTTATTTTAAGTTCTCGTTAGATTTACATAATATTTTCTATACTTTAGTACGATTACGTATTTTTAAATTATGTACCACTTAAGTCTATTATTGGACTTTGTTTGGTAGCGGTGTAGGTTAAGCACGTGCTTCTGTTTGTTTTAATTTTGTTCTTCGATTTAAGTGAATCTCACGAGTGTGAACTTCAATCGAAAGTACTATCTGTGTTTGTGTTGTGTTCTAAGGTTTGTTTAAGGTAATTTTAAGTGTAGTTTTAATCATTTTATCCAGTATCCATAATGGATACTAAAAAACCCCCCGATCCCCCTGATCTTTTTGAATACACTCCGGTGTTATCAGTTTCCCTTCCCGACGACAATGCGCTAAATGTTAACATGGACACCGAATCTGCAAGTAGAAAAAGGTTGGCGACTTCTCCTCCGTCTACTGTCACAAACCCTCCCAAATTTCTGAAAAAAGAAACAGGCAGACAAATCTACACGGCTAGGGACAAGGCCCCCTATGTTGTACATGTCTCCTTGACCAATGGCCAGACTTTAGGTACCACCCTTCACAAAGTTAAATTTGGAATGTTCCTCCACGAAAAAAATTTTAGTAACGTCGTTCTAGGTAGCGTGAAACAATTAGGGAGGAATCGCGTGTCAGTCGAGTTCCAGTCTCACCAGGATGCGAACAGTTTCTTGATCAGCGGACTACTTTCTCAACACAATTATGTTGCTTCCATCCCGCAATTCAACATCACTCGCATGGGTCTCGTCAGAGATGTTCCCACTGAATGGACAGAAGAGGAAATCATTCAGAACATCAAGGTTCCTGCTGGATGTGGCTCTGTTATTAAGGCAAGAAGGTTGAACCGGAAGGTAAGTTCTCTCGGTGTTACTGAGTGGAAACCCACTCAAACAGTAGTACTCACCTTCGATGGGCAAGTGCTGCCTAGGCGCGTCTACTGCTTCTACTCAGCTCTCTCAGTGGAAATATACACATACCCCACTATCCAATGTTTTCACTGCTGCCGTTTTGGGCATACTCGCACGGTATGTCGTTCAAAGCCACGCTGTTTTAAATGTAGCGAAGACCACCCAGGTGATGGATGCCAAGTCCCCCATGAATATGCCATCTGTGTCAATTGTTCTGGCAAACATTTCGCAACCGACAAAGCTTGCCCTGAACTAGGTCGTCAGAAAGGGATAAAAGCCCTTATGGCAGAAAAATCAATCTCTTATATGGAAGCAAGTCAGGTTCTCCCCCGGGTTTCAAGATCATATGCTGAAGTGTCTAGAACTCTGCCCAAACCTATTCCCCCTAGCTCTCCTCAATACCCCAGCCAAACTCCCCAAACACCCAAATCATACCGAAAAACTGTCTACCTAAAACCCAAAACCCATGTCCCACTTTCTCCTAGTTACGATAAACAAGCTCATCAAGCCCTAACTCACGACTACTCCTTCTCTCCTTCTCAAAGTGGCTGTGCCTTCCCTAGGGAAGGTGCAAGCAGTCCCGTCAACTCAGAAAGCATTCTAAATATTATCTCTAGTATGTTAATGACAGTATTAGCCAACCCTTCTCAATCCCTACCTGACCACGTTGCCAACAAATTGTCCTCAATTGTTCGGTACATAAATAATGTTCCATCCCCAGATATTCCTTCAATGGAACGTCAGGAGTATTTCTCCCAGGAAGACTGACCTTCTCTATTTAATCAATAAGCACAAGCCATCAATCTGCAGCATCGCTGAGACATGGCTTCGTCCTGAGAGCAATTTCGGGATTCCATGTTTCGGTAGTGTCCGACATGACAGATCAGATGGTTATGGGGGATGTGCTTTGTTCATTAATAACAAAGTTACATTCTCCCCAATTCCTCTACCCTTTTTAGGTGATAACATCAATGTGGTTGCTGTTAAGGCTGAGGATATAAATATTTTTAGTTTTTACATTGCTCATCCACAGATTAATGATCTTACTGTAATCAAAAATTTACTAAGTAACGTACAAGGCCCGTTACTAGTTATGGGTGACTTTAACGGCCATCATTATAGGTGGGGCTCAGCTACCTGTGACAACTTTGGTTCGGGTCTGGTGGATATATTGGATGAACTTGACTTGTGTGTGATCAACAATGGCTGTGCCACACGTCGGGGCTCGCCCGGACAGAACAACAGTTGTGTTGATCTTACATTTTGTTCGTCTAATATAGCCAGCCTTTTCAATTGGAAACGCTTAGATATGACTTATGGGAGTGATCACTATCCCATCATGGTTGAAATCCCATCGAAATCCATTCCCAACTGTTTCTCCCCTCCCCTATTAAAGTACCAACTCAATTCAGTTGATTGGGATCTGTACTCTAAAATTTTAGATTTACGGGTCTCCTCCCTTCCTCCCATTAATGTCGCAAATGCTGTGGAATGCTTTGAGGCATTCTCGAATGTTATATCTGTTACAGCGGACGACTGCTTCCCCTCCAAAAAACCGCCAACCGGCAAAATCCCATCTCCGCCATGGTGGGATAGGGAATGCTCTGCTTCGATCAAAGCCAGGAATGAGGCCGAAAAAAAGCTTGACGCAGATATGAACCTGGAGAACCTCATTAATTTTCAACATGTATTGGCTAAATCCAGGAAATTACTTAAGAAAAAGAAAAGAGACGGTTGGCGGAAATATTGCGATTCGCTGAGTCCATCCACTCCACCTTCAGTAGTGTGGCGTAAATTAAAAAGTTTTAGAAACAGTGTGCGTCCACCCTCTGGGAGCATAACATCAAAAGAACTGGGTCACCAGTTCTTCTCCAAACTAGCCCCAGCTTACGCCCCGGACAAAAATGAATGTATTTCTTCAGATCCCCAGATGGCATCGGATGATCCTCTGGATAAATCATTCAGTTTGGAGGAGCTGAAATCGGTACTCGCCCACGTAAGGGATTCTGCTCCTGGAGTGGATGGATTCCCATACTCCTTCATTTCTAAAGCTGGAGATAAGACCCACCAGTATTACCTGGATTTGGCCAATTATTGTTTTTCCTCTGGATTTATTCCTCCTGATTGGAAGGTTCAAGTTATTATCCCCATCTTAAAACCTGGGAAAGACCCTAGTGTTCATTCTTCCTACAGACCGATTGCTCTATCGTCCATACTTATGAAGCTCTTTGAAAATCTGGTTAAAAACCGTCTGGAATGGTTTGTGGAGAACAGGAAACTGCTGCCAACGACTCAATTTGGCTTTAGGAAAGGTTTGGGTACATCTGATAGTGTGGGAACCCTCACATCAGAAATCCGACTGACCCTTAGTAGAAATGAGTCTGTGGTAGCCGTTTTCTTGGATATTTCTGCTGCCTATGACTCTGTCCTCCTCCCAATTCTCAGGCAGAAGATGCAACAGCTGAGAATCCCGGCTAGGATTTGTCAGATCATATCCAGTATCTTCTTAGAGCGTAAGCTTAAACTAAGGATACCTGGGGAGGACTCTGAACCGAGATTAGCTTGGAGGGGTCTACCTCAGGGATCCGTTCTTAGTCCCCCTCTATATAATATCTATACTTCAGATCTTCCCTTATGTCTAAATTTCGACTGTAAAATTCTTCAGTATGCTGACGATATTGCACTATTGGTCTGTGGCAAATCCATCGAGGATGCAGTTCAATCCATGAATGTATCTTTGTCCTCATTAAACCGTTGGCTACTAGATCATGGGTTATCTCTGAGCGCTCCAAAGAGTACAGCTGTTGTTTTTACTCGCAGACGTCTTGTCCCTCAGGTTGATATCAATATTGACGGCCAAGCTATCCCAATTAAGGAGAGCGCCAGGTTCCTGGGAGTTACCCTCGATTCCAAATTATCGGGGGTGGACCACATTAACAACACTGTAAAAAAATGTGAACGCTCAGTTTCGGTTCTTAGAGCTTTAGCAGGTGTCTGGTGGGGTGCTCACCCATATACCTTAAAACTGGTCTATAATGCGATAGTCAGAAGCGTGTTAGATTACTGCAGTTACCTAATCGAGCCATGTAACAAAGAAGCTCTGCGCAGACTAGATTCTGTCCAGTCTAAATGTCTAAGAATCGTAATTGGTGCAATGAAATCTTCCCCCATAAATGCTCTCCAGGTCGAATGTGCTGACCCTCCCCTTGCCCTTCGTAGACAATACTTAGCAGATCGTTTTTTGTCAAAGGTTGTCTCCCTCTCATCCCATCCTTTAATTCCCATTTTGGAGCAAATCTTTTTATCTCTTAATACCTCCTCTTATTGGAATAATAAAAATATTCCATTGATGAACAGGTAAAGGGAGCTTAAACACCTCCCTTCACCTGTTTGTCAATATCCTACTCTTCCTGTCTTTGCCTCCGCCTATGAGGTGGTCCATTTTAAGCCAAACATCGTGTTGGGACTTGGTATCTCCAAAAACTCGCAGGACGTAAAAGGCGACTTCGATCGGGCTATTAAAAGATACTGGCAGGGTTGGAACCTGTTTTACACGGACGCATCTAAATTATCGTCAACTGGGTGTACAGGTGTGTCCGTGTATTTCCAAAACTCCAGAATAGCTCTTCTATTCCAATGTCCTCCGGAGGCCTCCGTATTTACAGGGGAATGCATTGGCATACTAGAAGCCATCAATTTTATACTAGCGCACAATATTCAAAAGTCAGTAATTTTTTCGGATTCCCGCAGTTATTAGTATACAAGCCCTAGGTCAAAATCAATTAAAATCTAAACTCCACAGCAAAATTATTACAGACATTCGTAACTTACTGTTCACTTGTCATAACAAAGGTTTAAACATTGAGATAGCTTGGGTGCCCAGTCACTCGGGTATATGTGGCAACGAATGCGCCGATTCACTGGCAAAATATGCTACATCCAACTCGGTGGACCGAAAGCATTTCGTGCTGCATAGTTATGACTTGCGCTCGGACACCAAACTCAAGTTGTATAACTCGTGGTCTGCAGTGTGGCAGGCAAGTTCAAAAATCAAGGGAGCATACTACGCCGGCATCCAGCCTGACATCCAGCGGAAACCTTGGTTTTTCAAATGCCTTAAACTCTCCAAAAGAACCGTTTCATCCTTGTGTAGACTGAGACTCGGTCACTGCTGTAGTCCAGTATTTCTGCACAAAATCCATGTCCGTGATAATTCTTTGTGCGAGTGCGGCCTAGATGACGGTTCATTGGACCATATCTTCTTTTCTTGCTCGTTGAACTCCCCCTCCTTTGACTTGTATCAAATGCTTCCCAAAATTAAAATTCCCCTCCCTATTAACTTCCATTCCCTCTTGACTTTCTTTTCTCCTAAGGTTATCCAAATTCTATCAAAATTTCTAAACGATAATAGTATTAATATGTAGACAGGTGGGTAGTGGACAGGTGGCAGTTTATTTCAATCTGTAATTATTTATGTTTATTTGTGTTGTCATATATATTCACTGGCCTCTACTATTTACCACACCTGTTTGTAGTGGAGGTCAGTGTGTATTATATATTTTGTTTTAATCTATGTTAATTAACAAACATTGTCTGGTCTTTACAGCCACTAACATTGTAGATCTACCACAAAGTGCAAAGTTCGACGGTTCACCTCACGGCGCTACCGTCACCACACGACACTGGCAGAATAGTCGACATCGGCTCAGTTGCCATAAGGGAAAAAAAAAAAAAAAAAAGTCTATTATTAAACATCTTATCTTATCTTGTTGTGGGGCTGGCCCTAGGCCAGAGCACTTCGACCCTTCTGGATCTTTTGTGCTATTCCCCTCCTTTCTACTCAACCCCTAGCCCTCCATGCACCTTCTTCATGAGTCCCAATATGGCCTTGATGGGGCTGAGCCTGTAGTCCTCTGGTCTTGGAAATGGTTGGCCCAGATACTCTAGTCTTTTGCAGCCTAGTGCTGCACAGTCGCACAGTAAGTGTAGCATATTCTCCTCTGTATCTCCACAGATCCTGCAAGTTGGGTCGCTTGCTAGTCCCATGTTGTGGAGCTGTTTGTTGGTGGCATAGTGCCCCGTGAAGGCTCCTGTGATCGTTCGGAGCTGTGATCTGCTGTACCTCCATAGTTTTTAGGTCCAGGCCTTATAGCTTTGCATGTTTCTGGCCTGTTGTGTTGCGCCAGTGTGTGCTGGGTATCTCCAACGCATCCCTTTTCAATGCTTGGTTGATACCCTTGGTGAGAGTTCTACGAAGGGTTCCGGTCCGTATAGGGGTGTCTCGGATCCTTTCCTTGCCAGAGTGTCAGCTCTTTCGTTGCCTTCTACTCCTGTATGACCTGGCACCCAGATCAATCTGACTTTGTTGCGCCTTCCTATCCGGTTTAGTATTTTAATACCTGTTTAGTACCAGCCCAGAATCCACTCTATTGGACGTGAGTGCTATAAGTGTTGCTTGGCTGTCGCTTAAAACGTAGACAGTGTCCCCTTCGGTGCCACTGTCTAGTATTTCCTGCGCGCATGCGATTATAGCATAGGTCTCTGCTTGGAAGACCGTCGCCAGTTTGCCCACGCTTAGGCTGAGATTGCAGTTGTCGCTATGTAACCCCGCTCCTGTACCGGTATTCATTTTAAAGCCATCCGTGTACCATACATACCTGGTTGTTCCCTTTGTGGGGTTTTATCCCACCTTTCCATTCCTCCCTACTCGGACTGTAGATCTTAAGCTACTTTTTGAGATTGTTAATGGTATGTATTTTGTCACATCCCATGTCCATCATCCAGTCAAATTCCCTGTTTGGTCTTGTGTTTGTATGGTTTGTTTTACATCCGGAGTTTGTCCAGTGCCCCATACTTTTGAGCTTATGAATGGCCCTCCTCGCCTCTAGTTCCACTTCAATGTGTAAAGGGGTGAGATTGAGCAGCGTTTCTATCGCCGCAGTTGGCGTGATCCTAAATGCTCCTGTAATGGCCATGCAGGCAGTCCGCTGCGCTTTTTTAATTTCAAGTATTTATTACATTTATTTATAATTCTATACACACACTTGAAATTGTTAAAGACGCTCGCTTTATTTTTCTGTTTTATTTTTCAGAAATTCAAGCGATTGCTTCCACTTCCAGTGAGTTGAAACCGCAATGTACACAAAGAAGTCGGGATTCAGATAATACATCTACTGTTCTCTAATTTCTTAGAATATATGTGTAATAATTACTCTGCTATGTTATTCTAATCTCAACTCTCATATTAATTTCTTTGACTATTTCAGAAGCATTGCTTCCAGCTCACATGAGTTCCAAACTTTACCAGAAGTTTCACAAAATCCACCAAATAATGAAAACTCAGGTAATTCAATCAAAATAAACATAAAGTGTATCCTAGATAGACGTAACCCCCCATGGCCTATATCAGGGATTGCGAACCTTTATTGGAGAACATGCCACTAAATTTAAAATAAAATAAAAATGTGGTCATGACGTGTCGCCAAAAAATCTTGCTTTAGTAATTTAATGGACAAACTGAAACTAAATGCTTAATTTGCAAATTCGTATAGCGTAATATTTACAGTTGTTCGTCTGTTTATTTAATTAAACCAAAGTAAAAATTAGTGTAATTATTGCTATAGAAAATCACTTAGATGTTGTAAAATAAAGGTTTATCGCACATTGTAAAAAGAGTACAAAATTTTTTTTTTCAACACACTTGCTCAGAAAGTGACTCTTATTGCACTGCACTTAGATATATAATGGCACTCGTTACCAAACTGTGACATTAGATACTTTATTGCGTTCCATAATGTTACATGGTTGGTATTGTCACGGTAATATTATCTATACAGTATTCCAACTTCATACAAATGGACGAAACGCGAGCTATACCTACGCGCCTCGATCTCGAGGTGCGCTCGGGATGCAGACAGTCGCGTCTGTGCCGCGCGATTTTTGCAATAAAAATAAGTTCAAGTACATATTTATATATTTAATATGACGAGTAGGATATATTGGGCTGTTTTTGGTTGCATGAATTCTTCATTTAAAACCAAACATATAAATTGTAAAGTAGCTGCAGGTATCTATCTATAACCAAGTAAAAGATATTCCTTTTTCTCCACCTTGTCCATGTTTCCCAAAACAATTTTTAATTAAGCTTTAGAATGCGGATTTTTGTACTTTAAAATTTAATAATAAAGCATTTCGTAGGTACGTCTCAGTCGAGGCGCAAATATTTTTCGGTCGCAAATATTGAACACTTCCTATTCAATTCACAAAGTATTTTATTTGTTTATATAAAAAAAGTATATTTACAATCACAAAACTAAATGGAATCACAAAGTAGGCAAATGTAATTAAAATGCTGGAGGTGGGCAGCCATAGTGCGGGCAGCCCTATCGCATGTTTACGTACCGCGCGGCTGTAGGCATTTATTTCAAAAATACGGCCGAGTTACAATACTGTATAGATAATATTACCGTGGTATTGTGGTGCTGGGGAAGCGCAATGAAAGGCTTTTCTATTATCTTTATAGACTGTTATTATATTGTTTAAGCACTTTCATAATATATTTTCAATATAAAATATACAGACATTCATCTGACGTCTTCCTTTTCTTATTCATTGATTATCAATCTACAGTAAGTATATAATCAAAGCAATCTACTAAACTTTTTATAACGTAAACCTTAAAAGTCTAACATGCCAGTTTATGATTTTGACAGGCTATGTATGTATGTGAGTTTGTTCATCTGTTCCCACATAGCTCCTAATCTACTTATCGGAACTCGACGTATGAGGTATCGTTAGAACCGTCTTAATTGTCCGCTGAACATAGGTTACGTGACGTGTCACAAAACTTGATATGGCGCCCTCTAGCGGACAAAAAGTAATGTGTAAAAAATAAAAATGGAGATAAATACGCCGTGTTTGGTATCATTTGAAAGGGCTTCACTGGTACCTACTTATCAAAATAACAAACAAGATTTTCAGGATGCTGAAATAAACCAGGTAAAAAGAAAAGCCGTAGTCACACGTTATTAAAGTGTTTCGGTTGTTACCTATAACGTGTGACTGCGGCTTTTCTTTTTACCTTGTTTATTTCAGCATCCTGGAAATCTTGTTTCATACTTTTAGTTTCGTCGTTTTTTTTGTCGTAGTCGGGTTTTAGTTTTTTTACTTTTTTATTATTATTTCTAAGTTTTCTAATGGTGAAAGAATTTTTAAAATCAGTTTCATTTTTGAGTTTATTTTATTTTATTTTATTTATTTGGCTCACTAACAATTGACTACACACTTACAAAGATATGAAATACACGGAATAAACTTATAGATTAGTGCAGCAATTCCTTACAGGTAAGCACAACATGCGTAACTTTACTGTTAGTTGCCTACTTAAAAGTAACTTACTCACCAAACACAATAATTACCGCTTATAACTAAAAAACTAAATTATTTGAACTAAAAACTAAGTTAACAAGCCAGCCTGACCATCGCATGGTTTCTTAATTGTTTTATATAGGTACAATACTTTTAAACCTACCAAGTGAGTCAGAGTGTACATCGATAAGATCACTGTAGTTGTTTAATAATTTGCATAGACGCGGGATGGGAGAATTAGCACCAAGAACGGTTCTACGAAGAGGAGGACGCAAGGGGGTTATAGGAGTTCGTGGGCTTTTCGTAGGCACACGAAATTGGATGCAGCTCAACAATTGGGGACAGTCAATTTTACACCTCAAGATTTTAAATATATAAACAATAAATCCAGTAAATCTCTCCTCTTCTGTAGTGATATCATATTAAAATGCGAGAGTCTATCTCTGTACGATTGCTTCTTTTTAGCTATCCCAGAAGATTTAATTCGTAACATACAAACAAACAATTTATTTTTTTCTCATATTTAATGTAATTATTAGTAACTGGCTTTCGCCCGCATGAAAATAGAAAATATAGGCCTATGTTACTCAGTGAAAGATCGGTGAAAGAATTTTGAAAATCGGTCCAGTAGTTTTTGAGTTAAATCGTAACATACAAATTACAAACAAACAAAAAATCAAATCTTTCCTCTTTATAATATTATTATAGTAGTAGTCTAGTATTATAGAAAATAATATAATATTATTTTTTTAATATAAAAATTTAACTTGATGTACGTATTATATTTATATATTATGTATATGTAAGTATATATGTATTCAATAAATAAATGTATAAATAAATTAATAAATGTTGTTTTAATTATTTTCCTGCAATCAGAACAGAAAAAAAAATTAAGTAAATGGTACTCTTGCTGTATCCGTTGCATTCCTTTGCCATTATAAGCAGTGACCTTGGCCGCAGTTTAAAAAAAAAAGAAACGTCATCCATGATCAACGACAGCGATGACTCGGGTATAGTCTATGGATGAGGAGTTTTTCAAGTTTTTGGCGGGATTTCTTCGAGTGAAGTTCAGTGGCTGTTTTAATTATTCGCAAATTGATTCCTAGTGGATATTGTGATGTAAAGTTGGTGTTGTTTTGTATCCCAAGTGTCTGCGCAACTGGAATAATATGTGGAATCATTGAAATAGGCGCGGTCTCGGTAAAATGGAGCTGAGAATTTTATTGTAGTTTTAGCTACCTCAGCGAAGTTTGCTGAGAAGACTGAATCGATACATTTGCTGCCAAATACTTCAAAAAACATTAGAATGTGTTACACCTGCATTCTAATGTAAAACAAAAAGAAACAAAAACTGATGACTAGGCAGCATGGTCTCTGACCTTAGCCTGTTCCACAAGGAACGAAAAAAAAAAAAATGTATGGATGACGCTAAAAAACGGTCGAAAAAATTTGTTTTAAGATTGCCGTCTGAAACAAACTTATAATTTTGCTACATAAAGCTGTTTTCTAATAAATTAAACCACAAGTGATTGTGCTTGTTTGAATTGCAGATCTTTTGAAACACTTCATCCATTACCTTTTCAAAGCAGTCATACAATTCGGAACGGGGTTTGTATACACTTTTATAATAAACTGCTCCAACTCAATACAGGCTATCAATTGACCGCTCAACAGAATATCCTTACGTTCTTTAAATTTAATGTGGTGGTCAGTGGGTAGCCTTAGGGGCGGATATGTAACGGTTACTAACTAAAATCAATGAGCCATATTATAATTCTGCTGAATGAACTACCAACCTGGTGGTTACTAAAATTGAATATGAACTGGTGGCTTTTATGCCAATGTTGTGAGTGTGCGCGGGAATTGCATGACTTGGTTCCGCCATCTCCTTTCTACCATCGGACAACCCGACGTACGGCGAGGGATCCCTTACGTTGTTGAAACTTCAACGGTCCGGACTAAGCGTTTCGCTTCGTCGTTTATACCGCGTACATCGAAGGACTGGAACAATTTGCCTGCTGCGGTCTTCCCATCCAACTATAATTTAGGTGTCTTCAAGGCTAGAGTGAATAGGCTCTTAATAAACTAGTGCGCCTCACCATCAATGATTGCATCACTGCTTACCATCAGGTGGGATCGCAGTCAAGCACTGGTTTATATGAATTAAAAAAAAAAAAAAAGTGTTCTGTTATACAAAGAATATCAATATTATTGCAGTTAAGGAATAGTTCTAAGTCTTTGTTCATTAAACCTTGAATATTTTGATTGATCCTCACACGAACGCCGGCGTTCGTGCGCCATTGTCTTACTATTGTGTCTCTAATTACGCTACTCCAAAAGTTAAATCAATATTAATGTCAATATTTGATGCTAAGTTATTGGCAAAATCAATTCTCATGTCACTGCATTGCTCAATAGGAGCAATTTGTTTAGCCAAGGTCTTGGCTGTAATAGAAAAATAATAAGATAGCGACACAGCTATCTGTCTTCTACAAAACTTTGAAAGATAGTAATTATAATAATATGTATAATTATTAGTCTGGCCTGTTGGTCTAGTGGTTAGTGACCCTGACTGCTATACCGGAGGTCGTGGGTTCGATTCCCACCCAGGACAAATGTTTGTGTTATGAGCACGATCATTTGTTCTGTGTCTCGGTGTAATTTATCTATATCATGTATATATTTAGAAATATATAAGTATGTTTATCAGTTGTCTAGTACCCATAACACAAGCTTTGCTTAGCTTGGGACTAGACGGCGTTGTGTGATAGTTGTGGAATATTATATTATTATTATATTATAATATCTATCTTTTGTCAAATAAAACTTAGTATCAACATAATTGTTGGTGTCAATTAAATGAAACATCTGATTATTTAATGTCACATTGTACCTACAATATTGTATTAATCTTATGTCTAATGAGATTTTCTTCCTGTGGCAAACTTTGACTAGGTATATGGGAATGTGAACATAACAATTTTACTTACACTCAGGTTAGACAAGGTTCTAAATATATTATTGCAGTAATTCTCCTTTTTGTACCTACAATATTGTATTAATCTTATGTCTAATGAGATTTTCTTCCTGTGGCAAACTTTGACTAGGTATATGGGAATGTGAACATAACAATTTTACTTACACTCAGGTTAGACAAGGTTCTAAATATATTATTGCAGTAATTCTCCTTTGTTCACATAACCCCCATTGCCAACAAAGATTAAAAGTATGGTGTCCAGGTGAAATTTACATTTTACAATATTTTTCATTATATCAAGTAATGAACAACCAGGCATGCAGTTATTTATTATTGAGTGTTCCGGTTATTCATTTGTCAAAAAGTGACCCATATCTTTTCCAATTTCATCACAAAAAATGACTTTTTCTTTATTTTTACAATCTGTTGTGTTAAACAATTTGTAATTTTAATAATAATATTCCACCACTATCACACAACGTCGTCTAGTCCCAAGCTAAGCAGAGCTTGTGTTATGAGAACTAGGCAACTGATAAACATACTTAAATATTTCTAAATACATACATATTATAGATAAATTACACCCAGACACAGAACAAATGATTGTGCTCATCACACAGAAATTTGTCCTGGGTGGGAATCGAACCCACAACCTCCGGCATAGCAGTCCGGGCCACTAACCGTTAGACCAACAGGCCGGTCAAGTTTTGACTGGCAAACTGACACTAGACTCGGGTAAGATGGTGTCATATATTGTCAATGAATGGTCCGGTGCAGAAAGCAATAGATGGTAATTGACAATGCTCGCAGTTGTTTTTTTGTGAGCTCACCAGTTCATTCATTGCCATTACATATTCCCTCATTTTGTTTTCAGAGGCTGTATATTTTATGGTCATTGAACTTAGATTGTGTTGCAGGCGGTTAAGTTCACATTGCAAGTCTTCAGTGTCAGTTCGGTATTTCTTAGTACTTTTCTCTAAGTTTGAGGAATATACATCTAATTGTTTCAGAAGGTGTAACCTTTCTCTATTTAATTTGACATTTTTGATATAAAACTTCTGTTTTTTGACCATTTTCTTGGTTTTAATTAATGTTTGATGATTTTAATATATTTTTTGAGTTTATTTTTACTTGTGATTACCCTCACTGTTTTAGTTGATTTAGAATCATCATCACTAGTCAAATCTATAGTGTAGGAGCGGTTCATTTGTGAAACCATTGATGGGGTAATAGGCACCAACTCGCTGAATAGGCTTTGATTCAATGAGGCTGTGATGTTTATATTAATTGTCTCTAATTGGGATATTTGAGTTTTGGCCTCTTTTAGTTATTGTTACAATTAGTATTTGTGATTCAGAGCACGCTCATACTCTGTGCTACATTGGCTGAACCCATCCACAACAAGTTGGAGCCTATCCTGGTCTTCTTTCGTCGCGCATTTAGCGCGGGTAGGGCCGGATCTTTCGGACAGCCAGTTCGGCTTCCGCAGGGGGCGCTCCACGGTGGACGCCATCATGCACGTGCGAGCCCTCACGACGGGGGATGCGGTGTCCCGGGGCAAGGTCGTAGTGGTGGTGTCCTTGGACATCACCAACGCTTTCAACTCCCTGCCCTAGAGTAGCATTAGGAGGGCACTCCGGTATCACCAGGTGCCCGACTACCTCCGTCGTTTGATCGAGGCCTACCTGAAGGACAGGTTTATCATCTACCCCGGTCACGAGGGAGAGTGGAGACGGCGAGAGATGTCGTGCGGTGTTTCGCAGGGATCGGTACTAGGACCGCCCTTGTGGAACATCGGGTACGACTACGTGTTGCGCGGCGACCTCCCCGACGGGGTCAGCGTGGTCTGTTACGCAGACGACACGCTGGTCCTGGCGCAGGGGGAGTCACACCAGGCGGCGGCCGAACTAGCGACACGTGGGGTTGCGACAGTCGTGGACAGGATCAAAGAGTTGGGACTCGAAGTGGCACTGCACAAGTCCGAGGCCATGTGCTTTCATGGCCCTCGGAACGCGCCACCACCGTGTTCCCAAATAACGGTAGGAGGGGTTCGCATCGACGTCGGGTCGACGATGAAGTACCTGGGACTTGTCCTCGACAGTCGGTGGAACTTTGTGGAGCACTTTCGACGTCTGACTCCCAAACTGGAACGGACCGGGGCTGCCCTAAAGCGGCTCCTGCCCAACCTTTGGGGTCCAGACGCCTCCTGCCGGAGGCTCTACGCGGGAATCGTTCGGTCCATGGCCCTTTACGGGGCGCCGGTGTGGGCACCGTCGCTGCAAAGGCGACCGGCGGCCATGCTGAATGCTTGCCAGAGGGTCATGGCCATCCGGATGATACGGGGATACCGCACGATTTCCCGCGAAGCGGCGAGCCTCCTTGCTGGCCTGCCACTATGGGATTTGGAGGCAACAGTCCTTGCACGCATGCACGATTTGCGCGTGGAGATGCAACGCCGGGGCGAAACTCCGCTGCCGCGCCAAGTCGCGACATGGCGGACAGAGTTCCGGCGGGATCTCATGGTGGAATGGCGACGGCGACTGTCGCAACCCAGTGCTGGGCACGCTACAATAATGGCGATAAGTCCCCTCTTTGAGAAGTGGCTGGAGCGGCAACACGGCGTCTTCACCTTCCGCATGACGCAGGTCCTCACCGGACATGGCAAGTTCGGGAGGTTCCTGCATCGGATTCAGGCGGAAGCAACGCCCGGGTGTCATCATTGTGCGGACCACCCAGAGGACACGGTGGAGCATACGGTGGAGGTGTGCCCCGCTTGGGCGGAGCATCGCTGTGTCCTCGTGGAGGCAATTGGCGGCAGCGACCTTTCGCGTCCGGCCCTGGTTCAGGCTATGGTCCGGAGCGAGGAGGAATGGCAGGCGGTCGCCTCCTTCTGCGAAGCAGTAATGCTAGCGAAGGAGGAGCTGCACGCGTGAGGGAACGAAGGTCCTCACGCCCTAGCCGTCCCAGCGGCCCAGCAGGGCCGATGCCTGCTAGCTAGGACCGCGGAGAATTTCTGAAAGCGAAACCCGTAGTCCTAGAACGCAAAGGGTAATTGAAGGATACAGGTGTGGTTTTAATCAGTAAAAGTCTGACACGCCCTCGCGTTCCACCCAGAGCGCGAGAAGTCATTTGGATGATTTCCCACCTAAAAGAAAAAAAAAAAAACCCGGTCTTCTATGGCCTCAGTGAATTGTGCGTAACTGAGCCATTTAATTTTTCAACTTTCTATTATTTTCATGGGCTTCAAGGAGGACCTTATCACTGTCATCTATTTCCTTATTTAGTTGGTCACAACACTCTTTCGACGCCTTTAATTGGCTCAAAGCCAGACTGAGTTTGGACTCCTCCTGACGAGCATAGACGCTACGTGTCAAAGGCATGATTATAAGGAAATGAAAAGAAAACAGAATAGACAAGGTCGATTTTGATAGAAGTTTAAAAGATTGTTAGAAAAAAGAAAATAAACTTAAAGCTAAGTTCTGTCACCAACCAACTAAGGTTATGTTTACGTTTTAATTGACATTCACAACAATATGTAGCCGAATAAAAATAATTAGGAATCTAAGGATCACTAACATAACAGAACACAAACAATATAATAGTACCTAAGTCAAATATAAAAAATTGTAAGTAAGTACATGTTATCAAGATGACAATGCAATAAAAATCTTTTTACAAAAAAAAACAACCGACTTCAAAGTAAAAAAAAACACTGAAAAGTGCAAAATAACTTTAATTTCGGAAGTCGGTGTTTCTATAATAGTTTTGTCTCTTCGTTATTTAACACCGCTTGTATTTTTTTGTAAAAAGTTTTTTATTTTACTTACACTTTTTAGTTCTGGTACCACCACTAAAAAGTACCCCTCAGCCAAACTTAAATACCATATAGCCAGAGTGCATCTCATGACAATTCTAATAATCCCAGACACGGTTAGATTACATTAATTTATTACAGAGTTCCGGTGCCTAACTTCAGGCTTCATCATCAGATCAGTTCGATATATTCCCCCTCTACTTTCAGTCAGTCATCGACTACACGTATAAACAAAGCAATTTTACTTGTTACGACGGTTCTGCTGTGATCCTATGAGGAGTACTGTTCCATATCTTCGAAGTTCATGATCAGATCATTACCATATTTCTATGGGACCAACTCGGAAGCATAACCTTTCAATCAAAAAATATTTTTTCAAAATCGGTCCACAATTGACCGAGAAATCGGTGAACATACATAAAAAAAAAATAATAAAAAACATACATTCAACCGAACATATAACCTCCTCCTTTTTGAAGTCGGTTAAAAATCACTCTTAAGTCGTACCGGTAACCTATAACTGTCGTCTGTCACAAAGTTTATTGAAATTTTTATACTTATTTATTTACACAAAATTGCACGAATATAACACACACGTAAATACTCTATGTACTTGATGAATAATTGGAAATAGGCTTCAAAAAACAGAGAAAATTAATATTTAAAATGAAAATTACAAGGGACTAATTTAAATGATGTCAGGCTTTTAGTCTGTATGACTTAGCGTCCTCGTAGTCCGTTCTTCCTGGCTTGGGAAGAAAGATTACCTTCGCCTGTCTCCACGCCTTTGGTATGTAGCTAAAGGCGATGCATGCTCTGTATACCTAGTCTACTAAAGTGCGGATCTAGTATGTTCCCCGCTCTTTGTAATAGGGCTTTTTTTTTATAGGTGGGAAAATCATCTTATGACAAATCTCGCTCTTGGGCGGAGCGAGAGATAGTGTCAGACTTTTACTGACTAAAAACCCACTCCTGTTCCTTCGTTGCCTTCGTCCCAGGGCCCCGGTTTCGTTTTCACACTACACATGGCCCCAGTAGGCTTTGACCCTGCTGGGCCCCTACGATTTGCTGACATCTCCCTGAGGCGCGCGCGGAACAATACGCGCCGTCGACGACTTGGGCTCGGTCCGGATGGTTACCGGACGGTCGGACGGCGGGCCACCCATTGCCCGCCGTCCGCAAGCCCGCGCCTACGGTGGCCGGAAATCGGGACCGGAATCCTGGCGGCGGTTGGGGCTTGAGGACCGTTGCCGTTGCCTCACGCGATCGGCCGCCTCCTTTGCTAGCATTACTGCTTCGCAGAAGGAGGCGACCGCCTGCCACTCCTCCTCGCTCCGGACCATGGCCTGGACCAAGGCCCGGCGCGAGAGATCGCCGCCGCCGATCGCCCCCACGAAGACACGGCGTTGCTCTTCCCAAGTCTTCGCGGCGTCCCAGTCTTCTTTCGTTGTTTTTGACTTAATGTCGTCTAAGCTTAATGAGTCCGCCGTGTCGTTAGCTGCGAATGAGCCGGGAAAGTGCGTTCTGAACATTATCTCGAGGGTATCTCCTCCAGACTCGGTTTGCCATTCACATCCTTGATGGATGTTAGGGGATTTACCTTTGCAGTAGCCATAGCCTTCGACAGTCTCATGCTGTCTGGAATGCTGCCAATGCTGTCGCAGTGGTCCCTCTAGGCCTGCCTTTTGGCCCTGAGTACAGCCTTATTAAATTCTGTTTGCTTTATAGCATACATCTCAAAATTTTTGAGAACCTTAGCACGATTGAAGGCGGCCCTAGTTTCCCTGCGTAGCCTAGCTAGGTCAGAGTTCCACTTAGGTTCCTTTCTTGCTTATACTACCTTTTCGGGGCAATTTCTGTTCCAAGCGCTCAGAAAAGCTTCGGATATTCGCCCCGCCTGAAATTCTACGTCAATCGCTGAGTTCAGCTTTCCTTTAGGGTCCCCAAGTTTCACTTTTAAGTCTCTCTTGTAGGAGTCCCAATCGGTGTGTCTTGGGTTCCTCCTTGCTACCAGTTCCTTTGTCCGTCGGGTACTGTACTTGAAGCATATATACCTATGGTCCGAGAGTGAGATCTCGTTTGGTACGTGCCATTCGCTTATGCGGTTACTAGCCCTATTAGTAGCTACTGTTAGGTCAATCACCTCCGCTCGTCTAGCATTGACGAACGTGGGCCTGTTGCTTACCAGGAAATCCAGCAGTTTTTCACCTCTCCTATTGTTACCGGTGCTCCCCCAAGTGACATGGTGTGCGTTGGCGTCGCAGCCTATGATCAGGTCTAGGCCATTCCGGCTGCAGTGTTCCACGAGTTCCCTCAGGTTCGTTGAGATGGGGTCCTCTGCATAATAAGGCTATAATGCGGAGGCTAGTATCAGCGCCCCGCCTCCCTCCTCCTCTCTTAGAGGGACTTTGATGGTTGTCAGGTCCCTGTAACAGAAATTGTGCAGGGGAATCGCGTCTAGGCCATTTCTGACATAGATGCACGCCCTTGCGTTCAGGTCATGACGTTGGTAGTATACAATACCCCCAGTCCTGCTCAGGCCTCTAATCTGCCCCTTGTATGTATAAGGTTCTTGTATTAGAGCTATGTCATATTTTAAGATGTTTAGCTCGCGCAGCAGAAGGGCAGTCGCAGCCTTATTATGTTGCAGTTTAATCTGTACAAACCTTATTGCAGCCATTTTTTCCTTTTTACTGCCGGTTCGCCCCCGCCTCCCCGTCTTCGTCTGAGTCCGGGCAGTTGGGATCCAGTTTGAGGACTGCCAGTCCCGTTAGGTCCCCCGCGCACGTCGATGGTGACGACGCGCGGTCCAGTTCCATCGCTGGATGGTATTCCCCATAGTGGTCGACACCGTTGCTGGCTAGCTCTTCAGCGAGGAAGGCATCCTCCACCGAGCTCAGGACCCCTCCCTCGGTGCAGGCCTCCTTCATCGCCCTACTGGGGGCGTCCAGTTCGGCCGAGGTCGCTGGGGGTTCCTTAGCCGGTTCTTTGGCCTGGTCCTCTCTCTTTCTATCCGCGTCCTCCAGCAGTTTTTAACTGGCTAGGCCCCAGTCCTGAGTAGAGTGTATGGCCAGCTTTCCTGATGGCGTCTGCCGCCGGCGCGTCGTGGTTGGCTCCACGTCGACTTTCAGCACTTTTCACCCATCTGTGTGCAGTGCTGGGTTGAAGCTCTGAAGCAGCCTCAAGGTGTTCGCGAGGTGGGCGCCCTTGAAGGTCTTTGACTTCCACGCCATCTTGATCGGCTTCGGGAGGTCTTTTGCCTCTAGCACCCGCAACTTGATGCCATTGACCTCCTGGCCGTCAACGGTGCGGAGCCACCTAACCGCGTCGGGTCCCTCGCAGCTAACGTTCACGCGGGGCAGTGGATCCGGGGTCCCCATCAGCAGCTTCCACAGAAACTCCTGAATCGGATCCAGGGTTCCCGCCTCCAGCGCTTTATCAGGGTGGGACGCGTGCACAATCGCCATCTTCGTCCCCATGAGAGCGTCCTTGTAGGATCCCTGGGGTTTGACCTTTTTTTGTGTCATTGCCTGGTTTCTTGGCCTCGTCGCTCACCTCCTGTATCTTTTTGACAGGTGCTGTGTTTCCCCCTGTCGTTGCAGCCTGTCGCTGCAAGTTCTTAAACTTGCGCTTAGCGCTGCCGCTCAAGCGCCGGTGGTGCGGCCCCGGTGCCTGCGTCGCGAGGTCTACCGCACCCGTCCCTCCACTGGACGTTCCCTGTGCAGGTTCCGTCCGAGGCAGAGGTGTCGATGTGCTGGGGCCCCCGCGACCCGGCAGCGGGGTGCCCTTGTCCCGGAGTGCCCTTGGGCGCCACTCCCTCCCTGCGAATCCCATACCGGTTTTCCCCCGTTCCATGTAGCCCTTGCGGGTCACGGTGGTCCAGGAGTCGCAGCCCGATACGGGTACATCCTGCTTGGAGGCAGCGGCCCCCTTGCCTTAGGCTTAGTCCCTGTAGATGGTCCATGGCCATTTGTGACATTCCCTTTACGGTCTTGTCACCTTTTTTGTTGTGTGTTTCTTTTGTTGAATCCATACCTTACTTGTTGTATTGTTTCATCAGCCCGGCTTCTCACCTACCATTGAGCCCTCAACATCGGGCGTGCTTTAAAGCACCAAGGTTACCGAGCTTATATAGTAACTTAGTAACCCTGAGTGAGTTGTCCGCGAGCTTCCAGCAGTCCACATCTGCGCCCCACAATTGGTGCCAGTGCGTGCCTGCCTTCCGCTGCGAACCCCATCACTCCCGAGTACTCGCCTGACGGCCGTCTGACCGGACGTCGCAACCGATTGACCATGGCTGGCTAGACCATGGCCGCCCATTTGAGGAGAAATCCAGACCAAAGTGGCGTGTTGCCTTCAGAGACATGACCTCTCCATCCCTGCATCAAAACGCCCGGTGGTTTCTGTTACGTCTATTTCTTAAGGAACTAGACCAATAACGGGGCGGCAACCACGAGAAGGATAACCACCAGACTGACCTTAAGGATCTATCTTATTCGATCTTTGATCTGGCCTAGTTTATTTGGCCGTATCATGAAGTGTGTCAATTCTATGTTCTAGGCACGACATATTCACTAATTTCATTCAGAATTTAGTTAATCTCTTACGTCATAGATGTCTCTAGTAGTCCAGAAAAAAACGCGACCGAAGTTCGGCATGTTAACGCCTGCAATGGTATTTGTATTACTGACGACACATTATGCCGAAATTACGTTGCGTTATAGCATACAGCCAAACTTCGGACCGGCGTAAGTTCAGCGGCAATTCGGCGGCAAAGTGTTCTGTAGAGCACACATTACACGCGACCGAAGTTCGGTTCAATTGTCGACTGATGTAAACTTTTCGATACAAAAAAGTATATTATCTCTTTCTACCAGTGTGTCCATAGACTAGTTCGTACTACGAGACATTCTGTTCTATAGAAGTTCAAGATTTTATTAATACATTATATTATAAACTTATACGTTCAAGAACTAATATTTATTTATTTATTCATACTTTATGCACATAAAGATTCAGAGGCAGACTCAATGCCTTAGGCATAAGTACGATATATATATCACAATACGATTACGACCTCTTCTGACATATATATCGACTGTGAAGTACCAATACCTCCTAAAAATATTTTTTCGAGAAAATTTAATTTATACCGCTATGAATTTAAGTGTTTTACCGCATGTTTTAGTAAAATCTCCGAAGTGATTTTTTGTTAAAACTGCATTAAATTAAAATGTGGAAATACCTCTTATCTAAACCAACCTGTCTATTTCATGATTACCTGCTAAACATAGGATACTAATAACTTCTGGTTTAGAAAGAAAGAAAGAAAGAAAGAAAGAAAACATTTATTTGAGACTCGCACAGGACAAACAACAATAAAATAAAAAGTAACTACTTAATCTATAAATACTTAACTTAAAAATAATAGAAAAAACAATATAAAACATAAAAATAAAAGACCTGTGCGAGGCCAAAAAGGCTCCTATCTCAGCATATGCTGCGACATTTAACTAAAAAGTAAATAACGCAGCGGTTTAGTTATAAAACACAAGTGGTTAGAGAAACAAATATAAAATGTATTAAAGCAGTATAACAATAACTAAACCGTATGTTATTATTATCCTCAATAAATTAATTAATTGCTAATTTTTGACTTCTCAATAAATTAAACTATTTTTTCAGGTTTCACAGATAATTGGTACTTTGCCGTCGATATATAAAAATCTACAGCATCAATTGTATAAAATGCTACAGTGACCAAAATAATAATTGAATTAGTAAATTTATGGTTACCCTAGTTAAAATAGAGGTAAGAAAGAGACACACCACCTCTTTGTCGTTGTTTTACTCGGTACATTTTTCCCCTTTTGCTTGTCAATGAAACGTATGAACTTAAAGTCAATGGGAATAAAGTACACTTTAGAGTTTGTTATATTGCTTTGTAATCAATTCAATTTATCCGTAGGGAGAAAATCCTTGATATACACAAAGTTCCGCAACTGAATTTTAGCCGCGTAAGTTCGGCACTTATGGTGTGTCATGTCAGTCGAATACGTCGGAACGTAAAATCAGCCGCGGAACTTCCGTCGCGTACCTTCGGCATAGTGTGTTTAGACAATAAGAATTATTTCCATCTTTAGGCATCGTTCAGACCAAACGTATTGTCGGCCGCTGACTGTGAGCGCGCGTTACGCAGTTTATTGCTTTTCCATATATATTGAAATTGTCGTTCATACCGAACCGACTATACGCTATTACGTCGTCTGTTGTCGCTGACTCTCAGTGGCCGATTATTTTACAACGCGACTATGCACGGCGGACGCGGATTGGCTACGCGGACGCAGTTGCCGAATAGCGCCGCTCCGCCGCGCCCGCACCGCCGCGCCTCGGCTGCAATTCACTCGAGAAACAAACTTCAATGAGGACAGACGTGACACGTGACACCTCGCGATGTTCGACACCGAAAAGTTTATTGCAGAAGTACATTCTAGAGAATGTATTTGGAATGCGAATTCAGAAGAATATAGTGATAGAAACTTACGAAGATGCGCTTGGGAAGACATAGCATCTGTTATGTATGAAGATTGGGGGGTTTATGGAACTAAAAAGAGAAACGAAACTAGTAAGTAATGTTTATTCAAATTTTTACTTCCTAAACAAAAAGTATAGTTTTTCTGATATCTAAATTTTTTACCAACTTACATATAGGTACATATAATTATATTAGTAGCACTACATAAATAATAAAACAAAGTGTCATTATATGTATTTGTCCTGCCAGTACAGCCGACCCTCGTTCACGAAATATTCTTTGAAAAACTCTCTTACCCTCTGACCCGACGTAGAAACAACTAACAGTGATGTTCGTACATCCCTTAGAGGTTACAAGTTCTTAACTGTTCTTCAAAATTTATGCCTTCTCTTCTACGAACAAAATTGTGTAGCAGACACGTGGCTTGTACAATTTTAATAGCATTATTGACATCAGTATTTATGGTTGTATGCAATACTCTCCACTTACTAGATAAAATACCAAATGCACATTCCACGCATTTTCTCGCTCGGCTGTGGCGAAAATTATATGTGCGTTGTTCCATGGTCAAGTTGCGATTTGGGTAAGGTCTCATAAAATTTGATTTCAAACTAAATGCTTCATCTCCTAAAAACACATATGGTTGTGCGGGTCCACTTGAATTAGGTAGTTTGGCAGATTTTGGTACATGTAATTGTCCAAGTGTTATCATTCTGCCCATATTGCTGTTTTTAAATATGTTACTATCTGCTTCTCTGCCACAAGATCCAATGTCAACAGCAGTAAATAAACAGTTAGCATCAGCTAAGGCAAATAAAATGATTGAAAAGAATTTTTTGTAGTTGTAATAGTTAGAACCACTGTGAGCTGGTTTTTTTATCCGAACATGTTTACCATCTACAGCACCTAAACAATTGGGATAATTTGTTTTATTATAATATGTATTTGATATATTCATCCACATTTCTTCTGTAGGCTGTGGTAACTCCAGTGGCATTAATATTTCCCATAAAATTGAGCAGGTTTCAGAAATAATTGTAGATATCGTAGACTTCCCCATTAGAAAATCTTCGGATAACGTAACAAATGATTTCCCAGTAGCCAAATACCTGTGAAATGTAAAATCAAATAGATCTCGTTACATGATATTATAGTACTTGTAATGCAAGGTTAATAAATAGTAATTATTTATTACATTATTATTTATTTACTTATAGCGAATGGGTAGGTACCGTAACCAGCGCCGCCAGCTGATTCAATTCTCTAACCACTAAACTGAGCATATTTTCAACAACCTCGGATCCTCGGAGACCTGGCAAACCTGTATACTATTTATTTAATCATTGTGCACTACTTTTTGGTCTGTTTTTGTACTCAAAACTTTGGGTACAAAGACAAATCAAATATTTGTGTATGATTATTAAATAAATAGTATACATGTTTGCCGAGTCTCCGAAAATCCGAAATTGCCAAAAATATGCTAAGTTTAGCAGTTAGAGGATCAAATCAACTGGCGGCGCCAGCTACCCATTTGCCTTAATCAAATACATATATTTATTTATTTATTTAAAACTTTATTGCACAAAAATTTATACATATATAAAGGGTTTAATATTATAAAATTTTATTTCAGTTCAAGAACTTCAAAAAAAATGGAAACATCTCAGAGATTACTTTGTTCGGGAAAAAAACAAAGAACAAAATATTAAAAGTGGCAGCGGTGCCCCGAAGAAACGCAAAACTCCCTATTTGGATATGCTTCAGTTTTTAACAATTTCACGTGCTTCGAGCCCTGCTTCAGTCACAAATATACAACTACCCTCGGCACGTACACCAGTCAGTCACAGTTCGGGTAATAATACTATAAATTATAATGAAGATAGTTGTGATAATACTATCATGAACAACTCATCTCAGCAGTCAAAATCGAAAGGATTAACTGTATTTCAACAATGTTTATTAAATTCAATGAATAGACAGGAACAGAATAATATGAACCCACATATGAATTTTCTGATGTCACTTGTACCCGAAATGAATACGATGTCTGAAAGGCAATTATTTGAATTTAAATTTGAGATAATGAAAATAATACATAAAATTAAATATAATAATGACTACATTTACGGATCCGGTCCTTCAACTAGCACATCATATCAGCATGAACATTATTATGATTATGATAGGGCGAGTTATGGGTACATGTCATCGCCACAGAACCGTTCACAGTGTACACCCCCACCACAGCCATATCAGGTCACATCCTCACCTACGAGTATGTAACGAGACGCCGATGCACAAATCGACACCTCAGAGAATAATACTGAATCTCCAGATAATGTATCGGAACCAGCTTCTATAGAAGACATCGAACGAATTTTGCAAGGTGATTGAAATTTTCGCAAGAATTTTTGCAAGGTGATTGATTTGTTTTGTTCATTATAATAAATAAGTGTTGATTACAGTATAAGTTGTTTTCCTCTTACCTTAAAGTAATTGTCAATCTTTCTTCTGGCTGAATAGCACGTCGATAATTAGTGTCCCTTTTATATAAACTTATACGTATTAAAGATAGTAACTCATCGAATGTTTTTACTGTCATACGAAAATATTTCTTGAACATATTTGGATAAAGTCTATATTCGAAATATAAAGTATGAAATTGACCAAGAAAACATCTCTTCAAATTTAAGGGATGTACCCACAATCTCTTCTTTTTATTATTTTCGTCTTCCTCTAGAGCTTCGCAAATGGCAACTATCTGAATGCGAATCATTTAATTGAAATATCAGTAAAACGTCTGATTTAAAAAAAAAATTACGCTAGTTTTATCGTATGGGAACCACGAGTGATCTCAGAGATCGTTTATAAAATACTACGAGCAACTTGAAATACTGAGCTCTTTTATGTGTAGAATAGTCAGCCGCTCAGCGTACGCATCTAGTGTGAACCTACACGAGCCTATTCTTTTGTTCACACATGTAGCGCATCGTACGCTATAGCCTATTGTCGGCTTGGTGAGTACGCGTACTGCAGATTGAGTCGACGTTCACACTGGGGCAGATAGTGAGTATACTCACAGTCAGCGGCGGACAATACGTTTGGTGTGAACAATCCCTAATAAACAAACTCAAGTAATGGAATTTAGCGACACAGAAAATTAGTCTTGTAATGATTTATTGATTACGTGTATATGTAACGTGATGCTTGCTGACAGTTTCATATCTTTACAGGCAAGGGCGGATCCAGCTTTGGCGCCAGGGGGGTCACACGACGACCTGGCATTAACTTGCCAAACTACTGATTTTGAGGCCAACCTGGCCACCGCTCTCTCAGATCTTAGCCAGTATTATACTGCTAATGCGTTGAAACCAAATCCCTCAAAATCGAAGACGTGCGGGTCGAATGCTCAATACCTGTAGCCTCTAACCTCTAACCTCTTTTTTTTAATAACGTGAATGTGCGAACACTGTAGACTCCGCGAATTCTTAGATTACTTCCTATTACGACTCACTTTTTTTTTTTAATATGATTATTTTTATTGTGCTTTTGGGTACAATATTGACTGGTCTACACTGTTCTTACATAATGTCTATTAATACTGTAATATGAAAATATTGTAAGGATGGAGTTTCTTGCCGGTTCTTCTCCATAGAAAACGACCAATTTGGAACCGTGCACTAGCTTCTGACGTTTTATAAGTGCCCATGTAGGCCTATGTGAAAAAAAAACTTTTGAATTTGACCTCGTGGCATGGGGTGCCAATCATTCATAGCCCTCATCCAAGATATCTCAGCATCACTCTGGAAAGGTCTCTAAACTGTGATGATTTGATTTTTATCTGTATTGTTTTTTTTTATTGCGGTGGGACCTGTCCCTGTTGCAGAGGTGGATGCAGCGTCATATTAGCGCTTCTTCTCGTATTGTTTGACCGTATTGTTTTTGACTGTGTGTATTAATTATTGTGTTTGTCTAATTTGGTATGTTAATGTGTGTGTATATTGCAAATTAATTACTATTTTTTTTTCTTCTTTATTTATTTTTTAAGATTTACACCTGTAATAATAATGATAATTATAATGATGATTATTATGATAGTCATAATGATAATTATAATGATACGATTGATACCTAATAATAATGATAATTTTAATGATAGTGATAATGAGACTGATACTGATACTGATAATGATAATGAGACTGATACTGATAATGTTAATGTTACTGATTTTTTATTAATTGAGTTATTTCTTTATTTTTTTTTTCTTAGTCTTATATTGTAATAATGACTCTCTGCACGTGTTGGTTTCGACTGTAAGTGCAGAGAGTACCTGTCATAAATAAATAAATAAATTACTATAGAAAGAATTGCGAGAACGTTAAGCGGAAGGTGCGTACGAGAAACAACCTTTTATTTTTTATTGTTTTGATAAGTTTGCGCTTGATTTTTGACCTGCTACGTCGCCTAACATCCACTAGATGGGGGGCGTCTCCCCAAGTTCTGCAAACAACTGGAATGGCGCTCTGCTTCTCCGCTGGTGAATATACCTGTCCAAAATGGAGCCGCTCCACCCACTCTAAGTAACGTGTTCCATCTTCTGCGCCATCCTTCAATGTTATTTTGAGTCCTAGGCAAACCCAGTGTATTATTTTGAAACACAGACCACAGTGAAGGTGGAAACATCGGTGCTGAGCGTGCTATAAGTAATTTATTATTTCCCGTCTCACGAGAATTAATATTTCCCCAAACATAATATTTTCCAAACCAGTTGGTGATATCACTTGCCTCGTCGGGTAACACTTCTTCTCTCAATTTATCGAAAGCATCTGGTATCTCATCTTGGTGTAAATAAGCAAGTGCGATAATGTGTCTTAACTTGACAGCAAACTCAGCATCTTGGCCATATTTACTTTGCAAACCATTTTGTTGAATTTGACGCCATTTTGACCTAAGTGGAATAGACAGCATTTGTGTTGCGCATCAGGAAATTCTTCTTTTACACTATTAATGACCGCCATCTCGAAATCCGTCATTATTACTCGTGGGTTCAATTGGATATCATATTCTAGAGCATATGCCTTTAGTGCTTGAAAAAAATACAAGTAACAATTTAGCGTCTTATTCGTTAGAAACGCATATACTAAAGGTACGTGATAACGATCTGTACCCGTGTCCACCAAACCATGTATACTATATACTAGCTGACCCGGCGAACTTCGTACCGCCTTAGCGTAGCAATGATGCACTACTTTATTTTGTATAGCTGACCTATCTTAGGACAAACAATGCTCTTTCAATATAGTCTATGGCTGTGAATGACATTGACATTCGTTACGCGCGTTTTTTTAAATATGCAAAATTAAATGTATATTTTTCAATATTTCTGAGAGATTTCCTTAATATTTTTTTCCGTAAGAACCTTCTCCTAATAATAACAAATACAACAAAAAAAGAATTAGTGAAATCGGTCCAGCCATTCACGCGTGATGCCGTGACCAAGGAAAACGGGTTTCATTTTTATATATATAGATAATAGATTTGTTTGAAAAGTATAGGACATGTTGCGAAGGTACCATCCATCACCCAAAGTTGTGATTTATTTAATAGTATTAAATTCGATTTCGTTGCAAATAACATAACACAGTTTTCTTCAAACTTAACCTGACGCTCTAAAAATCTTTCACCATCAACTTTCTGCAATCTATCGGGGATGTTTATATCATCCAAAGTAATCGGTTCCTTTGGCATTTCTTTTCTTCTTGCTCGACGTATAATTTGCGATGCTGCTTTTTTGTTTGGCAGAGCACACGAACTTGATTTTGAAATGTTGGCCTCATTTCGCTGAATAATTTGACTCGGTCTATCAAGCGAGCTGGTAGCATCACTTTTTAGGGAATTCCTAAAACGTAGTTCATCTACCTTACCAGGATCTGGTGCGTGATTATGCTGCGTTGTATAGCTTTCCAACAAATGCTCCTCACTTCCGTGCAATTTTGTTGTTGCAGTACTATTACAATGGTATTTATATTTGTAGGAACAATGCCAGTAGAACTTGTTATTAATATTTTTGTTTATTGCCATTACATAGCCATCCAAAACTAAGACCGACTTGCGTTTTTGGGACAATTCTGGCTTATAATAAGACCCTACAGACATTTTTCACAAAATTCACTTGTAATGCACTACTTAGTCACAATGCTTTCTGCAGATGAACATAGTTTTATTTATGAGGTGAAAACAATATTACAATGTATGAGGGTAGCCTGAAATAAATATGACTTACTTAGTTGTTCGTTCAGAAATATACTTGTTTTTAACGAAAGTTTATGTATTGTAATAAAATTATACATTTAATTTATCTATGATTAATTTTCAATATAATCATAATACTCTTCAAAAAAAGAGGTAATCATTTTATAAAGGTGTTTAAAATCGAATAAAAACAACATCTCCGTGCAATTGCAATTCACACAAAATATTAAAATGTACCTGTAAAAGATAATAATTAAAGATTAAAATGTGATTTATTAGTAAATTTTGTGTTTTTCTTGTATTCTATATAAAAAGTATTCAGTGTATTGATATTTCGATAGAATGAATATGCGATGCCTTGAACGCTCGATCAAACAATCATTCGATATTTTGAACACTCGATGTATTGAGTGTACGATATTTTGAATGTTCGATTTATTAACCATTCGATATTAAGAACGTTCGAGTATTTAGATGTTCGACTTATAGTGGTCGATCAATTGATATTCGATTATTTGGTATTCGATTTGGCATAGTACACCCAGAAATTCGCAGGACTGAGGCTAGCCGCATAGAAAGGACTAAACAACAAAACGACCCTCGCCATCTTAAAGTAACACCACATCGGAGAGATGAGACCTCTGGCAGGAGAAGTTTAAACCTGAAGATTTTATCGAGCCTTCGGACCTCTCTCCTGGACACGAGTTGCCATGGAGACTCCGCGCCCAGGTTGGGCGCAAGAAAGACAATCTCCACAGATGGGGATTCCTGGATGGTTCCGACCTTCAGTGTTGCGACGTCTCTCCGCAGACCATGTCCCTTCCATCCTGCATGACATGCCCTGTTCACGTAGGGATCTAATGATTGCATGAGTGGACGGCATTGCCGTGGCCGAATACTGGGCCAGGCAAGGAAATTAATTAGTTTTGACATCGACACGCTAAAAAGAAGGTACGTTTTTATGGACATGGAGAAGTGCCAGTCCGGTTAGACATTCGACCATTGAAGCTCTTAGCCACAATTTGATTTTTCGTAACGAGAGTTGAAGGGTAAAATCTACAAGTCCGTGATAAGGCCTGTCATACTGTATGGATCAGAATGTTGGGCTGTGAAAAAGACTGATAAAAAAAAGATTGCACGTAGCGGAGATGAGAATGTTAAGATGGATGTGTGGTGTGACGAGAATGGATAAAGTGAGAAATGTGTATATTAGGGGAAGTTTGAAAGTGGCGCCAGTGACTGAAAAGTTGAAAGGGAATCGTTTGTCTCGGTATGGTCATGTGAAGAGGAGAGATTAAACGCATGTTATGATGTTACTAAAAGAGTTATGAGTTTACATGTGGATGGATGGAGAGGGAGACCAAAGAAAAGATGGATGGATTGTGTGAAGAGTTATATGAAAGAAAAGGAAGTTAGTGATAGTATGACGAGTGACAGGGCAGACTGGAAGAAAAAAACGTGTTGCGCCGACCCCAAATAACACGGGACAAGGGCAGGAAGATGATGATGATGTAACGAGAGCATTTTGATACAAGTGCAGAAAGTTTGTCGTTGCGACCGAGGCGGAATTCGCACGAGCCGTCAGCGAGTCTGCTATCAAGCAGGGCTGCAGTGACAAATTTGCACTTGTATCAAACGACTTTTTTCAATACACTTACGAAATGAATTAAAGAGGGTTGACCGGCGACTCGTGAGGCTCGACGCGCGCCCAGCCTGATGCGCGATACATGCAATAAAATTGTGGCTGCACACGCACTTTTCTGCACTATTACGGAAAACAGTCTATTGCGTGCCTAAAAGTGGTGGGATAAGAGCGGGTTTTCGAGTAAATGTATTGAAAAGATCTTTCCGCTCCACAAACTCCCAACTGATACTGGTTTGTAATGCTTGAGTCTTGATTGTAGTTCTGTAATACGGGCCTTAGCCACAATTTGATTTTTCGTAACGAGAAATATCTTTCCGCTGTCGCTATACAAACAGGTAAGTGTAGCCATAATAAATAAAAAAAAACTTATATTAAGATATGTCTCAAAATTGCAATTTAAAATACGGTCAGAAATCGACTGGTACTCCGCTGCCACTTCACCATCCACAACCGATATTCGTTTACAACGACAGAAACTGGAGTGGGTACCTACTTTATTACTAGCTTTTGCGGGCACTCAGGAATAAAGCACCTCTCTAATTGTGAAAAAAAATTAGTAATCAGACCAGTACTTTCAGAGATTACCTCCTACAAACAACAAACTACCACTTTATAATATTAGTGTAGATTATGAGAATAACAGTTGATTGAAGTAAGTTTAGTCGTTCCGATTGACGTTAGGTCTAGCTAGACGCAAATATGCTAGACTTTAGTCGAAACAAAGCGCGCGTAAGTGTCACACGAAATGTGACAGATGAAAGATGGCGGTGGCGCGCTAAAATTCAAACGTTCGTTCCCGAATAATGCGTTTGCCAACATATAAATTAATTGAATATTGATGGTACTTCTAGAAAATCTGTATTGTGACAAAAAATACATTATGTTTAAAATTTTAATCAGTGGTCCACCTAGGTCCTGGACCCAACACAGGGGGGGTCATGACCCCCAAGATCAACCCCCTGGATCCGCCCTTGCTTACAGGACCCTCCGAAACAGGCGAAAAATTGCGTTCAACAATATTCTGAGTGCGGTGACGTGTCACATTGCACCATAATATACTTAGTTTTTGGTCAATAGGTAATCAAAACCTATTGTCGCTTACATCTTCATATTTAGACCAGTCTTTAAACCCTTGGCATTACCTACCATAGCTTCACTGCCATGTTGTCCAGCTTTCGTGGAACATCTTCCATTGGTGCGCCTGCATGTCGCACAGACTCCAATGTACACTGCACTATGTGGGGTAGCACATGCGTCTCGCACTGACTCCCATGGTATCTTTGCCTTATCATTCGGCATCTACCATCATATCGGGATTACATTATTGAATCCAACCGTCACATTTTCTTTGGATGTTTCTAATTTAATTCACTTTTTGCGTCTTCAAAATTTGTCAATCATATTAAATAGAAGCCTCTGCGCTAGTGATTGTTTTCGGCAATAATTTAAGCATAACGAGTAAAATAAGATACACATATTATTATGTAAACATAAAAATGTGCATGTGAACTGAAGGACCATTTAGAAAAAAAATATTATAGGATTTAGACTACATACCAAATCCATTTTTTTTTTTAAATACTACTACTACTAACACTTAAAAAAATTGTAGAACAAATCTGGGAATTTGTAAACCAATATAGGTACTAAAAACTAGAGCCCTTAAAGTGCGCTCCCTCAGTTCTCACAGACCATCAGCCAGATCTCGAAATTTATCAGAAAAATTGAAGTATTGTGACTACAGACATTTAGTAGAGAGTTCGTAAAGATATTTACTGAATTTCAGACTACAAAGCACCAAAGATAAAAAAAATATATAACGACTAAACTGTGTGGTCCCTCACAAAGACTGAGATGTGTGAAATGTCTTACCGAATCTAAAAAATAAAATCTTTCTTTTTCTACATAAACTTTTAATAAGAATTTTAAAACATTTCGTAAAAAAGAAATGGACAAGAAATATCAACGTAATTTAAGGATAGCCATTATTAAAACTGGTCCCTCAATCCTCACACCCACTGACATTTGAGCACGTTCTAGCTGCTAGATGAGAATAATATATATCAGAAAGTCTAGTATACCTATATTTTAGTGGAAGGTTTCTACTAAATAATAAGCATCTAAAATTGTCTAGTTCTTAGCTGAGATAATTAATTTTTTTAATCCTATGAAAATAGACAGAGTGTGACCACACAATGAAACAAAGTGTAGACAGTAGGTACCTACTCATTTAATTAATGCGTAACTCTGTTGACAGTTCAAGTGATGATCACTTGTTAACAATATGCAACATTCAATGATGAAAGAAACTTTCTTTCATCATTGGCAACATTGAATTGTCAAACAGCTAGTTTCGTACCTATATGGTATTGCCCATCTTCAGTGACCAACTACAGTGACGTCATTAGCCACTGGTGCCTTTGATAGCCACCGTAACACGTTTTGACAAATTTTAATGTTATTGTATCGATACTTTTAAAATTGCGATTGTGTAAGCTTTTACAGTTTCCAATTGACATTAAATTAATAGTTTAATCATTAATTACACATATTTCTACTCAATAAAATAATGTAATAATGAACAATTATTGAACTAACATTACTTAGTAAGTACACTCCAGGCAATCTCTCCACCGCTCCTCTACCGGCTGGCAGGCCAGGGCAAAATTAATGCTTTGCTTTAATTGAAATACAAATTACAAAATACGGTATCGCAAGTAATTAAAATACAAAATATCTTTAAGTATGGTATTTGAAATATAAAATACAGTATTTTAGCTATTTTTAATCGAAATACAAATTACATATTACAAAATATGTAAGTAATCTAGACCAGCATGGGCTGAAAAGTAGAGGAAAACCAGATTAATTAATCAGTAAAACCAGAGTTTCCTCTCACTAGATTTTTATACCTACGTACTGTCAGACAAACAGTCTCTTTTATGAGAGTGAATAAAACCTGCTAAAGAAAACAATCTTTCTACAGGTCCTGATGAGCACAAACTTGTGTTAAATTTTATGAACACATTTTTTATATTTGGATAGCGCTCAAGAATTGAAAGCTCTTTGCTTCTATCATTTAGGAAGCTGACCAATTCTAACTCCATTTTAGATGTCTGTGATTGATCACATTCTCTGTTCTCAAAAACAATAAAATCTAAAAACTAAAAACAAACCGTTATGATTTGACATCTTAGCTTGACATTCGACGTACATTTTTTTTGCGTTTTGTTTGGTTTTGTCATTTTTGTTGGCCAATTTTGACGTACAGTCATAGCGTACAGTGTAGGTACAAGGTACATAACAGGTGCAGTGTGGCCAACTCTAATAGCTGCTTTACCATCATTGCACTCTCGCCTCGCACTCACACTCACGATCGCTAAATGAAGGTTAAATGTATTTTAATGTTAAAAAACTTTTTAGAAAAAATAAAAACTTTTTATAAAAAAAAAATAACCGACTTCACTAAAAAAAACACTAAAAGGATCAAAATAACTTTAATTTTGGAAGTCGGTGTTTCTCGGTATTGTTTGTTTCTTATTTAACACCGACTTCCGAAATTAAAGTTATTTTGATCCTTTTAGTGTTTTTTTTAGTGAAGTCGGTTATTTTTTTTTTATAAAAAGTTTTTATTTCACACTTTTTAGTTGCGATACACTTATAAACAGAGTGCCTATTTCTCATGACAATTCCAATTAACCCAAATACTGCTAGGTTACATTGTTTTATTATAAAGTTCCTGTGTCTACCTTCCTCCTTCCGGCTCCATCATCAGATCAGTTCGATAGTACCTTATAGCCAAAGAGCATCTCACGACAATTCTAATAAGCCCAAACACGGCTAGGATACATTGATTAATTACGGAGTTCCTGTGCCTACCTTCCGGCTCCATCATCAGATCAGTTCGATAGTACCTTATAGCCAAAGTGCATCTCATGACAATTCTAATAAGTCCAAACACGGCTAGGTTACATTGATTAATTACGGAGTTCCAGTGCCTACCTTCCGGCTCCATCATCATCATCAGATCACTTCGATGATACCATTTTCAACGTAACTATTCAGAATCATTCATTTATTTGTATTGTCATAGTCGCTTAACTATGTATATCTTCATTGTAATATCTATTTGTGTATGAAGTTCCGTTGACCATTTCTGGTCTTCTTCATCAGTTCCACTTCATCAAATGTTACTTTTTGACTGTAAATGCTTAAGTTCTTGATGAAAATACTAAAATCACCATAGGGTTGCCTATAATTTTTGAGGAGTTCCCTCGATTCCTCATGGATTCCATCATCAGAACTGGATTTTGAAAAAAATGGGACCAATCTGGAAGCATATCCTGTATAGGGAAAAAAAAATTTTGCAAATCGGTCCATAAACGACGGAGTTCTGAGGTAACAAACATAAAAAAAAAAAATAATGATAAAAAAAAAAAAAAAAAAAAAAAAAAAAAAAAAAATACAACCGAATTGATAACCTCCTCCTTTTTTTTGAAGTCGGTTAAAAAATAAACGACTTCACTAAAAAAAAAAACACTAACAGGATCAAAATAACTTTAATTTCGGAAGTCGGTGTTTCTCAGTATTGTTTGTTTCTTATTTAACACCGACTTCCGAAATTAAAGTTATTTTGATCCTTTTAGTGTTTTTTTTTTAGTGAAGTCGGTTATTTTTTTTTTCTAAAAAGTTTTTATTTCACACTTTTTAGTTGCGATACACTTAAAAACAGAGTGCCTATTTCTCATGACAATTCCAATTAACCCAAATACTGCTAGGTTACATTGTTTTATTATAAAGTTCCTGTGTCTACCTTCCTCCTTCCGGCTCCATCATCAGATCAGTTCGATAGTACCTTATAGCCAAAGAGCATCTCACGACAAAAGAAAATACTAAAATTACCATAGGGTTGCCTATAATTTTTGAGGAGTTCCCTCGATTCCTCATGGATTCCATCATCAGAACTGGATTTTGAAAAAAATGGGACCAATCTGGAAGCATGTCCTATAAAGGGAAAAAAAAAATTTGCAAATCTGTCCATAAACGACGGAGTTCTGAGGTAACAAACATAAAAAAAAAAATGATAAAAAAAAAAAAATACAACCGAATTGATAACCTCCTCCTTTTTTTTGAAGTCGGTTAAAAATGTATTTTGAAGCCTTAAGTATTTGAAATACTAATTATAAAATACTTCGCCGTCAAATATTTGAAATACAAATTACATTTTAAGGAAGTAATTGAAATACAAATACCAAATACGTATTTGTATTTCAATTACGTATTTTAATTACAAGTAATTCAAATACTGCCCAACCCTGACCGCTGGACATAATAATTGCCAGGGTGAATATTTGAGAGGCTCCAAATTCATGTCTTTGAAAATTTCTTGAGAACGCGTGTACGTATTTTAAAAAAAAGTGATACTTTTAATAGTAAAAGAATCAACGAAAATGTTGCTCTAAACCACGATTGTAAAAAATTAATAATAAAAAAAATATTTAAAAAAACCCAATAAAATTGCCACTTTTTCACGTGTCGCCTCGGCACACGCGGTCTATATTTTGATGATATAAAAAAATTGTGACTTCATGGAGCTATTTGCTGTTGAGTGCTGTAATTATACATAATAAATCTTCATATCCTTGATAAAATTACCAATGCCCGCTAAGTTAATAAATAAAAAACTCATGTTCAAAAAATGTGCGTCATTGTCCTGAGCTATGTTTGATTTCAATATTAAGTCGAGTAAGAGACGGGAGGGAGGGAAATTAGTGGCTGGGCAAACAGACCTCCCCGCACCACAGTCGGACGACGTGCTTTGGTGTAGATATACACGCTCGTTTTTTGTAGGTAAGGCTTTGAAATTCATTCTCCAAAAAGTTTTATTGCAAACGTCATTTACATTTTCATTTGTTTACCCGTCAAATTCTATTGTTACACTATTCATTTAGCAAAAACGTATGAAGGTTTTGTGTACATACGCAATTATAAAACGTTTTTTGAAATACTACATGCGCAAAACATGTTTGTACAAGATTTTTTCCGATTCATCATTTTTCTCAACGTCATTGTCCTGAATTTGTACTGCCAGGATAATGACGCACGTTGAGAAGAATGATATTATGTGAAATTATAATGACACATGTTGAGGATAATGATGGGAGTTCGTAATATATGCATTTATTTAAGGTCTTTTCTCTTCTGGTTTGTGTAATTTCAAAGAAGGGCAGCTGTTCTGTTTATTTGAGGAAGAGAGGGAGAAGTTTGTACGGAACCCTCAGGGCGCGAGTCCGACTCGCACTTGCCCAGTTTTTTTTAGGTAGTAAGTTGTTTTGTTTTTCAATAGAAACATCTTTTTGCATTATTTTGATCATATTCAGTGTTTCTTTTCTAGGCCAGAGCACTTCGACCCTTCTGGATCTTTTGTACTATTCCCCTCCCTTCTACTTAACCCCTAGCCCTCCGTGCACCTTCTTCGTGAGTCCCAGTATGGCCTTGATGGGGCTGAGCCTGTAGTCCTCTGGTCTTGGAAATGGTTGGCCCAGATACTCTAGTCTTTTGGAGCCTAGTGCTGCACAGTCGCACAGCAAGTGTAGTATATTCTCCTTTGCATCTCCACAGATCCTGCAAGTCGGGTCGCTTGCTAGTCCCATGTTGTGGAGCTGTTTGTTGGTGGCATAGTGCCCCGTGAAGACTCCTGTGATTGTTCGGAGCTGTGATCTGCTGTACCTCCATAGTTTTTGGGTCCAGGCCTTATCTATTTCATTGAGAAATAGCTTTGCATGCCGCTGGCCTGTTGTGTTGCGTCAGTGTGTGCTGTGTATCTCCAACGCAGCTCTTTTCAATGCTTGGTTGATGACCCTTGGTGAGAGTCCTATGAAGGGTTCCAATCCATATAGGGGTGTCTCGGATCCTTTCCTTGCCAGAGTGTCGGCTCTTTCGTTGCCTTCTACTCCTGTATTACCTGGCACCCAGATCAATCTGACCTTGTTGCGCCTTCCTATCCGGTTTAGTATTTTAATACAGTTTAGTACCAGCCCAGAATCCACTCTATTGAACGTGAGTGCCTTAAGTGTTCCTTGGCTGTCGCTTAAAATGTAGACAGTGTCCCCTTCGGTGCCTCTGTCTAGTATTTCCTACGCGCATGCGATTATAGCATAGGGGTCTGCTTGGAAGACCGTCGCCAGTTTGCCCATGCTTAGGCTGAGATTGCAGTTGTCGTTATGTACCCCCGCTCCTATACCGGTGTTCATTTTAGAGCCATCCGTGTACCATACCTGGTTGTTCCCTTTGTGGGGTTTTATCCCACCCTTCCATTCCTCCCCACTCGGAATGTAGATCTTAAACTCCTTTTTGAGATTGTGAATGGTATGTATTTTGTCATATCACGTACCAGAGAATGGGCAGCAGCATTCTCTGTGAATTGCAACAACCACACTGTGATCGTCAACCCGCATGCCAAGCGTGGCGATTATGGCAACCCCAAAATGACAAGCACAACCAAAAAATGGCCCCTAGTGCCCGGCAGGCCGTCTACCCTTGACTCCGGTAGCGGTCAAGGTTACGGCGAGGCAAGGGGTGCGAAGAATCTCCGGCTACCCCTTTAGAAAACGACAACTGGACCTGGCAACATATAACACGCGTACACTCCGGTCCGACGAGAAGATCACCGAACTTGAGGAAGAATTGAGCAGGTTACGATTCAGTATTGTGGGATTATCTGAAGTCCGAAGGACACGATAATTCTCAAATCCGGTAACCTGCTCTATTTCCGGGAGGGTGACCAGCAGTCCCAGGGTGGTGTCGGGTTTATCGTCCACAAGTCCCTTGTGAACAATGTGGTGAAGATCAAGAGTGTGTCGACCAGGGTGGCGTATCTTATATTCAGAATATCATCAAGTTATTCGCTGAAGGTCATACAGGTTTACGCCCCGACCTCAACACATCCCGACGACGAAGTAGAATCCATGTATGAGGATATATCAAGAGCCATGCATGGTTCTAAGACTCACTTCACCGTGGTCATGGGGGACTTTAACGCGAAACTGGGCAAACGAGACGGTGATGAGCTGCGAGTGGGGCAATTTAGATTTGGACATTGGAACCGCCGGGGACACCTACTGGCTAGTTTTATGGAGAAGGAGGGCCTCTATATGATGAACTCCTTCTTCAAAAAACGTGAGCGTAGGAAGTGAACCTGGCAAAGCCCTGATGGTGCGACCAGAAATGAGATTGACTTCATTATGTCGACGAAGAAGTAAATATTCAATGATGTCTCTGTGATCAACGCAGTGAAAACTGGAAGTGATCACCGAATAGTAAGAGGCACATTGAATATCACAATATCAAGCTTGATAGATCTCGACTGATGAAGTCTACGCTCCGTCCAGCACAGATCCAGATTCAAAACTCCGAGAGCTTTCAGCTCGAACTTCACAATCGTTTCGAGTGCCTAGGTGGCTCAGTGGACGAATACAACGATGGGTTCGTGGAAACTGTCCATACGGTCGGGTCTAAGTTTTTTAAGACTCGTCGTACAAAGAAAAGGCTCTCGGGTCATACTTTCAAACTCTTGAAAGAGAGGCGTGAGATGATTCTGAAGTCTTCAGACGATGCGTGCATCTACCGGCAGCTCAATAGACGGATCTTCAAGTCCTTAAAACGCGATCTTCGCCTCTTTAATACCGAACGGATTAAAGACGTGATCGAGCGGAATAAGGGCTCCAAGGTTTTTGCAAGAGATCTGTCTATAGGGCAGAGCCAGCTCACGAAACTGAAGACCGACGGTGGCAGAGTCATATCCGCCGCGAGATTAGGATGGCTCTGAAGCAGCTTAAAAACAACAAGGCGTCGGGTGACGACGGAATTACTGCCGAACTCCTGAAGGCGGGTGGAAAACCGGTCCTAAAGGCCCTTCAGAGGTTGTTCGATTCCGTCATACTTGAGAGAAAGACGCCACAGGCATGGAGCAGAGGTGTGGTGGTACTTTTCTTTAAGAAGGGCGACAATGCCCTGCTTAAGAATTACAGGCCCATCTCACTTCTGAGCCATGTCTACAAGCTGTTTTCCAGAGTCATCACGAACCGTCTCGTGCGCAGATTTGACGACTTCCAGCCTCCCGAACAAGCCGGATTCCGAAAAGGTTTCAGCACCGTAGACCACATACATACGCTCCGGCAGGTTATACAGAAGACCGAGGAGTATAACCTGCCTCTATGCTTAGCGTTCGTGGACTACGAGAAAGCTTTTGATTCGATCGAGACTCGGGCTGTACTCCAATCTCTCCAACGGTCCCAGATTGACTATCGGTACATCGAGGTGCTGAAGTGTTTGTACGAGAACGCCACAATGTCAGTTCGACTTTAGGATCGGACCTCGAAACCTATCCTTCTGCAGCGGGGTGTGAGGCAGGGAGACGTCATTTCTCCGAAACTGTTTACGGCTGCAATGGAGGATGTCTTCAAGGTTCTGGACTGAAGTGGACTAGGCATTAATGTTAATGGCGAGTACATCACTCACCTTCGGTTTGCCGACGATATAGTAGTCATGGCTGAGACAACGGAGGAGCTCAGTACAATGCTCGGTGACCTTAGTAGAGCTTCCGAAAGAGTGGGTCTTAAAATGAACATGGACAAAACCAAAGTCATGGTAAATAACCATGTAGCACCCACTCCGATCAAGATCGGAGACTCTGCACTCGAAGTTGTAGACGATTACGTTTACCTGGGACAGACAATCCAGTTGGGTAGGTCTAACTTTGAGAAAGAGATCAATTGTCGAATCCGACTCGGCTGGGCAGCGTTCGGGAAGCTGCGCGGTATCTTCTCGTCCAACATACCACAGTATCTCAAGACGAAAGTCTATGACCAGTGCGTGTTGCCAGTGATGACATATGGCACTGAAACATGGTCGCTTACAATGGGCCTCATCAGAAGGTTTACAGTCACCCAAAGGGCAATGGAAAGGGCTATGCTCAGAGTTTTCTTGCGTGATCGCATAAAGAATGAAGATGTCCGCAGGAGAACCAAGGTCGCCGACATAGCCCGAAGAATCGCTAAACTAAAGTGGCAGTGGGCAGGGCACATTGCTCGTAGAACGTATGGTCGGTGGGGCCGAAAGGTTTTAGAGTGGCGACCGCGCACCGGAAGGCGCAGCGTCAGAAGGCCTCCCACAAGGTGGACCGACGAACTGGTGAGAATCGCGGGAGTGCGGTGGATGCGTGACGCACAGGATCGGTCGTTGTGGATACGCTTGTGGGAGGCCTATGTTCAGCAGTGGACGTCTTTCGGCTGAAATTATAATGATGATGATGTATTTTGTCACATCCCATGTCCATCATCCAGTCAAGTTCCCTGTTTGGTCTTGTGTTTGTATGGTTTGTTTTACATCCGGAGTTTGTCCAGTGCCCCATACTTTTGAGCCTATGAATGGCCCTTCTCGCCTCTAGTTCCACTTCAATGTGTAAAGGGGTGAGATTGAGCAGCGTTTCCATCGCCGCAGTTGGCGTGGCCCTAAATACTCCTGTAATGGCCATGCAGGCAGTCCGTTGCACTTTGCTTAGGGCCTGTCTGCAAGTTGCCAGCTTGGTTCTGGTCCACCATACGATGCTCCCGTATATGATTAGCGGTTCCATCATGGTGTAGATCCATTTGATAACCTGGGGTCTAAGGCCCCATGTTTTCTTTCTTTCCAAGATATTTTACTTCTGTGGACAACTCTAGTACGGTGTCGTAGAGCTTTATGGTACCCATTGCTGTTAGGTCCCTCCTTCTGGTAAACGGGATGAACACCGTTTTGCTTGGGTTGATGGATAGGTGGTTGAGTTTACACCACCTTTCAACCATGTTTAGTCTCTCCTGTATGATCCCGGACACAGTGTTAGGAATTTTTTATAACCATAAATGAGGCTGTTAAAAATTTAAAATTGTTAATAAGTATTAATATTGTGAAAATGAAAAATTAATCAATGACTATGTTTAATTTATTTTTGTTAGACTTGTAAACTCAGTCACCGTATGATTGTGAAAACCGTGAGTTTATAGTTTGTTATAGTCTGGTTATGAACTAACGGTTTTTACGATCCTACGGCGAACAACTTTTAATATTTTGATATTCGACTGTTGATTTTGATACTTTTAATTTACATAATCTATCTGAATGCAATCATGTTTTTAGAATTCTTAGAAGTTGGTTTTTGTTGGACTTATATTGACGTTCGTTTATATTATTTGATTTGTGATACTTTAAACCAAATAAAAATATCATTTAAATACTTAATTATTTTTATTTTCATTTACCTTCGTCGTTTACAGAAGTACAAAACTAAATTCATGAGCATTATCATTATCCTCAATATATCGTCATTTTCCTAAGCTTGAAAATCATTTTTCTCAAATTACATCATTATCCTCAACAATGGTTAAAAACAATATATGAATATCTCCTTAAATTCTTGTTTATCTGGGGTAAATCTGATAAGAAACTTGTAATCTGAACATGCCTATTAATTACTATTAAAAATTAAGAGCGATGCACGCAGGTTTACAAGAATCCACAAAATTTACTCAAAAATAATATTTTCTGGAGATCCACCCGCCAGCACTTTGTCCTCCAACGCAATCAGAGGAATAAGCTTGTTAGGCCCTCCATCGGTTGCGGCTGCATTCCTTCTGCGAGGCTGTAGCTTTGTTTTGGCGTTTAACTCCATGTACTAGAAAGAAGAAAACACATTTTGTAACTGTAAATATAACTTCATCCAGATTAAATACTGCCCTAAACCAAGAAAAACTACATAAAACATTAACTACACAATTAAATCAAAATGCATGTTATTTTTAGTGATGAATATTTTGTCAGTGGTCTAAGGTACCACGGATAATGTGACAAAAAATGCTTGAAGAATCAGCGTTTTGAATGTATATTACTTCTAGTAAATAGAAATACATTAGGTGAGATTTTAAGTTGGTAAAAAGTATGATATTATAAACTTACATCACTCTTTGCCAATGGTCCACGCAATCGCTTCACCGCTGGACCTAATAATTGCCAGCACTTCGTTCATCAACTCATTCAGAGGAATAAACTTGGTAGGTCCTCCATCAGTTAGGGCTACGTTCCTCCTTCGAAACTGCAGCTTTGCCTTTTGGCCTTAAACTCCATGTAATAATAATTTTGTAACTGAAAATATACCTTAATCCAATGCCTACCAACATCCAGATTAAACATTACCCTAAACCAAGTAAACCTAATTTAAATATTAACTTGGAGAGATGAGATCATATTTCTAAGTGGTCTAAGTAGTGAGACTTTATGTGGGGTAAAGGTACCTACCATGGCATTTTGTGTCACACTCACACATAATGTGACAAAAATGCTTAAAAATCAACATTTTCAATGTATGTTAGTTCTAGTAATGAAGTGAATAGAAATGCAGTAGGTAGGGAATATTTGAAGTTAGTAAAATGTAAACTTGACTTACCCTTCGCCATTGGTCTGATGTCTGAGGTTTTGGTTGTTCAAGTAAAGTAAGTGTGTTTAGCTGGATTGCTACGGACGGAGTTCCACGCTTCCCGGGAAAACCGAACGACCTGTGGCTGTATCGGAGGGCGTCCCAATGCTACATTGGAATTAAACTTCATCAGCTGCCTTGCGGAAACCCTTCGTCGGCAAGGCATCTTGAAATAAAATATTCTACATTAAGTATCTATTCAAATCTAGGTTAGGTACACAAAATTAATTCTTATAAATCTACTAGTTTTTAATTAGTACAAATATTTAAAAGGCTTATTAGAACCAGGTCTTGTTGTTGTTAAAATCTCAATATAGCATAGCATAGTCGGCCTTATAATGTTCCCACTGTTGGGACTCAGGCCTCCTCTCTAGGAGAGGGAATGGGCTGTAATCCACCACGCGGGCCCAGTGCGGGTTGGTGGATGTCACATGTCTTCGAATTTTTGGTTCTCGGACATGCCGGTTTCCTCACGATGTTTTCCTTCACCGTTTTGAGAGCAGTGGTGATGAAATAAATTACACAAAGTAATGCGCCTGGCTGGGTTTGAACCCGCGACCTACAACTCGTAAGTCGGGGCCGTTACCACTGGGCCACCACTGCTCAGAAAATCTCAAATCTCAATAAATAATATTTATAAACAGCAAAGTTATAGTGTTTGTTTAAATCCCAAAATGTCTCTCAATTTATGGAGTATTCATTAGTGTTGCAAAAAACTCGAGTCTTCGAGTCCTATATAAACGGACTCGGATGATGAATTACAAGACTCGACTCATTACAACAGGACTCCAAGACTAGAGAACTAAGTTCTCTACGAGCCCTTGTATTTGACATGAGAGCTCGAGTCTCTTTGTGCGCTCGAGTTCTTTTTATGCAGCGAGTCGTACTCAAGTTCTTTTCGTATAGTAGTCTAGCAATTAAATTGTTACATTTACAGGGCGGGGAGAAAGGCTCTGATAATAAAATAACAGTATTGATTAAGGATATTTTTAATAATTTCTAAATATCATAAAAAATGGGTAATTTTAATTAAAGTCCAGCCATGATGCGAGACACATTGAAGCTTGTATAGTTTTATTGCCGAGACGGTTTCTTTTTTTTGTGATTAAATTGCCGGATCTTGAAAATGCCCGCTCGCTTGGCACACTCGTTGCCGGAATACTCAGAATGTGAAAAGCTAACCTAACCTAGTACCTAGTAGGTAAAAGAAAAAATAAAATAAAATAGTGTAAATTAAAAAAAGAAAAAGCTTACGTAAAGCGATCCCCACTCTTTCGCCGAGCGCTAAAGATTCGTGCCGATACCTGTCTATTTTCATAGAAGTGAGTTTTTTGCTGATTTGTAATGATTTTGTCTTGTCAGTTTTTTTTTAGTGCAGAATTACATAAACACTAATATAAACTTATCACCTATTCGAGTCTTTTCGAATGATGAGTTTCAAGTCTCATCTTCATGCTTCGAGTTTTTCTTGAAGACTCGAGTTCATTTTAAGACTCGAGTCCTTTTGTAAGACACAAGTGGTTGTTAAATGACTCGGACTCGGCTTGACCCTAGACTCCGAACCTTTTTAGCACACCGAGTATTGCTTATTTGAGTCGAGTCTTTAAAATTACGACTCGAGGACTCGAGTTTCTTGCAACACTAGTATTCATTGATCAAATTCTTCGCTCTCGCGTTCACGTGCTCTCGCTCAAACTTGCCCTGCCTCCAATAGCTGTTAATATAATTGTAGGTAACTAAAACGCATCTTTATGCTTTACGATTGAAAACTAAGAAAAAGTAACATAAACAGTTTACGGAAAAATAATGGGCATTTACTCAATTCAAACTTTTAACTGGGATTGAATTATTAAGAAATTAACTAAGTACTATCTAAAGTAAAAAGAAATCAAATTAAATTAAAGCTTCAAAACTTGTAAATAAAAAAGTAATTTTGGAGTTTGAATCAGCATATTTAAAAAAAAATTGGTCAGTGGGTCATTTTAGAATTTACCTATTTACAAACTTACAGGTATTATAACTGTCCTTCACCATTATCAACACAAAGACGGGCACGCTTGGTCAAATTGCTTATCAATGTTAAAAGTATGCTTCGCTCACTTTTTACTTCGCTAAATGCACCCAATATGCGCTATTTTAATTGTTCTACACTTATTGGCTCACTGATGTACACTCGTCGCATAATTTCGCACCACAAAAAAGTCTAATAGCGTGAGATCAGGAGATCGTGGAGGCCATGCCACGGGGCCGCCCCGACCGATCCACCGACTCCCGAATTCCTCCGTTAGGTAATAACGCACTGCGCTATGGTAGTGCGGAGGCGCGCCGTCTTGCTGAAACCAGAGGCCTCTTAAATTGGGTAATGAAATGTCATCTAGCATCGAAGACACAATAGTCCGAAGCAATTCAATGAAATAAGGGCCAACGATGTTGTCGTTCAGCATTCCTGCCACAAAATCTGTGTTGGAAAGAGTTCTCCCATGTTAACATTGGATTACGTATTGACCACCAGTGTTCATTATGTTGATTGATCAATCCGATACGAGTAAACATGCACTCATCTGAGTATAGCATATTTACCTACTTCAGTGTTGTTGAGTATCCACCTGCAGAACGTCATCCTTTGTTCGTTATTTACAGTGGTCAATTCTTGGCCCTTTCTGTTGTGGTACGGGTGAAATCCAGACGAACTAATAATTTTCCATGCACAGTGCTGGCTGATGTTAAAATGACGAGCTGCGTCATTCATACTTCGCTTCGTCGGGGATCTACTCCAAAGTAGTCCACTACATCGTCATACAGGTTTTGTGAATACGCCGCTCCGCCACGTCCTTGGCTATGAGCCGGTGCCTGGAATGATCCATGGTCGAGTAAACGCTGATAAGCATTTACCACAGTTCGAACGTTCGGCTGGCGAGCATTTGGGTACATTTCTCGGTACACGCGTACAGCGGCACTCGCGATCTCACCAGACAAAAAGTACGCACCGTGTATCATAGCCGTATACTCCCGAGATGAAAACTGTGAAAACGTAAACAAATAATTTAAGTCAAAAAAAATCAAACTAGTAAATTGACACTTTTCAGTTTGATTTGTTTCTTGCTCACTCGAAAAGGGATCACTCACTGGTGCAAAAAGGGGCGTGCCTTGAGCTTCGACGCGAGTTTGCCGGGATTTATGAATGAAAATAAAAAAAAAACACTGTCGCGTAGTATTTTCTAGTAGTATTTTTATGATCAAAAAACAAGATAGAGAGTTAATGGAACACTACAGGCCAATTTCATTGATACCAATCTTCTCAAAAATAATTGAAAAGTATATTTATAAAGAACTCAATTTATAGGTACCTAGAGGCGAATAATATTCTTTGCAACGAACAAAAAGGATTTAGAAAAAACAAATCAATTAACATGGCCATTTATGACTTTTTGCTTACAATTATGACGAATATGGATAAAAACACTCCAGTGTGCGCAATATTTTGCGACATGACACAGGCCTTTGATTATGTACAACATAATATTTTACTAAAAAAACTTGAGGCTTACGGTATAAGAGGTAATGTACTTGAGCTGTTAACATCGTACCTAAATGACAGAAAACAAATAACGGAAATTAAGAAAATAAATATAAGCACCAAAAGAGAAGAAATCTTTCTTTCGGAGGAACGTACTGTTATCTACGGAGTTCCGCAAGGAAGTATACTGGGACCACCGCTTTTTACATTATATATTAATGACTTTCCAAGGGCAATCAAATATCCTATGACACTGTTCGCGGATGACAGCACTATAACTATTCCGTGTACGCAAAAAGATTTCTATAAAGAGGACATAAATAACACATTAAAGGAAACTGTAGAGTGGTTAAATATTAATAATTTAAAAATAAATCTAAATAAAACAGTAATTATGCATTTTAGCCAGCGCGCTTTGACTCTTCCCAATCTTGACATAACATATGATAACAATAAAATTGACACAGTTAATACAACCAAGTTCTTAGGAGTGACAATAGATCGAAATTTAAATTGGAAGGCACATATAGAGACCCTGACTAAAAGGATCAGCAGTAATGCGTATGCTTTGTACATTTTGTCACGAAAGGTTAACATAGATGCATTGTTAACTGCTTACTACGGGCTAACAGAATCTGTATTCAGATATGGGGTTATCTTTTGGGGCAACTCGACTGACAAAGAAGCCGCTTTTAAAGCACAAAAGAGATGTATCAGAGCCATGTTTAAATTGAAAACCACCGATAGTTGTAAGCCCTATTTCTTACGCTATAAAATATTGACACTGACCTCCCTTTATATTCTGGAAACAGTAATGTTCGTTAGAAATAATAGTAACTTGTTTTCGCAAATGGCAGATAAATTTCCCAGAAACAGGCGCGATCAAACGCAACTGTGTCTGCATAGGAGTAGGACTGCACTTATGCGCAAAAGTGTTTTCTGCATGGCTCCCATTATATATAATAAGTTACCTAAAAGTTGGAGAGAGCTTAATAATGTACAATTGAAGAAACAACTAAAGTCATTCTTAACAGACAAAGCATACTATAACATTAATGAATTTCTGACAGAACCATTTAGAGTGACTTAGAGTCATATGATTTTAATAATTACTTTGACATGACTGTGTATACTTTGACATTTATTACTATTTGTTTAATTCACAGACATAAATTTATTATCATTTTTACTTTTGTTTTGACATGTATCTTATTTGACATTTATTACTCGATGTTAATTTCCTAAACTAAATGTTTTTACTTTCTTAATTTTGACATGTTTTAATTTTAACATTGATTTATTTTTCAAATTATTGTAATTACCTAGTAAAAAATTAATTAGTAGTTATTCAAAACATTTGCACGCCAGAGTATGTGGCAAACATGTCTGAACTAATTATTAATTCTTTATGTCATCCTGCATGCACTTTCTTAATATTGTATGTGTACACATGTTTAAGCAAATAAATATATCTTATCTTATCTTATCTAATGATTGATTCAATTATGCATTTACCAGATAAAACAAATTTTCCTGGTCAATTTTGGCATTTCATTTTTTTTACTTTTGACTACATAAATGTGATCAGTAACGGGTACGGATAAGCGAATGGCACGTACCTACGAAACGAGATCTCACTCTCAGACCATAGGTATATCTGCTTTAAGTACAGTACCCGATGGAAAAAGGAACTGGTAGTAAGGAGGAACCCAAGACATACCGATTGGAACTCCTACACGAGAGACTTCAAAGTGGAACTTGGGGACCCCAAAGGAAAGCTGAACTCAGCGATTGACGTAGAGTTTGAGGCGGGGCGAATATCCGAAGCTGTTCTGAGCGCTTGGACAAGTAAGTAATTGCCCCGTAAAGGTAGTACAAGCAAGAAAGGAACCTTGGTGGAACTCTGACCTAGCTAGGCTACGGAGGGAAACTAGGGCCGCCTTCAATCGTGCTAAGGCTCTCAAAAATTTTGAGATGTATGCTATAAAGCTGACAGAATTTAATAAGGCTGTATGCAGGGCCAAAAGGCAGGCCTGGAGGGACCATTGCGACAACATTGGCAGCATTCCAGACAGCATGAGACTGTCGAAGGCTATGGCCACTGCAAAGGTAAATCCACTGACATCCATCAAGGATGAGAATGGCAAACCGACAGAGTCTGGAGGTGATACCCTCGAGATAATGTTCAAAACGCACTTTCCCGGCTCATTCGCAGCTAACGACACGGCGGACTCATTAAGCTTAGACGACATTAAGTCAAAAACAACGAAAGCATCTTGGTAGACTATACAGAGCATGTATCGCCTTTAGCTACATACCAAAGGCGTGGAGACAGGCGAAGGTAATCTTTCTTCCCAAGCCAGGAAGAACGGACTACGAGGACGCTAAGTCATACAGACCTATAAGCCTGACATCATTCTTCCTAAAAACTCTGGAAAAGCTTGTAGACAAGCATGGCAGGGAGGGAGCGCTGAAGAAACAACCGCTTCACAGGATGCAAAACGCATACCAGCCTGGTAAGTCGACAGAAACGGCGCTACACCAGCCCCCCTAGCCAAGTTACAATCGTATCGTTCGCGCCGAACGCCTCGAGTAGGCCACGCCTCCGATTCCTTTGTTCTGACGTCATCTCAACGCTCAGTCACGTGGTCAGAACAAAGGAATCGGAGGCGTGGCCTACTTGAGGCGTTTGGCGCGAACGAAACGATTGTAACTTGGCTAGGGGGCAGGTCGTAAGCCGTGCCGAAAAGGCATTAGAATGCAAAGAGATATGCCTAGCAGCTTTTCTCAATGTAGAAGGCGCGTTCGATCGCACTACTTTTAGAACGATACGAACAGCTGCAGAGAAACATGGCATAGACCCTACCATTTGTGACTGGATGGACAATATGCTGAAGGGCAGAGTTATAGAATCAACACTGCTAGGTGAGACCAAAAGGGCGCATGTCACAAGAGGATGCCCGCAAGGAGGCGTACTCTCGCCAACACTCTGGTGTTTGGTGATAGACGAGCTGCTAATAGAACTGAACAAAGGACCAACGCACACGGTTGGTTATGCAGATGATCTCGTGATACTTGTAAACGGAAAAAGAAAACAATAAAAAAGATAGAAACGCTGCTCAATCTCACCCCTTTACACATTGAAGTGGAACTAGAGGCGAGGAGGGCCATTCATAAGCTCAAAAGTATGGGGCCCTGAACGAACTCCGGATGTAAAACAAACCATACAAACACAAGACCAAGCAGGGAACTTCACTGGATGATAGACATGGGATGTGAAAAAATACATACCATTCATAATCTCAAAAAGGAGTTTAAGATCTACATTCCGAGTAGAGAGGAATGGAAAGGTGGGATAAAACCCCACAAAGGGAAGAACCAGGTATGGTACACGGATGGTTCTAAAATTAACACTGGTACATAGCGACAACTGCAACCTCAGCCTAAGCATGGGCAAACTGGCGACGGTCTTCCAAGCAGAGACCTATGCTGTAATCGCATGCGCGCAGGAAATACTAGACAGAGGCACCGAAGGGGACACTGTCTACATTTTAAGCGACAGCCAAGCAACACTCAAGGCACTCACGTCCAATAGAGTGGATTCTGGGCTGGTACTAAACTGTATTAAAATACTAAATCGGATAGGAAGGTGCAACAAGGTCAGATTGATCTGGGTGCCAGGTCATACAGGAGTAGAAGGCAACGAAAGAGCCGACACTCTAGTAAGGAAAGGATCCGAGACACCCCTATACGGACCGGAACCCTTCATAGGACTCTCACCAAGGGTCATCAACCAAGCATTGAAAAAGGCTGCGTTGGAAATACACAGCACACACTGGCGCAACACAACAGGCCAGAAGCATGCAAAGCTATTTCCTAATGACATAGATAAGGCCTGGACCCAAAAACTATGGAGGTACAGCAGATCACAGCTCCGAACAATCACAGGAGTCTTCAGGGGGCACTATGCCACTAACAAACAGCTCCACAACATGAGACTAGCAAGCGACCCGACTTGCAGGATCTGTGGTATGCTACACTTACTGTGCGACTGTGCAGCACTAGGCTCCAAAAGACTAGAGTATCTGGGACAACCATTTCCAAGACCAGAGGACTACAGGCTCAGCTCCATTAAGGCTATACTGGGACTCATGAAGAAGGTGCACGGAAGGCTGGGGGTTGAGTAGAAGGGAGGGGGATTAGCACAAAAGATCCAGAAGGGTCGAAGTGCTCTGGTTTAGGGCCAGCCCCACAATAAGATAAGATAAGATAAGAACGGGTGCGGATAGAGCCCCATTTTTTTTTGTACTAATTAAAAACTAGTGGTGTAAGTATATGTATTTCGTGGTGTTACTTACCTTTAATTTTAGGTTTTTCTTTCACAAAACACAATATTTCTGCTTGACTTGCAGATATAGGCAAATTCGAAAGAATTATAAGTTCTGTTTATTTACGTAAAATGTCAAAAGCATTTTATAAGCCGCGTAAAATAAAATGTTTTCTAAAGTGCAGGATTGTAACGCGCAAGATGCGATATTCAACTTAGCTGTATAATAGTCGATACAATTTTAGAGTGGTCACAATAGGCACCGTAAATTATATTCATTCGCTACATTTCCACCGTAGTTTATTAGTCACTGGTGTGATACGTAATACCAATTTTATGAAATTGTCAATTGACAACTAAGTTTAGTGTGCAACGAATGGTAGTTGTCAACTGTTATTGAAAAAGTTAGCCAATTGCCCCCGCTCGGAATATTCGAGTAGCTACCCTAGAGTTAACCCAACTAACTTTAGTTGGGTTAACTCTATAATATTCTTGGGTTAACTCTAGGGTAGCTACTCAAGTTATAAAAGAACGACTCTGGGTAACAACGCGAAGCATTTTAGAACGGTAAGAGTAACGACTCTACCCTACTCTGGTTATTTTTGAACGCAGGGCTGTCCGGTGTCTAACCCAGTGTCGATAGCGTCAAAAGCGATTATATTGCGAATCCAACCAAATTTAATAGTCACAAAATAAAAAGGCTATTGAGTAATAATTATGACGTAGCGCGTTGGTCGAATTCGCGATATTATCGCTTTTGACGCAATTCGGAACGCAGGGTAAGCTGTGGTGGTGTCAGTGTCAGTCAGGTGTCAAACTAATTTTGTGCATTTTGTGGTGATTTTAAATGTTAGCTACTTATCTACCTATAACCGGTTTATTATAATAATAAACCGGGATATTTTAAGAAAGAGTTTTGGGCGGGATTTCTTCGAGTGAAGTTCAGTGGCTGTTTTAATTATTCGCAAATTGATTCCTAGTGGATATTGTGGTGTAAAATTGGTGTAGTTTTGTATCTCAAGTCTCTGCACAACTGGAATAATATGTGGAATCATTGAAATAGGCGCGATCTCGAAAAAACATAGCTGAGAATTTTATTGTAGTTTTAGCTACCTCAGCGAAGTTTGCTGAGAAGGCTGAATCTATACAATTGCTGCCAAATACTTCAAAAAACATTAGAATGTGTTTCACCCGCATTCTAATGTAAAAAAAGAAACAACTATTATTATGGAAGATGTATTACACAAGAAAACAACTACTACTATACGACTAGGCGATATGGTTGAACGACTATAGCTTTTCCTAAGGGGTAAAAAGAAAAAAAATGTCCATTGTCCAGGTGTCAAATTGTGATTTTTTGCAATTTTTTGTTTGTTTTGATTAATTTATTCATTTATTGTTCAATAATTTCATTTTTTAAATTGGTACCTACCGGTTTAAATACTTTACAGTAAAGATTTTGATTAAAGATTTTTAAAATAATATCTATCTACTTCTTGGACGTCCAGGAGTTTATAGCTTATCGCTCCGACTTGCACAAGAGTTCAACGAAAGAAGTGCATAGGATCACACGATATTAACTCTTGGAGTGTTAAAGCCGCGCCAGCAGCAGACATTCAACATTGTTCTTCTAATTTATATGTTAATTAAGTTATTAAGTATTTTATGTTCAAAGATGGAAAAAATGCCAATGTGCAGAATATGTTTAGTAGAGACTGTTCGCATGTACATAGTTAATGACAAGGATTTACAAGAACTATATGAAACGCTGACTGATATTCCAGTAAGTTATACACCTTACATACTAATATATCACATAAATAGCCTGCTCACAGTTGACTTTTGAGCCTCTAGGATATTTCTCTGTATGAGAGATAAGTATACCAAAAACTACACTTAACATCAACTGTGGTCAGTGTCGCATAGACAGCATTACAATGTATGTACCCATTGAATGGGCAGTATTCTATTCCTAACTCAAATGGTACATGTTATGTTACAGTTTGTAACTGAAGACAGAAGACTGATGCTCGCTTGTTTCTTCTGCATTGCTAAACTAAAGCAATGCTGCCAACTGCAGAGAAAATGTCTGGAAGCAGAAGAGCTGTTTGCTCAGATGATGAATGAGGTGAGGTGTTCTGCAACTAGTAAGGGTATTTAGTAAGTGTAGAAGTGATACCTAGTGATACTATCTGGAGGTCACGGACTGCTCAGGATGTATTGAACGTCTTAAGCATTGCTATTTGTGAGGCTATTTTGGGTGACCAATGAAAATTGTTTGTACTTGTTTGTGTGCAATAAAGGACATCAGGATTACCTAATACTGTAATAACGTTTTGCAGCCGAATCCTTCAGTAAACCGAGGACAGCTAGAGTATACCAGTGGGCTTACAGTAACTCCTGTAGAGAACATCAGTATAGTTGATGTCAGCCATATTGAAAGCATTGCTGTCAAAGAAGAATTACCAGCTGTTTGTGAGAGACTAGATGATGACATTGAGCCAGAGGAGGAACATCAAAGTGATGGTATGTTTTTAAGAGGCAAGTCTTTTAATAAAATAGGCAATAGACACAATGAGGATCAGTCATGATTTTTGTGGAATATGTAGCGAAGATACAGCAATTTTAGTGTATTAGTTCCAGAAACGCGCCTGGGAATAAAGAGAATCGCTGTGCTCGCTCCACTGGCGAATTAATACGATCAAGCCGTTCGTCGCACAGATCATGATGACTATGAAACATTCAAGCGTGTGTTTCCAAGTAGCCGTTCAGAAAAACTTTAATAAATACACCATATCTTGATGGATTTTAATAATTAAAAAAATTAAATGCTCAGGAAATTATTACACATACAATGTACTAAGTAAAAATCGGATTTGCTTTTATGTGATTGATCCTCATTGTGTTATCAGAAATAGGGGTCAATTAGATCACCCGGGTTTCAGGCTGGCTAAATTAGCCTTATCTTTCATGGGGTACTGCATGAAATGTTCCTTCCCACATATTACTCAATGAGATGAAATTTAAATGTTGTGTCTAATGCACTCTATGCATATTATAAGTTAGGGGATTATGTCTGTTATAAGAGGCAAAGTCCTGACACACTCATTGTCTCATCCATGTGCAGTTTAAACGGTTAAACCTGTGGACTTTGAATGAATGCTGAATTTTGAATGAATGCTGACATTTTGCACAGAGATGCCTTTAATCTATATATATAAGGAGAAACAAACTGACTGACATATTAATCCACAGCTGATACCACTGGGATTGAGACTACAATTTTGCACAAGGTCTCCTTTTATGTTGTAGGTGAGCACTAAGAGAGTAATTTTCTAAAGCTCACCCCCTAAGGGGATAAAACAAGGTTCAAAGTGTGTAAGGAGATACCTACTTTATCTCGCGCGAAGCTGCGGGCAGTGATATATGTAGAACACCGTATAACTCGTCAATATTTACACACACACACAAACACAGAACAGATAAAAGATAAAAGTAATCCTTATGGTATTGCGTCGTCAGTTGTTCGATCCTGCCCATCCCGTGCAGTCCTCCCCACCGGACGCCCTCAGCCGAGGTGTGTAAGCGCGTGATCGCTTAGTTTTTAATTTAGTTTAGCTTGCTTGTAATTCCTGACTGGAGGCTTTAATGTATTAAGGCCGTCGCAGGCTAGTCCGGTTAAGTAAACGACAATCTCATAGGTTGACCTGCGAGGGGACACTCATTAAAAGAGAAGTTACTTCGTCAGTCTGTCTGACACAGCTGGATATTCCAGAAACTACTTATGCTATAGACGTGACATCTCATTCTATATACATGTATTTGTTGGTATACCCAGTTGTCCTGCTCATCTTGTTAATACATTAACAACAAAGCTCTTCACTCTTTTTGCTTACAGAACTAAAACTGAAAAGTATAAACAGTAGCTATTCAGACGCAGAAGATACACCAGCACAACTGTCGGAGTCTGATTCAGAAGATGATGTGCCCTTAATGGAAATTAAAACGGAAGTGGAAGAAGAACAAGAAGTATCGAGGACGAAGCGAAGAGCGAGTGACACGACACGTAAGTATTAGTTAGTGAATCATTGCGAGTAGGGCGACTGGTTCGACAACATGAACTTAACAAACACAACTTCAGGCGTCCTGTCTGTACACGCTTGAGTAGCACAAACACAAAGTACTGAAGACTGATTGCACATACAATAGAACAGTTCTGTGTGTGGGGTATCATAACCCTTGCTTTTGGCTCTGTCGTAGTCATGCATAATCAGTTATATTAGAAAACCTGCAGAAACAACTTTTGAATTTGACGCTTACTAAATTTAAAATCACAGGGTCGGCCGTTGCGAAGAAATCAAAACTGTACATACGAGGAAAAAAACTAGAAGACGTAATTACAGAAAATCAAAAGAAGAATGAAGAACCAGACACAAAAGTTACCCAGAACACTCAAAATTGTCCGTCCAAACTTATTCCGAAATTCCAAGAACCTTTAACTAATACAAAATCTCGTGTTAATATCAGTGTTATTGACACTACTATAGACTCAAATTGTCGTAATAATATTAAAAGTAGTAATTTTAAAAAACACTCTCGTATACGCACTGGTCGAGCACTTTACAAGTGTGATATTTGTCAGTACAGTTGTAATCACAAGGGAAATTTAATAAAACACATTCGTACGCACACTGGCGAGAAACCTTTCAATTGTGAAACATGTCAGCGTAGATTTAATAATAGAAGTGATTTGACAAGGCACATTCGTACGCACACTGGCGAGAAACCTTTCAAGTGTGAAGGATGTCAGCGCTGTTTTCGTCACAAGGGTCATTTAACACAGCACACTCTTACGCACACTGGAGAGAAACCTTACAAATGTAAAGAATGTCAGCGCTGTTTTAGTCAGAAGGCTCATTTAACTCTGCACACTCATACGCACACTGGCGAGAAACGTTATAAATGTGAAGAATGTCAGCTTTGTTTTAGTCTGAAGGCTTATTTAAAACAGCACACTCGTACGCACACTGGCGAGAAACCCTACAAGTGTAAAGAATGTCAGTGCTGTTTTAATCAGAAGGGTGCTTTAACAAAACATATTCGTTCGCACACTGGAGAGAAACCTTATAAATGTGAAGAATGTCAGCTTTGTTTTAGTCAGAAGGGTGATTTAACACGACACATTCGTACGCACACTGGTGAGAAACCCTACAAATGTAAAGAATGTCAGCGCTGTTTTAATCAGAAGGGTACTTTAACAAAACATATTCGCTGTAGACACGCTGGTGAAAAACCTCAGACCAACGGAGAGAGAAAGACGGAGCACCACGAACTTCAAAAGTAAAAACAAAATTAAAAAAATTTTTGTTTCACATAGGCCTACAAGGGCACTTATAAAACGTCAGAAGCTAGTGCACGGTTCCAAATTGGTCGTTTCCTATGGAGAAGAACCGGTAAGAAACTCCATGGTTACTCTTTTAAAAAAAGTGGTTGATTACAATATTTTCATATTACAGTATTAATAGCTATTATGTAAGAACAGTGTAGACCAGTCAATATTGTACTCAAAAGCACAATAAAAATAATCATATTAAAAAAAAGTGAGTCTTAAGAGCCTATACTACCTCAAATAGCTTAGCAAAATCCTCTGATACGTCGAAAATACTGAAGCATTAATTTTGAAATAAATATATGGTAAAGTTGAGGATTAATGTTAAGTCCTATGTTTGGCGAAAACACGATTCCATAAAATTTTCTCGATAGAAAAAAATCTCAAAGTTACCTCTAAACTGAACTATAAACCGTTGGCAATCCTACAATACTTCAAATTAGATCATTAAACTTTTTATACTTACTGAACTAACTATAAAGCAGGTCTTATGTTATTTATTTTTTTGAATTTCCTCCCAAAATAAATAAAATAAAATATCGGCCATATTAAAGTTGGTTCCCTGCCGCGCGCCACCCGCGCTCAGTCCTGTTCCGGCTTCCGTACAGGAGGGCTGTGTCTTTTGTGCTCACGCACACATTACGCAACAGAACGACGTAAAATAAAAATATTGAATTGCGTGAATTTTTAGTGTTTGCGTAATGGGAAATAACAGAAATAAAAATAAGAAGCGACGGGGTTGGCGTAAAGAAACAGGCAAACATATGATCGAAATGAAGTAAGTATCTACCGTATTTACAGTATTAGTGATTACAAACATGTAGTTAAATATGTAGTAGGTATACACGTCTGGAGTATAACGCAGTTTTTGCTTGTGTGGGTAGACCAGGTACCTACTTACCGTACATAGGTACTCATATTTTTTTATAACTTTCTAAGTGCTTGACGGCTGCAGTACGTGTCGCGTGTTCGATTCCCGCACGGAACAATATGTGATGGCCAACAAATAGTTGTGAAGACTTGTATTTGTAACCGCATCGTCCACGTTTTAGGAGAAATCAGTATACGGCAAATTTATAAAAAAATAAAATTACCTAAATAGGTTTGTTTTTGTTTTGACGCAACAAAATATAGGTTTTATATTTTTATAACTCCAATACCTATTTCTCCGATTGCTCCTGAAAAAGACGGTGCCAAGTCTTCACAATTATTTGTAGGGCATAACGCCCATAACATAATAAATGTTCCGTGCGGTAATCGAACCCGCGACCCGTACTGCAGCCACTAAGCGCTTAGAAAGTTATAAAAAAATATAAGTAAATATGTACGGTAAGTACCTACACTAGCTGCAAGAAACCAAACTTGCTTGCTTCACACACAATCGGACGTGCCGTGCTAGGTACCTATGCATGTTGTAAAATACATAAAAAAATATGAACCTACTGGGCGTATATTAGCTAAATAATAAATATGATGATCTTTCCAGACGACGACGTCGATTACACACTACTGAAGATGATGTTGATAAAGAGAATATTCCAGAAAATTCGTGAGTATCACTACATAGTATAAAACAAAGTCACTTTTCGTGTCTGTCTGTCCCTATGTATGCTTAGATCTTTAAAACTGCGCAACGAATTTTGATGCGGTTTCTTTTAATAGATAGAGTGATTCAAGAGGAAGGTTTATGTGTATAATACACGCACAATATAGTAGAGGAACACTGATGATTTTAGAGGTTTCTAATGTGATGTCGTAAATAAACACATTTTTAGCGCTTACATTGCAAACGCTGGCTGAACCCTAAGACATAGATCAAAATAATGTACTACAGTATTGTACACCTTAAAAAGATCTAAAAAAAAGTCCGTAATGGTATATGTCTATCTTTTAGGTATAACCCACAATAACCATTTTTTATCCTTTACTTTTTACGAGAAATAATGGCTTATTTACGAAACGATTTTAAGCAATACAGCATTGATCCTTATCAAATTAAGTAAATTGATTGACCTTAAATAAATTGTGCATTTAATATAGATCAATATGGCCCTTTACAGCGTGTAATTTAAGTCAATATTTTCGAAGATATTACAGTTTTAAAATGCAGGGACATAGCGGTTGCGGTAAATAACTTGATTCTTTCAAAGATTGATGCGCCGACGCAAGTATACTACTCGGTTACTTCCAGATTGGTCCCATTTTTTTCAAATCCAGTTCTGATAATGGAATCCATGAGGAATCGAGGGAACTCCTCAAATATTCTAGGCACTATATAGTGATTTTAGTATTTTCATCGAGAATACCAAAAAAAAACATTTACAGTCAAAAAGTAACATTTGATGAAGTGGAACTGATGAATAAGACCAGAAATGGCCAACGGAACTTCACCCTCACATAGATATCACAATGAATATAGTTAAGTAACTATGACAATATAAATAAATAAATGGTTCTGAATAGTTATGTTGAAAATGGTATCATCGAAGTGATCTGATGATGATGATGATGGAGCCGGAAGGTAGGCATTGGAACTCCGTAATTAATCAATGTAACCTAGCCGTGTTTTGGCTTATTAGAATTGTCATTATATGCACTTTGGCTATAAGGTACCTACTATCGAACTAACCTGATGATGGAGCCGGAAGGTGGATGGGAACTTCATAATAAAATAATGTATCCTAACAGTGTTTGGGTTAATTCGAATTGTCATGAGAAGTAGGTCCTCTGGCTATAAGTGCATCACAACTAAAAAGAGTGTTATAATTTAATTTTTTTTTATTAAAAATTACCGACTTCACTACAAAAACAATAAAACGATCAAAATGACTTTAATTTCGGAAGTCGGTGTTAAATAACAAGCAAACTGCTATTATATGTTATTATGCTAATACCAGAAATACCGACTTCCGAAATTAATGTTATTTTGATCGTTATAGTGTTTTTAACCGACTTCAAAAAAGGAGGACGTTATAAATTCAGTTGTATGTTTTTTATTTTTTTGGTGTGTTACCTCAGAACTCCGTGATTTATGGACCGATTTGCAAATTTTTTTTTCTCTTAAAGGATATGCTTTCAGATTGCTCCCATTTTTATCATAATTTAGTTCTGATGATGGGTTCCATGGGGAATTGAGGGAATTCCTCAAATATTATAGGCAACCATATAGTGATTTTGGTATTTTCATTGAGAACATAAGCCTTAGACACCGCCGCCGAGTTGCTAGCCTGTCGGTTTTCTATCGTTTACATTTCGGAGAATGTGCACTGGAATTGCACAATCTAATTCCGCCAAGTCTGTTCCATCATCGGACCACTAGACGTACGGCGTTGCGCCACCGGTACATGGTAGATATCCCACCCATACGCACAAAACGTTTTGAGAACACATTTATTATGCGTACAGCCAAGGAGTGGAATTCCTTGCCGGAGTCTGTGTTTCTTGATAGCTACAACTTAGAGGTCTTTAAGTCAAGAGTGAATAGGCTACTTCTAGGCAAGCGTGCTCCATCGTCGACCACATCATCGCTTACCATCAGGTGAGATGGTGGTCAAACGCGAGCCTATCATTAATAAAAAAAAAAAAAAATAAGCATTTACAGTCAAAAAGTAACATTTGATGAAGTGGAACTGATGAAGAAGACCAGGAATGGCCAACGGAACTTCACCCTCACATAGATATCACAATAAAGACACTTAAACGACTATGACCTATGACAACACAAATAAATAAATGGTTCTGAATAATTATGTTGAAAATGGTATCATCGAAGTGAACTGATGATGATGATGGAGCCGGAAGATAGGTACCGGAACTAAGTAATTGATCAATGTATCCTAGCCGTGTTTGGGCTTATTAGAATTGTCATGAGATGCACTTTGGCTATAAGGTACTATCGAACTGATCTGATGATGGAGGAAGGTGGAACGTAGACACAGGAAATTCATAATAAAACAATGTAACCTAGCAGTGTTTGGGTTAATTGAAATTGAATTCTAATACCATCGAATATAGCATAGCATAGCATAGTCGGCCTTATAATGTTCCCACTGTTGGGACTCAGGCCTCCTCTCTAGGAGAGGGAAAGGGCCGTAATCCACCACGCGGGCCCAGTGCGTGTTGGTGGATGTCACATGTCTTCGAATTTTTGGTTCTAGGACATGCCGGTTTCCTCACGATGTTTTCCTTCACCGTTTTGAGAGCAGTGGTGATGAAATAAATTACACAAAGTAATGCGCCTGGCTGGGTTTGAACCCGCAACCTACAACTCGTAAGTCGGGGCCGTTACCACTCGGCCACCACTGCTCTTCATACCATCGAATAATCCGTTCCAATATAAACGCCTACAATTTACGCTAAAAATATCTTTTGCAATGACCATCATTAAATCGCAAACTTTCAACGTTACAGGCTTAGATTTGAGCGTTGAATGTTTTTATTACATGGCCAATTATATGTCGCTCTTTCAAGTGTATTATAACCTCAAAAGAAAATATGTTTGTATTGACTAATGACAAAAAAACTGTGAAAGTTGTGTATAAAGACATTCTGTAGTATATTTAGTACTCGCGACCCGCCCTGGTGCAATGCTGGACAAAACCGCATCAAAATCCGTTGCGTAGATTTAAAGATCTAAGCGGACAGACAGCTGGAAGCGACTTTGTTTTATACTATGAAGTGATCAGCATTGCACCCGTGCGAAGCTGGGGCGGGTCGCTAGTTTAACATAAGTGCAAAATTGGACGCTTTATTATTTTAGTGACAGGACACGTAACATTTTAATAGGTATCGAGTTAAGTGAATGGTGCGAGATTAGACGCTTAGTTTTTATTGTGTTTTCGTGTTTTGTTTGTAGGTAATAATCATGCCTCGTTACTCCTACACAGCTTCGGAATACACAGACATGGTTTTAATTTACGGGGAGTGTGACAGAAATGCTGCTTTGGCTATACGGACATACCGAGGAACACTCGAGTTTGTCCGACCAACGGGCGCACGATTGTTCAAGCTGTCCAGAGGATGCGTGAAAATCGATCCTTAATCCTGCATGTGGATAGTGCTCCTCCACGTGTAAGAGTGACCCTTGAGGAACGAATTTTAAATTATTTTGAACGCAACCCAACGTCTAGTTTGCGTAGGGCAGGTCGACATTTTCGTGTTAACCATAAAACTATTTTAAAAATTTTAAAACGCGACAAACGGAAGCCGTATATGTACAAAAAATTACATGCGTTGTTACCTAGAGACAAGCCAGTAAGGGTACACTTCTGTCGCTGGATAGAAACAAAACATATCGAGAATCCTGATTTTCTGTACAATGTGATGTGGACTGATGAAAGTACTTTTACTAGGAATGGTTTATGGAACAGACAGAATCTTCGTTACTGGAGCCGGGTGAATCCGCGTCTAGGACGGGAGACTTCGCACCAGTACAGATTTGCTGTCAATGTTTGGGCTGCCATTCACAGAAACACCATAATTGGTCCGGTTTTTATTGAAGGAAATTTAAATGCCGTAAAGTTTTTGGAACTCCTCAACGGACCCGTTTCCGAGTACACGGAAGAGCTTTCGCTAGATGTTTACAGGCAGATGTGGTACCAGTTAGACGGAGCACCAGCTCATTCAGTGGTGAGTGCAAGAGAACGTTTGTCTGAAATGTTCGGACAGCAGTGGATTGGCCGTTATGGACCAACGCGATGGCCCGCCAGGTCCCCTGACCTTACGCCATTGGATTTTTTCTTGTGGGGTCACATCAAAAATGACGTGTACGCAACAGCTGTTGAATCTGTGGATGATTTAAAAGATAGGATAATCTTATCTTTTAATAAATTAAAACACAGTGCTGCGAATGGGGACCTCTTGTCAAACGTCAGAAATAATCTTCTGCGACGTTGCAGTTTGTGCATTAGAATTAATGGCGGCCATATCGAAAAACGAAATATTTAGTGACGTAGGTCACGTAGGTACAGCTAAGTGATTGAACAGTGATCCAGATAGTGATTAATAATTTAATTAAAAAATAACCAGCGGATGAGATGTGCCTGATTGTTTGGTGAATAGTCTGTGATTTAGTGTAATTGTTTTTACTGAACATTAGCCAAAAGATCAAGTCGCTACACGACTGCGTTGTTGCCGCTCTTACCACAGGTTAGTGAACCAATATTCATATATGGTGTTCTATTTTTTATTCAGTTTTAAGCCATTTAGTTTGTTTGAAATTTTTTTTTTTCTATTTTGATTTTGTGGTTTTTTTGATAGTGTAGAATTATTCCTATGAACTAGTATTACATATGCGTGTTTTCGTTTATTGTCGTATTGTCGTATCCACTCTGTAGAGGGTGGCTAAGAACGGATCCTTGGGGTAGACCCCTCCAAGCTAACTTTGGTTCAGAGTCCTCCCCAGGAATCCTATCCTCCATAGTTTTATAAGGGATGCGAGTGGCTCGTAAATGAAACACGTAGTTAGTCGTTGATGTCTGAACAAGATCTGTATATTTTCTGTAATTACTCCCTATTTATATTTACATTGGTACTAGTGGAGGTAGAGCTTAGTCTAAGATATTTACAAGCGTGCGTCTCATCGCCGTATCTCTACGTTGACGTCGTGGTGGGGCTTGCGTGCTCCAATATACCCTAGGTCTGTATCGGTAAAGTTTGCTTTGCCGTAATATGCCTAGGGTGAGGGGCCAGACTAAGAGAGATACAATCCGCAGCGCAGTTTTGTGGCGAACTGTTGGGCATTAGCGACCCCACGGACCCGATCTCCTGGGAGAATTCTTGTTCTTCATCTCCGGCTTGCCTTTATTGGCCGGCCGTAGTGAACACTGACGAGGAACTGAGCTCCCACCTCTCTCTTGCCTTTATTGGCGTGTTTGAGGGGAGATTCGCAAGAGCAAACGTGCTTGGGAGAAGGATGTATAATCCAGTAAGGTGCTGGTAGGGATCTTGACCGTACTTCCGGGATTGTCCTGATAGCCGTGGTATACCTCTCCACTCCTCAAGCACCTCAGGATATGTTGCCCTCTTGTTGCTACGTCACTTCGTGCTAGCGGCCGTTTTTGGGGGCCCATTTATTGAGTGTGCAAGTCACCCCCTGCCTTTTTTCGATGCATATTAATAACGTTGTTCAGGCAGGGGCCATAGTCTTGACATAGTTCCATGTTACCAGTCCACTTAAGACTCCAAAAACCATAGCCCTATTATCTTTGTTCTCCATATGTCGCAACAGTTTTTCAATAACCGGGGGTTGTCCTTGGGTGCACTAGCATAGCGCGTACAGGGATAATCGTCGGTTGGTATCATGTTCCATTATAATTATCTAAAGGGCCTCTGCGAGTTGGCTTCGGCTCCTCGTACGCCTCCCAAAGGTCCAGGACCTCAGGGTCCTGAGATAAATAAAATATATAAAAATTATAATAATAATAGTTTATTTTGCATCAAGTTTTTCAATTTACATTAAATACATGGTAGTACATACAGCTTAAATTAATATACAATGATGTGGTGACATCAGCACCCTTACTAATTTGCCAAGACAACTTGTGTTAAAGATGGCACCAATTACAATTCTTAGGCATTTGGACTGGATAGAATCTAGTCTGCGCAGAGCTTCTTTGTTACATGGCTCGATTTGATAGCTAAAATAATCTAATACGCTTCTGATTATCGCTTCATATACCAGCTTCAAGGTATATGGGTGAGCACCCCACCAGACACCTGCCAAAGCTCTAAGAACTGAAATCGAGCGTATACATTTTTGCACTGTGTTGGTGATGTGATCCACTCCCGATAATGTGGAATCCAGGGTAACACCCAGAAACCTGGCACTCTCTTTAACTGGGAAATTTAGACAAGAGGGAGTATCTGAGGTATAAACATTATATACAGAGTGGAGATGACAATACGACATTAAATTAAACTTCGCATACCTTAAGACGTTCCCAATATACATACAAAAAAAAAAATTGAATATATCAAGTAGTTTAGTCACTGGAAATTATTTTCCATCTTCAACATTTGCGACATGATGTATCTGATTTTAAGGAAGCACTAACAGGCTAACGACCCCCGCGTCGGTAAAACATCAAAACATTAAAGACACGTTGCCAACTCGCCATTTAAAAACTTTCGCCAAATTAGTTTTTAAATTTGATTTACTGCAAATTATACTTTAAACCAGGCCAATAAGAGTCATAAAGAGTATCCTTAGAGTTAGATAAGAAATTAACGCATGCGGAAGTTGAACTATACACTGTATTAATAGAAAATTTAGTAAGTGCGAAAGAGATAAATGTAATTTGCTTTGTACTTCATTTTTTGTCGAAACTTGAAACTACAAATTTAGGTCAGTGTGTCGCTACAATCCTGTGACGATCCACGCGTCATCGCTTCGCAAGCGCACAACCTACCGCAGGACGTACTTTCTTTGCCCGCCTCGCCGCGCCTCCTTTGAAGTACCCGGCGCCCGCGTTCGTGTGTTTGTGTTTGTGATTTGTTAGTTATCACTACATAGTATAAAACAAAGTCACTTTTCGTGTCTGTCTGTCCCTATGTATGCTTAGATCTTTAAAACTGCGCAACGAATTTTGATGCGGTTTCTTTTAATAGATAGAGTGATTCAAGATAAACACACACACACACAGATTCAATAGAAACAAAACATATCGAGAATCCTGATTTTCTGTACAATGTGATGTGGACTGATGAAAGTACTTTTACTAGGAATGGTTTATAAATAAAATAAATAAAAATACTTTATTTCAGACCGTGGTCCATATTATATTAGTAATCACACAACTTAAAAACTATGTTAATAAAAGATAAAATAACAGAGAGAGAGAGATTTTAATTTAATTTAAATATCTTTTGCGTACACCTGACACACCTGGTACATGTACGTGTACATGCACCCAGTGTGCCAACGTGGCGCAACACGGCTTATCACTAATGGAATTATTGTTATGGAACAGACAGAATCTTCGTTACTGGAGCCGGGTGAATCCGCGTCTAGGACGGGAGACTTCGCACCGGTACAGATTTGCTGTCAATGTTTGGGCTGCCATTCACAGAAACACCATAATTGGTCCGGTTTTTATTGAAGGAAATTTAAATGCCGTAAAGTTTTTGGAACTCCTCAACGGACCCGTTTCCGAGTACACGGAAGAGCTTTCGCTAGATGTTTACAGGCAGATGTGGTACCAGTTAGACGGAGCACCAGCTCATTCAGTGGTGAGTGCAAGAGAACGTTTGTCTGAAATGTTCGGACAGCAGTGGATTGGCCGTTATGGACCAACGCGATGGCCCGCCAGGTCCCCTGACCTTACGCCATTGGATTTTTTCTTGTGGGGTCACATCAAAAATGACGTGTACGCAACAGCTGTTGAATCTGTGGATGATTTAAAAGATAGGATAATCTTATCTTTTAATAAATTAAAACATGGCTGCGAATGGGGACCTCTTGTCAAACGTCAGAAATAATCTTCTGCGACGTTGCAGTTTGTGCATTAGAATTAATGGCGGCCATATCGAAAAACGAAATATTTAGTGACGTAGGTCACGTGATTGAACAGTGACCAGTGGCCTAAGTGATTGAACAGTGATCCAGATAGTGATTAATAATTTAATTAAAAAATAACCAGCGGATGAGATGTGCCTGATTGTTTGGTGAATAGTCTGTGATTTAGTGTAATTGTTTTTACTGAACATTAGCCAAAAGATCAAGTCGCTACACGACTGCGTTGTTGCCGCTCTTACCACAGGTTAGTGAACCAATATTCATATATGGTGTTCTATTTTTTATTCAGTTTTAAGCCATTTAGTTTGTTTGAAAATTTTTTTTTTCTATTTTGATTTTGGGGTTTTTTTGATAGTGTAGAATTATTCCTATGAACTAGTATTATGCGTGTTTTCATTTATTGTCGTATTGTCGTATCCACTCTGTAGAGGGTGGCTAAGAACGGATCCTTGGGGTAGACCCCTCCAAGCTAACTTTGGTTCAGAGTCCTCCCCAGGAATCCTATCCTCCATAGTTTTATAAGGGATGCGAGTGGCTCGTAAATGAAACACGTAGTTAGTCGTTGATGTCTGAACAAGATCTGTATATTTTCTGTAATTACTCCCTATTTATATTTACATTGGTACTAGTGGAGGTAGAGCTTAGTCTAAGATATTTACAAGCGTGCGTCGTTATTCCTCAGACAGGGCGCTTGAAGCGCTGCAGATTAAACGCACTGAACGGGCCGCTCACCGCGCATGCGCGGCTTAGTACATGGCGCAATCCTGTCGCGAATCTATAAAATTTATAGATTCGCGACAGGATTGCGCCAATTGCGCCATTTAATACGAGTCGCGCGCAGAGTGCGGTCCTTTTCGCGGGACGACGTTACCGAGTGAACATCTCCGCTGCGCGAGGCCACGTGATCCAGCTGCGATGTTCGAAGTGAAAATCATGGAGGGTGCTGGAGCTTTTGTTTGCGCTTACAAGCTTATCCTGTTTCTAGATTCATCGTAAAACGTGTTGCTTCATTGTTTCTTTAACAGACATGGTCTAAAACGTGGTAATTGGTTCTGAGGTATTGGTAACTGTGACAGGTACTGTGTCACTACAGTTTAATGCTACGGTATGATCTGACGTATCCTAGCCGGGATTCTCAGCTGTTGCTTCTTTTGCCTGAGAACTGGGAGAAGGACAGAGTCATAGGCAGTAGACATATCCAAGAAAACGGCTACCACAGACTCATTTCTACTAAGGGTCAGTCGGAAGTCTGAAGTGAGGGTCGCCACACTATCAGATGTACCAGATCCTTTCCTAAAGCCAAATTGAGTCGTTGGCAGTAGTTTCCTGTTCTCCACAAACCATTCCAGACGGTTTTTAACAAGGTTTTCCAAGAGCTTCGTAAGTATGGACGATAGAATAATAAGTCTGTAGGAAGAATGATCACTGGGATCTTTCCCAGGTTTTAATATCGGGATAATAACTTGAACCTTCCAATCAGGAGGAATATATCCGGAGGAAAAACAATGATTGGTCAAATCCAGGTAATACTGGTAGGTCTTATTCCCAGCTTTAGATATGAAGGAGTATGGGAATACATCCACTCCAGGAGCAGAATCCTTTACGTGGGCGAGTACCAACTTCAGCTCCCCCAAAGTAAATGGTTTATCCAGAGGATCATCTGATGCCTTCTGGGGATCTGAAGAAACACATTCATCTTTGTCCGGGGCCTGAGGACCGTTGCCTCACGCGACCGGCCGCCTCCTTTGCTAGCATTACTGCTTCGCAGAAGGAGGCGACCGACATTTCGGGGAATGCGTCCTGGAATTGAACAATTTAATTCAATCAAGACCAATCCATCATCGGACCACTAGACGTTCGGCGTTGCGCCATCAGTACATGGTGGACATCCCACCCATACGCACAAAGCGTTTTGTGAACACACATGATTTGGAATTATTGGTTTTTGATTGGTATGGTATGTTGTAGATGAATCTATGGAAAGAAAGCTGGATTTTTTAGAGCATTCCATTGTTGACAATTAAAAAATAGGAGAGATATTAAATATTATCTACTTCTCTTGCTTACGTACCTACTTCTTCGACATAAAAAGAAATTTTTAAGAATTATGATGGATTTTGTCTATTTGAAGTGGGTACACTACATAAATACGAAAAACTTTATTCCGACAGTCACAAATACGAATTTCAAAATACCGATTTTCATAATTCCGAATGGTTCAAAATTCCGAACATAACAACTCCGACTAATCATTATTCCTATTTTTATAATTCCTAAATTTCAATTTTCCTAACTTTTATAATTACTATTCTCAAAATACCGAGTTTCAGTAGATCGAATAACGAAAAGTCCGATTTAATGATAATTCGAAACATCAAAAATACGAATTCCGATTATTAAAATACCGATTAATAAAATTCTGAAATAAAAACGCCTCATAAAACTGTATAGCAAGACAAATAAACACATAAATGCTCGTCAGAGGTCGTAGTATGAGGGGGTAGAATTAAAAAACTAATGACAGATGCGTTTTCCAGCATATAGGGGATTTATTGCAGCATGCAAGCAGGCATGCAGCGTGCAAGCAGACATGCAGCATGCAAGCAAGCATGCGACATGTAAGCAGGCATGCAACATGCAAGCAAGCATGCAACATGCAAGCAAGCATGCAACATGCAAGCAAGCATGCAACATGCAAGCAGGCATGCAGCATGAAAGCAGGCATGCAGCATGCAAGCAGGCATGCAAAATGCAGCAAGCATTGTTTCTGTCACGGCTCCGGCGCTGCGGGGTTTGGGCGGCCCCACGCGAGCTTATCGTCGCAGATGGTTTGAAGGCCCGCCGCCGCGGCTGAGGCTGGCCGGCGAAGCCGGCCAGCAAGCCGAAGCTGCGGTGGTGAGCTGCTGCACCTGCTCCTCAGCTCGCGGGCCGCCCTACCCCTCCGCGCCTACGCGGTTTTAAATTACACTCTAGGGGTAGGGCAAACAAGACTGCGTGAAGTCGGTTTTGCAGCGATTCGTTTCTGACACTAAATTTTGTAGCACAACATGTTGACTTTTAGTTTATTCGAAGTATTGAAAATCGGAATATCGTTTTTCGGACCGAGAACCCTTCGAGCATTTGATTCTTCGAACGTATGAAAATCGGAAAACTAACAAATCGCATTTACGACTTTCGGTAAAATAAATTTCGTGATTTTTAATAATAGACATTATAATTTTTAGGTATTATGAAATTCGGACTTTTGAAAATCGGAATATCGAAATTCAGAATAAAATATTTCGGAGTATTTGGGTGTTCCCATTTGAAGTACTTACAGTTTATTTTATAGCGTGTTTTTATGTATGATCAAGTATGGTATGGTGGTTTAAATACAAGGCGAGTGAATGTTTTGTAAGTGTTTCTTTCGTAAATTTCCCGATCCCTGAACAAAGAAATCTGGTGAAGCGTCAATGCCTTTTCTCAATGTGTAGGTAGGTATATATTTTTAGAGAATAAATAATATAAATTAGTTACCTTTCCCGCATTCTCTAAGTCAATTGAGTCTCTGTTGAGGATTCCATTCACCAATATCTACGACCGCAGCGCCCATTGGTTGGCGTATCGAATGCTTCCTTGAGACGCTCGCTAAACACCGATAGAGGGCGTCTTCCCGCAAAAAAAAAAGTTTCCGCTCCCGCCGCCATTCGGCATTGCGTCGAATGCGTGCCGCTCCGCTATAGAAATCCCATATATGTTGAAAACCTGAGAATTCTCGTGTAATAAGTGTATCTGCTACTGTGAGACATTGAGACCTTATAGTGCAGTGTTGGTTTCACGAGTTCTGACCAGTCCACCGGTGGATGAATCAATTTAGCTCGCCGGCCGGCAGCTCACCCAGCGACCACGCACCCGTGAACGAGGCGCCTTCCTACCTTCAAGTGGGGTCCCTGGATTAGCAAGGTACGTGGGCTTTATTGCTGCAAATAGATGTTGTGGGTATTGGTGTCTCAGAGGTGAGAACACCTAAATACTCCGAAATATTTTATTCCGAATTTCGATGTTCCGATTTTCAAAAGTCCGAATTTCATAATACCTAAGAATTATAATGTCTATTATTCAAAATCACGAAATTTATTTTACCGAAAGTCGTAAATGCGATTTGTTAGTTTTCCGATTTTCATACGTTCGAAGAATCAAATGCTCAAAAGGTTCTCGATCCGAAAAACGATATTCCGATTTTCTATACTTCGAATAACTAAAAGTCAACATGTTGACTAACTAAAAAAGACATGCTATGGCAGTACAGGCGTTCTCCTAATGCTAAAAATAAATTTCTATTAAAGCTATTTTTAGTGCTCGTTTAAAAAAAGTAATAAATCTGACCCAAAAATCACTGATTATCACATAAGTTCGGCCAAAAACAAATCTAAAGCTTTTTGGAACATTATTAACAAAGATAAGCTTTATTATCCTAAAGAAAATATACCTGACTACATTAAAATAAACAATAATGTAATATATGACCCTCAATTAATAGCAGAATCTTTTAATAATTATTTTATAGATGAAATTAAGCCGACTAATTCTATTCCCTCTTATACAACCATTGAAACTAATTGTAGCTCTACTTATATTTATTCCTCCTACGGTACCATCTGACATAGTGACAACAATTCAATCATTAAATAATACCAATAGTCAAGGATATGATGGCATCATCACCAAAGTTGTTAAACATGTGGCACTGTTAATTGGGCCCGTTATGAGTTATGTCATCAATCTTTGCATCGAACATGGTCATTTCCCTGAGAAACTAAAAATTACTATTATAAAACCAATTCATAAAAAAGATGACAAAAAAAAAACATGGGTAATTATAGCCCAATAGCACATACCAATTTTTTCAAAAATTATAGAAAAAGTAATATACAAAAGCCTTAACTCGTTTTTTGAAAAACATGATCTCATAGCCAAAGAGCAGTTTGGATTCAGAAAGCATAGATCCATAAATATGGCGATTTATGAATTAGTAAAGAAAATAATATCCTAATATTGATAAAAGAACTCCAGTAGCAGCCCTCTTCATGGACATGTCTAAAGCATTCGACCATGTAGACCATGATATATTGCTGAAGAAATTGGAGCGTTATGGTATTAGAGGGAACGCTTTAAAATGATTAAAATCTTATCTGTCTAATCGCATTCAAATTACGACAATTGATAGATAAAGTAAGAGTTCTCAAATTGAACACACATACGTATCACAACCCAGGAAATCGACTTACGGTGTTCCCCAAGGTAGCATTTTTGGTCCGCCATTGTTTAATATTTACATAAATGACATGCCTAAAGCCATAAAAAATCAGATGGTCTTGTTTGCTGACGACAGTACTATTCTATTCTCTGATAATGACATCAATAATCTCATGAATGACATAAATAATGACCTTAAAAATATAATAAATTGGCTAGCCAATAATAATCTAAATGTGAATAAGACAAAAATAATGACATTCAATCAGAGAATCATGAAACCCAAGCTTAACATAAAATATGAGAACGTAACAATCACTGAGAGCAATACGACTAAGTTTCTGGGTCTATACTTGGATAGTCATCTGTCATGGAACCATCATATTGATACTTTGTCAAAGAAGCTTAGCCAGTTCGCTTATGCTCTTTATAAGCTATCAAAAACGGTTAACCGATTTACAGTGCTACTTCTGGGTCTATACTTGGATAGTCATCTGTCATGGAACCATCATATTGATACTTTGTCAAAGAAGCTTAGCCAGTTCGCTTATGCTCTTTATAAGCTATCAAAAACGGTTAACCGATTTACAGTGCTACTAGCTTATGATGCTTACGTGGCGTCTAACATTAGGTACGGCATAATTTTCTGGGGTAACTCGAGTGAAAGGGAAACTGCTTTTAAAGCCCAGAAAAAATGTATGCGATCCTTTACTCATTTGCATTCGACTGACAGTTGTAAACCAATATTTAAACAACTAAATTTGTTAACTTTACCGTCTATGTACATCTATGAGATGGGAGTATTTGTTCGTAGTAATCTCCATCTGTTTGAAACTCTACACTCTCGACGTCATCAGAACACTATTCGAGCCGGTTCTCATAAAACAGCATTTTTCGCTAAAAGTGTACTTGGTATGGCCTCCAAAATATATAATAACATACCAATAGCTACTAAAAATAAAGAGTGTCTTAAGTTCTTATAAGAGGTCCCTGTTTAGGTTTCTTTTGGCTAGATGTTACTATTCTATCGCAGAGTTTATTGCTGATAAACAGGGGTATGGAGATCCGACGTGCTAAATAGTTAATAATAATTTGTAATTATAATAATTTAATCCATGATATAATTTTAATATTTGTAGTTATTCTATTTGACTTATTTTGGTGAATGACAATTGACATACTCATATTTTATTTCTCTTTATAAGGTTTTTTTTATTTATTTGTAATTTATTTGACTTGCTTGGCTTTTTGCCTTAATTAACCGACTTCAAAAAAAGGAGGAGGTTATCAATTCGGTTGTATTTTTTTATTATTTTTTTTATCATCATTATTTTTTTTATTTTTTTTATGTTTGTTACCTCAGAACTCCGTCGTTTATGGACCGATTTGCAAAATTTTTTTTCCCTTCATAGGATATGCATCCAGATTGGTCCCATTTTTTAAAAAATCCAGTTCTGATGATGGAATCCATGAGGAATCGAGGGAACTCCTCAAAAATTATAGGCAACCCTATGGTAATTTTGGTATTTTCATCAAGAACTTAAGCATTTACAGTCAAAAAGTAACATTTGATGAAGTGGAACTGATGAAAAAGACCAGAAATGGTCAACGGAACTTCATACTCAAATAGATATCACAATGAAGATAGTTAAGCGACTATGACAATACAAATAAATGAATGATTCTGAATAGTTACGTTGAAAATGGTATCATCGAAGTGATCTGATGATGATGATGGAGCCGGAAGGTAGGCACTGGAACTCCGTAATTAATCAATGTAACCTAGCCGTGTTTGGACTTATTAGAATTGTCATGAGATGCACTTTGGCTATAAGGTACTATCGAACTGATCTGATGATGGAGCCGGAAGGTAGGCACAGGAACTCCGTAATTAATCAATGTATCCTAGCCGTGTTTGGGCTTATTAGAATTGTCGTGAGATGCTCTTTGGCTATAAGGTATTATCGAACTGATCTGATGATGGAGCCGGAAGGAGGAAGGTCGACACAGGAACTTTATAATAAAACAATGTAACCTAGCAGTATTTGGGTTAATTGGAATTGTCATGAGAAATAGGCACTCTGTTTATAAGTCTATCGCAACTAAAAAGTGTGAAATAAAAACTTTTTACAAAAAAGAAAATAACCGACTTCACTAAAAAAAAACACTAAAAGGATCAAAATAACTTTAATTTCGGAAGTCGGTGTTCCTCGGTATTGTTTGTTTCTTATTTAACACCGACTAAAAAGTTTTTATTTTGTACGCTATTCTTTTGGCAAAACATATTGCACTTACTTTTCTTTTATGTACTACCTGTTAACCCACCTATGTTTTACAAAATAAATGATTGATTGATTGATTGTGCTACAAAATTTAGTGACAGAAACGAATCGCTGCAAAACCGACTTCACGCAGTCTTCTCTGCCCTACCCCTAGAGTGTAATTTAAACCCGCGTAGGCGCGGAGGGGTGGGGTGGCCCGCGAGCTGAGGAGCAGGTGGTGAGCGTTAAAACCATCTGCGACGATAAGATCGCGTGGGGCCGCCCAAACCCCGCAGCGCCGGAGCCGTGACAGAAACAATGCTGTCGCCGGAAATGGAGCCGAAAGGTGAAAGGTAGACACAGGAACTTTCTAATAAAACAATGTAACCTTGCAGTGTTTTGGGTTAATTGGAATCGTCATGAGAAATACCTAGGCACTCTGTTTATAAGTGGTTCGCAACTAAAAAGTGTAAAATAAAAACTTTTTACAAAAAAAAAATAACCGACTTTTTTTTTGTAAAAAGTTTTTGATAATAGTAATTATAAACGATAGGAATATTGAAATTTAGGAATTATAAAAATAGGAGTAATGATAAGTCGGAGTTGTTATATTCGGAATTTTGAACCATTCGGAATTATGAAAATCGGTATTTTGAAATTCGTATTTGTGACTGTCGGAATAAAGTTTTTCGTATTTATGTAGTGTACCGCTCAGAGGTATCGTCAACAGGGATTTAATTTTGTGTATTTTAAATTTACTTTTACCGCCATATTGGTTGTCTTAAAACACCTCCTTTCTTAGGTGAGGCTATTTACACGCCTTATCATAATTATTTGGTCCTTTCGAGCCTGGATAGGTAACCGCTCCCTAGTTAGATTTTTACGTAATATTTGGTGAAAATCATAATAGGTATATATAGGTTATAGATATTTAAACCTTTGGTAAATTATTCTTTCCTATAAACCGCTCTCCGCTATAACATAAACATAATTGACAATAGATTCTACGTAGGTTTTGGTAAATCTGTCAATATTGTTTCATAGAATTTAATGTGTTACGTATTTCACTTTGGTAATAGGAGGTAGTTACCCATCATTTCGGCTTTGTGCGTATTAGTTATTTTTATTCAGATACCGCCACATAGTTGGTAGATACTTTACTATTGCAAACCGCCTGATAAGTTTACCCGCGCATATTTTTAGATATTGCTCTTGATATTAACTTAACAAAATGACTGAGAAACAATTAAAGCCGGAAGATTTACTGACTATCCTTCATGAAAAGAAAGGATTGTTATTCAAACGCCTTAATCGATTATATGATTTATCGAAAAATATTTCGTCGTTCGATTCGAGAAATAATGAAAGTTTTATGACTGAATCGGAAACTATTGACGACATTCGTGACAAATTTGAATCTTATGTCGATCAAATTAACCACATAAACATTTATTTGAAACCTGGTTCGAGTCCCGACTATGCTTGTTTAGAATCCTTTGAAGATTTGTTTATTCGCATTAACCGTATTAGGAATAAAATCGACAGTAGTCAATCGCAGTTATCACAATGTAGTAATTCGAAAACGCTTTTTGAACCACTAAAAATAAAGCTGCCTCCAATCGCATTGCCATCTTTCGACGGGAAACCTGAGAATTGGCCTGTTTTCTATGAGTCGTTTAAGTCGAATATTCATAACAATGAACAGCTGACTGACTCGCAGCGTGTGCAGTATTTCGTAGGTAGGCTTACACATAACGCGTTAAAGATTACAGCCGGTATTGTACCTACGGCTGATACCTATCATTTTCTATGGGACTGCTTAGTTAATAAATACCAGGATAAGCGTACATTAGGTATACACTATTTAAATAATATATTAGATTTAAAAAGTTGTTTGTGTAACGCAAATAGTCTCGATTCTTTCATTGAAACATTTAGTGTAAGTATTTCTGCCTTGAAACAACTTGGTATTCCGGATCTTGCGGATTTTATTCTCTTGCATTGCGCTATGAGACAAATAGATTTACAGACTGGTCAATCGTTTGAACTTTCCGTTCGCGATGTTGAAATACCTACAACTAAATTTTAATTAGCTTTGTTCAAGATCATTGCTAAGATATTAGCACGCTCGAATTTACCTCATTCGAACGCGAAAAATAATTATAATAAACCTCATAGTTCCGCATCTCGCGAGCCTCGCACGCAAACGAAAGCGTTTGTTGTGAGTGAATCGCCTAATTCTACCGCTCCTGCTCCGCTCCGCTCCGTCGCGAGTTGCGCGTATTGTAAAGATAACGCTCATGTTCATTTGTATAACTGCGCTAAGTTTCAATCCGCGTTGACTCCTAGAACTAGGTTTGAGTTCGTCCGTACATGGTTGCGCAAATTGTCTGAGCACGTCGCACGGTTTGAGTAATTGCAAGTCGACCTCAGTCTGTTACGTATGTAAAAAACGCCATCATACTTTATTACATTTTGAGAAAAATAAAAAGAACTTTCGTAACAAGTAAAATTGCTTTGCTGATACTTGTAGTCAATGGTTGATTAGGGATAGAGATGAGCATAGGTACATCAAAATGATCTGATGACGAAGCCGGAATTTAGGCACCTCAAGTGAAGAACTTAGCCGTGTTTAGGCTTGTTGGAATTGTCATATGATGCACCACTTAGTCTTTAGAGTGCCTTTGAACTGATGTAATGATGGAGCCGGAAAGTAGAAGTTAGGCAGGAGGACTCCGTAATGAAACAATGTATCCTGTGTTTTTTTTATTGGAATTGTCAATTCCTCATAATAGCCATTGTGGCTATCAAGAGGAATAATACAAACAAGATATGTTTGAGCACGTTATTATTACGCCATGTGCTAGTCAACAGATATGAAGGGTCCAGGATGCCTGCAAGCCAAGAATTTGATTGTATTATTGATTACCTGAGCAAAATTTGTCAAGAAAGTTGACTTGATACATTTGGCGCAAAATACTACAAAAATATTGGAATGTGTATATCCATATTCTAATGGTAGTTTAAACCTATGAAGACTTGGCTTAAGCCGAGCGCTGGGACCTGTCCCTGATACAGAGGTGGATGCAGCTTCATGTTAGCGGCTCTCCTCGTATTATTTGACTTTGTGATATTGTGTGGGTGAAAATTATTGTAGTTATTATATCTCAAATTTTATGAATTATGATATACGTAATGTGTTATTTTATTTGTATTTTATTTTTATTTGAATTTTATTTTAAGTGATGAAATCACATGTAGTTGGGTACCTATGTGTATTTGATTTGATTATTTTAATATTTTATTTGATTCTAATTTTGTGTGTAATGTATGGACTATGTCTGAAAATAAAATGAATACAATTAAAGAACTTAGTATCTAAACTAAAAACATAAACAAAAAAAAAACAACTGTCCTGCGTTCAAAAATGAGGCTAGAGTTAACTCTAATGACGTCAGAGAGTTTTTGGCGGGATTTCTTCGAGTGAAGTTCAGTGGCTGTTTTAATTATTCGCAAATTGATTCCTAGTGGATATTGTGGTGTAAAATTGGTGTAGTTTTGTATCTCAAGTCTCTGCGCAACTGGAATAATATGTGGAATCATTGAAATAGGCGCGATCTCGGTAAAATGGAGCTGAGAATTTTATTGTAGTTTTAGCTACCTTAGCGAAGTTTTTTTTTTATTCTTGATAGGTTCGCGCTTGACCACTAACTCACCTGATGGAAAAGGACGATGCGGTCGACGATGGAGCGCGCTTACCTAGAAGTAACCTATTCACTCTTGACTTAAAGATTCCCGGGTTGTAGCCATCAGGAAAAACAGTTTGCTGAGAAGGCTGAATCGATACAATTACTGCCGAATACTTCAAAAAATATTAGAATTTTGTTTCACCCGCATTCTAGTGTAAAAAAAGAAACAACTATTATGGGAGATTTATTACGCAAGAAAACAAGGACGAAAGACTAGGCGATATGGTCGAACGACTATAGCTTTTCCTAAGGGGTAAAAAGAAAAAAAAATGTCCATTGTCCGGCACAGAGTACATTAAATATAGTGTTGTCCGGTGTCAAATTGTGATTTTTTGTTTGTTTTGATTAATATATTGTTCAATAATTTCATTTGTTAAATTGGTATCTACCGGTTTAAATAGGTACTTTCCAGTAAAGATTTTGATTTAAGATTTTTAAAATAATATCTATCAACTTCTTGGACGTCCAGGAATTTATAGCCCGCTCCGTCGCACGCGACGGGTCCCGTCAGACGCTCAGTCGCATCGTCATCAATTAGCACTGGCGCCACGCTGCGCGATAAGTGCCCACGTAAACAAGTGTTTTTTTCGGCGACTCGTTCGTAACTTGAGTCACTTCAGGTAATGTTTTTGTTTAAGCTTATTAATGACTCTTTCAAGTCGTCTCAAGTGTTTATTATTATTTGGTTTCAATTTTTGTATATAGAGCTGTAAACATTAACTATAGTTGGCTATAGTTGATATTTGAACTTTAAAGAATATTAGTTTTAAAAGTAAAGCGGAAACATATAGATTTTATGACTTTAATAGGTGGATGGGTTCTATCTACATACGATAAAACAAAAAAACATACTTCATAGTAAATAAATATTTATTTTAGAGGCATAAGACTAGCATGTGACATTTGCTCACGGTGAATAATTTTTCACCCAAATTAATAATTTACTACAAATAAATGCTTTCACGTAAACTAAAAATATTGTTACTGTCTGAAAGCTAAGTTTCTGCTGTAACATATATGTAAATATTATGTTGATAGGTTTATCTAATACAGAAAAATATGGAATTGATTGAAGGCATTCCCACTTACGTGAAAATACTCTTAACATTTCTGGTTATTTTTTGTTATTTTTTTTTCAGTGAAATTTGAGTAAAGAAAGATGAATAAAAAATGTAACTATTTTCTACAATAAATACCCTTTCCAATGAGGTATCACACTTGTTATTCAATAATACAATATATTAATATTAATATTTATTAGTATCTCTAAATTAGGTTGGCGGCCATGAGTTCAATGACATTTATGTTTTCGACTCCACTTGAAACGAAAAATCTAATCTGACCTTAAATCTATTAGCGTTTGTATATTCTTTGGCTGAAAACTATTGACGAATAAACATTCAACACGATAGTAAATTCTTTTAACACAGAACTGGTCTCAAAATATAATAAATTGCGATAGCATTCTGACAAAATTCTAGGTATCAAACGATTGCCGTGATAGCCACACATAAATACAAATATACGTATTTTAAACTTACCCAGGTTAAAATCCTGTTGCACACACATAAACTATATTCTAATTATTCACTAAATCAACACTTTACACAGAAACACTCACTCAAAACCGAAAATATTATTTTTTACCGTAAACCGCTACTAGAATCAGCTGGCGTTCGCGCGCGAAATGCAACGACTGAATTTGACATTTTTTTTTTTTAAAGTGTGATTCGTTTTGGAACTGTTATCGTATTTTTAGCATGAAATAATGTATCGAGATTCGAGTAGAAAAGAGAAAAGGTTATAAAACATCGTGTGTTAGACAGAAATAGATATATTATGAGGTCGTATCGTATAGAAACGGCAAGGACGAATTTTGTTTGACAGTATAAAAAAGTTTGGGACTAGAGTCCCAAAGAGCGTTTGACCGGATACACAAAGTTACGCAACTGAATTTTAGCCGCGTAACTTCGGCACTTGTAGTGTGTCATGTCAGCCGAATACGGCGGAACGTAAAATCAGCCGCGGAACTTCCGTCGCGTACCTTCGGCATTGTGTGTTTAGACACAAAGAGAAGGCAGAGTCACTATATCTGTAATGAACGCCGAGCCTGCGGACCTAATGTGTTAAAGTGACAATAGACTGATAGGACAGTGAGTGATTATGTTAATAATTAGTGTTTTCTAAGTGAACCTAATTAGTTTTTAGTGAGGAACTCATAAAATGAGCCCTAATTGTGTAGTGATAACGTGTCACTATATTACGTAGTGATAAGGACTAAAGTTTTCTGATGGTGACTTTTTACTGTTTCTAAAGGATAGATTAGTGATTTCCAAGTAGAATGATATTCGGTTTCTTAAATGAAATTGGATATTTCTATGTAAAAAGCATGTTTAAAGAGTAAAGGCTCTCGTAGTCTCGTTAAGGTAAAGTTTCGCGATACTAAAGGTTAGTGCATGTAATTTCGAGATTATTCCGTGCTTGATTCTGATTGGTTGAAATATTCGCGAGCATTCCGGAATGTTTCTTAGTGGCTGAAAAGCTCCACCTCCGGACCGTTCGACCAATCAGCGATCAGCTGCGTACCTAATGAATAAATTGGAACCGGTTTTGTTCCTACACACAGTCGTTTTCCGAATATTCTAATAAGAATACTTGTGTAGCGGCTCAGTCGCCACACCTCACAACGTCCGTTACGAATGACGTAACCAGCGAGCTCGCGCATCTTCGGGTATCATCGCCGCGGCCGGGAGCCGTTCGGTTTCGCAGCGCGCCCGCACACCAGTCCTTTGTTCGCCGCTGCGCAAGGCACTCCCGCGCTCGCTTGCTGGCCCGCTTATTTTTAATTTGCTCCGCCGCGTTTATCGTAATTCTAATTTTCATTTCGTGCTTTAAATTTCTTCTGCCTAATTCTATTCTGTATTCTATTCTATTCTTCTATCGGCCTAACTTCCATCTATTGTGTTTCCGTGTCTCCTACGCTTCCGTGATTATTGTGAACTCTGAACTTAAAATATAACTGTTGCTGTGAACTTTTGGTTTTTATTTGTGGACGATACCTACACCTGCGAAGAAATGAACCTGGAAGAAAGAAGCCTTGTTTTATTTCAAGTTCAAGAAGAACACACACAAGAAAAGAAGAGAAAAATATACAGTCCACTACAATATCGATTACTTTGAATTTATTTCTAAGGGACTCGCGAGGGCCCATTTTATAAATAACCCGGATTGCTCTCTTTCGCAATATGAAAATTGCTAGGTACTCTATCAGTGTTGCTGTATCAGAAATATAATCTAAATTGAGTTTAGTAAAAAAAATGGCAACATTTAATGAGACGCACTATGAAAAAAATATGCTTTAGTAAGACATACACGAAACGCATACGGGTGCGTTGTAGGCACACAAATAAAAAACATTAAAACGCACCCGAGTGCGTTACTGGCATGGAATGGGTTAACATCAGTTTATAAAATAGAATTATGCCTTCGTGTGTAGTGAAAAATTGTAAAAACAACAGTATATCACAAAAAAATCTCACGGAATTACTTTTCATTTGTAAGTTCTTGATAGAAAACATCTTTTCTTTATTATTCACAAAGATTCAAAGCATTTTATTTCAAATGAACCATTTACAGGCACTTTTGAAATGTCAAGAAGTTAATCAGTCAGAAAAAAATGATGCTAATTGCACATTCCAAAGCGTAGATCTCGATGGAGAAGAATGTGCAAGAAACTCCATGGACACTCTTTTCAATCATGTTTTGTCATTACAAATTTCTCTGTTACATGTTTCGTATCGCTATCATGTGAAAACAATGTAAATAAATTAAAAATAAAAACTAGATATAGATATTAAAATAGCAACAGGCAGCTTTTTTTTTTTCGGTGGGAAAATCATCTTATGACATCCCCCGCTCTTGGCCAGGTGGGAGATAGTGTCAGACTTTTACTGACTAAAAACCCACTCCTGTTCCTTCTTTGCCATTTTTTTTTCCAGGGCCCCGGGGATCTCTTTCGCATCACCCATGGCCCCAGTAGGCTTCAACCCTGCTGGGCCCCTACGGTTGCTGACATCTCCTTGAGGCGCGCGTGGAACACTACGCGCCGTCGACGACTTGGGCTCGGTCCGGACGGTTACCGGACGATCGGACGGCGAGCCACCCATTGCTCACCGTCCGCAAGCCCGCGCCTACGGTGGCCGGAAATCGGGATCGGAATCCCGGCGGCGGTTGGGGCGTGAGGACCGTTGCTGATCGATCGGATCGAGGGTGACCCTCTCCCCTAAAACAGAAATCAGAAATCAGAAACGTTTATTTCAAATAGACCAATTACAGGCACTTTTGAATTGTCAAAAATGTCGGTCAGTCAAAAAAAAATACAAGTGAAGCTAAATTGCACGTTCCAAAGCGTAGATCTCTATGGAGAAGAACGTGCAAGAAACTCCATGGACACTCTTTTAAATCATATTATGAGTTACATAAATCTTGGTTACATATTTCTTGTCGCTTCTAATATGTGAGCACAATGTAGATAAGTAATAATAATTAAAAGAATAAAATAAAAACTTATTAAAAAAAATATAGAAATTGAATTAAGTCACTGGCAGCTAAGAGATGACCAGTCTCAACTGACGGCACCCGTTCACGAGCATGAAGCGTGCATCAGCCCCACTCAGTTCAACCATTTTGAAGGGAACCGAATGACCCAATAACACGCGCCACCATCAGCGAGACATTTGAGTGAGCATGACAAACTCTCAACTGCCATGCTCGTAATGACAAACAAGTTGTAACCTAATAAAAATGCTCCATGGTACTTCACATTCACAAAACTTGAAAAAAAAAGTGCTTCTACATTATACAATGCTATTGTTTCCAAATACAAAAGATAATAAATTATCATAAGCTCTATTGAAATAAACCAATAAAATAAAATAAAAAAAAAAAACATTTCGAAAACAACAATACAAAAAGGGGAACAGTATCTCTTCCAAAATTATAAAAAAAAACTAATTTGAAGGTAAAAGTGGCTGTGGCTGCGGAGCAGGACCGGCATTTAGCCAAGCGCTTTTATCAAGGATATAATCTTCCAGTTTATAATACGCTTGTCTACATAGTGTGCGTTTAATGCATGCTTTAAATTTGGACTCATTTAGTTGTAGAATCTCAACTTGTATTTTATTATAAAATTTTACACAGTACCCCATGAAAGAACTATGTACTTTAGCCAATCTGAACCGAGGTTGATCTAATTTGTTCCTTCCTAGTATTAAAATTGTGCCTGTCACTTATCTTAGTAAAAAGATGAATATTTTTCCGAACATACATAATGTTTTCATAAATGTATTGACAAGGGACCGTCAGGATGTTTATTTCCTTAAATAGTTCCCTAAGAGAATCGCGTCTGCGAAGATTATATATGGCTCTGATAGCTCTTTTCTGCAGAATAAAAATAGACTATATCTGCAGCCCGTCCCCATAGCAAAATACCGTAAGACATGATACTATGAAAGTAACTGAAATAAACTAGTCGCGCAGTATCCACATCAGTAAATTGACGGATTTTTCTGACAGCATATGCTGCTGAACTAAGCCGACCTGCCAGAGATGTTAAATGAGGACCCCATTGTAGCCTCGAGTCAAGCGTGATCCCTAGGAAAACCGTATTCTCGACGAATTCGAGTTTCTCCCTCAAATCTGGTCCAAAAACGCATAAAACGTACCGGTAAAACGGGGCTATTTGGGTTTTTGGGTGGTATTTGGGACGACCCAGAATTTCGAACAAAAATATCGATTACTGTCGGTTGGTGTAAGGTAGAATTTATTTTTACCCGACTACGGAGGGTTATGATTTTGACAGGCTATGTATGTATGTGAGTATGTTCATCTGTTCCCACACAGCTCCTAATCTACTTATTGGAACTCGACGTATGAGGTATCGTTAGAACCGTCTTAATTGTCCGCTGAACATAGGTTACGTGAAGTGTCACAAAACTTGATATGGCGCCCTCTAGCGGACAAAAAGTAATGTGTAAAAAATAAAAATGGAGATAAATACGCCGTGTTTGGTATCATTTGAAAGGGCTCTAATTGTACATTTCCAAAATATTGTTCAAATTTAAAGTGACGCCCTCTAGCGGACAAAAAGTCATGTGTTAAAAAAAATGTTAAGATAAATACACCGTGTTTGATATCATTTGAAAGGGCTTCACTGGTACTTATCAAAATATATCATCAAAATTCAATGTGGCGCCCTCTGGTGGACAAAAATTAATTTACCATTATAAATTAGAAATTTTAAATTTAGTTTTTGCAAATGGTATAGAAGCTTAGTGATTTAACACCAAAATAATTTAAATTAAAAAAAGTAAAAAAACTAAAACCCGACTACGACAAAGAAAACGACGAAACTGAAAAAGTATGAAACAAGATTTCCAGGATGTTGAAATAAACAAGGTAAAAATAAAAGCCGTAGTCACACGTTATTAAAGTGTTTCGGTTGTTACCTATAACGTGTGACTGCGGCTTTTCTTTTTACCTTGTTTATTTCAACATCCTGGAAATCTTGTTTCATACTTTTTCAGTTTCGTCGTTTTTTTTTGTCGTAGTCGGGTTTTAGTTTTTTTACTTTTTTTTTACAAACTCTAGCAACACTTTGATAGTTTAAGTCAATTTGTCATCTGTCAGTGTCAGTCTTTTTCACAGTTTAGTTTCAAATTTTAATAAGAGAGTCTGAGACTGATTTTTCTTCAAAAACAAAACATCTTCCACAGTGCAAAATTTTAGGTAAGAGTGTGAATGTTTTAAAATTACGGTTAAATAAAGTATCACGATGTTTTCTTGCTAATTAGTAATTTTGATATGCTAAGTTTTTGATTTATTATTGAAAATGTGTCTGGGGCTTTTCGGGACACCGATGCGGGGCTTTTTGGGACAGTGTGTTTTTTTGAATATTGAGTTTGAAAATTGTGTAAACGGTAAGGATTGGTTTGTAAATTGTGATACTCAGCAATTTACAAAGCAATACTTACCGTTTTCTTTGACTGATTTGAATACCGTAATTAGGTACTTCCTAAATGAAAATTGTACAAGGAATATTAAGACTGATTTTTTTTTAGTTATTGTATAAGATTAATAATTAGGAATGATTTGTTTTGTTTGGAAGATGCTTGACTTATAACATTAGTAGAAGTTTACGCTGACTGTTTTTTTATTACTTTTTAGTTAGGTACTGTTTTATTTTTTGACTTACTGTTTTGTTTTTCGTTGAGGTATTGTCTATGATAAATAACAGAGATTTGTTGTGTTTGTAAGGAAGCTTGATTTATAACGTTATAGTAGAAGTTTACGCTTGCAATAAAAGTTTTCGAAATACCTATATTATTTTTTCTTTCAAATTCTACCAATTCCAAAAAAAAGAGGTTATTTTACGTGGTATTAGTTATTTTTTGTCCCAAATAACGACTTGTTTAAAGGGAGTATTTTGGCTCATAATATGGATTATATATTATTATCCATTTGCCATTGCTGTCCATAATAGCCCCAAATATGCGATATTTGGGACGGACTCATCTTTATTTATTTTTTCAGTTCCTTTTGTAAGTGGTTACTTCATACGTATATTTACATAAATAAGGGGTTCTCCAAGACCTATATACATATTGTTCCATTGAATTTTATGCGATATGAACAAGATATTTGCAAAATGTGTCCCGAGTAGCCCCGTTTTACGGTACGATTTTTTGATTCCTAACCTCAAAATTTCAATCTTGAATATCCAAAAGTATGCGTTTCCTAGATTCGGGAGGAGGTTTGGGGGTGGAGGGGACACCCCCCCGCCCCGCCCCCGACCCCAAAAAATCCATTATTTCGCTGTCCAGTATAGTAGTACAGTTTTACCTCCGCCCGCCGCAGCTTCGCTAGATAGCGCGCATCCGAAATATCCAATTTTCCATGTCCTTTACTGTTCTCATTATTAGGAGTTTCGTCTACTCATTGTCGAAAACTCGAAACCCCTGAAAAGTAGGTATAATTCACCGTGTGAGTAATATTGGAATTTGTTATTAATAGTCAAAAAGTATCAAGCTTTTATAACAGTAATTAAAAAACTAACCTAGAAATTAAATTATTGAATCCTGTTGTATAGCACATCAGTAAAAATACTTCTTAGAGGGTTGCTATGCTACAGAGCTTTGTTGATTTTATAAGTCATAACAAATAATAATAATAATATTTTATTTATTATAAAATACATATTTGACATCAAATGTGTACAAAAAATATAAGCGATGCAACAGTCAATTTAATTTGAGTACGCTGACTCCTAAACTAGGAAGATCCTGTATCTTAGGAGGCAGTGTCTTCGCATAAATAGTGGACGAACAAATTATGAGCGTACAGCGCAGCGTAGATATTATGCCAAAAAGTGGACTAATGACTCTAATGAGGAAAGAAATATATAATTATATTTTTTTTTAATATATTTATTTGCGATCAGCCCTTAGGCTATGAGCAAATCTGTTCTGTGATGCTGTTATGCGGAGTGGCTTCCCATTGGAAGCATCTACTCATCTGCTGACTAGAGCTACTGTCTGTCTTCTAGCTCTAGGATCTGATGACGTTTTAGTCGCCTCACATACTGATTCGTGGTGAGCTGCCGAGCGAGTTCGTTAGGGTGACTGATTAGCCGCTCTTTGTATTTAGCTGCCAAGCTTCGAATTTCCTCTTTGGTTGTTCTCATTTCAAGGTGCTCGTGAACTTCATTGTTGGTTATGTACCATGGTACTTTTGCGATTGTTCTGAGAATCTTGTGCTGCTGGCGCTGGAGCATATTTATGTTGGAATCGCTTGCGCTGCCCCATAGTTGTAGACCATATGTCCAAATGGGCTTTAGAATGACTTTATATATCTGTCTAACCGCATAGTATTATTTTATTATTCTTAATCGTAAGCAAACGCGATCGCAATGACCATTGTAAAAATTTGTTTATCTACGCGTCACTAGATGGCGTTGTACTATTTCGATCGATTCCTGAATCGCGATGTTAAGATTCTCCGCGATTAGTATAAGTCTTTAGAACTAAATATTTTTTTGTTAACAACCACATCAAACCTGTATTCTATGGTGTAATCACTACATCGGCGAATAAATTAAACTTGGGTTCTAGTGTTGGTGCTACTGGTCCACACTACCGAGTGAAGATAAATCACTTTTTTTCATTCAATGACCCCAACTATAACCCTCTAAGGTAAAGGGTTATTCATGGTCCTTCGAGCCGGACTGGCAAGGGCTACATTACCATATCAGGTGTGTTCTTTCTAATTGGAAGAAGAAACATCAAACCCCATACGTTCCTGCAGAGTGATCGCGGATGGTGAGAGAAGGAGATAGCAATACCGGATCCAGTCGAGGGAGGTACGAAGGAAGGAGTATCAATCAGCAGCTAGCAAGCTGCAGACGACTAAGGTCGTAAGGAAGTGAGTGATAGTGCCGAAAATCGTGAGTACTTTGAAATTTCATATAATGCCAAGCAAAAGTGAACTTTATTTCCAAGAAGATTTTAACTTTAACTTTTAATTAGTAATTTTGGACTTAGAATAATTTCTTGTGTGTATGTTTAGACTTAGTTAGATTTTAAGCAAATTGTGGTCAGACGGGGAACCTATGCCCGATTTTGAATAGAATTAATGTGTCAAACACTTAGAAAAAATTCTTTGTTTACATTGACTTGTAAAATTTTCGGAACTTTTTTGAACTTAGAAAAAATTCTTTGTATACATTGACTTGTAAAATTTTCGGAACTTTTTGAACTTAGAAAAAATTCTTTGTTTACATTGACTTGTAAGATTTTCGGAACTTTTTTGAACTTAGAAAAAATTCTTTGTATACATTGACTTGTAAAATTTTCGGAACTTTTTGAACTTAGAAAAAATTCTTTGTTTACATTGACTTGTAAAATTTTCGGAACTTTTTTGAACTTAGAAAAAATTCTTTGTATACATTGACTTGTAAAATTTTCGGAACTTTTTGAACTTAGAAAAAATTCTTTGTTTACATTGACTTGTAAGATTTTCTATAACTTTGGCTTTGATAATCTTGGAATTTTGATTTTTCACTTTGATTTTTTTTTGTAAATTGTTCAGATTACTAACTTCAAAATGTCTTTGCAATCATATGTTAAGTTACAGGAGGATATTCACGCTCGATTATCACGAGCTAAAACTAATTTTAAAAAGTCTCCAAAGGATAGGATCACTATACAATATTTAGAAACCAGATTAGAAAGTGTTGAAGAGTTGTGGGCGCAATTTAGTTTAACACACACACAAATTGTAAAGGATTTTGAGACTAGAGACTTGATATCTTCACCCTATACGATAAACGAAATATATTTTAACACCGAAGAATTGTATTTAGATTTAAAATGCGAGTTAAAAACGGCATCAAGTAAAATAAAAGCTAGTGACGTTTCTCCAGTTGAGGAGTCGTCAAATAAGGTTTCAGAAAGTAAAAATGTGTCTATAAAGTTGCCTAGAATAACTATCCCAACATTTTCAGGGAAATATACCGAATGGCCGACTTTCCGAGATTTGTTTGTATCGGCAATACACAAAAATATTAGTATTGATAATGTTCAAAAATTACACTATTTAAAGGGCTATTTGAGTGGGGAAGCCGAGCAGCTCCTACGTCATATACCAATTTCAGGATCAAATTACGAAAAATGCTGGGCTCAATTGGAGACCAGGTATAACAATAAAAAATATTTATCTCACTGTATTTTGAAGAGATTGCTTAATCAAAAGAACATAGTTCAAGAGTCAGCTAGTGCTTTAAAGGACTTAATGGATACAACATCCGACTGTCTAAATGCACTTACTAATTTAGATATTGATGTAAGATCTTGGGATATTTTAATAATTCATATCATAACTTTAAAACTAGATCCTGACAGTAGAAGGGATTGGGAACTAAAGGTAACTAGCAACACGGATTCAGATAAGCTGCCTACATTTGAACAGTTTAAGGAATTTTTGACAGGCAGATATAGGGCTTTTGAATTCTTGGAAACAAAGCCAATTAAAAATAATGTTAATGTTAACAAGGCAAAGGTATTTCACGCGGCCGCCAATGCAGTTCCAATGGTATGTCCGTTTTGTAAGGACGAACATAAGATAAAAAATTGCAAGCAATTTGCCAGCGTGGATGTGGATACTCGGCGTAAGTTTGTGCAGGATCACAATTTATGTTTCAATTGCATGGGGCACAATCACTCTGCCAGGGTTTGTAAATGTACAGCCTCTTGTCAAGTATGTAAGCGCAGACATCACTCTTTGTTGCATCCAAAGAGTGAACAGGAGTCAGTAAGGGAGAAGGGTGCTTCGTCTAGCGACAAAGTATTGCAGACGAAAGAAAATACGCACACGGTTGGAGTCGAAGCTGCAAAAGAGGTAGTAACTTGTTTTTCGAAAGAGACAGCTAATAACCAAGTTTTATTAGCCACGGCTCTCGTGAGAGCTATATCGAAAAACGGGGTTAGGTATACGATCAGGGCTTTGTTAGACCAAGGCTCTCAGGCGTCTTTTGTTACCGAACACACTGTCCAGAGTTTAGGATTGCAGAAAAAATCGGCTAAAGGTTTAATAACCGGTATAGATGTCAATAGCAAGGTATTATTAAATTCGGTTGTTGAGGTTAAAATTCAGTCCAGGGTCGATCCATCGTTTGAACTTGTAGTCAAAGCATACGTTATCAGGTCGCTTACATCATTACTACCGGTTAGGGAAACGGTATATTTAGATTGGGCACAAGATAACGAGATTCAATTAGCGGACCCTAGATATCATAAACCAGATAAAGTGGATATGTTGTTAGGAGCAGAAGTTTATAGTCAGGTGTTACAAGAAGGGTTAAAGAAAGCTCCTGGAAATAGTAGGGGTACCACTGTAGCTCAATGTACCTCATTGGGATGGATTATATCAGGGACGGTAGATTCCGCTGCTCAGGGTACATCAAACATTACCGTGATGCATGCTCATCTCG